>OU862929.1:19790956-22712623 GCA_917880885.1 Limnephilus marmoratus
CGTACGCGCTTCTGATAACCAACCGTAATTTTAACATAACTCTCTCTCTCCAATTCTGATAGATGCCAAAGGTATTTGTGTTTCCTTTTTTTACATTTCTTTGATGTCATTTGCAAAGTGCAATAAAGCCGTTTTTTTTTTACATTTCACTAGAAAATACTTTCTTTTATTTATATGCATGATCTCTGATCCCTATTTCCACCATCCTGAGATAGAAGTTCTTTATGCTCTGGGAGGCTGTCGGATGACAAAGGTGGGTAACCTATATTAAAATGCCATTACATTTGCGCCCAACGAAAGAGTTTTTTTAAATATATTAAACAGGTGTTCGGAAGGGTATTTATAGATCATGCATATATCTATAAGAATAGTCTTATTTAATGTTATATAATTTGTCTGCTTTTTACGATGTCATTTTACAACTCATCAGTGTGTGGGTAGTAAGTTAGTTATTTGCAATTTTGCATTTGAACTTGTTGATTACCAAAGTTTGACGTTTAGTTATATCTATTGCCATATATAAAAAAATGTGCGTGTTAATATATTGTTTCTCGCAATTTAATGTACATTGGTACCAGTGACAGCTTGAATAATTTTCAGCGAAAAATATTCTCTTTTCTGGCAATACTGGATTTAAGTGTCAGTTGTCAAAACATCATAACAATTGTTGTGTTTTGTTTTCGCAAATAAGAAGATACGTTATATTGTGAAAGGGTTTTGTACATTAATTGGATATACTATTAAGAATTTACAAGGGAAGACGATGTGGATTCTTTTTATAATTTTTCGCGGAAAAACTTGCTTTGTTTTGAGGGAATTTTAGTTCCGGTGATCCATTGGCTTTACACGGTGTCCGGTGAGCTACATACATTATAAAATGTCCGGTGAGCTACATACATAAAAATTTTTTTTTTTTTTTTTTGGAAAATAATTTTGATTTTTTTTTTTCTAACAATTTTTTTTAATGAAAGATAATTTGCTTTACAGGGTGTCCGGTATTTCAAACTATAAAGTACATTATTTTTTTTTTAAATTCAATAATTATTTAATTATTTTTTCCCAAATTTAAAATTAAAAAAAAAAAAAACAAAACAAAATGGCGATTACTAATATTAACGGTGCAACTAAGGAGGAGATGATACAGATGTTATCTGAATTAAATATCACTCCAGAGCCTACGTTATCAGCTATGCGGGAACAGGCTCGCATATATAATAAAAATTTAAAACAATCAAGTAGTGATTCTCCACAACAAAATGAAGGCAATAGTGATAATGCGAGTCAGACTACAAACATAGTCAATAATTATTATCAATCGATAAATACAAATACGTCCGTACATTCTTGGGGTATTAAATTTTCTGGTTCTTCTGATGTTAGGGATTTTATACAACGTGTGGAGGAATTATCTAGATGCCGTCATATAGAACTGTCATCGGTTGTGACGTCCTTTGCAGATCTTTTGGAGGGGAAAGCTCTCTCTTGGTATAGGACTATTTATAAAGATTCATTATCTTGGCCTGAGTTGAGAAATCTCCTCATTGCACGTTTTGACCGTTGTATTAATCAAACAGAGGCCCTAAAAGCTTTATTCGCGATGAAACAGAAATTTAACCAAAGTGTTGTGGATTACGTTGATGAAGTTAAATTAGCTAATCTCAGATTAGACGTTCAACTTACGGAGGAACAGTTGGTAGACCTAGTTTCTGATAGTCTGTTACCTAAATACGCATTGGCCATCGCATATTTTGCAGAAAAGGAATTATCTTCCTTGGTAAATGTGTGTAGGAGATTTGAAAAGCACTCCGTAGATAAACCCTTACCGCATTTTACTTCTCCTCAAGCATCATCCTCTTCTCCTACACATTCTTCTTCTTCGAATAGTAGAAAAACTTTAAATTGTTTTTATTGTAAGGCGCAAGGTCATACAAAACCTTTTTGTAGAAAATGGAAGTTTGATTCTCAGAAGAATTCTGACAAACGCCGAGATGACCCCGCTCGCACAAATCCAAAAAACTAGAGTGTGATCCTCTGCGTCCTGCTAGCAAGGATGCCAGGAGATCATCACCCGTAGTTGATAGCTCCAGTAACCGGTTCTTCAGGCGTGACATGGACGCATGCATGCCGATGGCTAGTTCTGGACAAGACATCAGACCCCATGCGAATATTTCTATTCAAAATCTTGTCTTTTCGGGTCTCTTGGACAGTGGTGCGACGGTCAGTTGTTTTGGCGGTTCTCTTTATAACTTCTTTATTAGTCTAGGCTTTAGTTTAGATAAATTAGAATCTTACGTTACCACCGCTGATGGGGTACGTCAGGATGTAATTGGTACTATGCGAGTACTAGTTACTTATAATAATATTAAGAAATATATTACCTTTTTTATTATTCCGTCTCTTTCACCTGTGATTGTTTTGGGAGTCGACTTTTGGAAACGATTTGACATCGCTCCTCAATTGTTTCCAGAGGCCAACAGTGGACGTGATGTTGAGAATACTATAGGTGAAATTCGCAAGATCACGTCAGCTTCCTTACTGTCCCCCCAAGACAATCGTAGGCTTAATAAGGTAATAGATAAATTTAAGTCAATTTCTTTTGAAAAATGTGGATTGGGTCGTACTCATTTAGTTCAGCACAAAATTAATACGACGGGAGATCCCATTAAGCAACGATATTACCCGTTGTCTCAAACACGTCAAAAACAACTTGAAGCTCAACTTAAGGAAATGCTTGACTTAGGTGTTGTTCGACGTTCGCGTTCGGCTTGGTCGAACCCGGTTTTGATTGTGCCTAAAAAGGATGGTTCTGCAAGGTTCTGCTTAGACTCCAGGAAGCTTAACAGCGTCACGACAAGAGATTCCTACCCCTTGCCGTATATTTCGCGTATTTTAGACAAGCTACGTGGTGCACGCTTCATATCTTCTATTGACTTATCGAAAAGTTTCTGGCAAATCCCTTTACATAAGGATTCTTGCTGCAAAACGGCTTTTGTAGTACCTGGACATGGCTTGTTTGAATTCGTTAGGATGCCGTTTGGGTTAAAAAACGCTCCTAGTGAACTTCAGCGTCTGGTTGATGCACTTTTTGGTCCAGAGTTCGACGAAAACGTTTTTTGCTATTTGGATGACCTAATTATAATTTCAGAAGATATCGATTCACATTTAGAGCAATTAAATAGGGTTTTCTTGCGTCTGAAAGAAGCAGGCTTAACTGTCAATTTGAAAAAGTGCGAGTTTTGCAAGGATGAATTGAAGTATCTCGGTTACGTTGTGGATGCAAAAGGACTTCGCACAGACCCAGTTAAGTTGGAATGCATTCGTACTTACCCCATTCCAAAGAATTCTAAACAGGTAAAAGCTTTCATTGGCCTGTGCGGGTATTATAGGCGTTTTATAAAGGATTTTTCAACCATTGCTGCTCCCTTAACAAAACTCACTGGTTCAAGGAAGGGAATTAGTAATTTCTCTTGGTCTCCTGAAGCGGAGTTGTCTTTTAAGAAATTAAAGAAGGCGTTGACTTCTGCCCCTGTTATTAATTGTCCGGATTTTTCGCTTCCTTTCACGATTCACTGTGACGCGAGCAACGTTGGGATCGGAGGTGTACTTACACAAATTTTTGAAGGAGAGGAGCACCCTGTATCTTATTTCTCTAGGTGTCTTAATGTGCATGAACGAAACTACGGCGTGACGGAGCGCGAACTCCTAGCGGTGTTAGATTCAGTCAACCATTTTAGGCCCTACATAGAAGGTGCTCACTTCACTGTGGTAACGGACCATTCTAGTCTACAATGGTTAGTCTCATTATCTAATCCAACAGGTCGGCTTGCTCGCTGGTCTACTCGGCTGTCACAGTACTCTTTTGATGTTATACATAGGAAAGGTAAATTAAATACGGTTCCGGACGTTCTCTCACGTAAAGACGTTTCTTTAATTTCGGCCATTGATTCCGTTCCCACGAGTACAGATACTTGGTATAATACCTTATTTTCTAATTGTAAATCAAATCCACAACGTTTTAATAATTTTCAAATTAAGGAAAATAAATTATTTCGTCACACTAAATCTCGTTTCGCTCTGCAGGAGGACACAGCTTGGAAGCTTGTTGTTCCTTTTGAGGACCGTAACGCTGTTCTATCTAAAGAACATGAGTCTGTTATTTCTTGTCATCCAGGAGTTTTTAGAACATATAAGAAGGTTCAACTTCATTATTTTTGGCCAGGGATGTATAATGACGTCAAAAATTTTGTCAATAGATGTAAAACGTGTAAGGCACATAAAATTAACACTGCTGCGCCGGCAGGCATTTCTACGAACCCGAAAATAGTCACAAGACCTATGCAAATGCTGTCTATTGACCTTGTCGGTCCTCTTCCGCGTAGCTATGCAGGATTTATGTATATTCTAACAGTCGTTGATGTATTTTCTAAATATACCTGGATTTTTCCGCTTAGAAATGCAACTACTAAAAGCATTGTTAAAAACATTGAACAATACATATTCCTTGTACACGGGGTACCGCAAACGTGCGTCTGCGACAACGGAAAACAATTTATTTCAAAAGACTTTAAACAATTGTTAGCAGAGTATAACGTACCTCCGCCTTTTTATAATGCTTTTTATACTCCCCAAAATAACGTGGTCGAACGCTATAACCAAACCATTGGAACTGCTTTGTCTATTTTAACCGAATCTGACCAGCGTAATTGGTCCAGATTTCTGCCTCAAATTCAATCAGCTCTCAATAACACGGTTAATTTTGCAACCGGCTTCACCCCCTTCTTCCTCATGCATGGTAGGGAACAAATTATTGACGGAAACTTTCATAAAAATAACTTATCTTCTGGTGTCGTAGACATTACGTTGCAGCAATCTAGGGACGAATTTGCTAAGAAGTTGGAAGACTTAGTTCCAATTTATGAACAAGTTTCAAATGCTTTGTTACAAGCTTTTAAGAAAAATGCCCAACACTACAATTTACGCCGTAAGACGGTTAATTATGAAGTAGGCGATGTCGTTTGGAGGAAGAATTTCGTTCAATCCAGTGGACCGAATTATTTCTCTCACAAATTGGCCCCTAGATTCGTTCGCAATGTTATTAAAGGTAAAGTCTCTAATTTGGTCTATACTCTAGCTGATATGAACGGTAAAATTGTAGGAAATTTTCATGTAAAGGATATTGTTCGCATGGATTAAATATTTCTTACTCTTTATATATAGATGAAACCAACGTGATTGCATGCGGGACTACCAACCCTGCATGCTGTTCCATTTGTTTCGTCAGTGGTTTTTCTGGTCACTTGCTTTTGAGGTTTGGTACCCTCAAGAGGTTTTGTCTAGAATTTTCACGAAATTTCCTCAATCTTGCTTCCTCAATTTAATTTTTTTTCTTTAAATTCTTCGGAATTTTTTCTATAGGAGACGTCGTTTACAATGAATGTCGTTTCCTCTGATCCGTGTGATCAGTGGCGCCCAATATTTTGTCTAAGTCATATTTTGTAATTGACTTAGTCTTTGACGAGATTTTTTTATTTAAACTCTAAATAATTTTTTTGTATGAAATGAGTTGTTTCGCCTTCCTTATAGGCTACAATTATACTTACACACTGATGCGTTCGTAAAACAATAGGTTATGTTGTACTGTTTTAGCGTTTAAGTCTGAATCCTTCTTTTCAAGTTCGTTGGAATTTTCTCCCGAATAATGACTTTCCAAGCACTTGGAAAGAATGATTCAAAACTTCTGTTTATGAGAGATTTGAGCGACTTTCTTATGTACAGATTGTTAAAATTTCAACAATTAGTGATTAAGTAAAGTTTTTCTTAAATATACCATAGCTATGTTAAATAGATTAAGTCTGGTATAACTTTCCTTAAAGTCAGTTAGTTAAGTTTGTTAAGAATATTTGTTAAGAAATTTTTTTTCTTGTCACAAACAAAGGTGGTACTGCTCTGGCATACCTACCCATTAAAGTAACTCATATTTGAAGTTTATCACCTTACCTCTAATACAGGAAAGTGTATTTTGTCTTTTAGTTCTAAGTTAACATTAAGCATTTACATATATAGGTCTCTCACTGCTTAAACAGTGTTGTACTGCTAATTTTGTCCACTAGTGTCGTTCATTTGGATATTGTTCGATCACTCCTTATCTAGTGTCGATTATCTAATAAGTATATTCGATCACCAAAATATCATTGTTTGTTCAAGAAATTTATGACTTTTCACTTACTTGATGTATTAAGTGTTGTTTTTTGAAAAAATGCCACCTGAGTTTATCTTCAGTCTTTTCTTGCACAAGCAACGTCCTCTGAGGATGGTTTATAATAGTTACATCTTGTATTTTTGTATAAAATCAAGAGTACTTTTTGAGGTTCACTTTTTTAATAGCTAGGTGTTTTGTTTAATTTTAATCCCTAAGCTCTAAGCCTAACATTCTAGATCCTGTTTTGCTTCTGTGTTCCTAATGAATTTTTTCATAATTTTGATGGATAGGTAATTGAAATATGTAAACCCTAATCTAACCTCTTTTATAGATAGGTAGTGCCTCGGTATTGTAAAACCTGATCTAAACTGTTTGACAGATAGGTATGTCTTTACATATAAACCCTACTCTGACCACTTTGTAATTGACAGTTTTTATAAAACTTGTTATACGATGGACAAGTAATAATTGTATTATACTTGATCTGATTTTTTTTTGACAGATAGGTATGTCTTTACATATAAACCCTACTCTGACCACTTTGTAATTGACAGTTTTTTATAAAACTTGTTGTACGATGGACAAGTAATAATTGTATTATACTTGATCTGACCTCCTAGACATCAATTTTTAAATTGAATGAGTTAATTCTGTATATTTGTTTATACCTTGGTAAAGTTTTAGTTGATAATTTAAGACGCGTTGAGTATAATATCTGTGACGTAACTTTTTTCAAATATCACTTTTGATTAGAATATAAGGATAGAGAGAGAGAGTTATTTTTTTATGTTAATAATAACTAAGTGTTGCTTTTTTCTATAAATGAAAGTGGGAGCTTGAATTCTCCATACTCACTAGTGTTTTCTTGAGAGATTGTCTCTCGTCATGTGAGTAACGTGTTGGTAATCTTACAAGCGAGCTTGTAAAAGTGGAGGTATTACCTCATTTTCTATGTTTTTTTTTTTGTACACCATTCTGTGAATGGGTTTGCTACTTTAATATGTTTTACGTTTATGTTTTCTGATACTATGTTGTGTTATTTTTCTTTAACAGATGTGGAAAGAGAGAGTCGTGTTGGGCGGTGTCCTAATAATTTTACTTCACTTCGCGGCGTAAAATTTTCGGGGGTTGCGGGGAAATGTAACATATCTATTTCGCGAGTAGGTACTGCTTAAAGCAGGTACTGTTTATTGTCTATTAATTTTTTATTTTTTATTTAACTTTGTTGGTTGGCGAAACTGCAACGACACCGGAAACGGGCGTTCGGGGGAAAGATGGGGGAGGACATAACGTAGATTTTGTGTGCGGGAGGAGATTTTCGGGGCGATTGGGATTATGGTGGGTGTTACAAAGGCGATGTAGCCTAAAAAGTTCGTTTATACACGTCACGTGAGTGTGTGACAACTCTAATGGCCCTGTAGCCGATTTATTTTGTTGAATCCCTCGCCGGATGCCGCGAGATAATGTTGTCCGCGTGCTGATGTTTTTGACACCAAATTCAACGGGTGATCAACTGCCCGCTAGGATTCTTGCCTGGTGAATCCTTTGGCCGATGAGGTTCCTTCATGCCGCTTGATGGGTGAGGACCTTCCGTGCTCTTTTTGTTGGGTGAATTCCCTTTACTGATGAAGCGGCTCCTAGCCTTTGTTGTACCTTTGGGCCGGTGAGATTCCCCATGCCGCCTGATGGATGGAGGCTCAACCGAGCTTTTTGTGTTGGGAGGACTCCCTTTAACCAAACGCCCCATGACGTGTGGAACGGCGTTTTTGGGGGTTTGCTGTTGACGATCGCTGTTGAGGATTGCTCTACACGACTGGAAGAGAGTCACGACGACGAGACGTACGCGCTTCTGATAACCAACCGTAATTTTAACATAACTCTCTCTCTCCAATTCTGATAGATGCCAAAGGTATTTGTGTTTCCTTTTTTTACATTTCTTTGATGTCATTTGCAAAGTGCAATAAAGCCGTTTTTTTTTTACATTTCACTAGAAAATACTTTCTTTTATTTATATGCATGATCTCTGATCCCTATTTCCACCATCCTGAGATGGAAGTTCTTTATGCTCTGGGAGGCTGTCGGATGACAAAGGTGGGTAACCTACATTAAAATGGTATTACAGTATTATTTCCCCCTCCCCATACCGGTTCCATTGGAACCGGCTGGGATCGAGTATGGCTTCGCGTGAATCTAAAAAATGTGATGTCATCATTCTTCTGCGGGCCAGCGTCGAGCACTCATCAGTGCATTTTACGAAATAACACGGCAAAAATAGTGGCTTGTGTTTTGAAAACGTGTAAAAATAGAAGTGAAAAAGAGAATAAACCCAATTGTCGTATTACATTCCATAGGCAAGCATTATTTTACTTTATTATAAGCTTATTCAGATCACATAATATGGTAATTTTTGTAACACACACTATCACTCGAGACACATGGCGTGTGCTCGTCGCTGTTTTGTGGGGTAAGTAAATTATGAAACATTTGTAAAAGTGTCTTAACTAAATACGTCAACAAAATATTGGACTATGAAAATAGGCGAACTTTACTTTGCTATATTTGGAATTTGTAAATTTATTCATTTCGCGGCGAGCAATTCGCGCTCCCATGTAAAAAGGTCTATTCATTAAAGAGCAGAGTTTACTTTTAAGAACTAAATGGTGATATTATAATGCGAGATGCCCATATACTCTCAGATTGAGTTATTGACGAATCACATATCACCGAATTCATCTTCCCGCTCTGCGCCCCGCTGTAGTTGGTTTCTTCCCCTCACCTTTATGTTCTGGTCTATTAATATTCATATGTCTATGATCACAGTGTATAAACGACTTTATCCTAAATCTGTATTTTTTGATGGAATATAAATTTTGAATGAGAGTCTTTCCTTCCGGAACTAGAGAATCTCTTACACAGAGATTTTAAAGTAGGTAAAAATTTTATCTGAAAATGGTCTTCAAAGGTTCTAGAAGATTTCTTATTTTACATACATAATTTATTAGTTTTCCTAGTATCGTTATCTGAAAAATGAAAGGCTCACAGCAGAAGTAACAATCTGTCTTAGGAAAATAATACTTAAAAAAAAGGTGTTTCAGTTATTGGATTATTTGCTCAATATTTCTTTAATGAGTTTTTCCCCACAAGATCGTGCATAATCGTGACTAAAAACGTATACATTTCGGCCTCCGTGGTGTCTTTACCTCTTCATTTTAGATTTCTTTAATTCATGTTTAAATTTAGTCAGTATTTTTATTTGTCTAAGCGTAGCTGGTAGTGAATGTACCGACAGTCCCCACGTAAACTAGGACATCTAAAGAAGAGCAGGATAGTAATTTTAGAGATTTTGGTAATGGGAAAGTTGAAGATTTGAATCCTTTCCAGAGCCGCTTCCCTGAAGATCCTGACAGGGATCTTGCCCGATAAGCCAGGCAGTGGGGCAGGTTCTCCCGACTGGTCGCAGTCCTCACAGGAGGAGGTGCTGTCCAACGTGGCGCTGTCAGAGGGCAATGCACAGCGCTCGCAACACAGCCACCCTGCCCCCACCGAGAACTTCACACTGATCGCTGTTAAGGAAGCTCATTATAAAGGTTGGTTCTAACTATTTTATGTAGTCCAGCCATTAAGAACTCCAATCTACCATCTCACACAACAGAACACAGATCACATTACACCAGAGCTATCAGCAGTATGTCGTTACCTGCATTTTTCTTTTTTTAAAAATTATTATAAGCAATAATTATCAGCCTGAAACACTCATTTGAAACACTTCCGAGAAAAGATACATGGCGCCAACGGGATTTGAACCCGTGCCCTTCTGATTGCCGGTCAGCTGCTCTCCCAATTGAGCTATGGCGGCTTATCTTATACCCGCCAAATGATTCAATATATACTAGTGTTTCATTCAACAATTACTGCATATTATATTTTTTCCACCTGAAAACAACCAACTTTATTTTTGCGAGAGAGACACTGTTAGTGTTAAATTCCCTCGCTAGAGGCAGCTAACTCTAACAGTGTCTCTCTCGCAAAAATAAAGTTGGTTGTTTTCAGGTGGAAAAAATATAATATGCAGTAATTGTTGAATGAAACACTAGTATATATTGAATCATTTGGCGGGTATAAGATAAGCCGCCATAGCTCAATTGGGAGAGCAGCTGACCGGCAATCAGAAGGGCACGGGTTCAAGGCCCGTTGGCGTCATGTATCTTTTCTCGGAAGATTTTTCAATGTGGATGAGCGTTTCAGGCTGATAATTATTGCTTTTGAGTATTTCTCAAAAAAAGTGTTCATTTTGGAAAAATAAAGTGTGCCTAGAAACAGTTCAAAAATTTTACATGTTTTTAATTAATCACACAAAAAAAATATGCACCATTTTGTAGAATAAATATTAGGCTTTAAAATAACGAATAATAAACATTGCAATCGTGTTAATTCGCAAATATATATATATATATTTTAAAAAATAACGATTTTTACCTTTCATACAAAATAAAATTACCACCCTACCTACTTCATGTGTTTATACTTCATAAAATGCGATAATAACATTATAATATATGAATTTTTGTAAGTTTTAGAGTCTTAATTAAACGTAGTTTGTGTACAAAGTAATTTTTTTATGGTGTTTCATAGTAAATTAATAATTTATGCACAAAAATGAAAATGAGACATAGTCATTTACTTTTTAGTTACTACTCTTTAGTTACGTTTTATTTCTACTTCCACCGTAATTTCTGAACTCATTTGTTAAATTTTACAAGGGCAACACTAGCTTCTTTCTGGTTGGTTGTTGGTCTGACGTCTCCGCCATAACATTAATGGTTTAAATCAGTAACAACGTGTTTCTTTAGTGGGACTACAATTTCGTAACAGAAAATATTAAAGCCTTTTTTCACCAAACGGTAAGTCTTTTTTAATCATCTTTTTGTAATACGTGCGGTATGAACATTGCTAAGCTTACATATTTACAGTTTTGTTTTAAATTTTATCAAACCATTGACTTTTTATAACCCCATTTTGTCTAATTCTTCTTACAATTTCGTAACTTTTATTAGGAATTTCATAACATAACGAAAAAGTACAATATAAAGCTGAGTGTATACAGTAACAACCTGATTTTTATTTTTTTTATTATAAAGACATAGTAATACAATATGACAGAAAAAATAAAAATATTTTATCAAAAAAAGAAAAGTCCCAATAAACTATTTTAAGTAGTTTGTCAATGGGTTCTTTTACTTTGAAGATATAAATAAACTTATTTTACTTTATTATGCAGTTAGAATTTTTTGTGTCAGAGTCTAATACAAATTATTTCTTTCGGCCAACCAATTCTTCAACATAATATTTGTTTTACCATTTGTACTTGTTTTAATTTCGGTAAGTAACATATTTAAGCAATTAGGTATCATGTGGTCCAGCGTTAATTTTCCATATTTGTTTAAATTCTGAGGTTTAGAATGCTATATTGTGTGTGTGTGTAAGTATGTAAGTTGTCCCTTTCAAATTGAAAGCATTTTTATGAATTAGTTTTTTTATTTTTTTTTTTTATTTATTGAGTTAGTTTATACTACATGAATATAAACTAATAAGCACAATATAACATTTCATTTGATAAATTTAAATATTTTTACAGTAAGCATAACATTTCTTTTTAAATACATTCATTCTTTCTTCATTCTTCATACTTTCAGGCATTTCATCATACATCTTTAGTCCTCTGTACATTAGGCAGTTCTGTGATTTTGATTTCTTCATTTGTGGCAATCGAACTCTGTTTGTATTTCTTGTTTCATAATTATGAATGTCTCTATTAAAAACAATTTCATCCTTAAAGTATTTTGGCATTTGGTTTTTCATAATTTTATGCACAAAAATTAACACATTAAATAGTAGTCTCTTTTTTATTGGAATCCAATTTAGCTCCTCTCTCATTTGATTAATCCTTGCGTATTTGCCTTTCCCCAGTATACATCTCATAGCTTTGTTTTGTATAACTTCTAGTTTGTTCAAATTTCCTTCATTGGCCAAATATAACATCGTAGAGCAGTAGTCCAAATGTGGAGCAACGATAGTTTTGTAAATAAGCTCCGTAGTGTTTCTATTTAATTTACGTCTTAGTCTTCTAAGAAAATTTACCTTTTTTGATACCTTTTTTAGCACATATTCAAAGTTTGCTGTGAAAGTCAGTTTTGAGTCGAGTATTACACCCAGGTATTTGATTTCATTTACTTTTCCAATTTTTTCACCATTAATTGTCAAATTTAACCCTGTGTTACGTGTTTTATTGCCTATTTCCATATATTTTGTTTTGTTTACGTTCAGTTTCAACTTGTTTAATTTCAGCCATTTTGCTATATTTTGTAGGTCTTCGTTTATTTTGGTAATTGCTTCTATGTAATCTTCACACGAAATATAGATTAAGGTATCGTCTGCAAATAGTCTAATTTTGCAATGTTTAATAGTTTTGATAATATCATTTATGTAAATTATAAATAGAATTGGACCTAATACTGACCCTTGCGGAACACCAAGGTTGTTTTCTATCGGTTCTGATTCTGAGCTTTCAACTTTCGTTACCTGTTTTCTTTGCTGGAGATATTCTTTGAATAGATTCAGAGCTACGTCAGAAAGACCTATGTCTTCTAGTTTTTCCAATAGTATTTTCCTTTCTATCGTTTCAAATGCTCTTTTGAAATCTAAAAATGCTGCAATGGTGATTTTTTTTGTCTGTTTCTTTCTTCCATGTATCAATCACTATGTTTATCGCCGCTTCGCAAGAGTTGTTGTTCCGGAATCCTGATTGCTCCTCACATAATATGTTATGTTTTTCCAAATACTCAACGAGTTGTTTTTTTATTACAATTTCTAATACCTGTTCGTATTTTGGTAACATATTTATTGGTCTAAATTCTTCACATTTTCTGGTATGAACAACTTTCGGAATCGGGATCACAGTAGATGTTTTCCATGTGTTTGGAAATTTTCCACTTCTTAATGATTCATTTATTATATCCAGTAGATGAGTCCTATCACTGGCATTGCATCTCTCAAAACTGTAAAACTTATTCCATCTGGACTCGCTTTTGATTTGGTGCTGTTAAGAATCTGTAAAAGATATGTTTGTAGTGCCTCAAGCTTTTATAAAATCTTATTGAAATAAAAAAATACATTATTTACTCTTATAATCCCGGCTATAGGATTACTTTTTTAAGGAGTTTTAGGAATTTTAGGAATGAAATGCCCCCAAAAACCAATGCCGGAAGGCAAAAAGCTTCTTAAAAGATTATTAGAAGATTTATTTCAATTTTTTTAAACTTTATGAGTTTAATCTCAAATTAATTATTCATCCTAGACTTGCAGAAAGGTCAATAGATGTCGCGTATTAAAAATAAAATGGATAAAAAAATTTATCCAGAGATTATCTAGATTGCATTTAGTTCAAGTTGAATCTTGCAATCATATATAAAGATAGCAGCCGATCATATGTGCGTTAATAAAATGAAGATAATGTTGGTAGTTCTTAGTCGAAGTATGATACAGTTAAAAGTGGCCGAATTTCATATGGGTTCCGTAGCTCAATCGGTAGAGCTCTTGCCATATAAGCAAAGGGTCCTGAGTTCGTGTCCCAGTGGAGCCAATATCTTTTCTGATTTTTCTGTCTCAGATTTTCGATTGAGTTTCGCTAATATTGTCTTCATTTAATTAAAGATTATTAGAAGTTTCTTAGAAGAAACTTTACCAAAATGTATCCATGGCAGAAAAAGAGAAGGTAAAAAATATCTAATTTTGCTAAATTTAATTACAGATTCTTTAAAGACAGAGTTTAATAAAATAGATCCCAGAGAAAAGAAAGTACTAAAAAAGTAGCTACAAACCAAATTGTAAATAAACAAAAATTAAAAATAGCTATTTCGATAGTGATTCAAATTAATAAATTTTTAAATGTTTTAAACAGTGCCTGTTCTTTAATTTCTAAAGATTAGTTGAATATTGTGTTAGGTACTTAAAATTGGGAAGTTGATAATTTTATTAAAAAAAAAATTTATTAATACTCATTAATTATTATTTTAAACCCTTGCAATAGATACAACAAGTATTTGGGTCGTGAGTTTATGTATGTTTGTAGTATACACAATAAATAAAAAAGTAAAGGATAATTACGTACATTCAAAAAAAGACAATATTTTTTTAAATAAATAAATAATAAAAAATAAATTTAAAATTTTTGTTTTGTATATAACAAGCTTTATGTTTACTATTTAGTTACATCTTAGGACTATTTCGTAACAATATTTCGTAACAACCTTTTCGTTACGTACATTTCTTTTGAGAAATACTCATATAATAATTGTTACCCTTTGTGCTATGCATAAAAATCTTGTCTTAAACGTTAGTTTAACAATTAAAAAAATAATATATTTTTTTAATAATATCACTGCCATCTGTTGGCTGCTGTTTAAAGTATACGTTTCGGTGTGTGAAGAAATTGGTCACTGCCATCTGTTGACAACTCGTCGCTGTGGAATCAAACCGGCATATCTGCAAAATGCATATTTTTCACCAGAGCGCTTTAAAGTTTTCGCATGTGATATTTTCCGTTTAGCGTCCGTTTGGTTCACCTCAAAGCAGTCCTGGATTTGTCAATAGGCCTTATAGGCCGCGGCCTAGGGGCGGCAGAGTTCAGGGGGCGGCGCTCGCTCGCTTTGGTAAGCCGTTAAGTTTGTGAACGATTATAAATAAAATAAAAAAGTAACAGTGGGTAGATAGAGTTTATTTATCTATGAACCTTTAGATGCTCAGTGGTCCCGTACGGGACGCGGATTTGTATACTTCAATGCTGGGACCGGTCATGGTGGTGCGAATATTTCACAAAAAATGCTTTGGCAGTGGGCTACCTTTATTGCACGCGGCGCACGATCGTTTCTGGAGGGAAATAGGTGTAGGACGGCGTATTTTTAGTGATTTTCATAATTTTTTTTAGCGCGTAATGAATATTTATTTTATTTATCCCTTGAGGTCATTTTACACATATATTCAAGAGTATATTTTAAAATTTCCAAATATTTTCCTCAAAAAATAACGGAGATATCAGCTGTCGTGCATTGTAAGTCGCCATACGGCTGGACGATTTGCGAAACTCCTGGAGATCACAATTTTCATCCGAAATCAATTTCTCAAAAAATTACTTTTTTAAACTTTAAAATTTAGTCCTTACAAAAAAAACGTTTTTTTCAGAAATGTGAAAATTTTGTATAATTTTTTTACCATTTTTTTATGTTTTTGTGCCATAAAAAAGGTTAGAATATAGACACCGTTTAGGATTTATGTAAAGAAATTATTGGCTGAGCTTGATAACGATTGATCAAAAACTGTAGGAGCTAGAGGTTACACAAATTCGAAAAATGTAGTTTCAATAAAAATGCGTTTGAAAATAAGAGTGACAGTAAAAGAGTGGTAGTAAAACATTTAACTTTTAAATTAATTGAAATTTTGGTTCGAAATTTTCAAAATATATTTTTTTATAGTTCTACTATCGATTTATGAAAAAAAAACATTTTTTTTAAGCCTCTACACCTATTTCCCCCCTAAAAGGAACCTTTAGATGCCCTGTGAACCCGTACGGGACCGCGAACGGCGTCGTGCGATTATGGTGCGAATATTTCACAAAAAGTGGGCACCTTTATTTGGTTAGGTACTAATCGTATTTTGGAATGCTATTTTGGAA
The DNA here is from genome assembly GCA_917880885.1 of Limnephilus marmoratus. Taxonomy (NCBI): domain Eukaryota; kingdom Metazoa; phylum Arthropoda; class Insecta; order Trichoptera; family Limnephilidae; genus Limnephilus; species Limnephilus marmoratus. Next base: position 19,806,883 of record OU862929.1, read on the forward strand.
AGACTAAAGTGCTCAGATTCAAAGCTCATCTGTCGATGTACTGGGGGTAGCTGATTTTTATGTTTCTCTTTTCAAATTTATAGTAGAGCAAGAAAACTTTGATTATTTCGAAGAAAGTGCAATTGAAATGGGCGCACTTTAGCAATATCAGGACGACATTAAGAGTAAGATGACCCTAAGAGAAAAAAACTTTACAGGCGAAACATTAAATGAGGATATTGAAACAACCTCCTGGCTGAGAGTTGAATAAGAGAGAATGCATAATTCGTATATAAACTTCAAAGAAAAAAATTAATTTAAAAAAAATGGGTGAACTTCCAACACAAAGTGTCTCAGAAAAAGCTCAGTCCCTTGTGAAATAATATTAAACAATGATTTAGAAGACGATTTAGTTCAGGAATGTGTACACTTTCAAGGTCTCATTTCCTCTAATAAGACGGTAGTGAAACCTGAATCTACATCATTACTGACTCTTTTTAAGGAAAGTCTTTGAAGAAACAATATCTGTGCAACGTTTACCCAAACTTGAATATAGCTCTCCGCGTCGCACTTTGCACTCCGGCCACAAATTGTTCTAGAGAAAGAAGTTTTTCCCGTTTTTTTTTTTTTTTTTTTTTACATTAACTTCACACAGGAGGCCCTGAGGAAAATAATTTCCCTCAGGGCCTATGTCATCTGGGATGCTGTGTGGAGAGTCTTTTTGAGGAGAGGAAGGAATGAACATTGGTCTTGAAGAGACCCATGTTGTAGGAGGGAGGAAACACAGAGGCCGGCAAATCATTCCACAGCCGAGCTGTTGAACACAAGAACGAGTCGAAGAAACGACCCGTTCTCATGTGACAAATGTCAACCGTGTACAAATGTTGGGCACGCGTTTGGCGTGTTTCCCGACTATGCACCGGTGCCGAAGGGATCAATGATGCTAGTTCTTCAGAGCATCTTCCATTGTAATACCGGTAGAACAAGGATAGCATTCCCACCCGACGCCTGTGCTCTAAAGATTGCAATCCGTCTGTTAAGATGGGAGAATCTATCAAACGGACCGCCCGTTTCTGCACAGAGTCGAGGGTATTTTTCAGGTATTTTGGAGCTCCAGACCAGAGATGGCTGCCAAATTCAACCGTGGGGCGTACTTGTGATTTGTACAAGGTTAGCAGTTGTGTACTATTAAAGTATCTGCGGGCCCTGTACAGTACGCCCAGTTTTTGGGAGGCTAACTTTACTCTGGCTTCGATGGAGCCCCCATACCTGAGCTGGTCACTTAGGGTTACACCAAGCATATCAATGGAGGGCCTGTTCGGAAGATTGCTTCCGTTGAAAGAGACTAGATTTTCATTTCGATCCCTTTTAGACGTAATCAGACAAGATTGGGTCTTTGAAACATTAAATTCAACGAGATTATTTTTACCCCAAGAGAAAACACTCTCGAGGTAACCGTCCATTCTTTGCTTCAAAGCCCTACGAGCTGTTGGAGTTTGTGAGCCCTTTGGGGGCTTGTCAAACAAAAAGCTATCATGAACTGTACTGTCATCCGCGTAACAGTGAATTGGTGCACATGACAAAAGGTCGTTGATGTGCAACAAAAACAAAGTCGGAGACAGAACCGATCCCTGCGGGACGCCAGCATTTATCGAGTGTGAGGAAGAAGTGAAACCATCGACTACCGTCTGAATCGACCTCTCCCTCAAGAAGTCGGCAATCCACATACACAAGGATGCATCCCGTTGAAAGCAAGTGAAGAAATACCAAAGGTCTTCGATATCGCAAGAAAAACTTTACTCTTTGGCTCTTCTATGCATGGAAGCAGACTTAATGAGTACTATAAAATACGAAGCTATTATATATAATTTTGTCAAATAAAAATCCCGTAAGAAATTGTAATTCTTGTTTTATGTTACACTTTTACTTCATGAATAATTTCTACGTTTATTTCATTTTTGAATGCCTACTTAACCTATATTTGAATATTTATTTTTAAAATTGTGTATCACCTAATAAAAGCCTACAAGTGAGTGATTGTGATAGGTGGCAACTTCTAAGAAGGAGGAGGGGGCGGCACAAATGAAGTCGCCTATACTACTGAAAAGTGTAAATACGGCCCTGCCTCAAAGCCACCTTATACATGAATAAAATTTAGACGAATACTGCTTATTGAAGTAGTTGTTGCAAATAAATAATAAATTGCTTAAATTAAGAGAAATATGCAGATATGCCAGTATGACTTTAAAATCAGTGTAATATTTGCTTTTGTGTCACAGTGGCTTCTTCTTTTGGAACATGTTTTAGGTAGAAAAAAAAGATAATGTTGTCAATGAAAAAAAATGTATCGTTTCATAATTTTTTTTAAACAACAATATTAACATAATATTGCCCTTCCTTTGCTGGTAACTTCAAAGTTTCACAATTTTTTTATAGAATTCTGAATAAATTGTCGGTATTATCCCGGCGGTAACTAACTTAACGATACCATTTTTCTTTTTCTCATCAATGGAAAGTCTCTTGGAATAAGCTTTCATCAGAACCGGATTCACGCTCCCATTGCCCCGTTTATTCTTTTTCTCCGCCTCCTCCCAGTCATGTGATCCGTAGGATGTTTTGTAGTAAAAGTTGTCGTCGTCTTTAATTACTTTAAACATTCGAATGTCCGATATAGGTAAAATTACTTGAGAGTCCTTCAGAGCTTTTATATCAAAAAAGTCCTCATGACTCAACTCATGAACCAGGTAAGGCTTGCCACTTTTCTTTGCCGTTTTCATGGCCATGGCGTATTGTGAAGGTAAGTATATCGGTCCGCTTCGAAGTACTCTTTTAACTTCTTTTTCAATGGTTGAGTGAGCCGAATCCCCTTCGTTTTGGGTGTGGCCCTTTACCAAAAATTTATTAGTGATAGATTTTATGTTTTTTAAGGTCGTGACGGCATATTTGTACATTACCATCATAAAGTTATTTTTTTGTTGTCCACAACAATTATCACTGTAAAAGACGACGTCTACTTGGCAGTCAGCTTTGTCATTTACATGTTGCAGATATTTCAGCACACAGCTCCCAATCTCAATCACGCCTCTTTTTCCCTGTGTCTCATCCCAAGTGTAACAGTTTACCGTTTTGTCGCTCTTCAGTTCAGAAATTGTTATATTGTAAACGGCTAGCTTTGAAATGTAGTAGTAGGAAGACGCCTCCCCCTGCGGACATGGCAGCACTGCCTGTAGGTCGTATACTGCTGATAGTTGAATCTGTGGTTTACTTGTCATTCCCTTTTTCCAGTCTGGATAAGTCCTTTTCTAGAATATGATTCTCATATTCGGTCGTATTTTGTTTCGTGTTTTGTTAAATGAGACAAACATCACACTGATCTCGGTGTAAATAAAGAAAGATTGTATGACTTGAAAATAGCTCCATACTGGCAGTAGCTGATTCCTGCAAGGTTTGACTCCTTTCTTTCTTTTAAATAATCTCTGTGAAGTTCGGCTATAGATTTTCCACCATCGATATACTCCCGAGAACTTTGAGATCTGCAGTAATGACTTGGAATTCTGGGAATTTTTTCAATGTGCTCCTTTGCACTCTTCACGAGTCCTTCATCCAATTTTCGATCCTTTCCGTGCTTGCCTCTCATTTCCAAGCTTAGCAGACCTGTGCTTTTGTCTGTTTTTTTCAAAGGTTGTACGAATAGCTCTGTCCGATAAGTCAAAAGTGTTTTTAAAAAATTGTTTGCATACCCCTATTTTTTCTCCATCTTTCGTTATCGTGTATGATTGATTAGAGCCCCTTTCTCTTTTACGATTCAATGTAATCCTCTGATACTTGGGAATAACTGTCTGTGGGCTATCTTTTATGAATTCCCTTTGTAAGTCTCCCATTCTCCAAAACATTGCAAAAATTTCTTTCCTATAGTTCTCATCAATTTTTTCAGTGCACTTAAGTTTACAGTTGTGGCAAGGAGACTTCATGTTTCGTTTGTTCACTCTTCCTCGGGTTTTAGACTCGTATTCCTCTCCGCATCTTTTTGCTAAAGTTCTTTTATTAAATTTGCCTCTTTTCCTTTTTCTTGAAATTGGTTCGTTTGCATTTTCAATTTCAATATCAAAGCTATACGTTTTTTTCCTTCAACAAACAACAACATTATAAGTAATCTGACTAAAAATATTAAAGCTATGTTGTAGTTAGTTTAAGTTACTACCTAAATAATCAATGCACAATAACCATTAAAATTTAAAAAAAAAAACTAACTTTCTACTACAACACATAAATACTTGTCACACTTAATCATAAACACGTAAACACCTCAGCACAGATTCTCCTAGTGAGGTGTTTACGAAACATACATTATCCATCCACAGTTTCACCTTCTCAAACCTACCTTACACCCAACATAATAAAATTGCAAAATATATTATGTAAAAATATTAATAATTAGGTACCTAAATACTATAATATATAGAAAAAAAAATAAACAAGGGTCGATTTTGAGCTTAGTAAGCCGTAAAATATCTTGCATAATAATACGAAAGAATAAAATAAACCGGCATATCTCCAAAAACATCACATGAAACTTTGTTTTGATACAATTCAAACTGAATTATTGAAACATATTTCGGTTTTAATTAACATTTTGCTTTATTCGCCGGGAGAAAATTTACCCGGAAACCGACATTTTGGCATATATGCCGGTTTGTTTTAGTTATGTTAAGTGATTATGTTAAGTGCAAACCGGATTATCTGCCAATAAGTCAAATCTGGGTAATAATAAAAATGTACTATTGTGAGATAATTCAGTTTTACTTACCTGATGGACGTCTTTCCTCCTTAAAGTTTTTGAAGCGACTGGCGTATTGCGCAATAGATCTGTCTTCTGATAAACATAATGGTTATTCCCGCATAAATGCATACCGACCCAACGCCATCTGACGGATTTTTATTCAACTTTACGATATGCCGGTTCGACATAAAAATAGACGGGAAAAAAAGAAATTTTTTGACACCAAAAACTCAAAAGCTCAATTTTTGCAGATATGCCGGTTTGATTTCACAGCGACGAACTGTTTAACTGCAGGAATGCCATGTTATCCGCAAAGAATATGTAACATTTATACCGGTCAAATGCTAGCTTATCCCTGGCCGATAAGCAAACAACTCAACCCCCCTTGATTCGATTTTATGGTATTTTTAACCCCCGACGCAAGGAGCCGTCTGTGTATCTGTATATCTGTGGGTCTGTCTGTGGCATCGTAGCTCCTAAACGAATGAACCGATTATGATACGGTTTTTTTGCTTGAAAGCTGACATGATCGAGATGGTTCTTAGCTAAAATTCATGAAAATCTGTTCAGGCGTTTCAAGATCATCAGCTCTTTTTTGTGTCGGGGGTTACTTCAAATTTTGAAAATTTTAATTATGTAGGTACCTTGAAAATGCTCCTAAGAAACTAAAATAATATTTTTTATTCGCAAATTAATTCATTTTAATATTATTCTATCTTGCAGTGTTGTCAAATGCAAACATATTTTCTTTATCTGTGACAAAGCACATCGCCATTGGGGAAACGTCATCGACCTACTACTGTATTTCTTTAGAGAAATACATCATATTATTTTATTTTCATTGCGAAGGCACTTATTTAGCTTTGTGAAAATAATCGTACATGCAAACACATTAAAAAGTCTTTGGATTTCTTTATATAACTTTTTTACGCAGAAAGATGGAGGAAAAAAATCATTTCTCTGAATACAAATAATTATTCTGTGCAAACTACATACAGTAGATTATGCACTATTATTATATTTATACGTATGATTAGCACATATGAGACTCCTCAGGCTGAGATGGACTGGGCATGTACAGAGAATGCCGGATACACGCATCCCAAAAAGAATTTTGACTGGACACCCAGGTGGAAAGAGAAAAGTGGGAAGACCCAGACTGAGGTGGGAAGACGAAGTAAGAGGGGATGCAGCACAGTTCTCCAGGTACCAAATTGGAAGTCAGCCGCTGAGGACAGGAGGAGTTGGAGGCGACTGTTGCAGGAGGTCAAAGCTCGATATGGGCTGTAGCGCCATTGAAAAAGAAGAAGATTATATTTATGCATGAACACATTATCTGGTAAGACAACTTACAAATACACTGTTTTACAAAACAAGAGCTAGTAATTATGAAATTACTGTCTGCTTGCACACCGGCATTCCAGCGATTAATGTACATTTTTTTTTTTTAATAGTAATACCTCACAAGGGTCTCAGCTGCTCCCGTCTGGAGCCAGTGAGACTATGGCATCCCCAATTGGAGTATGTTGAGAGGCTGAAAGTAGTGGGGAGGGGAAGGATATGGGGAAGAGGAAGGTGGGGAAGTACTATTATAATATACGGAAGGCTATTCAGATCTGGTTACCAAAATGGCTAACGCCGTTTCAAGCAACGTTTCAATTCTGAATAGTGGTCTTACACCAGGGCGATACTCAGAGTATCTTCCACTCTGGAACGTGCCGCAAAGTATAATATATAGTTTAAATATATGTATTATTTTTGGGTGTTTACAATGTAAATGATCACTTTTAGTAAATATGTAATATTAATGTTTGTACATATTTTAAAAATGTTTAATGTTATATTTACATATAAGGGTTTAGTTCGCAGACATCAACTACAGAATATCTACCTGGAATGCTGCATACAGAATGTCCACCTGGTAAGAAATACACCAATAATGTGACATTATTATAAATTACTAGCTGACCCGGAAAAACGTTGTTCTGCCATATAAATTATTTCTAGTGAATATTTTGGTTGTTAAATAAAAAATAAATAATGTATTGTAAGTGTGTGGGGATGGGATCTATGACAGAAAGAGGAATGGAGCGCTGTAGACGATGACCGCCGATAAAAACAAATAAACAACAACCATTGATTTCCTCAATTCAATGTATTTCATTACAGTAACGGACATATTCATTGTTTAATCTTAAAAGTTAAATGTAAAGTTAAAAAAGGTAATATATTTTTTATCCTAAAGTAGGAAAATGAAATAAAGAAAACGAATATTAATTTTGAAGAGCAATTGAGTGTACGATATTTTTTGTGTACAGATGAGGTCAGTGGCGGATTATCCCTAAAGCAAAGTAGGCACGTGCCTAAGGGCGCGAGGTTACGAAGGGGCACCGAATTTTAAACAAGAGAAAATATTATAAAATTAATTGATTAAGTAAGTATGCACCTTCTCACACAATGTAAAATATTACTGTTTTATCCTATCCACAAAAACCGTACTGTTTTATCCTATCCACAAAGCGCACTTGACGTGATTTTATCACTAAACGGCGCTATAAAAAATTTGGATATTATTGTTATGTTTATCGGCCTTGTATTCCTTCCGGATCTCCACAATTTAACACTGTCTTACCTATAATATAGGGTCTGGGATTGTGAGAGGGATTGTGGTGGTTGAGGGGTGGTAAAGGGGGGGGGGGCTACCTACATGGTTTTACAACAAATACTTTTTTTCATTGGTTCCATTGAGGAGGCCCCGAGGAAAGTAATTTTCCTGAGGTTTCCTTGAGGAGCAACACTTAACTCTCCACTATGATTCACGAGCTGACTGACAGTTAAAAACTTTTTCATGTTCCGAATGCATTTATACAAGTTCTCAAAAGAGAGATTTAAAATCCACAGTATGATACTCAGAGGAGAAAAAACTTTTTCGTGCCCTGACTGCAACTATTCATGTGCTACAAAGGGATAGTTAAAAAGTCACATATTTACCCACAATGGAGAAAAACCTTTATCATTAAATTTTTATTGTAAATTTACGTTCTTAAGGAATTTGGTCAGTTCAAAATAGTGCTGGTATGTTAGTAACGAAATATTCTGGTAATTTGGAAAACTGCTTTGTTGATGAGTGTCTCCATCTATGAACGTTCTTATTTAACAACGGATGGAGAACTGCTCCAAACAATCAAAGCGATTTTACAGGTTCTAAGAAATAAAGAATTCAAAACATTTTACCCAAACATCGACGTAGCCTTAAGAATGTGCGTATCGACGGCAGTTAGCAATTGCAGTGGTGAGCGGAGTTTTTCCTGTCTAAGGAGAGTGAAAAATTATCTGCGCTTTTCCATGACAGATAAGAGATTAAATTCGTTAGCAATACTTTTGCTATCTTTAAACTATGACGACGTTATTGACAACTTTGCAATACAAAAATGTAGACGCAGAAATTTTTTTTTTTTTTAAACATCTGTCTTTGGATACCATGAGATACCAATTTTTAAATTAATAATTGATAATTAAATTTTTTTTTATTTATCAAATATTAGATTTTAAATTGTTTTATTAATTATCCCTACTAATATTATAACTGCAAAAGTGTGCATTTGTGTGTGTGTATGTGTACAGGTATAAGTGACTTCTTCATGCCAAAAAAATACTTAACCAATTGTGATGAAACTTGGTATGGAAAAAAAAATAGTGGCTAGAGGGGCGCCGATGAGCTGCTTGCCTAGGGCGCTCTCAATACTTAATCCGCCTCTGGATGAGGTGGACGTGGCGCCATCTGTCTTTCAACAACATAAATAATTTCATTCTGTTTGAAATACGAACTACGATTAAATTTTTTCATACAAAAATACTAAAAATCGCAATAAAAAAATGTTAGAGGAGGGTGAAAATTTGGGGATATAGGTATTTTTTGATGCCAAATAAAAAAAAATCTTGATAGGGACACCCTAATCACCTAGCGGTATGAAATATACTTTACAATCTATTCTCATACCTACCAAATATACATAAAAAATTTCATAAAAATTGGTTAAGTCGTTTCGGAAGAGTGCGACCACAAACACCGTGACACATCGCTTGTATGTCTTCGTATTATTGTTTTGATGATTATGATTGAAATGATACTCCTTCTTCACAACAAGTGCGGTGTCTTTTATTAAACTTAGATTCTCTTTATAATGGTGACTGGTTTCTTGGACAGACAGGGTACTAATGTCCTTCTGTTGGAAAACTAACAATCTACTTACTCTATCACCAGAGCCATCTGCGCACAATGACAGAAACACACAACAAAGATTTCAAATATCACACATTTGGTATGATTTTTAATACATACTTAATCTATTTTCAGGACTCCTTCCGGCCTTTTCTAGTTGGTCCCTGGTATGCCTGGGGTCCTCCTCTCTCTACTCCCACAATGTTGGTTTGCCTGAGAATCTGTGGCCGGGGTTCTTACAATGTACCAACTTCTTACTTCCTTGGGACTGCTCAGTAAGGTTAGTAAATTAAAATTGTTCAACAGAGCATAAATAATTATTGACCGTACCTGGTGCCCTAACGACTGGAACAATTTTTCTGTTCTGTTTCGTTGTCTTTTTCATTGTTCATTGTTTCCTCAACTGAGAAAGGCCCTGTTCACGTAAGATTTTTTTTAGCATACGTGGGGGACCCAAAAGAAATGAGAATTTATAATAACTTTTTTATTTTTCAATATTTTTACACCAAAATTTGGTCTCCTTTAAAGTGTTCACCATTAGAATGTATGCACTTATCCAACCTTTATTTCCACTGTTCAAAGCAATTTTGAAACCCACCGATTGGAATGTCCTTTATGGCCTCTAGCGATTTTTGTTTCACTTCTGCAACAGTATGAAAACATTTCCCTTTCAAGTCCCTTTTCATCCTAGGGAGCAGAAAGAAGTCACAGGGAGACAGGTCAGGTGAATAGGGCCGGTGATCAATTTGGGTCATCCATTGGCTTGACTGTTGCTTGGTTTCGGGATCGTACCCATAACACCATGACTAATCACTCAACACCAATAATAACCTTGGAAAAAATCTGGGTATCTACCAGCTGATTTTTCAATTCCTGTTCCCCCCCCCCCACTTCTCTCCTCCACCGCCCGAGTCTCGTTACTTTTGGGTCCCCCTATGTATTTTGTTTCTTCCTATTCTGTTTTGTATATCGGATAGAATAGGCATGCACAGAGTCGTGGAAGTCTGACACCCGTATGCATAGTCGGTTCCTCGAGACCTCCTCCACTCGACCTTAGTCGAGGTCACCTCAAGGAAATCTTAAAAACTTCCTTGAAATCAGTATGCACAGTTACGGCTTCACCCTCCAGTGAGGAACCTCCAGTGAGTCGAGTCGAGGTTGAGTGAAGGAATGACGTCATTAAATTTCTTATTATTATGCTGGCAAACTGTAGAGAATGTTTAAAAAAATATTTAAATATTTGTAAAGAATATATTTATGGTTCACTTTTTTCAGCTATGGGCTGTCTTCGGTGCTATCTGTCAATTCTGTCATTCAATTCAACTGTCGAGTGCAAAGAGAATTTGGTTAATTTGATTTCGTTCATTTTTCATTAAAACTATTATGACCGGGAGGCAAATTTTTAGTGAAATGGAAAAGGCGTGCTTGAGGGAATTAATTATAAAATACAAATTAAACACCACGGGAACAATCGGGGCAGGAAACCCAAATGTAAACAAAATTGCATGGGTCCGGCTTACCGAAGAATACAATTCTGTTGAAAATAACAGCAAAGTAAGTAGAATACTTTACAATTTTATTTAACTACTACCTATAATCTTATAGCCTAATCTAAACAATTTTGTTTATATTAGAGAACAGAAGCCCAACTTAAGAAATGCTGGGATAATTTGAAGACAAGGAGGAAGCAAGTCCTAGCCCTAGAAAAAAGGGAACGAATGAAAACTGGAGGCGGGGCATACATACCTACACCGAGTTCCCAGGAGATTGACGATGCCCTACAAGACCAGACTGATGTGGAGATGCGGTTTGTCTGTGACAGTGACTCTGTACTAGATGACTCTGTACAAAGTCAATGTAATTTATGTTACTTTTCTCCCTGGAGAGTTATTAGTTCCCTTGAGATAAACAAATTTTAGCTTCAATACAATATCATTAAAATATTTCAGGTTTTGGAGTGGTGGATGAAATAATTGCGCAAGATTTCCATCTTGGTCAAGCTGCAGGTCAAAGTCAAAGTCTTGAGCAAGAAAGCATCGGACAAGAACTTGGTTTGTTTATTTATGCTTATATTTATCATTAGTACCTAATATATATATATTTTTTTAAACTTTTCGATAAACACGAGTTATATCTTTTAACAGGACGATCTGTGAAATCTCCTCCTCGTCGATCAGAGTCACAATTGCCTGACCATGGTGCTCGGGCAACTCAAAGACAAGGTGAGGTTTTGGATTTTATTTTACATTATACAGTGAGTAAAAAAGGTACAGTCATATTTGAGGGCATGATCCTGCTAGGTTTGATGAATACTGACATTTGTACCTGAGTCATGGATGTTTATATTTATAATGGGTTTATATTTATTATGTGTTTATATCAAAGAAAATAGTGTTAATGTAGAAGGTATATCAACCACCCAGAATCTACGAAATAAACATATAGTTGTTACAGTAGGCGTTCTTCGTTTATTGGCGCTCTGTGTGCAATTTCCAAAAAAATATTTATTATTTATTTATTAATGAACATTAGTAATTAAGGGAAACTCGTTGGTACATGGTCAATCTGCTACTGTGTATATTCTCCTTTCAGATGCAACAAATACACGTGCTCGTGTTATTACGGAAGAATTCAATCTTCGAAAAGTGCAGTATAATCAAAATCAGCGAATGGATGATGAACTGCACAAACTGAAGGTTGCTGAACAAGAGTGGTTATTAAAGGCAGCACAAGAAAAATACAACAAGGCTCGCCTGGAGAGAGAATGTGCCGAAGAGCTTCTCCGTATCAACCAGGTCAAACGGGAGGCGGAAGAACTTAGATTACAAATGTTAAAAAACAAAAAAAATGATTTTTAAAATTTTGTATATTTTGTTGTTGTTGTGGTAGACAAAAAAAATAAAACACGAACCATTGTTTTTAAGTTTTGAAATTTTATTTAAAATAATTAGGTAAAATGTCTTATAATAAAGTTATTTCTAATAATGCTACCACGTTCATTTTCCTGTACCACAGGTAAGGCAATCTCTGGTTCCCTTAGTGGCTCTGGCAATTCTTCATTCGTTTGGATACTAATATTGTGCAAAATAGCACAAGAAACAATAATATTTGGCACAGTTGTGATTTTGTTTTGCATTTTCCTACTTAGGCATGCAAATCGCCTTTTCAAAACACCATTAACCCTCTCTATGATGTTTCTTGTGCTGATATGTGATCTATTATAACGCTGTTGTTTGAGGATTGAGAATCGGGGTAAACATGTAAGATGTTTGGGCATATCCACTGTCACCCAACAGTATACCACTATTCCTTAGGTCACCCTCTTCAAATCGCATCCTGCATCGACTGTTGCTAAATATACGTGAATCATGTACAGAACCTGGCCATCTTGCCACTATGTCATATATTTCCATATGTGGGCCGCACACGATCTGAACATTTAAAGAAAAAAATCCTTTTCTGTTCCGATAAACTTCTCCATTTTCCCTCCTTGGGTTCTTGATTGGTACATGTGTACAATCTATAGTACCAACAATGACAGGAAATCCAGCCCGTTGATAAAATATTCTTTTAACTTCTGACCTCTCGTCTACATTGGGAAATTTAATGTAGTGGCCGATTTTCAATGCAAGTATTTTAGATATTTTAGTGACTATTCGAGATACCATAGCTTGACTCAGTTTGTGGAGATCTCCACATACAACCTGCAAACACAAACAAACAAAATCATATACCTACGTTGTTTCATTGTGATAAAAATAGATTATTAATAGGTAGGTATACATATATTTTCATCACAATACCTAGGTAAATAAATAAAGTTGTACCTAGCCATGTGTACTCACCTGAAAGTTCCCTGTGGCATAAAATCTCACTGCTATGAGAAGCTGCAACAGAGGCGGTATTGGGAGACCTCGGTTATTGGCACTCTGTGTTAAATTCAAAAGTGGCAAGAGGACATTTATTATTACATCTTTTCTAAATCGAAATCTTCTTCGGAATTCCACATCATCAAAATATTCCAGCGGATTTTCTGCATCCCGTAAATACCGCTTTATAGGACGATATTGGTACAAATCTTCATAAAGGTAGTCGATAAAATCATGGAAATTATTCATTATGCTAATAAAACTTAAAATAACCTCAGAAATAATGTGGTGCGCGCTGTTAACAAGCTTCGAGGAGACCTCAAGGTAGATCGCGACGTACCTTGAGTTTCACAGTTCATTACTCGACTCGACTGAGGAATTTGCTCAAGTCGAGGATAGTTTTTTCAGTTCTGCATACCGAATTTATCCTTGAGGTTGAGTCGAGGTTGAGTCGAGTGGAGGAAATCTCGAGAAACCGACTATGCATACGGGTGTGAAACTCCACTTAAAATGGCTTTAACCAAACCTTCCTCTTTCCCAACTCTTTCCTTTCCCCTCTTCCTTCAGCCTCACAACCTACCACAATCACGATTCAATACAATTCATTATTCGAATGGCAGTGCTGCAATATTGCCACATGTACCATGATGCCACAAGCTTTTCAGCCAGCTGCAAATATCAACATTTTGAACTGAAACTCACAGAGACTCATTGTCAATAACTTCATTTCATCGGGGTAGTGGACTTTTAAAACACTTTTTAATATGGAGTCGTTTTTATTTACAATCATTTTGAATTAACAACAATGAAAATCAACACTTTATAATAATTTGGCCCGGATCCCGCCTGGAGACTTAAGGGAACTGTACCCTAGGTATGGATTAATGCGAGAGAGAGAAGTATTTTGAACAACACCCTTTTTATACTATTAAGAAATAGAAAATACCCGTAGATAAGGCTTACAACAACAGACAATAATAATAAACAGATGCTCCATCTCCATCAAAAAATGCTGAAACCTATATCAAAAAATGTTGAAATGCATGATGATAAAACTATTAAAATTATGTACTTTTTGTAATTTTTTTTTAACATAATATTATAATTTTTCAATAATGTCTAAGCAAAATAAGATTGTAAAAAAATCCTTAATATATTAGTTTGTAAGACCGTAAATAAATAGACAAACTGAAGTATTTTTTTTTTTTTATGATTTTATTTAAACTAAAATTAAAATTCTGAAACATAGCTCTACCAGATAATTTATTGATTTATTTTACTGCATGATTATATGATTTGAAATGTGTGTTGTATAAAACAAAATTTTGTTTGAAAATTTAATAAATCTCCCAACGACCTATGGTATAACCTTATTATACTAAAAATAAACATTTTTCTCAAAATTTAAAACATACCTTTACTAGATAAAAGAGCAATCTTTTGAAATTAATTTATAATTTTTTGTGGAAACGAGTCAATGTCAAAAATTTGATTTAAAAATGACATATTTCCGGTTTTCTCCGGTTATTCCCTCTTAAGGGTTGTTTAAAAAAATTTGATGAATTCATCAAATATTTGAAGTTAATTTTCACGTTCGGTGTAAGTTCTATTCAAGTTCTGTGATTTTTTAGTTTCATGCAGCAACTGGCCTATAATGATATAATAACAGAACTTGAATAGAACCTCCACAGAATGTGAAAATTAACTTCAAATATTTGATGAATTCATCAAATTTATAGAAACAACCCGACCTAAGAGTTTACTCATAGATGATATTGGTAACCAATAAAGCTGTCGATAATGCAGGGATTGCGACTTAGATAAATACGATTGCAATCCCAAGGTCGAGGCCCAGAATCATTCCTACCGCCTGCTAATAAGCCACCAAAGCTTGTTGTAATCTACCACCAATAAAAGTACTAAGTGTTTTGTTGACTGCGGGAGTTTTTATTTAAAGAGTTTGTGAGGAAACTCGAAGTTACAACATTAATAATTGATGTCTCTTTCCCGAAAGATCTTTTGCCGCCAATGCAACCTTTTTAATTGAATGGTTATCTTTTGATCTTACAGACGGATGGAAAATATGTCTTCTTGGAAATCTCTCGTCCAACAGAGAGGAGGAACCAGAGGTAAACCTCTTCCCTCTCAGTTCACTGTTAAAATATTCTTTGGAATGGAATATGAATGCCCCAAGGGACACAGGTAAATGCAATAATCCTTATTTTTCTATTTTATGTTTTATATAATTTTTAATTTTATATTCTATTATATGAGCTGACAAATGCCCCCATATGTTTTTAAAAACAATGATGTCTTGTTGTTTTAAGGTGGAGTTCCGAATACAAGTAGCGTCAGAAATGCTGTATCAATGTCGCCGCGACAAAGCGCACTAAGCAAATGCATGAGAGCATATTCGAATACAGCGATACTGACGCAGTGTCAGCAAGGCGCCGTCTCTGCAGGCCCGGACTGGGACCATTTGGGGCCCTCTGCAAAAACCTGTAAAGGGGCCCCCTAACATGGGGTGGGGGGGGGGGGGTTTCAGGAAACGGGGGGTCCGGGGGCCTCCCCCAGATAATTTTTGAAAATTAGGTGCTTGAAAACAATGAAAACGCGTTTCTACGCTATATTGGCACCTATAAAGAAGAAGAAATTCAGATAGGTTTTTATACGATTATTATGATTTTCGACTTTTGTTGACTTTATTATTTATTGAAATAAGAATTCACAGTATTTTTAGGATACCACAACACTACTAAAAACATGCTGTTGAACTGCCAATAATTATAACAGAGTTCAAAATAAAGGGCAGGATTTTATTCACACCAAAGCATTAATGAATTATGTCAAAATTATTTGTGTAGTAACAATAATGACAGACGGATTTTAGGGATTAGAAAAATAATACTAACATTTAAAAAAATCCTGTGTGTTTATCAGTTTGCAATGTTGTATACTAGAATAGAAGGGGCGTCACTTAACTGAAATGATTCGACATTTTGCTCCCCTAGCCCTAAAGTAATAGTTTCTTTGTAAGCAACTCACTTGTTAAAGCTTCTTCATCTATTATTTTATTTTTGTCCAAATTATAAAATAAATCCCTCTCAACATTAATAAAAAGCAGACTGGACATAAGGTCTTGGCCTAAGGATGACCGAAGTCGATTTTTGACGATTTTAAGTTTAGAAAAAAACTCGTTCACATGTGACTTGGGTACAAGGTATGGTAAGAACAAATTTATATACAATATACAGATCGGTAAACAGTCCAGATTGAGTAAGTTCAAACAGAACAGAAAAAGCACATGTCAAACACTGGAAACATTGTCCATTTTCAGAGCAGTAAATGTCAGCATTTGTTTCCGCTGCCGTTGGGTCCAAATCGTCTTCTTCGTCACTGCATCTGTCTCCGTAGTTCTCAGTGGACTCTGCCGCTATGAAGTTGCTGTATTGTTGTGCAAACTGTCGCAGCTCTATCAACAGCCGACTTCTTTCAATTTTACACAGTTTAGAAACACTGTGCAGAGCTTCTGTGGGAAATGTTTGGAGTTTCAAGATAAAGTCAAACTTTTTGGGGTCCAACCAAGAGCAATTCTGTAAAACGTCTTTGTTTGCGCAAAATCTTTCTTCAGTACTCATCCTCGCACAGTCTAAAATATCAAAATATACAATTTTGTAATGTGAACTGTTGAAATAGAGTCAGTTTCATCTTTTGATTTTTCACCGGGCATTAATTTTTTCTTTGACATTCTTTTTCTCTTAAAGTCTAATTCTAACTCGACGTCAATGTTATTTTCGTCTAGCTTAAGATTAACTGCACTTACATAGGCTCTTGTTTTTGCGTACAAAACTTCAAAATACGCGTCATTCCTTTTGTCCTTAACTTGATGGAGCAGTGTTTGTACTAAGTTCCAAGCTAAAGCATAATCAATGCTTTTACTTTGCAAGGACTCCAGTTACTAATATCTACAGCCTGTATGTCGGACGAATATCTACAGCTCATATGTTGAACTAATATCTACGAACTTCAGAGTGTTGACTAATATCTACAGAGCGTAGGTTGAACTAATCAGCTAAATGTGTCCAATAGTCCGATATCAGGGATTTTTACATACATACTTACATAAATTAAGTTTTTTAAACTGCATATGCAATATTACGTTATTCCAATTGCAAATCTAATCGTAAATTATTATAAATTGTAAATTACAAATCCAATTGCAAATCAAATATAATTGCAAATCCAACCTCTGCCAGTACTGTAGATATTCGTCAACACTTTGGTTCTCATAGATATTAGTCAACAGTGTGAGCTGTAGATATTCGTCAACACCTGCTTAATACAGCAATACCTGCTTAATAATTTCAAACAAAGATAACTTTGAAGGTAACAATAAACTCAATGCAAATTTACTCTATTTAGTGCTTATAAATACTGTTGACAACTTTTTGACAAGTCCCCTTTGTTTAGGTACATCTTTTTTATTCTAAATAATCCATCTAAATTTTATGTTCTCGGTTATTATAACATTGATATTTTTTTTTTGGTATAGTAACAGTAGTTTAGTAACACATAATAGTATCCTTTACCTAAATACTTGCTACTTTGTTAAATGTTCATTTCTACTTTGTTATTATTGATAATCTCCTGTGTACCACTGTATACTTATAATACCATGTACTCACTTCAATGTAAAAGCCATGCTATAGCGTTTAAATAAATAAATAAATAAACACTTTGATTCTCATAGATATTAGTTCGATTTTTTTAGTTTTTGGAATTCCTGTAGATATTAGTAGACGCCTCCCTTTGCAAGTACTTAGAAACAGGGGAAGTGACCAAAAACAAATCTAGCAAAACAAACGACGTAAACAAGTTTTCAAATTTGGACCATTGACTTATCAGGCTTCTTGCTGTGAATCGAGTTTTGTTGTCTAAACTTCCATCAGAGATTTCTTTAAACACAGAAATAAAATTAAAGAACTTAGCTGAATAACACTGTCTTCACTGATTAAGAATTCTTCATCAACAATTGATGAAAGAGCCTTATGTTTGCTCCACCACCTCGTTGCTCCTATTTTTTGTAACGTTGTTGAGTCAGCTACAACTAGGTTCAGTACGTGTGCCATACAGTGAGTATAAATAAGGTCTCCATTTTCTTTTTTTAAATGGGCTTATAGCCCATTGTAACACCTTTCATGTTGTTGGCTCCATCAAATGAACAACAATAAATATTTGACGTTGCAATTCCATACTCGGATAATTTAAATTTTATAAGCTCGTACAACACAAGTCCACTTGAGTCATTAACAACTGCAATCTCTAAAAGTATTTCATACACTTTTCCTTGAACGACATAGCGGACGCATATTGCCAATTGGTCCATGACAGCTATATCTTGGGTGCTGTCCACCATTACGCTGAAGATGATGCTATCCTGGAGGTCTTTCAAAATAATGTTTCGACCCATCGAGCTAATTATCTTGATTAACTTGTTAATGAAAGTCTTTAATAACAAAGTCAACATTGATCCTCGTCCAATGGGCTTTTTAGATTGCTTTCCTGTGGCTTCTCTTTGGTCCTTTATTTTTATTCTGTGCTTTTTGCTGTCTTTGATACATTTTTTTACATGGCATTGCAAAATTACATCATAATTAGCCACCAACATGACCAGTTCAAGGAAATTACCATGATTTTGTAAAGAATCAAGAGCGTAGGCTGCTTCTGCTTTGTCACCTCTGTAGGCAATGCCTTGCCTTCCTATAAACAAAACTATGTCTATCAAACGTTGGATGACCAATCTTCTAGTCTGAATTTCACTTTCTTGCTGTTTAGTTTGGTTGGTATTCAGGAGATTTGAAATATCGTAGCCCTTTTGACTAAAGCTGTTTTCGCAGCAAGTTCATGATGGGTAGAGTTTTTGTGTATTTCTACTGATTTATACACATTTTTTGAAGAAACATCATAACCAGTAATGTAGGTAGAGTATCTGTGTCCTTTATCTCCAAAAGCCATACAGCACGAACAGTACACTTTATTCAGCTGAATTGAATATGATAACCATTTTCGGTGTATTTTTTCACCACTTGGCAAATGTCGGTAATAAAGTTTAGAAGGCTCAAATGGCAATTTTGTACCTTTTCCTTCTACAACTTGAATAGGATGTTTTTCCATGAAAGCTTTTTTAATCGTGATTGGATCACTTTCGTATGGACAAATGAAACACCCAAGTTGTTGTTTAGCTGCATCACAGGTCTCCTGATTTTCTTCATCATCTTCTGAATCAGAATTGGAGCTTGATTCGCCGACAAGAGACGATGGATGATGGTTTATATGTGGGTGATTGCAAGCAGGCGCCTCACCCCTCTCAACTGTACAAGAAGAAGTTGATGTTGTTCATTAGGGAATCCCCTTTACTATCCCATACTGTAACTAGAATTAATTATGATTTTCAAAATCATAACTAATTGTAGTTACAATACAATTAATTTAAAACATTGCTCGTAATAATTATACTTTGACCATTGATGAATAAACCGACAAACTACTATCCATATTGTGCATAAAGTACATCCTAATGACTTAGGCCTTAACACATTTCTATTGTGAATTTATCCCCAATGTGAGAAAGTTTTTTATACAGTTTATTTTGTTTGAATTATAAAAATTAATTAGCCCTATTAGTAAAAACCTTTAAAGTAAAAAAAGCAAAAACTAATATTGTTAAGTTCTTAGTACGTGACGTAAAAATGTAGAATAAATAGAACAAAATTTCAAAAAATTACAACCCATAATAAAAATAAGTTGTTGTCGGTATTAGTTCATTTATGAGTTGTCTGCTGGACAGTGGACACACGACACACGTCACCGCGCAGACGATGCGGATGACAGTGGATGGTATAAAGCTTTCGTTTACACGGCGAAATATAAACAGTTGTTGGACATGTTCTACTTTTGGAAAATGTAATTTTTTTTCGAAAATGTAAACAAACATTACCAAGAACACAAAATAACTACTAACAAGACAAAAAATTTTTTTTGTTCATTTTGTGGGGCTCCTTCGGGGCCCCCTCGCGCCGGGGGCCCTCCGCGATCGCGGACCTGCGGACTGGCCAGTCCGGGCCTGCGTCTCTGATGCGCAGCGATAGCGACAGAGCCGTGTTTGCGCACGCTACTGTGATTGATTTATAGTTTTATTTGTAATTATTATTTCTGAATGGTTGTGTTTATTTGGGAATAGAACATTTTATTCCATGACAATGATTTGATCCCATCTGCTCTGTCCTTCCCCGCCCCCCTGGACAGTTGGCAATAATACAGTGCATTCACGCAGAACATATTTAGTTGTAACATTTTGACACAATGCAAGGTTCAATTTTAAATTAACTGTTTTCTTGGTGAAATTTTTCAGTGAACTACATCGCAAATGAATCCTTCCACTTTTATCTCCCTTGAGTGTTTCCCCCCCCCCCGGTGACCAAAAACCTAAGCACTCCACCGCTCATTTGTACCAAGCGTGGTATTTTGAAGACCCCCCCCCCCCCTTAAACGTGTCACGTAGTATGTAGAAAAATATCTGTGAAAATATGTCTTCCAAAATATCAAATCAACAAATTACAATCCGTTTTCAACGCTGCGGGAAGACTTATCACCGGCGTATCTAAATATTCCCATATTTCAGAGCATCTCAAAAATCTACACTGGCTTAAATGTCCTGAAAGGATCCAATTTAAGCTCTGCTGGATGGTATTTAAGTCCCTTAACGGAATGGCTCCGGCTTACTTATCGGAATTGTGTATTCCAGAAATTTCCAATTATCGACAGTCAACCCTGAGGTCAGCAGCGTCATCAGCTATCGGAAGGTTAAAGGAACCAAAGCGCACACCAGACGCGGCGGAATTTAGAGCTAGACTTAAAACTCACCTTTTCAGACAGTCGTATCCATAAACTCAAAATCTCTCACCTTCACTTTCAATGCCCGCGACACCGTAAATAACTAACCTGTAAAAACGTAGAAAAAAAAAAGAAAAAAAAAAAAAAAAAAAGGTAAGCGTTTGTGAAGGTCATTTCATGAACATTCTCCAGCCCTAAAGATTCCGAAATTCTCCAGTATTTTAAAATAAATATCAACTATACCTTTGCCACTAATCTCCAATAGTCCTAAATTCTCCAGTATTTTAAAATAAATACCAACTCTACTTTTGCCACTAATCTATTCACAAATGTACAAATGTAATACTAACAGCGATGAGGGTAGCAAATAATTTAAAATCATGCAATGTCCAGTGTGTTAACTGTAATGTCCTCCGCGTGCAAAGCCGTATCTTCTCCAAGCATAAACTTATAATTAAAGTGTGTTTATCGGAAGTGACCTGCCAGGTAAGTATGTTTCTGAATCCATTTGTAAATAGTAAAATCAGTTAGAACCTAAGCATTCCTAATAAATTGTACAGCGCCCTTGAGGTGATTTTTCACAAAAACGGCGCTTTATAAATTATCCAATTATTATTATTATTATTATTAGAAAAGAATATAAAAACACCACCAAAAAAGGGTTTGGAGTAAAATTGCAAATATTTCACACGAGATTGATTCATAGTACGTATATCTAAATAGATAAAATAAATAGGAGCTAGACAAGAAAATTAGGTCGACCATCACATAATAACTGGAGTCTGCCGGCAATATTGTCGCGGCCCTCAAAAATGACTAACGCATAAATGACGCGGCGACACTGACTAAGCATCGCTGACAATAATGAGCATGGAACCCTAACTTTAGCTGTCGAACAGTAATGAATGGTCTGATTCCCGCCATTTATTTTTATTTGAAACTAGCTGGTCCCGGCATGCGTTGCTATGCCATTTAATAAAGAAATTGTTTCTCCCTGAGTGTCCTATCCCATTCGTCCCGTTCCCCTTCCGCCTGCCCTTCTTCTCCTGCGTCCTCTTCCCCTCTCGCGTCCCACTCCGTCACCTCCACCTTCCCTCTCCCCACTCCACTCCCCCCCCTTCCCCCATCCCGCGAACCGCCCTCCCCCCTCACACGTCCCCTTCCCCTCCCGCGTTCCTCTTCCACCTTCCCCGCCTTCCCTCTTCCCTTTCCCGCTCCCTCGTCCCGCCAACCCTCCTCCCGCGTTCCATATATTCAATCCCAGTACATTCAGTTTTTAAACAGCCCGCCTGCCACCTTTTACAATTTTTATTCAAATTTCCATTTTTCATGGATATTAAATTTGGTACCTAACATAGGTACCTATTTAAAATATCTAAAATTCTAAATAAATTTGTCAACTTTTCAAAAATAGAATCCTGATTGAACAATCATTCATTGTTTTGCAAAATGTCAATCTCTAACACGCGAACTGTCAAACGTGCGATGTTTTCTGTTATTATCTAATTTTCTGCGCAATTTTTTTAATTTTTCTCTCCGTAAGAACCATCCTCGAACTTCAAGGAATATTCTAAAAAAAGAATTAGCGAAATCGGTTCAGCCGCTCTCGAGATTTGCGCTTACCAACAAATTTAGCGATTCATTTTTATATTATAGAAGATACACTTCACTTCACTTCAATAGCAAGCCTTCAATTGTTAACTATTGACATAGGTTGTATCGATAAGAACGGAAATTACAATAGATAAATATTGTGCTTTTTAAAAAATACACTAACCACTTAACCAGCCGTGGACAGAGTAAGTATCGCGTCCGCCGACTAGTATGTCGTAATGATTTTGCAACTGGATAATTTCACAATCTCACAGACTTCTTCATCTTTTTCATTTTATGGACATAACAGTGGGATACTGAAGTTATTCAGTAGTAGCCACTTAATGACATCGGGTTATTACTTGGTTCAGCTTGAAACTGACAAAGGTAACATTCTCCTTCGATGTGTTGTGTTGTTTGAATATATCCAAATTCATACAATCTTTTGTGCAGTCAACATCTTCTGAGGGAGAGAAAACCCTGGCAGTATAATAGTTGGTTCACAATAGGGTGCTTACAATTTACTTAACAAGAAATTATACTTGATATAAAAATCACACAAAAAGAAAGTCGATAACTCTTTCCCTTTTAGTAAGATTATTAGTTTGATGTCTATCAAAGCCTGAATCATGTATATACATCGGTTGTTCAAAAAGTAACGGGAATTTAAAATATTCAGCAGTATTCATTTTTTAGTTTGTCTGTGGCAGCCGCTAAGGTTAGACGTGTTTTTTTATGAGCTTGGTGATTTTTGTTTTTTTTTAAATGGATCAAAGAATTTGTATCAAATTTTGCGAAAAAAAATTTAAAGTGTGTGAAATGTTAACAAAGGCCTATGGTGAGTCTGCTATGAGTAAAAAACGGGTTTACGAGTGGTATAAGCGTTCCAAGATGGTTGTGAAGACATTGAAAATGACGAGACGCCCCAGCACATCAAAAACTGATGGAAACGTGGAAAAAGTGAAAGAAATGGTTATGAACGATCGCCAAATCACAATCAAATGTTGATTGAGCCTTAGTTTCGATGTCATATCCGTAAACCCATGTTTTGTCACCTGTTATAACACGTTTCAGTAATTCTGCAACGTCGTTGACTTCATTTAGTGCCGTGCGGTAAACTGCGGCCCGTGGCAGATATGTTCGGCCCGCACAAATATCTGCCTTTTTTTAAAAATATATTTTGTTTTTTCATGTACAATTATATTAACCTGCTTTTTCTTTTTTTTTTCAAATATTTTGTGTATGCATGCCCTTATGATTTCAAAACCTTCATTTCAATTGATTTATTTTTGATTTAAAAACGCCGAGTTGGTTTTTGAACACTTACTAAGTCGATTTGGAACGCGCGCATAGTGTACGTCACAGGTTCTCAACGTGGGCGATAACACCCCCTAGTGGGTATTTGTGACTTTCAGGGGGATAGTAGAAGACCCAGAGAAAATTAGGGAGCGTTGAAATGGCACAGTGAGGGAGTAGTCAGGTTAAAAAAATAGGGTCAAAAAAAGACAAAAAAAACACGCTAATCGCATAGTAATAAAGCAAAGTAAACTTTATATTCGGTTAATTTTTGTTATTGTATGTATTGTAATCATTTTTACTAAGTGTGCGAAAATTCACATAGGTATTTCGGAAATTCGGGAAGTGGATGAAAATTGAACCGAAAGATTCCATTACATTCATTTCTACAAATATACATGTAATATTATTTTTTATTGTATAATAAAAAATAAAAAAAATATATAATATTACATATTATTTTTTTTTTATACGCACCAGATTTAAATGTCCGGGTTAAATTTTCCCCACAGGAAAAACTAAACCCTTTCACACACTTCCCAAATGATCATCTAGTTAATCCACGCTATGCAATTGCACTATATAAGTATTATAAATACAAAACAATACAAGAACAACATGTCAACCTACCAGAGACCAAATGGGAAAAAAATTCACCGACTCCAGATATTTTCATATCAGAGGGTTTAGCTCTGTAGAATTCCTAATTGAACCTATAAATCCTACTGATCCCTCAATATAAATATTTAAAAAATATTTTGTAATCCTTCATGTATTTAAAATGACTGATTTTTGCATTTTTATATATAAATTCTTTGACAAATCTAATATGCCTAAATTTTGAATGAGAGACCTAGGTATAATGCCAGTAGCCGAAATAACAAATGGTAATATTTTTATAGTCTGAGAATGCCAAATTCTTTTAATCTCATTTCCTAAATCTGTGTATTTTCTTATTTTTTCAGAAACAGTTTTTTTTAATATTACAAGAATTTGGAATAGCTACATCAATGATATATGTTATTTTTTTTAAATTTTGTCGTGTAAAACTATATCAGGTCTATTATGACTAATTGTTCTGTCTGTTAGTACAGATTTATCATAATATATTTTATAAAATTCATTTTCTAAAAATGAATTTGGTTCATATTCATAATATGGTACTACATTACGGCAATCAATCAAGTTGTGGTAGCTACTGGTACCTACTGGTAGCTACGTCCTTAATAGACGGGCGCTGAGAGGGCGGGAGTACCAGAGGGTCAAGAATCAGGCGGAGTATCGAGGAGCAGCAGGGAGCTGATCCTGACCAGAAGCAACCGGAGCAACAAGGAGCGGCAGGGAGCTGTTCCTGGTAACTGCTGGGAGCTGAGAAGGTGCCAGGGGCCATCAAGGGAGCAGGGAGCTGATCTCGGTAGCAGGGGCTGGATGATTAATTTCGAGCTGACGCCGGAGGGATGATCATCAGCAACATATTTAAGTTAAGACTTACATATTGAATTAGAGCAAATTTGGAATTGTTGTAATTTTTTTTTTGTGTGCAAATCATGGCTCAAGTAAAGCCGTTAGCGACTTTCAGTCATAAGACGGATTGTTTTGGGGTTTTTCGAGCAAGATTGGAGAATTACTTTATCTTATATGATGAAAAGATTACTGCCGAAAAGAAACGAGCTATATTCTTAAACGCTTTGGAAGAGGAAACTTTTAAATTATTAATAGAATTGGTAATGCCTAAAAATATTAATGATGTGACGGTAGAAATTTTATGCGAATTTTTAGGTAATTATTGTGAAAACGTTACTTCCTTGTACGAAGAAAGATCAACTTTTTATAATGTTATCAATGAACCTGGTGAAAGCGTAAAAGAATTTGCTGCAAGATTGAAAAGTTTGTCGATTAATTGTAAGTTTGGGGTAAGGTTTGAAGAAACCTTGAAAGATTTATTGATTTGCAAAATTAAAAATCCTAGAATTAGGGAACGTTTATTCATGGAAGGCGAAAAAAATACGTTTGAATAGTTAGTTACTATTGCATCGTGTTTAGAATCATCAGAATTTAATATAAAATCAGAAGAAAGGGTGTTTTATCAATTATCTAGTTCGTGTTCTAGATCAAAAAGTCAACAGAGAAGGAATTCTCTCAATTCATATCATAATAGAAGTACATCGCGCGATAGCAAAAATAAGCCAAAATTGAAGCAACCAGTTTCGGAACAGAAAAGGTGTTTTAATTGTAATAAGTTAGGACATATGAAATCGGATTGTAAGGTGGCGGCTAACAATAATTATTTGAAATGTTTTAAGTGTGGACAAAGAGAGCACATAGCAAAATTCGGTAGAAATATTTCTTCTATAAAAAAGAAAAAAATTGTATCTAGTATTATTGAGAGGGTTGAACCATATATAATTAAGTTGAAATTAAATGATATTTCATTCGAAGCTATGATAGATTCAGGGGCGGGGATTAGCGCTCTACCCGAACGTTTGTATAAATTGTATTTTAAACATGTTAATTTAATGGAATGTAATTTGCACTTAGCAAGTTACGATAATAATCCACTAAAGTCAAGCGGCAAAGTGAATTTGCAGGTTACTTGTAACAATATAAGTAAATGTTTCGAATTTGTTGTTATTGAAAACGGTTCTGATTTAATTATTGGTAGAGATTTTCTGGAATTATTTGGTATTATTATTAGTTGTGCTAATAATTTTCAGGATGAAAATAATTTTTGTTCTATCGGTGAACACAGTTTAGATGTAAATACGCTCAAATCACAATTTGGAGATGTGTTGACAAATAATTTAGGAAAATTTAACAAATGTAGTGTGGAACCTGCGGTAGCCATGTTAGGACGAAGGTTAAGGTCGGGTTTTGATTTAATTTCACCAGTAATTGCAGAAAGAAGGGGGGAGAGGTGTATGTCTGAGAAGGTAAAGGAGAAAATATTGGATAGGAGGGAACAGCAGAGAAAGTTTTATAAATCTAAAAAAATAAATGCAGAAAATTATGTAGTTGGGAAGAAAGTCATGGTAAGGGGTTTTAGAGGAAAAAAAGGTTGGGTTGCAGGCATCGTAAAGAAAAGAATTGGAAAAAATACATACTTAATTTATGTAAAAGATACCGGTCAAATATGGAAAAGGCATCAGGATCAAATGACATTGATGAGTATGAAGGGGAATCCGAAGGAGCGTGAGAATATATCTGGTAAAGATCTAGGCTCTGATACGATGGTAACAGACCTAGACCTTTCCCACTTTTTCCGGAAAGGTGCTAATGGGTCGTCTCCTTTGTTTTAGGAACTACCATGGCAATCTCCTTGGGCTGGAAGGCTTCGGCAGAAGAAGACTTGAGCTACTTATATTTTATTATAATATATTTTAATTTTTTGTTTGTAATCAAGCTCGGGTTATATTGAAAAAACCCGGAAGGAATTCTCCTCTTAAGTGGGGGAGAATGTGGTAGCTACTGGTACCTACTGGTAGCTACCTCCTTAATAGACGGGCGCTGAGAGCGCACGTCTATAGTTTGAATTTAGAGTGTTGTTTGCTGTACGACTGCTGAAAGAAGCACCATACAGGGTTCTTTTATTTCAACAAGATTCCCGATAATTCTATTATAAAAAAGTGTTATTAAATATATATTATATCAATATATTACACAAGTTATGTTTAATTTCCAAATTTTGGTGAATTATTTTTAAAACCTGATTGTGCCTAAATGTATACTCGGACGGCGCTAATATAGAACATCCCGATAAAATATGTTCTATAGTTTCCGGAAAAGCCAAACATTTTCTACATAAATCATCAATTTGATGTACATATATCTTTGATTATATGCTTCCTATAATTTTTAGTATTAATGACTCTATCTTGAATAGCAAGCATAAATCCTTCTATTTCTGCGCATAACTCTCCAATACTCAACCATTTGTTTGACGAAAGTTTGTCAACATACGTTTGGTTGAGATAATTGAAGTGTTTTGCGTGAATAATTTTATTTGACCAGGAATCTAATAATTCCTGGTTAGTATTTATAAGAATGTTGGCATTCTCGTCATATAAATTTAAAGGTGTAATGTTTCTATTTGCCTTGCAAATTATTACTCTCTAGCAATCAGTTTGGTTTCAGAGAAAATAAAGGAACGAGTGATGCAGTGTTGAAGGTATTGTCGAAAGTCACTAGTGCCCTGGATTATGGAAACAAAGCAGTAGCTGTGTTCTTAGATCTATCAAAGGCATTTGACATGGTTTCCCATGGATTACTCCTCAAAAAATTATCTTCTCTTGGCATTCAATGTACAGCATTAAGTTGGTTCAAATCCTATCATAGCGATAGAACACAACAAGTAGAGATAAATGATAATTTAAGCACAAGCAAACAAATCTCTTTTCGGGTTCCACAAGGTAGTGTACTTGGACCAAAATTGTTCTTAATCTACATTAATGATTTGTGTAATTTAGATATTCCAGGTAACATTGTTATTTTCGCAGACGACACTGCTTAAATATTTGAGGGTAAAACCTGGAAAGATGCTTTTGACAAATGTGATTCAGGATTAAGAATAGTAAAGAGTTGGCTAAATAATAACATCTTAACTTTGAATACATCAAAAACAAAATATGTAACTTTTAGCATATCATCAAAAAGTCAGCCTTCCAACACTCATAATCTAATTATACACAATTATCTGCAAAATTGTAATTGTAATTGCCACCCTTTAGAAAGAGTAGACTGTATAAGGTCCTAAGTGTAAATATTGATAAATATTTGAGATGGAATGACCATATTGACATGTTAACAAAAAATATCAGAAGACTTACCTAAATATTTAAAGAACTTCGTCATATATTTGATAAAGAGAAATTAAAATCTGTCTATTATGCCTTAGTCCAATCTCGACTTTCTAACAATATAGTATGCTGGGGATCCTGTCTAAAGTCCAATATAGAACCACTAAATATTGCTCACAAATTAATTCTTAAAGTCATGTACAAAAAAAAATTTCGTTATCCATCTAAACTACTTTACAAGGAATCTAATGTTATGTGTATAAAACAGCTGTACATTACTAATATAATTTGTAGATTTTTTATCAATACTAAATCTGCAGAAAGATCCATACCACTAGAATTGGCTCAACAATGAACATTATGACAATACTTACTAAAACATCTTTTGGCCAAAGAAACTATTTATACCAAGCTACAATTATGTTTAATATTCTGCCAGACCACCTTAAATCTTCCAATTCATTAGCTAAATTTAATAAACAAAAATTTTAACAAAACGAAAAAACGACTTAAAAAAATGAACTAAAAAGTAAAAAAATAATTTCGTATTCTTCTACAACTTTATAATCAACTTACCTTTTCTACTCATCAGTATGTAGGTACGATTGTTATTTTTGGAGTCTAGGTAATAATTTTAATCTAATTTTACTAGGTTAGCACCTAGTGTAATTAAATACATCACCAAGGAAACAGTAAATAAATGCATCACCAAAGCAACGGAAAAATAACAACCAGTGCGAATAAAAATCTGGTGATAGATCGATCACTGAAATATTAATGTAAATGGTATGCAAATAAATAGTGTCACAGACAATTGTGTTGTTTTTAATAGTTTGTGAACCCAGAATGTAACTAAAAACGTAACAATTGGTGTCAGGTGTGATGTGTCAGATGCAGTAAGGGTATTGCAAACTATTCCGCTGACAGAGCGCCAGGACTATGAGGGACTGTCTGATGGTTTTGAGGGACTGCTTGTTGCAGTCTAACCTCAACCGAATATGGTTCCCGAAGCTGGGTGGCCGTGGGAATGGGCTGGACTGGAGGATCTTGCGGAGCATGTTCGAGGAGATCTTCCGATACACTGGCATATTGGTTCTGGTATGCTGTTACCACAGTGGGTCAGATGCAAGTCACTGTAAAACTGTGGCTTGTCATTTCTTTGCGTCGGCTCGATGCAATCGAGGACCAGATTGCCGATACCTTCATGAAGGAAAATCGGGGCCTGTTCCTGGACGAAACAGCCCTTAGGAGGGGGCAATATAAAGGGAAGAACATTACGGTGCCAACCTAGTGTAATTAAATACATCTCCAAGGAAACAGTAAATAAATGCATCACCAAGGCAACGGAAAAATAACAACCAGTGCAAATAAAAATCTGGTGATAGATCAATCACTGAAATATTAATGTAAATGGTATGCAAATAAATAGTGTCACAGACAATTGTGTTGTTTTTAATAGTTTGTGAACCCAGAATGTAACTAAAAACGTAACAATTGGTGTCAGGTGTGATGTGTCAGATGCAGTAAGGGTATTGCAAACTATTCCGCTGACAGAGCGACAGGATTATGAGAGATTGTCTGATGGTTTTGAGGGACTGCTTGTTGCAGTCTAACATCAACCGAAAAGGGTTCTCGAAGCTGGGTGGCCGTGGGAATGGGCTGGACTCGAGGATCTTGCGGAGCATGTTCGAGGAGATCTTCCGATACACTGGCATATTGGTTCTGGTATGCTGTTACCACAGTGGGTCAGATGCAAGTCACTGTAAAACTGTGGCTCGTCATTTCTTTGCGTCGGCTCGATGCAATCGAGGACCAGATTGCCGATACCTTCATGAAGGAAAATCGGGGCCTGTTCCTGGACGAAACAGCCCTTAGGAGGGGGCAATATAAAGGGAAGAACATTACGGGGCCAACCTAGTGTAATTAAATAAATCACCAAGGAAACAGTAAATAAATGCATCACCAAGGCAACGGAAAAATAACAACCAGTGCAAATAAAAATCTGGTGATAGATCAATCACTGAAATATTAATGTAAATGGTATGCAAATAAATAGTGTCACAGACAATTGTGTTGTTTTTAATAGTTTGTGAACCCAGAATGTAACTAAAAACGAAACAATTGGTGTCAGGTGTGATGTCGTCGCTCTAGTTCGTATTAGAGCCCGTTCACACTTCCGTCGTAAAAACGGAGAGGGGTTCCGTCGTCACGACGGAAGCCCTAGGCCCCTGTTCACACTTCCGTTTTCAAGACGGATCCGTCTTGAAAACGGACCCTACTCTACGAAAACAACGACCAAAACATTTTATCATTCTTCAGTAGACGGTCGTGCGCACTGCGCAATGGACGACGATGAAGCTCTTGTTGTCATGTGGTACTTATTAAAAAGAAGGAGTGGTACTTATTAAAAAAACCGTGGGAGAATATTGTGTTTGCATACTTGAAAAGGAGAAAGTACGCGAAAATCATTCAGCAATTATTATAACTAAAATCACTAAAAAACATGAATGATATGACTAAATATTTTCTTGAGATTAAATAGAAAAAATCGCATTCTGGAACGAACATATATATTATATAATAATATTACAAAACGCCAAACGCGCGCCCCATAAAAACACAAATTGCCTGCCGCCTTGCGTCTGGGAGCGGGCGGTGGTGAAGTGTGAAGCGGGGTGTGGCGGGTTCAAAACGGATCCGTCGTCCCGCCGTGTAGTGTGAACAGCTCCATTGAAATGTATGAGCCAGCGCGTTCCCTTCCGGCTTCACGACGGACGCTCTGCGTAGGCGAACTCTCCGGCGAAAAAAAACGGATCCGTCTTCGCGCCGGATCCGACAAGTGTGAACAGCTCCATAGAGCCACTACAGCGGCTAGGGCTTCCGTCGTGACGACGGAACCCCTCTCCGTTTTTACGACGGAAGTGTGAACGGGCTCTTACTCCAACAGACCATTTTTAGCGAAATTGAGTTAAGTATGCAGTAGTTCTCAGAAAGTCTTTATGTATACAATGCAAGTGAAAAAAAAATTTAAAAAAAATTATTTAGGGGGTTTTCAAAACGCACTTTGTCTTACGTCCTCCAAAATGAAACAACATTTCGAGCGTATTTATCCAACATCCACACGTTGGCCAAAAGGACTCCTGTTTTTAAACCGGCCGTTCAGTCAAATTTCATAGGAATTTCTCCAACATCCAAGCTGTATCTTAGCCAACGTGCGAAATTCAAACTCTCGGTTCCGGGCGTATTGCTCTAACAGACCACACAGCCAATGGCAGCGCAGCGGAGGACCACGTGATTGCTTTCATTCCAAACATTCGTTCGTTTAGCGCCACGAAAGTAAATATCTTCACTTATGATTATGCTAGTTACCAAGTTACTTTAGTGGTTTTCTAGGAGATTTCTTCAGACAAAATGCATAAAGATGTAAACTGTGGAAAAGGATAATTTTTTTTAAGGAAAACATAACAGATAATTAATATTACAATATTTTCTCAGCAAATTGTTTCAACTTGTCGTCCGTTACAGGGTGGTTATAATAAAGTTGTGTATTTTTTGAGAAAATATTGTAATAAATGCCAAGTTCTATATTGTGGTGAAATATCGTACTAAAAATTGAAATAACCTTCGTCGCTGTTTTAGTTTAATTTAACCAATTAAAATATTAAAACGAATTGACTGAAATTGAAGAAAAATCAATTAACGAAGAGTATAAGGACGACATTATACGGAATACACTCGGAATTTGATCCTTAAGGCGTATGTGTATAAAGAGGTATCGGTATGTGTATCTACCTTTACGTAATTATTTAAACCTTCGTGTAAAAATACCTATTTATGATATTTAAAATAATTATAAGAATAAGAACATTGAATGAGCTTTTGTTTTAAGCACATTTAATGCATAGTTTCGGTATGTTTATCAACCTTTACGTAATTATTTAAATCTTTCTTCAAAAATTCCTACTTGTGATATTTAAAAAACACAATTATTAGAATAAGGACTGATGTATTATAGTACCTAAATACCTAATATATGTGTCCATCCACCTAATCTTAGTGAAATCATTATTATACTTCAGATACTTAAAACAAGCCAACAATTAGAATAAGGAAATGAAGGAGTTTTAATTTTCGGTATATTTAGTTCCTAAAATATCTGTTTATCAACCAAATTTTCATGTAATTATTCGACTTATGATATTTAAAACAAGCCAATTATTAAAATAAGGAAATCAAGGAGTTTTCATTTTCGGTACATTTAGTTCCTAAAATATCTGTATATTTCAAGCCAAATCTTCGTGTAAAAATTCTACTTATGATATTTAAAACAAGGCAATTTTTCGAATAAGTACAACGAAGGAGTTTTTGTTTTTGGCACATTTAGTGAGTAATAGCTTCATGTTTATCTACCTTTACCTAATTATTTAAATCTTTGTGTAAGAATAGGTACCTACTTGTAATACAAAACACAATTATTAATATAAAGACAATGCAGGAGTTTTTTTTTGCTTTTAGTAGCTAATATTTATGTGTTTATCTACCAAATATTTGTGTCAGAATTCTACCTGAGATATTTAAAACATGTTAATTATTAGAATAAGGAAATAAACAAGTTTTTGTTTTCGGTACATTTAATGCCTAAAGTATCTTATTATTTTAATCAACCAAATCTTAGTGTAACAATGAAAATATTTTTGGTATATTTAGTGCCAAAGATCAGTTGTATTTGTGTACCTATAAATATCTTATTATTGAAATCTTCATGGGAGAATTGTAAACCGAATGACAATGAAAGCATTTCTATTATTTTATACATTGAGTGCCTCATATTTCTTATGTGTTTGTTTATTTCTTACCTACTCGAGTTTTATTTTGTTCGAGCTTTGGATTGTCAATAAAAACGTTATCACTATTCGCACATTTTTAATGATTAGGTATCCCATTCATTTGACTTTTTTTACCTAGATCAATTTCCAGTTATTTAATTTCAGCCCCTTTTGTAACCCTTCTAATAATTTGGCCCAACTAAGTGGTACCTCAAATACTGGAATACATTTGTTATGAAGCTAAAAATGTGGTTAGTGGTTAGGATTGTTTTATGACCTCTTTTTTTTACAAGTCTGTATTGTGTAATAGACGTAAATCACATCCCATGTGTTCGAACATAGAATCATTTTTACAAAGAACTCGTCGTCTATTATTTTATACATTTATAAAGAACTTGTAGCTGTCTATTGTGTTTCAAAATCCTTCGAGTTAACTTTTTATTTTAAAATATTGGATACTACACTTCTGTTATCACACGACGGCCTCCTGTGGTCGAGGGATAAGACTCTCAACTAGCGATCCGGATGTCGCAAATTTCAATCCCATCGTGCACAAGCAATTTTTATTTTGGTAGTCTTGTTTATTTTGGGGGGCGGGTATGGGTACCGCCGTCCCGGGAACCATTTATTGGATAACCACCATCTCTGCCATAGGTCACCCCGAGTGGTTCGCTACGTTTGGTGACTTAGCAAGGGTGCCCGGGTTCATGGGGTGAAGTTCGTCCAGGTCTTGGCGGCGGATACGACTGCCCACCTGTTGCGTGGCGAGAGAGAGACTGGTTAAGGGAGGCTTTTTGACCTTTCCAACCGGACTCTCCCGACTCTCGCCTTGCACCGCAATTGGAGAGATAGATTCATACGTCCGTCACTCCCGGACACACTGACCCCCAGATTCCTACCCACCCCTCATACCCTTTTTCTTCACAAATTTCCTATCCTTACCTTCCTTATAAAGACTCCTCCAAAGTGAAATTATTTTCCTCAGGGCCACCTGTGTGGAGCTAATCTAAAAATATATATTATACATATTTCACAACTTTAACCATTAAAAAACGTACGTGTTTTTTATGTTTAAATAGTGAAATAACACAAATCAATAAAAAAATATATACATATAAATATATATACATGCTGTATTTGCGACACGTTCCAGAGCGGAAGATACTCTCAGTATCACCCTGGTGTAAGACCGCCATTTCGAATTGAAGCATTGCTTGAAATGGCTTTAGCCGTGGTTGTTGACTCGATCTGAATAGCCAGGTACTTACCAACCTTCATAACTGCATCCCCTTCCCGCTACATCCAGCCTCACAAAATTGGGTATGCTATGTATAGCCTGACTTGGTCCAGGCGGTTGGGACTCTTGTGCAGTATTAACGTAAAAATAAAGTCACACAAATCAATCCAACCTTTCGGGTCTGATACTGATACTCATACTAAATCTCCGATTTATATGCCGTAATAAATATGATAAAAATAATACGAGTGTATATTATATGAATAATTTGAATAGCATTGTTTTAGTGCAAAAACGCTTTACAATATATGTTCTCAGGGCCTACGAGGGGATGCTGTGTGGAGGGTCTTTTTGAGGAAAGGAAGAATAGGAAGTTCTAGGATGGAAATAGGAATGAGGGGTGGGTAGGAATCTGGGGGTTAGTGTGTATAGGATTGACGGACGTAAGAAACTGTCCAACCGCGGTGCAAGGCAATGGGGTCGAGAGAGTCCGGCTGGAAAGGTCCAAAGGACTCCTTCACGCAGTCTCTCTCGATCCGGCCCGCCACGCAGCTGGTGGGCAGACTCATCCGCCGTCAAGACCTGGACAAACCTCACCCCATGAACCCAGGCACTCCCGCTAAGTCACCAAACGTAGCGAACAACTTTGGGAGACCTTTTCACAGCTCCACACAGGAGGCCCTGAGGAAAATAATTCCCCTCAGGGCCTATGTCATTTTTGGGAAGGAAGTAGAGTAAGTTGTGGGAAGAAAAAGGTATGAGGGGTGGGTAGGAATCTGGGAGTCAGTGTGTCAAGGAGTAACGCACGTATGAATCAATCCTTCCCCACTGCGGGTAAAGCGATGTTCCGAGAGTCCTGCTGGAGAGGTCTACAGATCTTCCTCAACCAGTCTTTCCCGATCCGGCCTGCCACGCAGTTTGTGGGCAGACGCATCCGTCGCCAGGATCCAGACAAAACTCACAACGAGACAGAACCCGGCCACCCCTGCTAAGTCACCAAACGTAGCTAACCACTTGGGGTGACCTATGGCAGAGGTGTTGGTTATCCAATAAATGGTTCCCGGATCGGCGGTACCCATACCCGCCTCTCAAATAATAACTAATAAACGTAGGACCTATCTGATGACTAACGGTTGACGACTAGCAGCCAACAATAAAACACGCCTGAAACATTATTTAATAAGTATAATTGTCTGAAAACGTACGTTTTCATTGATGATTTTACGATGTTATTATTTAACAAAAAATTACTCTTGAAACTTGTTTTCCAACCAAGAAACAAATTATTTATAAAAAATTGTCGAATGTTATAAGAAAGTATTTAAAAATCACACCCGAATATTTAGGTCTCACTGCGAAAACATAGGACACATAAGCTAAATCCATAAGTACCTATCAAAGTTCAATAAATTGAAATGCTTTCCGATCTCCCTGTAATACCAAGCACGTTAGATAAAGTAACTTCACGCAAGAGTACGCGCTCTTGCCTAACATCCAGTGTCCTTTGTCCAATATCCAACTTTTGCAAACAAGAATTCGTCACTTTGGCCAACATCCAAATTAAAAACGTGTTTTCTGCGTAATTTTATACATTTAGAACATATTGTACTTAAAATAAACAATTTGTAATACTTTAAAACATTTTTGTAGACTTACAATTTAGCTAATTTAATTTTATATGCCTTTTTCGTAAAAAAAACTTTAAAGCGCTGTTTCTCACGATTTACGTTTTGGTCTGTTGGAGTAAAACGAACTAAAGCGACGATGTGTCAGATGCAGTAAGGGTATTGCAAACTATTCCGCTGACAGAGCGACAGGATTATGAGAGATTGTCTGATGGTTTTGAGGGACTGCTTGTTGCAGTCTAACATCAACCGAAAAGGGTTCTCGAAGCTGGGTGGCCGTGGGAATGGGCTGGACTCGAGGATCTTGCGGAGCATGTTCGAGGAGATCTTCCGATACACTGGCATATTGGTTCTGGTATGCTGTTACCACAGTGGGTCAGATGCAAGTCACTGTAAAACTGTGGCTCGTCATTTCTTTGCGTCGGCTCGATGCAATCGAGGACCAGATTGCCGATACCTTCATGAAGGAAAATCGGGGCCTGTTCCTGGACGAAACAGCCCTTACGAGGGGGCAATATAAAGGGAAGAACATTACGGTGCCAGCCTAGTGTAATTAAATACATCTCCAAGGAAACAGTAAATAAATGCATCACCAAGGCAACGGAAAAATAACAACCAGTGCAAATAAAAATCTGCTGATAGATCGATCACTGAAATATAAATAAAACTGTATTAATGTAAATGGTATGCAAATAAATAGTGTCACAGACAATTGTGTTGTTTTTAATAGTTTGTGAACCCAGAATGTAACTAAAAACGTGACAATTGGTGTCAGGTGTGATGTGTCAGATGCAGTAAGGGTATTGCAAACTATTTCGCTGACAGAGCGCCAGGACTATGAGCAGTCTGGAAATGCGGTTCGGTAATCGTCACATGGAACAGATCTATCAACAAGAGTTGGAGCAGCAGGCACCAGCCATCGGAGAGGTGGCGCAACTCAACAGGGAGGGACAACTGATTTTCTGCTTGGTGACCAGGGAGACGACCCAAGTTACGCCGGAGTACCGAACCATTTGGGACTGTCTGATGGTTTTGAGGGACTGCTTGTTGCACTCTAACATGAACCGGATAGGGTTCCCGAAGCTGGGTGGCCGTAGGAATGAGCTGAACTGGAGGATCTTGCGGAGCATGTTCGAGGAAATCTTCCGATACACTGGCATATTGGTTCTGGTGTGCTGTTACCACAGTGGGTCAGATGCAAATCACTGTAAAACTGTGGCTTGTCATTTCTTTGCGTCGGTCGATGCAATCGTGGACCAGATTGACGATACCTTCATGAAGGAAATTCGGGGCCTGTTCCTGGACGAAACAGCCCTTAGGAGGGGGCAATATAAAGGGAAGAATATTACGGTGCCAACCTAGTGTAATTAAATAAATCACCAAGGAAACAGTAAATAAATGCATCACCAAGGCAACGGAAAAATAACAACCAGTGCAAATAAAAATCTGGTGATAGATCAATCACTGAAATATTAATGTAAATGGTATGCAAATAAATAGTGTCACAAACAATTGTGTTGTTTTTAATAGTTTGTGAACCCAGAATGTAACTAAAAACGTAACAATTGGTGTCAGGTGTGAAGTGTCAGATGCAGTAAGGGTATTGCAAACTTTTCCGCTGACAGAGCGCCAGGATTATGAGAGATTGTCTGATGGTTTTGAGGGACTGCTTGTTGCAGTCTAACATCAACCGAATAGGGTTCCCGAAGCTGGGTGGCCGTGGGAATGGGCTGGACTGGAGGATCTTGCGGAGCATGTTCGAAGAGATCTTCCGATACACTGGCATATTGGTTCTGGTATGCTGTTACTACAGTGGGTCAGATGCAAGTCATTGTAAAACTGTGGCTTGTCATTTCTTTGCGTCGGCTCGATGCAATCGTGGACTAGATTGACGATACCTTCATGAAGGAAATTCGGGGCCTGTTCCTGGACGAAATAGCCCTTAGGAGGGGGCAAAATAAAGGGAAGAACATTACGGTGCCAACCTAGTGTAATTAAATAAATCACCAAGGAAACAGTAAATAAATGCATCACCAAGGCAACGGAAAAATAACAACCAGTGCAAATAAAAATCTGGTGATAGATCAATCACTGAAATATTAATGTAAATGGTACGCAAATAAATAGTGTCACAGACAATTGTGTTGTTTTTAATAGTTTGTGAACCCAGAATGTAACTAAAAACGTAACAATTGGTGTCAGGTGTGATGTGTCAGATGCAGTAAGGGTATTGCAAACTATTCCGCTGACAGAGTGCCAGGACTATGAGGGACTGTCTGATGGTTTTGAGGGACTGCTTGTTGCAGTCTAACATCAACCGGATATGGTTCCCGATTTCATTTCACACACGTGCTGTGTGCGTAGCTCCTAAACGAATGGACCGATTACGATGCGTTTTTTTGTTTAATAAAGCTGACG
Source organism: Limnephilus marmoratus (assembly GCA_917880885.1). Lineage (NCBI taxonomy): Eukaryota > Metazoa > Arthropoda > Insecta > Trichoptera > Limnephilidae > Limnephilus > Limnephilus marmoratus. The sequence continues at coordinate 19,845,414 of OU862929.1, forward strand.
TGTGATCCAGGTGGTTCTTAGCTACAATTCATGAAAATCTGTTCAGGCGTTTCGAGGTTATCAGCTCCTTTGTGTTGGGGGTTGCTTAAAATAAAAAAAAATCTTAAAAATTATTAATTATAGTATCCTTTGCTAGCATTGTAAAACGTAAAGTTAGTTCTTGACCCTTTTTTATACTTTATTTGTCTTCCTAATTCGTGTCTCTCTCTTAATGGGTGTATTATGGTCTCTTTGTGGATGTATTATGGGGAGACTTTCTAATATTTTCATTATTTCCAGGAGAACACTTGTCCCTCCCCCGACATCCCAACAACGGAGATCCTTTACCGGCACTCCATTAACTCGGGCTCCAGGGCCGGTCGGGCCCCGCCGAGGGGGACACTTGCTGTCCATGTCTAGTCTGCAGGGCCTGCAGCCGAGGCAGTCTCAGCCGCAGCAGTCACCCAGGGTGAGCACACCGATGCCGAGGGCGTCTCAGCAAGGGGTGAGTCTCATTTCATTTGTATAACTTATGAATAGTTGATTTGACTTTCAGATGTTTTAAACACGTGAACGTGTAGTGGTAAGTCTTTTGTAGCCGTAAGTTGTTCGTACTCATAAGTATTTCTTTCGTAATCGTAAGTTGTTCGTACTCATAAGTATTTCTTTGTCGTAAGTTGTTCGTAGTCGTAAGTCGTTTGTAGTCGTAAGTTGTTCGTATTCGTAGTCGTAGTTCTTAGTCGTAGTTGTAAGTCGTTAAGACCCGTTAAGTGTTGGGCAGGCACCACCTTCAGTGGTACCGTAAGACCCGTCAGTTGGTACGTATATGTAACAAGCCGGGATCGGTTTGTTATATATACGTACTATTCGTAGTCGTAAGTATTTCGTAGTCGTAAGTTGTTCGTACTCATAAGTATTTCTTAGTTGTAAATTGTTCGTAGTCGTAAGTTATTCGTACCCATACGTTTTTCTTAGTCGTTAGTTGTTCGTAGTCGTAAGTCATTCGTACTCGTAAGAATGTCGTAGTCGTATGTTGTTCATACTCATAAGTATTTCTTCGTCAAAAGTGGTTCGTAGTCGTAAGTTGTTCGTACCCATAAGTATTTCTTAGTCGTAAGTTGTTCGTACTCATAAGTATTTCTTTCGTAGTCGTAAGTTGTTCATAGTCGTAAGTCGTTCGTACTCATAAGTATTTCTTAGTTGTAAATTGTTCGTAGTCGTAAGTTGTTCGTGCCCATAAGTATTTCTTAGTCGTAAGTTGTTCGTAGTCGTAGTCCGAAGTCGTAGTCGTAAGTCGTTAAGACCCGTTAAGTGTTGGGTAGGCACCACCTTCAGTGGTACCGTAAGACCCGTCAGTTGGTACGTATACAAAACAAGCCGGGATCGGTTTGTTATATATACGTCCTATTTGTAGTCGTAAGTTGTTTGAAGTCGTAAGTCGTTCGTACTCATAAGTATTTCTTTCGTAGTCGTAAGTTGTTCGTAGTCGTAAGTTGTTCGTACTCATAAGTATTTCTTCGTCGTAAGTGGTTCGTAGTCGTAAGTTTTTCGTACCCATAGGTTTTTCTTAGACGTAAGTTGTTCGTAGTCGTAAGTCGTTCGTACTCGTAAGTATTACGTAGTCGTAAGTTGTTCGTACTCATAAGTATTTCTTTCGTTGTCGTAAGTTGTTCGTAGTCGTAAGTTGTTCGTACTCATAAGTATTTCTTAGTTGTAAGTTGTTCGTAGTCGTAAGTTGTTCGTACCCATAAGAATTTCTTAGTCGTAAGTTGTTCGTAGTCGTAAGTCGTTTGTAGCCGTAAGTTGTTCGTATTCGTAATCGTAGTTCGTAGTCGTATTCGTAAGTCGTTAAGACCCGTTAAGTATTGGGCAGGCACTACCTTCAGTGGTACCGTAAGACCCGTCAGTTGGTACTTATATGTAACAAGCCGTGATCGGTTTGTTATATATACGTACTATTCGAAGTCGTATGTGTATCATAGTCGTAAGTCGTTACTCGTAAGTATTTCGTAGTCGTAAGTTGTTCGTACTCATAAGTATTTCTTAGTTGTAAGTTGTTCGTAGTCGTAAGTTGTTCGTACCCATAAGTATTTCTTAGTCGTAAGTTGTTCGTAGTTGTAAGTCGTTCGTACCCTTAAATATATCATAGTCGTAAGTTGTTCGTACTCATTAGTATTTCTATCGTAGTCGTAAGTTGTTCGCACTCATAAGTATTTCTTTCGTAGTCGTAAGTTGTACGTACTCTAAGTATTTCTTAGTCGTAAGTTGTTCGTAGTCGTAGTTGTAGTTCGAAGTCATAGTGGTAAGTCGTTAAGACCCGTTAAGTGTTGGGCAGGCACCACCTTCAGTGGTACCGTAAGACCCGTCGATTGGTACGTATATGTATCAAGCCGGGATCGGTTTGTTATATATACGTACTATTCGTAGTCGTAAGTTTTTCGTAGTCGTAAGTTGTTCGTACTCATAAGTATTTCTTTCGTAGTCGTAAGTTGTTCATAGTCGTAAGTCGTTCATACTCATAAGTATTTCTTAGTTGTAAATTGTTCGTAGTCGTAAGTTGTTCGTACCCATAAGTTTTTCTTAGTTGTTAGTTGTTCGTAGTCGTAAGTCATTCGTACTCGTAAGTATTTCGTAGTCGTATGTTGTTCGTACTCATAAGTATTTCTTAGTCGTAAGTAGTTCGTAGTCGTAGTCCGAAGTCGTAGTCGTAAGTCGTTAAGAATAGATAAGTGATGGGCAGGCACCACCTTCAGTGGTACCGTAAGACCCGTCAGTTGGTACGTATATATAACAAGCCGGGATCGGTTTGTTATATATACGTACTATTTGTAGTCGTAAGTTGTTTGTAGTCGTAAGTCGTTCGTACTCTTGAGTATTTCGTAGCCGTAAGTTGTTCGTAATCATAAGTATTTCTTAGTTGTAAGTTGTTCGTAGTCGTAAGTCTTTCGCACTCATAAGTATTTCGTAGTTGTAAGTTGTTCGTAGTCGTAAGTTGTTCGTACCCATAGGTTTTTCTTAGACGTAAGTTGTTCGTAGTCGTTAGTCGTTCGTACTCGTATGTATTACGTAGTCGTAAGTTGTTCGTAATCATAAGTATTTCTTTGTCGTAAGTTGTTCGTAGTCGTAGTTGCAGTTCTTAGTCGAAGTCGTAAGTCGTTAAGAACCATTAAGTGTTGGGCAGGCACCACCTTCAGTGGTACCGTAGGACCCGTCAGTTGGTACGTATATATAACAAGCCGGGATCGGTTTGTTATATATACGTACTATTTGTAGTCGTAAGATGTTTGTAGTCGTAAGTCGTTCGTACTCGTGAGTATGTCGTAGTCGTAAGTTGTTCGTACTCATAAGTATTTCTTTCGTAGTCGTAAGTTGTTCGTAGTCGTAAGTTGTTCGTACTCATAAGTATTTCTTCGTCGTAAGTGGTTCGTAGTCGTAAGTTGTTCGTTCCCATAGGTTTTTCTTAGACGTAAGTTGTTCGAAGTCGTAAGTCGTTCGTACTCGTAAGTATTACGTAATCGTAAGTTGTTCGTACTCATAAGTTTTTCTTAGTAGTAAGTAAATCGTAGTCGTAAGTTGTTCGTACTCATAAGTATTTCTTTCGTTGTCGTAAGTTGTTCGTAGTCGTAAGTTGTTCGTACTCATAAGTATTTCTAAGTTGTAAGTTGTTCGTAGTCGTAAGTCGTTTGTAGCCGTAAGTTGTTCGATTTCGTAATCGTAGTTCGTAGTCGTATTCGTTAGTCGTTAAGACCCGTTAAGTGTTGGGCAGGCACCACCTTCAGTGGTACCGTAAGACCCGTCAGTTGGTACGTATATATAACAAGCCGGGATCGGTGAGTTATATATACGTACTATTCGTAGTCGTATTCGTTAGTCGTTAAGACCCGTTAAGTGTTGGGCAGGCACCACCTTCAGTGGTACCGTAAGACCCGTCAGTTGGTACGTATATATAACAAGCCGGGATCGGTGAGTTATATATACGTACTATTCGTAGTCGTAAGATGTTCGTAGTCGTAAGTCGTTCGTACCCGTAAGGATTTCGTAGTCGTAAGTTGTTCGTACTCATAAGTATTTCTTTCGTAGTCGTAACTTGTTCATAGTCGTAAGTCGTTCGTACTCATAAGTATTTCTTTGTCAAAAGTGGTTCGTAGTCGTAAGTTGTTCGTACCCAAAAGTATTTCTTAGTCGTAAGTTGTTGGTACTCATAAGTATTTCTTTCGTAGTCGTAAGTTGTTCATAGTCGTAAGTCGTTCGTACTCATAAGTATTTCTTAGTTGTAAATTGTTCGTAGTCGTAAGTTGTTCGTGCCCATAAGTTTATCTTAGTCGTTAGTTGTTCGTAGTCGTAAGTCATTCGAACTCGTAAGTATTTCGTAGACGTATGTTGTTCGTACTCATAAGTATTTCTTAGTCGTAAGTTGTTCGTAGTCGTAGTCCGAAGTCGTAGTCGAAAGTCGTTAAGACCCGTTAAGTGATGGGCAGGCACTATCTTCAGTGGTACCGTAAGACCCGTCAGTTGGTACGTATATATAACAAGCCGGGATCGGTTTGTTATATATACGTACTATTCGTAGTTGTAAGTGTTTCGTAGTGGTAAGTCGTTCGTTCTCGTAAGTATTTCGTAGTTGTACGTTGTACGTACTCATAAGTATTTCTTTCGTAGTCGTAAGTTGTTCGTGGTCGTAAGTTTTACGTACTCATAAGTATTTCTTAGTCGTAAGTGGTTCGTAGTCGTAAGTTGTCGGACCCATAAGTTTTTCTTAGTAGTAAGTAAATCGTAGTCGTAAATTGTTCGTACTCATAAGTATTTCTATCGTTGTCGTAAGTTGTTCGTAGTCGTAAGTCGTTCGTACTCATAAGTATTTCTTAGTTGTAAATTGTTTGTAGTCGTAAGTTGTTCGTACCCATAAGTATTTCTTTGTCGTTAGTTGTTCGTAGTAGTAAGTCATTCGTACTCGTAAGAATGTCGTAGTCGTATGTTGTTCATACTCATAAGTATTTCTTTGTCAAAAGTGGTTCGTAGTCGTAAGTTGTTCGTACCCATAAGTATTTCTTAGTCGTAAGTTGTTCGTACTCATAAGTATTTCTTTCGTAGTCGTAAGTTGTTCATAGTCGTAAGTCGTTCGTACTCATAAGTATTTTTTAGTCGTAAGTTGTTGGTACTCATAAGTATTTCTTTCGTTGTCGTAAGTTGTTCGTAGTCGTAAGTCGTTCGTACTCATAAGTATTTCTTAGTTGTAAATTGTTTGTAGTCGTAAGTTGTTCGTACCCATAAGTATTTCTTAGTCGTTAGTTGTTCGTAGTAGTAAGTCATTCGTACTCGTAAGAATGTCGTAGTCGTATGTTGTTCATACTCATAAGTATTTCTTTGTCAAAAGTGGTTCGTAGTCGTAAGTTGTTCGTACCCATAAGTATTTCTTAGTCGTAAGTTGTTCGTACTCATAAGTATTTCTTTCGTAGTCGTAAGTTGTTCATAGTCGTAAGTCGTTCGTACTCATAAGTATATCTTAGTTGTAAATTGTTCGTAGTCGTAAGTTGTTCGTGCCCATAAGTTTATCTTAGTCGTTAGTTGTTCGTAGTCGTAAGTCATTCGAACTCGTAAGTATTTCGTAGTCGTATGTTGTTCGAACTCATAAGTATTTCTTAGTCGTAAGTTGTTTGTAGTCGTAGTCCGAAGTCGTAGTCGTAAGTCGTTAAGACCCGTTAAGTGTCGGGCAGGCACCACCTTCAGTGGTACCGTAAGACCCGTCAGTTGGTACGTATATATAACAAGCCGGGATCGGTTTGTTATATATACGTACTATTTGTAGTCGTAAGTCGTTCGTACTCGTGAGTATGTCGTAGTCGTAAGTTGTTCGTACTCATAAGTATTTCTTTCGTAGTCGTAAGTTGTTCGTAGTCGTAAGTTGTTCGTACTCATAAGTATTTCTTCGTCGTATGTGGTTCGTAGTCGTAAGTTGTTCGTACCCATAGGTTTTTCTTAGTAGTAAGTAAATCGTAGTCGTAAATTGTTCGTACTCATAAGTATTTCTATCGTTGTCGTAAGTTGTTCGTAGTCGTAAGTCGTTCGTACTCATAAGTATTTCTTAGTTGTAAATTGTTTGTAGTCGTAAGTTGTTCGTACCCATAAGTATTTCTTTGTCGTTAGTTGTTCGTAGTAGTAAGTCATTCGTACTCGTAAGAATGTCGTAGTCGTATGTTGTTCATACTCATAAGTATTTCTTTGTCAAAAGTGGTTCGTAGTCGTAAGTTGTTCGTACCCATAAGTATTTCTTAGTCGTAAGTTGTTCGTACTCATAAGTATTTCTTTCGTAGTCGTAAGTTGTTCATAGTCGTAAGTCGTTCGTACTCATAAGTATTTCTTAGTCGTAAGTTGTTGGTACTCATAAGTATTTCTTTCGTAGTCGTAAGTTGTTCATAGTCGTAAGTCGTTCGTACTCATAAGTATTTCTTAGTTGTAAATTGTTCGTAGTCGTAAGTTGTTCGTGCCCATAAGTTTATCTTAGTCGTTAGTTGTTCGTAGTCGTAAGTCATTCGAACTCGTAAGTATTTCGTAGTCGTATGTTGTTCGTACTCATAAGTATTTCTTAGTCGTAAGTTGTTCGTAGTCGTAGTCCGAAGTCGTAGTCGTAAGTCGTTAAGACCCGTTAAGTGATGGGCAGGCACCACCTTCAGTGGTACCGTAAGACCCGTCAGTTGGTACGTATATATAACAAGCCGGGATCGGTTTGTTATAAATACGTACTATTCGTAGTTGTAAGTGTTTCGTAGTCGTAAGTCGTTCGTTCTCGTAAGTATTTCGTAGTTGTACGTTGTACGTACTCATAAGTATTTCTTTCGTAGTCGTAAGTTGTTCGTGGTCGTAAGTTTTACGTACTCATAAGTATTTCTTAGTCGTAAGTGGTTCGTAGTCGTAAGTTTTCGGACCCATAAGTTTTTCTTAGTAGTAAGTAAATCGTAGTCGTAAATTGTTCGTACTCATAAGTATTTCTTTCGTTGTCGTAAGTTGTTCGTAGTCGTAAGTCGTTCGTACTCATAAGTATTTCTTAGTTGTAAATTGTTTGTAGTCGTAAGTTGTTCGTACCCATAAGTATTTCTTAGTCGTTAGTTGTTCGTAGTAGTAAGTCATTCGTACTCGTAAGAATGTCGTAGTCGTATGTTGTTCATACTCATAAGTATTTCTTTGTCAAAAGTGGTTCGTAGTCGTAAGTTGTTCGTACCCATAAGTATTTCTTAGTCGTAAGTTGTTCGTACTCATAAGTATTTCTTTCGTAGTCGTAAGTTGTTCATAGTCGTAAGTCGTTCGTACTCATAAGTATATCTTAGTTGTAAATTGTTCGTAGTCGTAAGTTGTTCGTGCCCATAAGTTTATCTTAGTCGTTAGTTGTTCGTAGTCGTAAGTCATTCGAACTCGTAAGTATTTCGTAGTCGTATGTTGTTCGAACTCATAAGTATTTCTTAGTCGTAAGTTGTTTGTAGTCGTAGTCCGAAGTCGTAGTCGTAAGTCGTTAAGACCCGTTAAGTGTCGGGCAGGCACCACCTTCAGTGGTACCGTAAGACCCGTCAGTTGGTACGTATATATAACAAGCCGGGATCGGTTTGTTATATATACGTACTATTTGTAGTCGTAAGTCGTTCGTACTCGTGAGTATGTCGTAGTCGTAAGTTGTTCGTACTCATAAGTATTTCTTTCGTAGTCGTAAGTTGTTCGTAGTCGTAAGTTGTTCGTACTCATAAGTATTTCTTCGTCGTATGTGGTTCGTAGTCGTAAGTTGTTCGTACCCATAGGTTTTTCTTAGACGTAAGTTGTTCGTAGTCGTAAGTCGTTCGTACTCGTAAGTATTACGTAGTCGTAAGTTGTTCGTACTCATAAGTTTTTCTTAGTAGTAAGTAAATCGTAGTCGTAAATTGTTCGTACTCATAAGTATTTCTTTCGTAGTCGTAAGTTATTCGTAGTCGTAAGTTGTTCGTACTCATAAGTTTTCGTAGTCGTAAGTTGTTCGTAGTCGTAAGTTGTTCGTACACATAAGTATTTCTTAGTCGTAAGTCTTTCGTTGTCATAAGTCGTTTGTAGTCGTAAGTTTTTCGTAGTCTTAGTCGTAGTTCGTAGTCATTGTCGTAAGTCGTTAAGACCCGTTAAGTCTTTGGCAGGCACCACCCTCTGTGGTACCGTAAGACCCGTCAGTTGGTACGTATATATAAGTCGCAAGTTGTTCGTAGTCGTAATTGTTCGTAGTCGTAAGTCGTTCGTACTCGTAAGTATGTCGTAGTCGTAAGTTGTTCGTACTCATAAGTATTTCTTTCGTAGTCGTAAGTTGTTCGTAGTCGTAAGTTGTTCGTACTCATAAGTATTTCGTAGTCGTAAGTTGTTCGTACTCATAAGTATTTCTTTCGTAGTCGTAAGTTGTTCGTACTCATAAGTATTTCGTAGTCGTAAGTTGTTCGTACTCATAAGTATTTCGTAGTCGTAAGTTGTTCGTAGTCGTAAGTCGTTTGTAGCCGTAAGTTGTTCGTATTCGTTGTGGTAGTTCGTAGTCGTAGTCGTAAGTCGTTAAGACCCGTTTAGTGTTGGGCAGGCACCACCTTCAGTGGTACCGTAAGACCCGTCAGTTGGTACGTATATGTACAAGCCGTGATCGGTTTGTTATAAATACGTACTATTCATAGTCGTAAGTCGTTACTCTTAAGTATTTCGTAGTCGTAAGTTGTTCGTACTCATTAGTATTTCTTAGTTGTAAGTTGTTCGTAGTCGTAAGTTGTTCGTACTCATAAGTATTTCTTTCGTTGTCGTAAGTTGTTCGTAGTCGTAAGTTGTTCGTACTCATAAGTATTTCTTTGTCAAAAGTGGTTCGTAGTCGTAAGTTGTTCGTACCCATAAGTATTTCTTAGTCGTAAGTTGTTGGTACTCATAAGTATTTCTTTCGTAGTCGTAAGTTGTTCATAGTCGTAAGTCGTTCGTACTCATAAGTATTTCTTAGTTGTAAATTGTTCGTAGTCGTAAGTTGTTCGTGCCCATAAGTTTATCTTAGTCGTTAGTTGTTCGTAGTCGTAAGTCATTCGAACTCGTAAGTATTTCGTAGTCGTATGTTGTTCGTACTCATAAGTATTTCTTAGTCGTAAGTTGTTCGTAGTCGTAGTCCGAAGTCGTAGTCGTAAGTCGTTAAGACCCGTTAAGTGATGGGCAGGCACCATCTTCAGTGGTACCGTAAGACCCGTCAGTTGGTACGTATATATAACAAGCCGGGATCGGTTTGTTATATATACGTACTATTCGTAGTTGTAAGTGTTTCGTAGTGGTAAGTCGTTCGTTCTCGTAAGTATTTCGTAGTTGTACGTTGTACGTACTCATAAGTATTTCTTTCGTAGTCGTAAGTTGTTCGTGGTCGTAAGTTTTACGTACTCATAAGTATTTCTTAGTCGTAAGTGGTTCGTAGTCGTAAGTTGTCGGACCCATAAGTTTTTCTTAGTAGTAAGTAAATCGTAGTCGTAAATTGTTCGTACTCATAAGTATTTCTATCGTTGTCGTAAGTTGTTCGTAGTCGTAAGTCGTTCGTACTCATAAGTATTTCTTAGTTGTAAATTGTTTGTAGTCGTAAGTTGTTCGTACCCATAAGTATTTCTTTGTCGTTAGTTGTTCGTAGTAGTAAGTCATTCGTACTCGTAAGAATGTCGTAGTCGTATGTTGTTCATACTCATAAGTATTTCTTTGTCAAAAGTGGTTCGTAGTCGTAAGTTGTTCGTACCCATAAGTATTTCTTAGTCGTAAGTTGTTCGTACTCATAAGTATTTCTTTCGTAGTCGTAAGTTGTTCATAGTCGTAAGTCGTTCGTACTCATAAGTATTTCTTAGTCGTAAGTTGTTGGTACTCATAAGTATTTCTTTCGTAGTCGTAAGTTGTTCATAGTCGTAAGTCGTTCGTACTCATAAGTATTTCTTAGTTGTAAATTGTTCGTAGTCGTAAGTTGTTCGTGCCCATAAGTTTATCTTAGTCGTTAGTTGTTCGTAGTCGTAAGTCATTCGAACTCGTAAGTATTTCGTAGTCGTATGTTGTTCGTACTCATAAGTATTTCTTAGTCGTAAGTTGTTCGTAGTCGTAGTCCGAAGTCGTAGTCGTAAGTCGTTAAGACCCGTTAAGTGATGGGCAGGCACCATCTTCAGTGGTACCGTAAGACCCGTCAGTTGGTACGTATATATAACAAGCCGGGATCGGTTTGTTATAAATACGTACTATTCGTAGTTGTAAGTGTTTCGTAGTCGTAAGTCGTTCGTTCTCGTAAGTATTTCGTAGTTGTACGTTGTACGTACTCATAAGTATTTCTTTCGTAGTCGTAAGTTGTTCGTGGTCGTAAGTTTTACGTACTCATAAGTATTTCTTAGTCGTAAGTGGTTCGTAGTCGTAAGTTTTCGGACCCATAAGTTTTTCTTAGTAGTAAGTAAATCGTAGTCGTAAATTGTTCGTACTCATAAGTATTTCTTTCGTTGTCGTAAGTTGTTCGTAGTCGTAAGTCGTTCGTTCTCATAAGTATTTCTTAGTTGTAAATTGTTTGTAGTCGTAAGTTGTTCGTACCCATAAGTATTTCTTAGTCGTTAGTTGTTCGTAGTAGTAAGTCATTCGTACTCGTAAGAATGTCGTAGTCGTATGTTGTTCATACTCATAAGTATTTCTTTGTAAAAAGTGGTTCGTAGTCGTAAGTTGTTCGTACCCATAAGTATTTCTTAGTCGTAAGTTGTTCGTACTCATAAGTATTTCTTTCGTAGTCGTAAGTTGTTCATAGTCGTAAGTCGTTCGTACTTATAAGTATATCTTAGTTGTAAATTGTTCGTAGTCGTAAGTTGTTCGTGCCCATAAGTTTATCTTAGTCGTTAGTTGTTCGTAGTCGTAAGTCATTCGAACTCGTAAGTATTTCGTAGTCGTATGTTGTTCGAACTCATAAGTATTTCTTAGTCGTAAGTTGTTTGTAGTCGTAGTCCGAAGTCGTAGTCGTAAGTCGTTAAGACCCGTTAAGTGTCGGGCAGGCACCACCTTCAGTGGTACCGTAAGACCCGTCAGTTGGTACGTATATATAACAAGCCGGGATCGGTTTGTTATATATACGTACTATTTGTAGTCGTAAGTCGTTCGTACTCGTGAGTATGTCGTAGTCGTAAGTTGTTCGTACTCATAAGTATTTCTTTCGTAGTCGTAAGTTGTTCGTAGTCGTAAGTTGTTCGTACTCATAAGTATTTCTTCGTCGTATGTGGTTCGTAGTCGTAAGTTGTTCGTACCCATAGGTTTTTCTTAGACGTAAGTTGTTCGTAGTCGTAAGTCGTTCGTACTCGTAAGTATTACGTAGTCGTAAGTTGTTCGTACTCATAAGTTTTTCTTAGTAGTAAGTAAATCGTAGTCGTAAATTGTTCGTACTCATAAGTATTTCTTTCGTAGTCGTAAGTTGTTCGTAGTCGTAAGTTGTTCGTACTCATAAGTTTTCGTAGTCGTAAGTTGTTCGTAGTTGTAAGTTGTTCGTACACATAAGTATTTTTTAGTCGTAAGTCTTTCGTTGTCATAAGTCGTTTGTAGTCGTAAGTTTTTCGTAGTCTTAGTCGTAGTTCGTAGTCATTGTCGTAAGTCGTTAAGACCCGTTAAGTCTTTGGCAGGCATCACCCTCTGTGGTACCGTAAGACCCGTCAGTTGGTACGTATATATAAGTCGCAAGTTGTTCGTAGTCGTAATTGTTCGTAGTCGTAAGTCGTTCGTACTCGTAAGTATTTCGTAGTCGTAAGTTGTTCGTACTCATAAATATTTCTTTCGTAGTCGTAAGTTGTTCGTAGTCGTAAGTTGTTCGTACTCATAAGTATTTCGTAGTCGTAAGTTGTTCGTACTCATAAGTATTTCTTTCGTAGTCGTAAGTTGTTCGTACTCATAAGTATTTCGTAGTCGTAAGTTGTTCGTACTCATAAGTTTTTCGTAGTCGTAAGTTGTTCGTAGTCGTAAGTCGTTTGTAGCCGTAAGTTGTTCGTATTCGTTGTGGTAGTTCGTAGTCGTAGTCGTAAGTCGTTAAGACCCGTTTAGTGTTGGGCAGGCACCACCTTCAGTGGTACCGTAAGACCCGTCAGTTGATACGTATATGTACAAGCCGTGATCGGTTTGTTATATATACGTACTATTCATAGTCGTAAGTCGTTACTCTTAAGTATTTCGTAGTCGTAAGTTGTTCGTACTCATTAGTATTTCTTAGTTGTAAGTTGTTCGTAGTCGTAAGTTGTTGGTACTCATAAGTATTTCTTTCGTTGTCGTAAGTTGTTTGTAGTCGTAAGTTGTTCGTACTCATAAGTATTTCTCAGTTGTAAGTTGTTCGTAGTCGTAAGTTGTTCATACCCATAAGTATTTCTTAGTCGTAAGTTGTTCGTTGTCATAAGTCGTTTGTAGCCGTAAGTTTTTCTTAGTCTTTGTCGTAGTTCGTAGTCATAGTCGTAAGTCGTTAAGACCCGTTAAGTCTTTGGCAGGCACCACCCTATGTGGTACCGTAAGACCCGTCAGTTGGTACGTATATATAACAAGCCGGGATCGGTGTATTATATATACGTACTATTCGTAGTCGTAAGTATTTCGTAGTCGTAAGTTGTTCGTACTCATAAGTATTTCGTAGTCGTAAGTTGTTCGTAGTCGTAAGTCGTTTGTAGCCGTAAGTTGTTCGTATTCGTTGTGGTAGTTCGTAGTCGTAGTCGTAAGTCGTTAAGACCCGTTTAGTGTTGGGCAGGCACCACCTTCAGTGGTACCGTAAGACCCGTCAGTTGGTACGTATATGTACAAGCCGTGATCGGTTTGTTATAAATACGTACTATTCATAGTCGTAAGTCGTTACTCTTAAGTATTTCGTAGTCGTAAGTTGTTCGTACTCATTAGTATTTCTTAGTTGTAAGTTGTTCGTAGTCGTAAGTTGTTGGTACTCATAAGTATTTCTTTCGTTGTCGTAAGTTGTTCGTAGTCGTAAGTTGTTCGTACTCATAAGTATTTCTTTGTCAAAAGTGGTTCGTAGTCGTAAGTTGTTCGTACCCATAAGTATTTCTTAGTCGTAAGTTGTTCGTACTCATAAGTATTTCTTTCGTAGTCGTAAGTTGTTCATAGTCGTAAGTCGTTCGTACTTATAAGTATATCTTAGTTGTAAATTGTTCGTAGTCGTAAGTTGTTCGTGCCCATAAGTTTATCTTAGTCGTTAGTTGTTCGTAGTCGTAAGTCATTCGAACTCGTAAGTATTTCGTAGTCGTATGTTGTTCGAACTCATAAGTATTTCTTAGTCGTAAGTTGTTTGTAGTCGTAGTCCGAAGTCGTAGTCGTAAGTCGTTAAGACCCGTTAAGTGTCGGGCAGGCACCACCTTCAGTGGTACCGTAAGACCCGTCAGTTGGTACGTATATATAACAAGCCGGGATCGGTTTGTTATATATACGTACTATTTGTAGTCGTAAGTCGTTCGTACTCGTGAGTATGTCGTAGTCGTAAGTTGTTCGTACTCATAAGTATTTCTTTCGTAGTCGTAAGTTGTTCGTAGTCGTAAGTTGTTCGTACTCATAAGTATTTCTTCGTCGTATGTGGTTCGTAGTCGTAAGTTGTTCGTACCCATAGGTTTTTCTTAGAAGTAAGTTGTTCGTAGTCGTAAGTCGTTCGTACTCGTAAGTATTACGTAGTCGTAAGTTGTTCGTACTCATAAGTTTTTCTTAGTAGTAAGTAAATCGTAGTCGTAAATTGTTCGTACTCATAAGTATTTCTTTCGTAGTCGTAAGTTGTTCGTAGTCGTAAGTTGTTCGTACTCATAAGTTTTCGTAGTCGTAAGTTGTTCGTAGTCGTAAGTTGTTCGTACACATAAGTATTTCTTAGTCGTAAGTCTTTCGTTGTCATAAGTCGTTTGTAGTCGTAAGTTTTTCGTAGTCTTAGTCGTAGTTCGTAGTCATTGTCGTAAGTCGTTAAGACCCGTTAAGTCTTTGGCAGGCACCACCCTCTGTGGTACCGTAAGACCCGTCAGTTGGTACGTATATATAAGTCGCAAGTTGTTCGTAGTCGTAATTGTTCGTAGTCGTAAGTCGTTCGTACTCGTAAGTATGTCGTAGTCGTAAGTTGTTCGTACTCATAAGTATTTCTTTCGTAGTCGTAAGTTGTTCGTAGTCGTAAGTTGTTCGTACTCATAAGTATTTCGTAGTCGTAAGTTGTTCGTACTCATAAGTATTTCTTTCGTAGTCGTAAGTTGTTCGTACTCATAAGTATTTCGTAGTCGTAAGTTGTTCGTACTCATAAGTATTTCGTAGTCGTAAGTTGTTCGTAGTCGTAAGTCGTTTGTAGCCGTAAGTTGTTCGTATTCGTTGTGGTAGTTCGTAGTCGTAGTCGTAAGTCGTTAAGACCCGTTTAGTGTTGGGCAGGCACCACCTTCAGTGGTACCGTAAGACCCGTCAGTTGGTACGTATATGTACAAGCCGTGATCGGTTTGTTATAAATACGTACTATTCATAGTCGTAAGTCGTTACTCTTAAGTATTTCGTAGTCGTAAGTTGTTCGTACTCATTAGTATTTCTTAGTTGTAAGTTGTTCGTAGTCGTAAGTTGTTGGTACTCATAAGTATTTCTTTCGTTGTCGTAAGTTGTTCGTAGTCGTAAGTTGTTCGTACTCATAAGTATTTCTTTGTCAAAAGTGGTTCGTAGTCGTAAGTTGTTCGTACCCATAAGTATTTCTTAGTCGTAAGTTGTTGGTACTCATAAGTATTTCTTTCGTAGTCGTAAGTTGTTCATAGTCGTAAGTCGTTCGTACTCATAAGTATTTCTTAGTTGTAAATTGTTCGTAGTCGTAAGTTGTTCGTGCCCATAAGTTTATCTTAGTCGTTAGTTGTTCGTAGTCGTAAGTCATTCGAACTCGTAAGTATTTCGTAGTCGTATGTTGTTCGTACTCATAAGTATTTCTTAGTCGTAAGTTGTTCGTAGTCGTAGTCCGAAGTCGTAGTCGTAAGTCGTTAAGACCCGTTAAGTGATGGGCAGGCACCATCTTCAGTGGTACCGTAAGACCCGTCAGTTGGTACGTATATATAACAAGCCGGGATCGGTTTGTTATAAATACGTACTATTCGTAGTTGTAAGTGTTTCGTAGTCGTAAGTCGTTCGTTCTCGTAAGTATTTCGTAGTTGTACGTTGTACGTACTCATAAGTATTTCTTTCGTAGTCGTAAGTTGTTCGTGGTCGTAAGTTTTACGTACTCATAAGTATTTCTTAGTCGTAAGTGGTTCGTAGTCGTAAGTTTTCGGACCCATAAGTTTTTCTTAGTAGTAAGTAAATCGTAGTCGTAAATTGTTCGTACTCATAAGTATTTCTTTCGTTGTCGTAAGTTGTTCGTAGTCGTAAGTCGTTCGTTCTCATAAGTATTTCTTAGTTGTAAATTGTTTGTAGTCGTAAGTTGTTCGTACCCATAAGTATTTCTTAGTCGTTAGTTGTTCGTAGTAGTAAGTCATTCGTACTCGTAAGAATGTCGTAGTCGTATGTTGTTCATACTCATAAGTATTTCTTTGTCAAAAGTGGTTCGTAGTCGTAAGTTGTTCGTACCCATAAGTATTTCTTAGTCGTAAGTTGTTCGTACTCATAAGTATTTCTTTCGTAGTCGTAAGTTGTTCATAGTCGTAAGTCGTTCGTACTCATAAGTATATCTTAGTTGTAAATTGTTCGTAGTCGTAAGTTGTTCGTGCCCATAAGTTTATCTTAGTCGTTAGTTGTTCGTAGTCGTAAGTCATTCGAACTCGTAAGTATTTCGTAGTCGTATGTTGTTCGAACTCATAAGTATTTCTTAGTCGTAAGTTGTTTGTAGTCGTAGTCCGAAGTCGTAGTCGTAAGTCGTTAAGACCCGTTAAGTGTCGGGCAGGCACCACCTTCAGTGGTACCGTAAGACCCGTCAGTTGGTACGTATATATAACAAGCCGGGATCGGTTTGTTATATATACGTACTATTTGTAGTCGTAAGTCGTTCGTACTCGTGAGTATGTCGTAGTCGTAAGTTGTTCGTACTCATAAGTATTTCTTTCGTAGTCGTAAGTTGTTCGTAGTCGTAAGTTGTTCGTACTCATAAGTATTTCTTCGTCGTATGTGGTTCGTAGTCGTAAGTTGTTCGTACCCATAGGTTTTTCTTAGTAGTAAGTAAATCGTAGTCGTAAATTGTTCGTACTCATAAGTATTTCTATCGTTGTCGTAAGTTGTTCGTAGTCGTAAGTCGTTCGTACTCATAAGTATTTCTTAGTTGTAAATTGTTTGTAGTCGTAAGTTGTTCGTACCCATAAGTATTTCTTTGTCGTTAGTTGTTCGTAGTAGTAAGTCATTCGTACTCGTAAGAATGTCGTAGTCGTATGTTGTTCATACTCATAAGTATTTCTTTGTCAAAAGTGGTTCGTAGTCGTAAGTTGTTCGTACCCATAAGTATTTCTTAGTCGTAAGTTGTTCGTACTCATAAGTATTTCTTTCGTAGTCGTAAGTTGTTCATAGTCGTAAGTCGTTCGTACTCATAAGTATTTCTTAGTCGTAAGTTGTTGGTACTCATAAGTATTTCTTTCGTAGTCGTAAGTTGTTCATAGTCGTAAGTCGTTCGTACTCATAAGTATTTCTTAGTTGTAAATTGTTCGTAGTCGTAAGTTGTTCGTGCCCATAAGTTTATCTTAGTCGTTAGTTGTTCGTAGTCGTAAGTCATTCGAACTCGTAAGTATTTCGTAGTCGTATGTTGTTCGTACTCATAAGTATTTCTTAGTCGTAAGTTGTTCGTAGTCGTAGTCCGAAGTCGTAGTCGTAAGTCGTTAAGACCCGTTAAGTGATGGGCAGGCACCACCTTCAGTGGTACCGTAAGACCCGTCAGTTGGTACGTATATATAACAAGCCGGGATCGGTTTGTTATAAATACGTACTATTCGTAGTTGTAAGTGTTTCGTAGTCGTAAGTCGTTCGTTCTCGTAAGTATTTCGTAGTTGTACGTTGTACGTACTCATAAGTATTTCTTTCGTAGTCGTAAGTTGTTCGTGGTCGTAAGTTTTACGTACTCATAAGTATTTCTTAGTCGTAAGTGGTTCGTAGTCGTAAGTTTTCGGACCCATAAGTTTTTCTTAGTAGTAAGTAAATCGTAGTCGTAAAGTGTTCGTACTCATAAGTATTTCTTTCGTTGTCGTAAGTTGTTCGTAGTCGTAAGTCGTTCGTACTCATAAGTATTTCTTAGTTGTAAATTGTTTGTAGTCGTAAGTTGTTCGTACCCATAAGTATTTCTTAGTCGTTAGTTGTTCGTAGTAGTAAGTCATTCGTACTCGTAAGAATGTCGTAGTCGTATGTTGTTCATACTCATAAGTATTTCTTTGTCAAAAGTGGTTCGTAGTCGTAAGTTGTTCGTACCCATAAGTATTTCTTAGTCGTAAGTTGTTCGTACTCATAAGTATTTCTTTCGTAGTCGTAAGTTGTTCATAGTCGTAAGTCGTTCGTACTCATAAGTATATCTTAGTTGTAAATTGTTCGTAGTCGTAAGTTGTTCGTGCCCATAAGTTTATCTTAGTCGTTAGTTGTTCGTAGTCGTAAGTCATTCGAACTCGTAAGTATTTCGTAGTCGTATGTTGTTCGAACTCATAAGTATTTCTTAGTCGTAAGTTGTTTGTAGTCGTAGTCCGAAGTCGTAGTCGTAAGTCGTTAAGACCCGTTAAGTGTCGGGCAGGCACCACCTTCAGTGGTACCGTAAGACCCGTCAGTTGGTACGTATATATAACAAGCCGGGATCGGTTTGTTATATATACGTACTATTTGTAGTCGTAAGTCGTTCGTACTCGTGAGTATGTCGTAGTCGTAAGTTGTTCGTACTCATAAGTATTTCTTTCGTAGTCGTAAGTTGTTCGTAGTCGTAAGTTGTTCGTACTCATAAGTATTTCTTCGTCGTATGTGGTTCGTAGTCGTAAGTTGTTCGTACCCATAGGTTTTTCTTAGACGTAAGTTGTTCGTAGTCGTAAGTCGTTCGTACTCGTAAGTATTACGTAGTCGTAAGTTGTTCGTACTCATAAGTTTTTCTTAGTAGTAAGTAAATCGTAGTCGTAAATTGTTCGTACTCATAAGTATTTCTTTCGTAGTCGTAAGTTATTCGTAGTCGTAAGTTGTTCGTACTCATAAGTTTTCGTAGTCGTAAGTTGTTCGTAGTCGTAAGTTGTTCGTACACATAAGTATTTCTTAGTCGTAAGTCTTTCGTTGTCATAAGTCGTTTGTAGTCGTAAGTTTTTCGTAGTCTTAGTCGTAGTTCGTAGTCATTGTCGTAAGTCGTTAAGACCCGTTAAGTCTTTGGCAGGCACCACCCTCTGTGGTACCGTAAGACCCGTCAGTTGGTACGTATATATAAGTCGCAAGTTGTTCGTAGTCGTAATTGTTCGTAGTCGTAAGTCGTTCGTACTCGTAAGTATGTCGTAGTCGTAAGTTGTTCGTACTCATAAGTATTTCTTTCGTAGTCGTAAGTTGTTCGTAGTCGTAAGTTGTTCGTACTCATAAGTATTTCGTAGTCGTAAGTTGTTCGTACTCATAAGTATTTCTTTCGTAGTCGTAAGTTGTTCGTACTCATAAGTATTTCGTAGTCGTAAGTTGTTCGTACTCATAAGTATTTCGTAGTCGTAAGTTGTTCGTAGTCGTAAGTCGTTTGTAGCCGTAAGTTGTTCGTATTCGTTGTGGTAGTTCGTAGTCGTAGTCGTAAGTCGTTAAGACCCGTTTAGTGTTGGGCAGGCACCACCTTCAGTGGTACCGTAAGACCCGTCAGTTGGTACGTATATGTACAAGCCGTGATCGGTTTGTTATAAATACGTACTATTCATAGTCGTAAGTCGTTACTCTTAAGTATTTCGTAGTCGTAAGTTGTTCGTACTCATTAGTATTTCTTAGTTGTAAGTTGTTCGTAGTCGTAAGTTGTTGGTACTCATAAGTATTTCTTTCGTTGTCGTAAGTTGTTCGTAGTCGTAAGTTGTTCGTACTCATAAGTATTTCTTTGTCAAAAGTGGTTCGTAGTCGTAAGTTGTTCGTACCCATAAGTATTTCTTAGTCGTAAGTTGTTGGTACTCATAAGTATTTCTTTCGTAGTCGTAAGTTGTTCATAGTCGTAAGTCGTTCGTACTCATAAGTATTTCTTAGTTGTAAATTGTTCGTAGTCGTAAGTTGTTCGTGCCCATAAGTTTATCTTAGTCGTTAGTTGTTCGTAGTCGTAAGTCATTCGAACTCGTAAGTATTTCGTAGTCGTATGTTGTTCGTACTCATAAGTATTTCTTAGTCGTAAGTTGTTCGTAGTCGTAGTCCGAAGTCGTAGTCGTAAGTCGTTAAGACCCGTTAAGTGATGGGCAGGCACCATCTTCAGTGGTACCGTAAGACCCGTCAGTTGGTACGTATATATAACAAGCCGGGATCGGTTTGTTATATATACGTACTATTCGTAGTTGTAAGTGTTTCGTAGTGGTAAGTCGTTCGTTCTCGTAAGTATTTCGTAGTTGTACGTTGTACGTACTCATAAGTATTTCTTTCGTAGTCGTAAGTTGTTCGTGGTCGTAAGTTTTACGTACTCATAAGTATTTCTTAGTCGTAAGTGGTTCGTAGTCGTAAGTTGTCGGACCCATAAGTTTTTCTTAGTAGTAAGTAAATCGTAGTCGTAAATTGTTCGTACTCATAAGTATTTCTATCGTTGTCGTAAGTTGTTCGTAGTCGTAAGTCGTTCGTACTCATAAGTATTTCTTAGTTGTAAATTGTTTGTAGTAGTAAGTCATTCGTACTCGTAAGAATGTCGTAGTCGTATGTTGTTCATACTCATAAGTATTTCTTTGTCAAAAGTGGTTCGTAGTCGTAAGTTGTTCGTACCCATAAGTATTTCTTAGTCGTAAGTTGTTCGTACTCATAAGTATTTCTTTCGTAGTCGTAAGTTGTTCATAGTCGTAAGTCGTTCGTACTCATAAGTATTTCTTAGTCGTAAGTTGTTGGTACTCATAAGTATTTCTTTCGTAGTCGTAAGTTGTTCATAGTCGTAAGTCGTTCGTACTCATAAGTATTTCTTAGTTGTAAATTGTTCGTAGTCGTAAGTTGTTCGTGCCCATAAGTTTATCTTAGTCGTTAGTTGTTCGTAGTCGTAAGTCATTCGAACTCGTAAGTATTTCGTAGTCGTATGTTGTTCGTACTCATAAGTATTTCTTAGTCGTAAGTTGTTCGTAGTCGTAGTCCGAAGTCGTAGTCGTAAGTCGTTAAGACCCGTTAAGTGATGGGCAGGCACCATCTTCAGTGGTACCGTAAGACCCGTCAGTTGGTACGTATATATAACAAGCCGGGATCGGTTTGTTATAAATACGTACTATTCGTAGTTGTAAGTGTTTCGTAGTCGTAAGTCGTTCGTTCTCGTAAGTATTTCGTAGTTGTACGTTGTACGTACTCATAAGTATTTCTTTCGTAGTCGTAAGTTGTTCGTGGTCGTAAGTTTTACGTACTCATAAGTATTTCTTAGTCGTAAGTGGTTCGTAGTCGTAAGTTTTCGGACCCATAAGTTTTTCTTAGTAGTAAGTAAATCGTAGTCGTAAATTGTTCGTACTCATAAGTATTTCTTTCGTTGTCGTAAGTTGTTCGTAGTCGTAAGTCGTTCGTTCTCATAAGTATTTCTTAGTTGTAAATTGTTTGTAGTCGTAAGTTGTTCGTACCCATAAGTATTTCTTAGTCGTTAGTTGTTCGTAGTAGTAAGTCATTCGTACTCGTAAGAATGTCGTAGTCGTATGTTGTTCATACTCATAAGTATTTCTTTGTCAAAAGTGGTTCGTAGTCGTAAGTTGTTCGTACCCATAAGTATTTCTTAGTCGTAAGTTGTTCGTACTCATAAGTATTTCTTTCGTAGTCGTAAGTTGTTCATAGTCGTAAGTCGTTCGTACTTATAAGTATATCTTAGTTGTAAATTGTTCGTAGTCGTAAGTTGTTCGTGCCCATAAGTTTATCTTAGTCGTTAGTTGTTCGTAGTCGTAAGTCATTCGAACTCGTAAGTATTTCGTAGTCGTATGTTGTTCGAACTCATAAGTATTTCTTAGTCGTAAGTTGTTTGTAGTCGTAGTCCGAAGTCGTAGTCGTAAGTCGTTAAGACCCGTTAAGTGTCGGGCAGGCACCACCTTCAGTGGTACCGTAAGACCCGTCAGTTGGTACGTATATATAACAAGCCGGGATCGGTTTGTTATATATACGTACTATTTGTAGTCGTAAGTCGTTCGTACTCGTGAGTATGTCGTAGTCGTAAGTTGTTCGTACTCATAAGTATTTCTTTCGTAGTCGTAAGTTGTTCGTAGTCGTAAGTTGTTCGTACTCATAAGTTTTCGTAGTCGTAAGTTGTTCGTAGTCGTAAGTTGTTCGTACACATAAGTATTTTTTAGTCGTAAGTCTTTCGTTGTCATAAGTCGTTTGTAGTCGTAAGTTTTTCGTAGTCTTAGTCGTAGTTCGTAGTCATTGTCGTAAGTCGTTAAGACCCGTTAAGTCTTTGGCAGGCACCACCCTCTGTGGTACCGTAAGACCCGTCAGTTGGTACGTATATATAAGTCGCAAGTTGTTCGTAGTCGTAATTGTTCGTAGTCGTAAGTCGTTCGTACTCGTAAGTATTTCGTAGTCGTAAGTTGTTCGTACTCATAAGTATTTCTTTCGTAGTCGTAAGTTGTTCGTAGTCGTAAGTTGTTCGTACTCATAAGTATTTCGTAGTCGTAAGTTGTTCGTACTCATAAGTATTTCTTTCGTAGTCGTAAGTTGTTCGTACTCATAAGTATTTCGTAGTCGTAAGTTGTTCGTACTCATAAGTATTTCGTAGTCGTAAGTTGTTCGTAGTCGTAAGTCGCTTGTAGCCGTAAGTTGTTCGTATTCGTTGTGGTAGTTCGTAGTCGTAGTCGTAAGTCGTTAAGACCCGTTTAGTGTTGGGCAGGCACCACCTTCAGTGGTACCGTAAGACCCGTCAGTTGATACGTATATGTACAAGCCGTGATCGGTTTGTTATATATACGTACTATTCATAGTCGTAAGTCGTTACTCTTAAGTATTTCGTAGTCGTAAGTTGTTCGTACTCATTAGTATTTCTTAGTTGTAAGTTGTTCGTAGTCGTAAGTTGTTGGTACTCATAAGTATTTCTTTCGTTGTCGTAAGTTGTTTGTAGTCGTAAGTTGTTCGTACTCATAAGTATTTCTTAGTTGTAAGTTGTTCGTAGTCGTAAGTTGTTCATACCCATAAGTATTTCTTAGTCGTAAGTTGTTCGTTGTCATAAGTCGTTTGTAGCCGTAAGTTTTTCTTAGTCTTTGTCGTAGTTCGTAGTCATAGTCGTAAGTCGTTAAGACCCGTTAAGTCTTTGGCAGGCACCACCCTATGTGGTACCGTAAGACCCGTCAGTTGGTACGTATATATAACAAGCCGGGATCGGTGTATTATATATACGTACTATTCGTAGTCGTAAGTATTTCGTAGTCGTAAGTAGTACGTACTCATAAGTATTTCTTTCGTTGTCGTTAGTTGTTCGTACTCATAAGTATTTCGTAGTTGTAAGTTGTTCGTAGTCGTAAGTTGTTCGTACTCATAAGTATTTCTTATTCGTAAGTTGTTCGTTGTCATAAGTCGTTTGTAGCCGTAAGTTTTTCGTAGTATTAGTCGTAGTTCATAGTCATAGTCCAAATTCGTTAAGACCCGTTAAGTCTTTGGCAGGCACCACCCTCTGTGGTACCGTAAGACCCGTCAGTTGGTACGTATATATAACAAGCCGGGATCGGTTTGTTATATATGTACTATTCGTAGTCGTAAGTTGTACGTACTAATAAGTATTTCTTTCGTAGTCGTAAGTTTTTTGTACTCATAAGTATTTCTTAGTCCTAAGTAGTTCGTAGTTTTAAGTTGTTCGTACCCATAAGTTTTTCTTAGACGTAAGTTGTTCGTAGTCGAAAGTATTTCTTTCGTAGTCGTTAGTTGTTCGTACTCATAAGTACTTTTTAGTCGTAAGTTGTTTGTATTCATAGTCGTAGTTCGTAGTCGTAGTCGTAAGTTGTTAAGATCCGTTAAGTGTTGGGCAGGCACCACCTTCAGTGGTACCGTAAGACCCGTCAGTTGGTACGTATATGTAACAAGCCGTGATCGGTTTGTTGTATATACGTACTATTCGTAGTCGTATGTGTTTCATAGTCGTAAGTCGTTACTCGTAAGTATTTCGTAGTCGTAAGTTGTTCGTACCCATAAGTATTTCTTAGTCGTACGTTGTTCGTAGTCGTAAGTTGTTCGTACTCATAAGTATTTCTTTCGTAGTCGTAAGTTGTTCGTACTCATAAGAATTTCTTAATCGTAAGTTGTTCGTAGTCGTAAGTTGTTCGTACCCATAATTATTTCTTAGTCGTAAGTTGTTCGTAGTTGTAAGTCGTTCGTACTCGTAAGTATTTCGTAGTCGTAAGTTTTTGTACTCATAAGAATTTCTTTCGTAGTCGTAAGTTGTTCGTAGTCGTAAGTTGTTCGTACTCATAAGTATTTCTTAGTCGTAAGTTGTTCGTTGTCATAAGTCGTTTGTAGCCGTAAGTTTTTTGTAGTCTTAGTCGTAGTTCGTAGTCATAGTCGTAAATCGTTAAGACCCGTTAAGTCTTTGGCAGGCACCACCCTCTGTGGTACCGTAAGACCCGTCAGTTGGTACGTATATATAACAAGCCGGGATCGGTGTGTTATATATACGTACTATTCGTAGTCGTAAGTTGTTCGTAGTCGTAAGTCGTTCGAACACATAAGTATTTCGTAGTCGTAAGTTGTACGTACTCATAAGTATTTTTTTCGTAGTCGTAAGTTGTTCGTAGTCGTAAGTTTTTTGTACTCATAAGAATTTTTTAGTCGTAAGTGGTTCGTAGTTTTTTTGGCAAATGACTTTATTTGGTAGGATCGTACTTACTAATGTAGCCAAGGTATGAAGATAAATTAATACACAGGTTGAGGTTCCGGACTCCACGTTTATTGAATGTTGGATACAAAGCATGACACGACAAAAGTTCGATTCAGAAGGATTTGAAGGAAAATGGCGAGTATGACAGCGAACAGCGACGAACGAAACAAAAGGGCGCAAGTAAGGGAATGAAGTTGCCTACGAGTTTATTCTGGCGTCTGGCCCGCAAGCGCTCAGATCTCAGGGATACCCTTATTCAAAATTACTTTATGGCTGTAAAATGAAATCGCTGTCATTCTCTACATTTTAAGTTGTTCGTACCCATAAGTTTTTCTTAGTCGTAAGTTGTTCGTAGTTGTAAGTCGTTCGTACTCGTAAGTATTTCGTAGTCGTAAGTTGTTCGTAGTCGTAAGTTGTTCGTACTCATAAGTATTTCTTAGTTGTAAGTTGTTCGTAGTCGTAAGTTGTTCGTACTCATAAGTATTTCTTAGTCGTAAGTTGTTCGTAGTTGTAAGTCGTTCGTACTCGTAAGTATTTCGTAGTCGTATGTTGATCGTACTAATAAGTATTTCTTTCGTAGTCGTAAGTTGTTCGTAGTCGTAAGTAATTCCTACCCATAAAAATTTCTTAGTCGCAAGTTGTTCGTAGTCGTAAGTTGTTCGTACTCATAAGTTTTCGTAGTCGTAAGTTGTTCGTTGTCGTAAGTTGTTCGTACACATAAGTATTTCTTAGTCGTAAGTCTTTCGTTGTCATAAGTCGTTTGTAGTTGTAAGTTTATCGTAGTCTTAGTCGTAGTTCGTAGTCATTGTCGTAAGTCGTTAAGTCCCGTTAAGTCTTTGGCAGGCACCACCCTCTGTGGTACCGTAAGACCCGTCAGTTGGTACGTATATATAAGTCGCAAGTTGTTCGTAGTCGTAAGTTGTTCGTAGTCGTAAGTCGTTCGTACTCGTAAGTATTTCGTAGTCGTAAGTTGTTCGTACTCATAAGTATTTCTTTCGTAGTCGTAAGTTGTTTGTAGTCGTAAGTTGTTCGTACTCATAAGTATTTCGTAGTCGTAAGTTGTTCGTACTCATAAGTATTTCTTTCGTAGTCGTAAGTTGTTCGTACTCATAAGTATTTCGTAGTCGTAAGTTGTTCGTACTCATAAGTATTTCGTAGTCGTAAGTTGTTCGTACTCATAAGTATTTCGTAGTCGTAAGTTGTTCGTAGTCGTAAGTCGTTTGTAGCCGTAAGTTGTTCGTATTCGTTGTGGTAGTTCGTAGTCGTAGTCGTAAGTCGTTAAGACCCGTTTAGTGTTGGGCAGGCACCACCTTCAGTGGTACCGTAAGACCCGTCAGTTGGTACGTATATGTACAAGCCGTGATCGGTTTGTTATATATACGTACTATTCATAGTCGTAAGTCGTTACTCTTAAGTATTTCGTAGTCGTAAGTTGTTCGTACTCATTAGTATTTCTTAGTTGTAAGTTGTTCGTAGTCGTAAGTTGTTGGTACTCATAAGTATTTCTTTCGTTGTCGTAAGTTGTTCGTAGTCGTAAGTTGTTCGTACTCATAAGTATTTCTTAGTTGTAAGTTGTTCGTAGTCGTAAGTTGTTCATACCCATAAGTATTTCTTAGTCGTAAGTTGTTCGTTGTCATAAGTCGTTTGTAGCCGTAAGTTTTTCTTAGTCTTTGTCGTAGTTCGTAGTCATAGTCGTAAGTCGTTAAGACCCGTTAAGTCTTTGGCAGGCACCACCCTATGTGGTACCGTAAGACCCGTCAGTTGGTACGTATATATAACAAGCCGGGATCGGTGTATTATATATACGTACTATTCGTAGTCGTAAGTATTTCGTAGTCGTAAGTTGTACGTACTCATAAGTTTTTCTTTCGTAGTCGTTAGTTGTTCGTACTCATAAGTATTTCGTAGTTGTAAGTTGTTCGTAGTCGTAAGTTGTTCGTACTCATAAGTATTTCTTATTCGTAAGTTGTTCGTTGTCATAAGTCGTTTGTAGCCGTAAGTTTTTCGTAGTATTAGTCGTAGTTCATAGTCATAGTCCAAATTCGTTAAGACCCGTTAAGTCTTTGGCAGGCACCACCCTCTGTGGTACCGTAAGACCCGTCAGTTGGTACGTATATATAACAAGCCGGGATCGGTTTGTTATATATGTACTATTCGTAGTCGTACGTTGTACGTACTAATAAGTATTTCTTTCGTAGTCGTAAGTTTTTTGTACTCATAAGTATTTCTTAGTCCTAAGTAGTTCGTAGTTTTAAGTTGTTCGTACCCATAAGTTTTTCTTAGACGTAAGTTGTTCGTAGTCGAAAGTATTTCTTTCGTAGTCGTTAGTTGTTCGTACTCATAAGTACTTTTTAGTCGTAAGTTGTTTGTATTCATAGTCGTAGTTCGTAGTCGTAGTCGTAAGTTGTTAAGACCCGTTAAGTGTTGGGCAGGCACCACCTTCAGTGGTACCGTAAGACCCGTCAGTTGGTACGTATATGTAACAAGCCGTGATCGGTTTGTTATATATACGTACTATTCGTAGTCGTATGTGTTTCATAGTCGTAAGTCGTTACTCGTAAGTATTTCGTAGTCGTAAGTTGTTCGTACCCATAAGTATTTCTTAGTCGTACGTTGTTCGTAGTCGTAAGTTGTTCGTACTCATAAGTATTTCTTTCGTAGTCTTAAGTTGTTCGTACTCATAAGAATTTCTTAATCGTAAGTTGTTCGTAGTCGTAAGTTGTTCGTACCCATAATTATTTCTTAGTCGTAAGTTGTTCGTAGTTGTAAGTCGTTCGTACTCGTAAGTATTTCGTAGTCGTAAGTTTTTGTACTCATAAGAATTTCTTTCGTAGTCGTAAGTTGTTCGTAGTCGTAAGTTGTTCGTACTCATAAGTATTTCTTAGTCGTAAGTTGTTCGTTGTCATAAGTCGTTTGTAGCCGTAAGTTTTTCGTAGTATTAGTCGTAGTTCATAGTCATAGTCCAAATTCGTTAAGACCCGTTAAGTCTTTGGCAGGCACCACCCTCTGTGGTACCGTAAGACCCGTCAGTTGGTACGTATATATAACAAGCCGGGATCGGTTTGTTATATATGTACTATTCGTAGTCGTAAGTTGTACGTACTTATAAGTATTTCTTTCGTAGTCGTAAGTTTTTTGTACTCATAAGTATTTCTTAGTCCTAAGTAGTTCGTAGTTTTAAGTTGTTCGTACCCATAAGTTTTTCTTAGACGTAAGTTGTTCGTAGTCGAAAGTATTTCTTTCGTAGTCGTTAGTTGTTCGTACTCGTAAGTACTTTTTAGTCGTAAGTTGTTTGTATTCATAGTCGTAGTTCGTAGTCGTAGTCGTAAGTTGTTAAGACCCGTTAAGTGTTGGGCAGGCACCACCTTCAGTGGTACCGTAAGACCCGTCAGTTGGTACGTATATGTAACAAGCCGTGATCGGTTTGTTATATATACGTACTATTCGTAGTCGTATGTGTTTCATAGTCGTAAGTCGTTACTCGTAAGTATTTCGTAGTCGTAGGTTGTTCGTACCCATAAGTATTTCTTAGTCGTACGTTGTTCGTAGTCGTAAGTTGTTCGTACTCATAAGTATTTCTTTCGTAGTCGTAAGTTGTTCGTACTCATAAGTATTTCTTAATCGTAAGTTGTTCGTAGTCGTAAGTTGTTCGTACCCATAATTATTTCTTAGTCGTAAGTTGTTCGTAGTTGTAAGTCGTTCGTACTCGTAATTATTTCGTAGTCGTAAGTTTTTGTACTCATAAGAATTTCTTTCGTAGTCGTAAGTCGTTTGTAGCCGTAAGTTATTCGTAGACTTAGTTGTAGTTCGTAGTCAGTCGTAAGTCGTTATGACCCGTTAAGTGTTGTGCAGGCACCACCTTCAGTGGTACCGTATTTGGTACGTATATGTAACAAGCCGGGATCGGTTTGTTATATATACGTACTATTCGTAGTCGTAAGTTGTTCGTAGTCGTAAGTCGTTCGTACTCATAAGTATTTCGTAGTCGTAAGTTGTACGTACTCATAAGTATTTCTTTCGTAGTCGTAAGTTGTTCGTAGTCGTAAGTTTTTTGTACTCATATGAATTTTTTAGTCGTAAGTGGTTCGTAGTTTTAAGTTGTTCGTACCCATAAGTTTTTCTTAGTCGTAAGTTGTTCGTAGTTGTAAGTCGTTCGTACTCGTAAGTATTTCGTAGTCGTAAGTTGTTCGTAGTCGTAAGTTGTTCGTACTCATAAGTATTTCTTAGTTGTAAGTTGTTCGTAGTCGTAGGTCGTTCGTACTCATAAGTATTTCTTAGTTGTAAGTTGTTCGTAGTCGTAAGTTGTTCGTACCCATAAGTTTTTCTAAGTCGTAAGTCGTTCGTACTCGTAAGTATTTCGTAGTCGTAAGTTGTTCGTACTCATAAGTATTTCTTAGTCGTAAGTTGTTCGTAGTCGTAAGTCGTTTGTAGCCGTAAGTTATTCGTAGACTTAGTCGTAGTTCGTAGTCAGTCGTAAGTCGTTATGACCCGTTATGTGTTGTGCAGGCACCACCTTCAGTGGTACCGTATTTGGTACGTATATGTAACAAGCCGGGATCGGTTTGTTATATATACGTAATATTCGTAGTTGTAAGTGTTTCGTAGTCGTAAGTTGTTCGTACTCATAAGTATTTCTTTCGTAGTCGTAAGTTGTTCGTAGTCGTAAGTTGTTCGTACTCATAAGTATTTCGTAGTCGTAAGTTGTTCGTACTCATAAGTATTTCTTTTGTAGTCGTAAGTTGTTCGTACTCATAAGTATTTCGTAGTCGTAAGTTGTTCGTACTCATAAGTATTTCGTAGTCGTAAGTTGTTCGTAGTCGTAAGTCGTTTGTAGCCGTAAGTTGTTCGTATTCGTTGTGGTAGTTCGTAGTCGTAGTCGTAAGTCGTTAAGACCCGTTAAGTTTTGGGCAGGCACCACCTTCAGTGGTACCGTAAGACCCGTCAGTTGGTACGTATATGTAACAAGCCGTGATCGGTTTGTTATATATACGTACTATTCGTAGTCGTAACTTGTTCGTAGTCGTAAGTCGTTCGTACTCATAAGTATTTCGTAGTCGTAAGTTGTACGTACTCATAAGTATTTCTTTCGTAGTCGTAAGTTGTTCGTAGTCGTAAGTTTTTTGTACTCATAAGAATTTCTTCGTCGTAAGTGGTTCGTAGTCGTAAGTTGTTCGTACCCATAGGTTTTTCTTAGACGTAAGTTGTTCGTAGTCGTAAGTCGTTCGTACTCGTAAGTATTACGTAGTCGTAAATTGTTCGTACTCATAAGTTTTTCTTAGTAGTAAGTAAATCGTAGTCGTAAGTTGTTCGTACTCATTAGTATTTCTTTCGTTGTCATAAGTTGTTCGTAGTCGTAAGTTGTTCGTACTCATAAGTATTTCTAAGTTGTAAGTTGTTCGTAGTCGTAAGTTGTTCGTACCCATAAGTATTTCTTAGTCGTAAGTTGTTCGTAGTCGTAAGTTGTTCATACTCATAAGTATTTCTTAGTCGTAAGTTGTTCGTAGTCGTAAGTCGTTTGTAGCCGTAAGTTGTTCGTATTCGTAATCGTAGTTCGTAGTCGTATTCGTAAGTCGTTAACACCCGTTAAGTGTTGGGCAGGCACCACCTTCAGTGGTACCGTAAGACCCGCCAGTTGGTACGTATATGTAACAAGCCGTGATCGGTTTGTTATATATACGTACTATTCATAGTCGTAAGTCGTTAAGACTCGTTAAGTCTTTGGCAGGCACCACCCTCTGTGGTACCGTAAGACCCGTCAGTTGGTACGTATATATAACAAGCCGGGATCGGTGTGTTATATATACGTACCATCGTAGTCGTAAGTTGTTCGTAGTCGTAAGTCGTTCGTACTCGTAAGTATTTCGTAGTCGTAAGCTGTACGTACTCATAAGTATTTCTTTCGTAGTCGTAAGTTGTTCGTACTCATAAGTATTTCGTAGTCGTAAGTTGTTCGTAGTCGTAAGTTGTTCGTACTCATAAGTATTTCTTATTCGTAAGTTGTTCGTTGTCATAAGTCGTTTGTAGCCGTAAGTTTTTCGTAGTCTTAGTCGTAGTTCGTAGTCATAGTCCTAAGTCGTTAAGACCCGTTAAGTCTTTGGCAGGCACCACCCTCTGTGGTACCGTAAGACCCGTCAGTTGGTACGTATATATAACAAGCCGGGATCGGTTTGTTATTTATACGTACTATTCGTAGTCGTAAGTTGTACGTACTAATAAGTATTTCTTTCGTCGTCGTAAGTTTTTTGTACTCATAAGTATTTCTTAGTCGTAAGTAGTTCGTAGTTTTAAGTTGTTCGTACCCATAAGTTTTTCTTAGACGTAAGTTGTTCGTAGTCGAAAGTCGTTCGTACTCGTTAGTATTTCGTCGTAAGTTGTTCGTACTCATAAGTATTTCTTTCGTAGTCGTAAGTTGTTCGTACTCATAAGTACTTCTTAGTCGTAAGTTGTTCGTATTCATAGTCGTAGTTCGTAGTCGTAGTCGTTAGTCGTTAAGACCCGTTAAGTGTTGGGCAGGCACCACCTTCAATGGTACCGTAAGACCCGTCAGTTGGTACGTATACGTAACAAGCCGTGATCGGTTTGTTATATATACGTACTATTCGTTGTCGTATGTGTTTCATAGTCGTAAGTCGTTACTCGTAAGTATTTCGTAGTCGTAAGTTGTTCGTAACCATAAGTATTTCTTAATCGTACGTTGTTCGTAGTCGTAAGTTGTTCGTACTCATAAGTATTTCTTTCGTAGTCGTAAGTTGTTCGTACTCATAAGTATTTCTTAGTTGTAAGTTGTTCGTAGTCGTAAGTTGTTCGTACCCCTAAGTATTTCTTAGTCGTTAGTTGTTCGTAGTTGTAAGACGTTCGTACTCGTAAGTATTTCGTAGTCGTAAGTTGTTCGTTCTCATAAGTATTTCTTTCGTAGTCGTAAGTTGTTCGTAGTCGTAAGTTGTTCGTACTCATAAGTATTTCTTATTCGTAAGTTGTTCGTTGTCATAAGTCGTTTGTAGCCGTAAGTTTTTCGTAGTATTAGTCGTAGTTCATAGTCATAGTCCAAATTCGTTAAGACCCGTTAAGTCTTTGGCAGGCACCACCCTCTGTGGTACCGTAAGACCCGTCAGTTGGTACGTATATATAACAAGCCGGGATCGGTTTGTTATATATGTACTATTCGTAGTCGTAAGTTGTACGTACTTATAAGTATTTCTTTCGTAGTCGTAAGTTTTTTGTACTCATAAGTATTTCTTAGTCCTAAGTAGTTCGTAGTTTTAAGTTGTTCGTACCCATAAGTTTTTCTTAGACGTAAGTTGTTCGTAGTCGAAAGTATTTCTTTCGTAGTCGTTAGTTGTTCGTACTCATAAGTACTTTTTAGTCGTAAGTTGTTTGTATTCATAGTCGTAGTTCGTAGTCGTAGTCGTAAGTTGTTAAGACCCGTTAAGTGTTGGGCAGGCACCACCTTCAGTGGTACCGTAAGACCCGTCAGTTGGTACGTATATGTAACAAGCCGTGATCGGTTTGTTATATATACGTACTATTCGTAGTCGTATGTGTTTCATAGTCGTAAGTCGTTACTCGTAAGTATTTCGTAGTCGTAAGTTGTTCGTACCCATAAGTATTTCTTAGTCGTACGTTGTTCGTAGTCGTAAGTTGTTCGTACTCATAAGTATTTCTTTCGTAGTCGTAAGTTGTTCGTACTCATAAGTATTTCTTAATCGTAAGTTGTTCGTAGTCGTAAGTTGTTCGAACCCATAATTATTTCTTAGTCGTAAGTTGTTCGTAGTTGTAAGTCGTTCGTACTCGTAATTATTTCGTAGTCGTAAGTTTTTGTACTCATAAGAATTTCTTTCGTAGTCGTAAGTTGTTCGTAGTCGTAAGTTGTTCGTACTCATAAGTATTTCTTAGTCGTAAGTTGTTCGTAGTCGTAAGTCGTTTGTAGCCGTAAGTTATTCGTAGACTTAGTCGTAGTTCGTAGTCAGTCGTAAGTCGTTATGACCCGTTAAGTGTTGTGCAGGCACCACCTTCAGTGGTACCGTATTTGGTACGTATATGTAACAAGCCGGGATCGGTTTGTTATATATTCGTACTATTCGTAGTCGTAAGTTGTTCGTAGTCGTAAGTCGTTCGTACTCATAAGTATTTCGTAGTCGTAAGTTGTACGTACTCATAAGTATTTCTTTCGTAGTCGTAAGTTGTTCGTAGTCGTAAGTTTTTTGTACTCATAAGAATTTTTTAGTCGTAAGTGGTTCGTAGTTTTAAGTTGTTCGTACCCATAAGTTTTTCTTAGTCGTAAGTTGTTCGTAGTTGTAAGTCGTTCGTACTCGTAAGTATTTCGTAGTCGTAAGTTGTTCGTAGTCGTAACTTGTTCGTACTCATAAGTATTTCTTAGTTGTAAGTTGTTCGTAGTCGTAGGTCGTTCAAACTCATAAGTATTTCTTAGTTGTAAGTTGTTCGTAGTCGTAAGTTGTTCGTACCCATAAGTTTTTCTAAGTCGTAAGTCGTTCGTACTCGTAAGTATTTCGTAGTCGTAAGTTGTTCGTACTCATAAGTATTTCTTAGTCATAAGTTGTTCGTAGTCGTAAGTCGTTTGTAGCCGTAAGTTATTCGTAGACTTAGTCGTAGTTCGTAGTCAGTCGTAAGTCGTTATGACCCGTTAAGTGTTGTGCAGGCACCACCTTCAGTGGTACCGTATTTGGTACGTATATGTAACAAGCCGGGATCGGTTTGTTATATATACGTAATATTCGTAGTTGTAAGTGTTTCGTAGTCGTAAGTTGTTCG
Organism: Limnephilus marmoratus; assembly: GCA_917880885.1. Classification (NCBI taxonomy): domain Eukaryota; kingdom Metazoa; phylum Arthropoda; class Insecta; order Trichoptera; family Limnephilidae; genus Limnephilus; species Limnephilus marmoratus. The sequence goes on from OU862929.1 coordinate 19,878,049, forward strand.
TACTCATAAGTATTTCTTTCGTAGTCGTAAGTTGTTCGTAGTCGTAAGTTGTTCGTACTCATAAGTATTTCGTAGTCGTAAGTTGTTCGTACTCATAAGTATTTCTTTCGTAGTCGTAAGTTGTTCGTACTCATAAGTATTTCGTAGTCGTAAGTTGTTCGTACTCATAAGTATTTCGTAGTCGTAAGTTGTTCGTAGTCGTAAGTCGTTTGTAGCCGTAAGTTGTTCGTATTCGTTGTGGTAGTTCGTAGTCGTAGTCGTAAGTCGTTAAGACCCGTTAAGTGTTGGGCAGGCACCACCTTCAGTGGTACCGTAAGACCCGTCAGTTGGTACGTATATTTAACAAGCCGTGATCGGTTTGTTATATATACGTACTATTCGTAGTCGTAACTTGTTCGTAGTCGTAAGTCGTTCGTACTCATAAGTATTTCGTAGTCGTAAGTTGTACGTACTCATAAGTATTTCTTTCGTAGTCGTAAGTTGTTCGTAGTCGTAAGTTTTTTGTACTCATAAGTATTTCTTCGTCGTAAGTGGTTCGTAGTCGTAAGTTGTTCGTACCCATAGGTTTTTCTTAGACGTAAGTTGTTCGTAGTCGTAAGTCGTTCGTACTCGTAAGTATTACGTAGTCGTAAGTTGTTCGTACTCATAAGTTTTTCTTAGTAGTAAGTAAATCGTAGTCGTAAGTTGTTCGTACTCATAAGTATTTCTTTCGTTGTCGTAAGTTGTTCGTAGTCGTAAGTTGTTCGTACTCATAAGTATTTCTAAGTTGTAAGTTGTTCGTAGTCGTAAGTTGTTCGTACCCATAAGTATTTCTTAGTCGTAAGTTGTTCGTTGTCGTAAGTTGTTCGTACTCATAAGTATTTCTTAGTCGTAAGTTGTTCGTAGTCGTAAGTCGTTTGTAGCCGTAAGTTGTTCGTATTCGTAATCGTAGTTCGTAGTCGTATTCGTAAGTCGTTAACACCCGTTAAGTGTTGGGCAGGCACCACCTTCAGTGGTACCGTAAGACCCGCCAGTTGGTACGTATATGTAACAAGCCGTGATCGGTTTGTTATATATACGTACTATTCATAGTCGTAAGTCGTTAAGACTCGTTAAGTCTTTGGCAGGCACCACCCTCTGTGGTACCGTAAGACCCGTCAGTTGGTACGTATATATAACAAGCCGGGATCGGTGTGTTATATATACGTACTATTCGTAGTCGTAAGTTGTTCGTAGTCGTAAGTCGTTCGTACTCGTAAGTATTTCGTAGTCGTAAGCTGTACGTACTCATAAGTATTTCTTTCGTAGTCGTAAGTTGTTCGTACTCATAAGTATTTCGTAGTCGTAAGTTGTTCGTAGTCGTAAGTTGTTCGTACTCATAAGTATTTCTTATTCGTAAGTTGTTCGTTGTCATAAGTCATTTGTAGCCGTAAGTTTTTCGTAGTCATAGTCCTAAGTCGTTAAGACCCGTTAAGTCTTTGGCAGGCACCACCCTCTGTGGTACCGTAAGACCCGTCAGTTGGTACGAACTACTAACTAAACTACGAACTACTTACGACTAAGAAATACTTATGAGTACAAAAAACTTACGACGACGAAAGAAATACTTATTAGTACGTACAACTTACGACTACGAATAGTACGTATAAATAACAAACCGATCCCGGCTTGTTTTATATACGTACTATTCGTAGTCGTAAGTTGTACGTACTAATAAGTATTTCTTTCGTCGTCGTAAGTTTTTTGTACTCATAAGTATTTCTTAGTCGTAAGTAGTTCGTAGTTTTAAGTTGTTCGTACCCATAAGTTTTTCTTAGACGTAAGTTGTTCGTAGTCGAAAGTCGTTCGTACTCATTAGTATTTCGTCGTAAGTTGTTCGTACTCATAAGTATTTCTTTCGTAGTCGTAAGTTGTTCGTACTCATAAGTACTTCTTAGTCGTAAGTTGTTCGTATTCATAGTCGTAGTTCGTAGTCGTAGTCGTTAGTCGTTAAGACCCGTTAAGTGTTGGGCAGGCACCACCTTCAATGGTACCGTAAGACCCGTCAGTTGGTACGTATACGTAACAAGCCGTGATCGGTTTGTTATATATACGTACTATTCGTAGTCGTATGTGTTTCATAGTCGTAAGTCGTTACTCGTAAGTATTTCGTAGTCGTAAGTTGTTCGTACCCATAAGTATTTCTTAATCGTACGTTGTTCGTAGTCGTAAGTTGTTCGTACTCATAAGTATTTCTTTCGTAGTCGTAAGTTGTTCGTACTCATAAGTATTTCTTAGTTGTAAGTTGTTCGTAGTCGTAAGTTGTTCGTACCCCTAATTATTTCTTAGTCGTTAGTTGTTCGTAGTTGTAAGACGTTCGTACTCGTAAGTATTTCGTAGTCGTAAGTTGTTCGTTCTCATAAGTATTTCTTTCGTAGTCGTAAGTTGTTCGTAGTCGTAAGTTGTTCGTACTCATAAGTATTTCTTAGTCGTAAGTTGTTCGTTGTCATAAGTCGTTTCTAGCCGTAAGTTTTTGGTAGTCTTAGTCGTAGTTAGTAGTCATAGTCGTAAGTCGTTAAGACCCGTTAAGTCTTTGGCAGGCACCACCCTCTGTGGTACCGTAAGACCCGTCAGTTGGTACGTATATATAACAAGCCGGGATCGGTGTGTTATATATACGTACTATTCGTAGTCGTAAGTTGTTCGTAGTCGTAAGTCGTTCGTACTCATAAGTATTTCGTAGTCGTAAGCTGTACGTACTCATAAGTATTTCTTTCGTAGTCGTAAGTTGTTCGTACTCATAAGTATTTCGTAGTCGTAAGTTGTTCGTAGTCGTAAGTTGTTCGTACTCATAAGTATTTCTTATTCGTAAGTTGTTCGTTGTCATAAGTCATTTGTAGCCGTAAGTTTTTCGTAGTCTTAGTCGTAGTTCGTAGTCATAGTCCTAAGTCGTTAAGACCCGTTAAGTCTTTGGCAGGCACCACCCTCTGTGGTACCGTAAGACCCGTCAGTTGGTACGTATATATAACAAGCCGGGATCGGTTTGTTATTTATACGTACTATTCGTAGTCGTAAGTTGTACGTACTAATAAGTATTTCTTTCATCGTCGTAAGTTTTTTGTACTCATAAGTATTTCTTAGTCGTAAGTAGTTCGTAGTTTTAAGTTGTTCGTACCCATAAGTTTTTCTTAGACGTAAGTTGTTCGTAGACTTAGTCGTAGTTCATAGTCAGTCGTAAGTCGTTAAGACCCGTTAAGTGTTGTGCAGGCACCACCTTCAGTGGTACCGTAGTTGGTACGTATACGTAACAAGCCGGGATCGGTTTGTTATATATACGTACTATTCGTAGTTGTAAGTGTTTCGTAATCGTAAGTCGTTCGTTCTCGTAAGTATTTCGTAGTCGTACGTTTTACGTACTCATAAGTATTTCTTTCGTAGTCGTAAGTTGTTTGTAGTCGTAAGTTTTTCGTACTCATAAGTATTTCTTAGTCGTAAGTGGTTCGTAGTTGTAAGTTTTCGTACCCATAAGTTTTTCTTAGTCGTAAGTAAATCGTAGTCGTAAGTTGTTCGTACTCAAAAGTATTTCTTTCGTTGTCGTAAGTTGTTCGTAGTCGTAAGTTGCTCGTACCCATAAGTATTTCTTAGTCGTAAGTTGTTCGTAGTCGTAAGTTGTTCGTACTCATAAGTATTTCTTAGTCGTAAGTTGTTCGTAGTCGTAAGGCGTTTGTAGCCGTAAGTTGTTCGTATTCGTAGTCTTAGTTCTTAGTCGTAGTCGTAAGTCGTTAAGACCCGTTAAGTGTTGGGCAGGCACCACCTTCAGTGGTACCGTAAGACCCGTCAGTTGGTACGTATATGTAACAAGCCGTGATCGGTTTGTTATATATACGTACTATTCGTAGTCGTATGTGTTTCATAGTCGTAAGTCGTTACTCGTTAGTATTTCGTAGTCGTCAGTTGTTCGTACTCATAAGTATTTCTTAGTTGTAAGTTGTTCGTAGTCGTAAGTTGTTCGTACCCATAAGTATTTCTTAGTCGTAAGTTGTTCGTAGTTGTAAGTCGTTCGTACCCGTAAATATTTCATAGTCGTAAGTTGTTCGTACTCATTAGTATTTCTTTCGTAGTCGTAAGTTGTTCGTACTCTAAGTATTTCTTAGTCGTAAGTTGTTCGTAGTCGTAGTCGTAGTTCGAAGTCACAGTCGTAAGTCGTTAAGACCCATTAAGTGTTGGGCAGGCACCACCTTCAGTGGTACTGTAAGACCCGTCGGTTGGTACGTATATGTAACAAGCCGGGATCGGTTTGTTATATTAGTAGTCGTAAGTGTTATGTAGTCGTAAGTCGTTCGTACTCGTAAATATTTCGTAGTCGTAAGTTGCTCGTACTCATAAGTATTTCTTTCGTAGTCGTAAGTTGTTCGTAGTCGTAAGTCGTTCGTACTCGTAAGTATTTCGTAGTCGTAAGTTGTTCGTAGTCGTAAGTCAATCGTAGTCGTTGGTTGGCTGTAGTTGTAAGTCGGTCGTAGTCGCAAGTCGGTCTTGGTCGTTAGTTGTTTGTAGTCGTAAGGTGTTCCTAGTCGTAGTCGTAGTTCGTAGTCATAGTCGTAAGTCGTTTGTAGTCGTAAGTCAATCGTTGTCGTAAATCAGTCATAGTTGTAAGTCGTTCGTAGTCGTAAGTTGTTCATAGTCGTTAGTTGTTTTTTAGTTGTAAGTCGTTCATAGTCATAAGTCGTTTGTAGTAGTAAGTCGTTCGTAGTAGTAAGTCGTTCGTAGTCGTAACTTGTTCGTAGTCGTTAGTTGTTTGTAGTCGTATGTCGTTCGTAGTCGTAATTTGTTCGTAGTCATTAGTTGTTTGTAGTCGTAGTCATAGTTCGTGGTCGTAATCATTAGTAGTTTGTAGTAGTAAGTCGTTCGTAGTCGTATGGCGTTCGTAGTCGTAAGTTGTTCGTACTCGTAAGTCGGTCACAGTCGTACGTCATTCGTAGTCGTAAATCGGACAATATTGGACAAATTAAGACATGTTCTTAGTAAGATCTGCGAAACTGTTTTAATTGTTTGTTTGATTGTTTTTTTGTTTTTAACTAATTAACTAACTAACTAACTTATTAACCCTCACCGCCAAACAACTCACAATCTAAGTTTTAAACACTATTGTACGTTTTGCTGAATTTATCATGGTATTTTTTTAATCGATTTTTTCGCTAATTAAGAGAGTATATGGCTACTGGCGATTCTCTCTATAAACAAAAAACGAGTGTCCTAGCTACCACAGTAGTCACTGGTCACTTGGAAAAGCTAGGGAGCCTTTCAGAGGGGCGCACATAGAGTAAAGAATATATTACTGGAAGTGCTTATTTTTAACATAATCGTGAATAAAATGACACGAAGTGTCATTTTATTCATTCTTTAAACGGCTGTATCTCCCTCAATTTTGCCAAGCGCGCCTTAATTTCTTTTTTATTCAACTTTTCCAGACTTTTCTCATCTAGAAAGTGCATTTTTATTAAAATCCCCCACATTGGCGGGATCTGCATTTCACCCAAAAAGAATCCCAAACAATATGTTTATTTGTAAAAAATGCCAGCTAAAAGCCTATAATATTGAAGTAATGACGTGATGTCAATTTTTGCTGGTACAATCTGGCTGCGAATAGTGAAGGTGTTGCGCCGTCTGGTTTAGTTCTGCACAAGTGAATATAGAAGATGCACATCACGCTGGAGGCTTGGAAGGGTGACACGATTTACTTCAGTCAACATTGAAGTAGATGGCCAACTGAGACTTGTGCGTGGTCTGCAGAATATACCTGACCGAGAACGGACAAGGTCTGAGGAAAGATGGAGGATTTGCCGCTCATCCACTGTCAATCTAAGAGAACCAGTACATATAGGTACCGCCAGGAAGAGATGAACTTGGAGAGGGATGATGACCTTGAAGGAGAGGCTAACGATCCACCGACAGACGTCAATTTATGGATTCGAATAATAAGGAAAGGCACTTTATATATATTTCAACATTCTTTATTAATATAATTTGAATTTTGTTTGTAATACCAAAATGTGTCTCTTTATTTCAGACATGGAGAGATCAATGACACTGCGTTAAAAAAAGCAGGCCTGCAGTTGGATATATTGAGGACTGGAGATGGCCCTAGCCAGGTACAACCTCTGACTCCGTCGGAGGAAAGGATCCTCGCCGGTTGCAGCCGAGTCAGTTTATGGAAATACCTTAGAAACTGTGTGCTCGTTTTGGTAAATTTCATGCATTTTTTAATAATCACTTTTAATATTGATTATAATAATATGTTAATGTAACAAGACACAGAAAAATATAATAATATTTTCATATATAATAATTTTAATATAGACACAGAAAAATAGAAAAATATTTTCTGTTTTTCTGTGTCTTGTTCTATTTCATATTTTCGCTAAGATTAATAGTATTATCTTCTTCTTCGATGACGACCCATAATCGACCCAAAATTGGCTGAACAGCATAAGCGCCAAACAGTAAATTGTTCAGGAGAGGGTTTTTTTTATTAACTTTCTTCATTGATTCCAAAAAGGATTTTGGTTAGTTAGGATTACTAATCTTTGGTTACTGCCTATATAAAGCTGATAATACATAAAGCCGAATGCCTTCAGTTGTTGAGATCGCCTTCAGGCGGTAACGCTATTTTGCCTATGACCCTGACAGATTTTTTCCCTAGGAAATATCACATACGCTGTATGGAGTACATAATTTTGTATGTTTAGCACACAATCATGATAAGTAAACAAATAACTAAATAAAATGGTTCCATTACAGTTGATCCAGCGACAGTTGATCCTTCGGCCAATTGATCCCCTAAAAGATTATTTCTGCAAGTAAGTGCGCAAAGAGGATATTAGATCGTATAACTATATAACCAAGGTCGATATATTTATTTCTGCAAGCATCTTGTTTGAAAATTCTCTGTAAAAATATTTTTACTTACAATAATTTCGACTCTCCGAAGGAGCACGTGGTGATAACAAAATACGACATACTTATACGTGCAGTCGGCTTAGCAAAAACCACTAAAGTTTCCTACTTGCATATAATATAACATTTTTTATCTGAATACAACATCGGAGGCCCAACTTCTTCCAACCGTCTGCAGCGCGACCACGGCTGAGGCTGCAGGGCCGCAGCTGCCGGACCGCGACTGCCGAGATCCGAATGCTACCTTAAAATCGACTGCAAAAATACCTTTTAATAATAAGTTGGTACGGATATCAAATGAATTTATTTACTGTGTCGTTTTTTAATACTTATGCGTTGGTATATACAGTATAAATATACTTATTAATTGTACATTTTTTTTAACCAAATTACCTAATGTACTGTTTGTTTCTGTAATGAATAAAATTAAAATAAAAAATAAAGGTAACCAGGGGTGAAGTGCACATGTTTCGGAGGGTGAAGTAAAAAAGATGTAAGTGCCGCTTAAAGTCTCGAAAACCCTTCTGGACGGAAGGAGAAAGACTCCTTCGAACACCTCTCACCCCAGAAGATAGGTGGAAGCTTGAGTGGCAATCAGCCAACGTCAAAAACGCCCATCTCGTGCAAGACCCCACTGAGAGACAGCCTGGGTTCTCATTGCCTCGCAAACTCTGGACTGCCATCAATAGGATAAGGTGTTCCCATAGCCGTTGTGCTCACATGATGCATAGATGGGGCCTTAAAGAGTCGGCGACGTGTGAATGCGGTGCGGTGCAGACCACCGAACATGTGGTCAACGAATGCCCGCTCCATTCATTCCCCGGCGGGATTGATGAGGTCCACAGGGCAACGCCTGAGGCCCTAGACTGGCTCGCAGACCTAGATGTCCCCCTCTGACCCCCCACCATACGAAAGAAGAAGAACAACTTTTTTCGAAAATCAGTTTCTAGAATCAATTTCTTGGGGTAGTTTTAGGGTTCAGAAGTTGAATTGTTTGTATGGAAAAAAATAATATTCTTCTACGGAAAAATATTCGAGAAAAAAATATTGGAATTTTGAAAAAAATAAATCTTTTCTACTTTTACCATCATATAGACATCCCGAAGTTTGTGCGGTCGTTCGGAGATACTAGTTATATTTAGTGTAAATAGATTGTATTTTCCCATGCCGGGGGTCTAACTGTCGGGGGATCAACTGTCATGGAATCGGTTAAGCCTGCCGTAAGACTGTTTTAATACTGTAACACCGATCTACTGTAGCGCCGCATTTTCAAACCTCGTTTAAAAGTAAGGATGGGGGAGGGACTAGTGTATTTTATTTATTTTCTAGCTGAAGTTGCCCTGACTTTACAGGCTGTTCCCAAATCAGATGAAGACAGTAATTTTCCTCTTCATTTTCAACGTCAAGTGTGCAAAATATCTTCAAAAGGTATCTAAATTCTGCTTTGAGGAATATTGTAAATACCTAATATTAATTCCTGGAGCATATTCATTTGGCGTATTCGATATCGTTTCTATCTAAGTCAATTATTATTATTCAACCTTTTCCCGGTATTCCTCAATTTAATATTTGTATCGAAATCAAATATTTTTATTTATAACTAACGAGTTCCCAGCATGCGTTGCAATACCACTTAAAAAAATTGTTTCTTGAAAGAAAACAGTAAGTGTACGGCCTGAGTGGTTAGCGTTCGGCGTGGCGGTCAGCGGGGCGGTGGAGAGCGTGCTCACTGAGTGGCCTCAGTGCACGCTCAGCGTTGACGGTCACCGCTTTTGTTTTAATCATGGCTTCTGCGTCATATGATATTATTTATATGTACTTTTTTTTTTACATGAGCTCCACACAGTAGGCCCTGAGGAAAATAATTTCCCTCAGGGCCTATGTCATCTTTACGGATGCTGTGTGGAGGTTTTTTTTTACGAAAGGAAGGAGAGGAGAGTTCTGGGAAGGAAAAGGGTTTAAAGGGTGGGTAGGAATCTGGGGTTCAGTATGTCCTGGTCATCCGCCTCCAAGACCTAGACAAACCTCACCCCATGAACCCGGGCACCCCTGCTAAACCACCAAACGTAGCGAACCACTCGGGGTGACCTATGGCAGAGGTGTTGGTTATCCAATAAAGGTACTCGGGGCGGCGGTACCCATTCCCGCCTTCCAAATTAGAAGAAAGTTTGTGGTTAAAATATAATTTTGAGTCAAGACAAGGTCCCAGTGATACTGTTATGCAAAGAAAGCGGTTTGGAGTTTCATACGTTGTTTGAAACATTAAGATTGAATTGAGATAAATTTTACGAGTAGGTATACGCTCCTATACCTACACGCTCTTGCTTTAACTATTTTATTCGTATATAAAGAATGAGAAGATAACCATATTTCAGGCTTATTCTGTATTTCTGAAATGATTTCTTCAAACGACATTATGCGCACGCTCTTGTCACCGCTGCAAAATCACAAACTCGTTTGAACCTGCACGCGACGCCCCGCTCGACGCAAACATGCACGCTGCTGCCACCGCCCCGCTCGGCCCCCACTCAGGACGGTGCCACAGTATTTTAATTACGGTACTATGCAAAACCATTTGTTTGACATGAACGCCGCACGCTCCGCCCTGCCCCACGCTCGATTTGAGCGTGCACTCAGGCCGTACACTAACTCTTTGTTTGTTACCACGATTTATTTATTTAATTTTTTAATGCCGACCGGTTTCGCTTAACACAAGGTATCTTCAAAGAAAGTTATGGTTTTATTTCAATTAATGTCAAACTACAAAGTGACTGCTTTCTACCAAAATATGAAATTGTTTCTCCCAGCGTGTCCTTTTCCGATCATCATCGTTCCCTTCCTGCTTCCCCTTCCCTTCCAGCGTTACCGTCCACCCTCTCCCCTCCTTCGTACCTTTTCCACCCTCCTTGCCTTCTACCCCTCCCTCAGTCCTCTCCATCATCCCCTTCCGGATTCCGCTATTCCACTATTCCGCGTTTCCGGATTCCGGATTCCGTACTCAATTTTAAACAACTCGCGCGCCACCTATTTACAAATTTCATAATGCCAGAGCTCACCAGTACATAGAAACCTTCACGGGCGTACGCACAACAAATCGTCAAAGTTTCATCGCAATCGGATAAATAGTATAAGAAATAATTTCTTAACGCCAGAGCTTCACCATTATACATCAAATCCCCAAAGTTAAATCGTAATCAGATGAATGGTTTAGGAACGCACGAGAGATAAACAAAGAAACATTCTATTATTAGAAACTAATTATTTTAATTATTTTTTCTTAAAAAAATTTTATTATCTAAATGCAATTTTTTTTCCTTAAATAATTTTTATATTTAATTTTGTATAACTATTTTTATGATTTGTAAGTAATTAATCACCCCTACTTTTTAATATGTTGTCTATGTTATAGTTTATTCTAATTTGTCTATACTTGTTTGTCATTTATTTTTCTTTATATTGACATATCCTGATGAAGATAACATTGTTATCGAAACATGTAGATATTGTGTATAATATAGTGGTTTAAACAAAGTGATATGTTATTCATTATATAATTAATGATGCCACAAAGTAATTTTGCGAAGTTTGAAGAAGTAAAGAAACATTCATTTTTATATATTAAGATTTTCCCTAATGTTTAAGAACCTTTAATATGAAATGAGCAAGGTTCATCTGCGATGCAATACGGTAGTTTGAATGCGTTCCGCTAAATTCTTGTAAGATTGTTTTCAATACTAGTATACATAGTAACTATAGTCTGTCAAAAAAGAGTAGAAAATATATGAGGGCGCCACTGTTGTTCAAATGGCAATACTAAACACATAACTCATGGTGTTAAAATAAAGCTGTGTAACCTACATTTTTATAAAAAATTAAAAAGGCGTAAAAGTGAAAAAAATTGATCTCAAAATTAGAATTGTGTATAGGTATATTATTATTATACCTTCGCAATTTTGTGTTAACATATCGAAGAAAAACGATAATGTAATAAAATATAAAGCTCAGTTTAGAAATTGCTCACATTTATTTAATACTAGCTTAAGTTCCTAGCGTTGCCCGGGCTTTAGATCGTGTCTCTAATTTTAGATCTGAATATATTTAACTCATTCAGATCTAAAAGTAATGTAACTAAACTCACCGTTAGTGATTCTTCCTTTCTATCTACTGTTAAATTCAAATTTATGTTAAATTAAATGAAAGCAAATCGCTTTTTGAAACACCTTTTAATCAAATTTATGTCATGAGCCAAAAATGTTTTTTTTTTATGTGGTTTACTGTGTTCTACACATTCAGTGACATTTCATTTTAAAAGAATATTTGACAGTTAAATTGGTGTTGCCAGTCTAAAAATTTTGTAGTTCAATTTTTTATATTTTCTACTTTTATTTGACAGACTATACTTAAAGTATGCCCGCGACTATAACATTTTACATGCACCATGTTTTCACATTATTTAGGTTTATCTTTTTGAATTGGCGGTTGGCATAGATCATGTGGAAGGTTGTAGCAAGAATTAGTTGAAATTATCATGTTTTCATAAATAATAAATGCATTTAATGATCTCGATACAACTTCGTATCCATTATTACAACCAAAAATCAGTTACCATTCGGAAACGTGGTTTTAGTAGCTAGCCGCTAGCTGGGTCCTTTCAAGTTTGAGTCCACTCCACCCGTCTTTCACAACATTATCTTAGGCCACGTCCGGATAGGTAGGCGGCTTGCTTAGCGCCTAGAGGCTAGCGAGCCACCTAGCGAGTAGCCTAATAAAACAAACGTTCTAGAGTTTTCACGACCGGCCGCACCGCGCGCTTGTCGCCTAGCTACTTGCCAGGCGACAAGCGCGGGAAACCAACTCATTTGTTTTTTGTCACTAGGCGCGAGGCATTTTAGGAGAAAAAAAATGGATGAAATATTAATTGCGTCAGTTTTTAAAAGAGAACCTTTGTGAAATCCGGCCAATGAACTCCATAAAAATGCAATTATACTAAAGAAACTATGGGAAGAGGTAGCAATTGAAGTAGGAAAAGATGGTAGGTAATTACTAAAAAGTGATTTATTTATTTTTATGTGAAAATATTCTTTTTTACAATGAGAAGTTAATTATGGTTATGAATTTATATTATGGTTATGAATGTATATTATGGTTATGGCATTGGATTATGTTTTCAGGCAATGAGTTGTTCTGCCAGGTAATCGATCCTATTCCGTTGAAATAATTCAACAATTTTTCTCTGGTTTGTAATGCACTGTTTGAAAATCTATATTGAGTCCTGGTAGATAATATTGTTGTACTAGAAATAGTTGAATCCATGTCCTGTTGAAATGTAGATCGATCTTCCGTCATAACAAAGTTGTGTAGAATGCATATAGCTTTTGTAATTGAAATAGCAGTATTGACCTTAGTTTCAATAGCTTTCTGCAAAATTCTCCACTTTGCCACCATTATACCAAAACAGCACTCTACACTTCTGCGAGCTCTTGAGAGTCGGTAGTTGTAAATAGTTTTTGTGTTTTCAATATTTCTTAATGAAAAGGGTCTCATCAAATAATTCATTAGTGGATAACCACCATCTCCAACTATGACAAATGGTATTTTAATATTTGTGTTAGGAATTTCTTTCTCCGACGGAATGTTGAGGCCGTTAGTTTCTAACATGTAAAATAAAGATGAACTTCTAAAATTTCCAGCATCGCACTGACGCCCCTCTGCTCCGATATCTACTAAAATTATTTTACAGTCCGCATCAACGACAGCTTGTAGTAAAATTGAAAAATATTGCTTGTAATTATAGTACAAAGATCCACTATTACATGGACACTGCACCCTTATATGTTTCCCATCAATTGCACCAATGCAATTGGGAAAATTCCACTTATTATAGTACTGGTCAGCAATTTCGTACCATTTCTCCGTCGTTGGAATTGGCATGTATTCGTCTTTCAGTGTACTCCACAAAATGTTGCATGTTTCGCTTACAATCTCAGAAACTGTAGTGCGACCTATGCGGAAATGAAAAGCAAGAGACCTATAGGATTCTCCAGTAGCTAAAAATCTGAAAAAAAAAATTAAGTACTTAATACTTGAACAATATAATAACTGGTGGTTTTTGTTTCAGCCAAAACAGTAAAAGCAAGATGGAAAAATCTGAGATGGTATTTTTTTAAAGAATGTGGTAAAATTAATAAACCAAAGAGTGGAGATAGCGCTGACAAAATATGTAAAAGTAGGTGGCAGTTTTATGATCAATTATTGTTTTTAAAGAGCATGAAGAACCAGATTGAGAGCTCCGCTAGAGATTCAAATTTAAATACAGATAATGATGATAATTATTGTATAACAACCGACACAACAGTAGATGAGCCGCAGAATCCAGATCCTGTGCAGACTTATTATATTTCCGAAACAATTACAAGTGATACTCTAGAACCTCAAAGTTATAGTCAACCATCACAAAGAAAGAAAATTCGTTTAAACAGACACGAAAAGAATGATCAACTATTAGAAATAGAAAAGAAGAAGCTTGAGATTCTTCAGAGGGAAAGCATCAAAGAAAAAAGCGACGATTTACTGTTTTTTGAGAGCCTTTTGCCTTATATGGAAAATATTCCATTAAGGCGTAAACTAAGGTTAAGATCAAAGATTCAAGATTTAATTTTGGCTGATATTGAAGCTGTGGAAAATAATATTCAACAATCGGTACCAGTGTTGCATATTCCTGAACCGGATATAAATACTCCACAATCAGTGGAATATGAATTCCACGTCCAGAATTTATCTGAACAAAATTTAATTAATAATATACCCATGCAAATGAAGAAGGAATCGGCTCTGATTAGTTACATAAACAATTACACATAATTAAATGAAGAATTGTTTTTTCCTTAATCTTACATTACTGCGTCTTTTAAGTTTTTTGAATAAATAAAAATAATATGTATTTAGAGTTTCATTTACCTTAATGTAACGACTAGTCGTTCTTCGGCTGATATGCTTTTTCTAAGATGGGTATCCAAATGAGTTAATTTTACTTTAACTTTACTGAGAAGTAGATCAAATGTTTCTCTGGACATACGCAAATATTCGTAAAATTTTACGTCATAATTACGCAATTGTTTATACAGAACATTAAACTCCCCATGACTTGACCGTGACTTATTTATGTCATGAACCCAACATGATGGATAAGGCCGTGAAATGGTATATTTTAAAGACGAATTTTCTGTAAGTAGCAGTTTTAGAGCTATTTTTGAAAGTGACATCTCGTCAACGTGCCGACAAGCAAATGACCAAGGCACCTAGCGACCCACCACGCAAACCACCTTCAGTGCGGCCACCATGTATCCTAGCAAGTAGCCAGAGTGCAAGCCACTAGGCTCTAGGCGCTAAGCCAGCCACCTGCCTGTGCGTTCGTAGCCTTATGGTTCATTCAAAACAATGACCCGACAGCTGGTTCCCCCCGACAGTTGCTCCCCCTATATTAAAACGGTAAACTTTGGGGATCGTTGGAAACGGTTAATACGCACTTTTTTTTGAAAATATCTTTTGATTCACCTTAATTACATCAAAAGACAACTATTTGCATTGGGGGAAGTGGAAAATATTTCATTCTAAATTTCGATTACGTAAAATTAAAATTAGCTTTCATTCTGTGAAACGAGACCGTCCATTTTCAAACATTATTTTCAAATGTCATTTTTTTGTGATGTTGGTACTCTTGTTACTGTACGAAACGATGCTAGAGCAAATCGTAGCAGACTTCATGGGAATTCGGCTCGTAAAACCAACGGCTAGAGACAAAATCGCGCGGGAGTTTTTTAATGTTATAAAACTGAAATTCCGCCTAATTAGTAGGTACTTACCTAATACACATGTATTGCGTGCGTTGATTAAAATTTATTAGTTTAAATTTTTTTTGACTTTAAAATTTTATTTTTATAAGTCAACTATTTCTGCGATGTTGAGCGGCTACGTACGCTAATTTTATGTGATATGGTTTGTGATACAAAAGAAAGTGCCCCTTTATAACGCCCACTCGCGTCACGGCAAAAAAACATCCCAGTTTTCAAGTAGTTTAGCGGCTACGCTAGGTTTGTGTAACATGGTTTGTGATAGAAAAGAAAGTGCCCCCTTCGTAGCGCCTACTCGCGTCACGGCAAAAAAACATCCCAGTTTTCAAGTAGTTTAGCGGCTACGCTAGGTTTGTGTAACATGGTTTGTGATAGAAAAGAAAGTGCCCCCTTCGTAGCGCCTACTCGCGTCACGGCAAAAAAACATCCCAGTTTTCAAGTAGTTTAGCGGCTACGCTAGGTTTGTGTAACATGGTTTGTGATAGAAAAGAAAGTGCCCCCTTCGTAGCGCCTACTCGCGTCACGGCAAAAAAACATCCCAGTTTTCAAGTAGTTTAGCGGCTACGCTAGGTTTGTGTAACCTGGTTTGTGATACAAAAGAAAGTGCCCCTTTATAACGCCTACTCGCGTCAAGGCAAGAAAAACATCCCAGTTTTCAAGTAGTTTAACGGCTACGCTAGGTTTGTGTAACACGGTTTTTGATACAAAAGTGAATGTATTATTTATAAAAAATAATTAGGTACCGAAATTAAAAACATGTTTTTTTCCGTCATTTTATTCCCAAAACTCCGATAATTTTGTACTTACCTTTCCAGATTTCGTGGTACCTTCAAAATCTTCTAGCCGTTCGTTATACATTCAAGTGTATCAGGAATACCAACATACCAAAGTGATAATAACCACAATGGCGTACAATCTCACAAGACGAAAGCTAATTTTAATTTTACGTAATCGAAATTTAAAATGAAATATTTTCCACTTCCCCCAATGCAAAAAGTTGTCTTTTAATGTAATTAAGGTGAATCAAAAGATATTTTTTAAAAAAAGTGCGTATTAACCGTTTCCAACGATCCCCAAAAATTAATATTAAAACTATTAATGAATTATAAATATTTTGCATTATTTACCAATGTCAAACCTAAAAACGACTTTACAACTTTTTGTGCTTATACGCCTGTATTTTTTCGCTGATGCATTTGAATGAAAATATGTTTTATATTTTTACTATTTGGCGGTATGTCCTCTCTGAACACTCGGCATATTTTGTATGGTGACCGGACAACAAAGAATCGTGCAACTTCAACACTTCCTTTGAAAAATCATTAAAAAGTAATGAGATTTTTTTATTGATCAAATAGATTGCGTTAGGTTAGGTTATGGGCTATTTTTAAATAATTGTTTCACAACTTTTTAAAGAGGTGTTGAAGTTACATGATTCCGAGTTGTCATGAAACCATTTTGTATATACTCGTAAGTATGCCAGGGGTTCAACTGTTAATTCATAAAATAATGTTGGTACCTATTTTATCATTCGCCTGATAGTTCCAATTTGAAAATCAAAAGTTGGAATAATGTTATGCATTACGCAAGAATATTTCACACAACTTTCTCACCCATGCACCAACAACCGAATTAGCATTATTAATTTATTATGATAAGTAGCAGGCCTGGGTTGAGGTGGTCGTCATTGTAATAGCCTGCCCACTGCCCACTGCCCACATGCTCAAGGCGGCGGCAGTGCTCGGTGGGGAGAATAATTCGGTGATATTTTAATACCGACACATTATAAAACAAGATATAATTATATTTTCAGGATGACTTCCCAAATAGCCCCGTGGGGGGACAGACTCCCCGTTCTTTGCTGCCGCACTATTTCCCGCCAGGAAATGTCAGCAGCTTTGGGAGTTACAGGTAAAATACATACTTATTATTTATAACCAAACAATAATAATTGCATGCAAGTTATTTAGTTTATCAAATCATTTTACAATGCTTTTAGACATTGTCCAAAGTGTCAAATAGTAACCTTTTTCTGCCCTAATCGAAACACCATTTTCAATGGTTCCGTGATTTTCATCGCAAAACAGATATTTACATAGCTCAGCCTATTATTTTTTCCTGTTCATTTTGTCAGTATTCCGTTTTATCTATACAGGGTGCTTGACTTACTTTAACTAGTGATTCCTGACATTATTTGGAGAAAAAATGTGAATGAAAATTTGGCTCCGGTGACTTTTTCTGTTGATTTTTTATTTTATTTTTTTTTTTTTTTAAATAGGCAATTCACCCTAAAAAGAGTGCTTTGTGAGCCGGCACACCTGATGACAACCATTTTCTCTCAGTTGTCATGATGGCATTAATTTTCTCTCAATATGTGTCCGCTGGGTGTTGTATATCCTCATGAACAGAGCATTAACGTGATTTGTGCTGTGTAACAGGCCAGGCAGTGGTGCCGGCATAGTGTGCACACGTTTGATGTGATGACAACAGTTTTTTCTCAATATGTGTCTACTGTGTGTTATGTATCCTCATGAACAAAGCATTAATGTGATTTGTGTTGTGTAACAGGCCGGGCAGTGGTGCCGGCACTGTGTGCACACGTCTGATGTGATGACAACCATCTTCTCTCAATATGTGTCCATTGTGTTTGTTGTAGAACAACACAGCCCGCGAGTGAGTCCAAAATACATACCTTTTCCCTGCTTTAACTACTTTTAATAGTTTATATGTTTTTGTATAAAACTGTCAAATTTAAGGGCTAAATCTAAAAATGTAGAGACTAGCGGACCTCTTCGGACCTCTTCTTTAAAGATAATGCTTATATCGTCGCCGTTTAGGCAAAAGTCACCAGCCCACATATGTACAAGTTTTGATATATCTAAATTTGAATTTTAGAGGAAGAATCTTATTTCAATGCTTTTAATTTTTTTCTATTGTGCGGGTAGATAAAACTTTGAAATTTCTTTTTGCTTTAAAATTTGCAGTATCTCAAAAATGTGTGGTGGTGTGGTGACTTGCAAGAACGGTGACGATATGGCAGTAAAATCCGCTTATGATTTAATATAATTAGTTTTCGTGCTTGGTTTTTTTCTTTCCTTGAAAACTGATATTAAAAAATGCCCTAATTTGAAACCCTCATTTGAAAAACTTTCTATTCCCTTGAAATACCATATAAGATGCTTTTAGTATGAAAACTTTGAAATTTGTTTTTAATTAAGTTTGAAGTTCAATGTCCCAATTATTGCCACATGTAAATGGACATCATTTTTCATGGTTTTTTTTGTTTCAGTGTCCACGTGGTGTTTGGAGCCGTAGTGTCGGGGCAGGCGCTGGTCCGACAGGTGGAGATGTTGCCGGTGGACCGCAATGCCCGCCCTCTGCAGGATGCCGTGGTCACCAACTGCGGCCAGCTGGCTAAACTCACCAAAGGTAATAAACCCCACAGTAAACCTCCTCTTCCACAAGTTTCTGGGCATTTGACAAGTAGACATAGATAATAGAAACTAAGGAAGATACGGCATGGAAGAGTGCAGATTAGGAAGTAAATACAAGGCAGATATGGCGACCTATGACAAACTGCACAGACTAACAGAAATAGAGATTGAGAGTTATTTACTTTATTTATTGATTTGTGTTCATTATAATTTATAATATTACAACACTAGCTGCGGTACCCGGCTTCGCTCAGGGAGTTGATATGAGATTGAACTGACGTTTGAACCCACAACGGATCTTGCTTTATATACTCCAACCAATGGGTAGCCCCACCTATACAAAAAGGCTTCGAATGGTCCACTATGTTCCAGAACATTCGAGATTGTTTTGGAAAGTTCCACAATGATCTGGGATGTTCCTGAATATTCCAGAATGTTTCGGGATGTTCTGGAATGTTGTGGAATTCTCTCAAATACTCTTGAATGTTCTAGAAATTTCTAGAGAGCGAAACTTCCAGCCCTTATATCTTCAAAAGCACGCCCTTCAGGTAAAAACGGGAACTTACTCTTTCCCTTGATCGTACCAGGACTCGTTTCTGAGTTAAAAGACTACACATTTACAACAAAAGATACTCAAAAAAATAAAAAAATTAAGCGCGCAAAGTCCATGTAATCACTTTTTACAGCGAGCGCATGGGAGGTTGGAATTAGTGCATTGTCACTTCCGTTATCATTGCCTCCATTTATCAGAACAAAGGTCTCGTCGTCCGTAGTGTCACTGTCATTTGATAGATCCTGATCTTCCGCAATATAACTAACTTCTGACATGGTGAAAAATATGGATTCCCTTTAAGGTGTATTAATTTTACAGGATAAATAATAAATGGAATTATCGCCCTTGAGGTGATTTTTCACAAAAACGGCGCTATATAAATTAGCCAAATATTATTTATTATTATCAAGACTCGCGCAACTGCAAAATACCGCACTGAAATTGAACACGCACTCTCCCGAGGACTGAAAACGCTCGCTGAATATTGCAGTGATATATCGCTGTGCTATAAACAGTGCTATTTTATGATGCTGGAGCTGCGAGAGGACAGATTACATAATAAAATATTATATCACATTAATTTATTGCGTGAAGAGTGCAGAGTGTGTTTGTATGATTTACTCCATAAAAAAATCATTCGTTGAAGGAAATATGGTTTGGCCATAAGATTGGATCCATGAAAATAGGGAATTTAGATTCCGGGACCCGATGCGGAATGACGCGTACTCAGACTGAGATGGCAGTTTGGCTATATTGCATTTTAAATCGTTACCAGTGTTAGGAAGAAGTTTTCAATATCATCAGTTGATTTTATGACGTCTAATTGCCAAGGGTCAATGCGTTTCCGCCTTTTATGGCAGTCAGACCGGTAGACTCTTGAGCGGTACCACTTAGAACAGGACATCTCTCACTCCAATGTGTCACTTTGGTCCAATCGCTAGTATTGTTGATTGGCAAATCGGGAGAGGAAGTTTATCCTGTGGCAGAGCGGGTGATGCTGGGGAGAGAGGATAAGGCTTTGGGAACATTCATAGTAGTTTGAGTCACTACCGACAATCCTGAAGCAGAAGACGCCGCTGCAGCAGATGTGGAAGCTGGTGAAAGAATTGAACCAGTTGTGGAATCCAATTTTCTATCCCTTTTTGCAGCAGATCGCGTGTTAGAATAGTAGGGCGGACGTACTGGAATTGAGTGGCTGCTGGCACTCTGTCCAGTAATGGCAATGAGCGTTGTGGCAGAGGTCGGGGGCAGACTTAGTAGAAAGCAAACTGATTTGTTATGTATGTTGTCCCTGCACATACATCTCCCTGCAACTGCACAAATGCCCCTGACATTTGAAACATTTTTTTAACTTCACTCAATTCACTCGATAACTGATCTACCTTCATCTGAACAAACTTGAATGATCTTCGCTTGCTACCATCCATAACTTCGCTCACGACCAAACAGTTCTGCAGCTGTCATTTTTTCTCGACTAATGTTCCTAGCATTAATCTAAAGCACGTGTATTGTTACAAAATGTCTGACACGAGTCTCGACAAAGTGAGTAGGAAAGACCTCACCCGACTGGTCGCGGGAGACTGTTGTCGCCGATGAGTTTACAAAATGTCGGCAACGTGTGCCTGTGTTTGAACCTCCACGCAGATGTATTGCGGTAATCGCCAAGATACTTGAATCGACGACTGTCATATACTTGTATTATTCCTGTGGAAGAAGAGCCTAAGTCCCCTATTATCGAACTAGCCACATTTTCCACTTTTAAAGATGATGATAGGAGTTTTTCAAATATTGTCCGGTTATTCGTAACTAGGGAATGTTTCTCTTATTTTCAAAAAAAGATTATCTACCCAACAAGCTCATCTGTGTACACTAATGGTTTTAATATTGTTTGAATACTATAAATGATCCTGGATATAATAAATTTGTTTTTTTTTGTTTGCAGTAAGCAAGAAGCATAAGAAACATTCGAAGAATGCATCTGGTAGTGATGGTGGGGAGTCTTGTGATGATGGAGAAAAGAAGAAAAAACGCAAGAAGAAGAAATCGTAAGTTCAAAATCATACAAGTACAGTAGAATCTGGATTTAACGACCCTCAAGGGACCGGCTGTAGTACTAACTTAGCCGTACTAACCGGACAACGCACAAAACAGTCGAACAATTTAAGCTTGATACATATAAATGTTATTGTCATTATTGTTATGAAATATGTAAGTATGAAATATAACATGCTTATGTTTTACAAATACGGTAGGGTAGGCAGTGCTTATGTGCCTATATAGAGTGCACGCCCCTGGTTAACGGGGGATTAATTATCGAGGGTATCAACTGTCGGGGATCAAATATAGAGAATCAACTATCGAGGATCAATTAACTCTTTGGGATCATCTGTTTGGGATCAGTGAACAGGGGATCAACTATCGGAGGGATCAACTATAGGGATCAACTATATCAGCTCTCTGGGATCATCTGTTTGGGATCAGTTAACGGGGGATCAACTATAGGGAATCAACTATCGGAGGGATCAATTATCGGGGGATCAACTTTAGGGGGATAAACTATTTGAGATCAACTCTCTGGGATCAATTAACGGGGGATCAACTTTAGGAGGATAAACTATTTGGGATCAGCTGTTTGAGGTCAATTATCGGGGGATAAACTCTAGAGGGATCAAATGTAGAGAGATCAAATGTCGAGGGATCAACTGTCGGGTCACCAGCTGAAGTACTTGTGGTGCGAAATATACACACGGGTTAAATCCTTTCCAAGCAATGTTTTATAGTTGAATGGTTGTCTGTCACCAGGGCGATACTGAAAGTATCTACCAATGTAGTAAGTTAAAACTATTGATCGAAATATTTCTAGATATTATAAATTAAAGTCCTCCGCCACGTCTGTCTGTCTGTCTGTTTACGATAAACTCTAAATTACTGAACGGTTTTTCATGCAGTTTTCACCAATAGAGTGATTCACGAGGAAGGTATAGGTATGTAATATGTCAAGGTTTTGTGTAAATTGGTTGTAATACATAATATATAAAATAGAATGTCTGTATGTGGTGGACGAGCAGGCTGGCAAGCGGGCGGTGTGGATTTGATTTGTATGCAAATAAACAGATGGCGGTGTGAGTTAATAACACATGGTTATAAAGTTGGGTAACCATCCAATAGATGGCGTTGTTTCGTTAGCCACAGCAACACATGGCCGAGTCAGCTAGTTTTATACAAAAATGAAGCGATATTAAACTTTTATTAAAATTTTTGCAGGAATAAAGTATTTACGACATGTAACACATAATTCATTCAATGCCAACCCCCAAATTATTTTCACTCGCGATCCGTTTCAATCCGGAATTCAACTGTTTGAAATCGAAAATGTTTACGATTCCTGAACGTGGGGCAAATGTAACATAGAGGCTATTTCCTCACAGTAGCAGAATCTCAAGAGAAATGATGTATTCTATGTGTTCCACTGGAGTGATCACGCAAAATAAATAAATTTGCCTCCGTAAGAAGGTAGTTTGTTGACAAGTCCTCGGTGCCAAACCCGGTCAAAGGCCTTGGAAATGTCCAGTGCAACCGTTTGGGTCTCACCGAAACGTTCATCAAACGGCCATCAACTACAGAATATCTACCTGGAATGCTGCATACAGAATGTCCACCTGGTAAGAAATACACCAATAATGTGACATTATTATAAATTACTAGCTGACCCGGCAAACGTTGTCCTGCCATATAAATTATTTCTAGTGAATATTTTGGTTGTTAAATAAAAAATAAATAATGTATTGTAAGTGTGGGGATGGGATCTATGACAGAAAGAGGAATGGAGCGCTGTAGACGATGACCGCCGATAAAAACAAAAAAACATTAATTTAATTAAAACCATTAATTTCCTCAATTCAATGTATTTCATTACAGTAACGGACATATTCATTGTTTAATCTCTTAAAAGTTAAATGTAAAGTTAAAAAAGGTAATATATTTTTTATCCTAAAGTAGGAAAATGAAATAAAGAAAACGAATATTAATTTTGAAGAGCAATTGAGTGTACGATATTTTTTGTGTACAGATGAGGTCAGTGGCGGATTATCCCTAAGGCAAAGTAGGCACGTGCCTAAGGGCGCGAGGTTACGAAGGGGCACCGAATTTTAAACAAGAGAAAATATTATAAAATTATTTGTTTAAGTAAGTATGCACCTTCTCACACAATGTAAAAGATTCTGTTGAATTGTAAAAACTAAATTGAAGTATTGTAGAAAGACCACCAAACAACACACATTTCTTGCTTCATTCGCTTTCATAAATCGTCTCATGGTTGCTTTGCGGTGCACAGTACCGGAAGAATTCTGCGGGTAGGAGATACTTTCAAACGTGTGCTCTTTAAAGTGATGGTCTCTTGGCATGGTCTAACATTATTTAAGTATTTGATTCACTTGATTATGGCACGACTTCCTTGGCTTTCCCTGACATCTTCCACAATTCACTTCGCATCATATCAACTCTTTTTAATGCTCTCACCAAATAACTGTACTGTTTTATCCTATCCACAAAGTGCACTTGACGTGATTTTATCACTAAACGGCGCTATAAAAAATTTGGATATTATTGTTATGTTTATCGGCCTTGTATTCCTTCCGGATCTCCACAATTTAACACTGTCTTACCTATAATATAGGGTCTGGGATTGTGAGAGGAATTGGGGTGGTTGAGGGTTGGTAAAGGGGGGGAGGGGTCTACCTACTTGGTTTTACAACAAATACTTTTTTTCATTGGTTCCATTGAGGAGGCCCCGAGGAAAGTAATTTTCCTGAGGTTTCCTTGAGGAGCAACACTTAACTCTCCACTATTATGATTCACGAGCTGACTGACAGTTAAAAACTTTTTCATATTCCGAATGCATTTATACAAGTTCTCAAAAGAGAGATTTAAAATCCACAGTATGATACTCAGAGGAGAAAAAACTTTTTCGTGCCCTGACTGCAACTATTCATGTGCTGCAAAGGGATAGTTAAAAAGTCACATATTTACCCACAATGGAGAAAAACCTTTATCAGTAAATTTTTATTGTAAATTTACATTCTTAAGGAATTTGGTCAATTTGAACAGTGAAGAATTTCAAAATAGTGCTGGTATGTTAGTAACGAAATATTCTGGTAATTTGGAAAACTGCTTTGTTGATGAGTGTCTCCATCTATGAACGTTCTTATTTAACAACGATAGCTCGAGATGGAGAACTGCTCCAAACAATCAAAGCGATTTTACAGGTTCTAAGAAATAAAGAATTCGAAACATTTTACCCAAACATCGACGTAGCCTTAAGAATGTGCTTATCGACGGCAGTTAACAATTGCAGTGGTGAGCGGAATTTTTCCTGTCTAAGGAGAGTGAAAAATTATCTACGCTTTTCCATGACAAATAAGAGATTAAATTCGTTAGCAATACTTAACATTGAATCAAACTTTTTGCTATCTTTAAACTATGACGACGTTATTGACAACTTTGCAATTCAAAAATGTAGACGCAGAAATTTTAATTTTTTTTAAACATTTGTCTTTGGATGTGATTAGTAGATACCAATTTTTAAATTAATAATTGATAATAATTATTTTTTTTATTTATCAAATATTAGATTTTAAATTGTTTTATTAATTATCCCTACTAATATTATAACTGCGAAAGTGTGCATTTGTGTGTGTGTATGTGTACAGGTATATGTTACTTCTTCATGCCAAAAAAATACTTAACCGATTGTGATGAAACTTGGTATGTAAAAAAAAATAGCCGCTAGAGGGGCGCCGATGAGCTGGTTGCCTAGGGCGCTCTCAATACTTAATCCGCCTCTGGATGAGATGGACGTGGCGCCATCTGTCTTTCAACAACATAAATAATTTCATTCTGTTTGAAATATGAACTACGATTAAATTTGTTCATACAAAAATACTAAAAATCGCAATAAAAAAATGTGAGAGGAGGGTGAAAATTTGGGGTTATAGGTATTTTTTGATGCCAAATAAAAAAAAATCTTGATAGGGACACCCTAATCACCTAGCGGTATGAAATATACTTTACGATCTATTCTCATACCTACCAAATATACATAAAAAATTTCATAAAAATTGGTTAAGTCGTTTCGGAAGAGTGCGACCACAAACACCGTGACACATCGCTTGTATGTCTTCGTATTATTGTTTTGATGATTCTGATTGAAATGAAACTCCTTCTTCACAACAAGTGCGGTGTCTTTTATTAAACTTAGATTCTCTTTATAATGGTGACTGGTTTCTTGGACAGACAGGGTACTAATGTGCATTCTGTTGGAATGGTCATACCAAAAATTAAAAAAATATACATTAATCTATGTTTACTGAAGCACACATAGTAGGTAATCATCTGTTATGTTTGGTATGTTTTCATATTGTAAATAATTAATTGATTTAACAACATATGAAAACAGATGTGCCTCAGTATACACTGCATAGTTATAAAAAATTTCAATACTTGCTACATCAAGTGATGTCTGAGTCAATGTAGCAATATTGGGCAGGTATATTCATTTACATAATCATTTTTACCTGAATTATTGTTTCTGTACAATAAGCGCTGAATTCAGTAACTCGCGTAGAGCGAATTAAATGGAAAATATTTTCTTATGCCATATCAGATATTTTGAAATTTTATCAAGTGATACTGTGTTATTTGAGTTATACTATTCTTTACTGCGCAGACAACCATTCATATTTTTACCATTATATAAATTCTTAACAAATAAAAATCATTTTCAAATGTTTACTGATTCTCGATTATTACTTACTCCATATGCTATGAAGCCTTTTATTATATTATATATTATGTAGCATAGGCTTTATTTAAAACCTATATAGTGAGATAAACATTACCATTTTGCAGCCAAATCGACGTTCCTTACCAATATTCGTGTGAAATTCTCAGTTCAAATCTCCCGCCAATGTCACCTGGCAGTCCCACAAGAATCCGCTAGGCGGCGTTGCCAGCACGGCGTGGGGACGCCAATGATTATGCGTCATTAGCATTTATTTTGCAAAATGTCAAACACGTTCGTTTTTGTTTTGAAACTCCGAAATACCATAAAAATAGTTATTCTACAGTATTTTGTGCAAAATTTTTAATTTCGAGGATATTTTTAACAGTGATACTGTTCGAATCCCGAAATTACATTCCAGTTTCGTGTGTTTTGTGATTTTTGTGATTATGTCGAATTCGAGAAGCTCGGATTGCGGGGGAGCCGAAATTTCGGGAGATAAACGGAGATTATGAAGGTTATTCATAGTATTCATACGGACGCGCGGGGCAAACGTTCGAGGGTCTGTGGTGATGCCAAAAGGCAGAAGGTCTGTGAACCGATACCCGGCGACCCGCGAATTGACATGCACACGCAAATGTCCTAGATGTAGGAGATGTTGCATCTGTTTTTGGAAAAGCGGTCGGATGTCCCTATCCGTGACGCCTCGGAAGACGATGATAAGGATAGCATCTACCTGGACACCCCCGCGTCGCTCAGGGAAGAATTGGCGAGGAAAGCTGACGGAGATGAATGTCTCACCTGTCCCCTGCTATCTCGTGCCTTGGATCTCGGGACTGGACGAAAGAGCTAAAGCAGCCGAAGATACCGTCGGCCGACCCAGGGAGGGTGAAAAGAGTAGAATTCCTTCAGCATCTGGGGTCAGCTAATTGGAACAATGTCCGCTACCTCGAGATCCAGAACCGCAACCCCTCTCTTCTCAATGTTGGCATTGAAACCGGAGTTGAAGCGCGTAGCCCAGGAAGAATCGGCCAGTACGTCAACGGACTCCTGCGTATCCCTGACCAATGCGCTTTCACTGCATGCCGATCTCCTGACGGCCTCACTGCAGGAGTTGGTCAACTGGAGCGCGGAACCGGGCATGAAGCTGAGCACTTCCACTCTTTATGAGAAAGTACAGTCTCTCTTCGCCATGATTCCCAGAAGGTGTCCAAAGACATTGTGCAGATGGTGGGTGGAGTCTTTCATATGGCCAAAATATTCCACCATACGAAGGATTCCACCCACATCAGAATATCTCTTCAACCCAAACATCCTGTTGGCGCAGCTGGATAGGTTGGGAGGAGTGAAGAAGTGCTTCGCTCCTCAGCCTAGCACATCGCGATCTGCTCCACCCGTTAAACCCGTTGCAGCACAGAACTTGCAGCCCTTTTCGTCCCAGAATGCAGCAGAGGAGGACCATCGCGAGAAGGGAGCAGCCAGAGAGCCGAGAACAGGAACCAGCCCAGAACTGCTAAAGATTTCACTCGCCGAAACAGGTTTAGGCCCATTGAAAGGGCGGGGAAGTCAGATGGTAAGAGGTTTTAACCCAGCCCCCTTTTCAGGGGGGTCAGTTGCAATCATTCGCAGGTAAGTGGAGGAACCTTGGCACCCCTACTATCATTCTTAAGATATTGGAGGGCTATTGAATTCCATTTTCTTCAAAACCTCCGCTGAATAAAAATATTAATTTATTTAATTCCCCATTCGCTTCTAAGACTTCTGTGGCAATGACGGAACAAATTGAAAAACTCAAGGCCCTTGAAGTTTTAGAGTCGGCACCTGCCACTCCCTCATTTATTTCTAACATGTTTCTCGTCCCCAAATCAGATGGTTCAAAGACAACTTTCTGAATATTAGTAAATTTTGTCTGGTAAATGTTTACTGAGTTCCTATTTTCCTACAACCAAACGCCTGGATTTCCATGTGCCTGTGAGTGAGCAGTATAGATGTTTCCTTATCTACAGGAATGAATTCTTGATGACATCCCTCTCCTTTGGCCTGGCCGCCTCACCTGGCACCAAGGCATTCGCAACTATCACTAACTGGGTAGCGCAGGAACTGCGGAAGAGAGGGATGAGAATTTGAATATATTTGCATGATTTTTTTATTAGTAAACCAATGCCTGCTTACTTTAAAACAGTAGTCTGGCGAAATGGTGAAGTTTTTACAAGACTTGGGATGGCAAGTACAATTTGATAAGTCAATAATACTAGAACCATCACAAGTCCATTTTCTTGGTATCAGTTGGAATACTGTAACTAATGAAAAGTCTCCCTCAGAACAAGATTTTAGTCCTATCTTATCTGTTAAAGGGTTTGAATCAGACAGGAAGGTGGTCACTAAATAAGGGGCGCAGCCTCTTGGGTTCTTTCAACTTTGCTAGTTTTGCAGTTCCAAGAGGCAGACTCAACAGCCGGTATATACGGAAAGGGTGCTTAGGACTCTGACACTATCACCCTTGGAAGTTATCACCACGATTCCTGCAGCTACCGCTTGGGAATTGAGATGGTGGGTTCGATCGCTCACCCTGACGTCACCTATACATCTGCCGCTGTTTGAGCATTACCTGACAACTGTGCCCAGCTAGACGAGAGACTTCTCTGTGGCGTGTGGACTTAAGATCAGCTGAATCTTCACTCCAATATAAAGGAGATGCTCGCCGTGTTGGCTGCCTTGTCTCCTCACGCGCTCGAGCTATCCGGCTCGGGTCTTCTGATCCAGTCGGATAACAAATCTGTAGTATCTTACCTCCACAAGGAATGTGGTACCAGGTCAACTCAACTCCTGAGCTGTACTCGACTTGAAGATCAGCTGAATCTTCACTCTAATCTGAAGGAGATGCTCGCCGTGTTGGCTGCCTTGTCTCCTCACGCGCTCGAGCTATCCGGCTCGGGTCTTCTGATCCAGTCGGATAACAAATCTGTAGTATCTTACCTCCACAAGGAATGTGGTACCAGGTCAACTCAACTCCTGAGCTGTACTTGACTTGAAGATCAGCTGAATCTTCACTCTAATCTGAAGGAGATGCTCGCCGTGTTGGCTGCCTTGTCTCCTCACGCGCTCGAGCTATCCGGCTCGGGTCTTCCAGTCGGATAACAAATCTGTCGGATCTTACCTCCGCAAGGAATGTGGTACCAGGTCAACTCAACTCCTGAGTTGTACTCGACTAGTGCTAGATGTTTTGGACGAACACTATATCTCCATGACAGCACAATACTTACCAGGTCGCTTCAATGAAGTAGCGGACTGTCTATCTCGTCATCGTGCTGTACCCAAATGGCACTTGCTACCCTCTTTTACAGAGGTAGTATTCAGAAAATGGGGACGATCCGAGATAGACCTATTTGGCTCTAAGACAGCACAGAGGTTCAGAGGTAAGTTTCTCTTGATTTTCAGGTTGATAAAGCAGATACCACAATGCTTGGACCAGGGATTGGGACTATCAGCTGGCTTGGATCTTCCCTCCCCCATGCCTCTTGCTAAGGGTTCTTTGCCACCTGAACAGAGCAAGGGAATTATTCCTGATAGTGGCTCCTCGTTGGGAGAGGGCATTTTGGAGAGCGGATCTGAAGTGTCGGGCCTTAGGTCCACCTCTCACGATTCACAATCTAGAAGAAGCACTGGTAGACACCAGGACCAACAACCCTCCTCCTCAAGTAGAATCCTTCATTCTGGAGATTTGGCTTTGTGGGGATGGGACAAAAGGACTAGGAAGATGGTCAACTCAGCAGAAGGAACTTCTTAGATCTGGGAGGAGAAGTTCTATCCTTCGCACTTATACTCTGGCATGGCAGAGGTGGCAGCACTGGGTGTCAGAGAATCAGCTCGATGCCATATGTCCCAACCTGACCAGGTTCCTAGCCGACCTACACATTAAGGAAAAGCTATCGCTATAGCTGAGGACCATTTTAGTTCTTAAGTCAGTGGTGTGTAACTTAGGCTCTCCAGAGGATAATAGAAAGCTGAACTCCAATCCGGTAGTGAAAAAGATATTAAAAGGGAATATCTTTAGCTGCAGTGAAGCCTTCGAAGTCCCCAACCCCCCCATTTGGGACCCGAAGATTGTATCATCTTGGCTGGAGAAGAGTTTGCCTCAAGACATAACACTCTTTGAAGCATCAAGGAGAGCAGCCACAATCCTGCTTTTGGCATCAGGGCGCCGAGTCCACGATCTCACCTTACTCCACTGCACAGCTGAAAGACTGTCAGTGGACAGAGAAGGCATCTCCATTTGGCAAGTGGCTGGTGCCAAGACAGATTCGGTAGACTGGCAGCAATCAGGATGGAAGCTGGCTCGCTCTGAGACAAGGAACATAGACCCCGTCTATTAAACAGATAAGGTCCTAGAACTGTCAAGGGGACGGAAAGCGCAGGCGATATTACCTAATCTATTTATTACAACTTGTAGGACGGTGAAGGCGGCCTCCAGGGCAGTAATTGCAGGTTGGATTAGGACAATCCTCAGGGATGCCGGAGTAGAGGATCCACCTGACAGAATCCGTTCAGTGGTGACATCCCTGAACTGGTTGCAGAAGTATTTACTGATATAAGATGATGTACTGTCGTGTGGCAACTGGAGAACTCCTAATACCTTTGCCAAGTTCTATAGAAGGGAAATTGCAGAATCCCATCTATTGCTGACCTTTTTCAACCACTGTAACTGGTTAGCCGATTCCTAGAAATCTTGCCCCAATTTCTAATATTGCAATTGATTCACATTAGCATCATGTCACCAGGCGATAACAAACAATATCTCACTATATAGGTTTTAAATAAAGCCTATGCTACATAATGAAAAAGTTTTACCTTACAATAAAACTTATATTATGTACTTAGCTTTATTTAAAACCTAGGCAAGGGCTGCCTGATGAGATCTAATGACGCATAATCATTGGCGTCCCCACGCCGTGCTGGCAACGCCGCCTAGCGGATTCTTGTGGGACTGCCAGGTGACATTGGCGGGAGATTTGAACTGAGAATTTCACACGAATATTGGTAAGGAACGTCGATTTGGCTGCAAAATGGTAATGTTTATCTCACTA
The DNA here is from genome assembly GCA_917880885.1 of Limnephilus marmoratus. Taxonomy (NCBI): domain Eukaryota; kingdom Metazoa; phylum Arthropoda; class Insecta; order Trichoptera; family Limnephilidae; genus Limnephilus; species Limnephilus marmoratus. The sequence continues at coordinate 19,908,660 of OU862929.1, forward strand.
TATAGGTTTTAAATAAAGCTAAGTACATAATATAAGTTTTATTGTAAGGTAAAACTTTTTCATTATTGTTTTTATTATGTTATTGCGATTAACTATCAATTAGTCGTAAAATATACTCGCTTTCGTAAACATTTGAAAATAATTATAATTTAATATTTAAGTGACAGTTTCAACAACATGCCTGCTCAGATGTGTGTATTTATAAGTACATCTGAGTAGTCATAGTTGGAATTATTAAAAACAAAAAGTAATGCTAGATACTATTTTTTATGAATGTCGATATAAGCTATTTTGACTACGTATCCAATATAGAATACATTGAGATTCACGCTATCAGAGTTATACACATATGAAAGGTTATTTATATCATAATAATTACAAGTGTTGTGAAAAGCGATTATAGCTACACACATAGTTAATATACAGTGTTTTAAATTTGCTTAAATTAATTACATGTAGGTACATGATTTTGAAAGATGAAATTTTTCATCAATTTATAAGGCATCATTTCTCTGACAATGAATTGCCTATATTCGTATTGTAATTATGTTGTTTGTAAAAATATTAAATTAAGAATTATGATTAACAATAAAGCTCAAAATTTGTGTGAAATATTGTAGACTTTGTTATTTTTATTCTTTGTAATTTTTTAAAAATAGTAATACCTTTGAGAGTAATTAAATATTATTTTACATAAATTTTGTTATAAAAATTATAAAAGATCACGAATTTATATCATTGGTGAAATAAGTAGAATACATCAATGCAAGATTTACTTAAATAGTTTAGTTAATTTAATTTATTATGCCTTTAGGGTATTGCCAAGTTATCATCGTAATTTGGGTAGGTTGATAGACTAGTCGAGATCGGAGTCATCTTTTGCCTTATAGAGATCGTCGTTTTGACTCTGCGCTTTTCTCGTGCGTCTGTAGTATATAGCAGTAGGGCTGTTTGTCTCTTCTGTATGAGACAGCGTGTCTGCTAGTATATAAAGATATTCGGAGATGTACCTGGTGCCTGTGTTGAATTGGGCGATAAAATCGAGTTGTCTCTCTTGAATGCGAGATAGTAGCTATTCAGTTGTCCGTTGGTATTCCTGTTTCCAGTTGCCTGTTGCCTGTTGGCTGGAGCTGTGTCCAGTTGCCTGTTGCCTGTTTGCTGGTGATATCAGTTGCCTGTTGCCTGTTGGCTGGAGCGTGTCCAGTTGCCTGTTGCCTGTTTGCTGTGATGTCAGTTGCCTGTTTGCTGAAGCGTGTCCAGTTGCCTGTTTGCTGTTATGTCAGTTGCCTGTTTGCTGTTATTGCTACAAGTGTTTTTTTGTGTTACTTGAGCATGAGTGGAAGGGACTGCTACTGATGACGAAATCACACATCCTTACTGTGTGGCGCCGCCGTTGTTTTTCGATTTGTTGCTTTTGTATGTGCACGGTTGTTGGCATTTGAAAGCTTTTTCTCCGAATTTGTTGTGGAAATGGCAATATCTGGTTGAATGATTTTAGTATTATTACTGCGTGACCTTGATCGTGGTTTTCATGAGAAATTTTGAGATGAAGACTATGGTTGCCTCCATTCACGGCCGGTACTATAATTGCGGCGTTTTGTGGAGTGATGTGCCCGTCCATTGCTGCCGTTTTGGGTCATCTTCAATTGTTTGACGTCCCGTGTCAGTGTAGCGATTTTTTCGTGTAGATTTTGGAGTACTGAACAGATGTTGGGGTCTTGATTGTAATCGTAATGCGCGGATAATTGCGCTCTCCGCCAAAGCGGGACCAGCGAGTTCCATTGTGGGTGGATTGTTTCCATTGTTGGAAGTTGATTGATCATCCGTTGGGTTCATGTTTATTATGATGATATGGCAAGAAATAGGCAGTAAGGAACAATAATATGTTTGTGAAAAAATATAGTGGTAGGGCAAAAACATTAAAAAATTTTTTAATAAAAGTTGTTGATGTCTTCCAATTATTTTCTAAAATCCCTTACAAGAATCAATGTTGAATATGCTATACTGTATATAAAAAAATATTGCAACCTTGCATTGTATTATTGTTAAGATTCTTCATTTTAAGAACAATTTTTTTTTAAATCATGAAAATGGTACTATTATTGACCTCTATGTTTTAAAATGTTTAATTATTTGCATAATCCAAGACTCAAACCATTTATTTTTAAATTGTTAAACCATTATTATTGCAGTTTTCTATCATTCTGCAATCCACGATTAAATATTACAATGTAAATTCTAGGTAGATGTTAACTTTCAATTATCTGTAAGAATTTTAAAAATTTGCAATCTCATCGTGATTTTGTAACATCTTATTGCACGGTAGGTATAAATGCATGCAAAAATTGGCACATTCCTGGAAAATATTAAATGTATTAGATTGAACGTTACGTCATATGCTTCTTGTCACCCTGCTGATGTTCCATCGCTGCCTGGCTGTCAGCTCTGCTTCCCTGGTGACGGGTAGACTCTGCCCAGATGGAAGACAGCTGCTCTGGTTGAAGACCGCTGCTCTGGTGAAAGTCAGCTGCTCTGGTAAAGGCTGATGGTGAGCTCCGGAACAGGCTGCCAACTGCTTTCACTCTGCTCATGAAGATCTGTTCGGCTCGGATGTCCTTTTGCCGTCGTTTCTGAAATTGATTTCCTTCGCAGTTAATGGTCGTTATAATCACGATACTTTTAAAAATATTAGTTGGGACTATAATTATTAAGATATCAGGTAGGTATATATCATATCCGCAGATATGAGTTTATGGATTAACAGATTACTTCAATTTCGGTAACTCCGATGCAATCGAAATCGCAAAGGGATGTACTACGTACATATTGTATAAAAATTACTGAGAGCATTTAATTCATTAAGATACTAGAAATTTCTAGACTACTGTAATGTAAATTTGAGAAAAGGTTTTTAAAATTGAAATTTAACTTACGTTTTGCTGTCTCAGGACTCCCGATGGCAATCCGCTTCTGGTGGCAATTCGTGGTATTCATTAATGTCAAAAATAAAGCAACATTACGATTACTCTCGTTGATGAATTTAGTGTAACAAGTCAGGTTCACCATTATCCAAGTTCCTGAACTAGACGCTCGTTTTGGAAATACTTATCTCGCATCTAGTCCAGGTTACGATTTTAACTCACTAATCACAGAAGGTAATATATAGAGAAATAATATTAACTATGTGGTATAACTTTTAGTCATTTATTTAATTTAACTTTGCGACAACAATTAAGTACGATTAGGCAAATACACAGAATTACCATCCAGATTCGGATCACCAACGTGAATGAAAACGGGCTTGCTTGAAAAGTGCAAATCACCTCCTTTTCATTGTACGGTGTTGCATGCCTATAAAATACTTTTATGGCTGTAAAATTATTTAAGGAATGTAGGTACCACCATACTAACAATCTACTGTACTTACTCTATCACCAGAGCCATTTGTGCACAATGACAGAAACACACAACAAAGATTTCAAATATCACACATTTGGTATGATTTTTAATACATACTTAATCTATTTTCAGGACTCCTTCCGGCCTTTTCTAGTTGGTCCCTGGTATGCCTGGGGCCCTCCTCTCTCTACTCCCACAATGTTGGTTTGCCTGAGAATCTGCGGCCCCCCTTCTTACAATGTACCAACTTCTTACTTCCTTGGGACTGCTCAGTAAGGTTAGTAAATTAAAATTGTTCAACAGAGCATAAATAATTATTGTCCGTACCTGGTACCCTAACGACTGGAACAATTTTTCTGTACTGTTCTGTTTCGTTGTCTTTTTCATTGTTCATTGTTTCCTCAACTGAGAAAGGCCCTGTTCACGTAAGATTTTTTTAGCATACGTGGGGGACCCAAAAGAAACGAGTATTTATAATAACTTTTTTATTTTTCAATATTTTTACACCAAAATTTGGTCTCCTTTAAAGTGTTCACCATTAGAATGTATGCATTTATCCAACCTTTATTTCCACTGTTCAAAACAATTTTGAAACCCACTGATTGGAATGTCTTCTGCAACAGTATGAAAACATTTACCTTTCAAGTCCCTTTTCATCCTAGGGAGCAGAAAGAAGTCACAGGGAGACAGGTCAGTTGAATAGGGCGGGTGAACAATTTGGGTCATCCATTGGCTTGACTGTTGCTTGGTTTCGGGATCGTACCCATAACACCATGACTAATCACTCAACACCAATAATAACCTTGGAAAAAAATCTGGGTCCTCTACCAGCTGATTTTTCAATTCCTGTTCCCCCCCCACTTCTCTCCTCCACCGCCCGAGTCTTGTTACTTTTGGGTCTCCCTATGTATTTTGTTTCTTCCTATTCTGCTTTGTATATCGGATAGAGTAGGTATGCACAGAGTCGTGGAAGTCTGAAACTCCACTTAAAATGGCTTTAGCCATATCTGGTCATCAAGTATGAATAGCCAGGTACTTCCAAACCTTCCTCTTTCCCATCTCTTTCCTTTCCCCTCTCCCTTCAGCCTCACAACCTACCACAATCGTGATTCAATACAATTCATTATTCGAATGGCAGTGCTGCAATACTGCCACATGTACCATGATGCCACAAGCTTTTCATTTTGAACTGAAACTCACAGAAAGACTCGCTGTCAATAACTTCATTTCATTGGGGTAGTGGACTTTATTATATTGTAAAACACTTTTTAATATGGAGTCGTTTTTATTTACAATCACTTTGAATTTACAACAATGAAAATCAACACTTTATAATAATTTGGCCCGGACCCCGCCTGGGGACTTAAGGGAACTGTACCCTAGGTATGGATTAATGCGAGAAAGAGAAGTATTTTGAACAACACTCTTTTTATACTATTAAAAAATAGAAAATACCCGTAGATAAGGCTTACAACAACAGACAATAATAATAAACAGATGCTCCATCTCCGTCAAAAAATGCTGAAACCTATATCAAAAAATGTTGAAATGCATGATGATAAAACTATTAAAATTATGTACTTTGTAAGACCGTAAATAAATAGACAAACTGAAGTTTTTTCGTCACAAAACATGTGTGCGGATTTTTTTTTTTTTATGATTTTATTTAAACTAAAATTAAAATTCTGAAACATAGCTCTACCAGATAATTTATTGATTTATTTTACTGCATGATTATATGATTTGAAATGTGTGTTGTATAAAACAAAATTTTGTTTGAAAATTTAATAAATCTCCCAACGACCTATGGTATAACCTTATTATACTAAAAATAAACACTTTTCCCAAAATTTAAAACATACCTTTACTAGATAAAAGAGCAATCTTTTGAAATTAATTTATAATTTTTTGTGGAAACGAGTCAATGTCAAAAATTTGATTTAAAAATGACATATTTCCGGTTTTCTCCGGTTATTCCCTCTTAACCCTCGACCCGTCGCGTGGGGTCTTTAAAAGCCCAGGTTTTACAGAAATGCTAATTATGTTCATTTTCAATGTTCCCACTGATTGCTTACCTTAGGTAGCTTCCTAAAAGTGACCATACTTGACTCAAGCGCTGAGAAAATTTAGTTTGCGCATGTGCGATGTGAGATACAGACTTGTGTTTCGGCTTGAGGCTAAAAAAATCAACAAAATACCATGAAAAATCAAGTTTATATGTTTGTTATATTGTATTTTGTTGATTTTTTTGTTGTAATAATAATAAGTCTATATCAACCTCAAATAGTTAAAAGTTTGATGGAAATTGGTTGGATTTTTTTTTAAAGTTTTCTATTAAAAAATATGTTTCAAAATTTCAAAAAAATGTTCCTTGTTGATTTTTAAGCACTTGCATTGAAAATAAATAACTAATTTTTAACATTTACTTTTATTTCAAAGCAATCATTATCACCTGACTAATCAGTTAAAATAACATATAAAATGTATGCTACAACAACAATTTAATCATATTTATTTTTGGGGTCCTAAGCGACCCCACACGACACCTCGCGTTACAAAAAAGGCGCGACGGGCGGAGGGTTAAGGGTGGGTTGTTTTAAAAAATTTAATGAATTCATCAAATATTTGAAGTTAATTTTCACATTCGGTATAAGTTCTATTCAAGTTCTGTGATTTTTTAGTTTCATGCAGCAACTGGCCTATAATGATATAATAACAGAACTTGAATAGAACCTCCACAGAATGTGAAAATTAACTTCAAATATTTGATGAATTCATCAAATTTATAGAAACAACCCGACCTAAGAGTTTACTCATAGATGATACTGGTAACAAATAAAGCTGTCGATAATGCAGGGATTGCGACTTAGATAAATACGATTGCAATCCCAAGGTCGAGGCCTAGAATCATTCCTACCGCCTGCTAATAAGCCACCAAAGCTTGTTGTAATCTACCACCAATAAAAGTACTAAGTGTTTTGTTGACTGCGGGAGTTTTTATTTAAAGAGTTTGTGAGGAAACACAAAGTTACAACAATAATAATTGATGTCTCTTTCCCGAAAGATCTTTTGCCTCCAATGCAACCTTTTTAATTGAATGGTTATCTTTTGATCTTACAGCCGGATGGAAAATATGTCTTCTTGGAAATCTCTCGTCCAACAGAGAGGAGGAACCAGAGGGAAACCTCTTCCCTCTCAGTTCACTGTTAAAATATTCCTTGGAATCATAGACATATGAATATTAATAGACCTGCCCTAAGCGATAAAAGCGTATTATTTCCCCCTCCCCATACCGGTTCCATTGGAACCAGCTGGGATCGAGTACGGCTTCGCGTGAATCTAAAAAATGTGATGTCATCATTCTTCTGCGAGCCAGCGTCGAGCACTCATCGGCGCATTTTACGAAATAACACGGCAAAAATAGTGACTTGTGTTTTGAAAACGTGTAAAAATAGAAGTGAAAAAGAGAATAAACCCAATAGGCCACTTGCATGGATTTCATAACGACTTGGAAAAAATCATGTGGATAGATCTTTTTACTAAGATTAAGAAAATGTTAGTAAAATTGTATAGAAATGTACAGTTTTTGTTATTTTTAAATAAATAAATCCATTATTTAGGCTTGTGACGTCACTACATGAAAATGTCCCGTCTCCGAAAATGTTCCTATTATTTTTTTAAAATTCCACACTGATTTATTTTTTTATATGGCATCACTTTGATTTCAGGCGAATTTTTGAATTCGTTCACTAGATTTATTGTTTGTTCTCTGCGAACTTATCATTTGGTTTCACTTTTTGACAGATGCTCTGAAGAGAACCCCGTACTTTTAATGATCTACGGGGTTCTCTTCAGAACGTGCAGATGTTGTCGGTACGTGTTTTAGAGGTATAATGATTATGGTGCTGATTTTAACAAAATTAAATTTTATAATATTCGTATTATTATTATAATTTACAAGTACAAGTATATTACAAGTACAAGTACAAGTTTACAAGTACAAGTGGCCTATTGTTGTATTACATTCCATAGGAAAGCATTATTTTACTTTATTGTAAGCTTATTCAGATCACATAATATGGTCGTTTTTGTAACACACACTATCACTCGAGACACATGGCGTGTACTCGTCGCTGTTTTGTAGGGTAAGTAAATTATGAAACATTTGTAAAAGTGTCTTAACTAAATACGTCAACAAAATATTGGACTATGAAAATAGGCGAACTTTACTTTGCTGTATTTGGAATTTGTAAATTTGTTCATTTCGCGGCGAGCAATTCGCGCTCCCATGTAAAAAGGTCTATTCATTAAAGAGCAGATTTTACTTTTAAGAACTAAATGGTGATATTATAATGCGAGATGCCCAAATACTCTCAGATTGAGTTATTGACGAATCACATATCACTGAATTCATCTTCCCGCTCTGCGCCCCGCTGTAGTTGGTTTCTTCCCCTCACCTTTATGTTCTGGTCTATTAATATTCATATGTCTATGCTTGGAATGGAATATGAATGCCCCAAGGGACACAGGTAAATGCAATAATCCTTATTTTTCTATTTTATGTTTTCCTATAATAATATATGAGCTGACTAATGCCCCCATATGTTTTTAAAAACAATGATGTCTTGTTGTTTTAAGGTAGAGTTCCGAGTACAACGACAGTAGCGTCAGTAATGCTGTATCAATGTCGCCGCGACAAAGCGCACTAAGCAAATGCATGAGAGCATATTCGAACACAGCGATACTGACGCAGTGTCAGCAATGCGCCGTCTCTGCAGGCCCGGACTGGGACCATTTGAGGCCCATTATAACGGAAAATAAAGGACAGGATTTTATTCACACCAAAGCATTAATGAATTATGTCAAAAATTATTTGTGTAGTAACAATAATGACAAACGGATTTTAGGGATTAGAAAAATAATACTAACATTTAAAAAAAATCCTGTGTGTTTAACAGTTTACAATGTTGTATACTAGAATAGAAGGGGCTTAATTTAACTGAAATGATTCGACATTTTGCTCCCCTAGCCCTAAAGTAACAGTTTCTTTGTAAGCAACTCACTTGTTAAAGCTACTTCATCTATTATTTTATTTTTGTCCAAATTATAAAATAAATCCCTCTCAACCAGACTGGAAATAAGGTCTTGGCCGAAGGACGACCGAAGTCGATTTCTGACGATTTTAAGTTTAGAAAAAACTCGTTCACATGTGACTTGGGTTCAAGGTATGGTAAGAACAAATTTATATACAATATTGTTACAATACACAAATACGCCACTGCGCAAACTACAGTTTCACTCCCTCGCCGCTAGCTTACCGGCGCGCTACGGGCGGCGGAACCCAAGCAAGCCACCGTCGACAGCGAGCCGCCAACCGCACTCTTCTCCAGCGCCTGGCTTGAGCGCCCGTGTTGTCGTAAACCGTTCCGCACAGTTCCGGAACATTCTGCAAGCCACGATGCAGCGTGTTTTGCATAGTGACTTGCGGGAACTCCAAGAATGGCTATATTCTTTCCCGTCACTGAATCTACAAGAGTTCAGCCCCCAGCTGTAAGTACCCAAGCTGTTTTCCCCCCTTATTTGCGTGTGTTCGCAGTAAATTCACCGCGGAGATAAATAGCCCTTCCAGAGAGATTATAGAGATAGATTCCTCCTTTTTAGATATAACTGTTGTTGCTACCCTGAATTACTATGTATGCATTATTGTGATATTGTGTTTACGCAGGTGTTTTACCCAATATAACTGATGTTTACCCTGATTACTGGTTTCACTGCCTTCTCCCAGCCCGTAGGAATTTGAGCTTTATTTCAGGAAAGACCCACACACGCCTCACAGATCCTACCACCCTGGTGGTGAGGGCCTCTCCCGCTCTGCTGACTAAAACCTGAGCTAGTCTGTCGGCAGAATGTAGGGACCCCCATTTAGGTCCGCTAACAATATACAGGTTGGTAAACAGTCCAGATTGAGTAAGTTCAAACAGAACAGAAAAAGCACATGTCAAACACTGGAAACATTGTCTATTTTCAGAGCAGTAAATGTCAGCATTTGTTTCCACTGCCGTTGGGTCCAAATCGTCTTCTTCGTCACTGCATCTGTCTCCGTAGTTCTCAGTGGACTCTGCCGCTATGAAGTTGCTGTATTGTTGTGCAAACTGTCGCAGCTCTATCAACAGCCGACTTCTTTCAATTTTACACAGTTTAGAAACACTGTGCAGAGCTTCTGTGGGAAATGTTTGGAGTTTCAAGATAAAGTCAAACTTTTTGGGGTCCAACCAAGAGCAATTCTGTAAAACGTCTTTGTTTGCGCAAAATCTTTCTTCAGTACTCATCCTCGCATAGTCTAAAATATCAAAATATACAATTTTGTAATGTTGAAATGTTGAAATAGAGTCAGTTTCATCTTTTGATTTTTCACCGAGCATTAATTTTTTCTTTGACATTCTTTTTCTCTTAAAGTCCAATTCTAACTCGACGTCAATGTTATTTTCGTCTAGCTTAAGATTAACTGCACTTACATAGGCTGTTGTTTTTGCGTACAAAACTTCAAAATACGCATCATTCCTTTTGTCCTTAACTTGATGGAGCAGTGTTTGTACTAAGTTCCAAGCTAAAGCATAATCAATGCTTTTACTTTGCAAGTACTTAGAAACAGGGGAAGTGACCAAAAACAAATCTAGCATAACAAATGACATAAACAAGTTTTCAAATTTGGACCATTGACTTATCAGGTTTCTTGCTGTGAATCGAGTTTTGTTGTCAAAACTTCCATCAGAGATTTCTTTAAACACAGAAATAAATTAAAGAACTTAGCTGAATTAACACTGTCTTCACTGATTAAGAATTCTTCATCAACAATTGATGAAAGAGCCTTATGTTTGCTCCACCACCTCGTTGCTCCTATTTTTTGCAACCTGTACAACTTGTCGTGAGCAGTATATTGTATTTTTGTTTCCTTTTCCCAGACGGCCATTCTCTTGTGCGATGAGCTTACAAATACTGCAGATTCTTCCACTAATCCAAACAAGTTCTCAGCTTGTAGTAACTTCACTGTGCATGAAGTACCGGATTATCCCTAAGGCAGAGTAGGCAACTGCCTAGGGGCCCCGCATCGGCTAGGGGCCCCGCGTCCCGAGAAAAATTTATTGCTTCAATTAGTGAGCAACGAAGTTTCGGAAAAAGTCAGCTTAACTAATGTTCACAACATGCACAAATAATAAATAAAAAGTCTATAATTAAAACAACTATATAAACATGGTTGTATTTTACTTTTCTTTCCTTCTATTTGTTGCAACATTACTTAGTATCTGAAGTGATTGAAGGTGCCGTGTGTGGTTTATATTGGCATTTGTTTTGTTTTATTTTTTTTATTATTTAATTAATTATAATGTATTACAAAAAAAACATGGTAACACATTATTCCCAATGAGTTAAGAAACAAACTCATTTTGGGAAGGACAGACACATATAAGTACATTTTACATGGATATTACATAGATATTACAAGTTAAAAAACATAAAATAATAAGAATAAAAGTTGCATTGTCAAGAATAGAGATTTTTTTTCTAATTATATGTTTAAAATATAAATGTTGTACAAGCTTCTGTATGCACTACCTATCTGCTTGCTAAAATTCTTTGGGAAACGTTGTCTGGAAGAGATCACTTTAGTGACAAGACGGCTCATTGTAATGTTTTTTTTTTAATAATATATATTTTTGTAGAAACAAGAAATACATAGAAATGTATGTATCCTTTTGTGTGCAATAAAAGCATTATTGTATTGTGTTCGTTTTTTTATTGAATAGAGTGATGGCATACCTTTCGTAATATAGTAAAAGAACAGATTAATTATGAATAAAATTACGTTTTGGTAAAAAAAAAATTTTTTGGAAGTTAGAAAAGGGGGAAGTGCAGTGGCGAACTAAGCCCGACAGAAGCCCGGGGCGGCAAAGTTGAATTGAATCCCCCCCCCCCCCTGTTAGTCCGCTATTGGTAAGGGGGCCCCGAGACGTTTAATCTGGCCCTGCCAACATGACCAGTTTAAGGAAATTACCATGATTTTGTAAAGAATCAAGAGCGTAGGCTGCTTCTGCTTTGTCACCTCTGTAAGCAATGCCTTGCCTTCCTATAAACAAAACTATGTCTATCAAACGTTGGATGACCAATCTTCTAGTTTGAATTTCACTTTCTTGCTGTTTAGTTTGGTTGGTATTCAGGAGATTTGAAATATCGTAGCCCTTTCGACTTTGAAAAGCTGCTTTCGCAGCAAGTTCATGATGGGTAGAGTTTTTGTGTATTTCTACTGATTTATACACATTTTTTGAAGAAACATCATAACTAGTAATGTAGGTAGAGTATCTGTGTCCTTTATCTCCAAAAGCCATACAGCACGAACAGTACACTTTATTCAGCTGAATTGAATATGATAACCATTTTCGGTGTATTTTTTCACCACTTGGCAAATGTCGGCAATTAAGTTTAGAAGGCTCAAATGGCAATTTTATACCTTTTCCTTCTACAACTTGAATAGGATGTTTTTCCATGAAAGCTTTTTTAATCGTGATTGGATCACTTTCGTATGGACAAATGAAACACTAAAGTTGTTGCTTAGCTGCATCACAGGTCTCCTGATTTTCTTCATCATCTTCTGAATCAGAATTGGAGCTTGATTAGCCGACAAGAGACGATGGATGATGGTTTATATGTGGGTGATTGCAAGCAGGCGCCTCACCCCTCTCAACTGTACAAGAAGAAGTTGATGTTGTTCATTAGGGAATCCCCTTTACTATACCATACTGTAACTAGAATTAATTATGATTTTCAAAATCATAACTAATTGTAGTTACAATATAATTAATTTAAAACATTGCTCGTAATAATTATACTTTGACCATTGATGAATAAACCGACAAACTACTATCCATATTGTGCATAAAGTACATCCTAATGACTTAGGCCTTAACACATTTCTATTGTGAATTTATCCCCAATGTGAGAAAGTTTTTTATACAGTTTATTTTGTTTGAATTATAAAAATTAATTAGCCCTATTAGTAAAAACCTTTAAAGTAAAAAAAGCAAAAACTAATATTGTTAAGTTCTTAGTACGTGACGTAAAAATGTAGAATAAATAGAACAAAATTTCAAAAAATTACAACCCATAATAAAAATAAGTTGTTGTCGGTATTAGTTCATTTATGAGTTGTCTGCTGGACAGTGGACACACGACACACGTCACCGCGCAGACGATGCGGATGACAGTGGATCGTATAAAGCTTTCGAATACACGGCGAGATATAAACAGTTGTTGGACATGTTCTACTTTTGGAAAATGTAATTTTTTTTTCGAAAATGTAAACAAACATTACCAAGAACACAAAATAACTACTAACAAGACAAAAATTTTTTTTTGTTCATTTTGTGGGGCCCCTTCGAGGCCCCCTCGCGCCGGGGGCCCTCCGCGATCGCGGACCTGCAGACTGGCCAGTCCGGGCCTGCGTCTCTGATGCGCAGCGATAGCGACAGAGCCGTGTTTGCGCACGCTACTGTGATTGATTTATAGTTTTATTTGTAATTATTATTTCTGAATGGTTGTGTTTATTTGGGAATAGAACATTTTATTCCATGACAATGATTTGATCCCATCTGCTCTGTCCTTCCCCGCCCCCCTGGACAGTTGGCAATAATACAGTGCATTCACGCAGAACATATTTAGTTGTAACATTTTGACACAATGCAAGGTTCAATTTTAAATTAACTGTTTTCTTGGTGAAATTTTTCAGTGAACTACATCGCAAATGAATCCTTCCACTTTTATCTCCCTTGAGTGTTTCCCCCCCCCCCCGGTGACCAAAAACCTAAGCACTCCACCGCTCATTTGTACCAAGCGTGGTATTTTGAAGACCCCCCCCCCCCTTAAACGTGTCACGTAGTATGTAGAAAAATATCTGTGAAAATATGTCTTCCAAAATATCAAATCAACAAATTACAATCCGTTTTCAACGCTGCGGGAAGACTTATCACCGGCGTATCTAAATATTCCCATATTTCAGAGCATCTCAAAAATCTACACTGGCTTAAATGTCCTGAAAGGATCCAATTTAAGCTCTGCTGGATGGTATTTAAGTCCCTTAACGGAATGGCTCCGGCTTACTTATCGGAATTGTGTATTCCAGAAATTTCCAATTATCGACAGTCAACCCTGAGGTCAGCAGCGTCATCAGCTATCGGAAGGTTAAAGGAACCAAAGCGCACACCAGATACTAAGTTCGGTGAGCGCGCTTTCGGAGTGTCAGGGCCTAAAGCCTGGAATGGACTGCCACATGACTTAAGAATGATCACAGACGCGGCGGAATTTAGAGCTAGACTTAAAACTCACCTTTTCAGACAGTCGTATCCATAAACTCAAAATCACTCACCTTCGCTTTCAATGCCCGCGACACCGTAAATAACTAACCTGTAAAAACGTAGAAAAAAAAAGAAAAAAAAAAAAAAAAAAAAAAAGTAAGCGTTTGTGAAGGTCATTTCATGAACATTCTCCAGCCCTAAAGATTCCGAAATTCTCCAGTATTTTAAAATAAATATCAACTATACTTTTGCCACTAATCTCCAATAGTCCTAAATTCTCCAGTATTTTAAAATAAATACCAACTCTACTTTTGCCACTAATCTATTCACAAATGTAATACTAACAGCGATGAGGGTAGCAAATAATTTAAAATCATGCAATGTCTAGTGTGTTAACTGTAATGTCCTCCGCGTGCAAAACCATATCTTCTCCAAGCATAAACTTATAATTAAAGTGTGTTTATCGGAAGTGACCTGCCAGGTAAGTATGTTTCTGAATCCATTTGTAAAAAGTAAAATCAGTTAGAACCTAAGCATTCCTAATAAATTGTACAGCGCCCTTGAGGTGATTTTTCACAAAAACGGCGCTTTATAAATTATCCAATTATTATTATTATTATTATTAGAAAAGAATATAAAAACACCACCAAAAAAGGGTTTGGAGTAAAATTGCAAATATTTCACACGAGATTGATTCATAGTACGTATATCTAAATAGATAAAATAAATAGGAGCTAAGACAAGAAAATTAGGTCGACCATCACATAATAACTGGAGTCTGCCGGCAATATTGTCGCGGCCCTCAAAAATGACTAACGCATAAATGACGCGGCGACACTGACTAAGCATCGCTGACAATAATGTGCATGGAACCCTAACTTTAGCTGTCGAACAGTAATGAATGGTCTGATTCCCGCCATTTATTTTTATTTGAAACTAGCTGGTCCCGGCATGCGTTGCTATGCCATTTAATAAAGAAATTGTTTCTCCCTGAGTGTCCTATCCCATTCGTCCAGTTCCCCTTCCGCCTGCCCTTCTTCTCCTGCGTCCTCTTCCCCTCTCGCGTCCCACTCCGTCACCTCCACCTTCCCTCTCCACTCCCCCCCCTTCCCCCGTCCCGCGAACCCCCCTCACACGTCCCCTTCCCCTCCCGCGTTCCTCTTCCACCTTCCCCGCCTTCCCTCTTCCCTTTCCCGCTCCCTCGTCCCGCCAACCCTCCTCCCGCGTTCCATATATTCAATCCCAGTACATTCAGTTTTTAAACAGCCCGCCTGCCACCTTTTACAATTTTTATTCAAATTTCCATTTTTCATGGATATTAAATTTGGTACCTAACATAGGTACCTATTTAAAATATCTAAAATTCTAAATAAATTTGTCAACTTTTCAAAAATAGAATCCTGATTGAACAATCATTCATTGTTTTGCAAAATGTCAATCTCAAACACGCGAACTGTCAAACGTGCGATGCTTTCTGTTATTATCTAATTTTCTGCACAATTTTTTTAATTTTTCTCTCCGTAAGAACCATCCTCGAACTTCAAGGAATATTCTAAAAAAAGAATTAGCGAAGTCGGTTCAGCCGCTCTCGAGATTTGCGCTAACCAACAAATTTAGCGATTCATTTTTATATTATAGAAGATACACTTCACTTCACTTCAATAGCAAGCCTTCAATTGTTAACTATTGAGGGTGAAATGCAGATCCCGCCAAATGTTGAGGATTTTAATAAAAATGCACTTTCTAGATGGGAAAAGTGTGGAAAAGTTGAATAAAAAAGAAATTAAGGCGCGCTCGGCAAAATTGAGGGAGATACAGCCGTTTTAAGAATGATTAAATTGACACTTCGTGAACTTATACTACGCCATTTTTTTATTATTATATTGTTGGTATCTCAGACTTGCTATTAAAAATATTCTAGTGTGCCAAGTCGAGTGAAACTTTCAACACAACCTAGAGTAATGGTGGCGCAAGCGATTTTGACACTGTTATTCATACAAATTCGTACATATAAGGGTCAAAATCGCAGACCAAAAGTTTTTCATTTCAAATATTTGAATTATTTTCTTGCGTATGACACGCGCGCCGGCGCTTCTCCGGCAAATAATCGGTCAACGAAGGTTGATACGATTGTAGCCAACTTCGTATGATATTTAATAAGGTGCGTACTTATGATAAACAGAATTAATAATGATCACCATATGGTCACAAACCATGTTACACAAACCTGGCGTAGCCGCTAAATTACTAGAAAACTGGGATGTTTTTCTTGCGTTGATGCGAGTAGCCGTTATAAAGGGGCACAAACCATGTTACATAAACCATGTTACACAAACCTAGCGTAGCCGCTAAACTATTTGAAAACTGGGATGTTTTTCTTGCGTTGACGCGAGTAGGCGTTATAAAGGGGCACAAACCATGTTACACAAACCTAGCGTAGCCGCTAAACTATTTGAAAACTGGGATGTTTTTCTTGCGTTGACGCGAGTAGGCGTTATAAAGGGGCACAAACCATGTTACACAAACCTAGCGTAGCCGCTAAACTATTTGAAAACTGGGATGTTTTTCTTGCGTTGACGCGAGTAGGCGTTATAAAGGGGCACAAACCATGTTACACAAACCTAGCGTAGCCGCTAAACCATTTGAAAACTGGGATGTTTTTCTTGCGTTGACGCGAGTAGGCGTTATAAAGGGGCACAAACCATGTTACACAAACCTAGCGTAGCCGCTAAACCATTTGAAAACTGGGATGTTTTTCTTGCGTTGACGCGAGTAGGCGTTATAAAGGGGCACAAACCATGTTTAGCGTAGTCTTAGGTTAGGTTACTTTAATTTGGAAGGTGAAAGACAGTTTAAAAAATCGTTGAAAAAAAGCCCGCTAGACAAATTTCATAATTACGCGCCTCATGTATCTCACGAAGTCGGCTACAGTCTAGCTGTTGTTTGCATCAGGTCAGGGATACCAACATTATAGTCACAATTGAAAAAATGGCGGGTGGGTGGGTGGTTTGTATATTTATGGCGGGTGGGCTGTCAATAGTGTTGATTGGCGAAGTGAAACTTTACAATTGCAAATTAATTACTTATTCAATTTTTTTTTTATTGCTTTCCGCGCTTTCTTTCACCTTCCAGATTAAAGTTCTCCACTTAAAACGCGGTAAAAAGATCGTTTTCGGCATAAACCAAACATCGGCAATGGCGTAGTATCGGTTCAGGAAGTGACATTTTATTGATACTTTAAACGGCTGTATCTCCCTCAATTTTGCCGAGCGCGCCTTAATTTCTTTTTTATTCAACTTTTCCACACTTTTCCCATCTAGAAAGTGCATTTTTATTAAAATCTACAACATTTGGCGGGATCTGCATTCCTCCCACTATTGACATAGGTTGTATCGATAAGAACGGAAATTACAATAGATAAATATTGTGCTTTTTAAAAAATACACTAACCACTTTACCAGCCGTGGACAGAGTAAGTATCGCGTCCGCCGACTAGTATGTCGTAATGATTTTGCAACTGGATAATTTCACAATCTCACAGACTTCTTCATCTTTTTCATTTTATGGACATAACAGTGGGATACTGAAGTTATTCAGTAGTAGCCACTTAATGACATCGGGTTATTACTTGGTTCAGCTTGAAACTGACAAAGGTAACATTCTCCTTCGATGTGTTGTGTTGTTTGAATATATCCAAATTCATACAATCTTTTGTGCAGTCAACATCTTCTGAGGGAGAGAAAACCCTGGCAGTATAATAGTTGGTTCACAATAGGGTGCTTACAATTTACTTAACAAGAAATTATACTTGATATAAAAATCACACAAAAAGAAAGTCGATAACTCTTTCCCTTTTAGTAAGATTATTAGTTTGATGTCTATCAAAGCCTGAATCATGTATATACATCGGTTGTTCAAAAAGTAACGGGAATTTAAAATATTCAGCAGTATTCATTTTTTAGTTTGTCTGTGGCAGCCGCTAAGGTTAGACGTGTTTTTTTATGAGCTTGGTGATTTTTGTTTTTTTTTTAAATGGATCAAAGAATTTGTATCAAATTTTGCGAAAAAAAATTAAATAAAGTGTGTGAAATGTTAACAAAGGCCTATGGTGAGTCTGCTATGAGTAAAAAACGGGTTTACGAGTGGTATAAGCGTTCCAAGATGGTTGTGAAGACATTGAAAATGACGAGACGCCCCAGCACATCAAAAACTGATGGAAACGTGGAAAAAGTGAAAGAAATGGTTATGAACGATCGCCAAATCACAATCAAATGTTGATTGAGCCTTAGTTTCGATGTCATATCCGTAAACCCATGTTTCGTCACCTGTTATAACACGTTTCAGTAATTCTGCAACGTCGTTGACTTCATTTAGTGCCGTGCGGTAAACTGCGGCCCGTGGCAGATATGTTCGGCCCGCAAATATCTGCCTTTTTTTAAAAAATATATTTTGTTTTTTCATGTACAATTATATTAACCTGCTTTTTCTTTTTTTTTCAAATATTTTGTGTATGCATGCCCTTATGATTTCAAAACCTTCATTTCAATTGATTTATTTTTGATATAAAAACGCCGAGTTGGTTTTTGAACACTTACTAAGTCGATTTGGAACGCGCGCATAGTGTACGTCATAGGTTCTCAACGTGGGCGATAACACCCCCTAGTGGGTATTTGAGACTTTCAGGGGGATAGTAGAAGACCCAGAGAAAATTAGGGGGCGTTGAAACGGCACAGTGACGGAGTAGTCAGGTAAAAAAAAATAGGGTCAAAAAAAGACAAAAAAAAAACACGCTAATCCCACAGTAATAAAGCAAAGTAAACTTTATATTCGGTTAATTTTTGTTATTGTAAGTATTGTAATCATTTTTACTAAGTGTGCGAAAATTCACATAGGTATTTCGGAAACTCGGGAAGTGGATGAAAATTGAACCGAAAGATTCCATTACATTCATTTCTACATTAGGGAACGTACCCATACTACGTGACCAACTTTTTGCAATTTTTGACCCCCCCCCCCCCCCCCCCCGGTGACCAAAATCCTAAGCAATCCGCCGCTCATTTGTATGGAGCGTGACATTTTGAAGACCCCCCCCCCCCCCCCCTAAACGTGTCACGTAGTATGGGTACGTTCCCTTAAATTGAAATATACATGTAATATTATTTTTTATTGTGTAATAAAAAATAAAAAAATATATAATATTACATATTATTTTTTTTTTATACGCACCAGATTTAAATGTCCGGGTTAAATTTTCCCCACAGGAAAAACTAAACCCTTTCACACACTTCCCAAATGATCATCTAGTTAATCCACGCTATGCAATTGCACTGTATAAGTATTATAAATATAAAACAATACAAGAACAACATGTCAACCTACCAGAGACCAAATGGGAAAAAAATTCACCGACTCCAGATATTTTCATATCAGAGGGTTTAGCTCTGTAGAATTCCTAATTGAACCTATAAATCCTACTGATCCCTCAATATAAATATTTAAAAAATATTTTGTAATCCTACATGTATTTAAAATGACTGATTTTTGCATTTTTATATATAAATTCTTTGACAAATCTAATAAGCCTAAATTTTGAATGAGAGACCTAGGTATAATGCCTGTAGCCGAAATAACAAATGGTAATATTTTTATAGTCTGAGAATGCCAAATTCTTTTAATCTCATTTCCTAAATCTGTGTATTTTCTTATTTTTTCAGAAACAGTTTTTTTTAATATTACAAGAATTTGGAATAGCTACATCAATGATATATGTTATTTTTTTAAAATTTTGTCGTGTAAAACTATATCAGGTCTATTATGACTAATTGTTCTGTCTGTTAGTACAGTTTTATCATAATATATTTTATAAAATTCATTTTCTAAAAATGAATTTGGTTCATATTCATAATATGGTACTACATTACGGCAATCAATCAAGTTATGTTTAATTTCCAAATTTTGGTGAATTATTTTTAAAACCTGATTGTGCCTAAATGTATACTCGGACGGCGCTAATATAGAACATCCCGATATAATATGTTGTATAGTTTCCGGAAAAGCCAAACATTTTCTACATAAATCATCAATTTGATGTATATATCTTTGATTATATGCTTCCTATAATTTTTAGTATTAATGACTCTTTCTTGAATAGCAAGCATAAATCCTTCTATTTCTGCGTATAACTCTCCAATACTCAACCATTTGTTTGACGAAAGTTTGTCAACATACGTTTGGTTGAGATAATTGAAGTGTTTTGCGTGAATAATTTTATTTGACCAGGAATCTAATAATTCCTGGTTAGTATAAGAATGTTGGCATTCTCGTCATATAAATTTAAAGGTGTAATGTTTCTATCTGCCTTGCAAATTATTACTCTCTAGCAATCAGTTTAGTTTCAGAGAAAATAAAGGAACGAGTGATGCAGTGTTGAAGGTATTGTCGAAAGTCACTAGTGCCCTGGATTATGGAAACAAAGCAGTAGCTGTGTTCTTAGATCTATCAAAGGCATTTGACACGGTTTCCCATGGATTACTCCTCAAAAAATTATCTTCTCTTGGCATTCAATGTACAGCATTAAGTTGGTTCAAATCCTATCTTAGCGATAGAACACAACAAGTAGAGATAAATGATAATTTAAGCACAAGCAAACAAATCTCTTTTCGGATTCCACAAGGTAGTGTACTTGGACTAGCGATGTGTCAGTTCAGCTGGAATGGGCTCATGTGATCCGCTCCTTTGCGGGAAGCGGTTCCTACTCCCACTCCTTTTTCAAATCGACTACTCCCAGAGAACCCGGCCCAGTCCCAGTACTCTCCGCATCCAAATAAATCCGGCGGTCCGAGCAACTCAACGCCGAAGCGCGAAAACCGCACTCGAATACAAGTCCCGGGTTCCTTTAAACCCAAGCGCCTTGTTCCAAGCTACGTGAATCGCGACACAATCCATTCATTTCGCCCACTCCCGGACTCGCGCGAACTACTACATTCCTGACTCACCCCGTGGCCGCCGCGCCGGCTTGCTCCGCGATCCACGGTCCGGCGTCACTCACCATTCCACTCATGAGTCGCGGGTCTCGGTGAGTTCCCGACACTCCCCGCTACGGCCGCTACCCGCGGCCGGCCAACTATGACACTTCCCCTTGAGTCACGTCACGAGCTGGGCGCCGGGCGTTCATTCGATCGCTGTTCGTTGATCGACACACACGTGCGTGACCCCTTCGGCTAGGCACGGAGTAGTTTTTAATTAGAGCGTCTTATCTGGTATCGTTAATCAACGGGTGACGTGCATTATAAAATAATAGTTTATAGTAAAGCATTACAGCTTATTAATTTACTTATTTAAATTCTCAATAAAAGACCGTGCAGTGTAGATACATTGAATGTACCTACATTGCACGGGTGACGGGTCCTTGTTCTCGTACGGGTCTTGTCCGACTCCGGGGTTCTGAGTTCTCGTGTGGGTTCTACGAGTAGGTCCTGGTTCCGAGTTCTTTGAACCCGTGCGTCCCGTTTCGGTGCGCCGCAACAATACCCAGTGCCCAGTCCGCACCTAAGAACTCGGACCCGGGACCTGCTCCTAGAACTCGTGTACTTTTAAAAGGAAGCAAGTCTCGGAGGCTTCCGGAAAAATGCAGAACTTACCCACCTCTAACTTGGACCAATATTGTTCTTAATCTACATTAATGATTTGTGTAATTTAGATATTCCAGGTAACATTGTTAGTTTCGCAGACGACACTGCTTTAATATTTGAGGGTAAAACCTGGAAAGATGCTTTTGACAAATGTGATTCAGGATTAAGAATAGTAAAGAGTTGGCTAAATAATAACATCTTAACTTTGAATACATCAAAAACAAAATATGTAACTTTTAGCATATCATCAAAAAGTCAGCCTTCCAACACTCATAATCTAATTATACACAATTGTCTGCAAAATTGTAATTGTAATTGCCACCCTTTAGAAAGAGTAGACTGTATAAGGTACCTAGGTGTAAATATTTGAGATGGAATGACCATATTGACATGTTAACAAAAAATATCAGAAGACTTACCTATATTTTTAAAGAACTTCGTCATATATATTTGATAAAGAGAAATTAAAATCTGTCTATTATGCCTTAGTCCAATCTCGACTTTCTTACAATATAGTATGCTGGGGATCCTGTCTAGTCCAATGTAGAACCACTAAATATTGCTCACAAATTAATTCTTAAAGTCATGTACAAAAAATATTTTCGTTATCCATCTAAACTACTTTACAAGGAATCTAAAGTTATGTGTATAAAACAGCTGTACATTACTAATATAATTTGTAGATTTTTTATCAATACTAAATCTGCAGAAAGAACCCAACAAATCCATACCACTAGAATTGGCCCAACAATGAACTTTATAGCAATACATACTAAAACATCTTTTGGCCAAAGAAACTATTTATACCAAGCTCCAATTATGTTTAATATTCTGCCAGACTACATTAAATCTTCCAATTCATTGGCTAAATTTAATGAACAAAAATTTTAACAAAACAAAAAAACGACTTAAAAAAATTACTTAACTAAAAAGTAAAAAAATAATTTCGTATTCTTCTACAACTTTATAATCAACTTACCCTTTCTACTCATCAATATGTAGGTACGATTGTTATTTTTGGAGTCTAGGTAATAATTTTAATCTAATTTTACTAGGTTGGCACCTACACTGTAATTAAATACCAAGGAAATCACCAAGGAAACAGTAAATAAATGCATCACCCAGGCAACGGAAAAATAACAACCAGTGCAAATAAAAATCTGGTGATAGATCGATCACTGAAATATTAATGTAAATGGTATGCAAATAAATAGTGTCACAGACAATTGTGTTGTTTTTAATAGTTTGTGAACCCAGAATGTAACTAAAAACGTAATAATTGGCGTCAGGTGTGATGTGTCAGATGCAGTAAGGGTATTGCAAACTATTCCGCTGACAGAGCGCCAGGATTATGAGGGACTGTCTGATGGTTTTGAGGGACGGCTTGTTGCAGTCTAACATCAAACGGATAGGGTTTCCGAAGCTGGGTGGCCGTGGGAATGGGCTGGACTGGAGGATCTTGCGGAGCATGTTCGAGGAGATCTTCCGATACACTGGCATATTGGTTCTGGTATGCTGTTACCACAGTGGGTCAGATGCAAGTCACTGTAAAACTGTGGCTTGTCATTTCTTTGCGTCGGCTCGATGCAATCGAGGACCAGATTGCCGATACCTTCATGAAGGAAAATCGGGGCCTGTTCCTAGACGAAACAGCCTTTAGGAGGGGGCAATATAAAGGCAAGAACATTACGGTGCCAACCTAGTGTAATTAAATATATCTCCATGGAAACAGTAAATAAATGTATCACCAAGGCAACGGAAAAATAACAACCAGTGCAAAAAAAAATCTGGTGATAGATCGATCACTGAAATATAAATAAAACTGTATTAATGTAAAAGGTATGCAAATAAATAGTGTCACAGACAATTGTGTTGTTTTTAATAGTTTGTGAACCCATAATGTAACTAAGAACGTAACAATTGGTGTCAGGTGTGATGTGTCAGATGCAGTAAGGGTATTGCAAACTATTCCGCTGACAGAGCGCCAGGATTATGAGGGACTGTCTGATGGTTTTGAGGGACTGCTTGTTGCAGTCTAACCTCAACCGAATAGGGTTCCCGAAGCTGGGTGGCCGTGGGAATGGGCTGGACTGGAGAATCTTGCGGAGCATGTTCGAGGAGATCTTCCGATACACTGGCATATTGGTTCTGGTATGCTGTTACCACAGTGGGTCAGATGCAAGTCACTGTGGCTTGTCATTTCTTTGCGTCGGCTCGATGCAATCGTGGACCAGATTGACGATACCTTCATGAAGGAAATTCGCGCCTGTTCCTGGACGAAACAGCCCTTAGGAGGGGGCAATATAAAGGGAAGAACATTACGGTGCCAACCTAATGTAATTAAATACATCTCCATGGAAACAGTAAATAAATGCATCACCAAGGCAACGGAAAAATAACAACCAGTGCAAATAAAAATCTGGTGATAGATCGATCACTGAAATACAAATAAAACTGTATTAATGTAAATGGTATGCAAATAAATAGTGTCACAGACAATTGTGTTGTTTTTAATAGTTTGTGAACCCAGAATGTAACTAAAAACGTAACAATTGGTGTCAGGTGTGATGTGTCAGATGCAGTAAGGGTATTGCAAACTATTCCGCTGACAGAGCGCCAGGATTATGAGGGACTGTCTGATGGTTTTGAGAGACTGCTTGTTGCAGTCTAACCTCAACCGAATAGGGTTCCCGAAGCTGGGTGGCCGTGGGAATGGGCTGGACTGGAGAATCTTGCGGAGCATGTTCGAGGAGATCTTCCGATACACTGGCATATTGGTTCTGGTATGCTGTTACCACAGTGGGTCAGATGCAAGTCACTGTAAAACTGTGGCTTGTCATTTCTTTGCGTCGGCTCGATGCAATCGTGGACCAGATTGACGATACCTTCATGAAGGAAATTCGGGGCCTGTTCCTGGACGAAACAGCCCTTAGGAGGGGGCAATATGAAGGGAAGAACATTACGGTGCCAACCTAGTGTAATTAAATAAATCACCAAGGAAACAGTAAATAAATGCATCACCAAGGCAACGGAAAAATAACAACCAGTGCAAATAAAAATCTGGTCATAGATCGATCACTGAAAAATTAATGTAAATGGTATGCAAATAAATAGTGTCACAGACAATTGTGTTGTTTTTAATAGTTTGTGAACCCAGAATGTAACTAAAAACGTAACAATTGGTGTCAGGTGTGATGTGTCAGATGCAGTAAGGGTATTGCAAACTATTCCGCTGACAGAGCGCCAGGATTATGAGAGATTGTCTGATGGTTTTGAGGGACTGCTTGTTGCAGTCTAACATCAACCGAATAGGGTTCCCGAAGCTGGGTGGCCGTGGGAATGGGCTGGACTGGAGGATCTTGCGGAGCATGTTCGAGGAGATCTTCCGATACACTGGCATATTGGTTCTGGTATGCTGTTACCACAGTGGGTCAGATGCAAGTCACTGTAAAACTGTGGCTTGTCATTTCTTTGCGTCGGCTCGATGCAATCGAGGACCAGATTGCCGATACCTTCATGAAGGAAAATCGGGGCCTGTTCCTAGACGAAACAGCCCTTAGGAGGGGGCAATATAAAGGGAAGAACATTACGGTGCCAACCAAGTGTAATTAAATATATCTCCATGGAAACAGTAAATAAATGCATCACCAAGGCAACGGAAAAATAACAACCAGTGCAAATAAAAATCTGGTCATAGATCGATCACTGAAATATAAATAAAACTGTATTAATGTAAATGGTATGCAAATAAATAGTGTCACAGACAATTGTGTTATTTTTAATAGTTTGTGAACCCAGAATGTAAATAAAAACGTGACAATTGGTGTCAGGTGTGATGTGTCAGATGCAGTAAGGGTATTGCAAACTATTTCGCTGACAGAGCGCCAGGACTATGAGCAGTCTGGAAATGCGGTTCGGTAATCGTCACATGGAACAGATCTACCAACAAAAGTTGGAGCGGCAGGCACCAGCCATCGGAGAGGTGGCGCAACTCAACAAGGAGGGACAACTGATTTTCTGCTTGGTGACCAGGGAGACGACCCAAGTTACTCCGGAGTACCGAACCATTTGGGACTGTCTGATGGTTTTGAGGGACTGCTTGTTGCACTCTAACATCAAACGGATAGGGTTCCCGAAGCTGGGTGGCGGTAGGAATGGGCTGGACTGGAGGATCTTGCGGAGCATGTTCGAGGAGATCTTCCGATACACTGGCATATTGGTTCTGGTATGCTGTTACCACAGTGGGTCAGATGCAAGTCACTGTAAAACTGTGGCTTGTCATTTCTTTGCGTCGGCTCGATGCAATCGTGGACCAGATTGACGATACCCTCATGAAGGAAATTCGGGGCCTGTTCCCGGACGAAACAGCCCTTACGAAAGGGCAATATAAAGGGAAGAACATTACCGTGCCAACCTAGTGTAATTAAATAAATCACCAACGAAACAATAAATAAATGCATCACCAAGGCAACGGAAAAATAACAACCAGTGCAAATAATAATCTGGTGATAGATCAATCACTGAAGTATTAATGTAAATGGTATGCAAATAAATAGTGTCACAGACAATTGTGTTGTTTTTAATAGTTTGTGAACCCAGAATGTAACTAAAAAGGTAACAATTGGTGTCAGGTGTGATGTGTCAGATGCAGTAAGGGTATTGCAAACTATTCCGCTGACAGAGCGCCAGGACTATGAGGGACTGTCTGATGGTTTTGAGGGACTGCTTGTTGCAGTCTAACATCAACCGAATATGGTTCCCGATTTCATTTCACACAAGTGCTGTGTGCGTAGCTCCTAAACGAATGGACCGATTACGATGCGTTTTTTTTTGTTTAATAAAGCTGACGTGTGATCCAGGTGGTTCTTAGCTACAATTCATGAAAATCTGTTCAGGCGTTTCGAGGTTATCAGCTCCTTTGTGTTGGGGGTTGCTTAAAATTAAAAAAAATCTTAAAAATTATTAATTATAGTATCCTTTGCTAGCATTGTAAAACGTAAAGTTAGTTCTTGACCTTTTTTTATACTTTATTTGTCTTCCTAATTCGTGTCTCTCTCTTATTGGGTGTATTATGGTCTCTTTGTGGAGGTATTATGGGGAGACTTTCTAATATTTCATTATTTCCAGGAGAACACTTGTCCCTCCCCCGACATCCCAACAACGGAGATCCTTTACCGGCACTCCATTAACTCGGGCTCCAGGGCCGGTCGTGCCCCGCCGAGGGGGACACTTGCTGTCCATGTCTAGTCTGCTGGGCCTGCAGCCGAGGCAGTCTAGGCCGCAGCAGTCACCCAGGGTGGGCACACCGATACCGAGGGCGTCTCAGCAAGGGGTGAGTATCATTTCATTTGTATAACTTATGAATAGTTGATTTGACTTTCAGATGTTTTAAACACGTGAACGTGTAGTGGTAAGTCGTTTGTAGCCGTAAGTTGTTCGTACTCATAAGTATTTCTTTCGTAATCGTAAGTTGTTCGTACTCATAAGTATTTCTTTGTCGTAAGTTGTTCGTAGTCGTAAGTCGTTTGTAGTAGTAAGTTGTTCGTATTCGTAGTCGTAGTTCTTAGTCGTAGTCGTAAGTCGTTAAGACCCGTTAAGTGTTGGGCAGGCACCACCTTCAGTGGTACCGTAAGACCCGTCAGTTGGTACGAATATATAACAAGCCGGGATCGGTTTGTTATATATACGTAGGTACTTTTTGTAGTCGGTAAGTTGTTCGTAGTCGTAAGTCGTTTGTACTCGTGAGTATTTCGTAGTCGTAAGTTGTTCGTACTCATAAGTATTTCTTAGTTGTAAGTTGTTCGTAGTCGTAAGTTGTTCGTACCCATAGGTTTTTCTTAGTCGTAAGTTGTTCGTAGTCGTAAGTCGTTCGCACTCGTAAGTATTACGTAGTCGTAAGTTGTTCGTACTCATAAGTATTTCTTAGTCGTAAGTTGTTCGTAGTGGTAAGTCGTTTGTAGACGTTAGTTATTCGTAGTCGTAAGTCGTTAAGACCCGTTAAGTGTTGGGCAGGCATCACCTTCAGTGGTACCGTAAGACCCGTCAGTTTGTACGTATATGTAACAAGCCGGGATCGGTTTGTAATATATACGTACTATTCGTAGTCGTAAGTGTTTCGTAGTCGTAAGTCGTTCGTACTCGTAAGTATTTCGTAGTCGTTAGATGTTCGTACTCATAAGAATTTCTTTCGTAGTCGTTAGTTTTACGTAGTCGTTAGTCGTTCGTACTCATAAGTATTTCTTTGTTGTAGGTAAATTGTTCGTAGCCGTAAGTTGTTCGTACCCATAAGTTTTTCATAGTCGTTAGTTGTTCGTAGTCCGAAGTCGTTCGTACTCGTAAGTATTTCGTAGTCGTAAGTTGTTCGTACTCATAAGTATTTCGTAGTCGTAAGTTGTTCGTAGTCATAGTCCGAAGTCGTAGTCGTAAGTCGTTAAGACCCGTTAAGTGTTGGGCAGGCACCACCTTCAGTGGTACCGTAAGACCCGTCAGTTGGTACGAATATATAACAAGCCGGGATCGGTTTGTTATATATACGTACTTTTTGTAGTCGGTAAGTTGTTCGTAGTCGTAAGTCGTTTGTACTCGTGAGTATTTCGTAGTCGTAAGTCGTTCGTACTCATAAGTATTTCTTGGTTGTAAGTTGTTCGTAGTCATAAGTTGATCGTACCCATAGGTTTTTCTTAGTCGTAAGTTGTTCGTAGTCGTAAGTCGTTCGCACTCGTAAGTATTACGTAATCGTAAGTTGTTCGTTCTCATAATTATTTCGTAGTCGTAAGTTCTTGGTAGTCGTAAGTTGAACGTACTCATAAATATTTCTTTCGTAGTCGTAAGTTGTTCGTAGTCGTAAGTTGATCGTACTCATAAGTATTTCTTAGTTGTAAATTGTTCGTAGTCGTAAGTTTTTCGTACCCCTAAGTTTTTCTTAGTTGTTAGTTGTTCGTAGTCGTAAGTCATTCGTACTCGTAAGTATTTCGTAGTCGTATGTTGTTCGTACTCATAAGAATTTCTTAGTCGTAAGTTGTTCGTAGTCATAAGTATTTCTTTCGTAGTCGTAAGTTGTTCGTAGTCGTAAGTTGTTCGTACTCATAAGTATTTCGTAGTCGTAAGTTGTTCGTAGTCGTAAGTTGAACGTACTCATAAGTATTTCTTACGTAGTCGTAAGTTGTTCATAGTCGTAAGTTGTTCGTACTCATAAGTATTTCATCGTCGTAAGTGGTTCGTAGTCGTAAGTTGTTCGTACCCATAAGTATTTCTTAGTCGTAAGTTGTTCGTAGTCATAAGTATTTCTTTCGTAATCGGAAGTTGTTCGTACTCATAAGTATTTCTTTCGTAGTCGTAAGTTGTTCGTAGTCGTAAGTTGTTCGTAGTCGTAAGTTGTTCGTACTCATAAGTATTTCTTAGTTGTAAATTGTTCGTACTCGTAAGTTGTTCGTACCCACAAGTTTTTCTTAGTCGTAAGTTGTTCGTAGTGGTAAGTCGTTTGTAGACGTAAGTTGTTCGTAGTCGTAAGTCGTAAAGACCCGTTAAGTGTTGGGCAGGCACCACCTTCAGTGGTACCGTAGGACCCGTCAGTTGGTACGTATATATAACAAGCCGGGATCGGTTTGTTATATATACGTACTATTCGTAGTCGTATGTGTTTCATAGTCGTAAGTCGTTACTCGTAAGTATTTCGTTGTCGTAAGTCATTCGTACTCATAAGTATTTCTTAGTTGTAAGTTGTTCGTAGTCGTAAGTTGTTCGTACCCATAAGTATTTCTTAGTCGTAAGTTGTTCGTAGTCATAAGTATTTCTTTCGTAATCGTAAGTTGTTCGTACTCATAAGTATTTCTTTCGTAGTTGTAAGTTGTTCGTAGTCGTAAGTTGATCGTACTCATAAGAATTTCTTAGTCGTAAGTTGTTCGTAGTCGTAAGTTGTTCGTACCCATAAGTATTTCGTAGTCGTAAGTTGTTCGTACTCATAAGTATTTCTTAGTTGTAAGTTGTTCGTAGTCGTAAGTTGTTCGTACCCGTAAGTATTTCTTAGTCGTATGTTGTTCGTAGTCGTAAGTTGTTCGTACTCATAAGTATTTCTTTCGTAGTCGTAAGTTGTTCGTACTCATAAGTATTTCTTAGTTGTAAATTGTTCGTAGTCGTAAGTTGTTCGTACCCATAAGTATTTCTTAGTCGTAAGTTGTTCGTACTCATAAGTATTTCGTAGTCGTAAGTTGTTCGTAGTCATAGTCCGAAGTCGTAGTCGTAAGTCGTTAAGACCCGTTAAGTGTTGGGCAGGCACCACCTTCAGTGGTACCGTAAGACCCGTCAGTTGGTACGAATATATAACAAGCCGGGATCGGTTTGTTATATATACGTACTTTTTGTAGTCGGTAAGTTGTTCGTAGTCGTAAGTCGTTTGTACTCGTGAGTATTTCGTAGTCGTAAGTCGTTCGTACTCATAAGTATTTCTTGGTTGTAAGTTGTTCGTAGTCATAAGTTGATCGTACCCATAGGTTTTTCTTAGTCGTAAGTTGTTCGTAGTCGTAAGTCGTTCGCACTCGTAAGTATTACGTAATCGTAAGTTGTTCGTTCTCATAATTATTTCGTAGTCGTAAGTTCTTGGTAGTCGTAAGTTGAACGTACTCATAAATATTTCTTTCGTAGTCGTAAGTTGTTCGTAGTCGTAAGTTGATCGTACTCATAAGTATTTCTTAGTTGTAAATTGTTCGTAGTCGTAAGTTTTTCGTACCCCTAAGTTTTTCTTAGTTGTTAGTTGTTCGTAGTCGTAAGTCATTCGTACTCGTAAGTATTTCGTAGTCGTATGTTGTTCGTACTCATAAGTATTTCTTAGTCGTAAGTTGTTCGTAGTCATAAGTATTTCTTTCGTAGTCGTAAGTTGTTCGTAGTCGTAAGTTGTTCGTACTCATAAGTATTTCGTAGTCGTAAGTTGTTCGTAGTCGTAAGTTGTTCGTACTCATAAGTATTTCTTACGTAGTCGTAAGTTGTTCATAGTCGTAAGTTGTTCGTACTCATAAGTATTTCATCGTCGTAAGTGGTTCGTAGTCGTAAGTTGTTCGTACCCATAAGTATTTCTTAGTCGTAAGTTGTTCGTAGTCATAAGTATTTCTTTCGTAATCGGAAGTTGTTCGTACTCATAAGTATTTCTTTCGTAGTCGTAAGTTGTTCGTAGTCGTAAGTTGTTCGTAGTCGTAAGTTGTTCGTACTCATAAGTATTTCTTAGTTGTAAATTGTTCGTACTCGTAAGTTGTTCGTACCCACAAGTTTTTCTTAGTCGTAAGTTGTTCGTAGTGGTAAGTCGTTTGTAGACGTAAGTTGTTCGTAGTCGTAAGTCGTAAAGACCCGTTAAGTGTTGGGCAGGCACCACCTTCAGTGGTACCGTAGGACCCGTCAGTTGGTACGTATATATAACAAGCCGGGATCGGTTTGTTATATATACGTACTATTCGTAGTCGTATGTGTTTCATAGTCGTAAGTCGTTACTCGTAAGTATTTCGTTGTCGTAAGTCATTCGTACTCATAAGTATTTCTTAGTTGTAAGTTGTTCGTAGTCGTAAGTTGTTCGTACCCATAAGTATTTCTTAGTCGTAAGTTGTTCGTAGTCATAAGTATTTCTTTCGTAATCGTAAGTTGTTCGTACTCATAAGTATTTCTTTCGTAGTTGTAAGTTGTTCGTAGTCGTAAGTTGTTCGTACTCATAAGAATTTCTTAGTCGTAAGTTGTTCGTAGTCGTAAGTTGTTCGTACCCATAAGTATTTCGTAGTCGTAAGTTGTTCGTACTCATAAGTATTTCTTAGTTGTAAGTTGTTCGTAGTCGTAAGTTGTTCGTACCCGTAAGTATTTCTTAGTCGTATGTTGTTCGTAGTCGTAAGTTGTTCGTACTCATAAGTATTTCTTTCGTAGTCGTAAGTTGTTCGTACTCATAAGTATTTCTTAGTTGTAAATTGTTCGTAGTCGTAAGTTGTTCGTACCCATAAGTATTTCTTAGTCGTAAGTTGTTCGTACTCATAAGTATTTCGTAGTCGTAAGTTGTTCGTAGTCATAGTCCGAAGTCGTAGTCGTAAGTCGTTAAGACCCGTTAAGTGTTGGGCAGGCACCACCTTCAGTGGTACCGTAAGACCCGTCAGTTGGTACGAATATATAACAAGCCGGGATCGGTTTGTTATATATACGTACTTTTTGTAGTCGGTAAGTTGTTCGTAGTCGTAAGTCGTTTGTACTCGTGAGTATTTCGTAGTCGTAAGTCGTTCGTACTCATAAGTATTTCTTGGTTGTAAGTTGTTCGTAGTCATAAGTTGATCGTACCCATAGGTTTTTCTTAGTCGTAAGTTGTTCGTAGTCGTAAGTCGTTCGCACTCGTAAGTATTACGTAATCGTAAGTTGTTCGTTCTCATAATTATTTCGTAGTCGTAAGTTCTTGGTAGTCGTAAGTTGAACGTACTCATAAATATTTCTTTCGTAGTCGTAAGTTGTTCGTAGTCGTAAGTTGATCGTACTCATAAGTATTTCTTAGTTGTAAATTGTTCGTAGTCGTAAGTTTTTCGTACCCCTAAGTTTTTCTTAGTTGTTAGTTGTTCGTAGTCGTAAGTCATTCGTACTCGTAAGTATTTCGTAGTCGTATGTTGTTCGTACTCATAAGAATTTCTTAGTCGTAAGTTGTTCGTAGTCATAAGTATTTCTTTCGTAGTCGTAAGTTGTTCGTAGTCGTAAGTTGTTCGTACTCATAAGTATTTCGTAGTCGTAAGTTGTTCGTAGTCGTAAGTTGAACGTACTCATAAGTATTTCTTACGTAGTCGTAAGTTGTTCATAGTCGTAAGTTGTTCGTACTCATAAGTATTTCATCGTCGTAAGTGGTTCGTAGTCGTAAGTTGTTCGTACCCATAAGTATTTCTTAGTCGTAAGTTGTTCGTAGTCA
Source organism: Limnephilus marmoratus (assembly GCA_917880885.1). NCBI lineage: Eukaryota > Metazoa > Arthropoda > Insecta > Trichoptera > Limnephilidae > Limnephilus > Limnephilus marmoratus. Next base: position 19,940,945 of record OU862929.1, read on the forward strand.
TAAGTATTTCTTTCGTAATCGGAAGTTGTTCGTACTCATAAGTATTTCTTTCGTAGTCGTAAGTTGTTCGTAGTCGTAAGTTGTTCGTACTCATAAGTATTTCTTAGTTGTAAATTGTTCGTACTCGTAAGTTGTTCGTACCCACAAGTTTTTCTTAGTCGTAAGTTGTTCGTAGTGGTAAGTCGTTTGTAGACGTAAGTTGTTCGTAGTCGTAAGTCGTAAAGACCCGTTAAGTGTTGGGCAGGCACCACCTTCAGTGGTACCGTAGGACCCGTCAGTTGGTACGTATATATAACAAGCCGGGATCGGTTTGTTATATATACGTACTATTCGTAGTCGTATGTGTTTCATAGTCGTAAGTCGTTACTCGTAAGTATTTCGTTGTCGTAAGTCATTCGTACTCATAAGTATTTCTTAGTTGTAAGTTGTTCGTAGTCGTAAGTTGTTCGTACCCATAAGTATTTCTTAGTCGTAAGTTGTTCGTAGTCATAAGTATTTCTTTCGTAATCGTAAGTTGTTCGTACTCATAAGTATTTCTTTCGTAGTTGTAAGTTGTTCGTAGTCGTAAGTTGATCGTACTCATAAGAATTTCTTAGTCGTAAGTTGTTCGTAGTCGTAAGTTGTTCGTACCCATAAGTATTTCGTAGTCGTAAGTTGTTCGTACTCATAAGTATTTCTTAGTTGTAAGTTGTTCGTAGTCGTAAGTTGTTCGTACCCGTAAGTATTTCTTAGTCGTATGTTGTTCGTAGTCGTAAGTTGTTCGTACTCATAAGTATTTCTTTCGTAGTCGTAAGTTGTTCGTACTCATAAGTATTTCTTAGTTGTAAATTGTTCGTAGTCGTAAGTTGTTCGTACCCATAAGTATTTCTTAGTCGTAAGTTGTTCGTAGTTGTAAGTCGTTCGTTCTCGTAAGTATTTCGTAGTCGTAAGTTGTTCGTACTCATAAGTATTTCTTTCGTAGTCGTAAGTTGTTCGTAGTCGTAAGTTGTTCGTACTCATAAGTATTTCTTTCGTAGTCTTAGTCGTAGTTCGTAGTCATAGTCGTAAGTCGTTAAGACCCGTTAAGTCTTTGGCAGGCACCACCCTCTGTGGTACCGTAAGAACTGTCAGTTGGTACGTATATATAACAAGCCGGGATCGGTGTGTTATATATACGTACTATTCGTAGTCGTAAGTTGTTCGTAGTCGTAAGTCGTTCGTATTCGTAAGTATTTCGTAGTCGTAAGTTGTTCGTAGTCGTAAGTTTTTTGTACTCATAAGTATTTCTAAGTCGTAAGTGGTTCGTAGTTTTAAGTTGTTCGTACCCATAAGTTTTTCTTAGTTGTAAGTTGTTCGTAGTCGTAAGTTGGTCGTACCCATAAGTATTTCTTAGTCGTAAGTTGTTCGTAGTCGTAAGTTGTTCGTACTCATAAGTATTTCTTTCGTAGTCGTAAGTTGTTCGTACTCATAAGTATTTCGTAGCCTAAGTTGTTCCTAGTCGTAAGTCGTTTGTAGCCGTAAGTTGTTCGTATTCGTAGTCGTAGTTCGTAGTCGTAGTCGTAAGTCGTTAAGACCCGTTAAGTGTTGGGCAGGCACCACCTTCAGTGGTACCGTAAGACCCGTCAGTTGGTACGTATATGTAACAAGCCGTGATCGGTTTGTTATATATACGTACTATTCATAGTCGTAAGACGTTACTGTTAAGTATTTCGTAGTCGTAAGTTGTTCGTTCTCATAAGTATTTCTTAGTTGTAAGTTGTTCGTACTCGTAAGTTGTTCGTACCCATAAGTATTTCTTAGTCGTACGTTGTTCGTAGTTGTAAGTCGTTCTTACTCATAAGTATTTCTTAGTTATAAGTTGTTCGTAGTCGTAAGTCGTTCGTACTCATAAGTATTTCTTTCGTTGTCGTAAGTTGTTCGTAGTCGTAAGTTATTCGTACTCATAAGTATTTCTTGGTTGTAAGTTGTTCGTAGTCGTAAGTTGTTCGTACCCATAAGTATTTCTTAGTCTTAGTCGTAGTTCGTAGTCAGTCGTAAGTCGTTAAGACCCGTTAAGTGTTGGGCAGGCACCACCTTCAGTGGTACCGTAAGACCCGTCAGTTGGTACGTATATATAACAAGCCGGGATAGGTGTGTTATATATACGTACTATTCGTAGTCGTAAGTTGTTCGTATTCGTAAGTATTTCGTAGTCGTAAGTTGTTCGTAGTCGTAAGTTTTTTGTACTCATAAGTATGTCTTAGTCGTAAGTGGTTCGTAGTTTTAAGTTGTTCGTACCCATAAGTTTTTCTTAGTGGTAAGTTGTTCGTAGTCGTAAGTCGTTCGTACTCGTAAGTATTTCGTAGTCGTAGGTTGTTCGTACTCATAAGTATTTCGTTCGTAGTCGTAAGTTGTTCGTAGTCGTAAGTTGTTTGTACTCATAAGTATTTCTTAGCTGTAAGTTGTTCGTAGTTGTAAGTTGTTCGTACCCATAAGTATTTCTTAGTCGTAAGTTGTTCGTACTCATAAGTATTTCGTAGTCGTAAGTTGTTCGTAGTCGTAGTCCGAAGTCGTAGTCGTAAGTCGTTAAGACCCGTTAAGTGTTGGGCAGGCACCACCTTCAGTGGTACCGTAAGACCCGTCAGTTTGTACGTATATATAACAAGCCGGAATCGGTTTGTTATATATACGTACTATTTGTAGTCGTAAGTTGTTAGTTGACGTAAGTCGTTCGTACTCGTGAGTATTTCGTAGTCGTAAGTTGTTCGTACTCATAAGTATTTCTTAGTTGTAAGTTGTTCGTAGTCGTAAGTCTTTCGTACTCATAAGTATTTCTTAGTTGTAAGTTGTTCGTAGTCGTAAAACTTTCGAACTCATAAGTATTTCTTAGTTGTAAGTTGTTCGTAGTCGTACGTTGTTCGTACCCATAGGTTTTTCTTAGTCGTAAGTTGTTCGTAGTCGTAAGTTGTTCGTACTTGTAAGTATTACGTAGTTGTAAGTTGTTCATACTCATAAGTAATTCTTTCGTAATCGGTAGTTGTTCGTACTTATAAGTATTTCTTAGTCGTAAGTTGTTCGTACTCATAAGTATTTCTTAGTTGTAAGTTGTTCGTAGTCGTAAGTTGTTCGTACTCATAAGTATTTCTTAGTTGTAAGTTGTTCGTAGTCGTAAGTTGTTCGTACCCATAAGTATTTCTTAGTCGTTCGTTGTTCGTAGTTGTAAGTCGTTCTTACTCATAAGTATTTCTTAGTTATAAGTTGTTCATTGTCGTAAGTCGTTCGTACTCATAAGTATTTCTTTCGTTGTCGTAAGTTGTTCGTAGTCGTAAGTTAATCGTACTCATAAGTATTTCTTAGTTGTAAGTTGTTCGTAGTCGTAAGTTGTTCGTACCCATAAGTATTTCTTAGTCTTAGTCGTAGTTCGTAGTCAGTCGTAAGTCGTTAAGACCCGTTAAGTGTTGGGCAGGCACCACCTTCAGTGGTACCGTAAGACCCGTCAGTTGGTACGTATATATAACAAGCCGGGATAGGTGTGTTATATATACGGACTATTCGTAGTCGTAAGTTGTTCGTAGTCGTAAGTCGTTCGTACTCGTAAGTATTTCGTAGTCGTAAGTTGTACGTACTCATAAGTATTTCTTTCGTTGTCGTAAGTTGTTCGTAGTCGTAAGTTTTTTGTACTCATAAGTATTTCTTAGTCGTAAGTGGTTCGTAGTTTTAAATTGTTCGTACCCATAAGTATTTCTTAGTCGTAAGTTGTTCGTAGTCGTAAGTCGTTCGTACTCGTAAGTATTTCGTAGTCGTAAGTTGTTCGTACTCATAAGTATTTCTTTCGTAGTCGTAAGTTGTTCGTAATCGTAAGTTGTTTGTACTCATAAGTATTTCTTAGTTGTAAGTTGTTCGTAGTTGTAAGTTGTTCGTACCCATAAGTATTTCTTAAGCGTAAGTTGTTCGTACTCGTAAGTATTTCGTAGTCGTAAGTTGTTCGTAGTCGTAGTCCGAAGTCGTAGTCGTAAGTCGTTAAGACCCGTTAAGTGTTGGGCAGGCACCACCTTCAGTGGTACCGTAAGACCCGTCAGTTGGTACGTATATATAACAAGCCGGAATCGGTTTGTTATATATACGTACTATTTGTAGTCGTAAGTTGTTAGTTGTCGTTAGTCGTTCGTACTCGTGAGTATTTCGTAGTCGTAAGTTGTTCGTACTCATAAGTATTTCTTAGTTGTAAGTTGTTCGTAGTCGTAAGTCTTTCGTACTCATAAGTATTTCTTAGTTGTAAGTTGTTCGTAGTCGTAAAACTTTCGAACTCATAAGTATTTCTTAGTTGTAAGTTGTTCGTAGTCGTACGTTGTTCGTACCCATAGGTTTTTCTTAGTCGTAAGTTGTTCGTAGTCGTAAGTTGTTCGTACTTGTAAGTATTACGTAGTTGTAAGTTGTTCATACTCATAAGTAATTCTTTCGTAATCGGTAGTTGTTCGTACTCATAAGTATTTCTTAGTCGTAAGTTGTTCGTAGTGGTAAGTCGTTTGTACCCGTAAGTTGTTCGTACTTATAAGTAATTCTTTCGTTATCGGTAGTTGTTCGTACTCATAAGTATTTCTTAGTCGTATGTTGTTCGTAGTCGTAAGTTTTTCGTACTCATAAGTATTTCTTTCGTACTCATAAGTATTTTTTAGTTGTAAATTGTTCGTAGTCGTAAGTTGTTCGTACCCATATGTATTTCTTAGTCGTAAGTTGTTCGTAGTTGTAAGTCGTTCGTTCTCGTAAGTATTTCGTAGTCGTAAGTTGTTCGTACTCATTAGTATTTCGTAGTCGTAAGTTGTTCGTAGTCGTAAGTTGAACATACTCATAAGTATTTCTTTCGTAGTCGTAAGTTGTTCGTAGTCGTAAGTTGTTCGTAGTCGTAAGTTGTTCGTACTCATAAGTATTTCTTAGTTGTAAATTGTTCGTAGTCGTAAGTTTTTCGTACCCATAAGTTTTTCTTAGTCGTTAGTTGTTCGTAGTCGTAAGTCATTCGTACTCGTAAGTATTTCGTAGTCGTTTGTTGTTCGTACTCATAAGAATTTCTTAGTCGTAAGTTGTTCGTAGTCATAAGTATTTCTTTCGTAGTCGTAAGTTGTTCGTACTCATAAGTATTTCTTAGTTGTAAGTTGTTCGTAGTCGTAAGTCTTTCGTACTCATAAGTATTTCTTAGTTGTAAGTTGTTCGTAGTCGTAAAACTTTCGAACTCATAAGTATTTCTTAGTTGTAAGTTGTTCGTAGTCGTACGTTGTTCGTACCCATAGGTTTTTCTTAGTCGTAAGTTGTTCGTAGTCGTAAGTTGTTCGTACTTGTAAGTATTACGTAGTTGTAAGTTGTTCATACTCATAAGTAATTCTTTCGTAATCGGTAGTTGTTCGTACTCATAAGTATTTCTTAGTCGTAAGTTGTTCGTAGTGGTAAGTCGTTTGTACCCGTAAGTTGTTCGTACTTACAAGTAATTCTTTCGTTATCGGTAGTTGTTCGTACTCATAAGTATTTCTTTGTCGTAAGTTGTTCGTAGTCGTAAGTCGTATGTAGTCGTAAGTTGTTGGTATTCGTAGTCGTAGTTCTTAGTCGTAGTCGTAAGTCGTTAAGACCCGTTAAGTGTTGGGCAGGCACCACCTTCAGTGGTACCGTAAGACCCGTCAGTTGGTACGAATATATAACAAGCCGGGATCGGTTTGTTATATATACGTACTTTTTGTAGTCGGTAAGTTGTTCGTAGTCGTAAGTCATTTGTACTCGTGAGTATTTCGTAGTCGTAAGTTGTTCGTACTCATAAGTATTTCTTAGTTGTAAGTTGTTCGTAGTCGTAAGTTGTTCGTACTCATAAGTATTTCTTAGTTGTAAGTTGTTCGTAGTCGTAAGTTGTTCGTACCCATAAGTATTTCTTAGTCGTTCGTTGTTCGTAGTTGTAAGTCGTTCTTACTCATAAGTATTTCTTAGTTGTAAGTTGTTCGTTGTCGTAAGTCGTTCGTACTCATAAGTATTTCTTTCGTTGTCGTAAGTTGTTCGTAGTCGTAAGTTATTCGTACTCATAAGTATTTCTTAGTTGTAAGTTGTTCGTAGTCGTAAGTTGTTCGTACCCATAAGTATTTCTTAGTCTTAGTCGTAGTTCGTAGTCAGTCGTAAGTCGTTAAGACCCGTTAAGTGTTGGGCAGGCACCACCTTCAGTGGTACCGTAAGACCCGTCAGTTGGTACGTATATATAACAAGCCGGGATAGGTGTGTTATATATACGTACTATTCGTAGTCGTAAGTTGTTCGTAGTCGTAAGTCGTTCGTACTCGTAAGTATTTCGTAGTCGTAAGTTGTTCGTACTCATAAGTATTTCTTTCGTAGTCGTAAGTTGTTCGTAATCGTAAGTTGTTTGTACTCATAAGTATTTCTTAGTTGTAAGTTGTTCGTAGTTGTAAGTTGTTCGTACCCATAAGTATTTCTTAAGCGTAAGTTGTTCGTACTCGTAAGTATTTCGTAGTCGTAAGTTGTTCGTAGTCGTAGTCCGAAGTCGTAGTCGTAAGTCGTTAAGACCCGTTAAGTGTTGGGCAGGCACCACCTTCAGTGGTACCGTAAGACCCGTCAGTTGGTACGTATATATAACAAGCCGGAATCGGTTTGTTATATATACGTACTATTTGTAGTCGTAAGTTGTTAGTTGTCGTAAGTCGTACGTACTCGTGAGTATTTCGTAGTCGTAAGTTGTTCGTACTCATAAGTATTTCTTAGTTGTAAGTTGTTCGTAGTCGTAAGTCTTTCGTACTCATAAGTATTTCTTAGTTGTAAGTTGTTCGTAGTCGTAAAACTTTCGAACTCATAAGTATTTCTTAGTTGTAAGTTGTTCGTAGTCGTACGTTGTTCGTACCCATAGGTTTTTCTTAGTCGTAAGTTGTTCGTAGTCGTAAGTTGTTCGTACTTGTAAGTATTACGTAGTTGTAAGTTGTTCATACTCATAAGTAATTCTTTCGTAATCGGTAGTTGTTCGTACTCATAAGTATTTCTTAGTCGTAAGTTGTTCGTAGTGGTAAGTCGTTTGTACCCGTAAGTTGTTCGTACTTATAAGTAATTCTTTCGTTATCGGTAGTTGTTCGTACTCATAAGTATTTCTTTGTCGTAAGTTGTTCGTAGTCGTAAGTCGTATGTAGTCGTAAGTTGTTGGTATTCGTAGTCGTAGTTCTTAGTCGTAGTCGTAAGTCGTTAAGACCCGTTAAGTGTTGGGCAGGCACCACCTTCAGTGGTACCGTAAGACCCGTCAGTTGGTACGAATATATAACAAGCCGGGATCGGTTTGCTATGTACACGTACTTTTTGTAGTCGGTAAGTTGTTCGTAGTCGTAAGTCGTTTGTACTCGTGAGTATTTTGTAGTCGTAAGTTGTTCGTACTCATAAGTATTTCTTAGTTGTAAGTTGTTCGTAGTCGTAAGTTGTTCGTACCCATAGGTTTTTCTTAGTCGTAAGTTGTTCGTAGTCGTAAGTCGTTCGCACTCGTAAGTATTACGTAGTCGTAAGTTGTTCGTTCTCATAAGTATTTCGTAGTCGTAAGTTGTTCGTAGTCGTAAGTTGAACATACTCATAAGTATTTATTTCGTAGTCGTAAGTTGTTCGTAGTCGTAAGTTGTTCGTACTCATAAGTATTTCTTAGTTGTAAATTGTTCGTAGTCGTAAGTTTTTCGTACCCATAAGTTTTTCTTAGTCGTTAGTTGTTCGTAGTCGTAAGTCATTCGTACTCGTAAGTATTTCGTAGTCGTTTGTTGTTCGTACTCATAAGAATTTCTTAGTCGTAAGTTGTTCGTAGTCATAAGTATTTCTTTCGTAGTCGTAAGTTGTTCGTAGTCGTAAGTTGTTCGTACTCATAAGTATTTTGTAGTCGTAAGTTGTTCGTAGTCGTAAGTTGAACGTACTCGTAAGTATTTCTTTCGTAGTCGTAAGTTGTTCATAGTCGTAAGTTGTTCGTACTCATAAGTATTTCATCGTCGTAAGTGGTTCGTAGTCGTAAGTTGTTCGTACCCATATGTATTTCTTAGTCGTAAGTTGTTCGTAGTCATAAGTATTTCTTTCGTAATCGTAAGTTGTTCGTACTCATAAGTATTTCTTTCGTAGTCGTAAGTTGTTCGTAGTCGTAAGTTGTTCGTAGTCGTAAGTTGTTCGTACCCATAAGTTTTTCTTAGTCGTAAGTTGTTCGTAGTGGTAAGTCGTTTGAAGACGTAAGTTGTTCGTAGTCGTAAGTCGTTAAGATCCGTTAAGTGTTGGGCAGGCACCACCTTCAGTGGTACCGTAAGACCCGTCAGTTGGTACGTATATATAACAAGCCGGGATCGGTTTGTTATATATACGTACTATTCGTAGTCGTATGTGTTTCATAGTCGTAAGTCGTTACTCGTAAGTATTTCGTAGTCGTAAGTCATTCGTACTCATAAGTATTTTTTAAATGTAAGTTGTTCGTAGTCGTAAGTTGTTCGTACCCATAATTATTTCTTAGTCGTAAGTTGTTCGTAGTCATAAGTATTTCTTTCGTAATCGTAATTTGTTCGTACTCATAAGTATTTCTTTCGTAGTCGTAAGTTGTTCGTACTCATAAGAATTTCTTAGTCGTAAGTTGTTCGTAGTCGTAAGTTGTTCGTACCCATAAGTATTTCGTAGTCGTAAGTTGTTCGTACTCATAAGTATTTCTTAGTTGTAAGTTGTTCGTAGTCGTAAGTTGTTCGTACCCGTAAGTATTTCTTAGTCGTATGTTGTTCGTAGTCGTAAGTTTTTCGTACTCATAAGTATTTCTTTCGTAGTCGTAAGTTGTTCGTAGTCGTAAGTTGTTCGTACTCATAAGTATTTTTTAGTTGTAAATTGTTCGTAGTCGTAAGTTGTTTGTACCCATATGTATTTCTTAGTCGTAAGTTGTTCGTAGTTGTAAGTCGTTCGTTCTCGTAAGTATTTCGTAGTCGTAAGTTGTTCGTACTCATAAGTATTTCTTAGTTGTAAGTTGTTCGTAGTCGTAAGTTGTTCGTACCCATACGTTTTTCTAAGTCGTAAGTTGTTCGTAGTCGTAAGTCGTTCGTACTCGTAAGTATTTCGTAGTCGTAAGTTGTTCGTAGTCGTAAGTCAATCATAGTCGTCGGTTGGCTGTTGTTGTAAGTCGGTCGTAGTCGTAAGTCGGTCTTGGTCGTTAGTTGTTCGTAGTCGTAAGGTGTTCCTAGTCGTAGTCGTAGTTCGTAGTCGTAGTCGTAAGTCGTTTGTAGTCGTAAGTCAATCGTTGTCGTAAATCGGTCGTAGTTGTAAGTCGTTCGTAGTCGTAAGTTGTTCATAGTCGTAAGTTGTTTGTAGTTGTAAGTCGTTCATAGTCCTAAGTCGTTTGTAGTAGTAAGTCGTTCGTAGTAGTAAGTCGTTCGTAGTCGTAACTTGTTCGTAGTCGTTAGTTGTTTGTAGTCGTATGTCGTTCGTAGTCGTAATTTGTTCGTAGTCATTAGTTGTTTGTAGTCGTAGTCATAGTTCGTGGTCGTAATCATTAGTTGTTTGTAGTAGTAAGTCGTTCGTAGTCGTATGTCGTTCGTAGTCGTAAGTTGTTCGTACTCGTAAGTCGGTCACAGTCGTAAGTCATTCGTAGTCGTAAATCGGACAATATTGGACAAATTAAGACATGTTCTTAGTAAGATCAGATCTTACTTTATCAGGTTTTAATGTTATACAGGATCAGGCTTTAATTGTTTGTTTGTTTGTTTTTTTTATTTTTAACTAATTAACTAACTAACTAACTTATTAACCCTCACCGCCAAACAACTCACAATCTATGTTTTAAACACTATTGTACGTTTTGCTGAATTTATCATGGTATTTTTTTTATCGATTTTTTCGCTAATTAAGAGAGTATATGGCTACTGGCGATTCTCTCTATAAACAAAAAACGAGTGTCCTAGCTACCACAGTAGTCACTGGTCACTTGGAAAAGCTAGGGAGCCTTTCAGAGTGGCGCACATAGAGTAAAGAATATATTACTGGAAGTGCTTATTTTTAACATAATATGTATGTAAAATTTTGCGGGAACATTGGAGGGTCTAGAATCGTTTTAAAAATAAATGTTGCTTCCTTTTTACCATAAAAATACACGGTCCTGAGGCAGTGCGGCTAAAGAGGTTCAACAATCAGTTTCCTCTCGCATCTATTGAGAAGTGGTGGATTTTCTCTGATGACCTGAATGGTTTCCATAATCGGTTTCAATTTTGAAAATAAAAAGTTGAAAATAAAAGCCGAAATTACTATTTCGATAAATTTCGACATCATCATCATTAATTGAAGTGAAACTTCTTAAGCACCGTTGTAATTTGAAACTTGATGAAACGGAAATGAGTGACTCTAAAAAGAGACATACATTGGATTTACCCTGTGAGAGAATGAGACAGAATGAAACCTTACCTACTTACAGTACCTACGAATCGTTGCGCTCTGTCGACCTGCTGAGCTATTCCGTATTTTTTGTGAGATCGCGAGATAACGTAGGTACGTAATGTGCTGTCAGATGAGTGTCAGATTTTGGTGATTTTCTATGGCTGTTATTTGCTTTTTCTCTGGGCCAATGCCAGAGGAGGCGTCTACTAATATCTACAGGAATTCCAAAAACTGAAAAATCGAACTAATATCTATGAGAATCAAAGTGTTGACGAATATCTACAGCTCAAACTGTTGATTAATATCTATGAGAACCAAAGTGTTGACGAATATCATCTACAGCACCGGCAGAGGTTGGATTTACAATTATGTATAGCATATTGGAATAACCTAATATTGCGTATGCAGTTTAAAAAACTTAATTTATGTAAGTATGTATGTAAAAATCCTTAATATCGGACTATTGGACACATTTAGCTGATTAGTCCAACCTACGCTCTGTAGATATTAGTTCAACCTACGCTCTGTAGATATTAGTCAACACTCTGAAGTTCGTAGATATTAGTTCAACATATGAGCTGTAGATATTCGTTCGACATACAGGCTGTAGATATTAGTAGCTGGAGTCATGCCAGATGTGAGCTGTCATAGCTGTCAAATATTTTAGTTTACGTCGTTGTGAACACGAATTACTGCAAGAATGCATGATTATTTATTCACTAGCTGGTTCCCGGCATGCGTTGCTACGCCATTTAATAAAGAAATTGTTTCTCCCTGCGTGTCCTTTCCCATTCGTCCCGTTCCCCTTCCGCTTCCCTTTCCTCTCCCGCGTCCCCTTCCCCCTCTCGCGTTCCCGCACCGCCTTCCCTCTCCCCACTCCCCTCGCCTGCTTCCCCTGTCCCGCGAACCCTCCTCCGAGTTCCACCCTTCCGCATTCCATTCATTCAGTTTTCAAACAGCTCACATGCCACCTATTGCAATTTTTTATACAAATTTCGTAATGCCAGAGCTCACCAATAGTTTTATACAAACCTTGTCCCGACCATAACGAACACAACAAAAAAAATATCCAATTTGGTGCAGTCGTTCAGAAGTTATGCGCATACATACATTTCAGCGATTCATTTTTATTTATATAGATAGATTTAATGTGCGTGTTTCATTGTATACTGTGGTAAATTGCACGACAAAGTTATTCAAGTTTAAAGGGGAGGAATGCAGATCCCGCCAATGTGGGGGATTTTAATAAAAATGTACTTTCTAGGTGAGAAAAGTGTGGAAAAGTTGAATATTAGGGTGCGCTCGGCAAAATTGAGGGAGACACAGCCGTTTAAAGTATGAATAAAATGTCACTTCATGAACCGATACTGTCAGCCATTTTGACACTAATATGTTGTTATCCCTGGCCATTTGACACTAATATGTTGGTATCCCTGACCTGATAAAACCAAGAGCCTAGATACGATTGTAGCCGACTTCATGTGATAGATGAGGCGCTTAATTATGAAATCTTACCTAAGACTACGCTAAACATGGTTTGTGCCCCTTTATAACGCCTACTCGCGTCAACGCAAGAAAAACATCCCAGTTTTCAAATAGTTTAGCGGCTACGCTAGGTTTGTGTAACACGGTTTATGTAACATGGTTTGTGCCCCTTTATAACGCCTACTCGCGTCAACGCAAGAAAAACATCCCAGTTTTCAAGTAGTTTAGCGGCTATGCCAGGTTTGTGTAACATGGTTTGTGACCATTATTAATTCTGTTTTTCATAATTACGCGCCTTATTATATATCACACGAAGTTGGCTACAATCGTATCAACCTTCGTTTATAGCAAGTCTGAGATACCAACATAATAGTAACAAAATGGCGTAGTATAAGTTCACGAAGTGTCATTTTATTCATTCTTTAAACGGCTGTATCTCCCTCAATTTTGCCAAGCGCACCTTAATTTCTTTTTTATTCAACTTTTCCACACTTTTCTCATCTAGAAAGTGCATTTTTATTAAAATCCCCCACAATGGCGGGATCTGCATTTCACCCGTTTAAAGGTATAAAGTCACTATTGCTACTTTTGTACTTCGCCTGGGGTTAGATTTTTTTCTAAATAAAGTGTTTTTCCGGCATTATCTGCCACTAATAATTTATACATTCAGCAACTAAAGAGAATAAACAAACTTGATTCTCTCAAGCAAATGCTAGTGAAATATTGGGTAGGTATGTCACATCAGTGGAACGCTGCGCTTGATTTTATTTCTAAATTATGTCCCTTTCCGGCTTTATCTGAATCAAAAAAAACATTTTTAAATAACAAAAAAGAATCCCAAACAATATGTTTATTTGTAAAGAATGCCAGCTGAAAGCCAATAATAATGAAGTAATGACGTGATGTCAATTTTCGCTGGTACAATCTGGCTGCGAATAGTGAAGGTGTTTAGTTCTGCACAAGTGAATATAGAAAATGCACATCACGCTGGAGGCTTGGAAGGGTGACACGATTTACTTCAGTTAACATTGAAATAGAAGGCCAACTGAGGCTTGTGCGTGGTCTGCAGAATATACCTGACCGAGAACGGACTGGGTCTGAGGAGAGATGGAGGATTTGCCGCTCATCCACTGTCAATCTAAGAGAACCGGTACATATAGGTACCGCCAGGAAGAGATGAACTTGGAGAGGGATGATGACCTTGAAGGAGAGGCTAACGACCCACCGACAGACGTCAATTTATGGATTCGAATAATAAGGAAAGGAACTTTATATATATTTCAACATTCTTTATTAATATAATTTGAATTTGGTTTATAATACCAAAATGTGTCTCTTTATTTCAGACATGGAGAGATCAATGACACTGCGTTAAAAAAAGCAGGCCTGCAGTCGGATATATTTAGGACTGGAGATGGCCCTAGCCAGGTACAACCTCTGACTCCGTCGGAGGAAAGGATCCTCGCCGGTTGCAGCCGAGTCAGTTTATGGAAATACCTTAGAAACTGTGTGCTTGTTTTGGTAAATTTCATGCATTTTTTAATAATCACTTTTAATATTGATTATAATAATATGTTAATGTAACAAGACACAGAAAAATAGAATAATATTTTCTGTTTTTCTGTGTCTTGTTCTATTTCATATTTTCGTTAAGATTAATAGAATTATCTTCTTCTTCGATGATATCAACCCATAATTGGCAGAACAGCGTAAGCGCCAAACAGTAAATTGTTCAGGAGAGGGTTTTTTTTAATTAACTTTCTTCATTGATTTCAAAAAGGATTTTGGTTAGTTAGGATTACTAATCTTTGGTTACTGCCTATATAAAGCTGATAATACCTAAAGCCGAATGCCTTCAGTTGTTGAGATAGTGGCGGTAACGCTATTTTGCCTATGACCCTGACAGATTTTTTCCCTAGGAAATGTCGCATACGCTGTATGGAGTACATAATTTTGTATGTTTACTGTTTAGCACACAATCATGATAAGTAAACAAATAACTAAATAAAATGGTTCCATTACAGTTGATCCAGCGACAGTTGATCCTTCGGCCAATTGATCGCCTAAAAGATTATTTCTGCAAGTAAGTGTGCAAAGACGATATTAGATCGTATAACTATATAACCAAGGTCGATATATTTATTTCTGCAAGCATCTTGTTTGAAAATTCGCTGTAAAAATATTTTTACTTATAATAATTTCGTCTCTCTGAAGGAGCACGTGGTGATAACAAAATACGACATACTTATACGTGCAGTTGGCTTAGCAAAAACCACTAAAGGTTCCTACTTGCATATAATATAACATTTTTTATCTGAATACAACATCGGAGGCCCAACTTCTTCCAACCGTCTGCAGCGCGACCACGGCTGAGGCTGCAGGGCCGCAGCTGCCGGACCGCGACTGCCGAGATCCGAATGCTACCTTAAAATCGACTGCAAAAATACCTTTTAATAATAAGTTGGTACGGATATCAAATGAATTTATTTACTGTGTCGTTTTTTAATACTTATGCGTTGGTATATACAGTATAAATATACTTATTAATTGTACATTTTTTTTAACCAAATTACCTAATGTACTGTTTGTTTCTGTAATGAATAAAATTAAAATAAAAAATAAAGGTAACCGGGGGTGAAGTGCACATGTTTCGGAGGGTGAAGTAAAAAAGATGTAAGTGCCGCTTAAAGTCTCGAAAACCCTTTTGGACGGAAGGAGAAAGACTTCTTCGAACACCTCTCACCCCAGAAGATAGGTGGAAGCTTGAGTGGCAATCAGCCAACGTCAAAAACGCCCATCTCGGGCAAGACCCCACTGAGAGACAGCCTGGGTTCTCATTGCCTCGCAAACTCTGGACTGCCATCAATAGGATAAGGTGCTCCCATAGCCGTTGTGCTCACATGATGCATAGATGGGGCCTTAAAGAGTCGGCGACGTGTGAATGCGGTGCGGTGCAGACCACCGAACATGTGGTCAACGAATGCCCGCTCCATTCATTCCCCGGCGGGATTGATGAGGTCCACAGGGCAACGCCTGAGGCCCTAGACTGGCTCGCAGACCTAGATGTCCCCCTCTGACCCCCCACCATACGAAAGAAGAAGAACAACTTTTTTCAAAAGTCAGTTTCTAGAATCAATTTCTTGGGGTAGTTTTAGGGTTCAGAAGTTGAATTGTTTGTATGGAAAAAAATAATATTCTTCTACGGAAAAATATTCAAGAAAAAAATATTGGAATTTTGAAAAAAATAAATCTTTTCTACTTTTACCATCATATAGACATCCCGAAGTTTGTGCGGTCGTTCGGAGATACTAGTTATATTTAGTGTAAATAGATTGTATTTTCCCATGCCGGGGGTCTAACTGTCGGGGGATCAACTGTCATGGAATCGGTTAAGCCTGCCGTAAGACTGTTTTAATACTGTAACACCGATCTACTGTAGCGCCGCATTTTCAAACCTCGTTTAAAAGTAAGGATGGGGGAGGGACTAGTGTATTTTATTTATTTTCTAGCTGAAGTTGCCCTGACTTTACAGGCTGTTCCCAAATCAGATGAAGACAGTAATTTTCCTCTTCATTTTCAACGTCAAGTGTGCAAAATATCTTCAAAAGGTATCTAAATTCTGCTTTGAGGAATATTGTAAATACCTAATATTAATTCCTGGAGCATATCCATTTGGCGTATTCGATATCGTTTCTATCTAAGTCAATTATTATTATTCAACCTTTTCCCGGTATTCCTCAATTTAATATTTGTATCGAAATCAAATATTTTTATTTATAACTAGCGAGTTCCCAGCATGCGTTGCAATACCACTTAAAGAAATTGTTTCTTGAAAGAAAACAGTAACTCTTTGTTTGTTACCACGATTTATTTATTTAATTTTTTAATACCGACCGGTTTCGCTTAACACAAGGTATCTTCAAAGAAAGTTATGGTTTTATTTCAATTAATGTCAAACTACAAAGTGACTGCTTTCTACCAAAATATGAAATTGTTTCTCCCAGCGTGTCCTTTTCCGATCATCATCGTTCCCTTCCCGCTTCCCCTTCCCTTCCAGCGTTACCGTCCACCCTCTCCCCTCCTTCATACCTCTTCCACCCTCCTTGCCTTCTACCCCTCCCTCAGTCCCCTCCATCATCCCCTTCTGGATTCCGCTATTCCACTATTCCGCGTTTCCGGATTCCGTACTCAATTTTAAACAACTCGCGCGCCACCTATTTGCAAATTTCATAACGCCAGAGCTCACCAGTACATAGAAACCTTCAGGGCGTACGCACAACAACTCGTCAAAGTTTCATCGCAATCGGATGAATAGTTTAAGAAATAATTTCTTAACGCCAGAGCTTCACCATTATACATCAAATCCCCAAAGTTAAATCGTAATCAGATGAATGGTTTAGGAACGCACGAGGGATAAACAAAGAAACATTCTATTATTAGAAACTAATTATTTTAATTATTTTTTCTTAAAAAATTTTTATTATCTAAATGCAATTTTATTTTTCTTTAAATAATTTTTATATTTAATTTTGTATAACTATTTTTATGATTTGTAAGTAATTAATCACCCCTACTTTTTAATATTTTGTCTATGTTATAGTTTATTCTAATTTGTCTATACTTGTTTGTCATTTATTTTTCTTTATATTGACATATCCTGATGAAGATAACATTGTTATCGAAACATGTAGATATTGTGTATAATATAGTGGTTTAAACAAAGTGATATGTTATTCATTATATAATTAATGATGCCACAAAGTAATTTTGCGAAGTTTGAAGAAGTAAAGAAACATTCATTTTTATATATTAAGATTTTCCCTAATGTTTAAGAACCTTTAATATGAAATGAGCAAGGTTCATCCGCTAGCTGGGTCCTTTCAAGTTTGAGTCCACTCCACCCGTCTTTCACAACATTATCTTATGGTTCATTCAAAACAATGACCCGACAGCTGGTCCCCCCCGACAGTTGCTCCCCCTATATTAAAACTATTAATGAATTATAAATATTTTGCATTATTTACCAATGTCAAACCTAAAAACGACTTTACAACTTTTTGTGCTTATACGCCTGTATTTTTTCGCTGATGCATTTGAATGAAAATATGTTTTATATTTTTACTATTTGGCGGTATGTCCTCTCTGAACACTCGCCATATTTTGTATGGTGACCGGACAACAAAGAATCGTGCAACTTCAACACTTCCTTTGAAAAATCATTAAAAAGTAATGAGATATTTTTATTGATCAAATAGATTGCGTTAGGTTAGGTTATGGGCTATTTTTAAATAATTGTTTCACAACTTTTTAAAGAGGTGTTGAAGTTACATGATTCCGAGTTGTCATGGAACCATTTTGTATATACTCGTAAGTATGCCAGGGGTTCAACTGTTAATTCATAAAATAATGTTGGTACCTATTTTATCATTCGTCTGATGGTTCCAATTTGAAAATCAAAAGTTGGAATAATGTTATGCATTACGCAAGAATATTTCACACAACTTTCTCACCCATGCACCAACAACCGAATTAGCATTTATTTATTTATTTATTTATTTATTTATTTATTTATTTATTTACGGACAAATAGTCCAATTAACAATATAACAATAACACGAATAGAAAAAAAGAGAGATCACAATGAAAGGAGTTTACATATAGATGAAGAGCATTGACAAAATACATATAATATAAAAGTACATAGAGAAGATAACTATAAGTAGCTTGAAGATGGATTTAAAAAGACTTTAAAAAACCAAATTGCGTAACGACTGCCGAAAGTCGTTTAGGCTTACACCAAAAAATTCAATGCTTTGATTTGCGTTGACAAGTCTCGACATTCTGGATAAAGGAGAATGATATCCATAATTAGTAGAATGTTGATTGAGGAACAGCAATTCATTATTTCGGAGTCTACGGGAAGGAATGTTGAACTGGATGAGTTGTAACAAAGCAGGTGTGTCAGTAATACTGTTGATAATTTTGAAAATGCATATTAGATCAGAGTCCTTTCTACGTTTTTCTAAAGAGGAAATGTTTAAAGTTTGTTCAATTTCATCATACGAGTATTCTCCTCTTTCAAGTCCTAACCTCCAAGCAATTCCTCGTAGGAAGCGATGTTGTACAGATTCGAGCATTATTAATTTATTATGATAAGTAGCAGGCCTGGGTTGAGGTGGTCGTCATTGTAATAGCCTGCCCACTGCCCACTGCCCACTGCCCACTGCCCACATGCTCAAGGCGGCGGCAGTGCTCGGTGGGGAGAATAATTCGGTGATATTTTAATTCCGACACATTATAAAACAAGATATAATTATATTTTCAGGATGACTTCCCAAACAGCCCCGTGGGGGGACAGACTCCCCGTTCTTTGCTGCCGCAATACTTCCCGCCAGGAAATGTCAGCAGCTTTGGGAGTTACAGGTAAAATACATGCTTATTATTTATAACCAAACAATAATAATTGCATGCAAGTTATTTAGTTTATCAAATCATTTTACAATGCTTTTAGCTATTGTCCAAAGTGTCTAATAGTAACCTTTTTCTACCCTAATCGAAACCGTGATTTACATTGCAAAACAGATATTTACATAGCTCAGCCTATTATTTTTTCCTGTTCATTTTGTCAGTATTCCGTTTTATCTGTACAGGGTGCTTGACTTACTTTAACTAGTGATTCCTGACATTATTTGGAGAAAAAATGCTAATGAAATTTTGGCTCCGGTGACTTTTTCTGTTGATTTTTTATTTATTTTTTTTAAATAGGCAATTCACCCTAAAAAGAGTGCTTTGTGAGCCGGCATACCTGATAACAACCATTTTCTCTCAGTTGTCATGATGACAATAATTTTCTCTCAATATGTGTCCGCTGGGTGTTGTATATCCTCATGAACAGAGCATTAACGTGATTTGTGCTGTGTAACAGGCCAGGCAGTGGTGCCAGTATTGTGTGCACACGTCTGATGTGATGACAACAGTTTTTTCTTAATATGTGTCTACTGTGTGTTATGTATCCTCATGAACAGAGCATTAATGTGATTTGTGTTGTGTAACAGGCCGGGCAGTGGTACCGGCACTGTGTGCACACGTCTGATGTGATGACAACCATCTTCTCTCAATATGTGTCCGCTGGGTGTTGTATATCCTCATGAACAGAGCATTAACGTGATTTGTGCTGTGTAACAGGCCAGGCAGTGGTGCCAGCATTGTGTGCACACGTCTGATGTGATGACAACAGTTTTTTTTCTCAATATGTATCTACTGTGTGTTATGTATCCTCATGAACAAAGCATTAATGTGATTTGTGCTGTGTAACAGGCCAGGCAGTGGTGCCGGCACTGTGTGCACACGTCTGATGTGATGACAACCATCTTCTCTCAATATGTGTCCATTGTGTTTGTTGTAGAACAACAGCCCGCGCCCTATCACGACAAGTGATTCCAAAATACATACCTTTACCCTGCATTACCTACTTTTAATAATTTATATGTTTTTGTACAAAACTGTCAAATTTAAGGGCTAAATCTAAAAATGTAGAGACTAGCGGACCTCTTCGGACCTCTTCTTTAAAGATAATGCTTACATCGTCGCCGTTTAGGCAAAAGTCACCAGCCCACATATGTACAAGTTTTGATATATCTAAATTTGAATTTTAGAGGAAGAATCATATTTCAATGCTTTTAATTTTTTTCTATTGTGCGGGTAGATAAAACTTTGAAATTTCTTTTTGCTTTAAAATTTGCAGTATCTCAAAAATGTGTGGTGGTGTGGTGACTTGCAAGAACGGTGACGATATGGCAGTAAAATCCGCTTATGATTTAATATAATTAGTTTTCGTGCTTGGTTTTTCCTTTCCTTGAAAACTGATATTAAAAAATCCCCTAATTTGAAACCCTCATTTGAAAAACTTTCTATTCCCTTGAAATACCATATAAGATGCCTTTAGAATGAAAACTTTGAAATTTAATTAAGTTTGAAGTTCAATGTCCCGATTATTGCCACATGTAAATGGACATCATTTTTCATGGTTATTTTGGTTTCAGTGTCCACGTGGTGTTTGGAGCCGTAGTGTCGGGGCAGGCGCTGGTCCGACAGGTGGAGATGTTGCCGGTGGACCGCAATGACGGCCCTCTGCAGGATGTGGTGGTCACCAACTGCGGCCAGCTGGCTAAACTCACCAAAGGTAATAAACCCCACAGTAAACCTCCTCTTCCATAAGTTTCTGGGCATTTGACAAGTAGACATAGATAATAGAAACCAAGGAAGATATGGCATGGAAGAGTGCAGATTAGGAAGTAAATACAAGGCAGATTTGGCAACCTACGACAAACTGCACAGACTAACAGCAATAAAGATTGAGAGTTATTTACTTTATTTGTTTATTTGTGTTCATTATAATTTATAATATTACAACACTAGCTGCGGTACCCGGCTTCGCTCAGGGAGTTGATATGAGATTGAACTGACGTTTGAACCCACAACGGATCTTGCTTTATATACTCTAACCAATGGGTAGCCCCACCTATATAAAAAGGCTTCGAATGGTCCACTATGTTCCAGAACATTCGAGATTGTTTTGGAAAGTTCCACAATGATCTGGGATGTTCCTGAATATTCCAGAATGTTTCAGGATGTTCTGGAATGTTGTGGAATTCTCTCAAATACTCTTGAATGTTCTAGAAATTTCTAGAGAGCGAAACTTCCAGCCCTTATATCTTCAAAAGCACGCCCTTCAGGTAAAAATGGGAACTTACTCTTTCCCTTGATCGTACCAGGACTCGTTTCTGAGTTAAAATACTACACATTTACAACCAAAGATTCTCAAAAAAATAAAAAAATTAAGCGCGCAAAGTCCATGTAATCACTTTTTACAGCGAGCGCATGGGAGGTTGGAATTAGTGCATTGTTATTTCCGTTGTCATTGCCTCCATTTATCAGAACAAAGGTCTCGTCGTCCGTAGTGTCACTGTCATTTGATAGATCCTGATCGTCCGCAATATAACTAACTTCTGACATGGTGAAAAATATGGATTCCCTTTAAGGTGTATTAATTTTACAGGATAAATAATAAATGGAATTATCGCCCTTGAGGTGATTTTTCACAAAAACGGCGCTATATAAATTAGCCAAATATTATTTATTATTATCAAGACTCGCGCAACTGCAAAATACCGCACTGAAATTGAACACGCACTCTCCCGAGGACTGAAAACGCTCGCTGAATATTGCAGTGATATATCGCTGTGCTATAAACAGTGCTATTTTATGATGCTGGAGCTGCGAGAGGACAGATTACATAATAAAATATTATATCACATTAATTTATTGCGTGAAGAGTGCAGAGTGTGTTTGTATGATTTACTCCATAAAAAAATCATTCGTTGAAGGAAATATGGTTTGGCCATAAGATTGGATCCATGAAAATAGGGAATTTAGATTCCGGGACCCGATGCGGAATGACGCGTACTCAGACTGAGATGGCAGTTTGGCTATATCGCATTTTAAATCGTTACCAGTGTTAGGAAGAAGTTTTCAATATCATCAGTTGATTTTATGACGTCTAATTGCCAAGGGTCAATGCGTTTCCGCCTTTTATGGCAGTCAGACCGGTAGACTCTTGAGCGGTACCACGTAGAACAGGACATCTCTCACTCCAATGTGTCACTTTGGTCCAATCGCTAGTATTGTTGATTGGCAAATCGGGAGAGGAAGTTTATCCTGTGGCAGAGCGGGTGATGCTGGGGAGAGAGGATAAGGCTTTGGGAACATTCATAGTAGTTTGAGTCACTACCGACAATCCTGAAGCAGAAGACGCCGCTGCAGCAGATGTGGAAGCTGGTGAAAGAATTGAACCAGTTGTGGAATCCAATTTTCTATCCCTTTTTGCAGCAGATCGCGTGTTAGAATAGTAGGGCGGACGTACTGGAATTGAGTGGCTGCTGGCACTCTGTCCAGTAATGGCAATGAGCGTTGTGGCAGAGGTCGGGGGCAGACTTAGTAGAAAGCAAACTGATTTGTTATGTATGTTGTCCCTGCACATACATCTCCCTGCAACTGCACAAATGCCCCTGACATTTGAAACATTTTTTTAACTTCACTCAATTCACTCGATAACTGATCTACCTTCATCTGAACAAACTTGAATGATCTTCGCTTGCTACCATCCATAACTTCGCTCACGACCAAACAGTTCTGCAGCTGTCATTTTTTCCCGACTAATGTTCCTAGCATTAATCTAAAGCACGTGTATTGTTACAAAATGTCTGACACGAGTCTCGACAAAGTGAGTAGGAAAGACCTCACCCGACTGGTCGCGGGAGACTGTTGTCGCCGATGAGTTTACAAAATGTCGGCAACGTGTGCCTGTGTTTGAACCTCCACGCAGATGTATTGCGGTAATCGCCAAGATACTTGAATCGACGACTGTCATATACTTGTATTATTCCTGTGGAAGAAGAACCTAAGTCCCCTATTATCGAACTAGCCACATTTTCCACTTTTAAAGATGATGATAGGAGTTTTTCAAATATTGTCCGGTTATTCGTAACTAGGGAATGTTTCTCTTATTTTCAAAAAAAGATTAGCTACCCAACAAGCTCATCTGTGTACACTAATGGTTTTAATATTGTTTGAATACTATAAATGATCCTGGATATAATAAATTTGTTTGCAGTAAGCAAGAAGCATAAGAAACATTCGAAGAATGCATCTGGTAGTGATGGTGGGGAGTCTTGTGATGATGGAGAAAAGAAGAAAAAACGCAAGAAGAAGAAATCGTAAGTTCAAAATCATACAAGTACAGTAGAATCTGGATTTAACGACCCTCAAGGGACCGGCTGTAGTACTAACTTAGCCGTACTAACCGGACAACGCACAAAACAGTCGAACAATTTAAGCTTGATACATATAAATGTTATTGTCATTATTGTTATGAAATATGTAAGTATGAAATATAACATGCTTATGTTTTACAAATATGGTAGGGTAGGCAGTGCTTATGTGCCTATATAGAGTGCACGCCCCTGGTTAACGGGGGATTAACTATCGAGGGTATCAACTGTCGGGGATCAAATATAGAGGATCAACTATCGAGGATCAATCAACTCTCTGGGATCATCTGTTTGGGATCAGTGAACAGGGGATCAACTATCGGAGGGATCAACTACAGGGTGATCAACTTTAGGTGGATATACTATTAGGGATCAACTGTAGAGGATCAACTATAGGGATCAACTATATCAGCTCTCTGGGATCATCTGTTTGGGATCAGTTAACGGGGGATCAACTATAGGGAATCAACTATCGGAGGGATCAATTATCGGGGGATCAACTTTAGGTGGATATACTATTTGGGATCAACTGTAGAGGATCAACTATAGGGATCAACTATATCAGCTCTCTGGGATCATCTGTTTGGGATCAGTTAACGGGGGATCAACTATAGGGAATCAACTATCGGAGGGATCAATTATCGGGGGATCAACTTTAGGGGGATAAACTATTTGAGATCAACTCTCTGGGATCAATTAACGGGGGATCAACTTTAGGAGGATAAACTATTTGGGATCAGCTGTTTGAGGTCAATTATCGGGGGATAAACTCTAGAGGGATCAAATGTAGAGAGATCAAATGTTGAGGGATCAACTGTCGGGTCACCAGCTGAAGTACTTGTGGTGCGAAATATACACACGGGTTAAATCCTTTCCAAGCAATGTTTTATAGTTGAATGGTTGTCTGTCACCAGGGCGATACTGAAAGTATCTACCAATGTAGTAAGTTAAAACTATTGATCGAAATATTTCTAGATATTATAAATTAAAGTCCTCCGCCACGTCTGTCTGTCTGTCTGTTTGCGATAAACTCTAAATTACTGAACGGTTTTTCATGCAGTTTTCACCAATAGAGTGATTCACGAGGAAGGTATAGGTATGTAATATGTCAAGGTTTTGTGTAAATTGGTTGTAATACATAATATATAAAATAGAATGTCTGTATGTGGTGGACGAGCAGGCTGGCAAGCGGGCGGTGTGGATTTGATTTGTATGCAAATAAACAGATGGGGGTGTGAGTTAATAACACATGGTTATAAAGTTGGGTAACCATCCAATAGATGGCGTTGTTTCGTTAGCCACAGCAACACATGGCCGAGTCAGCTAGTTTTATACAAAAATGAAGCGATATTAAACTTTTATTAAAATTTTTGCAGGAATAAAGTGTTTACGACATGTAACACATAATTCATTCAATGCCAACCCCCAAATTATTTTCGCTCGCGATCCGTTTCAATCCGGAATTCAACTGTTTGAAATCGAAAATGTTTACGATTCCTGAACGTGGGGCAAATGTAACATAGAGGCAATTTCCTCACGGTAGCAGAATCTCAAGAGAAATGATGTATTCTATGTGTTCCACTGGAGTGATCACGCAAAATAAATAAATTTGCCTCCGTAAGAAGGTAGTTGACAAGTCCTCGGTGCCAAACCCGGTCAAAGGCCTTGGAAATGTCCAGTGCAACCGTTTGGGTCTCACCGAAACGTTCATCAAACGGCCATCAACTACAGAATATCTACCTGGAATGCTGCATACAGAATGTCCACCTGGTAAGAAATACACCAATAATGTGACATTATTATAAATTACTAGCTGACCCGGAAAAACGTTGTCCTGCCATATAAATTATTTCTAGTGAATATTTTGGTTGTTAAATAAAAAATAAATAATGTATTGTAAGTGTGGGGATGGGATCTATGACAGAAAGAGGAATGGAGCGCTGTAGACGATGACCGCCGATAAAAACAAAAAAAACAACAACCATTAGTTTCCTCAATTCAATGTATTTCATTACAGTAACGGACATATTCATTGTTTAATCTTAAAAGTTAAATGTAAAGTTAAAAAAGGTAATATATTTTTTATCCTAAAGTAGGAAAATGAAATAAAGAAAACGAATATTAATTTTGAAGAGCAATTGAGTGTACGATATTTTTTGTGTACAGATGAGGTCAGTGGCGGATTATCCCTAAAGCAAAGTAGGCACGTGCCTAAGGGCGCGAGGTTACGAAGGGGCACCGAATTTTAAACAAGAGAAAATATTATAAAATTAATTGATTAAGTAAGTATGCACCTTCTCACACAATGTAAAATATTACTGTTTTATCCTATCCACAAAAACCGTACTGTTTTATCCTATCCACAAAGCGCACTTGACGTGATTTTATCACTAAACGGCGCTATAAAAAATTTGGATATTATTGTTATGTTTATCGGCCTTGTATTCCTTCCGGATCTCCACAATTTAACACTGTCTTACCTATAATATAGGGTCTGGGATTGTGAGAAGGATTGTGGTGGTTGAGGGGTGGTAAAGGGGGGGGGGGGGGGGGCTACCTACATGGTTTTACAACAAATACTTTTTTTCATTGGTTCCATTGAGGAGGCCCCGAGGAAAGTAATTTTCCTGAGGTTTCCTTGAGGAGCAACACTTAACTCTCCACTATTATGATTCACGAGCTGACTGACAGTTAAAAACTTTTTCATGTTCCGAATGCATTTATACAAGTTCTCAAAAAAGAGATTTAAAATCCACAGTATGATACTCAGAGGAGAAAAAACTTTTTCGTGCCCTGACTGCAACTATTCATGTGCTACAAAGGGATAGTTAAAAAGTCACATATTTACCCACAATGGAGAAAAACCTTTATCATTAAATTTTTATTGTAAATTTACGTTCTTAAGGAATTTGGTCAGTTCAAAATAGTGCTGGTATGTTAGTAACGAAATATTCTGGTAATTTGGAAAACTGCTTTGTTGATGAGTGTCTCCATCTATGAACGTTCTTATTTAACAACGATAGCTCGAGATGGAGAACTGCTCCAAACAATCAAAGCGATTTTACAGGTTCTAAGAAATAAAGAATTCAAAACATTTTACCCAAACATCGACGTAGCCTTAAGAATGTGCGTATCGACGGCAGTTAGCAATTGCAGTGGTGAGCGGAGTTTTTCCTGTCTAAGGAGAGTGAAAAATTATCTACGCTTTTCCATGACAAATAAGAGATTAAATTCGTTAGCAATACTTAACATTGAATCAAACTTTTTGCTATCTTTAAACTATGACGACGTTATTGACAACTTTGCAATTCAAAAATGTAGACGCAGAAATTTTAATTTTTTTTAAACATTTGTCTTTGGATGTGATTAGTAGATACCAATTTTTAAATTAATAATTGATAATAATTATTTTTTTTATTTATCAAATATTAGATTTTAAATTGTTTTATTAATTATCCCTACTAATATTATAACTGCGAAAGTGTGCATTTGTGTGTGTGTATGTGTACAGGTATATGTTACTTCTTCATGCCAAAAAAATACTTAACCGATTGTGATGAAACTTGGTATGTAAAAAAAAATAGCCGCTAGAGGGGCGCCGATGAGCTGGTTGCCTAGGGCGCTCTCAATACTTAATCCGCCTCTGGATGAGATGGACGTGGCGCCATCTGTCTTTCAACAACATAAATAATTTCATTCTGTTTGAAATACGAACTACGATTAAATTTGTTCATACAAAAATACTAAAAATCGCAATAAAAAAATGTGAGAGAAGGGTGAAAATTTGGGGTTGTAGGTATTTTTTGATGCCAAATAAAAAAAAATCTTGATAGGGACACCCTAATCACCTAGCTGTATGAAATATACTTTACAATCTATTCTCATACCTACCAAATATACATAAAAAATTTCATAAAAATTGGTTAAGTCGTTTCGGAAGAGTGCGACCACAAACACCGTGACACATCGCTTGTATGTCTTCGTATTATTGTTTTGATGATTCTGATTGAAATGAAACTCCTTCTTCACAACAAGTGCGGTGTCTTTTATTAAACTTAGATTCTCTTTATAATGGTGACTGGTTTCTTGGACAGACAGGGTACTAATGTCCATTCTGTTGGAATGGTCATACCAAAAATTAAAAAAATATACATTAATCTATGTTTACTGAAGCACACATAGTAGGTAATCATCTGTTATGTTTGGTATGTTTTCATATTGTAAATAATTAATTGATTTAACAACATATGAAAACAGATGTGCCTCAGTATATACTATATAGTTATAAAAAATTTCAATACTTGCTACATCAAGTGATGTCTGAGTCAATGTAGCAATATTGGGCAGGTATATTCATTTACATAATCATTTTTACCTGAATTATTGTTTCTGTACAATAAGCGCTGAATTCAGTAACTCGCGTAGAGCGAATTAAATGGAAAATATTTTCTTATGCCATATCAGATATTTTGAAATTTTATCAAGTGATACTGTGTTATTTGAGTTATACTATTCTTTACTGCGCAGACAACCATTCATATTTTTACCATTATATAAATTCTTAACAAATAAAAATCATTTTCAAATGTTTACTGATTCTCGATTATTACTTACTCCATATGCTATGAAGCCTTTTATTATATTATATATTATGTAGCATAGGCTTTATTTAAAACCTATATAGTGAGATAAACATTACCATTTTGCAGCCAAATCGACGTTCCTTACCAATATTCGTGTGAAATTCTCAGTTCAAATCTCCCGCCAATGTCACCTGGCAGTCCCACAAGAATCCGCTAGGCGGCGTTGCCAGCACGGCGTGGGGACGCCAATGATTATGCGTCATTAGCATTTATTTTGCAAAATGTCAAACACGTTCGTTTTTGTTTTGAAACTCCGAAATACCATAAAAATAGTTATTCTACAGTATTTTGTGCAAAATTTTTAATTTCGAGGATATTTTTAACAGTGATACTGTTCGAATCCCGAAATTACATTCCAGTTTCGTGTGTTTTGTGATTTTTGTGATTATGTCGAATTCGGGAAGCTCGGATTGCGGGGGAGCCGAAATTTCGAGAGATAAACGGAGATTATGAAGGTTATTCATACGGACGCGCGGGGCAAACGTTCGAGGGTCTGCGGTGATGCCAAAAGGCAGAAGGTCTGTGAACCGATACCCGGCGACCCGCGAATTGACATGCACACGCAAATGTCCTAGATGTAGGAGATGTTGCATCTGTTTTTGGAAAAGCGGTCGGATGTCCCTATCCGTGACGCCTCGGAAGACGATGATAAGGATAGCATCTACCTGGACACCCCCGCGTCGCTCAGGGAAGAATTGGCGAGGAAAGCTGACGGAGATGAATGTCTCACCTGTCCCCTGCTATCTCGTGCCTTGGATCTCGGGACTGGACGAAAGAGCTAAAGCAGCCGAAGATACCGTCGGCCGACCCAGGGAGGGTGAAAAGAGTAGAATTCCTTCAGCATCTGGGGTCAGCTAATTGGAACAATGTCCGCTACCTCGAGATCCAGAACCGCAACCCCTCTCTTCTCAATGTTGGCATTGAAACCGGAGTTGAAGCGCGTAGCCCAGGAAGAATCGGCCAGTATGTCAACGGACTCCTGCGTATCCCTGACCAATGCGCTTTCACTGCATGCCGATCTCCTGACGGCCTCACTGCAGGAGTTGGTCAACTGGAGCGCGGAACCGGGCATGAAGCTGAGCACTTCCACTCTTTATGAGAAAGTACAGTCTCTCTTCGCCATGATTCCCAGAAGGTGTCCAAAGACATTGTGCAGATGGTGGGTGGAGTCTTTCATATGGCCAAAATATTCCACCATACGAAGGATTCCACCCACATCAGAATATCTCTTCAACCCAAACATCCTGTTGGCGCAGCTGGATAGGTTGGGAGGAGTGAAGAAGTGCTTCGCTCCTCAGCCTAGCACATCGCGATCTGCTCCACCCGTTAAACCCGTTGCAGCACAGAACTTGCAGCCCTTTTCGTCCCAGAATGCAGCAGAGGAGGACCATCGCGAGAAGGGAGCAGCCAGAGAGCCGAGAACAGGAACCAGCCCAGAACTGCTAAAGATTTCACTCGCCGAAACAGGTTTAGGCCCATTGAAAGGGCGGGGAAGTCAGATGGTAAGAGGTTTTAACCCAGCCCCCTTTTCAGGGGGGTCAGTTGCAATCATTCGCAGGTAAGTGGAGGAACCTTGGCACCCCTACTATCATTCTTAAGATATTGGAGGGCTATTGAATTCCATTTTCTTCAAAACCTCCGCTGAATAAAAATATTAATTTATTTAATTCCCCATTCGCTTCTAAGACTTCTGTGGCAATGACGGAACAAATTGAAAAACTCAAGGCCCTTGAAGTTTTAGAGTCGGCACCTGCCACTCCCTCATTTATTTCTAACATGTTTCTCGTCCCCAAATCAGATGGTTCAAAGACAACTTTCTGAATATTAGTAAATTTTGTCTGGTAAATGTTTACTGAGTTCCTATTTTCCTACAACCAAACGCCTGGATTTCCATGTGCCTGTGAGTGAGCAGTATAGATGTTTCCTTATCTACAGGAATGAATTCTTGATGACATCCCTCTCCTTTGGCCTGGCCGCCTCACCTGGCACCAAGGCATTCGCAACTATCACTAACTGGGTAGCGCAGGAACTGCGGAAGAGAGGGATGAGAATTTGAATATATTTGCATGATTTTTTTATTAGTAAACCAATGCCTGCTTACTTTAAAACAGTAGTCTGGCGAAATGGTGAAGTTTTTACAAGACTTGGGATGGCAAGTACAATTTGATAAGTCAATACTAGAACCATCACAAGTCCATTTTCTTGGTATCAGTTGGAATACTGTAACTAATGAAAAGTCTCCCTCAGAACAAGATTTTAGTCCTATCTTATCTGTTAAAGGGTTTGAATCAGACAGGAAGGTGGTCACTAAATAAGGGGCGCAGCCTCTTGGGTTCTTTCAACTTTGCTAGTTTTGCAGTTCCAAGAGGCAGACTCAACAGCCGGTATATACGGAAAGGGTGCTTAGGACTCTGACACTATCACCCTTGGAAGTTATCACCACGATTCCTGCAGCTACCGCTTGGGAATTGAGATGGTGGGTTCGATCGCTCACCCTGACGTCACCTATACATCTGCCGCTGTTTGAGCATTACCTGACAACTGTGCCCAGCTAGACGAGAGACTTCTCTGTGGCGTGTGGACTTAAGATCAGCTGAATCTTCACTCCAATATAAAGGAGATGCTCGCCGTGTTGGCTGCCTTGTCTCCTCACGCGCTCGAGCTATCCGGCTCGGGTCTTCTGATCCAGTCGGATAACAAATCTGTAGTATCTTACCTCCACAAGGAATGTGGTACCAGGTCAACTCAACTCCTGAGCTGTACTTGACTTGAAGATCAGCTGAATCTTCACTCTAATCTGAAGGAGATGCTCGCCGTGTTGGCTGCCTTGTCTCCTCACGCGCTCGAGCTATCCGGCTCGGGTCTTCCAGTCGGATAACAAATCTGTCGGATCTTACCTCCGCAAGGAATGTGGTACCAGGTCAACTCAACTCCTGAGTTGTACTCGACTAGTGCTAGATGTTTTGGACGAACACTATATCTCCATGACAGCACAATACTTACCAGGTCGCTTCAATGAAGTAGCGGACTGTCTATCTCGTCATCGTGCTGTACCCAAATGGCACTTGCTACCCTCTTTTACAGAGGTAGTATTCAGAAAATGGGGACGATCCGAGATAGACCTATTTGGCTCTAAGACAGCACAGAGGTTCAGAGGTAAGTTTCTCTTGATTTTCAGGTTGATAAAGCAGATACCACAATGCTTGGACCAGGGATTGGGACTATCAGCTGGCTTGGATCTTCCCTCCCCCATGCCTCTTGCTAAGGGTTCTTTGCCACCTGAACAGAGCAAGGGAATTATACCTGATAGTGGCTCCTCGTTGGGAGAGGGCATTTTGGAGAGCGGATCTGAAGTGTCGGGCCTTAGGTCCACCTCTCACGATTCACAATCTAGAAGAAGCACTGGTAGACACCAGGACCAACAACCCTCCTCCTCAAGTAGAATCCTTCATTCTGGAGATTTGGCTTTGTGGGGATGGGACAAAAGGACTAGGAAGATGGTCAACTCAGCAGAAGGAACTTCTTAGATCTGGGAGGAGAAGTTCTATCCTTCGCACTTATACTCTGGCATGGCAGAGGTGGCAGCACTGGGTGTCAGAGAATCAGCTCGATGCCATATGTCCCAACCTGACCAGGTTCCTAGCCGACCTACACATTAAGGAAAAGCTATCGCTATAGCTGAGGACCATTTTAGTTCTTAAGTCAGTGGTGTGTAACTTAGGCTCTCCAGAGGATAATAGAAAGCTGAACTCCAATCCGGTAGTGAAAAAGATATTAAAAGGGAATATCTTTAGCTGCAGTGAAGCCTTCGAAGTCCCCAACTCCCCCATTTGGGACCCGAAGATTGTATCATCTTGGCTGGAGAAGAGTTTGCCTCAAGACATAACACTCTTTGAAGCATCAAGGAGAGCAGCCACAATCCTGCTTTTGGCATCAGGGCGCCGAGTCCACGATCTCACCTTACTCCACTGCACAGCTGAAAGACTGTCAGTGGACAGAGAAGGCATCTCCATTTGGCAAGTGGCTGGTGCCAAGACAGATTCGGTAGACTGGCAGCAATCAGGATGGAAGCTGGCTCGCTCTGAGACAAGGAACATAGACCCCGTCTATTAAACAGATAAGGTCCTAGAACTGTCAAGGGGACGGAAAGCGCAGGCGATATTACCTAATCTATTTATTACAACTTGTAGGACGGTGAAGGCGGCCTCCAGGGCAGTAATTGCAGGTTGGATTAGGACAATCCTCAGGGATGCCGGAGTAGAGGATCCACCTGACAGAATCCGTTCAGTGGTGACATCCCTGAACTGGTTGCAGAAGTATTTACTGATATAAGATGATGTACTGTCGTGTGGCAACTGGAGAACTCCTAATACCTTTGCCAAGTTCTATAGAAGGGAAATTGCAGAATCCCATCTATTGCTGACCTTTTTCAACCACTGTAACTGGTTAGCCGATTCCTAGAAATCTTGCCCCAATTTCTAATATTGCAATTGATTCACATTAGCATCATGTCACCAGGCGATAACAAACAATATCTCACTATATAGGTTTTAAATAAAGCCTATGCTACATAATGAAAAAGTTTTACCTTACAATAAAACTTATATTATGTATTTTTTTATTTTATTTATTTTTTTTTTTTTTTATGCCAACAAACGTTTGTTCCGAAACCGGTCGGATTTGCACATCAAATAAGTGGTTTATACAAAGTAAAATTATTTCATTATTCTTATATTATGTACTTAGCTTTATTTAAAACCTAGGCAAGGGCTGCCTGATGAGATCTAATGACGCATAATCATTGGCGTCCCCACGCCGTGCTGGCAACGCCGCCTAGCGGATTCTTGTGGGACTGCCAGGTGACATTGGCGGGAGATTTGAACTGAGAATTTCACACGAATATTGGTAAGGAACGTCGATTTGGCTGCAAAATGGTAATGTTTATCTCACTATATAGGTTTTAAATAAAGCTAAGTACATAATATAAGTTTTATTGTAAGGTAAAACTTTTTCATTATTGTTTTTATTATGTTATTGCGATTAACTATCAATTAGTCGTAAAATATACTCGCTTTCGTAAACATTTGAAAATAATTATAATTTAATATTTAAGTGACAGTTTCAACAACATGCCTGCTCAGATGTGTGTATTTATAAGTACATCTGAGTAGTCATAGTTGGAATTATTAAAAACAAAAAGTAATGCTAGATACTATTTTTTATGAATGTCGATATAAGCTATTTTGACTACGTATCCAATATAGAATACATTGAGATTCACGCTATCAGAGTTATACACATATGAAAGGTTATTTATATCATAATAATTACAAGTGTTGTGAAAAGCGATTATAGCTACACACATAGTTAATATACAGTGTTTTAAATTTGCTTAAATTAATTACATGTAGGTACATGATTTTGAAAGATGAAATTTTTCATCAATTTATAAGGCATCATTTCTCTGACAATGAATTGCCTATATTCGTATTGTAATTATGTTGTTTGTAAAAATATTAAATTAAGAATTATGATAAACAATAAAGCTCAAAATTTGTGTGAAATATTGTAGACTTTGTTATTTTTATTCTTTGTAATTTTTTAAAAATAGTAATACCTTTGAGAGTA
Organism: Limnephilus marmoratus; assembly: GCA_917880885.1. Classification (NCBI taxonomy): domain Eukaryota; kingdom Metazoa; phylum Arthropoda; class Insecta; order Trichoptera; family Limnephilidae; genus Limnephilus; species Limnephilus marmoratus. The sequence goes on from OU862929.1 coordinate 19,973,880, forward strand.
ATTAAATATTATTTTACATAAATTTTGTTATAAAAATTATAAAAGATCACGAAATTATATCATTGGTGAAATAAGTAGAATACATCAATGCAAGATTTACTTAAATAGTTTAGTTAATTTAATTTATTATGCCTTTAGGGTATTGCCAAGTTATCATCGTAATTTGGGTAGGTTGATAGACTAGTCGAGATCGGAGTCATCTTTTGCCTTATAGAGATCGTCGTTTTGACTCTGCGCTTTTCTCGTGCGTCTGTAGTATATAGCAGTAGGGCTGTTTGTCTCTTCTGTATGAGACAGCGTGTCTGCTAGTATATAAAGATATTCGGAGATGTACCTGGTGCCTGTGTTGAATTGGGCGATAAAATCGAGTTGTCTCTCTTGAATGCGAGATAGTAGCTATTCAGTTGTCCGTTGGTATTCCTGTTTCCAGTTGCCTGTTGCCTGTTGGCTGGAGCTGTGTCCAGTTGCCTGTTGCCTGTTTGCTGGTGATATCAGTTGCCTGTTGCCTGTTGGCTGGAGCGTGTCCAGTTGCCTGTTGGCTGTTTGCTGTGATGTCAGTTGCCTGTTTGCTGAAGCGTGTCCAGTTGCCTGTTTGCTGTTATGTCAGTTGCCTGTTTGCTGTTATTGCTACAAGTGTTTTTTTGTGTTACTTGAGCATGAGTGGAAGGGACTGCTACTGATGACGAAATCACACATCCTTACTGTGTGGCGCCGCCGTTGTTTTTCGATTTGTTGCTTTTGTATGTGCACGGTTGTTGGCATTTGAAAGCTTTTTCTCCGAATTTGTTGTGGAAATGGCAATATCTGGTTGAATGATTTTAGTATTATTACTGCGTGACCTTGATCGTGGTTTTCATGAGAAATTTTGAGATGAAGACTATGGTTGCCTCCATTCACGGCCGGTACTATAATTGCGGCGTTTTGTGGAGTGATGTGCCCGTCCATTGCTGCCGTTTTGGGTCATCTTCAATTGTTTGACGTTCCGTGTCAGTGTAGCGATTTTTTCGTGTAGATTTTGGAGTACTGAACAGATGTTGGGGTCTTGATTGTAATCGTAATGCGCGGATAATTGCGCTCTCCGCCAAAGCGGGACCAGCGAGTTCCATTGTGGGTGGATTGTTTCCATTGTTGGAAGTTGATTGATCATCCGTTGGGTTCATGTTTATTATGATGATATGGCAAGAAATAGGCAGTAAGGAACAATAATATGTTTGTGAAAAAATATAGTGGTAGGGCAAAAACATTAAAAATTTTTTTAATAAAAGTTGTTGATGTCTTCTAATTATTTTCTAAAATCCCTTACAAGAATCAATGTTGAATATGCTATACTGTATATAAAAAAATATTGCAACCTTGCATTGTATTATTGTTAAGATTCTTCATTTTAAGAACAATTTTTTTTTAAATCATGAAAATGGTACTATTATTGACCTCTATGTTTTAAAATGTTTAATTATTTGCATAATCCAAGACTCAAACCATTTATTTTTAAATTGTTAAACCATTATTATTGCAGTTTTCTATCATTCTGCAATCCACGATTAAATATTACAATGTAAATTCTAGGTAGATGTTAACTTTCAATTATCTGTAAGAATTTTAAAAATTTGCAATCTCATCGTGATTTTGTAACATCTTATTGCACGGTAGGTATAAATGCATGCAAAAATTGGCACATTCCTGGAAAATATTAAATGTATTAGATTGAACGTTACGTCATATGCTTCTTGTCACCCTGCTGATGTTCCATCGCTGCCTGGCTGTCAGCTCTGCTTCCCTGGTGACGGGTAGACTCTGCCCAGATGGAAGACAGCTGCTCTGGTTGAAGACCGCTGCTCTGGTGAAAGTCAGCTGCTCTGGTAAAGGCTGATGGTGAGCTCCGGAACAGGCTGCCAACTGCTTTCACTCTGCTCATGAAGATCTGTTCGGCTCGGATGTCCTTTTGCCGTCGTTTCTGAAATTGATTTCCTTCGCAGTTAATGGTCGTTATAATCACGATACTTTTAAAAATATTAGTTGGGACTATAATTATTAAGATATCAGGTAGGTATATATCATATCCGCAGATATGAGTTTATGGATTAACAGATTACTTCAATTTCGGTAACTCCGATGCAATCGAAATCGCAAAGGGATGTACTACGTACATATTGTATAAAAATTACTGAGAGCATTTAATTCATTAAGATACTAGAAATTTCTAGACTACTGTAATGTAAATTTGAGAAAAGGTTTTTAAAATTGAAATTTAACTTACGTTTTGCTGTCTCAGGACTCCCGATGGCAATCCGCTTCTGGTGGCAATTCGTGGTATTCATTAATGTCAAAAATAAAGCAACATTACGATTACTCTCGTTGATGAATTTAGTGTAACAAGTCAGGTTCACCATTATCCAAGTTCCTGAACTAGACGCTCGTTTTGGAAATACTTATCTCGCATCTAGTCCAGGTTACGATTTTAACTCACTAATCACAGAAGGTAATATATAGAGAAATAATATTAACTACGTAGTACAACTTTTAGTCATTTATTTAATTTAACTTTGCGACAACAATTAAGTACGATTAGGCAAATACACAGAATTACCATCCAGATTCGGATCACCAACGGGAATGAAAACGGGCTTGCTTGAAAAGTGCAAATCACCTCCTTTTCATTGTACGGTGTTGCATGCCTATAAAATACTTTTATGGCTGTAAAATTATTTAAGGAATGTAGGTACCACCATACTAACAATCTACTGTACTTACTCTATCACCAGAGCCATTTGTGCACAATGACAGAAACACACAACAAAGATTTCAAATATCACACATTTGGTATGATTTTTAATACATACTTAATCTATTTTCAGGACTCCTTCCGGCCTTTTCTAGTTGGTCCCTGGTATGCCTGGGGCCCTCCTCTCTCTACTCCCACAATGTTGGTTTGCCTGAGAATCTGCGGCCCCCCTTCTTACAATGTACCAACTTCTTACTTCCTTGGGACTGCTCAGTAAGGTTAGTAAATTAAAATTGTTCAACAGAGCATAAATAATTATTGTCCGTACCTGGTACCCTAACGACTGGAACAATTTTTCTGTACTGTTCTGTTTCGTTGTCTTTTTCATTGTTCATTGTTTCCTCAACTGAGAAAGGCCCTGTTCACGTAAGATTTTTTTAGCATACGTGGGGGACCCAAAAGAAACGAGTATTTATAATAACTTTTTTATTTTTCAATATTTTTACACCAAAATTTGGTCTCCTTTAAAGTGTTCACCATTAGAATGTATGCATTTATCCAACCTTTATTTCCACTGTTCAAAACAATTTTGAAACCCACTGATTGGAATGTCTTCTGCAACAGTATGAAAACATTTACCTTTCAAGTCCCTTTTCATCCTAGGGAGCAGAAAGAAGTCACAGGGAGACAGGTCAGTTGAATAGGGCGGGTGAACAATTTGGGTCATCCATTGGCTTGACTGTTGCTTGGTTTCGGGATCGTACCCATAACACCATGACTAATCACTCAACACCAATAATAACCTTGGAAAAAAATCTGGGTCCTCTACCAGCTGATTTTTCAATTCCTGTTCCCCCCCCACTTCTCTCCTCCACCGCCCGAGTCTTGTTACTTTTGGGTCTCCCTATGTATTTTGTTTCTTCCTATTCTGTTTTGTATATCGGATAGAGTAGGTATGCACAGAGTCGTGGAAGTCTGAAACTCCACTTAAAATGGCTTTAGCCATATCTGGTCATCAAGTATGAATAGCCAGGTACTTCCAAACCTTCCTCTTTCCCATCTCTTTCCTTTCCCCTCTCCCTTCAGCCTCACAACCTACCACAATCGTGATTCAATACAATTCATTATTCGAATGGCAGTGCTGCAATACTGCCACATGTACCATGATGCCACAAGCTTTTCATTTTGAACTGAAACTCACAGAAAGACTCGCTGTCAATAACTTAATTTCATTGGGGTAGTGGACTTTATTATATTGTAAAACACTTTTTAATATGGAGTCGTTTTTATTTACAATCACTTTGAATTTACAACAATGAAAATCAACACTTTATAATAATTTGGCCCGGACCCCGCCTGGGGACTTAAGGGAACTGTACCCTAGGTATGGATTAATGCGAGAAAGAGAAGTATTTTGAACAACACTCTTTTTATACTATTAAAAAATAGAAAATACCCGTAGATAAGGCTTACAACAACAGACAATAATAATAAACAGATGCTCCATCTCCGTCAAAAAATGCTGAAACCTATATCAAAAAATGTTGAAATGCATGATGATAAAACTATTAAAATTATGTACTTTGTAAGACCGTAAATAAATAGACAAACTGAAGTTTTTTCGTCACAAAACACGTGTGCGGATTTTTTTTTTTTTATGATTTTATTTAAACTAAAATTAAAATTCTGAAACATAGCTCTACCAGATAATTTATTGATTTATTTTACTGCATGATTATATGATTTGAAATGTGTGTTGTATAAAACAAAATTTTGTTTGAAAATTTAATAAATCTCCCAACGACCTATGGTATAACCTTATTATACTAAAAATAAACACTTTTCCCAAAATTTAAAACATACCTTTACTAGATAAAAGAGCAATCTTTTGAAATTAATTTATAATTTTTTGTGGAAACGAGTCAATGTCAAAAATTTGATTTAAAAATGACATATTTCCGGTTTTCTCCGGTTATTCCCTTTTAACCCTCGACCCGTCGCGTGGGGTCTTTAAAAGCCCAGGTTTTACAGAAATGCTAATTATGTTCATTTTCAATGTTCCCACTGATTTCTTACCTTAGGTAGCTTCCTAAAAGTGACCATACTTGACTCAAGCGCTGAGAAAATTTAGTTTGCGCATGTGCGATGTGAGATACAGACTTGTGTTTCGGCTTGAGGCTAAAAAAATCAACAAAATACCATGAAAAATCAAGTTTATATGTTTGTTTTATTGTATTTTGTTGATTTTTTTGTTGTAATAATAATAAGTCTATATCAACCTCAAATAGTTAAAAGTTTGATGGAAATTGGTTGGATTTTTTTTTAAAGTTTTCTATTAAAAAATATGTTTCAAAATTTCAAAAAAATGTTCCTTGTTGATTTTTAAGCACTTGCATTGAAAATAAATAACTAATTTTTAACATTTACTTTTATTTCAAAGCAATCATTATCACCTGACTAATCAGTTAAAATAACATATAAAATGTATGCTACAACAACAATTTAATCATATTTATTTTTGGGGTCCTAAGCGACCCCACACGACACCTCGCGTTACAAAAAAGGCGCGACGGGCGGAGGGTTAAGGGTGGGTTGTTTTAAAAAATTTAATGAATTCATCAAATATTTGAAGTTAATTTTCACATTCGGTATAAGTTCTATTCAAGTTCTGTGATTTTTTAGTTTCATGCAGCAACTGGTCTATAATGATATAATAACAGAACTTGAATAGAACCTCCACAGAATGTGAAAATTAACTTCAAATATTTGATGAATTCATCAAATTTATAGAAACAACCCGACCTAAGAGTTTACTCATAGATGATACTGGTAACAAATAAAGCTGTCGATAATGCAGGGATTGCGACTTAGATAAATACGATTGCAATCCCAAGGTCGAGGCCTAGAATCATTCCTACCGCCTGCTAATAAGCCACCAAAGCTTCTTGTAATCTACCACCAATAAAAGTACTAAGTGTTTTGTTGACTGCGGGAGTTTTTATTTAAAGAGTTTGTGAGGAAACACAAAGTTACAACAATAATAATTGATGTCTCTTTCCCGAAAGATCTTTTGCCTCCAATGCAACCTTTTTAATTGAATGGTTATCTTTTGATCTTACAGCCGGATGGAAAATATGTCTTCTTGGAAATCTCTCGTCCAACAGAGAGGAGGAACCAGAGGGAAACCTCTTCCCTCTCAGTTCACTGTTAAAATATTCCTTGGAATCATAGACATATGAATATTAATAGACCTGCCCTAAGCGATAAAAGCGTATTATTTCCCCCTCCCCATACCGGTTCCATTGGAACCGGCTGGGATCGAGTACGGCTTCGCGTGAATCTAAAAAATGTGATGTCATCATTCTTCTGCGAGCCAGCGTCGAGCACTCATCGGCGCATTTTACGAAATAACACGGCAAAAATAGTGACTTGTGTTTTGAAAACGTGTAAAAATAGAAGTGAAAAAGAGAATAAACCCAATAGGCCACTTGCATGGATTTCATAACGACTTGGAAAAAATCATGTGGATAGATCTTTTTACTAAGATTAAGAAAATGTTAGTAAAATTGTATAGAAATGTACAGTTTTTGTTATTTTTAAATAAATAAATCCATTATTTAGGCTTGTGACGTCACTACATGAAAATGTCCCGTCTCCGAAAATGTTCCTATTATTTTTTTAAAATTCCACACTGATTTATTTTTTTATATGGCATCACTTTGATTTCAGGCGAATTTTTGAATTCGTTCACTAGATTTATTGTTTGTTCTCTGCGAACTTATCATTTGGTTTCACTTTTTGACAGATGCTCTGAAGAGAACCCCGTACTTTTAATGATCTACGGGGTTCTCTTCAGAACGTGCAGATGTTGTCGGTACGTGTTTTAGAGGTATAATGATTATGGTGCTGATTTTAACAAAATTAAATTTTATAATATTCGTATTATTATTATAATTTACAAGTACAAGTATATTACAAGTACAAGTACAAGTTTACAAGTACAAGTGGCCTATTGTTGTATTACATTCCATAGGAAAGCATTATTTTACTTTATTGTAAGCTTATTCAGATCACATAATATGGTCGTTTTTGTAACACACACTATCACTCGAGACACATGGCGTGTACTCGTCGCTGTTTTGTAGGGTAAGTAAATTATGAAACATTTGTAAAAGTGTCTTAACTAAATACGTCAACAAAATATTGGACTATGAAAATAGGCGAACTTTACTTTGCTGTATTTGGAATTTGTAAATTTGTTCATTTCGCGGCGAGCAATTCGCGCTCCCATGTAAAAAGGTCTATTCATTAAAGAGCAGATTTTACTTTTAAGAACTAAATGGTGATATTATAATGCGAGATGCCCAAATACTCTCAGATTGAGTTATTGACGAATCACATATCACTGAATTCATCTTCCCGCTCTGCGCCCCGCTGTAGTTGGTTTCTTCCCCTCACCTTTATGTTCTGGTCTATTAATATTCATATGTCTATGCTTGGAATGGAATATGAATGCCCCAAGGGACACAGGTAAATGCAATAATCCTTATTTTTCTATTTTATGTTTTCCTATAATAATATATGAGCTGACTAATGCCCCCATATGTTTTTAAAAACAATGATGTCTTGTTGTTTTAAGGTAGAGTTCCGAGTACAACGACAGTAGCGTCAGTAATGCTGTATCAATGTCGCCGCGACAAAGCGCACTAAGCAAATGCATGAGAGCATATTCGAACACAGCGATACTGACGCAGTGTCAGCAATGCGCCGTCTCTGCAGGCCCGGACTGGGACCATTTGAGGCCCTCCGCGAAAACCTGTAAAGGGGCCCGCTAACGTGGGGTGGGGGGGGGCTTCAGAAAACAGGGCCTCCCTCGGATAATTTTTGAAAATCAGGTGTTTGAAAACAATGAAAACACGTTTCTACGCTATATTGGCACCTATAAAGAAGAAGAAATTCAGATAGGTTTTTACACAAATATTATGATTTTCGACTTTTGTTGACTGTATTATTTATTGAAATAAGAATTCAAAGTATTTTTAGAATACCACAACACTACTAAAAACATGCTGTAGAACTGCCAATAATTATAACGGAGTTCAAAATAAAGGACAGGATTTTATTCACACCAAAGCATTAATGAATTATATCAAAAATTATTTGTGTAGTAACAATAATGACAAACGGATTTTAGGGATTAGAAAAATAATACTAACATTTAAAAAAAATCCTGTGTGTTTAACAGTTTACAATGTTGTATACTAGAATAGAAGGGGCTTAATTTAACTGAAATGATTCGACATTTTGCTCCCCTAGCCCTAAAGTAACAGTTTCTTTGTAAGCAACTCACTTGTTAAAGCTACTTCATCTATTATTTTATTTTTGTCCAAATTATAAAATAAATCCCTCTCAACCAGACTGGAAATAAGGTCTTGGCCGAAGGACGACCGAAGTCGATTTTTGACGATTTTAAGTTTAGAAAAAACTCGTTCACATGTGACTTGGGTTCAAGGTATGGTAAGAACAAATTTATATACAATATTGTTACAATACACAAATACGCCACTGCGCAAACTACAGTTTCACTCCCTCGCCGCTAGCTTACCGGCGCGCTACGGGCGGCGGAACCCAAGCAAGCCACCGTCGACAGCGAGCCGCCAACCGCACTCTTCTCCAGCGCCTGGCTTGAGCGCCCGTGTTGTCGTAAACCGTTCCGCACAGTTCCGGAACATTCTGCAAGCCATGATGCAGCGTGTTTTGCATAGTGACTTGCGGGAACTCCAAGAATGGCTATATTCTTTCCCGTCACTGAATCTATAAGAGTTCAGCCCCCAGCTGTAAGTACCCAAGCTGTTTTCCCCCCTTATTTGCGTGTGTTCGCAGTAAATTCACCGCGGAGATAAATAGCCCTTCCAGAGAGATTATAGAGATAGATTCCTCCTTTTTAGATATAACTGTTGTTGCTACCCTGAATTACTATGTATGCATTATTGTGATATTGTGTTTACGCAGGTGTTTTACCCAATATAACTGATGTTTACCCTGATTACTGGTTTCACTGCCTTCTCCCAGCCCGTAGGAATTTGAGCTTTATTTCAGGAAAGACCCACACACGCCTCACAGATCCTACCACCCTGGTGGTGAGGGCCTCTCCCGCTCTGCTGACTAAAACCTGAGCTAGTCTGTCGGCAGAATGTAGGGACCCCCATTTAGGTCCGCTAACAATATACAGGTTGGTAAACAGTCCAGATTGAGTAAGTTCAAACAGAACAGAAAAAGTACATGTCAAACACTGGAAACATTGTCTATTTTCAGAGCAGTAAATGTCAGCATTTGTTTCCGCTGCCGTTGGGTCCAAATCGTCTTCTTCGTCACTGCATCTGTCTCCGTAGTTCTCAGTGGACTCTGCCGCTATGAAGTTGCTGTATTGTTGTGCAAACTGTCGCAGCTCTATCAACAGCCGACTTCTTTCAATTTTACACAGTTTAGAAACACTGTGCAGAGCTTCTGTGGGAAATGTTTGGAGTTTCAAGATAAAGTCAAACTTTTTGGGGTCCAACCAAGAGCAATTCTGTAAAACGTCTTTGTTTGCGCAAAATATTTCTTCAGTACTCATCCTCGCATAGTCTAAAATATCAAAATATACAATTTTGTAATGTTGAACTGTTGAAATAGAGTCAGTTTCATCTTTTGATTTTTCACCGGGCATTAATTTTTTCTTTGACATTCTTTTTCTCTTAAAGTCCAATTCTAACTCGACGTCAATGTTATTTTCGTCTAGCTTAAGATTAACTGCACTTACATAGGCTGTTGTTTTTGCGTACAAAACTTCAAAATACGCATCATTCCTTTTGTCCTTAACTTGATGGAGCAGTGTTTGTACTAAGTTCCAAGCTAAAGCATAATCAATGCTTTTACTTTGCAAGTACTTAGAAACAGGGGAAGTGACCAAAAACAAATCTAGCATAACAAATGACATAAACAAGTTTTCAAATTTGGACCATTGACTTATCAGGTTTCTTGCTGTGAATCGAGTTTTGTTGTCAAAACTTCCATCAGAGATTTCTTTAAACACAGAAATAAATTAAAGAACTTAGCTGAATTAACACTGTCTTCACTGATTAAGAATTCTTCATCAACAATTGATGAAAGAGCCTTATGTTTGCTCCACCACCTCGTTGCTCCTATTTTTTGCAACCTGTACAACTTGTCGTGAGCAGTATATTGTATTTTTGTTTCCTTTTCCCAGACGGCCATTCTCTTGTGCGATGAGCTTACAAATACTGCAGATTCTTCCACTAATCCAAACAAGTTCTCAGCTTGTAGTAACTTCACTGTGCATGAAGTACCGGATTATCCCTAAGGCAGAGTAGGCAACTGCCTAGGGGCCCCGCATCGGCTAGGGGCCCCGCGTCCCGAGAAAAATTTATTGCTTCAATTAGTGAGCAACGAAGTTTCGGAAAAAGTCAGCTTAACTAATGTTCACAACATGCACAAATAATAAATAAAAAGTCTATAATTAAAACAACTATATAAACATGTTTGTATTTTACTTTTCTTTCCTTCTATTTGTTGCAACATTACTTAGTATCTGAAGTGATTGAAGGTGCCGTGTGTGGTTTATATTGGCATTTGTTTTGTTTTATTTTTTTTATTATTTAATTAATTATAATGTATTACAAAAAAAACATGGTAACACATTATTCCCAATGAGTTAAGAAACAAACTCATTTTGGGAAGGACAGACACATATAAGTACATTTTACATGGATATTACATAGATATTACAAGTTAAAAAACATAAAATAATAAGAATAAAAGTTGCATTGTCAAGAATAGAGATTTTTTTTATAATTATATGTTTAAAATATAAATGTTGTACAAGCTTCTGTATGCAGTACCTATCTGCTTGCTAAAATTCTTTGGGAAACGTTGTCTGGAAGAGATCACTTTAGTGACAAGACGGCTCATTGTAATGTTTTTTTTTTTATAATATATATTTTTGTAGAAACAAGAAATACATAGAAATGTATGTGTCCTTTTGTGTGCAATAAAAGCATTATTGTATTGTGTTCGTTTTTTTATTGAATAGAGTGATGGCATACCTTTCGTAATATAGTAAAAGAACAGATTAATTATGAATAAAATTACGTTTTGGTAAAAAAAAAATTTTTTGGAAGTTAGAAAAGGGGGAAGTGCAGTGGCGAACTAAGCCCGACAGAAGCCCGGGGCGGCAAAGTTGAATTGAATCCCCCCCCCCCCCACCGTTAGTCCGCTATTGGTAAGGGGGCCCCGAGACGTTTAATCCGGCCCTGCCAACATGACCAGTTTAAGGAAATTACCATGATTTTGTAAAGAATCAAGAGCGTAGGCTGCTTCTGCTTTGTCACCTTTGTAAGCAATGCCTTGCCTTCCTATAAACAAAACTACGTCTATCAAACGTTGGATGACCAATCTTCTAGTTTGAATTTCACTTTCTTGCTGTTTAGTTTGGTTGGTATTCAGGAGATTTGAAATATCGTAGCCCTTTCGACTTTGAAAAGCTGCTTTCGCAGCAAGTTCATGATGGGTAGAGTTTTTGTGTATTTCTACTGATTTATACACATTTTTTGAATAAACATCATAACTAGTAATGTAGGTAGAGTATCTGTGTCCTTTATCTCCAAAAGCCATACAGCACGAACAGTACACTTTATTCAGCTGAATTGAATATGATAACCATTTTCGGTGTATTTTTTCACCACTTGGCAAATGTCGGTAATAAAGTTTAGAAGGCTCAAATGGCAATTTTGTACCTTTTCCTTCTACAACTTGAATAGGATGTTTTTCCATGAAAGCTTTTTTAATCGTGATTGGATCACTTTCGTATGGACAAATGAAACACCCAAGTTGTTGTTTAGCTGCATCACAGGTCTCCTGATTTTCTTCATCATCTTCTGAATCAGAATTGGAGCTTGATTCGCCGACAAGAGATGATGGATGATGGTTTATATGTGGGTGATTGCAAGCAGGCGCCTCACCCCTCTCAACTATACAAGAAGAAGTTGATGCTCTTCATTAGGGAATCCCCTTTACTATCCCATACTGTAACTAGAATTAATTATGATTTTCAAAATCATAACTAATTGTAGTTACAATATAATTAATTTAAAACATTGCTCGTAATAATTATATTTTGACCATTGATGAATAAATCGACAAACTACTATCCATATTGTGCATAAAGTACATCCTAATGACGTAGGCCTTAACACATTTCTATTGTGAATTTATCCCCAATATGAGAAAGTTTTTTATACAGTTTATTTTGTTTGAATTATAAAAATTAATTAGCCCTATTAGTAAAAACCTTTAAAGTAAAAAAAGCAAAAAGTAATATTGTTAAGTTCTTAGTACGTGACGTAAAAATGTAGAATAAATAGAACAAAATTTCAAAAAATTACAACCCATAATAAAAATAATTAATCTAAAATTTCGATGACCTTACCTACAGTCGTGTCATCATTTATCTCTGAGGTAGAGCTTGATGGTTTTAACCACGTAAACATTGAACTGGCACACTGGAAATCTTCTTGTTTCTTTTTCTTATTCTCCTCTCTTTTTTGAAAACCACTCTTGTAAGTTCTCTTCATTGTTTTTGTTCCGTTCGTGATATTAATTAATCAAATAATGTACCACAACTCAACTCTAAATAAAAAATTTAATTTAACAATTTAACTTTAAAAAACTGCGCTGTAAATTTAGCAAACCACATCGCATAAAATCGACTTGTAGTGGCTTGAAAACAATAGTGTGGGGTGGATGTTATTATAAATGTAGGAAAGGGGGGAGGGGAAGGACGATATGCCCTACTGAGTGATCAGCTGATCTGATAGGACATCGCGGTGCAGTTGTCGGTATTAGTTAATTTATGAGTTGTCTGCTGGACAGTGGACACACGACACACGTCACCGCGCAGATGATGCGGATGACAGTGGATCGTATAAAGCTTTTGTATACACGGCGAAATATAAACAGTTGTTGAACATGTTCTACTTTTGGAAAATGTAATTTTTTTTTCGAAAATGTGAACAAACATTACCAAGAACACAAAATAACTAATAACAAGACAAAAACTTTTTTTTTGTTCTTTTTGTGGGGCCCCTTCAAGGCCCCCTCGCCCCAGGGGCCCTCCGCGACGCGCAGCGATAGCGACAGAGCAGTGTTTGCGCACGCTACGGTGATTGATTTATAGTTTTATTTGTAATTATTATTTCTGAACGGTTGTGTTTATTTGGGAATAGAACATTTTATTCCATGACAATGATTTGATCCCATCTGCTCTGCCCTTCCCCGCCTCCCTGGACAGTTGGCAATAATACAGTGCATTCACGCAGAACATATTTAGTTGTAACATTTTGACACAATGCAAGGTTCAATTGTAAATGAACTGTTTTCTTGGTGAAATTATTCAGTGAACTACATCACAGATGGTGATCTCATATTTCAGTGAACTACATCGCAAATGAATCCTTCCACTTTTATCTCCCTTGAGTGTTTCCCTCCCCCCCGGTGACCAAAAACCTAAGCACTCCACCGCTCATTTGTACCAATCGTGGTTTTTTGAAGACCCCCCCCCCTAAACGTGTCACGTAGTATGTAGAAAAGAATATAAAAACACCACCAAAAAAGGGTTTGGAGTAAAATTGCAAATATTTCACATGAGATTGATTCATAGTACGTATATCTAAATAGATAAAATAAATAGGAGCTAGACAAGAAAATTAGGTCGACCACATAATAACTGGAGTCTACCGGCAATATTGTCGCGGCCCTCAAAAATGACTAACGCATAAATGACGCGGCGACACTGACTAAGCATCGCTGACAAAAATGTGCATGGAACCCTAACTTTAGCTGTCGAACAGTAATGAATGGTCTGATTCCCGCCATTTATTTTTATTTGAAATACACTTCACTCCACTTCTATAGCAAGCCTTCAATTGTTAACTATTGACATAGGTTGTATCGATAAGAACGGAAATTACAATAGATAAATATTGTGCTTTTTAAAAAATACACTAACCACTTAACCAGCCGTGGCCAGAGTAAGTATCGCGTCCGCCGACTAGTGTGTCGTAATGATTTTGCAACTGGATAATTTCACAATCTCACAGACTTCTTCATTTTTTTCATTTTATGGACATAACAGTGGGATACTGAAGTTATTCAGTAGTAGCCACTTAATGATATCGGGTTATTACTTGGTTCAGCTTGAAACTGACAAAGGTAACATTCTCCTTCGATGTGTTGTGTTGTTTGAATATATCCACATTCACACAATCTTTTGTGCAGTCAACATCTTCTGAGGGAGAGAAAAACCTGGCAGTATAATAATTGGTTCACAATAGGGTGCTTACAATTTACTTAACAAGAAATTATACTTGATATAAAAATCACACAAAAAGAAAGTCGATAACTCTTTCCCTTTTAGTAAGATTATTAGTTTGATGTCTATCAAAGCCTGAATCATGTATATACGTCGGTTGTTCAAAAAGTAACGGGAATTTGAAATATTCAGCAGTATTCATTTTTTAGTTTGTCTGTGGCAGCCGCTAAGGTTAGACGTGTTTTTTTATAAGCTTGGTGATTTTTGTTTTTTTTTTTAAATGGATCAAAGAATTTGTATCAAATTTTGCGAAAAAAAATTAAATAAAGTATGTGAAATGTTAACAAAGGCCTATGGTGAGTCTGCTATGAGTAAAAAACGGGTTTACGAGTGGTATAAGCGTTCCAAGATGGTTGTGAAGACATTGAAAATGACGAGACGCCCCAGCACATCAAAAACTGATGAAAACGTGGAAAAAGTGAAAGAAATGGTTATGAACGATCGCCAAATCACAATCAAATGTTGATTGAGCCTTAGTTTCGATGTCATATCCGTAAACCCATGTTTCGTCACCTGTTATAACACGTTTCAGTAATTCTGCAACGTCGTTGACTTCATTTAGTGCTGTGGTCATTAAACTGCGGCCCGTGGCAGATATGTTCGGCCCGCACAAATATCTGCCTTTTTTTTATATATATTTTGTTATTTCATGTACAATTATATTAACCTGCTTTTTCTTTTTTTTTTCAAATATTTTGTGTATGCATGCCCTTATGATTTCAAAACGTTCATTACAATTGATTTAAAAACGCCGAGTTGGTTTTTGAACACTTACTAAGTCGATTTGGAAAGCGTGCATAGTGTACGTCACAGGTTCTCAACGTGGGCGATAACACCCCCTAGTGGGTATTTGAGACTTTCAGGGGGATAGTAGAAGACCCAGAGAAAATTAGGGGGCGTTGAAATGGCACAGTGAGGGAGTAGTCAGGTAAAAAAAATAGGGTCTAAAAAAGACAAAAAAAACACGCTAATCGCATAGTAATAAAGCAAAGTAAACTTTATATTCGGTTAATTTTTGTTATTGTACGTATTGTAATCATTTTTACTAAGTGTGCGAAAATTCACATAGGTATTTCGGAAATTCGGGAAGTGGATGAAAATTGAACCGAAAGATTCCATTACATTCATTTCTACATTAAATTGAAATATACATGTAATATTATTTTTTATTGTATAATAAAAAATAAAAAAATATATAATATTACATATTATTTTTTTTTTATACGCACCAGATTTAAATGTCCGGGTTAAATTTTCCCCACAGGAAAAACTAAACCCTTTCACACACTTCCCAAATGATCATCTAGTTAATCCACGCTATGCAATTTCACTATATAAGTATTATAAATACAAAACAATACAAGAACAACATGTCAACCTACCAGAGACCAAATGGGAAAAAAATTCACCGACTCCAAATATTTTCATATCAGAGGGTTTAACTCTGTAGAATTCCTAATTGAACCTATAAATCCTACCGATCCCTCAATATAAATATTTAAAAAATATTTTGTTATCCTACATGTATTTAAAATGACTGATTTTTGCATTTTTATATATAAATTCTTTGACAAATCTAATATGCCTAAATTTTGAATGAGGTATAATGCCAGTAGCCGAAATAACAAATGGTAATATTTTTATAGTCTGAGAATGCCGAATTCTTTTAATCTCATTTCCTAAATCTGTGTATTTTCTTATTTTTTCAGAAACAGTTTTTTTTTAATATTACAAGAATTTGGAATAGCTACATCAATGATATATGTTATTTTTTTAAATTTTGTCGTGTAAAACTATATCAGGTCTATTATGACTAATTGTTCTGTCTGTTAGTACAGTTTTATCATAATATATTTTATAAAATTCATTTTCTAAAAATTAATTTGGTTCATATTCATAATATGGTACTACATTACGGCAATCAATCAAGTTATGTTTAATTTCCAAACTTTGGTGAATTATTTTTAAAACCAGATTGTGCCTAAATGTATACTCGGACGGCGCTAATATAGAACATCCCGATATAATATGTTCTATAGTTTCCGGAAAAGCCAAACATTTTCTACATAAATCATCAATTTGATGTATATCTTTGATTATATGCTTCCTATAATTTTTAGTATTAATGACTCTATCTTGAATAGCAAGCATAGATCCTTCTATTTCTGCGCTTAACTCTCCAATACTCAACCATTTGTTTGACGAAAGTTTGTCAACATACGTTTGGTTGAGATAATTGAAGTGTTTTGCGTGGATAATTTTATTTGACCAGGAATCTAATAATTCCTGGTTAGTATTTATAAGAATGTTGGCATTCTCGTCATATAAATTTAAAGGTGTAATGTTTCTATCTGCCTTTCAAATTATTACTCTCTAGCAATCAGTTTGGTTTCAGAGAAAATAAAGGAACGAGTGATGCAGTGTTGAAGGTATTGTCGAAAGTCACTAGTGCCCTGGATTATGGAAACAAAGCAGTAGCTGTGTTCTTAGATCTATCAAAGGCATTTGACACGGTTTCCCATGGATTACTCCTCAAAAAATTATCTTCTCTTGGCATTCAATGTACAGCATTAAGTTGGTTCAAATCCTATCTTAGCGATAGAACACAACAAGTAGAGATAAATGATAATTTAAGCACAAGCAAACAAATCTCTTTTGGGGTTCCACAAGGTAGTGTACTTGGACCAATATTGTTCTTAATCTACATTAATGATTTGTGTAATTTAGATATTCCAGGTAACATTGTTAGTTTCGCTGACGACACTGCTTTAATATTTGAGGGTAAAACCTGGAAAGATGCTTTTGACAAATGTGAATCAGGATTAAGAATAGTGGAGGTAATCCACCTCTTACCCGCCCTGGTATAAGTAACTGATGGTTACTCCTTCAAGGCTCTCGCAAGATTCTAATTTTTTTTGTTAAACGAAGCTACATTTATTTATTTTGAACGAATCTAGACCTCCAGTGTCCATGCATACGTTGTTAGTAAGCAGTATGCAAGTGCTTAACAGGAAAACAAAATGCACAAAATAGGTTAGTAAGACAAAGATAAATTAAACAAGGCAAAAGAAAAAAAACTCATTCATGAGGCTCCATGAGGTGGCATTGCATCTGTAAAAAACCTGCAAGCACATGCATAAAATAGAGAACATAAGTAATACAATAAATCTCAAATCAATTGGCAAGTACCAACAAAATATGTAAATGGCTTTCGGTCTGACCATAAACTACACTTAGCTTCCGTGTCCCTTAGCCAACCACTCTGTGAAGCCTCAAAGAATGTTAACTGAATATTTGGGGTAAAATACCCGAAGACTAAAAGAAAATTCAGCGTTGGGTAGTCAGAGGCAGGACAAAGGACAGTCAAGGTCGTCTGATCAAACCTCAAGCCTTCACATGTCATTGGGGGAGGCGCAGGTAGATTTGAAAAGGATCTGCAAAATTAATTATTTAACTAAAGATGAAGCAGGGACAAGGTCCAGCACCCCCCCCCCCCCCCCCCCCCCCATATGGGGATCAGGATTAAGAATAGTAAAGAGTTGGCTAAATAATAACATCTTAACTTTGAATACATCAAAAACAAAATATGTAACTTTTAGCATACCTATCATCAAAAAGTCAGCCTTCCAACACTCATAATCTAATTATACACAATTGTCTGCAAAATTGTAATTGTAATTGCCACCCTTTAGAAAGAGTAGACTGTATAAGGTACCTAAGTGTAAATATTGATAGATATTTGAGATGGAATGACCATATTGACATGTTAACAAAAAATATCAGAAGACTTACCTATATTTTTAAAGAACTTCGTCATAGGTATATTTGATAAAGAGAAATTAAAATCTGTCTATTATGCCTTTTAGTCCAATCTCAACTTTCTTACAATATAGTACGCTGGGGATCCTGTCTAAAGTCCAATGTAGAACCACTAAATATTGCTCACAAATTAATTCTTAAAGTCATGTAGGTACAAAAAAAATTTTCGTTATCCATCTAAACTACTTTACAAGGAATCTAATGTTATGTGTATAAAACAGCTGTACATTACTAATATAATAATTTGTAGATTTTTTATCAATACTAAATCTGCAGAAAGAACCAAACAAATCCATACCACTAGAATTGGCTCAACAATGAACTTTATGGCAATACATACTAAAACATCTTTTGGCCAAAGAAACTGTTCATACCAATTCAAATTAATAAATTACGTTGTATTAACCACTTAATTATTTATAAAAACCGACATGTTTCGTCAGCAAAGCTGACTTCCTCATGGTTTTGACAGAATAAAAAAATCCTGAGGAAGTCAGCTTTGCTGACGAAACATGTCGGTTTTTATAAATAATTAAGTGGTTAATACAACGTAATTTATTAATTTGAATTTAAAATGTTACCAAAAAATAATTTTGCACTATTAGAAGAATTTATTTATACCAAGCTCCAATTATGTTTGATATTCTGCCAGACCACCTTAAATCTTCCAATTCATTAGCTAAATTTAATAAACAAAAAATTTTACAAAACGAAAAAACGACTTCAAAAAATGGACTAAAAAGTAAAAAAATAATTTCGTATTCTTCTACAACTTTATAATCAACTTACCTTTTCTACTCATCAGTATGTAGGTACGATTGTTATTTTTGGAGTCTAGGTAATAATTTTAATCTAATTTTACTAGGTTGGCACCTAGTGTAATTAAATACATCACCAAGGAAACAGTAAATAAATGCATCACCAAGGCAACGGAAAAATAACAACCAGTGCAAATAAAAATCTGGTGATAGATCAATCACTGAAATATTAATGTAAATGGTATGCAAATAAATAGTGTCACAGACAATTGTGTTGTTTTTAATAGTTTGTGAACCCAGAATGTAACTAAAAACGTAACAATTGGTGTCAGGTGTGATGTGAAGATGCAGTAAGGGTATTGCAAACTATTCCGCTGACAGAGCGCCAGGATTATGAGGGACTGTCTGATGGTTTTGAGGGACTGCTTGTTGCAGTCTAACATCAACCGAATAGGGTTCCCGAAGCTGGGTGGCCGTGGGAATGGGCTGGACTGGAGGATCTTGCGGAGCATGTTCGAGGAAATCTTCCGATACACTGGCATATTGGTTCTGGTATGCTGTTACCACAGTGGGTCAGATGCAAGTAACTG
This sequence comes from Limnephilus marmoratus, assembly GCA_917880885.1. Lineage (NCBI taxonomy): Eukaryota > Metazoa > Arthropoda > Insecta > Trichoptera > Limnephilidae > Limnephilus > Limnephilus marmoratus. The sequence continues at coordinate 19,993,197 of OU862929.1, forward strand.
TAAAACTGTGGCTTGTCATTTCTTTGCGTCGGCTCGATGCAATCGTGGACCAGATTGAGAATACCTTCATGAAGGAAATTCGGGGCCTGTTCCTGGACGAAACAGCCCTTAGGAGGGGGCAATATAAAGGGAAGAACATTACGGTGCCAACCTAGTGTAATTAAATAAATCACCAAGGAAACAGTAAATAAATGCATCACCAAGGCAACGGAAAAATAACAACCAGTGCAAATAAAAATCTGGTGATAGATCAATCACTGAAATATTAATGTAAATGGTATGCAAACTAATAGTGTCACAGACAATTGTGTTGTTTTTAATAGTTTGTGAACCCAGAATGTAACTAAAAACGTAACAATTGGTGTCAGGTGTGATGTGTCAGATGCAGTAAGGGTATTGCAAACTATTCCGCTGACAGAGCGCCAGGATTATGAGAGATTGTCTGATGGTTTTGAGGGACTGCTTGTTGCAGTCTAACATCAACCGAATAAGGTTCCCGAAGCTGGGTGGCCGTGGGAATGGGCTGGACTGGAGGTTCTTGCGGAGCATGTTCGAGGAGATCTTCCGATACACTGGCATATTGGTTCTGGTATGCTGTTACCACAGTGGGTCAGATGCAAGTCACTGTAAAACTGTGGCTCGTCATTTCTTTGCGTCGGCTCGATGCAATCGAGGACCAGATTGCCGATACCTTCATGAAGGAAAATCGGGGCCTGTTCCTGGACGAAAGAGCCCCTAGGAGGGGGCAATATAAAGGGTAGAACATTACGGTGCCAGCCTAGTGTAATTAAATACATCTCCAAGGAAACAGTAAATAAATGCATCACCAAGGCAACGGAAAAATAACAACCAGTGCAAATAAAAATCTGCTGATAGATCGATCACTGAAATATAAATAAAACTGTATAATGTAAATGGTATGCAAATAAATAGTGTCACAGACAATTGTGTTGTTTTTAATAGTTTGTGAACCCAGAATGTAACTAAAAACGTGACAATTGGTGTCAGGTGAGATGTGTCAGATGCAGTAAGGGTATTGCAAACTATTTCGCTGACAGAGTGCCAGTACTATGAGCAGTCTGGAAATGCGGTTCGGTAATCGTCACATGGAACAGAACTAACAACAAGAGTTGGAGCGGCAGGCACCAGCCATCGGAGAGGTGGCGCAACTCAACAGGGAGGGACAACTGATTTTCTGCTTGGTGACCAGGGAGACGACCCAAGTTACGCCGGAGTACCGAACCATTTGGGACTGTCTGATGGTTTTGAGGGACTGCTTGTTGCACTCTAACATCAACCGGATAGGGTTCCCGAAGCTGGGTGGCCGTAGGAATGAGCTGAACTGGAGGATCTTGCGGAGCAAGTTCGAGGAAATCTTCCGATACACTGGCATATTGGTTCTGGTGTGCTGTTACCACAGTGGGTCAGATGCAAGTCACTGTAAAACTGTGCCTTGTCATTTCTTTGCGTCGGCTCGATGCAATCGTGGACCAGATTGACGATACCTTCATGAAGGAAATTCGGGGCCTGTTCCTGGACGAAACAGCCCTTAGGAGGGGGCAATATAAAGGGAAGAACATTACGGTGCCAACCTAGTGTAATTAAATAAATCACCAAGGAAACAGTAAATAAATGCATCACCAAGGCAACGGAAAAATAACAACCAGTGCAAATAAAAATCTGGTGATAGATCAATCACTGAAATATTAATGTAAATGGTATGCAAATAAATAGTGTCACAGACAATTGTGTTGTTTTAAATAGTTTGCGAACCCAGAATGTAACTAAAAACGTAACAAATGGTGCCAGGTGTGATGTGTCAGATGCAGTAAGGGTATTGCAAACTATTCCGCTGACAGAGCGCCAGGATTATGAGAGATTGTCTGATGGTTTTGAGGGACTGCTTGTTGCAGTCTAACATCAACCGGATATTGTTCCCGATTTCATTTCACACACGTGCTGTGTGCGTAGCTCCTAAACGAATGGACCGATTACAATGCGTTTTTTTTTGTTTAATAAAGCTGACGTGTGATCCAGGTGGTTCTTAGCTACAATTCATGAAAATCTGTTCATGCGTTTCGAGGTTATCAGCTCCTTTGTGTTGGGGGTTGCTTAAAATTAAAAAAAATCTTAAAAATTATAAATTATAGTATCCTTTGCTAGCATTGTAAAACGTCAAGTTAGTTCTTGACATTTTTTTATACTTTATTTGTCTTCCTAATTCGTGTCTCTCTCTTAATGGGTGTATTATGGTCTCTTTGTGGATGTATTATGGGGATACTTTCTAATATTTTCATTATTTCCAGGAGAACACTTGTCCCTCCCCCGACATCCCAACAACGGAGATCCTTTACCGGCACTCCATTAACTCGGGCTCCAGGGCCGGTCGGGCCCCGCCGAGGGGGACACTTGCTGTCCATGTCTAGTCTGCTGGGCCTGCAGCCGAGGTAGTCTCAGCCGCAGCAGTCACCCAGGGTGAGCACACCGATGCCGAGGGCGTCTCAGCAAGGGGTGAGTCTCATTTCATTTGTATAACTTATGAATAGTTGTTATAATAGTTGACTTTCAGATGTTTTAAACACGTGAACGTGTAGTGGTAAGTCGTTTGTAGCCGTAAGTTGTTCGTACTCATAAGTATTTCTTTCGTAATCGTAAGTTGTTCGTACTTATAAGTATTTCTTTGTCGTAAGTTGTTCGTAGTCGAAAGTCGTTTGTAGTCGTAAGTTGTTCGTATTAGTAGTCGTAGTTCTTAGTCGTAGTTGTAAGTCGTTAAGACCCGTTAAGTGTTGGGCAGGCACCACCTTCAGTGGTACCGTAAGACCCGTCAGTTGGTACGTATATGTAACAAGCCGGGATCGGTTTGTTATATATACGTACTATTCGTAGTCGTAAGTATTTCGTAGTCGTAAGTTGTTCGTACTCATAAGTTTTTCTTAGTTGTAAATTGTTCGTAGTCGTAAGTTGTTCGTACCCATAAGTTTTTCTTAGTAGTTAGTTGTTCGTAGTCGTAAGTCATTCGTACTCGTAAGTATGTCGTAGTCGTATGTTGGTCGTACTCATAAGTATTTCTGAGTCGTAAGTTGTTCGTAGTCGTAGTCCGAAGTCGTAGTCGTAAGTCGTTAAGACCCGTTAAGTGTTGGGCAGGCACCACCTTCAGTGGTACCGTAAGACCCGTCAGTTGGTACGTATATATAACAAGCCGGGATCGGTTTGTTTTATATACGTACTATTTGTAGTCGTAAGTTGTTTGTAGTCGTAAGTCGATCGTACTCGTGAGTATTTCGAAATCGTAAGTTGTTCGTACTCATAAGTATTTCTTAGTTGTAAGTTGTTCGTAGTCGTAAGTCTTTCGTACTCATAAGTATTTCTTAGTTGTAAGTTGTTCGTAGTCGTAAGTTGTTCGTAACCATAGGTTTTTCTTAGACGTAAGTTGTTCGTAGTCGTAAGTCGTTCGTAATCGTAAGTATTTCGTAGTGGTACGTTGTTCGTACTCATAAGTATTTCTTAATCATAAGTTGTTCGTATTCGTAAGTTTTCGTACCCATAAGTTTTTCTTAGTCGTAAGTATATCGTAGTCGTAAGTTGTTCGTACTCATAAGTATTTCTTTCGTTGTCGTAAGTTGTTCGTAGTCGTAAGTTGTTTGTACTCATAAGAATTTCTTAGTCGTAAGTTGTTCGTAGTCGTAAGTCGTTCGTACTCGTAAGTATTTCTTTCGTAGTCGTAAATTGTTCGTAGTAGTAAGTTGTTCGTACTCATAAGTATTTCTTAGTCGTAAGTGGTTCGTAGTCGTAAGTTGTTCGTACTCATAAGTATTTCATAGTCTTAATTTGTTCGTAGTCGTAAGTCGTTTGTAGCCGTAAGTTGTTCGTATTCGTAGTCGTAGTTCGTAGTCGTAGTCGTAAGTCGTTAAGACCCGTTAAGTGTTGGGCAGGCACCACCTTCAGTGGTACCGTAAGACCCGTCAGTCTGTACGTTTATGTTACAAGCCGTGATCGGTTTGTTATATATACGTACTATTCGTAGTCGTAAGTCGTTACTCGTAAGTATTTCGTAGTCGTACGTTGTTCGTAGTTGTAAGTCGTTCGTACTCGTAAGTATTTCGTAGTCGTAAGTTGTTCGTACTCATAAGTATTTCTTTCGTAGTCGTCAGAATTTCTTAGTTGTAAGTTATTCGTAGTCGTAAGTTGTTCGAACCCATAATATTTCTTAGTCGTAAGTTGTTCGTAGTTGTTAGTCGTTCGTACTCGTAAGTATTTCGTAGTCGTAAGTTGTTCGTACTTGTAAGTTGTTCGTACTCATAAGTATGTCTTAGTCGTAAGTTGTTGGTAGTCATAAGTCGTTTGTAGCCGTAAGTTGTTCGTAGTCGTAAGTGGTTTGTCGTCGTAAGTCGTTTGTAGTCGTAAGGCGTTTGTAGTAGTAAGTTGTTCGTAGTCGTAGTCGTAGTTCGTAGTCGTAGTCATAAGTCGTTAAGACCCGTTAAGTGTTGGGCAGGCACCACCTTCAGTGGTACCGTAAGACCCGTCAGTTGGTACGTATATGTAACAAGCCGGGATCGGTTTGTTATATATACGTACTCTTCGTAGTCGTAAGTTGTTCGTAGTCGTATGTTGTTCGTACTCGTAAGTATTTCTTTCGTTGTCGTAAGTTGTTCGTTGTAGTAAGTTGTTCGTACTCATAAGTATTTCTTTGTCGTAAGTTTTTCGTAGTCGTAAGTCGTTTGTAGTCGTAAGTTGTTCGTAGTTTTAGTCGTAGTTCGTAGTCAGTCGTAAGTCGTTAAGACCCGTTAAGTGTTGGGCAGGCACCACCTTCAGTGGTACCGTAAGACCCGTCAGTTGGTACGTTTATGTAACAAGCCGGGATCGGTTTGTTATATGTACGTACTATTCGTAGTCGTTAGTGTTTCGTAGTCGTAAGTCGTTCGTTCTCGTAAGTATTTCGTAGTCGTACGTTGTACGTACTCATAAGTATTTCTTTCGTAGTCGTAAGTTGTTCGTTATCGTAAGTTTTTCGTACTCATAAGTATTTCTTAGTCGTAAGTGGTTCGTAGTCGTAAGTTTTCGTACCCATAAGTTTTTCTTAGTCGTAAGTATATCGTAGTCGTAAGTTGTTCGTACTCATAAGTATTTCTTTCGTTGTCGTAAGTTGTTCGTAGTCGTAAGTTGTTCGTACTCGTAAGTCGTTCGTACTCGTAAGAATTTCGTAGTCGTAAGTTGTTCGTACTCATAAGTATTTCTTAGTCGTAAGATGTTCGTAGTCGTAACTTGTTTGTAGCCGTAAGTTGTTCGTAGTCTTAGTCGTAGTTCGTAGTCAGTCGTAAGCCTTTAAGACCCGTTAAGTGTTGGGCAGGCACCACCTTCAGTGGTACTGTAAGACCCGTTAGTTGGTACGTATATATAACAAGCCGGGATCGGTTTGTCATATATACGTACTATTCGTAGTCGTTAGTGTTTCGTAGTCGTAAGTCGTTCGTTCTCGTAAGTATTTCGTAGTCGTACGTTGTACGTACTCATAAGTATTTCTTTGGTAGTCGTAAGTTGTTCGTAGTCGTTAGTTTTTCGTACTCATAAGTATTTCTTAGTTGTAAGTTGTTGTTAGTCGTAAGTCGTTCGTACTCATAAGTATTTCTTAGTTGTAAGTTGTTCGTTGTCGTAAGTTGTTCGTACCCATAAGTTTTTCTTAGTCGTAAGTTGTTCGTAGTCGTAAGTCGTTCGTACTCGTAAGTATTTCGTAGTCGTACGTTGTTCGTACTCATAAGTATTTCTTAGTCATAAGTTGTTCGTATTCGTAAGTTTTCGTACCCATAAGTTTTTCTTAGTCGTAAGTATATCGTAGTCGTAAGTTGTTCGTACTCATAAGTATTTCTTTCGTTGTCGTAAGTTATTAGTAGTCGTAAGTTGTTTGTACTCATAAGAATTTCTTAGTCGTAAGTTGTTCGTAGTCGTAAGTCGTTCATACTCGTAAGTATTTCTTTCGTAGTCGTAAATTGTTCGTAGTAGTAAGTTGTTCGTACTCATAAGTATTTCTTAGTCGTAAGTGGTTCGTAGTCGTAAGTTGTTCGTATCCATAAGAATTTCTTAGTCGTAAGTTGTTCGTAGTCGTAAGTCGTTCGTACTCGTAAGTATTTCTTTCGTAGTCGTAAATTGTTCGTAGTAGTAAGTTGTTCGTACTCATAAATATTTCTTAGTCGTAAGTGGTTCGTAGTCGTAAGTTGTTCGTATCCATAAGTATTTCATTGTCGTAAGTTTTTGGTAGTCGTAAGTCGTTTGTTGTCGTAAGTTGTTCGTAGTTTTAGTCGTAGTTCGTAGTCAGTCGTAAGTCGTTAAGACCCGTTAAGTGTTGGGCAGGCACCACCTTGTTTGTTATATATACGTGCTATTTGTAGTCGTAAGTGTTTCGTAGTCGTAAGTCGTTCGTTCTCGTAAGTATTTCGTAGTCGTAAGTTGTACGTTCTCATAAGTATTTCTTTCGTAGTCGTAAGTTGTTCGTAGTCGTAAGTTTTTCGTACTCATAAGTATTTCTTAGTCGTAAGTGGTTCGTAGTCGTAAGTTTTCGTACCCATAAGTTTTTCTTAGTCGTAAGTATATCGTTGTCGTAAGTTGTTCGTACTCATAAGTATTTCTTTCGTTGTCGTAAGTTGTTCGTAGTCGTAAGTTTTTCGTACTCATAAGTATTTCTTAGTCGTAAGTGGTTCGTAGTCGTAAGTTTTCGTACCCATAAGTTTTTCTTAGTCGTAAGTATATCGTAGTCGTAAGTTGTTCGTACTCATAAGTATTTCTTTCGTTGTCGTAAGTTGTTCGTAGTCGTAAGTTTTTCGTACTCATAAGTATTTCTTAGTCGTAAGTGGTTCGTAGTCGTAAGTTTTCGTACCCATAAGTTTTTCTTAGTTGAACGTTGTTCGTAGTCGTAAGTAGTTCGTACCCATAAGTATTTCTTAGTTGTAAGTTGTTCGTAGTCGTAAGTCGTTCGCACTCGTAAGTATTTCGTAGTCGTAAGTTGTTCGTACTCGTAAGTTGTTCGTACTCATAAGTATTTCTTAGTCGTAAGTTGTTCGTAGTCGTAAGTCGTTCGTACTCGTAAGTATTTGTTTCGTAGTCGTAAATTGTTCGTAGTAGTAAGTTATTCGTACTCATAAGTATTTCGTAGTCGTTAGTGGTTTGTAGTCGTAAGTTGTTCGTACTCATAAGTATTTCTTTCGTTGTCGTAAGTTGTTCGTAGTCGTAAGTTTTTCGTACTCATAAGTATTTCTTAGTCGTAAGTATATCGTAGTCGTAAGTTGTTCGTACTCATAAGTATTTCTTTCGTTGTCGTAAGTTGTTCGTAGTCGTAAGTTGATTGTACTCATAAGAATTTCTTAGTCGTAAGTTGTTCGTAGTCGTAAGTCGTTCGTACTCGTAAGTATTTGTTTCGTAGTCGTAAATTGTTCGTAGTAGTAAGTTATTCGTACTCATAAGTATTTCGTAGTCGTTAGTGGTTTGTAGTCGTAAGTTGTTCGTACTCATAAGTATTTCTTAGTCTTAATTTGTTCGTAGTCGTAAGTCGTTTGTAGCGGTAAGTTGTTCGTATTCGTAGTCGTAGTTCGTAGTCGTAGTCGTAAGTCGTTAAGACCCGTTAAGTGTTGGGCAGGCACCACCTTCAGTGGTACCGTTAGACCCGTCAGTCTGTACGTATATGTAACAAGCCGTGATCGGTTTGTTATATATACGTACTATTCGTAGTCGTAAGTCGTTACTCGTAAGTATTTCGTAGTCGTACGTTGTTCGTAGTTGTAAGACGTTCGTACTCGTAAGTATTTCGTAGACGTAAGTTGTTCGTACTTGTAAGTTGTTCGTACTCATAAGTATTTCTTTGTCGTAAGTTGTTCGTAGTCATAAGTCGTTTGTAGCCGTAAGTTGTTCGCAGTCGTAAGTGGTTTGTCGTCGTAAGTCGTTTGTAGTCGTAAGGCGTTTGTAGTAGTTAGTTGTTCGTAGTCGTAGTCGTAGTTCGTAGTCGTAGTCGTAAGTCGTAAAGACCCGTTAAGTGTTGGGCAGGCACCACCTTCAGTGGTACCGTAAGACCCGTCAGTTGGTACGTATATGTAACAAGCCGGGATCGGTTTGTTATATATACGTACTCTTCGTAGTCGTAAGTTGTTCGTAGTCGTAAGTCGTTCGTACTCGTAAGTATTTCTTTCGTTGTCGTAAGTTGTTCGTTGTAGTAAGTTGTTCGTCCTCATAAGTATTTCTTTGTCGTAAGTTTTTCGTAGTCGTAAGTCGTATGTAGTCGTAAGTTGTTCGTAGTTTTAGTCGTAGTTCGTAGTCAGTCGTAAGTCGTTAAGACCCGTTAAGTGTTGGGCAGGCACCACCTTCAGTGGTACCGTAAGACCCGTCAGTTGGTACGTTTATGTAACAAGCCGGATCGGTTTGTTATATATACGTGCTATTTGTAGTCGTGTTTCGTAGTCGTAAGTCGTTCGTTCTCGTAAGTATTTCGTAGTCGTAAGTTGTACGTTCTCATAAGTATTTCTTTCGTAGTCGTAAGTTGTTCGTAGTCGTAAGTTTTTCGTACTCATAAGTATTTCTTAGTCGTAAGTGGTTCGTAGTCGTAAGTTTTCGTACCCATAAGTTTTTCTTAGTCGTAAGTATATCGTTGTCGTAAGTTGTTCGTACTCATAAGTATTTCTTTCGTTGTCGTAAGTTGTTCGTAGTCGTAAGTTTTTCGTACTCATAAGTATTTCTTAGTCGTAAGTGGTTCGTAGTCGTAAGTTTTCGTACCCATAAGTTTTTCTTAGTCGTAAGTATATCGTAGTCGTAAGTTGTTCGTACTCATAAGTATTTCTTTCGTTGTCGTAAGTTGTTCGTAGTCGTAAGTTTTTCGTACTCATAAGTATTTCTTAGTCGTAAGTGGTTCGTAGTCGTAAGTTTTCGTACCCATAAGTTTTTCTTAGTTGTACGTTGTTCGTAGTCGTAAGTAGTTCGTACCCATAAGTTTTTCTTAGTTGTAAGTTGTTCGTAGTCGTAAGTCGTTCGCACTCGTAAGTATTTCGTAGTCGTAAGTTGTTCGTACTCGTAAGTTGTTCGTACTCATAAGTATTTCTTAGTCATAAGTTGTTCGTATTCGTAAGTTTTCGTACCCATAAGTTTTTCTTAGTCGTAAGTATATCGTAGTCGTAAGTTGTTCGTACTCATAAGTATTTCTTTCGTTGTCGTAAGTTGTTCGTAGTCGTAAGTTGTTTGTACTCATAAGAATTTCTTAGTCGTAAGTTGTTCGTAGTCGTAAGTCGTTCGTACTCGTAAGTATTTCTTTCGTAGTCGTAAATTGTTCGTAGTAGTAAGTTGTTCGTACTCATAAGTATTTCTTAGTCGTAAGTGGTTCGTAGTCGTAAGTTGTTCGTACTCATAAGTATTTCATAGTCTTAATTTGTTCGTAGTCGTAAGTCGTTTGTAGCCGTAAGTTGTTCGTATTCGTAGTCGTAGTTCGTAGTCGTAGTCGTAAGTCGTTAAGACCCGTTAAGTGTTGGGCAGGCACCACCTTCAGTGGTACCGTAAGACCCGTCAGTCTGTACGTTTATGTTACAAGCCGTGATCGGTTTGTTATATATACGTACTATTCGTAGTCGTAAGTATTTCGTAGTCGTAAGTTGTTCGTACTCATAAGTTTTTCTTAGTTGTAAATTGTTCGTAGTCGTAAGTTGTTCGTACCCATAAGTTTTTCTTAGTAGTTAGTTGTTCGTAGACGTAAGTCATTCGTACTCGTAAGTATGTCGTAGTCGTATGTTGGTCGTACTCATAAGTATTTCTGAGTCGTAAGTTGTTCGTAGTCGTAGTCCGAAGTCGTAGTCGTAAGTCGTTAAGACCCGTTAAGTGTTGGGCAGGCACCACCTTCAGTGGTACCGTAAGACCCGTCAGTTGGTACGTATATATAACAAGCCGGGATCGGTTTGTTTTATATACGTACTATTTGTAGTCGTAAGTTGTTTGTAGTCGTAAGTCGATCGTACTCGTGAGTATTTCGAAATCGTAAGTTGTTCGTACTCATAAGTATTTCTTAGTTGTAAGTTGTTCGTAGTCGTAAGTCTTTCGTACTCATAAGTATTTCTTAGTTGTAAGTTGTTCGTAGTCGTAAGTTGTTCGTAACCATAGGTTTTTCTTAGACGTAAGTTGTTCGTAGTCGTAAGTCGTTCGTAATCGTAAGTATTTCGTAGTGGTACGTTGTTCGTACTCATAAGTATTTCTTAATCATAAGTTGTTCGTATTCGTAAGTTTTCGTACCCATAAGTTTTTCTTAGTCGTAAGTATATCGTAGTCGTAAGTTGTTCGTACTCATAAGTATTTCTTTCGTTGTCGTAAGTTGTTCGTAGTCGTAAGTTGTTTGTACTCATAAGAATTTCTTAGTCGTAAGTTGTTCGTAGTCGTAAGTCGTTCGTACTCGTAAGTATTTCTTTCGTAGTCGTAAATTGTTCGTAGTAGTAAGTTGTTCGTACTCATAAGTATTTCTTAGTCGTAAGTGGTTCGTAGTCGTAAGTTGTTCGTACTCATAAGTATTTCATAGTCTTAATTTGTTCGTAGTCGTAAGTCGTTTGTAGCCGTAAGTTGTTCGTATTCGTAGTCGTAGTTCGTAGTCGTAGTCGTAAGTCGTTAAGACCCGTTAAGTGTTGGGCAGGCACCACCTTCAGTGGTACCGTAAGACCCGTCAGTCTGTACGTTTATGTTACAAGCCGTGATCGGTTTGTTATATATACGTACTATTCGTAGTCGTAAGTCGTTACTCGTAAGTATTTCGTAGTCGTACGTTGTTCGTAGTTGTAAGTCGTTCGTACTCGTAAGTATTTCGTAGTCGTAAGTTGTTCGTACTCATAAGTATTTCTTTCGTAGTCGTCAGAATTTCTTAGTTGTAAGTTATTCGTAGTCGTAAGTTGTTCGAACCCATAATATTTCTTAGTCGTAAGTTGTTCGTAGTTGTTAGTCGTTCGTACTCGTAAGTATTTCGTAGTCGTAAGTTGTTCGTACTTGTAAGTTGTTCGTACTCATAAGTATGTCTTAGTCGTAAGTTGTTGGTAGTCATAAGTCGTTTGTAGCCGTAAGTTGTTCGTAGTCGTAAGTGGTTTGTCGTCGTAAGTCGTTTGTAGTCGTAAGGCGTTTGTAGTAGTAAGTTGTTCGTAGTCGTAGTCGTAGTTCGTAGTCGTAGTCATAAGTCGTTAAGACCCGTTAAGTGTTGGGCAGGCACCACCTTCAGTGGTACCGTAAGACCCGTCAGTTGGTACGTATATGTAACAAGCCGGGATCGGTTTGTTATATATACGTACTCTTCGTAGTCGTAAGTTGTTCGTAGTCGTATGTTGTTCGTACTCGTAAGTATTTCTTTCGTTGTCGTAAGTTGTTCGTTGTAGTAAGTTGTTCGTACTCATAAGTATTTCTTTGTCGTAAGTTTTTCGTAGTCGTAAGTCGTTTGTAGTCGTAAGTTGTTCGTAGTTTTAGTCGTAGTTCGTAGTCAGTCGTAAGTCGTTAAGACCCGTTAAGTGTTGGGCAGGCACCACCTTCAGTGGTACCGTAAGACCCGTCAGTTGGTACGTTTATGTAACAAGCCGGGATCGGTTTGTTATATGTACGTACTATTCGTAGTCGTTAGTGTTTCGTAGTCGTAAGTCGTTCGTTCTCGTAAGTATTTCGTAGTCGTACGTTGTACGTACTCATAAGTATTTCTTTCGTAGTCGTAAGTTGTTCGTTATCGTAAGTTTTTCGTACTCATAAGTATTTCTTAGTCGTAAGTGGTTCGTAGTCGTAAGTTTTCGTACCCATAAGTTTTTCTTAGTCGTAAGTATATCGTAGTCGTAAGTTGTTCGTACTCATAAGTATTTCTTTCGTTGTCGTAAGTTGTTCGTAGTCGTAAGTTGTTCGTACTCGTAAGTCGTTCGTACTCGTAAGAATTTCGTAGTCGTAAGTTGTTCGTACTCATAAGTATTTCTTAGTCGTAAGATGTTCGTAGTCGTAACTTGTTTGTAGCCGTAAGTTGTTCGTAGTCTTAGTCGTAGTTCGTAGTCAGTCGTAAGCCTTTAAGACCCGTTAAGTGTTGGGCAGGCACCACCTTCAGTGGTACTGTAAGACCCGTTAGTTGGTACGTATATATAACAAGCCGGGATCGGTTTGTCATATATACGTACTATTCGTAGTCGTTAGTGTTTCGTAGTCGTAAGTCGTTCGTTCTCGTAAGTATTTCGTAGTCGTACGTTGTACGTACTCATAAGTATTTCTTTGGTAGTCGTAAGTTGTTCGTAGTCGTTAGTTTTTCGTACTCATAAGTATTTCTTAGTTGTAAGTTGTTGTTAGTCGTAAGTCGTTCGTACTCATAAGTATTTCTTAGTTGTAAGTTGTTCGTTGTCGTAAGTTGTTCGTACCCATAAGTTTTTCTTAGTCGTAAGTTGTTCGTAGTCGTAAGTCGTTCGTACTCGTAAGTATTTCGTAGTCGTACGTTGTTCGTACTCATAAGTATTTCTTAGTCATAAGTTGTTCGTATTCGTAAGTTTTCGTACCCATAAGTTTTTCTTAGTCGTAAGTATATCGTAGTCGTAAGTTGTTCGTACTCATAAGTATTTCTTTCGTTGTCGTAAGTTATTAGTAGTCGTAAGTTGTTTGTACTCATAAGAATTTCTTAGTCGTAAGTTGTTCGTAGTCGTAAGTCGTTCATACTCGTAAGTATTTCTTTCGTAGTCGTAAATTGTTCGTAGTAGTAAGTTGTTCGTACTCATAAGTATTTCTTAGTCGTAAGTGGTTCGTAGTCGTAAGTTGTTCGTATCCATAAGAATTTCTTAGTCGTAAGTTGTTCGTAGTCGTAAGTCGTTCGTACTCGTAAGTATTTCTTTCGTAGTCGTAAATTGTTCGTAGTAGTAAGTTGTTCGTACTCATAAATATTTCTTAGTCGTAAGTGGTTCGTAGTCGTAAGTTGTTCGTATCCATAAGTATTTCATTGTCGTAAGTTTTTGGTAGTCGTAAGTCGTTTGTTGTCGTAAGTTGTTCGTAGTTTTAGTCGTAGTTCGTAGTCAGTCGTAAGTCGTTAAGACCCGTTAAGTGTTGGGCAGGCACCACCTTGTTTGTTATATATACGTGCTATTTGTAGTCGTAAGTGTTTCGTAGTCGTAAGTCGTTCGTTCTCGTAAGTATTTCGTAGTCGTAAGTTGTACGTTCTCATAAGTATTTCTTTCGTAGTCGTAAGTTGTTCGTAGTCGTAAGTTTTTCGTACTCATAAGTATTTCTTAGTCGTAAGTGGTTCGTAGTCGTAAGTTTTCGTACCCATAAGTTTTTCTTAGTCGTAAGTATATCGTTGTCGTAAGTTGTTCGTACTCATAAGTATTTCTTTCGTTGTCGTAAGTTGTTCGTAGTCGTAAGTTTTTCGTACTCATAAGTATTTCTTAGTCGTAAGTGGTTCGTAGTCGTAAGTTTTCGTACCCATAAGTTTTTCTTAGTCGTAAGTATATCGTAGTCGTAAGTTGTTCGTACTCATAAGTATTTCTTTCGTTGTCGTAAGTTGTTCGTAGTCGTAAGTTTTTCGTACTCATAAGTATTTCTTAGTCGTAAGTGGTTCGTAGTCGTAAGTTTTCGTACCCATAAGTTTTTCTTAGTTGAACGTTGTTCGTAGTCGTAAGTAGTTCGTACCCATAAGTATTTCTTAGTTGTAAGTTGTTCGTAGTCGTAAGTCGTTCGCACTCGTAAGTATTTCGTAGTCGTAAGTTGTTCGTACTCGTAAGTTGTTCGTACTCATAAGTATTTCTTAGTCGTAAGTTGTTCGTAGTCGTAAGTCGTTCGTACTCGTAAGTATTTGTTTCGTAGTCGTAAATTGTTCGTAGTAGTAAGTTATTCGTACTCATAAGTATTTCGTAGTCGTTAGTGGTTTGTAGTCGTAAGTTGTTCGTACTCATAAGTATTTCTTTCGTTGTCGTAAGTTGTTCGTAGTCGTAAGTTTTTCGTACTCATAAGTATTTCTTAGTCGTAAGTATATCGTAGTCGTAAGTTGTTCGTACTCATAAGTATTTCTTTCGTTGTCGTAAGTTGTTCGTAGTCGTAAGTTGATTGTACTCATAAGAATTTCTTAGTCGTAAGTTGTTCGTAGTCGTAAGTCGTTCGTACTCGTAAGTATTTGTTTCGTAGTCGTAAATTGTTCGTAGTAGTAAGTTATTCGTACTCATAAGTATTTCGTAGTCGTTAGTGGTTTGTAGTCGTAAGTTGTTCGTACTCATAAGTATTTCTTAGTCTTAATTTGTTCGTAGTCGTAAGTCGTTTGTAGCGGTAAGTTGTTCGTATTCGTAGTCGTAGTTCGTAGTCGTAGTCGTAAGTCGTTAAGACCCGTTAAGTGTTGGGCAGGCACCACCTTCAGTGGTACCGTTAGACCCGTCAGTCTGTACGTATATGTAACAAGCCGTGATCGGTTTGTTATATATACGTACTATTCGTAGTCGTAAGTCGTTACTCGTAAGTATTTCGTAGTCGTACGTTGTTCGTAGTTGTAAGACGTTCGTACTCGTAAGTATTTCGTAGACGTAAGTTGTTCGTACTTGTAAGTTGTTCGTACTCATAAGTATTTCTTTGTCGTAAGTTGTTCGTAGTCATAAGTCGTTTGTAGCCGTAAGTTGTTCGCAGTCGTAAGTGGTTTGTCGTCGTAAGTCGTTTGTAGTCGTAAGGCGTTTGTAGTAGTTAGTTGTTCGTAGTCGTAGTCGTAGTTCGTAGTCGTAGTCGTAAGTCGTAAAGACCCGTTAAGTGTTGGGCAGGCACCACCTTCAGTGGTACCGTAAGACCCGTCAGTTGGTACGTATATGTAACAAGCCGGGATCGGTTTGTTATATATACGTACTCTTCGTAGTCGTAAGTTGTTCGTAGTCGTAAGTCGTTCGTACTCGTAAGTATTTCTTTCGTTGTCGTAAGTTGTTCGTTGTAGTAAGTTGTTCGTCCTCATAAGTATTTCTTTGTCGTAAGTTTTTCGTAGTCGTAAGTCGTATGTAGTCGTAAGTTGTTCGTAGTTTTAGTCGTAGTTCGTAGTCAGTCGTAAGTCGTTAAGACCCGTTAAGTGTTGGGCAGGCACCACCTTCAGTGGTACCGTAAGACCCGTCAGTTGGTACGTTTATGTAACAAGCCGGATCGGTTTGTTATATATACGTGCTATTTGTAGTCGTGTTTCGTAGTCGTAAGTCGTTCGTTCTCGTAAGTATTTCGTAGTCGTAAGTTGTACGTTCTCATAAGTATTTCTTTCGTAGTCGTAAGTTGTTCGTAGTCGTAAGTTTTTCGTACTCATAAGTATTTCTTAGTCGTAAGTGGTTCGTAGTCGTAAGTTTTCGTACCCATAAGTTTTTCTTAGTCGTAAGTATATCGTTGTCGTAAGTTGTTCGTACTCATAAGTATTTCTTTCGTTGTCGTAAGTTGTTCGTAGTCGTAAGTTTTTCGTACTCATAAGTATTTCTTAGTCGTAAGTGGTTCGTAGTCGTAAGTTTTCGTACCCATAAGTTTTTCTTAGTCGTAAGTATATCGTAGTCGTAAGTTGTTCGTACTCATAAGTATTTCTTTCGTTGTCGTAAGTTGTTCGTAGTCGTAAGTTTTTCGTACTCATAAGTATTTCTTAGTCGTAAGTGGTTCGTAGTCGTAAGTTTTCGTACCCATAAGTTTTTCTTAGTTGTACGTTGTTCGTAGTCGTAAGTAGTTCGTACCCATAAGTTTTTCTTAGTTGTAAGTTGTTCGTAGTCGTAAGTCGTTCGCACTCGTAAGTATTTCGTAGTCGTAAGTTGTTCGTACTCGTAAGTTGTTCGTACTCATAAGTATTTCTTAGTCATAAGTTGTTCGTATTCGTAAGTTTTCGTACCCATAAGTTTTTCTTAGTCGTAAGTATATCGTAGTCGTAAGTTGTTCGTACTCATAAGTATTTCTTTCGTTGTCGTAAGTTGTTCGTAGTCGTAAGTTGTTTGTACTCATAAGAATTTCTTAGTCGTAAGTTGTTCGTAGTCGTAAGTCGTTCGTACTCGTAAGTATTTGTTTCGTAGTCGTAAATTGTTCGTAGTAGTAAGTTATTCGTACTCATAAGTATTTCGTAGTCGTAAGTGGTTTGTAGTCGTAAGTTGTTCGTACTCATAAGTATTTCTTAGTCGTAAGTGGTTCGTAGTCGTAAGTTGTTCGTATCCATAAGTATTTCTTAGTCGTAAGTTGTTCGTTGTCGTAAGTCGTTCGTACTCGTAAGTATTTCTTTCGTAGTCGTAAATTGTTCGTAGTAGTAAGTTGTTCGTACTCATAAGTATTTCTTAGTCGTAAGTGGTTCGTAGTCGTAAGTTGTTCGTATCCATAAGTATTTCTTAGTCGTAAGTTGTTCGTTGTCGTAAGTCGTTCGTACTCGTAAGTATTTCTTTCGTAGTCGTAAATTGTTCGTAGTAGTAAGTTGTTCGTACTCATAAATATTTCTTAGTCGTAAGTGGTTCGTTGTCGTAAGTTGTTCGTATCCATAAGTATTTCTTTGTCGTAAGTTTTTGGTAGTCGTAAGTCGTTTGTAGTCGTAAGTTGTTCGTAGTTTTAGTCGTAGTTCGTAGTCAGTCGTAAGTCGTTAAGACCCGTTAAGTGTTGGGCAGGCACCACCTTCCGTGGTACCGTAAGACCCGTCAGTTGGTACGTATATATAACAAGCCGGGATCGGTTTGTTATATATACGTACCATTCGTAGTCGTAAGTGTTTCGTAGTCGTAAGTCGTTCGTACTCGTAAGTATTTCGTAGTCGTAAGTTGTTCGTACTCATAAGTATTTCTTTCGTTGTCGTTAGTTTTACGTAGTCGTTAGTCGTTTGTACTCATAAGTATTTCTTAGTTGTAAATTGTTCGTAGTCGTAAGTTGTTCGTACCCATAAGTTTTTCATAGTCGTAAGTTGTTCGTAGTCGCAAGTCGTTCGTACTCGTAAGTATTACGTAGTCGTAAGTTGTTCGTAATCATAAGTATTTCTTTCGTTGTCGTAAGTTATTAGTAGTCGTAAGTTGTTTGTACTCATAAGAATTTCTTAGTCGTAAGTTGTTCGTAGTCGTAAGTCGTTCATACTCGTAAGTATTTCTTTCGTAGTCGTAAATTGTTCGTAGTAGTAAGTTGTTCGTACTCATAAGTATTTCTTAGTCGTAAGTGGTTCGTAGTCGTAAGTTGTTCGTATCCATAAGAATTTCATAGTCGTAAGTTGTTCGTAGTCGTAAGTCGTTCGTACTCGTAAGTATTTCTTTCGTAGTCGTAAATTGTTCGTAGTAGTAAGTTGTTCGTACTCATAAAT
The DNA here is from genome assembly GCA_917880885.1 of Limnephilus marmoratus. NCBI lineage: Eukaryota > Metazoa > Arthropoda > Insecta > Trichoptera > Limnephilidae > Limnephilus > Limnephilus marmoratus. Next base: position 20,010,445 of record OU862929.1, read on the forward strand.
ATTTCTTAGTCGTAAGTGGTTCGTAGTCGTAAGTTGTTCGTATCCATAAGTATTTCATTGTCGTAAGTTTTTGGTAGTCGTAAGTCGTTTGTAGTCGTAAGTTGTTCGTAGTTTTAGTCGTAGTTCGTAGTCAGTCGTAAGTCGTTAAGACCCGTTAAGTGTTGGGCAGGCACCACCTTCAGTGGTACCGTAAGACCCGTCAGTTGGTACGTTTATGTAACAAGCCGGATCGGTTTGTTATATATACGTGCTATTTGTAGTCGTAAGTGTTTCGTAGTCGTAAGTCGTTCGTTCTCGTAAGTATTTCGTAGTCGTAAGTTGTACGTTCTCATAAGTATTTCTTTCGTAGTCGTAAGTTGTTCGTAGTCGTAAGTTTTTCGTACTCATAAGTATTTCTTAGTCGTAAGTGGTTCGTAGTCGTAAGTTTTCGTACCCATAAGTTTTTCTTAGTCGTAAGTATATCGTAGTCGTAAGTTGTTCGTACTCATAAGTATTTCTTTCGTTGTCGTAAGTTGTTCGTAGTCGTAAGTGGTTCGTAGTCGTAAGTTTTCGTACTTATAAGTTTTTCTTAGTCGTAAGTAAATCGTAGTCGTAAGTTGTTCGTACTCATAAGTATTTCTTTCGTTGTCGTAAGTTGTTCGTAGTCGTAAGTTTTTCGTACTCATAAGTATTTCTTAGTCGTAAGTGGTTCGTAGTCGTAAGTTTTCGTACCCATAAGTTTTTCTTAGTTGTACGTTGTTCGTAGTCGTAAGTAGTTCGTACCCATAAGTATTTCTTAGTTGTAAGTTGTTCGTAGTCGTAAGTCGTTCGTACTCGTAAGTATTTCATAGTCGTAAGTTGTTCGTACTCGTAAGTTGTTCGTACTCATAAGTATTTCTTAGTCATAAGTTGTTCGTATTCGTAAGTTTTCGTACCCATAAGTTTTTCTTAGTCGTAAGTATATCGTAGTCGTAAGTTGTTCGTACTCATAAGTATTTCTTTCGTTGTCGTAAGTTGTTCGTAGTCGTAAGTTGTTTGTACTCATAAGAATTTCTTAGTCGTAAGTTGTTCGTAGTCGTAAGTCGTTCGTACTCGTAAGTATTTGTTTCGTAGTCGTAAATTGTTCGTAGTAGTAAGTTATTCGTACTCATAAGTATTTCGTAGTCGTAAGTGGTTTGTAGTCGTAAGTTGTTCATACTCATAAGTATTTCTTAGTCTTAATTTGTTCGTAGTCGTAAGTCGTTTGTAGCGGTAAGTTGTTCGTATTCGTAGTCGTAGTTCGTAGTCGTAGTCGTAAGTCGTTAAGACCCGTTAAGTGTTGTGCAGGCACCACCTTCAGTGGTACCGTAAGACCCGTCAGTCTGTACGTATATGTAACAAGCCGTGATCGGTTTGTTATATATACGTTCTATTCGTAGTCGTAAGTCGTTACTCGTAAGTATTTCGTAGTCGTACGTTGTTCGTAGTTGTAAGTCGTTCGTACTCGTAAGTATTTCGTAGACGTAAGTTGTTCGTACTTGTAAGTTGTTCGTACTCATAAGTATTTCTTTGTCGTAAGTTGTTCGTAGTCATAAGTCGTTTGTAGCCGTAAGTTGTTCGCAGTCGTAAGTGGTTTGTCGTCGTAAGTCGTTTGTAGTCGTAAGGCGTTTGTAGTAGTAAGTTGTTCGTAGTCGTAGTCGTAGTTCGTAGTCGTAGTCGTAAGTCGTAAAGACCCGTTAAGTGTTGGGCAGGCACCACCTTCAGTGGTACCGTAAGACCCGTCAGTTGGTACGTATATGTAACAAGCCGGGATCGGTTTGTTATATATACGTACTCTTCGTAGTCGTAAGTTGTTCGTAGTCGTAAGTCGTTCGTACTCGTAAGTATTTCTTTCGTTGTCGTAAGTTGTTCGTTGTAGTAAGTTGTTCGTCCTCATAAGTATTTCTTTGTCGTAAGTTTTTCGTAGTCGTAAGTCGTTTGTAGTCGTAAGTTGTTCGTAGTTTTAGTCGTAGTTCGTAGTCAGTCGTAAGTCGTTAAGACCCGTTAAGTGTTGGGCAGGCACCACCTTCAGTGGTACCGTAAGACCCGTCAGTTGGTACGTTTATGTAACAAGCCGGGATCGGTTTGTTATATATACGTACTATTCGTAGTCGTAAGTGTTTCGTAGTCGTAAGTCGTTCGTTCTCGTAAGTATTTCGTAGTCGTACATTGTACGTACTCATAAGTATTACTTTCGTAGTCGTAAGTTGTTCGTTATCGTAAGTTTTTCGTACTCATAAGTATTTCTTAGTCGTAAGTGGTTCGTAGTCGTAAGTTTTCGAACCCATAAGTTTTTCTTAGTCGTAAGTATATCGTAGTCGTAAGTTGTTCGTACTCATAAGTATTTCTTTCGTTGTCGTAAGTTGTTCGTAGTCCTAAGTTGTTCGTACCCATAAGTATTTCTTAGTCGTAAGTGGTTCGTAGTCGTAAGTTGTTCGTATCCATAAGTATTTCTTAGTCGTAAGTTGTTCGTTGTCGTAAGTCGTTCGTACTCGTAAGTATTTCTTTCGTAGTCGTTAATTGTTCGTAGTAGTAAGTTGTTCGTACTCATAAGTATTTCTTAGTCGTAAGTGGTTCGTAGTCGTAAGTTGTTCGTATCCATAAGAATTTCTTAGTCGTAAGTTGTTCGTAGTCGTAAGTCGTTCGTACTCGTAAGTATTTCTTTCGTAGTCGTAAATTGTTCGTAGTAGTAAGTTGTTCGTACTCATAAGTATTTCTTAGTCGTAAGTGGTTCGTAGTCGTAAGTTGTTCGTATCCATAAGAATTTCTTAGTCGTAAGTTGTTCGTAGTCGTAAGTCGTTCGTACTCGTAAGTATTTCTTTCGTAGTCGTAAATTGTTCGTAGTAGTAAGTTGTTCGTACTCATAAATATTTCTTAGTCGTAAGTGGTTCGTAGTCGTAAGTTGTTCGTATCCATAAGTATTTCATTGTCGTAAGTTTTTGGTAGTCGTAAGTCGTTTGTAGTCGTAAGTTGTTCGTAGTTTTAGTCGTAGTTCGTAGTCAGTCGTAAGTCGTTAAGACCCGTTAAGTGTTGGGCAGGCACCACCTTCAGTGGTACCGTAAGACCCGTCAGTTGGTACGTTTATGTAACAAGCCGGATCGGTTTGTTATATATACGTGCTATTTGTAGTCGTAAGTGTTTCGTAGTCGTAAGTCGTTCGTTCTCGTAAGTATTTCGTAGTCGTAAGTTGTACGTTCTCATAAGTATTTCTTTCGTAGTCGTAAGTTGTTCGTAGTCGTAAGTTTTTCGTACTCATAAGTATTTCTTAGTCGTAAGTGGTTCGTAGTCGTAAGTTTTCGTACCCATAAGTTTTTCTTAGTCGTAAGTATATCGTAGTCGTAAGTTGTTCGTACTCATAAGTATTTCTTTCGTTGTCGTAAGTTGTTCGTAGTCATAAGTTTTTCGTACTCATAAGTATTTCTTAGTCGTAAGTGGTTCGTAGTCGTAAGTTTTCGTACCCATAAGTTTTTCTTAGTCGTAAGTATATCGTAGTCGTAAGTTGTTCGTACTCATAAGTATTTCTTTCGTTGTCGTAAGTTGTTCGTAGTCGTAAGTTTTTCGTACTCATAAGTATTTCTTAGTCGTAAGTGGTTCGTAGTCGTAAGTTTTCGTACCCATAAGTTTTTCTTAGTTGTACGTTGTTCGTAGTCGTAAGTAGTTCGTACCCATAAGTATTTCTTAGTTGTAAGTTGTTCGTAGTCGTAAGTCGTTCGCACTCGTAAGTATTTCATAGTCGTAAGTTGTTCGTACTCGTAAGTTGTTCGTACTCATAAGTATTTCTTAGTCATAAGTTGTTCGTATTCGTAAGTTTTCGTACCCATAAGTTTTTCTAAGTCGTAAGTATATCGTAGTCGTAAGTTGTTCGTACTCATAAGTATTTCTTTCGTTGTCGTAAGTTGTTCGTAGTCGTAAGTTGTTTGTACTCATAAGAATTTCTTAGTCGTAAGTTGTTCGTAGTCGTAAGTCGTTCGTACTCGTAAGTATTTGTTTCGTAGTCGTAAATTGTTCGTAGTAGTAAGTTATTCGTACTCATAAGTATTTCGTAGTCGTAAGTGGTTTGTAGTCGTAAGTTGTTCGTACTCATAAGTATTTCTTAGTCGTAAGTGGTTCGTAGTCGTAAGTTGTTCGTATCCATAAGTATTTCTTAGTCGTAAGTTGTTCGTTGTCGTAAGTCGTTCGTACTCGTAAGTATTTCTTTCGTAGTCGTAAATTGTTCGTAGTAGTAAGTTGTTCGTACTCATAAGTATTTCTTAGTCGTAAGTGGTTCGTAGTCGAAAGTTGTTCGTATCCATAAGTATTTCTTAGTCGTAAGTTGTTCGTTGTCGTAAGTCGTTCGTACTCGTAAGTATTTCTTTCGTAGTCGTAAATTGTTCGTAGTAGTAAGTTGTTCGTACTCATAAATATTTCTTAGTCGTAAGTGGTTCGTTGTCGTAAGTTGTTCGTATCCATAAGTATTTCTTTGTCGTAAGTTTTTGGTAGTCGTAAGTCGTTTGTAGTCGTAAGTTGTTCGTAGTTTTAGTCGTAGTTCGTAGTCAGTCGTAAGTCGTTAAGACCCGTTAAGTGTTGGGCAGGCACCACCTTCCGTGGTACCGTAAGACCCGTCAGTTGGTACGTATATATAACAAGCCGGGATCGGTTTGTTATATATACGTACCATTCGTAGTCGTAAGTGTTTCGTAGTCGTAAGTCGTTCGTACTCGTAAGTATTTCGTAGTCGTAAGTTGTTCGTACTCATAAGTATTTCTTTCGTTGTCGTTAGTTTTACGTAGTCGTTAGTCGTTTGTACTCATAAGTATTTCTTAGTTGTAAATTGTTCGTAGTCGTAAGTTGTTCGTACCCATAAGTTTTTCATAGTCGTAAGTTGTTCGTAGTCGCAAGTCGTTCGTACTCGTAAGTATTACGTAGTCGTAAGTTGTTCGTACTCATAAGTATTTCTTTCGTTGTCGTAAGTTATTAGTAGTCGTAAGTTGTTTGTACTCATAAGAATTTCTTAGTCGTAAGTTGTTCGTAGTCGTAAGTCGTTCATACTCGTAAGTATTTCTTTCGTAGTCGTAAATTGTTCGTAGTAGTAAGTTGTTCGTACTCATAAGTATTTCTTAGTCGTAAGTGGTTCGTAGTCGTAAGTTGTTCGTATCCATAAGAATTTCTTAGTCGTAAGTTGTTCGTAGTCGTAAGTCGTTCGTACTCGTAAGTATTTCTTTCGTAGTCGTAAATTGTTCGTAGTAGTAAGTTGTTCGTACTCATAAATATTTCTTAGTCGTAAGTGGTTCGTAGTCGTAAGTTGTTCGTATCCATAAGTATTTCATTGTCGTAAGTTTTTGGTAGTCGTAAGTCGTTTGTAGTCGTAAGTTGTTCGTAGTTTTAGTCGTAGTTCGTAGTCAGTCGTAAGTCGTTAAGACCCGTTAAGTGTTGGGCAGGCACCACCTTCAGTGGTACCGTAAGACCCGTCAGTTGGTACGTTTATGTAACAAGCCGGATCGGTTTGTTATATATACGTGCTATTTGTAGTCGTAAGTGTTTCGTAGTCGTAAGTCGTTCGTTCTCGTAAGTATTTCGTAGTCGTAAGTTGTACGTTCTCATAAGTATTTCTTTCGTAGTCGTAAGTTGTTCGTAGTCGTAAGTTTTTCGTACTCATAAGTATTTCTTAGTCGTAAGTGGTTCGTAGTCGTAAGTTTTCGTACCCATAAGTTTTTCTTAGTCGTAAGTATATCGTAGTCGTAAGTTGTTCGTACTCATAAGTAATTCTTTCGTTGTCGTAAGTTGTTCGTAGTCGTAAGTTTTTCGTACTCATAAGTATTTCTTAGTCGTAAGTGGTTCGTAGTCGTAAGTTTTCGTACCCATAAGTTTTTCTTAGTCGTAAGTATATCGTAGTCGTAAGTTGTTCGTACTCATAAGTATTTCTTTCGTTGTCGTAAGTTGTTCGTAGTCGTAAGTTTTTCGTACTCATAAGTATTTCTTAGTCGTAAGTGGTTCGTAGTCGTAAGTTTTCGTACCCATAAGTTTTTCTTAGTTGTACGTTGTTCGTAGTCGTAAGTAGTTCGTACCCATAAGTATTTCTTAGTTGTAAGTTGTTCGTAGTCGTAAGTCGTTCGTACTCGTAAGTATTTCATAGTCGTAAGTTGTTCGTACTCGTAAGTTGTTCGTACTCATAAGTATTTCTTAGTCATAAGTTGTTCGTATTCGTAAGTTTTCGTACCCATAAGTTTTTCTTAGTCGTAAGTATATCGTAGTCGTAAGTTGTTCGTACTCATAAGTATTTCTTTCGTTGTCGTAAGTTGTTCGTAGTCGTAAGTTGTTTGTACTCATAAGAATTTCTTAGTCGTAAGTTGTTCGTAGTCGTAAGTCGTTCGTACTCGTAAGTATTTGTTTCGTAGTCGTAAATTGTTCGTAGTAGTAAGTTATTCGTACTCATAAGTATTTCGTAGTCGTAAGTGGTTTGTAGTCGTAAGTTGTTCATACTCATAAGTATTTCTTAGTCTTAATTTGTTCGTAGTCGTAAGTCGTTTGTAGCGGTAAGTTGTTCGTATTCGTAGTCGTAGTTCGTAGTCGTAGTCGTAAGTCGTTAAGACCCGTTAAGTGTTGTGCAGGCACCACCTTCAGTGGTACCGTAAGACCCGTCAGTCTGTACGTATATGTAACAAGCCGTGATCGGTTTGTTATATATACGTTCTATTCGTAGTCGTAAGTCGTTACTCGTAAGTATTTCGTAGTCGTACGTTGTTCGTAGTTGTAAGTCGTTCGTACTCGTAAGTATTTCGTAGACGTAAGTTGTTCGTACTTGTAAGTTGTTCGTACTCATAAGTATTTCTTTGTCGTAAGTTGTTCGTAGTCATAAGTCGTTTGTAGCCGTAAGTTGTTCGCAGTCGTAAGTGGTTTGTCGTCGTAAGTCGTTTGTAGTCGTAAGGCGTTTGTAGTAGTAAGTTGTTCGTAGTCGTAGTCGTAGTTCGTAGTCGTAGTCGTAAGTCGTAAAGACCCGTTAAGTGTTGGGCAGGCACCACCTTCAGTGGTACCGTAAGACCCGTCAGTTGGTACGTATATGTAACAAGCCGGGATCGGTTTGTTATATATACGTACTCTTCGTAGTCGTAAGTTGTTCGTAGTCGTAAGTCGTTCGTACTCGTAAGTATTTCTTTCGTTGTCGTAAGTTGTTCGTTGTAGTAAGTTGTTCGTCCTCATAAGTATTTCTTTGTCGTAAGTTTTTCGTAGTCGTAAGTCGTTTGTAGTCGTAAGTTGTTCGTAGTTTTAGTCGTAGTTCGTAGTCAGTCGTAAGTCGTTAAGACCCGTTAAGTGTTGGGCAGGCACCACCTTCAGTGGTACCGTAAGACCCGTCAGTTGGTACGTTTATGTAACAAGCCGGGATCGGTTTGTTATATATACGTACTATTCGTAGTCGTAAGTGTTTCGTAGTCGTAAGTCGTTCGTTCTCGTAAGTATTTCGTAGTCGTACATTGTACGTACTCATAAGTATTACTTTCGTAGTCGTAAGTTGTTCGTTATCGTAAGTTTTTCGTACTCATAAGTATTTCTTAGTCGTAAGTGGTTCGTAGTCGTAAGTTTTCGAACCCATAAGTTTTTCTTAGTCGTAAGTATATCGTAGTCGTAAGTTGTTCGTACTCATAAGTATTTCTTTCGTTGTCGTAAGTTGTTCGTAGTCCTAAGTTGTTCGTACCCATAAGTATTTCTTAGTCGTAAGTTGTTCGTTGTCGTAAGTCGTTCTTACTCGTAAGTATTTCTTTCGTAGTCGTTAATTGTTCGTAGTAGTAAGTTGTTCGTACTCATAAGTATTTCTTAGTCGTAAGTGGTTCGTAGTCGTAAGTTGTTCGTATCCATAAGAATTTCTTAGTCGTAAGTTGTTCGTAGTCGTAAGTCGTTCGTACTCGTAAGTATTTCTTTCGTAGTCGTAAATTGTTCGTAGTAGTAAGTTGTTCGTACTCATAAGTATTTCTTAGTCGTAAGTGGTTCGTAGTCGTAAGTTGTTCGTATCCATAAGAATTTCTTAGTCGTAAGTTGTTCGTAGTCGTAAGTCGTTCGTACTCGTAAGTATTTCTTTCGTAGTCGTAAATTGTTCGTAGTAGTAAGTTGTTCGTACTCATAAATATTTCTTAGTCGTAAGTGGTTCGTAGTCGTAAGTTGTTCGTATCCATAAGTATTTCATTGTCGTAAGTTTTTGGTAGTCGTAAGTCGTTTGTAGTCGTAAGTTGTTCGTAGTTTTAGTCGTAGTTCGTAGTCAGTCGTAAGTCGTTAAGACCCGTTAAGTGTTGGGCAGGCACCACCTTCAGTGGTACCGTAAGACCCGTCAGTTGGTACGTTTATGTAACAAGCCGGATCGGTTTGTTATATATACGTGCTATTTGTAGTCGTAAGTGTTTCGTAGTCGTAAGTCGTTCGTTCTCGTAAGTATTTCGTAGTCGTAAGTTGTACGTTCTCATAAGTATTTCTTTCGTAGTCGTAAGTTGTTCGTACTCGTAAGTTGTTCGTACTCATAAGTATTTCTTAGTCGTAAGTGGTTCGTAGTCGTAAGTTTTCGTACCCATAAGTTTTTCTTAGTCGTAAGTATATCGTAGTCGTAAGTTGTTCGTACTCATAAGTATTTCTTTCGTTGTCGTAAGTTGTTCGTAGTCATAAGTTTTTCGTACTCATAAGTATTTCTTAGTCGTAAGTGGTTCGTAGTCGTAAGTTTTCGTACCCATAAGTTTTTCTTAGTCGTAAGTATATCGTAGTCGTAAGTTGTTCGTACTCATAAGTATTTCTTTCGTTGTCGTAAGTTGTTCGTAGTCGTAAGTTTTTCGTACTCATAAGTATTTCTTAGTCGTAAGTGGTTCGTAGTCGTAAGTTTTCGTACCCATAAGTTTTTCTTAGTTGTACGTTGTTCGTAGTCGTAAGTAGTTCGTACCCATAAGTATTTCTTAGTTGTAAGTTGTTCGTAGTCGTAAGTCGTTCGCACTCGTAAGTATTTCATAGTCGTAAGTTGTTCGTACTCGTAAGTTGTTCGTACTCATAAGTATTTCTTAGTCATAAGTTGTTCGTATTCGTAAGTTTTCGTACCCATAAGTTTTTCTAAGTCGTAAGTATATCGTAGTCGTAAGTTGTTCGTACTCATAAGTATTTCTTTCGTTGTCGTAAGTTGTTCGTAGTCGTAAGTTGTTTGTACTCATAAGAATTTCTTAGTCGTAAGTTGTTCGTAGTCGTAAGTCGTTCGTACTCGTAAGTATTTGTTTCGTAGTCGTAAATTGTTCGTAGTAGTAAGTTATTCGTACTCATAAGTATTTCGTAGTCGTTAGTGGTTTGTAGTCGTAAGTTGTTCGTACTCATAAGTATTTCTTAGTCGTAAGTGGTTCGTAGTCGTAAGTTGTTCGTATCCATAAGTATTTCTTAGTCGTAAGTTGTTCGTTGTCGTAAGTCGTTCGTACTCGTAAGTATTTCTTTCGTAGTCGTAAATTGTTCGTAGTAGTAAGTTGTTCGTACTCATAAGTATTTCTTAGTCGTAAGTGGTTCGTAGTCGTAAGTTGTTCGTATCCATAAGTATTTCTTAGTCGTAAGTTGTTCGTTGTCGTAAGTCGTTCGTACTCGTAAGTATTTCTTTCGTAGTCGTAAATTGTTCGTAGTAGTAAGTTGTTCGTACTCATAAATATTTCTTAGTCGTAAGTGGTTCGTTGTCGTAAGTTGTTCGTACCCATAAGTTTTTCTTTGTCGTAAGTTGTTCGTAGTCGTAAGTCGTTTGTAGTCGTAAGTTGTTCGTAGTTTTAGTCGTAGTTCGTAGTCAGTCGTAAGTCGTTAAGACCCGTTAAGTGTTGGGCAGGCACCACCTTCCGTGGTACCGTAAGACCCGTCAGTTGGTACGTATATATAACAAGCCGGGATCGGTTTGTTATATATACGTACCATTCGTAGTCGTAAGTGTTTCGTAGTCGTAAGTCGTTCGTACTCGTAAGTATTTCGTAGTCGTAAGTTGTTCGTACTCATAAGTATTTCTTTCGTTGTCGTTAGTTTTACGTAGTCGTTAGTCGTTTGTACTCATAAGTATTTCTTAGTTGTAAATTGTTCGTAGTCGTAAGTTGTTCGTACCCATAAGTTTTTCATAGTCGTAAGTTGTTCGTAGTCGCAAGTCGTTCGTACTCGTAAGTATTACGTAGTCGTAAGTTGTTCGTACTCATAAGTATTTCTTTCGTTGTCGTAAGTTATTAGTAGTCGTAAGTTGTTTGTACTCATAAGAATTTCTTAGTCGTAAGTTGTTCGTAGTCGTAAGTCGTTCATACTCGTAAGTATTTCTTTCGTAGTCGTAAATTGTTCGTAGTAGTAAGTTGTTCGTACTCATAAGTATTTCTTAGTCGTAAGTGGTTCGTAGTCGTAAGTTGTTCGTATCCATAAGAATTTCTTAGTCGTAAGTTGTTCGTAGTCGTAAGTCGTTCGTACTCGTAAGTATTTCTTTCGTAGTCGTAAATTGTTCGTAGTAGTAAGTTGTTCGTACTCATAAATATTTCTTAGTCGTAAGTGGTTCGTAGTCGTAAGTTGTTCGTATCCATAAGTATTTCAATGTCGTAAGTTTTTGGTAGTCGTAAGTCGTTTGTAGTCGTAAGTTGTTCGTAGTTTTAGTCGTAGTTCGTAGTCAGTCGTAAGTCGTTAAGACCCGTTAAGTGTTGGGCAGGCACCACCTTCAGTGGTACCGTAAGACCCGTCAGTTGGTACGTTTATGTAACAAGCCGGATCGGTTTGTTATATATACGTGCTATTTGTAGTCGTAAGTGTTTCGTAGTCGTAAGTCGTTCGTTCTCGTAAGTATTTCGTAGTCGTAAGTTGTACGTTCTCATAAGTATTTCTTTCGTAGTCGTAAGTTGTTCGTAGTCGTAAGTTTTTCGTACTCATAAGTATTTCTTAGTCGTAAGTGGTTCGTAGTCGTAAGTTTTCGTACCCATAATTTTTTCTTAGTCGTAAGTATATCGTAGTCGTAAGTTGTTCGTACTCATAAGTATTTCTTTCGTTGTCGTAAGTTGTTCGTAGTCGTAAGTTTTTCGTACTCATAAGTATTTCTTAGTCGTAAGTGGTTCGTAGTCGTAAGTTTTCGTACCCATAAGTTTTTCTTAGTCGTAAGTATATCGTAGTCGTAAGTTGTTCGTACTCATAAGTATTTCTTTCGTTGTCGTAAGTTGTTCGTAGTCGTAAGTTTTTCGTACTCATAAGTATTTCTTAGTCGTAAGTGGTTCGTAGTCGTAAGTTTTCGTACCCATAAGTTTTTCTTAGTTGTACGTTGTTCGTAGTCGTAAGTAGTTCGTACCCATAAGTATTTCTTAGTTGTAAGTTGTTCGTAGTCGTAAGTCGTTCGCACTCGTAAGTATTTCATAGTCGTAAGTTGTTCGTACTCGTAAGTTGTTCGTACTCATAAGTATTTCTTAGTCATAAGTTGTTCGTATTCGTAAGTTTTCGTACCCATAAGTTTTTCTAAGTCGTAAGTATATCGTAGTCGTAAGTTGTTCGTACTCATAAGTATTTCTTTCGTTGTCGTAAGTTGTTCGTAGTCGTAAGTTGTTTGTACTCATAAGAATTTCTTAGTCGTAAGTTGTTCGTAGTCGTAAGTCGTTCGTACTCGTAAGTATGTGTTTCGTAGTCGTAAATTGTTCGTAGTAGTAAGTTATTCGTACTCATAAGTATTTCGTAGTCGTAAGTGGTTTGTAGTCGTAAGTTGTTCGTACTCATAAGTATTTCTTAGTCGTAAGTGGTTCGTAGTCGTAAGTTGTTCGTATCCATAAGTATTTCTTAGTCGTAAGTTGTTCGTTGTCGTAAGTCGTTCGTACTCGTAAGTATTTCTTTCGTAGTCGTAAATTGTTCGTAGTAGTAAGTTGTTCGTACTCATAAGTATTTCTTAGTCGTAAGTGGTTCGTAGTCGTAAGTTGTTCGTATCCATAAGTATTTCTTAGTCGTAAGTTGTTCGTTGTCGTAAGTCGTTCGTACTCGTAAGTATTTCTTTCGTAGTCGTAAATTGTTCGTAGTAGTAAGTTGTTCGTACTCATAAATATTTCTTAGTCGTAAGTGGTTCGTTGTCGTAAGTTGTTCGTATCCATAAGAATTTCTTTGTCGTAAGTTTTTGGTAGTCGTAAGTCGTTTGTAGTCGTAAGTTGTTCGTAGTTTTAGTCGTAGTTCGTAGTCAGTCGTAAGTCGTTAAGACCCGTTAAGTGTTGGGCAGGCACCACCTTCCGTGGTACCGTAAGACCCGTCAGTTGGTACGTATATATAACAAGCCGGGATCGGTTTGTTATATATACGTACCATTCGTAGTCGTAAGTGTTTCGTAGTCGTAAGTCGTTCGTACTCGTAAGTATTTCGTAGTCGTAAGTTGTTCGTACTCATAAGTATTTCTTTCGTTGTCGTTAGTTTTACGTAGTCGTTAGTCGTTTGTACTCATAAGTATTTCTTAGTTGTAAATTGTTCGTAGTCGTAAGTTGTTCGTACCCATAAGTTTTTCATAGTCGTAAGTTGTTCGTAGTCGCAAGTCGTTCGTACTCGTAAGTATTACGTAGTCGTAAGTTGTTCGTACTCATAAGTATTTCTTTCGTTGACGTAAGTTATTAGTAGTCGTAAGTTGTTTGTACTCATAAGAATTTCTTAGTCGTAAGTTGTTCGTAGTCGTAAGTCGTTCATACTCGTAAGTATTTCTTTCGTAGTCGTAAATTGTTCGTAGTAGTAAGTTGTTCGTACTCATAAGTATTTCTTAGTCGTAAGTGGTTCGTAGTCGTAAGTTGTTCGTATCCATAAGTATTTCATTGTCGTAAGTTTTTGGTAGTCGTAAGTCGTTTGTAGTCGTAAGTTGTTCGTAGTTTTAGTCGTAGTTCGTAGTCAGTCGTAAGTCGTTAAGACCCGTTAAGTGTTGGGCAGGCACCACCTTCAGTGGTACCGTAAGACCCGTCAGTTGGTACGTATATGTAACAAGCCGGGATCGGTTTGTTATATATACGTACTCTTCGTAGTCGTAAGTTGTTCGTAGTCGTAAGTCGTTCGTACTCGTAAGTATTTCTTTCGTTGTCGTAAGTTGTTCGTTGTAGTAAGTTGTTCGTCCTCATAAGTATTTCTTTGTCGTAAGTTTTTCGTAGTCGTAAGTCGTTTGTAGTCGTAAGTTGTTCGTAGTTTTAGTCGTAGTTCGTAGTCAGTCGTAAGTCGTTAAGACCCGTTAAGTGTTGGGCAGGCACCACCTTCAGTGGTACCGTAAGACCCGTCAGTTGGTACGTATATGTAACAAGCCGGGATCGGTTTGTTATATATACGTACTATTCGTAGTCGTAAGTGTTTCGTAGTCGTAAGTCGTTCGTTCTCGTAAGTATTTCGTAGTCGTACATTGTACGTACTCATAAGTATTACTTTCGTAGTCGTAAGTTGTTCGTTATCGTAAGTTTTTCGTACTCATAAGTATTTCTTAGTCGTAAGTGGTTCGTAGTCGTAAGTTTTCGAACCCATAAGTTTTTCTTAGTCGTAAGTATATCGTAGTCGTAAGTTGTTCGTACTCATAAGTATTTCTTTCGTTGTCGTAAGTTGTTCGTAGTCCTAAGTTGTTCGTACCCATAAGTATTTCTTAGTCGTAAGTTGTTCGTACTCGTAAGTCGTTCGTACTCGTAAGTATTTCGTACTCATAAGTATTTCTTAGTCGTAAGTTGTTCGTAGTCGTAAGTCGTTCGCACTCGTAAGTATTTCATAGTCGTAAGTTGTTCGTACTCGTAAGTTGTTCGTACTCATAAGTATTTCTTAGTCATAAGTTGTTCGTATTCGTAAGTTTTCGTACCCATAAGTTTTTCTAAGTCGTAAGTATATCGTAGTCGTAAGTTGTTCGTACTCATAAGTATTTCTTTCGTTGTCGTAAGTTGTTCGTAGTCGTAAGTTGTTTGTACTCATAAGAATTTCTTAGTCGTAAGTTGTTCGTAGTCGTAAGTCGTTCGTACTCGTAAGTATTTGTTTCGTAGTCGTAAATTGTTCGTAGTAGTAAGTTATTCGTACTCATAAGTATTTCGTAGTCGTAAGTGGTTTGTAGTCGTAAGTTGTTCGTACTCATAAGTATTTCTTAGTCGTAAGTGGTTCGTAGTCGTAAGTTGTTCGTACTCATAAGTATTTCTTAGTCGTAAGTTGTTCGTAGTCGTAAGTCGTTCGTACTCGTAAGTATTTCTTTCGTAGTCGTAAATTGTTCGTAGTAGTAAGTTGTTCGTACTCATAAGTATTTCTTAGTCGTAAGTGGTTCGTAGTCGTAAGTTGTTCGTATCCATAAGTATTTCTTAGTCGTAAGTTGTTCGTTGTCGTAAGTCGTTCGTACTCGTAAGTATTTCTTTCGTAGTCGTAAATTGTTCGTAGTAGTAAGTTGTTCGTACTCATAAATATTTCTTAGTCGTAAGTGGTTCGTTGTCGTAAGTTGTTCGTATCCATAAGTATTTCTTTGTCGTAAGTTTTTGGTAGTCGTAAGTCGTTTGTAGTCGTAAGTTGTTCGTAGTTTTAGTCGTAGTTCGTAGTCAGTCGTAAGTCGTTAAGACCCGTTAAGTGTTGGGCAGGCACCACCTTCCGTGGTACCGTAAGACCCGTCAGTTGGTACGTATATATAACAAGCCGGGATCGGTTTGTTATATATACGTACCATTCGTAGTCGTTAGTGTTTCGTAGTCGTAAGTCGTTCGTACTCGTAAGTATTTCGTAGTCGTAAGTTGTTCGTACTCATAAGTATTTCTTTCGTTGTCGTTAGTTTTACGTAGTCGTTAGTCGTTTGTACTCATAAGTATTTCTTAGTTGTAAATTGTTCGTAGTCGTAAGTTGTTCGTACCCATAAGTTTTTCATAGTCGTAAGTTGTTCGTAGTCGCAAGTCGTTCGTACTCGTAAGTATTACGTAGTCGTAAGTTGTTCGTACACATAAGTATTTCTTTCGTTGTCGTAAGTTATTAGTAGTCGTTAGTTGTTTGTACTCATAAGAATTTCTTAGTCGTAAGTTGTTCGTAGTCGTAAGTCGTTCATACTCGTAAGTATTTCTTTCGTAGTCGTTAATTGTTGGTAGTAGTAAGTTGTTCGTACTCATAAGTATTTCTTAGTCGTAAGTGGTTCGTAGTCGTAAGTTGTTCGTATCCATAAGAATTTCTTAGTCGTAAGTTGTTCGTAGTCGTAAGTCGTTCGTACTCGTAAGTATTTCTTTCGTAGTCGTAAATTGTTCGTAGTAGTAAGTTGTTCGTACTCATAAATATTTCTTAGTCGTAAGTGGTTCGTAGTCGTAAGTTGTTCGTATCCATAAGTATTTCATTGTCGTAAGTTTTTGGTAGTCGTAAGTCGTTTGTAGTCGTAAGTTGTTCGTAGTTTTAGTCGTAGTTCGTAGTCAGTCGTAAGTCGTTAAGACCCGTTAAGTGTTGGGCAGGCACCACCTTCAGTGGTACCGTAAGACCCGTCAGTTGGTACGTTTATGTAACAAGCCGGATCGGTTTGTTATATATACGTGCTTTTTGTAGTCGTAAGTGTTTCGTAGTCGTAAGTCGTTCGTTCTCGTAAGTATTTCGTAGTCGTAAGTTGTACGTTCTCATAAGTATTTCTTTCGTAGTCGTAAGTTGTTCGTAGTCGTAAGTTTTTCGTACTCATAAGTATTTCTTAGTCGTAAGTGGTTCGTAGTCATAAGTTGTTCGTATTCGTAAGTTTTCGTACGCATAAGTTTTTCTAAGTCGTAAGTATATCGTAGTCGTAAGTTGTTCGTACTCATAAGTATTTCTTTCGTTGTCGTAAGTTGTTCGTAGTCGTAAGTTGTTTGTACTCATAAGAATTTCTTAGTCGTAAGTTGTTCGTAGTCGTAAGTCGTTCGTACTCGTAAGTATTTGTTTCGTAGTCGTAAATTGTTCGTAGTAGTAAGTTATTCGTACTCATAAGTATTTCGTAGTCGTAAGTGGTTTGTAGTCGTAAGTTGTTCGTACTCATAAGTATTTCTTAGTCGTAAGTGGTTCGTAGTCGTAAGTTGTTCGTATCCATAAGTATTTCTTAGTCGTAAGTTGTTCGTTGTCGTAAGTCGTTCGTACTCGTAAGTATTTCTTTCGTAGTCGTAAATTGTTCGTAGTAGTAAGTTGTTCGTACTCATAAGTATTTCTTAGTCGTAAGTGGTTCGTAGTCGTAAGTTGTTCGTATCCATAAGTATTTCTTAGTCGTAAGTTGTTCGTTGTCGTAAGTCGTTCGTACTCGTAAGTATTTCTTTCGTAGTCGTAAATTGTTCGTAGTAGTAAGTTGTTCGTACTCATAAATATTTCTTAGTCGTAAGTGGTTCGTTGTCGTAAGTTGTTCGTATCCATAAGAATTTCTTTGTCGTAAGTTTTTGGTAGTCGTAAGTCGTTTGTAGTCGTAAGTTGTTCGTAGTTTTAGTCGTAGTTCGTAGTCAGTCGTAAGTCGTTAAGACCCGTTAAGTGTTGGGCAGGCACCACCTTCCGTGGTACCGTAAGACCCGTCAGTTGGTACGTATATATAACAAGCCGGGATCGGTTTGTTATATATACGTACCATTCGTAGTCGTAAGTGTTTCGTAGTCGTAAGTCGTTCGTACTCGTAAGTATTTCGTAGTCGTAAGTTGTTCGTACTCATAAGTATTTCTTTCGTTGTCGTTAGTTTTACGTAGTCGTTAGTCGTTTGTACTCATAAGTATTTCTTAGTTGTAAATTGTTCGTAGTCGTAAGTTGTTCGTACCCATAAGTTTTTCATAGTCGTAAGTTGTTCGTAGTCGCAAGTCGTTCGTACTCGTAAGTATTACGTAGTCGTAAGTTGTTCGTACTCATAAGTATTTCTTTCGTTGACGTAAGTTATTAGTAGTCGTAAGTTGTTTGTACTCATAAGAATTTCTTAGTCGTAAGTTGTTCGTAGTCGTAAGTCGTTCATACTCGTAAGTATTTCTTTCGTAGTCGTAAATTGTTCGTAGTAGTAAGTTGTTCGTACTCATAAGTATTTCTTAGTCGTAAGTGGTTCGTAGTCGTAAGTTGTTCGTATCCATAAGTATTTCATTGTCGTAAGTTTTTGGTAGTCGTAAGTCGTTTGTAGTCGTAAGTTGTTCGTAGTTTTAGTCGTAGTTCGTAGTCAGTCGTAAGTCGTTAAGACCCGTTAAGTGTTGGGCAGGCACCACCTTCAGTGGTACCGTAAGACCCGTCAGTTGGTACGTATATGTAACAAGCCGGGATCGGTTTGTTATATATACGTACTCTTCGTAGTCGTAAGTTGTTCGTAGTCGTAAGTCGTTCGTACTCGTAAGTATTTCTTTCGTTGTCGTAAGTTGTTCGTTGTAGTAAGTTGTTCGTCCTCATAAGTATTTCTTTGTCGTAAGTTTTTCGTAGTCGTAAGTCGTTTGTAGTCGTAAGTTGTTCGTAGTTTTAGTCGTAGTTCGTAGTCAGTCGTAAGTCGTTAAGACCCGTTAAGTGTTGGGCAGGCACCACCTTCAGTGGTACCGTAAGACCCGTCAGTTGGTACGTTTATGTAACAAGCCGGGATCGGTTTGTTATATATACGTACTATTCGTAGTCGTAAGTGTTTCGTAGTCGTAAGTCGTTCGTTCTCGTAAGTATTTCGTAGTCGTACATTGTACGTACTCATAAGTATTACTTTCGTAGTCGTAAGTTGTTCGTTATCGTAAGTTTTTCGTACTCATAAGTATTTCTTAGTCGTAAGTGGTTCGTAGTCGTAAGTTTTCGAACCCATAAGTTTTTCTTAGTCGTAAGTATATCGTAGTCGTAAGTTGTTCGTACTCATAAGTATTTCTTTCGTTGTCGTAAGTTGTTCGTAGTCCTAAGTTGTTCGTACCCATAAGTATTTCTTAGTCGTAAGTTGTTCGTACTCGTAAGTCGTTCGTACTCGTAAGTATTTCGTACTCATAAGTATTTCTTAGTCGTAAGTTGTTCGTAGTCGTAAGTCGTTCGCACTCGTAAGTATTTCATAGTCGTAAGTTGTTCGTACTCGTAAGTTGTTCGTACTCATAAGTATTTCTTAGTCATAAGTTGTTCGTATTCGTAAGTTTTCGTACCCATAAGTTTTTCTAAGTCGTAAGTATATCGTAGTCGTAAGTTGTTCGTACTCATAAGTATTTCTTTCGTTGTCGTAAGTTGTTCGTAGTCGTAAGTTGTTTGTACTCATAAGAATTTCTTAGTCGTAAGTTGTTCGTAGTCGTAAGTCGTTCATACTCGTAAGTATTTCTTTCGTAGTCGTAAATTGTTCGTAGTAGTAAGTTATTCGTACTCATAAGTATTTCGTAGTCGTAAGTTGTTCGTAGTCGTAAGTTGTTCGTACTCATAAGTATTTCTTAGTCGTAAGTGGTTCGTAGTCGTAAGTTGTTCGTATCCATAAGTATTTCTTAGTCGTAAGTTGTTCGTTGTCGTAAGTCGTTCGTACTCGTAAGTATTTCTTTCGTAGTCGTAAATTGTTCGTAGTAGTAAGTTGTTCGTACTCATAAGTATTTCTTAGTCGTAAGTGGTTCGTAGTCGTAAGTTGTTCGTACCCATAAGTATTTCTTAGTCGTAAGTTGTTCGTTGTCGTAAGTCGTTCGTACTCGTAAGTATTTCTTTCGTAGTCGTAAATTGTTCGTAGTAGTAAGTTGTTCGTACTCATAAATATTTCTTAGTCGTAAGTGGTTCGTTGTCGTAAGTTGTTCGTATCCATAAGTATTTCTTTGTCGTAAGTTTTTGGTAGTCGTAAGTCGTTTGTAGTCGTAAGTTGTTCGTAGTTTTAGTCGTAGTTCGTAGTCAGTCGTAAGTCGTTAAGACCCGTTAAGTGTTGGGCAGGCACCACCTTCCGTGGTACCGTAAGACCCGTCAGTTGGTACGTATATATAACAAGCCGGGATCGGTTTGTTATATATACGTACCATTCGTAGTCGTTAGTGTTTCGTAGTCGTAAGTCGTTCGTACTCGTAAGTATTTCGTAGTCGTAAGTTGTTCGTACTCATAAGTATTTCTTTCGTTGTCGTTAGTTTTACGTAGTCGTTAGTCGTTTGTACTCATAAGTATTTCTTAGTTGTAAATTGTTCGTAGTCGTAAGTTGTTCGTACCCATAAGTTTTTCATAGTCGTAAGTTGTTCGTAGTCGCAAGTCGTTCGTACTCGTAAGTATTACGTAGTCGTAAGTTGTTCGTACACATAAGTATTTCTTTCGTTGTCGTAAGTTATTAGTAGTCGTTAGTTGTTTGTACTCATAAGAATTTCTTAGTCGTAAGTTGTTCGTAGTCGTAAGTCGTTCATACTCGTAAGTATTTCTTTCGTAGTCGTTAATTGTTGGTAGTAGTAAGTTGTTCGTACTCATAAGTATTTCTTAGTCGTAAGTGGTTCGTAGTCGTAAGTTGTTCGTATCCATAAGAATTTCTTAGTCGTAAGTTGTTCGTAGTCGTAAGTCGTTCGTACTCGTAAGTATTTCTTTCGTAGTCGTAAATTGTTCGTAGTAGTAAGTTGTTCGTACTCATAAATATTTCTTAGTCGTAAGTGGTTCGTAGTCGTAAGTTGTTCGTATCCATAAGTATTTCATTGTCGTAAGTTTTTGGTAGTCGTAAGTCGTTTGTAGTCGTAAGTTGTTCGTAGTTTTAGTCGTAGTTCGTAGTCAGTCGTAAGTCGTTAAGACCCGTTAAGTGTTGGGCAGGCACCACCTTCAGTGGTACCGTAAGACCCGTCAGTTGGTACGTTTATGTAACAAGCCGGATCGGTTTGTTATATATACGTGCTATTTGTAGTCGTAAGTGTTTCGTAGTCGTAAGTCGTTCGTTCTCGTAAGTATTTCGTAGTCGTAAGTTGTACGTTCTCATAAGTATTTCTTTCGTAGTCGTAAGTTGTTCGTAGTCGTAAGTTTTTCGTACTCATAAGTATTTCTTAGTCGTAAGTGGTTCGTAGTCGTAAGTTTTCGTACCCATAAGTTTTTCTTAGTCGTAAGTATATCGTAGTCGTAAGTTGTTCGTACTCATAAGTATTTCTTTCGTTGTCGTAAGTTGTTCGTAGTCGTAAGTTTTTCGTACTCATAAGTATTTCTTAGTCGTAAGTGGTTCGTAGTCGTAAGTTTTCGTACCCATAAGTTTTTCTTAGTCGTAAGTATATCGTAGTCGTAAGTTGTTCGTACTCATAAGTATTTCTTTCGTTGTCGTAAGTTGTTCGTAGTCGTAAGTTTTTCGTACTCATAAGTATTTCTTAGTCGTAAGTGGTTCGTAGTCGTAAGTTTTCGTACCCATAAGTTTTTCTTAGTTGTACGTTGTTCGTAGTCGTAAGTAGTTCGTACCCATAAGTATTTCTTAGTTGTAAGTTGTTCGTAGTCGTAAGTCGTTCGTACTCGTAAGTATTTCATAGTCGTAAGTTGTTCGTACTCGTAAGTTGTTCGTACTCATAAGTATTTCTTAGTCATAAGTTGTTCGTATTCGTAAGTTTTCGTACCCATAAGTTTTTCTTAGTCGTAAGTATATCGTAGTCGTAAGTTGTTCGTACTCATAAGTATTTCTTTCGTTGTCGTAAGTTGTTCGTAGTCGTAAGTTTTTTATACTCATAAGAATTTCTTAGTCGTAAGTTGTTCGTAGTCGTAAGTCGTTCGTACTCGTAAGTATTTGTTTCGTAGTCGTAAATTGTTCGTAGTAGTAAGTTGTTCGTACTCATAAGTATTTCGTAGTCGTAAGTGGTTTGTAGTCGTAAGTTGTTCGTATTCGTAGTCGTAGTTCGTAGTCGTAGTCGTAAGTCGTTAAGACCCGTTAAGTGTTGTGCAGGCACCACCTTCAGTGGTACCGTAAGACCCGTCAGTCTGTACGTATATGTAACAAGCCGTGATCGGTTTGTTATATATACGTTCTATTCGTAGTCGTAAGTCGTTACTCGTAAGTATTTCGTAGTCGTACGTTGTTCGTAGTTGTAAGTCGTTCGTACTCGTAAGTATTTCGTAGACGTAAGTTGTTCGTACTTGTAAGTTGTTCGTACTCATAAGTATTTCTTTGTCGTAAGTTGTTCGTAGTCATAAGTCGTTTGTAGCCGTAAGTTGTTCGCAGTCGTAAGTGGTTTGTCGTCGTAAGTCGTTTGTAGTCGTAAGGCGTTTGTAGTAGTAAGTTGTTCGTAGTCGTAGTCGTAGTTCGTAGTCGTAGTCGTAAGTCGTAAAGACCCGTTAAGTGTTGGGCAGGCACCACCTTCAGTGGTACCGTAAGACCCGTCAGTTGGTACGTATATGTAACAAGCCGGGATCGGTTTGTTATATATACGTACTCTTCGTAGTCGTAAGTTGTTCGTAGTCGTAAGTCGTTCGTACTCGTAAGTATTTCTTTCGTTGTCGTAAGTTGTTCGTTGTAGTAAGTTGTTCGTCCTCATAAGTATTTCTTTGTCGTAAGTTTTTCGTAGTCGTAAGTCGTTTGTAGTCGTAAGTTGTTCGTAGTTTTAGTCGTAGTTCGTAGTCAGTCGTAAGTCGTTAAGACCCGTTAAGTGTTGGGCAGGCACCACCTTCAGTGGTACCGTAAGACCCGTCAGTTGGTACGTTTATGTAACAAGCCGGGATCGGTTTGTTATATATACGTACTATTCGTAGTCGTAAGTGTTTCGTAGTCGTAAGTCGTTCGTTCTCGTAAGTATTTCGTAGTCGTACGTTGTACGTACTCATAAGTATTACTTTCGTAGTCGTAAGTTGTTCGTTATCGTAAGTTTTTCGTACTCATAAGTATTTCTTAGTCGTAAGTGGTTCGTAGTCGTAAGTTTTCGAACCCATAAGTTTTTCTTAGTCGTAAGTATATCGTAGTCGTAAGTTGTTCGTACTCATAAGTATTTCTTTCGTTGTCGTAAGTTGTTCGTAGTCCTAAGTTGTTCGTACCCATAAGTATTTCTTAGTCGTAAGTTGTTCGTACTCGTAAGTCGTTCGTACTCGTAAGTATTTCGTACTCATAAGTATTTCTTAGTCGTAAGTTGTTCGTAGTCGTAAGTCGTTTGTAGCCGTAAGTTGTTCGTAGTCTTAGTCGTAGTTCGTAGTCAGTCGTAAGCCTTTAAGACCCGTTAAGTGTTGGGCAGGCACCACCTTCAGTGGTACTGTAAGACCCGTTAGTTGGTACATAACAAGCCGGGATCGGTTTGTCATATATACGTACTATTCGTAGTCGTTAGTGTTTCGTAGTCGTAAGTCGTTCGTTCTCGTAAGTATTTCGTAGTCGTACGTTGTACGTACTCATAAGTATTTCTTTGGTAGTCGTAAGTTGTTCGTAGTCGTTAGTTTTTCGTACTCATAAGTATTTCTTAGTTGTAAGTTGTTCGTTGTCGTAAGTGGTTCGTACCCATAAGTTTTTCTTAGTTGTAAGTTGTTCGTTGTCGTAAGTTGTTCGTACCCATAAGTTTTTCTTAGTCGTAAGTTGTTCGTAGTCGTAAGTCGTTCGTACTCGTAAGTATTTCGTAGTCGTACGTTGTTCGTACTCATAAGTATTTCTTAGTCATAAGTTGTTCGTATTCGTAAGTTTTCGTACCCATAAGTTTTTCTTAGTCGTAAGTATATCGTAGTCGTAAGTTGTTCGTACTCATAAGTATTTCTTTCGTTGTCGTAAGTTGTTCGTAGTCGTAAGTTGTTTGTACTCATAAGAATTTCTTAGTCGTAAGTTGTTCGAAGTCGTAAGTCGTTCGTACTCGTAAGTATTTCTTTCGTAGTCGTAAATTGTTCGTAGTAGTAAGTTGTTCGTACTCATAAGTATTTCTTAGTCGTAAGTGGTTCGTAGTCGTAAGTTGTTCGTATCCATAAGTATTTCTTAGTCGTAAGTTGTTCGTTGTCGTAAGTCGTTCGTACTCGTAAGTATTTCTTTCGTAGTCGTAAATTGTTCGTAGTAGTAAGTTGTTCGTACTCATAAATATTTCTTAGTCGTAAGTGGTTCGTTGTCGTAAGTTGTTCGTATCCATAAGTATTTCTTTGTCGTAAGTTTTTGGTAGTCGTAAGTCGTTTGTAGTCGTAAGTTGTTCGTAGTTTTAGTCGTAGTTCGTAGTCAGTCGTAAGTCGTTAAGACCCGTTAAGTGTTGGGCAGGCACCACCTTCCGTGGTACCGTAAGACCCGTCAGTTGGTACGTATATATAACAAGCCGGGATCGGTTTGTTATATATACGTACCATTCGTAGTCGTAAGTGTTTCGTAGTCGTAAGTCGTTCGTACTCGTAAGTATTTCGTAGTCGTAAGTTGTTCGTACTCATAAGTATTTCTTTCGTTGTCGTTAGTTTTACGTAGTCGTTAGTCGTTTGTACTCATAAGTATTTCTTAGTTGTAAATTGTTCGTAGTCGTAAGTTGTTCGTACCCATAAGTTTTTCATAGTCGTAAGTTGTTCGTAGTCGCAAGTCGTTCGTACTCGTAAGTATTACGTAGTCGTAAGTTGTTCGTACTCATAAGTATTTCGTAGTCGTAAGTTGTTCGTAGTCGTAGTCCGAAGTCGTAGTCGTAAGTTGTTAAAACCCATTAGGTGTTGGGCAGGCACCACATTCAGTGGTACCGTAAGACCCGTCAGTTGGTACGTATATATAACAAGCCGGGATAGGTTTGTTATATATACGTACTATTTGTAGTCGTAAGTTGTTAGTAGTCGTAAGTCATTCGTACTCGTGAGTATTTCGTAGTCGTAAGTTGTTCGTACTCATAAGTATTTCTTAGTTGTAAGTTGTTCGTAGTCGTAAGTCTTTCGTACTCGTAAGTATTTCGGAGTCGTAAGTTGTTCGTACTCATATGTATTTCTTTCGTTATCGTAAGTTGTTCGTACTCATAAGTATTTCTTTGTCGTAAGTCGTTCGTATTCGTAAGTATAACGTTGTCGTAAGTTGTTTGTACTGATAAGTATTTCTTATTCGTAAGTTGTTCGTAGTGGTAAGTCGTTTGTAGCCGTAAGTTGTTCGTACTCATAAGTATTTCTTTCGTAATCGTAAGTTGTTCGTACTCAAAAGTATTTTTTTGTCGTAAGTTGTTCGTAGTCTTAAGTCGTTTGTAGTCGTAAGTTGTTCGTATTCGTAGTCGTAGTTCATAGTCGTAGTTGTAAGTCGTTTAGACCCGTTAAGTGTTGGGCAGGCACCACCTTCAGTGGTACCGTAAGACCCGTCAGTTGGTACGTATATGTAACAAGCCGGGATCTGTTTGTTATATATTCGTACTACGTGAGTATTTCGTAGTCGTAAGTTGTTCGTACTCATAAGTATTTCTTAGTTGTAAGTTGTTCGTAGTCGTTAGTCTTTCGTACTCATAAGTATTTCTTAGTTGTAAGTTGTTCGTAGTCGTAAGTTGTTCGTACCCATTGGTTTTTCTTTGACGTAAGTTGTTCGTAGTCGTAAGTCGTTCGTACTCGTAAGTATTACGTAGTCGTAAGTTGTTCATACTCATAAGTATTTCTTAGTCGTAAGTTGTTCGTAGTGGTAAGTCGTTTGTAGACGTAAGTTGTTCGTAGTCGTAAGTCGTTAAGACCCGTTAAGTGTTGGGCAGGCACCACCTTCCGTGGTACCGTAAGACCCGTCAGTTGGTACGTATATATAACAAGCCGGGATCGGTTTGTTATATATACGTACCATTCGTAGTCGTAAGTGTTTCGTAGTCGTAAGTCGTTCGTACTCGTAAGTATTTCGTAGTCGTAAGTTGTTCGTACTCATAAGTATTTCTTTCGTTGTCGTTAGTTTTATGTAGTCGTTAGTCGTTCGTACTCATAAGTATTTCTGAGTTGTAAATTGTTCGTAGTCGTAAGTTGTTCGTACCCATAAGTTTTTCATAGTCGTTAGTTGTTCGTAGTCGCAAGTCGTTCGTACTCGTAAGTATTTCGTAGTCGTAAATTGTTCGTACTCATAAGTATTTCGTAGTCGTAAGTTGTTCGTAGTCGTAGTCCGAAGTCGTAGTCGTAAGTTGTTAAGACCCATTAGGTGTTGGGCAGGCACCACCTTCAGTGGTACCGTAAGACCCGTCAGTTGGTACGTATATATAACAAGCCGGGATCGGTTTGTTATATATACGTACTATTTATAGTCGTAAGTTGTTAGTAGTCGTAAGTCGTTCGTACTCGTGAGTATTTCGTAGTCGTAAGTTGTTCATACTCATAAGTATTTCTTAGTTGTAAGTTGTTCGTAGTCGTAAGTTGTTCGTACCCGTAAGTATTGTTTTAGTCGTATGTTGTTCGTAGTCGTAAGTTGTTCGTTCTCATAAGTATTTCTTTCGTAGTCGTAATTTGTTCGTAGTCGTAAGTTGTTCGTACTCATAAGTATTTCTTAGTTGTAAGTTGTTCGTAGTCGTAAGTTGTTCGTACCCATAAGTATTTCTTAGTCGTAAGTTGTTCGTAGTTGTAAGTCGTTCGTACTCGTAAGTATTTCGTAGTCGTAAGTTGTTCGTACTCATAAGTATTTCTTTCGTAGTCGTTAGTTGTTTGTAGTCGTAAGTTGTTCGTACTCATAAGTATTTCTTTCGTAGTCGTAAGTTGTTCGTACTCATAAGTATTTCGTAGTCGTAAGTTGTTCCTAGTCGTAAGTCGTTCGTACTCGTAGGTATTTCGTAGTCGTAAGTTGTTCGTACTCGTAAGTATTTCTTTCGTAGTCGTAAGTTGTTCGTAGTCGTAAGTTTTTTGTACTCATAAGTATTTCTTAGTTGTAAGTTGTTCGTAGTCGTAAGTTGTTCGTACCCATAAGTATTTCTTAGTCGTAAGTTGTTCGTCGTCGTTAGTCGTTTGTAGCCGTAAGTTGTTCGTAGTCTTAGTCGTAGTTCGTAGTCAGTCGTAAGTTGTTAAGACCCATTAGGTGTTGGGCAGGCACCACCTACAGTGGTACAGTAAGACCCGTCAGTTGGTACGTATATGTAACAAGCCGGGATCGGTTTGTTATATATACGTACTATTTGTAGTCGTAAGTTGTTAGTAGTCGTAAGTCGTTCGTACTCGTGAGTATTTCGTAGTCGTAAGTTGTTCATACTCATAAGTATTTCTTAGTTGTAAGTTGTTCGTAGTCGTAAGTTGTTCGTACCCGTAAGTATTGTTTTAGTCGTATGTTGTTCGTAGTCGTAAGTTGTTCGTTCTCATAAGTATTTCTTTCGTAGTCGTAATTTGTTCGTAGTCGTAAGTTGTTCGTACTCATAAGTATTTCTTAGTTGTAAGTTGTTCGTAGTCGTAAGTTGTTCGTACCCATAAGTATTTTGTAGTCGTAAGTTGTTCGTAGTCGAACAACAACGTAGTCGTAACAAGCCGGGATCGGTTTGTTATATATACGTACTATTTGTAGTCGTAAGTTGTTAGTAGTCGTAAGTCGTTCGTACTCGTGAGTATTTCGTAGTCGTAAGTTGTTCATACTCATAAGTATTTCTTAGTTGTAAGTTGTTCGTAGTCGTAAGTTGTTCGTACCCGTAAGTATTGTTTTAGTCGTATGTTGTTCGTAGTCGTAAGTTGTTCGTAGTCGTAAGTTGTTCGTTCTCATAAGTATTTCTTTCGTAGTCGTAATTTGTTCGTAGTCGTAAGTTGTTCGTACTCATAAGTATTTCTTAGTTGTAAGTTGTTCGTAGTCGTAAGTTGTTCGTACCCATAAGTATTTCTTAGTCGTAAGTTGTTCGTAGTTGTAAGTCGTTCGTACTCGTAAGTATTTCGTAGTCGTAAGTTGTTCGTACTCATAAGTATTTCTTTCGTAGTCGTAAGTTGTTTGTAGTCGTAAGTTGTTCGTACTCATAAGTATTTCTTTCGTAGTCGTAAGTTGTTCGTACTCATAAGTATTTCGTAGTCGTAAGTTGTTCCTAGTCGTAAGTCGTTCGTACTCGTAGGTATTTCGTAGTCGTAAGTTGTTCGTACTCATAAGTATTTCTTTCGTAGTCGTAAGTTGTTCGTAGTCGTAAGTTGTTTGTACTCATAAGTATTTCTTAGTTGTAAGTTGTTCGTAGTCGTAAGTTGTTCGTACCCATAAGTATTTCTTAGTCGTAAGTTGTTCGTCGTCGTTAGTCGTTTGTAGCCGTAAGTTGTTCGTAGTCTTAGTCGTAGTTCGTAGTCAGTCGTAAGTCGTTAAGTCCCGTTAAGTGTTGGGCAGGCACCACCTTCAGTGGTACCGTAAGACCCGTCAGTTGGTACGTATATGTAACAAGCCGGGATCGGTTTGTTATATATACGTACTATTCGTAGTTGTAAGTGTTTCATAGTCGTAAGTCGTTCGTTCTCGTAAGTATTTCGTAGTCGTACGTTGTACGTACTCATAAGTATTTCTTTCGTAGTCGTAAGTTGTTCGTAGTCGTAAGTTTTTCGTACTCATAAGTATTTCTTAGTTGTAAGTTGTTCGTAGTCGTAAGTTGTTGGTACCCATAAGTATTTGGTAGTCGTAAGTTGTTCGTAGTAGTAAGTTGTTCGTACTCATAAGTATTTCTTAGTTGTAAGTTGTTCGTAATCGTAAGTCGTTCGTACTCATAAGTATTTCTTAGTTGTAAGTTGTTCGTAGTCGTAAGTTGTTCGTACCCATAAGTATTTCTTAGTCGTAAGTTGTTCGTAGTTGTAAGTCGTTCGTACTCGTAAGTATTTCGTAGTCGTAAGTTGTTCGTACTCATAAGTATTTCTTTCGTAGTCGTAAGTTGTTTGTAGTCGTAAGTTGTTCGTACTCATAAGTATTTCTTTCGTAGTCGTAAGTTGTTCGTAGTCGTAAGTTTTTTGTACTCATAAGTATTTCTTAGTTGTAAGTTGTTCGTAGTCGTAAGTTGTTCGTACCCATAAGTATTTCTTAGTCGTAAGTTGTTCGTCGTCGTTAGTCGTTTGTAGCCGTAAGTTGTTCGTAGTCTTAGTCGTAGTTCGTAGTCAGTCGTAAGTTGTTAAGACCCATTAGGTGTTGGGCAGGCACCACCTTCAGTGGTACAGTAAGACCCGTCAGTTGGTACGTATATGTAACAAGCCGGGATCGGTTTGTTATATATACGTACTATTTGTAGTCGTAAGTTGTTAGTAGTCGTAAGTCGTTCGTACTCGTGAGTATTTCGTAGTCGTAAGTTGTTCATACTCATAAGTATTTCTTAGTTGTAAGTTGTTCGTAGTCGTAAGTTGTTCGTACCCGTAAGTATTGTTTTAGTCGTATGTTGTTCGTAGTCGTAAGTTGTTCGTTCTCATAAGTATTTCTTTCGTAGTCGTAATTTGTTCGTAGTCGTAAGTTGTTCGTACTCATAAGTATTTCTTAGTTGTAAGTTGTTCGTAGTCGTAAGTTGTTCGTACCCATAAGTATTTTGTAGTCGTAAGTTGTTCGTAGTCGAACAACAACGTAGTCGTAACAAGCCGGGATCGGTTTGTTATATATACGTACTATTTGTAGTCGTAAGTTGTTAGTAGTCGTAAGTCGTTCGTACTCGTGAGTATTTCGTAGTCGTAAGTTGTTCATACTCATAAGTATTTCTTAGTTGTAAGTTGTTCGTAGTCGTAAGTTGTTCGTACCCGTAAGTATTGTTTTAGTCGTATGTTGTTCGTAGTCGTAAGTTGTTCGTTCTCATAAGTATTTCTTTCGTAGTCGTAATTTGTTCGTAGTCGTAAGTTGTTCGTACTCATAAGTATTTCTTAGTTGTAAGTTGTTCGTAGTCGTAAGTTGTTCGTACCCATAAGTATTTCTTAGTCGTAAGTTGTTCGTAGTTGTAAGTCGTTCGTACTCGTAAGTATTTCGTAGTCGTAAGTTGTTCGTACTCATAAGTATTTCTTTCGTAGTCGTAAGTTGTTTGTAGTCGTAAGTTGTTCGTACTCATAAGTATTTCTTTCGTAGTCGTAAGTTGTTCGTACTCATAAGTATTTCGTAGTCGTAAGTTGTTCCTAGTCGTAAGTAGTTCGTACTCGTAGGTATTTCGTAGTCGTAAGTTGTTCGTACTCATAAGTATTTCTTTCGTAGTCGTAAGTTGTTCGTAGTCGTAAGTTGTTTGTACTCATAAGTATTTCTTAGTTGTAAGTTGTTCGTAGTCGTAAGTTGTTCGTACCCATAAGTATTTCTTAGTCGTAAGTTGTTCGTCGTCGTTAGTCGTTTGTAGCCGTAAGTTGTTCGTAGTCTTAGTCGTAGTTCGTAGTCAGTCGTAAGTCGTTAAGACCCGTTAAGTGTTGGGCAGGCACCACCTTCAGTGGTACCGTAAGACCCGTCAGTTGGTACGTATATGTAACAAGCCGGGATCGGTTTGTTATATATACGTACTATTCGTAGTTGTAAGTGTTTCATAGTCGTAAGTCGTTCGTTCTCGTAAGTATTTCGTAGTCGTACGTTGTACGTACTCATAAGTATTTCTTTCGTAGTCGTAAGTTATTCGTAGTCGTAAGTTTTTCGTACTCATAAGTATTTCTTATTTGTAAGTTGTTCGTAGTCGTAAGTTGTTGGTACCCATAAGTATTTGGTAGTCGTAAGTTGTTCGTAGTAGTAAGTTGTTCGTACTCATAAGTATTTCTTAGTTGTAAGTTGTTCGTAATCGTAAGTCGTTCGTACTCGTAAGTATTTCGTAGTCGTAAGTTGTTCGTAGTCGTAAGTCAATCGTAGTCGTCGGTTGGCTGTAGTTGTTAGTCGGTTGTAGTCGTAAGTCGGTCTTGGTCGTTATTTGTTCGTAGTCGTAAGGTGTTCCTAGTCGTAGTCGTAGTTCGTAGTCGTAGTCGTAAGTCGTTTGTAGTCGTAAGTCAATCGTTGTCGTAAATCGGTCGTAGTTGTAAGTCGTTCTTAGTCATAAGTTGTTCATAGTCGTAAGTTGTTTGTAGTTGTAAGTCGTTCATAGTCATAAGTCGTTTGTAGTAGTAAGTCGTTCGTAGTAGTAAGTCGTTCGTAGTCGTAACTTGTTCGTAGTCGTTAGTTGTTTGTAGTCGTATGTCGTTCGTAGTCGTAATTTGTTC
The DNA here is from genome assembly GCA_917880885.1 of Limnephilus marmoratus. Taxonomy (NCBI): domain Eukaryota; kingdom Metazoa; phylum Arthropoda; class Insecta; order Trichoptera; family Limnephilidae; genus Limnephilus; species Limnephilus marmoratus. The sequence continues at coordinate 20,040,181 of OU862929.1, forward strand.
GTAGTCATTAGTTGTTTGTAGTCGTAGTCATAGTTCGTGGTCGTAATCATTAGTAGTTTGTAATAGTAAGTCGTTCGTAGTCGTATGTCCTTCGTAGTCGTAAGTTGTTCGTACTCCTATGTCGGTCACAGTCGTAAGTCATTCGTAGTCGTAAATCGGACAATATTGTACAAATTAAGACATGTTCTTAGAAAGATCTGCGAAACTGTTTTAATTGTTTGTTTGTTTGTTTTTTTGTTTTTAACTAATTAACTAACTAACTAACTTATTAACCCTCACCGCCAAACAACTCACAATCAAAGTGTTAAACACTATTGTACGTTTTGCTGAATTTATCATGGTATTTTTTTTATCGATTTTTTCGCTAATTAAGAGAGTATATGGCTACTGGCGATTCTCTCTATAAACAAAAAACGAGTGTCCTAGCTACCACAGTAGTCACTGGTCACTTGGAAAAGCTAGGGAGCCTTTCAGAGGGGCGCACATAGAGTAAAGAATATATTACTGGAAGTGCTTATTTTTAACATAATATGTATGTAAAATTTTGCGGGAACATTGGAGGGTCTAGAATCGTTTTAAAAATAAATGTAGCTTCCTTTTTACCATAAAAATTCACGGTCCTGAGGCAGTGCGGCTAAAGAGGTTCAACAATCAGTTTCCTCTCGCATCTATTGAGAAAGTGGTGAATTTCCTCTGATGACCTGAATGGTTCTCATAATCGGTTTCAATTTTGAAAATAAAAAGTTGAAAATAAAAGCCGAAATTACTATTTCGATAAATTTCGATATCATCATCATTAATTGAAGTGAAACTTCTTAAGCACCGTTGTGATTTGAAACTTGATGAAACGGAAACGAGTGACTCTAAAAAGAGACATACATTGGATTTACCCTGTGAGAGAATGAGACAGAATGAAACCTTACCTTCTTACAGTACCTACGAATCGTTGCGCTCTGTCGACCTGCCGAGCTATTTTGTATGCCGTATTTTTTGTGAGATCGCGAGATAACGTAGGTACGTAATGAGTGTCAGATTTTGGTGATTTTCTATGGCTGTTATTTGCTTTTTCTATTGGCCAATGCCAGAGGAGGCGTCTACTAATATCTACAGGAATTCCAAAAACTGAAAAATCGAACTAATATCTATGAGAATCAAAGTGTTGACGAATATCTACAGCTCAAACTGTTGATTAATATCTATGAGAACCAAAGTGTTGACGAATATCTACAGCACTGGCAGAGGTTGGATTTGCAATTATGTACAGCATATTGGAATAACGTAATATTGCGTATGCAGTTTAAAAAACTTAATTTATGTAAGTTTGTATGTAAAAATCCCTAATATCGGACTATTGGACACATTTAGCTGATTAGTCCAACCTACGCTCTGTAGATATTAGTTCAACCTACGCTCTGTAGATATTAGTCAACACTCTGAAGTTCGTAGATATTAGTTCAACATATGAGCTGTAGATATTCGTTCGACATACAGGCTGTAGATATTAGTAGCTGGAGTCACGCCAGATGTGAGCTGTCATAGCTGTCAAATATTTTAGTTTACGTCGTTGTAAACACGAATTACTGCAAGAATGCATGATTATTTATTTATTTAATGTGCGTTATTCATTGTATACTGTGGTAATTTGCACAACAAAGTTATACAAGTTTAAAGGGGAGGAATGCAGATCCCGCCATTGTGGGGGATTTTAATAAAAATGCACTTTCTAGATGAGAAAAGTGTGGAAAAGTTGAATAAAAAAGAAATTAAGGTGCGCTCGGCAAAATTGAGGGAGACACAGCCGTTTAAAGTATGAATAAAATGTCACTTCATGAACCGATACTGTCAGCCATTTTGACACTAATATGTTGGTATCCCTGGCCATTTGACACTAATATGTTTCCCTGACCTGATAAAACCAAGAGCCTAGATACGATTGTAGCCGACTTCCGAGGCGCGTAATTATGAAATTTGTCTAGCGTACTTTTTATCAACGATTTTTTAAACTGTTTATCACCTTCCAAATTAAAGTAACCTACACTAAGACTACGCTAAACATGGTTTGTGTAACATGGTTTGTGCCTCTTTATAATGCCTACTCGCGTCAACGCAAGATAAACATCTCAGTTTTCAAATAGTTTAGCGGCTACGCTAGGTTTGTGTAACATGGTTTATGTAACGTGGTTTGTGCCCCTTTATAACGCCTACTTGCGTCAACGCAGAAAAACATCCCAGTTTTCAAGTAGTTTAGCGGCTACGCCATGTTTGTGTAACATGGTTTGTGACCATTATTAATTCTGTTTTTCATAATTACGCGCCTTATTATATATCACACGAAGTTGGCTACAATCGTATCAACCTTCGTTTATAGCAAGTCTGAGATACCAACATAATAGTAACAAAATGGCGTAGTATAAGTTCACGAAGTGTCATTTTATTCATTCTTTAAACGGCTGTATCTCCCTCAATTTTGCTAAGCGCACCTTAATTTCTTTTTTATTCAACTTTTCCACACTTTTCTCATCTAGAAAGTGCATTTTTATTAAAATCCCCCACATTGGCGGGATCTGCATTCCTCCCCTTTAAACTTGTATAACTTTGTTGTGCAAATTACCACAGTATACAATGAATAACGCACATTAAATGAATAAATAAACATGCATTCTTGCAGTAATTCGTGTTTACAACGACGTAAACTAAAATATTTGACAGCTATGACAGCTCACATCTGGCATGACTCCAGCTACTAATATCTACAGCCTGTATGTCGAACGAATATCTACAGCTCATATGTTGAACTAATATCTACTAACTTCAGAGTGTTGACTAATATCTACAGAGCGTAGGTTGAACTAATATCTACAGAGCGTAGGTTGGACTTATCAGCTAAATGTGTCCAATAGTCCGATATTAGGGATTTTTACATACAAACTTACATAAATTAAGTTTTTTAAACTGCATACGTCGCCTGGGGTTAGATTTCCCTCAGGGTCTATGTCATCTGGGATGCTGTGTGGAGGGTCTTTTTGAGGAGAGGAAGGAATGAACATTGGTCTTGAAGAGACCTATGTTGTAGGAAGAAGGAAACACAGAGGCCGGCAAATCATTCCACAGCCGAGCTGTTGAACACAAGAACGAGTCGAAGAAACGACCCGTTCTCATGTGACATATGTCAACTGTGTACAAATGTTGGGCACGCGTTTGGCGTGTTTCCCGACTATGCACCGGTGCCGAAGGGATCAATGATGCTAGTTCCTCGGAGCATCTTCCATTGTAATACCGGTAGAACAAGGATAGCATTCCCACCCGACGCCTGTGCTCTAAAGATTGCAATCCGTCTGTTAAGATGTGAGAATCTATCAAACGGACTGCCCGTTTCTGCACAGAGTCGAGGGTATTTTTCAGGTATTTTGGAGCTCCAGACCAGAGGTGGCTGCCAAATTCAACCGTGGGGCGCACGTGCGATTTGTACAGGGTTAGCAGTTGTGTACTATTAAAGTATCTGCGGGCCCTGTACAGTACGCCCAGTTTTTGGGAGGCTAACTTTACTCTGGCTTCGATGGAGCCCCCATACCTGAGCTGGTCACTTAGGGTTACACCAAGCATATCAATGGAGGGCCTGTTCGGAAGATTGCTTCCGTTGAAAGAGACTAGATTTTCATTTCGATCCCTTTCAGACGTAATCAGACAAGATTGGGTCTTTGAAACATTAAATTCAACGAGATTATTTTTACCCCAAGAGAAAACACTCTCGAGGTAACCGTCCATTTTTTGCTTCAAAGCCTTACGAGCTGTTGGAGTTTGTGAGCCCTTTGGGGGCTTGTCAAACAAAAAGCTATCATGAACTGTACTGTCATCCGCGTAACAATGAATTGGTGCACATTACAAAAGGTCGTTGATGTGCAACAAAAACAAAGTCGGAGACAGAACCGAAACCTGCGGGACGCCAGCATTTATCGAGTGTGAGGAAGAGGTGAAACCATCGACTACCGTCTGAATCGACCTCTCCCTCAAGAAGTCGGCAATCCACGTACACAAGGATGCGGGAAGTCCGTAAGAATGCAGTTTGTTGACAAGTCCTCGGTGCCAAACCCGGTCAAAGGCCTTGGAGACGTCCAGTGCAACCGTTTGGGTCTCACCGAAACGTTCCAGGCATCGCCCCCAAACATGCGTCACATACGCGAGAAGATCACCGCACGAGCGGTTCCGCCGGAATCCGTATTGACGGTCATTAATAATTTTGTTCTTCTCGAGGTATGTGAGCAGTTTGTCGTTGATCACACGTTCCATCACCTTAGACAGAACTGATGTGATCGCTATGGGGCAGTAGTTGGCCGGGTTGGAGCGGTCACCCTTCTTTGGAATAGGATGGATAACCGCTTTTTTCCAACCAGAGGGCACAGAGCCAGTCTTCAGGGACAGTTTAAAAAGCTTCGTCAAAATTGGAGCTATTTCTGCAGCGCACCTTTGCAGTACTAGGGCAGGTATTCCGTCAGGCCCACTAGCTGTATTAACATCAAGCCCTCATAAAACATGGAGTACTTCCCGATGCCGGATCCTCAGCTTTATCATACGAAAACCGCAGTGAGGAACCGACGTCGGGACAGCACCTTGGTCATCGAGGGTTGAGTTATCCGCAAACATTTTACCTAGTAAGTTAGCCTTTTCGGTGGCGGTGTTTGCTAGTGAGCCGTCAGGTCTGGTAAGAGGTGGCAGACTGGATTTGCAGAAATTGCGACCTATTGAGCCCGCAAGCGACCAGAATTGCATGCTGCCATGCGGGCATGCAGTCAGCTTTCTGCTGGTCGTGCTCGAATTTTGACCTATTTATGATTCTCTTGGTTTCCTTTGCCATTTTGTTGTAAGCTGTTCTGTCTTCGGATGTTCTAGATGTGTTGTAGGCTCGGTAAGCCGCGTTTTTTCGTCGCACTGCTTCAGCGCATTGTCGACTGAACCACGGCTTTGAGCCTACACCAGTTTCCTTAACAGTAGATTGGATGAAGCCATCCATCGCGGATGTGATGACTTCACCAATTTCCTGGGCACATCTTGAGGGATCCGAAGTCCGAAAACAGACAGCTGACCACGGAAAAGCATTAAAATGTGCCCGCAGACCGAACCAATCTGCTGACCTATAGTGCCACACTTTTCTCTTCAGCCTCTCGTAAATAAAGTGTTTTTCCGGCATTATCTGCCACTAATAATATATACATTCAGCAACTAAAGAGAATAAACAAACTTTATTCTCTCAAGCAAATGCTAGTGAAATATTGGGTAGGTATATCACATCAGTGGAACGCTGTGCTTGATTTTATTTCTAAATTATGTCACTTTCCGGCGTTATCTGAATCTAAAAAAACATTTTTAAATAACAAAAAAGAATCCCAAACAATATGTTTATTTGTAAAGAATGCCAGCTGAAAGCCAATAATAATGAAGTAATGACGTGATGTCAATTTTCGCTGGTACAATCTGGCTGCGAATAGTGAAGGTGTTGCGCCGTCTGGTTTAGTTCTGCACAAGTGAATGTAGAAGATGTACATCACGCTGGAGGCTTGGAAGGGTGACACGATTTACTTCAGTCAACATTGAAGTAGATGGCCAACTGAGGCTTGTGCGTGGTCTGCAGAATATACCTGACCGAGAACGGACTGGGTCTGAGGAGAGATGAAGGATTTGCCGCTCATCCACTGTCAATCTAAGAGAACCGGTGCATATAGGTACCGCCAGGAAGAGATGAACTTGGAGAGGGATGATGACCTTGAAGGAGAGGCTAACGACCCACCGACAGATGTCAATTTATGGATTCGAATAATAAGGAAAGGCACTTTATATATATTTCAACATTCTTTATTAATATAATTTGAATTTTGTTTGTAATACCAAAGTGTGTCTCTTTATTTCAGACATGGAGGGATCAATGACACTGCGTTAAAAAAAGCAGGCCTGCAGTCGGATATAGTGAGGACTGGAGATGGCCCTAGCCAGGTACAACCTCTGACTCCGTCGGAGGAAAGGGAGCGTTCAAGTATTACGTAACGCAATTTTTGAAGACTTTTGACCCCCCCTCCCCCCCATGTAACGCGCCGTAACATTTTCCTGTTCACCCCCCCCCCCCTAAGCGTTACGTAACACCCAAGTAACAATTTTTACCTGAAAGTCACAATTAAGTTGCGCAACGTACTGAAATGTCGCTTAAATACCCTTTTCTTGATTTTATCGCATTTGCGGTAATAAATAAAACAAGAGATTTCTAACTCGCGATACATACCTAATATACATTTTATTTATTCATATTGTCATTTATGAAAAAAATTGAAAATATTATTATTTTTATCGGCCTTGTATTCCTTCCAGATCTCCACAATTTAACACTGTCTTACCTAGAATAAACCTACATGGTTTTACAACACATACTTTCTTTTACATTAGCTTTAGTGAGGAGGCCCTGAGGAAAGTAATTTCCCTAAGTTTTTCCTGTGGAGCAACACTTTACTCCACTATGATTCACAAGCTGACTTATAGTGGAGTTAAACCCTTTCCACGTCCCGAATGCAGTTATACAAGTTCTCAAAGGAAAGATTTAAAAATCAACAGTATGATTCACAGAAGATAAAAACCATTTTCATGTCCTGACTGCAACTATTCGTGTCCTCTAAAGAGATATCTAAGAAGTCACTTGCTGACTCACGGTGTAGAAAAACCGTTTTCATGTTCCGACTGCAACTAATCATGTACTACGAAGAGAAATCTAAAAACCCATGTTTACCCACAGTGGAGAAAAATCCATTTCATGTCCTGACTGCAACTATTCTACTTCTCGAAAAAAAATAACGAAAACGGCACTTGCTAACTCACAGTGACGAAAAACCTTTTTCTTGTCCCGATTGCGACTATTCATGCGCTACACAACGATATCTAAAAGTTCACGTGTTGAACCACACTGGACAAAAACCTTTTTCATGTCCCGACTGCAATCAATCATGTAGTGCAAAGGAACTTCTTAGAAATCATTTGCTTACTCAAAGTGATACAAAACCTTTTACATGTTTCTACTGCACTATTCATGTTCTACAAAGAGTCACCAAAAATCACATGTTAACGCACAGTGAACAAAAACCATTTTTCTGTCCATAATGCAGTTATACAAGTTCACAAAAGGACAATTTATAAATCCACCGTGCGATTTACAGAAGAGAAAACCTTTTACATGTCCTGACTGTAACTATTTGTGTTCTTAAAAGGGATATCCAAGAATTCACTTGCTGACTCTACTCATTGTGGAGAAAAGCATTTTTCATGTTCCGACTGTAACTATTCAGAGAAATAAAAAAATCACATGTTTACTCACAGTGATAAAAAACCCATTTCATGCCCTGACTGCAACTATTCTTCTTCTCGAAAAAAAAACTAAAACGGCACTTGCTAATTCACAGTGATGAAAAACCTTTTACTTGTCCCGAGTGCGAATATTCAGGCGCTACAAAACGGTATCTAAAAATTCACATGTTTACCCACACTGGACCAAATCCTTTTTCGTGTCCCGACTGCAATTATTCATGTTGTACAAAAGAACTTCTTAGAAATCATTTGCTCACTCACACTCACAGTGCTACAAAACCACTTACATGTTTCTACTGCAACTATTCGTGTTCTACAAAGAGGCACGAAAAATCACATGTTTACCTTCAGCAGACAAAACTATTTTTTTGTCCCAGCGTGGTTTTTCAAGTTCTCGAAAGGGAGATTAAAAAATCCACAGAACGATTCAAAGTGAAGAAAACCTTTTTCATGTTCTGAGTGTAACTATGCATGTACTACGAAACCTAGCTTTAGGTAATATTATTATATTTTAGCAGTAAACTTACCTGTGTGTAATAACTAAAAAGCTTGTTCTTACTGAAAATTCTCGTATAACATCATTCATATGTTGCATAAAATTTTCATTTTTTAATTTTTCTTTTGCTGTCTTCCAAATTTGGTTGGCATTTTTTGGTTGCGCTGCGCTGGCAACTCAGCATGAGAGCCTTTATAGGCCAATAACAGCTGATGATGTAAATCTCCCGGTTTGGAGGACATTATAATTCCTAAAAACTCACATTAACAACACTGACTACAGCAAATTGTGTTTATGCGTATTTCGCATTTAAAACACTAACGAATACTGACAACGAAAATAAAATAAAAATGACGCACAATACAGTCGAGGAATTCCCCGTACAACATAAACTAAAAGGCTTGCGAACTTGGAAGATTTCAATTCCTTAGTTTTTTTTTTAATAAAGAAAAACATGTTACGTAACGCGTCCTTCGAACCCCCCCCCCCCTCCCCGTAACGCACCGTAACGTTTCACCAGACCCCCCCTCCCCCCCCAAGTGCGTTACGTAATACTTGAACGGCCCCAAAGGATCCTCGCCATTTTTTAATAAACACTTTAAATATTGATTATAATAATATGCTAATGTAACAAGACACAGAAAAATAGAATAATATTTTCTGTTTTTCTGTGTCTTGTTCTATTTCATATTTTCGTTAAGATTAATAGAATTATCTTCTTCTTCGATGATATTGATCCATAATTGGCAGAACAGCGTAAGCGCCAAACAGTAAATTGTTCAGAAGAGGGTTTTTTTTAATTAACTTTCTTCATTGATTCCAAAAAGGATTTTGGTTAGTTAGGATTACTAATCTTTGGTTACTGCCTATATAAAGCTGATAATACATAAAGCCGAATGCCTTCAGTTGTTGAGATAGTGGCGGTAACGCTATTTTGCCTATGACCCTGACAATTTTTTTCCCTAGGAAATGTCGCATACGCTGTATGGAGTATATAATTTTGTATGTTTAGCACACAATCATGATAAGTAAACAAATAACTAAATAAAATGGTTCCATTACAGTTGATCCAGCGACAATTGGCCCCCCGGCCCCCCGATAGTTGGTCCGCCGACAGTTGACCCCCCCCCCCCCCGACAGATGATCATTCGGCCAATTGATCCCCAAAAAAAAAGATTATTTCTGCAAGTGTGCAAAGAGGATATTAGATCGTATAACTATATAACCAAGGTCGATATATTTATTTCTGCAAGCATCTTGTTTGAAAATTCGCTGTAAAAATATTTTTACTTACAATAATTTCGACTCTCCGAAGGAGCACGTGGTAATAACAAAATACGACATACTTATACGTGCAGTCGGCTTAGCAAAAACCACTAAAGGTTCCTACTTGCATATAATATAACATTTTTTATCTGAATACAACATCGGAGGCCCAACTTCTCACAACCGTCTGGAGCCAGTGAGACTATGACATCCCCAATTTTGGTATATTGTGAGACTGAAGGTAGAGGGGAGGGGAAGGAGATGTGGAAAATGTACCTGGCTATTCAGATCTCACAGATAATTGTGTTGTTTTTAATAGTTTGTGAACCCAGAATGTAACTAAAAACGTAACAATTGGTGTCAGGTGTGATGTGTCAGATGCAGTAAGGGTATTGCAAACTATTCCGCTGACAGAGCGCCAGGATTATGAGGGACTGTCTCAAGGGCGGATCCAGGGGGGGGTCATGGGGTCAAGACCCCCCCCTGGGCTGGGTCCAGGACCTAGGTGGACCTACTTTTTACTTGTAACTATTATTATAAAAATCAAATTATAACTTCTAGTGACTTGACCACGACTATGTGACCCCCCCCCTGGCGCTATGTGACCCCCCCTGGCGCCAAAGCTGGATCCGCCCTTGGACTGTCTGATGGTTTTGAGGGACTGCTTGTTGCAGTCTAACATCAACCGAATAGGGTTCCCGAAGCTGGGTGGCCGTGGGAATGGGCTGGACTGGAGGATCTTGCGGAGCATGTTCGAGGAGATCTTCCGATACACTGGCATATTGGTTCTGGTATGCTGTTACCACAGTGGGTCAGATGCAAGTCACTGTAAAACTGTGGATCGTCATTTCTTTGCATCGGCTCGATGCAATCGAGGACCAGATTGCCGATACCTTCATGAAGGAAAATCGGGGCCTGTTCCTGGACGAAATAGCCCTTACGAGGGGGAAATATAAAGGGAAGAACATTACGGTGCCAGCCTAGTGTAATTAATACATCTCCAAGGAAACAGTAAATAAATGCATCACCAAGGCAACGGAAAAATAACAACCAGTGCAAATAAAAATATGCTGATAGATCGATCACTGAAATACAAATAAAACTGTTTTAATGTAAATGATATGCAAATAAATAGTGTCACAGACAATTGTGTTGTTTTTAATAGTTTGTGAACCCAGAATGTAACTAAAAACGTGACAATTGGTGTCAGGTGTGATGTGTCAGATGCAGTAAGGGTAATGCAAACTATTTCGCTGACAGAGCGCCAGGACTATGAGCAGTCTGGAAATGCGGTTCGGTAATCGTCACATGGAACAGATCTAACAACAAGAGTTGGAGCGGCAGGCACCAACCATCGGAGAGGTGGCGCAACTCAACAGGGAGGGACAACTGATTTTCTTCTTGGTGACCAGAGAGACGACCCAAGTTACGCTGGAGTACCGAACCATTTGGGACTGTCTGATGGTTTTGAGGGACTGCTTGTTGCACTCTAACATCAACCGGATAGGGTTCCGGAAGCTGGGTGGCCGTAGGAATGAGCTGAACTGGAGGATCTTGCGGAGCATGTTCGAGGAAATCTTCCGATACACTGGCATATTGGTTCTGGTGTGCTGTTACCACAGTGGGTCAGATGCAAGTCACTGTAAAACTGTGGCTTGTCATTTCTTTGCGTCGGCTCGATGCAATCGTGGACCAGATTGACGATACCTTCATGAAGGAAATTCGGGGCCTGTTCCTGGACGAAACAGCCCTTAGGAGGGGGCAATATAAAAGGAAGAACATTACGGTGCCAACCTAGTGTAATTAAATAAATCACCAAGGAAACAGTAAATAAATGCATCACCAAGGCAACGGAAAAATAACAACCAGTGCAAATAAAAATCTGGTGATAGATCAATCACTGAAATATTAATGTAAATGGTATGCAAATAAATAGTGTCACAGACAATTGGGTTGTTTTTAATAGTTTGTGAACCCAGAATGTAACTAAAAACGTAACAATTGGTGTCAGGTGTGATGTGTCAGATGCAGTAAGGGTGATTCATGAAAATCTGTTCAGGCGTTTCGAGGTTATCAGCTCCTTTGTGTTGGGGGTTGCTTAAAATTAAAAAAAATCTTAAAAATTATTAATTATAGTATCCTTTGCTAGCATTGTAAAACGTAAAGTTAGTTCTTGACCTTTTTTAATACTTTATTTGTCTTCCTAATTCGTGTCTCTCTCTTAATGGGTGTATTATGGTCTCTTTGTGGTTGTATTATGGGGAGACTTTCTAATATTTTCATTATTTCCAGGAGAACACTTGTCCCTCCCCCGACATCCCAACAACGGAAATCCTTTACAGGCACTCCATTAACTCGGGCTCCAGGGCCGGTCGGGCCCCGCCGAGGAGGACACTTGCTGTCCATGTCTAGTCTGCTGGGCCTGCAGCCGAGGCAGTCTCAGTCGCAGCAGTCACCCAGGGTGAGCACATCGATGACGAGGGCGTCTCAGCAAGGGTGAGTCTCATTTCATTTGTATAACTTATGAATAGTTGATTTGACTTTCAGATGTTTTAAACACGTGAACGTGTAGTGGTAAGTCTTTTGTAGCCGTAAGTTGTTCGTACTCATAAGTATTTCTTTCGTAATCGTAAGTTGTTCGTACTCATAAGAATTTCTTTGTCGTAAGTTGTTCGTAGTCGTAAGTCGTTTGTAGTCGTAAGTTGTTCGTATTCGTAGTCGTAGTTCTTAGTCGTAGTTGTAAGTCGTTAAGACCCGTTAAGTGTTGGGCAGGCACCAGCTTCAGTGGTACCGTAAGACCCGTCAGTTGGTACGTATATATAACAAGCCGGGATCGGTTTGTTATATATACGTACTATTTGTAGTCGTAAGTTGTTTGTAGTCGTAAGTCGTTCGTACTCGTGGTGAGTATTTCGTTGTCGTAAGTTGTTCGTACTCATAAGTATTTCTTAGTTGTAAGTTGTTCGTAGTCGTAAGTCTTTCGTACTCATAAGTATTTATTAGTTGTAAGTTGTTCGTAGTCGTAAGTTGTTCGTACCCATAGGTTTTTCTTAGACGTAAGTTGTTCGTCGTCGTAAGTCGTTCGTACTCGTAAGTATTTTGTAGTCGTAAGTTGTACATACTCATAAGTATTTCTTTCGTAGTCGTAAGTTGTTCGTTGTCGTAAGTTGTTCGTACTCATAAGAATTTCTTCGTCGTAAGTGGTTCGTAGTCGTAAGTTGTTCGTACCCATAAGTATTTCTTAGTCGTAAGTTGTTCGTAGTCGTAAGTCGTTCGTACTCGTAAGTTTTTCGGAGTAGTAAGTTTTTCGTACGCAAAAGTATTTCTTTCGTAATCGTAAGTTGTTCATACTCATAAGTATTTCTTTGTCGTAAGTTGTTCGTAGTCGTAAGTTGTTCGTAGTCGTAAGTCGTTCGTACTCGTAAGTATAACGTAGCCGTAAGTTGTTCGTACTCATAAGTATTTCTTTCGTAGTCGTAAGTTGTTCGGAGTCGTAAGTCGTTCGTACTCATAAGTATTTCTTAGTTGTGTAAATTGTTCGTAGTGGTAAGTCGTTCGTACCCATAAGTTTTTCTTAGTCGTAAGTTGTTCGTAGTCGTCAGTCGTTCGTACTCGTAAGTATTACGTAATCGTAAGTGGTTCGTACTCATAAGTATTTCTTAGCCGTAAGTTGTTCGTAGTGGTAAGTCGTTTGTAGCCGTAAGTTGTTCGTGGTCGTAGTCGTAGTTCGTAGTCGAAAGTCGTTAAGACCCGTTAAGTGTTGGGCAGGCACCACCTTCTGTGGTACCGTAAGACCCGTCAGTTGGTACGTATATATAACAAACCGGGATCGGTTTGTTATATATACGTACTATTCGTAGTTGTAAGTTGTTCGTAGTCGTAAGTCGTTCGTACTCGTAAGTATTTCGTAGTCGTAAATTGTACGTACTCATAAGTATTTCTATCGTAGTCGTAAGTTGTTCGTAGTCGTAAGTTGATCGAACTCATAAGTATTTCTTCGTCGTAAGTGGTTCGTTGTCGTAAGTTGTTCGTACTCATAAGTATTTCTTAGTCGTAAGTTGTTCGTAGTCGTAAGTTGTTCATACTAATAAGTATTTCTTTCGTAGCCGTAAGTTGTTCGTAGTCATAAGTCGTTCGTACTCGTAGGTATTTCGAAGTCGTAAGTTGTTCGTAGTCGTAAGTTGGTCGTAATCATAATTATTTCTTAGTTGTAAGTTATTCGTAGTCGTAGTCGAAGTCGTAGTCGTAAGTCGTAAAGACCCGTTAAGTGTTGGGTAGGCACCACCTTCAGTGGTACCGTAAGACCCGTCAGTTGGTAAGTATATATATTAACAAGCCGGGATCGGTTTGTTATATATACGTACTATTTGTAGTCGTAAGTTGTTCGTAGTCGTAAGTCGTTCGTACTCGTTAGTATTTTGTAGTCGTAAGTTGTATGTACTCATAAGTATTTCTTTCGTAGTCATAAGTTGTTCGTAGTCGTAAGTTGTTCGTACTCATAAGTATTTCTTCGTCGTAAGTGGTTCGTAGTCGTAAGTTGTTCGTACCCATAAGTATTTCTTAATCGTAAGTTGTTCGTAGTGGTAAGTCGTTCCTATTCGTAAGTATTTCGGAGTCGTAAGTTGTTCGTACTCAAAAGTATTTCTTTCGTAATCGTAAGTTGTTCGTACTCATAAGTATTTCTTTGTCGTAAGTTGTTCGTAGTCGTAAGTTGTTCGTAGTCGTAAGTTGTTCGTACTCATAAGTATTTCTTAGTCGTAAGTTGTTCGTAGTCGTAAGTTGTTCATACTAATAAGTATTTCTTTCGTAGCCGTAAGTTGTTCGTAGTCATAAGTCGTTCGTACTCGTAGGTATTTCGAAGTCGTAAGTTGTTCGTAGTCGTAAGTTGGTCGTAATCATAATTATTTCTTAGTTGTAAGTTATTCGTAGTCGTAAGTTATTCGTACCCGTAGGTTTGTCTTAGTCGTAAGTTGTTCGTAGTCGTAAGTCGATCGTACTCATAAGTATTACGTAGTTGTAAGTTGTTCATACTCATAAGTATTTCTTAGTCGTCAGTTGTTCGTAGTGGTAAGTCGTTTGTAGCCGTAAGTTGTTCGTACTCATAAGTATTTCTTTCGTAATCGTAAGTTGTTCGTACTCATAAGTATTTCTTTGTCGTAAGTTGTTCGTAGTCGTAAGTAGTTTGTAGTCGTAAGTTGTTCGTATTCGTAGACGTAGTTCTTAGTCGCAGTTGTAAGTCGTTAAGACCCGTTAAGTGTTGGGCAGGCACCACCTTCAGTGGTACCGTAAGACCCGTCAGTTGGTACGTATATGTAACAAGCCGGGATCGGTTTGTTATATATTCGTACTATTCGTAGTCGTAAGTATTTCGTAATCGTAAGTTCTTCGTACTCATAAGTATTTCTTTCGTAGTCGTAAGTTGTTCATAGTCGTAAGTCGTTCGTACTCAGAAGTATTTCTTGGTTGTAAATTGTTCGTAGTCGTAAGTTGTTCGTACCCATAGGTTTTTCTTAGACGTAAGTTGTTCGTAGTCGTTAGTCGTTCGTACTCGTAAGTATTACGTAGTCGTTAGTTGTTCGTACTCATAAGTATTTCTTTGTCGTAAGTTGTTCGTAGTCGTAAGTCGTTTTTAGTCGTAAGTTGTTCGTATTCGTAGTTGTAGTTTTTAGTTGAAGTCGTAAGTCGTTAAGACCCGTTAAGTGTTGGGCAGGCACCACCTTCAGTGGTACCGTAAGACCCGTCAGTTGGTAGGTATATATAACAAGCCGGGATCGGTTTGTTATATACACGTACTATTTGTAGTCGTAAGGTGTTCGTAGTCGTAAGTCGTTCGTACTCGTAAGTATTTTGTAGTCGTAAGTTGTACGTACTCATAAGTATTTCTTTCGTAGTCGTAAGTTGTTCGTAGTCGTAAGTTGTTCGTAGTCGTAAGTTGTTCGTTGTCGTAAGTTGTTCGTACCCATAAGTATTTCTTAGTCGTAAGTTGTTCGTAGTCGTAAGTCGTTCGTACTCGTAAGTATTTCGGAGTCGTAAGTTGTTCGTACTCAAAAATATTTCTTTCGTAATCGTAAGTTGTTCGTACTCATAAGTATTTCTTTCGTAGTCGTAAGTTGTTCGTAGTCGTAAGTCGTTCGTTCTCATAAGTATTTCTTAGTTGTAAATTTTCGTAGTAGTAAGTTGTTCGTACCCATTAGTTTTTCTTAGTCGTAAGATGTTCGTAGTCGTCAGTCGTTCGTACTCGTAAGTATTACGTAATCGTAAGTGGTTCGTACTCATAAGTATTTCTTAGCCGTAAGTTGTTCGTAGTGGTAAGTCGTTTGTAGCCGTAAATTGTTCGTAGTCGTAGTCGTAGTTCGAAGTCGTAAGTGGTTAAGACCCGTTAAGTGTTGGGCAGGCACCACCTTCTGTGGTACCGTAAGACCCGTCAGTTGGTACGTTTATATAACAAACCGGGATCGGTTTATTTATATATACGTACTATTCGTAGTCGAAAGTTGTTCTAGTCGTAAGTCGTTCGTACTCGTAAGTATGTCGTAGTCGTAAGTTGTACGTACTCATAAGTATTTCTTTCGTAGTCGTTAGTTGTTCGTACTCATAAGAATTTTTTCGTAGTCGTAAGTTGTTCGTAGTCATAAGTCGTTAATACTCGTAGGTATTTCGTAGTCGTAAGTTGTTCGTACTCAAAAGTATGTCTTAGTTGTAAGTTGTTCGTAGTCGTAAGTTGGTCGTAATCATAAGTATTTCTTAGTTGTAAGTTGTTCGTAGTCGTAAGCTATTCGTACCCATAGGTTTGACTTAGTCGTAAGTTGTTCGTAGTCGTAAGTCGTTCGTACTCGTAAGTATTACGTAGTTGTAAGTTGTTCATACTCATAAGTATTTCTTAGTCGTCAGTCGTTCGTAGTGGTAAGTCGTTTGTAGCCGTAAGTTGTTCTTACTCATAAGTATTTCTTTCGTAATCGTACGTTGCTCGTACTCATAAGTATTTCTTTGTCGTAAGTTGTTTGTAGTCGTAAGTCGTTTGTAGTCGTAAGTTGTTCGTATTCGTAGTCGTAGTTCTTAGTCGTAGTTGTAAGTCGTTAAGACCCGTTAAGTGTTGGGTAGGCACCACCTTCAGTGGTACCGTAAAACCCGTCAGTTGGTACGTATATGTAACAAGCCGGGATCGGTTTGTTATATATTCGTACTATTCGTAGTCGTTAGTATTTCGTAGTCGTAAGTTGTTCGTACTCATAAGTATTTCTTCATCGTAAGTGGTCCGTAGTCGTAAGTAGTTCGTACCCATAAGTATTTCTTAGTCGTAAGTTGTTCGTAGTCGTAATCGTTCGTACTCGTAAGTATTTCGGAGTCGTAAGTTGTTCGTACTCAAAAGTATTTCTTTCGTAATCGTAAGTTGTTCGTACTCATAGGTATTTCTTTGTCGTAAGTTGTTCGTAAACGTAAGTTGTTCGTAGTCGTAAGTCGTTCGTACTTGTAAGTATAACGTAGTCGAAAGTTGTTCGTACTCATAAGTTTTTCTTAGTCGTAAGTTGTTCGTAGTGGTAAGTCGTTTGTAGCCGTAAGTTGTTCGTACTCATAAGTATTTCTTTCGTAGTCGTAAGTTGTTCGTAGTCGTAAGTCGTTCGTTCTCATAAGTATTTCTTAGTTGTAAATTGTTCGTAGTGGTAAGTTGTTCGTACCCAATAGTTTTTCTTAGTCGTAAGATGTTCGTAGTCGTCAGTCGTTCGTACTCGTAAGTATTACGTAATCGTAAGTGGTTCGTACTCATCAGTTTTTCTTAGCCGTAAGTTGTTCGTAGTCGTAAGTCGTTCGTACTCGTAAATATTTCGTAGTCGTAAGTTGTTCGTAGTCATAAGTCTTTCTTACTCGTAAGCATTTCGTAGTCGTAGTCGTAAGTCGTTTATAGCCGTAAGTTGTTCTTTGTCGTAGTCGTAGTTCAAAGTCGTAGTCGTAAGTCGTTAAGACCCGTTAAGTGTTGGGCATTCACCACCTTCAGTGGTACCGTAAGACCCGTCGGTTGGTACGTATATGTAACAAGCCGGGATCGGTTTGTTTTATATACGTACTATTCGTAGTCGTTAGTGTTTCGTAGTCATAAGTCGTTCGTACTCGTACGTATTACATAGTGTTTTATATACGTACTATTCGTAGTCGTTAGTGTTTCGTAGTCATAAGTCGTTCGTACTCGTACGTATTTCATAGTCGTAAGTTGTTCGTACTCATAAGTATTTCTTTCGTAGTCGTAAGTTGTTCGTAGTCGTAAGTTGTTCGTACTCATAAGTATTTCTTAGTCGTAAGCTGTTCGCAGTCGAAAGTTGTTCGTAGTCGTAAGTCGTTCTTGCTCGTAAATATTTCGTAGTAATTGTAAGTTGTTATAAGTTTTCTTAGTTGTAAGTTGTTCGTAGTCGTTAGTTGTTCGTACCCATAAGTATTTCGTAGTCGTAAGTTGTTCAAACTCATAAGTATTTCTTTCGTAGTCGTAAGTTGTTCGTAGTCGTAAGTTGTTCGTACTCATAAGTGTTTCGTAGTTGTAAGTTGTTCGTAGTCGTAAGTTGTTCGTACCCATAAATATATCTTAGTCGTAAGTTGTTCGTAGTCGTAAGTCGTTTGTAGCAGTAATTTGTTCGTAGTCGTAAGTTGTTCGTACTCATTAGTATTACTTCCGTTGTCATAAGTTGTTCGTAGTCATAAGTTGTTCGTACTCCTAAGTTTTTCTTCTTAAGTAAGTCGTTTATAGCCGTAAGTTGTTCGTTGTAGTAGTCGTAGTTTGAAGTCATAGTCGTAAGTCGTTAAGACCCGTTAAGTGTTGGGCAGGCACCACCTTCAGTGGTACCGTAAGACCCGTCAGTTGGTACGTATATATAACAAGCCGGGATCTGTTTGTTATATTTACGTACTTTTCGTAGTCGTTAGTTGTTCGTCGTCGTAAGTCGTTCGTACTCGTAAGTATTTCGTTGTCGTAAGTCGTTCGTACTCATAAGTATTTCTTTCGTTGTCGTAAGTTGTTCGTACTCATAAGTATTTCTTAGTCGTAAGCTGTTCGTAGTCGTAAGTTGTTCGTAGTCGTAAGTCGTTCTTACTCGTAAGTATTTCGTAGTAATTGTAAGTTGTTCGTAGTGGTAAGTTGTTCGTACTTATAAGTTTTCTTAGTTGTAAGTTGTTCGTAGTCGTTAGTTGTTCGTACCCATAAGTATTTCGTAGTCGTAAGTTGTTCGAACTCATAAGTATTTCTTTCGTAGTCGTAAGTTGTTCGTAGTCGTAAGTCGTTCGTACTCGTAAGTATTTCGTAGTCGTAAGTCGTTCGTACTCATAAGTATTTCTTACGTAGTCGTAAGTTGTTCGTAGTCGTAAGTTGTTCGTACTCATAAGTATTTCTTAGTCGTAAGCTGTTCGTAGTCGTAAGTTGTTCGTACCCATAAGTATTTCTTAGTCGTAAGTTGTTCGTAGTCGTAAGTCGTTCGTACTCGTAAGTATTTCGTAGACGTAAGTTGTTCGAACTCATTAGTATTTCTTTCGTACTCGTAAGTATTTTGTATTCGTAAGTTGTTCGTACTCATAAGTTTTACTTATTCCTAAGTTAATCGTAGTCGTAAGTCGTTTATAGCCGTAAGTTGTTCTTCGTCGTAGTCGTAGTTCAAAGTCGTAGTCGTAAGTCGTTAAGTCCCGTTAAGTGTTGGGCAGGCACCACCTTCAGTGGTACCGTAAGACCCGTCGGTTGGTACGTATATGTAACAAGCCGGGATCGGTTTGTTTTATATACGTACTATTCGTAGTCGTTAGTGTTTCGTAGTCATAAGTCGTTCGTACTCGTAAGTATTTCATAGTCGTAAGTTGTTCGTACTCATAAGTATTTCTTTCGTAGTCGTAAGTTGTTCGTAGTCGTAAGTTGTTCGTACTCATAAGTTTTCTTAGTTGTAAGTTGTTCGTAGTCGTTAGTTGTTCGTACCCATAAGTATTTCGTAGTCGTAAGTTGTTCGAACTCATAAGTACTTCTTTCGTAGTCGTAAGTTGTTCGTAGTCGTAAGTTGTTCGTACTCATAAGTGTTTCTTAGTTGTAAGTTGTTCGTAGTCGTAAGTTGTTCGTACCCATAATTTTTTCTTAGTCGTAAGTTGTTCGTAGTCGTAAGTCGTTTGTAGCAGTAAGTTGTTCGTAGTCGTAAGTTGTTCGTACTCATAAGTATTTCTTCCGTAGTCGTAAGTTGTTCGTAGTCATAAGTTGTTCGTACTCCTAAGTTTTTCTTTGTTCTAAGTTGTTCGTAGTCGTAAGTTGTTCGTACCCATTAGTATTTCTCAGTCGTAAGTTGTTCGTAGTCGTAAGTCGTTCGTACTCGTAAGTATTTCGTAGTGGTAAGTTGTTCGAACTCATAAGTATTTCTTTCGTAGTCGTAAGTTGTTCGTAGTCGTAAGTTGTTCGTACTCATAAGTGTTTCTTAGTTGGAAGTTGTTCGTAGTCGTAAGTTGTTCGTACCCATAAGTATTTCTTAGTCGTAAGTTGTTCGTAGTCGTAAGTCGTTTGTAGCCGTAAGTTGTTCGTAGTCGTATGTTGTTCGTACTCATATTTATTTATTCCGTAGTCGTAAGTTGTTCGTAGTCATAAGTTGTTCGTACTCATAAGTATTTCTTAGTCGTTAGTTGTTCGTAGTTGTAAGTTGTTCGTACCCATTAGTATTTCTTAGTCGTAAGTTGTTCGTAGTCGTAAGTCGTTTATAGCCGTAAGTTGTTCGTTGTAGTAGTCGTAGTTTGAAGTCGTAGTCGTAAGTCGTTAAGACCCGTTAAGTGTTGGGCAGGCACCACCTTCAGTGGTAGAGTAAGACCCGTCGGTTCGTACGTATAGGTAACAAGCCGGGATCGGTTTGTTATATATACGTACTATTCGTACTCGTAAGTATTTCGTAGTCGTAAGTTGTTCGTAGTCGTAAGTTGTTCGTAGTCGTAAGTTGTTCGTACGCATAAGTATTTCTTAGTCGTAAGTTGTTCGTAGTCGTAAGTCAATCGTAGTCGTCGGTCGGTTGTAGTTGTAAGTCGGTCGTAGTCGTAAGTCGGTCTTGGTCGTATATTGTTCGTAGTCGTAAGTTGTTCCTAGTCGTAGTCGTAGTTCGTAGTCGTAGTCGTAAGTCGTTTGTAGTCGTAAGTCAATCGTTGTCGTAAATCGGTCATAGTTGTAAGTCTTTCGTAGTCGTAAGTCGGTCCTGGTCGTAAGTTGTTCGTAGTTGTAAGTTGTTCCTAGTCGTAGTCGTAGTTCGTAGTCGTAGTCGTAAGTCGTTTGTAGTCGTAACTCAATCGTTGTCGTAAATCGGTCGTAGTTGTAAGTCATTCGTAGTTGTAAGTTGTTCATAGTCGTAAGTTGTTTGTAGTTGTAAGTCGTTCGTAGTTGTAAGTTGTTCGTACTCGTAAGCCGGTCACAGTCGTAAGTCATT
This sequence comes from Limnephilus marmoratus, assembly GCA_917880885.1. Classification (NCBI taxonomy): domain Eukaryota; kingdom Metazoa; phylum Arthropoda; class Insecta; order Trichoptera; family Limnephilidae; genus Limnephilus; species Limnephilus marmoratus. The sequence continues at coordinate 20,060,695 of OU862929.1, forward strand.
CGTAGTCGTAAATCGGACAATATTGGACAAATTAAGACATGTTCTTAGAAATATCTGCGTAACTGTTTTAATTGTTTGTTTGTTTGTTTTTTTTGTTTTTAACTAATTAACTAACTAACTAACTAACCCTCACCGCTAATCAACTCACAATCTTAGTTTAAAGCACTATTGTACGTTTTGCTGAATTTATCATGGTATTTTTTTAATCGATTTTTTCGCTAATTAAGAGAGTATATGGCTACTGGCGATTCTCTCTATAAACAAAAAACGAGTGTCCTAGCTACCACAGTAGTCACTGGTCACTTGGAAAAGCTAGGGAGCCTTTCAGAGGGGCGCACATGTAAAGAATATATTACTGGAAGTGCTTATTTTTAACATAATATATATGTAAAATTTTGCAGGAACATTGGAGGTTCTAGAATCGTTTTAAAAATAAATGTAGCTTCCTTTTTACCATAAAAATACACGGTCCTGAGGCAGTGCCGCTAAAGAGGTTCAACAATCAGTTTCCTCTCGCATCTATTGAGAAAATGGTGAATTTCCTCTGATGACCTGAATGGTTCTTATAATCGGTTTCAATTTTGAAAATAAAACGTTGAAAATAAAAGCCGAAATTACTATTTCGATAAATTTCGACATCATCATCATTAATTGAAGTGAAACTTCATAAGCACCGTTGTGATTTGAAACTTGATGAAACGGAAATGAGTGACTCTAAAAAGAGACATACATTGGATTTACCCTGCGAGAGAATGAGACAGAATGAAACCTTACCTACTTACAGTACCTAAGAATCGCTGCGCTTTGTCGACCTGCCGAGCTATTCCATATTTTTTGTGAGATCGTGAGATAACGTGGGCACGTAATGTGCTGTCAGATGAGTGTCAGATTTTGGTGATTTTCTATGGCTGTTATTTGCTTTTTCTATGGGCCAATGCCAGATGTGAGCTGTCATAGCTGTCAAATATTTTAGTTTGATTTGCTCTAACATATCAATGTACTTCTGGTGGTACGGTGTCCAAACATTGCTCGCGTACTCCAGTTTGCTTCTCAGTATAATGACGTGATGTCAATTTTCGCTGGTACAATCTGGCTGCGAATAGTGAAGGTGATGCGCCGTCTGGTTTAGTTCTGCACAAGTGAATATAGAAGATGCACATCACGCTGGAGGCTTGGAAGGGTGACACGATTTACTTCAGTCAACATTGAAGTAGATGCCAACTGAGGCTTGTGCGTGGTCTGCAGAATATACCTGACCGAGAACGGACTGGGTCTGAGGAGAGATGGAGGATTTGCCGCTCATCCACTGTCAATCTAAGAGAACCGGTGCATATAGGTACCGCCAGGAAGAGATGAACTTGGAGAGGGATGATGACCTTGAAGGAGAGGCTAACGATCCACCGACAGACGTCAATTTATGGATTCGAATAATAAGGAAAGGCACTTTATCTATATTTCAACATTCTTTATTAATATAATTTGAATTTTGTTTGTAATACCAAAATGTGTCTCTTTATTTCAGACATGGAGAGATCAATGACACTGCGTTAAAAAAAGCAGGCCTGCAGTCGGATATATTGAGGACTGGAGATGGCCCTAGCCAGGTACAACCTCTGACTCCGTCGGAGGAAAGGATCCTCGCCGGTTGCAGCCGAGTCAGTTTATGGAAATACCTTAGAAACTGTGCGCTTGTTTCGGTAAATTTCATGCGTTTTTTAATAAACACTTTAAATATTGATTATAATAACATGTTAATGTAACAAGACACAGAAAAATAAAATAATATTTTCTGTTTTTCTGTGTCTTGTTCTATTTTATATTTTCGTTAAGATTAATAGTATTATCTTCTTCTTCGATGACGACCCATAATCGACCCATAATTGGCAGAACAGCGTAAGCGCCAAACAGTAAATTGTTCAAGAGAGGGTTTTTTTTATTAACTTTCTTCATTGATTCCAAAAAGGATTTTGGTTAGTTAGGATTACTAATCTTTGGTTACTGCCTATATAAAGCTGATAATACATAAAGCCGAATGCCTTCAGTTGTTGAGATAGTGGCGGTAACGCTATTTTGCCTATGACCCTGACCGATTTTTTCCCTAGGAAATGTCGCATACGCTGTATGGAGTACATAATTTTGTATGTTTAGCATACAATCATCATGATAAGTAAACAAATAACAAAATAAAATGGTTCCATTACAGTTGATCCAGCGACAGTTGATCCTTCGGCCAATTGATCCCCTAAAAGATTATTTCTGCAAGTAAGTGTGCAAAGAGGATATTAGATCATATAACTATATAACCAAGGTCGATATATTTATTTCTGCAAGCATCTTGTTTGAAAATTTGCTGTAAAAATATTTTTACTTACAATAATTTCGACTCTCCGAAGGAGCACGTGGTAATAACAAAATGCGACATACTTATACGTGCAGTCGGCTTAGCAAAAACCACTAAAGGTTCCTACTTGCATATAATATAACATTTTTTATCTGAATACAACATCAGAGGCCCAACTTCTCCCAACCGTCTGGAGCCAGTGAGACTATGACATACCCAATTTTGATATATTATGAGACTGAAAGTAGTGGGGAGGGGAAGGAGATGTGGAAAATGTACCTGACTATTCAGATCCAGTCATCAAATACAGCCAAAGCCATCTCAAGTAATAAGTCTAATACTTTAATACACTACACACCAGCGTAAAAAAACATTTAATATAACATTTTTATTCGAATACAACACAAGAGTCCCAACCGTCTGGAGCCAGTGAGACTATGGCGTCCCCAATTTTAATATTTTATAAGGCTGAAGGTAGTGGGGAGGGGAAGGAGGTATGGAAAATGTACCAGGCTATGATCTAGTCACCAAATACGGCTAAATACGTTGACTAGATCTGAATAGCCGGGAACATTTTCTGCATTTCCTTCCCCTCCTCACTACCTTCAACCCCACAACACACTAAAATTGGAGATGCCATAGTCTCACTGGCTCCAGACAGTTGGGAGAAGTTGGATCTCTTGTGTTGTATTCGGATATAAAAGTAACTTTTTTTTTTTGAATTTTACACTGGTGTATAGTGTATAATTAGACGTATTACTTGAAATGGCTTTAGCCGTGTTTGGTGACTAGATCTGAACAGCCAGTTAAATTTGTGTTTGGTGACTAGATCTGAACAGCCAATTAAATTTTCCACATCCCCTTCCCCTCCCCACTACCTTCAGCCTCACAAAATACCAAAAATGGGGATGCCATAGTCTCACTGGCTCCAGAGGGTTGGGAAAATTAAATAATTTGCATTACTACTTTTTATACTAATATTCAAATTCAAAACACTAAATTAAAAAGACTTGAGAATTTCCATTAAGTTTCCGATGCTACTAGCCGCCGACATGTTTGCACTAGGCACGAGATAGATGCCAGCCAACTAAAGTGAAACATTCTCGACCGTTTGGCGTGAGAGACCACAGTCGCTTACGTTGAAAGCCACAGCTTCTAAAAAAGTGTCAGGCATATAAGATAGAGCTGTAATATTTTTGTCACTGATGTATTAGGCCAGCGTTTCCCAAAAGGTGTTCCGCGGAACCCTGGGGTTCCGTAGAAGCATCACAAGGGTTCCGCGTTCCGTCCGGATTTAACGTATGTATGAAAACAATGCGCACGGGAGCTCGATCGAGCGGCTTCGCCTCCACCTCCGCCACCCGCGATGCCGGCGCCGCGCCGCTCAGTCGAGTCTATGACTGTGACATGTATAAGAAAACGTACGTGTTCTCGTTTTTTTTAATTCGTGTAAACTCACACGAGTGACATTCCAGTGATATAATTATTCTGTTCTTATGATCTTGTACTTACGATATCCGTTTTAGGTAAGTGTTTTTTTATTTGTTACCAATTGCAGATAGTACCAAAACAAATAAAAACGATATATTCATGTTATTTTTTATTTCAGCCTGTTTGGTTTTGAAATAATGACAATATGCACAGTTCTTACCAGAATGTCATTTTTCCTTCCTATCCTCCCCAACCAATGTCACCATGGTGAAACAAAACAAGAAAAAATAACAACCAAGACTGTACAGTGAGATGGCCTGAAATTTTGCAACCAACTAGTTGTGTTTTGATGTGTTCGCCTTCGAGTTTTGGTAAGTGCCTTGGTTTCCCTTGTCCTTACATTCCATAATTTACCGATACATTCATTCATCCAACTTCAGAAACATTTTTGTTTTTGTTTGCCTTTACAGTCCATTTTCGCCAGTTGCATTTGAGGCTGTAAGTTCGAAACAGTCTCGGATGCAACACAGCCTTTATTAAAAAAATGGATAACTGGCTCAAAACAGGACGCTTACAAAGTGGCATAAGTGCTTCATCATGTTCATCGTCAGCAAATAATGAAAGTATTTCAGAAGAAGCTGTTGATTTATCCGTAAGAAAATTATACTTACCTAGTAATAGAAATCATTTAGGCCCAGTTCATGAACATATTTTGATTGGTGAAAAACCTACCTTGGGTCTTGCCAAAATCTCTACGCTTGGAAGGTGGGTTGGATAATAATTCAATGTTCTGAAATGTTCCCTGAGTCTGGAATTTGAAAAATTGGTCAAAAAAAAAACATGTGACAACCGTGACAACCCTGACAAATTACTTGAATGTAGTATAACTCCAAAACCCCGCAAGATTATGATTCAATTTTTTTACTACCTATAGACGGCCGGCGTAGTCCAGCGGTAAGGCTCTTGACTAGCATTCCGAAGGTCGTGGGATTGAATCCCGGCGTGCAAATAAATTTTATTTGATTAATTTGTGTTATTTCACAATTTATTCATTTAAAAAATAATAATATATCGTAGGTATATTTGCGGCACGTTCCAGAGTGGAAGATACTCTCAGTATCGCCCTGGTGTAAGACCACCATTCAGAATTGAAACGTTACTTGAAATGGCATTAGCCGTGTTTGGTGACCAGATCTGAATAGCCAGGTACTTCTCCACCTTCCTCTTCCCTATCTCCTTCCCCTCCCCACTACCTTCAGCCTCACAACATACCCCAATTTGGGATGCCATAGTCTCACTGGCTCCAGATGGGAGCAGCTGAGACTCTTGTGAGGTATCACTATAAAAAAAAAAAAGCTGATAAAGTATTATTATAATGTAAGTATTGATATTAATTAGCAACAAAACAAAAAAAACAACAACAAAATTAGCCGCTAATACCTAATGGTCTTGGAGAAAATTTTTTTTTATAATAATTAATTACTTCAGTTGTTTTGTTTGTAGAAGGTGTAGATTTTTTTCAAAAAGGAAGACATTTATTTGATCTTATATAGCGTGGAGTCAAATATTTTTTTGTCTCAAAATGAAGACGAAGCAATTTTTTAAATTTTTTGCCCAAAAATTTGGACGATTTTTCTAAAATGTATAATGTCCAAAATATGCAATATTGTCGCATGGGTGTTCTACTCTAGCCTTTTAAACAGCAAATGCCATCTAATTGTGATATAAATGAATCACGTCCGAAAAAGGGGTCAAATTCCAGACTGCGCCAAAGGAAGATTTTTGGTGGGACTGTTCTTTTTAGCCAACACCAAACTGCAGCTTGCTGTCACATTACTAATGTTTTTTTTTTTATTTCATTCCAGTAAATACTGAAGGACATTGTCCTGAGCAGAATAGACAAAATACACCAACGACCAAAAGGGCTGGGCAATCTCAGGACAACACTACTTCAAAAAAGAGAAAATATGACGAATCCTACTTGTCCTTCGGATTTATTACTGTAGGAATGCTTGAGAATCCGGATGGTCAATGCGTTATCTGCAACAAAATGATATTTAATAGCTCTTTGGCACCTGCGAAGCTAAAACGACATCTTAATACCAACCAAACTGTGAAACTTAACAATATAACCAGTGATTGTATTGATGTTGAATTCGGGGTGCCCCAAGGAAGTATTCTGGGTCCGATTCTGTTCCTTATTTACATTAATGACCTATGCCACATAGAATGTGAAGGGGAAATCATCAGTTTTGCGGATGATACTGTTCTCCTAATAAACGGGAATAATTGGACAGAAACATTTAAGAAAGCAGAAGACACACTTAATAGGATTAAAAAATGGCTAGACTACCATTCACTTACACTTAATGCTAATAAAACCAAATTCATCACTTTCAAAATAAAAAATAAGAAAAACTCTGAAGAAAACCTGAACTTGAAAATTCATAGCCCGCATCACTTAAATGAGAATTGTAATTGTCCCTCATTAGAAAACGTTGACCATATAACGTATCTGGGTCTAAAAATTGACCGAAACTTAAAATGGACCGAACACAATACCTATTTAAATAATAAAATTAAAAAACTAAGTTATTTTTTCAAATCTATCAGGAATGTCCTCATTAAAAAAGAATTAATCAAGACTTACATGGCTCTCTGCCAATCACTGTTAGAATACGGTATTATCGGATGGGGCAGTGCAAATAAAAACATACTAAATCCACTAATTAAAACTCAAAAAGCCATAATGAAAATTATACTGAAAGTTCCTGTAAGAACTAGCACTGACGAAATCTTCAACAATCTTAACATCATGTCAATTAAACAACTATATTCTAAAACTATACTAATTTACATTCATAAGTACAAAACCCAAGAAATAACAACTGACACGTACATTAGAAACACTAGATCTCATGGTCAAAAACATATCCAACAAGTAACTGCTAACACAACATTTGGGCAAAAAAGCTTCTTATATTATGGCATTAAACTCTACAATAAAATACCACTCTCACTCAAAAACCTCAACAATATAACATTTAAATTTCAAATAAAAAGCTGGATACTAAATCTAGGGAGATCAGAAATAGAAAATATACTGAAATCAAATACAGACTAAAACCGAATCTAGTTAACTGAATTATAAAAAAAACACTATCTTATTTACTTTATAATTATTAAAAAAAAATACTACATGATATATGTTATGTCAAATTCATATTATTCTTATAATTAAATTATAATATGTAAATGAAATCCTCAGCACGGGAGATCCCAGTGAGGATATCATTATCTCTATTTGTTATTAAGAAATGAAGACAATAAATCATTATTATTATTATTATTATTATTATTAACCACCCGCAATTAAAAGTCAAAAGCTTAGACTTTTTCAAAAGATACAAAGATGCACATAAACCCAGTGTGGCTACTTTACATAAATATGTAAAAACTGATAACGAGAATGCCACATCCCTGCTAAGTTACAGGATTGCTCGTGCTGGCAAACCATACACGATTGCAGAGACTTTAATAAAACCCTGTATTACAGAAATTGTCAAGTGTGTACTTGGCGAAGATACAGCGAAGAAATTTGCAGCAGTTCAGAGTTCCAATAACGTCATATCTGACTGAATCCATAAAATATCTGACCACATTGAAGATGAATTGATTTATAGATTGAAAAGTAGTGAAATGTTTGCAATGCAACTCGACGAAAGTACAGATGTCGCTGGACTATCAATACTGCTTGTTTTCGTAAGATACCCCTTCGGAGGATCTATTGAAGACAATTTGTTTATTTGTGCTCCTATGGAGACCAACACCACCGGAGAAGAAATTTTCACAGTCATTGATAATTACATGAATGTACATAACATTCATTGGAACAAATGTGTCGATGTATGTAGCGATGGAGCTGCCGCTTTGACTGGCAAAATAAAAGGCACTGTAACAAGAATTAAGAATGTTGCACCTAAATGCAGCAGCAGTCACTGCGTTTTACATCGACATGCCCTTGTCATAAAAAAATACCACACGAGGTAAAGAAAGTTCTCGATCAAGCCGTACAAATTGTGAATTACATTAAATCACGTCCGCTCCAATTGAGACTTTTTAAAAAAATGTGTGAAGATGTAGGAAGTCAGTCTTCTTCTTCACAAGAAGTGATTGATGCTGTAAGTAAGATGGCTTTCCAAAGGAAAAGTATTATCAAGAGTGTTTTTTTTCCAAAGAATCGCTTTCTTCATCTTTGAGTGGTCTTGTTCAACTATTGCACGACGAGCAGTGAAATGACAAAATCTCTTCTCTTAGAAAGAAACATGTCTTCTGGATAGAATGTGTTGAACAGAACCAATACCAATGTTTTTCTCTTTTAAACGAGTTTCTGGAAAAAAAATGAGTTGCGAGTAACCTCAGATATTGAAAAATGCATTTACGAACATTTGATGGCCCTCAAATCTCTGGAAGATTTTTTTCCTGAAAAAAACCTGCAGGACATTGACTGGGTATAGAATCCATTCCTAGTTCACAGGAAACCGTCGACTCTTACAGCAACAGAGTACGAGACTTTGATAGATATCAAATGTTCTTCTTCCTTACAACAAAAGTTTAATTCAGAAAAAACTAATCTGGATGAGTTTTGGATTGGACTTAACTCGTAGAATGCCGTTCGTGCACCGGGTGTTTGAGATTTTACACGCGATTTTGACCCTTATGTATAAAGAAAGTGTATGAAGAACACGGTCAGAATCGCTTGCTCTATTATCGCCCTTTACCATAGAGAAAACCGCAATGCGCCTGGTCACTCCAAATAATTTATATTAATAATTTACCGGAGCGCGGGAATGTGCGCAGTTCTTGCGCATGCGCGGGAAAAATTCCTTTATCTACGATTTTGACCTTTCTATGTACAAAATTTCTCAAGGTCAGTGTCAGAATCGCTGGACACGAAATGTCATTGGGTGTCATGGATGCCGCTTTTTGCGAACGCTTATTGGTGGAACTTTTTGCTGGCCTACCCCGGCAAACCACCGGTTAAAAACGAATATCCAGAAGTCGTCGAGAAGGCTATCACAGTTTTGTTACCGTTTGTGACCACTTACCGGTGTGAAACTGGTTTTTCGGCTTACGCGTACACAAAAAACAAATACAGAAACATACTGGATGCAGCTCCAGATCTTCATATTCAGCTGTCTGACATAAAGCCTGATTTCAATGCTATTTTAACAAAAAATGTAAAAAGATATCACTCTTCACATTAAAGTAAGTTTTACACAAAACTTTTGATCTTTCTTTTCAAGGTAAACATGAAAGTATTCAAACAACAAGTTTATCTTTTTCTTATAAAAATAGGGTTCCGCCTAGAAAAGTATGATCGATAAGGGTTCCGGGGCGAAAAAAAATTGGAAAACGCTGTATTAGGCAGCAACAGTTTTTGTTATAAATCGTAATTTGACAAAACTATCGCTTACGCTGTTCTACCAATTATGGGTTGATATATTACATTGATGGGAATAACCTTCAAAAGTTATAAAAAGAGAGTTGTTCTTATAAAAAATTGAATATTCATTTAGACTTTTATAAAAAGGTCATACGTTACATGGGCGTAGTCAGGTTTTGATTTAGGGTGGGACAAAAAATAAAAATTTAGAGTAGGTATCGAAAAAAGGGCTTAAGGTTTTTTTTTTACATTAACTCCACATAGAAGGCCCTAAGGAAAATAATTTCCCTCAGGGCCTATGTAATCTGAGATGCTGTGTGGAGGGTCTTTTTGAGGAGAGGAAGGAATGAACACAAAGGTTCTATGAATACAAAGAAAACGAACGGAAGAAGGAAAAACCATCCTATGAAGTGCTGAAAATTTGAAAACGCAACTCGGTCTACAATCCCAGAGTTCATGCATCGGCCAGCTAGGGTGAGGCAAATGCCCCACCTTGCCCCACCATGCCTACGCCCATAGTTCCATATAAAAACAAAACCGGATATATTTATCCGAGACATTATCTATGTTACAAACCAGTTCTTAGAACGATTGTTTCCAATGAAAAAAGTAGTTGCCTATAAATATGGAAAAAATTGTCAAAATTAATATTGGTAATTCTAAAATTTGGAACATGAGATTGTTTAGGTAAATTTCATGCATTTTTTAACCCGCCCAAATCCACGATGCGATTATAGTTTACAACGCTCTTTAAAACGTCAATAACTCCTCAAATGCTTCAATCATTAAATCAAGATTTTAGGTATTCCTAAAAAATATATTTTTGCATCCGTAAAAAATATTTTAAAAATTGTGACGATTCTGTATAAAATAATAAAAAATGTTTTCCTAAAAGTCAACATATTTCTATGTCAGTTGAGACAACAAATTTTAAATTTCTATGGGAATAACAACAGAGAAGACAAAACATTAATTCATTTCAACCTCATTAACCTACGTCCAATATTACGATCTCCTTTTAGTTATGTATGACAAAAAGAGATGTAAAATAAAACGTTAAAACCTTTTGCCTATCTGTAGAGATTATTTTACTTCTCGAAGTTGACATCATAATACGTTTGTCGTCGCTTTCTAGTGCATTAATTTGCAATGTCTGAAAACAGAGACGACAATATTAATTATCTTGCTGCAAAAAAACTTGGGTTGCTTGACATTCCGTATTCATTTTAAAAAGAGCCACAAAAAAAATGAGGAACCACATCGGAAGGTTCGGCCAACCGACCACCTGATACTCAAACCAGAGTAATTTTTTAATTCCTTTCTGCGTATTTCCTTAAAATTAACGACAAAATGTTACGATTGTAGACAATCAGATGACGGGGGATGTTTTTTGTTTAGTTTTATGGGTTTTGGGTTATTTGCAGGGTCATGCCACATTAGTTCAGAAGTAATAAATGTTTATTTAATTTCATTTTATTTTTATCAAATAATCTTTTGGTGGAAGACTTGATTAAGACAATGACAATGCAGTGCTTTTTTTACAATAGCTCCACACAGGAGGCCCTGAGGAAAATAATTCCCCCCAGGGCCTATGACATCTTGGGGATGATGTGTGAAGGGTCTTTTTAGGAAAGGAAGGTTAGGAAGTTCTGAGAAGGAAAAGGATGTAAGGGGTGGGTAGGAATCTGGGTGTCATTGTGTCCAAGAGTGACGGACGTATGAATCCATCTCTTCCACTGCGGTGTAAGGCGATGTTCCGAGATAGTACAGCTGGAGAAGTAATAAATATATAAATATATAATAATAAAGCAAAACGCGGACAAATCTCTGCCCACGAACCCGGGCACCCCTACTAAGTCACGAAACGTAGCTAACTACTTGGAATGACCTTTGGCAGAAGTGTTGGTTATCCAATAAATGGTTCCCGGGGCGGCGGCACCCATACTTGCCTCCCAAATTGAAAAGTAAGGCATTGAACTGGCAAAGGAAAGATAATTGTTGAAATGCTCTATAATTGAGATTCCTGATATTTATGTGTTGTAAAACCATATAGTTACATTATAGGTAGAGCCATGTTAATTTGTGGAGATCTGGATGGGATACAAGGCCGATAAAAATTATAATAATTTCCACCTTTTTATAGCGCCGTTTAGTGATAAAGTCACGTCAAGTGTACTTGATGGATGGGATTAAAAGGTACGCTTACTTAGTTAGGGCATTCAAAAAGGAAGATACATGACAATACTTCATCCAAAATACGATTGTAAACATTACTGCACCACCATAAAACTCTTTTGTGAGGGTTGGGTGCAATATTTAGAATCTTACCTAAAACTACCCCCATAAAATAATTATTTTAAAAAGGGACTTTCTTTCCATTGAAACAGTAGCAAAGTGACGTCTTTACAAATGATTATTAAATGGAAGGAAGTAGCAATAAATATAAATGGTTAGGTTTCAATGAATTGAAGGTACAATTTGCAATGAATGTTAGGATTTTAAAAATATATATATTTTTTTGAATTATTTATTATTTTTACTATTTTAGAACGCTTTCGATCATCTTCTAAAATGCATATTTTTCATAATAACGGCATGCCGCCGCCTCGACAACCATTTATTGGACAACCAACACTTCTGCCATAAGTGACTTCAAGTAGTTTGTTACGTTTGGTGACTTAGCAGGGGTGACCAGGTTCATGGGGTAGGTTTGGTTTCGGATCTTGGCGGCGGGTACGTCTGCCTAGCAACTGGCTTTGTGTGGCTGGCCGGGTCGGGAGAGACTGGTTGAGGGAGACCTTTTGACCTCTCCAGCAGGAAGACCTCTCCCCAAAGATGACATAGGCCCTGAAGCGAATTATTTTCCTCAGGGCCTCATGTGTGAAGCTAATGTAAAAAAAATACTGTATGTCTGCACTACAGTATCCGCAGCTTAAGTTCTTATAGTTTCGTATAGTACTAGATGACGTGTGGTCGCCATTTTACGATTTAATATAGATTTACTATAAACGAATGCATTACATAATATGTAGGTAAATATAATAACAAAGTCTTTTTTTTGCTTTTTTGAAAAAATCTACATTTTTACTTATATTTTATTATGATAAACACGTCGGATTAATGTTTAAATGAAAATTTACCTAATAGGTTTTTGTCGTTATGTTCCTGTGAAATAAATATTTTAATTTGCTATGTAAACTATTTCCACTCATAAAAGTAAAATTTATCCTAAAGGTTATCTCTAAATTTCGGAAAAATGTTAAAACATATAAGTGAGTATTATAAAAAATACTAGTGTGCAGTTCACACCGGTAGAAGCGAAACCTTCTGAAAAAAGAGTCGGAAGGCTACGAAGCACCGCATAAAGAGGAGACCGATTTTTCTAACCCATTCTCTATAAATGCTATAGATGAATGTGTTTGTCTCCTTTTAGTGTCGCTTTTTCGTTTCATCCAGTTTCAAATCACAACGGTGCGAAAGAAATTTTCACTTCAAAGTAATTATAAAATAATTTTTTCGTGGTTTTTTTTTTTAGTGCTAAAGAAGTTTTCACTTCAAAGTAATTATAACATTATATTTTTCTTGGTTTGTTTATTGTTTTTTTTTGTCGCTTTTTCGTTTCATCCAGTTTCAAATCACAACGGTGCTAAATAAGTTTTTCACTTCAAAATAATTATAAAATTATTTTTTTCGTGGTTTGCTTATTCTTTCTTTTAGTGTGGCTTTTTCGTTTCATCCAGTTTCAAATCACAACGGTGCTAAAGAAGTTTTCATTTCAAAGTAATTATAACATTATATTTTTCTTGGTTTGTTTATTGTTTTTTTTGTCGCTTTTCGTTTCATCCAGTTTCAAATCACAACGGTGCTAAATAAGTTTTTCACTTCAAAATAATTATAAAATTATTTTTTTCGTGGTTTGCTTATTCTTTCTTTTAGTGTGGCTTTTTCATTTCATCCAGTTTCAAATCACATCGGTGCTAAAGAAGTTTTCATTTCAAAGTAATTATAACATTTTTTTTTTCGTGGTTTGCTTACCGTTTTTTTAGTGTCGCTTTTTCGTTTCATCCAGTTTCAAATCACAACGGTGCTAAAGAAGTTTTTCACTTCAAAATAATTATAATTTATATTTTCGTGGTTTGCTTTTGCTTAAAACTGTAAAAAAAATAAAATTCGAGTGTTCTTTAAGTATTGTTAAAACCATTCAATCTGGTATTAACTTAGATCAGCAAACATATTTTTTGTAAATGTATTTAAAAAATGATAGTAGGTCGGTGTCAGCCCTTACTAGTACCTAGCGCATTCCACATGTGGCTTTCTGAAACAATGATGCTCTTCTCGAGGCTAACGTGACCCTAGGCGGTCGCTGTCACAGCCGCCCGCCTTGTTGGGCGTTTCAAATAATATTTGATTATTTATTATGAATGATTATTTTTTTAATTTTTCAGTTTTAGGGCACAAAATCAATATTTTTTTCTTACAATAAATTCATATAAGCCAAATAAAAAATATTCACAACAATATTTTTACAAAAAACCCGAAATAATTTCCAAATCCCATAGAGTAACGCTGTGTAATAAGACGGTTTGTCGAGGGTATTTTTAGCATGGTATGGGAAAGGTTAATAAAGACTTTTAATATTGATTATAATAATATGTTAATGTAACAAAACACAGAAAAATAGAATATATTCTATTTTACAGTAACATATTATTTTAATGTAGACAACTCATGGACTTGTATATTTTTTAAATTATTTATTTGTGTAATGTTATTTTATTCTGTGGCTCACTAGCCCACAATGTAAATGATTACAACGTAAGTTGTTCTTTAAGTTTATTGTGAATTATAATAGTCGGGAGTAATATTGGATTTGCAGCGACTGTTTACTAGAGCTCTCTGAATAGATCTGCGCGTCGCCGGCCAGCTGATCCGGACATTGCACTACGCTCGTTCATGAAACTCCGGAATCCCGAACTTTCCCGAACGAGCGCGGTGTGTGAGTATATCTACGTATATATCAGACACTACACCTTTCCCACTGTAATCAGTCACTACTAGTACATTGACAACTTATTCTATAGTATTTCATGTACCAAGTTTGCTTAGTTTCCGGTTTCGGAATAATGCTATTTTTACAGGGAGTGGTTATTAGCCACTCGCCCAACCCCTTACTGGAGGCGAGGGTTTTTCTGTAGGGGTTTTCCTTCCCTTAGCTGGGAGGTTCTGGTTTTATGGCGCCTTTATCTTCGAAAGAAAGGTACTTCGAAGAATCTTAGGAGCGGTGCGAGAGGGAGAGGCATGGAGAATCCGCCACAATAATGAGCTCTATGATATTTACCAAGCTCCCAGACTCTCCACCCATTTAAGACTCCAAAGATTAAGATGGGCCGGACATGTGCACCGAATGCCAAGCACACGAGTACCGAAGAAGGTTCTGACAGGACACCCGGGAGGTAAACGAAAGGCGGGCAGACCTAGACTGAGATGGGAGGATGATGTCAGGAAGGATGCAAGAGGATTACTCCAGGTTGCAGATTGGAAGAAGATGGCCGAGGACAGAGGGCAGTGGAGGCTTATTTTGAAGGAGGCCAAGGCTCGAAATGGGCTGTAGCGCCATTGAAGAAGTACAAAGTTTGCATATTTCAGTTCTACAAATTTATATTTGTTTCTATAAGTATTTCATTATTATATTTTAAATCTAAATTATTATTTTATTCACATATTTATATTTTTTGATAAATTTTTTTCTTCCATGGGGAGTATTATCTTGGTCGGAGTCTTCCTGACCAGGGACCTGTACTGGACGATGTACTGGGTACTGCCGCGTCAGTTCCGGCTCCTGTACCGGGTATTGCCACGTCAGTTCCGACTTCTTCCAGTGTCGTCTCCTCTTCCCCCGCCAGCCTGAAATCAGGAGAAAAAACCGTTAGCTCACTCCACAGATTGGACAACTCCCTCTCAGAATGCTCAGCCCTCGTATCATCAGACGCGGAATCTGGCAAATCTGAGACAACATCGCTCCAGCTGACCGACAAGCTCCTCATCTGAACCACATGTCGCTCCCAGACCAATTGTGAATCACAAGTTTTAATCAAATACAATTTTTTCCCAATTTTATGTGTAACTATTCCCTTTACCCATGTAAATTTATTATTTTTCCTGAAATCTTTAATTAGACATTTTTGTCCCACAATAAAATTTCTAGTTTTGACACCACCATAATTTTTAGCCTGTTTACGTTGACTGGTCTCAATATTTTTATTCGCCAAGTCATGTTGTTTAGACACAAATTGTTCGTTCTCTTTCGGAATGAGACTGTCAAAGGTAGATCTAAGTTTTCTACCTAAAAGTAAAACTGCTGGCTCGACTCCAGTAGTACAATGTGGTGTATTTCTAGGCGTAATGGTAATTTGGTAGGCGAGTATGGGTACCGCTGCCCTGTGAACCATTTATTGGATGACCAACACCTCTGCCACAGGTCACCCCAAGTGGTTCGCTACGTTTGGTGACTTAGCAGGGGTGCCTGGGTTCTTGGGGTTATATTTGTCCAGGTCTTGATGGTGGGTGCGTCGGCCCACCTTCTGTGTGGCGGACCGGATTGGAAGATGCTGGTTGAGGGAGACCCTTTACAACCGATTACCGCTGTCCGGGCCGCTCGGTAGTACAGGGGCCCGACCCTCAGGCTCACGACTGAGGGTGGGCTGCCCCATCAACGCGAAAACCCCGCCGCTGCTGTTGTGCCGGTTCGTGACCGGAGGAGACCCAGCAGCAGCGTTTGGGGCGCATTGGGCGACCTCTCCAGCCGGACTCTCCCTGCCCATCGCCTTGCACCGCAGTGGGTGGATTGGATTCACTCTGATCCTCAGCTTCCTACCTACCCCTCATAACTTTTCCTTCCCAGACCTCCCTCCCTCCACATCCTATCATAAAAATAAAAAATCATACAACAAAATCATGACAACACAACCAACACAAATCAACTGCATTACAGCGACGAGTAGTCGGAGACCCCGGCGCAGGCCAAAAATGTTGGTGAATTACACCAACATTCGCGGCCTGCGTACCAATTTAAACTCTGTCCACCACCACCTTTTTTCTCAACGCCCCAACCTACTATTCCTGTCTGAAACGCAGATAGCCGAGCCTGTAGACGCCTCCTATCTGGTCTGCCCGGGCTTCACCCTCGCAAGCAAGCTCAGATCTATAGGAGGTGTCTGTCTCCATAGTCGAGCTGACGTCAACTGTGTGCGACTGTTGAATCTGGAAATCTCCAGATTCGACGTAATAACCCGTCAATCTTGCCAGTACGGTAAGATTCTACACATGTTTATACCGCCCACCGAACCTTAGCGAATCAGACATGTCCAAGCTCTTCAAACATTTAAGCGACACTATCGAAGACCTCTTGCCCCGCTACCCTACGGCAGAGTTTGTGGTCCTGGGGGACTTCAATGTTCATAACGAACCTTGGTTGAAGTTCTCAGGATCAACAGACTCGGCTGGATGCCAAGCGGAATCCTTTGCCCTTTGCTACGGATTGGAGCAAATGGTTCAGGAGCCTACAAGGGTTCTTGATGTCCAGACTCACCGTTCCAATCTGTTAGACCTATTTTTAACTACTGTGCCACACGGTTACAAGATTGAAGTCACAGCGCCTTTAGGATCGTAACCGCCAAAATCTGTGTTACACACTCATATTTTGACAGATGTTTGTCAGTTTCGCAAACTTGACACTCTTTATCAGTCGGAAGCCTGAAAGTCACAAACTAAAAATGTATACGTTTGCTTCTCACAGCGACGCCCGGGGACGTCCCCGTATTGTCATTTTTGGTACTCCCTATCGCCGTTAGTGAAACTCAGTCGTATAAATTTCGTGTTTCCGAGGACCTCCTTTTTATGACACATTTCCAATGACACATTTCTATAAATTAATATACCTATCCGAATTTCTTGTTTTAAAAAGTAAGTAAAATGATTTATTTGGAATTAAACGATACCTCAACCGGATTAGTAGATGTGTAACTAACCACCATACTTTTAGGCACTTATTCGTAATTGTTATCGAAATTACACTCCGTTTTAGCAATTCCTACAACTGACAACTATGTATTTGCACAAAATAGGTTCTTCGTTTGGGTTATAGTGTTTTGTGCGTATTTCGATTGACGCGAAACTTTTGCAAATGTCGAAGGGCAAAGGGATACTGTTTATTGAAAATTTGAATTTGAATGCTATGTACCAAATAGGTACGAGTCTGTTGCAATCTTATTCATAATTTATGTGTTGTATTTTAGCCACAATGGAAGGTTATTTTCGCCTGCAATTTGTTTTGCGAATTTTTCGCGAGGACGAGAACAGGGTAGAGGCAGCCCGAAGAAGACAGTTGAGGGGTTCTGTATAAGCATTCCGGAAACATTATTTATTGCTCACTATCGCCTGTCGCAGGACCTCTTCAAAGCGTTGTGTGACGAGTTGAGGCCGTTACTCCCTGTACCTGGGAGAACAACCGGAGTGCCCTTGGAGCTTAAAGTGAATACAACATTATTTATTTTATCATTTTTTCTTTCAATGCCAAACCTCAATCCTGAAAATTAACAGCACATTCCTTAAATATCTGCTTCATATGAACAAATTATTTTTATGTTTCAGGTTCTAACAATATTGTCTTTCCTGGCTGCAGGGTTATAGCAGAAACTTGTGGGAAACGACTTCCACTGAAGTGTTTCACAACAAACGGTTAGCAGACACATGCATGAAATAGTGTCGGTTATAAACCTAATCATGCGTAGGCACGTGAAGTTCCCAGGAACGCAGCAAGAAAGGAATGCTGTGAAAAAAGGGTATGAACGAACAACGAAATGCTGTGAACAAGGGTATGAGTTCGGATACAAGGATATGTATCCGAACTCTTCAAACATCTAAGTAATACTGTTGATGACCTCTTGCCCCGCTTCCCTACGGCAGAGTTCGTGGTCCTGGGGGACTTCAATGTTCATAACGAACCTTGTTTATAGTTCTCAGGACCAATGGACTCTGCTGGACGAGAGGCGGAATCCTTTGCCCTCTGCCACGGACTGGAGCAAATGGTTCAGGAGCCTACAAGGGTTCCTGATGTTCAGACTCACCGCTCCAATCTGTTAGATTTGTTTTTAACCACTGTACCACATGGTTACAAGATTGAAGTCACAGCGCCTTTAGGATCGTCCGACCGCTGCCTAGTGACGACGTCAATCCCCGTAACCTTCAGACCGCCTAACGAGCGGCTGAAGAGAAAAGTGTGGCACTATAGATCAGCAGATTGGTTTGGTCTGCGGGCACATTTTAATGCTTTCCCGTGGTCAGCTGTCTGTTTTCGGACCTCGGATCCCTCAAGATGTGCCCAGGAAATTGATGAAGTCATCACATCCGCGATGGATGGCTTCATCCAATCCACTGTTAAAGAAACTGGTGTGGGCTCAAAGCCGTGGTTCAGTCGACAATGCTCTGAAGCAGTGCGATGAAAAAACGCGGCTTACCGAGCCTATAACACATCTCGAACGTCCGAAAATAGAATAATATATAACAAAATGGCAAAGAAAAGTAAGAGGATCATAAACAGGTCAAAATTCGAGCACGACCTGCAGATCAGCAGAAAGCTGGCTGCCTGCCCGCACGGCAGCAGAGCGTTCTGGTCGCTTGCGGGCTCAATAGGTCGCAATTTCTGCAAACCCAGTCTGCCACCTGTTACCAGACCGGCGGCTCTCTAGCAAATACCGCCGCCGAAAAGGCTAACTTATTAGGCAAAATGTTCGCAGAAAAGTCGACCCTCGATGATCAAGGTGCTACCCCGCCGTCGGTTCCTCTTTGCGGTTTTCATATGAAAAAGCTGAGGATCCGGCATCGGGATGTACTCCAAGTCTTACGAGGGCTTGATATTAATAAAGCTAGTGGGCCTGACGGAATTCCTGCCCTGGTATTACAGAGGTGCGCTGCAGAAATAGTTCCAGTTTTGACGAAGCTTTTCAAAATGTCCCTGAAGTCTGACTCTGTGCCCTCTGGTTGGAAAAAAAGCGATCATTCACCCTATTCCAAAGAAGGGTGACCGCTCCAACCCAGCCAACTACCGCCCCATAGCGATCACATCAATTCTGTCTAAGGTGATGGAACGTGTGATCAACGACAAACTGCTCACATACCTTGAGAAGAACAAAATTATTAACAAACGTGAATACAGATTCCGGCGGAACCGCTCGTGTGGTGATCTTCTCGCGTATGTGACGCATGTTTGGGGGCGGTGCCTGGAACGTTTCGGTGAGACCCAAACGGTTGGACTGGATATTTCCAAGGCCTTTGACCGGGTTTGGCACCGAGGGCTTGTCAACAAACTGTCTTCTTATGGACTTCCCGCATCCTTGTGTACGTGGATTGCCGACTTTTTGAGGGAGAGGTCGATTCAGGCGGTTGCTGACGGTTTCACCTCTTCCTCGCATTCGATAAATGCTGGCGTTCCACAGGGATCGGTTCCGTCACCGACTTTGTTTCTGTTGCACATCAATCACCTCTTGTCATGTGCACCGATTCATTGTTAGCTTTTTGTTTGACAAGCCCCCATAGGGCATACAAACTCCAATAGCTCGGAGGGCTTTGAAACAAAGAATGGACGGTTACCTCGAGAGTGTTTTCTCTTGGGGTAAGAATAACCTCGTCGAATTTAATGTTTCAAAGACCTAATCATGTTTGATAACGTCTAAAAGGGATCGAAATGAAAATCTAGTCTCCTTCAACGGAGGCAATCTTCCGAATAGGACCTCCATCAATATGCTTGGTGTAACTCTAAGTGATCAGCTCAGGTACGGGGGCTCCATCGAAACTAGAGTTAAGTTAGCCTCTCAGAAACTGGGCGTACTGTACAGGGCCCGCAGATACTTTAATAGTACACAACTGCTAACCCTGTACAAATCGTAAGTGCGCCCCACGGTTGAATTTGGCAGCCACCTCTGGTCTGGAGCTCCAAAATACCTAAAAAAAATCCTTGACTCTGTGCAGAAACGGGCGGTCCGTTTGATAGATTCTCCCATCTTAACAGACGGACTGCAATCTTTAGAGCACAGGCGTCAGGTGGGAATGCTGTCCTTGTTCTACCGGTATTACAATGGAAGATGCTCCGAGGAACTAGCGTCATTGATCCCCTCGGCATCGGTGCATAGTCGGGAAACACGCCAAACACGCGCCCAACATATGTACACGGTTGACATTAGTCACATGAGAATGGGTCGTTTCTATGACTCGTTCTTGAGTTCAACGGCTCGGCTGTGGAACGATTTGCCGGCCTCTGTGTTTCCTCCCTCCTACAACATAGGTCTCTTCAAGACCCGTGTTCACTCCTTCCTTTCCTCAAAAAGACCCTCCACACAGCATCTTCAAAGATGACATAGGCTCTGAGGGAAGTTATTTTCCTCTGGGCCTCCTGTGTGGAGTTAATGTAAAAAAAATGTTCTGATTTATTATATTTTGTGGCATATTCAGATGATGGGCTAATATGTTATTATTTTATGTAATATTTCATCTCTGTTGAACTCAAGAACGAGTCGAAGAAGCGACCCATTCTCATGTGACAAATGTCAACTATGTTCGGCGCGCTTTTGGCTTGTTTCCCAACTATGCACCGGTGCCGAAGGGATCAATGACACTAAGTCTCCATAAAACGGTTAGCAATATATTACAGAGAAGATTACACATTTAGAACCAGTCCTGGATTTGTCAATAGGCCTTATAGGCCGCGGCCTAGGGGTGGCAGAGTTCAGGGGGCGGCGCTCGCTCGCTTTGGTAAGCCGTTAATTTTGTGTATGATTATAAACAACAACATAAAAGTCACTGTTGATAGATAGAGTTTTCTATCTATTAACCTTTAGATGCCCGGTGGTCCCGTACGGGACAGCGGATTTGTGTCGTTCAATACCCAACGTTCCAATACGGGACCGGTGATTGTGGTGCAAATATTTCACAAAAAGTCTTTGGCAGTGGGCTACTTTTATTGCACGAGCGTTGAAGGGGAGAAATAGGTGTAGGACCTCGTTTTTTTAGTGATTTTCATGATTTTTTTAAATACATGAGGAATATATATATATATATTTTACTTATACCTTGCGGTCATTTTACTCTTATTCAAGAGTAAATTCTAAAATTTTTAAATTAATCCTCAAAAAATAATGCAGATATTAACTGCCGCGCATTGTAAGTCGCCATCCGGCAGGACAATTTGTGTAACTCCTGGAGGTCACAATTTTCATCCGAAATAAATTTTTCAAAAAAAAATAGTTTTTATAAGTTTTTCTTCTATTTGAACCTCACTTCTTACAAAAAAAAAATCAAAAATTATTATTTCTATTATATTTAAATGTGAAAATTTACTTATGATTTTTTAACATTCTTTTGAACGTTTTTTTGCTATTAAAAAAAAATGTTAAAATAAAGATATTGTTTAGGATTGAGGTTCAAATAGAGTGCATTTATATTTTTAAAAAAACTATGTGCTGAGTTTGATAAAGATTGATAAAAAAACTGTAGGAGCTAGGTTACACAAATTCGAAAAAAGTAGTTTCGATGAAAATCCGTTTGAAAATAAGACTGGCAGTAAAATAGTGGTAGTCCGACCGAGGGACATCCACTCAAACGCATGTAACTTTTAAATGGCGTGGAATTTTGGTTTGAAATTTTCAGAAAATATTTTTGAATAGTTCTACCATCGATTTATGAAAAAAAAGGATTATTTGAAGACTCTACGCCTATTTCCCCCTTAAAGGAACCTTTAGACGCCCAGTGATCCCGTACGGCACCGCGGATTCTCGTCTTACTATTATGGTGCGAATATTTCACAAAAAATGCTTGGGCAGTTTTTTTGGTTACTAATCGTATTTTAGAAAGACAAAATAAAGTGAGTGCTTAGATTCAGAGCTCATATGTTGATGTACTGACAGTATCTGATTTTTATGGATCTCTTCTCGAGTTTATTATACCGGACCAAGAAAACTTTGACTATTTCGAAGAAAGTGCAATTGAAATGAGCGCACTTTAGTAATATCAGGGCGATATTCAGAGTAAGATGATCCTAAGAGAAAAAACTTTATAGACGAAACATCAAATGAGGGTATTAAAACCACTTCCTGACTGACATCTGAATTAGAGAGAAGGCATATGCGAAGGCATAATATGAAGGCATAATACTCCAAAGAAAAAAAATCATTTTTAAAAAAATGGGTGAACTTTCTTCACAAAGAGTCTCAGAAAAGCTCAGTCTCTTGTGCAATGATTTAGGAGACGATTTAGTTCAGGAATGGGTACACTTTCAAGGTCACGTTTTCTCTAATAAGACGGCAGAGTCTCCTGAATCTACATCATTACTAAATCTTTCTAAGGAAAGTTTTTGAGAAAACCATCTCTGTGCAACGTTTATCCAAACTTGGATATAGCTCTCCGCGTCGCACTTTGCACTCCGGCCACAATTTGTTTCGGAGAAAGGAGTTTTTCCTGTTTAAAGCGAGTGAAGAAATACCAAAGGTCTTCATTATCACAAGAAAAACTTTACTCGAAGGAGGAAGGGGCGGCGCAAATAAAGTGGCCTATATGGATGATAAGTGTAAATACGGCCCTGTTTAGAATGCATACAATAAAGGCGAAATGGTAAAATATATTTTAATAAACAAATACATAGTAACAATAGCAATTAAATGGTATGATACATGTATATTGCAATGACAGTATTAAAAAAATACTATATTTATTCTAATCGAACAAAACTTTATATTTTTACTAAGCTTAAGAAAAGCATAGCAATTCAGAGAATATGTCTGTACAAAAAATGAAATAGTTATATGAACAGCCTACTGAATTTCCACAGTATTTCCACTGGTCCTCATTCAGTGATATGTTTTTGTCTATAACGTATGGTTTATCTATTAATCCCCTCTAAGGTTTAATACAATCTAGAGAGTGATGAAATTGTATTATTCCTCATTTGAAATAAAAAAAAATGTTACATTAAATACACATTTAGAAAACATATTGTAAAGGAGAAATGGTAAAATATATTTTGATAAACCAGAACCGGCTATTGTTGGAACCAGTTGCTATGGATATTATAAAACGAACACCAACACCCAAACTTGGCGAAGCCGAATCAAAAGTCACCCACAGGGCCTGGCAGCAAAAATCCCCCATTCGACAAGGGCAGCTCTCAGCTTGTTCAAAAATAACAAAAAAAACTATATTGATAGTTTAGTACCTATATCTATTTTAGAGCCCGCGCAGACAACAAACGTTCCGCGTTCAGCGTTCTGCGTTCTTTGTAAGTAGTTGACCACTATAGCGTCGCGCAGACACAGCGGCAGTCAGACCGCGCCGGTCAGTGTGAACGCTTGCTTTCTTGCGTTCTATTGTCAGAATTACAAAGAACTCGTGGAACGCCTCGCTCGCAAGATGACTGACACCGAAAAATTAATTGATTTAGTAAGGGAAAGGCAGTTTTCATATCTTAGTGACACAGACTATATAATTATAAAAATATATTTATATAATTAAATAACTATATATTTATATAATTTTAAGTAAAACACTTTTCTCGGTTTACCCGCGTAACGTAGTCCTGAGAAGGACTTTTTAACTCCTGACGTTTCGGTGTTTTACATCTTACACCCGTGAAAACCTTAACCATAACGTATAATTATATAACTATATATTTATATAACTATATATTTATTATTGTATAATTATATTTATTATTTTTTTTTATATAATTATGTAATTCATTAAAGCTACATACTGACATTCGGAAGTAAATTAAAAAACGTTCTTCATCTTTAAGTAATTCAGGAAAAAGAATACTGAACTCTCCTTTTTCATTTCGCTCAGTGTTAATCAGATGCACCCAGTATCTTCTTTTCTTTTTAGACTCTTCCAAAGTCAACAAAAGCAATGCTTCGTCTTCTGAAGACGAACTATCAAAATACATGTTTCACGTACAAGCTTTTTGGGAAAATGGAACGCAGAATATTTGACCGTGTGCTGTGTGTGTTAGAACTCGCGTAGAACGCAACCGGAAGAACGCTAGGTGAACGCCAGTGAACGCTGAACAGATTTTATGAGAAATATCATTTTCCCGGAGTTATTGGGTGTATAGACGGAACCCACATTGCCATGGTTAGACCGAAGGAACACGAAGAGGCATACTTCAACCGAAAAGGTTTCCATTCGATGAATGTTCTCATTGTAAATAAATATTTCGTTAATTGAAATGTATACAGAATAGCTGATCATACAGTCATATAATATAAGTATCATACTATTATTCCACCCTACATATTTGCGATTCTATTAGTAATTATTCTATAATTAATATACTTGGTCGATGGATGCGACGAACAAAATTCGCGATTCCAGCCAGAAATAGACAAGAGTTTCACGTTTCACTCGTGTTATTTCTGTTATTTTATTAATATATGTAGCGGTTACTTAACCCGCTCTGCTAAAACCATCGCAGCGCCACTGATTAACGATCACACCAAAAATAAATATCTAGGTGCGAGCCGCTGCCGGCAATGTAAGTACGTCTAACGCCTTGTAACAATTAACGCGGCAACCTACTGGAAAGTTCCCGACTGCACAATAGTTTATCAACACAGCGACTCGACTGTTCTCGAACGTTCTCACCTTAGGCGCGGCGGTCGAATTTCACACACCGTTCTCGAAACTACTTGCCCGACCGGCAGAGTATAAAAGCCAGCGCAGCCGCATGCAGCTCAGTCTCAAGTCTAGTCTCAAGTCACACACACAGTTATACAGTGCACACCTTATCAGTGAATTCGCTCCAGTGCGGTATCGGCTGAACGGCCAGCCCCGGCGACTCAAAGCCGGCACCTGTGCCCGTTGCGCCCGCAGCCTTCGAGGACCCATCATCTCGCAGCTAACATGGTCCACCGCACCATAAGCTTTGGAGAATCCTTTACCCGCGACTACAAGGCCCGCCGCGTCTTCTGTCAAGGGTGCAGCAACATCTCAGGCATATCGAAGCCCGTCGCGCTTCGCTGCCACTGAGACTCTCTCCTCACAAGGTTCACCGCTGTCCATCTCCGCGATTCAAAGCGTCGAGCGACATCCTGGACATCATGGTCTTCTCCACCACCACAGTGCAGCGCTACATGCTGGTGACATGCAGACCCGTGGTCTGCTCCACCACAGCATCTTCGATCATCATCATCAATCACTGCCAAGACCACTTATGACTTGCACTCACTACTACTCGTGTCAACACCATCTGACTGTTTGCTACGTAGCTCTTATCTTAAAGACTTCGACTCACTACATCGACTGACGCCTTTCATTTATCTCGTCCCGTCTCTACCGATACGGACCGCTCCCTCATATATTTTAACAACTGATAATTTGATTTGTTTCTAAGGGCCGTCTGTTTCAACAGAAAGTTAAATCGTGTCCTAAAGTTAAATTTTAACTGTCAGTTAAAGTAACGAGGACGTTAAATAGGACCGCGCGCTGTTTCAAGTGTATTTTCGCCAAAGTAATAGTTGTCAGTGTGGCCAGTCTAAAAAGCAGAATATTACTCGGAATTATGTCAAAAAACGCATCGAAATATTTTTTGATGCGGCAACACCGTATACTAAATCAGAAAAACTGTCAAAATATCCGGTTGTATTTTGTTTCGCGTCGTAAGATCTGACGGCTTTGTTCCGATAAAAGTATTTGTTGAATATTTACAAATAAATGACGACCTACATAATTATTATAAAACATATAATATACAATATGAATGTAATTTACTTTCCAGTGGTTGTGATATCTCCTTGAATTTGAAGTGTCACATATTTTACGAGATCTTATTTAAGATATGGAAAATATTATAAAAACATACATTTTGTAGCTTTTTGAAAATCCGTTTGTAAGAGTATTACATAAAACGTAAGTAGTAGGTGTACGTGTACAAACTACACTAGCATTAATAGAGTCTTTTAAATGCAGCTTCACTCGCTAATGTTATACGAAACGATTCTAACCTACTACTCATGTTATATTTTTGTAATGTTTATGATACAATAGTACGTTGATTTGAAGATCTTGTAAAATTTGTAATACATCCATTTAATATAGATTGTCTCTAAAAGGCAACGCTAAATATGTCGATATCAGAATTGATTATGTTAAACAGCAAGATTTTTTAGACATGCTGTGCCGCGCCAAAAATAATTCGAAATCATCCCAGATAACCATATTATTGACGCGGGGACGAAATGTTTTGGTTTCGCTGAAAGACATATTGGATGAGGAATACATCGTCATTATCATACTCTTCTACAATATTTATCATGATTAGGTACTGATTAGTATATTAGTAATCAATGTTGAAGCACCCATTTCCGTACATCGACCAGAACTGTCAAATATGCCAATATGGCGGAGTAACTCTAGAGTAAATATCGGTTTTCGGAAAGTAAATACAAAAGTTAAAAGTAACATAAAACAAGCAGTCAAATTGATTGAAAAACGCATTTTGGTGAAATTTAACTATAATAACGGCATTTTGTTTTACTTTTACTTTAGCGAGCGTTGAAACAGACGGCCCTAAGTATGTACTGCGATGGTCGATGGAATCTCCCCAGTACATAAAAATACCGTCTGGGGGGGCACGGGGGCACGTGCCCCCCCCTAAATCCGCTAGTGGTTCCCTCACCCCGCAAATGCTGAAAATACTGGGTGTGTAGCAACATTATTTGTCAATTCCGTTTAATATTAGGGTATTAGTTCATTTATGATTAGGGAACGTACCCATACTACGTGACACACTTTTTGCAATTTTTTACCCCCCCCCCCTTCCGGTGACCACGTGTAGTATATTCCAAGACCCCCCCTACAGTTTTCACGTAGTATTTCATAAATATGGTTTCGAATCATTTTTTGCTAACAAAAAATAAAAAATGCATTATTTGGCTTATATTTGTCTTTATTAATACGGCGCTTGCTGCGTGACAGCAAAAGTGCATGCATTATAAGTGGAAAAAATATTATCAAAATAAAACTTATGTCAAAATATATTGAAACCGGAACGTAATTTATGGAAACGAAAGTCTTGTTATGTTTATAAACATTTTTCATCTCAATCATCTTCAACAAACACGTTCCCTGAACTTTTTCACTTATTTTAATGTACGAGGGTGGGTTTTTAAGTTTGCAGATTGGGTAAGGAGTGGAAATAAAAACCAAAATTATTTTTCCTTTTCAACATATTCACCTACTACCCTAATACATTTTTCCGATCTTTAAATTAACTTAAAGGAACTTTATAACAGCGCGGAACTCAATTTCTCCACATTTCACAATTTCTTTCCGATTGAAGTGTTTGGTCGACGATAGCTCAAAGACCTAATTACGATAAAACCCGGTGTTTATCCTAAAAAAAAGTTGTTTTTAATTAGTACCTAATTCAGCGGTACCCCCATTAATCACTTACCTTCTCATTCCGCGAACTTAAAAACCTCCCCTCGTAGCTCGAAAAAAAACGCGAGATTTCTAGATTGACTACGTGATAAAAACCTAAGCCCCCCCCCCTCCCCCGTTGTGACCAAGCGTGGTATTTTGATGACCCCCCCCCCCTGAACAGGTCACGTAGTATGGGTACGTTCCCTTATTAGACTCGCGATTCAGTTTGGCAATGGTCTTTTAGATTTTTTTTTCATTCCTCAACTTCCGAACAAAAACAAAATCATTCCTTATTAAATAAGGTTATATTTTGGTCCATTTAGTTCTAGTAATGTAATATGTACCACTAAAAAATCAGACTTATAAATTATGTATCTGTATCCCTGTACATTTTTATACCACACCTACGACCATAGAATAAAGAATAACACAAGTAGCGCCTTGTGGGCGCTTATCGTGGTCCAAATATAGGCCCAATTTGGAACTATAATTCCATACAAAACTCTGCTTTCGAAATTCAAATGGGACGGAGATCTACGAACACAGGCGAGAGAAAGTAAGACGGAACGCTGGGAGGTTGGGTTAAATGGAATATTTAAATATTCAATTTTGAATGGAAGAAACTGCTGGTGCTCCGTTTGTAAACTCTTTTTGTATAAATGGTTTTTCACCCCAAAAGAGTGTTCTAGCGATTGATTGAGTTTAAACGTAATCTTCTACATTACATAATAATTAATAATAAAACAAAAAAATACGCTAAACTTTCACAATACTTCGATTTGCTTTGCATTCAATTTAGCATCATCATTTTCAAAATTGGAAGAGTTGTTTGGAGATTCGTAGGTACGTACCTAAAATCGGAATATTAGGCAGACCGCACACGTCAGACAAGAGTCGGATCAGACAAACATCGATTCGAACCCTAACTAACTAACTAACTAACCATCACGCCGTTTCCCCGCAGGGGTAGGCAGAGAGGACGGACCGCCAAACAACTCGGTCTTGGCACACACTCTTTGCCTCACTCACATTCATACATCGTCTCATACATACTCTTCTATTATTCTGACTTTTGACATGGCCCGTCTCAAGTATCTGATTCACTTGATCGTGCCTTCCTCGTGTCTTCCTCGGGCGTCCGCGACTTCTTCTACCATTCACATTTGCATCATATATTCTTTTTACACTACTTTCTTCGCTCATTCGCTCTACGTGCCCAAACCATCTGAGGGTCCCTTTCTTAATTTTGCTCATTATACTTACATCAGCCTTACATTCTTTGCGGATATCCACATTTCTAACACGATCATACATGGTTTTACCACACATACGTCTCAGGGATCTCATTTCAACAGCATTCAGTTTACTTTCATCCTTCCTCTGCCAGTTCCATGCCTCACTGCCATACATCAGGGTAGGTACCAGGACTCCATTGTGGACTGCTAGCTTCGCTTTTTTTGACAGTTTTTTATTAGCGCCAACAGCATTCAGTCCTCCATTAATGGAGTTACCGGCATTTACCCTTCTTTCGATATCTCTATCAGCCTTCCCATCTCTCGTAAACATACTACCCAGATAAACAAACTCATCCACCTGCTCCAAGTATTCATCATTCACAAATATATCGCACACTGTTTTCGTACTCTCCCTTTCAAACACCATGACTTTAGACTTACTTACATTCATCATTAACTCATTCTTCATACATACTTCGTTCATCCTAGATACTAGAGACTGTAGATCTTCCATAGTGTTAGAGATCAGCACCGCATCATCAGCATACAACAGGCAACATACTTTCAGACTATTCAATTTCGCGCCCAATCCCACATCTTTCAATTCTTGCATACAATTATCCATGTATAGATTGAATAACCATGGTGACATTACGCAGCCTTGCTTAACACCTTTTGTGATGTCAAACCACCCCGTAAAATCACCGTTCACCCTAACACATGCAACGCTTCCCTCGTACAGAGACGCAATTGCCTGTATGAGATTTGCATTCACTCCATACTTGGACAACACCTTCCATAGCTTTTTCCTGTCGACTCGGTCGTACGCTTTTTGAAGATCTACAAAGGCGCAGAAAAGTTTCTGGTTTTTCGCCAGAAACTTCTCAGTGAGCATACGCAAGGAGAAAATCTGGTCCATGCATCCCCTTCCACTCATAAAGGCACCTTGCACATCCCATATTTTATCCTTTGTTTCCGTTCTTACCCTTTCAATCAATATTCTTCCATACAGCTTGCCGACAGAACTTAGCAGGCTAATAGCCCTATGATTCCCACATTCCATGCGTGACCCTTTACCTTTGTACAACGGCATGATTACAGCCCTCCTCCAATCTAATGGCGTGTAACCCTCCTCTAAACATTGATTAAAAAGTTTGCACAACCATGTGAAAATAATATGGCTATCTCCTTTAAAATATTCGGCAGCAATATTGTCGAAACCAACAGCCTTACCATTCTTCATGCATTTAATCGATTTTTTTATTTCATCCATACTGATTTTGATAACATTCACTCCGTCATCGTTCATTCCCGATTCAACGCTGGACTCACTATCACCCGAGTTGCTTTCGAAGACTTCCTCAAAATATTTCATCCATCTTTCTTTTATTTCTTCTTCATTCGTCAACATTCTTCCATCATTCGATTTTATCACTTTCATTCTTCCGTTCTCTGGGCCACTCCGGGACCTTTTGACTTCCTTCCAAAACAGTTTAATGTTTTCTTGGAAGTGTTTTGTCATTTTTATTCCCTCTTCATCTTCCAGGCGTTTCTTTCGTTCTTTCACTCCAACACTTACTCTTTTCTTGCATCCCTTGTATACTTCTTTCGCTCTATCTCTCTCTTCGCTTGAAGCACTGTCAGTCGCTATCAGACGTAACCAAGCTTTCCTTTTCTCTGAGACCAGTGCTTTGATCTCGTCATCCCACCATGCATCGCCTTTCTTCCTACCTTGCTTACTTATTCCTCACACGTCTCTAGCAGATTCGCACAGACTAACCTTTATGTGGTTCCATGTTTCGTCTATGCTTAGACCGTCCATTTCTTTCGCATTCAATCTCATTTCTGCACATTTCTCATTTCTCATTTCTCATTTCTCGATTCGAACCCGATTGGTTATAATACCGGGGCCACCCCCATTGTCGGACTGGATTGGACGCCGCGCGGAGTAATGAAAATAGGCCACGCCTTTCCGCGTCCGCCGTCCAATGGAGTTTTGTCTGATCCGATTTTTGTCTGACGTGTGCGGTCTGCCTAAGACTATTCGGAGTAAATGCCTAAAATCTTATAGTGGATGGTTTGGTATATTTATGATCTTGTATATAAAAATCTCGTGTCACGGTGTTTGTGGTCGCACTCCTCTGAAACGGCTTGACCGATTTTTATGAAATTTTATTTTTAGATATATTTGGTAAAAAAAATACCAAATTTATATGTATATTTGGTAAAGAAATTCTATATGTAAAAAATACCTATAACCCAAAATGTTAATCCTCCTACCCCCACCCTCCCATTTTTAATCGCGATTTTAGTATTTTTGTATGAACAAATTTAACCGTCTTTCGTATTTCAAACATAACGAAATTATTTATGTTGTTGAATGACCGATGGCGCTATGTCCGCCTCATCGAACTTTCATCCACACACGCGCAATACATTCACGAGAAACGTCGTGTCATTTTGATATTTCATTCGGCATCATGTTCTCGCGTGGGCAAACCATCGAGCTTATTGTGTTGGCTAAAGACGGACTGACAAAAATATCGTACACTCAATTGCTCTTCGAAATTCATATTGATTTTCTTTATTTAATTTTTTTACTTTAGTGGGTATTTTTTTGTTTTTATCGGCGGTCATCGTCTACAGCGCTCCATTCATCTTTCTGTCATAGATCCCATCCCCACACACTTACAATACATTCGTTATTTGCTATTTAACAACCAAAATATTCACTAGAAATAATTTATATGGCAGAACAACGTTTGTCGGGTCAGCTAGTATAATATAAAATTTAACAGAAAATTAGTTTAATTTGCATTTTCAAAATTGGAAGTGTTTATAAAGATATCGTGGAAAATTCAGACAGGCAGAAAATTCAGAAAGTTACCTACTAATAGGTAGTCAAGGTTCGTAGAAAATGCGAAGTATTTTCTACGAACCTTGACTAATAATTGATATTTTTAAAAGAAAATTACTTTAATTTCCATTTTCAAACATGGATTTTTGTGGATGTGAAGTATTTTCTACGAACCTTGACTAATTATAGGGTTTTCCAATAAGAGGTGTTATTTTGAATAGCCCGCTATTTCGGTAGATGTCACTTTTGAAGCTGTAATTTTTTGACACTTGACAAGTAGAAACTACGCCATTAATAAAAATGGAACGATACACGCTTCAACAATGCATTGAAATTATTAAAGTAAATTATTAGAGCAACAGTTACGGTGAATGGATTGCGTTATCGAGAGATGATCAATGATTTTTTATGGCCGGAATTGGATGGTATTGATCTGGCCAACGTTTACTTTCAACAAGACGGCGCTACGTGCCACACAAGCAACGAAACCATTGATCTTTTACGGGAAAAGTTTCCGGACCGTGTTATCTCTCGAAGAGGTGATCACAATTGGCCACCGAAATCTTGTGATTTAACACCTCGCGACTTCTTCCTTTGGGGCCACGTGAAAGAGAAGGTCTACGCCAACAGCCCAGCGTCGATTCAAGACCTCAAAGATGGAATTCGTGAGGCTATCGAGGACACAGGGCAGCCACTTTGCGATTTGGTTATGGAAAAATTCATGAAAAGGATATGGTCCTGTAAGCGTGGTCTTGGTGGTCATTTGCCTTATGTTATTTTCCACTATTAACGGCATACCTTCCTCTTTATAATAAAATAAACATCCAATCATTTATATTAAAAAATGGCATTTTTCTTTGAATATCAAAATAACACCTCTTATTGGAAAACCCTGTACTTTAAATAGAAAATTACTTTAATTTCCAATTTCAAACATGGATTTTTGTGGATGATTTGTCGATATTTCAGATTAATTATTTCACGGGTCTACGCTAGTAGGTAGGTACCTACCATAATGCCTATTATTGCATTTTGTTATGATTACCTAACAGTTCATTCAACCATTATTTGATCACACCAAAAAATTAACTCTTTCGAAATAACCTACCGAGTATAATAAATATGTTTGTTATAACAAGATAACAAGAGAGTTCTAATTTCCTAGAACACT
The DNA here is from genome assembly GCA_917880885.1 of Limnephilus marmoratus. Taxonomy (NCBI): domain Eukaryota; kingdom Metazoa; phylum Arthropoda; class Insecta; order Trichoptera; family Limnephilidae; genus Limnephilus; species Limnephilus marmoratus. The sequence goes on from OU862929.1 coordinate 20,093,638, forward strand.
TGCAATTAAAAATATTTGTCTGTAAATAATAATAAATTATCATTTTGTTTACACATGTGGGAACATGACGAAACGCTGTTTTATTTTACTATTACCCACTTACTTAGTTAGGTAGGTATTAGAAAAACCCGTAGAATTCATAAAGTCGGGTAATTTCCAATGCGTATTCATTCGTTATAGTTTATAGTTGAAACCATGAGGGTTATGAATAATACGGATTTTACCAAAAAATGCTTCATATTTTAATTACAAAATGCCTCCATTTTACATGGAAGGTATTTTTTAATCTATATTATGACGTCAGACTTTGAAGACGCATTCACACGGGAAGTTTTTTTTTTGGGCGTTGTGTATGTACCTAGTGCTTTTGCGTCTACAAAAATCAACCGATGAAATGTAGCAGAAGCGTTTATATTTATCTTTATTTTGGAAGGCGGGTATATATGGATAACCAACACCTCTGCCATATGTCACCCCAAGTGGTTCGCTACGTTTGGTGACAGGGGTGCCCGGTTTCATGGAGTAAGGTATTGGCGGCCGATGTGTCTGTCCACGTGCTGCGTGGCGGGCCGGATCGAGAGAGACTGGTTGAAGAGATCTTTTGATCTCTCCAACCAGAATCCCTCAACCCATCGCCTTGCACCGCAGTTGAAGAGATGGAATCATGCGTCCACCACTCCTGGACACGCTGACCCCCATATTTCTACCCATCCAATGCCCCCGTGCCCCCCCCCCCCCCTAGAAGGTATTTTTGTGTACTGTGGAGAATCCATCACAGTACATACTTATAAGCAAAAACTGTCTTTACTAAACATTTAATTTTTCTATTGTTTTGACACTTTCATAAACTAACCTATACATACTTGAACTTGTAAATTGTAACAGTAATTGTTGATTTTTTTACCCGTCCGCCCCTTGTGCCCCCCCCCAGAAAAAAATCCTGGATCCGCCCTTGCACCCATCCCTCATACGTATTTACTTCCCAGAACTTCCTCTTCTTCCTTTCCATAAATGACATAGGCCCTGTGGGAAATTATTTTCCTCGGGTCTCCTGTGTGGATTTAATGTAAAAAAAACTCCCCTACGACCATTCCACGTCTGATATCTCAAAACTAAAACATTTTTGCTTGTATGATGCAGCAAATGCTCTCAAACGGAGAGAACTGGCGTTATGAAATTTATACAACTATTCAGAGTCAAGTTTCTAGGTTAAAGAACTGTTTTCAGCTCCGTATGTCATTTACATCGTGAGCTATGAAGCTTTGAATTAAATTTATCACTAATTTCGAATATGAATCCGGAGGTTGCGGATTCAAATCCAGACTTGTGCAAGAAAATTTATTTGTTTAATTTTTGTAATTTCAAAATTTATTTATTTAAAATAATATTCCAGAGTGGTAGATACCTACTTTCGGTATAGCCTTGTTAAAAGACCACTATTCATAAGGGGGCGTTCAAGTATTACGTTACGCAACTTTTGAAGATTTTTGACCCCCCTCCCCCATGTAACAACCATAACGTTTTTCCGTATCACCCCCCCCCCCCCCCCCCCCCTAAACGTTACGTAACGCCCAAGTGACAATTTTTACCTGAAAATCACAATTAAGTTGCGCAAAGTACTGGAAAGTCGGTTTTTTCTTATTTTAATCGCATTTGCGGTAATAAATAAAACAAGAGATTTCGAGAACGAAAAGGATTGCCAACTTGGAAGATTTTAATTCCCTAGTTTTTTTTTATCTAAATAAAGAAAAACCTGTTACGTAACGCGTTGTTCGAACCCCCCCTCCCCCCCCCGTAACGCTCAGTAACGTTTCACAAGACCCCCCCCCCTCCCCCCTCCTCCCCCCCCAAGTGCGTTACGTAATACTTGAACGGCCCCTAACCGAAACTTTGCTTGAAATGGCTTCAAACATGTTTATTGACCGATCTGATTAGTCAGTAGTTCCCATCTTACTCTTCCTCATCTCCTCACCCACCCACTACCTTTTACCTTTGCACCTCACAATATAGGTACCCAATTAGTGGTGCCATACAGCAGCGGACTAAGGGGGGGGGGGGGGTGGAGGGGGTGCCCCGCCCCGGCCGCGTATTTCCAATCCCTAACGCGGTTGAGTCACTCTAGCAACTGAGCCGCGTTAGGGATTGGAAGGCGTAAATCGCCTTACAAACACTACCGCATTTCAGTCGCGCTAGTGACTGAACCGCGTTAGGGATTGTTATGCATAAATCACCTTACAAAAGCTATACCGATTCAGTCACCTACGGCTTCGTTGCTCTATCAGTTTCTGTGAGGGCGACGACCGTAATTATAGAGAGGTTAGCAAGAGGATGGACAGCGTTTTTTAGTTAGCATTTTTTTTACATTGAAAATTTATTTTAAGTTAAAAAAACGCGGGTTTTTTTTTTAACTGAGGGTGACGACCGTAAATATAGAAGGGTAAGCAGAGAGGATTGGAAATACGCGCCCCGGCCCCTGGTCCTGGGGGGCCTCCAAACACCTCCATGTTATTATTATTATTATTTATTAGAGATAATATATTACAAAATTATTACATAAAATTTATAATACATTACTCCCAATGAGTTTAATAAAACTCATTTCAGGAAGGACAACATTGTACATCTAAAGGAAAATTATTTTTACATAAGAACACGGAAATCAATGAACAATACATAGATTTTAAAATGGACTAGACACACTTGATACAGGTAATTGAAGAATATATAAGAGTTACAAAGGAAGACAGATAAATTCGTCACTGGTTAATAAAGTTGCTGAGAAAATATGCTTTTAGAGCCTTTGCCAATATTTTTTTGTTTGATTCTGGTAGTTTTAGGACATTAGGTAATGCGTTGTATTGCGTATGTGCGATGTATTGTAAGGAGCTAATTCCAAATTTAGTTGTGTGTGTAGATGACGATAGGTGTATTTGATTTATTTATCAAATCCTTAAAAAGGCTTTACAGCCCCAGGACACTGTAAAAAAAAATATTTTATTTTCTGAAAGATACACTTGTTAAGAATGCTCTCACCAAATGTTTTAAAGAAATTCGAAAAAAGAATTCAATTGTTTGAAACAGTTTGAAAGTTGAATTATCCTTCAGCAAAACTTTGAATGCGTTTTTCTTTGAAGGCGTTTGGAGGCCCCCCAGGATCAGAGGCTCGTGTGAACTGAATAAAAAGCTCGTAAAATTACATCAACTTCGTAAACTAGGGGGGGGGGCTCATTCAGCTTTGCCTCCCCGGGCCTCTGACGAACTGGCTCAAGACATTTTTTTTTTACATTAGCTCCACATAGGAGGCAAATAAGATAAATGGAAACATAATTACTCTAAGTAGAGCCTAAGCCTTCTTTGGGGATGCCGTATGGAGGGCATTTCCTCAGCCTCCCGCCATGCAGTAGGTGGGCAGAGGCATCCTTCACCAAGACCTAAACAAACCTCATCCCATGAACCCCTATTAAGTTACCAAACGTAGCTTTCCACTTGGGGTGACCAGATGTTGGTTATCCAATAAATGGTTCCCGGGGCTGCAGTAGGGATGTCGAAAGTGAAAAAAAATATCGATATATCGATATTTATTAAAATATCAATATCGACGTCGATATATCGAGGAAAAAATATCGATATATCGGTCAAATTTTCAAGAGATTTTGCGTTTTTAAAATAATAGTGTATTCAGCTCAATATTATCAATAGTAATTTTTGTACACAATGTGCTTTTTTTAATGTACAAAAATCTCAATAAAAATGAAGGTATTTTTATCACTATTCATTTTTATTATGTAATAATTCCAAAAATATCAAAAACTAAAAAGCTGTCTTCTAACTTATATGTAAACTAAGACGCATACAAGGTTTGTATGCGTCTCAGTAACATTCTATTGGCGTATTAATCTGTCAAAAAGGACTTCGTGTTTGGAACAAGGTATAGTCAATAATCATAGACAATTGGGAACCAACACAAAGGAGTGGCTTAGAAAAAAATGGCGAAAAATAGCATACATTTCTATGTATGTACCTACACACATGAGATAGTATTGGTGATCACAAATACTAATGCAAATACAATAGATTTGTAAGCTATATATCGTTTTTGATACAATTTTCGATATTGGATATTTTGTATCGATATATCGGATCAAAATATATCGGCTAAAAATATCGATATATTGAATTAAAAATATCGATAAATTGAATTAAAAATATCGATATTTCGATACTTTTTCAACAAGCCTAGGCTGCAGTATCTAGGTACTTATACCTGCCAGCCGCCTCCCAAATTGAGCAAGAAGCTTCATTTAGGTAACCGCCTGACATACACAAGAAAACTTCGCAGGGTGTTTTTGTTCTGACGTCTGAATTTAGTTTTCCCATACAACGTAATAAAAATCTCTTGACAAAATTTAGAGAGTCTAACTTATTCCATTTACCTACATATCTAACATATTCCCAAAATTTTGCAATAATCTAACGGTGCCTACTATGTAATATACCGGCATAACTATTGTCATTGCTGAATATCTAACACAAATTAAAAACATTTGAAGCGTTATGTTTTTTTTTCGAATAGACCATATAGTCTGTCAAAAAAGAGTAGAAAATATATGAGGGCGCCACTGTTGATCAAATGGCAATACTAAACACATAACCCATGGTGTTAAAGTAAAGCAGTGTAACCTACATTTTTATAAAAAATTAAAAAGGCATAATAGTGGAAAAATATTTTTTCATTGCAGTATAGATATATTATTATTATACCTTTATTACCCGCCGATCTCAAAATTAGAATTGCGTATAGGTATATTATTATTATACCTTTGCAATTTTGTGTTAATATAATGAAGAATAACTATAACGTAATGAAATATAAAGCACAGTTTAGAAATTGCTCACATTTATTTGATACTAGATAAAGTACCTAGCGTTGCCTGGGCTTTAGATCATGTCTCTAATTTTAGATCTGAATATATTAACTCATTCAGATCTATGGCACGACCAAGTGAATCAGATACTTGAGTCGGGCCATGTCAAGAGTCAGAATAATAGAAGAGAATGTATGAGACATTGTATGAATGTAAACGAGGCAAGGAATGTGTGCCAAGACCGGGATGTTTGGCGGTCCGTCCTCTCTGCCTACCCCTGCGGAGAAACGGCGTGATGGTTAGTTAGTTAGTTAGTTCAGATCTAAAAGTAGTGTTACTAAACTCACCATTAGTGGTTCTTCCTTTCTATCTATCGTTAAATTCAAATTTATGTTAAATTAAATTAAAGCAAATCGCTTTATAAATCACCTTTTAATCAATTTTATGTCATGAAGAAAAATGTTTTCTAAATGTGGTTTACTGTGTTTTGCACATTCAGTGTCATTGCACTTCAAAAAAATATTTGACAGTTAAATTGGTGTTGCCAGTCTACAAATTTAGTAGTTCAAGTTTTTATATTTTCTACTCTATTTTGACAGACTATAGTTGCGAAACCAACCATTTCCACCTCGACCCACGCCAGGACAATGAATCTATTTATTCAAAATATTCTAAAATGTTTTATTTAAGTAGAATATTATAGTAAGATTAAAAATGCTACAAAAACTCATCTACATACTTCTTTATCCAATGGAGTGCTTTTTGCCACAATATGGCATTATTTAAAATACCATGGATTGCCTTGCTGTCACGGACATATGAATATATCTGGACCTGCCCTAAGTGATAAAAACGTATTATTTCCCCCTCCCCATGGAGCCGGCTGGAGCTCCTCCTTGGAACCGGCTCGCTCCATGGGGAGGGGATAGAGCCTCGCTTGAATCTAAAATGTGTGACGTCATCATTCTTGCCGTGACCAGCGCGAAGCTAACTTCCATTCCTTTTACGAAATAACACGCCAAAACGGTAGCTTGTGCTATTACAATATACCTACATATCAATGTGCACATAGCGAATGTGGGCGGTTCTCCAGTGTTCTCGTCGCTGATTACAGGGGTAAGTAAATTATGAAACATTTGTAAAAGTGTTTTAACTAAACACGGCAACAAAATATTGCTATGTGTATTGGGGCGAATCTTTTTGGGGCGAGCATTTGGCCTTAGCAAATATGTTATTAACGTGGCAAGCAATTCGCGCTCCCATGTAAAAAGGTCTATTCATTCAAAGCAGATTTTGCTTTTAAGAACTAAATGGTGATATTGTAATGCGAGATGCCTATATACTGTCAGATTGATCTTTTAACGAATCACAGTCATCTTTCTCTCTTCGCCCCCCATAGTTTGGTTTTACCCCCTCGTCAGTATCTTCTGGTCTATTGCATTCTGATGTCTATGTTTGCTGTCAATTTTGGCCAATTTTTCCTTATTTGTTAGTAATTAAGTAGAAGTTTATATATTTTTTTAAATCCTACGAATATGTAATAATCGACAAAAGACAGGTAAATTCATTGGCTAAGTAGAACTAGGTATAATCAGTTTGTATGTCTCCATATTAAAATTCGGAGGTATGATTTTTTTTAATGAAATTCACCATAGAAGTCGTTGAAGACTTATCCAAAACATAGTCCCCCCAGCACAGGATCTCCCAGTGAGGAAGACTACGAATTTTTTTTTTAAAAACATTCCCGGGTTACGATTAACCCGACAATATTTGAAAATATCCTACTACCACCACAGTAAGCCGAAAATGTTGCTTGAGTCGTGATGGATGACTTAATCAGCCGAGGAATCGAATACGGGACGCCTGGGTGGGACGTGGGACCCAAACGCGATGCTAACTCAGCAACTGACCATTCATTTATTTAATATTTTTATTTTAACATGCGTCCTCTGTACATGTAATATTTAAAATACTGTAATAAAAAAATGAAAGTATTAGAATACTGGTGGTTTTAGTAACATCCTATAATTATTAATTGTACAATAATTTTATAAATGTTTTAATACTGAGCACTGCTGAGTGTATATTTGGAATTGGTAATTATCGGTTCGGACTGGCCACGCTTATTACGAATAATTTTTAGAAAAAAACTTTAGATTCGCCTTAATTACTGTAAAAGGAAACTTTTTGGCTTTGGGGCGGCGGAAAATAATGCATTTTAATTTTCAATTGCATAAAACGAAAATTCTCTTAAATCCGCGGCCGTACCTGTCACTGTTATGTTGGTATCCTTGATAAATTAACAAGAGCTAATACGACTGTAGCCGATTTCGTGGGATACCTACATGAAATACCGCGAATCACAAACCATGTTACACAAACCTAGCGTAGCCGCTAAACCACTTGAAAACTGGGATGTTTTTCTTGCCTTGACGCGAGTAGGCGTTATAAAGGGACACTTTCTTTTGTATCACAAACCATGTTACACAAACAAGCCCGCTAGACAAATTTCATAATTACGCGCCTTATCCCACGAAGTCATCTACAGTCGTATTAGCTCTTGTTAATTTATCAAGGATACCAACATAACAGTGACAGGTACGGCCGCGGATTTTCGCTGTGTCGGTCGCGAAGTGAATTTTGGTTTTATGCAATTGAAAATTAAAATGCATTATTTTCCGCCGCCCTTTTTTTTTTTTTTTTTTTTTTTTACAGTGAATAACCGCACAAGAATCTCAACTGCTCCCGTCTGGAGCCAGTGAGACTATGGCATCCCCAATTGGGTAATGTTGTGAGGCTGAAGGTAGTGGGGAGGGGAAGGAGGTGGGGAAGAGGAAGGTTGGGAAGTACCTGGCTATTCAGATCTGGTCACCAAACACGGCTAAAGCCATTTTCAAGCAACGTTTCAATTCTGAATGGTGGTCTTACACCAGGGCGATACTGATAGTATCTTCCACTCTGGAACATGCCGCAAGTATACTATATATTATTTTAAATGAATTAATTGTGAAATAACACATATTAATCAAATAAAATTTATTTGCGCATGCCGGGTTTGAACCCGCGACCTCCGGACTGTGAGTCAAGAGTCTTACCCACTGGACTACGGAGGTCGTCAAAAAAAAAAGCCAAAAAAAGCCAGGTCCTAAAGCCAAAAAGTTTCCTTTTATATTAATTAAGGCGAAACTAAAGTTTTTTTCTAAAAATTATTCGTAATAAGCGTGGCCAGTCCGAACCGATATTTACCTTGGAATTTAAATTTTAATGCAACTCTTGACTCATTAAAAATTAAATAAACTATTCAATGATTCAGAGGCAATAACACAAATTCCTACAGAATAACAAAGTACTTCTGAGAAGAATAACGTCAGACATTTTTAATTATTTCAAAGCATGAAATTAAGTTGGAAAGTCATTATTTTATGCATAATCTTTTGTTTACATTTTCATGTTTTCCGAGCAAAGTAATGATTTCCATTCGCGCTTAAAAACGTCATTCATCTTGATAAATTAGAGGAAAAATTTACTGGAGTAACCGATATTGCTGTCATTTATTATAGTTTTTACTTTATTTATTTTCTTATTATTTTTTTCTTATTTTTGCAACTTGGGAAGCGGGAATGAGTACCTACCGCCGCGCCACCCCGGGAGCGTATTTCCAAAACCTATACCGTTTCAGTCGCTTTAAATTTTCAATATCAAAATTTAAATATTTGGAAATAAAATTATTAATTTCCAATATACACATTGAAAGATTATTTTATCTAGATTTTAGAACAATTTTTGTTTTTGCAAAGTGATAAAAAATTATCAATATAGAGGTGTGATAAGTTTTAAGATTTTCACGGCCAAAAGCATTTTCGTTATTTGTTTTTGGGGTGTTATGCCGTGTTGCGCTACCTCCTTCTTTAGCCAACGTTTCGGACATCGTTGCAGTGTCCATCATCAGGGCAGATCCGACATCTACCGGATCTGCCGGATCTGCCCTGATGATGGACACTGCAACGATGTCCGAAACGTTGGCTAAAGAAGGAGGTAGCGCAACACGGCATAACACCCCAAAAACAAATAACGAAAATATAGAGGTGTATTTACAATATATGGGAATAATATTAAAATTTAAATATTTAGAAATAAAGTTATTCGTTTCTAATATACACATCACAAAGATTATTTTATCTAGATTTTAGAACAATTTTTGTTTTTGCAATGTGATAAAAAATAACTAATATAGAGGTATATTTAAAATGTAAATTGTCGCTACCGCGACTGAATCGGTAGGTACAGGTTTTGTAAATACCCGCCCCGGGAACCTTTATTGGATAACCAACACCTCTGCCATAGGTCACCCCAAGTGGTTCGCTACGCTTGGTGATTTAGCAGGGGTGCCCGGGTTCATGGGGTGAGGTTTGTCTAGGTCTTGGAGGCGGATGACGAGGACACACTGAACCCCAGATTCCTACCCACCCCTTAACCCTTTTCCTTCCCAGAACTATTATCTCCTTCATTTCCTTAAAAAAAAACCTCCACACAGCATCCCCAAAGATGACGTAGGCCCTGAGGGAAATTGTTTTCCTCAGGGCCTGCTGTGTGGAGCTCATGTAAAAAAAATGTAGATACAGACTATACTATACTATACAGACCCTACGGTACCGTAAAATAGTAAGGGGAGTGAAAGTACACAAAAAAAAATTATGTAAATTGAATATAACTACTAAAAATGTAGCAATTTTAATTAAGTATAAATAAAATTGTGTGTTCTTCACACCGGGTAGAAGTGAAACCTTCAGAAAACTAAAATAGACAAGAGTAGGGAGGCTACGAAGCACCGCACAAAGACAAGACCGATTATTCTCTCTCGTTTTCTCGCGTAGGCTAAATCATATAGATTTATAGATGTAGGTATGTAGTTGTCTCTTTTTAGTGTCGCTTTTTCGTTTCATCGAGTTTCAAATCACAATGGTGCTAAAGAAGTTTTAAATTACATATGTATAAAGTCGTTATGCCAAGTAATAACATTAATAATAAACATTTCATTGTCTTCCTTTTTTATTACAAGTAGGTGCACCTAGAGATAATGGTATCCTCACTGTGATCTCCCGTGCTTAAGGTTTCATGGCAATCATACAGGTATTTTTGTAAAATTTAATCAAGTATTTGAATATTATGAAATTACTGAAATAATTATTCGTATGTATTATAAAAGAATCCCTGTTTCCCTCGGTCACGCCATAACTTCAGAACGACTTCACCTATTTCATTCATATTTTTTAAAAAGTATTCTAATACTTTGTAGAAGATTCTTACGGAAAGAAAAATCAAGAAAATTGGATAATTTCAGAAAACTCAACGACTATTTTAAGTTCGCGAAATTGAATTTAGCAGCAGCTGTTTTTTTTGTAACAAAAGAATTGTCTACGGATTTTCAAAATTATAGATATTTTAAATAGGTAGGTACCTATCTTAGGTACTAATTTTAATTGATTTTTCTAATAATATATTTGAAGGAGACGACTGGACTCAAACACATAAACATGCTGAAAGTGGAATCAAAGCAATAAAACAATGGCTTGACAAAAATCTACTTACACTAAATATAGCAAAAACTAAATACATAAGATTCAGCTCAACTATAAAAGGACAACCTAGTACATCACACACAATAAAAACACATAAGCGTAACTGTAATTACGATAATACTGATTCTATCTGCAATTGTGAAGTTTTGGAAAGTGTGAAAAACATCAAATATCTAGGCGTTATTATAGACAATCACCGTAAGTGGAAATATCAGATCGACAACCTCACAATAAGGGTGAGAAAATTGATTCACATATTCTTTGTATTACGAAATATAATCAAACAGCAAGACCTAAGAAAAATATATTTCGGATTATGCAACCCCATCTTAACGTATGGTTGTATTGGTTGGGGAGCGTCAGGTAGAACAATTTTAGATCCTCTAGTGAAGGCCCAGAAATCCATAATTAGAGTCATTATGCGTAAACCCTATAGGTTTTCTAGCGATCAGCTCTACAAAAAATTTAATGTACTTGATGTTCGTCAAAACTACATAAAAAAGGTTATTATCCACGTACACAAAAATCTAGAAAAACTTAATAAAATTGATCATAAATACATCACAAGAAGTCACACCAGAAAGGATCTTGTGGTCCCAGGAAGCAATACGTCGAAGTTCCAAATAGACTGGGAGGCGAGATAGGTAAACCCTACGTCATCGAGTACACGGATGAAACTACTTTGTAGTGATAATGGACATCTAGAAAACCTTTAAAAAGCTGGTCTGCCGGTGCGCCTCTTGGCAGGAGCCGCGCAGTCATGGAAAGTCAGCGATTTTTTTCGAAAAAATTACGTCATCGAGTACACGAACGGGAATGGTCTCATGGTAAAGGTCGATTAGAAAATGAGAAAAAAGTAGGTCTGCCAAACGGCAGCCTGGCACGTTCGCAGGCAGCTGGCGTCAAAGTGGGGTAATAAATAGTAAATTTTACGTCATCGAGTACACGAATGAAACGAACGAATAACAATAGTCCAGATCATACGATGTTTTATTTTTTTTTTTTTCTTAATTTTTCGTATATCTTTATTATTATTTTTATTTCACTATATTTTTAAAAACTTTGAATGCCATATTTTAAAAAAATAAACGAAAAATATTTTAAAAAATAATTTGAGAGTTTTGAGTGTACCCATCCGTCAGGCGAGCCTTTCGACGCCAAACCACTTACGAAACCTGCCGCGGTGCCCCTCACCGCTTTCGCGTGTTAATATTTTAGTACAAATTTATAATAATAATAGTCCTTTTAAGATTGCCTAATAGTCCATAGTAGTTGGAAGTTCGAACAACAAACCCACCGTCGCCGTAAGAGCTGCGTTCGTCCGAAAAACGAAGGAAATTTCCGAACCCCGTCCGTTTCATATCGGTTTCGCTTGCTCTGCTGCATCGATTTCATCGAATACAAGATCGAAACTAACGAAAACCTGTAGTCTAGATTATCCCATTTATGACTTCTTTGGTCTGCCGATCAGCAGCCTGCCAGTTTTTTGTGTACGATCTTTTAAAGTTTTATTTTTTTTTTAATTAAAAAAAAATATATTTTCAATATCTTTATTTTTATTTTTATTCGAATATGGTTTCAAAAACTTAGAATGCAAAATTTTAAATAAAATAAGTTGTAATCATAAAAAAAAAAATTTGAGTGTTCAAGTGTCCCCATCGGACGGGAGAGCCTTTCGACGTGAAACAACTTACTGGAAACTGGCCGCGGAGCCCTTCGCCATTAACGCGTGCCCGCCCATATTATTAAACAAATTTATCATAATAATAGTATTTTTAAGATAACCTAATAGTCTATAGTGGTTGGAAGTTCAAACAACCACCGCACCGTCGCCATGAGAGCTGCGTTCGTCCGAAAAACGACGGAAACTTCCGAACCCCGTCAGTTTCGTATCGGTTTCGCTTGCCCTGCTGCATCGGTTACATCGAATACAAGATCGGAACTAACGAAAACCTGGAGTCCAGATCATTCCATTTATGACTTTTTTAGTTTGCCGACCAGCAACCTGGCAGTTACGATCTTTTAAAGTTTTAAATTTAAAAATGATATTTTTAATATCTTTATTATTATTTTTATTTCAATATGGTTTTAAAAACTTAGAATGCCAGATTTTAATTTTTTTTAGTTGTAATGATAAAATAAATTTTGATTGTTCTAATTGTACCCATCGGCCGGGAGAGCCTTTCGACGTGAAACAACTTACTGGAAACTGGCTGCGGAGCCCCTCGCCGCCATCGCGTGCCTATACTATTATACAAATTTATAATAATAATATTTTTTTAAGATAACCTAACAGCCCATAATGGTTTAAATTTTGAACAACCACCGAACCGTCGCCATAAGTGCTGCGTTCGTCCGAAAAACGACGGAAATATCCGAACCCAGTCCGTTTCATATCGGTTTCACTTGCCCTGCTGCACCGATTACTTCGAATTCGAGATCGAAACTAATGAAAAACTGTAGTCTAAACAATTCCATTCATGACTTCTTTCGTCTGCCGACCAGTAGCCTGGCAGTTTTTTTTCGTACGATTTTTAAAGTTTTTAATTGTTTTAAAATTATTTTCATTATCTTTATTATTAGTTTCAATTCAATATAGTTTTAAAAATTTGGAATGCCAGATTAAAAAAAAATAAGTGGAAATATAAAAAAAATAATTTAAGTGTTCCGAGTGTACCAACCAGGCTATAATATGGGCACGCGATGGCGGCGAAGGGCTCCGCGGCCAATTTCCAGTAAGTTATTTCACGTCGAAAGGCTCTCCCGGCCGATGGGTACAATCGGAACACTCAAAATTTATTTTTTTATCATTACAACTAGTTTTATTTAAAATCTGGCATTCTAGGTCTTTAAAATCATATTGAAAAAAAAATAATAATAAAGATATTAAAAATATAATTTTTTAAATTAAAAAAATTTAAAACTTTAAAGATCGTACACAAAAAACTGCCAAGTTGCTGGTCGGAAAACTAAAAAAGTCATAAATGGGATGATTTGGACTACAGGTTTTTGTTAGTTTTGATCTTGTATTTGATGTAATCGTTGCAGCAGGGCAAGCGAAACCGATATGAAACTGACGGGCTTCGGAAATTTCCGTCGTTTTTCGGATGAACGCAGCTCTTATGGCGACGGTGCGGTGGTTGTTCGAAATTTAAACCATTATGGGCTGTTAGGTTATCTTAAAAAAATATTATTATTATAAATTTGTATAATAGTATAGGCACGCGATGGCGGCGAAGGGCGCCGCAGCCAGTTTCCAGTAAGTTGTTTCACGTCGAAAGGCTCTCCCGGCCGATGGGTACAATTAGAACAATGAAAATTTATGTTTTTATCATTACAACTAAAAAAAATTAAAATCTGGCATTCTAAGTTTTTAAAACCATATTGAAATAAAAATAATAATAAAGATATTAAAAATATCATTTTTAAATTTAAAAAAATTTAAAACTTTAAAAGATCGTACAGAAAAAACTGCCAGGTTGCTGGTCGGCAAACTAAAAAAGTCATAAATGGAATGATCTGGACTACAGGTTTTCGTTAGTTTCGATCTTGTATTCGATGTAATCGATGCAGCAGAGCAAACGAAACCGATATGAAACGGACGGGGTTCGGAAATTTCCTTCGTTTTTCGGACGAACGCAGCTCTTACGGCGACGGTGGGTTTGTTGATCGAACTTCCAACTACTATGGACTATTAGGCAATCTTAAAAGGACTATTATTATTATAAATTTGTACTAAAATATTAACACGCGACAGCGGTGAGGGGCACCGCGGCAGGTTTCGTAAGTGGTTTGGCGTCGAAAGGCTCGCCTGACGGATGGGTACACTCAAAACTCTCAAATTATTTTTTAAAATATTTTTCGTTTATTTTTTTAAAATATGGCATTCAAAGTTTTTAAAAATATAGTGAAATAAAAATAATAATAAAGATATACGAAAAATTAAGAAAAATTAAAAAAAACTTTAAAACATCGTACACAAAAAGCTGCCACTATTATTATTATAAATTTGTACTAAAATATTAACACGCGGCAGCGGTGAGGGGCACCGCGGCAGGTTTCGTAAGTGGTTTGGCGTCGAAAGGCTCGCCTGACGGATGGGTACACTCAAAACTCTCAAATTATTTTTTTAAATATTTTCGTTTATTTTTTTAAAATATGGCATTCAAAGTTTTTAAAAATATAGTGAAATAAAAATAAAAATAAAGATATACGAAAAATTAAGAAAAATTAAAAAAAACTTTAAAACATCGTACACAAAAAGCTGCCAGGCTGCTGGTCGGCAGACCAAGAAATTCTTAAATGGAATGATCTGGACTATAGTTATTCGTTGGTTTCATTCGTGTACTCGATGACGTAAAATTTACTATTTTTTACCCCACTTTGACGCCGGCTGCCTGCGAACGTGCCAGGCTGCCGTTTGGCAGACCTGCTTTTTTCTCATTTTCTAATCGACCTTTATCATATGAGACCATTCCCGTTCGTGTACTCGATGACGTAATTTTTTCGAAAAAAATCGCTGACTATTTCCATGACTGCGCGGCTCCTGCCAAGAGGCGTACCGGCAGACCAGCTTTTTTAAGGTTTTCTAGATGTCCATTATCACTACAAAGTAGTTTCACCCGTGTACTCGATGACGTAGGGTTTAGGTACCTATCTCGCCTCCCAGTCTAAAATGACATATACATATCTGGGACCGAAATTATACAATAAAATACCCCCAGAATTAAACATTAAAACATGCAAAATGACATGTATCGGTTCAAAAATAAATAAATGGTTGATTGGCTTAGGTAGGGTTGAGTCTGAAAAATTAATAAATAATGTCTTAAAACTTAAACTTTTACATGGTTAACTATTAAATGGCACAACCAGTAAAAACTTAGTAGATATACTTATAGGTATTTAATCTACAAAAAAAAACACTTTGTTTTTTTTTTTTTTGGTACAGAATACATTTTTGGCATTTTTCACCAGCATTTGGTTCCTTAGAACGGGCAATCTGCCTAGCTAGGAACTAATATAGACAAAAAAGACATAATAACACTTGTATACATTTTAATATTTACAGTTATTTTGAAATATTATTATTATGTTATATTTGCTGTATAAATGTATCTTGTGTAATAAATAAATAAAAATAAAAAAAATAATATATACAAAATTGAATATTTGTGATATACAAAAATGAAAATTTGAATTAAACAATTATAATGAGGGTGGGCGGGGAAGGTGAGAGGGGAACGCGGGAGGGGAAGGGAACGGGGACACACGGGAAAGGACATGCAGGGAGAAACAATTTATTTCTTTGAACATGGCATTGCAACGCATGCCGGGAACCGGCTATTTAAAAATTATTGTCACAAAATCAATAATTCGATTAAAAATATATTAAATTATTTGTTACATCTTTTTGTTTAGCAAGGTTAAAAAAGCAATTCTTTTGTATTTCAAGTACTGGGTTGCTATCTCCTTCCTTCTTGTATTCCTGATGTATTTTAAATTCTTGTAATAAAACAAATAAGATGATAATATTATATATATATATATATATATATATATAATGAAAAATAAAAAATTTCATATCATCCAATTTGATGTAGATTTGAATGTTTTGGAATCTTTTAGTTCAATTTTCATCCACTAGAGTAGGGTTTCCCAATCAGTGGTCCGCGGACCACTAGTGGACCGCAAGAGGGTAGAAGATGGTCCGCGATGGTCCGCCGGTCAATAAACGAGCCACCGCGCGAGCGGTCCCTGGTCGAAAAGTCTGAATAAAAAAAATCGGGACAATATCCAGTTAATCATTATTGTACCTTGTGGTCAGTGGCCATTATGGTATTCCGTTTCGCCCCACCCCATCCTATCCTGTTCTGCTCCCTCCTTTGTGGTAAATTTCCTGCTAGAACCCGTCCCACCCTATTCCATTCATTCCGCCCCCTCCACTGTGGTAAATATTCTGATAGAACCCGTCCCACCCTAGCCCATTCCACCCCCTCCGTTTTGGTAAATATTCTGCTAGAAACCGTCCCATCCTATACCATTCCGCCCCCTCCGTTGTGGTAAATATTCTGCTAGAACCTAGAACCCGTCCTACCCTATCCCATTATGCCCCTCCTGTTGTGCTATCCGTCCCGGGTATCACCCGTGCTAGCCTACGCCACTTACCACAAGCAGTGGCTCAGGCTAGCATGGGTGGCACCAGGGACGGATAAGAGCGGATAACGTGGTGTCATCATTAAGGTTGACAAAACACAAATTTCGACTTCATAAAAAATGAGTCCGTCCTGGGGGGAGGGGGAGGGGGGGTAGAGAATTGTGGTCTTGGGGGTGAAACTCGGTCTGGTGGCACCCTTGTGGTCCCTGTCGAAAAAATAAACGTACAAGTGGTCCCGGGTCAGAAAAAGCTTGGGAACCACTGCACTAGAGCAATATGTGAATTTTCGCACACTTGATAAAAATTATTACAAAAATTAACCAATATTAACATTTACTTTGCATTATTAGTACGTGATTAGCGTGTTTTTTTACCTTTTTAGACAGTTTTTTACCTGCCAAAAAAACGCCTTGCCATCTCAATGTCCCCTAATTTTATCTGTGTCTTCTACTGCCCCCTTGAAAGTCTCAAACGCCACAAGGGGACGTTATCGCCTAGCGCAAAATCGACTCGAATCGGATGCCAGACGCTTTATGAATCAAATTTTACTTTCAATCAAAAAAATAAATGACTATTTTGGCGCCCCCTAAAACTAAGCTGGTCACTGCCTGACGAACCTCTGCAGACATTTAGCAAACCAAGGATCGAATACTTACGAAATCCAAAAAAATATTCATATTTTTATTTTTGTAAAATCAATGTCCAATCTTCAAACCACTCCAAAATGAACAGGCAAAAGAAATCGATATCTAGCGACTCCGAAGAAGAAAATTCAAATACTAATAAGATGACCAAATGCACACGAAAACGTGCACTGGAATTCGAAGACAAAAATGTGGAAAAAATCATAACTTTAACTTTAGGGTGCACAGTTTACACCCGCGCTGTGCAAGCGGGTTCCCCACAGAGCATCGGACCATCCCATCCATCATACCATCATACCACCATACCATCCTTCTATCTTCTATCTATCTATCTATCTTCTATATAAATAAAAATGAATCGCAGAAATGTATGTACGCGCATAACTTCCGAACGACTGCACCAAATTGGATAATGCTTTTTTGTTTTGTTTTCGTTATTGTCGGGACAAGGTTTTTACAAAACTACTGGCGAGCTCTGGCATTATGAAATTTGTATAAAAAATTAGAGTAGGTGGCACGCAAACTGTTTGAAAACTGAATGTACACGGACTGAATGTATGGAAAGCGGGAGGGTAGGGGGTCCGCGGGAGGGGGGGGAACCCAGAAGGGGGAGGGGAACTCTGGAGGGGGGTTCGAGTGACGGGGAGAGGGGAAGTGAAGTGGGGAGAGGGAAGGTGGAGTAATCGGAGTGGGAAGTTCAAGAGGGGAAGGGGACGCGGGAGAGGAAAGGGATGCGGAAAGGGAACGGGACGAATGGGAAAGGACACGCAGGGAGAAACAATTTCTTTATTAAATGGCATAGCAACGCATGCCGGGAACCAGCTACTTAATAAATAAAAAAATTGCTTCGTAGTCTCCCCAACCTTGTCTTTAGTTTTCTGAAGGTTTCACCTCTACCCCGTGTGAATTGCACACTCTGATTTTTTTTTCAATTCTGATTATGTTATTAATAATCCCTAATACAAAATTCTACTACCTTCATGTAAAAGCCCTCTACGATAAAAAAAAATCAATGGTCAAGTCATCTTTATTAATTGTGGCTTTTCCATGAAGAGTTGCAGGGTTTCGATGTTGGGATTGTCGGATCGTTGATCTCTCCATTCAAACCAATTCGATTCTAAATAAAAAAATATTTTTTTTTAGAGTTTAATATATTCATTGCAATTTATATCATACTAGCTGGTCCCGGCATGCGTTGCTATGCCATTTAATAAAGAAATAGTTTCTCCCTGAATGTCCTTTCCCATTCCCACTCCGTCACCTCCACCTTCCCTCTCCCCACTCCACTCTTCCCCTTCCCCCGTCCCGCGAACCCCCCTCCCGAGTTCCCCTCCCCCTCACACGTCCCCTTCCCCTCTCGCGTTCCCCTTCCACCTTCCCCGCCTTCCCGCTTCCTTTTCCTGCTCCCTCGTCCCGCCAACCCTCCTTCCGCGTTCCATATATTCAATCACAGTTCGTTCAGTTTTTAAACAGCCCGCGTGCCACCTTTATAATTTTTATTCAAATTTCCATTTTTTATGTATATTAAATTTGGTACCTAACATAGGTACCTATTTAAAATATCTAAAATTCTTCGATTCTGATTCGATTCAAACTATTAGGGGAGTACCTACTTTAAATAAATTTTAAAGATTTTCAAAAATAGAATCCTGATTGAACAATCATCAGGCAAATTGAAAAATGTCATTCTCAAACACGCGAACTGAAATTATCCAATTTTCTGCGAATTTTCTTAATTTTTCTCTCCGTAAGAACCATCCTCGTACTTCAAGGAATATTCTAAAAAAAGAATTAGCGAAATCGGTTCAGCTGATCTCGAGATTTGCGCTTACCAACACATTTAGCGATTCATTTTTATATTATAGATTCCCCAAAAAACCAATCATTACCACGTGCCCTTAATTTTTGATGTCCCCAATTTGATAGCTTTAATCCTTTGATAAAACAGCTATAAATTGAGGCCATCTCAGAGTTCATTAACTTTGTTGTTTTGTAATTTAATGGTTTTATCGGCAGTTTTAATGACTGTACTTTAAAGGCAGATGAACCAATAATCGCCAAATGGCAAAATACGAAAATACCTCCGCTTATTATTACGCATAAATCGCTTGTGTGTATTTGCTCTCAATGTTAAATGAATTATAGGCAGAATGCGATGAGTATGTTCGTATACAATTTTGTAGAAATCCCGGTGACGTCATGCGTCCCTCTGGTCGACCAATCAACGCGGATGCTCTTACTGGCTGTTACGACGCTTTCATTGGTTGTGAAATTTGACAGTTATTGTGTACCTGGATTAAAAAGGCAGGGTGTTACGAAAATAACTAATGCGCGTCAGTCATAAAAAGGAAAATGTCAACAAAACAATAATGTTTGTGTTTTTCGTACGCCTCGTGTATTTAATATATTTTTATGTAAAAAGTCATGTTTCGGACAATCCTTCAGGGTTTGGTGACATGTACTTCACCATTTTTGTTAATTCCTTAAAAATTCCTCCGAAAATTTGTTAATTCCTTGATAACTGTATTTCAACTCCCAATAATTCTTATTTGATTATATGTATTTATGTTTTAATTTGTATATATGTGTTCGATTATGTACACGTATGCGAATACCTGTTTGTATGTATGTGCGCATATGTGTGTATGAACATAAATGTGTTTATGTATGTACATATATGTAAATGTATATGTGTGTAAGTTTTTGTATATATATATATATATATATATATATATATATGTACCCGCCTCGGAACAGACTTAGTCTAGTGAGGCGGGCTATTAACTTGTTTGTATATGATATTATTATTACAATAAACGGCCGGGTTGCCGGCATTAAATAATAAATTCTCTTGAGAGCTTATCCATATCTTGAAGTATATTTTAAATTTACAATTTATTTATTTAAAAAAAGTCCGAGTATACTATTCGGTACTCGTACGTATGAATAGTGGCTATTTGAGTTTTCTACCTATTGAAAGAATTTTTTTTTTTTTTTTTTTTTTACTTTTCGAAGTAAACTTCTTCGGAAAGGTTTTCACTTTATGATGGCATTATTTATTTGAATGAAAAGACAAATAATTTTGTTTACATCACTTTTATTTGGATATTATCAGGATCATCACTTTTATTTATTATCGGGGTCAAATGTATACAAATGATGATGTGAACATCGTTCATGAAACATGTTGATTATATATAAATAAAAGTGATGTAAGCAAAGTTATTTGTCTTTTCATAAAAATGTATTTGTGTATTTATTAATATAAGTTTTTTACGTGTAAAAATCCTTCACGCAGATCATATTTCTGAAAATGGAGTGGATGGAGGATCTGAGGAAGGAATGGAAAGAGTGAACCTAGGTCTTGTAGAGTTTCGTAAAACGAAATTTTTTTATATGGAAAATGTCAAACATTCAAGTCTGGCATGGGAACGTGTTTTGCCAAGCGATTATATATTTATTGTGGGGTCGTTATTAGATAACGGATGTTATCTCCTGTCAGATTTGGGTGATTTTTACATATTTACCGTCACATATTTTAGTTCAAGTCATTTTAAACACGAATTCCTGCAAGTATGCATGATTATTTATTCATTTAATGTACGTTGCACATATAAAAAGCAAATAACAGACATAAAAATCACAGAAATCTGACAGGAGATCACGTCCGTTATCAAATAATGACCCCACAAAAGATATAGAATTGTTCGGCAGATCTGTGAATCTGCTAACTAGCAGTCAGTGCTGAAGGGATAAATGACGCTATTTCTTTTGAGCTTCCCCCACTAAAATACCTATAAAATACAGTCAGAATTTCCAACTGGCATCTATATTCTAAAAAATAGCAGTCAGTCGTAAATTGAGGTTAAAGTATTTATACATTTGGTTGAGTGTGTGCTAATATAGGTATAGATGCGTGGCATTACATCAATGTTGGAAGAGGAAAATCTGAATTTTCAATCAGACAAGTATTCGAGTGAAGTATCAATTTGTTTTTAAATGCTTATTTAGACTTTGACAACATTTGATTTTGGCATCGTCGAAGGATTGGCTAACTCTTATTTAAATAACTATTTATCACACAACAGAAAGTTTCTTCCCCAATTAACTTTCTAAAATATCTAAATAGAGCGCCAAACAACCAATATTTTCAATGAAAATTTAAATCATTTTTCCTTTTTCGAAAGCGATAACGACTTTCGGATCACCCGCGAATAATCGTCTACCGCGATGTGTTTATAACCATACCAGTCTCCTCCTTTGCCAGTCGCAGTTCGATATTTGAAAAGTGAACACGTCCAAACCAAGAACCAAAACAACATTGACCGTATTTTAAAAAACGCAGCATTTTTTTAACAACAGATTCGAGAAGAAAAAAGATTGTGTAGTTTGGCACTTTACTGAGTCAAGATTAGAGGAGAAATTTTAATGTGAGTAATAATTTGATTTTAAAATGCTTTCTCCTGCTTCTGTCACCTGTGGAGGAATGTTACGTTGTTGTGTGTTGCCATAGAAAAAACTTTTACCGTCAAATTAATAATGACTTGTTCACAGGTAGGTACATATATTGCATTGCGAAACCTGATTCTCATGAAACTGTTTTCTTGGAAAGTTTTTTTGCACAATATCGGTAGTACTGAATAAGTCTACCAACGTTGAACATTTTTTTACATATGTGCGTGCTGTATATTTTTTTAAATTTGAAAATATTAATAAAATTGTCTGATTTTATAAAGAATACTTTCGATTCCAGACAAGGGTGATAAAACACCTAGGTACATGTAATTAATTTTACTTTTTATTATTCTATACATTTTTGAAATGTGTTACCTGTTTTCTGTTTACTGCAAAAACCATTTTCTCAGTTTTCGACTTTTAGTTATGTAGTGTCTGCACTGGTGATTTTTCACGGGTAATAAACTCGCGTATACAATTTACGTATTACGTATTATTTATTATACCTTCGTCTATTGTTATTACTTATTACATTTGTAACGGTAAACCTGTGTAAAGAAAACCATTGAATAGAGAATACGCACACCCAGGGCCGGCCCTAGTCAAACGGCGCCTGATGAGTGTAAAATTTTAGCGCCATACAGATTTTAATGAAAAACAATGTCTCCACTGACATAGTACCTTCGATTATTAAATCGAGACAACCAATCAATATTGCGTACTTCGTCTCTCTTACACTGCCCATCAGTGGTATCATGTCCCAAAAATAAAAATAAAACATGTGGGTTAATGTTTTGCAGGATAAAAAAACGTGTCAAAACATGTTTTTCTTAAGCGAGTAAAAAAAACACCACTCAAATAAAAAAGTATGTTTTAATTAAGCTTTATTTGACGAACTCCATTTAAAATTAAATAACATTCTTAAATATAAATAACTTTAAAAAAATACTTTTTAAAGGTCATGAGATGAGGGAGAAGGAATTCTCCCAGAACTCCGTCTAATTTTAGTGTAGATACCCAATTAAAGTTACGTGATATTCATTATATTCATATATTTATTAATTATAAATAAAATTCTTAAATATAAATAACTTAAAAAAAAAAACTTTCTACAAGTCATGAGAAGGAATTCTCCCAGAACTCCGTCTAATTTTAGTGTAGATACCCAATTAAAGTTACGTGATATTCATTATATTCATATATTTATTAATTATAAATAAAATTCTTAAATATAAATAACTTTAAAAAAAAAACTTTCTACAAGTCATGAGAAGGAATTCTCCCAGAACTCCGTCTAATTTTAGTGTAGGAACCCAATTGAAGTTACGTGATATTAATTATATTCATATTTTATTAATGTCTTCATGACACAAATAATAATTAGGTATAGAGACGTTGTGAACGCGCACTGAAGTTCAAAAACAAGAGGATTTCCCCCACGCTAAAAAATCGTATCTCACTCAAAAGTATCTATTCAAAAGTGCCTACATAATATTGTAGGTGACCGGTAAAACACCATGAAGGATAAATGACACAAAAACCATGAATACATGGTAAAAAAACATGCATTTGGCAACACTGCCTGGGAACTTCTTCGCCATTCTGTTCGGTTTTGAATTTTCACTGAGACTTCCAAATTTGAAATTTTAGCGATGCATGGTAAGACTTTTGAAACACAAACGGGCTCTCATCACATTTCTTGTGTTTTCTTTATTCTATGATTTGGTAAATTTTTGAGATCGCTGGCAATGGTTAATACCACAGATAATAGAAACATACGCACTTTTTAAAAAAAAATCTTTTGATTCACCTTAATTACATTAAAAGACAACTATTTGCATTGGGGGAAGTGGAAAATATTTCATTCTAAATTTCGATTACGTAAAATTAAAATTAGCTTTCATTCTGTAAAACGAGACCGTCCATTTTCAAACATTATTTTCAAATGTCATTTTGTTATGTTGCTATTCTTGTTACTGTACGAAAAGATGCTAGAGCAAAGCGTAGCAGACTTCATGGGAATTCTAGGTTTGTGTAACATGGTTTGTGATACAAAAGAAAGTGCCCCTTTATAACGCCCACTCGCGTCAAGGCAAGAAAAACATCCCAGTTTTCAAGTAGTTTAGCGGGTACGCTAGGTTTGTGTAACTTGGTTTGTGATTCAAAAAAAAATGCCCCGTACCTTCAAAATCTTCTAGCCGTTCGTTATACATTCAAGTGTATCAGGAATACCAAAGTGACAGCGAATGGCGTACAATCTCACAAGACGAAAGCTGATTTTAGTTTTACGTAATCTAAATTTAGAATGAAATATTTTCCACTTCCCCCAATGCAAATAGTTGCCTTTTAATGTAATTAAGGTGAATCAAAAGGTTTTTTAAAAAACAAGTGCATATTAACCGTTGCCAGCGATCTCCAAAAATTAATTATGATTTTACATAATTATGTAGGTACCCAAAATCGCTTGGCAAACGGAGTCTACAAACCGTCGACGTGAATTTTATTTGTTTTATGAATAATTTTATAAGAAAGTAAAAAGATATTCAAGGGAAACTGTCACAGAAAATCTTATACATATATAAAACTTTTTTTAAAGTTCTACTTATATGCGTTCATACATTACTAATGATTTTTTTTAATAGTTCACTTATATTTTTTATAACTTATCCCTATTTTTTGTTATAATGTAAACTGATTCGTAGTAAAGGTTAATCGAAAATAGTAATTTTAGGCCCGGTAGTAAACGCTCAAAAAGAAGAAGAAGGGGAGGTGTGTAAATATGAATGTTAGAGGGAGCGCGCTAATATTAAAAACGATAATATTTTAGCAATATTTTTGAAAATGTTTAATAAAACACGTTTAAAATGGATCAAAAATCTCACGAGAAATGTCTTAAATAGTGTTTAAAGAAACACTGCATTTTTTCATACATACTTATCTAACTTGTAAAATAGCAGAAAAAACCTGTTTCAAAAAATTATTTTCGGAAGATACTTTGCGATTTTTTTTTCTATTGAGGGATTTTAACATAATTACCTTTTCGCGTTGCTAATGTATCTTCTAAAAAAATAACATATATTTTTTTTAGAAACTTAAAAACTTAGTGTTCAAGAGAAATATGTTATAAAACGTTGGAAATTCGGAAAATGCCGCTGCTAAAGCTTCGTCAAAATCTTCTTCTTATACATATATACGAGTGTATAGATATAAAAATCAATATTTGTTTGTTCGTATTTTATGCGCTGCCATACCGTTCATCCGATTGCGATAAACTTAAATAAAACTTTGATGATTTGTTGTGCGCACGTCCGCGAAGGTTATAGGCTATATATAATGGTAAGCTCTGGCGTTATGAATTTGTATTAAAAAATTATTTGAAAATGCGTGTGTGTATATCATATACATATTTTAGCGGCAAGGTGGGGAGGTAGGAGAGGGAGGGTAATGAAGGAGGTGGGGTTCGCGGGAGGTGTGACGAGAGAGGGTAAGGCGGGGAAGGTGGGAGGGGAAGGAGATGCGGGAGGTGAACGGGGACGCATGGGAAAGGACATGCAGGAAAAAAACAATTTATTTCTTTGAATGGCAATGCAACGTACGCCGGGTACCAGTTAGTGTCACTGTAATACTCGGGCGAAGCCGGGAAGTGTTGATTTAGTAGTTACGAGGTACCTACTACATTCTTGAAATTGGAATCTTTACTTATTTAATTATTAATTTAACAGTAGGGTAAGGTGGGGGAATGCCGGTCAGCGGGAAATGCCGGTCACTGTGGAATACCAAGTTACTGAATTATTTAAAAAATGATACCTATACCGCCATCTAGTCTTCACGACTCCAGATACTAATATCTACAGCCTGTATGTTTGACGGATATCTACAGCTCATATGTTGAACTAATATCTACGAACTTCAGAGTGTTGACTAATATCTACAGAGCGTAGGTTGAACTAATATCTACAGAGCGTAGGTTGGACTAATCAGCTAAATGTGTCCAACAGTCCGATATTAGGGATTTTTACATACATACTTACATAAATTAAGTTTTTTAAACTGCATACGCAATATTACGTTATTCCAATATGCTATACATAATTGCAAATCCAACCTCTGACAGTACTGTAGATATTCGTCAACACTTTGGTTCTAGTAGATATTAATCAACAGTTTGAGCTATAGATATTCGTCAACACTTTGATTCCCATAGATATTAGTTCGATTTTTTCAGTTTTTGGAATTCCTGTAGATATTAGTAGACGCCTCCGTCTTCACTGGGGACAACTAATTTACATGGCCGCGGCCATCTTGCATCGCACGTCAGTATGGCAGTGCGTCGTTCATGTTTCGGAGTGTTTTGTTGTTAAAAATTGAAATTTTCAATCAAAGGTAAGCTTAAGTATATTATTTACGGCTGGATTTGCTTTTATCACCAATTATAACAAATTTGTTATCACTTTTGATGTGCCGGTTTGATTTTTGATAGCTTATTTAGATTTTTAATGAATGTCAAAGAAAACATTTCTTTTGTTTTGAAATGGTGACTGCCATTTCCCGCAAAGTGCGGGCAATACCAGTCAATGAAAGGTTTAAAAAATGTATAAAAATAATTAAACTACTTAAGCTGGGTTATTTACAACATAGTAAACATAAAGTGTACTATTTTAGCTATATGAAAGTTTAATTACGTTTACACAAAGTTCTTTAATAAAAGAATTATGTCGTTTTTCGCTTAAGTGACCGCCATTCCCCCACCTTACCCTACACTCGGAATGGCGTTATTCGAAAAAATATCCGACAATGTAGAAAAATATCTCTATCCATTGCACTGACGTCATAATTTATACTCTAGGTACCCTGTTATCCAACGTTATTTTATCGTTTGAAAAATAAAACTTTCCAGTTTTACGACTTTTATCTCAATTATGATGATAGGTAACAGGTAACATAAAATAACCACAAGATTAAATAAATTAATAATAATAACAAATTGTGGTTCGGACGGTCCGTGAAAATCTTCCATTACTTTTTATAATGTTTAAAAATCGATGTTTTGTGATGTTCAGTGAAATTTTATTTATACTTTGAACGGCTGTATCTCCCTCAATTTTGCCGAGCGCGCCTTATTTTTTTTTATTCATCTTCTTCACACTTTTCTCATCTAGAAAGTGCCTTTTTATTAAATTCCCAGACATTGGCAGGATCTGCATTCCTCCCGGTAGTTTTGTTAAAAAATTTACGTACACAGATGTTATTTGTGGAGCGGCACGTATGGCGTGGCGTCAGACATGCACTCGAAGCCGGGTTCTGAAATTCAACCACGCAGACGGTAATCTATTAATACTGTTCGATAATATATAAATACACACACGGATAACTCCTCAGTTCTTTATCGAAACGAGTTCAAATTGAGGTTAAACACTCTTTGGTTTATTTTTAATATCTATTTAAATAAGTTCATTGTTCATTTGAAACTCGTTCACCTTAAGCTTACGAATATGTTAAAAGGATCATTAAATCCTTGGTTTATTCACTTTGGCACCTTAACCCAATTTACACACTTGTAGTTTGTAGTGGGCGGAGAAGTAGCGGCTATGTAAACAGATATTACTGTCTAATAATACAAGATGTCTCAGCTTTCTGTATTTGTACCGCTTGACATAATTAAAACTAATGACGCCTTTTTGTTGGTTATCCGGTTGTCAAAATTTTGCCATTTGGGTTTAATTTTTTACGATATATATTTGGAAAAAAATCTATGAAAAGTGATGCACGAAAAGTTTCATAATTCCAGCATTAGGATAAGTTGCCGCCAGTTGTCGAAGTTGTGAAAATATCCGGTAGAGAAAATGATGACCCAATCAACATAAGGCTAGCTTTACACTCATAAGTAAAATTTATGACTTGACGTAAGTATTTGACAAGTTATTCACAGTAGCGTTTATATAATAGTATGCATCCGACTTGTGGAATGAATGCTCACATTGCTCACAGAAGTTCAACACGTTCTCATGCGATCGTTTACATCTGTAAATCTATTTGCTGTAAGATGGCTTCCTGTCAACAACGATCCTGATACTGTCAAATTTACGCGATTTTGTCAATAAAGACGAAAAGGTCCAAATAAAGTGTTGAAATAGAAATTGGCTTTTAATTAAACAATTCTTCTCTACACGCTTTGTGCCGTCAAAATCAGAAATTAAAGGAGTTCTTTCATTTTATCCGAATGACAGCTATCTGACAGCAACCGACTTCGAGTTCAAATACGTAATTTTAAAAACAGAAACATTGAGATTAGAAAGGATTGGACCGATAATTGAGATGCTCATTTTCAGAAAACTTAAATACCTATGTGTAAATAAATACTAGTTTTATAGGAGAAAATATCCTACGAAAACAGCTGTGTATTAATTTTTGACATCTCGCAACGGCGCATTTTGGTACAAGTCTCTCAGCTTATCAAACTGATTTTATAAGCTGTGAGAAGCCTGGAAGTACGCGGGGACGCGATTAGACCTGTCAAAAAACTCGCGAAAGAACAGTTTCTGTAACTTGCTATAAATTACGTTAAGTGACTTTTGGTGTCGTTTACGTTGGTAATTTGGCCATAAATTACTTACGTGAGCGACTTAAGGGAAAAACTTACGAGTGTAAATGCAGCCTAACACAACTTCAGATACAAGAAACAGGTGAATCTAGGGCATCCCATTGAGGGATTGGGGAGAATCTAAAGGAAATGAGAATGATTAACGTTGCAAAGGACCGGCATTTTTTATGTGTGGCATATGGCATCCCCAATTGGGGTATATTGTGAGACTGAAGGTAGTGGGGAGGGGAAGGAGATAGGGAATAGGAAGGTGAAAACGTACCTGGCTATTCAGTTCCGGTCACTAAACATGGCTAAAGTCGTTTCAAGCAATTTCTGAATCGTGGTCTTACACCAGGTTAATACTAATAATATCTTCCACTTTGGAACATGCTGCAAATATACTATATATTATTTTGGGTAAACTTTGGGGATCGTTGGAAACGGTTAATACGCACTTTTTTTTTAAAATATCTTTTGATTCACCTTAATTACATTAAAAGACAACTATTTGCATTGGGGGAAGTGGAAAATATTTCATTCTAAATTTCGATTACGTAAAATTAAAATTAGCTTTCATTCTGTGAAACGAGACCGTCCATTTTCAAACATTATTTTCAAATGTCATTTTGTTATGTTGCTATTTTTGTTACTGTACGAAAAGATGCTAGAGCAAAGCGTAGCAGACTTCATGGGAATTCTAGGTTTGTGTAACATGGTTTGTGATACAAAAGAAAGTGCCCCTTTATAACGCCAAGAAAAACATCCCAGTTTTCAAGTAGTTTAGCGGCTACGCTAGGTTTGTGTAACTTGGTTTGTGATTCAAAAGAAAATGCCCCGTACCTTCAAAATCTTCTAGCCGTTCGTTATACATTCAAGTGTATCAGGAATACCAACATACCAAAGTGACAGCGAATGAGCTAATAGCTAATGGCGTACAATCTCACAAGACGAAAGCTAATTTTAATTTTACGTAATCGAAATTTAGAATGAAATATTTTCCACTTCCCCCAATGCAAATAGTTGCCTTTTAATGTAATTAAGGTGAATCAAAAGGTTTTTTAAAAAACAAGTGCATATTAACCGTTGCCAGCGATCTCCAAAAATTATGATTTTACCTAATTATGTAGGTACCCAAAATCGCTTGGCAAACGGAGTCTACAAATCGTCGACGTGAATTTTATTTATTTTATGAACATTATATGCGTTCATACATTATTAATGTTTTTTTTTTCACTTATATTTTTTTATAACTTATCCCTATTTTTTGGTATAATGTAAACTGATTCGTAGTAAAGGTTAATCGAAAATAGTAATTTTAGGCCCGGTAGTAAACGCTCAAAAAGAAGAAGGGGAGGTGTGTAAATATGAATGTTAGAGGGAGCGCGCTCATATTAAAAACGATAATATTTGAGCAATATTTTTGAAAATGTTTAATAAAACACGTTTAAAATAGATCAAAAATCTCACGAGAAATGTCTTAAATAGTATTTAAAGAAACACTGCATTTTTTCATACATATATCTAACTTGTAAAATAACAGAAAAAACCTGTTTATAATAATTTTCCGAACATACTTTGCGATTATTTTTTTCTATTGAGGGAATTTAATATAATTACCGTTTCGGCGTGGCAAATGTATGGATATTATCTTAAAAATAACATGTTTAATAAAACACGTTTAAAATAGATCAAAAATCTCGTGAGAAATGTCATTTAAAATAGCATTTAATGAAACACTGTGCATTTTTTCATACATACCTATAGTTATATGTAAAATAAAAGAAAAAAACTGTTAATAATAATTTTCGGAGCAAACTTTGCGATTTTTTTTCTATTGAGGGATTTTAACATAATTACCTTTTCGCGTTGCTAATGTATAAAGACCGGATTATATGCAAATTCATATTTAGACCCTTTTCAGTGGTAGTTGCATATTTTAGCAAAAAAATTGAGATCTTGCATATTTACGCTCGATCTCCTTCATCGTTCAAATAGTGACACTATAAATGTCAGATGGCTAAATGCGCGGCTAGTGATCTTATCACCCCACAACTAGTGAAAACCTTTGGATTTAGAACAGTACTTAGTCATATACGTTTTTAAAGGTAAATTGTAAATTTCATTGTTAAATACATTTTGTAATTGATATTTTCGAAAATACGATTGTTATCCTTGGGAACTTATAGCTTACTAAAATAAAAAAAAAATACTTAAAAATATGACTTCCTGTATTATTTCATGTTGCATATTTTGGCCCTTTTTCATGGATTTTCGTGCATATTTTAGCTATTTTTATTGCATATTTGCATGCATATTTTGGGCTGTTTTTGTTGCATATAATCCGGTCTTTACTAATGTAACTTCTAAAAAAATAACACAAATTTTTTTTAGAAACTTAAAAACTTAAAGTGTTCAAGAGAAATATTTTATAAAACGTTGGAAATTCGGAAAATGCCGCGGCTAAAGCTTCGTCAAAATCTTCTTTTTATACATATATACGAGTGTATAGATGTAAAAATCAATATTTGTTTGTTCGTATTTTATGCGCTGCCATATCGTTTATCCGATTGCGATAAACTTATGACGACAATATACCCTAAAATATATTCAGAATCTTAACGACGTAAGTAAAGAAACCGTGTATACGAATTGCGACTTGCGACCCGTACACTGGACGGACCTATTGCCGACTTTGCCGTATCAAAGAAAAGAAGAAGAAGATGAATAATGTGGGAATCTTAACGACGTAAGTGAAGAAAGCGTGTAAACAAATATACGCCGCGGCACGGCGTATTGTTCGGACGTACAGTCGAATTCACCCTAGCAGGCCTGGAGATTCGACCTTTCTGCCGCGTTCATTTAAATTAATTCTGAAGAACGCGCTACAAATATTTAAAATGTGTCTCCAAGTTATCCTTCCGAAATTATCAATTCATCGTCTAGAAAAATAAAATCTGGTGCTTACCGCTAACTTTATAGTTGAAAAACGGGTTATATAGTTTTGAAATCGTTGTACGTAAAATATATTAATGGTAAGGTACTGTTTTTATTAATCTAATATATAAATAACTCGCATTTCTTGTGCGGCATGGAAATAAAAAAAGTTATTATAGTTACGGATTCGCCGGAAATAATTAAAATGTGAGTTTTGAGCGCACAAAAATTAT
Organism: Limnephilus marmoratus; assembly: GCA_917880885.1. Classification (NCBI taxonomy): domain Eukaryota; kingdom Metazoa; phylum Arthropoda; class Insecta; order Trichoptera; family Limnephilidae; genus Limnephilus; species Limnephilus marmoratus. Next base: position 20,125,088 of record OU862929.1, read on the forward strand.
TAGGATTGTGTACCGCCTTAAATAAAACTTTGATGATTTGTTGTGCGCACGTCCGCGAAGGTTATAGGCTATATATAAAGGTAAGCTCTGGCGTTATGAATTTGTATTAAAAAAATATTTGAAAATGCGTGTGTGTATATACGAGAACATATTTTAGCGGCAGGGTGGGGAGGTAGGAGAGGGAGGGTAATGAAGGAGGTGGGGTTCGCGGGAGGTGTGACGTGAGAGGGGAAGGCGGGGAAGGTGGGAGGGGAAGGAGATGCGGGAGGGGAACGGGGACGCATGGGAAAGGACATGCAGGAAAAAACAATTTATTTCTTTGAATAGCATTGCAACGTACGCCTGGTACCAGCTAGTGTCACTGTAATACTCGGGCGAAGCCGGGAAGTAAAACTATTTACGATTGAAGTGTTGATTTAGTAGTTACGAGGTACCTACTACATTCTTGAAATTGGAATCTTTACTTATTTAATTATTAATTTAACAGTAGGGTAAGGTGGGGGAATGCCGGTCAGCGGGAAATGCCGGTCACTGTGGAATACCAAGTTACTGAATTATTTATAAAATGATACCTATACCGCCATCTAGTCTTCACGACTCCAGATACTAATATCTACAGCCTGTATGTTTGACGAATATCTACAGCTCATATGTTGAACTAATATCTACGAACTTCAGAGTGTTGACTAATATCTACAGAGCGTAGGTTGAACTAATATCTACAGAGCGTAGGTTGGACTAATCAGCTAAATGTGTCCAATAGTCCGATATTAGGGATTTTTACATACATACTTACATAAATTAAGTTTTTTAAACTGCATACGCAATATTACGTTATTCCAATATGCTATACATAATTGCAAATCCAACCTCTGACAGTACTGTAGATATTCGTCAACACTTTGGTTCTCATAGATATTAATCAACAGTTTGAGTTGTAGATATTCGTCAACACTTTGATTCCCATAGATATTAGTTCGATTTTTTCAGTTTTTGGAATTCCTGTAGATATTAGTAGACGCCTCCGTCTTCACTGGGGACAACTAATTTACATGGCCGCGGCCATCTTGCATCGCACGTCAGTATGGCAGTGCGTCGTTCATGTTTCGGAGTGTTTTGTTGTTAAAAATTGAAATTTTCAATCAAAGGTAAGCTTAAGTATATTATTTACGGCTGGATTTGCTTTTATCACCAATTATAACAAATTTGTTATCACTTTTGATGTGCCGGTTTGATTTTTGATAGCTTATTTAGATTTTTAATGAATGTCAAAGAAAACATTTCTTTTGTTTTGAAATGGTGACTGCCATTTCCCGCAAAGTGCGGGCAATACCAGTCAATGAAAGGTTTAAAAAATGTATAAAAATAATTAAACTACTTAAGCTGGATTATTTACAACATAGTAAACATAAAGTGTACTATTTTAGCTATATGAAAGTTTAATTACGTTTACACAAAGTTCTTTAATAAAAGAATTATGTCGTTTTTCGCTTAAGTGACCGCCATTCCCCCACCTTACCCTACACTCGGAATGGCGTTATTCGAAAAAATATCCGACAATGTAGAAAAATATCTCTATCCATTGCACTGACGTCATAATTTATACTCTAGGTACCCTGTTATCCAACGTTATTTTATCGTTTGAAAAATAAAACTTTCCAGTTTTACGACTTTTATCTCAATTATGATGATAGGTAACAGGTAACATAAAATAACCACAAGATTAAATAAATTAATAATAATAACAAATTGTGGTTCGGACGGTCCGTGAAAATCTTCCATTACTTTTTATAATGTTTAAAAATCGATGTTTTGTGATGTTCAGTGAAATTTTATTTATACTTTGAACGGCTGTATCTCCCTCAATTTTGCCGAGCGCGCCTTATTTTTTTTTATTCATCTTCTTCACACTTTTCTCATCTAGAAAGTGCCTTTTTATTAAATTCCCAGACATTGGCAGGATCTGCATTCCTCCCGGTAGTTTTGTTAAAAAATTTACGTACACAGATGTTATTTGTGGAGCGGCACGTATGGCGTGGCGTCAGACATGCACTCGAAGCCGGGTTCTGAAATTCAACCACGCAGACGGTAATCTATTAATACTGTTCGATAATATATAAATACGCACACGGATAACTCCTCAGTTCTTTATCGAAACGAGTTCAAATTGAGGTTAAACACTCTTTGGTTTATTTTTAATATCTATTTAAATAAGTTCATTGTTCATTTGAAACTCGTTCACCTTAAGCTTACGAATATGTTAAGGATAATTAAATCCTTGGTTTATTCACTTTGGCACCTTAACCCAATTTACACACTTGTAGTTTGTAGTGGGCGGAGAAGTAGCGGCTATGTAAACAGATATTACTGTCTAATACAAGATGTCTCAGCTTTCTGTATTTGTACCGCTTGACATAATTAAAACTAATGACGCCTTTTTGTTGGTTATCCGGTTGTCAAAATATTGCCATTTGGGTTTAATTTTTTACGATATATATTTGGAAAAAAATCTATGAAAAGTGATGCACGAAAAGTTTCATAATTCCAGCATTAGGATAAGTTGCCGCCAGTTGTCGAAGTTGTGAAAATATCCGGTAGAGAAAATGATGACCCAATCAACATAAGGCTAGCTTTACACTCATAAGTAAAATTTACGACTTAACGTAAGTTTTGACGAGTTACTCACAGTAGCGTTTACATATACACCCGACTTGTGGTAATTAATGCTCACAGAAGTTCAACACGTTCTCATGCGATCGTTTACATCTGTAAATTTATTTGCTGTAAGATGGCTTCCTGTCAACAACGATCCTGATACTGTCAAATTTACGCGATTTTGTCAATAAAGACGAAAAGGTCCAAATAAAGTGTTGAAATAGAATTTGGCTTTTAATTAAACAATTCTTCTCCACATGCTTTTGTGCCGTCAAAGTCTGAAATTAAAGGAGTTCTTTCATTTTATCCGAATGACAGCTACCTGACAACAACCAACTTCAAATATGTAATGTTAAAAACAGAAACATTGAGATTAGAAAGGATTGGACCGATAATTGAGATGCTCATTTTCAGAAAACTTAAATAAGTGTAAATAAATACTAGTTTTATAGGGAAAAATATCCTACGAAAACAGCTGTCTATTAATTTTTGACATCTCGCAACGGCGCATTTTGGAACAATTTCTTGCGGCAAGTCTCTCAACTTATCAAACTGATTGTATAAGCTGTGAGAAGGCTGGAAGTTCGCGCGGACGCGATTAGACCTGTCAAAAAACTCGCGAAAGAACTGCTTCAGTAACTTGCTATAAATTAAGTTAAGTGGCTTTTGGTGTTGTTTACGTTGGTAATTTGGCCATAAATTACTTACGTGAGCGACTTACGGGAAAAACTTACGAGTGTAAATGCAGCCTAACACAACTTCAGATACAAGAAACAGGTGAAATCTAGGGCATCCTATTGAGGGATTGAGGAGAATCTGAAGGAAATGAGAATGATTAACGTTGCAAAGGACCGGCATTTTTTATGTGTACACCTATGGCATCCCCAAATTGGGGTATATTGTGAGACTGAAGGTAGTGGGGAGGGGAAGGAGATAGGGAATAGGAAGGTGGAAAAGTACCTGGCTATTCAGTTCAGGTCGCTAAACACGTCTAAAGTCGTTTCAAGCAATGTTTCATTTCTGAATCGTGGTCTTACATGCCGCAAATATACTATATATTATTTTGAATTAATGAATTGTGATATAAAACAAATTAATCAAATAAAATTTATTTGCGCACCCCGCGTTTTGAATCCGCGATCGCTATTAGAGAGCCTTATTCCTCGACCACGAAGGTGGTCAAATGTTTTGATTGTAAGAGCTGATTTTTCACTAACAGAGTATCTTCACTGGAAGGGAAAAACGTCCAGTTTAGTTGGACCGGTTGTACGTATATTTCCCGAAATTGAACAGAACAAAAAAGATTCTCTGATCTGATGGTCTAAAATAAATATTGAAATAAGTAAGTCGCGTGTCATCAAGTGACAGGTTGGATGTAGAGTAATTTTACCACGGAGGCCAACATTAAATATTCTATAGCAATAAAATAAAAAAAAATTGCTACCACAATATGCGTACATAATTTCAATGTCAGTGGAGCAACAAAAGCTGGGAAATGCCAAGTCATTCGTAGGAGATCTTTACCTAGCTTTTATTGTAGCAGTTTGCAAAAGCAAGGTCGAGAAAAAAAGACTTGGCATTGCTCAAATGAACAGCAGCTGTTGAAGAATAAATTAATAATAATCTGAAAGAAATATGTAATAATATCACACTTTGGCCGGGAAGGGTAACTATTAGCTATACCTTTTACGCCGATCCTACTTGAATGCCTTTGCTGTCAAATATTTTTATATGAATCTAATTCACCAATCTCTTTTGTAATCGTACATTTTTTACACTTGTAATGTCACTAAATGGTCTAGAACTGAATTGGAATCCTATTACAAAGTAGGTTATGATTTTGGACACTTATTTTATGGTTGGGGTGTGGTAAATATTATATTTAAGAAAATCATTTAAATGTATCTACAGATTATTTTCAAAGATAAATATATCAGTTTAAAACAAATTCGATTTTCTGAAACAGCAAAAATTAAGAACGGTGAGCTTTGGCGTCATAAAATTGCGTATTTTTTTCTGAAATTTTTAGGTCAGCGCAACTATTTTCAGAACATAACAGTATTTATATCATGAGCTATAAAGCTGTAAATGTTTATTAATTTGTCAAAGAGTAAGAATAAGACTTTTAGATATTTGCAGACCTGTCGGTTTTTAATTTTAAAAAAATGCCTATAACAACTTTGAATACGACGGAAGAGCGTATGGAGCGCGCAGGTGGAACAATACCTACCTATATGTGTTTGAATATTTCGTATTCGGTTATTTTATTTCATTGATCAAATTGTCTGTAGGCATATTAGACCTATCATCATTATTTGTAACTAGCTGGTCCCGGCATGCGTTGCTATGCCATTTAATAAAGAAATTGTTTCTCCCTGAGTGTCCTTCCCCATTCGTCCCGTTCCCCTTCCGCCTCCCCTTCTTCTCCTGCTTCCTCTTCCCCTCTCGCATTCCCACTCCGTCACCTCCACCTTCCCTCTCCCCACTCCACTCCCCCCCCTTCCCCCGTCCCGCGAACACCCCTCCCGAGTTCCCTCCCAGGTCCTCCTCCACCCTCCCGCGTTCCCCTTCCACCTTCCCCGCCTTCCCTCTTCCCTTTCCCGCTCTCTCATCCCGCCAACCCTCCTCCCGCGTTCCATATATTCAATCCCAGTACAATCAGTTTTTAAACAGCCCGCGTGCCACCTTTTACAATTTTTATTCAAATTTCCATTTTTCATGTATATTAAATTAGGTACCTACCATAGGTACCTATTTAAAATATCTAAAATTCTTGATTGGATTCAAACCATTAGGGGAGTACCTACTTTTAATAAATTTATTAAAGATTTTCAAAAATAGAATCCTGATTGAACAATCAATGTTTTGCAAAATGTCATTCTCAAACACGCGAACTGTCAAACATGCTCATGTTTTCTGAAATTATCCAATTTTCTGCGCAATTTTCTTAATTTTTCTCTCCGTAAGAACCATCCTCGTACTTCAAGGAATATTCTAAAAAAAGAATTAGCGAAATCGGTTCAGCTGATCTCGAGATTTGCGCTTACCAACACATTTAGCGATTCATTTTTATATTATAAGAAGATAAACCTCGTAAAAAGAATAAAACAAACCACTTACGTAATTGGAAATGCAGGTCAACAACTTTTGGTTGTGTAGCGAGTACCTACCTATTATAAATAATTATTACCTTCACTAGCCACATTATCGCCCATGTCTGCAATGCTTTACTGATAGTGATAAGCCAAATAAATTGCAATTACTTACTCTATTTCGGGCCGATAAAAAACCTGTTGCCGTTTGGAGGTCCTGATTGTGGCTTCCAGGAAACCCCAGTCATTAACTTGAAGCTTTAGGATCAAGAGAAACCAGTTTTGAGAGTATTTCTGTAAGTACGTCCCTTTAGTACCTACGTAATGTATACTACATGATACACGGTGAAGTACTTACGCAGCGTTACATGAGTTCAGTCCTTGTTTAAAATCAAGGAAGAGTTTTTAACTGCGTTCATGTTAGCATCAAATTCATCTTTCAATACACTGCATAGTTCATTTTTTATATTTTTCACATTAGCTCCACGCAGGAGGCGCTCAGGAAAATAATTCCCCTCGGGTCCTATATCATCATTTGGAATGCTGGTGAAAGGTCGTTTTAGGAAACGAAGGAGAGGAAGTACTCAATTCACTATTTGTTAAATCAATATGAGATTTACGTTATAAATCTTGACTAAAAGTTGCTTTTGAAGTGATGAAGGACTTGGCTAGCAGATGATTGAACTCGAGACACCTGGGTGGGGGAACCATACGCATTTGTTCATCCGGCTATGCAGGTTTTTACTGCTAGGACGTGCGGGCGGCTTTTGGTTCGGCTTCGTTCAGTTAGTGTTGGCGACGATTTTATAAATCCAATAGGAACTTGTTCCAAAAATAGCCCGTTCCTCGGATTCACTGTCATCAAGTGTAGCTAGTCACCGGGACAAGGTAACCGAGACAGAGCAATGACGTCATATGTAATACATAGCCGCTTGATTCAACATGTATTACCGTCGATCTTTCCGTATCCAGAGAGATACTAAATATTCATAAATTCGTTGCAGTTATACCTAGGGGGGAGACGTCCCCATCCGACCTGCTGACGGAAGTAGCGACATCTTGTGACGAATTCTTGAATTCGAAACCGGTTATAACAGTAGCTTTGTCTGAAATTCCAATTCTAAATTATAACAGTAGCTATGTGTGAAATTCCACGTAACAGATGTTATTTGTGGCGCGGCGCGTATGGCGTGGCGACACACATGCACTGTAGCTGGGTTCTTAAATTCAACCACGCAGATGTTACCATATTAATACTATTCGATAGCTTTGTGTGAAATTCCACGTACACAGAGGTTATTTGTGGCACGGCAGGCCTGGCGTCAGACATGCACTCGAAGCCGGGTTCTGTAATTCAACCACGCAGACGTTACTGTATTGATAGCTTTGTTTGAAATTTTATATACAGAGATGTTATTTGTGGAGCGGCGCGTATGGCGTGGAGTCAGACATGCACTCGGAGCTGGGTTCTGAAATTCAACTACACAGAGGTTGCTGTATTAATACTGTTCGATTGCAGATTTCCTCCTTACGTTAAGAAGTGATCAGAATTAACAGAACAAAAACAATAACATTACAATATAATAAGAAAACAATATGTTCAACGTTTAGTGCCCAAAACGTTGGCTAAAGAAGGAGGTAGCGCAACATGGTAAAAAAAAAAAACAAAATAAATCACGATATAACACTTTTGCCGTGAATATGTGAAATAGGCCACTTGCATGGATTTCATAACGACTTGGAAAAAATCGTGTGGATAGATCTTTTTACTAAGATTACGAAAATGTTAGTAAAATTGTTTAGAAATGTATAGTTTTTTTTTTTTTAAATAAATAAATCCATTATTTGGGCTCGTGACGTCACTACATGAAAATGTCCCGTCTCCGAAAATGTTCCTATTAATTTTGTAAAATTCCACACTGATTTATTTTTTTATATGGCATCACTTTGATTTCATGCGAATTTTTGAATTCGTTCACTAGATTTATTGTTTGTTCTCTGCGAACTTATCATTTGGTTTCACTTTTTGACAGATTTCTGAAGAGATGATGTACGGGGTTCTCTTCAGAACGTGAAGATGATGTTGGTACGTGTTTTAGAGATATAATGATTATGGTGCTGATTTTAACAAAATAAAATTTTACAATATTCTTATTATTATTATAATTTACAAGTACAAGTATATATTACATTGAATTTAGTAAAATAGACGCTGTACATTATAATGATTTATGATCAATAAGATGGATCAAGGAAAAAAATATTTATGAGATGTAATATTTTTGGTATGCCTCGTTATTCTCCTTTGCCATTCGTGTGGAAAACGTTCTTTTTTTTAAAAATGATTTTCGGCTATGTAATTATCGTTTTTTCACACCTATAAAATTATGTCCCGTCTTTCCGGTTTATAAAAAATGGTCTGATTTTTCGGATTGAAATTTTCAAAAAATCCCCAGGATTTAAAAAATATCTACGATTAAAAAAAATACAGAATGTCTTAGAATATTTGCCTAAACCGGATTTTTTTTTTAAATGTGATTACCTATTTTAAATATGATGGCCTATTTTAACGGGATGTAGATAAAATAAATTAAATTCGTAACAGAATTAAATAAACAACAACAGAAAAGTTACTCACCTGTCAGAAAAACACTATTTTATTAGACGTTTTTAATATTTATTCAGCTTGCGATTGAAAACGTCTAGGATCTTTTGGTGTCATGTTATTGTATTTATTATAGAGTCTATTCAATCAAGAATATTGTTTGTAGTTTGTTATGAATTAATCAACTTTGAATAGAACAGATGAGCATAATATGGAGGGCGCAGGCAGGTATTAAAATTAATATTTTTTAGCAAATCCGAGTTAAATGTGTACGATGCTTTAGAATTATGTACTATTTTAGTAAATAGACCAATATTATTGTCACAATCTTAAAGATGTCGCTACCAAACAAAAATAAAGACTGAAACATACTTGCGTGTCGTGGCGTGTCGTGACTACAAATTAACCAATCATCGTCGTGGCTTGTCGACACGCCACGACCTACAAATATGTCTCTAACCATAATAAATGTACGAAACCGATGTGCTTCTGGCGCGTCACTACACGCCACGAAGCGCAAGTATGTTTCTGCCATAAGTCCATTTTCTTCTTCAGTCATCTGAAGAGTTATTCTCTATCTTTTGTGGGATCGTTATCGAGATAACGGGCGTGATCTCCTATCAGATTTGTGTGAATTTTACATATTCACTGCCACATATTTTAGTTTAGATCGTTTTAAACACAAGTATGCATGATTATTTACTCATTTAATGTACGTTGTACCTACATAGGAAACGCATATAAATCACACAAATCTGACAGGAGATCACGTCCGTTATCTCGATAAATATCCCACAAAAGACAGAGAATAACTCTTCTGGAATAGAAATTCCGACTTTCTCGACCGTAAAAACCTGAAGGATCATTATTTGTGACGACCGCAAATGAGGCGTGATGTCTATTTCACATATTTATACAACCGCATCCGTAGACAAGGGTTAGGTCCTTCAAAATAAGTTACCTCTGCTTTCCGATACTCGATAGCATGACGAAAATAAGTAGATTTTTTAGAAAGTTGACTAAAATTTCAGTCAGTAGGTAGTGTAGGTACCGTATGTTAACCCTCATATTATTTGACACTGGTTTTAAAATTTCCACGGTCACAAAACGGCAATAAACGTACGTTCCTTATCACAATAATGCTGCAGCTCTCTCTTACACACTAAAAAATGGTGAGACAAACGACGAGACAAACAATGTACGTATGTCTGCTTACCATTTTCTTGCGTCTCCCTCACTCTTATTAAAGAAATGAGAACCCACGAGCCCTTGCCGTCACCATGCCGTTGCCGACGCAATTATAAAAGCAGCCTTCCCACAGTCCCTTTGGGTTTAGTACCAAATTTTAATACTGACCTGACTTTGATACGGAAATCACCGCAATAGGCGAGTTTAAGGTCCGGAAAGCGGCAGGCCTCCCCGCCCACACCTTTCTCTGACGCACTTATGTTTTACGCATCTTTCTCTTTCGTTTTTGGTAAATTGTAAAAACAATAATGTGGCTGTACCTGCAGGAGAATGGATCGTATCCAGTTTTACGTCCTGTCAAGTTGCTGTCAAAATCACATATATGGTTACTGAGTTACTCTAAGATTATAATACCAATATTACGATATTGTCACGTCAACACTGATTTTAGCCATCTAACTATTCTAACTGATTCAGCAAGTTATCCGCCAAGCAAAACCATCAACAAAACTCCGTGTCCAAATTCGTATTTTAGCCACGTTTCACGAAAAAATACTTCTTTGTTATTTTTGTCTGGCTACAAATTATTGTAACCGTGGCATCAATTGTGAAACTTATCTGCAATGCCCAAAACATCGCTCTTTGTTGTAGATACGAGTACCTTACCTACTACTGTCTACTTCTTTACGCTTTTTCGCAATGAGTTTCAAAGTCATACATGTCGAATTTCATATACCTTAAGTGCAAATTGGTGTAATGTTGTCCGAGAGGTTGGCATTGTTCGTTTTAGTTAGGGTTGCCATCCGTCCGGGTTTCCCCGGATTTGTCCTAGTTTAGAGCGCGTCCGGGGAGCGTCCGGGCGGGGTTTCATTTGATGTCCGGGTTTAAAAAAAATTTAAAGTCTTAAATTTTAAAGTCAAACGTGTACGTTTGCCCTGAGGAAGGAACGGTCGTTCTGAAACCGGTCGGTTTTAAACAAATATAAAAGTGGTTCAAACAAAGTAACATTGTTTCATTTATCTTTAATTAAATTAAATTCAATTTCCAAGAACACAGCTGCATTGATTTTTACAAATTCCTTTTAAAAAGGGAAGATATTCTAAAAGCTATTGGAAATAGTGATAAATACAAAAAAAACTGAAAAGTAAAAAAGGCGAGAGGCTGAGGAAAAAGTTTTAATAGCTAGATAATCAAATACTTTTGAGTGCAATAATTTCTTTTCATTTTTGAAGTTTAAGTTAAAGATTGTTTTTATTACGTAAAAGAAATTTACAATATGGCTGTTGATTAAAACTTTAAGGTGATATAAATGAGTATAGTTTTTGATTATTTTATGCATAAAAAAATTAATAATGTAACTTATATTACTGTAAGTCTAAACTTTAAAAAGGTTCAGTTTCGTTGCTTAAGATTTAAGAAGAGTGAATTCAGTTCATATTATGTTAAGAGATATTTTGTTGTTTAAATGGCTGCTGATAAAAATTTAAAGATATAATTATTATTGAGTTAAAGAGTTAGGTACCTCAAAAATTGTAAGACTTAATACTAAAATGGTCTCAGTACTTTTAAGATTTTTGTTTAAAAAAATAATTGAATTTTGTTAGGTTTAATATTTTATTAAGGTTTTGTTTTCATAACAGAGTATATTAATAATTTGTGTTTTATTTTAAGAATAAAAAAATTCTAACTGATTATTTAAACAATTTGTAACAAACTGTAATAAGATTCTGTTTTTGTTAGGTACATTTATAATGATGATAATAGATGACTAAATTTATTTTGAAAATAAATAAACAGGTGATTTATGACATTTTCAACTGTTTTTATTACACTGACTATGTTTAAAAAAACCTGTTGACATGTCCGGGTTTTGGGCCCTAAAATCCGGGGTTTTCACGCGTCTTGTCCTGGTTGCCAAATTTAAGAGATGGCAACCCTAGTTTTAGTGTCCACAATGCGAGCTGAAGCGAATGTAATAATTCTGTATTATGTTACAGGTTACAGTATGTACGCGACTTGAAAATAGAGTAGGTATTAGCGTTGATACTTCGTTATTGTGAATCATGCCGTGGTTTCCCCATCAGGAAAGGATAATTGATGTGATATTGATACTTCTGTTGCCGAGATTGAAATGTAACAAAGCACAATTAAAAAAACAATAAAATATTCGCTAATGATAGTAAAAATAGTCTTAAGTACGTACCTACTTCTGCAAGTCAATAGAAGCATTCATGTACAGAGCCCGCAGATACTTTTAGTACACAACTACTACTAATCCTGTAGGTAGGTACAAACCGCATAAAAAAGGGAATTAATATTTCAATGCAACATATTTCAAATACTCGTAGAACTTGATAATGACATTATTAAAATTAATATTTTGATTAATATTTTTTTTTAAATACCTAGTATCTGTTGTTTTTTGTCTTTATTCTTTGTATATTATATTACAAAGTTTTCGGGGCAGTAAACTTGGCTAAATGGCTCTATTAATGGTTCTGGTGACTAGCAAACTGGGCTAAATGGCGGGTTCTAGAACTAGCAAACTAGGATAAGTTGTTCTATTAAAGGTTCAAGTGACTAGCATACTCGGTTAAAGGGCTATATTAATGGTTCTATTGACTGACAATTGAGACTAAATGACTTTATTAATGGTTCTAGAGACTAGCAAACTGGGCTAATGGGCTAAATGGCCGGTTCTAGAGCTAGCAAACTAGAATAAATTGTTCTATTAAATGTTCAAGTGACTAGCATACTCGGTTAAAGGGCTATATTAATGGTTCTATTGCTTTATTAATGGTTCAAGTGACTAGTAAACTAGGCTAAATGACTTTATTAATGGTTCTAATGACTAGTAAACTAGGCTAAACGGCTTTGCTAATGGTTCTAGTGACTAGCAAAATAGGCTAAATGGCTGGTTCTAGTGCTAGCAAACTAGGATAAATGGCTCTATTAAAGGTTCAAGCGACTAGCACACTAGGTTAAATGGCGTATTAATGGTTCTATTGACCGACAAACCAGGCTAAATGGTTTTATTAATGATTCTAGTGACTAGTAAACTAGGCTAAATGACTTTATTAATGGTTCTAGTGCTAGCAAACTAGGATAAATGGCTCTATTAAAGGTTCAAGCGACTAGCACACTAGGTTAAATGGCGTATTAATGGTTCTATTGACTGACAAACCAGGCTAAATGGTTTTATTAATGATTCTAGTGACTAGTAAACTAGGCTAAATGACTTTATTAATGGTTCTAATGATAGTAAACTAGGCTAAATGACTTTATTAATGGTTCTAGTGACTAGTAAACCAGGCTAAATGGCTATAATAATGGTTCCAATGAATCATTATTTTGCATTAAATTTAGCGAGAACGAATTATTGCAACACCTTGCGGGTTTTCCCCGGTATCTTAAACGTTAAGAAATCCACGTAGCGTGTTTAGTTGACCGTGCAAGGAGCCTTGTCCTTCGTTCAGGTTCTTCTGAATATCCGGTTCTTGACTTGACTGTGTGCACTCAGGGTGAAAGCAGATCCGTGTTTCCTGTTTGAGGATTCTCGGAATTTCCTTAGCCTCTTAAATTTACAGAGCGTTTCAAACCCAGACATAAAAAATACAATTAAAATAAAGTGCAGAACGGGAGTCTATTCGCTCTCAAATAAGAGGGCATCTAACGGCAACCGGGCCAGAAAATAAGAAGATGGAGAGAAACGAAATTACGAATGTTAGAGGATAGCGCTAACATTTACAGCGACAAAATCGATGCGAAAATTGCGAAAATGTTTAATAAAACACTACTCGTTTAAAATAGAGCAAAAATCTCGCGGGCATTGTCTTAAACAGCATTTAAAGAAACACTGTGATTTTTTTTCATACATATAACTTGTAAAATAACTGAAACAAACTTGTTTATAATAATTTATGGAGCATGCTTTGCGATTTTTTTCTATCGAGGGAATTTTATATAATTTGCGATTCGGCGCGGGCAGTGTCTAGATATTATCTTCAAGAATAACATATATTTTTTGAAGAGCTTTAAAACTTAACGCGTTTAAGGGAGATATGTAAAAAATCGGTAGTAATTCGGCTAGCGGGCCCTTAAGTAGGTACAGAGCACAATATTAGGATCTGGAGATTTGATTACTTAGTTAAAATGGCGTATACATTTTTTTGGTTCATTAAATAAATAATACTAGCAGTTTTTTGCTGCTCGGCAGATTTTTGCTGCTAGGCCCTACGGGCGGCTTTTGGTTCGGCTTCGCCCAGTTTGAGTGTTTGGTCCATTTTATAAATCACTAGGATCCAGTGACAGCTATAGTTACCGGGACAAACTACAGCTACAGGCAATGACGTCATATATAATACATAGACGTGTGGCACTATTATTCACAACTGCCAGTTACAATAATAATCATACTATCGTCAATCTCTTCATGTTTGGAGAGATTCACGAAATTACATTTACAATAGTAGGTACTTACTCAGATGCTCCTCACGCTAGCTATTTACGTAAGCGGCGAACATCTTTTAATTCATTGACATTCTTTAATTCGGTTGTATTACAAAAGTAGATCCGTATACAAACTCCACGTACGAAAACGGTTTTGCGTAAGGTGCGGCGTCAGAGTTGTATTCTTAACCGGATTCTTACATTTCAACCGTACAAGTTACAAGGCTTTTTTAATTTTTTTTTATATGAGTACCGCACAAGAGTCCCAACTGCTCCCGTCTGAAGCCAGTGAGACTATGGCATCCCCAATTGGGGTATGTTGTGAGACTCAAGGTAGTGGGAAGGGGAAGGAGACAGGGAAGAGGAAGGTGGGGAAGTACCTGGCTATTCAGAACTGGTCACCAAACACGTCTAATGCCATTTCAAGCAACGTTTCAATTCCGAATGGTGGTCTCACACCAGGGCGATACTTAGAGTATCTTCCACTCTGGATCGTGCCGCAAATTTACTATATATTATTTTAAATGAATAAATTGTGAAATAACACAAATTAATCAAATAAAATTTATTTGCCACGCCGGGATTCAATCCCTCGACCTTCAGTGTGCGAGTCAAGAGCCTTACCGCTGGACTACGCCGGCCGTCAATACTGTCAGATGTTTGACGAAAGTGTCAAAAACACACGGTACAACGATGATTTTATTAGTATACCAACGTGACGTATCGTTAATTATAGGCATATGGCGTTCACTTTCTCTCAGTTTATGCACAATGTAAGGCGGCCATAATATGACATGACTGTGTAAAATGTAGTACGGCATTATTGATACAGTCATCGCTGGTAGAAACAACAACTGTTGAAATTAAATTAAATGAACAAAAGAAACTATTTAATGTTTAATGAATACCTAACTCGGTGAATTAATAATAATTCCTCATCGTGGTCTAGTGGTTATAGAAAATCCCGTGTAATTTGTGAGAGCAAGCCACAAAAATGTATGCATTCTTTTAAGTGTCTTTCATCGCCACAAATATAGGTAATAGGGAGGCGTCTACTAATATCTACAGGAATTCCAAAAACTGAAAAAATCGAACTAATATCTATGAGAATCAAAGTGTTGACGAATATCTACAGCTCAAACTGCTGACTGATATCTATGAGAACCAAAGTGTTAACGAATATCTACAGCACTGGCAGAGGTTGGATTTGCAATTATGTATAGCATATTGGAATAACGTAATATTTCGTATGCAGTTTAAAAAACTTAATTTATGTAAGTATGTAAAACTCCCTAATATCGGACTATTGGACACATTTAGCTGATTAGTCCAACCTACGCTCTGTAGATATTAGTTTAACCTACGCTCTGTAGATATTAGTCAACACTCTGAAGTTCGTAGATATTAGTTCAACATATGAGCTGTAGATATTCGTCCGACATACAGGCTGTAGATATTAGTATCTGGAGTCGGTAATAGGCATAAAAGTCGCTTGGTAAACGGAGTCTAGGAGGTCATGATTTCAAGCGAAAAAGTAGTTTTTCTTTATTTTGTGAATAATTTTATAAGAAAGAAAAAAATAATCAAAGGAAACCGTCACGGATAATTTTAGCCATAAAATATATATTTTTTAAATTTGTTTCTTAAATGCGTTCATACATTTGTGTTTGTAACTAGCTGGTACCCGGCATGCGTTGCTATGCCATTTAATAAAGATATTTCTCTCCCTGCGTGTCCTTTCCCATTCGTCCCGTTCCCCTTCCTCTCCGCTCGCGTTCCCTCTCCCAAACCCCAAACTCTCTCCCCAAACCACTCCCACCGTTCCCCCTTCCCGCGAACCCCCCTCCCGAGTTCCCCTCCCCCCTACCAGGTTCCCTCCCCCTTCCTGGTTCCTCTCCCCCCCTCCCGCGAACCCTCTACCCGAGTTTCCCTCCCCCCTCCCGAAGTCCATACATTCAGTCCCCTACATTCAGTTTTCAAACAACTCGCGTGCCACCTATTGCAATTTTTTTATACAAATTTCATAATGCCAGAGCTCACCAGTAGTTTCATACACACCTTGTCCTGACAATAACGAACACAAACAAAAAAGAATTATCCAATTCGGAAGTTATGCGCGTACATACGTTTCGACAATTCATTTTTATTTATATAGATGAAAAGCACATTTTTTAGTAAATTACGCTTTTATTTTTTGTAAAGGAATTAACAATTTTATTTTAATTCTACTCAATATAAACTGTCGGCAAAGGTAAAATTTTTCCAAAGCATACATTTTTGTATTTATAATATGAACCGATTCGTGGTAAAGATTAATCGAAAATAATGATTTAGCATTGATCTTCGTCTTAAGCCGCCGCTACCCGAATTTCTACCGATTTTTTACACACCCTATAAGTAAATATTTGAAGTATTTAAGCTTTTAAAAAATATATACCTAAGTATGTTATTTTTGAAGATAATATCTATACATTCCCCACACCGAAACGCAAATTATATGAAATTCTCTCGATAGAAAAAAATCGCAAAGTATACTCCGAAAACTATTATTTTCACGTCTGATTCAGTTATTTTACAGTTATATGTATGAAAATTTTCAGTGTTTCTTTAAATGCTGTTTTAGGCAGCCCCAAGAGATTTTTGCTTCTTTTTAAACGAGTCGTGTTTTATTAAACATTTTCACAGTTTTCGCTCCAATTTTACCGTTTTAAATATTTGCGCACTCTTTCCAACATTCGTAATTACATATAGGTATCTCCATCTTCTTCTTTTTGAGCGGGGATACGGTGCCTTAAATAAAAATAAATAAAACAGCGTATGCAATTCACAAGCGGTAGAAGTGAAATCTTCAGAAAACTAAAGTAGGTAGGGTCAGTGGGTCAACAGTGAACCAGCAGGACACAGTGAACCACCACCTCTACAGCCCTAACTGTAAGTGTGTTAGTGTCAAGCTTTTGCTTGAAGCACGGGCTCAGAAAAAAACAAGATTTGATTTAGTGTGTGTTAGTGTGCAAAGGCGGCAGGTCATTTGACAAGCTAATATCTGATTTTTGCAAACCTCGACATCATTTTCGCGTAAGTTTTTTTGTTTTATTACTAAATTATGTTATTGCCAACGCGAGAATCTTTAAAGTTTTTCAGTTTAGTATTTTGTTTTAATTGTTACCTTTTATTAGAAATTTTCAATATCTAATAGGTTTTAGAAATATTGGCTAATTATGTCAAAATGGCTTTATGGTACACACTGAACCAGAGTAATGTGGGACACAGTGAACTGGTTCACTGTGTACACAGTATCTGGTTCACTGTGTACATGCCTTCTAAAATAATCTTCATTCACAGAATAAGATCAATGTAAGTGTTTTCTTTGGTCAAAAGAATGGGTCGTAAGCAGAAAAAAATAAAGAAAATCGGTAAACACACGGAGGAGATGAAAAAACGTTTGGAGACGGTGAAAAATGGGCATAGTCTTCACAAATTTGCAGAAGCTGCTGGCATCCCCTATCCAACTTTTCAGCGCTACTGACTTGTGTCGAAGGTATCGGAACAGCCATAAGATTAGTTCCACATTACGACATTAATAGAATATTTAACGAAGATCAAGAACGGGCCCTAAAGGAGAATATCAAGAAATGTGTATCTTTGTCCTATGGACTATCAATCAACGAATCAATATTTTTTTAAAGCATCAATATTCACTTGAATCATGGCTCATGGGAATGCATATCCCACCATTTCGCCGATCTCGTAAATAATCAGTGGAATACCAGGATTTTTCAGAAGCCATGAATCTATAGCATTGTTGTAGGAGGCTTTGAACGGGCCGAAAACACCAACATCCAAAGGTTGGAGCTTAGCAGACGTGTGCGGATGTAATATGATAATCGTTACTCCAGATACTTTTGCCAGATCAAACGCCTCAATTGATAAATGAGATTCATGATTATCAAATATCAAAACACTCGGATGTTGGAGTTAATTGCCAGAATGCTTGATGAAATGCTGTATCACCTCCACAAATGGGTCAATATTCAATGGTCGATCTAAGAATCCCTATTTCCGAAAACCTGTTTTATAAATTTGCTGTTACCTTTGCTAAAAACATTCGCTAAATCTTTTGTTCTTTTATGTAAGACATTATGCTACTTAAATTGTGCAAGTCTTCATGTTCGAAATGTTCAAAAAGCTCTAGTTATTTTCTTATCCTGCTACTTTTTTGTTATGGATTTTTCATATTGTATAATTATGTTTATAAAAAAGCCCTTATTATTTAGTTATATTGTAGTTTCATTGCGAGGCTTATTAGTACAATTTTCAGGAGAATTATCATGGTGGTCCACTGTGTACCTCTTCGGCTCACTGTGTACCATGCCTGCGGTTCACTGTGTACCAGCCTAGTACACAGTGAACCAAAATGCCATTTTTTATGTAAATCATTATATCTAATTAATAGTAAACTTTGCGAAAATGAGTTTATGCACATAAAAAAACCAAAGAAGTACTGAAGACAACAAAATTTATTTGACATTTCTACATTAAATTTTGGTGACTCAAATTGACTCGGAAAAAAAAGTGGTTCACTGTTGACCCACTGACCCTACTTATACAAGAGTGGGGAGGCTACAAAGAGGAGACTATGGGCTACGAAGCATCGCACTCGAATTCCAGTGCATCTTTCCTATACATTTGGTCATCTTATCAGTATTTGTGTTTTCTTATTCGGAGTCGCTAGATGTCGCTTTCTTTTGTGTTTTCTTTTGCTTGTTCATTTTGGAGTGTTTTGAAGATTGGATATTGATTTTACAAATATACAAATATACATTTTTTTTTTGGATTTCGTAGCATTCGATCTTTGGTCCGCTAAATATCTGGCCGCTGAGGTTCGTAAGACGCTTTATACCACTACGCCAAAGGAGAATTGCATGGGACTGAGGATTTATCGTATTATATTGGAACCTAGTTCCAGTGAATTTGATAAATATTTTATTAATATCTCATTCTCACGCAGGCTAAATAAATCCTGTAGTATGTATTTGTCTCTTTTTAGTGTTGCTCGTTTCCGTTTTATCGATTATCAAATCACAACGATGCTAAAGAAGTATTCACTTTAAAAAAAAAACAGAAAAAATAATGTGTTAGTTCATTCCTCCTTTGGCCGTCTGCCTAGTGAAGTTGGAAAATCTCTACCTACTTGCAAGTGTATTTTTGTAATATTTTTAACAGTAAGTATTGGCGATACTATCAATAATTCGTCACGCCACAAGTATAAATGTGACGCTAGAAAATTGTTTGTCGTTCGTTCCGCTACGGATTTAAATTACTATGGAAGGTTTAAAATCATGGAATTGATGTTGGAAAAACCCTCATAGTAAATATGATTAAAAATAATATTGATTAGGAATTATTGACAATACCTAACCTACCTATGCAGTAAATGTTAACCCGTCGCGTCGCGTGCTGCAGTAGCCGATAAGCACGATCAAAAACATAATTTCTATGGATTCTTGGGAAAATACTTAATATGGTAGGTTTTGTATATGTGTAATACTTTTATTTAAAAAAATCAAAATATACCTACTATAAACCAATGACGTTACATACTATTAGACGAGGGGTAGAAATCTCAAAGTGAGAAGACAATGGCAAGACAATTGTACCGGTCTCGATATCTAGTACATTAGTACTAAACTGCCACGCATCGAGTTGAGTAAGGTTGCGTCTTACTAGCACTTACCAGTAAGTAAATTGCGTTTTAAAAAGTGTCAAAATGCCCTCCTGTGTGATGAGAAAATGTTTCAATTACACGACAAATAATAGTAAAGGCGAATGAATAACATTTCATTTGTAAGTACACGCAAATTACTTAATATTATTATCGATTATTATAAATATTACAATTAATTTTCATGTTTCCCGCTCGCGGTTTACATGTCATTAGAGAAAATTCAAGTCCTACTAAAGTAAAGAGTCTGGACGCGCAACAGCCAAATTTCTGTTGATAAGTAAACTTCACTGTTTTAAAGTAGACTAATCAGCCTAAACACCCTGTTTATTTGTTTGCTTGCGGTAAAACAACACATAAATCAGTAGTTCTAACAAGTATTGATGACAATCGCCACCATTTGAAAACTGTCGTTGCCCTATTGTATTTATTGTATAGCCCGACAGGCAGCCGGACCTTTTATTCTAGTGGGCCTCAAGAAAAGAAGACATCGAACATTCCATCAAAAAGTGACAAGCAATACGCCACCGCCCGCTCCTATATTCATTGCATTCATACACACACATTATTTGATTGTCTATCTTTATCACACAGGAATAAACTTTTGAATTAAGAAATTATACTGAAAGTCGCTGAAAACAAAAGAGTGTTCCTTACTTTCCACATTATATTTTGAGTATATGAGACTATGGCGAGTCTATTTATTTATGTAACGTCATTGCTATAAACACATCTGGTACTACGGTAAAATTTACGAAAAACAAGTAAGTTATTACGAAAAACAAGAAAGTTATTAGAAAAAATTAGCGCCAGCACACGACGCAGTAGGTAGGTACCTACCGGAAAAAATGGAGGTTTCTTTTGTATTTTCTGATATTTTTCGGATATAGGTACTTACCTATCATAATACATTTCGTATATCGACGGTGGAAAGGCGAAGTGACTATAGTCGAACAGATACCAAATGCACTCCCAAAATTTCACACGGGGATTAACGTACAGTCAAAACTCCGAAAAACCCAAACTCGAAAGGCACTCCACCATTATATTATTAATATTTTTATATTTTTCATTTCTTTTTATTTATACGTCCCTCGTAAATTCCTATTTTCGAAAATACCTTAAACTGGATTCTAAAAACAATATTTCAGACGATACCTAATAATTTCACGCTGCGAAACAAAATTTAGAAATTCCATTGGCGGTTATTCCCGTGAATTAGGCGACTAAATCCTTTGGAAATTCCATTGTTATTTATATCACGCTACTTACTATAAAAGCAAACAATCAATGATTCCACATTCAGTAATAAGTAGTGTATTGACTTCATAAGATCAAAAACCAGTCCATTACTTTATTTTCGATTTAATACCTATACTTTATTAATGTCATTTTGACTCCGTTTATTTAATCGGTTTGATTGTAATTACATATTGTGTGATCTAATATCAACGATACGAATTGCAGGCAGGTGAAAAAACGATAGTTTATAATGTTATCAAGTTTTTCCAAAAAATCCGTGACAATCCAGAATACATCAAAACATTGAACTTCAAGCAAGTACATTTATTGGCAGTAGGACTGACGACATCCATACATTTATTGGCAGCAGGCTTGCGGCCTCAACGGGATTGGAAGATTTTAAAAAGGATGTTGTGCGACAATATCCCACTCTTGCAAATCTTAACAAAGTTCTGGTGGATAATTTTTTTTTTTGAATCTCATGAGTCATTGCGATGTATTTTGCATGATATTGGTTTAAAATTCAAAATACGCAAAGATGGAAGAAAGTATTTAATGGGAAGATTAGACATTGCTACAGCGCGTGTAGACTTTTTGAAGAAAATGAATCAAAATGAAAATGAACTAGCGACGGACGGCAAATAGTCTATTTGGACGAGACTTGGGTGAATCAAAATCACTCGATTACACACATGTGGCAATGGGGGTTTAAAAGTGCCAGTTGGAAAAGGAAGCCGGCTGATATTTTGCATTGTGGTTCAGCAAAAACGGGTTTTATCATGGGGAGTAAATTTATACTCCGTACGAAAAAGGTTATATCGAATACAGATTACCATTCTGAAATGAATTCCAAAGTCTTCAAAAATTGGTTTGAAAATCAGTTTGTGACATTCCTCGAAGAACCCTCTGTAATTGGAATGTAAAATAAATATTTTTTAATCACAAATACAAATTTACCAATGTAACAAGTTCATTGTATTGTAAAAAGTATGTTGTTTTATGTTGATGTGCACATTTAGGTATTTTTGTCTTTAAAAAAATAAATTTATAAAATCCCAGCCGGCGCGGTAAAAATCAAATATTATTAAAATTTAAATATCTCATAAATTGGTTGCCGCTTTAGCATCTGATAAAACCTGTCTAAGAATTTCCTTGATTCTAAAATATATATGAAATATGAGTTACCGGTCACCTTGTAGGTATTTTTAAACACCTACACATTTTCATTCAATCCTTATTCAGACTTAAATTCAGTCCCGAACACAATAAAAACATTTTGTTTAGTAAAATTAATTTTAAGTCGTGAACCTTCTCGTGTTGCTTTACCTGTAAATTTTATTACTGACTTTGGACTTTGACCGTTCACTTAGTTTCTGTTTGACTATAACAAGCCATACATAATGGCTTGAGCGCCATCCATCTGTATGTTTTCGATTCGGCCATTCTATCAGTTATCAGACTTCGGAAATATAATATGAACTGCTTAATAATAATAATAATTGGATAATTTGTACAGTTCCGTTTTTGTGAAAAATCACCTCAAGGGCGCTTACTGCGGCTTAAAGCCAATGAATCCACATTTTAATTACACCCTAAAGCCAGGTTTTGATTTAGGGTGGGGCTAAAAATAAAAATCTACAGTAGGTACCGAAAAAAGTAGGCTTCTACGACATATTCATGCTTAAGGCTCTATGAATGCAAATAATATGAACGGAAGAAGGAAAAACCATCCTGTGAAGTGCAAATTTGAAAACTCAACTCGGTCAACAATCCAGAGGTCGTGCATCGGCCAGCCAGGGTATAATTAATGGAACTTAATTGGTTTATCATAAATATATTGATTTTACAACGTATTATCTTATATATATATTTTTTTTAATTTCTATTCTTGAACATACACAATACAGATTATTACATCAGTTTACATAGGTAGATATTAAGTTTAGTAATAAGAAAAAAAATGTTAATCATCCGTAACTGTAGGTATGTATGTAAGTACCTAGTAGTATTTTGTGAACACCTCACTAGGCGAACCTGTGCTGAGGTGTTCCCATGTTTGGGAGTAAATGCTATGCTGTCAACATAAGTAGAAACACCGTATCCTCCTTGATATTGTCAAGAAGGACACTGTGGGTCGAACCATGGCGGCAGTATCGAATACATAAATTAAAGATTAGTTGCAGTTAGGATCTACATATACAGTTATTCATAGCATCTAGTTTATGTTTAGGATAAATAGTAGTTGTGGTAAATAGGTAGGAATTTTTTTCTATGGACCACTCGCCACTGGTTAATTATAAATAATACCACAGTATAAAAAAAAACTGTTACCCATTAAAAATAACGGATGTGACTTGACATGTAAAGATGAAAACTGAGAAATTTTGTTTCTCCGTAATATTTACACATTTCAACCTGTCTGAAATTCAGACCTTTAAAAATCGAATTTAGCCAGGACTCACACCTCTCGAGATCCTACGTAAAAACATTAGGTGAGAACTCTCATAGCTAGTTAGATAAATTATCAACAGATGTCCCGGAAGGTACAAAGCTCTGGCCAGCCAAGGAGATTGTTCTATAAATGGCGGTTTTTTAAGGGGATATACCTCTTTCTCCTCGTCGCTTCGCTGAAACCACACCTAATTAACTACTAACTCCTTGGTCTGTCTCGGGTAGTTTGCATCTTCCGATTATAAAAATGTAATTGGAAATAGAATCAATAAACTCAAGAGTCCCTTAAAAATTGTCCTGAAGATGAGTTTTTCTTTTACCAGTTCCATACCTTAAAACTTTACACAACCCTTATCCTATCTTACTTATATTATAAATGAGAAAGTTTGTATGGATGTGTGTATGTGCGTTTGTTACTCTTTCACGCAAAAACTACTGAATGGATTCTAATGAAACTTTACAATAATATCGCCCATACATCAGAACAACATATAGGCTATAAAAATTTATAAGCTAGAAAGGGGACGCGGGAGGGGAACGGGGACGCACGGGAAAGGTGGTTCAGGGAGAAACAATGTATTTCTTTGAATGTGGCTTTGAAACGCATGCCGGGAACCAGCTAGTATAGAATAAAAATAAATTGACCGACAAAATATCTTTTACGAAGGTAGATAGGTACTTTATCGCTTGTCCGAATTTGAAAAGGTTTTTTTTTAAATTTGATAATTTTCTTCCATTCAAATCAATAAGTTCCATAGAATAAAGCAAACACTTCTATGATCATATCCATTTTTGAACAGTCACACTTGTACGTACAGAAAAATTATATTGCGTAATCATAATATAATATTTAAATTATAATGAATAATTGTGTTCTGGTGTGTGAATCAAGGCAGTGAGAGATCGAAGATTGCTCACGGCCTAAATTTCCCCGGCCGGTAAAACCGCTCTTTGACATAATACCTCTTTCTGTGCATATCCGCCTGGGATACTTTTACTGCAAGCTGTAGGTATCAAATTATAATATTATTACTGTTGCATTTTGCGTAGTGATGTGCAAATTCTAAACATTAGTGTCCGTTGCATTTAATAATCGAATAATGTTTCGAAATAATCGATCGGAAATAATACCCGTACACAAGTTGTCCGAACGGTAATATCTACTGTAGGTATCAAATGATAATATTATTATTATTACTGTTGCATTTGGCGCAGTGATGTGCAAATTCTATGCGTTTAGTTTCCATTGCTTTTAATAATCGAATAATATTTCGAAATAATACCCGTACACAAGTTGTCCAGGCGGTAGTACTGTAGGTATCAAATGATAATATTGTTGCATTTCGCGTAGTGATGTGCAAATTCTAAACATTAGTGTCCGTTGCATTTAATAATCGAATAATGTTTCGAAATAATCGATCGTAAATAATACTCGTACACAAGTTGTCCGGGCGGTACAGTGCAGAAATACGGGAGGTGATTCTACTTGATAAAAGCAAAAAATACCTGATTTTTTTATATACATTGTTTCAGTACAAATGTTAATACACCTACTAAAATTTATGGTGTATTGTCGAATCCGATAAATACGTCGGGAGTGTTGCATTTATGATCTTATCCCTGGAAATTTAGTATAAACAATGACAAACAACGAATGTTTTGAGGTGGAAACAATCACACAAACATTTTCCCCGGAAAGCACAATTAAACGTTGTAATTTTAAACGAAGTTTTTTTTATATTTTATGCTTGTACTATCATGTAGAATCACCTCGAATAGAAATTATTGCGTTTTATCCCCGGACATGTATTGGAATTTTGAAGTGAAAACTTCTTTAGCACCGTTGTTATTTGAAAGTCGATGAAACGAAAAATAGCGACACTAAAAAGAGAAAAACACATGTAACTAAGTAAGTATAGGATTTAGCCTGCGAGAGAATGAGATAGTATAATCGGTGTCTCCTTTGTGCTGTGCTTCGTAGCCTATTAGTCTCCTCTTTGTGCGGTACTTCGTAGCCTCCCCACTCTTGTCTACTTTAGTTTTCTGAAGGTTTCACTTCTACCGATTTTTTTAATGTCTCTTCCCTATAATAAGGTATAAGGTATAATAATAATTTTATTTTGATTGGTTGGTTATTCGTGCAATAAATTAACAAATAGATCTTGAAAAATATATTTAAAAAAAAGATTATGACGCCTCTGACGTCATTCGACCCCGATTGCTGCACCATTGCGAATCATTGTGGACTTATTGACAAATATTCTGACGTCATTTGGTTTAAAATCGTGTGGAGCTATACAAATTGGGCCCGTTTTCATGAGACAAAAGAAAATCTAATTTTTACCTACTCTGAAAACGCGCAAAAAATAATTTACGTAACTGGATTTCTTCGTCGAATTTTTACGAGTTATCAAAATGTGGTTATCGATCCGTGGTTGCATTTTTTATGAGGTTGATATTCGTGACAGCACTGTTCTTTACATTATGCAGAAAGGTCAAGCCGATTATTGTAATCGAGAATATATAAATAAATAAGTAAGATTATCCAAGAGAATTTCATAGTAGACGGTAACGGTAGATGATAGGCATTTCACAAATACAAAAAAAATGCTATTATTATTCTAGTGATGGGCATTTTCGAGATTAATTTCGAATTGATTGATTATTTCGACCCTTAAAATAATCGTCGAAATATTGTTTTAGAAATGAACGAATAAAACTTTCTTTTATTTTTTCCTGTAACGATTGTGTAATCGATTTGTTTTATTTGATTTTCATGAATAATCAATTACCCCCTGAACATTGGCGGTATGATTGTAAAACACTGGGAAAATTTTAAACGTTTTTTTTTTCAGACATATTGTGTTTATTTAGATAACGTCTTTAATAATAGGCAAATTTATAGATACTTGAGGAACTTTTTTATAAGAAACTAAATCCTTACTTATTTGACTATCATTTAATCACAGCGTCAACGTTACATTATTATTATTAGGCATTTGGCCACAGATAAACTTTTTTCAAAAAAAACAGAATCGCTCCCATTACCCGACTTTGCGGGAAATGAGAGCCTATAAATTCCCATGTGTAATGGCAGCTACTTAGGTAATTTTTAGGGCCCGCAACCCGGATTTGTACCGATTTATTACATATCTCCCTTAATCACGGTAAGTTTTAAAGCTCTTAAAAAAATATATGTTATTCTTGAAGATAATAGGCTAGACTTTGCCCGCGCCGAAATGCAAATTATATAAAATTCCCTCGATAGAAAAAAATCGCAAAGTATGCTCTAAAAGTTATTATTAACACGTTTGTTTCAGTTATTTTACAAGTTATATGTATGACAAAATTCACAGTGTTTCTTTAAATGCTGTTTAAGATAATGCCCGCGAGATTTTTGCTTTTTGCGATTTTGTCGCTGTAAATGTTAGCGCTCTCCTCTAACATTCGTGATTTCGTATCTCACCATCTTCTTCTTTTCGGACCCGGTTGCAGAGCCTTAAGTCAGCCTCTAGATTTTCTATAAGTCAGTCTGAAATCTCACTTATTCATAGAAATATTAATATAAACGTAACCGTATAATAATTAACTTTAAGGATCCAGGCATTGTTTCATCTGAAAAAAAAAGTATTAAAATGTATATGGGGTAATTGGAGCTAAAAGGGGTAATCAGAGCCTAATAAGCTCTGATATCCCGAATACCACCATCTTGAAATTGAATAAAATGATATCCTCAATCGAGCTTGTAATGAAATTATACGCACAGATATTCAAAATTGATAACATTAGCTATAAAATGAAACAGGTTTGATTGTAACAAACATATAACTTCACACTTACCTGGCTGTTGAAATTTCGTATTTTTTATAAGAGTGGGACAAAAAATCGACAAGCTTCCATGGTCACACAATGCGTGGCACTGGCGAACCTAGCTCGGCAGGGGAACATGGCCGCAATGTGACAAAGGCGCCCGAGTGAATACGAGCTATAGTTTTGTCTCTAGTCGCACCGCTCCCATTACCCGCTGGCTCCCATTACCCCCTGCTCCCCTACTTTTTGTATGACTTTAATATGACCCATTTATATGTATTTATTACAATGTTTACTTGGTTGTTTCAGATTCAAAATGAAGATCGCGATATTGGTGTTTGCAACACTTGCAATAATCCTGCCCTCAATTCAAACACATGATTGTCCTTTCAATAATGATGACAACACGAATACAAATGTCCAGGCACAGAATAGCTCCAGGGAAGCCCTTTACAGGTAAACTTTGCAAAATAAATTAAAAGAAAGATCCTCTTCACTGATCTCCAAAAAATGAAACGATGAACAATGCAATGATAAACCTTGAGAAAAAGTTGTACGGTCACCGTTTATACAATAGTGTTAGATACTCTCAATATCACCCTAGAGAGAGACCACTGAAAGGCTTTAGCCGTGCTTGATGACTTCAGCCACAAGCCATATCCCAATTGGGAATGCCAAAGTCTTACAGGCTCCAGACACTTGGGAGCAGTTGAGATTCTTCTATGGTATTCACATTAAAAAATACACACATATTGCCCACCCAGTTCTAATAATAATTGGCCATGACCTTCAAATAATATAATTTATTATTGTAAATATTAATTTGATCAATCATTATCATAATTATTAAGATATTATGCGATTAAAAGTGACATTGACACGGTTTTCTATCAAACAATATTGCAAACATTGTAATGATGCCAATTAAATGTCAATCATCTGTTCATCTCACTTGTACATGATATCAATTACTGACCTCAAGCCCATACCATAATCCGAATAACCATAGAAAGCATAATATAATAAAGAATAAATAATTCAAGAAATACGATGTGGAGATGTTTCGTGATCCAAAAGCCTGACCAATTGGTCTTAAATTTTTAATATAAAACTGTTTTTCATGATGATTATGATATTCAAGTGATATAAAATGGTCAGTTAAGTGCAACGGCCGTTGTTCCTAATCCTACTGAACAACTGTTAAGCTGAAATTTTGGTTTAACACTCCTCAAATGTACAAATATGCTCCTCTCAACGCAATTCTCCGACCAAGAGGCGAATCGAATATTACTAAACAAATCACTAACCAGGGTAGGGAGTGTGGCAAACCCATCGCTCAGGGAATGGAAACACAAACCTGCAACAGCCATCCCAAGCCAAGGTGTGAGCTTCCGTCCTCAGGCTGAATGTCCTGGGGAATAGCGTCACGAACGGTGCCTCCGAGAAACAAGGTCGCATCTCGGAGTATTTAGACCTCACTCCAGCACTCAGGGCTCTGCTGGAGTGGACCTTTCATTTCCCTGGTAACTCGTGGGACAAAAAAATTGGACCATTCGAAAACTAGGGGCCTTCGCTGAGGATTTCCTTCCTGGGGCCGTAGGAGGAACCAAGAGGAGAAACCGTGGAGAGGTGAGCTGAGGCCACCTCCATGAACTCTTCCCTTTTGGGGCCTTTAAGGAACCAATGGGAAGGGCACCCTTCCAGCGCGGGGCCTTTGAGGAACCAAGGAGGAGTGAAGTGGAGAAATGATGTCCTCTTCCCTTGTGGGGCCTTCGAGGAACCATGTAGGAGTGAAGAGGAGAAATGAGGCCATCTTGGTGAACTCTTCCTCTGTGGGGCCTTTAAGGAACCAAGGAGGAGAGATGAAGTTCTTTTCCCTCCTGGGGCCCTCGGGGAACCAAGGTGGAGTGGACTCTTCCCTTGTGGGGCCTTTAGGGAACCAAAGGGAGGTGGACTCTCCGTCGTGGAGCCTTCGGAGAAATAAGGAGTGGAAAGGAGAGATGAAGCTCCCTTCCGTCGTGGGGCCTTCAGGGAACCAAGGAGGAGGGAAGAGGGGAAATGAGACCTGGGAACACACATTGTCGAACCAGAAGATATAGCTTCATTTTCAATGACAATCCTGGTGAACTTTATAAAAGCGACTGGGTTACTGTCAAAGGAATGAGGTAAAATGGGAGATAGTACAATGGGTCTATGGCCTAAGTGCTCACGGGAACTATATATATGTAAACCGTCTCCGATTATTTAAAAAAAAAAAAACAAATCATTAAGCTGATCGGAGACTCAGATTGATCGATCGAAAAGTTGGGAACAACGGCCTTGAGAGAGTCAGAGCCTTGCTAGAACCGAAAGATACTAAGTCGGTGGGTACATTAGTTTTCTCTCAAAATTTTACAGAGGGCATTTCGAGTGTATCTATTCCTATCACTTTGATAAGGTGTCTCCACCGTCCTAGCAGGCCCTCGCACAGCCCTTGGAGTTGCTTTTCCCATCTTTACCTGGGGGCCCATTGGACGTCTCCCTCTGGAACTGCTGCCAGTAATTTTAAATTGCCACCAGTGAATTACTAAACATACCTGCATGTATAACGTGCAATGGAAATGCCTTTTTTTTACAGATTTTAACGAAAACCAATGTTGCTACCGACTTTACATATTGGTTCTATTTTGAATTTCATAATGACTACCAAAAATTTAGTTATGTTTTTGAAATTTAAGGCCTGATTGGCCAGACTTTTAAATGATGAACCACACTCATGTCACATTTCTTAAGCCGGGTGTAGATTGTTGTAACGTAACATGCGATGAAAGAATTTGCCGTCCACATTGTCGCAATGTATCATGCAATGTAACAGAATTCCCATAGTGTGGACGCCTTGCGCGCACGAACCGTGCACACTACGCGCACGAACAGAGCATTTCGGCTTTAGGTTTTTCGTTATTCTATCTTAACACTTTTCACATTCATGATTGTATAAAGGCAAAATTATGAAAATTGAATTGATAATTCACCTTTTCATATGGATAAACACAGATTTAGGCAAATTTAAGATGCCAACATTCAGGCAATAAAAATGTTTGTATCTTTTTGATATGTTTTCTGTGAAAATTAGAATGTACTCTACTTGTAATGTGATTCACTAATTATATTCAAGCACTGTTTACAATATACAATACATTGAGTACCGATATAAAATAAAATAATTCTATATTCCTCTTTACTACCTATGTACAACATTGGATATTTGAAATAGGGGTGAACTTTTTAAAGATCACATGAATTGAAAATTACACTTCACATATTTCATTATTCTTTTTAAAAATTTTATACATTTTTATCTTCTTTTGAATTGGTCAGTATTTCTTGGGAGCTCTTCACCGCTCTGTATAGTTGTAAAGATTTCTGTGATTTTGACTTCTCACTTTTGCGTGTTTCTTAATCTTGATTTTCAATATTACTCAAGTATTTATTTATATTTTCTTTGAAATGTCTATTTTATCATTCAGTTTTGATATTTGTTATGGTTTATTGTTTTTTAAACATTGTTTTTATTTGTCTAGTTTTACTATTCTTATTATTACATTATAGCCTATGTACAACTGCCATGATATGAGCATGAACCTCATAATGTTTGTAATGTGAAATTTACATGAAATAATAAAAAAAAATACTTATGTTCAATGAAATTTTTTTAATTCCAGAGGCCAACAAACCTTCACCCTCCGTCTGTTTGAAGTGATTAACAAGATTAAGGAGAAGGACAATGTGTTCTTCTCTCCGTACTCCGTGTATCACGCTCTTCTTCTTGCATTCTTCACGTCAGCCAATCAAACCGAGACTGAACTGAGAAAAGCTCTACAGCTTGGAAGTGAGGTAAGATTCAGCACAGCATCAAAATATAACTAACTTTTGAAAATAAGAGCTAATTGCCGTCAAGACACAATGCAGTTAATTGACGATGATATTGTTTTAGCTCCTTATATGAGGGCTATCACTAAAATAAGGTCTCCAAAGTGCTTTTACGGGCGATCTAACACTGACATGTAGCCTGTTTTTCCCACTCCAAATGCCCACCACCTGCCACCCCGAGACTAAGTGCACTCTCTGTGACACTTAGTCTCGGCATGACAGCC
This sequence comes from Limnephilus marmoratus, assembly GCA_917880885.1. Taxonomy (NCBI): domain Eukaryota; kingdom Metazoa; phylum Arthropoda; class Insecta; order Trichoptera; family Limnephilidae; genus Limnephilus; species Limnephilus marmoratus. The sequence goes on from OU862929.1 coordinate 20,156,435, forward strand.
GTTCGCGAAGGAGCTTCCGCTCGCCGCACCCGCCAGGTGTGCATAATGCTCTGTAATTCGTTTTTTCGGAGCTCTGTGATACGGTCATATCACTAATACCACTATTGACAAGATTTTGACAGAACATTTGGAATACCACAAGGTCTGCACAAGGTGGGTTCCAAAAATGCTCACCAAAGATCACAAACAACAACGGGATGAAGGAACCCAAATTCCTTGAGTTCCACGACATCGATTGCGAGAAATTTTTGAACTCAATTGTGACTGGGGACGAGACCTTTTAAACCAACTTTTCGTGCTCATACACTCTTTTCCGTACACTTTATGCAACTGAGAATGAATATCTACCAGAGTATTGTTCTTTGCACACAAAAAACGAATTACATAGCGTAATTCACATCTGTCGGGTGCGGCGAGCGGACGCTTCATCACGAACGGCTGCCACGCCCAGACTAATCATCATAGAGAGTGCTGCGTAGTGGGCATTTGTCATGGGGGAACCAGGCTACACGCCGGTGTTGCCGGATCGCGTGTAAAATCGTTCCTCGCGACCGTAGCACTTGGGGACCTTATTTTACGGACAGCCCTTGTATTTTGTAAAAGCTATTATGCATAATGTCACAAGCTGATACTTCGCTAGTTGTTTACAAAAAAGCTAAAATGGATAAATATAAGCTTTGTACAAAAGTGTTTGTGTATAAATACACTCACACTGAATGCCAATTATTACTTGGTCCATAACAAATCATTAAGTTATTATTCTGTCTTCCAGTCGAAGGTGGATCTGATGAAGGCTTACCAGCTGGACGCGTATCTCCGCAGTGTGGAGCCATCGGAGAGTTACATCTTCGATTCGGCCAACCGCGTCTACGTCGAGGAGACCCTCCCCGTCAGACAGTGCATGCTGGACTTCTTCCAGAAAGAGATGGAGAAACTGGTAAGTCACCTCAACTATTGTTTACTTCACTGACAGAACAGAACATTGAAGAAAAAATAAACAACAAACCTAACCTAACCTATTATTTTTTTATATTCTGTTTTGTCATTATTCTTTTTTTATCTGGTTAGCCAACTATCTATAACTTTTTATCTGGTAAGACAGACTAAAGAAAATGCGCAAAAGCTCATCTCTTGCCATGCACAGAAAGTCCATGATTTATTAGTAGTTCTCTAGTGTTCGTTGGTGTACCGCATGCGCCTCCCTTCATTCCGGACAACACTATGGAATGAAATTTTGTTTTTGGGTGAACTATAAAATAATCTATGTATCCCTTCTTACCAGAAGTATTCCCATTCCACATTTATTTTCTACGGATTGAAATCCGTTGGTTAGCAAGATAGAGGAATCTATCAAATCACATTATTGTAGGAATGTTTTGCATGGTACTCGTATTTGTGATATTCAAGATTAAACATAGCTTACACATAGAGATGGTGCTGGTAACTAATAAAGCTGTCTAAAATACAGGGATTGAGACAGATAAATACGATTGCAAACCCAAGGTCAAGGCCCAGAATAATTTCTACCAATAATGCTAATAAAGCCATCTGAGATCATTATAATCTCTCAAAGCCTAAAGTGTTTTGTTGACTCTGAAATTTTTTTTTAAAGAGTTTGTGGGTGTTGCAACAGTATCAACATAAAAAAATATCATTTCCAGAACTTCAGAGCTGCTCCACAAGTGGCACGTGTCCACATCAACGATTGGGTGGCCAACGTGACCCGCAACAATATCAAGGACCTGATCCCTGCCGATGGAATCGATTCCGATACACAGTTGGTGCTGGTTAACGCGGCGCACTTCAAGGGCCTTTGGGCTTCCCGCTTCCAGCCCGAAGGCACCAGCAAGGAGGTGTTCTACATCACCCCCGAACGCCAGACCTTTGTGCAGATGATGAGGCAGAAGGGAAAATTCAACCAGGGTAAGATAATCCTAATTCTTCTTAGTCGTTTTCTGAATACTTAGGACCATGACCCCCACTCCAATTTCATTGTTGGACAAGACTCCTCGCAGTCCTGCAGTGACGACAGTGATATTTGATCAACCTCATATTGATCAGCACCATATTGATCAACCTTGTATTGATCAATCTCATATTGATCAACCTCATCTTGATCAACTTCATATTGATGGCTTAAAGTCACCTCATTGCCGCCTCAATGTACCTACACGTTTTGGAGAAAATGAGTTACAAACTAGACTCCTTGCCAAAGAGAACTCGCATTTGCACGTACCCCTTAGACATCCAAATTGATAGAGCAACTTATCAGGGAAAGGTGAACACAATATTATAATTGAAATTAATAAATTACTTGGTTTTTACCACTTTTATTGTTTATAAAACCGACATGTTTCGTCAGCAAAGCTGACTTCTTCAGGGTTTTGACAGAACTTAATATAAGTTTGCACGGAGCAACAATATTAATTATAACAATATTATAAGTTTGCACGGAGCAAAAGCGACTCTTCCTTTCTGTGATTTGTCAATATTGCTGGCAGCGTAAAAACCTAAGGGAACGTACCCATACTATGTGACACGTTAAGGGGGGGGGGGGGTCTTCAAAATTTCAAGCTTGGTACAAATGAGCAGCGGCGGGCTTATTCATACTTGTTTTCCAAAAAAAGTTAGCCACTTTTACAAATGTGTTATAATTTACTCACCTCAGTCATTTTTGCATTGCTACGCAAATTGTTTTGTAGACTGTTCGTAAACAATGCAGAAAAGCAGAAAAAAAAAGAAACAGAAAAGTCCTACATTGGACTGGGCTGCAAACCGTTGTCTTACTCTAACAAACTTAACTTTTCTGCGCAGGGTCTGGTTACTGATGTGGTAGTTTAATCAAATCATTCTTAACCCCCTCCTGGTGCCAAAAATATGGTCACCTGGTTTGCCTTCAGCTCATCGAAATAATACCCAGATTTTATATTAGGGCAAGTCCTTTTCTTTTGACGTCTGCGAGTTAACCTAAATATATGGCATACCGAACTCACACCAATCAGATTATTTGAACTGTTTATAATATGTAGGTATGTACATAAATAGGTAGATGATTTCTTTGGCACATTAGTGTATGTTAATTTATTAATCTCTGACCATTTCAATTTTGGAATCGTTCACGCAGCATGTTTTGCCACAATGTAAGTGTTTTAGTGAAACTACATGGATCTCATAATATGTGACGTTTGCAAAAAAATATAGGTGGATAATATGTGACAATTGCATTTGCAAGAGAAATAGAACTGTACTTCAGCTGTTGTAGTTACTTATACATAATACATTAAACATATTTTTGTTTTACTTTCCAGGAGTGAATGAGCAATTGGGAGCCCATGTTCTCGAGATGCCCTACAAGGGTGATGAAGTCAGCATGTTCGTACTGCTGCCTCCCTTCGCTAAGGAAAATGGTAAATCTTCTATTTCAATTTCCCAATCTAATCTAAATAGTAATGGTTGACTATGTAGCAGAACAAATCTCTGAAATTAGATAAACTTTAAAATCCTTTCACTATTTTTCTGATGCTTTTACCTAATTGTGGTGTTATTCATCATTTTCCATGAAAATAAGCACGTATCGCTGAGGTTATGGTTTACTTGTCCACATATTGTGTGCATAACAGCGTAAAAGTTAAGAGTTATTTTGTGTTGTCAAGAATGCTACTTCTGATAAAATTCTTCAGTAATATCTACCCATACTTTTTTCAAAACTTTCTTTATTCCTCCCTGTAAAATTTTGTTTAAGGCAGCTATAAGTTAAAATAACCAGTTGCAATTTAAATACCGAATTGTCAAAAATAGTAACCTATGATTTTTTTGTGAATTAAAGGAGTGGACGATATCCTGGCGAACCTCACCCCAGAGACCCTGGCCGAAATCGTAGAGGAAGGACACTACATGCCTCGTCAGGTGGAAGTCCAGTTCCCCAAGTTCTCCATGGAGAAGACTGTTCAGCTCAAGGAAGTAAGTACAGACCCCCAATAATAGTTAACCACGAATTGATTTCAATTTCATTCATACTTTCCAGAAGGTCATAGCAAATTTAGTGGCAGACATGAAAAACGTTATGGACCTAACTATTAACTAACTGCCAGGGGTCTCTCTCCCTCGGAAGTCTTGAATCTCACTAAACCTTATCCAGTACAGTCATAGCCACTGTGCGTGTATGCGGCGTAAAGAACTCTGAATTATGAGAATGTGGACAAATTTCACTACACCAGTTTCCCAGAGGCACATCTGTGCTGAATCAAGTGACTACTGATGACTAATCTCAGCAATTCACTTTGACCGTCACCAATCCTACTCCACTATAAAAGACGAAGAATGATTTGAATTCATAACCTAATGCATACATTGTTTAGAATAGGCGTGAGGAGTGAGTGAGTAGCGTCAGAGGTTTAGACAGCATTGTTGCATCCAAAACTGCTTAGAGCCCGTTCACACTTCCGTTTTAAAGACGGAGGCGGGTCCCGTTTTTTAAAACGGAAGCCCTAGCCGCTGTAGTGACTCTATGGAGCTGTTCACACTTGTAGGTTCCGGCGTAAAAAACGGATGCGTTATTTTTTGCCGAAGAATCGCCTACGCAGAGCGTCCGTTTTTGTTGCCAGAACGGGACGCGCTGGCTCATACATTTCAATGGAGCTGTTCACACTACACGGAGAACGGATCCGTTTCCCCACCTCCCGCTCGACGCTTCCCCACCGCCCGCTCCCAGACGCAAGCAGCAGGCAAATTACGCGGTTGTGTTTTTATAGGGCGCGCGTTTGGCGTTTATAATATTATTATTGTTCGTTCCAGAATGCGATTTCTTCTATTTAATTATAAGTAAAATAATAATTAGTTCGTAAGATTCGTGTAAACGAAACATCGCCTAAAATATGCAAACAAAATATTATTCCACGGTTTGAACAAATAAGGTCCGAACCTAGTAATTAAGTAATATGGCTGTTTTTATTCATAATATTTAATATTTATATTTATTAATATATTTCCTTCTTTTTAATAAGTACCACATACCACATGACAACAAGAGCTTCATCGTCGTCCATTGCGCACAACCGTCTACTGAAAAATGAGCAAATAAAATGTTTTGGTCGTTGTTTTCATAGAGTAGGATCCGTTTTAAAAAACGGAAGTGTGAACAGGGGCATGGGCTTCCGTTTTAAAAAACGGGACCCGCCTCCGTCTTTAAAACGGAAGTGTGAACGGGCTCTTATGAATTACAGCTTCAGATGCACTTGCAATGGACTGTAAATACTAAAAATTAAACGAAACGAAATGGTGTTTGCTGGAATTAGTGGATAATATGTGTAGGAAAAACGTGGTATGCAAGGAAAAGGGATAACCAAGCACTTAAGACTGTAAGTGAAGGAGCACACGAGCCAACAGCAATATAGTTATATGGTCCCACCGCGATACCTCGAGGTAATCATCGCCACAACGGAGTGAATGATTACAAAATTATATTATGAATTTCAGAGACGGTAAAATTCCATCTTTTTACTTAAAAGCGAGATTGTTTACACGAAAAACACCAACAACTTGCTTCCAAGATAGTTTCAAATCTTCTATGTTCAAAACAAATGCACTCGAATTTGCATGCTTCTTGCCATTGTTCCAAATTTCAAATACTTTTCCAGCAAGGTGATGCTTAGGGAGAGGTAAGAACTAGAAATAAATGACATCCCGGTAGGAACTAACTATTTTCATATCAAAAACAACAAGCTGTCTCTCAGACAAAGTATTGAACTATTTATTGATCTATAATTTATTATTGACATTATATTTCAGGTTCTGACCACAATGGGTGTTGGTGATCTGTTTGAGCCAACCTCTGACTTTAGTTACCTGACCGGAACAGTTGGGCCGCACTTTAATGATGCAGTTCACAAGGCCAAGATCAATGTGGATGAAGATGGTAAACATTATACTTACTTTCAAACCTGCACTCATTTTTCAATAATGTGCCTTTTATCAAAAAATATTGTTGTTTATGGTTATTATCACAGAATACAGAATATAACACTAGAAGTGCCTTCTATACAAATTATAATGTAAACAAATGCACCACTGACTTATTACCATTTAGCAAGCGACCTGTCTCTTACATTTGCCTGAAATTGTATACCGCCATCCCGTTTGAATTTTGAAATCATGGTGAAACACAATTTTGTATGGAAATGCAGACCAAAATTGGGCCTGCAATTGGATCACAAAACGCTTCTTGTGTTATTCTATGGTTATTATCATAAACTTATGCATAATTTAACTTTTTAAAATAAGGCAGGCCGCACATTTACGTCATCACAATATGTATGCTACATTTTTGCTTGGAATATATGTGTCGCATACACACACACCGGACGCACAGTTGTGGTTTATACCTACTCGAAAATGTCGACATCATCTGACGACACGGATTTCTTGTTGTGGAAATTCGTTAGAAAAAAAACATTATTGGGTTCATCCATTTAATCAAGATTCTGCAATTTACGGTAATTTAAAAAAAAAAATTATTTTTCTCCGATTTTGGTCCGGATGATTTTTGTAATCCGTCTATTGCTATAATCAGTGAGTCCGTGGTTATATAATATAGGATTTTTTTCAACCTCTGCAATAAACTCCACATAAAATTTAATATTGTCTTTAATTTTTGCAAACCACTGCGCCACAAAAAACGAACGCGTTCGATCTTGAATACATTTAGAGAGGCTAACGTCTCGCCACAAACAGCATCCGCTTCAAACGTGTCCTTGGTGTGCGTGCTTGCGCGCAAATATAGGGGGGCGTTAAATGTGTCGCCTTTCAAATGTGGCGCCACAGTTATCGCAATACAAATGTACATCTGGTGTGCGGCCTCACTAATATAAATGTATAATCATATTGGGTGATTCTCATCCCGTTTAGAATAATGGATTGTCTTATAAAATAATATTCAATTCCTCAGGTACCGTAGCATCGGCCGCAACTGCAGTCTTCAGTTTCCGCTCTTCTCGTCCGACTGAGCCAACTCGCTTCATCTGCAATCATCCCTTTGTCTACTTCATCTACGACAAGATCTCAAACGCAGTCACTTTCATGGGGGTGTTCAGAGAGCCCAAGATGATGTCTTAGATACAACACACAATAGCTCTATGGATCTTTCACGAAGAGCTCCGTTCTAACCTCATTTTCTGTTGAATGCTTAGTTTATGAGAAAGAGGGAAAAGTTACAAAAGATCTATCGTTGGTATCCATTATGTACATTAGATATAAATTCCATGGTTCATCCACTGGGAGATCCATTCTAACCTCACTTTCTCTTGAAATACGGAGGGGTTACAAATATCTATCAGCCTTACACCTGTACATTACCATATATGTGTCTTAGAAACACACAAATCTTTGTGGATCTGCTACTGAGACGTCCGTTCTAGCCTCACTTTCTGTTGCATGCTGGGTTGGTACTGGGTAAGTAAAGTCCGATCGAAAACATAAACATTTGCTTACACATTACTGTAAACATTGGCAATGGGGGCATGTCCTTTCTGCAGACGCATTAAAAAATGTGCAAGGCCACACCCCCATTGCCAATGTTTATAGTAATGTGTGAGCAAATGTTCATGTTTACTGTCGGAGGAGACCCTGCTTTACAATGGTTCAATTTGTATTATTATCAATGTATACAACAAAGTTTCTGCCATTATGCATGTTTAGATTTAACTTGTGCTAAATAATTATGATGTCTTGGAATTAAGACAAACTCTCTCTTCTCTAGGTCTATATCTATGGTATAATACAAACTCTCTCTTTTTTAGATCTGTATCTATGATATAATACAAACTCTCTCTTTTTCTAGATCTGTGTATGATATTATGTATGTTGTAAAGTTAGGATAGCAGCTGTTAGTAGACGTAAATCACTTCAAAATATCACATTAGGGTGATCAAATTTCTGTAGGAATCTCAAATTTTCTTTTGTAAGGATTTGAATATGTATTGTAAAAACCAGTGAGAAATAGGATATTTTTGAGGTTAGCAAACTTTTCTGAGTTGAGACAATGACATTACAAACTTTAGTTGTTGAGATCTCAAAAGTGGCAAGCAAAGTGAGAAAATGTATTATTTACATGGAAAACATTAGTAAAAGCTAAGGAATAACATTTCATTCGTAAATACATGCAAATTACTTATCAGTTTGTGGCTGGCAGTGGCAAAAACATTGGGAATGTATGGCGAGCCATATGCTGAAATAGGCCAAAACCAAATGATCTTTTATAGCTAAGTCTGTTGGCCCCATAAAAAAAATTTGACCGGTTAAATAACTATAATTTAATCGTTTTGCCTTTAATAATGAGCGGCTCTGGAATTTTCGTTTTGCCACCGCCAGCCGCATACAACATTATTATGTCAATAGTTTTCCCAAGATTTTAAGCGCCGTTAGAGAGAGTTGTACAGTGAAATCCTTTGAAGTTTGGTTTTTTTGGTCCCTTGGCCCAATTTTTCCTATAAGGTTTTCCTGCCCTCTCATTGCCCGGGTGTCCCAACGGCGGGTTCGGTAAAAATTTTCAATTTTTTTTAAATGCGATTTTAACCCTTATGTATAAAGAAACTGTATGAAGGACAAGGTCAGAATCGCTTGCGCCAATATCATTCTGTTGTAGCCGATGGTTTCATTCATGTAGCAACACTACAATATTTTAAAATGTGTTATCTGTGACTTGTCAAAAACTGTCAAAACTGAATTTTTCGCTTTTGGGTTCATTTTCAAATGCATATATGCAATGCAATCATTTTCATATATGCAATCATTTTCAAATGCATATATATTTATTTATTGGCCAACACCTTTGAATTGTGTTTTTTGACGTAGGATGTCTATGCAGGTTTGTGTAGAAATAAAAACATCAGTTCATTTCAAGTCAGGAAGGTAATTTCCACACGGTTTTTTTCAAATACACCTGGCCTCTGAAAGGTTTCTTGCTGCGTTTTGTGAGATCGTATGTCTATATCTTTGCAATAATTTTATGACAATTATTGTTTTCTGAAATATTTTATGACAGTGCTTGGAGCATGCAACTTTATATTACGTGCCTAATTTATTAATATTTCTTTGTTTTATCATCTGATCATATTCCATATAGATTTTAAGTTACATTATTAGTGTTATTTATACTGGATTATAATAAAAAGACAACACGCAAGCGGCTTAGAAAATGGAAAACAAAAAATTAAATAAGTCACATTTCTATCTGCACCAATTTGCGACCATTTTTGTTAAAAAGTTTTCAAAACCAAATTATAAAAATGTTTTCCAATTATTTAATCTTTATTTCTAATTTTTTTATACTTTCACATACTTAAGTGTTTTAGGTTAGTAAAAAATTATTGGTATGTGACTGCTAATGTAATCTTATGTTTTTTAAATGTAAATAATAAAATAAATGTGTTACCAAATTACTTTTGTGCTTTTTCGAAATAAAAATGTGCATCTCAACCTTCCACTTTACCAATCAACCTCGTCTTCACAAGACCTAAATTAGGGATGATATAGTCCTGCTAGCTTCGGGCCCGAAATTGGAAGCGATGTGGATCCCAACTTTCCTATTCCCATCTTCTCCCCCTTCCCACCTTTTTCAGTCTTGAAACATATCCCTAATTGGAAATGCCATAGTCCCAATGGCTCCAGACAGATGTAACTCTTGCGCAGTATCACAAAGAACATGAAAAAATTAAAACTTTGGAAATGTCGGATTATAATAAAATATGAAGTGACTAGGATCAATGATTGTTACGGGCATCTTACGTGATTGATTTTAAAGTGTTGGGGTGCCATCCTGCCTTTTTCAGTAGAAACAAAAAAGAAACAATGAGAACTGCTTCCCTCAGGTTGTGTCCCCAATGTACAGGCAATTTGGGAATGAAGGTGTTACAAATTCATGATTCAAAAGCAAAGTTTTCAATCTGCAATTAAAGGTTATATTGTGAAAATAAAAACATGTTACACGTACAACACCCTACATCCTAATCTGAATCATTTTACCAAGATCCACAATTCAGGCGATCACACAATTAGTGATCCATGTTTCCATATTATAGTGTTGTAAAGGACCTTGGATGAGACCTGCAACTCTCCTCCAAGTATGGCGCATTCCCACCAGGCAGCAAACAGCTTACTATTCCATCCAGATTTCAGGTGGGGTTGAAAATAATTTCTTTTTGCTGTGTTGGTGAGATTGTCATCACAATATGCCAGAAAATTGCCTCGCCGGCATTCAAAAACGCAGCCGAGGAGCTCCGGTCATTCCGTGTTTTTGGCAAAGAATGACGTTTTCTTTTCTTGTCACTGACATCTCCATAGACAAACTGGTGATACCAGTGCATAAAACACAAAGACAATTTACTGCCTGTGAATGTAGGTACTCCTTCATGGTTGCATAATTTATATGTAACAAATTTTTAAATGAAACAAGCAATTTATGTATAAAATTTATTAGTATGACCTAACTCACTTTTCGCACAGTCTTGATAATAATTATTTGTAGAAAGTTTACAAAACAATAATATGGAAATCTGTAATAAATGAAAAAAAAATCAGCTACTATCCTACATGAAAAATTAGAACAGATTCTAACCTTAAAAAAATAAAGTGAGAACTTGAATCCCTTTCAACAATTTATAAAAATGATTTGCATATCATAGAAACAATGTTACATGCTAATAAACTGCATGTGCAAAATACTTCATAGAGCTGGTACATTAATAAAAAAAGCATTTGGTTAACCGGTGAGAGGCCGGGACCCGGAATATGCGGGCCTACAATGCGCATGCGCGAGAAAATAATTCAAATATTTGAATAATATTGTCTTTGAAAAACTTTTGGTCTGTGATTTTGACCCTTATATGTACGAATTTGTATGAAAAACAGTGTCAAAATCGCTTGCGCCATCATTACTCTAGGTAGTGTTAAAGATTTCTCTCGAATTGACACACTGGATTATTTTTAAAACGATTTCTTCTATGACGATGCGCTGTCAGATTTTGCCGCGGAATTAACGGTCGTAATTACTGCGTGTATCGCGAATAAAACGTCGTAAAACCTATTAATTTACGTAATAAATGCAAGTAATGTGATTTTAGTGGATAGTTTATTGAGTTGTGAACGTGTTTCAGTCAATAAAATATACAATAGCTTAAAATTTATCAACAAAACATTCAATTCAAAATTCAAAGTGGTGGTTTTTTGGTGTAGTTCCGCGAATTTCCGCAAAATGTTCCGACATCTGACCGGTTAAACATTATAGAATAATATTTTACTTATAACTTTAAAAAATACTGGCATTATAGTATCTATCTCTCGCAAGTAAAAGCTCAGTACGGAGGTGATGAAAATGATATATTTAATTCTTAATTAAAAAATATTATAATACGCCTTCTCACCATTGATCATGTTTGTGACTATTGTATCATGAGGCTGGGTATAAATAGGAGAAAAAATGCGCAAGCAGAACAAATAATTATGGGAAAGGGATGAAGCATTCGCTTCTTTCGAAGTATTTTAACAATGTAAAGTACTTTAGAATATTTCTTTAGAGGCATTTTAACAATGCAAAATGTTTCTTTAGAAGGATTTTAACAATGCAAAATGTTTCTTTAGAAAGACTTTAACAAGGTAAAATGTTTCTTTAGAAGGACTTTAAAAAGGTAAAATGTTTCTTTAGAAGGACTTTAACAAGATAAAATGTTTCGCTGGATGAAATAAAAAATGCATTAGGTGTTGCTTCATAAGGTTAATAACAAATTTCATGTTACAAATTAAACATGGTTCATTAAATACATTTGTTTTAACCCGTCTGCTTATTTAGGAATAAAAACATCCCAAAACACGTAATCGCATTATACTTTCATAAGACCAAATAGGTCCCGAGCGACCTTACATTTTAAAAGCTATATATCTCTCTTTCTCTCATGCAAACATATGTATTTTTTTAACCAGAAAGAGAACAAAATAATGCTTTTTATTGTCTTAGAAATATGAAAGCTATCTTGCATAGATATTTTACAATCTCAATCCAAAGTGACAATTTCTGATTTTTCGGCTGATCTGAGGCTTCCAGATTGTGAGGTACGAATATATTGAACCAAGCAGACGGGTTAAACCATAGGCTTTACACAGTTTTTCCAAACTCATTTTCTAATATGTAGATGGTTTTAAAAAATCAACAACCTTGTATGGGTGGGTTATTTTATCTCATAGTTGGTACATAAGGTTTTTTTAATGGGAGGACTATTATTTTATTACTCTTAAGATTAAATAATAGTGCAGTCTTCTTAAAGTTGTCCCACCTCATAAAGGTAAGCACCAAGCAGCTTGGTCTGGAAAAATAAAAACGAAAATATTAATAATAAAATTGGACAATTGAACTGGGACAATTCCGCTGGGCAGCAAAAGTGTACACCTTTTGGCACGCAATTCTTTTAGGGCCGCAAACTCTCCCTTTGAGATGTTTGGTGGGTTATTTTGGCTCTTTTAAAAATATTGCAAGTCTTTGTCGTATGTCCTCTGCTTGCCTCTCTGACATTTTGTAGACTTTCATCAATGTAGTACTGTCACTAAACCACATTTAATTGATTTGTTAGGTATCTTTTTGGATATCTACATGCTAATTCGCATCACCACCCAGCGCAGAAGAGAGGACTTATCCATACGTTGGACGATCGATCCATTATCCGTTGTTGGGACGATCTCCAAAAGGATATCAGAACATTTTCGAGCATGTAAACTTGGCCACTTATTCCCCCCTAAATATAACGATCTGTAGAAGTAATGCTCTCTGCAATACCAACAAGATTAGATAAGGGAAGAGATGGAAGGATGGATGGAATGACTCACCCCTTCGATGTAGTTGCGGATGTCGATCTTCTCGTTCTGGGAGTGCGCCATGTCGTTGCCAGAACCGACGGGGAGCAGCAGCACATTCTTGCCGGAGGCTTCCTGCAGGGTCAGGGTCACTGGGATGGAGCCACCTTCGCGGCACATGTCGGGTTCCACCTGCACAAGGAATCGCCATGTTAATCATTTCACAATAATTGTCCTGGTCCTTAACCCAGGACTTTCTACGTATAAAAATGGTACCAGTCAGTACTTTCAAGTCTGTGGAAGAATTAGGAAGATCATTCTTCTCGTGCGTTTTTCCGCTTTATACGAGTGCAAAAGCAAAGTGAACAATTTTCTCCAAATTGCAGCGATGGGGTTAATTTAAATTAATTCACCTTGTAGACGTGTTTGGTGGCCTTAGCCGCAGCCCTGTAGTGTTCGTGGTTGGGATCCGCAGTCCAGGGTTTGCCCCCGTGCACCATGTAGGCCTTCATGTTGTTGGGGGAGCCCCTCTCAGCCCACTGGAAAAAGAAATAGAAATATATTAGAACACATATAGTTTTGTCAATTAAGAGTTGAAAATATTAAAAATGGAACTACAAAATTTCTAGGCTGGCAACAACAATTTAACTGTCAAATATTCTTTTAAAGCGCAATGACAATGAATATATAGAACACTGTAAATCACATTTAAAAAAACATTTTTATTCTTAAAGAAACAAATATAAATCGAAGAATCACTGTTGTTAAGGTACCTACTTATTGACATAAATTTGTTAAATTGTGTTTTATTTTAATTTATGTTAAATTAAATTAAAGCAAATCACTTTGTAAAACGGTAGTTAGAAAGGAAGAATCACTAATGGTGAGTTTAGTTACACTACTTTTAGAACTGAAGGAGTTAAATATATTCAGAACTAAAAGTCTCGAAAACCCTTCTGGACGGAAGGAGAAAGACTCCTTCGAACACCTCTCACCCCAGAAGATAGGTGGAAGCTTGAGTGGCAATCAGCTAACGTCAAAAACGCCGATCTCGTGCAAGACCCCACTGAGAGACAGCCTGGGTTCTCATTGCCTCGCAAACTCTGGACTGCCATCAATAGAATAAGGTGCTCCCATAGCCGTTGTGCTCACATGATGCATAGATGGGGCCTTAAAGAGTCGGCGACGTGTGAATGCGGTGCGGTGCAGACCACCGAACATGTGGTCAACGAATGCCCGCTCCATTCATTCCCCGGCGGGATTTATGAGGTCCACAGGGCAACGCCTGAGGCCCTAGACTGGCTCGCAGACCTAGATGTCCCCCTCTGACCCCCACCATACGAAAGAAGAAGAAGAAGAACTAAAATTAGAGACATGATCTAAAGTCCAACGCTAGGTACTTAATCTAGTATTAAATAAATGTGAGCAATTTCTAACTGTGCTTTATATTTTATTACAATATTGATATTCTTCATTATTTTAACACAAAATTAATTGCAAAGGTATAAATATACAGCAATTAAAAAAACTATTTTTTCACCGTTATGCCTTTTTAATTTTCTACTAAAATGTGATAGACACACAACATGATAGCCAACATCCGTTGAACGGACAGGGCACGAGAAGAAGAAAACAAAAATGTAAATTACACAGCTCTAAATTTCCACCATGAGTTATATTTTTATTATTGCCATTTGAACAACAGTGGTGCCCTCCTATGTTTTCTACTCTTATTTGACATAAACTATTTGCAGTGGTTACATAACGAAATACATAAATTACAATGAAATTATAAAAAGAGAAAGTAAAAAGATTCTCTAGCTTGTTACAAACATGACGTTGACCATTAATATTCTTTGGTCACTTCCTCATTGCTGAGGATCATGACTTCCACTCCAATTTCCCTGATGGACAAGCATCTTCCACTTCTCGCATTCCTGCGCTACGCGGAGAGCCCCGGACACCACTATTCCGGACGCCTGTGATATTTGATTACTCTAGCGCATCGGTGATCTACCTCTGCTTCTCCTGCCTTCCACTTTGCCAGTGAACATGGTTCTCCAGGATCAAATACTGTTTGGCGAGCAACTTGTCCAAAATATCTCAAAATACGCTGTAGGCAAATGCTTATTGTGATTGTCTAACACTTCCAAAATGGTAATATTAGTGCGCCTGATTGTCTGAGGTCTTCAATCCGTTTCCTTTCGCTAGCTCGTCTTTTTAGTGTTTCCACACCATAGAGAAATATTAGGAAAATCATATATGCCAAAAACACTTACTTTGCACTTCTCTTGTTAGAAGCCAACTAGAATTCAACTCCACCATTTGGAATCCGTATTACAGTACACATGAAAATTCTCTTGAGCGTGTCCAACATAAATTCTTACGTCACATTAATTTTAAATTGGGAATATCCATTTAAAACATTAATTATTTCTCCCTGTTACATATACTGGGACTTGATACTTGCACGTTAAAAGAAAGAAGAATTTGTTCTGACTTATTTTATTTATTTAAAATTGTTAATAACTTGTTGAACTCCCCTGAACTTTTCTCGTTAATATGTTTTCATGTACCGAGTAGATCAGTTCGTCGCAAATTACCTTACCATTGTAACAATACAGGATCTATTATGAATTATATTCCATAATAAATCGCCTGCATATACTTGGTAATAAATATGTTGTTGACGATGCGATAAATATTTATTTATTTATTAACGGTATAAATATACCATAAATACATATTACATGTCACAAAATATTAGTTGTAGGTACATAAGAAATAATTATAAAAAAGAGATAAGTTAATTGTGGCATTTGATTAAGAAATGACACAAAGGGCTACAATTACATTCAATACTATAGTATAAATAAAATTAATATTGATTGAAGATATATGATAGAATAGCCTTCTTGTACCTAGCTTCCGTGCAGTTAAATAGATCCGCCACATCTGCGTATCTTTTACTAACTTCATGTAATCTAGGTAAAAGCGAGTGTTTCGTGTACTTAGTTCTGTTGTTGTTACATTGAAACAAGATTTTGGAGCGAGTTGCTCTACTGGGTATATGAAATTCGATGAGCTTAGTTAAATCAGGGCTGTCTATTTTACCATTTACAATTTTGAACATAAATATTAAGTCGGATATAATTCTTCGATCTGAGAGATTTAATAAATTTAATTCTTCCATCAAGTAGTTATAATTTATGTTTTCAATGGGAATACCGAGTTTAAAATTTATGTCTTAGAAATTTGTGTTGAATTTTTTCGATTGTATCTGAATGTAATTTAAAATGGGGGGACCAGATCGAGGAGTTATATTCGACTTGACTACGTACTAAGGATGTATACAAAATTTTTACAGTTGAAATATTCCTAAAACCTCTGGTATTTCGAAAGATTAATAATATTGAAAGATTATCAACATACAAACATTATTTAATTAAAGCTATTTGTCAGCGCTTCTCAGTTAGATTATAATCAAATATACTATGAATATTCTTCATAAATATGGAATTTATAATTATGGAATTTTAAAATATCTTGAATACGAGGTTTTCTTTTCCTACACATTGTATTTTTAATGGCTAACTATTTTTTGTACTTTATGCTGTCACTTCAATATCACTTATTAATTTTTTGTCATAAATTTTTTTTTTATTAACTATGTTATATTCTGTATATCCATTTCAAATTATTGTAATTCCTATGTAAAAGCCTTTAATTGACATTCATAAAAAACAAATAAATATTAACCTATAGAGCCTCTATATTTTGAAATGAACATATTTCTCTTAGGCGAATTGTCAAAATGGTGATTGCGCGGGTATTTACTTATTTTCGTTTACTTTCGATTCCAGATAAATTCGCCGTTTTTGAACATATTTCAAAATAAAATACCGTTTTTAAAATCAGAGGAAAGAATATTTCAGATTTTAGTATTACAAATCAACACATGCAATCAAAAATATTAAAATTTTGAACATTCAAATTTGCAAACCACAATAAACATTTTTCAAATACTAAATAAAACAAATAAGAATTATTAAAAAAAATTCAGAAATGTCTGTGGTAAACTTTTAAATTCAAATACAAAGCGTGGTGTTCTCTCTTTCGAACACTGTTTAAATGATATACCATGACTTTTAGGAGTCCACGTCAGACTGGGAGAAATATCTCCCAAAAAGACTATAGGTGATTGAAGTCTGGGAGAAATATCTCCGGAAATTGCTGTAGGGGTTAAGCAACTTTTGGTGATGTACAAAGGACTAACCTTGGCATTGATGTAGTCCACAACGAGCTTGGAGACCTCATTGGGAGTCTGGTGGGGAACAATTCTGATGGAGAACTTGCCAGTAACCTTTCCGGGGATCACCGTCTTGGTTCCTGCTTCATGGACGGCACCTGAGATCATCAAAATAAGACTATGAACATCATGGAAGATAACCTTTTATTCTATAACATCAATATTTCCGAAATAGCTCAATTTTGTAGGTGTATGGTGTTGAAATAAACAGGTGTATCTATCAATAATGTTGACAATGGCGGTAATGACGTTGAAACAATGAAGCATTTTTCCAGTTTTTTTTTTTTTAACAATAGCTCCACACAAGAGGCCCTGAGGAAAACAATTTCCTTCGGGGCCTGTGTCATCTTTGGGGATGCTGTGTGGTGTCTTTTGAGGGAAAGGAAGAAGAGGAAATTCTGAGAAGGAAAAAGGTATGAAGGGTGGGTGGGAATCTGGGGGTCGATGTTAATAGTATCCCAGGAGTACAGACATTTGGATCCATTTCTCCCATTGCGGTGCAAGGCGATGAGTCAAGAGAGTCCAGCTGGAGAAGTCAAAAGATCTCCCTCAACCAGTCTCATCCGATCTGGCCCAAACTCATCCGCATCCAAGACCTAGACAAACCTCACCCCATGAACCCGGGCACCCCTGCTAAGTTACCAAACGTAGCGAACCACTTGGGGTGACCTGGCAGGGGTGTTACCCATACCCGCCTCCAAAATTGAAAGATTGTTAGACATTAGTTACATATTTCTAATTAAAGGAAAACAATCACTTTGTTTGTAACCACAATTTATTGATTTAATTTTTATTTACCGACCGGTTTCGCTTAATACAAGCATCTTCAGGGTATAAATTAAAACTGATGAAAAAATACATTGTGTGAGCTTATATATACATACAGACAGAGACAAAACATAATATAAAGTAAGAGTAAGAGAGTGTAATTAACATCCTACATAGTGATAGAGAGAAAGAGACGGGTATATCTAATGAATAATTACATTATATCTACCGGGACAAAACGTCATTTGAACAGGTGATTAAGGAATAAAGTGGCTACGGGTTTTTTTAGTTTATGGGAAATATTCCTAATATCGTTTTGTCCCGGTAGATATAATGTAATTATTCATTAGATATACCCGTCTCTTTCTCTCTATCACTATGTAGGATGTTAATTACACTCTCTTACTCTTACTTTATATTATGTTTTGTCTCTGTCTGTATGTATATATAAGCTCACACAATGTATTTTTTCATCAGTTTTAATTTATACCCTGAAGATGCTTGTATTAAGCGAAACCGGTCGGTAAATAAAAATTAAATCAATAAATCGTGGTTACAAAGTGATTGTTTTCCTTTAATTAATATGTCAAATCACAAAGTGACTGCTTTCTACCAAAACATATTTCTAAGTTCATACATAGCTCATAGTATAAATAAATAATTTTTTTCTTAATACATATTTACAAATTTCCTGATAATTCCCGATTTTCCAGGTCTGTTGCTACCCTGTTATTGTTAAGATTGGTACACAATCTGATATGAATTATGCCACGGAGTGTCAAAAAACAACTTGACATACTCAACAACGCAGATAAACATATGTTTTTTTTAATTTCCCAATATGTGTAGTGGAATACTATCGACAGCTAAGTTAAGCATGTTAAGATCTGTAATATGAATTTTAAGGTTAAGATTTTAAATTTGGAACACCCATTTTTCAGAATGTGAATTGCAAAATAAATTAAATTATTTCTGTACTATGTTCAATATATTTTTATTCATCCCTGAGGAAGGTTCAGGACGAACCGAAACCGATTGGATTTACTCAAATATATAAGTGGTTTAAGCAAAGTCAAATTGTTTCATTTATATAAATTAAATTTATTATTTTGTAGGCCTATTACCTTGGATTCCGTGGATAGAGAGAGATGGGTAGCGCCATCTGTACATCAGTAGCTGTTTCTTGTCTCCTTTGTGGGCCAGGGCGTTGACCCCTAGTCCTTTCCTGTCAAAAAATAAATACAGAAATTATAACAGCTGATTATTTAACCCTTTTTCATCAGGTTTTAGAGCGTGTTCACACACAGCTATAATATGCGTGGGATGGCGTATTTCAGCATATCGCTTGCCATTCCAATTGGGAATGTACGGCGAGCGATATGCTGAAATACTCCATCCCACACATATTATAGCTGTGTCTGAACACGCTCTTATACAATACGAATAATATATTTATTCAGAAAATGTTTCAACATGGAAATGTGTAATAAGATCCAAAACTCTTTTTACCGTAAGACCGGATTATTTTGACCTTTAAGTGTTTATAATAAACATATTAAAATAGTTATAAATGATTTTTCAACGGTTTTTGGGTTGCTTTAGCGACAGATTTAAAGATAATAAATCAAAAACTCTGTTCGTCTTTTGGCTCCGGGATGATGCGAGAGTAAATATTTGTTTTTGGTCAAAGTCAGCATGATGGTCAAAATTAGCAGGTCTTACGGTTGCACGGTAAGTGGAAGGTTAACAAGCATAACTTTATTTATCAGAGACACACAGTTTATAGAGGCTGTAAAGCTGTGAATGTAAATTAATTAATAATAAATTACACAGATAAGAAGAAAGAAAACAAATAAAGTTATTCAATTTTCAAATTCCACTATAAATAATGTACGAAAACAAGGTGTTAAAATCGGCCTGTTTTAGATTTTAATCAAATTGTGATCAGCTGACAAGCATTACAGTATGACTTACAACGTTATGTCTGACAGATGATCACAATTTGATCTAAAGCTTAAACGGGCCGAGAATCGGGGACTGTTCTAACGCCAGCAATTCAAAATGGCACCGTTAATTATTTATTAGGAGTTTGAAGCATCACGATCAAAGATATTGAAATATAAGTAGAAGTGCTATCTGCAGTTTTTACTACGTGGGACTGCGCTTCCGGGTGTCGCCGATATTGTTTACCAATTAACAAATAAACTAAATGAACGAATAAATAACGAATAATCCAAACGAATGTTAAACTAAATGAACGAATTCTTTGCGTATTCAAACAATATTGTTAATCAATACTAATGGACATCTTCAAAAAATCAATGAAATGAACAAATTATTTTTAAACCACTGGCGTTTTTTACGCTCTTGTTCTTTATAGGTTTTATATTGTGTGATCTTGCAGTTGGAGATTTTCTATGCTACTCGCCTTTGCAAATTAAACACTTTTTGCATTTGTCTGATCGTACTTTTTATATTTCTTGATTTTCATCCAAAAAAAATATTACAGTAGTGGCTAGGGTTTTAAAATGGAACACATTTTTTCTCCTAAGACAAAGAAGCTACATTCTTTTTTTTTATAGAACTAATTCGAATAGAAAGAAAATAATAAAATTAGGTAGGTACTTGCCTAGAAGTAATCCCATAGAACAAGTACCTACTTAATAAATATCAATTTTAACCAACCACTCTAATTAGGGCGTAGTCTGCCGACAGTTGCGCGGACACCATAGCATATCTCTTTTGTATTTGAATATCTTTGATCACGATATATAGATATATGTGTACAGTGGAGTTATATAAATTACATATCGGTACAGAAATTATTTAAAAATGGCAATCTCACCAAAGAAGAAGCTAGTTCTTGTGCTTGATGAGCGAGTTACACTAATTATAACTGAAATAGAATAACATTATGCAATAGGTAAGTATATAATAGGATCAATTGAGACTGGATTATCTATACGTGTAGGTGTACATACATAGGATACGGTTACATACTAAAATATTGTGCACTTAGGAGAAATTCGAAAAATCTAAATAAAATAGAGATGAATAAAGATTAATAATAATTAGAAAGAAAGAGAAAAACAGGTAATTATTTTGTTAGTTTAGTCTTGAAAGATAATATCTTATTAAATTAAATGAGGACAATATTAACGAAACTCAATTGAAAATCTGGAGACAGATAAATCAGAAAAAGATATTATCACCTTTGGACGTCAAACCCAGGATCTTTGGTCACAGCCATAACCACTGAGCTAGGTGTCTCTAACCGATTCTGTCATTTTTTAAAATATGCATTAACCTGTTGAGGTCCTGGCTTTTTCCAGAAAAACACGGAAATTTCACGATCTTCAATTGAATGTTTTGTGGATTAAATTTAACCTATCGTATATTTTATTGACTGAAACACATTCCTAGAACAATAAACTATTTACCAAAATAACATTACTTGCGTAATTACGTAAATTGATAGGTTTTATGATGTTTTATTCGAGGTACACGCATGTCACGCATCGGCAATGTGACGCGGCCGCCAAAATGACAGTTGGAGATGCCCACAGACAAAAATTATTTTTAAATATTGTGTGGCTACTAAATGAATGAAATCTTTACCCATACCATAGGGAATGTTGGCGGCAGTGATTCTGACACTTCCTTTACCGATTTTGTACATAGAAGGGTCAAAATAGTAGAAAGGAGATATTTTTTTTTCGCGCATGCGCAGAATCTTTTTACATCCCGGACTACGGAAAATTTAATATAAATTATTCGAAGTGACTTGTCTCATTGCGGGTTTCTCTATGGTAAAGTACGATAATAGAGCAAGCGTTTCTGACATTGTTCTTCATACACTTTCTGTATACATAAGGGTCAAAATTGCATTTCAAAATGCCGCGCCACCTCGCGGACACCGGTGTCCGAACGGCCCACAACGAGTTAAGAAAATGAAGATAATGTTGGTAGTTCTTAGTCGAAGTATGATACAGTTAAAAATGACCGAATTGGTTAGAGACACCTTAGCTCAGTGGTTAGAGCTGTGGCCCGGAAAGCTGAAGATCCCAGAGGTGCCAATATTTTTTCCCGATTTTTCTGTCTCCAGATTTTCGATTGTGTTTCGCTAATATTGTCTTAATTCAATTAAATATTACAATTTGAGGTTTACTCAAAGTTAAAACAAAAAATAGATAATATTTTAGTTAAAAAAAAAGAAATGTATATATATTAAACCCTACCTGTACTCTTCTACGTCGAACTCGATTTTCTCGTACATTTCTTCCTCTCCGGGGAACCTGGCGGCCACCGAGTCGTATAGTCCCGTTACCAGGATCTTACCGTCCTTGTCCACCAGCGTGTTCAGGAGGTAAACTAGATCCGCCATGGCTGCAAGAAGAATAAGTGGTTATATGTAGCTAGACCGCAAGCAAAAGCAGGGACGCAGAAAGGACACGATTTATTAGTAGACTTGCCACGCCGCATTCGCCTCATGCACTGCGCTTTATTCGAGACGAAACTGGGGAACTACAGTACAGAGAGGTTATCTTTAGAGAAGAACTTAAATTAAAAATTATTGGTAGATGATTAAATTTATAGAAAAATGAAATAATTCAACTTTGTATAAACCACTTATATGATGCGCAAATCCGACCGTTTTCGGAACAAACGTTCCTTCGTCAGGGAAAGCTTATACAGATTAAATTTATAGGCATACTATGCAATATAAAATTTAACCCAATCATAAAATTTACAATTTTTTTTGCTTGCCCCGAGTTTTTGAGTCCATGAGCAGTGTCGACTGCTAAAGGTACCCGAGGTACCGACCCCTAAAGGTACGTTCACATTAATCAAGTAGTAAGTCCAGCAGCGAGTACACTCGCTACTTGACTCGCCGAAAATCGTTCGCATTACTTTCAAGTAGAATATATTTGTGCCCGCCGCCCGTTGTAAGATGACGGCGGATGACGGGTGCTACAATGCAAAGTAAATACGCTAATTAAGCTTATTTTAATGTTTATTTTAGAAGAGGTGGAAGAATAAATTAGTCAGATGAAAATACATAAACTATGGACACGAAAAGATTAATAGCAGCATTAATAAATGAATTTAGGGTAGCATCTTCGTTTTATCACCACAAAATTTCCGTGCGTTCACAAATGAACATTGCTAAAATGGTCGGATCATGGCTGTCAGACCGCAGGGACGCGTGGTGGGGATCGCTACTCGCCGAAAAAATAGAACGAAATGGATTGAATCTACTAAAGAGCTGACTCTACCACTCTACTAAAATTACAGTGTTTGGACACATTTAGTTACTACTATACTCTCCACTCGACTAAAATACTTGATCAATCAGAAAGGGGCTTAAGGGTCATTTGGACATTGACCTCCAAAATTTTAAGTTGATATTTCAAATAAAATAGTTAAATTCATAATTAATTTAATTAAGTCAGTGCCAAAATAGCGTACAGCGGCATTAGTGATATCTAACGACTTTCAAAAATTAGTTATGACTATTCTGCATCTATGTACCTACATTCGGTCAATTCAGAAATGACCAGCATTATTTTCTTCCTACATTTGTGCCATACAGTAAACTAGATGACACTATGTAGTCACTTCGGTTGAACAGGGTTCTAACTTCGCAATACCTTGTTCTGAGATATGACGTATCAAAGTTTGCGAACAATTTCACATTATCTGTATATTTATATATACCAATTTCTGATTTTGAGGATGAATATCGTGTAAAGTATTTTAAGTGAACATATTTCAAAGGAATTATTTAAATAGGACATAACTTACCATTTTAGAACACACCTACACATGCTGATAGAACCATACGGAACCAGCTAGGGCATAATGATTCATTGCACAAGGTTCTAACTACATTTTCCTAGTGCAATTCCAAGCAAGGGCCACATACAATTTAAATATTTTCTATTCAAATATGATAAATCAAAATACTTTACACAAGATTGTACCTCAAAATCAAAAATTGTTAAATAGATTATGAAAATTCGTCTTTGCAAACTTTGAGACCTCAGAACATGGTAAGGCAAAGTTAGAACCTTATCCAACCAAGGTGACGAACCACACTGCGCCTCGTAACAACGATCAACCGCCAGATACAAACAAAATAGAGAATGTAAGTGATGTTAGAACCCTGTAACATAATTGGAACTTGATTTTAGAATTTCTTCATACAAGTATCTTCTGAAAATTATTTTGGTTATAGAAATGACCAAAAGAAATGGTTTTGCATTCAAAGGTCATTTTATGAGGTGACGAGTGTAGGCAAACTCACAAACTGGTTGAAGTTTGGGTCATGTCCATGACAAAGCACAATATTATTTAAAAAAAAAAAACGATTTCCTCACCTTCATGAACGGTCCCGCCCATAACTCCGCTGTGCAGATCCTGGGCTGCGCACTCCAGCTCCACGAAGAAGTAACAGATGCCCCTCAGGCCGTAGGTCAGGCAGGGTTTGGTGGTGCCCAGCCAATAGTTGTCGGAGATGCACACGTAGTCAATGTCCTCGAAGAACCCTTCCGGCTGCATCTTCTCGATTAGCAGCTCATCCAGGCCCTCGGAGCCGGACTCCTCCATGCCCTCGAAGATGAACTTGATGTTGACGGGCACCTGGGAAAGAGAAGAAATTGTTAGAAAATATTTATCTGCATGATTTCCTTCTTTGGTTTTTTTTTTCTTTTTTTTTTTTTTTTTTTTTTATTAATAAAATTCCTTTATTATTTATTTACAGTTTTTTACATTTTTAAATTAAGTCCCGTTAAACTGATTGATATCAGTTTGTCAACGGGTTCTTTTGACAATTACTTTTTTTAAATTGAGACAGGTACATAAAATAAACAGGTACATGAAAAAAATTAATTGTTAATAAAATTTAAAGAGAAATACAGATCAGAGAAAATGAAAGAAAATAAAAAGAAAAGACAAGAGAAAATAATAATGGAAAAAAACATTAAAACGAAAAGCGGAAATAACAGAAATTAGTACAAAAAAGTTCTTTCACTTTAACCATTTTTTTAGCGTACATTTCCTTCTGAAACTCAATTCACAGCTTTTTATTGCGTTGGGTAACATGTTGTAAATTATTGGAACAAGGTATTCTAGAGTTCTTTGACCGTATTTATTTAGGTATCTGGGAATTATAAGTCCATCATTTGCAGTTAGTCTTGTATTATGAACATGAACTACTAGTTTATTATATTCAGATTGAGATGTATGCTGACTCGCAATTTTAAGCCACAATATAGCACGAACAGATAATAAATTTACAGAGTTGTATAGTAATGATTTTGGTATGTCATGTCTTTGTTCGTATTCAGTTTTTTTTAATAATAATTTTACCAAAGAATATTGTACGTTTTGCACTGAAAGAAGATTTGTTTTTGTTGAATGTCCCCATGTGGTTAATCCATATCTTATTAGGGATTCCGCCAATGACATATATACTAATCTAAGAGTATTTAGTGGAACAAAAAACTTCAGTCTATAAAGTTTGCTCACTATAGCTCTAAGCCGTGTGCAAACTTTTTGTATGTGTACATCCCATTTAAAATTACAATCAATTGTTAAGCCTAGATATACGTATTTAGAGACTAGTTCAATATTTTTACATGAGCATGGTTGTATCACAGAATTATGGATGCAATTAAAATCATGAGAAACAATTTTAGGAGTTATGGTGATGTTGATCTGATGTGCATAAGCTTTGTTTTTTTAGCATTGATTATTAAACCTACATCATGTGACCATTTTTGAAGAGTGACAAAGTCTATTTGCAGTAAAGTACTTGCAATTAATAAATCCTCATGTGAAATAACTAATGCAGTATCGTCAGCATAAACATAATGTTTTACGTGAGAGAAAATCAATTTCATTGCAGTAACATATATAATATACAAGGTAGGACCTAGTATGGACCCTTGTGGTACGCCTGCGTAAACGTTCTTTTTTTTTGCTATAATGATCTAAAATTTTTACACAAATCTTTCTATTTTCAAAGTAATTAACAAATAATTTAAGTAGGTTTCCTGTAATTCCAATTTGTTCTAGAGTTTCTAGTAATTTACTATGATCAATTGCATCAAAGGCCTTTGAATTATCAATAAATAATACGAGTACATGCTTCCTTTTATTAAGATCATTATTAATTGTATTTGAAAATTCTTGAAGTAGTAGATCTGTGCTCTTTTTTTTCTGGAAACCATATTGATGGGTATCAATAATAGAAAATTTTTCAAGGTACTTTATTAGTTTTATAGATATATATTTTTTTCTAGGATCTTTCTTTTCTAGGTCATTTCCTTATTGCTGAGGATTGTAGCTCCCATTCTATTTTTCGTGGAGGACAAGGCTCCTCCACTCCTCTCAGAGCTGCGGACGCCGATGGCGAGAGGCTTCATGGTTTAACCTTTTACAGAATATGTCATTAAAGAATTTGCGATAACCGTGGACTGGTATTTCAAATTCTCACAGATATGCGTCATGTACACAAGAGTTATCTGAGAGCTTGTCTAAAAAGAGTTAACCCCTCCGCAACTTAAGCAGATATATGCGTTAGAAATACAGTCAAGTACAATAAGCGTGTTTATATGTCAATGTTTGTGTCTCCATAGAAACTGTTATAACTCCGTTATTCTTTTAGTGACATCCCTAAAACAAAAAGTAAAAGGTCGATAGTGGATCAAGCTGTACATCCCTATTCAAGTTGTCCATAGAAATACATAACAAGAATATTCTGTCATTCGTGCAATCTGACACATAATTTTTCCTGCCAAATTTCGGACCGGCGGCTCAACATTGTTAATTTTTATTAAACATTTTTATATGAAATGATGAAAAAGTGAGGTGACAAAGTGTTTATTATACATTTATACAATAGAATAAGTATTGTTGTTTACATAATCTGTGATTTTAGTACCGTTTTCATATAAAAATATCACGTGAGTCATTTTTACATTTTTTTAATGTTTGCATTCTAAATTTTAATATTTACAAAAGTTAATATTTATTTGTAATACAATAATTCGAAAGCTTATTTTGTAACCTTTCTAAAACAGTTTTTACTATACGGCTACGTTCATAAATGTTTAATTTATAGAGCTTTAATTGTGAAGCGGTAATAACACAAAGTTTTTGTAAAATGTCATTTTGTTTGAGACATCACAACCGAATATTCGCGAAAATTCGGAGGGGTTAAAGAATGAAATTGTATCTTTTTAACCCTTCAAAATTAGGGAGTATTTTATCAGTAGGTACTTCCACTTAATAAAATAAAATTCAAATAAATGGAATATTTGTGAATGTATCCGAAAATTAAAAACTTGTATCGAAAGGTGATAAATACGCTTTCAAATTCTATTATTAGAAAAAATCATGTAATTTTTTTAAAATTGAAAATATCAAATGCAAACATTAAAAAGTTTTAAAAATGGCTCACCTTACGTTTTTTCTAACTAAAATTACTGAATGAAAAAAAAAACACATATTTTATTAGACAAATGGATTTATAAACATTATTGTCACCTCACTTTGTCATTACATGTAAAAATAATTATTTAAAAATTCACAAAGTTTAATCATTTTTTTTTAAATTGCAGTTAGAAATTTTGGTTTCATAAAGATGTATTTATTTATTGAAAAATAAGAAATACATGAAAAACATAAGCTGCATATCTCACTAGGTCATTCCTGTATCGAGATATGCAGTTTTACAATGTAATTTAAAAAAAAAAACATACATATAAACTTAATAAAAATATAATTATAAACCCACAAAAGAAGCACTGAGAACAATTATTCAGACATGGATTATTAATAATTTAATTATAGCTGGGCAGTATGCTCATCGCTGTATATTTGAATTATTTTGTGGTTAACTTTACCACTGACAGGATATGAATATAAAGTAACTCAATTTTATAATATTTGTTGTTTTCTCTTTCCAATACCGTTTAGATAATAGGTTCTCAACGTGGGCGATACCGCCCCCTTGGGGGCTTTTCAAACATTCAGGGGGGCGGTAGAAGACCAAGAGAAAATTGGGGGGCATTTCAGACTTTCAGGGGGGCGGTAGGAGACCCAGAGAAACCCATCCCAATCCATCCAATCTTGCCCAATCCCATCCCATTAGGGGCCACCCATCCACAAAAATATTTTCCCTACCCATTACGCCCCCTCCGTTGTGGCAAATGTAACCCCATCGTGGAATTCCATTAAGCCCCCTCCGTCGTGGTATCCCGTTACGCCCCCTCTGTTGTGGCAAATGTAACCCTGTCGTAACCCATGTGAGCTGGGACAAATGTGGTCTCCAGTGATTAAACGGGTTGAATGACGTTTAAATTTTTTTGTTTGAGGGCCGGCGTAGTCCAGTGGTAAGGCTCTTGACTAGCGCACCGAAGATCGCGGGATCGAATCCCGGCATGGCAAATAAATTTTATTTGATTAATTTGTGTTATTTCACAATTTATTCATTTAAAATAATATATAGTATATTTGCGGCAGGTTCCAGAGTGGAAGATACTCTCAGTATCGCCCTGGTGTAAGACCATCATTCAGAATTGAAACGTTGCTTGAAATGGCATTAGCCGTGTTTGGTGACCAGATCTGAATAGCCAGGTACTTCCCCACCTCCCTCTTCCCTATCTCCTTCCCCTCTCCCCTGCCTTCAGCCTCACAACATACCCCAATTGGGGATGCCATAGTCCCACTGGCTCCAGACGGGAGCAGTTGGGACTCTTGTGCGGAATTCATGTAAAAAAAAAAAAAAAACACTGTGGTGGTTCCTAAACTGTAGACAATTTCATTATTTTTGAGAGCAGGTATCACTGGTCCAGGGCGTCCCTAGACTTCTCGTCATAGCTGAAATCTGGCAGGAAAGAGTTGTTGAATTTTTTGTAAAGTATTGTCACTACAATAGTAAATCATTATCATCATCACAAAAAAGAGAATTTCAAATACAATAACAAGCTAATACAATAAAGCTGAAAAGTTAATCTTTTATAGGCGTAAATAAGATAAAAAGGTTTATTGAATACAGCCAGTGATGTTTTTAATCTTTTTATGAAGCCACTGCATAATACGTTTACACGATAGATTGATTGATAGGTAATTGCTTTATAATTTACTAGTCATTGTGTGTATGACTTGGTAACACGAACGGAGACAGTAATGTGGATCAATTAGACTTAAAATTACTTCAGAGGATTTGTGTGGGAAATAGGGGGAAATTGTATAAGACATAAGAGTAAGAAAGCTGCTATGTCTTGGGACACATTATGGGAGGCACCAACTTTAACCTCTCATCTGTGGTTCACTCGCTGGCGGGCACAAAAAATGTGTTTTTTTTTAATGCGATTTTAACCCTTATGTATAAAGAAACTGTATTAACGACAAGGTCAGAATCGTGTGCGTCAACATCTTTATTGACGCAACAGTTGATTTGATTAATCTAGCTTCTTGGAATGATTTTAAATGAATTTTCTATGACTTTGCGGGTCACTTTTGGCTGCTGTCAGCAATGACGTTACATACTATATTAGACGAGGGGTAGAAATCTCAAAGTGGGAAGACAAGAACAATACAATTGTAACGATCTCGATATCTAGTACTTTAGTACTAAACTGCTACGCGTCGAGTGAGGTTGCGTCTTACCAGCACTTCTTACCTGTAAGTAAATTGCATTTTAAAAAGTGTCAAAATGCCCTCCTGTGTGATGAGAAAATGTTTCAATTACACGGCAAATAATAGTAAAGGCGAATGAATAACATTTCATTTGTAAGTACACGCAACTTACTTAATATTATTATCGATTATTATAAATATTACAATTAATTTTCATGTTTCCCGCTCGCGGTTTTAAACGTGATTAGAGAAAATTCAAGTCCTACTAAAGTAGAGGGTCTGGACGCGCAACAGCTAAATTTCTGTTGCTATGTAAACTTCACTGTTTTAAAATAGACTAACAGCCTAAACACTTGTTTATTTGTTTGCTTGCGATAAAACAACACATAAATCAGTAGTTCTAACAAGTATTGATGACAATCGCCACCATTTGAAAACTGTAATATTTATTGTATAGCTCGACATATCAAACTCCGACAGGCAGCAGGACCTTTTATTCTAGTGGGCCTCGAGAAAAGGAGACAGCGAACTGAGCGAACGTTTCATCAAAAAGTGACAAGCAATACACCGCCCGCTCATGTACTCATGTCATTCATACACACACATTATTTGATTGTCTGTCTTTATCACACAGGAATAAACTTTTGAATTAAGAAATTATACTGAAAATCGCTGAAAACAAAAGAGTGTTCCTTACTTTCCACATTATATTGTGAGTATATGAGACTATGGCGAGTCTATTTATTTATATAACGTCATTGGCTGTCAGTGGTAAAAATAACAATATTTTACATTTTCAAAAGAGCATCAATGCCATAATTTATTTGAAAACTCCTTTGAATTTTTTCTTCATGTAGGGAGTGTGTTTAGGTTTGTGTAGAAAAATAAAATCAGTTTAAATTCGATACATTTTTAGATTTTCACGGCCAAAAGTATTTTGATTATTTGTTTTTGGGGTGTGTTGCCATGTTGCGCTACCTCCTTCTTTAGCCAGCGTTTCGGACAGCGTTGCAGTGTCCATCATCACACATCTGTCCGATCTGCCCTGACACTTTCTTTGATTTTTTGTGAAGATTGTTTTGATGCCAAATTCCAATCAGTGAGGTTGCCAATTAACATTAATATGAGGGCTGGCCGTAAAATAAGGTCTCCGAGGTGCTGCGGTCACGAGGAACAAATTTACGCAAGATCCGGCAATACTGGTGTGAAGCCTGGTTCCCCTAGTTCACGGCGTCGCAGAAGTTCGCATCGGAGCTTCCGCTCGCCGCACCCGCCAGGTGTGAATTACGCTCTATAATCAGTTTTTTTGTGCAAAGAACAAAACCCTGGTAGAAATTCATTTTCAGCTACCTGAAGTGTACGAAAAACAGTGTATGAGTGCGAAAACGTGCGCAAATGGTGCAGAGAATTTAAAAACGTGCCGGACGGCCATCGATTTCAGACGAAAAAATTTCCAAAGTGGAAAAAACAATGATTCCAGATCGACGGGTGACAGTTTGGGAGCTCTGTGATATGATCCCTGATGTCAGTAAGACCACTATTGACAAGATTTTGACAGAACATTTGGGTGACCACAAAATCTGCCCAAGGTGGTCCCAAAATGCTCAACGAAGATCAAAAACAACAACGGGTTGAAGCAGCCCGCGAATTCTTTGAGCGCTGCGACATAATTCTTGGACTCATTTTTAACTGGGGACGAGATTCTTGGCGAAGAATTCTTGGACTCATTTGTAACTGGGGACGAGACCCAGGTCTGTATCCTGATACACCACAGGACACCAGAGAAAAAGTAACAATCCCAGAGGCGTCACTCAGATTCGTCAAAGCAAAGTTTAAAAACGAATTACAGTGGAAGCTCCATCGCGAACGGCTTCCACACCGAGACTAGGCGTCACAGAGGGTGCAGTGTGGTGGGGATTTGGCAAGGGGAAACCGAACTAAACGCCAGTGTTGCCCGATTGCGTGTAAAGTCGTTCCTCGCGACCACAGCACCTTGGAGACCTTATTTTACTGACATCACTATTAATATCACTGACATCAGAAGAGATAGACAAGCTCTAATGCAAAATCTGGGTATCATTTCGACAAGCTGGAAGCGAACCATTGAACAATCTTTTTGGCACCAGAAGGAAAAAGGGTCAAACTAAATACTGTAACAAAATATTTGATTTTGGATACAAGCCAAATGTTTTTTCATCCGATTTGGGATTTGCAGTTACGGTTATTACGCAATGAGGAATTACGGCGTCATTGTAAAAAGTACTAGTTATTCGTAAGCATATTTAATTTAATGCTGGACTGTCGAATTAATTTATTAACAAATCACTGAAAGGGACATGCCCACCTACCACGGATTGTTTACCTCGCCCTCATGGGCTCACTGAAAGGGACATGCCCACCTACCTCGGATTGTTTACCTCGCCCTCATGGGCTCACTGAAAGGGACATGCCCACCTACCTCACTGAAAACCGTGCGAGGCGAACTAGTTTTGGGTAGAGGGTTTTCAGCGACTTCTATTTCAGTATCAAGGTTCAGGTAGGGAATTCTCAATAACTTCTATGATGGTGTTTTTTTTTTTAAATACTAGCTGTTCTTTTTCTGACTCAATTAATTGTTGCTATTAATTGCTTTAATCTGTTTGATACTAGGTGGGAGTGTGTTGTATACCTTTACAGCAAAAAATGCAGAGCTTCTATGTGCAAAGGCAATACATATAACATATTACACACAATTTGGGAGGGTATCGGTATCAACCGATATCCTCCGGGAACCATTTATTGGAATTACACACAATTTGGGAGGGTATCGGTATCAACTGATACCCTCCGGGAACCATTTATTGGACTTAGCAGGGATGCTCGGGTTCATGAGGTTTGTTCGGGTCTTGGCGCCAGTGGTGTGGCAGGCCGGATCGGGAGAGACTGGTTGAGTGAAACCTTTTGATCTCTCCAGTAGGACTCTCTCGGAACATCGCCTTTCACCGTAGTCCGTCACTCCTGGAGACACTGACCCCCAAATTCCTACCCATCCCTGATACGTTTTTCCTTCCTAGAACTTCCTCTCCTTCCTTTCCTCAAAGATGACATAGGTTATACTCTTATCTCTTGGCCTATGGAGGTGAGGCGGGAACACTGACAGCAAAGTCAGCGGAACGGCTGGACATCTTCGAAAGAAAGGTACTTCGAAGAATCTTAGGAGCGGTGCGAGAGGGAGAGGCATGGAGAATCCGCCACAATAATGAGCTCTATGATATTTACCAAGCTCCCAGACTCTCCACCCATTTAAGACTCCAAAGGTTAAGATGGGCCGGACATGTGCACCGAATGCCAAGCACACGAGTACCGAAGAAGGTTCTGACAGGACACCCGGGAGGTAAACGAAAGGCGGGCAGACCTAGACTGAGATGGGAGGATGATGTCAGGAAGGATGCAAGAGGATTACTCCAGGTTGCAGATTGGAAGAAGACGGCCGAGGACAGAGGGCGGTGGAGGCTTATTTTGAAGGAGGCCAAGGCTCGAATTGGGCTGTAGCGCCATTGAAGAAGAAGAAGAAGATACTCTTATGTGGAGCTAATGCAAAAAATGTATATTTAGCTTGTCAAATAACTGAACAATAAATAATATTGAGCAAAATAAAAAAAAAATCGCATACTGGCCTAGCAGGTAGTTTTACAATAGCATTAACCCCTCAGAAAATCGCCAATAAGCACTTTAAATGTCTTTAACGAAATGACTTTTTACGAAAACTTTGTATTATTACCGCTTCACAAATAAAGCTCTATAAATGAAACATTTCTGAACGTAGCCAAATAATAAAAACTGTTTTAGACAGGTTACAAAATAAGCTTTCGAATCATTATATTACAAATAAATATTAATATTTGTAAATATTAAAATTTAGAATGTAAACATTAAAAAAATGTGAATATGACTCACGTGAGTTTTTATGTGAAAACGGTACTAAAATCACAGATTATGTTAACAACAATACTTATTCTATTGTATAAATGTGTAATAAACACTTTTGTAACCTCACTTTTTTATCATTTCATATAAAAATATTTAATAAAAATTAACAACGTGGGGCGCCCGTAGGAAATTTGGCGGGATAAATTATGTGTCAGACAGCGCGTCTGACAGAATGTTCTTTTTATGTATTTTTATGGACAACTTGAATAGAGATGTTCAGCGTGATTCACTATCGACATTTTACTTTTTATTTTACGGATGTAACTAAAACAATAACGGAGTTATAACGGTTTCTATGGAGACACACGCGCTGAAGTGTAAACACGCTTATTGTACTTGACTGCTGTCGTATTTTTAACGCATAATAATAATTGGATAATTTATAAAGCGCCGTTTTTGTGAAAAATCACCTCAAGGGCGCTGAAAACATATCTGCATATATCTGCTTACGTTGCGGAGGGGTTAAAGGCATTTTCTTTCCAGATTTGTAATGTCTTAAGCAAACAAAGATTTAAGATTGTAGTTAAGGTATTGGTAACATACAATGAAGTTACGATAAGCAAAAACATACAAAATTGATGTTTTCATTAAAACTACGATGCAGTGTTTAATGGAATTTGAAATATTAAAAATGAAAAAAAAAAAAAAAACAAACTTCATTTGAAAACATCAAGATGATAAGAAAGCAAACAGTTGAAGATTGATTTGAAATTGATAAGATGATATTATTGTAAAAATATAATAGCATGCGTACTATACTGAAAAACAGATAATTGATCAGCTCAACGGCTGAGTGGTTGTATACTTGTCTGCAGACCAAACGGTGCAGGAATCAATCTGATAAAATTAAAAAAAATAACTTTCATGTCCATGTTTATCTATTTAGTTACTATCTAGTTACTACCAGAGAATTCAATATTATTTTTTATCTCGAAACGTGATAAAGTCTCCCGCAAACAGAAATTATTGAAACAACAAAGGATTTTTTTCTGAAATTGTAAAATATAACAAATTATCTTCCAACAATAACAAATAAACCAATGTCATAATACACAATAGAGATAAACAAAATAACATAATAATGTCAACCACAACATTCGGGAAGCAACAATATTGGTTTGTACTTTTTATTTTACCATTATCTTACATTTTGTTTTTACTTGGAAGTGGGTTAAATATGCATAGCGACAGATAATAATTTAAATAAATAATAATGAATGTGGTTAAATGATAACACTGTTGATAAACATCTGGGCACATGACACTGAATGAATCACACAATCATACATTAATTGAAGACGTCATCCAAACAACAACACTGGCCCACACTCTCTCGACCCATCATATTGCACCGCAGTGGGAGGGATGGATTCATACATGGTCACTGACCCCAAGATCCCTATCCACCCCTAATACCTTTGTTGCATCCGAGACTGTTTCGAACTTACAGCCTCAAATGCAACTGGCGAAAATGGACTGTAAAGGCAAACAAAAACGAAAATGTTTCTAAAGTTGGATGAATGAATGTATTGGTAAATAATTGGAATGTAAGGACAAGGGAAACCAAAGGCACTTACCAAAACTCGAAGGCGAACACATCAAAAACACAACTAGTTGGTTGCAAAATTTCAAGCCATCTCACTGTACAGTATTGAATGTTTTTGTGCCTTGTTTTGTTTCACCATGGTGACATTGGTTGGGGAGGGTAGGAAGGATAAAATGACATTCCGGTAGGAACTGTGCATATTGACAGTTGACATTTGTCACATGAGAACCGGTCGTTTCTTCGACTCGTTCTTGTGCTCAACAGCTCGGCTGTGGAATGATTTTCCGGCCTCTGTGTTTCCTCCTTCCTACAACATGGGTCTCTTCAAGACCAATGTTCATTCCTTCCTCTCCTCAAAAAGACCCTCCACACAGCATCCCAGATGACATAGGCCCTGAGGGAAATTATTTTCCTCAGGGCCTCCTGTGTGGAGTTAATACATTAAAAAAAAAATATATTGTCATTATTTCAAAATCAAACAACCTTTTTTTTCCTCTCTTTCACTTCACCCTTTCCACTCCAATGTCGAGTGTCACTCGAATTTTTTGAATCACGATTGAAAGATATATTCTAGAATTGCACGATACTTTAGTAATAATAATAGTTGGCCAATTTATATAGCGCTGTTTTCGTCAAAAATCACCTCAAGTGCGTTGTAAACCTGCTATGGTCGAGGGCTGGGTGAATTTTATTTAGGGCTGCGTCTCACCGCAGGTAATCAATGTTACATAAGTACACTAGTAGTTATAGCAGCGTGCTGTCATCAACATCTTATCCCCAACTGTGCATTATCTTGTTTTCATGTAAAGACTCGTTGAACGGATTATTTGTGATTTCTATTTGCTATAGCTTGATCGTGTATTAGTGAAATAATCCTCTATCATGTCACGTCTAAGAAAATAAAGCAAAATGTGTCAAAAAGGCCAAAAGCCAAAATTTTTTTACGGATTATATTTTTTTACATGAGCTCCACACAGGAGGCCCTGAGGAAAATAATTTCCCTCAGGGCTTATGTCATCTTTGGGGAACACTGTGTGGAGGGTTTTTTTTAGGAAAGGAAGGAGAGGAGAGTTCTGGGAAGGAAAAGGATTTAAGGGGTGGGTAGATCTGGGGTTCAGTGTGTCCTGGTCATCCGCCTCCAAGACCTAGACAAACCTCACCCCATGAACCCCCCGGATGAACTAATTTCATTTTTATTTAAAACAAAAAAAAACTAAAACTAAAAAAATGCAATTTTTCCTGGAGCTGGTGGAATAAAACAAAAAAAGGGTTGGAGTGGAAAGGGTAAAAAAAGACCCCTACGCACAGCATCTTAACTTCTGTATGGAGTTAGGAGTGGAAAGGGTCAAAAAGACCCCTCCGCATAGCATCTTAACTTCTGTGTGGAGTTAATGTAAAAAAAAACACATTTCGGTTTCAGGATGCAACATTGTTGTATGCCACATTACGTACGTGTACACTTTGGTGAAGTCAGTAGTAGTTTGAAATTCGACCACCTGATGGAGTAAAAAAACGCTCTGTTGTAGAAAAATGAGTTAGATTAACTGTTTTTCTAAGATCCTGTAAAATCACAAAAATATTCCCTACAGCATTGTTTGGGTGACGTCTTGAGAACATGAATGAAAAATATTATGGCTTAACCCCTCAGAAAATCGCCAATTTGCACTTTAAATGTCTTAAACGAAATGACATTTTACGAAAACTTTGTGTTATTACCGTTTCACAATTAATGCTCTATAAATGAAACATTTCTGAACGTAGCCGAATAGTAATAACTGTTTTAGACAGGTTACAAAATAAGCTTTCGAATTATTATATTAAAAATAAATATTAATATTTGTAAATATTAAAATTTAGAATGCAAACATTAAAAAAATATCAAAATGACTCACGTGATGTATTTATGTAAAAACGGTACTAAAATCACAGATTATGTAAACAACAATACTTATTCTATTGTATAAATGTGTAAATAACATTTTTGTCATCTCACTTTTCAATCATTTCATATAAAAATGTTTAATAAAAATTAACAATGTCGGGAGCGGGCGACCCGCCCGTGGGAAATTTGGCGGGATAAATTATCTGTCAGACTGCGCATCTGACAGAATGTTCTTTTTAGGTATTTCTATGGACAACTTGAATAGAGATGTGCAGCATGATTCACTATCGACCTTTCACTTTTTATTTTACGGATGTAACTAAAACAATAACGGAGTTATAACGGTTTCTATGGAGACACACGCGTTGACGAGTAAACTCGCTTATTGTACTTGACTGCTATCGTTATTTTAACGAGTATACTTGCTTACGTTGCTGAGGGGTTAAAAATATATATTTATATAGGTCAACAAATGCTGATTCTGAATATTACATAAAAAAAAATCCCCATTTAATAAAATAAAAAATATTTTTACTACATTAACACTAATTATTCAAGTTACCTCATGTATGGGATTATTCGCACATTTAGCCGCCTGAGTATACTCGGGGGAGGTAAAAATGGTTAAAATGAAGTGGTTAACCCCTATGCAACGTAAGCAGATATATGCGTTAAAAATACGACAGCAGTCAAGTACAATAAGCGTGTTTACACCTCAGCGCTTGTGTCTCCATAGAAACCGTTATAACCACGTTATTGTTTTAGTTACATCCGTAAAATAAAAAGTGAAAGGTCGATAGTGAATCATGCTGCACATCTCTATTCAAGTTGTCCATAGAAATACAAAAAAAGAACATTCTGTCAGACGCGCAGTCTGACACATAATTTATCCCGCCAAATTTCCTACGGGCGCCCGACATTGTTAATTTTTATTAAATATTTTTATATGAAATGATAAAAAAGTGAGGCAACAAAAGTGTTTATTACACATTTATACAATAGAATAAGTATTGTTGTTTACATAATCTGTGATTTTAGTACCGTTTTCACATAAAAACATCACGTGAGTCATTTTCACATTTTTTTAATGTTTGCATTCTAAATTTTAATATTTACAAATATTAATATTTATTTGTAGTATAATAATTCGAAAGCTTATTTTGTAACCTGTCTAAAATAGTTTTTACTATTCGGCTACGTTCAGAAATGTTTCATTTATAGAGCTTTAATTGTGAAGCGGTAATAATACAAAGTTTTCGTAAAATGTCATTTCGTTAAAGACATTAAAAGTGCATATTGGCGATTTTCTGAGGGGTTAAAAATGCAAACAACTTTGCACAATTTTGTGCTAAGTTGCGCAGCTTTCAAAGCTTACAAACGCAAATGAAAAGGATAGCCATTCAAAGAATATTTGCGTGAGGATAAAATATTTATATGAACCTGCCGCTCTTATAATGCTTGCATTGCGCCATCTACCAGCTAAGATGAAAAATAAATATTTTTTGTTTTATTATTAAGAGATGTCAATAATTAATTAAAACGCTGTTTGTTTTGATTAAATAATTTCATTTGATAAACATTACAAACATTTATATAATATACAAACGTTTGCATTTGTATATTATATAAATGTTAATTATATACAAATATTTATATTCAAAAACAACAGTAACATTAAAAATGTTGATTGTGTTGAATGAACAACAAATTTTGTAAATCTCGTTGATTATTGCAAACAAGCAATGAAAATCTGTTCAGAGTCTTAGATATTTTGTTTAGAGTACGCCTAAAGACTCGTTCGTATGAATTAATCCCTCCCACTGCGATGTAAGGCGATGTTCCGAGAGAGTATGCCTGGAAAAGTCAAAGGGACTCCCTCAACCTCTCTCTCCCGATCCGGCTGCCACCGGCTGTAACCATACCCGCCTCGGAAATTGAATTGTTTAGTCGAGTAGCGAGTAAGTTAGTAACTAAACATGTCTGAACACCATAATTTTAGTAGAGAGGTTTAGTCAGCGGTTTCGAAGAGTCAATCCATTTAGTTGTATTTTTTCAGGCGAGTAGCGTCCCCCACCATGCGTTCCTGCTCACTTGCTCAACAACTAAACAAGTCCGAATCCGTCATTTTAGTTTAGTTCAGGGGTTCCCAACGTTTTGTACTCTAGAGCACATTCTAAAACATCGGTAGGGTGGCGGGCGCCACCTCTTTTTAACCGACAAACTTCTTCCATAACTGATATTATTAACGTTTCGGACAGTGTTACAGTGTCCATCATCAGGGCAGATGTCTAAAATTATTATTATTCAAATTGCATACTCACAGAGTTACAAAACGTAAACGTCGTAAAACATAGTAAACAAAAAACACAAATACAAAGAAAAAATTTTATACAAAAATATACTACCAATATGTCAATGTGATCTTTGGCATTGCATATCATTGGCCAGTGCCTCATAATTAGGAGAGTATGTCGATATTCCTGTTAGCAAACAATCATAAAGATGCTCATCGGTGAGTCGAGATCTATATTTTGATTTTATAAAGTTCATGTTTGAAAACAATGATTCGCATAAATATGTCGAACCGAAAAATGATTTAATTTTATAAGCCGTCGAACAGTGGCGGGCGCATGCGAATCGCTCAGGGCACAGGGTTGGGAACCCATGGTTTAGTTCATTAGTAGCCGCAAAAATGTCGTCCCGTTGGAGCGAAGATGCTACTCTAAAATTCTTTATTTTGTTGATATTAATCTAATTAAATTAGTTAATTAGTAAATACTAGCTGTTATCATACATACTTTGTTTAATGTACATTCTTCTGAAATCTTCCGTGTATGTGCCAGTGTTAATTAGTAAATACTAGCTGTTATCATACATACTTTGTTTATACATTCTTCCGAAATCTTCCGTGTATGTGCCAGTGCTAATAACTAAATACTAGCTGTTATCATAAAATTTTTGTTTAACATACATTCTTATTTTGTTATTATTATAATTTACTAATACCCTCCCATGTACCACTGAGTAATCTCACATATCACTTTAATGTGAAAGTTATTTTATGGAGTTTAAATAATTATAATTTAAAAAAAAAATCATTATTATTTCTTCTTAAAATTGATTGACTGGTTAAACTAATTAAATTTGTTGTTTTTATTTTTAACAATAGTAAGTATCAGTGTATTCTTGAATATTCCAACCTTCGATTTCTGTCAAACGAGTCTGACTTCAGAAAGTTGGATAAAAATTTACGAGCAGTTGGCCATGGCATGTCGTAGATCCAAGTCGTCGCAGAGATCCGAGCCATGGGCATGGAGCATGATATTAGAGATTTAACAGAAATTATTTAATTATTTGTGAAATTTGTCAAAATTCATTAGATATTACTTCTCGAAGAACGAATGAGCAGCTTAGTAGAATACGACGTACTGTCACTAAGATGTCCTTCATACTCTTATGCTTTTCTGCATTCGCTATCTGGCTTTAATATTTTTTGACATCTAAATTTTTTTGGATAGTTAAAAGAAGTGGCGGTTCTTCATAGAGGGACAGCGGGGACAGTCCCCACCAGTTACACCCGAAACCTACTAAAGGAAATAACAGTCGATGCTCTTTGTCTTCATCAAAATAACGAATTCTTTAAAAATAAAAGCAATCAACATTTGCAGAAATAAAATACAAAAAATTATTCCGGATTTTAATGCGACCCGCGACCACCCAGGCTGAACAGCGGGCAGCCGAACAGCGCAAGAACAATCAGAGTCTATTTCTAAATGTGCAGAACCTACCGCGCACTTGGGGGACAATCCGATTTGTCCCTTTAGGCATTCAGTTCATCCTTTGTGTTTCTTTCTCGATCGTAGGCAATACGAGAACCACGCATGCGCACTCGTATATGAATTTCCAATAATTATTTATTAATTACCGTGGGGATAATCCAACGAATCCTCTTATGACAAAAAACTGAATACTGTTAGCGAAGCTTCGGGCGGGAATCGCTCGAGTTCAAATTAAGTTCAATAATAATCTTGCAAGATAAAGCATTATTTTTATACCAAATTATTGTTATTAATTGGTACAGATATTTTATATGATTTTGTGTTTAGATATCCGATTAGCATGATGCGACCATCAAAATTATGCAATGCATTTTATTTCAGTAATTATATTTGGATACCAAAATTAACTGTCAACAACTGCATGCATATCAACTGTAATTAATAAAACAATTCCCTGAAATCGTAAATCTAATTAAATTTAAAACCGATAAATAGGTGACAGTTGACAGTTGTAATCCATATATAATCTAATGATAAATAGAATTGAAAATCAATTATTAACGTTGTAGACTCATAATCCACGTCTCATAATAACTGTTATTTGTGAAATGTAAATGGATTATACTGTTTTTCACAATAAATCAATAAATAAATAAATAATTTAAAGCAATGTTAAAAGGTTACCAAACGAATAACATTTAAAAAAAAAATAAAAATTAGGACTTTATAAATTCTTTGCAATAACTCTAGTTTTTTTTAGATCTTTTCAGTATGTATGTTATCGAAATATGTAATTAATATGAAGCAATCTTCAGAACAGGACCTCCATCGATATGCTTGGTGTAATTTTAAGTGACTAGCTCAGGTACGGGGGCTCCATCGAAACCAGAGTTAAGTTAGCCTCTCAGAAACTGGGCGTACTGTACAAGGCCCGCAGATACTTTAATAGTACACAACTGCTAACCTGAACAAATCGCAAGTGCGCCCCATGGTTGAATTTGGCAGCCACCTCTGGTCTGGAGCTCCAAAATACCTAAAAAACAAACCTTGACTCTGTGCAGAAACGGGTGGTCCGTTTGATAGATTCTCCCATCTTAACAGACGGACTGCAATCTTTAGAGCACAGGCGTCAGGTGGGAATGCTGTCCTTGTTCTACCGGTATTACAATGGAAGATGCTCCGAGGAACTAGCGTCATTGATCCCCTAGGCACCGGTGCATAGTCGGGAAACACGCCAAACACGCGCCCAACATTTGTACACGGTTGACATTAGTCACATGAGAACGGGTCGTTTCTATGACTCATTCTTGAGTTCAACAGCTCGGCTGTGGAATGATTTGCCGGCCTCTGTGTTTCCTCCCTCCTACAACATAGGTCTCTTCAAGACCCGTGTTCACTCCTTCCTTTCCTCAAAAAGACCCTCCACACAGCATCTTCAAAAATGACATAGGCCCTGAGGGAAGTTATTTTCCTCAGGGCCTCCTGTGTGGAGTTAATGTAAAAAAAATATTTGATTTAAAAAATAAACAAAAAATTATTCTTGTTTTCTATCGGAAGCAAATGTATAAAGCACCCATTGAGGGAAAGGGGGGATCTTCAAAATACCATGCTTGGTCACAATGGGGGATGGGGGGGGGGGGGGGGGGGTAAGGTTTTTATCACATAGTCAATCTTTTTATATTTTTTCCACTAACTTTTTAATATTTTTTCCACTTTTAATCATAGGTATGCATGCACTCTTGACGTCACCCAGCAAGCGCCGTATTAATAAAGACAAATATAAGCTAAATATTTTTTTTTAAACTTTTTGTTAGCAAGAAATGGTTCAAAACCATATTTATGATTTATTACGTGAAAAATGTAGGGGGAGGGGGGGGGCTCTTGGAATATACTACACGCGGTCACCGTGGGGGGTTAAAAATTGCAAAAAGTGGGTCACGTAGTATGGGTACGTTCCCTAATATGTACGTAGATTTGAGAAAGTGTTTCATTAAGAGTGTAAAATATTTTAAGAAAGACATGGCGTGATCTACTTAATCTAATATTCATTCCAGTCATGTAAAGAGTGGGTAAAACAGAACAGTATGTATGAATATGAATGAAGCAGAGCTGTAAGGTTCTTGACTTCGAATTCAGAGGTCAAGTAAATTTGCACCTTTTTTCAGTGTGGTAGATATGCCCTTTAAAGCCCTGGGGTCCTAGCATGGTCGATCGATATAACCCTATATCAATACGATATCGGTATAATCCGTCATTTATGGTCAGTTATCAATATGTGCTAGCACGCTCAACAATTGATAAGGGATATTCCAACCGACGATTGACAAAAGCCCACCAAATCGTATGCATTCTTGGTTGATAAAACCCCAATATTAATACGAAATGTAATAAATCCGTTGTCTATGGTCAGTTAGCGATATTTGCGAGCACAGTGAATGTACGATTCCGACAGTCGGTTGACAAAAGACGCCGTTTTTACCGTGGCTTCCGGAGTGACAGATAAGCTGTCAATGTACAGATTTTTAAAAATAATGTCGTTTGTTACGCAAAATAACTGGCTAATTAATGAGTAGAGGTGAACTAAAAAAAACTCTTAGAATTTAAAGAAATCGTATATGAGACCCATAGACTCAGTTAATAATTCATTTAAAAGGCGATCAATTAATTGCTTTCAAATTCGAGAAACGAAATTTGTTAAAATGTCGTTTAGTCTCAAACAGTATCTACATGTGAAACGCCAATATTTATTTGAGTTCCTATTTCAATTCGAAATTGTCAATTTATTGGTATTTTTCATTTGTACTAGCACATTTCAAATTACGAAACGAAAATTCATTCAAAGATCCCCAGTGTTGCCATCTTATGTCGATTCCTTATTTATTTCCCTTCGACGTCGGTCTGCCTATCG
Organism: Limnephilus marmoratus; assembly: GCA_917880885.1. Classification (NCBI taxonomy): domain Eukaryota; kingdom Metazoa; phylum Arthropoda; class Insecta; order Trichoptera; family Limnephilidae; genus Limnephilus; species Limnephilus marmoratus. Next base: position 20,200,079 of record OU862929.1, read on the forward strand.
ATGATACAAGCGTGCTAGGGCAATCGGTTCGTTATCGATACGAGATTGTAAATCACCCTGTCCTTTGTTTAACTGGCGATATATCTACACAACTTTATTAATAATGACATTCTTTCTGCATAATTACTGGTTTATTAATGAACGGAGGCAGATCATCGAAGATTGCAGGATTGAATTAAATCGGAATTCAGACGTTTTCGTTTGACAGTTTCGTACTTACGAATATATCTCGTATTATGGCTAATGATCTCATTTTTTCAATTAACTCCTTTTTTATTGTCAAAAAATACATGCGGACTTCCAACGTATATTAAAGTGTGTGTATTTAATATTATTATGATATCTCAGCAAAAATCTCGATGTAAATGGATCTTTAAATGTTCAAAAGAGAAGATTATTAGTTAGTTGTCATATTATTACATTAATGGATTACGATGTTTTTGACAGGTATTATAGACCGGGAGCCTGGCTACACAAACCCACGTCATCGAGTACACAGATGAAACTACTTTGTAGTGATAATGGACATTTAGTAAGCCTTAAACAAGCTAGTCTGCCGGTGCACCTCTTGACAGGTTCCACGCAGTCATGAAAATAGTGAGCGATTTTTGAAATAAAACTTCTTTACGCACGCTATACATTTTATACGAACCGTAATGGATGGGAACGGTGATCGGGTGAGGCGAACGGTCGGGCCTTTCGCACGCTTGACTTGGTGGGATGGGGACGGGGACGGGGATGGGGATGGGTACCCGGCATGCGTTGCAAGGCCCCTGTAACCTCGCGGTCAACGAAACTGTATTGTTTCCATCGCAAGTCCCGTGAAACTACATTATAATGCAAGCGCCTGCACTATATAACATAAAACGGGTACCCGGCACGCGTTGCAAGGACACTGTAACCTCGGGGTCAACTAAACTTTAATGGTTCCATCCTATATAACATTATATATAACGGGTACCCGGCATAAGTTAGTGAAGTTTTACTTCAGTCGTGTGGTCTAAAGCACACTGATTTTTTTTTCAAAAAAATTACACCATTGGGTACACGAACGGGAATGGTTTCATATGATAAAGGTCGATTATTAGATGAGAAAATTAGCAGGTCTGCCAACCGGCAGCCTGGCACGTTCGCAGGCAGCCGGTGTTAAATTGAAGAGTACACGAATGAAACCAACGAATAACTGTTGTCTAGATTCTAAACCATCCCATTGAAGAATTTCACTAGTGGCACACCAGCTTTTTTAAGGCTTTCTAAGTGTCCATTATCACTACAAAGTAGTTTCATCCTTGTACTCGTAAGGTTTGTGTACCGGCTCCCGGTCTAAAACTCCGATACCATAGACATTGTGACAGCTACATAGAAAGTACCTCAAGTGTTGCCAGCGTATAACAATTTCTTTTTGATTACCTTACATTGCTTATCGGTTCGGTACAAAATCGTCGGTTGTTATGCCATGTCGATTCGATATTGTAAATATAACGATTTCAGTGTGCTAGGACACCTGGTGAAAGACCAATACTCAGAATCGAAACTATGCTTAAAATAGCTTCAGAAATGTTTAGTGGCTAGATCTGAATATTCAGATAATTCTAAACCTCTTTCTCATCTCCGTCTACACCTTCCCGATCTTGAATGTGAGTGCAAAATGCCCAAACTAGGAATGTGGTGTACCATTGGCTTCCGACAGTTGGGATTCTTCAGTGTGAATAAATTTTTAACCTTACTTACGCGGCTGTCTCATATAAATATGTGATGTCGCACAATCGGTGAACACAATTAGTCGCTATTTTGGGTACAATCAATTTGCAACTATGACACGTATTTATAGCAGTTCAATGGTAAGAGAGTGTAATAAATTTTTAACAATAACTTTTATGGGTTTACCGAGAAACAGGTCACACCTGTGTTGGTCCTCTCAAAGAAAACCTAATTGTTCCCTTACCCTTCGTTTTACCAAAAGGGTTTCAACGAGTATTTTCTACCTTTGGGTTAGCTGAACTCCGAAGCTGACGGTTTACGAAGCGTTCCTTAGGTCAGTCCTGCCAGAGGTTCACTAAAAGTAGCGCGGAAAGAAAGAAAAAGATCACCAATGTACTGTAGTGACCAAATATTACAGGCATCCGGAACATCGTTTAGGAGTAGCCTCGTTCACCAGGGAAATTGAAGTAGAGGTAATGAAGAAGTGGCTAAAGAAAGAAAGTGTTAAAATGAGCCACATACGGGCATAGATTGCATTGAACAGCTTCAAAATTACCTCAGCGCCAGTCTTTTGGAAGCTCTCGATTGCGTGGAGCCAGCAGAGCACGGGTCCCTTATCATCGGTGGATCCCCTGCCGAAGAGTTTTCCATCCTTCTCAATCAGCTCAAACGGCTCTGTGTTCCAGCCGTCGGACTTGGAGGCAGGCTGGACGTCCAAGTGGCCGTAGAGGCAGACGGTCTTCTTCTTGGGGTCCTGCGGAACAAGATTTGATATATTAGTTAAAAAGTTACATAGTAGATAATAGAAACATAGGGAGAAAAGGCATGGAAGTGTGCCGACTGCTGCTGTGCCAAAACCAAATTGCACGGACTATCAAAACGATAGAGCCCATGAAAGTGATGCATTTGATGTGAATTAGATATTACAATAACATGTGTTCCCAATTATGTCTGCATTATTAGTGGTCCCTAATATTTTCAAACAGAGACATTATACACCGTTGCTGTTTCAGAGAGCCAAAATTTTACTTGTTAAGGCAATACCATGGCACAAAATTATAATTCAGCATATATTTACCCCGCAGCATAAAGAGAAATTAGAACATAAATACAGCACTAGATTCACGCGCAACGACGGGCTAATAGTTCCGAAATTTAACAAGTATGGACAGAGAACGTTTGTATACATCACACCGAAGATATTAAATTTATTACCTGACACTATGACGCAATGTAATTCTATGAATAAGGTTAAATACATGGTGAAAAATTGGCTATCGGAAAAAATATTTATATTGATACGTATGAAAAAATGTTGACATCTGTAGATACAGGGTGCGGCAGGGAAACTTGCTGATTTGAAAAGTCAATAAAAGAAAAAGTACTTTATATATCGATTTAATTCTTTTTGTATCGTATAGTACACATTCTGAATTTTTGTTTTAAGTAGTTTTAAAAATGACTCGGGCAAATGGCGGCCCTCATTAGTGATACACTGATCTACCCTAGATTTGAAGTTTCGCTCCACTCTTTCGAGCATATCCACGGGAATGTTGGTGATGGCTTGGCGGATGTTGTCCTTCAGGTGTTGCAGGGTCCGGGGTTTGTCGTTATAAACGATGGATTTGAGATATTCCCATAAAAAAAATCGCAGGGTGCCAAATCGAGGGAGCGCGCCGGCCACGGTACGTCATCCCTCAAGGAGATAAGGCGCTCGTGGAAGTGTTCCCTCAAAAGCTCCATCGAAATTCTCGCTGTGTGCGCAGTGGCTCTGTCCTGCTGGAACCATACGTCCCCAAGTTCCATTTCTTCAAGTTGTGGAAGAAAAAAATGCCGGGGAGAGCGCAAAAACGACTCCCTCACCCTATCAACGTTTTCTGGAGTTCTGGAAGTCTGTTGACCTACTGGGCCTTCTCTTGCCACACTCCCACTTTGCCTGAATGTGTCCATCCACGAAACAATTGATTGCCGCCTAGGAACGGGACCCGCGGGATGAATATTGAACCGAGTACGGAAGGCATGTTGGGTGGCGAAAAGTAGACCTCGACGGCAAACGCACGCTGTTCCTTTGTCCAAAGCATGACGACAACTGGCTTGTAGTGTAACAAAACTTCAGGACCCCCTCTTTCCAATGAGACCCTCCCCACCCCTTTCTGACCACGCCTCGCTCGTCGGCGTCCAATTCAAATCAGCAAGTTTCCCTGCCGGACCCTGTATAAGATGTATATTTTAAATTTTTTAAATGTATATGTAACTAAAATATAAGCACCTGTTGACAAGCCAATTCAATTGGCTTAGCAGGACTTGTTTGTTGATTATACGTATTATCTATTCTTTCAATTAAAAAAAAAAATGCAAACTGTATCTAAAATTCTCAAAATAAACAATAAAAAATATTAATCTAAAGTTACCTTCCAGGTAAGTATGGCCCTGTATATTTCTGCCAGCATAAAATATATGTACATTTTTATACATTCAATGCATTTTACATGTAGTTTTGTATCAGTGATCAAAGAACCGGTGGATACTATCTTTTAGCCATAAGTTGTTATAATGTTTTGCCTAGTTTGTAGTTAGAAGAAATATTATAGAAATATATTATAAATTTGTACACCACCCTTGAGGTGATTTTCACAAATATGGCGCCATACAAATCAACCAAATATTATTATTGTGCATAGAGGCAATTGCGCGTAGATGCAATTTGCTGTAGTATGGTGACACTTTTGTGAGCTGGGTTTTATACTAATAATGGTTCATGGCCCATCTGCCTTGTTTCTACAATCTATTGTATGGATTAAACACAATATTCTATTATATGACAATAATAGGACAAAAATAGTTTTACTAATAATATTTAAATGCCATTGGTTTGAGTCACTTTAATGGCGTTAAAGGACATTGCAGTTTTCACATGATGACTGGACGGTGCATAGTGCAACAATTGTTATGTATTAGATCAAACCACTCGATCTCACCATCTGTTTTATGGGTATGAATCACTCCCCTCCTTAGTAATAGTAATAGCTTGGATATTATGTCATAATCAAAAATACTAATTTCAGTGTATCTGTAACTCTGGCTCAGTAAACTCTAGAAATCAGATTCGCTTTGAATTTAAATGTAATTATCAAAATGGAACTGACTGTGAATAATTATGAGATAAAATACCCACCTAAAATAATACAATATTTTTAATTGTTGATGTGGGAGTCTGTTAGAAGGCTTGCATACATTTAACCATATATTTCTGCCTCAAATTAATAAAGATATCCAGATAAACAGTTTGAAAAGTTGTTTTCACGTTTGTACAAAAATGTTGAAGGCAGTAAGTAATACAAAACAAAACTCATCCCTCGGGTGTGTCATCACCGGATCCATGCCAACTCAGAATCAAGTCAACTCAACAACTCTCTAAGTCATTAAAAGCTATGAAAAAAATAATTTTAAAATAGTTGTTAACTGTTATCTAACGTAACCTATTAACTTCTGGATTGCCGTTTGTCACCCGGTGGCCGCGGCACTTTGAAATGCAATTTTGACCCTTATGTATAAAGAAAGTGTATGAAGAACAAGGTCAGAAACGCTTGCTCTATTATCGTCCTTTACCATAGCGAAACCCGCAATGCGTCTAGTCACTCGGAATAATTTATATTTAATTTGCCGTAGCGCGGGGATGTGAGCTGTTTGTGCGCATGTGCGGGGAAAAAATACGTCTTTTCTACGATTTTGACCCTTCTATGTACAAAATTTGTAAAGGACAGTGTCAGAATCGCTTGCGCCAACATTCCCCATGGGATGGGTAAAGATTTCATTCACCTTGTAACCCAGAATATTTTAAAATAATTTTTATCTGTGGACATCAAAATGTCATTTTGGCCGCGTCACAATTTATGCCGTTATGCGTGTCCCTCGACTAAAACATCGTAAAACCGATCAATTTACGTAATTAACGCAAGTAATGTTGTTTTGGTACATAGTTTATTGTTCTAGGTATGTTTTTCGGTCAATAAAATATACGATAGGTAAAAATTAATCCACAAAACATTCAATTCAAATTGAAGGTCGTGAAATTTCCGTGTTGTTCCTCGGGCAATCAACAGGTTAAACCAATTTTTTTATCATCACTCTTTATGACCTTTCTGAGGTGGTTCTGAGTTGGTTTCATTCTGAGTTGGCCGGTTATCAGCGAAAGTGCACCTACCAACCCACATCAACAGTTGAAGGAGTTAGAGAATTATTTTAATTGGAGTTTTCATCCTGTGATACTTCACAGGATATATTAGGTCCTTATATATGAAATTGGCGTTTTGCCATACTGGCAACTGTGATCTCAAATATCTTCTCTTTGGTTAGGAATTCCAAATTCAAATTTATACAGCTATTTACTCAGGTATTTGTGTTTCGAAAATTATAATTCATTTGTTTTTTTTCTTTGTGTCACTTAGTTTACAAAATAGAAAACTTGAAATATCGCGTTATTTACGAGTACGAGTTCCACCGTGGCACCAGTGCTGCAGAAATGGCTCGAAGGATTAATGATGTGTATGGCGACGGTGCCGCAAAAGAAAACACTGCGTTTTTGGTTCCAACGTTTTCGTTCTGGAAATTTCGACCTGCAGAACAAGCCCCGTGGACGGCCGGAGACCAAAGTTGATAATGAAGAATTAAAGGCTATTGTGGAAGCGGATCCATCGCAAACCACGTCTGAGTTAGCAGCAGGCTGCGGTGTTAGTGATAGAACTGTTTTAATCCACTTGAAGCAAATTGGGAAGGTGAAAAAGCTTGAAAAGTGGGTACCTCACGAATTGAGTGATGCAAATCAACAAACGCTAGACCACACACTGCACAAGAGACGGCTACCAAATTAGAGGAGCTTCAATTGGAATGTCTAAGACATCCACCGTACTCTCCGGACCTTGCCCCAACAGATTACCATTTTTTTCGAAATTTGGATAACTTCTTGCAAGGGAAAAAATTCAACTCCGATGGGGCAGTCCAAACCGCCTTCAAAGATTTTGTTGATTCCCGTCCGAATGGTTTTTTTAGTAAAGGGATCGACGAACTACCTATGAGATGGCAAAAGTGCATAGATAGTAATGGTACATACTTTGATTAAATAAATATATTATATTAAAAAAAATCGACTTTATGTTCCTCCCACACAAAACGCCAATTTCATATGTAAGGACCTAATATAATCCCAATTTATAAATTTGTCATTTTCAAAATTGGAATTAATCGTGTGAAGAATTTTAACAGACTATAAATTACCTACCTATAACATAATATTTTTAGCAGAAAATTATTTTTCTGATTTAAAATAGAAACTGATTCATCAAGAATTCAGACTATCTCGTGATTATTTACAAGTTTACGAAAGTAATAATAACACATGTAGAGAAATGTAAATAATAATAAAAGTAGAGATAATGCAATCTTCTCCGGGATCTCCCACACGGAGGATTTCATTAAAATTTAATTATACCAAGAGTTACTGAAAATATTATAAATAATTATGCAGTGTCTTTTGCGCAGTTGAGTCGATTTTGTTTCAGTCTGTTTAATGTATTTGGCTAATGCACATTTTCTATCTGGCTTTTTATTTGGATTTATATATTACTAGATAGTACGCGGCATGCGTTGCAATGCCAATATAGAAATTGTTTCTCCCTGCATGTCCTTTCCCATTCATCCCGTTCCTCTCCCGCGTCCCCTTCCCCTCCCGCGTTTCCACTCTGCCTTCTCCGCCTACCCTCTCCCCTCGCCCGCTTCCCCCCTCCAGAGTTCCCCTCCCCCCTCCCGGGTTCCCCTGCCACCCTCTTGAGTTTCCCTCCCCTTCCCACAGCTTGCGTGCCATCTATTGCAATTTTTAATTAAATAAAAAAGCTCAGTAGTATACATAGCAACCTTTGGGGGCGTGCTCACAACAACTCACCAAATTTTCATCGCAATCGGATGAACGGTTTAGTAATGCATTTTCATGATGCCAGAGCTCGCTATTATGCACCCATCAAATCCCCAAAGTTTCATCGCCATCGGATGAACGGTTAGCAATGCATAATTTCATGATGCAAGAACTCACTATTGTATATAGAAACTATCGCGGGCATGCTCATATCAAATCCCCAAAGTTTCATCGCCATTGGATGAACGGTTAGCAATGCATAATTTCATTATGCAAGAACTCACTATTGTATATAGAAACTATCGCGGGCATGCTCATATCAAATCCCCAAAGTTTCATCGCCATCGGATGAACGGTTAGCAATGCATAATTTCATGATGCAAGAACTCACTATTGTATATAGAAATTATCGCGGGCATACTCATATCAAATCCCCAAAGATTCATCGCCATCGGATAAACGATTAGCAACGCACAATTTCATGATGCAAGAACTCACTATTGTATATAGAATCTATCGCATGCGCACATCAAATCGCCAAAGTTTCATCGCCATCGGATGAACGGTTAGCAATGCATAATTCATGAAGCCGGAACTCAAATTTTTTATAATTCTGTTAAGGGTTCCTAGTCTTCTGCTTTCTTAAATGTTTATACGAGAGAATAGACCAGCCAGCAATGATTGGAGGAAACTGAAATAGTGCAAGAAAGGGCTGCCTGTAGGCACTGTATCGAGGTGATGGGTCTTAGACCCGAATTGGACAAGGGGAAGAAGATGAGAAGAGAATCATAATAGTCATTGTAATACTGAAGTGGAACTATTAGACTTTTAACTTCAAACTACATAACTCAGATGATTTTTGCAGGGAATGGAGAGAAATTTAATAAGACAAAAGTAAAAGAACCGCTAAGATAAGAGACACAAGAATTTGTTCAGACAGATAGTGCAGTATTTTCACAATATGTCAGATGACAGAGCAAATTAATGTTTATGATATAATTAAAAATTAAATGCTTTATTGCTTGACACCACACTTGACTCTGTTAAAATTGATTATATTATTATTGAATAATAAATAATAAACAAAAACCATTTCATTAGAAACATAATATACAAAGGGTGAAATGCAGATCCCGCTAATGTCAGGGAATTTAATAAAAATGCACTTTTTAGATGAGAAAAGTGTGGTGAAGATGAATAAAAAATAAATTAAGGCGCGCTCGGCAAAATTGAGGGAGATACAACCGTTCAAAGTATTTAAAATTTCACTTCGCGAGTTGATATTGACAATCCGTTCGCCATTTTTTCATTGCTTATGTTGGATCCCAGACCTAATACAGAATTAATAGTACGCCAGAATCACAAACCATGTTACTCAAACCTAGCGTAGCCGCTAAACCACTTGAAAACTGGGATGTTTTTCTTGCCTTGACGTGAGTAGGGGTTATAAAGGGGCACTTTTTTTGAATCACAAACCATGTTTAGCGTATTAGGTTATGTCAAAATGGCGGGCGGACTGTCAATATCAACTCGCGAAGTGAAATTTTAAATACTTTGAACGGTTGTATCTCCCTCAATTTTGCCGAGCGCGCCTTAATTTTTGTTTTATTCATTCCACACTTTTCTCATCTAGAAAGTGCCTTTTTATTTAATTTCCAGACATTGGCGGGATCTGCATTCCTCCCTATACAAAATACATATATTTATTTGGTACTTTCCAATTACACATGTAATTTAATTCCTCAGGCTAAGAGAAGTGAGACATATGATATAAACTGTGTTAGACCTGTGCCAACCACAGCTATAAAATATTTATATCTTCAAATTTCGCAAATTCACTTTGTGGCACCATTTTATTAATGAAATAATTAAAAACACTTTGATTTTACCACGATAATCTTTATTTAAAAGTCTCAAAATTTCTACAAGTTTTACATGGTAAAACTTGCAGAAATTTTGAAACGAGGATTAAGGAACATTTGAGATGTCTAAATAACAATAATTATTCGGAATTTGCTAACCATTTAATTGAATTTAACCATTCATTTGCTCTATCATGTGCTACACCAAGGCGAACAAAACGATTTACTATAACTAACTTCTAAGCCCCCCCCTTTCCCCCCCCCCCCCCCCCCCCCCTCCCCCTTGTTGATCTTCTAAGCACCTCCCCGTTCCACCTCTCTCCTCCCCCACTACTTCCATTTCTACCCACGCCTGTCTTTCTATGTTCGATCATTTAGTTTTAGTACATTATATGTCCTGATGAAGAGAACATCATTCTTCTCTTCTCTTGACTTTTAAATAAAGATTATCGTGGTAAAAACAAAGTGTTTTTAATTATTTCATTAAATATTTATATTTATTCGCCAATTTGGAACCCGCAATACAAAGTATACATAGATAGCATAGAACGTATTCAAAACAAATTTATAAAATATCTTACCTTCAAATTCAACAATAATTTTGAATGCACATTTCAAACTTTGCAACAAAGGCGAGCAATAGCGGATGTGACATTTAAACACAAAATTTTAAATAATAACATTGACTGTACCGAACTTCATTTCCTAGTTAATTTTAACATACCATTAAGACGTACACGCCGTACAGAACTATTCCACACGCTTAATTACAAGACAAATGCAGCATCTAATTTGCCAATCAATCGTGCTCTTCATATGGTCAATATTGTTGGTCTAAATTCTAACATCGAAATTTGCTCCGATTCACTGCCCAAATTTAAAAAGAGCATCATGTCAATATTATAATTTGTTCAATTAAGCAGTTGGTCGCTTAAAACAGTCGTACTTAACGGATAATTTTTCCTACTAAAAGCTACGAAACCTAACTTGAGTTTACATTGTCGTCGCTAAAAATGGTAAGCCGTTATATGCGAAGTCGTTATATCCGAATTCTACTGTACTTACTTATTATTCCAAGAATGCAGGTAATTAAAAAAATGTTATTTTGGATAAGCAGTAAGTTTGGCATGTATATCAGATTTATATCAGATTGTCCAGATTGCGTAAATTATTCATTTCTACGAAATTACAACGAGTATAACCAACTTTGTTGTTTATTAATTTTGGCAATGGATTATATAAAGCAAATATAATCAAGATAATAATTACAATAAAAAACGTCATTATATTACAACATTAATCCTTGCAAACACATCATTATGATAACAGACAAGTTGTTTGCTGAAGCACACATTCCTAAAAACCAGACTACCTATATTAGACACTAGCAAATATTTAGACAGATTTCTATAAACATTATGTTATAATAAACTTGAGATAAGGGAATAACTTTGTTAAAAAAGAGATTTTATAGAATGTGAAATTTTATAAATAACGTTATTTTCTCTCCATATTATTAATTAAAGTCCTCCGCGTAGTCTGTCTGTCTGTTCACGATAAGCTCGAAAACTACTGAACGGATTTTCATGCGGTTTTCAACAATAGATAGAGTGTTTCGTGAGGAAGGTTTAGGTATGTAATTTGTCAAGGATTTGTGTAAATTGGTTGAAACATAACGATAATTGTTAGAAGTGTCGGAAAAAGTCAAGCCGCCTGGTAGCTTTCATCGAAAACGCTGCCTAATCCTTTGGGGATATAACAAAACAATGCATGGTGGGATATTCCTCTTTTATAGATCTACAAAAAAGTCCGCGAAGGCATATAATTTTTACGGATAGCTTACTATACCCACTCTATCTTCTAAAAAAATGGTTACGTACATTGCGGTAGTTGAAAAGTTATTTAGACGGATACAGTATTAATCCTTATTAACTTAAATACGTTAGTTACCCCAAGCATTTCATTCACATTATTATAATCTTTCACACCATCTCTACGCATTATAAATTAAAGTCCTCCGCGGCATCTGTCTGTCTCTTCGCGATAAACTCAAAGACCGCGGTATAAAGGTTGAATAACCATCCAGTAGATGACGTTGTACTTTATTAGCCACAGCAACGCGTGGCCGGGTCAGCTAGTTATTAGATAATTTTAATGCTTTATTCCTATTCTAGCTGGTTCCCGGCATGCGTTGCAATGCCATATTCAAAGAAATACATTGTTTCTCCCTGAATCACCTTTCCCGTGTGTCCCCGTTCCCCTCCCGCGTCCCCTTCCTAGCTAGCTTTATAAATTATAGTCTATATGTTATTCTAATGTATGAACCATATTATTGTAAAGTTTCATTAAAATCCATTCAGTAGTTTTTGTGTGAAAGAGTAACGAACACACATACATCCATACAAACTTTTGCATATATAATATTAGGAAGATTACAGTTGCCAAGCTATTTAACCAAGTAAAAGTAAACTTTAAACATCAATATACCCAGATTGGGTTCCATGACAGTTCACTCACGACAGTTGGTCCCCCGGTATACTTGTATACAATACGCAGTCTAACTAACTAACTAACTAACCATCACGCCGTTTCCCCGCAGGGGTAGGCAGAGAGGACGGACCGCCAAACATCCCGGTCTTGGCACACATTCCTTGCCTCGTTTACATTCATACAACGTCTCATACATTCTCTTCTATTATTCTGACTCTTGACATGGCCCGACTCAAGTATCTGATTCACTTGGTCGTGCCATGTCTTTCTTGGGCGTCCTTGACTTCTTCTACCATTCACATTTGCGTCATATATTCTCCTTACACTCCTTTCCTCGTTCATTCTCTCTACATGCCCAAACCATCGGAGCGTTCCTTTCTTGATCTTACTCATCACGCTTACATCAGCCTTGCATTCTTTGCGGATTTCCACATTTCTCACACGATCATACATGGTTTTACCACACATACGCCTCAGGGATCTCATTTCTACAGCGTTCAGTCTACTTTCATCCTTCCTCTGCCAGTTCCATGCCTCACTGCCATACATCAGGGTAGGTACCAGTACTCCATTATGGACGGCTAGTTTCGCGTCTTTGGACAGTTTTTTGTTGCTGCCAACGGCGTTCAGTCCTCCATTAATAGAGTTACCTGCATTCACCCTTCTTTCAATATCTCTATCAGCCTTCCCATCTCTCGTAAACATACTTCCCAAATAAACAAACTCATCCACCTGCTCCAAGTATTCATCATTCACAACTATATTGCATACTGTTTTCGTACTCTCTCTTTCAAACACCATGACTTTAGACTTACTTACATTCATCATTAACTCATTCTTCATGCATACTTCGTTCATTCTTGACACGAGAGACTGTAGATCTTCCATACTGTTAGATATCAGCACCGCATCATCAGCATACAACAGGCAACATACTTCTAGATTACTCAATTTCGCACCCAATCCCATCTCTTTCAATTCTTGCATACAATTATCCATATATAGATTGAATAACCACAATTGAATAACTACAATACGCAGTCGGTTTAAGGAAAATAGGTATACCTACTCATGCAAAATATAACTAAGTGTCTCTAAAGGGGAGTGCAGAGAGGATATACTGCCGAATAACAAAAGTATAAAATATATTTTCATTAAAACGCATCAAGGAAAAAACCTACTTGCCTACATACCGTATAAACTAACGTGTAAGTACAAAAAATCGCCGCTGTAAATAAATTCGTTTGATGTTCATACCAACTTATTATTAACCACAAGGACCCGTAAGCTTGTTTACACGACAATGTAACTAGTGTCCGACCGAAACAGGACTTTCCACCGAAACCGAATCTTCGGTAGCTGTCTCAGTTTCGGCCGAAACCGAAACTTTTTTAGACATGTTAAAAATCTATTGTTTACTAAAATTTGTCTTATTTTTTACGGAGGCGTCTACTAATATCTACAGGAATTCCAAAAACTGAAAAAATCAAACTAATATCTATGAGAATCAAAGTGTTGACGAATATCTACAGCTCAAACTGTTGATTAATATCTATGAGAACCAAAGTGTTGACGAATATCTACAGCACTGGCAGAGGTTGGATTTGCAACTATGTAGGCATATTGGAATAACGTAAAATTGCGTATGCAGCTTAAAAAATTTAATTTATGTAAGTATGTATGTAAAATCCCTAATATCTGACTATTGGACACATTTAGCTGATTAGTCCAACCTACGCTCTGTAGATATTAGTTCAACCTACACTCTGTAGATATTAATCAACACTCTGAAGTTCGTAGATATTAGTTCAACATATAAGCTGTAGATATTCGTCAGACATACAGGCTGTAGATATTAGTATCTGGAGTCATTGTTAGGATGCAGTACAAATAATAAAGATGTTAATAATTATATTTAAAGTAATACGGATTTGTACTGCATCATAACAGACCTCACCAATTGAGTATTTTAATTAAAATTGTGTTTACATCACAACATTCTTAAGACTAAATTTACTATTTATTGAGATCTTTTGCAGAGTTTCGGTGCGGCGGCCGAAGGTTCGAAACCCAAACTGATGCCGAAACTAGATTTTTTTGCCGAAACTGTACATATGACATAGTACGAGGCATACCTGAGTTATTAAAGGGATTTTTAAGTCGATTTTAAGATCGAAATTGGTACCTAATTAATCCACAAAAATTATAATTTTATAACCATTGTAATTTCAGGGGGCCAACTGTCGGAGGATCAACTATCAGGTCACCTTCTATTCCTATATCACAGTTGCTAAATTATTTTAGCATGTAGATATCATATGCAGGTTGCAGTGCTTGTAGATCAACATATCCAGATTGTAGTGCTTATAAATGTTGTTTTTTTTATACTAACTCTACACAGGAAGCCCTAAGATAATTTCTATTTGAAGGTGTTGTCTGTTTTACAATAAGATGATAAAACGAAAGGAGAAAATACCAGATGTTTTGAAAATTCCATAAGGAGTGATTTTGAAATAAATTAAAAACAGTGTTACACAAAAAACACTTGAACAAACATTGTTCATGTTCATGTTTCTTCACAAGTTGCAATTGGATGTATTATGTATTCATTTGTAAATAACATTGAAAGGCTGGTAATAGGAAAAATCCAATAAAAAAAATTTAAGAGATTTAAGAGATTTAACCCGTGAGGCGTCGTGTCTTAAAAAATTACACCAAAAGGCGCATTTTGTGCGTGAGCAAAATGCTCAAACTATTTCAAATGAAATTTATTACATAATTATACTTTATATTGACTAAAAAATGATTGATATCAAATAAAATAACATCTATTTAGTATGAAAAAAGGTGTGAGATTTTTTTTCCATGAGTTGCACCAGAGGAAAAGGGGTAAATAGTTAAAAGAAGATACCTAGATCCTTGAGGCATCATGGTAACAAAACATATCACAATCGATTTTTGTGTGAGCAAAATGCTTATAGCACGCATTCTCATGGGTTAAGAGTCTCATGACTAATATTATGCAGTACAAGATCAGCTAATTTTATGTGTCGAGTCATGTGATGCTTCTTTCTCATTCTTGAGTTAACAAGTCTTAAAAACAAAACATTCTAAGTGGAAAATGTCAAACGTGAACCACTATGTTTAGTGACCCAACCCAACCTGGATAGATAGGTTTCCAACCCCTATCTCCTACCCTTCTCTCATACCTACCCACAGTATATGCAGTTGGAACCAAGGGCGGATCCAGGATTTTTTTCTGGGAGGGGCACAAGGGGCGGATGGGCAAAAAATCAACAATTACTGTTAGAAATAAACTTCAAGCTTATCATACTTCTGGTTTATTTCTACAGTTCAAGCATGTATAGGAAGGTTTATGAACGTATAGGAAGTTCAAGTATGTATAGGAAGGTTTATGAAAGTGTCAAAGCAATAGAAAAATTAAATGTTTAATAAAGACAGTTTTTGCTTCTAAGTATGTACTGTGATGGAATCTCCACAGTACCTACACAAAAATACCGTATGGGGGGGGGCACGTGCCCCCCCACCTAAATCCGCCCTTGGTTGGAACAGTTGTGGTAATCACATTTAATTTTTTATAAATGGGAGCCGGTAATACAAATCTGACATGTCAAACATATAGTCTGTCAAAATAGAGTAGAAAATATAAAAACTGGAACTACTAAATTTGTAGACTGGCAACACCAATTTAACTGTCAAATATTTCTTTGAAGTGCAATGACACTGAATGTATAAAACACAGTAAACCACATTTTAAAAAACATTTTTTCTTCATGACATAAATTTTATTAAAAAGTGATTAATAAAGCGATTTGCTTTAATTTAATTTAACATAAATTTGAATTTAACAATAGATAGAAAGGAAGAATCACTAATGGTGAGTTTAGTTACACTACTTTTAGATCTGAATGAGTTAAATATATTCAGATCTAAAATTAGAGACATGATCTAAAGCCCAGGCAACGCTAAGTACTTTATCTAGTATTAAATAAATGTGAGCAATTTCCAACCTGTGCTTTATATTTTATTACATTATAGTTATTCTTCATTATGTTAACACAAATTGCAAAGGTATAATAATAATATACCTATATGCAATTCTAATTTCGAGATCGGCGGGTATCTATTAGTGTGGATCGATTTCTTGTTTTTTTATTTTTCTTAGCAGCGGGGTGTGGAATGGATGCTCTATGGGGATACTTTTAAAAGTCATTATAACAGCATTAAGATATTTTGGGTGCAAGTACTGCCACAAGTCAATTCAAATTTTACAAAAACAGCGAGAAACTAGAAAAATAAGGGTTTCTTCTTTGCTCAATAAAAGTAGTTAAAATATTAAAAAAATTAACGTTTCATTTACTTGTAATATTATTTACTAATCAAGAAACAATAAAAGTACCATTGCTACACAAAAAAATTACAAACAATGTTAAAAAATAAAGTCAAAAATCATAAAAGTTATTGTTTTTTATAGTCCTTCTTCTAATTGAATACTGGTATTATACAACAAGATTCTAGCTTGTTTTGTATCCACCATCACATCTTTCAGGGTCGCAAACAGCAGAGCATGATGCCGTTACCACTTTGATGCATGTTTTTGTGGCTTGCGTGTAACAGGGCATCAATCGGAACTTACACAAAATGTTGAATTCGATAAGTTCGTGGTCTGCAATGGCATCAATTATTGTCTCGCTTGAAATCAGTTTTGTAAGAGGTGGTTCTGATGGTTTTTCCCAGTTGATCAAGTCAATATAGTCTGCTGTGTTGAAATTAAAAGTAGGTAGCTTAATACTCTTATTGGAGAGAACCCTGACGTACGTTCTCGGATACTTAGAATCCGTCTCAGAGTCAACTCTCTAATTTGTTTTCGTTCGTCGTTTAGCATACAAATAAGTATATTTTCGCTGTGGCCAAAATACCCGTTGCGTTGAATTACGGGATCTACCACCTTTCTCAAACGTTCTGGAAGGTAACGAGACAATTTTATGGTTTCGTGGAGGTGCCTCGCCCCGTAAACACACGAAGGTTGTGTTTTTTTTTTTAAACCACATCGGAGCACACTCTTAGCATAAATTCAGTCAATATCACCTCATTTTCTTTCGAATTCTTGGTTGAAATGTAAAGTCGGAGAATAGTATTGGCTGTTGTTAACAAACACGAATGACAGATTTTACCCGGGTTTCTTTTGGCTAAGTTTTCGTTACATTGTCCTTTGGCGATTGCTCGGCACATTTCCAATAAATAAAGGTGGTCTGTGCTAAGATCGTCACGGGATTTTGTAATGTCCGGTAAGTTGCATTCTATTGCTTGAAATTCTATCACAGGAAGATGTTCACAGTTCTTGAGTAACTTTCCTAGTTGGTCGCTTTAGCTTCTAGGACCTGTTGTCGTTCCATCAAGGTATTCGAAAAGGTGTCTCAAACTTAACTCGTTAGCATGTAACTGACAGGCTAACCACTGAAGTGGACGAAGGAGCTTTCCTTCAAGAAGTCGAATAATGCCAGACTTAGTTCCAGTATTAACTGCTGTTCCGTCACATCCGATAGCCACGAAGCACGCTAAATCAATTGATTTTGCTACAAAATATGCAAACAATTTGTGAGCTATTGTTTTAGCATCACCGAACTTAACGCCTATATGGCCAATGTATTGTCCGCCAGGTTCTTTCAAAAGACTGATATGTTCTTCTATCACAACTTTTCTGCGTCCACCCTCCATGATTAATGTTTTATCCTTTCGAAAGTCAAACGATATGCAAATGCATGAATCAAAATGGGGCTGATTGATGGCAGTCATTGTGGTCCTAGTTTTGGCACGAGCACGTCGAATCTTATTACGATCGATCACGTTTGTTAGATTATCTGTTGTCACTAATCCAATATATTGCATTGTAGCGCAGACGATGGCAGCACCTGCCCGATCAGAAATACTGTACCGATCCAATGTTCTGGATACAACAGATAGTCTACTGTCTGTTGGATTTATTACATAAGAAGAAGAAGTAGATGAAGCAAAGTATTGTTGATCAGTTGAAAGATCAACGTTAGTAAAACTTGAAACTGTACTGCGAGATATGGACGGTTGATCTAAAGATGTTTGTTGTGTTTCTTGGTATAGTGCGCGAAAGTGGACTCAGCAATTTGTCAAATTATCGCGGTAAAATAAATATTATCAATTTTAAAAAATATTATTATTTAAGGTGCGGCAATTTTTATTCATTATGAAATGTAAAAGTAAAAATTAAAGTATTCCTATTGACACAAAACTGTTTTAAAAAGGGACAATTTTTTACCAGATTTTAAATAATTCAACTGCTTTGTGGCAGTACTTGTTATCAAAATTTTAAATTGATATTTTGTATGCTTAATTGGATGTACCTAGAGCATCTATTCCGCACCCCGCGAAAACTGATTTATAAAAAATAAAAATTTCCATACAATGGCGATCCACCCTAGTATCTATACTGCAATGAAAAAATATTTTTTCCACTATTATGTCTTTTTAATTTTTTATGAAAATGTAGGTTACACAGCTTTACTTTAACACCATGAGTTATGTGTTTAGTATTGCCATTTGATCAACAGTGGCGCCCTCATATATTTTCTACTCTTTTTTGACAGACTATATTATAAAGGATTTGCCGTTGACGGCCTCTCAAACCTGGCAAGATCGAGACATTCAGATACTTTGAAAGTATTGCTACAGAAGACAATACAACATTACAAGACCCATGCACGTTAGAATGGGAGGGGGCAGCAGGAATAAGATGGTTCAAAGTGATTATAAATAATTCAAATCCCAAACGAATCAGGTAACTTTTCAATAAGAATAGAAACTCACTAGAGAGCAAAACTCACTAGAGAGCAAAACTCACTAGAGAGCATAACTCACTAGAGAGCAAAACTCACTAGAGAGCAAAACTCACTAGAGAGCAAAACTCACTAGAGAGCATAACTCACTAGAGAGTGAAAATAAAATTATCTTCAAAAATGTTGGGAGCTCTCAGTCGAAGTACGATACAATTAAAAATGACAGAAGTTGATATGGATGAATAAGCTCAGTGATCTGAGCACCACCCCGACAAGGCAGAGGTCCTGGGCACAAGAGAGTGGATAATATTACCTTCAATGATTAAATTTGATTTACTATAAAGATGTATAATATATAGTTCTATTCTCCGTCCAACTTAAGATCGTCCCGTGAGCGCGCATGTCTCCACCCCTCCCCCAGTCCATTGCTTGAACGCGCGTTAACACATTAGATTCCCCTTTTTAAATAAATTAAATGATTTTATTATTATTTTCCAGCTACCTGCAATCAAAAGTTTAAACAATTTATTCATTAAAATAATTATTGTAATGGTTCTACAACAAACACATTGCATTTAATGTGATCAGATTTATCAAACCGTCTATCGATATATTAAATTTTTTAAAATCAATCAAATTTCGCACTCTCGCGGGTGGATCTAAAGGTGGACAGAGAATAGGAACTAAACACAATAACAACAAATAAGTTCGCATGACATAAAAAGGTATTATTCATTATGGGTGAAATGCAGATCCCGCCAATGTCAGGGAATTTAATAAAAATGCACTTTTTAGATGAGAAAAGTGTGGAGAAGATGAATAAAAAATAAATTAAGGTGCGCTCGGCAAAATTGAGGGAGATACAACCGTTAAAAGTATTTAAAATTTCACTTCACGAACTGATATTGACAGTCCATTCGCCATTTTTTCATTGCTTATGTTGGATCCCAGACCTAATACAGAATTAATAGTACGCCAGAATCACAAACCATGTTACTCAAACCTAGCGTAGCCGCTAAACCACTTGAAAACTGGGATGTTTTTCTTGCCTTGACGTAAGTAGGCGTTATAAAGGGGCACTTTTTTTGTATCACAAACCACGTTTAGCGTATTAGGTTATGACAAAATGGCAGATGGACTGTCAATATCAGCTCGCGAAGTGAAATTTTAAACACTTTGAACGGTTGTATCTCCCTCAATTTTGCCGAGCGCGCCTTAATTTTTGTTTTATTCAGCTTTTCCACACTTTTCTCATCTAGAAAGTGCCTTTTTATTTAATTTCCAGACATTGGCGGGATCTGCATTCCTCTCAACATTATTTCTTTAGATCTGCTGACACTGATAACAAGTCCATCATTTAAATATAAAATATTTTTAAACATTTTTTAATTTGTATAAGTTAGTGCAAAATTTGGAAACTACAAAGTCTTTGGAGTTTTGGAGAAACACCGCCCCCTTAAAAATTGCCTAGGTCAACTAGGCAAGTGCCCGGGTTGTCCAGTTCTAAATAAGGCATTGTCAATAGCTGTAGGAAAGTTGAAGAGGATTAATTGAGGTGCGTGATGCCCAGACTGATGGAAGAAGGCTCAGATATCTACGAAACGTAAACCAGGAAACTTGTGAAGCTAGGAAAAGTCTAGCATCGAGATAATAAGGTAAAACGTTGGAAATAGCTAAATGGGCCTAAGACCTGAGTGCTCAAGTGAGCTATGTAGACCTTCTCCTTATCAATATATATTTTTTAATCTGTTGCATTTATCAATAAATTTAATCTAATGTCAAACAAGGACAATTGATTTAATAGACTTGATAACCCGCTATTTTACTATATCCTCTTCTGTGAGCTTGACAGTAGGGATATATAACACTATAACCAATAGTGTAAACTAGAGGCCAATTGGTTCATTGTTGGTTCGTAATGGATGCATTCAAACAAACATACATACACTGTATCTATGCAAAACTTTGATACTCTGTATAGTACAACATACATAACAATCACACTGTTTCACTGCAGGCAGGGATAGGCAGAGAGGATAAACCGCCACACAACCTTCAGTTATTCTGACTCTTGTCAAGTCTTTCTCAGGCTTCATCCTCTTTCTCGTCATAATATATTATCCGCTCTGTATGTCCAAAACATCTTGGTCATTATATTTCCACATATATAATAGAAGCAAGGGAGATGGGTCATCAAACAGTATTAACAGGTTTATGTCTGCGTGGTTGAATTTAAGAATCTAACTTCCAACGCATGTCTGCCGCCGCGCCTTACCCGTCGCACCATATAAACATCCGTGTACGTGGATTTTCAGACAAAGCTACCATTGTACTTCGGTTTCTAATTCAAGAATTCGTCACAAGATGACGCAACTTTCATCGACAAGACGCAAAGGGACGTTCCCTTCCTAGGTATAAGTTCTACGAATTTGTGAACCTGGAGTATCTCCAGGATTTCGAAAGATTGACGGTAATACTCAGTTGTATCAAGCGGCTGTATATTACACATGATGTCATCGTCCATCCCGGTTACTTTTTCACGGTGACTAGCCATCACTGGTTGACATGTCGTCAGTGGATAGGAGGAACGAGCTAATTTTGGAACCAGTTCCTATTGGATTTACAAAATGATCACCAAAACTAACTTGGCGAAGCCGAACCAAAAGCCGTCCGCAGGGCCTAGCAGTAAAAACCTGCGGAGCAGGTGTGATACAGATACAGTTAAATATGACTGATGTGGATACGGAGTGGTAGAGAGCAAAGCCCCGACAAGGTAGTTCTGGGTTCAATTCCTAGATGTGACCAGATCTTTTTCTGTTTCAAATTTTTGTTCGAGAGTCGTTAATATTGTTTTCAATGATTAATTAATAATTCTTGCCTTTCTTTTTTTAAGTAAAAGTAAAAATAAAATCTGCTCCATCGAAAAGAAAAAGCTAAATATTTATATGTGCTCTATTTTACTCAGTTTTATGGCTCTCATAACAAAAAAAATTTGGGAAAAGTTAATTAAATGATAAATAATTTAGTAAAAAAATGAGATTAATTAATGTATTGCTACAATAATACATGTTTTAAAAGTATACTAAATATAATCAGATAATTTTTATAAAGAGTTAAAAACATTAAATTATTATTCAACACCAGGCGTTTGCCTAAATCGGAGGTCAGTGTGATCTTGTTTTTGGGTATGGCATAAACTGGAAATTCAAATGGTAAATAGAACAAACTGTTTGGATCTGTAAGCCATAAACTGGAAGTTCAAATGGTACTAGAATAAACTGTTTGGAATCTGTATGGCATAAACTGGAAATTAAAATGGTAATATTACAAACTGATTGGATCTTTATAACTAGGTTTCTATTAAACAAATACAACACAACACATCTTTTATCATAATATTACACTCTGTAGGAAATGGAAGAATTTTTTTCTGTGACATTTTCAACTTTATGATTCTACAAAATGAGAAGGAACTTCCGTTGTCAAAATGATAAGAGATATTAAACACTTTGAAATAGTCACCTGAATAGAGAAAATATTATTTTTTGTTTAAAAAGATTAAATTATGTTATTGTAGGCACATTGCTGTATATCTTTCTGAACTCCTCAATAATTATTACTGAGTACATATTTATAATATTATTACACAAATAAATAGGGGATGGAAACGGTTCCATGACAACTCAGAATCATGCAACTTCAACACCCCCTTTGAAAAGTCAGGGATAAAAAATAGAAAATTAGCCCATAACCTAACCTATCCAATTTTTTTGTCATCAATTTTAATGGCTTTTCAAAGATGTTGAAGTTGCATGATTCTGAGTTGTCTGGTCACCGTCGGAAACAGCCTGACACATCACGATGACAGCTGTTAATATTGTCCTTATTGGTTAAAATATACATATAAAAGAACTTACATTTCCCATGGATGCAATGATGACATTGGGAAGCGGTATTTCCTTCCCATCAACCTTCTGCATTCCGATGTCTCTCAGCTCCACGGTGGCTCCCAAAAGCTTCAATTTTTCCGCGGTCCATTCCACCATACGCTGGCATTCCGGCCTGTGGATAGCGTCGGTGGAAACTGATGCAATCTCCACGGATTCCCTCAAAACATCGATAAATCTCGTCTTGTTCTTGTCGATGTGAGCGAACAAGTCCACAAGAGTCGCGGGAAGAGCCATTTTAATAGATTTATATTAAAATATCAACAACAAAAGACACGACCGTCACCACGCACGAAACAACGGGAAATGAATAAATGTATAATTTTACGAGCCGGCTTCCAAACTTCAAACCCGGCGTAATTTTAATAAATGATACCGCGGTATCAGTGGATTGATTACTGAAAGCTGCCAGCGTATCACGCCTACTAAATTAATGCACTAACCGGGCAGAAAGTATCGAGAAAAATCGTCATAAAAATAAATACAACATGATACGCGATTTTTATTAGTGATTCAGAGTGCTACGGTCAGATAGACAATATCGACGAAATAATCTAGAATCTTAAGGAATACTGAAGATATTTATTTAAATTATATCGTCGACCAATGCGACAGTAATTATTATTGTCGAATTTTCCTTTTGTCGGAAAACAATGACAGTAAAATTTAATACCTCTCAAAACTCAAAACCACCGGTCACTCAACTTTGACATAGCGAAAAGTCCAAAGCAGATTTCTACTTACCGACTTTTTACACGTCACGGTAAGAAGTTACCTACTATACAACCATGAACCTGAAATTTAGCAACAGGTGGCAGATATCATAAAGCTATAGAAATGTGCCCACAGGTGGCGGGAACCATACCGTGTTGCTTCAAAAAGTTATAGTTATAATAACTTACCTATTATAACTGTTTCATTCAGGTTTGGTATATTTATGGGTTATATATTTCTATGTTTACACCGAAACTGAGTTATTTTTTTAAAATGATCATTTCTTAGCTTTCAACAAATAAAAAATAATCAAACAGTATTAATAGCCTTGCGACTGCAAACACACTCTATCCCAGGACTTCCCAACCAGGGGGGCACGCCCCCCTAGGGAGGCGTAGAGAAATGTCAGGGGGGGCGTAATAGGTACGTTTGAATTTCTGAAAAAAATCTATTTAACGCGAAAACTACGAAATGTAAATGTAAAAGTAGTTAATGATTAAAATTGTACCTACTCTTCCATTAAAGATCCATAATAAATAAATATATTGTATCTGTATTGTACCTATTTGAAATTCAAATAAATAATTTAATTAATACTAGCTGACCCGGCCACGCGTTGCTCTGGCTAATTAAACACAACGCCGTCTACTGGATGGTTATCCAACCTTTATAACCATGACCATCTTTGAGTTCATCGCGAAGAGACACACAGACAGACGCCGCGGAGGACTTTAATTTACAATACGTAGAGATGGTGCGATAGATTTTAATAACGTGCATGAAATACTTGAGGTATCTAACGTATTTAAGTTGATAAGTATTAATACTCTATCAGTCTAAATAACTTTCCAATTACCCGCATTGTACATGACCATTTTTTTGACAGAATGGGTATGGTAAACTCTCCGTAAAACATAGATATCGCGAACAGGCAGACAGACGGACGACGTGGAAAACTTAAATTTATAAAATGTAGAGAAGATGTAGAGATAGTAAGCTATCCGTAAAAGATAGATATATGCTATCACGGACTTTTTTGTAGATCTATAAAAGAGGAATATCCCACCATGCATTGTTTTGTTATATCTCAAAGGAATTAGGCAGTGTTTTCGATGAAAGCTACCAGGCGGCTTGACTTTTTCCGACGATTCTAACAATTATCGTTATTTTTCAACCAATTTACACATAACCTGAACAAGTTACATATATCTAAACCTTCCCCACGAATCACTCTATCTATTAGTGAAACCCGCATGAAAAATCGTTCAGCAGTTTTTGCGTTTATCGCGAACAGACAGACAGACGACGCGGAGGACTTTCATTTATAAAATGTAGAGAAGATAGAGATAAAAAAGTGTTTCTTATTTTTGTTGAAACTTAATTAAGGGGGGCATGAAAATATTTTTTTTGGTTCGGTGAGGCTCGGCGAAATAAAGGTTGGGAAACCCTGCTCTATCCACAAATAGATACAAACGGAAGTGCTGCCATCTATAATAGGCTTGCGTCTGCATGGTTGAATTTCAGAACCCGACTTCGAGTGCATGTTTGACGTTTCGAATTCAAGAATTCGTCACAAGATGTCGCCACTTCAGTCAGCAGGTCGGATGGGGACGTGCCCCCCCCCTAGGTATAACTGCTATGAATTTGTGAATATGTAGTGTCTCTCCGCATATGGCAAGATTGACGGTGATTCTTGGTTGTAATCACGCGGCTATATATTACATATTAGAGGCGGGCAAAGCGTCTCAGTTGAGCGAGCCGGTTCACTGGGTCTCGTTCAATGAAAAGATCCGGGTCAGTGAACCGGCTCGAATGAACGACTGAATTGGTCCATCTCCCCCGTCCCCTCCCTCGGCCCTCCACACTTTATTAAAAAGGGAACCCCAATATTTTGGGGTTCCCTTTTTAATCGGATTCTTGTATCCCTGAATGAAAAAATGAAATCCTTTGTATTTAGTTGAGTTTTGATCTTTGGTGTGAAACCAACACCAACTTTACTTTTTTAACGATTTTTAGAAAGCATGAATTATTGAAAATAAACAATGAATGTTAATCAAATCACTTCTAAATTAAGATATCTGACCTACATATTTTATAGACTTAAGGAAGTACTTAACATTGAAAAATTGAAAATGATCTACTTTTCCCTGGTGCAATCTTCAATCATTTATGGCATTATAGGATGGGGTGGTGCACTTGATACATATATTAAGCCTCTACAAATAATTCAAAAACACATAATTAAAGTCATATATAACAAAAATAAAACATTCTCGACCAACTTATTATACAAAGAAACTAAAATATTTAATATACGCAAATTATTTATATTACAAACTTTGAAATATGTATTTAAAAACAAAAATAATTTCGAAATAAATGAAAACAGAATGAGCAAAAGAACAAATAATACATTTTACACTCCACAAACCAATACTAAATTATTGCAGACACATAGCAGTTTCATTGGTCCTCGAACATTTAACCTTCTACCACTACAAACTCAAATGTTAAATAAAATGATAAAATATGTAAAAGAGATAAAATTATGGTTGAATAATGTAGATATCGAAACGCTTTTTCTATAAATTTATCCATCATTCTACAACTCACTTTCTGTAACTTTCTAAACTGTAGTACAATATGTTTTCTGTTTATTTTATTTTTTTATAATAACTTAAAAAAAAAATTGAAATTAGTATGTTTTTCTCCATATTTTTATTTTATTTTTATAATAGCTGAAACAAAACCTTTTTCATTTATTCTACGTATGTAATACTAAATTTTTATACTAACTTTATATTTTATATGTTTTTAAAGTTTTTTTTATACTTTGGGTACTTAGAAATATAGTATTTTGTATTAATATTACCCACACTCAGGCAGTGCCTTAGTGGGTTTTCATTTCTTATTCATATTATTTGTTATTATATTTTATGTTATTTTATACTATTTGCTATTATACATTATATCTATGTACAAAGAAATGGAAATAAATAAAGTTAAAAAAAAAAAAAAAAAAAAAAATGATTTACTGAAAATAAACAATGAGCATAATAATAATATAACTTATCCTGTTACAATAAACAAAATAATGTGGCCGGAGCGTCGACGTCACGACTGACGTATTATGCACGCACACCCGCTTGAATTCCGATATTATTATTATATTCATTGTATTTCGGTAATAACATGCACGGCGCACGCACACTACCCAGCAAAGGATAATGTGGCCGGAGCGCTGACGTCACGACTGACGTTTTATGCACGCAAACACGCTCGAATTCCGATATTATTATTATATTCATTGTATTTCGGTAGTACATGCACGGCGCACGCACACTGACCAGCAAAGGTACGCCACCGCGTAGAAAAGTGTCATAGTGAACTGAACTGTAAACCGTTACCTTACTTTCATATTTTACCTTTCTGCGTCGCTGACTAGAGTGGCTATGAACGAACGAACGAAGTGACCCGCGAGCCGCGAGATCCGTTGAACGATACACTGCTCCGGCTCCCACGGGTCAGTCGGGTCTTCGGATCTCACGGGTCAGTTGCTCAGTCGGCTCACCGGATCTGGCGGGTCAGTTGGCTCACCGGCTCACTCGTTCGCGAAGATCCGCGAACCGTGAAGATCGTTCTTTGGGAACCGGATCTTACGGATCAGTATGAAAATCCGGTTCACTGAGCCGACTCGTTCGCGAACGACTCACTTCTATTACATATGGCATCATGGCCTGTCCCGGTTACTTTGTCTCGGTGACTAGCTATCACTGGATCCGAGGAATGGGCTATTTTTGAAACCAGTTCCTATTGGATTTATAAAATGATCACCAATATATATTACATATGACATCATGGCCTATCCAGGTTACTTTGTCCCGGTGACTAGCTATCACTGGTTGACAGTGGATCTGAGGAATGGGCCATTTTTTGAACCAGTTCCTATTGGATTTATAAAGTGGTCACCAACAGTAACTGAGCGAAGCTGAACCAAAAGCCGGCCGCAAAGCCTAGCAGTAAAAACATGCAGAGCTGGTTTTTAACTGTTGGTAATAACTAACTTCAATAAAACACTATTCTTTTATGTAGAAAAATATAAAACATTTTATTATAGTCGTATAACAAACAATACACCTGGATGGAATACATTGCACATAAAAATCTCAATCAAAAGTTTTTTTTATTAAAAAATTATTGCACTATTCAATAATTTCATTATGGTACGTTTCCACGCTTGCCAAGTCTCGGCAAGCGTCCACAAGCGCAAACGTGTAAACAGGTCGTTTGGCTTGGCTTGCGTAGGCTTGCAAGAGCTTGCGAGAGTTTGCCGCCGATCCAGTCGGGGTCGGATCCAGCGGCAAGCTTCGGCAAACGCTCAGTGGAACTTTCGAACTAGCGGCGAATGCACGCCGTTTTTGCTCCATGCGGTCTATGATAATATTTATAACATTACGAGACATATGTATGACGCATGATGCCAGACTTATTAAAATGTTTAAGTACATAATTTTAACGCACTTATGTTATGTAATTTATTGCGACTGGATTTACCTAAAAAGTCTAAATAAATAAATAATATTTTATTGATGATTTACTATTTATTATAGTAAAAAAATATATGATTTTTGTTAGAATAACTTTTTTTATAATACAAGACAAGTGATCCTCGAGTTCGGGTCCCAATTGTGATCATTATTTTTGAAGCGAAAACTTCTTTAGCACCGTTGTGATTTGAAACTCCATGAAACAAAAAAGTGATACTAAAAAGAGACAAAAATCTATAGCATTTAGCCTGTAAGATAATGTCTCCTCTTTGTGCGAAGCGACCTGGTACTATTTTTATGAATCTGTATCATCCACCATCTTCGTGGTCGTCGAGCTTTCCTTTTTTTTGTTACACTTTGCTTGTATTTCAAATAAAAGTATGATAAACCAAACGCAATAGCCGATACAAGTTCGGCGTCCGCTATGCTCGGGTGTAGTTAGCGCACTGACGCATTCACAAGCATGTAAACGACTTCCAAATGCCAAGCGAGATTTGTGGACGCTTGGAGCTTGTGGAGGCTTGCCAAGCCTTGGTAAGCGTGGAAACGTACCATTACATTATAAGCATGCCGGGGTAGCCCGGGCTTTTCACAGTTTTTCGAAATCTAATATAGTCAGTGATCTTCCTCTGTCTTTGTGAGTCAAGTGTAGGCAAAATTTTGTACAAAAATTTTTATCAGTCTCAGAATAAAACTGTAGATTTGGGTAAAATCAATTCCACACTGTCCACCTGGTGTCCGTCACAGACACTTTTACATATTATAAATAGATTGGTCTTTTATTAGATTTCAAAATTAGTTTCGTCAGAAATACATACAAAATAATCATTTTTTATAAAAATATTTTAACAAATAAGTAAATTGGGCAACTTGCATTTTATCACTTTAGTTTTACACTAAATAGTTTTTTACATCACACTTAATAAAAAATATTTCACTTTTTCCTCTCCATTGGTAATAATAATTTTTTTTTAGATGAACTGAATTTTTATAATATATATATTTTATAATTAATATAAAGCTTTAAGAAATTTAATAACAAAATATCATAAACAATAGAAACAAGGGATATGGGCCACGGATGTCTATGAACCATGTATGAAACTGTGCGCATAAAAGTGTCGCCCACATCAATCGCACAATCACATCTACGCACAAATTTTACCTACTCGCCAGACACACTACTTCAATTTTTTTTTGTTACGTTTACAGGAGGCTCCCAGAAAAATATTTCCCTCAGGGCCTATGTCATCTTAGGAGATGCCATGTGGAGGGTGTTTTTTAAAGGCTTTCCTTTCTGGAGAGGAAGTTCTGGGAAGAAAAAAGGTATGAGGGGTGGGTAGGAATCTGGGGGTCTAATAATGTACCCATCAATCCATTACTCGAGGCGATGGGTCGAGAAAGTCCGGCTGGAGAGGTCAAATGTTCACCCTCAACCAGTCTCTCTTGATCCGGTCCGTCACGCAGTAGGCGGGCAGATGCATCCACCGCAAAGACCCATCCTCACCCCATGAACCCGGGCACCCCTGTTAAGACACCAAACGTAGCGAGCCACTTTGGGATATAAATAAATAGATCCCAGAGCGGCGCTACCCATACTCACCTCCAAAATGAGAGTATTTGTGCAGCTTTGAGAATTTATACAGGTTGGTGGTAGTTAGGCGACAGTCGGTACCATATTTCCTTTTGTTTCTATTCTATTATGTACCCAAAAAACATTGTATAATTCTGTTCCGTGACTGCTATTCACGTTAACGGGATATGTGTATTGCAATTTCCATGGTAAATATGTATTGGAGCTTGGCAACGGTAATAACTGTCAAACAATGGCTCCTCTCCGGTTCTCCTCCACCATTTGCATAACTGGCGGTTCCACCCGCAATCCAGAATGTGAAATAGTTCAGGGTATTCAAATCCTGTAACAGAAGAAGATAATCAATTATTACACAGAATAAAATTTATGGTGGGAAAATTTAAACAAATACGAAATCTGTACGGAAACAGCTGGAAAAAGCTTTGAAACTGACCAGCACGCCCTTTTCTCCACAGGAGATGATGGATCTCCACACATCTCTGCCTTGGCACACATTTTGCTCCATTCCCATTTATACACTCACACTTAAATATTTTTGTGTTATTTTGATTCTTGTCATGATCCTTGTTTCTTACTATCGTGGTGCAAGAACACAACAGAATGGAGTTTGCAGGAAAACACTTATTTTCTTCTTCTTTAGCACAATTTATTTAATGCAATAAAATACAATTATTACAAAAGGGTCTATTTACCCTTATTCGGGTGATCTCCTCGACCACTCCACACTGATATTTCTTTCCTCGATATTTCTGTCAGTTTTTCCACACTCAACTGAAGGACAACTCATGTACCTTACAGTTCCAGTGTAATAACAAGACTAATGCAAAGGGCCTATTTTCCCTCTGCTCAACTGAAGATACACCTCGTGTACCTTCCAGTTCCACCATAACAACAACACTCACCCGCTGATCAAAATATCAACATACTTAAGGGCCCGCAACCTGGATTTCTACCGATTTATTACATATTTCCTTTAAACACAGTAAGTTTTAAAGCTCTTAAAAAAATATATGTTATTCTTGAAGATAATATCTAGACTTTGCCCACGCCGAAACGCAAATTATATAAAATTCCCTCGATAGAAAAAAATCGCAAAGTATGCTCCAAAAATTATCATAAACACATTTGTTTCAGTTATTTTACAAGTTATATGTATGAAAAAATTCGCAGTGTTTCTTTAAATGCTGTTTAAGATAATTCCCGCGAGATTTTTGGTCTATTTTAAACGAGTCGTGTTTTATTAAACATTTTCGCAATTTTCGCATCGATTTTGTCGCTGTAAATGTTAGCGCTCTCCTCTAACCTTCGTAATTTCGTATCTCTCCATCTTCTTCTTTTCGGGCCCGGTTGCAGAGCCTTAAAGTAAAATATTCAAATAAAAATTATAAAAAAATGGTGGGAACTGAGATTTGAAAACGTTCCTCTAGGAAGATCTAGGATTTTAAAATCTAACAATAAAAAAACAGTAAAACCATTACATGAAGTCGGCCGAAAGGCCCATCAATAAAATTACCTCTTAAACTCTTAGGGACAAACAAATATTGCGAATTTTATTATTATTAGGGAGGTTCCTATCATTAGGTTAAAATGCCACCAGAGTACTTCTCTGTGGGGGTGTCATAAACATAAAATACTTTGAAAAAATTAAAGAATTTGTTCCAACTTTGTAAAGCAATGTCTCCACAATAATACCAGCCATAAACATATTAGGGAACGTACCCATACTACGTGACACATTTAGGGAGGGGGGTCTTCAAAATGTCACGCTCCATACAAATGAGCGGCGGGTTGCTTAGGATTTTTAAAAATTGCAAAAAGTTGGTCACGTAGTATGGGTACGTTCCCTTACTTGATTACTAGGTTCGGACCTTATTTGTTCAAACCGTGGGATAATATTTTATTTCGTTATTTGAAAAAGAGAAACTACGCGTAAGTGAAATAACATGAATATTACGAATAATTATTTTACTTAAGGCTAAATGGAAAAAATCGCATTCTGGAACGAACAACCCTGATACAAAAAAAAAGCCTTGGGCTGTGCATTGTTAAGCTGTGCATTTTGCATGTAAATAGCATATACAAGATATTATCTCGTTGAAGCTAAGATGCAACTAAAACATTCTTTGATTTTTTTTTGTCATTAATTCATTTTTGTTTCCGTAGTTTCTTTTTAACCAATTTCTTCTTCCACCTCTTTTAAAATATCCGTTACAATCAGCTTAATTAGCATATTTACTTTGTTGCGTTGAAGCCCGTTCATCTTCCAATACGCCGTTCACTAACGTACTCTGCTCAACGCTTTTTAGTTTAGTCGAGTAGCGAGGTACTTGCCACTCGACTAAACTACTAGCCTAGTTCGAACAAGCCTTTACAATTAGTTAGACATACTCACCTAATAAAGTATAAAAATCTTGATCTCCTAGATGTCCTTTGAATAGATACTTCTCTGTGATATTAAAAACACTTTCCTTTGCCAACAATAAATCAAATACTGGCGATTCTCGAATCCTCTCCAGGTTCAGTAGAAGAACTCCCGAATTAAAACCCGGGGAGCCCGTGACTTCGTTCTTTGCAATAGTTTTTATCACAGAATTGTTATTGAAATCTGATTCTTTTCTTCTTGCAGGCGACCCTATATGGGTGCCATTATGTTTCAGTCTATAATCGTGTAAGACATGGCGATATACGCACGACAGTTCGTGCGCTAGACCAAATATATTTGAAGACGAGAATCTGTAAAAAAAACATAATTGAACACAATAATTTAGAATGGATATCCGCCTGTCAAAGGAACAGAACTGAATCTGCAATACCCGCTGACAATAAAACTTTTACCGCCTTACTCATAATCGCAGAATAAGATAATACCACAGTAATACAAACGGGTTAGGTGAAATTGTCATACAAATTTCATTACCCGTTCGTATTACCGTGGTATTATCTTATTCTGCGATTATGAGTAAGGCGGTTAAAGTATTAGTACTAGCATCTTTCAGAATTGAAACATGAGATTTCTTTAGCTATGCTTAGAGCCTGATCTGAACAATCAGCCACTTGGTAACATTCATCTTCCCCAAAACAGTATTTCCATTATTACAATGATTCGGGCAAATTGAACCATGTTCAAAACACATAATTTATTTCTTCTAACACAGCAAACTTATTTTGTGGTACCATTTTAATTCAAAATTAATGGAATACTAAACTTAGTTTCAACCACGTTTATTATTAAGAAATGCTCACTTCTGTAGTGACCACTTTTGTGTTCACTTCAACTATAGCTCGCTCTTGTAAAATCTAATGCAGGGCCAATGGACTTTAACGAACATTCAAGATGTATTTATCTACCTGCCTAAACCGAGCAAGGTGCCGCCGGCACATATCTACCTATAGCCGATAATTACTACTAGCCGGTTAATTATTACACCACTTACTCGAAAGGCCTCAAGTCAACACACACCTACGAGCCCATGAACGAGAAACTTCGAGAGGTTTCCAAACCTTGCACGCATTCGCCGAATTACACGGCGATTCTAGAAGCTACTAAACAAGTCGGCTGTGCTATTTAAGGCGGCTGCCATCTCTATACAGCCAGTCGTTAAGTCGCCTCCGCAAGTCACACATACAGTAATACAGTGCATAGTGGCTCCAGGGTCAATCCGCACCAAATCATCCAGGCCATGTCACCCACCATCTCAGATTTTGATGAAACTTAAAAAATTTAATCCTTCCATATAGATAAGAAAATATACCAAATTTTACCTTCCTACCTCAACTCGTTTTTTTTTTATGGGCAGTTGAATTTGGGCAAAATAAGCGTTTTTACATATTCCGAGCACTCCGGAAGAGCTTGTACCTTCAATGAAAAAAAATTGTATCTTTGTCATTTATAGTGCAAATGCAATGAAAATTTGCAATATTATCAAGAAAACTATGCTGATTGCAGAAAAAAATAAATAAACCCTTTACATTTATCTACTTGACTTTAAAAAATTACCAAAAGTAATTTTTTAAGTAATTTTTGGGACGGAAAAGGTACTTTACAAAAACGCAATATCTCGGGAAGGTACAGTGTTAATGAAGTAATTTTTTTTTATTCATATCTACAAATAGCATAGAATCTCATTCAAAAATAAAATTCATGGCAATTTACTTGCTTCAATAAATAAAATCCATTTTAAACTTTTTTCAAACTTTTTGTAATTTTTTTTTTATTCTTATCTACAATGAACATAGTACAACCTAAAAAAATAAAACTCCTGGTATTTTGTGTGCTTCACAGTGTAGAAACGTTTATAAAATAAGAAATCTTAATCATACAGAATTGTTGTAAGTTTTTTTAAATCTAGATACTGTATTTGCAAATAAAAAATAAAAAAATTATTCGGTCTTTTACAACATGATGGTAAGTTTGCAATGTAAGCTTAAGGCACCAACAAAATAATGTACCTTGTTCCTTATCCCTGAATGCATACACCATAGCAATATTTTATAACAAGATCAACTTTTTAACTCTTTTCAATACAAAGTTAACTCTTTAAAAAACAAATACAATAAAAATAAAACAGGCAATGTAGAATTAGGTTAAATGAAAGTACATTACAATAATATTGTTTACAAATAAATGTTCAAGTTCATTTTTTACTTTTATTCTTGATCTGACCCATAAGATGGTTGAACTTTTGATCAGCATGATGAACGTCTTTTTCAAGAAAGTAGTAAGCTCTTCCTGAACCTTTTGTTGTGGGAGGGTCAACGATATTAAAAATATTTTGTAGTGGAACAAAACAAATATCTTCTTTTTGATGTGGCCAGTAAAAGGATGGAGCTGGGCCAAAAGTTTGAAAAAAGTTTAAATGGATTTAATTTATTTTTGTATCTAGATTTGGCCCTGTCAAGGGCCAGGGTTTTTTTTTAGGGAAATTACCTCCCTGACACTTTTGCTTATAATCGGTATAAATATATATATTTTTTTTTTAATTCTGTTTGCCAGATAATGTATCTTATTATTCATATTTATTACATTATAATATCAGTACAAGTTTTCCTAGAATAGCTAACTTAAACAAAAAAATGATGTAAAAATTTTCTCATTCCGGAAAAAAATCGTAAAAAAATATATATTTATACGAAAATGAACTTTTCTGACTTTTTTATTTCTCCATAAACCTGAATAGACACCTTAGGGAACGTACCCATACTATGTGACACGTTTAGGGGGGGGGGGGGGTCTTCAAAATGTCACGCTCCATACAAATGAGCGGCGGGTTGCTTAGGATTTGGTCACCGGGGGGGGGGGGGGGGGGGGGGGGGGTAAAAATTGCAAAAAGTTGGTCACGTAGTATGGGTACGTTCCCTTACATGAAAAAAAACAATCCAAGGGTGTTTTCGAAGAAGTTATGACATTGGCACTTCTTTGAAAATGTAAAATATATTCATCTTTTCAAGAAACATATTATTAAAATTATTATGCTGAGACTAGAATTTTTTCATGTTCCCACTACTTCGAGAACGATAATGGCGGAAGCGTTTCTGACCTTGTTCTTGGTACAGTTTCTTTATACGAAAGGGTCAAAATCGCATCCAAAAATTTTTGTTTGTTGAAATTTGAGCCGCGCGCTCCGGCACGTCTCCGGCCTTTAAAAACTTAGAACAATTCTGTATGATAAAGATTTCTTATTTTAAAAACGTTTCTACACTGTGAAGCACACAAAATACCAGGAGTTTTATTTTTTTAGGTTGTACTATGTTTATTGTTGATAAGAATAAAAAAAAAATTACAAAAAGTTTGAAAAAAGTTTAAAATGGATTTTATTTATTGAAGCAAGTAAAATGCCATGAATTTTATTTTTGTATGTGATTGTATGCTATTTGTAGATATGAATAAAAAAAAAAATTACTTCATTAACACTGTACCTTCCCGAGATATTGCGTTTTTGTAAAAATTACTTTTGGTAATTTTTTAAAGTCAAGTAGATAAATGTAAAGGGTTTATTTATTTTTTTCTGCAATCAGCATAGTTTTCTTGATAATATTGCAAATTTTCATTGCATTTGGACTATAAATGACAAAGATACAATTTTTTTTCATTGAAGGTACAAGCTCTTCCGGAGTGCTCAGAATATGTAAAAATGCTTATTTTGCCCAAACTTCAACTGCCTATTAAAAAAAAACGAGTTGAGGTAGGAAGGTAAAATTTGGTATATTTTCTTATCTATATGGAAGGATTAAAAATTTTAAGTTTCATCAAAATCTGAGATGGTGGGTGACAAATCCAAAATTTTCTGGATGATTTGGTGCGGATTGACCCACCATCATTATTAAGTTCCAGTGCGGTAACCGCCAACTGGCTAGACCCACGGCGACTCACAGCCGGAACCTGTGCCCTTTGCGCCAAAAACCTTCGAGGACCCACCGTCTTGCAGTTAACATCATCCATCGCACCATCAGCTTAAGAGACTCAATTGCCCGCGATAATAAGGTTAGCAGTGTCTTCTGTTTAGGGTGCAGCAACTTCTCCACCGCAGCATCATCGACCTTCATCACTCATCACCTACATGCGTTATCAACATCGCTCCTGTCTGAACTCTGTTACGCAACTCCAAATTTACAATCGCTACGTAGCTCTTTAATAAAGATTTCGACTCACTACATCGACTGCACGCTTTTCATTTCGACCCCCGTCTCTGCCGACCCGAAGTCCGTTCCCTCACTTCATTTTAAGAAAACCCTAATGAAGTAAGCATGTTGGTTTTTTTTTAAATAAACGTGGTTAAAACCAAGTATTCTATCAATTTTGAACATAGTTTATCATTATGTTTTGAGCATCTCTTCACGGAATTGAGAAATCAAAGAAGTTTAATAATAGTTGTTTCTTACTTCTCAAATTCCTTGTATAATTCTTCTATACTGTTTTTGAAGATGAGATCGCAATCCAGGAGAATTACTTGCTTTTGTTCAATGGGAGCAATGCGGTGAAGTCCGAGAGATATGAAGAACAGAGCATCCGAGTAATAAGATCCTGAAATATAATAAAATAAGTTAACATTAGTCAATACAATATAGTACAATTATTATTAATATAGTAGTATTATTATTGTTGGCACATCATTTACCTGGCTGTGAACTAAAGTGTGGTGTCATGGCTTGGATAATATCTTCAATTTGCTCAGCGTTACTTTTAAAATCATAGAATTTCACAAACACAAAGCTTTGGATGTCTTTATATTGTTCATCGAGTAAATTAAATGTTGACTTGGCAATGAATTTACTCGCTTCGTCTGATAAAATATTAAAATGCAATGTTGAGCCATTGCTATGATCATAAAACTTATAAATACTTTGCAATAAACTCCTAAACTTTGTATTCAATCCCTCATTTGCTGACGCCTTTGTGAATATTATCCAAAGATTAATGCTGTTTTCTTTTGAACGTAGAGAACTCTTCCGAAGAATGGAGGGAGTACTTGGCGAAGAATGTAAATAACTCATTTGTTTTGCCCTTAGAGAGTTTATAGAGTCCAAAGGATATTTGAAAGTAAAATAACACATCAAAATAAACAATAACAAAAATAGGTTGAGTAGAATTTTGGAACGTAAACCCATTTAAAACCCTCGTTTAGTGTAAGATAAAGATATTGTTGAATATTTTCCAATGGATTATCATAACAGTAAAATTATGATAGTAATATTCGAGTACAAAGTTATTAGAACTACTGTGCAAAAGAGTAAAACATTGTCTATATTGTCTATAATTAGTTTCGAAAGTTTGAATACTGTTGTTTGACGTTTGACATTTAAAAGTTTTAACCACAGAAAAAGTGCACCGAATGCTTAGATAAAGTGACACGTAGAAATTAGTTGCGATTTGCGATGTGATTTAGATGGTAAAATCGAAATTCGAAATAGTAAATCTCGAAACATTGAATAACTTGTCCACTTTATTTTCTCATTGACCCACCGCTTTCGGAAGTACCCTTCCATCGTCAGAATATTAAAACTGTGTAATAATATGGCAAACAACAAAGTTAATGCTTTTGACCAACTAAATGATGTTTCGAATTATTAATCCACCTTAATATTAAAGGTACCTACCTACCTTTTGATGTTGAAACTTTTTTTATCGTCAACTAACGTTTCGAATGAATTTACATGTTTTTGACTGTAACGTTACATACTATTAGACGAGGGGTAGAAATCTCAAAGTGGGAAGACAAGAACAAGACAATTGTACCGATCTCGATATTTGGTACTTTAGTACTAAACTGCTACGCGTCGAGATTGGTATATTTATGGCGTCGAGTAAGGTTGCGTCTTACCAGCACTTACCAGTAAGTAAATTGCATTTTAAAAAGTGTCAAAATGCCCTCCTTTGTGAAGAGAAAATGTTTCAATTACACGGCAAATAATAGTAAAGGCGAATGAATAACATTTCTTTTGTAAGTACATGCAAATTACTTAATATTATCGATTATTATAAATATTACAATTAATTTTCATGTTTCCCGCTCGCGGTTTTACACGTCATTAGAGAAAATTCAAGTCCTACTAAAGTAAAGGGTCTGGACGCGCAACAGCCAAATTTCTGTTGCTAAGTAAACTTCACTGTTTTAAAGTAGACTAATCAGCCTAAATACTCTGTTTATTTGTTTGCTTGCGGTAAAACAACACATAAATCAGTAGTTCTAACAAGTATTGATGACAATCGCCACCATTTGAAAACTGTCGTTGCCCTATTGTATTTATTGTATAGCTCGACATATCAAACTCCGACAGGCAGCCGGACCTTTTATTCTAGTGGGCCTCAAGAAAAGGAGACAGCGAATGTTCCATCAAAAAGTGACAAGCAGTACGCCGCCCGCTCATGAATCCATGTCATTCATACACACACATTATTTGATTGTCTATCTTTATCACACAGGAATAAACTTTTGAATCAAGAAATTATACTGAAAATCGCTGAAAACAAAAGAGTGTTCCTTACTTTCCACGTTATACATATTGTGAGTAGGTATATGAGACTATGGCGAGTCTATTTATTTATATACCTAACGTCATCGATTTTTGAAGGCTTATTTTTTAGTGCAATTCATTTACTATAATTAGAATTAGTGCAATTCGTTTACGAGAATTAGAAGATAGGTTTCGGATTCGGTCAATTTCGGCCAGTAATCATGTTTTAGCGGCGGTTTCGGTTTCCGCTCATTTTTATATATATGCGTATATTCCCCTAAGCTGCTGATAGCATATATTGTTGTTTTGGTAATTTTTTGGGATTGGTGTCCATGGTTATTACGAATAATTTTTAGAAAAAAACTTTAGGTTCGCCTTAATCACTATAAAAGGAAACTTTTTGCATCACGGCTGGCGGAAAATAATGCGTTTTAATTTTCAATGTCGTTAAATAAAATTTCACTTCGCGAATCGACACTACGACAGCCCGCCCGCTGCCGCCCGCTATTTGTCAAACCCTGCGTAGCCATTCAAACCATTCAAAAACGTAGGCTGTTTTTTAAAGTAAAGATAACATACACAAGCCCGCTACACAAACCCTGCGTAGCCAAACAAACCATTCAAAACGTATTTTAACAGCGACAAAATGGCGGGCGGGCTGTCATAGTTTCGGTTCGCGAAGTCAAATTTTATTTAACGACATTGAAAATTAAAATGCATTCTTTTCCGCCAGCCGTGATGCAATAAGTTTCCTTTTATAGTGATTAAGGCGAATCTAAAGTTTTTTTCTAAAAATTATTCGTAATAGCCATGGACACCAATCCCAAAAATTTACCGTTGTTTTTAATGTTATTTCGTTTTTGTATGTGAGTATGTGTAAAATCGAAATTATTAAAGCAAATGGCGTAGGTAGTAAACATTGTCAATGTAATATTGAATGACGTTTAGGAGTTTCCTCGAAAACAAGAGTGTAAACACATGTTTTTTGTCCAGGAAAATACATCGGCCACAATAATACTGTAGAATTATTTCAGCAGCTTATAGGTTTTAGTTATTTTATTGTTATTGTCTAACGTCTAAATTGTTTACTATTTGTAGTTCTAAATAATATATAGGGTTTTCCAATAAGAGGTGTTATTTTGAATAGCCCGCTATTTCGGTAGATGTCACTTTTGAAGCTGTCATTTTTTGATATTTGACAAGTAGAAACTACGCCATTAATAAAAATGGAATGATACACGCTTCAACAACGCATTGAAATTATTAAATTAAATTACTAGAGCAACAGTTACGGTGAATGGATTGCGCTATCGAGAGATGATTAATGATTTTTTATGGCTAAAATTGGATGGTATTGATCTGGCCAACGTTTACTTTCAACAAGACGGCGCTACGTGCCATACAAGCAACGAAACCATTGATCTTTTACGGGAAAAGTTTCCGGACCGTGTTATCTCTCGAAGAGGTGATCACAATTGGCCACCGAGATCTTGTGATTTAACACCTTGCGACTTCTTCCTTTGGAGCCACGTGAAAGAAAAGGTCTACGCGAACAGCCTAGCGTTGATTCAAGACCTCAAAGATGGAATTCGTGAGGCTATCGAGGACATAGGGCAGCAATTTTGCGATTTGGTTATGGAAAATTTCATAAAAAGGATATGGTCCTGTAAGCGTGGTCGTGATGGTCATTTGCCTGATGTTATTTTCCACTATTAACGGAATACCTTCCTCTTTATAATGAACTAAAAGTCCGATCATTTATATTAAAAATGGCATTTTTCTTTGAATATCAAAATAACACCTCTTATTGGAAAACCCTGTAGTTCTGAACATAGTTCTCAGATCTATATTTTTGCTTGTATTTTCGCATTTTTTGTATTTTTGTAATTGCGTTAAAGTTAGTACATACTTACAACCTACAGGGAACATTAAATAAACTGTTTATTTATTTTATTTTCACGCTATTTTATTTTTAAGCTGGCACACGGTTTAACTCTTAAAGTCTATTTGTTTGGTTTTCAGAACAACTCGTATATATCTCGTAGATATTGTTTTCCCTTACTATCATAGTGAGAGACATGAACGATGTTAGAAAGAGAAAATACCACGCTTTACCTATATTCAAATATAAAGAAAAAAACAGAAAAGAAGTAAAATGTAGACCTTTATGAAAATATTCCATTTAAAGATATTGATTTTACTGTAGAGCGGAAATATTTTTGCCCTCCAAAAAAATTATCGGGGTCTGAGGGGTTAAATCAACGAAAATGCTTCAAAATCCCCATTGCAGTCTGCAAGTCGAGGCATTTTGTTTGAAATATAAAGATTACCATTATTTTTTTCATACTCGAAAACACACAAAACCCAAACCCCCAATGGGAGTCAGTATTGCATAAAAAAGAAGATAGTACTCATAGGGGGCATACGTTAATTCAGTGAGCAGCATTTTTCTAATCTAGACCTCTCCCCCCTTGGTGATATAAATTTTGGCCACTTCGTATATTCTTTTCAAGTAACGTGAGATTTTGCTGGACTCCACTCCCCCCCCCACTTTTGAGCTCACGTAATTAATGTATGCCCCCATATATTAATAACATTCCTGGAAAAAACAACAATATTATTCGCATCATCTCTTTTATCTATGTGATGTAAATTATAAATTGTGGTAAGTAGAGGTCCCAATAAACTTTCGGGTTGTAATTTTTACCCCCCCTCCTCTCTCTTCTCTCCTGCCCTTCCCCCAGGATCGAAACCCCTTGTGAACGCTCTGGCTACGTCCTTTTGTTGTTGCACCTGCCACGATAGTTTTGGGGAGAAAGCGAGTGATTATTAGTAAAAATAAATATTCGGTTCGACCATCAAAATATTTATGCACGTCACTAGTAGTTACCTAAGTACATAGGTACCTTATTATTATACTTTGCATATTATCAGGTAGTTAGGTACATATCTATGGTGCCCGAATAAGAGAACACAGTTTCCCGTTTGAATTCCAATGCCGCAGAAAACGACAGGAAAATAGAAAAAAAAGTCGTGGTAAAAAGCCAGAGGCACAGCCCTCGACATTTCGCCGCGGGCGGTGGACGGATAATTCAGTTTTGCGCCAGCAATGTCCGGTTATGTCCGAGGTAGGTACCCCAGTACCGGTTCTGTGAATGTGTGTTGGTATTTTAAAATCAAACTCATATTATCAAAGCGAGGGCAGCGCTTCTGAAAATAAGATGATGAACTCCGGTGAAAAGATTATAGCTTAAAATAATGTATTATTATAGATCAACAAACGCTGAATCTGAATACATAAGTTTTATTATATCAGATTTTATAAATCGTAATTTAAAAACGAATAAAACACCATCACATTAAAACACACTGTTTGGTTGGCACGGCTGAACTGATTCAGAATTAGTTCACAATGAAACCGCGCGTACATTAGTGTCGCCAAATCGAATCTATGCAAAATATCTTTGTTTCGACTCCAGATACTAATATCTACAGCCTGTATGTCTGACGAATATCTACAGCTCATATGTTGAACTAATATCTACGAACTTCAGAGTGTTGACTAATATCTACAGAGCGTAGGTCGAACTAATATCTACAGAGCGTAGGTTGGACTAATCAGCTAAATGTGTCCAATAGTCCGATATTACGAATTTTTACATACACACTTACATAAATTAAGTTTTTTTAAACTGCATACGCAATATTACATTATTCCAATATGCTACACATAATTGCAAATCCAACCTCTGCCAGTGCTGTAGATATTCGTCAACACTTTGATTCTCATAGATATTAGTCAACAGTTTGTGCTGTAGATATTCGTCAACACTTTGGTTTCCATAGATATTAGTTCGATTTTTTCAGTTTTTGGAATTCCTGTAGATATAAGTAGACGCCTCCTTTGTTTCTACCCAAACGTACAACTTTCATTGTCTCCACCGCTTTGATAGTCCTTGAAGTTTGGTGCTGAAGTAAATCAAATCACACACGTCGGCATGCTTATATGCCCTAAGAATCTCCACTTGTTTCTATTTTAAATAATAAAATATCAATAAACCTACAACCACTGGAGTGATCACGCGAACCAAATAAATTTGTCTCGATTGCTCGAGATTTCCCAGAAGATCATTTTTTTAAATTGTTCGCCAACATTAAAAAAATCATACCTTTGAATTTTGTCATGAAGACAAAAAATTATAGTGCCTATATGGCCAATGAATTTACCTGTATTTTACCGTTTATCTCATATTTATAGAATTTATAAAAAATATATTAAAAAAATCGTAAAGTTTATAACCGCGCGATACCTCCATGTTTTTTAGTTTGGCCGTGAGGGGTACTTATTCGAGTCAACTTAGAAAATTTTAGATTTCTGCGTTGTCTGTGGTATACTTGATAATAAAAGGTGCATATCTAAGGAAAAGGACTCAATTTTAACCGTAAACAGTTGATAAAAAATTCGGCGGGAAAAAATATTTAAATAATATATTTTTAACATCGTTCAAAAATAGTCTACGAAGTTCGGATTTGCGACATCTATGGTCGTAAAAGATAAAGCATTTCAATAGCTTCGTTTTAAAATAAATGGCTGGCCATGGAAATATTTTAAATAATTAAAATATTTTTTTTACGAATGCTAGGAAAATGTGGTCCAATTTTGGACCGCTGTCAATCGCAGAAAAATAAAAGTGGTTTATTTTTCGACCATAATCGCTCCAGTGGTTTTATTTAAGAGGTATGGATTCAGGGCCGTAGCCAGGGGGGGGGGGCATTAGGGGGCAATGCCCTACCTTAAAATACCTGTGCCCTACCTTAGGAAATACCATCGACTATGATAATATACTAGTAAACTGTTTGTTCATTGTTTGACATGATTGAAAAAAAAATACTACCTATTAGTGTAGCGTAGCGACATCTAACTAAACAGCTTCGAATTAACCAAAGAATCATATTATATCAATTCTTTATTCTGCCCATAGATGGAATTGAAGTAAGTGGTGAGAGACTGTGCGCGTATTGCAATCACTGCTTAGGGGGAATTCCCAAACAGTTTGGGGATGTTTTTCAACGGTTGAGTCATAAATAAACCAATCCCTAGATCGATATCTTCGGGCCTCCTCCAAACAAAACGGTTTGTCATCAGATCAAGCACTTGCATACTGCTCGCTAACAACGTATGCAGGGAAAATAGGGGTCTAATTTTAGTTAATTATAATTGTAGGGTCATTCTATAAAAAAATAAGAGTCCTTGTTAAATAGTAACCTTCTGTTACTTACACCGGGCGGGTATGGTGTCCACAGATTTAATTAGTATTACTCTCATATAATGCGTAGTATGGTTTTCCTACGAATTACGAATTTTGTGGAATGGTTTGAAATAAAAAATTTAACTCCACTCGAAATATTAGAATGGTTTTCTTCAAAATGTGTCAGCAGATTAATCCGCTACTGGAATTTTGACAGATCATTTGGAACATCAAACTGGTTTTAACCCGGGAGTTAATCTGCTAAGTCCTCGGCAAGCTCAGATACTACACCCAGAACAAGAAAATGGCTTTCCTCTACTTTTGTACTTGAAACACATGGATGGTTTGATGATCCATTGGAACATGTGACGATCCATGAAACTTTCTTAGAATTGTCGCGCATCGCCCACGGACCTCTCTCAATCATTCTCACCGAATATTAGTCATAAAAAATCCAAGCGCAAAACAAAATTTGACCCGGTCGGTGTTGCCAGTCGCTGCAGTTATCAAGATGACATTATTATACATTCATTTGAAGAAAGGGGATTCCCCAGGTTTGTCACAGAATAAGTAATAAAAAATTCTGTGCATATGACAAAAATATGAAAGAGAAATGATTAAAATTTTAACAAAATATTATTATTATTTATTGTGAAATTTTGCCGCCCGGAGCACGCCCCCCCCCCCCCCGCCCGACCCAGATCAGATCATTACCTGTAATTACCGCTGCCCTATCTTAAATTCAACTCTAGCTACGGCCCTGTATGGATTGTCGATTGTCCAACTAAAAAGATGTCTTGTCATTCTTGTACTGCGCAGCTATGTTTATTATTAGCAAGTTATTCAGATGCTTTGTGATTCCTTAACGTTTGACCATCAAGTACATTCTCTTGTTTGCCAGACTCCACGCGTCCCCAAGTTTAGCATCCTCAGTCCAAGTGTTGTGGTAGGTACTAGATATACCCGAGACACACAGACCTAGTGACGGGTGCCCCCCGGCCCGCTGCTCCCCGTACCATGCCGTCTGTCTCGAGCCA
This sequence comes from Limnephilus marmoratus, assembly GCA_917880885.1. Lineage (NCBI taxonomy): Eukaryota > Metazoa > Arthropoda > Insecta > Trichoptera > Limnephilidae > Limnephilus > Limnephilus marmoratus. Next base: position 20,244,910 of record OU862929.1, read on the forward strand.
CGGCAACTGCAGTCACGCCACAGTCTCCTGTTCCCGTTACACGAGACACACAGGGGCACGCAGAGAACAAGGAAACCACACATGTCTACTTTGAAAAATTTATAAACATCACTGGTAAGGGTTGGAGACAATTATGACAAGTCCCAAAAACAAAAATAAAACATGTTTATAAGACAAAAAACCATGATTTTCGTAAATTTTTTATTTCAAAATTAAATAAGAAAATATCTCTATCTACGTTAAATGCTTTATAAAAAACCATTATTTTATAATTTTCCTTTCAATAATAGGAAAAAAATAATGTGTTTGAACAAAAAGTTTTTATTGTTATTAAGTTGAAATTGCAGAACTACGTTTATTATATATTGTAATAACAATGAAATATATATTTTCCTCAGTATATCAACTTAAGAATATTCAGAGAAATTATTTATTTGATCATTCCTATTGACTACTTGACAACCACGGTGGTCGAGAGGTAAGACTCTTGACTCCCAATCTGAAGGCCGCGGGATCGAATCCCGACGTGGGCAAATAAATTTTATTTTATTAATTTGTGTTATTTCACAATTAATTCATTTAAAATAATACATAGTATATTTGCGGCACGTTCCAGAGTCGAAGATACTCTTAATATCGCTCTGGCGTGACCACCATTCAGTATTGAAGCATTGCTTCAACCGTGTTTAGTGACCAGATCTGAATATTCAGGAACTTCCCCATCTTCCTCCTCCGAATCTCCTTCCCCTACCCCATACATTCAGCCTCACAACATACTGGCACGTTCCAGAGTGGAAGATACTCTTAATATCGCTCTGGTGTAAGACCACCATTCAGTATTGAAGTATTGCTTGAAATGGCTTAATCCGTGTTTGGTGACCAGATCTGAATAGCCAGGTACTTCCCTACCTTCCTCTTCCGCATCTCCTTCCCATTCCCCTTAAATTCAGCCTCACAACATATCCCAACAATTGAGAATGCCATAGTCTTACTGGATCAAGACGGGAGCAGTTGGTACTCTTGAGTCTTGTGAGGTATTCATATGTAAGAAAAAAAACATGACAGGTTAAAAAGGCGATCATATTGAACCGGGACCGGAATGTAACAGACAAATTTACGGACAGATGAAATGCTAAATGGTCGAGTTAAAACAGGACTTCCCAACCCTCGGTCTAGTATTTGTGAAATATCTTTATAAATTAAAAATAAATATTTGTCTATTCCGGTTTTGGAACCAGCGACTATTGGGTTCGTAGTCAAAGAGCTTGACACGCTACCATAAAGGTAGTAAAAAAAAAACAACAAGAAAAGGAAGTCAGTTAAAGATTATCCATATTTCAGAATACTACAAGCCCAATGTCTTAATTTTTTCATTTTCATAGAAAATAATCAATTTGTGAGGCGGGTGGACGAGGAGTAATTTATTAGATAACCAACACCTCTGCCATAGGTCACTCAAGTGGTTCATAGGGTAAGGTTCGTCTGGGTCTTGGCAGTGGACGCATCTGCTCACCAGCTGTGTGGCAGGTCGGATCGGTTGAGATTGATTGGGGGAGACCTTTTGAACTCTCCGGCAGGACTCTCTCAGATCATCGTCTTGCACCGCAGCGGAAGGGATGGATTCATACGTCCGTTACTCCTGGACACACTGTCTTCTAGATTACTTCCCAACCCTCATACCGTTTCCTTCCCAGAACTTTCTTTGCTTTAAAAGATCCTACACAAAACGTCTCTCTCCTCAGGGCATTTAATTTACAGTGAACCTTCGAACATTGATTTCCTCACTATCTCAAAACTTAGTATTTGGGATGTCTGACTAATCTACTGGACGATCGATATTCAATAAAGATGAATTCAATGGGAGGTGTGGTGGAGTTACGAAATGGGAATAAGAAACTCAACGACCCGAGTCGATCTAAACATCGAACTCTTCTTAGAAAAATCGCAACTGAGATGGCTTGGGCACGTACTAAGAACGTCTGATGACCGAATTACGAGGAAAATACTGAGTGCGATTCCATAGGGTTGACGCCCAGTGGTCCGCCCCGGACACAGTTGGGCGAGGCAACTACAGAAACTGTGTGAGGAGAAGATGGGACTGTCATGGACGGAGGCGTCTTGCCGATTAAATATGCAATGGGTATGCGAATAGGACAAGGGGATAAAGACGAGATGGTTTTCAATCAAAAACATATTTTCATTAAAATTATCTCAATTTCAAATTATTTTTTAACCATCAATAAATTGCTGGGATGTGTTCATTTACACATGTAGTTAATGGTCAAAGGCATTAAGATTAACATTAAGAAAGAGCGATTCATCAGTCACGAAATGTTTGTATGTACCTGTTTTTTAGGCATACACGTGCTCTTAAGTAGGTGGGCACCTACCTGTATAGTGTGTAAGTACATTCGACCAAACGATTTGGAAATAATTGAAAAATGAATTATGTAGGCATTATAATGGCCGTGCTCTTTTTAGTGACTAGTTCCAAAAATACAATCCTCAAACATTTCCATTTTCCAGTGAAGTACTAAATACCTACCATACTGAAAAACGGAGGTAAATACCAAGATTCGCAGAAAATGCGTTTGGGTAAAAACGATTTTGAAAAATATTTTAGTATATTGTTATTAATTCATCTTTATTTATTCTTGGCTTACAATTTAATATGTCCTATGCCTGTCTCACTAGGAGATACTATATTGAGAGTAGGCTCTTTAAAAAAATGAACAGTTTACTATACGATACGATACGATTGTACCACCCCAGCCAGGAGCACTCCTATCCCGGTGAGACCGGTACACCAGGGGGCACTGATTTGTTAGGCCTGGAAAACATGCTCTGAGGATGGGAAGGAGGTTAGAGTTTAATCGACCGGTATATATGGCAACCTAATAAGCCAATATTGGAATTAAGGATGGGCAGGAATAAATGAATGGATTGAGCGTTATTTTTTTACGTTTCTTTATATCTTCCTTCTTCTTGCATCTTCTCGGCACTTTTCGGTTCTTCTTGTCTATTTCTGTCTATTTTTGGCATTTCTTACGTCTTTTTTAATCTTCTCGTATCTTCTTTAATCTTCTTGTCCCTTGTCTCTACTTGCTTCTTTCTGAATCTTCTCGTCTCTTCTTGTTTCTTCTTGGATTTTCTCGTCTCTTCTTGCCGCTTTTCGGATTTTCTTATCTCTTCTTGTGTCTTCTTGTCTCTTAGGGATCTTCTTGTCTTTTATTGGCGCTTCTTGCTTCTTCTTAAATGAACAGTTTATAATAATAAATAAAAAAAACAATAACACATATAGTAAAAATACAAATAATAACACAATATTACATTTAAAGTCACAAGACAATCATCATCGTAACATTGAAAAAATACATACTTATAAGTTCGTTTTGGTAATATCTTTGAAGTTGTATCTGTTTTGGCTGGAAATTCAGGACTTGATTTCTGATTTAAATTTAAGATACATTGTTTTGTTTAATGGCCAGTGGAAGTGCATTATATAATTTTGTTGCAAAGTACCTAACATTTCTTTGGCCAAAAGCTGTTTTAGCAAAAGGGATAAGTAAGAGATTATACCCTTTAGTTCTAGTATCTTGAGCAGTTGGGAAATTTTCAAATGTAGTTCTTGTTTGAAGAGGTATGCTAGTATGTTTTTGGCATAAAGTTGCCTAATGTCCAATACACAGATTTCCTGAAGATTTCATCCGAAGTGCTTGTGATCGGTAGTTTTAATACATATACTCTTTATAATTAGTTTCTGAGCTTAAAAAATCGGATCAATGGCGGCAGCATTAGCTCCTCCCCAGGCTATAATACCGTACTCAATTAAGATTGACATAGCCCATAGCAAATTGTTTTGAGTTGATTCAAGTTAAGAAAGTGGCTAAAGAAGTATATCGATTTTCTAAGTTTGTTTGCTGTAATGATAATATGTTCTTTCCACTTTAAATTACTGTCAAAAATAATACAAAGGCATTTGATTTTAGTCACCCTTTCTAAGTTAGGGCAATCACAAATTAGCATTAGTCAGGTCGGTGACCAGACAACTCAGAATGAAACCAACTCAGAAGCACCTCAGAAATGTCATTAAGAGTGATGGTAAAAAAATGTAAAAATTTGGTTAAATAGGTTAAGTTAAGTTAGGGTTACTGGCTATTTTAGAATTATTTTTTCAAGGCTTTTAATGACCTTTCTGAGGAGCTTCTGAGTTTCTGAGTCGGTTTCATTCTGAATGGGCATGGAACCAGTCAGGTCAGGGGCAGGCGCGGCCGGTGCCTCAAATTGTAGGTGGTTCACCAAGCCATTCATCAAAAACGAAAGGTTGATATTATATTTTCAAAAAAATCTAGACATCTTGCATAATTTTACATTATTTATCTACTATCTAAAAATATCATGTAACTCTAATAGTAAAAATATCGTGCGATGTAAAAACATGCTGATGTCTACAAAGACATTACATACTTGATGTCTAGAGTTTAATAAAGTATCCTATGCTTGCAAAGTCGTGTTTTCTCCATAGAGATATACAATTTCTCCAATCATAAAAATTCTGAATAAAAATGCGTATATGGGAATTGACCTGCCAGGTAAGTAGGTATGTTTTATGTATCTGTTTGTAAATTTATATAATAAAAATACGTATAGCCTAGGAACTCATAATAAATTGTACAACGCAACATAACTAAAACGGCGCTCTAGTAATTATCCAATTATTATAGAATTATTCTGGTATCAATATTTTTAGAAGCATTTTACACTCCATTACTATTGATATTACATCTATTAGAAGATTAGTGGAAAGGGCGGGTGGTGGGTGTGATATCCATTTAAAAATACTCAACCTTCCAAAGATAACCATAATAACTAATAACGCAATAATCCAATAATAATTAAGACACAAGAAACGTTTCACTCTGCGGCGGGGATCGCCAATATCGTCATTTAACTGTCGTTACTGACCTGTGAAGTTCGCAATGGGTGACAAAAAAATAATTATGTCAAAAAGGTACACCCCAAGGGCTCGAACAAGATAATGTCACACGAGACGCATAGCTGACCCTTTGACTAATGGTTTCATTTTAGAAGAGAAGTATTATTACTTAATATTATCTTGTTCAAACCTTACTATCGCTGGAAGCAAATCTTCGGAATATTTCGGAAGAATGCCGAAGCTCTTCGGGTCGGCCGGGCGCCGCGCGATCAGCCGATTTTTAGTGTGACATGTATCTGACGTTTTGGGATTTTTTACTACGAGCATCATTCGAATTATGGGGCGCCTAGCTCTGGCGCACGGTTTAGGCATTGTACCTACCTCGATTCCTCGGTCCTAGCGGGTAGCGGGTAGACGCCGTAACTGGCGCGGGCGGGTGAGAACAATGCGTTTATTTGGCCGTAATACATTGTTAATTGTTAGATTGAAAAATAATTATAATTAAATTTAAAGATTGTGCTCAATTTTATCAATTTTATAAATAAACAAATTACGTAGAAATACGATGAGTTATAAAATGATGTTCAATTTTTTTGGCGGTTCAGCGCACCATTGCACGTTAGCGCCAGCCGCGCCTGGTCAGGGGGCAAGCACATAATATTTTGATTTGATTAACATTATTAAGACATCAACGCTTAGACAAGCACGAAACCTTTTCCCCACCAAGTCTTAGTGATTTATGGTTGCTTATCACTAAAGACCGGATTATATGCAACAAAAACAGCCCAAAATATGCAATAAAAATAGCTAAAATATGCACGAAAATCCATAAAAAGGGTCAAAATATGCATAATTAAATAATACAGGAAGTCATATTTTTAAATATTTTTTTTATTTTAGTAAGCTATTAGTTCTCAAGGATAACAATCGTATTTTAGAAAATATCAATTACAAAATGTATGTAACGAGAAATTTACAATTTTTCTTTAAAAACGAATATGACTAAGTACTGTTCTACATGTTCTGTAGATAAATTGTGTCTACGATCTCTTAATATATTTTTGTAATAGGAAAAGGAGCGTTCTACATCTACTGATGTAACTGGACAGAATTTAAATTTGGGTGCGATTTTTGGACTTATTTTGCCGGGCAAAATTTCACCTGCCCTGTTGATGAAGCTATCAATTTGGTACAAGGGTTCAAACCCTGGGTTATTGTTCAGTAAGTTTTCTAACTTTTCTTTGCGCTTACTCGGGAATAGCTTTGGTAAGGAGGAATTCATAAGGCGAATTTTCTTCCTAACTTAAATAGATTCAATCAACGCCAATTCACGAGTGTCAAGGTTTTTATACTTGCAGGTACCTATGTAGGCAAAATGAGTGCTATGATTAGCACTCATTTAGTAGGTTTTTTTTAATACTAGCATCGTCAAAAGCTTCTTTGCACTGGAAAACTGCCAAAGCCTCTGCACTATCGAAGGATGGCCTCAAAATGTTCATGCGCACTTAGTTATCTGACGTTTATAGTGTTACTATATGAAGCATCTGAACGAGATCGAGCGTAAATATGCAAGATTTCAATTTTTTTGTTAAAATATGCATCTACCGCTATAAAGGGTCTAAATATGCAAATGCATATGCAAATATGCATTTGCATATAATCCGGTCTTTACTTATCACTTATCACTGTGCAGAAAATGCGTTTTCATTTTCTACATTTTCTACGAACGTGGGTAGATACAATTTTGAAAAATATTTTACTATATTAAAACATCAACGCTTAGACAAGCACGAAACCTTCTCCCACCAGGTGATTCATGGTTGCTTATCATTGTTCAAAATTTACAATATGTTTATTTGTAAGGGGGTAACTAACATTTTTTTCTTTTATTTTCTTTTTTTCTCAATAATTTTATATAACTTACAAAACATTTTATAACACAAGTGCACACATTTAAAAATAATAATATACGTATAAATTACATTATATTGAGTTTGACGAAGAATTGTCAAAGAAGAAAGATTTGTCAAAGAATTTATGTATAAAAATGCAAAAAATCAGTCATTTTAAATACATGTAGGAATTGTAGGATTACAAAAGATTTTTTAAAATATTTATATTGAGGGATCAGTAGGATTTATCGGTTCAATTAGGAGTTCCACAGATCCGAACCCTCTGATATGAAAATATCTGGAGTCGGTGAATTATTTTCCCATTTGGTCTCTGGTAGGTTGTCATGTTGTTCTTGTATTGTTTTGTATTTATAATACTTATATACCTAGTGCAATTGCATAGCGTGGATTGACTGGATGATCATTTGGGGAAGTGTGTGAAAGGGTTTAGTTTTTCCTGTGGGGAAAATTTAACCCGGACATTTAAATCGTGTGCGTAATAGGAACCCACTAAAAGCACTCATTGCCTGTGTGTGATAATATAACTTATTACTTACTTATGAAAAATTCGCTTTTAAATAAAATAAATTGCTAAAATACAACATCAAGCAAGTTATAACGTAAGTATATCCATAAAAGTAAGAATATAATGTTAGTTTTGTTAAGTGAAATAAATTATTCATAACTTACAGGATTAGGCAGTGAGAATGGCCCACCAAACTCGGTCATGGTACATACTCCTTGCTTCATTCACATTCATACACCGTCTCATACATACTCTTATATTGTTCTGACTCTTTACATGTCCCGAACGCAGCATTTGTGCCGTAACTTTCTTGGGCGTCCCTGACTTCTTCTACCATTGATTTGCGCGAAATTGGTTCTCCTTGCACTTCTTTTTTTGTTCATCCACCCCATATCATGTCGAAACTATCTAACGTCCCTTTCTACGTTTTCTTCAGCCTTGTATGATTTCCGGATCTCCATATTTTTTTACACAATTTTATAAACGGAAACGGGTACCGCGTTTTTTCACTATATTTCGATCATCATTACAAAATACATATTTACTGTACCTAGTCATTTTATTTCTACGATTTAAATAAATAATGGTATATAATATGTACAGATTTTAAATTTACAAAAAAATAAGTAGATTGTTATTAAGAACCCGTTGACAACCTTCTAACTAGCAGTTTAACGGAACTTAATTTTTTGTTTGTTACATTAGATCCACGCAGGAGGCCCTGAGGAAAAAAAGATCCCTCAAGGCCCATGTCGTCTTTGGGGAGGTTGTGTGGAGGATCTTTTAAGAAAAAGGAATGAGAGGCAGATATGAGAAAGAAAAAGGTATGAGGGGTGGGTAGAAATCTAGGTTAGGTCTTCCTCAACCAGTCTCTCCCAATCCAGCCCACTAGTTAGTAGAATAGTTAGGCAAACGCATTCGCCGCTAAGACCTAGATAAACCTCACCCCACGAACTCGGGCACCTAACTACTGCTATTGTAACAACAAAATAAAAAAAATATGTTTCACAAAAAAAAAAAGTTTTTATGTCCTTAATCATTTGTTCCAAAGGGTTAATGGAGTGTCCTGCAAATATCCATATTTCAATATCACTTCTTGACCGGTCAGTGGCTGAGTTGGCATCGCGTTTGGGTCCTATCCAGGCGTCTGGTATTCGATTCCTCGGCTAGCTATCTCGACATCTCGACACAAGCAATATTTTCCGCTTACCGTGGTGGTAGTAGGAGATTTTCAAATATTGTCAGGTTATTCGTAAATCGGAAATGATTGTCTTTCTTTAAAAAAATTATATAGGTACTAAATTTATGACAACTCAAATGACTGTAACACAATACTTGAAATGACTCCAAACTCCTTTACCGTAGTACATTTAAACATACGATCTATAAAGAAAAATTTTGACCATTTTCTAGTAAATCTAAATTTATAAAAAAAAATCCGGACATAATCATACTGACTGAAGCCCATTTAATCAATAACCCAACCATTCCAACTCTCCCCAATTACATCAACATTCAAAGTTCACATTATATTAATAAGAATAGTGGTAATGTAATATACACTAAAGACGTACGCTTTACTAAAATAAATACGACCAATGCAAACTGTATTATTATAAAATTGAATATCAATAATAAACTACCTATACAAATAATGATAGTCTACAGGACACACTCTGCTGTAACACCAACCTTTATATATCAGAACTGAATAATATTTTCCTAAACCATCAATGTGCAAATAATCTTCTAATTGGTGATATTAATATAAACATTGCTAAAAATAACTATACTATTGAAAAAGACAATTATATCAACATGATGACCGCTTTAAACTTTAAACCCTGTTTAAGTTATTATACTAGAGAATTTAACAATCAAATGCCATCGTGTATTGATCATATTATGATGTAATTCCAACTACACTGATAATCTTCAAACAATAATATGAAAAAAAAAAAAAACATAACGGACCATCATACATGTATACTAAAACTCAACATAGAACAAATAAATATTAATTATATTTAAAATAATGAAATACTCAATAATCGTCTGTTATCGCTGGTTTGCAATTTATTCGATTTCTTGGCAACAATGTTGTATTGAGTAAGACAATATGTATCTGTACCAATGCTTCGGGCCCGATTTCCGGAGAAATATAAAAAAGACACATAATCTTAATTATAATAAGTACCTACCTAAGTATATTAAAACGACAATATACTATTTATTTTTTATAAATCTCACGTCGCGTCATGTGAAGAATTTTTTATTACGACATCATAAATAAACTAGTTTATATCCTCCTGCAAAATTTAATTTATGGTAGTGACAAGGCAGCGGTTACGTCACGACGGAAATTGATTAAATGTTGAACATTTTATTTACATGTTTATGCAATTATAATCCGAGAAATTTAACATGTTGTTGATTTGAAACGCTTTCGGATTGGGAGTTGTCTTTAATTTGCTCGCAATTTATAAAATATTGTTGTTGCAATAATTATGAAGACAAAGATACACAAATTACCATATTATTTTTAAGCTCATTCGAATCGGAATGATTATTTCGACGGTTTCCGAAGAACAATTTCGGATCTGTGATTTTGTAGTTTTATTTTTTATTCATTTTAGAGAAATCGACTGTAGGTATATGTCTGCAGCTCCACCCCATGCCGATATACCATAAATTAAAATGCTTTTGACAAAGGGAAAAATATACATCTTTTAATAGTTTAGGCGACATAATATTTCTAATCGTTTTCAAAATGTATATTGTAGCGCGCCGTTTTTACGCTTGCCACTACACCATCTCTTTCCCCCGTACAGCGCCATCCTGCTCACCCACCCCTAAGCAAACCAGGATGCGCCGACGCCTTCTGCGCATCTCCCACCCTCGAGCCGCTACATAAACCACACCCCGCAACAAGGAATGGGCTATATAACAGGCTGCGCGCCCTAAATTAGTCAGTTCGTCTGCAGCTCGCTCTTGGCTAGTACGCTCTCTTAGTTGCGCTTCGTCCTCTGGCACGACCCTCTAAGGAGTATTCTACTACCATAAGTAAAGCACCAACCAGACCCCCGACTGCTGCCTTAGTTGCGCTTCGTCCTATGGTACGACCCTCTAAGCAGAACCACAGTCAGCTTTTGTTGTTCCCAAAGCCTAACGGCAAGGTTCCCTCCGATCCCTTGCTCAGTTAATTAGTGAATTGATACATTGTGACTATTTTTACCATATTATGTGATCTGTGAACTTACTTTCTTAAATAAATAACCTTTTACCAACAATTGTGTTATAATATTTGTTTCCGTATTCTCATTACAAGTGAATTTATGTGAAGTTCCCATTTAATCCCCATTCTAAGTCTACTATGCTCTTTGTCAATCACGCATAGAATATGGGATTATAGGATGGGGAACTGCCTCAAACATTCACATCAAGCAGCTAGCTAGAACGCAAAAGGCATTAATAAAAACAATCCTAAAAGTACCCATAAAAACTCCATCAAAAGAAATTTTTAAAAACTTTAATGTGTTCAGCATTATTAAATTATATTCAAATAATGCACTACTCAAATTTAAAGAAAAATATGAATACCTTGCTGACCAACACACCTACACTACAAGGTCAAAATCCTCAAAACTACTGAACATCCCGCAATTAAACACATCTTTTGGCCAGAAAAACCATAAAATGTAACAGTTTGTATTTATACTGGCCAAATATTCACTCGAAGTAAGCACCCATTAATAAATAATCACCCAATAAGTAGGTTGCTACGTATCAATTCAAATTAAAATTTGAATTCCTAATTGAAATGATTCTACGAGCAAAATGAATCCAGATTTTCGTTTGTTGCCCAAAACATACTAGGAGCAAGAAAATTTTCCTTCGGAAGTTCCAAGCTAGCGGCCAGAGGATCCGGCAGTCTGTCTCAACGTGGGAAAGCACATACTTCGGCGAAATCGTAATTACTGTGAGCTTATAACTTCTGTTAGTTTAAATTCAATTGATTTACCATTTAATATTTTGTTCTTCTTGAACTGGCGCCCTTATAATAATTTTTAACATCTTAAGATCATTTTTAAAATCATAACAAGCTATCGATTCATTTATTAGATTTTAACTATTTAGTTTCTTCTTCTAAGGACTAAAAACGGCCCTGAAGAATTATAATATTATTTTATTAAGAGTCTCATGTTCTGTTTTATTTATTAAATAATATAATTTGATTGTTGCCTCAACTCTTTTATTTTTAACTATAAATATTCTGTTGTACTTATTCTTTTATGTAGTATTACCTTTTTTTTATTTTGAAACTATTACAAACTTCCATGCTACAAAATTATATAATGCCCTTCCAATTGAAATTAAGAACATCATGGAGAAACAAATGTCTAAAAAAAACATAAAATTATGGTTAAGTAAACAGGAAGATGAGGAAATCATTAAAATTATGAAGTAACCCCAATATAACCTGCAGACGAACAACATAAATACTTATATTTTATTTCTTGTAATTTTATGAAAATCAAGAAACTAGAAGATGAGGAAATAAAAATCTACACCCATTCAGCAACATACAGTCCGCCTCGGAACAGGAATACCTAGTGAGGAGGACTGTAAACAAACCACTATATTGGTATTTTTACTTATTTTGTAATTTTACGTTAACCTTATATTGTCATTAAAATAAAAAAAAAAAAATAAAATTTGCTCGCAATTTATAAATATTGTTGATGCAATAATTGTGAAGACAAAGACACACAAATTACCATTTTATTTTTTAAGCTTGTTCGAATCGAATAATTATTTCGATGGTCCCGAATAACAATGTTGCATCTGTGATTTTGTAGTTTTAACTATTTATTCATTTTCAGGAAATCGACAGTTTACATTTTTTCAGTTTGTAGATACATAAGTGTTATATAGCCAAAATAAAACCTATTATTAAAATTGGATTTCCTCGTTGTGACTTTACCTCTAATGAGACAGCATAATAACTAACTAACCATCACGCCATTTCCCCGCAGGGGTAGACAGAGAGGACGGACCGCCAAACAACTCGATCTTGGCACACACTCCTTGCCTCACTCCCATTCATACATCGTCTCATACATACTCTTATATTATTCTGACTTTTGACATGGCCCGACTCAAGTATCTGAATCACTTGATCCTGCCATGTCTTCCTCGGGCGTCCCCGACTTCTTCTACCATTCACATTCGCGTCGTATATTCTTCTTACACTACTTTCTTCGTTCATTCGCTCTACATGCCAAAACCATCTGAGGGTCCCTTTCTTAATCTTATTCATTATACTTACATCAGCCTTACATTCTTTGCGAATTTCCACATTTCTCACACGATCATACATTGTTTTATCACACATGCGTCTCAGGGATCTCATTTCATCAGCATTCAGTTTACTTTCATCCTTTCTCTGCCAGTTCCATGCCTCACTGCTATACATCAGGGTAGGTACCAGGACTCCATCGTGGACTGCTAGCTTCGCTTCTTTTGATAGTTTTTTTATTAGCGCCAACGGCATTCAGTCCACCATTAATGGAGTTACCGGCATTCACCCTTCTTTCAAAATCTCTATCAGCCTTCCCATCTCTCGTAAACATACTACCCAGATACACAAACTCATCCACCTGCTCCAAGTATTCCACTCCAGCAAGTACTCCAGCATAATAAGGAATAAGAAAATTAAATTTATAATAAAGGAATATGAAGCCAAAAGTTATATAAAACAAAAAATATGTAAAAAGAAAATTACATTAAACAAAAGTTTTGTAGAAGAGCTGTTCAAAATTTCGTTTCTGCATTTTCACTGTTTTTGAGATCAAGAAATATAGTGATGTTTTTAATTTTTCAATTCATTCAAAATTCCGAAAATACTGACTTTTAAATCATCAAAAGGGAATACAAAAAATCCAATAAAAGGATTTTCAATTTTTAGCAAATCCGATGTTGTTCTTCAAGATCGTTGATTTATGATTATCAGAGAGATAAATGCTCTCAGTATCGCTCTGGTAAAATGCATGGAGTTGTTTGGAATGGCTTTAGCCGTGTTGCGTAACCAGATTTTAATAGAAAGGCATTTCTCAACCTTCCTATCCCCCATCTCCATCAGTCCTACAACATACCTACCTCAATTGGGGATTCCATAGTCACACTGGCTCCGTGTGACTATGCTAAATAGATTATAATATATAGGGGCTAAAATGCACGAATGTTTTAGTTTAATACGTGCTGAAGCCACAAAAACTCTCGAACGATGAGCTCTGGTCTCGAAATTTTGCACTTTTTTTGGCCAAAACGTAGGTAATTATACATGACGTTAAAGGACGTAGTTTATGTACTTGCTTTAACCAATGATTCCTGACAGTATTTGGAGTAAAAAAAATGAAATTTTTGATCTCTGGTGACTTCTTTTAATGTTTTTATTTTTCCTAAAAAACCCAACAAAAAAATTCTTCCACTGTTCAATCATCCGAATAACCACTCAACTTCTCACTTCGATTACCTGTCCAATAAAAAACATCAAAAATGTCACGGAGACCAAAATTTCATTTACTTTTTTCACTCCAAATACTGTCAGGTTAAAGCAAGTCAAGTATGTCTCTAAACAGCCTGTATAGTGTGTACAGAGAGTTCGGACGTAAGAAAAAAAAATTAAAAATTCATAAGATGTCTTAAATTCAGGAAATGAAAAGAAAACAAACAGTAGATTTAAGAGTAGTAACATATTGAAACTGTGTAAATATTTTTGTTTGACGTCCGAAAATGTTTATTTCATATTTTGAAACTTTTAATGCGTTAATTCCACCGTGAACCATAGAGTTACGACATTTGCATTTAAGGATTTAAAAATGAAACAAAAATAAATATGATTGGCTTAGCTAAGGAATTTGGATCTCTGGGAAGGTTATGTGATTTTTTTTTTGTAATAAGTCATGTTTCGCGACCTCTGCCTTTTTGTGTCAACGTTTCAGGTACCTTTATAGTGTCCATCATCAGGACATTACGTCTTAATTCCGACCCAAAATCAAACAACCTCAGATACTTGCCCTGAGAATCATAAATCATATCAAACATATTTTTTTTTGAGAAAATGGAAACTTTCCGACCTTCCCCTACCCAATACTGATAGGTGCAAAAAATTAAAAGCTTTGGTCGTGATCTTGATTCGAACACGGAACCTCTACCCTGTCCGGGAGTAAAATTGAGCTAAGCCCAACATTTGTGCATAGTTGAAATTTGTCACACGAGAACGGGTCGTTTCTGCGACTCATTTTTAGTTCAACAGCTCGGCTATGGAATGATTTGCTGGCCTCTGTGTCTCCTCCTCCCTACAACATAGATCTCTTCGCGACCCAGGTTCACTCCTTCCTTTCCACTAAAATACCCTCCACACATTATCCCCCAAGATAGTCCTGCGAGAAATTATTTTCCTCAAGGCTTTCTGTTTGGAGATAATGTTAAAAAAATTCTCTGCCAAATGAGCTACCGAAAACTTTTTAAATTCTGTCATTTTTATCATTCTTAAAATTCGTGACGTAGCTTGCAGTCCATGTTCCACTGGGAGATTTGAATTAACTACAATACAAGAAAAAAATACAATTTGTTTGAAACTTCAGACTAAATCACTCTTTCAAAATTTCAAAAGCGGCCCGATGAGTTTCTTTTCGAAAAATGCCCGTATGAGCTAACCTTGTTAAACGCATTTTCTTCGAACCTTGATTGTAAATGACTAATAAAGTTATAATAAATGACAAATTGCAATAAACGAAGTATTTTAAAATAGATACAGTAGGTAGAGGTACCCACGGAAACATGCGAAGTGGTTTCTTTCTTTCAAATTTCGCCTCGTATTTAAGAACTTTGCGGCCAGCAGTCAATCAAACGTATTTGTCGGTCATTATTAAATAATATTAAAAAACCGCGGTGTTCCATTTTCGAAATTCAACGGCGATTTCAGTGTTGCAATATAATACGCACGGCGCAATGTATTATTGAGGTACTTACGTGTTTAATATCTATATATGCTGTTATGGCCGCATTCAAGTTCTGATCGGGGGAAAATTATTTCAACAAATCTATTTATTTAATAGTAAACAAATGTTCATTAGAGATGCGGATCTACAGAAGAATACTTAAAATAAGCTGGATGGACCGGGTTACAAATGAAAATGTTATGGTTCGGATGAATAAAGAAAAGGAAGTAATTAAAACTACAAAAATTCGAAAACTTCAATATCTTGGACACGTGATGAGACATCCAGAGAAGTATGAGATCCTGCATCTCATAATGCAGGAAAAGATTGCCGGAAGACGGGGCCCTGGAAGAAGGAGAACCTCATGGCTGAAAAACCTGAGACAGTGGTTTGGCCAGTCTACCGTGGAGCTGTTCCGGGCCGCAGTAAACAAAGTCCGCATAGCCAACATGATAGCCAACGTCCGTTGAACGGACAGGGTACAAGAAGAAGAAGAAAGATTTTTCATTTAAATACATTTAAGACAGTGGTTCCCAAACTCTATTGGCCCACGGACCCCTTTCTTAACCCATTACGCCCCTCCCCTGATGAAACTTCCATATGAATAAAAATGTGTCAAAACCTTGCCGCGGACCCCCTGACGTCATTCAGGGACCCCCAAATCAATTTTTATTTTCCACGGACCCCCCGAATGATCCTAGATACCCCTAGGGGTCCGTAGGGACCACTTTGGTAACCACTGATTTAAGAGAAGATCTGATGGTGCCCATGTATTTACGTTTTTAAGGAAAGGAAGAAGAGAAAGTTCTGGGAAGGAAATAGGTATGATGGTGGGTAGGAATCTGTTGGTCAGTATAATGTCCAGGAGAGGCGGACGTATGAATCCATCCTTTCAACTGCCGTGCAAGGCGATGGGTCGAGGGATTCAGGCTGGAGAGGTCAAAAAACCTCCTCAACCAGTCTCTCTCGATCCGGCCCGCCAACGCAATTGGAGGACCCACCACTTACCCGCCCTGGTATAGGTAACAGATGGTTACCCCTTCAAGGCTCTTGCAAGGACTCTAATTTTTTTGGTAAAAACGACTCTACATTTGAAAACGAAACTAAACCTCCAATGTCCCTGCATACGTTATTAGTAAGCAGCATGCAAGGGCTTAGCAGGAAATACAGATACAATATGTGTTAGTATGACAAAATATAGACAAGACAGTGGGACAGGTTGGTGAAAGTCCACGAGGTGGCAAGCGCTGGGTGATTGTATCCAGCGTATCCTACAAGCACCTGTTTGGGAGGAAGACACAGCAGATAAGTAATAAGGGCATGGCAAACGGTTGGGAGTCCTCTCCAATCGATTGGCAGTCCCAGCAAGAATGCGCATGACGTTCGGTCTAGTCGTGAACCACACTCAGCTTCCGCGCCCCTTAGCCGGTTCCTTGGTGATGCCTCAAAGAAAAGTAAAACGCAATGTGTGGGCAGACATATCGGCCGCTAAGACCTTGACAAACTTCACCCCATGAACCCGGGCATCCCCTTGATAAGTCACCAAACATAGCCAAACACTTGGAGTGACTCATGGTAGAGGTGTTAGTTATCCAATAAATGGTTCCCGGAGCGGCGGTACTCATACCCGCCTCCCAAAATAAAATAATGCTTTTTTATTAATCCTTTCCATTATTGAAACAACAACTCTAGTTGATCTGCCAGAACTCCATCTTCGATCAAGTCTTATTATAATAATATTATCTGGTTTTATACGATTTGAGTCCGACATCCGGGTATTGAGTTTTGTTTAAGCCGCCACTTAGTGGTGTGTGTGGTGTCTCTCTAAATGTGTGTGTGTGTGTGGTCACTTATACAACAACAATAAAGATAATAATAATGCCATATCTACGTGTATTAGTCGTCTGTGGTGTCTTTCTGTCTAGGTATCAGTGCACCTTGCGTAGAACTCGAAATGTCTAGAAGGGTTATATTATTTTAATACATTGTATCAAAAACATATGTCATATTTACATGTATTTTTATTATTTTGTAAAAATAAAGTCAAGGGATTCGAATAACCTGACAATAATTTGAAAATCTCCTACTACCACCACAGTAAGCGGAAAATATTGCAAATGCCGTGATGGAGGACTTAGGCAGCCAAGGAATTGAACTAACGCGCAAAGCCCCGGGTGGAACCCAGATACGGTGCCAATTCAGACGACTGTTCAAATTATCATCATTACATCATCATTATCATCATCATCATCATTACATAGTATAAAATGAAGTCGCTCAAAATGTATGTGCGCGTTAATCTTTTAAACTACGCAACGGATTTTCATACGGTTTTCACCAATAGATAGAGTGATTGAAGAGTAATGTTTATATGTATAATACATGTAAATTATATTAGAGAAGAGCCGAGAAATTCAAAGAAAACATATTGTTGTGCGATTTAAAACGGCTGGCGGGCCGTACTATAGTCACATTTGAAATTCGTTCTACGGAAGAAATTGGAAAATAGATGTCCTAGAGTAAGTAGGTATTTGATTTTCCCTTTTCAAATATCCAGTGTTGCATTGCGAGCATTGTATAATTAGTGGCGAGTTAATTAGTTTATATCATGCTTATTATAGTACTAGCTGGTCCCGGCACGCGTTGCTATGCCATTTAATAAAGAAATCGTTTCTCCCTTAGTTGCCTTTCCCATTCGCCCTGTTCCTCTTCCGCCTCCCCTTCTTCTCCTGCTTTCTCTTCCCCTCTCGCGTTCCCACTCCATCACCTCCATCATCCCTCTCCCCACTCCCCCCCCCTTCCCCTGTCCCGCGAACCCCCCACCCGAGTTCCCCTCCCCCCTCTCAGCCCCCCCCCCCCCTCCCGCGTTCCCCTTCCACCTTACCCGCCTTCCCTCTTCCCTTTCCCGCTCCCTCGTCCCGCCAACCTTACTCACGCATTCCATATATTCAATCCAAGTATATTCAGTTTTTAAACAGCCCGCGTGCCACATTTTACAATTTTTATTCAAATTTCCATTTTTCATGTATATTAAATTTGGTACCTAACATAGGTACCTATTTAAAATATCTAAAATTCTTGATTCGATTCAAACTATTAGGGTAGTACCTACTTTAAATAAATTTATCAACTTAAAAATTTTCAAAAATAGAATCCTGATTTAATTCTATCATTCTTTTGCAAAATGTCATTCTCAAATACGCGAACTGTCAAACGTGCGATGTTTTCTGAAATTATCCAATTTTCTGTGCAATTTTCTTAATTTTTCTCTCCTTAAGAGCCATCCTCGTACTTCAAGGAATATTCTAAAAAAATAATTAGCGAAATCGGTTCAGCTGATCTCGAGATTTGCGCTTACCAACACATTTAGTGATTCATTTTTTTATTATAGATAGAAAAGCCGTAGGGCAGCGGGCAGCTGGCAAGCAAGTGGTGTGGATTTTATAAAGATTGGGTAATGGCGTTGTGTTTCGTTAGCCACAGCAACGTGTGGCCGGGTCTGCTAGTATTATATAAATTATATTACCGGTCAAAATAATTTATCATTTATTATATAAACTAAAGGAACGTATATCTTCCATTTTAGAAACTTTATTTTTAATGTACCTAATAAAATAACCTCGCGAAAGCTTCCGAAGAGTCATTGGGACTATCTCCAATTGTGGTATATTGTGATTTTGTAGGAAGTGCTCCTGATGTACTTACTTAAATAATTTCCCTCAGGGCCTACGTCATCTTTGGGTACGTTGAATGGGGGATCTTTTTGAGGAGAGGAAGGAATGAACCTGGGTCTTTAAGCTGTTGTAGGAGGAAGGAAATAGAGACCGCTGAGTGGGCGCGCGTTTGGCATATTTCCCGACTATGTGTACATAACCGTTGAAAAAAATACCGATGCAGACCGTACATTAAAAAAGATCTTGCATTACTTTCCGGTCACATAATTATATCTCTTTTCCTATAATTTGTCCTTTTCATACACACTTTAAATTTATGTCGGTTTACAATACCTACATTGGTAACGACCGATAAGTAGCTGAGTGGTCAAACGTGTCAGGTGTCCGCCCAGGCGTCGTGAGTTCAATACCTCTACTTTCTCATTAAGTACTACATTATTGTTTTTTTGTTTAAAGTGATGGAGGTAACGTTTAGAATATTCCAAATTAGAAACTCTAACTACTGTTTTTTATTCCTATTTATCTGTTGTGTAGGTACCTACATAAATAAAGCAAAACCAAATCAATAAACAAAAACAATGCAGGAGTGTTTTTTTTACATTAACTCCACACAGGAGGCCCTGAGGAAAATAATTTCCCTCAGGGCCTATGTCATCTTTGAAGATGTTGTGTGGAGGGTCTTTTTGAGGAGAAGAGGAAGTGAACACGGGTCTTAAAGAGACCCATGTTGTAGGAGGTAGGAAACACAGAGGCTTGCAAATCGTTCCATAACCAAGCTGTTGAACTCAAGAACGAGTCGTAGAAACAACCCGTTCTCATGTGACTAACGTCAACGGTATACATATGTTGGGAACGTGTTTGGCGTGTTTCCCGAATATGCATCGGTGCCGAGGGGATCAATGACGCTAGTTCCTCGGAGCATCTTCCATTGTAATACCGGTAGAACAAGGACGCAAAAATAACCTGACGCCTATGCTCTAAAGATTGCAATCCGTTCATTAAGTTAGGAGAATCTATCAAATGGACCGCCCGTTTCTACACAGAGTCTATAGTATTTTGGGGCTCCAAACCAGAGGTGGCTGCCAAATTCAATCATGGGGCGTAATTGCAATTTGTACAGGGTTAGCAGTTGTGTACTATTAAAGTATTTGCAGGGCCTGTACAGTACGCCCAGTTTCTGAGAGGCTAACCTAACTTTGGCTTCGATGGAGCCCCCGTACCTGAGCTGGTCACTTAGAGTTACACCAAGCATATCAATGGAGGGCCTGTTCAGAAGATTGCTTCCGTTGAAGGAGACTAGATTTTCATTTCGATCCCTTTGTCTTTCTATCAAAACAGAAAAAAGTACCTCGAGTAAAAATTCGATAAGTACCACTATGTAGGTACTTCATCATCATCCGCTTAGTGTATTTTTGTTCTAGAGATATTCACGTTCTATGGTTAGCACCTGCAGTGCCCTTTTACTCTTGTCTATGGCACGACTAATACCCGGGTTGAATGTTGAATTATCGACTGCAGCGGGCAACAGTTGAACTGTTGTGTCTATGGACGGTTATTAATGATGACAAGTGCGCCCAGAACCGTATGCGCAGGTTGTATATGAGTGTGCCAACAGTGGTGGTGACTGCACGAACTAGATTCGTTACACTTCTAGGAATTGGGCCACGGTGGGCTGACCCTTTTCTCCTAAAGAAAGTTCAAGTTGTAATGATCTTGAATAAGATGTACGATTGCTAATGACGGCCTTCGTGGAATAAAGCGGTCTTCTATAACTTTGCAGAAAATGGAAATTTTTACAAAGAAATTTTGTGTGAAAAATCATGTTTTCTGTATACCTACGACAGGGCTACTTACTCCCAGAAACGTTTTCATTAATTATAACCTAAAATGAATCATAATATATATTTTTTAAATAAAGAAATAATTACAACTGGCAGTTAAAAATCCGCACCGCGCTTTTGGTTCGGCTTCGCCCAGTTTGAGTGTTGGTGACCATTTTATAAATCCGATAGGAACTGGTTCCAAAAATAGCCGGTTCCTTGGATCCACTGTGATCCTGTGACAGCTAGTCACCGGGATAAATTAACAAATTAAATTAGGCAATTACGTCATACGTAATATATGTATAATATAAAGCCGCGTGATACTATTATTCACAACTCTAAGTATTACCGTCAATCTTGCCATATCCGGAGAAATACTCAAATTTAAAAATCGGTAGTACTTAAACCTGCCAGCTTGAATTCGAAACCGAATTACAAAAGTAGTTTTTTAAGACACTTTAAATTTTGCATAGTTGAGTTGCATTCTCAGTCGGTTTCTAAAATTTCAACCGTACAGACGTTAGCGTAATAATAACGTCCGATCACTAAAATAAACCAAACAAATGTTATAAAAATTTTCTAGTATAATCGTATCTTTACTTTTCCGAGTACTGCACGCGTTCGGATAGCAATAACCCTCACATTTAAAATCTTAAATCGAACAACTGAGTGCGCAGAAGTACTAAATATAAAGGTGAAGTACTATATATACGAGCGCTTTATAAACTACACAAAAATCAGAAATTCATAATTTTTTTTTTCATGAATAATCATCACCCCCAAAGTTTTGCAAAATGAGCGTGGAACACAACGAGTAAAGAGATAAAAGTAAAGAGATAATTTAAAACTTCTGTGTGGGGGTTAAGGCTCCGCAACCGGGCTCTAGAAGAATAAGATGGATAGATACGAAATTACGAATGTTAGAGGAGAGCGCTAACATTTACAGCGACAAAATCGATGCGAAAATTGCGAAAATGTTTAATAAAACACGACTCGTTTAAAATAGAGCAAAAATCTTACGGGCATTGTCTTAAGAGGGCATTACCAGAGAAAGCCGGAAATACGTCATTTTCAAAAAAGTTTTTAGACGTATTGACTCTTTTCCACAAAAAATTATAAATGGATTTCGAAAGATTGTTCTTTTATCTAGCATAGTTATGTAATAAATAATTTTTTTTAATTTTTAGTATAATTTTATTTATTTGATTCAATATATTTACATTTTATACACAATTCAATGATGTTGGCCTCACTGGGTGGTTTACCCGTGCTGAGGGTTAAGGTTAAGGTTATTCCATAGGTCGTTGGCAGATTTGTTAAATTTTCAAAAAAGTTTTTGTATTATACCACACCCATTTCAAATAATGTAATCATGCAGTAAAATAAATCAATACATTATCTAGCAAAGTTATGTATTAGAATTTTAATTTTAGTTTCAATAAAATCATTAAAAAATATGTACGTACCTGTGTTTCTTGACGAAAATTGGTCCATTTGTGTATTTATTTGCGCACTTACAAACTAATATATTTCAGATTTTTTTAACATTCTTATTAAATTTAGACATTATTCAAAAATGATAAATACTTATAATCAAAAAATAACTACAAAAAGTACACTATTTTAATAGTTTTATCATCACGCCTTTCAGCATTTTTGGATGAAGGTATAAATTAAAGCTAATTTGGATTGAAATAAATTCGATATTGAGTTATAATTTAAAAAAGCTGGTACGGAGAATAATCAATCTTTCTCATTGTAACCGCCCTGCACGATCGGAAGAACAACTTTCGACGAAATGTGGATTTTCGTCCGCTGGCTGGTTAAACGCTCTTAAACAGCATTTAAACAAACACTGTGAATTTTTTCATACATATAACTTGTAAAATAACTGAAACAGCATACTTTGCGAGTTTTTTCTATCGGAGGAATCTATATATCTATATATACATAAATAAAAATGAATCGCAGAAATGTATGTACGCGCATAACTTCCAAACGACTGCACCAAATTGGATAATTCTTTTTTTGTTGTGTTCGTTATTGTTATTACAAGGTTTGTAAACGGGGAGCACTGGCATAATGAAATTTGTATAAAAAAATTTCAATAGGTGGCACGCGACATGTTTGAAAACTGAATGTACCGGGACTGAATGTATGGTATGCGGGAGAGGGAAGGGGAACGTGAGAGGGGAAGGGGACGCGGGAAAGGAAGGGAAGCCGGAAGAGGATTGGGAATGGGAAAGACGAATGGGAAAGGACACGCAGGGAGAAACAATTTCTTTATTTAATGGCATAGCAACGCATGCCGGGCACCAGCTAGTTTTATATAATTTGCGTTTCGGCGCGGGCAATGCCTAGATATTGTCTTCAAGAATAACACATAGTTTTTAAGAGCTTTAAAATGTGTTTAAGGGAGATATGCAAGAAATTCGGTTTGCGGGCCCTTAAAGAAAAAAAAATCGCGGATGGTCGGGTTAGGTTAGGTTAGGTACCTAAGTAATGATTTTAAGAAAGATTTTATCAGAAATTGTTCCACATTCCAGAGTAGTAGAAAATCTCCGTAGGTACCATAGACATCCAAATTCAATAGACCAGAAATAACAGGTGAGGGGAAAAATCAACTATGGCGGTACGAAGAGGGGAAGATGACTGTCATTGGTTGAAAAATTAATCTGACAGTATATAGGCATCTCGCATTATAATATCATCATTTAGTTCTTAAAAGCAAAATCTGCTTTGAATGAATAGACCTTTTTACATGGGAGCGCGAATTGCTTGCCACGATAATAAAATATTTGCGTAGGCCAAATGTACACCCCAAAAAGATTCGCCCGTTTTCACATAGCAATATTTTTTTGCCGTGTTTAGTTAAGACACTTTTACAAATGTTTCATAATTTACTTACCCCTGTAACCAGCGACGAGCACACTAAGGAACCGCCCACATTTATGTGCACACTGATATGTAGGTATGTTGTATAGCACAAGCTACTGTTTTGGCGTGTTATTTTTTCGTTAAATGTATAGATGTTAGCTTCGCGCTGCCCACGGCAAGAATGATGACGTCACACATTTTAGATTCAAGCGATTCTCTATCCCCTCCACATGGGGCGAACTGGCGCCAAGGAGGAGCTCCAGCCGGTTCCATGGCGAGGGGGAAATAATACGTTTTTATCACTTAGGGCAGGTCCAGATATATTCATATGTCCGTGGTAGGTACTAACAAATTTATTTATAAGTCTTATGATCAGCTATAAATTCTCATTATCAAACATTATTTCAAAACGTATTGTTCCATTATTTCACTATCACATTATGCACACTTCTTGAAAATGTTAATTTATTCATTGCTATCGGTAAAAAAAATGTTTCGGGAATTCTGCGAGTGTTAGGACACAGATTATAATGCTATCTGTTTAAATTATTCGTGGGAAAAAATGTCAGATAGACGTTTGATTCGAAGAGATGAATGGCTGCCAAATAAACGCGTACCATTGAACTCTCAAAAAAGCCATAAAAAAGTGCAATAGGTTGATATTTAACACAATGGTGGACTGGATAGCCACTCGAGGTTGGCGGAATGAAATGTTCTAGAAATCGATGAAAATGGATCAGAAGATATGAAGATTTGACTGTGGGAGAATAGTGGTTCATGAAATTTACAACTATTTTTGTATGTGATATCTAACAAGGGCGCCCCTGTCTTTACAGTGTAAAGATAAGGGAAATATATCGCCACCCGGATGGGCAGCGTTGTGAGCGGGTGAAGGTATGGGTTGTGTGTGAAATGAGCCAGCTAACAGGTAAGCTGGATCCAGGGCCGGATCTACGAAATCTGGCGCCCTGTGCAGTAGGTACCGATGGCGCCCCCCCCCCCCCCTACATTTTTATTTTGATTAAAAATTCGTTCACCTTATTTTTTTTTATTTTTTTAATTTAATTATTATTTTTTTTACACTAATTTATCAAATAAAATCAAGACATATAAAGGGTGTAACTTTTCCAAGTGACCTGGCGGTAGCTCTCACACTCGTTTTTTTTAAAGAGAGGATCGCCAGGAGCCCTATACTCTCTGAATCTATTGGGTAAACATAAATTATGGTTCTATTTTAATTATTTTAGGAAAAACTCTTTGCAAGTTATGCTTTAAAATAATACAACGAATTGTTTGTTTGTGCCCGTACCATGATTTAAAATATAGGTTACGAGACAATGCGGGTGGTTTCGCTGAACTAGGTCCATTAGACATTCTTGAGATTTACTGCGTTTATGTGCCTATATACACAACGCGAATATTAGAAAAAGCAAATACAAATACGTTCTCATGGCAACGTACAACACAAGAATAGCATCTACTAGCTTCTGACAGGCAGTCCCGACGAGAGACAGTGAGCAGTGATAATAAGAATATAACCTCAAATTTGTGCCTTGCATTTCCCCTGTGTTGAGCGAACAAATATGCCAACCATACCATAATCATCACCATGGTATGGTATCAACGGCTTACGAACAAAATTACCGCGCTGTGATTGGTTATTGAATTTAGATCGCACCTATTCGCCGTTAAAGACGGTAAAAGATATATGGAAAAATAAATCTTACATTTAAACTAAATATATGGAATTTGTAAAAAAATTCTGTAACTGACTATAAATATTCGTAAGCCGTTGATACCAACCAGATGCGTGCGCATTCTGTTTTTTTGGAAAATGTTGCTAGAGTAACTAAATTTTAATACAATATTTTTTTTCTCACGGGCGCCGCGGCGCCCCTTCGAAGTTGGCGCCAGGTTTTTGCACGTTTTTGAACGTATGGCAGATCCGGCGCTGGCTGGATCGGGAGAGGACGGTTTAGGGAGACCCTTTGACCTCTCCAGCTGGTCCCTCTCGACCCGTCGATCGTTTCGCACCCCAGCGAGAGGTATGGATTCATATGCCCGTCACTCCTGGACATACTGACCTCAAGATTACTTCCTAACCCTTATTCCTTTTCCTTCCCAGAACTTCCTCTCCTTCCTTTCATTAAAACGACCCCCACACAGCATCCTCAAAGACGAGGAATATTATTTTGTCCATTTTTCGGAGCATACTTTGCGATTTTTTTCTATCGAGTAAATTTCATATAATTACTGTTTCGGCTCTACAAATCTTCTGTATAAATAAAAGTGAATCGCCGAAATGTATGTACGCGCATAACTTCCGAACGACGGCACCAAATTGAATAATTCTTTTTGTTTTGTGTTCGTCACTGTCAGGACAAGGTTTGTATAAAACTACTGGTGAGCTCCGGCATATGAAATTTGTATAAAAAATGCAATAGGTGACACGCGAGCTGTTTGAAAACTGAGTGTATCGGGACTGAATGTATGGAATGCGGCAGTGGAGAGGGGGGGGAAGGGGAAGCAGGGAGGTTGAGGAGAGGTGAAGGGGGGGGGGGGGAGGGGTGAAGGGGAACACGGGAGGGGGGTTCGCGGGACTGGGGAAGGATGGAGTGGAGTGGAGAGAGGGAAGGTGAAGGAGGCGGAGTGGGAACGCGAGAGGAGAAAGGGACGCGGGAGAGGAACGGGAGGCGAAAGGGAAACGGGACGAATGGGAAAGGACACGCAGGGAGAAACAATTTCTTTATTAAATGGCATAGCAACGCATGCCGGGTACCAGCTAGTGTATAGATATTAATGAAAAGATATTCTTGAAAAATAGTAATTTTTTTTGGAACTTAAAAATTTTCAGTGTTTCAAATTTACCGGGCTTGACCTCTCAGACCTCTGGCATATTTTGTCGGAAGGTCGAATATTTCCGCTTTGCAATAAAATCCAAATAAATGGAATATTTATGAACGTATCCTAAAATTAAAAACTGTTCTTGAAAGGTGATGATATACGCTGACAAATTTTATAATTCGAAATAAACGTATAATTGTGGAAACATGAATTTTTTTAATGCAAACTGTAATAATACATATTTTTAAATGGCTCACCTTACGGTTTTATAACTGAAATTACTGATGTCCGAAAAAATTAATAACAAAAACACATTTGAACAAATGTATTATAAACATTACCGTCAACTAGTAAACTTACTTTTTTGTCGTTTAAAAATAATTAATGAAAACATTCCCAAAATTACATTAATTTTTTTTAAATTGCTGTCGGAAACTTTGGTTTTAATGTGTACATTTTAATTATTTTGTGTTCAACTTTTACATTTAATTGTAAAGCGTGGTGTTTTCTCTTTCTAACTAACTAACCATCACGCCGTTTCCTTGTAGGGGTAGGCAGAGAGGACATACCGTCAAATAACAAGTTCTTGGAACACGCTCTTTGCCTCATTCAAGTTCATACATCGTCTAATACATACTCTTCTATTATTCT
Source organism: Limnephilus marmoratus (assembly GCA_917880885.1). NCBI lineage: Eukaryota > Metazoa > Arthropoda > Insecta > Trichoptera > Limnephilidae > Limnephilus > Limnephilus marmoratus. The sequence goes on from OU862929.1 coordinate 20,272,139, forward strand.
GACATTCATTCTTTGCGGATCTCCACATTTATCACGATATCATACACGGTTTTACCATACATACGTGGGATCGTTATCGAGTGAACGGACGTGATCTTCTGTCAGATTTGTGTGATTTTTACATTTTTACCGTCACATATTTTAGTTTAGATCGTTTTAAACACGAATACTGCATGTATTCATGACCATTTATCCATTTAATTCACGTTGTGCATAGTAAAAGCAAATAAATCACAAAAATCTGACAGGAGATCACGCCCGTTATTTCGATAACGATCCCACAAAAGATAATAATAATAATAATAATAACGTAGTATTTATATAGCGCAGTTTTGTGATATTTCAATTCAAGTGCGCTTAATTTTAATAAACTTAAAATTAACCTACAGTGTTCCTTACGGGTCCTTAAAAAATTAATTAAATAATGTGAAATAACGAATATACAAAATATACAAAAGCAACTCCTAAAGAACAATATTAACAACAATAGTGAGTGCTGTTTTGGCACAGGACAATATATAATGATAAACCATCACGGTGCCATTCAACAAGAATCATTTAAACTAAATTATATAGAGCAGGAGGCAGTTAACATTTAGAAATAATACAAATTCAGAGTGCACAATAAACTATAGCAAGAAGGTAATCGAAACCAAATAATTGCCAGAAACTTGAGGAACAGGAACAAAGATATAGGTAGAATCGCTCGGCAGATCATATTTCTGTCGATTTACATGAGACCTATGTATATGAGTTGTTGAACAAATTATCCTGAGGGGTAAGTGGAGGAATCTATTAAACGGATCGCCGGTTTCTGCACAGAGGTTATATTGTTATCATTTAGGGAGATAGGCTGTATTTGAATGCCTTTACACAAACTAACAAATACAAGCTTCATTCAAGTGCGCTTAATTATAATAAACTTAAAATTAACCTACAGTGTTCCTTACGAGTCCTTAAAAAATTAATTAAATAATGTGAAATAACGAATATACAAAGCAATTCCTAAAGAACAATATTAACAACAATAGTGAGTGCTGTTTTGGCACAGGACAATATATAATGATAAACCATCACGGTGCCATTCAACAAGAATCATTTAAACTAAATTATATAGAACAGGAGGCAGTTAACATTTAGAAATAATCGAATTCAGAGTGCACATAAAACTATAGCAAGGAGGTAATCGAAACCAAACAATTGCCAGAAACTTGAGGAACAGGAACAAAGATATAGGTAGAATCGCTCGGCAGATCATATTTCTGTCGATTTAAATGAGACCTATGTATATGAGTTGTTGAACAAATTATCCTGAGGGGTAAGATGGAGGAATCTATTAAACGGATCGCCCGTTTCTGCACAGAGGTTATATTGTTATCATTTAGGGAGATAGGCTGTATTTGAATGCCTTTACACAAACTAACAAATACAAGCTCCATTAATGATTAATATTCCATCATTTCAAGTGACTAAGCAGAGGTGGTGGAGCATCGAAACACTTACAAAATCAAACACTCAAAAAAATCACTTTACTCCAGTGAAAAAAAAACCGGTTGAAATACATTCTCGGCTCGGAACAATGGCTTATTGGTCGTATCTATCATTGTCCGCTCTTATAGTGGCAACGTAACTTTGGTCAAGAGATACGCCCCGTTGCCTCACTAACTCACGATGTGTATCTCTAACTCGGTATCAACTGTGGTCCAGTTTCAGGCAGATCTCAGTTGAGAGATACGTTGATACAGGCGCTGGTGTATAGTCTGTTGCTATGGCCAGATTGGCCTTGGATACGGGTACCGTACGGTTTAAATTTTAAATGATACTGCTGGGTTTTTCGGATGCGGTTTAAATTTTGAGAAAGAATAATTATTGCAAATTGTTACAGTGGTAAGATGCTTGGGTCTGGACATGGAGGTCAAAAGGATTATAAAATCTGGAGAAATGTAAATAAAGGTTAATGATTTGAGATAACACAGCAGTTTGTAATTCGTTAACACAAAATAAGATTATCTCACTGTCGTCCAGTCCTGGTGAAAGCATCTAAAGTCTAAAGGAATCGAAACATTGTTTTAGGCTAAGCAATGCTTATGAATATGATTAATATCATTGGGGGTGTTGGATTGCCTTGTACAACTTTCTTTTCTTCTAGAGCCAAAGCTCCGGATAGCTTTGCAATTTAGAGCTCGTTCACATTGAGCATATAAATATAAAAGATCATAGCACGCCACATATCGCTCTCCATACAATCCCTTCAGACCGTTCACACCTGAGCGTTTTATGCGCACATCAACCATAGACAATGCACATCTTACGCCGTAACCGCTCCTGAGGCGATATGCCAACAGTTAAGCGCCCCCCACTCCGACGAAAACAGGAGAGAGGGTCATTTTAATTACGGAGCTGCTAAGACCGGTGGGTGACAGATGTCAAGTTCATAGATTCAGTACAAAAAATGCGCACTCCGTGGCCGCTCGCTAATTCAACTGACCCCCTCTCCTACCATAGGAAGAAATATTTTATCTGCGCCGTGTGAACGGCACGAAACATAAGCGCTCGCGGTTCAACAGATACCTGCTAGCGGTTATATTAGATGTCTGAACACCCCTTTAAGTCGTCGCCACTACTTGTTAAGGCGGTACACAACCCTAATAATTTTTGTTTGCTCAAAACTCACTCATTTTTACAACCAATATAATTTTCAGAGCCATGTATGTTGTATTTTCGTAGATACTTATAAAACACGTTTTTAAAACTTTGTAACGCCGTATAGTTCATCACTTTAGTTGGATCGGGTATCTTCACCTTGCCATGTTCTGGGGTGTCAAAGTTTACACAATCTATTTAAGAATTTTTTGATTTTGAATAAAATTTCAATCTTATATAAAGTATTTTAGTTTAACATATTTTAAATGAAAAAATTTAAGAAGAATGTGGCCCTAACTTGGAATGGCATTAAGAAATGCAGTTAATGAATTATTAAGCCCTCACTGGTTGCACATGGTTCAATATGCATGTTTAGGTAATGTACCCATTCCCGCCTCAATTTGGGAGGCGGGAATGGGTACCGCCGCCCCGGGAACCTTTAATGGATAACCAACACCTCTGCCATAGGTTACCCCAAGTGGTTCGCTACGTTTGGTGATTTAGCAGGGGTGCCCGGGTTCATGGGGTGAGGTTTGTCTAGGTCCTGCAGGCGGATGACCACGATATACTGAACCCTAGATTCCTACCCACCCCTTAAACCATTTTCCTTCCCAGAACTCTCCTCTCCTTCCCTTCCTTAAAAAAAACCCTCCACACAGAATCCCCAAAGATGACATAGGCCGTGACGGAAATTATTTTCCTCAGGGCTTCCTGTGTGGAGCTCATGTAAAAAAAAATATGAAATGGTAAGTGTTAAAGTTAAGTGAGAAAATTAAAATTTAAAACAAGAAAATCATTTAAGTCTTAAATTTGCATTCAGTATGTGCGCGACAAATGGACGAATAACTCAATACCACGCTAACCGATTTCGATGATTCTTTTTTTATTGGAAAGGATGTACTTCAAGGGTAGTTTGATGAGAGTTTGGTTAGGTTCTGATTATCGGATCCATGGCAAAGTAACAGAACTCTTCAATTCTTAGAAGCAAATTAACGAAACTCGGCCGAATCTCTTAATTTGACCGTCGTTATGGTCAAATTATGTCTGTCTCATATGAGCAGCACGTTTAGTAGGTCTACCTTTATTCAGACAAATTAGTAAGTGTACTTCAGATGCACTAAAAATCAAAAAATAAACAAAAATTTTAACAAAACAAAAAAACGACTTCAAAAATTGCACTAAAAAGTAAAAAAATAATTTCGTATTCTTCTACAACTTCATAATCAACTTACTTTTTCTACTCATCAATATGTAGGTACGATTGTTATTTTTGGAGTCGGTGTCAGCAAAGGTACCCGGCCCGGCATGTTCACTTGACAGCTCCCCTCACGTCGCGGCCCCGCTCTTGCCTCTCGCCTCGTCAAGTCGCTTGTGCGACATAAGCACATCTCACCTATACCTATGTATGTAGTTACAAACCTACCATGACTGACACAATTTGGTAGGCGGGAATGGGTACCGCCGCCCCGGGAACCTTTATTAGATAACCAACACCTCTGCCATAGGTCACCCCAAGTGGTTCGCTACGATTGGTGACTTAGCAGGGGTGCCCGGGTTCATGGGGTGAGGTTTGTCTAGGTCTTGGAGGCGGATGACCAGGACACACTGAAACCCAGATTCCTACCCACCCCTTAAACCCTTTTCCTTCCCAGAACTCTCCTCTCCTTCCTTTCTTTAAAAAACCCTCCACACAGCATCCCCAAAGATGACATAGGCCCTGAGGGAAATTATTTTCCTCAAGGCCTCCTGTGTGGAGCTCATGTAAAAAAAAAAAAAAAAACACAATCCAAAAATAACAATCGTACCTACATATTGGTGAGTAGAAAAAGTAAATTGATTATGAAGTTTTAGAAGAATACGAAATTATTTTTATACTTTTTAGTTCATTTTTTGAAGTCGTTTTTTTGTTTTGTTAAAATTTTTGTTTATTTCTCTGAAACTTTCTGAACAACAATTTTTCAATCTAATTCTTGTAAATTATATCACTAGAAAACCGATATTTATATCAACGACCTTATACGTTCGCAATAATAATGTTTCAATATCTATTAATAAACCGGCAAGGCTGTAATGAAATGGCCGAAATCTCTTTCCGATCCAAAGAGAGAAATATGAGTCAGCATTTTTATTACCGTACATTCTGTTCGAATAGGAAATTCAACATTGTTTTATCAGTGAGAGATCAAGAGTTGGTCATTAAATATAAAAGAATCCCCGAAAAAACGCCATAAAAGAGACAGACTTCTTCAAAGCACACAAACATCTTCAAATTCGCATTCAATAAGAATAATTTCTTTGAATTTTTTTCGTCCCGAGACAAGATGGTAATCACCGAGGCTTCTTTATGCTTTTTTTACATTCATGTTACTTTCCATACAGAAATGGAATGATTCTTTATTTTTATTTATTTATTTAATGGGTGTTTTGCGTTGATTCGAATTGCACGAGGTTGGTCATTGAGGGAATGTAAATTACAAAAGCCCTGAAGATGAGGGTGAAAAACGTATTAAATTTATTTATTTAAACATTATTTTTTCTGCATGTAAATACTCCTCTCATAAACACGAGCTCCTAGAGCCTAACTTATGGAGTAGAAGAATTATAATTAATTATTGTATAACTTTGCATAACGAAATCATTTATAATGTTAAAAAAAAAAATCTTGAAAAAAAAAATACAAATAATAAAAATTCAATAAAAATGCGGTTACGTCATAAGAAAGCTTTGACTGTCTAACTAGGAGATTTCCCTATTTTTAAATTATTGAATGACTTTTGTGTCGATACATATCAAACTCGCCAAAGTCCACCACCAACCATTTTTGTTTTTTTTTGTGAATTCGATTCAGCAAAAAAAAACGAATCTTTTGCTTTAGATGCATCTAACCGAAGTCCTCGGTTTCCCAAAGAAATTAAGGGTGAAAGTTAACAGATTTTTTCAAACCAACCTAAGTCCCACACCCGCTTCAAATCACATGAGCCAAAGTCCATTACAGCCAATCACACATCGTCTTCACTCTGTCATGGCCGCCATTTGTGTTTGTTCGAACTCACCAAAGTCCTACTTTTTAAATTCAAACACGCCTAAGTCCAGTAATTCTATTTCAATATCGATTAAGTCCATAGGTATTATATCAAATGCGCCAAAGTCCATTAAAAAATCATCAAAAATGCAAATTTACTATAAGAAATTTATTTTGATTTTTATTTTTCTGTGTTCCCAGGTACAATATTCATAACATGACGTCAAATTCACAGGTTTTTACTAGATAAAAGTTGAAACTAGAAAAAATCGTCATTATCCGAAAACTGTTTAAACGGGACTTAGGCGAGTTTGATATGTGTCGACACTTTTATATTGGCACTTCGTTTCAGAGTGAAAGGTTACGGTTTCCTTCAGTCTCGCATTCCTCAGATTTCAGAAGTACTTAATCCCGCGGATTTGCGTGATTGCGGGATTCATGTGGGATTTGCGGGATTGGAGGATTAAAAAACAACTAAATTTACACCAAAAACACGCTGTGATGACAGTCTAACCAACTAGTGTGGAAGCAAAGAGAGCGTTTTCTGGGCTTTTGTGCACAAATGTCCATTTACATAATATACATGGTTGCCCATGTTATCTAATTTTTATCAGTATTCTTAATACTTCCTTTACAATTACCACCAGATATGATTGGTCTTAAATGATTATGGAGAGACCCGTCAGTGACGGATATGTTTTTTCAATAGATCTTTTTGAATCAAAGTCTTCTTAAAATACTTATTGTAATACATTTTCTATATTTTCATAATACGAGTATTACAAGTACCAAATATGATTCATTCGAAAAGTCCTCCCAAATTACTTACTATGTTACTTTTTTATTTTATTTTTTTATAATATACTATTATCAAAGATAATTGATAGCAAATAATAAAAAAAAAATGTTTATGTAATGTTGGTATTATTTTAATTTAGTACTCTTTCCGCGGCATACCGTGGGATTTCTAATATATATACCGCAATCCCGCGGATTTGAAAAAAAATTGCGGAATTTGCAAACCCTAGTGTCTATAGAATTTTGTTATATAATGTTCATAAAAGCAGTTTGAGCATTTATTGAACGTCTCAAAAAAACACATAAAAAAGAGATAAATAAAAATTAATTCACGACTAAATTCATTTAAAATGGTGGCCGATATCGAAAGAATCCTTATCTCGCCATGTTTACCACCTGTTAAATATTTGGTAGTCTGCCCTGGGGTGGCTTCCACTGGGGCACTCACTTGGTCATTAGTCATTATTTTCAATGACCTATCATCCGGCATTCTGGTTCACATGGTCAGCCCATCACAGTCTTTAGGACCTACAGAGATTGACGATGATTTCATGCCTTCGTTATAATTCTGTAGAAACCATTTTCTGGCGTAGTTCCATCAAATTTCGCGAAGAGATCTAACAAGAGAGAAATATGACTATAATAATTATTTAAAAGAAGATAAAATATATAACAGTAAGAGTTCTTTGCGAATCCGGAAATAAATCTTTTCCATACGAAGAAGGATTGACCATGGGAGGGCTCACCTAGGGAGCTCTAAATCTAAACAAATGCCTTGCTTAGTTTGTTCAACTGTACAGGTTGTGTATTATTTCTTTTTTTGAAACCTACTTACCCCAATCTGAGCACGGTCGTGACTGCCAACTTTATTTATAATTATTTTTATTATCAATTATTATTGTTATCAGATATTTTTAATATTTGGTATATCATGTCTCATGAAAAAGAGATCTCCTCCCATCTTGATTTTTCCGCTATGTTTTAAAAGGAGTTTGACCATATAGGGGGCATGGCTGAAAGATATGCATTCCTGGACTTTTTTTATGGAAATGCCTTAATTGTTTGACAAGAGTGGTTCCATTTCAAATGTTCGAGAGAAACGGTACCTGTTAGCAGAAAAATACCTACAGTGAACCAAAGGAAATCAATAGGCCACTTGCGTGGATTTTATAACGACTTGGAAAAAATCGTGTGGATAGATTTTTTTTACTAAGATTACGAAAATGTTAGTAATTTTTTTTAGAAATGTACAGTTTTATTTTTTTTAATAAATAAATCCATTATTTGGGGTCACCGAAAATGTTCTATAAATTTTTTGAAATTCCACACTGATTTATTTTTTTATATGGCAACACTTTGATTTCAGGCGAATTTTTGAATTTGACATTTAACGTTCAGTAGATTTATTGTTTGTTCTCTGCGAACTTATCCTTTGGTTTGACGTTTTGACATATGTTATGAAGAGAACCCCGTACAATTTATGCCTTCTGTACCTGTTTTAGAGGCGTAATGGTAATGGTGCTGATTTTAACAAAATTAAATTTTATAATATTCTTATTATTATTATAGTTTACAAGTAAAAAATATTACATTGGATTTAATCATACAAAGACATTGAACATTATAATGATTTATGATCAATAAGATGGATCTAGGAAAAAAATATTTATGAGATGTAATATTTTTGGTATGCCTCGTTATTCTCATGTGCCATTTGTGTGGAAAACGTTATTTTTTAAAAATGATTTTCTGCTATGTAATTATCGTTTTTTCACACCCATAAAATTATGTCCTGTTGTCTTTCCGGTTTAAAAAAAATTGTCTGATTTTTCGGATTGAAATTTTTAAAAAATCGCCAGAGTTTCAAAAATACGATTAAAAAAAATACAGAATGTCTTAGAATATTTGCCCATCTCGGATTTTTTTAAATATGACGCAAGTGGCCTATTAGAGCTGGGAAAGCAGATGGTGATATCATGAGATGAACGGCTAGAACTCCTTATGAATCATTTTCCAGATTTAAAAAAATTGTTAGTGGAGGCTAATCAAAATCTTGGGGACCGAAATTGATTTAATATTTATTTATTTGAGCAGGACTGCCAGAATAGTGCAATCCCAGTGTGCCATATTATGTGCAATTTATCGATCGTTCAGTTGATTAGTTGTAGGTACCTATATCTCGAAAAATCGAAATTCGAGTTGAGTGTGCAGTTATATGTGTTAGTGTACCCTATATCTGGTAGATTACTCATAAATACCACCAAATCAACTGTATGCAGAAAAACTTGTAGTGAATTAAACAAAGTGTTGAGGTTTTCTGGGTCATTAATACGATATTTCAAAGTTTCAAAGTAATGCGCCAAACTGTTATACCCGGTGTTATTTTATAGCGTACTATATAAGTAAAGCAATACTTTTGTTTTCACAATACTGTTTGTGAGCGTTTGATTATTTTATTTTATTTTATTTTTTTATCTATTTGAGACACAAACAGGATATTTATAAACATTTTTGTGTGTTAAATATAATAAATTAAAATACAAATATAAATATCCCTAGACTAATGTGTCTGCAGTAATCACATTTGAATATTTACAGAAGCAAACACATGAAAAACAATGCAAGTATTATTTATACATAACTTTAAAAAAAAAAAAAACTAAATACAAAATTGAAATACATTATAAGTATACAATATTTATGAAGTATTTCCTGAGATGTAATAAAACAACAAATAAATTATTATTATTTTTTTTTTTTTTTAGGTGCACAAATCGTGGAGATATTTTTTGAAACATGTTACATTGTTTAGAAAAATATCTATAAAAGTGTGTATTTTGACAAGATCATTGTATGATCGACATATTCTGGACATAGGATTAAAGTATCCAGTATTATTAGTAAAGATTTCAGTCCAGAATGTGTTTAGGTTTCTGGTAGATTTTGGCCTGGCGTATAACTTGATTTGGTGACTAAGTTACTGTCTACACGATTATTCACAATTTTATATAGCATTAAGAGGTCATTTATGTTTCGTCTTTTAACCAGACTTTCTAATTTGAAATGTCTAAGTCTTTGTTCGTACCCGTCTAGAAGATGATAGACACCTGATCGGTAAGACAAAATCCGTGTAAATTTTCTTTGGACTGATTCGAGTCTAGATATCTGTGTAATATAATGTGGATTCCAGACTGTTGACCCGTACTCAAGAACATTTCGGATTAAGGAATTGAATAGAATTATTAGACTGTTAGAATTCTTAAACAGTTTGGTTGATCTTACAATAAAACCAAGTAATTTATTTGATTTACACACAATGTATTCAATGTGCTGATTGAATGTTAGTTTGTTGTCAAATATAATTCCTAAATCTTTTATTGATTCAACTGTTTCTAGATTGTGACCACATATGCTATATGAATAGAGAATTTTGTTGGTGTTCTTGGTGAAGTTTATAACTTTGCACTTAGCTATATTCAGTTCCATTTCATTGTCAACACACCAGGTAGATATTGTGTTAAGGTCTTGTTGTAAGAGTTCACAATCTTTCATAGATTTAATTGCTTTATATAATTTGAGGTCATCAGCATGCATATAGAGAAAAATTACAGCGGAGTTTGTATGTAAGGTCGTTAATAAAGATTAAGAAAAGTAAGGGTCCAGGGTGAGATCCTTGTGGTACGCCCGATGTAACTAATATTGGGGAAGAGTTAAAACCGTTGACAGTAACTAATTGACTTCTATGTGATAAATATGATTCTAACCAACGAAGTAGATTTCCGTGAATGCCGATTTTATCCAGTTTATTCATTAAGATAGAGTGACTAACTTTGTCAAAGGCCTTACTGAAATCGGTGTACACGGCATCTACCTGTGTTTTATTATTCATCGATTTACTTAGAAAGTCCATATACTCGAGTAAATTAGTATTTGTGGATCTTTTAGCTACAAAGCCATGTTGGAAAGGACTAAGTATATGTTTTACATGGTTAAAGATGGTTTTGTATACAATGGATTACTCATTGCTTTACTCATTATCCCAAAACCTAGAATTCGGAGATGCCTGACTAATCAACTGGAGGATCGATATGTGCACAACTATTAGATACAGAATAAAGCGAACAATAAAACAAAAAATAAAATAAAATAAATATTATGGGTTACCCAACGTTAACATAAAGTAAAAACATATTTGAATGATCGTTAAAATTAAAATGAAAATTGAAATCTGTATATTTAATAAACAAAATATATTTGGGAATTAGTGTATCGTGTTGTTATATTAAGCATAGGAAATGTTTGAAACTTTCAAAATACCTTCTTAAATCCCCCGCGAAAGTTTTTGGATATTGACACATGACAATAGGACAACTGAAAAGTTTTTCAATCACAAAAATTCTTGCGAAACTATCAAATATTTGAGAATGACATTTTGAAAAACAATGATTGTGAAATCAGAATTCAATTTTCAAAACTCTGAAAGTGCTATTAACCAGCCAACGGCCGAGTATTCATATTTCGTCGAAAGTTATTCTTTCTGGGCGGTTCCAATGAGATTAATTATTCTCCGTACCAGCTTTTTAAAATAATAACTTAATATCGATTGAATTTCATTCAAAATTTGCTTTAATTTATACATACATTCAAAAATGCTGAAAAGCGTGATGATAAAACTATCAAAATTATGTACTTTTTGAAATTATTTTTTGATGATAAGTATTTATAATTTTTCAATAATGTCTAAGCAAAATTGATTGACAAAACTGATTTGACAAATCCACTATTTTGTAACAGTCAAATCAGTATATGTTTGCTCTGAAGAAGGAACGGTCGTTCCGAAACCGGTCGGCTTTACTCAAATATACAAGTAGTTCAAACAAAGTAACATTGTTTCATTTATCTATAATGGATAACCACAAAGTTATAGCTACATTCAGAAGTATTAAATATATTAGTTTGTAAGACCGTAAATAAATAGACAAACTGAAGTAATTTCGTCACAAAACATGTTTTTAAATGATTTTATTTATAACTAAAATTAAAATTCTGAAAAATAGCTTTCCCAGATAATGCATTGATTTATTTTAATGCATGATTGACAACACGCGCCCAACATTTGTACACGGTTGACATTAGTCACATGAGAACGGGTCGTTTCTATGACTCGTTCTTGAGTTCAACGGCTCGGTTGTGGAACGATTTGCCGGCCTCTGTGTTTCCTCCCTCCTACAACACGTGTTCACTCCTTCCTTTCCTTAAAAAGACCCTCCACACAGCATCTTCAAAGATGACATAGGCCCTGAGGGAAGTTATTTTCCTCAGGGCCTCCTGTGTGGAGTTAATGTAAAAAAAAAAGATTATATGATTTGAAATATTTGTTGAATAATACAAAATTTTGTTTGAAAATTTAACAAATCTGCCAACGACCTAAGGGAAAACCTTATTGTACTAAAAATAAACATATATGTTCTCAAAATTTAAAACACAATTTACTAAATAAAAGAATAGTCTTTCTTTTTTTTTTTTTTACATGAGCTCCACACAGGAGGCCCTGAGGAAAATAATGTCCCTGAGGGCCTATGTCATCTTTGGGGATGCTGTGTGGAGGGTTTTTTTTAGGGAAAGGAAGGAGAGGAAAGTTATGGGAAGGAATAGGGTTTAAGGGGTGGGTAGGAATCTGGGGTTCAGTGTGTCCTGGTCGTCAGACGTAGACAAACCTTATCCCATTAACCCGGGCACCCCTGCTAAATCACCAAACGTAGCGAACCACTTGGGGTGACCAGAGGTGTTGGTTATCCAATAAAGGTTCCCGGGGCGGCGGTACCCATTCCCGCCTCCCAAATTAGAAATCAATTTACAATTTTTTGTAGAAAAGAATCAATACGTCTAAAATTTGATTTAAAAATGACATATTTCCGGTTTTCTCCGGTAATTCCTTCTTACATAATAATTTGAATCGAATCAAGAATTATTGATATTTGATTGATTATTCTTACAATATTTGATTGTTCTTAAATAATATACAAAAATGAATATTGTAATACATATGTGAAAAATAAAAAAAAATGAATAAAAAAAAATGTTATAGGTGGCACGCGAGCTGTTTGAAAACTGAATGTACTGGGACTGAATATATGTAACGCGGGAGGGGGGTTGGTGGAAGATTGATTGATCATTGATGCGGCAATACAAGCATCAATTAAAAAAAATATTTTTTGAAGCAACCCTAAGTTAAAAGTCCCACATTCAAACTGTATCGTTAATGGGAACCAAAACAGCCCAACAACACACAATCATGCATGTGTGTGCGCCACCCTTTACGTGTATAAGTGCGTCCCCCACGACAACACAGTACAACTGTACTAGCATAAATACAAATAAAAATATAGTAATAGGTAGGTACCTTCTTGCTTCTCGCGGCAACCGACATTTTGGTCCCCCGCGCCCCGTGCCGCGAGTACTGTTGAATATCCCCTCCCCCCGGTAGCCCCCGTACCCCCCGTGGTACGGTGGATTCGAGCCTCCCCCCTCCCGGCTGCAAAGTCCCCCCCACCGTTGAGGTAGGCTGTTGTAAGGCGCTCGCCGGATTAGTCGTGACTGCTTTGGGCCGCAACACAATGAGAGCTTATCTCCGAATTAAAATTTTTAAATTTAGCTACGAAATATTTTTTTATGCAAATTATTTTTAAATTAATGTGATAATTAGTAGCACTAAATTAATTATATTTTATGTGACTCATATATTGCTTATATTTTTTGTGATAGGGCATAAGAGCCGTAGTAACTTATAGCAAGTAAGACTTTGGCATCTCTAATTTGTAGGTTGTTGGGAGGCTGTGTGTGTGATGAGAAAGAAATTATTAGAAACACACCGATTACTGGATAAGGTAATTTTTCAAGATAGCAGGACAGGCTATATACGAATATATTTTTGGAAATAACACTTCGATGCAACTTAATTCTAATAAAACGGCGCGCATCTCTGGATTTTGGTATAAAGCTTGAGAAAAGGACGTAAATTTCAAAAATGTGTGCATACGGGTAATATAGCTGTATTATCAGTAGCCCGGCCTTTGTAAGCCGACAGCGAGCAGCATTGTAGAATACGACGTGCCACTATGGTTGTACTTTCTACACGAATGTGTTTCTACCTTCCCTATCTCGCTTTATTTTATTTTGATATTTACCGATTTCGGATAGCCATAAGCCTTAGGTATATAATTATATTTATTTAAATCACATTAAGAGTGATTTGTGGGTATTTATGAGTGGAACAAACTCCAATGATTTTTTTTTTGATGGATAATAATTTTTTTCTCCTCTGAAAAGCATAGGAAGGCATTTTTCACAAAAAAGTCCACAGTGACGTATTTGTGGTGGCTGGTGACAGCTTTTCTGGTGAACGAAACTTATGTGCGATACTAAACGCAGTAAATCTCAAGTATGTCCACTGAACATGGTTCGGTGCAAGTACGTGCGTTGCCTCAATAACATTAACTGCAACAATCGATTTAGTTTGTTTTTGTTAATTTTCAAAATTAAACAATTTAGTGAATTCAATATATCGATTTAATGTGAACGTAAATAAAGCCTTTCTATGTGAAGCAGCCTTAAATCCGCGCGCCGCAAGCCCCCTCCCCGCTTCCGAGACGTAAAAAAGAAAAACTTATAGGTTATGTTAAATGTCTTCGGCAGTTTACCGTTGCGCAGCGCAGCTGACTGACGCATGCGCGGCGCTGTCATCAAACCGGCGGGCAATGCGCAACTACTACTCCCGCCATAATCGTACGAAACTAACAACCCAGAGAGAAAACTACCACATCTGGTGTATTCGATTATGCACGAACGTGCGGCGTGGCAATCTATTAAAACAACAAACTAAACATAGCGAAACTGTAGCAAACCAGTGAATTTATAAACAAAACAGTAACATTTAGGAGGTAGATAGATACCGTAGTGTTGTGTTGTGAAGAAAATTTTATTTTTAAATACCCTTCCACGTATCGAATGCATTTCAAATCAGTACTTACTTTGCATTTAATTGGTTATGTACTCCTTTCTTTGATGCATTTTTGAGTGTTTGAGTGAATAAACAACTAATTACTAACAATTTGACAGTAGTGTTACGTGGCTAGTTGAAACTGTGTTGTATTTTACATTTTACGTGCTTTCTGCGGTGAAACGGACCACAAACCGGCAGTAAACTGAACCGAAATTTTCTAATTGAATTACCAGTTGCCAGTTTTGAGTGCGCGAGCTTGTTGTAATTATTATAGTTTTGGAACGGACCGATTCGTGGGAAATATCAAATTAAATTTGGAACATGCCGCGTTTGAATGTGTTACGGTTTTAGTGAAGTGATTATTAATGTTCGTTACATTTTTAAGTGCTACGGTGCATTTTGGAGTACCCATTTTCACACCAAAAGTAAGTAGGTACCATAATACTAGTATAATTCAGTGAAGGCTATAAAAGCAAATACAGCAATCTCCGTAAAACAACATTTAAAGTAAAAATTAATGATACAATCGCAGGCAGGTACTTCTTTTTCTTTTGTAGCGCTGTCAACTTAATTAAAGGAATATTTATTAAGGAACTCCAAACGTATTAAAGTATGACGTAACATAATTTCGTAGATAATCACGGTAGATATTTACTTTTCCGCCAAACTCTTGGTACGTATAATTACCAAAAACAATACTCCGTTTCAACGTAATTACTGTAAGAAAAAATATTAAAAATCAAACCCAAAAAAAAATCAGGGTGGCCGCAGAAAAGGATTTCAAAATTACCTGATAATTCCAGGTTTTCCTGATCATATTTCCCTGATATATTTTGGGCATATGGGCATAACTTTCAAAATTTTATGAAATTGATAAAATTGACTTAAATTTTTGACGTTTTGCCCACACCAAAAGAATCGAATACATTGGCATATTTCGAAAAAAAAATTATTTGTGTGAAAAATTATTTCGTTAATCTGAATCTAAAAGGCCGGTGTTTAATGAAAACAATGCTGAAAATATTCCATTACGCGGTTATAAATAGTCCTGATTCGAATCAAAATCCGACAGGCCGGCCGCGATGGTAATCGGCCGAGAAATTTCGATTTTCCCGGAAATATTATGTCATACTTAGGTATTTAAAAAAATAATTACATCTAATATCTGTATTTGACGGTCTGGCCGCGACTTTAATCGGCCGTGAAATTCAATTTACACGGAAATATGTTGTACTTTTATGAGTTTATTTCAAATATCTGAACTTAAAGGGCCGACCGCGACAGCAATGGGCCACGAAATTTCAATTTATGAATTTACTTCGAATATCTGTATTTTCCGATCTGCCAGCGACGGTAATCGTCCGGGAAATTTCGATTTACGGAAATATATCGTATTGTTTTATGAATTTACTTGTAATATCTGTATTTGACGGCTTGGCCGCGATGTCAATCATCCGAGAAATTTTGACTTACACGTGTCGTTTTCTTATAAATTTACTTCGAATATCTGAATTTGAAGGTAATCGGCCGCGAAAATTTGATTCACGCTAGAAAAAGTGGCCTTTTTACGAATATACTTCGAATACTTATTTGAATTTGAAGGGACGTCCGCGTGATTCGATTTTTCGGTGAATTTTTTCCAGAAGTTTTCGATTTTTGAAAATTCCCTGATATTCTAAAAATATTGATAATTCCAGCTAATAGTTTTGTAGGTCTGCGGCCACCCTGACAACACATCTATTTTCAAACGTCATGAAACTTATACCTACTATCAATGTGATATTTGACGGTTGGTACCACCAAATAGAACAAAATTGTAACAAAAACCCCGAAATAATTAATCTAATATTTAAATGCATTATTTCCCATTTCCGACGATTTTCATAAATTTTTCTTACAGTTGAAACGAAGTATTATTTTTTGCAGTGTAGTAAATATTTACCACATTTTGAATGTGTTGACACAACAAATTAGACAAGGAACAATTTTTAAAATAAAATGAAATTTATCAATAATGTGCTTATGAAAGAAAAGCCAATGAAATGTATTTTCATGTTTGGGAAGCTTGCTTGTTTTGCTTTTATGCTCTTCATACATTTTTATCTGATTTGTAAAACTGTTTCAAATGATCTTTTAAAGTTTTGTTCCATTTTTGTTACTTTGTTTAAGTACCGTTATTCTCTTGTCAGTTTATTCAGTTCTGAAATTATATACGGTAATCCAAAATGAACAGATCTTTCAAAAAAGGGGAAACAGCTTTATTTTATTTCTGGTCGACTTTTTAATTAAGTCGAGCTTCATTTTTCAAGGTTGTCCCAAATTTGTCATTTTTGTGTTTTTATTTGAGAAACTACAATGTTCAACAAAAATGTTGAAATGCCAAATAATGATAATAATAATCAGTCTTTATTTGAAAAATGGCTCTGGATTTACTACTAATAATACGAAATTAATAATAATTCTTTGTACATTTTTATAAAAAAGTCATGCTTTAATGATTAACAGGAATAAAGTGATTTTTGATTCTTGTGAGAATCTGACACAAATGATAATATTTCAAAAGAAAGTCTTTTATTTATTTATTATTTCTTTACAGAAAGTATAATTGTAGACAAATCATTTTTCACCGTCACTAGAAATAAGCCTGTGTTGTGATTAATAATTTCATAAAGTAATAAAGATAAGAAAAAATAATGTAGGTATTGTAAGAACAATATGATTACATTAAGGTTTCTTAAGCGTCGATGACACACGGCGAGTTTACAAGCTACTATTTACTAAGTTTAAAAGCGAGTGAGATTGTCATGATGACACACAAAACTGTCCACTCGCTCAGAAGCGTAGGAAACTGAGGCCGCTGCTAGCGCCAGTAACAAGGATAACGACGCCTGCGTGAACTAATTCTTCACATGTTTGACAGTCGAAATCAGCTGTATATCGGAAGCCATGTTGGAAACATAAATAAACCAATCACGAGCAAGCGGAACAAGCGTGTCGGCGAGTAAAGTTGACGAACTTTCAACTTTTTTCGTAGATTGTCAACAATCTGCTAGTTAGCAAATAACACGATGGCACTGGACGAGTTTACTAACAGATAGTGAATTTCCCGGATAGTAGCTTGTAAACTCGCCACGTGTCATCGACGCTTTACAGATAATGGGTTCCTACTTAGCTGTAGTCACCTAATAAATTATAGTGAAAACGTGTAGGATGACCATGTGTTGAAATTTGATATGCCTTTATCATTTTTATTATTAATACAAAACCATTAATAAATTCTTCATTTTATTTACTTTTATCACGAAAAAGCAATATTTCGTAACTTTTAGTGTTTGTTTAGTGTTTGTGTAATACAATACATTATTTAGCTTAATTAAAATATATTATTTAGCTTAATTAAAATAATACGTTTTTAATTTTTGGCTTTATTCGTTTCTTAATATCTATTCGTTTTTACACATTTTCAGTCACTCTGAATGAACAATGCTGAGCTAGTAAAATAGTAAATTTAGATGTAATGTTAATATTCTGTCAACTCATGTTGTTTACATGACCAATCTGATCATGATGAGGAATGCAGATAATGACATGTCATCTATATTTGTCAAAAGCATTAGTTATTACTGCAATTTCGAAAGTGTTTCTTATCAGATTGTGATGTGATGTAAGTCCGTCTAACTTGTGAATATAAAAACATCGACAACAAAAATGAAATGAAGCGGAGGGTAGGTTTCTGTAGATGTACTATATATATCAGAGTTTGACATAAAGTTCCGATAAAATTTAAAAGAAAAAAATTAATTAATCCAAAATATCAGAAATAATAAATTTACATAAACAAATTGTAAGTATCTACATATGTTTTAAACATCTAAATTGTTAGATTAAAAATGTCGATATCGTTTGTATATTTGTTTGCTAAACTATGTAAGCGAGAAATTTTCGAGTTGGCTACATAATTTGTCTGTGAATAGTGACATTAAAATATGTCTAGTGCGTCGAGTAGGTATCCTTAAACTGACTACATTCAGGAGTTCGTGTCAGTCCAGCTCCGAATTTACAATTTTGAAAAAGAAATATAGGTCGCTTATCATTCGCCAATTCTCAAGTGTGGATCAAAAAGGATAAGCGACTTCTTTTCTTTCACGCATCGTCTCACACGAGCTCTTCTATTATTTACACTCTTGACATGACCTAATAAAGTACATATTTGATTCACTTGGACGTGCCAAGTCTTCCTTAAGCGTACCTGACATTTTACTCCATCCACCACCGGTCATATTTTCTTTTTATTATGAATAACAAAATAAAATGAATGTCGCGAATATTTTCAAAAGAACTTTTCAAATTTAAATAACATTAGTTTGTAAATAATACAAGTACCGAATTAAACCATTTCTTCGTGCATCCGTAACGAAGAGCAGATTATAAAACAGCCCACCATAAAATGTATTTTATTTCCTTGTCTTAGAAAGAATTCAGTTGAAAATAAAACAAGTTCGTCATTCAACCTACATTTAAAGAGGCTCATTATAATAATGGTAATTCCAACGGTTCGAAAATGCTCCAAATTGATTTTAATTTAACTGTCGCATAATAAGCCAGATTAAAATATGTAGAATCAATTTCAATAAATATAATATGCAAATCAAACACAACGTTAATTTTTATTTGCCAATTAGTAGCGATAAAATTCGTATACCTCTACACATATCTTTTCAAGCGGTTAAAGGAAGACCTAGTGAATTTTACGGATTTATTGTAGATAGGTACTTATAGAATATGTGGACCCGTGAAAGAGGGTGAACAGTGGCGCATCCGGCACAATACAAAATTGTATAATATATATAGCACCTAGCATCTCAACACATATGAGACTCCTCAGGCTGAGATGGGCTGGGCATGTACAGAGAATGCCGGATACACGCGTCCCAAAAAGAATTTTGACTAGACACCCAGGTGGAAAGAGAAAAGTGGGAAGACCCAGACTGAGGTGGGAAGACGAAGTAAGAGGGATACAGCACAGCTTCTCCAGGTTCCAAATTGGAAGTCAGCCGCTGAGGACAGGAGGAGTTGGGGGCGACTGTTGCAGGAGGCCAAAGCTCGATATGGGCTGTAGCGCCATCGAAGAAGAAGGTACTTATATTATGGCGTCTGAGAAATTTGTATAATTATAAGACTTCCTAATTTAGAAGTCTTTTGTTTAATACATAGTTTTTTTAATATTTTTTTCTTAATGACCCATATATTTTTGACATTTTAAGAAGATATTATGTAACATATTCCAAATTCCTTCAACTTTTGGTCCAAAGTTTCTTTCAAACTTTTAGGTTTTTTAGATTTTGGTAACTTGTTATCTGCTCGTCATTTTTACTTAGCTGAATAACCCACCGTTTCTGTAAAATGCGATCTCAATATAGGCTTTTTACACCTATTGAGATGGGAAATTCGTCAGCGCCGGAATCGATTGATCTATATTGTCCGTTTAATTTTTGTTTATTTATTTACGTACATAATGACGGCCGGCGTAGTCCAGCGGTAAGGCTCTTGACTCGCAATCCAAATTGCGGGATCGAATCCCGGCGTGGCAAATAAATTTTATTTGATTAGTTTGTGTTATTTCACAATTTATGCATTAAAAATAATATATAGTATCTAGATATATATATTTACGGAACGTTGCTTGAAATGGCTTTAGCCGTATTTGGTGACCAGATCTGAATAGCTAGGTACTCCCCCATCTTCCTCTTCCATATCTCCTTCCCCTCCCCATTACCTTCAGCCTCACAACATACCCCAATTGGGGATGCCATAGTCTCACTGGCTCCAGACGGGAGCAGTTGGGATCCTTGTGCGGTATTCATGTAAAAAAAATATGTATATATTTGACAGATAAATAACATTTTAATAGTCCTTCTCATTAGAAGTTCCTGTGCTAAGTTTTGGATAGGGGGTTTTCAGTGACTTTTATGACGAGGTGTTTTAGAATACTAGTCAGTTCGTTTTCCGATAATTCTTTAACCCCTTAAACAAAATGAAATTTCCATTTACTACAGAAACATATTTATTTATTTATTTATTTATTTATTGTGAAAAACAGTTAACATGTATATCCAATTACATTTCACAATTTTTAGTTAATAGTGTAAAACATTAATTATATAGGTACATTAATAATGACAGGTGCTAAAGAATACCTTTATTTCGCTCTTGAAATGATTGTAGTTCGATCGAAAAATGTCAATTTCAGAAGAAAGGTTTAATAGTGAGGTCATTCTCCCCAGAGGCATAACCATTGGTAGGTTGGTCCTGCCTCTAGGAAAAGTAAAAAGTCTGTGTTGCCTTGCTCTGGTGAAGTTATCGGGGACATAAAGTGAAATCCTTTCCAGGACATCAGGATTACAAATGTGCCCGTTTAGCAGCTTGTGTGCTACTAGTACCATTGCAATTTTTCTCCTAACGTCGAGACGATTTAGTCCCAGCATTCCCGCGAGAAAATCAGAGGGATACAACAAAGTATTAAGTACTTACTGTGATTTAAAATCCATGAATCAATCTAGAATTGTTGGTGCCGATATAGACGGTAGGAACAACCGGCTCCGGGAAACGACAGAATTCCGTTGTGTTTAATTTCTAAAAAATACTTGATCGGCCTCCATCGCAATGTAGAATATGAATATGACTTTGAGACGAGAGGTTACAGATTTGATTCTCGCCTTGACGAGAAAAAAATTAAATGCGTTTTTTTCGGGTATTTTAAATGGGTGCGGCCAATTTGCTGTTACAAATCGATCAAAGATTGAAAGACTTTAAAAAATATTTTTACAGCTGTCGTAAGAAATACAAGCCAAATAATTGGATCGGTTAGTAGCCTAGTTGTTTAAATCGTCGGGTTTCCCTCTGGAATTTTTTCACTTTGGTTCATTTCTGTTCTATAGATCGAACGTTGTACAATCAAATTTTCCATTTAAAATGATGGAATTACGAGGAAATCAAATATTGTCAGTTTATTTAACCGGAAAATATTACATATTTTCTTTAGTTAAAAAACTAACCTAAATAAAAATATTAAAATTAAATCTTGCAGATTGATAAAAAAAATAACTAAAAAATAACGTTTTTTTGATTTTTTGTGTAATTGAGTTTGTTTCGTGACCGTGCGTTGAGTCACCAAGTAAAAAAGAAAAAAAACAGAGTGCAATTCACACGCGGTAGAAGTGAAATCTTCATAAAACTAAAGTAGACAAGAGTTAGGAGACTACGATGCACCGCATTAAAAGGAGACCTATTATACTATCTCATTCTCTCGCAGGTTAAATCCTGTAGATGTACCTATGTGTTTGTTGTTTGACTCTTTTTAGTTTCGTTTTTTTTTTCGTTTCATCGAGTTTCAAATCACAACGGGGCTAAAGAGTTTTTACTTCAAAAACTATCCTACATAAAAACATGAAAATTAAATCTTGCAGATGGTTAAAAAAACACCAAAATTACGTTTTTGTGACTTTTGTCCAATTGGGTTTGTTTCGTGACCGTGCGTTGAGTCAACAAATAAACATTAAAAAAAAAACAAAATAAAACAGTGTGCAATTCACACGCGGTAGAAGTGAAACCTTCAGATAACTAAAGTAGACACGAGTGGGGAGATTACGAAGCACCGCACAAAGAGGAGACCGATTATACTATCTCATTCTCTCGCAGGCTAAATCCTATAGATGTGCGTGTGTCTCTTTTCAGTTTTTCGCATTTTTTCTTTTCATAGAGTTTCATAATCATAACGGTGCCAAAGAAGTTTTCACTTTAAAAAAAACCTAAAAAAAAAACGTTGTTGTGATTTTTGGTCCAATTGGGTTTGTTTCTTGACCGTGCGTTGAGTTTATAAACAATTTAGAATTATAAAAAATATATGATTCCATATT
The DNA here is from genome assembly GCA_917880885.1 of Limnephilus marmoratus. Classification (NCBI taxonomy): domain Eukaryota; kingdom Metazoa; phylum Arthropoda; class Insecta; order Trichoptera; family Limnephilidae; genus Limnephilus; species Limnephilus marmoratus. The sequence goes on from OU862929.1 coordinate 20,294,520, forward strand.
ATAACATTATTTGTGCAGTTGAGGGCCGCACTACTCTAGGTACTTAGGTACTGTACTTAGACACAATTTTTTCTATTATCTATGCATTGATAGACGACCTAAAAGACATTGTAAAATTTACAACTTTCTATTTTAATAAGTTGTGTATCCACGTCGACAGGTATTATCTTCACCCGTATATACTTTAAAAACATTTCGTTTGTTTTACATTACCTTAAATAAAAAATAAATAAATAAAAAAAATCATTTATTTAGAGCTGTGGCACTACCGCACCGGCCGTACGCCGCACTGGGTTAAATATTAGCTAGCACTATTTCCCAACGTAATTATTATTCCCTCCAAAGAAACTGGTTATTTCACTCTAGCCTAGCCGGGTACAGGTTGAGGTATGCGAATACGCTCTCGGAGTGCAGTGCGGCCACAGATCTAAAAACAAATATGAATGTAGAATAGAACCAGTTATTTATAAATATCCCTTCGAACCTTTTTCATATCTTTACGAAAATAGTTTTCATATCTTTTTGGTATACAATCATAAGAAAACATCTATACAATTTTTTGTAAGTAATTAAAAAAATATAATACGTTTATTTTGCTATAAAACAAAACCATATGTACCTACAAACTACTGTAGATAATAGTTACAAAAGAGATAGGCTATGAATGTCGCCAACATTTTTTTTTTCGAAGTATTTTTTCATTATTTTTATTAAACTATTGTTAGTAAATTTTCATTGTTTTTGCTTATTTTTTATAGGTTTTAGTTATATTTACTTAAATTTAAGTTTAAAATTACAATTTTTTTATAACTATTTATATTATTATTTTTTAACATTAGTTCCACATAGGAGGCCCTAATAAAAATAATTCCATTCAGGTCCTATTTCATCTTTGGGGATGCTGTGTGGGGGGTCTTTTAAGAAAGGGAAGTATAGGAAGTTTTGGGTGGAAAAAGGTATGAGGAATGGGTAGGAATTTAAGGCCCTGAGGAAAATAATTCCCCCCACGTCCTGTGTCATCTTTGGTGATGCTTGGTGGAGGGTCTTTATAGGAAAGAAAGTTCTTGAAAGGAAGAAAGAAAGGTGGTGGATAGGAATCCGGGGTTCAGTGCGTCCAGGAGTAACGGACATATGAATCCATCCTTTCCACTGCGATGCAAGGCAATGTTCCGAGAGAGTACGGCTGGAGTGGTCAAAAGATCTCCCTCAACCAGTCTCTTCCAATCCGGCCTGCCACGCAGTTGAAAGGCAGACGCATCTGCCGCCAAGATCCAGTCAAACCTGACCCCTTGAACCCGGGCACCTCGGCTGAGTCACTAAACGTAGCGAACCATTTGGTTTGACCTACGACAGAGGTGTTGGTTATCCAATAAATGGTTCCCGGTGTGGCGGTTCCCATACCCCCATCCCAAATTATACTGTTTACTTTTGATGTGCTTCATAAAATTAATTTGAAATTTATCAATTGATTTATTTTTTAAGATTTCCAGCAGCAAATTGTGTTATTATATATCATTCATTTTTAGTAAAAAAAATGCTTCCCTCTTTTTGGCAATCTGATTTTATTGTGCGCCCTTGTGTTTTGTCTTAGTATGTCCACACATCATTCACACATTCTGTTACAAATCGTATCTATACAAAGAGGCGCCTCGCCTTTGTATCTACCTACACATCAAATGCATACCTTTTATTGGCTCCGCCACTTAGCCTGTGCAGTTTGGTCCTAGTTCTGTAAAGACATGCCATATCTACCTTTAATCTTATATCTATGATCGTAGTGTATGTGTATACGTAAGTAGTTTTAGTGTCTCTCAACAGATGTTGTTAGTGAAGGTATGTAGTTTTAATGTGTCTCGTTAGAGATAAGTAGAGTTAACTATTTGAGAGAGGCAATCGCCCGTTCGGGTCTGATGACATCGATTCATTGACTATTTCTCCTGCCGCAGATCTACTCAGATCATCCTTTAGAATGGACGTTAAGTCGAACCGAAGTACCACTGAAACTCGCGATCATCCGAGTTGTATTGTTCTTCATAGAAAATAACAGTACATCACACTGGCGCATCTAATTTATGTTGATGAAGTTAGATAGATATGTACACACGATGTATACGTACGTACGTTTTCTACAATATTATAAAATTTGACCAAATTTTAATACCTACGCTCACTGTTCTAGATTTCATAAATGCACACGTGTTTAACGCAGATCTTTTCTCGCTGCGTTTCGGTTTACCAACGATTCGAAGTTAGATAGATATGTATTCACGATGTATACGTACGTACGTTTTCTACAATATTATAAAAACTGACCAAATTCTAATACGCTCACTGTTCTAGATTTCATAAATGCACACGTGCTTAATGCAGAATTTTTCTCGCTGCGTTTCGGTTTACCAACGATTCGCTCTGTACGCTGAAAATTCAAACACTGAAAATAATTAACAATTCATAGGAGAGAAATGTCATTAACATACCAGTAATTAATAAATGAATACTTTTAGCAAGTTTAATTACCATATTCATACATAAAATATGTAGACAATTCAGGCTGAATTATTTATTATAATTTTTGCATATTATATTCAAATAACATACTTAATTGCCACGCATTTATTTGTGTCAATTTACATCCGTGATTAGAAACCAGATATTATATTATTCATATCGATTTTATGTACGAATGCACACACTCTTCTATTATTCTGACTCTTGACATAGCCTGACTCACGTATAATACGCACTTAAGCCACTAGAAATAACCCAAAAATTAATACTAAAAATAATGTTGCATAAAGATATAAACTACCCCTCCCTCCCTGCAATTATTCCAAGAAGCTGGACTGTTAGAGATAAGAAAAATTTACTGTATTCAATGTTAAAAATATATATTTTCCCGAAATATTATTTTTCCAAAAAACGAAAACCGATTTAGTAATGGGTTAAATAATGTATTTGAAGTTCCAGTGTTTAAACTGGGCTAGCGCAAAGACATGCATATTTTATTTCACCAAAAATGTATAATTCTCTCTATAAGACTACAGAAATTGATTGTAAAACATATCCTCCTACAGTAAATACAAAAATGTTATAAAGTCTTGGATAAATACCGTTGATGCAAACACTTACTTGCTGTAATGTCACATCAACCTGATGTTACTTAAAATGTCGTTTGAATTGTAACTCAGTAAGCACTAATTTTATTTTGTTGTTAATTTAATTTTATTTTTTAATCTCTTCAAAGATATATTGTACTTACGTATATGAGTAAATTTTAACTGTTTTAAAAACACACAAGTGTACTCACGAACTGGCGATGCCTATGTGGGATTTTTTGGTTAATCTGCTAATTTGTATTTTTCTCTACTTTTTTTAAATGTTTATGTAAAAAAAGCCTGCATGTATTGTAAAATTACCAATGTATGTACCAAAAAAATTATTAAGAGGGCATTACCAGAGAAAACCAGAAATATGTCATTTTCAAATCAGATTTTAGACGTATTGATTCTTTTCCACAAAAAATAATAAATGGATTTCGAAAGATTGTTCTTTTATCTAGCATTCGCATGTAATAAATTTTGAGAAATTTTTTAAATTTTTAGTATAATAAGGTTATTCCATAGGTCGTTGGCAGATTTGTTAAATTTTCAAAAAAGATTTTGTATTATACCACACCTATTTCAAATAATATAATCATGCAGTAAAATAAATCAATACATTATCTTGCAAACGCATGTTTTAGAATTTTAATTTTAGTTTCAATAAAATCATTAAAAAATATGTACGTACATGTGTTTCTTGACGAAAATTGGTCCATTTGTGTATTTATTTGCGCACTTACAAGTATATATATATTTCAGATTTTTTTAACATTCTTATTAAATTTAGACATTATTGAAAAATGATAAATACTTATAATCAAAAAATAATTACAAAAAGTACATTATTTTAATAGTTTTATCATCACGCCTTTCAGCATTTTTGGATGAAGGTATAAATTAAAGCTAATTTGAATTGAAATAAATTCGATGTTGAGTTATAATTTAAAAAAGCTGGTACGGAGAATAATTAATCTTTCTCATTGGAACCGCCCTGTACGATCGTAAGAACAACTTTCGACGAAATGCAGATTTTCGTCCGCTGGCTGGATGCTCTTAATTAAAAATAAAAATAAAAGTCTTCCTGCGACATATATTTTTCTTAAGCTTATTTCTTCGTTCATTCGCTATACATGATGCTATACTTCTCTTCCCCATTTCCTTCCCCTCCCCACTACCTTCAGCCTCGCAAGCCTACTCCAACTGGGGAATCCATAGTCTCTCCAGACTGGAGCAGCTGAGACTATTGTGAGGTATTCACATTAAAAAAAACCGAACCATCTGAGTTTCCCTTTCTTAATCTTACTCATCACGCTTACATCAGTCTTGCTTTCTTTGCCAACTTAACATTTCTCACACGATCATACACGGTTTTATAACACGTGCGCCTCAGAAATCTCAATTCTACAGTGTTCAGTCTACTTTTCATCCCTTCTCTGCCAGTTTCTCACCGCGCAATACATTAAGGTAGGTGCCAGCACTCCATTGTGGACTGCTATTGTACAATTATTTTGTTAGCGCCAAGTCTATTTTTCCAGTCTTGTTGTCCTCTTTTAACGATCTCTGAGGTCGAGGGGTAAGGCTCTCGACCACCAATTCGAAGGTCGCGGACTCAAAACCAGGCATGCGAGTATAATTTTTATTTGATTAATTATGTTATTTCACAATTTATTCGTTTAATATAATATATAGTATTTATAAAAATGACTTTAGCCGTGTTTGGTGACCAGATCAGAATAGCCAGGTACTTCACCACCTTCTTCTACCCCATTTCCTTCCCATCTCCATAACCTTCAGCCTCACAAAATACCTCAAATGGGGATGCCACAGTCTCACTAGCTCCAGTGGGAGCAGTAGTTACCTGCTTTTATCTTTATTTCGATATCTCTCTCAGATTTCTCATCTCTCATAGTCTTCATAGAAAATATTGCCTGTGCACGATGGAAGTCTAAGCTAGCAAGGGAGTGAACCCTCGGCTTGGTGGAAACCCTGACGCATTTCTCCACTCCCCTCGGCTACTAATGCACTTGACTTCACTTTAGTTTGACTAGCGTTTGCTCTGTTTTGATTGGCAAAATTGGCAGTGTAACAATTATTTCTGATTCATTGTGATGAATCTATTTCTTTTAAAACACTTACAATATATCCGTGTACAGAGTGGAGTCAATACGTCATCGCAATTTCATAGCATTCTTGCTGTCACATAATACTAATTCCGTTGACATTTCTACAAGCAATCCAGTAGCTACGTAGATGCTCCACAGTAACTGCAAATATGCTTTATACAAGTCACTCGTGCTTAGGCAACAATGTATGTAACACGTAACGGGAGAGATATTTATGTAGGTGATACATTATGGATAAATGTTTATAAAAATATACCTTTTTTCACATCATTGAAATCTTTACATTGTCACTTAACTAGAAACGCATTTTAAATCTCTGTATTAGGTTTGTAATAAACATGAAGCTGTTTTATATTATTCAATATAAATATATTTTCATTTGATTGATTGGTTGACATTTAACTTGAAAATAAAGCCTTTAACAGAAGGAGGTATTCCAATATAGGTGGGTTGTTTATAGGCCTAGATTAAATTATAATATCTTAATTAGATATCATTAGAGATCTGTCTCATCATACATATACAGGGGGTTAAGGGACGTATTTGACTTAGGTACTTTTTATTCAATGATTCCTGACATTATTTGGAGTAAAAAATGTAAATGAATTTTCTCCGGTGAAATTTTTGTTATTTCTTTTGAACTAAAAGCTTTAAAAAATCACCAGGGGCGGAGCGAGGGGCTGTGCGGGTAACCCCGTTAGCGATTTGAAATTCGGATGAAACAGAAATGCGTCACAAAAATTTTGATGGTCCTCGGTTCTAATAGGTATAATGAGGTAAATTCGCGAGCCTTCGATAGCGCTGTGGGCAAGGCGCTCGACAAGTCTCAGCGGCCAGAGAGGCAGACATCAAGCGAACGGACGGTCGAATTCTACGAATTAAAAAATAAATAAACATTTTTATTTTTGTGAAATCAATACCCAATCTTCAAACCACTTTAAAATAAATAGGCAAAAGAAAAGAAAGTGACATCTAGCGACTTTCTAGTTTCACTTCTACTGCGTGTGAATTGCACACTCTGATTTTTATTAAACGTCGCCCTCAACCAGTCTCTCCTGCCACGCTGCTGGTGGGCAGATGCATCCACCGCCAAGACCCGAATAAACCTCACCCTATGAACCCGGGCACCCTTGCTAAGCCACTAGCAATTAGATCCACTCGAGGAGACCCATACCCGTCTTCCAAATTGAAAAATACTATATACGTTACTATAATTTGAGCCCTTTAAAATTTTTGTTCATTTTCTTCTCCACCCTTTACGTCCGGTTTTTTCAACACAAGTTTAAGGCCGCCGTGAAGGTGTTATATTATGTACTATATTGTACTAAAGGTGCCACGTTATGGCGTATGTGCTAATGAATATAAATAGCGGCGCGGGCGCGAAATGCATACGGATCGCTTATAACCGCCGGCCAACTGGCGATAATAAGGAAATTGACTGAGGCCTTCAGTAATTATGGCGCACTTAGACCAATTAGAAAAACCACACCCAACACACATACTACTTGTTAATACAAATGCGAATACAAGGCTGTGTCGTGTTGCTGAGCTGGTTCTGAACTCCCAGTAGATATATAATAAGTACAACGAAGACCTGTTTTAAGTCGTTTTGCATTTCGTCTGTCTGTAAATTTGTTTGTATGTTCAGTTTTCGGTTCAAAATGGTGGCCGTTTTATTGCTTCAATAAAATTTGTTTTTTAAAATGTGAAATCATCATCGGATTTATTTGGACTTTCTTATTCATGTTTTATCTTTCGTAGGACCTGTTCCCATATCCGTTTAAAAATCTGACGATAAAAAATCGAATGTTTGACGCTTTTTTCACAACCTTCGTTTAAAAAACGGATTATAACGCAGGCGCTGCTTGCATGCTTCCTTGAGACTGGATGCGGGCCGGTTGAGGGGAAGTGGGCCTGTGGTGGGGCACACGCCGGAACGACAAGACGGCAAGTGTGAACAGCTTCATACAAACCTGTGAGCCAGAGAGTTCCGACACGATTTTTAAACGGACGCGTTTTGCTGGACATCCATCCGACAAAACGTGCCGTATTCGACTTTTTGAAGTAAAACTTCTTTACGCACGCTTGACTTGGGAAGTAAGCTGGTGAATGCGTGACGAGAGCGTTACGAAAAGTGTGATCGGTCGAGGCGAACGGTCGGGCCTTTACGCACGCTTGACTTGGGGAGTAAGCTGGTGAATGCGTGACGAGAGCGTTATGAAAAGTATGATCGGGCGAGGCGAACGGAAGTTGAGAGGGAGATATAAGTTAGTTATGTTTTACTAAGTCGTGTGGTCTAAAGCATACTCGTTTTTCTTTTTACAATAGCTCCACACGGGAGGCCCTGAGGAAAACAATTTTCCTCGGAGCTTGTGTCATATTTGCGGATGCTGTGTGGAGGGTCTTTTTAGGGAAAGGAAGGCGAGAAAGTACCGTGTAGAAAAAAGGTATGAAGGGTAGGTAGGAATCTGGGGGTCGATGTGTCCAGAAGTGGTGGATGTATGGATCCAATCCTCCCACTGCGGTGCAAGGCGATGAGTTAAAAGAGTCCCGCTGGAGAAATCAAAAGGTTTCCCTTAACCAGTCTCATCCGATCCGGCCCGCCACGCAATAGTTGGGGAAACGCATCCGCCGCCAAGACCTAGACAAACCTCACCCTATGAACCCGTTAATCGTGTCGGACGTGCGTTAACAACTCCAATATCCTCTTTAGCCACTAGGGGAACCGATTTTTAAACAGAACGACGTTCGATTTTTAACCGAAAGTGGGAACGGGCCCTTGTGGTTACCTGCCCGAAGAAAGTTTGAAACTGTCTGGAGACCATGAGTTGAAATATTTTGCGTACAACGGTTTTCTTTAAACTTTAACTGCTGACGTGGGGGCCGCTCCGTCCTAGCAACAATAATAATATCAAAATAATCCCCTCCCCCGCGCGCGACGCATACGTTGCTTCCAGAAGCTTCGAATTTAGTAACGTCAGAGCCGTAAGTCTTAAATTTTTAAAAATTTCTGTAAGTAAAGTAATTAAAAAAAAATCTGCGGGCCTCTCTGACCCATCGTCAGTACTTACGTGACTTTTTTTAAAGTTAATTTTTACTATATAAAAATAAACATAAACGACTTTACTAAAGTTTATTATATATATATATATATATATATTTTTATTCGAGACACTATTGAAATATTATTATAAAATTGAGTTCATTGTTTTTCTTTAGTTTAATAGATAATATAGCGTGATATCTGATCTCAAGTGATTTTTGCCAAAAAAAATATATATAATATCCAAATTGTCAAATATAAGTTACTTAACAATAAAAAAGTACTTTATTTTATTTAAATACATTTAAATTTTCCAATAAGTAATAATTTCGACCTCAAAATTTTCATGGATCTCTAACATATAAACATTTAAAGTAATAGGCCGCCCAGGCTCCCACGTCAGAGTACCTTTTTTTTACATGAATACCGCACAAGAGTCCCAACTGCTCCCGTCTGGAGCCAAAGAGACTATGGCATCCCCAATTGGGGTATGTTGTGAGGCTGAAGGTAGTGGGGAGGGAAGGAGATAGGGAAGAGGATGGTGGGGTAGTACCTGGCTATTCAGATCTGACCACCAAGTACGGCGAAAGCCATTTCAGGCAACGTTTCAATTATGAATGGAGGTCTTACACCAGGGCGATTCTGAGAGTATCTTCCACTCTGGAACGTGCCGCAAATATCCTTTATATTATTTTAAATGAATAAATTGTGAAATACACAAATTAATCAAATAAAATTTATTTGCCACGCCGGGATTCGATCCCGCGACCAAGCGCCTTACCGCTGCACTACGCCGGCCGTCTATACGAAAAACCGACCTATACGTAAAACAAACATCACTTCAGTAGCTAAAGATTAAAAACAGCAAAGATTACAGTGTTCAGTCGGTGTAGGTATTTTAAAATGTTTTTTTAAGATAGAAAATCTGTCATGCCTCATATGAATAAAAATTTCTATGAATACAGGTCATTTATACGTATTTCTCAAGAACATGTTTGAACTTGACTGTGAATCTATCTATAAAGGTACTGGTACTGACGAATGCTTAGGCACTGATGGCTCGTGAATCATGATTGTTGATTACTTCGTAGTGATGACTGACCTCTACTACCTTCATTAGGTCATTAGGTCTCCATCCTCACAAACTATCCCGTTAGATTAATGTCTAGACTGAAACAGGTGTCAGTCCGTTTCATAGGGGACAACTGCTATGAAGGACCAATAAAAAATGTATTTTTTTTTTATCAATCTTTAATCAATGAAGACAATATTAGCGACTTTTAAACGAAATTTTGAAAAAATAAAATCAGTAAACGATTCAGTCGTATCGGTGGTCGAGGGGCAAGGCTATTGACTAGCAATCCGGAGAACGCGGATTCAAATCCCGGAGTGCGCAAATAAATTTAATTTGATTAATTTGTGTTATTTAACAATTTTATTTAAAATGCCAGTATCGCCCTGGTGTAATAACGCCATTTGAGTCGGCGATGTGTGAATGCGGTGCAGTGCAGACCACCGAACATGTGGTCAATGAATGCCCGCTCCATTCATTCCCCGGCGGGATTGATGAGGTCCACAGGGCAACGCCTGAGGCCCTAGACTGGCTCGCAGACCTAGATGTTCCCCTCTGACCCCCCACCATACGATAAGGTAAATTTAAAGGTAATAATATAAAAAAAACACGAGTATTATCATATGTTATACACAGGTAGTTAATATTCAGCATTGCCCGAGTTCCACTTTAAATATTACTGAACAATTTACAGTTGTAACCAAAGATATTGAAAATTCAATATCTTTGGTGTGATTTTACTTTTTTTTATTTAAAAAATTCAGAGAAAAAATCAGTGCTAATTTCATAACGCCATATAAGCTTGTTAAAAGAAGTGTATTTGATCCCTCCATACTGCGTCCTTGCATTGAATAGATTAGAAGAATTTGCCACCCTTCCAATCACCTCTCTGTTTTAATTTCAATTCAAATTAATATGTATTTTACCTTAAATATTCTTGTAACTACGATATTCATTTAAATACTTGTACGCCTGTCTCGACACAGGTATATCCTAGCGAAACAGGCATAAAAAACCCAATGTACATATATTTTTTTATAGATAAATAAATAAATAAAAAAATTCTTTATGATAGATGTTTCTATCGGAGTCGTTTCAGATTTATGATTATTAATAACATTGTTAATGACGGTTCTTCTTGGACTTGGTATCAATAACCAACACGCCTTTTCCCCGCAAGTGTAGACAGAAAGGATAGAACACCACACAATTCTGTCTCGGCATGCACGCCTTGCTTGTTGCTTCATTCTTCATATTCATTCATCGTCTCGTATAATATGCTCTCCTCGTTTGCCAGATACTATTTTCTTGTAGGTACGGCTATAAAACGCGTCTTCTCGAGATTTTCCTTTCAATAATGAGGTGAGCTATCCCACGCTTATTACTTAGATTAATCGTTGGTCTTCAGTGTATTTTCCAACCTTCCCCTATCTTTTCTCCTTCAGTTTACTTCCGGTTCATTCGGACCATGTGTGATATTTTTAAGAGGTCGTTCGTCAAAATCCAGTTCATTTCGTAACTCAAAAAAGGCAGCAAAAAATTGTTATAAAAACAAGTTAACTATCAGAATATTCTTGCAAGGCCACAGATATTACCTTCATACTTGTTTCACGCATCGTGTACGAGTAAATAGTTTAATGTTTATCGCCATATCAATGCCAATAAGTAGTTGGTTTAAATGCCGCAATTATTGTAAATAATAATGTTATTTCAATACTTATTGTACGTAAAAATAATATATACATGCATATGGCGTAAACTATTATTATATATAGCGGAAAACTGCGATATTATCTTCTGTACAACTGTTTTAAGTTAAAGTTATAAATTTGTAAAGGTTACAGCAAAACTCGAGTAGATTAAATATAAATTAATGTTTGTGGAATGCAATGTTGTTAATTATATTTTAAAGATTATTAAAATAACAAATAAGATACATAAAATACTTATATGTGCAGTTGGCTTAGAAAACAACCGCTAAAGGTTCCAACGTAACTAAATATAAAGAACATATAATCATCATCATCATCACTATTGGCTCTACAACCCCTGGTGGGTCTTGGCCTCATCAAGAGTCTTCCTCCACTCATCTCGGTTTTGAGCCAGCTCTCTCCAGTTTAGAAGCTCCAAGATAGATATGTCTTTGAGGACATTGACGCTCCATCTTAGTCTTGGTCTTCTCAGGCTCCTTCGCCCTATTGGCCTTGAGTTCAGCAGGGACTTTGGTGCTTGATGCTCGGTCATTCTCTCCACATGACCCAGCCTACGAAGTCTTCCCAGTTTAAAGTACATATAATATAACTTATTTTATCTGAATACCACACAAGAGTCCCAACTGCTCCCGACCGTCAGGAGCCAGTGAGACTTTGGCATTCCCAATTTTGGTATGTCGTGAGGCTGAAGGTAGTCGGGAGGGGAAGGAGATGTGGAAAATGTACCTGGTTATTCAGATCTAGTCACCAAACATGACTAAAGTCATTTTAAGAATCGTTTCAATTCTGAATGATTGTATCACACCATGGCGATGCTTACTTGAAGAAAAAATCTTTTAGGCGATCAACTGTCCGAGGGACCAATTAGCAGGGAGATCAACTGACCGGCGGGTCAACTGTCTGGCGGATCAACTGTCCAGGGATCAACTGTCGGCGGGCCAAATGTCGGCCGGCAATTGTCGCCGGATCAATTGTCATGGAACTTTCAATAATACATAATATTTTTAAGTAGGATTTTATTTTGAGAATCAGAAGTAGCCTATCAGTTTATTCGTATGTGAAAGGAAATGCAACGCATTCTCTTCGAAATTGCTACAAAAAAGGTTGTTTCGAAAAGTTTTATTTGGATCTCCCTCTGTACCCATTATTTAAGGTGAAGCTTTATGTAAATATTCTATTTTAGATTATTTTTTACAACAATTCGGTTAATTTTAAAAAATATGCATTAGATGAATTGAAACTTTTCCTATCATTTGGTTTGTGAAGAATTTAAATTAAATTATTACTTACTTCACAAAACATATGAACGTAAAATACAAAAAAAGGACACAACTCTGAAAAAAAATACAATTTTACATTATGTAGATTATGTATTATAGTTTCCCTTAATTAATTTTGTATTTTTATTCACAAAATCTTTTCCGTTAAATTCGGCCATTTCTGGACTTCGTTCGCCAAACGATTTTTATGCATGGGCCCTGTGCTTTAATTCTTATATTCGTGATTTAAGACACCCTAAGAATACACGCATTTCGGCTTGTGTATTCCTTTTTTTAATCGCTGTCACCTTCGCATTCTCCGATCACACCTTATTTATTTATATATATTTAGAAAACAAGTGTTATAATAACTTAATAAAACAAACATGAAACTTATTTCCACTTTAATTTATTTGACCGTACCCGGTTTAAGCTTGTCAAATCAAAAATTAGAGGAGAGCGCTAAGATTTACAGCGACAAAATCGATGCGAAAATGTTTAATAAAACACGACTTGAATTTTTTCATACATATAACTTTTAAAATAACCGAAACAGACTTGAAAAAAATAATTTTCGGAGCACACTTTGCGATTTTTTTCTATCTCTTCTTATATATTTTTTTAAGAGGTTAAAAACTTCAAATATTTAAGGGGAATATACAAGAAATCGGTAGAAATTCGGGTAGCGGACCCTTCACCATAATATATGTTTGTATACATAACATGTAGGAGAGGGGGAAGAAGGGTGGTCTATAGGGATTTTTTAAAATTTATACGGTTTTCTTACATTTGTTACTAAATCGTTTTTGACTGTCGAGTTTTTAATTATTTTGGTTATTCCCAGTAGTCTTAATTACCTCGGGTTTGTAGCTCACTTCGATATTGTCGGGGAATACCTTACAAGTAATATGAATTATTAATGACCTAATTTTATTGTTGTCAAATCGTTATTATATTTATGATGATATTGCATTTTTGATCGATGGATTGATTTTTAAAAAGACACATGTTTTACATTGGAATAGGAATATTTCAATAATAGAAATATTAACGTTATGTTATTAAGTGTTATATTTGAGTGATTCAAACTCTATAACCAAGTTATCTCCAATCGTGTAAATAATGTTATTAATGTATGTTAACCACTTTTAAAACTTTGAATTACAAATTACAAAGCTTCTTTATAAACATTGTCATTTATTTTCTTATAATTCATCCAGTTAAAAATGTTAAGTTATACAAATAATTATAAATCGTGTATTTTAAAATATACGCAACCTTTATTAAAAAAGTTTAAATACCATTTCTTCTCACTGTGATCACTTTATTTTTGACCGGAGATATCCACTAACCGTATTTCTTTTAATACGATTGGGTTGGAATATTCCACAGAGAGACATTATTAATATTGTAGTGACGACCAATGACACAACCGGCATAGTTCTTTCATTACTTATTAGACCTTGAACTGTACTTACATGCAGTTAATAAAGGCTAACGTGTTATTTAATAAGAGTAGGTAAGTACCTACCTTCAATCAATTATGAATATCTAATAATATATTACTGATTCCGGGGTAGATACGAAGTGGTCGGTTCACACTGAACGAGTCATACATATAATATTGTATACCAACTTTTTTTTTCGAATTTAGATTTAAATGACATAAAGCGGTTTACCGTTCAGTTAGATTGCGATTAAATTAATTACTGTAATTAAATCGGAGTTATTCAATTACATGTTATAATAATTATTGTAGGGATAACAGTTTTAATGGCGTGAATAGCGGTATTTCAACAATATTTGCTAAGAGATCACGAACATTCCTTGAATATTTTTCTCTATTATCTTCTTCTTCTTTTCGTTATGTTTTCTATCGGAAGTCGGCTGTCATCGGGGCAATCTTTACTTTGCAGGCTGTAAGTCTGGATCGGATTCATTATATTCTAAATTCTAACCATAGTTAGTGTCCGACCGAAACAGGACTTTCCACCGAAACCGAATCTTCGGTATCTGTCTCAGTTTCGGCCGAAACCAAAACCGAAACCGAAACTTTTTTAGATATGTTAAAAATCTATTGTTTACTGTAATTTGGCTATTTTTATATACCTATACAGACATTTACCACGTGTTAAATGAAGAAAAAAACAATAATTGAAGCATGTTAAAAAAAAGTTTTTTTTTGATATTATATACTTCTATAAACAAACAAAAATTATAATTTTATAGGTATATAGTTACAAAATATAAAAAATCCAAAATAGTTTTTTTTCTTTCAGCCGACAAAATACTGTTAATGTTTTAGTCAATTTAAATAGCTTTATCAAAATATTCACTACTTGGTGAAAAAACTTCAGTAAGGTTTAATATAATGCTTATACACGGTGTCCGGAAACTCGTAGTACAAGCGGGAAACTGGTAAATATACATCACATTCGGAGTCGATTTGTGATATAACTTTTTTGATTTGAGCTTTCGTTTTCGAGTAAATCGGGTCCGAAGTTGAAATTTTTTTGGTTAAATTTGAAAAAATTGTTCACTAGGGGGTTGATTTCAGCTGTGTAATGTCTTATAAAATGCATCGAAGGGTAAACCGGGCTCAAAAGTTTTTTTAACCCATTGGTTGCCGAAAAAATAGAAAAATCGAAAAAAAATTATATTAAAATCGAAATGCTCAGATCAAAAAAAATAAGTTTTTTGGGTTCTCTACGTGATGTAGATTCACCAGTTTCCCGCTCGTACTACGAGTTTCCGGACACGTTGTATATTAAAATTGACGTACATACTAAATATATCAACAACATCGGAGTGTTTGTTTCCTAGCTGTTGAATCCGTAGCGTCGTCTAGGAGTGTAATATTGGGACATTGGTATAGAATTGCTACAATAATATGGTTGGTACTGTCTTGCAACTGACCTGCCTGGAGTATGAAAAGAGATTACATATCAGGGGTATAAAACATTGAATAGAAAAAAATACCAAAACATACAAACAGGTTAAATCGGAAATGATTCTACGATCAGATAGTTTTATTAATTTTAATGAACAAAGTATGTTATCGTTATTTAGGCATTCACTAGGAATACCCTTTTTAAAATTAACATTCCAAATCGTGGAATTGTATTCTATATGACTCCTTACTAGTAACACTAGTAACGTATATAATGTTTTTACAGTATTGACATTATTGAAATCACTCAATAACCTTAAAATAAATCACAACATTTTCAAAGCTTTATTGGTTATTATTTCTATATGCTTGATAAAGATGAGTTTCAAATATTCAAACTATAAAATCAAAATCAAAATCATTTATTGTACAAAATTTTCATTTAGAACAAAGGTATAACTTTTAGGTACCTATATCCTATTTCTTCCAGTTAACCTAACATGTTATACAGATATGAACACAAATGAAATATAAATATAAAAATGGTGTAATACAAAGTGAATTTGTTTTAATTTGATATAAACCTAAATATAAAAACAGTTGTACCTATGTGAGGTATTCACTTAATGTGTAATGAGACCTGTTCAGAATGAATGTTTTTAGTGATGACTTAAATCTGAGTGTATATTGTTAACCGATTCAAAAAATCAACTAAATGAACAAATTCTTTCCGTATGCAAACTATTCCCATTAGGTAGAAGTCCGCCGGCTTACTATTCCGCAAACTAATCCCTTAGGTAGTGTTCGCGCCTTTATTGTTGCATGTGGTTCTTTGGAGCTGCCTATTTGGTGCCCTCTGCCTCAGTTGAATTCACCTTGCCGACACAAGTCCCAAATACCGCACCGCGCAAACAGAACTTTAAATCTCGCAGCTATTCGCAAGTACCATCGTCACGCGTCATCCATTCTCGCTTATTATTTCGCGATCAAACGTTCATTCCCAATCGCCATTCCCTTCCAAAATCTCTCCCAAACTAACATACCTACCTTTCCAGTGAACACTGAACGAAGAGGGAAGCAGTCTGGGTAAGTGCGATTTAAATATAATAAAATATATACAGTCCACAACATCCACGCAGCATTTGATCCCTCGATCTTGAGAGGGTAGAATAATATCTTTTTTGTATTTCAATATCTTTGCATGGAACGAAATAAATCCCACACTCATCTATACATTTTCAATTGAGTAATGTCACAGCGCATAAACTTACGTAATAACTGAATCTTTTCTTTTGCTTTTGCAGAACAAAAGACCACAAATTAACATTAGTCTTTTTAAAAAAATGAAACATGTCCTAAATGACACCTGGAAAAATAATTAATTGATAGGACAAGTATTGAAGGTGATTCTTCCGGTTCTCCGAGGACCAAGAGGCTGAGCAGGATCATCAGAGACATTCTGAGATAAATATCACGCCGTGATAATTCATTTGTGTTTAAATATCAACTTGTTGCGCTATGCATGCATTGCTAACTTTTAGGTTTGGGTTGTAAAAAAATCTAAGACTTGGTCGCAACATAATCTTTTTTGGATGTTTTCTTATTCATAGTTATTGTTGTAATATCAAGTATTAATAATAATAAAGTTTCAATGATTTAGGACAGGTTGTTTCAAAAAATTTGACGGATTCATCGAATTTTGAAGTTCATTTTCACGTTCTGTGTAAGTTCCATGATTATTTTAGTTTTATGAAGCAACTGGCCTATAATGACGTAATAACAGAACCTAATTAGAAATTACACAGAACGTGGAAATTAACTTCAAATATTTGACGAATCCGTCAAATTTTTTGAAACTACCGGTCCTAAGAAAGAACCTTTAGAAGTCTTTAGTGTTTGTAGCTTGTCATGATTAACTGTTTTCGGAATAACCCTGTCTACGCCAGGACATTCGTTAAAAAAGCAGCAAACAAGTAGAAAAATTAAAGTACTAATCAATAATTAATCTTAAGGGTGGAAAATAACACTTTTAAATGATTATATGAAAACATTGTAGATGAAAAATCCCTTGCCGATTCGCTTTACTTATGTTTTTATCCTCTATTGACAAGCAATGTGTTCATTTTTTACATTAGCTCAACACAGGAGGTTCTGAGTAAAATAATTCCCCTCTGGGACTATATCATCGTAAGTTTTTTTCAGTAAAAGACGGCGAGGTATTTGTGGGAAGTGAAAAGGTATCAGGATTGGTAGGAATCCGGGGGTCAGTGTGCTCATGTCTGACGGACGCATGAATCTATCCCCCCCTTTGCGGTGCAAGGCGATGTTCCGAGAAAGTCCTGCTGGAGAGGTCAAAAGGTCTCCCTAAACCAATCTCTCCCGATCCGACGTTGGTGCCGCGCAGTTAGGGGAGAGACACATCCGCCTCCAAGATTCGAACAAACCTCTCCACATGAACCAGGGCACCACTACTAAGTCCACTTAGATTGACCAATGGCAGGGTAATCCAATAAATGGTTCCCGGTGCAACGATTCCCATATTATTATGAGTTTAACATTTGATGTTCACCCTCCGCACACCGTTCCCAAAGATAACAGAGGCAATTATTTTCCTCAGGCCTTCTGTGTAGTGTCTACGTAAACAAATACAATACGTTTAACAGGTTTTGACCAATGGCATCCAAACCTGAATTTATGCGCCGCAGGCACAATTCTTGTACCCATTAATATAAGTAAAAGCATTAGGTAAAGTAAAACGCTTTCAGCTAATTATTGTTTTAGAACATTAATGCATTCTCTTTTTTTGATAAATTTATACCAACGAAAATATTTTCCACGAAATCAGTCAAAGGTACAAATAGAGATTCCAATTTTCTTCGTTTCGATTTTTTATACCTATTTATATAAGTGCACAATTTAACTGCTCTTTCGGATCATTGCTAATTTATATTTTATTTTCAGTACTTTATACTACAAGTTATATGATAAATTAAATTGTTACATGGTTAATGTACCTATTACGTAAGTCCATGAATAATCAGTAGGTAATTTCGCCCGAGATGATAATGGTTCTTAAAATTTAACTAATTAATTCAAAGCGTCATAAAAAGGAAGAAAGTGTGTGGAGATAAAGAGAAATTTTGGTATCAAGAATTATATACTCACTTTGTAATTGACGAAAAATTACGTGTAATTTTTAACATTTGTTTATATCATGCTAATAAATTTTAATAAACTAGTTTTGTACGTTTATGTTTATGTGTGATAAATTGTCGTAGTGGGTATAATGATAGAACGTCCAAACTCTTGTCCTGCTGGAAGGAACTTCCGGAAGGACAATTCGACAAATGTGCGTCCTGCCAGCAGTACGCAATTTTTTGCGGTTTTTGTATGAATATAAGAGGCTGTCCTTCTAGCAGTACTTGACTTTCATGCAAGTTAAAAATAGGCAGAGGTGACAAACTTTCTGTATTTTATATAATAAAATTAGACATGGGCGCTTATTAATACAACAGGGTAGAAAATAAACAAGAAAATGAAAAAAAACATAAGTGAAAATTGTATTTACTTTGAGAATCATTACTAATGTTCTAGTGTTACGCCATTTATCAGAAAAATCAAGGTCTGAGGGTTGTGTGAAGCGCAGTGCTATGAGAATGATCTAAAATCTTTGACGGCTGAAACCAAATCTTTGTCCAAAATTTGCAGGGGGAAATATTCCATCAGAGGTGGTATTCCAATAGGATCGTCGGTCTGGAAGTTCTTGAAGAGTCATAGCATATAATATGCCAAAAAAATTAATGATTCCTTCTCGTTCTCGTTTCTGTCTTGGTAACCGCGACTGTTACGAGCGATTTGGGCGATTTCAAGGTCAAGCTTTAAAGGCTGCTAAGCTGTTGACTGTACTGTATTTTATTGGTGAACCAAAAATGCCCAGTCAAAGGAAAATGTTGTCAACCACGTAAATAATGGAAAAAAACAAGCAACCTCCGAGTAGTATTTTTTTTCTATGGGAATATACTAGACTTACTATAAACGTAAGCCTATGAATAAAATAAGAAAGTTTGTACCTACAAAGTACTTCATTTGTATTTGCTTCCACTAAATTATCATTTTCGGTTTCAGCAATTAGAACTCCAACGGGCACGGTTCATATTTTTTTGTCAATTTCCCAATATACCCTCGCATAATTGTTTTCTAACTTTCTTACAGTGCCCCAACAATAACTAATATCGTAGTTATCAAAAAAGGTTTGCGACTCCATGTGTTTAGGCCATCATTTTCGTTGAAATACGTGGCTTTGGCGCGAACGCGGACACCGCGTCTTATACTCGTCGCCATTTTGGCCAGACTGACCGCAGAAATACGATTCAAAAACTCGCTGAATCAGAAAGAATCGTACTATGCATTGCAGTTAATTGCATCCTGCTAGCAGGCCTATAAAGCCTCATATAAACAAAAACCTTACGTCCTACCGGTAGTACGCAAAGTCCTGCCGGCAGTACTCTGGACGTTCTATCAATAAGATGTTATTGCGCTAGGAATTGGTGAGTTATTTGCTGCATTAGTGTTGTTGGTTTCTGCTATTAGTGCTATTAATGTCCCTTTAAACAATGATAATTATAATAATGAAATTAACATTATAAAACAGATAGCCGTGAACAATGGATAAAAACCTGAAATAATTAACCGCCTAGTTAATAAAAAGCAAACAAAATTTTTAACAAAAAATATATTTATAGTGATAATAGTAACAACAAACCTAGTAATAACCTAATATATAAAAAAACTTCTTTATACAGGCGATTTATCCTTAAAAATATCCTGCATATTACCAGATCATACTTCTCCAGCTTTCTATAGATACTAATTCTAAAATAAAAAATTTAATTAATAACAAGGATATTTCTAATAAATTTGAAAAAAACGGGATATACACTTTAGAATGTAACGAGTGTGACGCGCAGTATGTAGGAATGACTACTAGAAATTTTAAAACCAGAATCAGGGAACATGAACTTTGTTTACGAAATAATAACTACTCCGAGTTTACTAACCATCTCATAGAGACAGGTCATAGCTTCAAAAAAGAAAAAAACTAAGTTTAAACATTGCGATGTAAATTCATATTTTAATTTGTGCGCGTTAGAAACTTTAGAAATTAACAAAAAAAATTAAATCTAAAATTAATTTCGTTAATAAAATAATAGTACCATGTAAATCACCTCTGCTTACGATGTTTCCGTGTAATTTTGACTCCTCCCACCGTCCTCCCCCTCCACCAAATTCCCCCCTCCCCCTACCCCCGCCTAATTAATTGTGTACTTGTATAGAATTTTTAAGTCAGTTTTAAGTTTGCTCGTTAATGATACGGACGTGTCGAAACATGTCGCAAAAAAATTTAAAATTAAAGTAACAAATGTACATCGAAAATTAAAACTTTTCAAAACAAAATTGTTGGTTTCTACATGAAGAAGGGAAATGTGCCTGGTCCGCCTCATGGGAACATTTAAACCAGTGACGAATAGCAATTCAGGGCTATCTATTTTATTATTTAGCGGATCATGTAAAAACAACGGATCTGACAATGTTTTTTTGTAAGGTTAACATATTAGGTATTATTTGGTAGTTTTGTTGCATACCTTGAGCAAATGTATACCTTATACTGGAGGTTTCACGTAATAAAAAATAATGCACTTGAATTTCGGAAACAATCCAATACTTCTCACAAACTTCTGTAAATTTTTTGTATCACATCACTAGAATTTGCTGAGAAATTATAGGGTATAGATAATATGTTAATGTATACTTCTACCTACACTTTAAGGTGGGTCAATAGGTAAGGTAATTTACAACTGTTTAAAATTAATCCTAGAATATGAAATAGTAAATAAGAGTAGGTACCTCAGATAAACGTGCCCGTGGTATCAGGTAACTGCTCGTATGTCGAGCTTTATGAGGCGGATAATAATCAATTTTAATTGATGTGAATAATCTCTCGGCGTACCCCTGCGGGGAAATGACGCAAACTTAACTCGGAAAATTTGCGTCGTAAATTATTGTTGTACAAAGAACCTTCTTGCAAAAATGATAAACTGCCTACATAAAGCCGCATTAAAACCATAATATTAAAGTACCAATCATTGGAATATAATCCGCTAGGCGGCTCTCCGCTACTTACTAAGAAAACAAAAAAATACTAAAATATATGGTGTAATTTTAGTGTCAATTGTAAACCGATGCGTAAATTATTATACTTAGGAAATTTGATAATGTTATTATCGAGTTCTGCAAGTTTTTTGGTTAGTGTTTTAGTTACAGCTGTTTTGACTTGTAAGGTCATTTTCAAACTGTGGTGAAGCCACGTACGACGACTTATTTATAAGATTTTAAATGTCAATTTTTGAAGGTGTCTAAGTTGATTTATTACCGGTTAAACCAATTTGTCGAGACACTGATTGAGAGAGTGCTAATGTGGGAATCGGAGTATTTCCCTTTGGTTTGCCTTGCACTAAGTGTAAGGGTTTTCTTAATTGATTTAGAATGACGTTATTGCTATGACTCATTTAAGTGCATTATATTTTTTAGGTTTGTTAAACATACTAAGTAGTGGGGAATCCAAAAAACTTGCAGAACTCGATAATAACATTATGAAATTTAATCCCCACCAGTGTCTGGTCTCCTCGGGGAAACTGCTGTCTTTCTCCAAAGTATAAATGCAAACATCCTCCAAATTTGATAGAAAAACTTTGTGCGTTTTCCAAATACCTACTTAATAATAATAAATGAGGGCACGAAGTGAAACCTTTCGGGAACCCAATTAATTGGATTGAAGTGGGGTAGATTGACATGTTGATTAGAGAAAAAGGCGTATCATTTTAAAATTTAAAAAGTTAAGGCTTCAGTGGAGGTGGACTTACTACTATATGGCATTGACCTATTCGTCGAGCAACGTATTTTAACTGTTTGGTGTTAATTTTTAAACTAAGATCTGTTAAAACTACTCTGCAATCCACTAATTTCTATTAAAACTACTCTTCCTTTCTAAGATTAACTAAATGGGAGCTACTTAACGGTAGAGAAACAGTTGCCGGCTTACCGCCATGTTAATCCTATGATTGAAGTTACTTGACGAGTAGTTACTGGACAGTTTACAGTAAATGTGTTGATATACCTGGTAAATCTTCATAATTCAAGAGAGCATTAGTTTTCATGAAAACATTTATATATTTAATTAAAGAAAACAATATTAGCGAAACTCAATCGAAAATCTGGAAACAGAAAAATCAGAAAAAGAAATGGGCATGTCTGGGACTCGAACCCATGACCTTCGGCTTTCCGGGCCGCAACTCTTGTTAGTCTTTTGAAATGAAAAATATATTACAACGAAATATTTATGGTAATGTTGTTTTGTATTTTAATGGAAATGCCATTCTCGTGGTTTTGATTTCAATGAATTTAATAATTGCATAAAGTTGCAGTTTATTATTTTATAAGAACATTAAAAACTGCGGTAAAAATGCAAGTTATTGCGTATCATTGTAAAAATTCATAGACCTTCAAAGAGTAGTGGTTTCGATTCACGCTTCTGATTGGTGGCCTGCAGCGTCGATTTCCGTTTTTCAATAAAGTTTTAATGTGAATACCGCATAAGAGTCCCAACCGCTTCCAACCGCCTGAAGCCAGTAAGACTATGGTATCCCAAAATGGGATATTTTGTGAGACTCAAAATAGAAAAGAGGGGAAGGAGATGGCGAGAAGGAAGGTTGGAGGATACCTGGCTCTTCAGATTTGGTCTTAAAACACGGCTAAAACCTTTTTATTTATATACCGAACATGGTATGTTCGTTGGGCATGTTTGTTAGGAGTGGGTAAATAGAAATTATGTAACAATCTAATGAAAACAAATTGTCACGAAGTGTACGTATATTTACGCAATACATTTTCTGAGCGGATGGTTTGAAAATACTCTCAGTGAAAACTGAACTCGCGGCGCCTGGGTGAACCAGATTTTTTTTTTTTTACAGTGAATACCGCGCAAGAATCTCAACTGCTCCCGTCTGGAGGCAGTGAGACTATGGCATCCCCAATTGGGGTATGTTGTGAGGCTGAAGGTAGCGGAGAGGGGAAGGAGGTGGGGAAGAGGAAGGTTGGGAAGTACCTGGCTATTCAGATCTGGTCACTAAACACGGCTAAAGCCATTTTCAAGCAACGTTTCAATTCTGAATGGTGGTCTTACACCAGGGCGATAGTGATAGTGTCTTCCACTCTGGAACATGCCGCAAATACACTATATATTATTTTTAATAAATTAATTGTGAAAACACAAATTAATCAAATAAAATTTATTTGCGCATGCCGGGTTCGAACCCGCGACCTCCGGATTGTGAGTCAAGAGTCTTACCCACTGGACTACGGAGGTCGTCATTTGTTAACGTAGCCACTAACCTTGTCTTATATTGTTATAGCCAGTAATCATGGTGTCATAGTTCCAATAGATCCGGAAATTGTTTTTTTCTTATAACATCAGAGAATATAATGAACAGAGAGATTTTTTCATTACAAGGGTTCAATTTAAAACTATTTTCTTCGATCGCTCGAGATTTTTGTGGTGACCGTTTTGAATATTTTCCACCCACTTTTAAAAAATCACACTTCCGAACTTTAATACGGAGACATACAAACTGATGATAGTTTTATATTGCCAATGAATTCATCATATATTGTCGATTATCAATTATCACATATTCGTAGGATTTAAAAAAAATATTTACTACAATCGTAAACTTCTACTTAATTACTTACAAATAAGGAAAAATTTGCCAAAATTGGCAGCAAAGCAATCCGAGGTAAGGATGGACATTTAAAATATACATCGATGTTTTTTCCGATGTAATGCATCGATCGGTTGCATCGATGTTAATACGATATATTAAGAAATACAAACATCGATTGTTTTTCGCAATAGACATGTTTAGACCTTAAAGAAAACTAGGTAAGTTAAGAACACGGAAAAATATTTCTTAAAATTCACAATCACACAGCAAACACAGCTTTATTTTGTTTACAAATTACAATATTTTTTTAAATATTTAATTTAATGTCTAAAACTAGTCCTGCCTGTGAAAATAATCTTTCTGATGGAACAGATGTGCCAACAATTGTTAAATACTTAAAAGCTATTTTGTTCAGCTTTGGGAATTGTAATTTACAATCCCTCCAATAATTTTATTTTATATTTAAGGTGTTATTTTTTACGTTTGACTTTACCGGTTTCGCAGCTAAGGGAACATAACCCATTCAGCTAAACCGATAAATGGTAGGCGTTTTTTATTGACTGAACTGATTATTACGTTCCGATTCACGAAACGTCGTGAAAGTTACTGCAGTCATGAGTCATACTCATAGACACTCATAGTTTGCGTATTCGATGCATCGAATAAGAAACATCGATATATCTTCGATGTTGAAGTATTAACTAAACATCGGTTCAATACGATGCATCGGTACTATACATACATCGAGTGTTTACAATACATCGATGTGTATCGTCCATCCCTAATCCGAGGTATTTTAAATAGTGCCATATCGGGGCAAAAAGCGCTCCAGTGGTTAAGTTATTTTTATAAGCTCTCATAAACCAATTTCTATCAAACATTTTACTTAGAGTAAGTAATCCTTCAAATATTTTTATTTAAATTTATTAAATGAATTAAACGTTGACCTAAATGGAAAAAAAAATTCAGTTATACCCGCACGATTTCTTAGTAGTAAAATAATAAAGAACGCTTGTGCCACAAAAGCCCCGGGACATCAACGATTGGGTAAGAACGAAACTCGGAGATTTTTATGCTGTGTCTGTTAGTGCGTTGTTCGTCAATATACGGCAGGAAGTTTAGTGTCGGTTTTAAGTAAGAATTATGTATAAGTAAAGTATGTTTTGTACTGTTTAATTCCAATATAATATAAAGCAAAACTTTGAACACTAACTATACGCTATTTTATATGAGTTTAAGGGCCGTCTGTTTCAATAGAAAGTCACTTAAGGGGAACGTACGCGCGGCCCATTTCTGCCCGTTTCATTCAAATCTTAGATTTGGATTTGAGATCGCAATGCCCAACCAAACTGAAAAATTATTTTTGTAATTAAAGATATATCAAATATCTAGTCAGGGTGGGAACTACTTTATTTATTTTTGCTTTAAATTATAAAATATAGGCCATTAAAGATTTTAATGTTTCTGAATTTTAGAGGCGATTTGGGCAATTATTTGTGAGTAAATGAAAAATAATAAAAAAATTCTTTCACTATATATCATGTAAATATTATTAAATATAAAACAAAAAATAAAATATTATAAAAGAAAATCATTTTGATGGGCGTAAATTAAAAGTACAAATTATCTAATTACGTCGGAATTAAAAATAGTCGTTTACAACATATTAAAATTACTACCCAAGAAACGCATTTTTAAGATTTTTTTATATTATTTTTCATTATATTTTTCAAATATATAGGTATAGTAAAATTATTTTTTTAATGTTTTTATTTTACTCACAAATAATTGCCTGAGTTGCCTCCAAAATCATGAAACACTAAAATCTTTAGTGGCCTATATCTTATGATTTAAAGCAAAAATAAATAAAGTAGCTCACATCTATTTTTTATTATTTTTTTATTATAATCTTTATTTTTTTATGTTACATGGGTAATTGTACTGTGCCTGTCTCACTAGGAGTTTCTGTGTTGAGAGCAGGCGCATTTTAACATAAATAGTTTATAAAGGATAACAACAACAATGTTATTTACATTTAAAGTAAAAGTACAAGGACAATCAGCATCGTATCAATGGGTTAGCATGCATTAGGAGGTTCTAAAAATATTGTTGATATATGATCTGTCTTTGGTAGTGATCTTACGTGATTAGTGTGCTGTCTAATGGTCAATGGAAGTGTATTGTAAAGCTTTATAATACTAGTCATCCGTACTAGATATTTAATATACCTTTTGATTACAAAAATAATTTTTCAGTATGGTTGGGTATTTTGATCTCAAATATAAATCCAAGATTTGCATGAAACGGGCAGAAATATTCACCTTAAAGTAATAAGGATGATAAATAGGACCGCGCGCTGTTTCAAGTGTACTTTTGCCAAAGTAATAATTGTTAGTGTGACCAGTCTAAAAAGCAGAATGTTTCTCGAAATTACGTGAAAAACGCATTATTTTTTGGTGCAGCAACAAATTAAACTTAAAAACCAAAACAACTATCAAAATATCCGGCTGTATTTTGTTTCGTGTCATTGTAGGATCTGGCAGCTTTGTTCCTATGAAAATATTTGTATGTGTATTTAAAAATAAATTGACGACCGATGATACATACACAACCATAATATATACGATATTACATGAAAAAAAATTGCATTCTTGTAGTTGTAATATCTCTTTGAACTTGATGGGTCACAGATTTTGCGAGATCTTTCAACATGCGATTCGGCGCCAAAAATTCGGGATCGTCTCAAACAATCATTTTATTATCAAGGGGTCGAAATGTTTCCGTTTCCACTGCAAGACATTTTGAATGAGAAATCCATCGTCACTATATTCATCTTTTATAATATTAATCATGGTTAATAACCAATGTTGAAGCGCGCAATTTCGTACCTTACCTCCAACAGAACTATCAAATATATCAAAATAGCAGAGTAACTATCGGTTTTCGAAAATTAAAAGCAATAGTTAAAAGTGAAGTAAAACAGGCGGTTAAATAGATTGAAAAACGCATTTTTGTGATATTTAACTTTAGCAATTTCTTTTACTCTTGCAATCGTTGAAACAGGCGGCCCTTATATAAGAATAAAGTATTCATTATGAGAAAACTAAAGCGAGTTTTTACGGTTTAATTCAAATATAATATAACGCAAAATTTAGAATATAAATATAACTACCTTCATGCTATTTTATAGATGTTTTTATGCCGACTTCTTGTTTTAGGTCGATCTTTTTGTAATTTTTAAGCTTTATTTTATTACTTCATTCCACTTCAGTACATAATTCAGATTTAATTGTAATTTGAAAAAAGTATATTTATGGTAGACGTGTTAAATTAATTATGTGTAATCAACACAACAAAAGTAATAAAACGGCAATAAATTAAATAAGGTGTCGATACTAATGTATTTAATTTTCCTGTCGAGGTGGGCACTGAAATATCTAAGGAAAAAAAAATTATAATGCGGTACCGATAATCGTTTTAATAATAATAAAACATGCACCTTTTAGTGCAGTCTTGTGTTATTTTATTTTAAGTGCACTTTACTATAATAAAAAAATGTTTTTTTTGCAAAATGATGTTTTTATAAATATTACCGTCCCACCAATGTAGGTATTTATATATTTATCCTTTGTAGTTTCTCCATTAGAGCTACTTATATTCAGATGAATGGTTTTTTCTCTCTGAAGTTATAAAATATACCTAATACAGGGTGTCCCAAAAGAAAGGTGATATTTGTTTTGCTTTCTGTGTGAACGCAACTTTTCCGAGGGGCGCGGGGGTATGTCAATCAGTAGTCTGGCTCTTGGGAATTTAGTCGCTATGAAGCATTTGTCGAGAGCGACCGCGCGTTGTGCGTGCGTGAGTTTTACAAAAATGGTGATTCGGCGACTGTAGCGCGTAGAAGATTCTGCAATATTTGAGGTTTTCACCAATTCAATGATGCGCCACAGGGCCGGATCTACGAAATCTGGCGCCCTGTGCAGTAGGTACCGATGGCGCCCCCCCCCCCCTACGTTTTTATTTTGATTAAAAATTCGTTCATCCCAATTTTTTTATTTTTTTTACACTAATTTATCAAATAAAATCAAGACATATAAAGGGTGAAATTTTTTCAAGTGACCTGGCGGTAGCTCTCACACTCGTTTTTTTTAAAGAGAGAATCGCCAGGAGCCCTATACTCTCTGAATCTATTGGGTAAACATAAAACTATGGTGCTATTTTAATTATTTTAGGAAAAACTCTGTTTGCAAGTTATGCATTAAAATAATACAACGAATTGTTTGTTTGTGCCCGTACCATGATTTAAAATATAGGTTACGAGACAATGCGGGTGGTTTAGCTGAACTAGATCCATTAGACATTCTTGAGATTTACTGCGTTTATGTATATACCCAACGCAAATATTAATAGAAAAAGCAAATACAAATACGTTTTCATGGCAACGTACAACACAAGAATAGCATCTACAGCTTCTGACAAATAAGAATATAACCTCAAATTTGTACCTTGCATTTCCCGTGTTGAGCGAACAAACACCATACAAACACTAAACACTGACGTATGGTATCAACGGCTTACGAAAGACGCTTACACTGACACCGCAAAATAACAGATCCAACAAATATAATAGATATTAATTATACATTTAACGAACTTTAAATAATATGTCAAATCAATGATCTGCAATAATCAAACTGTCAACACGTAACACGTTGCAACCTGTAAATCCTGCAAACCGTGCGATGTTTTTGTTAATGGAATTTACCGAAGATTTCATAAGAAAATGGTCTTTAACTACCTTCTCCTAGAGACTTAAATCGTACAAAATAAAACAATAGCGAGCTTACGCTAACTAAAATTGTCAGCATTTTGAAAGGCGGTCGGTTTGTTTGTTCTCTTGAACAAAAACACCGCGCTGTGATTGGTTATTGAAATTGGATCGCACCCATTCGTCGTAAAAGACGGTAAAAGATATATGGAAAAATAGATCTTACGTTTAAACTAAATATATGGAATTTGTAAAAAAAATCTGTAACTGACTATAAATTCGTAAGCCGTAAACCAACCTGATGCGTGCGCATGACTGGTTTATTTATGCGTGCGCATTCTATTTCTTTGGAAAGTGTTGCTAGAGCGTAATAATTATTTCGTACTATGGGTAATTTTGAAACGATTCAGGGAATATTATAACAAAATTTTAATACAATATTTATTTTCTCACGGCGCCCCTTCGGAGTTGGCACCAGGTTTTTGCACGTTTTTGAACGTATGGCAGATCCGGCGCTGAATTGCGCCAAGCATTCCTCTCATTCGAAAATGGGTTAAAAAGTTTGAAGAGATCGGTACAACGCTGGCAAAACCAAAATCCGGGCGATCAAGGTCATCGAGAACGGTAGAAAACGTAGAGAGTGTTTATCAGTCTAAAAGTGCTTTAAATGTGCATAGATCATCGTTACATAGAATTTTGCACAAAATGCTGCACCTTATGCTGCACCCCTACAAACTTACTCGCTATAACCAAAGAATATGGTTCCAGCAAGACGGAGCAACATTACATATGTCCAATACGTCTCTGCTCATGAAATTTTCCCTGACAAATTGATCTCCAGGAGAGGTGACATAAATTGGCCTCCTCGTGGTCCTGACCTAAACCCTATGGATTTTTTCCTGTGGGGTTATCTCAAATCTAAAGTGGACGCCAAAAATCCGACTTCCCTGATGCAATTAAAAGAAAATATCCGTCACGAAATGGCAGCCATCACGAAGCCTACCTGGCGAGCCGTCATAAGAAATTTTACTCTTCGATTAAATGAATGCCGTGAACGTGAGGGTTTACATTTGGACGATATTATTTTTCAGAAATAAATTCCCAAATTGTGTATTTTAGTATTTAATAAACATTTTTTCCTTAGAACCTTTACTTTTTTAAATCGATCCACTAAATATCAAATTTCTTTTGGGACACCCTGTACCTAGGTATATAATATTTATAATCAAGGCTTACGAAAATATTCTTAAGCTCTATTATATTTTTCAGCTAAAAAAGCCTTTTTTGCTAAAAAATAAGATGTATGAAGCTTTCCTGTAAATCAATAGATGCTATAGTTACTATAACTTTTGAAAGTCGAACTTATGAAAATTTAGGAGGCGGATAGTGATACCGCCAAAAAACATTTATTGGATTACTAACGCCTCTGCCATAGGTCACCCTAAGTGTTTCGCTACATTTGGTGACTTAATAGGTGCGCCCCAGGTTCATTGGGTGAGGTTTGTCTAGATCTTAGCGGCGAATCCGTTTGCCCACTTGCCGGATTGGGAGAGACTGATTGATGAAGACCTAACCTAGACCTCTCCAGCCGGACTCTCTCGACTCATCGCCTTGCACTGATAGATTTACACGTTCGTGACTCGTGAATTGACAGATTCGTATCCACCCCTCATATCTTTCAACTTACCAGAACTTCCTCTCCTTCCTTTACCTAAAAGCCCCTCAACGCAGCATTCCCAAAGATGAAGCCATCTATGTGGAGGTTATGTAAAAAATACTATATTTGACGTGGGATTTAACGACGCGCCTTTACAAAGATAACAAACTAGCAAGTTACGACACTACGAGTTACAATATTATTAAGATACATTTTTTTCTTGCCAAGCGAATAAAATATATTTTAATATGCTAGGAGCATTTTTAAAGGTTATTTAACAATCGAGGTACCCACGAGGGCACACTAGGGGTTCTGTATATATATAGACTAGCAGACCCGGCTAACGAAACACAACGCCATTACCCAATCTTTATAAAATCCACACCACCCGCTTGCTAGCTGCCTGCTGCCCGCTGCCTGAATTGAATATTTGAATTTATCGGCTTTTCTTAACTCGCAACTAATTATACAATGCTAGAAAATCAAATACCTACTTACTCTAGGACATCTATTTTCCAATTTCTTCCGTAGAACGAATTTCAAAAGTGACTATAGTACGGCCTGCCAGCCGTTTTAAATCGCACGAAAATATGTTTTCTTTGAATTTCTCGGCTTTTCTATAATATAATTTACATGTATATAAACATTCCTCTTCAATCACTCTATCTATTGGTGAAAATCGTATGAAAATCCGTTGCGTAGTTTAAAAGATTAACGCGCACATACATTTTGAGCGACTTCATTTTTTACTATGTAATGATGATGATGATGATGATTTTTGAAAAGGGAAAATCAAATACCTACTTACTCTAGGATATCTATTTTCCAATTTCTTCCGTAGAACGAATTTCAAAAGTGACTATAGTATCTACGGGCCGCCAGCCGTTTTAAATCGCACAAAAATATGTTTTCTTTGAATTTCTCGGCTTTTCTCTAATATAATTTACATGCATTATACATATAAACATTCTTCTTCAATCACTCTATCTATTGGTGAAAACCGAATGAAAATCCGTTGTGTAGTTTAAAAGATTAACGCGCACATACATTTTGAGCGACTTCATTTTATACTATGTAATGATAATGATGATAATGATGATTACGCACGGAAAACGAAATTATCTACTTACAGTTTTCTTTACAACATATAAATGTCAACAGAAATGTAGGTATAAGTTGGTGTCGACATGTATTAATGTTCGTGTCAACATATAATGTAGATTTTATGCAGTTCAAATTTAAAACAAACTAATAAAATTACAGTTTTTTCTCAATACGCTCGTAACTACGTTACCCGTAGGCTAAGATTTATTCACTTATGACCTGTTCTTGCATAAAGCCAAGTCGTAAAATGTTCAAAGGGCCGATATTTTATAGCGATTAAAAAATTAGCTGCTAACTTTAAAATTTCTTATCCGTTCTGAAATGTTTATTTTGTACTTTGTTACCCAATAACGGTTATGTCAAACTTTAAAAAAATTAGAATACCGTTAAAGAGTTTCAACTTCCCTGGGCCAGTAACTGACCAGTGAATTCCGGTACATAATTCGGTAGATAATTCTGTGTAGAAAATGATTTGCAATTTTAAATTTTTTGGCAATTTATGCTTCTTAACCTTTTTGGGAGATATTTTTTTTATTCCAGTTAAAGAAAATTGGTGTAGTTGGTCCTGCTCTTAATCTATTCAACTCACATCTTAGCAATAGAAAGCAATTCGTTAGCATTAACAATCATAAGGATAACTTCGGGATATAAGAAAGGAGTTTATGGAGTAATTTACCACTCTCCAAATGCAAGTACCAAAGACTTTCTATCATTTATAGAGAACTGGTGCACCCTAAATCTCCAAGAAGAAGAAGATAATATCTTAACTGGTGACTTCAATATAAATTTCAAAAACTTTAAGGATACATATACTAAAAGACTAAAACAAATTATTCAAACTTTGGGAATGAAACAACTTGTTAAAAGTGAGACACGAATAACAGATAAATCCAGTACGTTAATTGACCTTGTCATATCAAATAGATTAGATTTGAACGTAAAAGTTCTTGATGAACCAAAAATAACCGATCATAACCTTATCCACATTACAGATAACATAAAAAGAAATAAGATGAAAACCAGCAAAATAATAAAATACAGAAACTATAAAAAATATAGCAGTGAAAGATTAATTGAACTTCTGGGTGATATGGATGAACTTCATCAAATGGAATACAATGAAAAGTGTAAATCATTAATAAATAATCTACAAGAAGTAATTGATAAGTTAACACCAATCCAAGCTACTAAAATAAGAGGAACAAATAAATGGTATAATATAGAACTACAAACAATACAAAATGAAAGAGATAGATTGTACAAAATTGCAAAAATCTCAAGAAACTCTGAAGACTGGAAAGCATTAAAAAATATGAGAAATAAATACACAAAACAATTGAAAATTTGTAAGAACGATTACTTCAAAAACAAAATTATCTCTGAAAAGGGAGACACTAAAAAAATGTGGAAAACCATAAAAGGATTACTACAAACCGAAGATAAAGAGATGAAATACGACATTGAATTCCCACATCAGATACAGGGTACCATACAGAACTGCTTCAACGAATATTTCGTAAACAGCATAATAGAATTGCATCAGAGTATACCAATACTGAAGAAAGACATCTGCGTGAGAAATGTTCGGCTAAACCGAGAAAAACTTGTGTTTAAAGAGATTGATGAAACATATCTTTTACAGATTCTTAACAGCACCAAATCAAAAGCGAGTCCAGATGGAATAAGTTTTACAGTTTTGAGAGATGCAATGCCAGTGATAGGACCTCATCTACTGGATATAATAAATGAATCATTAAGAAGTGGAAAATTTCCAAACACATGGAAAACATCTACTGTGATCCCGATTCCGAAAGTTGTTAATACCAGAAAATGTGAAGAATTTAGACCAATAAATATGTTACCAAAATACGAACAGGTACTAGAAATTGTAATAAAAAAACAATTCGTTGAGTATTTGGAAAAACATAACATATTATGTGAGGAGCAATCAGGATTCCGGAACAACAACTCTTGCGAAGCGGCGATAAACATAGTGATTGATACATGGAAGAAAGAAACAGACAAAAAAAAATCACCATTGCAGCATTTTTAGATTTCAAAAGAGCATTTGAAACGATAGAAAGGAAAATACTATTGGAAAAACTAGAAGACATAGGTCTTTCTGACGTAGCTCTGAATCTATTCAAAGAATATCTCCAGCAAAGAAAACAGGTAACGAAAGTTGAAAGCTCAGAATCAGAACCGATAGAAAATAACCTTGTTGTTCCGCAAGGGTCGGTATTAGGTCCAATTCTATTTATAATTTACATAAATGATATTATCAAAACTATTAAACATTGCAAAATTAGACTATTTGCAGACGATACCTTAATCTATATTTCGTGTGAAGATTACATAGAAGCAATTACCAAAATAAACGAAGACCTACATAATATAGCAAAATGGCTGAAATTAAACAAGTTGAAACTGAACGTAAACAAAACAAAATATATGGAAATAGGCAATAAAACACGTAACACAGGGTTAAATTTGACAATTAATGGTGAAAAAATTGGAAAAGTAAATGAAATCAAATACCTGGGTGTAATACTCGACTCAAAACTGACTTTCACAGCAAAATTTGAATATGTGCTAAAAAAGGTATCAAAAAAGGTAAATTTTCTTAGAAGACTAAGACGTAAATTAAATAGAAACACTACGGAGCTTATTTACAAAACTATCGTTGCTCCACATTTGGACTACTGCTCTACGATGTTATATTTGGCCAATGAAGGAAATTTGAACAAACTAGAAGTTATACAAAACAAAGCTATGAGATGTATACTGGGGAAAGGCAAATACGCAAGGATTAATCAAATGAGAGAGGAGCTAAATTGGATTCCAATAAAAAAGAGACTACTATTTAATGTGTTAATTTTTGTGCATAAAATTATGAAAAACCAAATGCCAAAATACTTTAAGGATGAAATTGTTTTTAATAGAGACATTCATAATTACGAAACAAGAAATACAAACAGAGTTCGATTGCCACAAATGAAGAAATCAAAATCACAGAACTGCCTAATGTACAGAGGACTAAAGATGTATGATGAAATGCCTGAAAGTATGAAGAATGAAGAAATTAAAAAGAAATGTTATGCTTACCGTAAAAATATTTAAATTTATCAAATGAAATGTTATATTGTGCTTATTAGTTTATATTCATGTAGTATAAACTAACTCAATAAATAAAAAAAAAATAAAAAAATAGCAACAACTTGCCAAAAAACTAGGGAGTTCCGCAGGGATCCATACTAGGCCCACTATTGTTCCAAAATTTCATCATTGATATTTCGCAAACAATATTGACTCCTGTTATGCTATCTCATTTTAGTATTAGGGGCAGGTATATTTATTAAGATAGTCTTAGAAAGAGAGATCACTGCGCATTACATTTGCATTAAAAAAATACCATTTACGTTCCCGAAAATTTTGAAACAATTGTTTGAAACAACATAGCTATATGCATAATTTTTATAATACTTTAGTGATAATTACAGTTTACACAATTACAATTACCGTTTTATTACAATTTCTGAACTATGGTCTTTCACCAAGACCAATTCTGATAGTATCGACCTAGCACATAGAATTTCATCTATCTTACTTATTCTTTTAATTAGCAATTTCTTTACATTAATACTCCTGGGATCCTGATCCTTAATAATAAACCTGTTTTAAATTTTACACAACTGGTAAACAAGTATAGAGGTATAGGCACACAATCACGTCGGAGTCACCATTTTATGGGGTATAGTTATATGGATTGCATATATATGAAATAAGCATATACTTACAAGTTTATTAAAACAATTTACATCCGAACCATAATTTAATATACAAGTATATAAAGTAATCGCATATGAAAAGAGGGAACGAACAAGCAGCGATTTACAAAGCTGTTATTTCTTTGGCAGTCTGGAACAGAATGGTTCCTTTCAATTTATCCCGGCAGACGGTGACTGGGTGGAAATTCGAGGGATTGCTATTGGCGTGTGAGAAACCAATAGAAATGCTCCCGCGATTCAAAAATAGCTGCATCGTTCGCTACCACATATATAGATAGCATTATCGTACGGTAAATGGTTGTTTATCAGTTGCAAAATTTAAAGCACCTTTGTTAGTAAGGGGTTTAGTTTTTTTAGGTGAACTTTAGGTCTGTTAATTAATCACATCCACAACGCAAGATGCATTACCTAAGCATTGAACACAACAAAAAACTTTATTACCAGTTTCTCGTTAACCCATCATCCAAACTTATCAATTAAGGCTCACGTCCGTGGCATTTCGAGCTGGGAAATTAATATTTAATTACCGTCTTAGATAATTAATTTGGTGAGTCGTTTCGAAATGTAATTGGGATTCGAGCATCATCACTCTGTATCTCGGAGGCTGCGCGAGAATGAATGAATGAGGTGTTACTACCTTTGGTGGTGCCGAGAAATATGGTTGTGTGTAAAAAATACATTTATCGCGGTGGGACCGCAATTACTGAGACAATGAGAGTGTTCTACTGGCATTATGGCTGGGTTTTTCGAAGGAGTGAGATCACTAGATTTAAAAAATATATTTCGACACTCTTCCTACTTTTTCCTTTTTTAACTATTGTACATCCCTACAGATATTTATTTCCATGACTTGAAAATCTTAAAAACTTTTAGGTTTTTTTTTTGCGTGTAGGAAGTGTAAAATCTATCTGGTACAATATTCAGATTACTAATAAACACCACCAAGTCAATTATAATGCATAAAAACTGGTGGTGAATTGAACAAGATATTATTTTATAGTATATTTAAAGCCGGCGCCAGACATGTGTTCAAAGATGTGTTCAAATA
The DNA here is from genome assembly GCA_917880885.1 of Limnephilus marmoratus. NCBI lineage: Eukaryota > Metazoa > Arthropoda > Insecta > Trichoptera > Limnephilidae > Limnephilus > Limnephilus marmoratus. The sequence continues at coordinate 20,330,862 of OU862929.1, forward strand.
TGTGTTCACATGTGTGGCACGGGCAAATGATACTGTGTTCACTTATTTGGGCACATATGTGCGCTTTGCCGTTCCGTGTCGGTTTCTTTAGCGCACATCAAAGGGATCAGCGTCGAAATGTTTGCATGCCTGCCACACTGCGTGGAGAGTAGTCGTGCGTGGACAGCCAAACGAACTAACGATGGAGTGGAATAATGAGAGCGTTTTCGAGTTTATAGAGTTGATGCAAGTAGAGCCAGATATATGGGATCCGAAACGTAAAGGGCATAAAAATCGAAATAACATCAATGACGCCTGGAACTCAATTAAACACCACTCTTCAATACCTTGCTCTATCGAAGAATTAATTAGATAGATATATTTAGATAAATATATTTAGATAAATATATAATTAGATAGATATATTTAGATAAATATATTTAGATAAATATATTTAGATAAATATATTTAGATAAATATATTTAGATAAATATAATTAGATAAATTAATTAGATAATATAAATAATTAGACGCACATAAATAATAGAAGCAAACTGTGTCGACCAAATCGTCGACCATGTTGTGTGAAGTCTATTTGAAAACTGTGAGCTCAAAGGAGTGATCAAATCTTTGAACACATATCTGGCAGAGACACACATAAGTGAACAAAGGTGTGCGCAAAGTCTTCAAATGTGTGAACACATCTTTGAACACATGTCTGGCGCCGGCATAATATATAAAACACAGAGAGGTGTAAATAATATTTGATTTATGGCGAGCATTGCTGTCCTCGTTATCTCAAAACTTAGTATTTATTTATTTAAACGCCATAAAATGGCTTTTACAACCAAGTGATACATGATACAGTGGTACACAGGAGGGTCTCAGTATTATTTTAGCACTCTTTTTTTATGTATCTTTGTAAAGCTGTTTGTTTTCAAATATAATATATTATTAATATTATTATAATAATAACAAAAATAACATAGTTAAACAATATTTAGATAATATACTAGGTTTATTTATTCATTTATTTACGCCTATTTATGATTTTACATACATATATATATATATATAACAATATTAACGAAATTATACTAATATATGGTGTAGGAAACGACTGTTTTAAAACACTTGCATAAAAATAAACATAAAGTAAAACTATTATTATTGAATTTGAACCACACAGTATGTACCTAGGTACAAAATATAAAAAATCCAGAATATTTTTTTTTTCTTTCAGCGGACAAAATACTGTTAATGTTAATGTATTTAAGAGCGTTTAACCAGCCAGAGGACGAAAATCCACATTTCGTCGAAAGTTGTTCTTCAGATCGTGCAGGGCGGTTACAATGAGAAAGATTGATTATTCTCCATACCAGCTTTTTTAAATTATAACTCAATATCGAATTTATTTCAATCCAAATTAGCTTTAATTTATACCTTCATCCAAAAATGCTGAAAGGCGTGATGATAAAACTATTAAAATAGTGTACTTTTTGTAGTTATTTTTTGATTATAAGTATTTATCATTTTTCAATAATGTCTAAATTTAATAAGAATGTTAAAAAAATCTGAAATATATTAGTTTGTAAGTGCGCAAATAAATACACAAATGGACCAATTTTCGTCAAGAAACACATGTACGTACATATTTTTTAATGATTTTATTGAAACTAAAATTAAAATTCTAATACATAACTTTGCTAGATAATGTATTGATTTATTTTACTGCATGATTACATTATTTGTAATGGGTGTGGTATAATACAAAAACTTTTTTGAAAATTTAACAAATCTGCCAACGACCTATGGAATAACCTTATTATACTAAAAATTAAAAAAAAATCTAAAAATTTATTACATAACTATGCTAGATAAAAGAACAATCTTTCGAAATCCATTTATAATTTTTTGTGGAAAAGAGTCAATACGTCTAAAAACTTTTTTGAAAATGACGTATTTCCGGCTTTCTCTGGTAATGCCCTCTTAAATAGCTTTATCAAAATATTCCCCTATTTAAAGAAAAAAACTTCAATAAGGTATGCTTATATATTAAAATTGATGTACTAAATATATCAACAACATCAGAGTATTTGTTTCCAAGCTGTTGAATCCGTCGCATAGGATTGTGATATTGGGATGTTGACTTTGAATTGCTACATTAATATGGTAGGTACTGTCTTGTGACCGATCTGCCTGGAGTATGAAAAGAGATAACATATAATAAATCAGGGGTACCAAACAGGTTGAATCGGAAATGATTCTATGATCAGATAATTTTATTAATTTTAATGAACAAAGTATGTTATCGTTATTTAGGCATTCACTAGGAATGCCCTTTTTAAAATTAACATGTCTTAAAAAAATATTTTGGATTCTTTCAATCGCATGTGAATGAACCTCATAATTTGGGGACCAAACCGTGGAATTGTATTCTAAATGACTCCTTACGAGTGACATATATAATGTTTTTACAGTATTGACATTATTGAAATCACTAGATACCCTTAAAATAAATCCTAACATTTTCAAAGCTTTATTGGTTATTCTTTCTATATGCTTGATAAAGTTGAGTTTCGTGTCAAACCAAATAGCTAAGTCATTAATTTCCGAACCTAACGACATATTGTTAATGGAATAATCGAAGAATATTATAAGACCTGACATAAAACAATTTGATGTATATATGATAAAAGCTAGTATACAGGTAAATGATACAAATACTTGTCTCAACCAAAAAAGTGAAATCTTAAGGAATAGATGTTTTATTATGTTAAAATAACAGAAAATTATATTTACGCAGAATAAAAATATGTAATTAAGGGTGACTTGATAGCAAGTGGAATCGAAGAATCGAGCAAAGTCAAGAATATCTATTCATACATTCGCATTTATTTGCAAATCGTTCATTTCTAGGAAATATTTGGAAATGTCTGACTAATCAATGGGACGATCGGTATGCATACAACTATTTGTGTGTGTTACAATAAGTAAAATTAAAAAAAAAATTAATTGGATGCACTCGTAAAGCATAGAACATTAAAACAGAAGATTTTTTAAAAATGTGGCAAATGAAAAAAGTGAAGTATTAGCAGTTTTATAATATCTTCCGGTTTCTCTATCACCTATGTTTGCTATATTATTAGAATTATGTTGTCAATACTTTTTTGTCCTACGTAACAATATGGCGCCTATTCTCGTTTGTTGACCCTTAAGTAAAAAGTTAAAAAGCACCATAACTCATAATGGTCTGAAAAATGGTGATCTGAACATAAAAAATATGGCTCACTATAAAAAGCTTTCGCACTTCAAACCAATATATTTTTTGGTTTATATTTAAGATGATCGAAAAAGCTCCATTTTACTGACATAGTAAATAACCACACGATAAATCTCTGCGTTATTATTTGTTTACGTGAATACCGCGCCAGAATCTCAACTGAGGCCAACCTTCTGGAGCCAGTGAGACTATGGCATCCCCAATTGGCGATGGGTGTTCTTCTCAGGAAGATGGGGAATTAACAGGCTATTAAGATCTGATCTCCTAACATTTAAAGCAACGCTCCAGTTCTGAATGGTGGTCTTACACCAATGCGATACGGAGAGTATATTCCGCTCCGGAACGTGCCGCAAATATAATATATACAACATTACCACACGTTATTAGAGAAAACAATTTTGAAACCCTCTTTCAAAATTTTGTTATTTTGTATATTTTTTTTATGGTCGTTGCGTTTAGTGTTTAAATTCTGTTTGTGACCTCCAATCAAGGTCAAAGTTATTATTTCTTTTCCGTTGTTCTGCTTTGGTGTTTTACAGAAATTTAGTTTGATCTTCACATACATTGTAATCTAAGAAGTTAATCTAAATCTAAAATTATAATATTTTTCTGAACATGTTTGAGAAACCGCGCCCAATGACCTTGTTGTACAGTTCTCAGACAAGACAAATGTGAAAAAACAAATGCCCTCAAAATGTAATTCCTTTTTGTATGTAACCCGTGAAATTCATTTCAGATTAATGTACCCACCGACCCAGTACAAGTCGCAGGTGAAAAATGCGGCTAATTAATGTACTTCGTGCCTCATTTCAGGTGATTACGTTTCAAATAGACAGACGGATGATATTAAAATTAACCTCAAATAGGTGTTTGTAGATTTGCTGTTTGGTGGAAGCAATAGTGGAGTGGTTAAAACCTTTGAGAAAGGTCTGAATGGAAAGGGTTGGATTGGTGACCTGGCTCTTGATTCCCGACACTTGGCTCATCGACAGTTGTTCCCCCGGATAGTTGACCCCAGGCAGTTGACCCCCCGGTCAGCTGATCCATCTTCCAGTTGATTATTTCAGCTATACAGCTGAATAACAAAATAATACTCTGACGGATCAAGGATTTTTTTTTATGTAGATAAATAATCAAATAATACTCCGGGGGATCTAGGATATTCTATTCTCACTGCAAATTCCTTCGGGACACGGTGTTATTCTTAGCAAAAATATTTGTATAGCGGATTTTCACCCAAGACGTCTGTACCTATGAATATCGACTTTGTTTCTACGGGCGTTCATCCTTTTGCATACTTACTTTACCAATAAGGACGTATAACAGTAGAAATACTTTGGAGGAAATGTCCGAGGGATCAACTATCCGGGGTACCAAGTGTTGAGGGCTATCTGTCGGAGAATCGTTGGATTCTTATATTGAAGTTTTTTTCAAATCTAACTGTCCAAGTTCAATCAGCGCCTTTTTTGTCGCGCTTAGTGGAATCAACATGGAAGCATCGCGGAATCTTTGGATTCTTAGATTGGAGTGTTTCGTAGAATTCAAATGTAACACTGCCCAAGTTCAATTAGCGCCATTTTGGTTATTTGCATTTGAAGAGTTCCCTTTATACTACGATTCTTGGTCTGTTTCAGCTGTTGAACAATTGTTCGTCAGCAGAAAAGCACAACTGTCATCTTGTTAAGCTTTATTACAATTTGATTGCACGCTGGCACGGACCTTATAGCGGCGTTTAACGGAGACTTTTCAAATGTAAAAATAACAACAAAACGCTGGTTAGCCATTTTATGACAATGTTGCATTTGATGACAATGTTACATTTCATGACAATGTTACATTTGATGACAATGTTACATTTAATGAAATGACAATTCTACATTCGATGACAAATTTGATGACAAAATTATTTATTTAATGACGCTTTTGATGACGGTGTTACATTTTATGACAATGTTACATTTTGACACATTGATGACAATGTTACATTTAATGACACTTTGATGATAATGTTACATTTAATGACACATTTGATGACGATGTCACATTTGTGAATAATCTGATGATGATAATTTGACGATTTCTGCAAAATGGTGACCCGACAATTCGTCCTGCGACAATTCATCCGGCGACAGTTCATCCTGCGACAGTTCATCCGGCTGACAGTTCATCCTGCCGACAGTTCATCCCGCCGACAATTCATCCGGCGACAATTCATCCTGCCTGATCATTTAGAAGATTTTTATTAAGTAAGTATGCAAAGAGGATATACGGCCGTACAATTAAAATCGATATACTTATATCTGAAGGCATCTTGAGTAGAAATCCGCTGTAAAAATATTTTTAATAAATAGGTTAGGTTAGGTTAGGTTGTACGGCCGTATATCCTCTTTGCATACTTACTTGAAGAAAAAATCTTCTAAATGATCAGGCAGGATGAATTGTCGCCGGATGAATTGTCGGCGGGATGTACTGTCGGCAGGATGAACTGTCGGCCGGATGAACTGTCGCCGGATGAATTGTCGCAGGATGAACTGTCATGGAACCCTGCAAAATACCCCATAAATGCAGAATAGGCAATGCCAGAAATCGCACTACCGTCTAAATCTACAAGAACATTATATAATAAGCTTGATCCTTTATAAGGATGTTGAGTGCTAAATAATAATGCGTTTGGCTGAATCACAACAACATGAGTATGAAAATCTCGCAGGTGAAAATGTCTCGTTGTGGACATTAAATTAACATAATATATCTTATTTAGCCGACGGAAAACTAGAATAACTGGTATGTTCATGTTACTTCCGTAATTTATTATTAGGACGCCTGATAGCTGAGTTATGTATTGTGGAGGAAATTTAACATAGTTTGTTATTTTTGTGCAAGTTTCATGTTATTATTGGTCAAATGCTATAGCTCTAACAAATCCGTGAAATAGAGGGCACTTTTTATATCACGGATTAACCAACATTTATTATTACGTGTTATCATCCTTTACATTAACCCTAGATCACTAACCTTCGTCAAAATGACGACGCGGACTCGAAAAAGTGGTATAAATTTTGAGTGCGTCGTCGTACGCATTCCAGATTCCGGCTAATCTCGGACGACCTGCAGCTCGCGCGGCGCACGTGTGTATTTTTTGTGTGGGGACCCTGTGTGCCCTGTATGCCCAAGTGCAACCAATCCTTGTGTGGCGAACACAAACTTGAAATTTGTCACAAATGTATTAATTAATAGTTTTTTTCTAAAATGTTTCTTTCTTTTGTTGATTTTATTACTTAATTTTAATATTATAAGTCTTTGTTTTTTTTAGTTAATAAGATTTAAGCATTTAAAAAACAAAGGTTTTCAAATGAGTAAAAACTCTGGTCTCAATTAAAAGACTGTAAATGTAATTAAATATGATTTTAGTAAATAAAAAAACTTATAAACATTTTAACAAATGATTATTGTAATAAATAAGTAAAACACATGTAAATATTTAATTCCATAAACCCTTAGAAGCCTCCCTTTTATACGGCGTAGCCGAAACGACGAAGGTTAGTAATAAGCGTTGTAAAATGAGGTTAGTGATCTAGGGTTAAATTATTATCCTCTTTAAATACACATTTCACTTTTGTTTGTTTGAATGAATCGGAATCTTGATTAATAGTGAAAATTAATCCACTTCACAACATACCGTAGAGCTGAAACTCGGCAGATAGACTTGTTGTTGTTGTCAATGCATTCTATAAAATTTTGGTGGCAATCATGCATAAAACGCGGACATATGCGCATTTTTTTCTGAAATTCTAACCGGTTTACCGGCCTCATGGTTTCCTTCCTTCCTTCCTTCAACACGGGTCTCTTCAAGACCAATAATGTTTATATTTATGTCTCTTCAAGACCCATGTTCACTCCTTCATCTCCTCAAAAAGACCCTCCACTCAGCATCTTCAAAGATGTCATAGGCCCCGAGGGAAATCACTTTCACGGAAAGGTTCGCCCCTATTCACATAGTAATATTTTGTTGCCGTATTTAGTTAAGACACTTTTACAAATGTTTCATAATTTACTTACCCCTGTAACCAGTGACGAGCTCACTGAAGAAACGCCCACATTCACTATGTTCTAGGTAGGTGTATCTCTCTCTCTCTCATATACTGCCGTGTTATTTGGTAAAATGTATAAATGTTAGCTCTACGCTGGTCACGACAAGAATGATGACGTCACATTTTTTTGATTCAAGCGAGGCTTTCGTAAGCCCAGCTGGTTCCAAGGAGGAGCTCCAGCCGGCTCCATGGGGAGGGGGAAATAATACGTTTTTATCACTTGGGGCAGGTTCAGATATATTCATATGTCCGTGTAAAAACATATTTTTCCGCTTAAAATAATGATGGAAGGAGAAAATCAAATATTGCCTTATTTTCATAATCTGGAAGAGTTTGTCTTACTTAAAAAAAAAATAAAAATGCTTGATTAATAGTCAGAAAAGGTTCATAGAATTTTCAGATCTAATGAATATATATTTACAGATTTTTGATCGTTTCAATGAAGTCTTCTTCTTATTAATGTGTTTTCTAAAGGAATCAAAATAGACTGGTTCTAGACGATATTGTGACATGGCGAGAAGTGTTATGATTGAGGTTAGGTCAACATGGCCAACTTCAACATCTCAAGAACTTAATGAATGTCTTAACTATCCAAAAAGCGACACCAATGTCTGTCTGGTGTCTGGCAAACTACGAAGAAAGCATCCATCCCAACAAAGACTTCATTGTGCTTGGAGTGATCATCTCAGACCAGCTCAAGTACCGAAGCCTCAATAAATTTGGCATCCAAAAAACTGGGCGTCTTGTATTGGGCGGCTGAATCTTAATTAGTGACCTACTGCTGACCTTTACAGATATCGAGTACGCCCGAAGATCGAATTTGGAAATGAAAAAGCTTGATCAACCTGTTTCTAGTGGTTAAGAGGGCGGTTCGTTTGATTAACGGTCCATTGTTAACAGATCAATTGCCATCTCTGACGTACAACGCGCTGCGAAATTATTCGAGACACATAATTAAATCAAAAGACATTTTTTGCAATTTTTGTATTATTTAATCCAAGCTCATTGAAAGCAGTGAAATTGATTTCATGAAAATAGAACATTAAATAAAAGTGAAGAAAACAACAATAACAAACCAAAGACCTAGCCTTACTTGACGTAACCTAACCTGACTTTTGATTTTATCATGTTATTTACGTCAACGTCTGTTTTAAACCTACTAACTAACTAACTAACTAACCATCACGCCGTTTCCCCGCAGGGGTAGGCAGAGAGAACGGACCGCCAAACAACTCGGTCTTGGCACACACTCTTTGCCTCACTCAGATTAATACATCGTCTCATACATTCTCTTCTATTATTCCGACTCTTCACATGGCCCGACTTAAGTATCTGATTAACTTGATCGTGCCATGTCTTCCTCGGGCGTCCCCGACTTCTTCTTCCATTCACATTTGCGTCATATATTCTCCTTACACTCCTTTCCTCGTTCATTCGCTCCACATGCCCAAACCATCGGAGCGTTCCTTTCTTGATCTTACTCATTACGCTAACATCAGCCTTGCATTCTTTGCGGATTTCCACATTTCTCACACGATCATGCATGGTTTTACCACACATACGCCTCAGGGATCTCATTTCTACAGCGTTCAGTCTACTTTCATCCTTCCTCTGCCAGTTCCATGCCTCACTGCCATACATCAGGGTAGGTACCAGTACTCCATTATGGACGGCTAGTTTCGCGTCTTTGGACAGTTTTTTGTTGGTGCCAACGGCGTTCAGTCCTCCATTAATAGAGTTACCTGCATTCACCCTTCTTTCAATATCTCTATCAGCCTTCCCATCTCTCGTAAACATACTTCCCAAATACACGAACTCATCCACCTGCTCCAAGTATTCATCATTCACAACTATATTACATACTGTTTTCGTACTCTCTCTTTCAAACACCATAACTTTAGAGTTACTTACATTCATCATTAACTTATTCTTCATACATTCTTCGTTCATCCTTGATACGAGAGACTGTAGATCTTCCATACTGTTAGATATCAGCACCGCATCATCAGCATACAACAGGCAACATACTTCCAGATTACTCAATTTCGCGCCCAATCTCATTTATTTAAATAATTTAATTTAAACCTACTGTGTCTGATTTAAATGTACTACCTATATTAGACTTTGGAGGCGGGCATGGATACCGTCATAGGTCACCCCAAGTGGTTCGATACGTTTGGTGACTTATCAGGTGTGTCCGGGTTCATAAGTTGAGGTTTGTCCAGGTCTTGGTGTCAGTTGCGCGGGCCGGACCGGTCGAGATTGGTTGAGAGAGACCTTTTTACATCTCCAGTAGAACGCTCTCGGAACATCGCCTTGCACGGCAGTAGGAGGGATGGATTCACACGTCCGTCATTCCTGGACACACGGATCCCCAGATTCCTATTCTATACACTCCTCACAATTTTTTTCTTTCCCAGAACTTAATTTCATAAAAATTCACTCCACGCAGCATTCACAAAGACCCTGAGAGGAATTATTTTCTTTTTGGGCTTTCTGTCTGGAGCCAATGCAAAAAATAATTTGTATTTAATATTTTCATTTCCTTTATCGTCATTTTTTATTTTACCGTTTATGAATAGATTAAACAGCGGTATTATGGCAAAACTATTATATTAAAATATAATTACCTCGTCATTGATCCGACTAAATACCATATCGTATTCAAATTATAGCGATATTCTTTTGTCATAAAGATAAACTATAAAATTTCTTTACATTTATCCAAACACTCCTAACCTTATTCTGAGTTTGATATTATATTACGTTACAAATTGTAGATTGTCATTAATTTAAATTATGTATTATATTTCAATGACTACTTATAACAGTTATTTTTTATGAGAATGCATCGAGAGATCAAACTTGTTATGAAAATAAAGGATGCATGACTCTAGGCAGGTTTTTTTACGGAAATAAATAGGCCAAACTGGTTTTAAATAAAAGAGGTAAACGTCAACGATGACTTATAAACATTATTAAATATTTTTATAATTTATAAGAAAAAAATGCAGCCACTTAAGACCAGGGTGTAAGTTACCGCCTTTATCGAATGTGTCACAAAAGTTGCTGATATTTTTCATACATTTTTTTTTACATTTGCTCCACGCAGGAGGCCCTGAAAAAAATTGTTCCCCCCAGGGTCGGTGTTATCTTTGAGAATGCTGTGTGAAGGGTATTTTTAGGAAATGAAGGAGAGGAAGTTCTGGGAAAGAAAAAGGTGTGAAGGATGGGTAGGAATCTGGGGGTGTCCAGGAGTGACGGAAGTATAGATCCATCCCTCCCACTGCGGTGCAAGGAGTACAATGTTCCGAGAGAGTACTGCTGGAGAGGTCAAAAGATCTCGCCCGATCTGGCCTGCCACGCAGTTGATGGGCAGACACATCCACCGCTAAGACCCACGCGAACCTCACCCCACGAACCCGAGCACCCATGCTAAGTCACCAAACGTAACGAACCACTTGGGTGACCTGTGGCAGAGGTATTGGCTATCCAATAAATGGTTCTCGGAGCGGTGGTACCCAAACCCGCCTCCCAAATTGATACTAGATAATTGTTACGTCCTACCTTTTTCAACATGAGTAATAATTGAAGTATATACGTACTACATACATAGAATATTGGAGTATTATTTAAATAATTTATTTATTGTGACTTTCTAACCCTCATATATACTCGTAAGTAGGTAATATGTATACTCATATATACGTTGGCATCCTCAACTGCCACTCACAAGCAACGTTTAGATCCTGAACGATGTTCTTTCACAGGGGCAATTATAAGAGTATTTATCAATCTGGATATAGGTATAGAATATATACAGTAACGCTAATTGGACCGACGAAATGATTTTTATATCAATTTAATGTTGGAACTTTAAAGTTTTTTTTTTTTATCAATCACTGCTTGCAACGTTCCGATTACATCACTACCGCATTTACGGAAATCAAGGTACTCCACATGGTACTTATAAAGGCACAAGAACCTACGTAGCAACGCCGGAAAACCGGTGGCCGATAATCGTTCCTTTACTGACATCGCTATCGACGCGCCGCGCCGGCACTATTAACCCACATTACCCCGCAACTCTACATACTAACCACTTCTGACTGGCGGCCATCTTGGAGTTTATTCGCACCGGGCCGCTAGGGATGTGACACACCTCACTTTCGATGTCGTTAGAAATAACGGTACTCGATTCGAAGCAGTAATAAATTATCAAACTATTTTTTAAACAACAAGATTGATGTATATCTCTTTTTCTACTCTAATGTTAATTTCTTATCTTTATTTTAATGAAAATTAGTATAAACTTAGAAACAAACACTTTAAGTTCAACATCCATTCAATAAATCTTGTGCTCACTCGTAATGGTGTTTATTTATTTAATGCGATAACCAGCATTTTTTATCTTCTTAATTAAAAAAAAAAAATTGCAGAATCCGATAATTTGGAAAGTTCACGTTGATTCTCATAATTTTACTTAGTTATCTTTTTTAATTAACGATTTATTTGAAATCTCAGCAGGTTGTTAAACAATTAATTAATTTAATTTGGTACCCATAACGCTATTCGGCAATAATTTATGAGTTCAAAAGATTCGCATTTAAACGCCTAATTAATTCTACTACCCAACAGCGGCAATCATATTTCATTAATGAAAAACGATAAATTTAGTAAACAGCCGATAAATAGTACACATTAAAAAAACGTTTGGAATTTCTGCATTGAAATAGAACCCAGGCTTGCTAACTAATATAAGCAAACTAATATTTATTGTGACCCGATCAGACTATTTCGCAGCAGGGGTAGGCAAATGTTTAAGTTTTGCTAAAAGGCTATGTTTTTGTGCGGAGATTTTGCTCTAATTAATTTAGTTTTCTATGTAATATGAACAATTTGTTTACTCGCCATATATCGTTTAGCGTTACACTTGATATGATTTCACGTCAATTTAGTTTAACGCAGTTCGGGAATCGAACCCGCAACCTCTTTACTGTAAGTAAAATGTATAGCAAATGTCAAGTTTATCAATTAAATAATGCAAAACATACATTTTCATAAAAATTCAAATAATCATCATTACAAAATGTATGTGCGCATAGATCTTTTAAACTACGCAACGGATTTTCATGCGGTTTTCATAGAGTGATTCAAGAGGAAGGTTTATATGTATAATACATGCTCATTATCTTCTATCTTCTATCTTCTATATTCTTATTCTATATAAATAAAAATGAATCCCCGAAATGTATGTACGCGCATAACTTCCGAACGGCTGCACCAAATTGGATAATTCTTTTTTATTTGTGTTCGTTATTGTCAGGACAAGGTTTGTATAAAACTACTGGTGAGCTCTGGCTTTATGAAATATGCAATATGTTGCACGCGAGCTGTTTGAAAACAGAATGCACCGGGACTTAGTGCATGGAATGCAGGAGGGGAAGGGGGGAAGGGAACTAGGGTGGGGGGTTCGCGGGAAAGGGGGGAGGGGAGAGGGAAACTCGGGAGGGGGGGTGCGCTGGACGGGGGAAGGGGTGGAGTGGAGTGGGAAGAGGAAAGGTGGAGGAGGCGGAGGGGGAACGCGAAGGGGGAAGGGGACGCGGGAGAGGAAGAGGAGGCGGAAGGAGAACGAGACGAATGGGCAAGGACACGCAGGAAGAAACAATTTCTTTATTAAATGGCATAGCAACGCATGCCGGGTACCAGCTAGTAGTAGATAAAAGCCGAGAAATTCAAATATTCAATTCAGACAGTGGGCAGCGGGCAGCGGGCAAGCGGGTGGCGTGGATTTTATAAAGGTTGGGTAATAGCGTTGTGTTTCGTTAGCCACAGCAACGTGTGACTGGGTCTGCTAGTTTGTTTTATAATTCTGTGATAGCTGTTTGCATTTTAAAACTGATATATCAAATTTTTTTCACAAATTCACATTTTTTTTAATTTTCGCAATCTACGAATATTGCAATATATCTACTCGTACCATGTATTTTTTATGCCCACACCAGTTGTTACTACATTTAAATAGCTTTTTTTATTTTTATCCCGCGTCTCTTCAATTATGGCATTCGACTGTTTTTTTGGGATGCTTTAAAATAAAATAATTATAGCCATATAAGCACAATGAATGTGTTAAAGTGTATTTTGCACATCCCTATTCGAATCTTTAGTGATGGCGGCTGCGCTTTTATCGATATTTTAACTTCTCCGCTAAAAGAAGCGGGCAATAAAGAACCAAATAAAAAATCAATTAGCGGAATAATTGACTGCAGCCACCAGTCTTTTATAAGTAACACTAATGGACTCCATTTTGAGATACGATTTATAAACAGCCGACTTTTAACAACTGCGTTTTCTCTGCAAATGTACGTCTGCGCGAATTATGTATTCATTGTTATCAGAACCAGGCTATGCTATCAAATAAGGCTACTAAGGTTCGTTCTTGCTTAAGGTATGCAAAATCTTAGTTGGCGATCAAGAACAGCAGGCGGAATTACGATATATATTGGTTAATTTATACCACGAATAAATTAATGCAATGCTTCATTTTGTGTGATTAGAACTAGAATGCAATGAATTTCAACTTTATGTCTTTTTTATTGTGTCTCACACGCAACATTATGCACTTCGAATTCTTCGTCGAAAATTTGACTTTTATTTGATACGTTCTGTTTTGTTCAACCATTTGTCCAATCATTTATCTTTTAATTTATTACTCTTATATTTAATTTGCAATGAAAATGCTTATAAAAACAAAACACTTATAATTATAGAAGTGTGATGAATAAACTTAAATTAATAGAATGTTAGTCTTTCTTTTAAAAAAATAATTAAAAAGACCCTGTCTTATATTATGGCTATTCTCGACATGTTTAACTAAAGTATTTGATTACATTCATCGTGCAATTTTTTTTTCGTATCTTCAAGACTTCTTGTTCCACCCTCCTGCTCGGCATATATTTTCCTTTTTTCTCCACATTTGCTTCTGATTTATTCTGGTAATTTATTAAAGAAACATTTTCCTTAGTATATATAACAGTAACGGACAAAAAAATTTAGTTTAGAGCGTACAAATATATGTTTATGTCTCGTACAATTTTCAGTTATGAATGAGTAGATCTTTTCTTAGTAGTAGTCTTTTCTTTTATGATTTCCATAATTGAATTTTTTGCGAATAAGTTTTCAAATGTAGGAGCATTGAATTCTTCGAATAATTATTGTTCGTATTTTATAATTGCATCTATCTAAATTAATATTATTTTCTACATTTTTTTTATTTATTTTTTATTAGTATCTATAACAAAATTTGTACATAATGTATTTATAAATTATATTATATTAAGGTATTAACCATATTTTTACTTTTGTTTTAAATTTATTTATTTCTGTTATTTTTTGTTTGAGTTGGTAGAGCGTTGTATAGTTTTGTCGCATTGGATTTCATATTTCTTTGTCCAAAAGATGTTTTCAAACTGGCTGTAGCTAGAATATTTTGGTTTATTGCCCTGGTTGTGTATCTATGTTGGACAGTGGAGTATTCTGATATGTTTTTTTTTTAAATTTTAAATAAAATATTTTTTGCATAAAGTTTTTGTATGTTGTATGTGTTGCTTTGAAACAATTCTTCTGTCGGAGTTCTAACCGGTAATTTCAAAATTGTCTTTAGTACTCCTTTTTGGGCTATATTGAGTCGCTCTGTGTGAGTGCTCAAAGCAGACCCCCATCCAGTTATCCCGTACTCTATTTGTGATTGACATAAAGCGTAGTACACTTTCTTAATGTCGTTTATGTTGAGGATGTTACGGATGGCTCTAAAGAAGTAAATGTGCCTAATGAATGTAAAAGTAATGTATAAATGTACCATTGGTAATACATATAATGTCCTGCGTACATTGTATACTTATAATTTAATGTATCACTTTTATATAAAGCCTTTTTAGGCGTAAAAATAAACAAATACGTATATCTACTGAGAGTGTTCAAACCATCTAAACTTGCCTTTCCATTCCACATTCAATACTCTTACATCAATCTTAGAATAGCTTTTTTGCTCAAATTACTCACTTATGTACGTCTGACTTCTGACAATTCCTGCTACTCTTCATTAGTTATTGCATTATTAGCTGATATTTCGATATCTTTCCAAGAATTTTCTTCAATAGTTATTACTGTATCATCCGCATAAGATATGATATTTCCAATGATTGGGAGTTGAAAATTCATTTATATTCAATATGAATAGTAAAGGGCCTAATGTGGTTCCTTGTGAAATTCCAAAATCTAAAATTTCTATATCACTTAGTTATACTACTACTCATCAGTGTTAGTATCAGAATTATTTTATGGACTATCAGCATCTCTGCCTTTGATATGTTATTACAGGTGAATGCTGCATTCAGATCTAGATCAATTATATATTGCCTACATTCACTTCTATGCCAATGTCCTTTTCCATAGAAAAATGCGAGAAAAATAAAAAAAAAACTTTCTGATTATATCCTATGTATTTGTTCATGGAATTTTTAATTTGCGTTATCAATCAAAAGAAATCTGATTCAGGAACTTTCTCCGTGCATACATCATATTAAATTTAGTCTATGTTATCGTAAACCAGTCGAATCACGCCAACTATGCTCTATTCAACAACAAACTACTTCTGTCTTGGCATGTATTCAATCATCCGAAGTGACCTACATGTATAACGTTATTCGATTTCAAAAATTGTTTATTATTAATGTGTCACTTGGAACTACGTTTCCGTTTTTCGAAACTATTTGCTTCATGATCCGTTGTTTCACGGGACCTATTACTGTAAAATAATATTCGTTTGTGTTCTGTTAAAGAGAGTTTTTAAGTGTATTGCCTTACCATTATGGCTGTTACAACTATGAAAATAATTGTAAAATCTCCATTAAAAATGTGTTTATATCCTAACTAAACTAGATTAAACGTAATGACTAATGACATAGATATTATGGAGTATCTCTTGTATTATACATATATACTTGTATATATAGGTTCCGTGTGTTTGTTTCCCCAAATCCCGGAAAGTAATCATTGGATTGACTCAAAATTTTTACAGAACGTTGCATTTTAGCAGAAGAGTGTTTCTATATATAATGATGCGCTCTGGCGTTATGAAATTTGTATAAAAAAATTACTATAGGTGGCACGCGAGTGGTTTGGAAATGTGTGTATTTCATATATTTGAGCGGAAGGGATGGAGGGTAACGAAGGAGGTGGGGTCTGCGGGAAGGGTGACTATGGAGTGGGAAGGAGGGAAAGGTGGGAGGGGGGAGGGGAACGCAGGAGGGGAAGAGGACGTGGGTGAGGAACGGGGATGGAAATGGAAATGCAGGGAGAAACAATTTATTTCTTTGAATGGCATTGCAACGCATGCCGGATACCAGCTAGTATTTATTAAAAAAATTAAAGTAATAAAATGATAAATTATTCAAATTATACACTCGTTGAACTCCTTTATGCAAATTTCTATAATAATGTAACTACAAAGTAACATGAAAAAGTATTTATTGTATCTACTGATATTTATCATATGAACTATACATTATTTTTCTTCATTATGTAAAATTTCGACTTGTATTATGTATGTAAAAGCCCTACGGCGTTAGATAGATAAATACCAGCACCGTTTTATTGTTAAATACATAATGTGTGTAGTAGGCATAATGAGGAAATCTTTAATTGGTTTCTCGGTTAAGTAAATTGCCCATGTATAAGCCAACCATATTGTAAACTGTTGATTTCCCAAAAATAAAAATAAAATAATAATTTAATAAATAAAAAGACTGTAATGATAGTAAAATATGATAATAGGTATTTACTTACATATTTAAGACTTATTTATTTTACTCAGAAAGCCCCGAGGCTTCTTTCAAGGCTTTTGCCATAATTGAGGATGCTGTGCAGGGATCTGTCTGTGGAAAGGGAGAACCCGAACCAGAAGTGCTAAAGAAAGACAAACTAACAAGTCTGTTCTGAGCCTTTTTGAATTTATTTTGCCTAATAACGAGTTGTAAAAAGGGAGCATTCTGATACTGAGAATATTAACCGTTTTAAGAGGGTATTACCAGAGAAAACCAGAAATATGTCATTTTAAATCTGCTTTTAGAAGTATTGACTCTTTTACACAAAAAAATATAAATGGATTTCGGAAGATTGTTCTTTTATCTAGCATTCGCATTTAATAAATTTTGAGAATTTTTTTTAATTTTTAGTATAATAAGGTTATTCCATAGGTCGTTGGCAGATTTGTTAAATTTTCAAAAAAAAATTTGTATTATACTACACCCATTTCAAATAATATAATCATGCAGTAAAATAAATCAATACAATACGAAACAATACGAAAATTGGTCCATTTGTGTATTTATTTGCGCACTTACAAACTAATATATTTCAGATTTTTTTAACATTCTTATTAAATTTAGACATTGTTGAAAAATGATAAATACTTATAATCAAAAAATAATTACAAAAGTAAGTACATTATTTTAATAGTTTTATTATAACACCTTTCAGCATTTTTGGATGTAGGTATAAATTTAAGCAAATTTGGGATGAAATAAAATCGATATTGAGTTATAATTTTAAAAAGCTGGTACGTAGAATAATTAATCTTTCTCATTGTAACCGCCCTGCACGATCGTAAGAACAACTTTCGACGAAATGTGAATTTTCGGCCGCTGGCTGGTTAAACGCTCTTAACGCATTTTTCCAGAGCACCTTCCATAGGAATACCGGCAAAAGAAACATATTCACACCAGTCATTATTTGTGTTCTAATTCATCATTGAAGATTGGAAATCTGCATATCAGACCAATTGCATTTTTTGCAACGATTTAATGTTTCAAGAAAATTTATGTAAATTTTAGACAAATATACCAACCTGTTTTAGAGATTAAATAATATACCAATAATTTAATGCGTGTTAAGACTAATGTACGACCTTTACCAAGCCTCATATTATAGACCGTTTGTTTATCATCATATTCGACAATCTAATAAAATTAGAGGTTTTCATTTTCCTGTTAAAAAAAAAATATATATATACATATATATATATATTTGGGAGGCGGGAATGGGTACCGCCGCCCCGGGAACCTTTATTGGATAACCAACACCTCTGCCATAGGTCACGTCAAGTGGTTCGCTACGTTTGGTGATTTAGCAGGGGTGCCCGGATTCATGGGGTGAGGTTTGTCTAGGTCTTGGAGGTGGATGACCAGGACATACTGAACCCCAGATTCCTACCCACCCCTCAAACCCTTTTCCTTCCCAGAACTCTCCTCTCCCTCCTTTCCTTAAAAAAAACCCTCCACACAGCATCCCCAAAGATGACATAGGCCCCGAGGGAAATTATTTTCCTCAGGGCCTCCTGTGGGAGCTCATGTAAAAAAAAAATATATATATATATATAATATACAATATTTGGAATACAGTGGACGATTTGTCATTTTATGTGAAACACGCCCTCTGAGATCTAACGTTCTTTTAAATGATAGTAGCAATTCATACCCGGGTTCATTAGGTGAGGTTTGTGTAGGTCTTGATGGCGGATGCGTTTTCCCACCTGCTGCGTGGCGGGCCGGATCGGACGAGACTGGTTGAGGGAGACCTTTTGATTTCTCCAGCCGGACTCTCTTGGACATCACCGGCCTCTTGGCCTTGTACCGCAGTGGGAGCAATGGATCCATACGTCCGTCACTCCGGACACATCGATTTCCAGATTCCTATCCAACCCTCATACATTTTTCCTCCCTAGAATTTCCTTTCGTTCCTTTCCCTAAAAAGACTCTCCACACAGCATCCCCAAAGATGACAAAGGCTCCGAGGGAAATTGTTTTCCTCAGGGTCTCGTGTGTGGAGCTATTGTAAAAAAAATTTGTATTTTTCAAATAACTCTACCAATGGGGTATTTCCACAAACTAGAGATTCTGTTGAAAATGTATGGAATATTTAAAGATCATTTTTCTGATTTTAATCATCCCACTAAAAATGTTTGTTTTTTTATGTTTTCATTCAATATTATTGATTTTAAAAACAGTCTAAAGTCGGGTCCAAAGCTCGTCATTTGTCTTGATAAAATCATTGACAGTCCCAAAACAAGTCAATGATTTTATCAAGTTTGTCAATGTTTCGAGTTTAGTTGTGCTTCCCGTGTTCGACGGAAAACATTTCCTAAACACTACATCCCGGGTGGAGCGGGAAGGCAGGCGGGGGTGGGGGAATTCATTTTTTTAAAGGAGCCGCGCGGTGTGGTCTTATTTATGGAAGAACAAACGGAACAAACCGAACGGCTTTTTGAGGTTACGTGTTATGTGTAATGAGCGAGCTTAAATAATCATGAGTTTAAAATATTATTACACTTACGTATAATATTGTAATAAATATATTTCATAATAAAATTATAATACCTATAATAACAAATATTAATATAATTATTCGGTATCGAGAAACGCCTGGAATATGCTCCGCGCGGGAACGTGGATGCGTAACATGTCTTTGTACAGTGCCCTTAA
The DNA here is from genome assembly GCA_917880885.1 of Limnephilus marmoratus. NCBI lineage: Eukaryota > Metazoa > Arthropoda > Insecta > Trichoptera > Limnephilidae > Limnephilus > Limnephilus marmoratus. Next base: position 20,350,754 of record OU862929.1, read on the forward strand.
AATGATTTTACACAAAAACGTAAATTTCATAAACAGCCATACATTGTTATTATTTACTTTATTATTATGTTATGTACTACTTGTCAAATTGTGTTGACCATGCCAACTTGAATTATCAGGAAAGATTTCTGACTAATATCGATTATGGCACGACCTAAAGTTACTAGAATTTAGAGCGCGTAAATATTTACGTCAAAAACAGAATAATTATAAATATTTGATATTATATTATAATTTTATTATCGAATATTTTTATTGTTATATTATATTTACGTATAATAATATTTTAAACTCGTGATTATGCCCGCTCATTGCACATAACCACAAAAGGCGGCCGTTCCGTTAATTCTCCCCACACGACCGCATTGCGCGGCATCTGTCAAAAAATGAATCGCCCACCCCCGCCTGCCTTCCCGCTTCACCCGGGATGGAGTGTTTAGGAAATGTTTTCCGTCGAACACGGGAAACACAACTAAACTCGAAACATTGACAAACTTGATAAAATCATTGACTTGTTGTGGGACTATCAACGATTTTATCAAGACAAATGACGAGCTTTGGGCCCGACTTAAAACTGACAAAATCAAAACGGCCCATGGTTTGAAAATAGGAACTTGATGTCACATGCGTCGATCAGCTGGGTCAGCATAAATTAACACTGTCAGTGAGCGTTCACGCTCATGACGTCAATCGATGACCCCGCCCCAAATTATCGTTTTGGCGGTAATTCAGAAATAGGAATCTTTGACTCGCTGTAGAAAATTAATTCGTCAACATAAAAATAAAATAAAAATTCTGTATTTAATTTTTTAAGCAATAAAAATACGTGGAAATACCCAATTGTTACAAAGCATCAAATTTGTTCTACCACAATATTTTTTAATTTCAGGTCTAAAATGGTGATCCCGAAAGGTATAAATTCTATTTGAGATTAATAAGTTAACGATTCTTTAATTGGCGTTTAGCTCGCCAATTATTTGGCGCAGAATCGGATAAAAATATAAAATGTAATGTGAATTTTTGTGTGCCTACATTATACTAAAGCCTCGATGACACACGGCTAGTTTACAAGCTATTATCTGGGAAATTCACTATCTGTTAGTTAACTCGCCCAGGTCATCGTGTCACTCGCTAACTAGCAGCAACTAGCAGATTGTTGACAATCTACGAAAAAAAGTTGAAAGGTCGTCAACTTTACTCGCCTACACGCTTGTTCCGCTTGCTCGTGATTGGTTTATTTACGTTTCCAACATGGCTTCCGATAAACAACTGATTTCGACTGTCATACATCTGAACAATTGTTCACGCAGGCGTCGTTATTCTTGTTACTGGCGCTAAAAGCGACCTCAGTTTCCTACGCTTCTGAGCGAGTGGACAGTTTTGTGTGTCATCATGACAATCTCACTCGCCGATTTTCCCGCTTTTAAACTTAGTAGATAGTAGCTTGTAAACTAGCCGTGTGTCATCGACGCTTAAGACTTATCTTGTTTATAAGAGTGACCAACTTGAATGATTTGATTTGTGTGTGGGAGGATATCACGTAAGATGGAATTGAGTTCAAAAGAATCATAAAAAATAAAATATCTAGATCATAATATTAAACCAGCACGATTTGCTAAATTATATATATGTGTGTCACTGTAATGAAATTGGGGAGATAATTTTCGTGTTGTTAGTTTCTCTTTATATTGCAGATTATTTATGAAATTTCAATGTTATAGCGAGTTGCTTGCTTTTATTCTGTTGTGTTTAATATTTTTTGTAGTTGGGAAATGTATACATTATCGTTATTTTAAAATATATGTTTATAACGTCTTGTCTTTGTGTTAAGAGTTTTTATTCCATTTTACTGTTATGTTGTGCGGTTTCGAGTTCGATTGCGATTAAGTGAAAATAAATGGATATTATATATTTGAGCAGTGAATTTTTGGCTTGGTTTGAGTTGTAAAAATAAAAATATTGAATTTAATATTATGAACCGTATAAAACTGCTTGTTATAAAACTTTAAGCGGTATGTTAACACATATGAAACAGAAAAAAACATACAGTAGATATATAAAAAAGTTAGAGAGACAACGTTTTTTTATTGTTATGTATTATTTCACATATTGTATCAGAAGCAGCATGTTTCAACAATTTTATATAATACTAGCTGGTTCCCGGCATGCGTAGCTATGCCATTTAATAAAGAAATTGTTTCTCCCTGCGTATCCTTCCTCTCCCGCGTCCCATTCTTCTCTCGCATTCCCACTCCGCCTTCTCCACCTTCCCTCTCCCCACTCCCCTCCCACCCTTCCCCCGTCCCACGAATCTCCCTCCCGAGTTCTCTTCCCTCGTCCCATGTTCCCCTCCCCCCTCCCGGGTTCCCCTACCTTCCCCCTCCCGCGAACCCCTACCCCAGTTCCCCTCCTCCCCCCCCTCTCCACATTCCATACATTCAGTCCCGGTACATTCAGTTTTCCAACAGCTCGTGTGCCACCTATTGCAATTTTTTATACAAATTTAATAATGCCAGAGCTCACCAGTAGATACAAACCTTGTCCTGACAATAACGAACACCAAAAAAAAGAATTATCCAATTTGGTGCAGTCGTTTGGAAGTTATGCGCGTACATACATTTCGGCGATTCATTTTTATTTATTTATAGATAGATAACACTAGAAAAACTAATTTCAGTTGCTGGAATTTCTAGAGTTCATTAAAAATTATACTTTGGGAGGCGGGTATGGGTACCGCCGCTCCGGGAACAATTCCTTGGATAACCAACACCTCTGCCGAAGGTCACCTCAAGTGGTTCGTTACGTTTGGTGACTTAGAAGGGGTGCCCGGGTTCATGGGGTAGGTTTGTCCGGGTCTTGGCGGCGGATGCGTTTGGCCACCAGCTACAAGGCAGCTCACTCTTGGACACACTGACCCCCAGATTCCTACCAACCCCTCATACCCTTTTCATTTCCAGAACTTCCTCTCCTTCCTTTCCTAAAAAGACTCTCCACACTGCATCCTCAATGATGAGCCTCTTGTGTGGAGCTAATGTTAAAAAGGAATTACCGAGCTGCAATAAAATAAGTAGTGCAATTAAATAAAATCGTTTTGAATAATCTCAGTTTTTTTCTGAACATCACTTTTTTAAACCAAAAAACAGTTGCGAGCCTAACTAATAAATGAAAAGGTAAATATGTATACAAATAATTTCAAATCTGGTTTGTACCATCGCGAATCGTTTCTAATACATAATTTGTCGAGCCAGTTCTATAAATACCCGTTCTCATCGCAACGGTTTCCATCAAATCGAAGTTGATTACCATGGCTACTTATAGTTTTTTCTGTCGCTTAAATTATCATCCAGAATATAAAGAAAAATTTATAGAGATTGTTACTTCCACGAGAAAAAATGAGGAAAAAGTTACGGAGGATGTGTTGCGTTGTTAACTAAGGAAACATTTCACTTATTAAGGGCCATTAACCAGCCAGCGGCCGAGAATTCATTTTTCGTCGAAATATGTTCATACGATCGTACATGGCGGTTCCAATGAGAAAGATTAATTATTCTCCGTACCAGCTTTTTTAAATAATAAAATTCAATATCGATTTTATTTCATTCAAAATTTGCTTTAATTTATACCAACATTCAAAAATGCTGAAAGGCGTGATTATAAAACTATTAAAATGATGTACTTTTTATAATTGTTTTTTGATTACAAGTATTTATAATTTTTCAATAATGTCCAAGCAAAATAAGAATGCTAAAAAATCTTCAATTTAACGTATCTTAAATATATTAGTTTGTAAGACCGTACATAAATGGACAAACAGAAGTATTTTCGTCACAAAACACATGTGCGGTCTTTTTTTAAATGATTTTATTTAAAAAAAGACCCGCAAATTTCAATTTAAATTTTATTTAAACTAAAATTAAAATTCTGAAATATAGATTTCCGAGATAATTTATTGATTTATTTTACTGCATGGTTATATGATTTGAAATTTGTGTTGTACAATACAAGATCTGGTTTGAAAATTTGAAAAATCTTCCAAAGACCTACGGCAAACCCTTATTATATTATTCTTTTGAATGTAGCTATAACTTTTGGTTATCCATCATAGATAAATGAAACAATTTAACTTTGTTTGAACTATTTGAGTAAATCCGACCGGTTTCGGAACGACCGTTCCTTCTTCAGGTTTTTTCATATTTGAACCATATGGTTCAAACAAAGTTAAATGGTTCAAACAAAGTTAAATTGTTTCATTTACCTTATTATATTGTTCTCAAAATTTAAAACATACCTTTACTAGATAAAGGTCTCTCGAAATCAATTTCTAATTTTTTTGTGGAAAAGAGTCTATATTACCTCTAAAATTTCATTTAAAAATGATATATTTTTGGTTTTGTCTGGTTATTCCCTCTTGACTCCACTTCCCTTAGGGCCCACGTCATATTTGAAGATGATATGTGGATGATCTTTTTGAGGAGAGGAAGGAGTAAACATGGGTAATGAAGGTCTTGAAGAGACCTATAGTGTAGGAGGGACGAAACACAGAGGCCGTCAAATCACTCCACAGCTGAGCTGTTGAACTCAAGAATGAGTCATAGAAGCGACCCGTTCTCATGTGATAAATATCAACCGTGCACATAATTTTATTTACAAATTTTACTTTAAATAATGTCAGGAATCACTGAATATAGTAAGTCAGGTAAGTCCCTTAATATCCTGTTTATTATATAGATAAACTATATATTATATAGTTTAATACCCCCTTACTAATAAACGTGTTTTAAATTCTACGCCACTGATAAACAACCATTTGAACTACCTATAATAAATTAAATATTATGTTCATCAGTAGTGTAAAATTTAAAAAAAATGACACTCCATCCTCTCTGCCTACCCCTGGCTAATTAGTTACTTAAATGCTGTGATAGTTATAGTTATTTAAATGTTGGGCCATACACGGTTACAAGACTAACTTCATAGTGTTGCTGCGTCCTCTAATTTAAAATTCTGTCTAGTTTGAAAACATTAAAATATGTAGGTCATGTTACAAACCGGTTTGGCGGCTAACATTATGATAGATCTCGGAATAATTTTTAATTTTCCTAATTGAGCAAAATATATGCCTTTTATTCGCCATCTTAGACCGTATTTCTGTAAAGAATGCCATAGATGATTTACGTTAATTTACCACATGTGGTGGAGGCACATTAACCTTTCCACAGTCTAGAAAATCATTGCTGGATGATAGAATATTCGTATAACGTTCAAAAACAACATAACCCTAAACTTGCAAAACCCAAAATGTTAACATTAAACATCGCAATTGATAACGAATAGACTTTTTTTACATTAGCTCCACACATCTACGTCATCTTAGTCGATGCTGTGTGGTGGGTCTTTTTAAGGAGGGGAAAGAAAAAAGGTATGAGGGATGGGTAGGGGTCAGTTTATCCAGGAGTGACGAATGTATGAATCCACCCCTCCCACTGCGGTGCAAGTCGATGTTCCGAAAGGGTACGGCTGGAGAAGTTGAGGGAACTCACTCAATCACTGTCTCCCGATCCGGCCCGCCATGCAGCTGTTGGGCAGACGCATCCACCGCCAAGACCCGAACAAACCTCACTCCATGAACATTGGGAACCCTTGCTAATTCACCAAACATAGCGAACCACTTGGGGTGACCTATGGTAGAGGTGTTGGTTATCCAATAAATGGTTCCCGGGGGGGCGGAACCTATACCCGCCTCCCAAATTGAAAAAGTCTTTCTTCTGGCTCCGAACGGTTCGGTAAGTACTCTGTAAGACTCTTGTACGGCACTCTCATAAAAAGACAAATATTGCAAAAACGTACATTACGAAGATAATTATTGTATTACGCCGACCGGTCAGTGGTTGAGTGGGCATAGCGCTTGGATCCCACCCGGGCGTCGTGTGTTCGATTCCTCGGCTGGCTAAGTCCTCCAACACAAGGAACATTTTCGGCTTTCTGTGGTGGTAGTAGGAGATTTTTCAAACATTGTTGGGTTATTTGTAACCCGGGAGTGTTTGTCTTTCTTTTAACAAATAAAAATAAAAATAATGACAAGTCGAAGACGAAGGTTGGCGGCTGCAGGAAGACGAAGTCGAAGGTTATGATAGAGTCCATGATTTAAGTTAATGTAATATCATAACATACCATTCCCAAAGCTTACTTCCACCTCTGGTTTCGCACAATTGCATAATTATGCAGAGTTCACAAAAAATGCTCACTAATGAACCCTCAATTTCCGGAATCAAAATCAAGGATCGCTATCATTACTCTAGGAAGTTTTATTCATCCATTAATGTAACTAATTTGCCGATTTGCATTCACAATGGCCAAAAACTCCTTTGAAGTTCATTACTCTAAGATCTTTATCGCCAAAAAATTCTCGATGATGTCACTCGTTCGATTTTCTCAAAATTGGGCACTCGGTTTTTGCATTCTCGGCAATAGCCGAAAAGATAACGGTAATATTGCATTTTTGTGTTAAAGTGCAATAATTTAAGAGTATTTTTGCGACTTTTGTTAGCATGCATAATCGTGTCTTTTGAAACGGTAAATTTGGTTTAAAGTTTTTTGATCGCTTGACATCTATATGTCTTCCTAAAGTCTGCAGTTAGTGGCATGGTTAAGTGTATTAGTAAAGATTGAACGTTCTTAGAATTATGTTGGAATTTGCGAGGAATTTGTAGTGATGGTTAGTTATTTAAAAAAGAACATAATATCGGTACAAAACCAGTCTTGTCCTTTAAACTTTTTCACATAGCTTACTAAAATTAGATACATGCTTTTATTGTTGCAAAATTCGAGTGGTTAACGGTACTGCGCGTTTTCATCCCGCGACAAAATATCCTACGAACAAAAAATCCTTTAAACAATTGTATACTAAAACCTAACCTAACCTAACCTTATTTTACATTTGACTATTTTTGAACAATATATAGAACGCCTATATTATTTTTGTCCCATTTTACTAATTTTATTGTCTTTATAGGATGTCTGTATTATTTTTGACCCATTTTATTATTTTTGAAAAATAATTTATTGTCTTTATAGGATTTCCGTATTATTTTCGTCCCATTTTTTGTTAGGTTAAGTTAGATTAGCTTAGGTTAGGTTTTTTTTAACTATTTTTGAAAAATTATTTATTGTCTTTATAGGATGTCTGTATTATTTTTGTCCCATTTTTGTTAAGTTAGGTTAGGTTAGGTTAGATTAGGTTAGGTTAGATTTTTTACTATTTTTGAAAAGTAATTTATTGTCTTTATAGAATGTCTGTATTATTTTTGCCCCATTTTTTGTTAGGTTAGGTTAGGTTAGTTTTTAAAAATATTCAACCTGGACTTGCAGAAAAGTCAATAGATATCGCATATTAAATAAAATGGATAAAGATTTATCCAGACACTATCCAGAGAGCATTTAGTTCGGGTTTGAATCTTGCATTCATACATAAAGATAGTAACTAACTAACTAATTAACTAACCATCACGCCGTTTCCCCGCAGGGGTAGGCAGAGAGGACGGACCGCCAAACAACTCGGTCTTGGCACACACTCTTTGCCTCACTCACATTCATACATCGTCTCATACATTTTCTTCTATTATTCTGACTTTTGACATGGCCCGTCTCAAGTATCTGGTTCACTTGATCGTGCGATGTCTTCCTCGGGCGTCCCCGACTTCTTCTACCATTCACATTTGCATCATATATTCTTTTTACACTACTTTCTTCGCTCATTCGCTCTACGTGCCCAAACCATCTGAGGGTCCCTTTCTTAATTTTGCTCATTATACTTACATCAGCCTTACATTCTTTGCGGATATCCACATTTCTAACACGATCATACATGGTTTTACCACACATACGTCTCAGGGATCTCATTTCAACAGCATTCAGTTTACTTTCATCCTTCCTCTGCCAGTTCCATGCCTCACTGCCATACATCAGGGTAGGTACCAGGACTCCATTGTGGACTGCTAGCTTCGCTTTTTTTGACAGTTTTTTTTAAGACAGACTTTTTTTGAAGATAGTAGTCAATAATATATGCTTTAAGAAAAATGAAGATAGTGTGGGTGGTTCTTAGTCGAAGTATGGTACAGTTAAAAATGAACGAATTTGACATCGACACCGTGGTGCAGTGGTTAGCGCGTTTGCCCGGAAAGCAAGAGGTCCTGGGTTCGAGTCCCAGAGGTGTCAATATCTTTTTCTGATTTTTCTGTTTCCAGATTTTCGATTATGTTTCGTTTATATTGTCTTCGTTTAATTAAAAAGATATTATTTTGTTGGGGGATGTTTTGTCCGTAGGACATTTTAAGTCACGGGTTGAGAAGTCGCGGAACCGGTTCTAACAGTCCTAGTTTCCTTCTTTTTTATATGTTCTCGTACCACACCTCCTCCCACCTCTCGGATTATCCAATCGAGAGCAGCTTGAACAATCGTGAGGTCATCGCATTAAAATTAAAACCGAATAAAAATGTATATATAAATTACCCGGAGATCCAAAAACTGCATGCTTTGTAGTTATTCCGTCAAAGAATCAAGGTATAAAGAACGGCAATTACTGTTAAAGCTAACGGAGCACCGAAAAACGCAATACCGCCAATCTATTCACAACACATAACCAAAAAGAGTTTCGTTCGCTTTAAATTGACCAAATTTACCGTAAGCATTAATGCTCTTTTCAGAGCGAGCCTTGTTGTGGGCATGACGCGAATTTCTCAGAATTATCTGTCTTGAGATACGACGTAAAAATTTACGATTCGTTTTTAATGTGTGGATTTGTAGAAAGCGGAAATTTTGTATAAGAAATTAATGTTTGTATAGGTCTGCCTGCTTTCTTACAACTTAGAATCCATTATAAATATTATGGCATCTATTGAATAATATGCTCAATTATATTTTCAGTCAATATAATATTTTATCCAAGATTCGCATACCTAGGCTCCCTGATAACAAACGACAATAAAACCATAGAAGAGATCCAAAAGCGCATAGTGAATGCAAATCGCTGTTATTTCCGCCTTCAAAACCAAATAAAATCCAGACTGCTGTCCAGAAACACGAAGATATTAGTGTACAAAACACTTATCAGACCAGTACTTACGTACGCAGCTGAGAAAATGGATTTTGGCGCAGACGTTACAACAATGAGCTCTATACTTTGTTTAAGGAGCTAAACGTCGCAAAATTTATAAAACTGGGAAGACTTCGGTGGCTGGGTCATGCGGAGAGAATGACCGAGCATCAAGCACCTAAGTCCATGCTGAACTCTATACCAATAGGGCGAAGGAGTCCGGGAGGACCAAGATTAAGATGGAGCGACAACGTGCTCAAAGACATATCTATCTTGGAGCTTCTAAACTGGAGAGAGCTCGCACAAAACCGAGACGAGACTCTTGAGGAGGCTAAGACCCACCAGGGGTTGTAGAGCCAATAGTGATGATGAAGATGATAATATTTTATAGCTCTTAGTTTATGGTGGAAATAACGTTGTCCGCTGTAAATAGTAGCGTCAACTTAAAATTTCACCGTCCAAATTCAAAGTAATATAGGGTTTTTACCGGTGCAATTCAAAGTTATTGGTCTAAACAAACAATCCAGTGAACCTATTTTTTAAAAGTGTATATGTATAGGGTATTATAAAATGTTCAATATATGTTCCATATAAACATACAATCGGATATATTTATCCGAGACGCTATCTAAGTTACAAACCAGTTCTCAGAACGATTGAAACAATGAAAAATGTAGTTGCCTATAATATGGAAAAAAATAGTCGTGATACTTTCTGTGGACTTAAAGTGGGAATTTTAGATCCCTTTTTTGCTGTTATCCCTGTCTAAATACGTATCCTCTCTTCTATCAAGCCGTATTTAAAATTTCCTCTTCTTCATTCAATATCTCTTCTTTTTTAAGTCTGAACTCGACTTCTATCTTCGTAATAATATTGAAAAAAAGATACTACTAATAAATCTAAACTATAATATGAAAAAGAACAAGACATAGAAAAAAGGTAACGGTCTCAACTGGGACACGAACCCAAGATCTCTTATCTTATCGTTACCTTTTTTTATTTTTCTGTGTCTTGTTCTTTTTCATATTATCGTTTAGATTTATTAGTATTATCTTTTTCTTCAACGATTTTTCACATTGATGGGTATGACCTGCAAAGTTATTATTCCAATAAAAAATAAATATATAATTTGGGATATGTGTACCGCCGCCCCGGTAACCATTTATTGGATAACCAATACCTCTGCCATAGATCACACCAAGTGTTTCGCTACGTTTGGTCACTTAACAGGGGCGCCCGGGTGGTGGTCGTCTGGCGGTGGTTGCGTCTGCCCACCAGCTGCGTGGCAGGCCGGATCAGGAGAGAATGATTGAGGGAGTCCCTGTGACTTCTCCTGACGTACTCTCTCGGAACATCGCCTTGCATCGTAGTGGGAGGAATGTCACTCCTCGATACATTCACTCCAGATTCCGACCTCTCAAACTCTTTTCGTTCCTAGAACTTCTTCTCCTTCCTTTCCTAAAAATACTCTCTACAAAGATGATATATCCCCTGAGGGGAATTATTTTCCACAGGGCCTCTTGTGTGGATCTAATGTACAAAAAAATACTAAAGACGGCTTGTAACGCACAGTTTGTCTAAAACCTACAACTTTGACGGATAACAAATGAACTAACTAACTGTTATGCAAATTCCCATAGTGTTAAGCAGTGAGTGCGGTTAACCACAGATTTCTGCCATTTTCAGACCATTAATCTAGAATATATTATTATTTCAGCTACATAAGACACCTTCGTCAAAAAAAAAAAAATTAATACGTGAAGTGAGCAGATTTTCCTGAATGTTGTTTATGATACAATTTGCGAATTAATAAAATCACTTAGTGTGTATCAAAGATAAGAAGATTTTGCCTGATTATTAAACGGCTAAAGCCTTTTTACGGGTTATAAATAAAATATGTAATAAAATTTTATTTACATATGAGGCCAGTTTATTTGCCGTAAACAAATAATAATGTGGGCAAAGATTACAAAGTCATCGTAAAATATAAGGCCTCCGTGGACGAGGGGTAAGGAGGCTCTCCACTAGCGATACGGAGGGCGCGGGTTCAAATACCGGCGTGCGCAAGAAATTTTTGTTTTATTAATTTGTGTTATTTCACAATTTACACATTAAAATTAATTTATAGTATGTACCTACATTTGCGGCACTTTTCAGAGTGGAATATACTATAATATCGACCTGGTATCAGACCTCCATTCAGAATTGAAACTTTGCTTGAAATGGCTTCTGCCGTGTTTGGTGACCAGATCTGAATATCTAAATCTGTCAATTGTTGGCGTTATTGTGGTAAATTCACCGTAAAAACAAACAAGAAAGGCAAAGCTACAAGTATTTTTGCCAGGATCAAACCTAATCTTCAGATTTCGAATTACATAACAATATTACATAAGATTGATATATATTATTTCATGCGGCTAGAGATGTATTCATATGATATCGGCTTCTAGTGTGGTATTAAAATACCTATTTGATATGGACGACAGCGATGACATTATGGATCTGGCTTTTTATTGTGTTTAGTATTCAGAAGTCGTTTTCTCGTAACAGGGGAGTTCAAGCAATTATCTCTAACATAATATTCTTTAAAGTCACCGTGCATTTTTTTTTAAGTTTTTGTTATTGCGTTAGCGGACGGCTATACCCATCTCCAATGCCCTTAACGATATGGAGACTGTATTTAGATGTGTTTATACTTATTAAGAACAAATTACAAAATACAAAATCAGTGGATTTATTTGTTTGAGCCACGTGTATTGTTTATAAAAACAGACATGTTTCGAGAGCGATGCTCACTTCTTAGGGTTTACTTAACCCGTCTGCTTCGTTCAAGTTATTCGCACCTCACAATTCGGAAGCCTCAGTTCCGCATGTAAATTCTGAAACCGTCACTTTGGATCGAGATTGTAAAATATCTATGCAAGATAGCTTTCATATTTCCAAGACGATAAGAAGCATTATTTCATTCTCTTTCTGGTTAAAAGAAAAAATACATACGTTTGTATGAGAGGAAGAGAGATATATTGATTTTAAAATGTAAGGTCGCTCGGGACGTTTGGTCTTATGAAAGTATACCGCGATTACGTGTTTTGGGATGTATTTATTTCTAAGGAAACGTGACCAACCCAAACTACGTGACCAACTTTTTGCAATTTTTAACTCCCCCCCCTCCCCCGGTGACCAAAAACCTAAACCCCCCGCCGCTCATTTGTATCAAGCGTGGTATTTTGAAGACCCCCCCCACGTAGTATGGGTACGTTCCCTAAACAAGCAGATGGGTTAAAACTTTTATGTTTGCATTCAAAATTTTAATATTTCTAAAATTATATGTTTATTTTTAAAAGAGTATTTTTAATCTCATTTAAAAGCTGTTTTTAGGTTTCGGATACATTCAGAAATATTCCATTTGTTTGGATTTTATTACAAAGCGGAAATTTTTTAACCTTCTGACAGAATGTGACCCGAGACCTGAAGAATTTTTGCAGAATTTTGATACGTTTTTATGAAATTCTGCACACTTTCAAAATAAAAAAAAACGTTGTCCACATTTGATTTTAAAAGACGTTGCATAATGTAAAGTTTTTTTTTGGCGGGAAAAGTTAGCTACGTTTAGTAATCTCAGATATAATAATAATAATAACATTTATATAAAGGGTCATGATTAATATTCATATCCATTACACTCTGAAAAGAAATGACCAACCGTCACCACTTATAAATATCTATATAAAACACTAGCAAGTTCTCGGCGTGCGTTGTAAGGCTCGGGAAAAGAAGAAGATGGAGAGATACGAAATTAATTAACATTTACGGCAACAAAATCGATGCGAAAATTGCAAAAATTGCGAAAATGTTTAATAAAACACGACTCGTTTAAAATAGAGCAAAAATCTCGCGGGCATTATCTTAAACAGCATTTAAAGAAACACTGTGAATTTTTTCATCCATATAACTTGTAAAATAACTGAAACAAACGTGTTTATAATAATTTTTGGAACATACTTTGCGATTTTATATAATTAAAGTTTCGGCGCGGTCAAAGTCTAGATATTATATTAAAACATAACATATATTTTTTAAGAGCTTTAAAACTTACCGTGTTTAAGGGAAATATGTAATAAATCGGTGCAAATCCGGGTTGCGGGCCCTTAAGAAATTATTTCTCCCTGCGTGTCCTCCCCCATTCATCCTGTTCCCTTTCCTCTCCGGCGTCCCCTTCCCCTCACGCGTTCCCACTCCGCCTTCTCCGCCTTCTCCGCCTTCTCCGCCTTCTCCGCCTTCTCCGCCTTCTCCGCCTTCTCCGCCTTCTCCGCCTTCTCCGCCTTCTCCGCCATCTCCGCCATCTCCGCCATCTCAGCCTTCTCCACCATCCTTCTCCCCACTACCCTTTCCCGCTGCTCCCGTACCGCGCACCACTCTCCCGCATTCTCCTCCCCCAACCCGCGTTCCATACCATCAATCCCGGTACATTCAGTTTTCAAACAGCTCGCGTGCACCCTGTTGCAATTTTTTATACAAACTTCAAAATGCGAAAGCTCACCAGTATACATAGAAACCATCGCGGGCACATGCACACCAAATCCCCAGATTTTAAACGCAATCGGATGAATGGTTTAGCAACGCATAAGAAACATACAAACATACATAATAAGCAAGCAAACATACATTGATTATTATTTATATAGATAAAAAAAATTACGATTTTAAATAAATTTAACGTAGGGCCGCAGTCCTCTAATCGCCCTCCCTGATGACATATGAAACATAACCCAATAAGATGTTCGTTTGACCTTGACAATGACACCTGAAGCTATTTATTGAATATAACATTTGAAGACAGCGAGAAGCAGCAGCCGGCAGCGCTTTGACATTTAGGTCCTTGTTCTTGGGGAATATCTTTACGCTTAGAGCGATTCTTATTTATTGTTATTGAAATTTTATGCAGGCGTAGAGCACCAAGCCTTGTTGCAATTTGTTGCGGACTTTGAAAGTGATTGGATGACTAAAGACTCCGTAGTAAGTGGTTGGAAAGGGAGATATGTAAATACGAATGTTAGAGGGGGCGCGCCAATATGAAAAAAAAACAACAATTATAATTAAACGAAAATTGTGAAAATATTTAATAAAGCGTGGCCCGTTTAAAATAGAGCAAAAATCTCTAGGCAAATAAATGCCTAAAATAGCATTTAATGACACACTGTGAATTTTTTCATACATTTAACATGTAAAATAACAGAAAAAATGTTTTTAATTATTTTCGGAGCATACTCTGTGTTTTTTTTAATATCGAGGGAATTTCATATTTATTTATTTTTTTATATATAAGTTGTACATTTATTTATAACAATTACAGGCAATATAGCATAAGACGTTATAATTGTACCATTTATGCAGTGTATATGCAATGCCAAAAATCTTACAAATGCGCTATAGGACACAAAAAATAAATAATTTTTTTTATCCACCGCATTCAAAAAGCACGTAGCTCTCCCCAGAGGTGAGTTCATAAATAAATTAGTGCGGCTTGCTCTACTATATAGGAGGTTGTGATGGCGTCCTCGAGAGTGAGACTCTGGTACAACAAAATTTAATTGGGCCAGTATCTCATTATTAGATAAGTGACCGTTCATTAATTGAAAAAAATATTTAAGCAAAGCAATACCTCTACGTGTCTATATTATTATCTGTTTATTATCTATATTATTATCTGTTTCGGCTCAGCAAACGTGTAGATATTATGGTTCCATGACAGTTCATCCTGCGACAATTCATCCGGCGACAGTTCATCCTGCCGACAGTTCATCCTGCCGACAGTTCATCCCGCCGACAGTTCATCCTGCCGGCAGTTCATCCCGCCGACAATTCATCCGGCGACAATTCATCCTGACAATTCAACCTAACCTAACCTAATCTAACCTAACCTAACCTAAAAGTATAAGTATGTCGTATTTTGTTATTCACGCATGCTTCTTCGGAGAGTCGAAATTATTGTTAGTAAAAATATTTTTACAGCGAATTTCTACTCAAGATGCCTTCAGATATAAGTATATCGATTTTGGTTGTACGGCCGTATATCCTCTTTGCATACTTACGTAATAAAAATCTTCTAAATGATCAGGCAGGATGAATTGCCGCCGGATGAACTGTCGGCAGGATGAACTGTCGGCCGGATGAACTGTCGCAGGATGAACTGTCGCTGGATGAATTGTCGCAGGACGAATTGTCGGGTCACCAGATATTATCATAAAAAGTATCATATAATTTTTTAAGGAAAATATTTTATAAATCTGAAGATATTCGGAATGCTGGGTCTTAAGTCACAATGGGGTTTTTCACAACTGAGTAAAATATTTAATGATTTATTTTTGGAATATTTAATGATTTATTTTTGGAATATTTAATGATTTATTTTTGGAATATTTAATGATTTATTTAGGTTAAGTCCCCGGGTTGTCCGGACTTAAGACGTAGTTTTTTATGTCAGATGTAGACAGTGACTTTCGTTTTATTTTGAACGTCAAGTGTGCAAAATTTCACAAAGAATTTTCAAAATTTTTCTCTAAAGGTCAGAAAAAAAGGATGGGTTGGGAAGGGGTAGTTTTCGTAACTCATGCACAGTCACTTCCTATTGTTTTAAAGGTCAAGTTTACACAAGTCAACACAATTTCATCAAGAAGTATCCAAATTCTGCTTTAAGCGGGTAAAGGAAAAACGAGTGGTTTTCGAAATTTCGTGCAGCCTTCCTTTTGTTTTGAAGGTCAGGGATACAAAATTCTTCTTCTTTATTGTTATTTCCTTTATTTAACAATACAACTCCGATGATTCGAAGTTTCAATAATACTTTGGTTCATCTAGATTGCAAGTCTTGCTTATTATCGTATCATATTTACAATAATGTGTAACGTGTAACCCTAAGTGACTAGCTCAGGTATGGGGGCTCCATCGAAGCCAGAGTAAAGTTCTCCTCCCAAAAACTGGGCGTACTGTACAGGGCCCGCAGATACTTTAATAGTACACAACTGCTAACCCTATACAAATCACAAGTGCGCCCCACGGTTGAATTTGGCAGCCACCTCTGGTCTGGAGCTCCAAAATACCTAAAAAAATACCCTCGACTCTGTGCAAAAACGGGCAGTCCGTTTGATAGATTCTCCCATCTTAACAGACGGATTGCAATCTTTAGAGCACAGGTGTCGGGTGGGAATGCTGTCCTTGTTCTACCGGTATTACAATGGAAGATGCTCCGAGGAACTAGCATCATTGATCCCTTCGGCACCGGTGCATAGTCGGGAAACACGCCAAACGCGTGCCCAACATTTGCACACGGTTGACATTTGTCACATGAGAATGGGTCGTTTCTTCGACTCGTTCTTGTGTTCAACAGCTCGGCTGTGGAAAGATTTGCCGGCCTCTGTGTTTCCTCCTTCCTACAACATGGGTCTCTTCAAGACCAATGTTCATTCCTTCCTCTCCTCAAAAAAACCCTCCACACAGCATCCCAGATGACTTAGGCCCTGTGGGAAATTATTTTCCTCAGGCCCTCCTGTGTGGAGTTAATGCAAAAAAAAAAAAATCAATGTCTAACTGGACTTACCGTCCATTCTAAATAAGTCCTTCTGAAGAAGGTAAAACGTTAAGTTAAGAACTGCTAGCTTCACTATCCATTCCGTAGATATTTTTAATCTATAGAATTAAATTTAATTTTTTAGGTCACAGAATACTAAAACCCAATTAGTATTATTTTCCCATTTTCTATTGTTATTACCTTTTCTTTCATGTACAATCATATTCACCTGCTTTTCTTTTTATTCTCTTTAAAATATTTTGTGTATGTTTTATAACCTTTATGGAATATGTGGGATTGCACTATTGTCCCCACATACCTGAATAAACATTAATTATTATTATATGATAAAATTTGTTGAATATTCCACTAACAATTATTTTTCTCTTTTTTCAGGAATAAACGTAAAACAGGGCTGGCCCAAGAATTGTTTAAAACAACAATAATAAGTATGTTAAACAAATATCTGTAAAAACTTTCGAAAGTTGACTGTGATATAAAGATTGTTCTAACAATATTTCAAAAGTGTCGTTAAAAGTTTTCGTGGTTGTATAAAATATTAATGTTTTTAAATACCTTTTGACTTAAAGTGTTTGTGATTCGTTTCGACAAAACATCGAACTGGTAAGTCTCAAAATAAACATTACATTTATTTATTAGTTGTTCCAAAATTCTTAGTGTACGTTAGTTTGTGAAAAAAACGCATCCATCACTCCTCTTGGGTATTCTGTATTTACTGTGAACTTGCGGAAAATTGTTGAATAAGCAGAAAACGTCCCCTTGGGTAAAACTCATAAAGTGCTGTGGCTAGCAAACAACGCAACACATTAGCACTATTGGCTATTTGTACTACAATAGTGAACACGACCTTTTTATCCCACCAACGGGTGCCGAACTAAAAGAGAATCCAATCTGTTTTCGATTGCCGCCGATTTAACAGCTCGAGAATTGATTCGTGTGAGCTCCCCACTTATCGATAAATAATCTTGTATAAACGCAAATTATGGCGCTGAAATATTTTTTTGATAAACCTGTTAGTATAGAGTCTTGCTTATTTGATTTACATACACAATACACATTCATTCGCCCATAGTGCCACTCTAGCTATATGCTAATTAAGTGAGGGGACGAAATGTTGTTCATTTTCTTATTTTTTATGCGAGGATCAAAATTTGCGGGTTCCGAATAACCTACTAATATTTAAAAACCTTCTATAACCATTATTAGATTAGGTCTCACATTACTTTAGTTGTCTATGGGCTCTTCGGGTCACATGGTCTTGTTTCCGAGTTGTGCCGGAGGTAACCGAAGGTAGATGTTCAGGGTCATTATAATTATAGAGCTACGCAGACAAAACCTAGCTTTCAGTCAAAAAGGACATTAGTAGTTAATTTTAAATTACAATACGTCAACGAGCAGTCTAGAACTAGTAAGTCTTTCAATAAGCATCCATCATAATGCTCCACACTTCAACTACTGCTCAAGAATACTTTTCCTATGTAATGAAAGAGAACGAAATAAGTTACAAATTCTCCAAAACAGGGCAATGAGAATAATACTTCGACTAAATATATTTTCAAAAATAATTAAAATGTTAAAGGAACTAATTGGTTAACCGTGAACCAGATGCTGACCTTGAACACGATGGTATTTATCCACAAAATATTGAACAACATGTTACCAAAATACATCTCAAATAAAATTGTACACAACAAGGACATTCATAGATATAACACAAGGACGTGCAAGGAAATTAGGCTACAAAAAAAGGACAAAGCGAATACGCAGAACAGTTTACTGTACAAGGGAATGAAGTTATATAACACACTACCAGAAATTTTGAAGTCCACACCAATTGGAAAGTTCAAGGTGTATTGTAGGAGCTACATAAAACTAGAAAAAAATATAGTGATTATGAAATATTATAATTAATTAGCTGCAATATGAAATATTATAATTAATTAATATTATAATTAGAAATTTGTATACTTAAATGTACAACTTACTAAAATAAAAATTATTATTACTGAAGAATACTGGCCCATTATACAAACAATGAATGTATCTGGAGAGAACATTGGAGATTTAATAGAAATGAAGGTGAATTTAGTTAGCAGAATAAATGAATCAACGATGCCAACGCCCGGGTGAGAAATGTATCAACTCTGCTAATAACCAGTCCAAAATGAAATAACTGCTCCGACGCGACGTCATTAAATTATTCTTGACTGTATACAAAAACCTTCTGAGAATAGTTAATAATTTATGTAGATGAAAAATGGAAAGATCATATCAATCTCACTGTGGAAAGAATAAGAAAACTTATCTATGTTTTCTATAACATACAAAATATTTTAAACAAGAAAACTATCAAAATTGTCTATTATGCATTAATTCAGTCTTTATTACAGTACGGCATTATTGGGTGGGGAGGGGCCTTTAAGGCTTCCTTACAGCCCATAATTATAATTCAAAGAATAATTATAAAAACCATTCTTAGGAAACCATACGACTTCCCTACTATACAGATATTTCGGGAATTTAATGTACCATCTATTATAGAATTGTATAAGAGAAAATTCACCCCTCAGATAGCATAAGCAATAGATTTAAAACTAATGGCTTAATAGCCATCCCTATGCTTAGAACGACCACGGCTCAGCACCACTATTTGTATTTAGGTGTAAGATGGTACAATATATTATTATCCAATAACAAAATTAATATAACAGATACACTGAATTATGAATTATTCAAAAAACAAATTAAGTCCCTTAAATTGGATAATGACATATTGTACCCTTAATTTTTACCCTTTATGTAATTAATTAATTTACCCTTACTTAAACAGCAATATTTAATATTAAAAAAATTGTATTGATATTGTCCTTATATAACTATTTTTGTCTAAATTGTGTACCTACCTAAGATATTTATTTCATTAGTTTTTTTGAAAATTGTTTACATAATGAACATTATTATTATTTTTTTGCATGTAAAATACTCCTCTCATAAACACGAGCTCCTAGAGCTCAACTTATGGAGTAGTAGAATAAAACATGAATTTTGTAATCTTGCATATATTATCATTGTAATGTATAAACAAAAATCTTGAAATAAATAAATAAATATAAATTTACACTGATGCTACGTGGAAAGACATACTGGGAATGAATTTCATTGGATACACAAAATTTTGATTGGCGTTTATGAGGGTCAATTCAACATTAATTATTCCATTTGACTAGGTATAATGCATGTAATTTTGTTTAATCTAAAGTAATAAATAAGTAATCTAAATTGAAAAACAATACATACCATGTTTACTGTTCGGATTCAAGGCTAAATGTAACGATACATTTCCTATTTATGTAGAATTAAGCATTTTGGACTTCCTATGATTAACGAGCGATTTCCACGTGTAACCTTCAATACTTGATAATATCGTGTTGATGATTGGAAACCTGGATACTGAAATGGCACTTTAGTTGAACATTAGCGGCATGTTTTTTTTGTTTTGTTTTAATGGTGAATAACTTTTTGTATGAAAAGTAATTTTTGTATGGAAAATAACTTTTTGTATGGAAAATATTTTTGTATGGAAAATATTTTTGTATGGAAAAAAAATTTTGTATGGAAAATATTTTTTTGTATAGAAAATCACTTTTCATTCAAAAATATATAAAATGCTTTCGTATCGAAGATAACTTTTTGTTTGAAAATGTGTATAAAATACTTCTAAGCTAAATTTGGAAAATTCAAAACAAGACACGATAAAGTTTTTCCTGGTCCAACTCAACTAAATTAGATGATGATTTTGGGAGTCGGTGTGCGGTAGGTCATCCCAAGTGGTTCGCTACGTTTGGTGACTTAGCAGGGGGGCCCGGGTTCATGGGTTGAGGTTTGTCCAGGTCTTGGCGGCGGATGTGTCTGCCCACCAGCCGCTTGGCGGACCGGATCGAGAGGCCTTTTAACCTTTCCAGCCGGACTCTCTGGACCCATCGCCTTGCACCGCGGTTGGAGGGATGTATTCTTACGTCCGTCGCTTCTGGACGCACTGACCCTCAGATTCCTACCCACCCCTCATACCTTTTTCCTTCCCGGAACTTCCTATCTTCCCCTTCCTTAAAAAGACCCTTTACATAGCATCCCCGAAGATGCAAATAATGTAAAAAAAAATTCAAAAAAGCAGCGAACCACTTGGAACGACCTACGGTAAATGTATCAGTTATGCAATAAATGGTTCCCGGAGGCGTATTTACAAAACCTATACCGATTCAGTCGCGGTAACGACAATTTACATTTTAAATATACCTCTATATTGGTTATTTTTTATCACATTGCAAAAACAAAAATTGTTCTAAAATCTAGATAAAATAATCTTTCTGATGTGTATATTAGAAATTAATAATTTTATTTCTAAATATTTAAATTTTAATATTATTCCCATATATTGTAAATACACCTCTATATTGATAATTTTTTATCACTTTGCAAAAACAAAAATTGTTCTAAAATCTAGGTAAAATAATCTTTCCTATGTGTATATCAGAAATTAATAATTTTATTTCTAAATATTTCAATTTTGATATTGAAAATTTAAAGCGACTGTAACGCGGTAGGGATTGTAAATACGCTTCCCGGAGCGGCAGTATGTACCCCTATTTGCCGTTGTATAAAACTGATGTTGTCTAGGGTCTAGGGTCTAGGCCATATAATAGTATATTCACACTTATACTGCAGTATATTATCCTCAACGTATTATGTAAGAATCTATATTTTACTCCTGTTTACATCTGATTAACTTTTTTTATATCAAATGTGTTAAAGAAAGACGTAAGTAACATATCTACGCATTATCTACATTAGCTATCTACAAGTCATGATGCAGAACTCTGTCGTGTTTATATAACTCTTTTTACTCTCGTCTGAAAAACACCAACACGACTCGCAGCGAGCATTCCTCGTGTCTGTCGGCAGTCGGCATGGCTCGCAGCATAAATATACAAACCACCCACGCTCGCAGTTACAGTTGCCCATTGCCAGTTGCTAGTTGATGCTTGCTGGTTGCTTGTTACTATTTGCTAGTTGCCACCGCGACCACAGGAGAAAGTTTCTGAGACAAAGGAGCTATCGGCACGGCCAGAGACGATTGTAGCGGTCATCGACAATACTAAATATATGTTGATACTAGCTGCTAATGAGGCAGAGATTGCAATGCGTCTGCAATGTATCAAAATAAAATTTAAAAATACGTATAATTACAAATTGTATGAATTCTTCGACATTCAGTGTGGTTGAGACTATCATTGCGCCGATAAAAGACCACCAATCAGAATTGAAACGTTCCTTGAAATGATTTTAGTACCAACTATCATTTAAAGAGCATTAGACGATATTAGTGACTTTTCCCATCAACCTACCATTTACAATGAAATGAAAATATTTATTTTTTATTAATTTATTACTCTTTTATACGCCCATGGGGTTGTTACATTGGGTAAAAATGGTTACGATTTTTTTACATAAGGGTTAGTAATGTAATAAACAATGGTTTCATATTACACTGATTTTCATATTTGGGGTATTATGCCGTGTTGCGCTACTTCCTTATTTAGCCAATGTTTCGTACAGCTTTGTAATATCCATAATTAATTATTAAAAGGACCTTCCATTTACGCCGCTACATAAGGGGCCGAAGACCAACGGGTCTCCCGGCCAAGGGGAATCAATAAATATCGGGGAACAATTAAATATCCATCATCAGGACAAATGTGCCTGAAGTTGGACACTGTAACGATGTCCGCAACGTTGGCTAAACAAGGAGGTAGCGCAACCCGTCATAATATCCCAAAAATAAATCTCTATGATACATTTGGCCGTGAAAATCTACAATTCATAGTTTACAATGGATCTAAACATTTTCAGAAATAAAATTTTGACAGGAAAGATTTTTTTAAGCACGTTTTAAATATCAAATTTGTTATGTTGAAAACGTCAACATCATTTGTACTTCTTTACAACTCCTTGTTTAACTATGTGGGAGAGGAATTGCCAGTTTGCTTTTTGTTATTTTCTTTATAACTACACCATAAGCAGCACTTTCATGGCACACATAATTTGTTTGTGATCAGTGACTAGAGTGTCGAGCAGGTACTCTTATGTTAACTAGACTCAGGAGTTCACAACAGTCGAGCCCCGGTGATAAAACACAATGGGCCTTTTCCCATTGTGTTTTAGGACTCCGGAAATTTGGAAGCAGTTGGGACTCTTGTGCGGTATTCCTTGACTACCGCACAACTGCTTGAAGTCAGTGGGACTTACATTATGTGAAGCAACTATGCTAATGTGAAACAAATGCTCATGTCGGACAAGTCTGATGCGTCAGACTGGTTACGAAGGTTGGGGATAGAGCATTCAATCTTAGAATCTGGGTCTTCAATCTTGGAATTTCACCATATTTAGTCTAATGTCGGAAACTGCCTTTAAAATCATTAATAGTCAATTAAAACACATAGTTTTTTTTAGATTGGTGTTTGAAACACTAAACGGCGCTATACAAAGTTAACTATTTATTAATAAGGTCTGCATATCGGCGTTCAAAACTAGGATTTTTGAAATATATTTTTGTATTATTTATTTATTAACGGATTTACGTCCAATTTACAAAAAAAATTTGGGAAAATATACTTTGTAAGAATAAAGGATGGTATATAAAAGCAAAGTATATAAAAAAACAAATGAAAACAATATATTTTGCACTTTGTCAATCAATAATAGAATATGGAATAATTGTCTGGGGAGGAGCAACAAAATCAGCTATCGTTCACTTCGCGCAGAAAACGATCTAGGTAATTCTTAAAAACATAGACTAACTGATACTGACCAAAAATTCAACAGTTGTGACGTTCTAGATATACGCCAATTATACGTTAAAACTCTACTAAACTACATTTTCGACCAAAAAAACAAATTTCAACAATCTCAAAATATCACTAACAGACCAGTAAGACAATCGTACAAAAATAACATAAGAACTCCGACAGTGAATACAAGCTTTGGAAAAAGGCACCATAAATATCATGCTATTAAAGCACACAACAGTCTTACCCTTGAAAATAGAATAGAAGAAAACAAAAATAAATTCATACTCAAAATTAAAAATTGGATTAAAGAACAAAAAAGACAATATTTCCAAAATCTCATTACATAATAAGAATAAAAATAACGTATAACGTAACACACACAAATAAATATAAAACACATCATTAAAAAAATACATTTTACCTAAATTATAAATTTAAATTTTTAGTTTAAATTTAGCTTTTTTTTTATGCAGCATTATTTTTAATGTAGTATGTATAAATTTTTGTTTTATAAAATGGAGGCCTCAGCACAGGTAAGCTACCCAGTGAGGCCGACATTGCTGAATTGTATTTAAAAATGTTAGATATTATGTCAAATAAATAAATAAAGACAAAATACAGATAAACATAAGAAAATAGAAGTTATAATAGAAGTGACAAGTCAAGCCAAAACTTTGCTAAAATTTAAAATAAATATAAAATATCTTCAATTGTTTAGTGACCGACAAAAATCATTTAGGCTTATACCAAAAAAATCAAGGTCTTGACTTGAGTTGTGTAAGTAGATATAGGTACCGTATTTTATGCAAACCGACTGCATATTGTATATAAGTACGCCGGGAGGCCAAATGTCATGGAATCAGAAATTTTAAAGGCTTCTTTCAAAAGGTATACAGCCTTCTATATATCGAAGGGTGTGTTCTTCCGGGAAGACTAAAAGTTTTTGTTTAATTTAGTCTTTTCAATATTAATTCTAAATATTGTAATATTTTGTTTGATTAATACGCGTGTCTGACGTCACGAGTGCATCTCTTCACTCTCCCGGGCGTGAATAATGCAAGGCTTTAATGTGCACTTGTGTGAAAATGAAAACATGCACTTAGCGGCATGCAACCGCGTTGCGAGCACGACAAGTCTGGCGTTGCACCGCTGCACCCGGCCGCGGCGGTGAAACCTGAAAACTCCGCAGAAAAAGCGACGAGACGAGATGAAATCGTCAGTCATTCTCTGCATTCTTCTATTCTCATACAACACGCTTGTCTCTGCGCGAACTTCATCTAAAAGTATGAACGCCAAAGGAGTGTTCGTGTTGTAATCGTATAACGAGTTTACTTGGAATGCTAACCTTTATGCTTATCGGAGGTTCGATTGAAGTTGCAGTTGAATTCTAAGTTTATTGTATTCATTTATTTATAATTAATAATCATTAATTATGTTAACGGAAGACTGAACGCGGTTGGCAATAATGAAAAAATATCATATTAAACGAATCTAGTCCAAAACGGAGTTACGCATTAAACGGAGTTACGTGTTAAACGCATTCTTATAAGTAGAAGACAACCTAACCTAACCTTACCTATGACAGTTGATCTCCCAACAGTTTTCCTCCCGACATACTAATATTCAATATGCTGTCGGTTTAGGGGAAGACTTCGGTTGCTGTGTCGTGTGGAGAGAATGACCGAGCATCAAGAATGAAAGTACCTACTGAAATCAAGACCGATAGGACGAAGAAGCCTTGGAAGGCCAAGATTAAGATGGAGCGACAACGTCCTCAAAGATATAATTTACCTTGGAGGTTCTAAACTGGAGAGAGCTGGCACAAAACCGAGATGTATGTTGTAAGGCTGAGAGTAGTGGGGAGGGGTAGGAGATAGGGAAGAGTGAGGTGGGAAAGTACTTGGCCATTCAGATCTGGTCACTAAACACAGCCAATTCAAGCAATGCACCAATTCTGAATGTTGGTCTTCAACCATGGCGGTACTGAGAGTATCATCCACTATTGATATCCTTGTGAGTGTACTTTTATGAAAGTAAGCTTGCTGTCAAAAAAATATGTGCAGTTCACACGCGGTAGAAGTGAAACCTTCGGAAAATTAAAGAAGACAAGAGTGAAGAAGCTACGAAACACTGCACAAAGAGGAAACAGATATGATCTTTCACGTGTAAAATCCGTGAAGAATCTCGGTGTCGTCTTTGATCCCGAACTGATATTCTCTTGCCATATATCGCAGCTCATTCAGTCTTGCTACAAACTTCTTGGGTTCATCATCAGGACTTGTAAGTAGTTTGATAACCAAGAAGCTATGCTAGTGTTATTCGATGGCATACTGAGAAGCAAGCTGGAGTACGCGAGCGATGTTTGGTCACCGTACCACCAGAAGTACATTGATATGTTAGAGAAAATCCAGAAGAAATTCCTCAGGTATGTTTATATGCGGAAGCATGGAACCTATCCAAGGTTCATGCACCATATTGTCTGCAAAGCAATTCCTGTGAAAGCAAGTCTTGCTATTCTGTCTTTCAAAATTTGGAACAATTTCATCGAAAGTCCATTTCTTTCAAGATGCTATGATTTATATGTACCAGACCATTACAACAGAAGTCGACATCATGACTTATTTAAAGTACCGAACGGCAGAACAGACGCCTTGGCAAAGCATAGCATGACGAGGGGAGTGGTGCTGTTAAATGAAATTGCAAAACCATTTGGATGTAAGTGACTGTTCTTTATATGCCTTAAAATATTATTGAAGAGTCACTTGCCTAAATGCTGATAGGGTAACTAAACTGTACTGTAATTGGAATTATTCTGTTGTACAATAATAATAAAAAATGATAAGAGACGGGCTAAGATTTCGAGAATAATGAAATTAATTAGATCATGTAAACTGGAAAATATTTTAAAGTGAATTTCTATACAAAATGAATATAAAAGGACTAAGTACCTTTTAAAGATCATTAGAGATTATAATGATGATATTATAGTTTAAAAACAGTTGAGAAATTAAAAAAAAAGGAAACAGATAGACTACGAAGCACTGCACAAAGCGGAGAATCTTATTTTCTCGCAGGCCAAATCCTATAGATGTTTGTGTTTGACTCTTTTTAGTGTCGCTGTTTTTTGTTTCATCGAGTTTCAAATCACAACCGTGCTAACGAAGTATTCACTTCAAAAACAGTATAGATCAACCCAACCTAAACGTAACATTTATGCAAAGGCGACGGAGGTTCGATTGTAGAGTATTATGTATTTATTATGACTTAATTATATTAATTATTTTTTAATGATAATGATAGTTGGAACAAATCAGTTTTGCCGCTTATTGGTACCTTGTTATATAATACATTATGTTCCAAATATATTTAAGAAACCTTCGTTCCAAGGTCAGTATACTAAACCGTAACACATTGGAGATTGTTCAACACCAACTAGAACCGACTATACATTAGATAGGGTGTACTGCTATACACTTCAATTTGGGAGGCGGGAATGGGTAACGCCGTCCCGGGAACCATTTATTGGATAACCCACACCTCTGCTATAGGTCATTCCAAGTGGTTTGCTAGGTTTGGTGACTTAGCAGCGGTGCCCGGGTTCATGGGGTGAGGTTCGGGAGAGACTAGGAACTTGAGGGAGACATTTTAATCTCTCCAGCAGGACCCTCTCAAAACATCACCTTACCGCAGTGGGAGAGATGGATTCATATAACCCCCTGATTCCTACCCACCCCTCGTACCTTTTCCTTCCTAGAACTTCCTACCCTCCATCCCTAAAAAGACCCTGCACACAGCATTCCCTATGATGACATTGGCCCTGAGGGAAACTATTTTCCCCAAGGCCTCCCGTGTAGAGCTAATGTAGAAAAAATGAAATGAATATTACGCGTTTGGTGTGTAGGTAGAAACAAAGGTGGGGCGAAGCTGTTAGTAGATGCGATTTGCAGTAGTATCTACGGGTAAATGATCTTGTGCGCGCGGTTTCATACCGAACCTTGTGTGCCGAACATGCTAGATAATGACTAATCTATATTCTTTCTATTAATCTATGGCGAGCCACAATACAACTTTTTTTAAATCTTTTCCTACTAAGCGAGTATACAAAATAATTTTATTTATAAAAAAGAATGGTTATGTTATGTAAAGATATTGAATTTCTTAGTCCTCCTCAGTAGGCGTTCCTGTGCCGAGCCGGACTAAAGTTATTTATTTATATATTAAACTAGCTGGTCCCGGCATGCGTTGCTATGCCATTTAGTAAAGAAATTGTTTCTCCCTGCGTGTCCTTTCCCATTCATTCTGTTACCCTTCCACCTCCCATTCCTCTCTGCCTCCTCCACCTTCACTCTTCCCAGTTCACTTCCTCCCTTACCCCGTCCGCGAACCCCTCTCCCGAGTTCCCCTCCCCCCTCCGCAAACCCCCTCCCCGAGTTCCCTCCCCCCTTTCCCCCTCCCTCCCCCCCCTGTATTCCATACATACATTTATACCCGGTTCATTTAGTTTTCAAACAGCTCGCGTGCCACCTATTGCAATTTTGTTGTACAAATATCATAATGCCAGAGCTCACTTATACAAACCTTGTCCTGATAATAACGAACACAAAACAAAAAAAATTATCCAATTTAAAATATGAATGATATGAATATTCATATGAACAAACATATGAACAAAAAAAAAGAATTATCCAAGTTGGTGTAGTCGTTCGGAAGTTATGCGCGTACATGCATTTCGGCGATTCATTTTTATATATATATATATATATATATATATATATATATATATATAATAGAATAGAATAGATGAAAAAACAGACTTTGTAAAACGCCACTTTTTATTGGAATTAATATTTAACAGCCAACCAGGTTTCGCTTAGCTCTAGCTTCATCAGGGCTTATCATATCAACTGATATAATAAGCCCTTGATATACTAAGCCCTGATGAAGTAGTTAATATAATAAGCAGTTGTTATAATAACCCCTGATGAAGCTTGAGCTAAGCGAAACCTGGTTGGCTGTTAAATATTAATTCCAATAAAAAGTGGCATTTTACAAAGTGTGTTTTTTCATTTCATATATAATGTCACACCACAAAGTGCTTGCTTCCTTCGATAATATTTAATTATAGTTTATTTGTCTTCCATGTCGTTTTTAATGTCTTCATTAGGGATTTTTCGTTGACCTCTTTCAGCCATATTTTTATTCTTGATTTGTACTTATAAATTTTTTTTATAAGTTTTATTTCTTGGAGAAGGATGTTATGTAGTTTTGTTGCAAAGTAAGCGTAGTTTCTTTGTCCGAATGTGGTTTTATAACTTGGAATGTAATTTTTATTCGTACTAGTGTGATGGATATGCAGTCTAGTAAAGGATTTATTATTTTTGAATAGCTTGAATAATATATTTTTGGCACATATTCGTTGTACATTTGGTACGTCAAAGCTATTGAAAATTTCAATCAAAGGCGTTCTAATGGGTACTCTCAGTATGGTCTTTATGATTCTTCTTCTTCTTTGTGTGCCGTATCAGGTCCCCCCGACGTTGGCGATCACTCTTGAGAATGTCTCTCTGTTTTTCGCTGCCCGGAATGGCTCCTCCACACTTCTAATGCCGGTCCACTGTCGTATATTACGCAGCCAAGACATTTGTCTCCTACCAGGCCCTCGGCGACCCTCTATCTTGCCTTTCAATATTAAATGGAGCAAGTGATACTTCTCACCTCGAAGTATATGACCCAGATATGAAATTTTCCTGATTTTTATTAATGTAAGCAGTTCTCTATCTGCTCTAGCCCGCCTGAGAATTTCTGTGTTGGTGATCATGTCGGTCCATGGGACCTTGAGCATTCTCCGGTGAAGCCACATTTCAAAAGCCTCTAACCTTTTCATGGTATTTACTTTCAAGGTCCATGTTTCACATCCATACAGCAAGACCGACCACACATAACATTTTAGCATTCTCTGCCTTAGTTTTAAGCTGATATTGTCATTGCAGAAGAGGGATTTCATTCTTTATGATTCCTATTTTTATTTACATTCTAGGTTAAATAGTCGTTAATAGTTTTTATAGAAACCATTACAGGTTATCATTTATTGGTTTAGATTTTCGTGTGTGTTCTATTGAGAAACGCGCGTTTGAGCTATTTGATATGAAGAAGTAGTTATTGGTAATGGTTTATGAATTGTACGAGTATATTAAGAAAGAAGGAAGGGTTATGGTTGGATGAACGCGCGTTATGTCGGTGGTAGAACGGTGTACGTGAACGGTATTTACAATGTTCACACTGAAGAATTTGAACTGAGATATTTAATATTGTGGGGAGAGAGGGGCGAATTATGTCAGTGGGATACTAGAAACTAACGATTAACTCCGTGTAATTTTTTCAATACAGTAACATTTTTGCTGATTTAAGAATCTACTTCAAAATGGGAGCCCATTCCGCAACAACTAGGGCCAATTTATCTTTCCGTCAAAAGCGTATTTATTTATTAAACTTAAACTTTTCACGTACATGTGTGCATGCATGCACATGCACATATATTAATAAAAGAATAAGGTTATGTACATTTTTATAATCTTATGCTAATTTACTTTACTTTTCCTTTCTATTGTGTATTTTCTACTTTCCACTTTTTATTTAAATTTTTCCAATTTTTAGCACCATTTATATTTAAATCCATATGTTTACACTTGACTTTAAACTTTAAATTTCACAAAAAGTAACTATACTCCATTGGTTACCATGAAACAGGCAGCTGCCTAGTATGGTGATTCAATATATCTACTTTATGTAAATGCCACAATTATTTAACATGTATTGTATGAATAAAAAAAATAAAAAATAAAATAGATCCTGTTGATGTAGTCCATAGATTTTCCACCTTTTTTGGCCCACCGTCCATTTTATGGATATTGTTATTTCTAGCGCCCCTTAAATCTGTCGTCGTGAATCTGAAACAGCTATTGTCGTCACGATTATATTTACCATAAAGGGGGGGGGGGGGCTTGATGGGACGGGTTTCTCCGGGTTTCCTACCGCCTCCCTGAAAGTCTGAAACGCCCGCAAGGGGGCGTCATTTTTACATTTTAACTTATATTTCTATTACTTAACTTTCTTAAAGAAGGTACATATTTATTTTCACCAGGAACTAAGCTACATGCTCAGATTCCTTTATACAGTAAACAATTCTGTGTTTTCGTTTTATTCATTATTATGTAGTTTGTCTCTACAGTATTAATGTAGAGACTACTGTAACAGTAGGATGTGTAAAAAGTAAATTGTTTAAATCTATATAGATAAAAATTAAAACGTTATTGAAAATTATTTGTTTTACTCTCATTATCTCTATTCCTTAAGTAACACGTTGTAGAAAAACACGACAGCTCTGACGATTGACACGATAGTTCAGTAGTTAGATTAGACCTCGGCGAAGGTAAGGTCCAGGTCACGCCGACTGCCTTCTTTGTGTTTTTCAAAAAAAAAATCAATTTAATGAATGTTTAACGAATTTACATATTATTATTATATGCGAAGTTTATACTGTTATATTATAATTTAATCGATGGAATAATTCTCAAACCTGTTAAGTGCAATTGCATGTAAATACAATGTATGCATTTGATATAACATGTCTTTCAAGATAATTTTTCTAGTGAATGCTTAATTAATTCATTCATTTAGATTACGTAAACATAGAGCGCATTAATTCTAATGATTTAAACTGCACAGTTATATTTAATGAGATACCACACAAGAGCCCCGACTGCCCTAGGTCAGTGATGCTAAGGTACATTCAGTGTAGGAAATGTAGTGAGGCTTTGAAAAGTGTGGTGGGGAGAGGGAAATTGGAATATGGGGTTGGGAAGTAACTGGCTGTATAGAAAAGATACGAAATATAGCTAAATCTATTAAAAAAAATCCGTTCTGGATGGTGGTCGGCGGACGGCGGACGGCGCGCTGCAGCGGCAAACATAACATTTCCGCGCAACAGTTCAAACTTTCGTTCAAAATAAATAAAGGTAGCTTAGTTTAACAAAAAAAATTGAATCTTGCGAGAGCCTTGAAGGAGTAATCATCTGTTACTTATACCAGAGCGGGGAAGTGCTCCAATGCTCCCAACTGTTCGCAACCAGATGAACTATTCCATCTCCAATCACGTGACGGAGCGGACGACACTCTCAGTATCGCCCCAGTGTAAGACCAACATTCAGAATTGAAACGATACTTGAAATGGCTCCAGCCGCATTTGGTGACCAGATTTGAATAGTACTTCCCCACCCTCCTCTTCCCCTTCTTACTACTTTTCGGACTCATAACTTACCCTAAGTCGGAATGCCATAGTCTCATTGGCTCCAGACTATGGGAGCAGTCGGGACAACCTGGGAGCAGTTGGACAGTACGGAATTCACGTAAAACAAAAACTGCATAAAATATTAGTAGTTTTCTTCTTAAATAGTACAAATGAAACCTGTAAAAAATAATTGAAAACATTTTAAAAAATTTTTATAGCTTACCTCAGAATCGAACAAGCCCCAATCTCCCCGTTTTTAGTTACGCTAACGAACTGCATCGCTAATTACGCTTATTTGGTATTTTGGGCTACACTACCACAGTCGGTTTAGTCGTTCCACTACACTTGGAGCGGGGCGGGCCGGGTGTTGAACCCGAGACTAGCACTCGCAACCAACCGGTTAACCCACTAAATAATATACCACTTCTCAGCACGTGATTTCATTCTTTTTTTCTTTTTTTTAAAGTCTTTTATCTCTTGTGATGACTTGTGATGAATTTCTATTTTTTCTTTGAGATTGGCCAGTAAGCGATTAAGATCAATCTATGGAAATAATTGATTGTCAAAATGCAATCAACGAACTCAAAAAAAAACAATTCCTAATAAAATGAAAGTATCGCTTCTGTGGAAAAAAGTGGAAAGACGGGATTAACTAATAACTATCGCACCATTTCTCCGAAGGGTTAGGCAGAGTGGATGATTCGCCAAATAACTAGGTCTTGGCACACACTTCTTGCTTCATT
This sequence comes from Limnephilus marmoratus, assembly GCA_917880885.1. NCBI lineage: Eukaryota > Metazoa > Arthropoda > Insecta > Trichoptera > Limnephilidae > Limnephilus > Limnephilus marmoratus. The sequence continues at coordinate 20,383,305 of OU862929.1, forward strand.
CGCTTTCATAAATCGTCTTATATACACCTTTCTGTTATTCTGACATAGATTATTTGATCATATCACACAAGTATTAGATCTTGCCACATCTTTTCGCGCGACCCAGACTTCTTCTGCCATGAAAAAGATGGAGATAAACTGTAATTTTTTTTATTGGCGTGAAAAGGTCAAATATATTATTACGTCTAAAGATGTATTTTATATGTTTGTTTTAGACATCGCTCTATTTACTATCCGATTGTTTCTGAGTTTTAACAATGTTTTTTTTTGCGATTTGTAAAGATTGAAAAAACATAACCACAGAAAAACAAACGTGACCAGTACGATGGATACTGTATCGCTTCCCGAAACGTTGCCTTTTTTTTTTTACAGTGAATACCGCACAAGAATCTCAACTGCTCCCGTTTGGAGCCAGTGAGACTATGGCATTCCCAATTGGGGTATGTTGTGAGGCTGAAGGTAGTGGGGAGGGGAAGGAGGTGGGGAAGAGGAAGGTTGGGAAGTACCTGGCTATTCAGATCTGGTCACCAAACACTGCTAAAGCCATTTTTAAGCAACGTTTCAATTCTGAATGGTGGTCTTACACCAGGGCGATACTGATAGTATCTTCCACTCTGGAACGTGCCGCAAATATACTATATATTATTTTTAAATAACACAAATTAATCAAATAAAATTTATTTGCGCATGCCGGGTTTGAACCCGCGACCTCCGGATTGTGAGTCAAGAGTCTTACCCACTGGACTACGGAGGCCGTCAAAAAAGGATATAACAACATGGCATAATACCCTAAAAATAAATCACCAAAGTTTTTGGTTAGTTGATTTTTCGAATGCAAATGATATATCTAGCTGCAAAAAGTTGCGTTTACCTGGAAATTTCTTACAGAAATAACGGTTTTTTTATTTTTTTTATACGAATACCGCACAAGAGTCCCAACCCAAAATACCAACTGCTCCCGTCTGAATTCAGTGAGACTATGGCATCCCCAATTGGAGTATGTTGTGAGGCTGAAGGTAGTGGGGAGGGGAGGGAGATGGGGAAGAGGAAGGTGGGGAACTACCTGGCTATTCAGATCTTGTCACCAAACACAAACACGGCTAGTGCCATTTCAAGCAACGTTTCAATTCTGAATGGTGGTCTTACACCAGGGCGATACTGAGAGTATCTTCCACTCTGGAACGTGCCGCTAATTTACTTTATATTATTTTAAATGAATAATTTGTGAATTAACACAAACTAATCAAATAAAATTTATTTGCCACGCCGGGATTCGATCCCGCGACCTTCGGTGTGCGAGTCAATAGCCTTACCGCTGGACTACGCCGGCCGTCAAAACGGTGACCGGACAACCCAGAATCAACTAAAATTATGTCTTACACTTTTGTTATTCGACGAACATCCTTTCTGGGAAAACTTAGAAATATTTTGTGTAAGTAAATAAGTAGGTATACCACATTTTCTCTAAACCGACTGCATATTGTGTATAAGTATGCCGGGAGACCAGCTGCCCGGAGATCAACTGTCATATGTTTGGCTAGGTGACGTTAGGTTACGTTAGGTTACTTTAGGTTAGGTTGTCTTCTGCTTAACCCGTCTAATCACAGGAGACCCAAGTTGTCCCAAAACATCATATGCCGTTATAATAACAGGAGACCGAGATTGTCCCAGAGCAACAGTGCATTATTAAAAGTTAGATATCTCTCTTCCTGTCATGCGAATATTTGTGATTTCTTTTATGTTAGAAACGGAATGAAATAATGCTTCTCATTGTCTCAGAATTATATGATCTAGGTTTTTCAGATATTTTACAAACCCGATCAAATGTGATGGTTTAATTTATCGCCAATTTGTGACGAATCACACATTTAATTTTAAAATAAAATTGTATGAAAGTGATAAAAAGTGAGGTGACAGTTTTATTACAAATTTTATTTAGAAAAGGAATCTGTATTTTAAATTTTAAGTTTATTCTATTTTAATTACTTTAATTCGAATATTCGCAGGTATGCATTTTTTAGCCAATTTAAATTTCCAATATTAAAATTTTAATATTTAGAAACAAAAACGTTGATTTCTAATAAACAAACCGGAAAGATTATTTTATCTAAATTTTAGAACAGTTTTTGTTTTTGCAAAAGCGTTAAAAAAAACAATTAATTGGAACATTTAAAATGCATGGGAAGAACCAGGAATTTTGCGCGCAAACCTTGATAGGCAAAATTTGACAGAAAATTATTTTCTTATTATTCGAAGGGTTAATATGTTCCTCACTTGACAACAAGCGCTTACAGATGTAATGGTCCGCCACCCTTGGCTTTTGACACCAATTGTGATGAACCCTACCTAGCTGATTTACTTTTCTAAGCTTCTACCTCGTAGTTTAAATCTCGTAGCTCCTGTCTCGTAGCCACGCTCATAATTCTACCCTTATGTCCTACTGATCACACCACTAGGTATGATGGCCTGACTCAACCCTCCTTTCGGTTTATTTCTACCTCAGGCTCGTGATTTCTAAACCCCTATACCTTATAATCTAGCTAAACCTACCCTATCTTCTTAAATCCCTGCGATTTTCTCACAGTAATCAAGATTTAAGATTTTTAGTTCACATTATTTCTATAATCTGCGTTGTGTATATTTTTGTTTTAGATTTTACATCTGTTTGCATACTTAATATGCACACATATGTAGAGAAGATAATGTATTACGTGTGGTAACCCATAGATTCTTTTAGAGAAAGGGTGAGAATCTTCCGATTTATTAATTATTATTATTTGAGTATCTTTTACCGAGTTTGATAAACTAACCCCACCTTAGACTTTGTGTCTATTTGATTTCCGTAGGAATTTAGTGTGTTTATTTAATTCTTCCTATCACCGCTGATACATCGATAACATAAACAACAGTTAACAAATTACATCATTTCAAAATAAAAAAAAAACCTTATCTTACCAGTGTAGAATGTTCATATTCGAGAGTCCGGTTTTCTCGACTGGAGTTCTTGTCTGCAGCTTCCCCTAACATAATGTGTTTGTAGTCATAGTTAGTGTTATTGGTTAGTATTCGCAAAATTGTTGAAAGAGCAGGAATGGATGGATATGGGGAGGGGGATAATATGTTTGCTGAAAAGTCGGCTCCTCCGCTAACCAAGTGAAAACCGATGAACAACAATTACAAACTCGAATTCTCCCAGTACGTTTGCTAGGCTTGTCCTTAGATCCGAGTTTTACTCTCTTCGACGAGCGTCTCATGCTATGAAAGGGGCCCTTCACGCCAGCAGGGGGAATACCAAGTCTTCATGCCGTTTTTCTGTCCCACTCCGACTTCCGACGCCTCCGGGTTGAATTTAACTCTACTGAGTCTAGAAGGGGTATTTCATGTCTTCCCTTATCATGTCTCTATCCGTTGAATGTGGCGTAAGCTTGTGACAGGCAGATCCTTCCTCCCACGTGACCGACCCAGCGTTACACTCCACCTCTGACTAGCTGACATAAAACTCACCTCGTGAACCTTATGTTTGCTTTCAGGTTTGACAAGAACTTCCGGTATGCGAATAACCTGTAGCTTTAATGCCGCGTCTGCGTATTGTCCGCACACGTCCTTCCTCTTCCCCGTATGCCCCACCTCGACAATACCGCCACAAGATCAAAGCTCTCTCCGTTCGGGAAAGGTTGACACTTACATTTCCGGATGGCTCATAAACACATACCGTAGCCTTGAAACTTACGTTCGAGAAAAGTTAGGATTCAGGACTGTATGAGTATTTGAACACCAGTGTTTTTTAAATGAGGTCACTAGCTCCTCGTGTATTAGGTTTTAGGATTATGGGTATTTATGGGTTCTTGGATACCTACTTGCTATAAGAAAGATTTAAAAATGAGATAAATCAAGTTGTCATTGAATCAATGACCTCCTGAATAATTGTGATGAGCTCTCTTAGAGTTTGAAGCTAGTCGCAGTACTTTACTTTGCGAAAATTTTGCATGCTAAAACAATGCTACCTATTGGCGATCGCTCTAGTACAGATAAGTCGTTTAAATTGAGTGAATTTAACGTCGGTTTTACTTTCACATATTGGGCGAAGTTTCCGTCGTAAGCTATGATTGATAAACCTGCCCCTTGACTTTTGTGCTTTTGTTTTGTTTATTCGTTGATGGAATCTAGGTGACCATGTCATTGAACTCTAATCGAAATTTTAGATACACAATCGAAGGTCATATAACATACCCTAATCTCGTCGGTGAAAGGATTCGGTAGGTATTAGTTATACCTATAAATTTGCTATTTCCATTGATTTAAGCGTTACGTATTTCATTTCTCATGGTTTTTTGTTTATTTAATTTATGTGTTGTCGTCAATTATTTTCCCTCGTCTTATCATTGTCTTTATTTGTAATTTTAGAATATGGAACGTATTGCACTGCACTTTCCCTAACATTTCTGGAATAAATTATTATTATTATTATTCAAGTACGCCAATGTAATTACCTAGAGTGATTAAGAGGCACGCTCCTATCACATCTCGTAATACCTAATTAAATTGTGCCAATAGTTAATTAACTCCGATGAACGAAAGACCGATATTAAATAGGTACATCATTTTTATGGTTTGTTTGTTTACTCTTCACACAGACGACCTTCGGTATACTGACCTACTTTGGAGATTGTTTATTTCTACGGTCATTGTCCTTTTGAAGCACGATTCATCGTTTAACTAATTATTTCTTATTTATTTGACCTAGATTTGCTTAAACACTGATCATTTAAATAGGTACCTTGCTAACCTAGAGGTATCTGGATGACCTAGTTTCAACTAAGGTATAATTTGCTTGACCTACATAGTTCTGAGAAATATAGGTATTTCGGTTACGAATCGAACTGATATCTTACGTCGCATTCCTTATACGCGCTTAAATAAACATTACACCTACCTAACTAAAACAAGTACTTGTATGACCTAATTTATAAGTAGGTATTTGTTTGTTTGACCTAATTTTGAGACGCTTGTATACTCCCGCACACGAAATATAGAATAAAGAGCTTCCACGATAGTCATTTATTTCGTTCTACGCGCCTCGATTCGTTTTATATGAGTTATAATAAATTAGCGTATTTACCTAACTGAAGTAAATACCTACATATGTATCCTAACTCTAAAGCAGGTATTTCCTGTTTGACCCACTTTCGAGCAAGTGAAAATTGTTATTAGTGTGTTAGTGACAAACTTCAAAGGTCCGATTGATTTATTGGTGATGCACGCTCGTCCCTTTCTTCTTTGTCTCTGAAAATAATTAATAATTGGTTTTATCTTACCGCCCTCGATCGATTACAATTTTTCCCAGTCGGAACTTTCATAACTTCGACATTGTGATCGAGGTTTTCCTTTTTTTTCGTTTCCTAGCTAATGGATTCCTATCGGCCCTTTTTGAGAAAAGACTCTGATGATGAAAAAAACTCTTCAAATATCTGTCTATTTAAAATTCACTTCGGTATTTCGCTTAGTTCCTCAACCTCGTATTAATTACTGTTTTATTTCATTCACCTTCGAGAGGTGATTCATCAAATAACAAATCAGATGTTTAATTTTATTGTCCGGAATTAGGTAAATTATTATTTATTCTCAATATTTTAATATCACTTTAGAATTAATAACCGTAGATACGCACGTTTTCCAAGTGTACGAATTATTATCACTACTGTTTATTACAATTTCGTTATTCAATTCACAAAGGATTTTTAACCGCTTTATTATTGAACCACTGTAGTTTAAACGTGACTCGAACAATTCGTTATTGTTATTTATTTTACATATGTCATGTTATTTAAAGTAAGGTTAAAGTTTTAATTATTATATCACCTATAGTTAATTTTAAAATCGCGTGTTATATTTTCTTTTATCCGGTAATTTGATTTATTTTAAGACACTGGATTTTTGTTAAATGTTATAAAACCACTAAATATAAGTTGTAAGAAAGAACCCCGAATGTCATTTAATCCTTATTTACTGACTTTAAACACTTTCATTATAAAACACCCGAACTTTCACGAAGTATTATTTAGGCACTTTTCCGGACTCTCCGTTGATCGTCTTTGAAATTTTTATTCCTCAATTTTAAAGGGAAAATAAAACACTGAATTTACTATTTTTTTGCAAACACTTGTAGACATTTTTCAACTCTACTAGAAGCACTAGTTTACTAGTCTTCTTCGCGCACCTTTACATTTTTCTTGATCGCGCACTTCCCGTTATTTCATCCGAACTCTCCCTCAATCTCCCAACGAATTCCCCTTCTTTATCAAACCATGGTCTTTTAAAGACCTTTTAGAGCTCTCCTTTCATAGGAAAATCACTCCTGACCGCCCAGACTTTCATAGGAAAAAGGACCAAATTCGGTTCCTCCGTATGTGACCTTTTGTCAAATCTCTGTTAATCTTCTATCTCATGTCTTAGAACCAAATTAGTTTAGTGTCTCTCTCTCGTAAAAAATCACATAAATTTTCTCATTGACAGGTATTTATTTTAAAAATTTCATGTACTTGCTCGTAATTCATTTTTTAATGCCTACCCCATAAAAGTAATGTTTTTATTTTAGAGTAAATATTCGTATTTAACTTGTATAATTTTGTTTAGGTCGTTTCGTGTTAATGATACCCTTAATTGCTTGAAATCATGTTCTATAATTTTATTTGGATAAAGTCATATCAACAAAGTGATAGCCAACCTTTTTTCTCTAGTCAAACGGTTAGCGATTCCTTCGACGGTTCTCACGCATTTCCCAGTGTCAGGCTACGTTAAGCATCTTTTCCTGTGATTTGATTTAATTGTAGAGTGACCAAAATGTACCGTGGCCTTTGATATGCAATATTTTCAATATCCTGTTTATCGTGAATAGTGTTGTCAGATCAGAGTAATCCTTATATCGGTACCTATTAAAGTCAATTTAAGTAGTTCCAATCAGTTTTCTTTTGAGATATTTGGCTCTAATAACTTCGTTTCACCATTCCATTTCCATATCAATAGATTTTCCCACTTTTTCAGGTTATTATATTCAGTTTGTGAAAATTTTCGAGATTCTACCCGTTTTTTGTGATCATTCCAGATCGGTTTTAATTAAATCGACCCCTGGGACCATTCATGTTACGTTTTCCGTGCCCTTATTGATGATTTTTCATTTACTTATTTTCAACATTTCCGCCTAAGATTTTCTTGTTTCCATTTGAAACGTTAGGTGCCCAAAACCTGCAGTTCTCGATCGCGCCTTAAATAAACACGACCCGGGTCAATAATCCTTCAACTCTTTGTCTTTAGTTCTGTTTACTATTCCGTTCGTTGAACTTTCGTTCCTGTGGGAAAGAATTCAAGGCCGCTCAATCTGATCAAAGCCCACTAAAACGATACACGCCTATAATTTCTCTGATTGGTTCAAATTATTTTTAATCGCCTTATCTACTCCCTCATTGGCAGAATCCAAACTTCCTTTGTCCTCGAGATAGCTATAAAATGGGGGTTCCCTCGCTCCAGTCTCTATGCAGATTTCTGTATAGTTCCCAACTGCTCGGACAGATGTCGCTGAATGTACCATTTTCTCTACATAATATTTAGAGGAAAAAATTTTTTTCTTGTAGGCTTCTCGTAGGTTGAAGGTTGGCATTCATCACACAGATGGCGTCCGATGATGATTATGATATCAATAATTCATCGCTAATTAAATTACGGAAACCATTTCCATCACGACTGAAATAAATTTCAATGTAATCAAGAACGAAACGGTAGGAAGCGAACAAGCCATTAAAGATTGCCTTAAAGATTCAAAGCATTCCCATTCATAATTAAAAAATATATATATGGCACTATCGACGGATGACATTTATATTATAATATGCACACATAAATTCAGCTGTTAGCGCTCATTAATGAGATGCATTTAAAAAAATAATTGCATTACATATTGTAGGAAATTTCTAAAGGTTAGAAAAGGAAGCGTAAAACTCATTAATAGTCCAAAAGGAGGTGTAGAGTGCATGAGCAGGAACCTAAGCGATTCGTTCAGAAACTTCTTTAGGGTGTGAACATACTAAAAGTCCTGGCGTCTAGGTGGTGAGCTAGGGTGGTGCAGGGGGGGGTCCCAATTTTCGGGTTTCATTTTATATCTCGAAAACGGTGCGTCACAGAGGAAAACTTTCTAAGAATAAGTAAAAGCTCATAAAGTTATCTACAACTTTTATTTTTTACGTAATTTACGAAATCCCAGCCATGTTTGAGTTACACCCTCCACAAATGTAAATATTTTCGAAAAAAATCATTTTCTCTCATTTTTCTTCAAACATTCCTTCATTTCGTCTAAAATATTCATCATGGAAAAAGTTATTTGAAGGAAGATGTAAAGAATTTAATTTACTTTTAGAATATATATATACATATGCAAATTAATCAACCAGTAAATATTTAAAGCAATTTTGAAAATCAGGTTCTTCACCCCCCCTCCACCCCCTAGCTCACCTCTAACTATTACACATCTGCCCTGATGATGGACACTGCAACGCTGTCCGAAACGTTGGCTAAAGAAGGAGGTAGCGTAACACAGCATAATACCCCAAAAACTAATAACAATATAATTTTTGGCCGTGAAAATCTAAAATCGTATCTACTTTACTTTGTATTTTTTGAAATAGTCTTCAATAAAAACATTAAAAAACTCGTCCTAATATTTGAAAAAATCGTGGATTTTTTAGTTAATCGAACATAAAAAACAAACAAACGATTTTAAAGAAACTCAACTGAACTTATTTTGACAGTCTTTTTAGTTCCTCTCTCGGCCAACCAGTGAATGCGTGCAATAATGAGATGCATTTTAAATGCAATTAGCGTTTCGATTGTAATGCATCGACAATCTTGAAGACCAGTGTTATGTTATACATTGTAGTACTTTGTTAGAGTGCAATTTGATTTATTATTAGATGTCCGATTTTATCTCAGGTATCAGAGATCTAAAGATAGATAAACTGTGTAGGTACAACCATACTGATGAAGAATTTAATATTTTACAAGATGCGTCAAAACGTGATTTTACGATGCGATTTTTTTCTGTTTGTGTCCTTGTTTTAAAGCGAACATGGTTTCAATTGTTAACTGTTAACGATAGATTCTTGTTTTGGATGAGTGGAGCGGATGAACGGAGATAGTTCAGTCTCAACTACTTATAGGAATTTTTGAAAATTAATTAGGCCATATTTGATTTCGACTGAAGAAACGGGAGTGTGTGAGAAGAGAAATAAATATGTGTATCATTCAGAGAAATCTACATCAAGTTATTTAATTTTTATATATATTTTTTAAATAATTTTATACAAAAGTTGAAAAAAATGTGACCATACTGGAGTATCCCATTCTGAGGTCGCATTGTACACGGTTTTGTGTATGATTTATAAGTAAGTACCTACATATGTTAAAATATTACGAGATGAAAATTATAAACCAATATCTATAAAAAAGCAATACAAGATTTTTTGTTAGGTTAGGCTAGTTTTTTTTAGTATTCTTTGATATTATTTTATAATCTTTTGTATTCCTTTATATTATTACTTATTTAAAATGGTAATGCACTTATTTAAAATGGTAATGCACTTATTTAAAATGGTAATGTAAAATCGACCACCATAGCACTGGCATATGCCTAGCATGGTGGTCGAAAAATCCACAAATTATGAAACCGTCAAAGCAATAAATTAAGAAAAGTTTAAATTTTTTTTTTGCAGCATTGTACCTATATTCTTCCTTCCCGTGTCCATAATCCATATCGTAATGCTTCTTTTGAAGTCGGTTATTTTTTTAATGGTTTTTATTGCAAGGGGAAGGATATTAAATAATTTTATAGAGAAATATTGCATATTTCTTTGTACAAAAGTCGTTTGAGTTATAGGTTGGTGGAATGTATGTCGTAATGAGGATCTTGTGATCTGGCCCGAGTTTGTATGTATGAAGTTATCCTGGTTTTTTAATTCGTAAATTAGAATCTCTTCCGAATAAAATTGTTTCAGAGACATTAGACAGTTAGTGAAAGCACAGAAAATTAATTTACAGGTGAAGAAAGATAACGACGTTAGCGATCACCCTGGTAAATGGATCTCTATTTTGCTCTGCCCGGAATAGCTCCTTCACTTCTAATACCGGTCCACTCTGTACATTTTGAAGCTAAGACATTTATTTGTCTCCTACCAGTATCTCTCCTTTTTTACTTTAACTGAATTGACGTGAACAATTTAAACTATGCTGGTGTTGTTGATGTGCCAATTCAAAATATGCAATAGCAAACGAAATTTGATAAGAACAGGTTTATTTCGATTTACAACTTTTGTGGAAGAAAAACTGAAAAACTGAAAATTAGAAAATTCTATAATTTACTTCCAGTTATAACTCTCTTAGTTCTCTCTCAAAATCTCCAGGTGTACCTCAAGGCTTGCAATATGACTCATTGTTAAATGTAAAAGGCTTTGTCCTCCCCCACTTTGTTCATAAGACGAATCCATACTGAAGACGTATCGCTAATAGCTCCATTGTACCTTCTTCCTCATTCTTATAAACGGCACATGAAACCACAGATAATAGAAACGGTGGAGATGGGCCATGATCCATTATTAGTATAATGAAACATATCCTACTAATTGCTTATACACACGCGCCTCGACTTTGTTCCTTACACCAAACGCATAACTTTCATTAGCTCTTTCATTGACTTTGATAGTCCGTGCTGTTTGATCATAGCTCAGTGACAGTCGGCAAGCTTCATGCCATATCTCATTTTATTAATATCGAGTTCTGTAATTTTTTTCTACAAATTTTTGTAAAAATTTACTAAAAATGTGGTATGCGTTTTTGACGATATTTTTCACGATTGATATAATTTTTTTATTATTTAGAAAAATAATTTTATTTAAATAGACAACAGTACTTATTTGATTTTTTTAAAGATATGCTGTAGCAAATTTGAAACACATCGTAAACACAGCAAACTGTGCAAAAATGTTTGCGTCTGGACCGTTTGGACAAATATAAATACATGTTTACATTACTAATGTTTAGGAGGTAAGTTAGGTTAGGTGTGAGGTTAGGAGTTAGATTAGGTGTTATGTTAGGAGTTAGGTTAGGTGTTAGGTTAGGTTAGGAGTTAGGTTTTTATTTATTTTTATTTAATGAAAATATAAGATGAAGTAAAATTACATATAGTTAGATTAGGTTAGGAGTTATGTTCCTAATCATTCGAATATTTCGACTGCGATTACAAATGGTCGCTTACCGTTAAATTACCCTCGTATTGAATCAGTAAAGCGCGCTCAGAACCTTTATTAGAAATGGTGGTAATAACGCCAGCGAGCACGCAGCCTAGAATTAATTACCTTGGACAATTAACTGTATACGTAGTGTTGGTAGGCAGTTGGCAGTTGGCAGTTGGTAGTTGGCATTAGCAGGATCCGAGCTCCCAGACAATGGTCACGACTCTCATGTAGGGCATGCATCATTCCGGCACACGAGATCAACTCTGTCTGAGTCTGTGAGACTATACGGCAGATATGGTCGAGCAGGACCGGACTTTAAAATGTTAATTATATATGTTGATTTACTATTTCCATGACAAAACAGAACTTCTTCTTCCTTGCACTGTCCCAACCCATTGCCTAGGTAGGCTATTGGAATCGGCTCTTCTCGTTCTCAGGCTATAACTGTTTCTGTAATATTTTGGAGCATTGAGTCATGCAGGAGTCATGAGGCCTTCCTCTGGATGAGTGTCGATGAAGCTCCACAGACATTGCCTGCTTCACTGTGTGGTCTGATTGTCTCCGTCTTATGTGCCCATGCCATCTCAACTGTCGTTTCTCCAGCTTACTGTTTGTGTGACACCCAGGTTACCACGAATGCGTGGACTTTTAATGATACTCCTGCCGACCATATAAGCATTCGCATTTATTCTGTTTCGAGTTGCCTAGAGTAGGAGTTGTACATAGTTCAGCATTATCGCGCGCCTAACAATAGTCTGGTAAATCTTTCCTTTAAGTTTTATAGGCATTTTCGGGTCACAAAAAATTCCTGTTACGGATCTAAAAATAATCTATCCCACACCTATTCCATAACAAAACAGAAAAATGAAGAAAAATAATAAACAGACAATGATCCTAACCTAACTGCTATCCTAATCTAATTCCTAACCTAACATGATAACTGTTCTGAGACCTAACATTATCTAACTCCTAATCTAACCTTAATCCTAACCTAACTTATCTCCTAACCTAACTCCTAACCCTACCTAATTCCTAAGCTAACCTAATACCTAGCATATGTTTTAACCTAACCTAACTATTGAACACGGAGCTTTGTTTGACCGTGTGATGAACCAGCGGAATTAGACAAGCGAAGGAAGAAAAAGAGGGTACAATAAAAAACAAATTTATGTGTTTTTTATTGTAAATTATGGAGAGCCACAAAGTTAGTGCTTTTTACAAATATGTAAAAACAGGGTAAGTCGGCATTCCTGATTATCCCCACTCCTTCTAATCTCCGGGTAGGTACCTCGTTAAAAACCAAACACTAACTCCTGACCTAAGATAACTCCTAACATAATCTAACTAACATAGCGAATTTAGGAATCACGCGAGTGAAATCATGGCTAGACTCAAACACACTTACACTAAACATATCGAAAACAAAATTCACAACGTACAGTATAAATAGCACAGGACAGCCAAAAAATAACACAAACACCATAAAAATACACGAATGTTTAAACACCAACATCTGCGTTTGCCCTCCTCTAGAAAAAAAAGAACAAATAAAGTATCTAGGAATCATAATTGACCATAACCTTAGATGGACACACCACATCAAACAAGTCACAAATAAACTCCTCAAAACGATACACATTTTCCTAAACATAAGAAACATATACAAAATACAACAAATGAAAACAATATACTTTGCTCTATGTCGGTCTATAATAGAATTTGGAATAATTGCTTAGGGAGGAGCAACAAACTCAGCTATCGAACACCTAGAAATTGCGCAGAAAACGATCTTACAGGTAATACTTAAAAAAACATAGACTCTGATACAGACCAAATATTCAACCGTGGTGACGTAGGTACTAGACATACGACAATTATACGTTAAATCGCCACTAAATTAAATCTTTGACCAAAAAAACAATCTTCAACAAACACAAAATATTACAAACTAACACCTAACCTAACCTAACGTCTTACCTAACTAAAATCTTAGATGGGACCTACACATCAAAGGTATTACTGAAAAACTCACAAGCCTTATACATTTCTTTAAAAATCTAAGAAACGTGGTAAATAAATAGGATTTGAAAAAGGTTTACTACGCGTTATGTCATTCTCGAATTGAATATGGAATTATAGTATGGGGATCTACTACACATAAATACAAACACAACCTGAATACAATTCAAAAAGGAATCATAAAGACCATACTGAAAGTAGCTATTAGAACGCCTTCGATTGAAATTTTCAATAGCTTTGACGTATCAAATGTACAACGAACATATGCCAAAAATATATTATTATTGAAGCTCTTCAAAAACACTGAATCCTCTACTAGACCGCGTATCCATCACACTAGATCGAATAAAAATGACATAAAAAAACATTTCTAGTTATAAAACAACATTCGGACAAAGAAACTACACTTATTTTCCAAGACATACATTTATAATGAGTACAAATCAAGAATAAAGACATGGCTAAAAGAGGTCAACGAAAACACTCTAATGAAGACACTAAAAACGATATAGAAGACAAATAAGCTATAATTATACAATTTTAGTCCGCCTCGGCACAGGAACCCCTAGTGAGGAGGACTAAGAAATACAATATCTTTACCTAACATAACCATTATATTTTGTATACTTATAGAATTATTTTATATATTCGATTAAATAAAAATAAATAAATAAAAACTCCGAACCTAATCTAACTCCTGACCGAACTCTTAATCTAACTCTACTCCTAATGTAATCTAACTTCTATCGTGTTCTATTTTATCCGGTTAGCTATTAAGTTTAAATTTTCCAAGCCCCTTCTGTTCATTGTCGCCACTCTTGATACAATCAGACTGGTAATAAAGAACCCACAATTATGCAGAAGGTCCGGACTCGACCTACCACTGTTTGTGATTTATGCGCTACTGAGACCTGTTAAAAGGATGCGCAAGTCGTTACCTTTACCTCTGCAGGAATACATTATAAGTGCCTACACAGTTACACAGTGCAAATCCGCCATCGCTGATCTGCAGATTCCCACGGTACAGTTATATACCTGGCTCTTAAATAATATGCATAATTACAGCGAGATGAATCTTTAGAGGAATATTTATAGGTGTATATTTGAATATCGCGCTGTATCGTCTAGGTCTAGAGAAATACAGCAATAGAATGTCATACATTCCACGTTTGTTTTGAATTAATTTTGTAAATTATGTCTTTGTGCTTTGAAGGCTGTTGTTTCATTTTTACTGTTTAGTTAATGTACTGTCCTTCAATCGAAGTGATTGGGATTACTTGATGGGTCCGGGAATTTCCAATAAAGCTTGTAAAAAGGTTGTTTGTAAAAAATAGTTTGTAAAAAATACAAGTTACTTTATTGAAGTGAAACCGTTGTGATTTGAAACTTGATGAAACTGAAACGACACTAAAAAGAGACAAACACATACATGTACAGGATATAGCCTGCGAGAGAATAAAATAGAATGAAACCTTACCGCATTGGCCGCTTTGATTAAGAGTTCACTTTTCAAGGCTCCTATTGGTTGAGATTGCGTGTTATTTTTATTATAAGTTATTGTGAAGGTTTCACTTCTACCGCGTGTCAATTGAACTCGATTTTTTTAACAAGATTGGAAAGAGGAAAGTGGGGAAGTACCCACATGGCTAAAGCAATTTCAATCAAAGTTTCAATTCTGAACAATGGTCTTATACCAGAGCTATACTGAGAGTGTTTTCCACTCAGAAACGCGCCGTACTAGGTACATAGAGTATATATTATTTTAAATGCATAATTTGTGAAAACGCAAATCAATCAAATAAAATTTACTTACACCAGGATTTGGGCGACCTTCAGATTGTTCAGCAATTGAGAGCCTTTCCTCTCGACCACGGAGGACGTCCATACTTACTTTTATGTTGCTTGTGTTATGTTTGTAAATTAAGGCCCGGCCTCTCGCATTTCTACCGATTTATTACATATTTTCCTAAAACACTTTAAAAAGCAATATGTTATTTTTGAAGATGATTAGGTAGGTACTATAAATTCCCCACGATGAAACGGCAATGATATGAAATTCCCTCGATAGGAAAAAATCGCAAAGTATTTTTTTTTTTACATGAGCTCCACACAGGAGGCCCTGAGGAAAATAATTTCCATCTTTGGGGATGCTGTGTGGAGGGTTTTTTTACGGAAGGGAAGGAAAGGAGAGTTCTGGGAAGGAAAAGGGTTTAAGGGGTGGGTTGGAATCTAGGTTTCAGTATGTCCTGGTCATCCGCCTCCAAGACCTAGACAAACCTCACCCCATAAACCCGGGCACCCTTGCTAAATCACCAAACGTAGCGAACCACTTGGGGTGACCTATGGCAGAGGTGTTGGTTATCCAATAAAGGTTCCCGGGGCGGCGGTACCCATTCCCGCCTCCCAAATTGAGTATGCTCTGAAAATGATTATAAACCCGGTTTTTTTCAGTTATTTTACAAGTTATGTGTATGAAAAATTCACAGTGTGCTGTAAATGCCGTTTAAACATTCCCTACGAGATTTTTGCTCTATTTTTAACGAGTCGTGTTTTATTAAACATTTTCCCAATTTTCGCTTAAATATTATCGTTTTAATATCAGCGCACTCCCTCTAACATTCGTATTTACATATCCCTCCTTCTTCTACTTTTTGAGCGGGTACAACCAGGCCTTAATGTTTTTTTTAACACGTAAAAAAGTATTTTTTAAATGCATGTAGAAAAAATCGAAAGAAAAAGAAGAATAAAAAATATAGTAAAATTGACTTATTTTTTACAGTTCGACAGATAAGTCTAGTTATCAATGTTGTGTTCATTTTTTGTATTCTATTTTCGTCTTCTCTGTACAAAGCCAGTCATTGTCGCGATTGAGTTTCTTCTCAACCTCGTTTTGTCGATTAATTTTCTACGTATTGTGAAATTCTGTCGGGATTGAAAAAATTAAAGACACAATACAGTCATTAGGTTGTTCTCAATAGACTCTCTCTTCGATATGTTGTGCTTAAAATTGGGAATTTTTTTATTAGTTTTTCTAATTCACTGACTCATACAGTGTTTGTAATAGCCAACACGGTAGCCTAATCGATGTTATTGGACGGATTTAAAATCAACCTTATGAAATTGAGTCTATTTTTGGACCTAGATAATTTCAATAATGTATTTTGTATTCTTGAATGATGAAGTGATATTTTGATAGATATCTAAAGAGGGCTCAGGCTTACATGCGTTTCACACAATGTTTTTTTTTTCATATCGATCCCAATGTAGAAACAACATCATAATATAAACAATCTTTTCTTTACGATCTTAGTTTTCATTCTTACAATTGCAGTCAGATAGAGTAGCAGGCAAGGATATTTTTTTAAGGATATTAAGAGATATGCCATTCGCAGTTTTTAATAGGTGGGACTGCGCTTCCGGGTGTCGCCGATATTATTTACGAAGTAACGAATAAACTAAATGAACGAATAATCTTAATACATACAACAAATCCTGGTTAGTTACATCATTTATCACTAAAGAATGGCTGGACCGATTTTTATTATCTTTGATTGGTTGGATTTAAACATATAATACTGCCCGTCTTTCTTATGCACTAAATTACAACAATAAAAAATGAGAGAAACGATGAACGTATGTCTGCACCCCTCCAAAGGATAAACACAATAATTAGAATAAATCTCACACGTATAAAGAAAATGAAACGCAATTCCCGTAAGTAAGTGGAAAAAAATCACAAAACACATAAATCCGTACACAACGCCGTCTCTGTGAATAACAAAAAAAAACATGGACAGTTGCGCATCGATAATTGCTTCATTGCGTAATTTTTAACTTAATTTTAAAATATGAATTTAATTCAGCTAATGAGTTAGCACAGCAGTTATTGATTCTGAGGCGGTACAAACTTCGCCGGGTCAGCTAGTTAACGAATAAACTAAACAAACGTTAAACTAAATGAACGAATTCTTTGCGTATTCAAACTATATTGTTAACCAATACTAATGCAAACCTTTAAAAAATCAACGAAATTAACAAATTCTTTTCTCTTTCTAAACTACTCCGATTAGGTAGTAGTCCGCCGACAGTCGCGCGGACATAATATCATACCTCTTGTATTTGAATATCTTTGGTGCCAGGTCATGCGGAAAAAAATCCTCAGGGCTTGTGCTATCTTTGAGGCTGCTATTTTAAGTCTTTTTATGGAAATGAAGGAAAAGAAGTTCTGGGAATGAAAAAGGTATGAGGTGTGGGTAGGAATCTGGGGGTCAATGTGTCCACGAATGACGGATGTACGGGTGTATGGACGGATGTATGGACGGGTCGAGAGACTCCGGCTGGGTTAGGTCTCTCTCAACCAGTCTCTCCCGATCTGGCATTTGAAGTAAAAATATAGGTGACCAATTTATCAACAATTATTACAAGCAATAATTATCAGCCTGAAACACTCATCCACATTGAAAAATCTTCCGAGAAAAGATACATGACGCCAACGGGACTTGAACCCGTGTCCTCTCGATTGCCGGTCGATTGCTCTGACCACTGAGCTATGGCGGCTTATCTCGTACCCGCCAAATGATTCAATATATGCTAGTGTTTCATTTAACAATTACTGCTTATTATATTTTTTCCACCTGAAAACAACCAACTTTATTTTTGCGAGAGAAACATTGTAAGTGTTAAATCCCTCGCTAGGTGGCGTCGAGACAAATTATGTCTTCATTTTATTGGGGAAATACTTAAACTTGTCAAATATTAATTATTATTTTTAATTGTAAAACTAACGTTTTTAAGACAAGATTTTTTATGCATAGCACAAAGGGTAACAATTATTACAAGCAATAATTATCAGCCTGAAACACTCATCCACATTGAAAAATCTTCCGAGAAAAGATACATGACGCCAACGGGACTTGAACCCGTGTCCTCTCGATTGCCGGTCGATTGCTCTGACCACTGAGCTATGGCGGCTTATCTCGTACCCGCCAAATGATTCAATGTTTCTCTCGCAAAAATAAAGTTGGTTGTTTTCAGGTGGAAAAAATATAATAAGCAGTAATTGTTAAATGAAACACTAGCATATATTGAACATTTGGCGGGTACGAGATAAGCCGCCATAGCTCAGTGGTCAGAGCAATCGACCGGCAATCGAGAGGACACGGGTTCAAGTCCCGTTGGCGTCATGTATCTTTTCTCGGAAGATTTTTCAATGTGGATGAGTGTTTCAGGCTGATAATTATTGCTTGTAATAATTGTTACCCTTTTTGCTATGCATAAAAAATCTTGTCTTAAAAACGTTAGTTTTACAATTAAAAATAATAATTAATATTTGACAAGTTTAAGTATTTCCCCAATAAAATGAAGACATAATTTGTCTCGACGCCACCTAGCGAGGGATTTAACACTTACAATGTTTCTCTCGCAAAAATAAAGTTGGTTGTTTTCAGGTGGAAAAAATATAATAAGCAGTAATTGTTAAATGAAACACTAGCATATATTGAATCATTTGGCGGGTACGAGATAAGCCGCCATAGCTCAGTGGTCAGAGCAATCGACCGGCAATCGAGAGGACACGGGTTCAAGTCCCGTTGGCGTCATGTATCTTTTCTCGGAAGATTTTTCAATGTGGATGAGTGTTTCAGGCTGATAATTATTGCTTGTAATAATTGTTACCCTTTGTGCTATGCATAAAAAATCTTGTCTTAAAAACGTTAGTTTTACAATTAAAAATAATAATTAATATTTGACAAGTTTAAGTATTTCCCCAATAAAATGAAGACATAATTTGTCTCGACGCCACCTAGCGAGGGATTTAACACTTACAATGTTTCTCTCGCAAAAATAAAGTTGGTTGTTTTCAGGTGGAAAAAATATAATAAGCAGTAATTGTTAAATGAAACACTAGCATATATTGAATCATTTGGCGGGTACGAGATAAGCCGCCATAGCTCAGTGGTCAGAGCAATCGACCGGCAATCGAGAGGACACGGGTTCAAGTCCCGTTGGCGTCATGTATCTTTTCTCGGAAGATTTTTCAATGTGGATGAGTGTTTCAGGCTGATAATTATTGCTTGTAATAATTGTTACCCT
Source organism: Limnephilus marmoratus (assembly GCA_917880885.1). Classification (NCBI taxonomy): domain Eukaryota; kingdom Metazoa; phylum Arthropoda; class Insecta; order Trichoptera; family Limnephilidae; genus Limnephilus; species Limnephilus marmoratus. The sequence continues at coordinate 20,402,690 of OU862929.1, forward strand.
TTGTGCTATGCATAAAAAATCTTGTCTTAAAAACGTTAGTTTTACAATTAAAAATAATAATCAATTTATCAACAGTTAAGTAGGTATATATCAAATACAAATATCGAGAAGGTAAAAATGCAGTTATATAAGTTGTCCATATTTCATAAGGTTTTACATAAAAGTTTTAATTTCCAGAAAAAAACGAATAAAAGTCTTTGCTCTATAAACTCTTTACTTAGATGTTTATTCGAACACCGTAATACTACAAAAAACTAGAAAAAATCGTACCGAACACCGAAATCTTTGTCCAAAGAGTAAAATATTTCACTTGTGGAATTCCAAATTCCACGATGATACATATTTTTTGTAATGTCCGTTATTCGGAACGGTGTTTTTTAGTTTTAATAATAATAATAGTAGGCTTCGGAATTTGATATCAAATATCTTTTTACTGGGCAGAGTTTCGATATAAAAGAACACTTTGAGAGCAGCACCCATTAACTAGATATAGGTGCCTGCTATTATCATCGATTTGTTAAGGTTGCAGAATAGTGATGAGATTGATTTTATTAAAAAAAAAATCAATTCGTGAAAATAATGTTTTTTTTACTATAATACGTCTATCTTCAAATGTCTTTAAAACTTTAAAAAAATGGTTTGACTAACCTTTATTCTCAGTGATCGAAATAAACCGCGTTACCAACCTTGCTAAGTTCCGCTTTTTAAAACTGACTTTTCTTGCACATATTAAGTATGTTAATTTATTTTAATTTTAGAAAAATGAGTGTATGTCCGTGTGTTTGTGAGTGATTACCACGAAAAGTTTATTTAATGCATTGTCCTACCAACCTTGCTAAGTTCTGATTTTTAAAACCGACTTTTCATGCACATAATATTAAGTGTGTTAATTTATTTTAATTTTAGAAAAATGCGTGTATGTCCGTGTGTTTGTGAGTGATTACCGCGAAAAGTTTATATAATGTATTGTCATTGACAACGAGTCTATTGGCAAAGTTTCAGCTCGATCGAATGTCAGGAAGTGTTTTAATTTCCACTTCAAATAAGAAAACAAAAGTGAAATTCAAATAAACGTATTAATTTATTTTGTAAATCTATCTATATCGCTCTTCTGTCTATCTTCTCTGCGTTATAATGAAGAGTATCTGTAGCGGGCGGACACCGGGCGGGCAGCGTATATTTGCTTTTTATACAAATCTTCAGTTCTTTTCCGAGAGCGATGAAATTTTGCAAACTTGACCTTCTAGACAAGAGGAAGGTCACTATAAACGAAATTAGAAAAAGCACCCTCTTCCAATTTTCCCACCCCTTAAAGCTGAATTTTGATAATTCGTCAAGAAATTTTACACACCTTGGCGTTCAAAATAAGAAAAAAAAACAATGCCGACATGTAATTCCGAAAAACTTAGCGGAAAGAGCGGGCCGGAGACTTTAAAACACCTAGTTTCATATAAATAGATTCGTTATATGTATTATGTATGAGGAATGAGAAATTTTAAGGATGGAGGGGTAATAATGGAATTCAAAAATTCCACCGATATAAAAAAAATTCAGGATGAGGTGACTGGACTGATAGGAGACAAATATGATGTGAAAATCCCACAAGAAAAAAAACCATCTGTTAAAATTATTGGCTTAGCTGAAAAATATTCTTTTGAAGAGATAGAAATAAAAATAAAACGACAAAATGAATTTATTTTTGAAGAAAACGCCAAAATAAAAGTAACATTTGTAAAAGAAACAAAAAATATAAGAAATCAAACCAGCTACACCGTATATGCTGATGTTGATGGAAAGACATACAACAAGATGTTAAAGGAACAAAAAATAAATATCGGATGGGACCGATGCAGGGTCTTTGACAATTTAAATATCATGAGATGTTTTAAATGTAATGGTTTTAATCATAAGGCTGTAGATTGCAGAAACCTAAAATCTTGCCCAAAATGCGCCAAACATCACGATTTAAAAGAGTGCACCGATGAAAATATTCAGTGTGTAAATTGTATTATGACAAATAACAGATTAGGTTTAAAAATAAATAGTAGTCACTCAGCCATGAGCAGAGAATGCCCGATTTATAAACGAAAATTGGAAGCGAAAATGAGCAGGATCTCTTTTTTATAAAAAAAGTTTACGAGAAAAATGAAATAATATACCTAAATGTACAAAGCATCATTGCACATTACGAAGAGGTCCAAATACTTTTAGAAGAGAAGAAACCATTTATGCTAATGATGAGCGAAACACATGTGACAGAAGATATTCAAGATAATGAAATAAAATTTGAAAATTATAATACCATCCGTTGTAACTCACATAGTCGACACACAGGAGGAGTGATGATTCTCTTAAGTAAGAAATACCCGTATGAAGTAATATCAAATCAGCAAATTGAAAAACTTTGTTGGATCTTAGCCATCACCATTAAAACAGGAAACAAGAAAGGTACATATACTGTTATTTATAGATCGCCAAACACAAGTAAGTGCGACTTTTTAACATATTTTCAAAAATGGTGTATGGAAAATTTACAAGACGAAAATGTAAACATTATAGCTGGAGATTTTAATATAAATGTCAAAGCAAAGGCAGACGTATACACAAAAAAATTGAAATATATTATTCAAGCTGCAGGGATGAAACAACTGGTTAAAGATTTTACACGAATTACCAAAACCTCGAAAACAGTGATTGATCTTGTAATCTCAAATAAATTCAACTTAAATATTAATATACTAGATAATCCTAAAATTACCGACCATAACATCATTCAGTTTCTATTAAATGACAGAGAAAAATACAACTCCAGCAAAGAAACAAAAGTAATAACTTTTAAAAATTACAAAAAATATGATAAAGAAATTTTCATTCAGATCTTGGAGGCTATTAATTGGAATGAAATAAATCAAATGGAATATAACAAAAAAGCGGACCAGATGATATTAAACTTAAAAAAATCTATTGATGAAGTAGTCCCAGAACAGAAGATACATAAAATAAATAATAATAAGTGGTACACAAAAGAACTACGCAAAATGCAGCACGATAGAGATACATTTTACAAAAGAGCACGCCTTACTAAAATACTATGGATTGGGATAACTACAAAAAAGCGAGAAACGAATACTCCAAAGACATAAAAAGAACGCATAATGAGTACATAAAAAATAAAATTAACTCAGAAGAAGGGGATCCCAAAAAAATTTGGAAAAGCATAAAAGAATTAGTAAATGGCGAAAACAAAGACGACATAAAAATTGTAAACTTCCCAAAAGAGATAAACGAAGAAAACATGGCTAATAGCTTTAATAAATATTTTATTGAAAGCATCACTTAAATCAACAAATTAATACCCAACATTGTTGCTAACCCCATAAATGAAAATAACGACTCAAACAAAGAATTATTGGTCTTCAGAAGAAGAAATGCAGAATATTTATTTAAAGTCTTAAATGAAATTAAATCAAAGAATAGTTCAGATGGATTAACTATTAGTATAATAAGGGATGCTTTTCCAGTAATTGGATCTACACTATTAAATATTATTAATGAGACGATTGAAGAAGGAAAATTTCCACAGTCATGGAAACAATCTACCATTATACCGGTTCCGAAGATTAAAAATACCAGAAAATGTGAAGAATTTCGACCAATCAACACCTTACCAAAATATGAGCAGATTCTTGAAGTGATAATAAAAGAACAAATTTTACAATACCTAGATAAACACAATATTCTATGCCAAGAGCAATCAGGATTCAGATCTAATAACTCGTGTGAAACAGCATTAAACGTAATTGTCGAAGAATGGAAGGAAGGAATGAATAGTAATAAATTTATCTTAGCAATATTTTTAGACTTTCAAAGGGCATTCGAAACTATAGATCGAGAAATCTTAATAAGAAAACTTAAAGAAATTGGTTTCTCATCTATAGCCATTAAATTAATAGAAGAGTATTTGAAAGACAGAAAACAGATAACAAAAATAAATAATCAATTCTCAAAACCAATGGAAAATAAATTAGGAGTACCGCAGGGATCGGTCCTTGGACCCCTATTGTTCATACTCTATATTAATGACATGGTGAAAATATTTTCAAAATGCAAAGTACGACTTTTTGCCGATGATACACTTATATACTTAATTGGAGATAACTATGAAGAACTAATAAATATTTTAAATAATGAACTAGATGATGTATCAAGATGGCTAAAAATAAATAAGCTTAAATTAAATACAAAAAAAACAAAATGTATGGTGATTGGATATAAGAAGACATCCAGTGAAAGCAAAATTAAAATTGATGGTGAAATTATTGAAAGTGTTTCTGAAATGAAATACTTAGGAGTCATATTAGATTAAAAACTAAACTTCAATAGACATGCCGAATATACCCACAAGAAAATTGGCAAAAAGATATCTTTTTTGGGAAGAATTCGGCCTAAAATTTCCAGAAAAACCGCCATCACCATTTACAATTCAATTATTGCTCCACACTTCAACTACTGTTCAAGTATCCTTTTCCTTTGTAATGAAAGAGAACAGAATAAATTTCAAATTCTCCAAAACAGAGCAATGCGAATAATACTCCGAAGAAATAGATTTTCAAAAATAATTAAAATGTTAAAGGAACTTAATTGGTTAACAGTGAAACAAATACTGACCTTGAACACGTTGATATTTATTCACAAAATATTAAACAACATGTTACCAAAATACTTCACAAATAAAATCGTATACAATAAGGACATTCACAGACATTACACAAGGACTTGCAAGGAAATAAGATTAAACAAAAAGGACAAAACGAATATGCAAAACAGTCTGCTGTACAAAGGAATTAAGTTATATAACACACTACCAGAAACTCTTAAGTCCTCACCAATTGAAAAGTTCAAGATGGATTGTAGGAGCTACATAAAACAAAAACAAAAAATTTTGTGATTTCAAAAAATTTTGTGAATTTAAAATATTATAATTAAAAAAAAACTGCAATATGAAATATTATAATCAATTAGAAATTTGTAAACTTAAATGTACAAATTACTAAAATAAAATTCAAATAAAAAAAAAAAAAAATAAAAAAATGTTACTATCGGTTCCATGACAGTTGATCCGGCGACATTTGGTCCGGCGACAGTTGATCCGGCGGACATTTGATCCGGCGACAATTGATCCAGCCTGATCTTTTAGAAGATTTTTTCTTCAAGTAAGTATGTAAAGAGGATATACGGCCGTACAACCAAAGTCGATGTATTTATATCTGAAGGCATCTTGAGTGAAAATCCGCTGTAAAAATATTTTTACTATCAATAATTTCGACTCTCCGAAGAAGCATGCGGCAATACAAAATACGACATACTTATACGTGCAGTCAGTTTAACAAAAAAATCGTAAAAGATTCTTACTTGCGTATAATTTTTTTTATCAGAAAATTACACTAGAGTTCCAACTGCTCTCAACCGTCTCGAGCCAGTGAGTGCCAATGGCATCCCCAATATTGGTATGGTGTGATACTGAGGGTAGTGGGGAGGGGAAGGAGATGTGGAAAACTTACCTGGCTATTCAGATCTAGTCACGTCATTTCAAGTAATCCGATTAAAACTACATACACTGTACACCAGATTTTAATTTTTTTTATATCAAATGAATCAAATGTCGGCCGGATCAAATGTCGCCGGACCAACTGTCGCCGGACCAAATGTCACCGGATCAAATGTCGGGTCACCGTTACTATCATATGTACTTTTTACAAAGCATATTCTTAATATACAAATATGTACAAATATTCACAAAAAACATATCACTGCCTGGATTAAAAATCAAGATATTAACTTTATAGAAAACATTATAATCCCCAACCAAACATAACAAAACTACCAAAATTATAAAATGAAATAAACTAAATAATTAAATAGTTTTCAAGTATTCACCAACTATACATAGACTTACAACTTGTATATGTGTGTATTGTAATGTATGTATATGTATGTTTATGTATATACATATTTTTCTTATTTTTTCAAATATATATATATATATCTTAATATTATCTCTCTTGAAGTTTAAAACAAAAATTAAAAACTTTCTACTACAACACATAAATACTTGTCACACTTAATCACAAACACGTAAACACCTCAGCACAGGTTCTCCTAGTGAGGTGTTCACGAAACATACAAAATTACCCATCCACAGTTTCACCTTCTCAAACCTACCTTACACCCAACATAATTAAATTTCAAAATATATTATGTAAAAATGTTTTCAAAATATATTATGTAAAAATTATAATAAATAGGTAAATACTGTAATGTATAGAAATAAATAAAATAAATAAATAAATATTTTGAAGAACTGAAAGAAACTTCTTTCCTTTAATGGTTTTTAGATAAGAATCTTCGAGATCTGAGATACCCTGAAAATAGTTAGGTTAATTTACAGATTCCTAGAGACTAATTGTGGATATAATTCACCACTGTCCAGAATGTGTAGAATGGTCAACTCAAGTCAAGACCTTGATTTTTTGGTATAAGCCTAAATGATTTTCGTGGGTCACTAAAAAATTGAAGACATTTTGTATCTATTTTTAATTTTTGCAAAGCCTTGATTTGACATGTCACTTTTATTATCACTTCTATTTTATTATTTTTAATTTATAAACTAACGTTTAAGACAAGATTTTTTATGCATAGCACAAAGGGTAACAATTATTAAAAGCAATAATTGTCAGCCTGAAACACTCATTTACATTGAAAAATCTTCCGAGAAAAGATACTTGCCGCCAACGGGACTTGAACCCGTGTCCTTCTGATTGCCGGTCTGACGCCACCTAGCGAGAGATTTAGTACTAACAATACCTCCCTCACAAAAATAAAGTTGGTTGTTTTCAGGTGGAAAAATGTAATAATCAGTAGTTGTTGAATGAAACACCAGTATATATTGAATTATTTGGCGGGTATTAGATAAGCCGCCATAGCTCAGTGGTCAGAGCATCCGACCCGCAATCAGAAGGACACGGGTTCAAGTCCCGTTGGCGGCAAGTATCTTTTCTCGGAAGATTTTACAATGTAAATAAGTGTTTCAGGCTGACAATTATTGCTTATAATAATTGTTATTTCTATTTTCTTATGTTTATCTCTGTTTTGTCTTTGCTTTCATGTACCATCCTTTATTCTAATAATGTACATTTTCCCAAATTAGGTGTTATTTCATTGTAAATTGGACGTAAGTCAGTTAATAAATAAATTCCTCTGTGCAAATTTAAAAAAAAGTATTTGCACTTATAATGTTTATGTGACGGAGGTTTACTTAAAAAGGAATCTCGCACAAGGGTCCAAACAGCTCCAAGCTGTCCGGAGCAAGTGGGACTATGGCAGCTACATTTGGGATATGTTGTGAGGCTGTGGGGAGTGGAGGGAGTGAGGAGGGGAATAAGATAGATAGAGGAAGGCTGGAAAACATTCGTTTATTCGAATCTGGGCATCAATCACTGCCAGGTCATTTGGAGCAACAACGTTTCGATTCTGATTGGTTGTCTTTCACTAGGGCGATCCTAAGAGTGTATATCCTCTTCTGAGTTCTTTCTTCACTTACGGACACTGCTCAGTGACTTTAAATTGACGTACACAAGTCCAGTTTTTTTTTAAAGTTTCCACTTGGCGACATTTTTGGGCGGTCACCAATTGGCCCAGTTTTTATTAATGAAATGTTGTTTGATGCCTTATACATTATTTGGTGAACGCCTACGTAATATGTCTATTATATTGATATTTTTAACGGTTTATACAAAGGTATCGTGTTGTGTTGGGCATGTTTTCACAGTAGTTATGTTTTTATAAAATTATATGCATTAAACATAATTTAATTTATGAGGACTATGGCATCGCCAAATGGGGTCTTTTGTGATGCTGAAGAGATTGAGGTAGCGAAGGAGATAGGAAATATAAAGGTTGGGAAGTATCTGGCTATTCAAATCTGGTCACCAATCAAGGTAACCTCACCGGGTAAGCCACCCACTGAGGCCAAAATTATTAAATTATACTATAAAATGTAAAATATTTTATCAAAATAAAGAAAGGCTAAAGCTGGGTATAATTTTAGATTTTCACGGCCAAAAATTTTATGGTTATTTCCTTTTGGGGTGTTATGCCGTGTTGCGCTACCTCCTCCTTTAGCCAACGTTTCGGACAGCGTTACCAGCTGTCCGAAACGTTGGCTAAAGGAGGAGGTAGCGCAACACGGCATAACACCCCAAAAGGAAACAACCATAAAAGGCTAAAGCTATTTAAAGAAACACTTCGAGTTAGAACGTTGGTCCTTCACCCGGGCGATACAGAAAGTATCTTCATGTAAACTTTAGGAAACTATGTCATTTCTGATACGTTTTTAGATTTTCACGGCCAAAAGTATTTTCGTTATTTGTTTTTGGGGGGTTATGCCGTGTTGCGCTACCTCCTTCTTTAGCCAACGTTTCGAACAGCGTTGCAGCGTCCATTATCAGGGCAGATTCGGCAGATCCGGTAGATGTCTTTATCTCTATCTCTCTCTGCCGGATCTGCCCTGATGATGGACACTGCAACGCTGTCCGAAATGTTATCTAAAGAAGGAGGTAGCGCAACACGGCATAACACCCCAAAAACAAATAACGAAAATATGTCATTACTATTTAGGAAATGTTTGGAAATGGAAATAGAGCAGCAAAATGAGATGGTGATGGTTGGATAAGTGCTTGGCTGTTCTGATCTGGTCAATAATTCATTCAAAGCAATGTTATGATAATTAATACTTCTGCCAACATCGTCCAAAGTTACCTATCCATCCATTATACCCTTTTACTTCTCAAAACACCCTCTCGTTCCTTTTCTTAAATACTCGTAGATCCTCCACCCTCCAACAACAACAACAACATTCTGAATGACGAGGATGTTGAAACTAATGGAAATATTTTTTCTAAGGGATTCTTGTGGAGCTAATGTAAAAAATGGCGATAGGGACCTACGTCACTTCGAGTATCGTCTGTTCTGGAACTAGATGCTCAGAGTTAACGACAATATTTTGTTCAAATGCGAAATCGACCATTCTCATCGTAGTGCATCAAACCAACTTTGTTCAGAGTCGAAGAGCTTATTGCTCTGCGCTGAGATCATCAATAATTTTCATCTATTACTGTTTCCGCGAATATTTCGAGTCTTAATATTCAAAGCATTAGCGATGGATTTCTACATAATTCAACAAAAAAAAAGATGTATTCTTTATTAAAATCTTTCCCGTATCGAATGGCAGATTGCTTCTTATTTTCCCAAACTGTAGACACGATATTGACACCCATGGAACAAGCAAGTACTATCGACTGCACAAATATTTTTACATGTTCTCTTTAAAAAAAAATGTTTGGCGAACAAGGTGTTATAATTCTAGTTCGCCACTATTTTCATTTTTTCCCGTACACACCAATCGGTTCTAATTTTGAAAATTGCAATAATTAAAATAATTTTATTTTTAAAATATTATAGTAATTGCTCACCCGGCCACGCTTTGATGTGGCTAACGGAACATAACGCTATCTACTGGATGGTTACCCAATCTTTATAACCACCGCCATCTGTTAATTTGCATACAAATCAAATCCACACCGTCCGCTTGCTAGCCCGCTCGTCCACTCTTCTTTAATTAAGTATTTCAACCAATTTACAAAAAACCTTAGTAAATTATATACCTGAACCTTTCTCATGAATCACTCTATCTATTGGTGAAAACCGCACGAAAATCCGTTCAGTAGTTTTTGAGTTTATCGCAAACAAACAGAAGCGACGGAGGACTTTAATTTATAGTATGTAGAGATTGGTAGGTTCATCGATTGTCTGTATTCGTTAATAACACTTCTAATTTTGATAATAATGACACATTTTTATAATTTGGGAGGCGGGTATGGGTACCGATGCCCTGGGAACTATTAATTGGATAACCAATATCCCTGTCATAGGTCATCCTAAGTTGTTCACTTGGTGAGTTGGAAGGGGTCATGAGGTAAGGTTTGTCTAAATCTTGGCGGCGGATGCTTGTGACCACCTATTGCGTGTCGCGTCGGATCGGGACACTGGTTGAGGGAGACCAATTGACCTCTCCAGCAGGACTCTATCGATCCATCGCCTTGCACCGTAGTCGGAGGGATGGATTAATACATTCTTCACTCCTGAACACATTGACCCCCAGATTACTACCACCCTATGTAGCTTTTTCTTTACCGGAACTTCATCTCTTTAATTTTCCTAAAAAGACCCTCCACACAGCATTCCCAAAATAGTAGGCCCTGAGGGAAGGATTTTGTTAAAATTTATGGGATTGAAATGACGTATATCAACCTTTTATACAATATTTACATTTTCTGACGCAATATTTCGACTCTTTGATTCTTGGAATTAGTTTTTCATCTTAAACTATCAGAGATGAACTTCTGCACCCTCCGGTACAGCCGCTCTACTGTGAACACTGTACAGTGTGCAGTGCTTCACTTCCCACCATCGACACAATATGTTAGTCCATCATGTCATCTCTGCATTGTATTCTAATCCAACGGAAGAAAGCAGGCCGCATAGATCATGAGATTTCCACATCACCACGCCGGGTACCGCTGCATACTAATCCACAGGTGCAGCAGAGATCTATTCATTTATACTTTATCTGATAACGTCCTTTGGCTAATTTGTCGGTGGCATCGATATACCAACTCTAGACAGACGTCTTACAAATTCGGTCGAATATTTCGGCCCTCCAATGAAACCAAACAGCGTTTCCGTCGCCAGGCTTCGAAAGCGTAATAAGATCTTGGTAGATGTCACATCACTATTGTTAAGCGTTGCACATCACTAGAGATGATTATGTTATTATCTATGAACTCTCTCTTTAAAACGCGTCTAACCTCAAAATCTGAAAAATAAAGTCATATTATAAAACAGTTAGCAGTGTTTCTTATAATAATAAAGAATAAACGAAACATGGTATCAGAAGTGAGATTTGAACAAGCATACTTTAATTAACTGAAATTATTATTGGAAAAACCAGATGTCGACGGATAACGTCAAGGATTCGTTAGTCGATTTTCATGCTTTACCAAATTTGTAAATAATGACAACGAATAATACAATATATCAATTATAGTGATGTGACAAATTTGGTCCTTGCAAACCAACAAAAGATAACAACCAATGCTTCTTACGATCTTTTGACTGCGAAACAATGCACTTTCATTTCGATAATTTTTTCCTAACCCAATTTTTGGAACCAATAATTTAGATAGTCGATGGTCGTAGAATAAAGAAGAAAACTAGAAGTGCCTTCCACACAAATTTTAAAAGAAACAAATGTTCCATTTAGCCCAATCCACCCAAAAAGGCCTCTTTCGAAAAAAAACTCGTCCAGCTGTTATCGGTGAAGTAAAAAACTGCCACTTGTATCGCAGTTTAATTTAAATTTCCCAGTGGAACATGGACTGCAAGCTACGTCACGAATTTTTAGCCAGTCACCGCTCTACTCCATTGTTGAGCTAACCTAGCTAAACGCATTTTCTACGTACCTTGCAATCCTCCAACGTTCCATCTTACTTACTCTCGCCTGAAATCGTAGATCTCCATTCCCTTTGAATTTCGAAAACACAGTTCCAAAACAAAATAAACACAATATTTAGATCAGGAAATACGCCCACAAGGCACTTCTTGTGGTATTCTTTATTCTAAGGCTGCAAGGGACTCGAATCTGCAACCTTCGAATTGCTAGTCGAGAGTCAAATTGCCTGGCCATTCAAATCTGGGCACATGGCTCAGGCCATTTTAAGCTACGTACCGTTCTGAATGGTAGCCTTTCGGGAAGGTGATAATGAGGGTTTAATGACATTTCAACCCGCGACAAAATATCCCCGACAAAATATCCTACGGACAAAACATTCCCCAACAAAACATCTACTAAAACCTTAACTTAACCTAACCTAACAAAAAAATGGGACAAACATAATTCAGACAATAAATTATTGTACAAAAATAGTAAAATGGGATAAAAATAATACAGACATCCTGTGAAGACAATATTGTTCGACAATAGTAAAATGTAAAATAAGGTTTGGTTAGGTTAGGTTAGGTTTTAGTAGATATTTTGTTGGAGGATGTTTTGTTCGTAGGATATTTTGTCGGGGGTATTTTATCGCGGGATGAAATCGCGCAGATACTGAGAATATTTACACCACTCTTAATATGGTTTGCGACTGTACGAAAGTCATTATAATATTTTTTTTGCATGTGAACATAAATTCAGAACACAAAAGTTCGCCTGTTGCGAGCGACGAATAAATCATCTCAGGGGTTTCTTCTTAATGGCCAGAGTTATGAGCATGGATAAGAAAAACAAGAGAGATGGGCCATTAACCGTTAGTAGTACAAAACCAGGCGCACAGGGGGTCGCCAACATCGCCATCAAGGGTCGCCAACATCCTTCTTCTATATTTTGTTTCTACCTGTTCACCAAACGGATAGCTCGCATTGGCTCACATGCTTTGAGAGTCCTTGCAATTTGGTTGCTCTCCGTCAATATTCGGCACTCTTCCATGCCACATATCTCTTGGTTTTTAATATGAAAAAATGTTTGTGTTAATTTACATAACTTTGCCTTATAAAATAATACAATTGTCATATTTTAAATAATTCGACGGCTTTTGAAGGACTGTAAGTTTTTTATTTTTTTATTTATTTTTTATTTATTTATTTATTTTATACATTTTACACATATAAGACAAAAAGTCCCGATAAACTACTTTTTAGCAGTTTGTCTAGCGGGTTCTTTACATTAATGATCTTATTATAGAGATTTAATAGTTACATTTTTACAGTTAAAGATATAAAATTAAATTAAATTTTTTACAGAAATATACTTAGATACATTTTTACAATTATAGATATAAGATAAAATTAAAATTTTTACAGAAATATACTTAGATAAAAGAAAAATTATGAAAACATGAATAACAATTTTAAAGCCTTTAGAATAAGTAATATGTTATTGTAAGCTAATACAAATTAATTCTTTCCGTGAGCCAAGTCTTCAGTAAGTTCACCAATTGTTTGTTTTGGGCACAGTTTTTAATTTCAACTGGAAGCATATTTAAACAACTGGGAATCATGTAATTTAACGATCTTTGCCCATACTTATTTGTATGTTTAGGTACAATTAGTCCTTCATTAAAGTTAAAACGAGTATTATGGTTATGTTCCAGCCTGTTTATATATAAAGGGTTATTTATGTGCTGAAATATAATTTTGTACCACATAATTGCTCTCACTGAAAGATTTTTGAGACTTTGATAAAAGTATGGAATATTATGCCTTTCTTTGTATAAATTTTTTTCAGTTAATAATTTAACCAATGAATTTTGCACTGATTGAACATGGTCTATATTTGTTTTACAAGAAAATCCCCAAGCTGTTATTCCATACCTTATAACAGATTCAGCTAGAGATAAATAAATTATTCGAAGTATGCAGATAGGAACAAAAACAGATGTGCAGATAGGTACACTTTAAAATTACATTAGAAGGTACATTAGAAAACTTTGGTATCTTAGGCAAGGAACTCCAACTAATGAAAAGTTATATGAGCAACAGAACCCAACGAGTTAAAATTAATCACCATACTAGTAAACCACTGCCAATTACATATGGAGTTCCACAAGGAAGCATACTAGGGCCCGTGCTATTCACTATCTACATAAATGAACTCTGTAATATGGAAATAGACGGAGAAATAATTAGTTATGCGGACGACACAGTATTACTCTTCAAATCTAAAGACTGGAACAATGTGTATAATGCAGCAGAATTATGAATCACGCGAGTGAAAACATGGTTAGACACAAACATACTTACATTAAATATATCGAAAACAAAATTCACAACGTACAGTATAAATAGTATGGGACAGCCAACAAATAAAACAAACACCATAAAAATTCACAATTGTTTAAACACCAAAAACTGCGACTGCCCTGCTATAGTAAAAACAGACCAAATAAAATATCTAGGAATCATAATTGACCATAATCTCAAATGGGCACATCATATAAATCATATCACCAATAAACTCCTCAAAACAATACATCTTTTCCTAAACATAAGAAACATATACAAACTAAAACAAATGAAAACAGTATATTTTGCACTCTGCCAATCTATAATAGAATATGGAATCATTGTTTGGGGAGGAGCAACAAACTCAGCTATTGTTCATTTGGAAACCACACAGAGAACCATCTTAAAGGTTATACTAAAAAAACACAGAATGACTGACACAGACCAAATATTCAACATGTTCGACGGACTTGATATACGACAATTATACATAAAAACACTTCTTAACTATATCTTTGACCAAAAACACAAACTCCAACAAACACAAACCATTAATAGACCAGTTAGACAAGCATACATACAAAACTTAAAAACACCGACGATAAACACAAGCTTTGGACAAAGACATCACAAATACCAGGCAATAAAAGCATTCAACCATCTTTCACTCGATTTAAAAAAAGAAGAAAACAAAAAACTTTTTACACTCAAAATTAAAAGATGGATTAAAGAACAAAAAAGGCAACTTTACAAAAAAATCACAACATAAAAAAAAAAATAAAAAAAAAAAAAAAAAACACAGACATAAACACCATTGCAATACTCACTAATATATAAAACCCTTTTAATTTCACTATTGGTTTATATGTATCTATCCTATTTATATAGTTTTATTTTATTGTTTTATTTTAGTGTTATTTTACTCTATTTTATTTTGCTCTATCTTACTTTCTTTTAATTCTTATATGTTATTATTGAGTTTCTTTTTTCTTTAGTCTTTATTTTATATGTATCTCAAATTAAAAAAATATAAATCATATCAAACTGTAAAATGAGGTCCTCAGCACGGGTAAAGCACCCAGTGAGGCCCACATTAGTCAAAAAATTTAACAAACATGTATAAATCAGGTGAATCAAATAAAAAATAAAAAATAAAAAAAAATATAACTACTACATTTCAATTCAAATTTAGATTTTTCGGAGTGGTCCGGTTTATCAACTGGACTATTCTTTCGCTATGACTATACTATATATACTATAATGGCCCTGGTAAGACCACCATTCAGAATCGAGACGTTATTTGAAATGGCTTTAACCGGGTTTGGTGACCGATCTGAATAGCCAGGTACCTCCCAACATTCCTCCTTCTCACCCCCTTCTCCTCCCCACCCCCTTCTCCTCCCCACTACCTTCAGCCTCATAACATACCCCAATTGGGGATGCCGTAGTGTCACTGGATCCAGACGGATGGGAGCAGTGATTATTGTACAGTTAAAAAAATTACGCAAAGTTAACAGTAAAGCAAAAACTATTTCCGATTAAAAAACACTTTTAGCTGTGAATATGGATTAAAAAACAAAGCACGTCTGCGATGCACATGAATAACACAAAGGTATTCGCCCATAAATACAATATGCATAAAGCTATATTTATCTGCGTTATTACGGCGATAGGAATCGGACGATAAAAAGCAATACAACATAATCTTTTGCGTAAAACATAAGAGAATTATTGTGCATTTTTTCCCTCATTAGAAGTCTTGGGCAATTAATTGAAAGAGGAATTTCACACGCGGAAAAAATGTAAGCAAAGAATTCTAGTATAGAACTTTATGCGATGTTTACCTTCCTTACTAGAATTGTGATATTTGTGGTGTATTTGTATTAATTTTATAATAACTATAATAAAAATATTATCTTCGACTAATTTTTCCATTTTATAGGCAACTGAGAATTATAAAAAAATAATTCATAATAAGAGAAACTTTCATTTAGACTTTAATAAAATGGTCAATATACAGGGTGTTAAGGGACGTACTTGACTTACTTTAACCAGTGATTCCTGATATTATTTGGAGTAAAAAATGTAAATGAAATTTTGGTCTCCGGTGACATTTTTGATGTTTGTTTTTTTTTTTCTACAAAAACATAAAAAAATGGTAGTTGTTGAACAGTTGGAGGTGGGGTAAGGGGTTCGTTGGACACCCGGCTGAGTGAACAGTGACGACATGCGGAAGAATTTTTTTTTTGTTTGGTTTTGAAGAAAAAAATTTTGAAAAAAAAAAAGTCGTCACTAAAAGTCACCGGAGACCAAAATTTCATTTACATTTTTTACTCCAATTAATGTCAGGAATCACTGGTTAAAGTAAGTCCATCGCTTAACTAACACCCTGTAAACACCCTGTATGTTCCATTTAAAAATAAAATTGAATGTATTTATCCGAGACGCTATCTAGGTTACAAACCATTTCATAGAAAGATTGTTTTCAATGAAAAGGTAGTTTCCTATAATATGGAAAAATTAGTCGAAAATAATATTGTTAATTCTAAAATTCGAAATATGGGAAAGTTAAAATACATTATAATTTAACTTTAAAAGGCATGGATCTTAGTAAGATTGATAGTAAACTAATCAGATTGATAGTGGGTGACTGAACAACTCAGAATCATGCAACTTCCACATTTGAAAAGTCATTGTGTTGTAAAAATATATAAAAATTGATTTTAGATTTTCACGGCCAAAAGTATTTTTGTTATTTGTTTTTGGGGTGTTATGCCGTGTTGCGCAACCTCCTCCTTTAGCCAACGTATCGGACAGCGTTACAGTGTCCAGTGTCCATCATCAAGGCAGATGTGTGAAACGCTGAAATCTGTAACGCTGTCCGAAACGTTGGGTAAAGGAGGAGGTAGCGCAACACGGCATAACACCCCAAAAACAAATAACAAAAATATAAAAAATTGGTTAACTAGGTTTCGATAAGTTAGGTCATGTGCTATTTTTCAGTTATTTTTTCTTGATTTTGATAATTTTTTTAAAGGGATGATGAAATTGCGTGATTCCCAATTGTCATAGAACTGCCTAATGCATGGTAAATAACTGGTTTCGCTCGAGTTTCAACACATTTTAAAAAATTGAATAATCATTTATTGAACTTGATGAATTTAAAATTTGATGAATTGTTCAAATTCTGAGAAACACCTACCTGGCTCTTAGTAGGCTAAGGATGGGAAAATTAACAATTCATACATTTTTAAAAGTTAATTTCCACGTTTTGCGTAAGTTCTATTCAAGTTCTGTTATTATAGGCCAGTTGCCTAATAAAAATGACTCAATCATTAACTGTAATGTAACTCTGAAGCCGCGACTTGGTAAAACCGTTTTCGTACGTGGAGTTTGTACACAAATCTATTTTTGTAATAGAACCGAATTAAAGCAATGCCAAAAGATGACGCCGCTTACGTTAACAGCTGGCATGAGGAGCATCTCCTGGGAGGCGTAATACAACTCGGTTTGTAAATTTGCGAACCTCTCCGGGTATGGAGAGATTGACGATAATATGATTATTATTATTGTAACTGGCAGTTGTGAATAATAATACCACGCGTTTATATATTATACATGACATCGTTGCCTGTCGCGGTTATTTTGTCCCGGTGACTAGCTGTCACTAGATCCCAGTGAATCCGGGGATCTGGCTATTTCTGGAACCAGTTACTATCGGATTTATAAAATGGTCACAAACACTCAAACTGGGCGAAGCCGAATCAAAAGCCGCCCGCAGGGCCTAGCAACAAAAACCTGCGGGTCTGCTAGTGTTCTTTTACAGTTTACTACCATAGCGCTTTTTGCCACAATATGTCACTATTTAAAATACCTCGTATTGATTTGCTGCCGATTTTGGCAAATCTTCCTTTATTTGTAAGTAGTTAAGTAGAAGATTACGATTTTATAATATTTTTTTTATAAATCCTTCGAATGTGCGATAATCGACAAAAGATATGCAAATTCATTGGCTTTATAGAACCATGATCAGTTGGTACATCTCCATATTAAAATTCGGAGGTATGATTTTGTTAAGGTGGGCGGAAAATATTCAAAATAGTCAGAGAAAAATGGTTTAAATTGCGCTGTCGCTCCATTGGCCAAAAAGTATTTACCATGGCGGACTGACGAGAATATAAAGAAAACATTAACAATGACCACCCTGTTTAATTTAAACTATGATACTGCCTAAGTCGTTTGATCAATGAATCCATAATAAACAATTTTGCAGAAACCTGTTTGATTGGGAATTTTTTTGATTGACAACTGGTCTTGATGACTGGTAAATTAGTATCTTAAATCAATTCATTTCACCTGCCTCAAAACACAATGTCCTAGAGATTTTTTTGTTACATTCCAAATCGGGAATTGCTTACTTAAAATAATAATGAGTGCATAGAAATTTATTCAAGTAGGTACCTAATTGGTTTCCAATTAAATAAATCCTTAATTAACGAATACATAGTAAGATGTAATAAAAATTATATAATAATAATAATAATTTTTATTTTAGTAATTTGTACATTTAAGTTTACAAATTTCTAATTGATTAAAATATTTCATATTCACTATATTTTTTCAAGTTTTATGTAGCTCCTACAATACATCTTGAACTTTCCAATTGGTGTGGACTTTAAAGTTTCTGGTAGTGTGTTATACAACTTCATTCCCTTGTACAGTAGACTGTTCTGCGTATTCGCTTTGTCCTTTTTTTGTAGCCTAATTTCCTTGCACGTCCTTGTGTTATATCTGTGAATGTCTTTATTGTACACAATTTTATTTGAGAAGTATTTTGGTAACGTGTTGTTCAATATTTTGTGGATAAATACCATCGTGTGCAAGGTCAGCATCTGTTTCACGGTCAACCAATTTAGTTCCTTTAACATTTTAATTATTTTTGAAAATCTGTTTCGTCGAAGAATTATTCTCATTGCCCTGTTTTGGAGAATTTGTAACTTATTTTGTTCTCTTTCGTTACATAGGAAAAGTATACTTGAGCAGTAGTTGAAGTGTGGAGCAATAATTGAATTGTATATGGTGATTGCAGTTTTTCTAGAAATATAGATATCTTTTCACAAAATATCTTTTTCAATCCAAATTATATTTTGTAGTGTCCGACCGAAACAGGACTTTCTACCGAAACCAAAATCGAAACCAAATCTTCGGTATCTGTCTCAGTTTCGTCAGAAATCGAAACTATTTTAGTTAGACATGTTAAAAATCTAATGTTTATTGAAATTTGGATTATTTTTTACACTTATACAGACGGTTAACGTGAGTTAAATGAAATTTAAAAAAAAGTAATTGAAGTATGTGAAAAAATTAAAACAAAGATGGCAGTGTTTAAAACGGTATACCGCCCGACGCTCACTTACGGCCACCAGACATGGATGCTAAATGAACGAACACGCTCTAGAGTCCAAGCTGCCGAAATGAGGTACTTGAGAGGAATGGCAGGGGTTACGAAATGGAAACTCCACGATCCGAGATGATCTAAACATTGAACCACTGCTACTCTTCGTAGAAAAATCGCAACTGAGGTGGCTTGGGCATGTACTAAGAATGTCTGATGACCGAATTCCGAGGAAGATACTGAGTGCGATTCCAGAGGGTAGACGTCCAGTGGGCCGCCCCAGACACAGTTGGGCGAGGCAACTCCAGAAACTGTGTGAGGAGAGGATGGGGCTACCATGGACAGAGGCCGAACATTAAGCACAAGACAGGGACATATGGAGGAGCCTTGTCGATGCAATGGGTCCCCGACCCGAATAGGATAAGGGGAAGAAGATGATGATGATGATGATGAAAAAATTATATATTTTTAATATTATTAATATAAAACTATCAAAAATTAACAAAACATGTTAACTACTTCTTGGAACAAAAAAGTAAAAATAATCAACACTTACATTATGAAGAAAGGACCTCATTAATTGAGTATATTAATTTTAATTGCGTTAACAATCACCACATTCTTGTTACACGTGTTAAATGAAAATAAAAACATTAATTGAAGTATATAAATAGCACTTAAACTCACAACACAATAACCCCGGATCGGCCGGCGAACTCAGCTGATGATGGCGGGTGACACACGAGCCACCCGAAGTTAGCCGAACGAGGCGCGATAATTTACGAACGCAAACCGAGACTGATGCCGAAACTAGATTTTTTTGCCGAAACTTGCCGAAACCGAAACCGAACCTTCGGTTGGTCACTAATATTTTGTGAATACAGCAGAAGGGTTCCAAATGTCTGGAGCTTTGTGGGACTATTGCATCCACAATTTAGGAAGTCTTCTTAGGATGTAGAGGGGAATAAAAAGGAGTTCCGCAAGGTTGAGAAGTTTGAGAAGCATCTAGTTATTTAGATCTTATATCTGGTTATTCAAATCTCGGTCTAAACATGGCTAAAGCCACTACAAGCAATGTTTGTGTTATATGTTGGTCTTTAATTAGTTACAAATATGCTAATGTGTTCGTCTGAAGTTAATCATTTATGAATCGATAAGTGTTTGGTTTCCCCTCAGGGGTAAACAGAGACGATGGACCGACACAGATAGAGAGCTAGTACACATCGTACTTGATTCACATTCATACGTCGTCTCATAGATAATACTACATTTACCGGTATTACAACCGAAGATGCTACGAGGAACCACCGTCATTGATCCATTTGGCACCGATGCATTGTCGGGAAAGACGTCAAACACGCGCCCAACATATGTAAATGGTTGACATTTTTCACATGAGAGCGGGTTGCTTCTATGACTCGTTCTCGAGTTCAACAGCTCGGCTACGGAACAATTTGCCGGCCTCTGTGTTTCCTCCCTTCTACAACTTGTTCTCTTCAAGACTCATGTTCACTCCTGCCTCTCCTTAAAAAAGACCCACTCTACAGCATCCCCAAAGTTGATGTAAAAGTTAAATTAATGAGAGATAATGTAAAAAAAAAATTCATCTGAAAGCATACATTATTTTATTAGTGAAATTTAGAAATGTCACAGTTTAGATGTCCTAATTAAAGGCAATAATATAGTGACATTTTTTAAATTGTTTTCGTCCCATTTCAATTTCGTCCAGTTCTGACAATGGCATCTATGAGAAAACCATACAAGTCTTAAATTTGCATTAAGTATGTGCGCAACAAATGGACGAATAACTCAATATAACGCCAACCGATTAGGATGATTCTTTTTGTTATTGGAAAGGATATACTTCAAGGGTAGTTTGATGAGAGTTTGGTTAGGTTCTGATTATGGGATCCATGACAAAGTAACGGAACTCTTCAATTCTTAGGAGCAAATTAACGATACTCGGCCGAATCTTTTATAGGCTATCCGGATCTTTGAGTCACCTACTGTAACAGCGTTATGGTCAAGTAATGTCTGTCTCATATAAGCAGCACGTTAAGTAGGTCTACCCGTATTCTTCTGCGTAACAACAAAATTCGCCTGTTGTATTTTATGAAATTTAACAATTTCTTTGTTCTTATTTGCAAGACGTGGGCGTTTATGGGTAGATACCATTTGTTCTCGATGTTTGTTTATATATGACATAACAATTACATGTCATATTCTCTGACGTCATATAATGCATAATGCACTTTCGATATTTATTAACTCTTTTTTATTAGTGTCCTGATAAATATTTATAATTTTACAGTATAATATCAAATAGAAAACAAGAAACTGACATATGTCAAAAAGTTGTTCTTCCGTAGGCGGCAATGGATACATATTAAAATAAATACAATATGTACATATTAAATTATTCAACATATACTTGTTGACATATTGTATGTGTTGTAGTTGTTATAAATTAATTAGGTATCGCGTCTCTGGATATATTAACATACATAATACAGTTTTAATGAATTGTCGCAATTGTAAAACAGGCTTTCCTTGAAAATGATCTGAATTAAGTGTTCTTACATACCTCAACCAAAGGTAAAGGCTGTCAATTAAGTAATTAATAATTGGATTACTCACCATTTTACAGTTATTTTATTTTATAAGACTGCCGTGGTTTAGCTGTAAAGATCCTCTATTATTAGTATTTTTTCAAACATTAATTCCACACAGGAGGCCATGCGGAAAATAATTTCCCTCAGGGCCTATGTCATCTTGAGGGATGCTGTATGGAGGGAAGAGGAAGTCTGGGAGGGAAATAGGTATAAGGGGTGGGTAGGAAGCTGGGGGTCAGTGTGTCCAGCAGTGACGGACGAATAAATCCGTCCATTGAACTGCGGTGCATGGCGATGGGTTAAGGGATTCTGGCTGAGGGGGTTAAAAGACCTCCTCAACCAGTCTCTCGATTCGGCCCGCCACGCAGAAGGTGGGCAGACACATCGGCCTCTTGAACCCGGTCACCAAACGTAGCGAATCACTTGGGGTGACCGATGAAAGGGGTTTTGGTTATTCAGTAAATGGTTCCCGCTGTACCCATACCGCCTCCCAAAATATTGAATCCAGAGGGCGCGGGTTCGAATTCCGGCGTGCACAAAAAAAAATATTGAATTAATTTGTGTTATTTCACATATAATCAATAAAAAAATAATAGATATAGCATATCTACAGTTCATTCCGAAAAACCACCATTCAAAATCAAAACGTTGCTTAATAACATGCTCGCCAGGAGATTCAACAGGTGCAGTTCTCCGGTGAAGAAGCAAATATTCCATAGCTACTGCATGAGCTTTTACACCGGCGAACTATGGACAAGATACTCACAAGGCGTCATGAACACACTTCGAGTACAATACAATAACGCATATAGGGCGCTATTCGGCCTACCTTGCCGATGCAGTGCCTCGTAGATGTTCGCAGAAGGAAGGGTACATGGGTTCGCCGCTTTGATGCGCCACAGAATAGCCGGGGTGAGACAGCGCTACCAAAGATCGGAGAACACTCTCGTCCAGGCCGTGGTCCAGTGGCAGGGCGCGCCTCTTCACCAAACATGGAGAATTCATCTGAAGCCCCCGTAGTAGATATACGAGTACTAAATATGTGTATATATATATTTCTTTTTAAATCTTTTTATATTATTTTATTTTTTCTTTTTCATATAGTATGTAAATCCATTTTATGTAATGTATACTTTTTTATGGCAGACAGAGTATTGCACCCACTGCTCTGTTCGGCTGAAATAAATAACTTATTATTATTATTATTATCCTTGTTCGGTGATCATATATGAATAGCCTGGTATTAAATACTTATATTTTCGAATTTTAGAAATGTTGTATTGTGAAATCAAATATCACTAATTTCTGTTATCATTGCATTTTTTTTAACACCGCACACAAGTCTCAATTGTTCCCAACCGCCTGGAGACAGTGAGGCTATTGCATCCCCAATTGGGGTATGGTTGAGAGGTTGAAGATAAGTGGGAAGGTAAAGAGATGGGGAAGATAAAGGTGGCTTGTCTATTCAGATCTAGTCACCAAATATGGCTAAAGTCATTTAGAGCAATCTTTCAATTCTGAATGTGGTCTTACAACAGGGCGATACTGAGAGTATCTTCCACTCGAAATGAATAAATTGTGGAATAAGACAAATTAATCAAATAAAATTTACTTGCGCACGCCGGGGCTTAAACCCGCCACCTCCGTGGGTGCATGAAATCATGCATATTTCTGCGTAATGCGTAAAATGATATAAGTTCAATAAAGATTTAATTTTCAAAATTGGACTTAACTAAAAAGAAAATAAATTACATCAGACAAACCATGTAACAGATACCAAAATTATTTATTTTTAATGTGTATTTCATTTGTTTAAGTGCTTGAAAGATGTCTTAATTTTTCAAGTTTACTAACATTCGAAATGTTAATTTCTTCTTTTGAAAGGAAATGTTCTTGATGCAAATATATTTTTTTTTAATTTTCAGCTTCACAAATCCTTCAATTGTATTTTCCCGTGATTTTTCACGGGTCCGCGCTGGTATTTAAATGCATTGGTTCGAATGAGAGCATTAATATTAAGGTCAACTTAAAACAACCTTTAAGTAACCCCAATAAATTCTGCAAGTTTTAATCTATGCTGTATCAGCAATGTAATTCAACCAACTCCCCTAGTACGGTAGGACCGATTTAAAATACATCAGGTGTAATCATACGCCTGAAATCTCCGTGGTAATGCTTTGCCTGCATCGCATGCCGCTGACGGGCTCGAGTTCGAACCACAGCTCCGGAAGACTCGATCTCGATTTCGATTAACCACTCAATTGGGTCTCGAGTAATATTATATACAGTAGAAGTTCGATTAAACTTATTCGGCATAACCGGGTAGCGTATTTACAATCCCTACCGCGTTTCAGTCGCTTTAAATTTTCAATATCAAAATTTAAATATTTAGAAATAAAATTATTAATTTCTAATATACACATTGGAAAGATTATTTTATCTACCCTAAGTGACCAGCTCAGGTATGGGGGCTCCATCGAAGCCAGAGTAAAGTTAGCCTCCCAGAAACTGGGCGTACTGAACAGGGCCCGCAGATACTTTAATAGTGCACAACTTCTAACCTTGTACAAATCACATGTACGCCCCACGGTTGAATTTGGCAGCCATCTCTGGTCTGGAGCTCCAAAATACCTGAAAAATACCCTCGTCTCTGTGCAGAAACGGGCGGTCCGTTTGATAGATTCTCCCATCTTAACAGACGGATTGCAATCTTTAGAGCACAGGCGTCGGGTGGGAATGCTATCCTTGTTCTACCGGTATTACAATGGAAGATGCTCCGAGGAACTAGCATCATTGATCCCTTCGGCACCGGTGCATAGTCGGGAAACACGCCTATCGCATACCCAACATTTGTACACGGTTGACATTTGTCACATGAGAACGGGTCGTTTCTTCGACTCGTTCTTGTGTTCAACAGCTCGGCTGTGGAATGATTTGCCGGCCTCTGTGTTTCCTCCTTCCTACAACATGGGTCTCTTCAAGACCAATGTTCATTCCTTCCTCTCCTCAAAAAGACCCTCCACACAGCATCCCAGATGACATAGGCCCTGAGGGAAATTATTTTCCTCAGGGCCTCCTGTGTGGAGTTAATGTAAAAAAAAAAAAAAAAATCTAAATTTTAGAACAATTTTTGTTTTTGCAAAGTGATAAAAAATCATCAATATAGGGGTGTATTTACAATATATGGGAATAATATTAAAATTTAAATATTTAGGGATAAAATTATTGATTTCTAATATACACATCAGAAAGATTATTTTATGTAGATTTTAGAACACTTTTTGTTTTTGCAATGTGATAAAAAATAACCAATATAGAGGTATATTTAAAATGTAAATTGTCGTTACCGCGACTGAATCGGTATAGGTTTTGTAAATACGCAACCGGGTAAGCAAGGGAAATAAACAAGCCAGAAATGTGTATATTCTTAGGATGGGTTGTTTCAAAAAATTTGAACAATCACAAATATTTGAAGTTAATTTTCACGTCTGTAAAAGTTTTATTCAAGTTCTGTGATTATTTCAGTTTTATGAAGCAACTGGTCTATAATCGTAGGTACAATAACAGAACTTGGATATAACTCACACCGAACGTAAAAATAGATGAATTGTCCAAAATTTTAAAAATAAACCATCCTTAGTATTTTTTTTATTACCAAGAATATAATACATAGGACATAGGTAATAGGCATAAAAATAGCTTTGCAAACGGAGTTTAGAAATGGTCGATTTTAGCGCGAAAGTGGTATTTATTTATTTTGTGAATAATTTTATGAGAAAGTAAAAAAGTTAATCAAGGGAAACAATCACCGATAAATTTTGCCATAAAACTGTATTTTTAAAAAGTTATTTCTGATATCCGTTTATACATTTCTAATGAAAAAATATTTTAAAAAAATATATATATTTATTTATTATTTTAATCTCATGTGGTTTTTCAAGATTCTGCAAGTTTACCAGTTATTATAAATCATACGGTTATAATATCGCTAAAAGGCGCATAAAACGTAAATACAGAAGTCCTTGTTTAATTTTGATTAAGTTTAAAATTTTTTTTACCTTTTTTTACAATCACTCCTGGTAAATCGAGAGGTTACTGTTGTCGTTTTTTTATATGTATATATAATGTAACTTTCTCATGCAAACGCAGCAAAAATGCTACACATATTCACCACTTTAAGAGAAACGCCTGCACGCGAATGAGAGAGATTAAAATATCAAAAATCACTTTAATATTCATAAATTTTAAGGACACTTGAAAACAGCAAGATAATGCGATGTTTTGCATAATAAATTAAATAAATTGGAAGATATCTACAGGGTGGTTCAGGATATACTCGACAGACATTCCTGGGCTTATTTGACGTGAAAATGAACATGTCGTCATTATGTACAATTTACCGGTATCCGGTAATTGATGGCTACACTTTAAATTATATTGTAACACCAGCTCGTAGAGGATTAGAGCTGGCAATTTGGTATCGCATCCATAGAAACACACTATCGATTACACAGCTGTTCTTGGACATCATATACCGATGTCACTGAAGGCCGAACCTGTTTCAAGTTGACAGTCGGCCACATCTTCCCGGATAATGTTTTTTCATGGGTTCCCTTATTCCATAAGATATGCGAATAACACAAACAGATATGTACGTATGTATGCCGCCGGTTGCTGATGCCGGTGGTTGCTGATGTTGATAACATATGCAATTTTAGCTTGGATTTTAGATAACAATTTTTCCCTGCCGATGAAATACAATACCTCTAAGTCTATAACAGCCAGGTAACATTTTGAATACCCACATGAGGTAAAAATTGCGAGGCGCCATGACGAATTAGTTGCTGCATAACATCTGTGTACGTGGAATTTCACACAAAGCTATTGTTATAATTCGGTTTTGAATTCAAGAATTCGTCACAAAAGATCGCTACTTCCTTCAGCAGTCGGATGGGAAAGTCTCCCCCTAGGTATAACTGCTACGAATTTGTGAATATGTAGTATCTCTCAGGATATGGAAAGATTGATGGTATTACATGTTGTATCAAGCTGCTACATATTACAAATGACGTCATGTTACGCTCTGTCTCGGTTACTTTGTCCCGGTAACTAGCTACACTGGATGACAGTGGATCCGAGGAACGGGCTATTTTTGGAACCAGTTCCTATTGGATTTATAAAATGGTCACCATCACTAACTGGGCGAAGCCGAATCAAAAGCCGCCCGCAGGACCTAGTAGTACAAACTTGCAGAAAGGTTTTTTAACACCCTGTCACATTTTAATATTCTAATTGTATGTAAGGGTCGTGACCAGGAGGGTGAGTGGTTGCTCGTGTTTTGTGTTAGATTTAAAAAAAAATTATATAATTAACGTAGAGAAAAATTCTATCTACATTTTAAAATCCAAATTACCTCAAGAATAGTTATCGGATACATCATGAACACCCTGTACCAGTATTATGCGCCTGTAGGGACCTTGTAATTCATCGTTCTACATAATATCACGTGATGAAATTTTCACTGGCGTACCGCAGCATCAACAGGGCAAGATCATCGTACGTATATTATTAAATAATGATGAATTAATATGAAGTGCATGTAAAATATTAACATAAATATAGTTTACTTTGATTCAATGCCACCGCAGAAGGGGCAGTAGACCGGGAGATCTCCCAACGGCGGAGTAGCTAATTTCAGATTGGCAACCAGATCTGAAGAGCCAAGTTTTTCTTAACCTTAGACCTAACCATTTACTAGCCTTTCCCACTACATTCAACCTCACAACATACCAGTACCTACTCTAAATTTGGAAGACGTAGCCACAACTGGGACTCTTTGCGGTAATCACTTAATAATATATATAAAGATTTATTTTTAATTTTTAACTTTTAATGAGTAATATCTCAAATTATAATATTTAATTAAAGGAAGACTCTTAATAAAAAGGACGAAACTCAATCGAAAATCTGGAGACAGAAAATTCAGAAAAAGATAAAAGATATTGGCTCTGCTGGGACTCGAATCCATGACCCTTTGCTTACATGGCAAGTGCTCTACCAACTGAGCTACGGTACCTGTATTCAATTCGGTTACTTTTAACTGTATCATACTTCGACTAAGAACTACCAACATTATCTTCATTTTCTTAACGCACATATTAGGGAACGTACCCATACTACGTGACACGTTTAGGGTGGGGGGGGTCTTCAAAATGTCACGCTTGGTACAAATGAGCGGCGCCGGACTTAGGTTTTTGGTCACCGGGGGGGGGGGGTTAAAAATTGCAAAAAGTTGCAAAAAGTTGGTCACGTAGTATGGGTACGTTCCCTTATTGGCTACTATCTTTGTATGTGATTGCAAGATTCAACTCGAACTAAATGCTAGATAAAATGGATAAAAATTTATCCGTCTGGATATAAATTAAATATTTTAAAAGTTTTTATACATTTTCATTTAACATAAACCCAAAATCAATTATCTTTATTAAATTACACAGATGCAACTCGTAGCATGCGGATTTAAACCTACTTTAAATCTGGCTGCAGATTTGCAGACTCGATACAAAGAGCTTGCTGCTTCAGACTTATAATTTTCGAGTTTAATTATTTCGAATTACTTCAGGTGCTCCGATTGATCGGAAAACGCATAAAGAATCGTTAACGCGTTTTGAATTACTCACATTACTCACCTGGTATCTGAAGATCGGAAAGTACTTCGCAGTTATCGGGCACGCCTTAATGTCTTGCTTTTTAAAACCACGTGAAATGAATTAAGTTATTTAAACAGTGCACACAGGATGATATAAAAAAACTCTACAATTTCACTGAAAAAGCTTTGTGCAATAAATTTTCTATGATGTACTGTTAATTTCTTTGATTAGAAATCCAATTCTGACGATCGACAGTTTTCAATTACTTCTAACTTCGTCAGTTCTAAGTTGCTTGAACCGCTCACTGAAGATACCCGCTTGTAGATCGGATATGATCGGCTATCTTCGTAATCGTTCGAGTATTAGTCCCAAACGTTTGCAGCTGTCTCTATCGTGTAATACGTGTTCTCAACGTGGGCGATAACGCCCCCTTGTGGGCGTTTAAGACTTTCTTTAGGGGGCGTTGAGATGGCTAATTTTCTTTAAATGAGGGCGTGGGCAGGTAAAAAAAATACGATCTAAAAAAGACGAAAAATATGCTAATCACAATCACGTAGATACTAATAAAGCAAAGTAAACTTTAAGAGGGCATTACCAGAGAAAACCAGAAATATGTCATTTTCAAATCAGATTTTAGACGCATTGACTCTTTTCCACAAAAAATTATAAATGGATTTCGAAAGATTGTTCTTTTATCTAGCATTTGCATGTAATAAATTTTGAGATTTTTTTAAAATTTTAAGTATAATAAGGTTATTCCATAGGTCGTTGGCAGATTCGTTAAATTTTCAAAAAGATTTTGTATTATACCACACCCATTTCAAATAATATAATCATGCAGTAAAATAAATCAATACATTATCTAGCAAACGCATGTTTTAGAATTTTAATTTTAGTTTAAATAAAATCATTAAAAAATATGTACGTACATGTGTTTCTTGACGAAAATTGGTCCGTTTGTGTATTTATTTGCGCACTTACAAATAAATATAATTTATTGAAAAATGACAAATACTTATAATCAAAAAATAACTTCAAAACGTACAGTATTTTTATAGTTTTATCATCACGCCTTTCAGCATTTTTGGATGAAGGTATAAATTACAGCTAATTTAAATTGAAATAAATTCGATATTGAGTTAAAATTTTAAAAAGCTGGTACGGAGAATAATTAATCTTTCTAATTGTAACCGCCCTGCACGATCGTAAGAACAACTTTCGACGAAATGTGGATTTTCGTCCGCTGGCTAGTTAAACGCTCGTAATGTCATTATTCAAATCTATTACATTAAATTTGATATTATTTTTATTTATTTATTTTTTTATTATATAATATTATCATCTTACGTGTATTATAATTATTAATAATTGACACTGTATCATAAATACAAGAAGGAAGGAGATAGCAACCCGGTACTTAAAATACAAAAGAATTGCTTTTTTCACTTTCTTATAGGTATAACAAATAATTTTATATATTTTTAATCGAATTATTGATTCCGTGACAGTTGAGCCCCCCCCCCTCAAATAAATAAAAAAGGAGGGCCCTAGAAAAAATATATTCAAAATGAGGTTGAGAACCTATGATGTAATGCTACTGATGACACCTACTGAAACCTTAAACTATATATTTTAGAGACATCTGTTGAGAGAAATTGAAACTACCTCCTCTAACGACATCTATTGAGAGGTATTGAAACTATATAAGTATGTTTTAAAAACACTAGAAACTCAGTTTTTCAGTCGTTTTCAAAATATTTATGTAAAATCAAAAGAAAACACAAGAAATGAAATGTGGGCGTTTTTTGTGATCCAAAAGTCAGACCATTCTTCGCTTAAATTTAAAATTAGAAAACTCAGTCTCTCAGTACAAATTCAGAATCAAATGGAATAGCGAAATTGGATGCCAGGTAATGAAAGAGACACAGAGTAAGCCATGTTGATTGTCTGTCTTAATCTAATAGTCAAAAAGTCAGTATCTACCTACATCGGTTTCCATTCAAATCTACGTGGAACGCATTTCTATATGTACGTGCGTGTACTTCAGTATCTACCAGTCTTCCTTTGCGACAATTTTTTAATCCATCATACTTAATAAGTTGTAAATACTGTAAGTACCGGTGAAAGACTTCCATTTATAATCAAAACGTTGCTTGAAATGGATTTAGCCGTGTTTGGAGTCCAGATCTGAATACTCAGATACTTCTCCACGTTCCTCATCCCCTTCCCAAACCTTTCTGCCTCCCAACATTCACTAATAAAGTCGGGGTTGCCTTAGTGGTCTCGCTGGCTTCGGTTAACAGGGAGCAATTGGGTCTCTTGTGCAATATTCATTTAATGCTACGTTATAAGCATTAAAAAAGAAGATTATTCAAGATAGTTTAAAGGGGAGATTTGTACATTCGAATGATAGAGTGAGCGCGCTAATATTAAAAATATTATAGGCGTTAAGTGTTTTATTATAAGCTTTCCCTGAAGAAGGAACGTTTGTTCTGAAACCGGTAGGATTTACGCATTATATAAGTGATTTATACAAAGTTGTATTGTTTAATTTTTTTTATATAAAATATTATTTAAAAAAGGTCAAAAATCTCTTGACATCTGAGTTAAGTAGAATTTAAAGAAACTCTGTGATTTTTTTCATACCTATAACCTATAATATGTTAAATAACAGAACGAGGTGTGTTTTTTATAATTTTCGGAGCACACTTAGCAATATTTGTCTATCGAAGGAATTTCAAATAACAACTTTTTCAACTCAGCATCTGGATAGAGATTATCTTAAAAAATAGCAAACACTTTTTAAGAGTGCGTTTAAGGGAAAATACCAATGGTGACCGCACAACTCAACAAAGAGGCACTTCATCGCTTCTTTGAAGTCATCAAAAGTTGTGGAAAAAAACTAGGTTAAAAAGGTTACGACAGGTTTCTTTCTTTTGTTTTTTCTTCACTTTTAATGACTTCAAAGGGGTGTTCATACTGTTCATATGCCGCTTTGTTGAGTTGTCGTGTAACCGTTACCTGTATATCAGTAGACAGTAGGTATGTGGGATCTTAAAAATAAAAATAAAATCGAACCCACATCCTACCGACTCGAAGCCAAATACGGAAACCATTACAATCTTCAGCCCGCCATACAAATTCACAGTTTAAACACATAATTATTTTGTAGCACCTGTACATAAACATCAGATTATACCTTCACGATAAACCTGTTATTCATTCGTCTCAGTTTGGGTCGTCCCTCGGACCGGGGCGGGAGCGAACCCGGTGACCCCTGCATAGCACCGAGCGATTTCTCCTTAATCACTGTGCGACAGGCAATCCGCCGATGCACCGCTGCACTTATATATGCAGGTATAATCGCATAATGATTTACTGCAGCGGGCAGCCCGCCAAACGAGGTGCAATCACATTAACATACACATATAAACGTGCTTGTACCAACAATGCAGTTATCCGCTCATTTTCTTTGGAACTTAGTGGATTTTGAAGACGTCAGAGCTTCCAACATTTCTTCATTTTCTTATTGTTTTTTGTCTTTTCTGATCCACATTTTTTGTTTGAGAGACATACACAGTTTATTATGTTAGGTAATAAAGTATAAAATTAAATTAAATAAAAATATTTTTTGTATTTCTTGGGCATTAACTATGTAACAATTTCTAGACATTTTGTTTTTTGAATAGTTTTATTAAATGTACATTTGTTACTTAAATTTAATTTTTCCGCGACCGGTTTCGATACAACCGTATCATTCAAGAGCAGAATTAAAACTAACTTAAAAAATTAAATGCAAGTACCAAAGATTAATTAGGTGGGAGTAGTGGGAGGGATGATTTTGGGGGGAGGGGGAAAGCGGTGGGAGGAGTCAATATTATACGGAAACGTGGTTAGTAAAGGAGATTTATAAGGCGCTATTATTTTATTCACTAAATTAATTTTAGATTTAATTTTTTTGTTTATTTCGAGCGTTTCTAAAGCTCAAAGATTAAAGTATGAATTTATATTACAATGTTTAAATTTGGTTTTTTCTTTATTGAAGCTATGGCCTTACTCTATTAAATGATTCGCAAATTCGGAGTAATTATTATTTCGTAAACAAAGTTCATGTTCCCTGATTCTAGTTTTGAAATTTCTAGTTGACATACCTACATACTGTGCGTCACAATCGTTACATTCTAAAGTGTATATCCCGTTTTTTTCAAATTTATTAGAAACATCCTTATTATTTATCAATTTTTTATTTTAGAATTAGTATAGAAAGCTGGAAAAATTAAATTTAAGTAACAAATGTACATTTAATAAAACTCTTCAAAAAACAAAATAAATAAAAATAAATTATTATATAGGTACATTATAACACCTTTAACGTAAGTCCATGAAATTTCAGTTGGTAATTTCGCTTGAGATGAGAACGGTTATTAAAACTTAACTAATGAACATATTCGTATGAGTAATAGTAATAAAATGGAAGAAAGTGTATGGAGAGATAAAGAGAAATTTTGAAATCAAGAACTATATGGTCACGAATTGTAATTGACCGTTAATAAAAGTTTAATGAAAATGGTGTGTAAGTAGTTTTATCAGACCAGTACTTACGTACGCAGCTGAGACTTGGGTACTAACTAAGAGGAATGAGCGAGCACTGGACGTTTTTGAAAGAAAAATTTTGAGGCGCATCTTCGGACCGGTTCTAGAAAATGGATTTTGGCGCAGACGGTATAACAATGAGCTCTATACTTTGTTTAAGGAGCTAAACGTCGCGAAATTTATAAAACTGGGAAGACTTCGGTGGCTGAGTCATGTGGAGAGAATGACCGAGCATCAAGCACCAAAGTCCCTGCTGATTTCAAGACCAATTGGACTAAGGAGCCTGGGAAGACCAAGATTAAGATGGAGCGACAACGTCCTCAAAGACATATCTTTCTTGGAGCTTCTAAACTGGAGAGAGCTGGCACAAAACCGAGATGAGTGGAGGAAGATTCTTGAGGAGGCCAAGACCCACCAGGGGTTGTAGAGCCAATAGTGATGATGATGATGATTATTACGCAAAAAAATTTATAAATAAGTTTTGTATTTTAGCAAGGAATCATGAAAAAGTCTAAGTGTAGTAATTTTTCGTAGTGACGCTTTATGCGCGAGTAATAGGCCACTTGCATGGACTTCATAACGACTTGGAAAAAATCGTGTGGATAGAGTTTTTTACTAAGATTACGAAAATGTTAGTAAAAATTTTTATAAATGTACAGTTCTTTTTATTTTTAAATAAATAAATCCATTATTTGGGCTCGCGACGTCACTACATGAAAATGTCCCGTCGCCGAAAATGTTCCTATTAATTTGATAAAATTCCACACTGATTTATTTTTTTATATGGCATCACTTTGATTTCAGGCGAATTTTTGAATTCGTTCACTAGATTTATTGTTTGTTCTCTGCGAACTTATCATTTGGTTTGATTTTTTGACAGATGTTCTGAAGAGAACCCCGTACAATTAATGGGTACGGGGTTCTCTTCAGAACGTGAAGATGATGTCGGTACATGTTTTAGAGGTATAATGATTATGGTGCTGATTTTAACAAAATAAAATTTTATAATATTCTTATTATTATTACAATTTACAATTTCAAGTATATTACATTGAATTTAGTAATATAGACGCTGTACATTATGATGATTTATGATCACTAAGATGGATCAAGGAAAAAATATTTATTAGATGTAATATTTTTGGTATGCCTCGTTATTCGACTGTACCATTCGTGTGGAAAACGTTCATTTTTTTAATGATTTTCGGCTATGTAATTATCGTTTTTTCACACCTATAAAATTATGTCCCGTCTTTCCGGTTTATAAAAAATGGTCTGATTTTTCGGTTTGAAATTTTCAAAAAATCCCCGGGGTTTCAAAAATACGATTAAAAAAAAAAAATACAGAATGTCTTAGAATATTTGCCTAAACCGGAATTTTTTTTTAAAAAATGTGATGCAAGTGGCCTATTGGTGAGCCATTTGCTGCATTAGGTGGGGTGACCCATAGAGGTTTGGTTATCCAATAAATGGTTTCCGTGGCGGCGGTACCCTTACCCGCCTCCCAAAAGTATCTATAGATTCAGTGCAAAAGTTAGCAATGAGACTAGTGGAGCCACTTCATGTCCGCGAAATGACTTGGTTTTTTTGAAAAATATCTAAATATTTTCGTTATATGTTTTTGGGGTGTTGTGCCGTGTTGCGCTACCTCCTTCTTTAGCCAACGTTTCGGACATCGTTGCAGTGTCCATCATCAGGGCAGATCCGGCAGATCTACCGGATCTGCCGGTAAAAACATATCTGCCGCAAAAACATATAACGAAAATGCTTTTGGCCGTGAAAATCTTAAAAATATCTAAATAGTTCATTAAACCTGGAAAAATATCACGAATCTAATAAAAAAAAGGCCAAAACGTACAAAAACCTGATATTTTGCAATATTTGGAAAATACATTAGTCGGGAACGCAGTGTTTGTACTACCGGTATTCAATGGAGTGTTATCCAAATATCAAATCCCCTTGGCATCAATGCACTGCACGTTTCGATAACATTCGTTACCAACAGCCGCTAGAGCAAACCTCTTCTCTAGTGCTTTAGCAATATTACTATCGTTCTGATACGCGGTAAAAGTGTACAGTTACCTAAAATAAATCGATCGTTACATACCCAAGTGCTTTTAGTAATTATAGTAGGTATCTCCTTAAAATTTGCGTTTATTTCACGTCTTAAGGCACTAGACCACTGTGAGAAAAAAATGTGGTAATTTTTTTTGTTTCATTTTTTGAAAGATGCATTTGTTAAGAATGCTCTCAACAATTTTTTTAAAGAAATTTTAGTGAAATTGACGGCGATTCAGCATTTTATGTGAAATATCTTTCAGCAAAACTTTGAACGTGTTTTTCTTGAAACTACTTTTTTAAACCAGGTTGACAACATATTAAAAAAAACTATACATCCGATTTGCATGCACCAAGTCTTAAACTGATCGAAAATCCAGTCTCTATGGCACCACGTAGGGATTTTTTTTATAAAGAGACCCTGTCTATTTTTTTTATATGAACGAATAAAATTTTCCATAAAAACCCGAAATAAAATTGGCTGGTCCGCCATTTTTTTTGATGTCGAAATTCCCCTACGTGGTGTCATAAACCTATTTGTCTAGTTTCTAAATATATTTTTATTTTATTTTTCTGATGAACCGTGTGGCTTAATTGCTGTCAACCACTGAGCAGCAATTTCGTCGAAGTGTCCTTTTGAAAGCGACGTACACCGCAAACCATACGTTAGATTCGTGTATAAAAATTTGTACATAGTCTTCTATTTGTATAAATTGACCATGGGTTTTAATTTAAAAAAATCATTTATCGTTTGCCTGAAAATAATTACGAAAAATACATCATTGATGCAATCACGAATAAAGCACTTAAATGTCTCGGTTTTGTATTAAGATCGTCCAAAGATCTAATGCATACTAATACACTCAAAACGCTATACATAACACTAGTCAGAAGTATTCTTGAGTATAATTCCTCTCTCTGGTCGCCAATGTTCATTCACACAAAATTGAAAGAGTACAACATAAATTTTTAAGGCATATAAATTACAAATTAAAAATTCCAATACAAAATTTAAATTATAATAATTTAATGCAATTGCTTAAATTACCCGAATTGTCACAGCGAAGAAAAATCTGTGATGTTTTATTATTATTTAAAATTATCAACGGATATTTGGATAGCCCTGAACTTGTGAACATGATAAATTATCAAGTACCTAACAATTACAACACCAGACTCCATGCTCCATTTAACGTAGTTGCTTCTCGCACTAATTTTATGTTTAACTCTTGTCTTCAGAGATTGCATCGTGTGGGGAATGAAACTTGCTCTGTCGATATATTTTTTTATAAAAACATCGCTTCCTTCAAAAAGCGTATATGTATGCAGATGCAAAAATCCTTAAATGTTTCAGATTGTTAACAGTAACAAATTTAATACCCACTGCTCTGTAACTACTTTTATAGTACCTACTTACTTCTTTATACATATATGTAATTGCTGTGTACCTTTTATTTTATTTTTTTCCTGATAATAACAAACTAACGTAAAAATCCTTAAATGTTACACATTGTGAACAGTAACAAACTTAATACCCACTGCTCTGTAACTACATTCATGATAACTACATTCATAGTACCTACTTACTTATTTATATATGTAATTACTGTGTACCTTTTATTTTTTTCTTTTTCATAATAATAACAAACATACGTACATTAATGATAGCAAGAAAATTACCTACTTTTATATTAATTGTTAAAAATGTTTTACACCACTGCAATACCGGTATGCTTCGAGTATATTTGGAATCACACTTTGTGTAATATTGTGACAATAATTATTAAATCTAATGTAGCGTGAGCCCAAATACGAATCCGCTGGTTGAACTCCTTTGTAAACAATTACTGATACCTACTTATGTTAGGCCTACTTATATCTTTCTAGCTCTGTTTATCATTTTATGTACTATATACTTATGATACTGCATACTTGTTATAATGCTCCTGTACAATTTATTTTATATGTAAAAGCCATCAAGGCGTAAACAAACAAATAAATAAATCATTATGTCTTGGTCTGCCCCTTTAAAATATTATATAGGGCAAACAGAATCAATCGGAAATATGCACGAAGAACGCATATAAATTACTATGATCTTTAACAAATTCACACGCCTTTGCCGGTCCAATTAATTACATCAACGCACTTTCCTATGAACTTGAAAATAACGGTTTTTATTGAATATTTAATAGGGTCGTCGATCATTTATTAAATCTCGAAAAGATAAAGGCAGTCGTCATCAATCAGAATAGTAGTTAAATTCCGGTTGGATGTTTGCTATTTATATCAGAATTTGCATATCAAGTCATTGGCACGATAAAACTAATTTAATTTTAAAGCTAAGTCAATGATTCTACAGAGTTCGCGGTGAATATCATCGGATTAATAATTCTTGATGATTTATATGATCGGTTTTGACAAAATGAAGACTTGATTAATTTGGCAATTTCTCTGGTGAAGTGAAAACAAATATTGTGAAGTCATTTGGATATGCACGATTTCATTTTGTGCTTGATAAATAAGCGGTTGTTGAGTGTCGGTGCAAACGAAATGATACTTTGCACTTAGTTATAATAACAAATAATTTCGCATATCAAATTACTGGAATTTGTAATGAATGCAAGAGTCATTCAAGATCTCCTTGAAGAGTGTCAACAATTGAGCAAATATTGAAACAATTCTTGCAATATCTTAAATTGCTGCGTAGGTGTTATTTTATAAAGTCTTGCAATCCATAGTGGAGTTCTGATTGTAACCCTTACTCATGGCATTAAGGCACGGGACTGGCCTAGGAAGAATAACCATAAGTTGAATGCAGTAAGAATGAAATCCCTCTTGCATGAGTTTAATATTTGCGGCACATCCCAGAGTGCACCCAGAGAGCACCACCACTCAGAAATTAAATGTCGCAAAAACGGCCTTTGTCGCGTTTGGTGACCTTTCCCGTCTCTTTCCCCACCTCACTACCTTCAGCATCACAATATGCCCCAATTAGGGTTACAATGCTCTTACTGGCTCCGGACGAGTGCACTTGGGACTCTTGAGCGGTATTCACGTTTAAAAAAACTTCTATGTACATACAGGATGTCCGGGGGTAAAGTGCATTAACTTCGGGAGGTGATTCTACATGATAGTGTAAGTAAAAAAGATAAATACCTTTTTTCGAAATTCCAACGTTTAGGGGTAGTTTTGTGGTAAAAACGTAAAATTAGACCGGCGTGCGCGGCCAGCTTTATTATTTTCCGCTGTTACGATACGGGCCAATCACCACCATTTATTGTTGCCACGATCATGCCCGGCTGGCTCCCGGCAAGTAAGATCGTACCTCACACTAAGGATTTTTAGTAGGTAGATCTTTTTGTATGGGAAAAAAAAGTTGGAATTTCGAAAAAAGTTGTTAATCTTTTTTACTCCTACCGTCATGTAGAATCACCTCCCGAACTTAATGCACTTTACCCCCGGACACCCTGTATATTAAAATCTAAATATGTTTGCTTGGGTGTATATGAGTATATGAGATGTCTATGCGTTGCTAAACCATTCATCCGATTGCGATGAAACTTCGGTGAGTTGTTGTGAGCAAAAGGTTTTTTGCCCTTGAAGGTTTCTATATATACTGGTGAGCTCTGGCATTATGAAATTAGTATAAAAAAATTGCAATAGGTTGCAAGCGAGCTGTTTGAAAACTGAATGAACCGGAATTCAATGTATGGAATGCTGGAGGGGGGAGGGGAACTCAGGAGGGGGTTCGCGGGACGAGGGAAGCGGGAGAGGGCAGTGGGGAGAGGGAAGGCAGAGTGGAAGGGGACGCGGGAGAAGAAGGGGAGGCGGAAGTGGCATAGCAACGCATGCCGCATTATAAAAATCTTGTCCTATAAATTTAAAAAAAAATAGTTTACGGCGAAAATAAACTGAAGATTTTCTTCTTTTAATCTGTCTATTAGCATTCCATTAGCCACAAACCATTGCACGAACAAAACAAAAAACAACAAATATTCACATCAAATCACAGTAACAACTATAATATATATTTACCCACGTATTACGATTAACAACAGTAGTTAACACTGTTAATAAGATATAATATCAAACGTTACCTCCACATGCAATTGTATCATTTACTGGTTAACAATATTCGTTGAGACCAACACTACGTCATTAGTGTTTACCTCTAGGCTTTCTCACGATATACGATAACTATGCTATACCTGTAAATTGGGTAATCAAGAACCCAGATGATTGGATCGGTAACTGCAGGTTGCATCTATTTTTTGCGCTGTTTTTTATACTTTTCAATTCGCTTCAATATTTGATTTGTATTATGCTAGATTTTTTTTTGGAAATGTTGTTGTTTAATTTGTTTTATTTTGATGTGTGGTGCCGAAACGCTATCGGGTGATTTGTACAATTGTAAATAAATGAAGTGTTTGCCAACATGATTCAATACCTACTCAAATTATGTTCATAAAAAATATGAATATCTGTATTTAAAAAAATCTTGTGTCACGGTGTTTGTGGCCGCACTTCTCCGAAACGGCTCGACCGATTTTTATGATTTTTTTAAATATATATTTGGTAGGTATCTATAGGTATAGGTCGTCCAGAGAATTTTTTCAATTTTTTGGACTAAATTTTTGTTTGTATTTTTTTGCATCAAAAAATATCTATCACCCCAAATTTTAACCCTCCTACCCCCACCCTCCCATTTTTGAATCGCGATTTTTGTATCTTCGTATGAAAAAATTAATCGTCGCGTCGTTCGCATTTTAAACAGAACGAAATTATTTATGTTGTTGAATGACATATGGCGCTACGTCCGCCTCATCGAACATCGGCATCATGTTCTCGCGTGGGCAAACCATCGAGCTTATTTGTGTTGGCTAATGACGGACTGACAAAAAATATCGTACACTCAATTGCTCTTCGAAATTCATACTGATTTTCTTTATTTCATTTTCCTACTTTAGTTGGTGTTTTTTGCTTTTATCGGCGGTCATCGTCTACAGCGCTCCATTCCTCTTTCTGTCAGAGAAAGAATTTTTTCCCATCAATATCAAACGAATTTTTTACAGTATTCATTTTTTGTACTTTTGTACTTACTGGTATACAGTATCTCAAGTTTTATCCTTGATTCATTTGAATGAAAATATGATTTATACTTTGGTTATTCGGCGGTACATTCTCTCTGCACACCCCTTCGTAATATATATTATACTAGCTGACCCAGCAACGCGTTGCTGTGGCTAACTAAACACAACACCACCTACTGGATGGTTATCCAACCTTTATAACCACCGCCATCTTTGAGTTTATCGCGAAGAGACAGACAGACGCTGCGGAGGACTTTAATTTATAATACGTAGAGAAATATTATAATAATGTGCATGAAATGCTTGAGGTAACTAACGTATTTAAGTTGATAAGGATTAATACACTGTATCCGTCAAAATAACTTTCCAATTGCCGCATTGTACGAGACCATTTTTTAAGAAGATGGAATGGGTATAGTAAGCTATCCAAAAGGATAGATATATGCCATCATGGACTTTTTTGTAGATCTATAAAAGAAGAATATCCCACCATCCATTGTTTGGTTATATCTCAAAGGGCTTAGGCAGTGTTTTCGATGAAAGCTCCCGTGCGGCTTGACTTTTTCCGACGCTTCTAACAATTATCGTTATGTTTCAACCAATTTACACAAAACCTTGACAAATTATATACTTAAACCTTCATTACGAAACACTCTAACTATTGGTGAAAACCGCATGAAAATCCGTTCAGTAGTTTTTGAGTTTATTGCGAACAGATCGACAGACGACGCGGAGGACTTTAATTTATATTGAGTAGAGATAATATTTTGTGTAAGTTGTTATAACGTATTTCCCCAAAACCGATATCTTGTTGTATTTAATTATGCTGGGGGCCATTGTCGGGTGATCAACTGTCACGGAATTCTAAAAGATCATGTCAATGAACATCACGGTTACGGATCTAGGATTATCAGTTGTGTAAAATTTAAAACACGTTTATTGGTAAGGAGGTTAGTTTTATTTAACCCAAAGATTAACAATCATTCAAATACACGTGTGTCTTTTTCACAATTGCCTATTTCTCAATCAATCTCGACTTGTTATTCTTGCATGTTTTACATGTAATCGAGCAAACGGAACTGATCTGATCGCACTAAAACATAAACCAGTTTTTGCTTCGAGCATGTCGTTATAGTCACGACGTTAAACTAAAATGGGTCACAAGGTAAGGAAGGAATTTTTTTCATCACGGAAGATATTTAATACGTTAGAATAAATACCAACTTTGGTGTAGATAGTTCGTGGAAGGTGGCATGTTTTTTGTTAATTTTTTTGTTGTTTTTTTGTTGTTGATGAGTGTGCGATTTCGAATTTTTTGGAAAAGGGTTTTTTTTTGTTATTAAGTGCTAGTGCAGACCCAGTTCCAGTTTTGAAAATGAAATTTGCATTTAAACAAATTTGAGTCCGTTGTGACAGAGTTACCAGGACGTACAGACAACCGAAATGATGTTTTTTGATGATTAGGTAACAAATCATACGCCGCGCCGCGCCGCGCCGTCAGAATACCCAGGATTATGTAGACACATAGACAATCAGGAGCAATAGTCTTATCAATTCTGAAAGAGCCAAGCGTTAAAAATAGGCTATCAACCGTATTATAATTTAATAGAAATAAGGGATAGCCTTTTTAGTGTGAAACCGCGTGAAAAGTCGTTGACCCATTCTACTGCTAATCCCATATACACACACAGCGTTGTCCACAATTTGTTCACGCCTTTGGTACTCGTAGTAGGCTTGTTGAAAAAGTATCGATATATCAATATTTTTAATTCAATATATCGATATTTTTAGCCGATATATTTTGATCCGATATATCGATACAAAATATCCAATATCGAAAATTGTATCAAAAACGATATATTTTTAAATGTATGTATTTAAAGTCACTGGAATCAAAAACCGTATAGGAACGAACGGAAAAAGTAACTGTATTGGGTCATGACATCTGGCGGTTGAAATTTTAACTATTAATAGCTTTCAAATCTATTGTCTTTGCATTAGTATTTGTGATCACTAATACTATCTCATGTGTGTAGGTACATACATAGAAATGTATGCTATTTTTCGCTATTTTTTTCTAAGCCACTCCTATGTGTTGGTTCCCAATTGTCTATGATTATTGACTATACCTTGTTTCAAACACCAAGTCCTTTTTGACAGATTAATACGCCAGTAGAATGTTACTGAGACGCATACAAACTTTGTATGCGTCTCAGTTTACATATAAGTTAGAAGACAGCTTTTTAGTTTTTGATATTTTTGTAACTATTACCTAATAAAAATGAATACTGATAAAAATATCTTCATTTTTATTGAGATTTTTGTACATTAAAAAAAGCACATTGTGTGTAAAAATTACTATTGATAATATTGAGCTGAAAACACTATTATTTTAAAAACGCAAAATCTCTTGAAAATTTGACCGATATATCGATATTTTTCTCGATATATCGACGTCGATATTGATATTTTAATAAGTATCGATACATCGATATATCGATTTTTTTTTCACTTTCGACATCCCTAACTCGTAGTTCGTGCGGTTTGGTCAAACTTCCATGAGATATCTCCCTTTGTTTGTATTATCTAAGATTTAGAGCTTTATTCAGTACTCGATAGTATATTATTAATTATTACGATAGAGGGGAAGACATGACATCATCAAATCATTCAAATATTTAAATAATACGGTGCTTGTCAATAAAGTTAGTAGAAATATAAACAAAGGAGAAAATATATATTTCTTTCTTCTTTAATTATTTTGTTTTATCTCATTAAAAACTCTTGAATAGTGGTTCTGTCATCATGAAATTTGTATACTTAAAACTACTTCCACCGAAAGCTATGGAGGTTTAAAAAAATCAGTTCAACTTTCAAGCACGTGTGTTCGTAATTCGTTTTTCAATTGTTTTATTGACTAGAATTTCAACTGCTTTACGATTCGTAATATTACCTACCTAACTATTGTGTTAGGCCCCATCTTATGAATTCTGCATCAACGGATGAAAGTGCATCAACGGATGAAAGACCCAGTGCAAATATGAACTCATTTCTTAAAACCGTAAATTTTTGGAAATGGATAAATATTACCTTACAAATGGGGCTAGAATGTGACCATAAAACAACTTGATTAACATGGGAACTGGCAAATATTGAGCTGATGCATTTATTGAATTAAATGATTGAGTTATAAAGCTCGATTCGGTAATAAAAATAAACATTTCTATACTAAATCTAACTGAGATCTCAATTATTGATTCCATTTCCTTTTCACTCGACGATTTTTATGACATTAGTTATAGCGATTTCTTTCATTCCGCCATGTTATAATGCTTGAAAATAAATGATTTTAGATTGATTTTAATAGTATTAATTTTGCGATGTTTTTTAATGCTTTTTGTTTATGACAGACTTCGTGGCTTAGTGGTCTATGCATTTGTATCGTGTTGTGATTAAATTAGTGATTCTAAGTGACCAGCTCAATCGGTTCATCGAAGGCCGAGTCAAGTTAGCCTCTCAGCATCTGGGCGTGCTGTACAGCGTACAGACCCGGCAGATTCTATAGTATACAACTGCAGACCCTGTACAAATCACAAGTGCGCCCCAGCGTTGGATTTGAAAACCGCCTCTGGTCTGGAGCTCCAAGCTACTTGGAAGAACCCTTAACTCTGTGCAGAAACGGGCGATATATTTGATAGATTCCTCTATCTTAACATCATCTTTAGAGCCCATGCGTCAGGTGGGAGTGCTGTTTGTTCTACCGGGAGTTCAATTGAAGATACTCCGAGGAACTAACGTCATTGATCTGTTCGGCACCGGTGCATAGCCGGGAAACACGCCAAACACGCGTCCAACATTTTGTACACGGATGACATATGTGTCACGTGAGATTTTCTTCTTGAGTTCAATAGCTCGGCTGTGGAACGATTTGCCGGACTCTGTAATTCCTCCCTCCTACAAAATGGGTCTCTTCAAAACCCATTTCACGTCTTCCTCTCCTCAAAAAGACCCTCCACATAGCAACTCCAAAGATGACACGGGCCCTGAGGAAACTATTTTTCTCAGATCCTCCTGTGTGGAGTTAATGTAAAAAGAGTTGACACAATATCACACAAGAGACCCAACTCCCCCAAATCAGCGTGATCATGGTGTATTTTGTCTAAGTCATCTGGGATGCTGTGTGGAGAGGATGGGAATGAACATTGGTCTTGAAGAGACCCATGTTGTAGGATGGAGGAAACACAGAAGCCGGCAAATCATTCCACAGCCGAGCTGTTGAACACAAGAACGAATCGAAGAAATGACCCGTTCTCATTTGAAAATGTCAGCCGTATACAAATGTTGGGCACGCGTTTGGTGTGTTTT
This sequence comes from Limnephilus marmoratus, assembly GCA_917880885.1. Lineage (NCBI taxonomy): Eukaryota > Metazoa > Arthropoda > Insecta > Trichoptera > Limnephilidae > Limnephilus > Limnephilus marmoratus. Next base: position 20,447,352 of record OU862929.1, read on the forward strand.
CCGACTATGCACCGGTGTCGAAGGGATCAATGGCGCTAGTTCCTCGGAGCATCTTCAATTGTAATATCGGTAGAAGAAGGATAGCATTCCCACCAGACGCCTGTTCTCTAAAGATTGCAATCCGTCTGTTAAGATGGGAAAATCTATTAAGCGGACCGCCCGTTTCTGCACAGAGTCGAGGGTATTTTTCAGGTATTTTTGAGCTCCAGATCAGAGGTGGCTGCCAAATTCAACCGTGGGGCGCACTTGTGACTTGTACAGGGTTAGCAGTTGTGTACTATTAAAGTATCTGCGGGCCCTGTACAGTAAGCCCAGTTTTTGAGAGGCTAACTTTACTCTGGCTTCGATGGAGCCCCCATACCTGAGCTGGTCACTTAGGGTTACACCAATATCTCTATATATCTCCCTCAGGGCCTCTAAGTCCCTCAGGGCGTATATTACTTTGGAGATGCCGTGTGAAGGTTTTTTTTAAGAAAATAAAGGATATGAGGGGTGGGTTGGAATCTCGGGATCAGTGTATGGTGGGTAGACGCATCCCCCGCCAAGACCTAGATAATCCTCACGCCATAAAGCCCGGGCACCCCTGCTAAGTCAACAAACGTAGCAAACCCACTTGGGGTGACCTATCGCAGAGGTGTTGCCTCCCAAATTGACTATTTAGATCTCGGCAAATGAACGAATGACGAATGAAATCGAACAGTGACACGTGGATTGCCATTGGGCAATCCACGTGTCTCTGTGTGACACATGAACAAAACATGGGACAAAACTAATACAGAAATCCTGTAAAGACAATAAATCATTGTTCAAAAATTGTAAAATTGTCTTAACGGGGTGTCTGTATTATTTTTGTCCCTTTTTTGTTAGGTTAGGTTAGGATTTAGCAGGTATTTTGTCGGAGGATATTTTGTCTTTTTTTTTACATCAAAACCGCACCCAATTGCTCCCGTCTGGAGCCAGCAAGACTATGGCATCCCCAATTGGGGTATGTTGTGAGGCTGAAGGTAGTAGGAAGGGAAGGAGATAGGATAGAGGAAGGTTATGAAGTACCTGCCTAGCGATTCCGTATTTTTTGTGAGATCGTTATTGGATAACGGACGTTATCTTCTGTCAGATTTGTGTGATATTTACGTCGAATTCCTGCAAGTACGCATGATTATTTACTCATTTAATGTACGTTGTACATAGAAAACGCATAAATAACAGTCATAAAAATCACACAAATCTGACAGGAGATTACGTCCGTTATCCAATAACGATCTCACAAAAACTACGGAATCGCTAGGCAGGCTATTCAGATCTGGTCACCAAACACGGCTAAAGCCATTTCAGGCATTGTCGGGAATATTTTGTCGCGGGATGAATGAGTGGATTAGTTAAAATAAAATAAAACATTTATGAGGTCTTTTTGAAAATGGTTGTATACTCGTATCCCCAATTAGCTCACTAAGGTACCATTGACCTTGTGTTCTCAAAAGTTTCGATTGTTGAGAAAATGCGATTTAAGTGGGATTTCTGTGATTAAAAATGAATTTATATTCGTCCGTTAGCGGGAACATCAAATGGAAACTAATACAACTCTGTTTTTACAATCACTATGCAGTTTTTTTGCATAAAAGACGACTTAGTTTCGTTTCGCCCTCATTCGGGAATTGCAACGGATTACTCTTAAGATCTTAATCATTAGATGTGGCGAGAAATTGTCATAAGATTTGGCTTAAAGAAATTCGCCGAAATGTTTCTTTATTTTGTAAATGAAAAACCTGTCAGTAAATGCATTTGGAAAGATTCTGAAAAAAATTGGCAATGAAAAAAATTAGGCGCATAAAAATTGCTTTATAGTTCAAAATTTACTATTTAACTAACTAACTAACCATCACGCCGTTTCCCCGCAGGGGTAGGCAGAGAGGACGGACCGCCAAACAACTCGGTCTTGGCACACACTCTTTGCCTCACTCACATTCATACATCGTCTCATACATTCTCTTCTATTGTTCTGACTTTTGACATGGCCCGACTCAAGTATTTGATTCACTTGATCGTGCCACGTCTTCCTCGGGCGTCCCCGACTTCTTCTACCATTCACATTCGCGTCGTATATTCTTCTTACACTACTTTCTTCGTTCATTCGTTCTACATGCCCAAACCATCTGAGGGTCCCTTTCTTAATCTTACTCATTATAGAACCCCTTTTGCGGTTATGGTTTTATTCTATACGTATGTGTGGTAAAATAATGTATGATCGTGTGAGAAATGTAGATATCCGCAAAGAATGTAAGGCTGATGTAAGCATAGTGAGTAAGATTAAGAAAGGGACGTTTACGGGGTGTCTGTATTATTTTTGTCCCTTTTTTGTTAGGTTAGGTTAGGTTTTAGTAGGTATTTTGTCGGAGGTAATGTGAATGGTAGAAGAAGTCGGGGACGCCCGAGGAAGACATGGCACGATCAAGTGAATCAGATACTTGAGTCGGGCCATGTCAAAAGTCAGAATAATAGAAGAGAATGTATGAATGTATGAATACCGAGTTGTTTTGCGGTCCGTCCTCTCTGCCCACCCCTGCGGGGAAACGGCGTGATGGTTAGTTAGTTAGTTCTATACTGTGGAAAATTAAATTCTTTAGAAAATTATCATGAAACATTTACATATTTTTTCCTGAGCTCCGCAAAATAAATAAATAAATACGTTTTCTTAATAATTATAATTGTACAGTTACATATTTTTAGACATTACATTATTTTTTTTTATAAATATCTACCTTACAATATATAAATGGAATGTAAAGAATTTATTTTTAGAAATATAAAATATAATAGATCAGAAATAGAACAGACAAAAGAAGAGGAAATAAAAGAAGAAGGGAAATCAGAGTGTGCAATTCACACGCGATAGAAGTGAAAGAAAACTAAAGTAGACGAGAGTGGAAGGCTACGAAGTACCACACAAAGAGAAGACCGATAGGCTACGAAGCAACGCACAAAGAAGAGACCGATTATACTATCTCATTCTCTTGCAGGCTAAATCCTATAGATGTATGTGTTTGTCTCTTTTTAGTGTCGCTATTTTTCGATTCATTGACTTTCAAATCACAACGGTGCTATTCACTTGAAAAAATAATAAGAGTATCTAATATTATAATTGAGAAATATTAAATTGTATTATAACTTCAGATTTTATGTCCGGGTTAAATCTTCCCCACGGGAAAAACTAAACCCTTTCACACACTTTTCCACAAATGATCATCTAGTCAATTCACGCTATGCATTTGCACTATATAGGTATAATAAATACAAAATAATACAAGAACAACATGTCAACCTCCAGAGACCAAATGGGAAAATAATTCATCGACTCCGGATGTTTTCAAATCAGAGGGTTCGGCTCGGTGGAACTCCTAATTGGACCTTTAAATCCTACCGATCCCTCAATATAAATATTTTAAAAATCTTTTGTATTCCTACCTACATGTATTTAAAATGACTTTTTGCATTTTTATATATAAATTCTTTGACAAATTTAGCAAGTGTAATGATACTATTGATAGAGTTTTTTAATTGTACTTTTGATTTTTAATCATTTGTTTCCAATCTTAAGTTAAGTTGTAAATGGTTAAGCCATTTCACTCCAAAATATTTGTAAAATTGTTGGACCGTGGTGGTGTAGCAGTGCGGGATAGTTAAAGAGCCAAGAATACTTGGTCTATTGCTGTTGGAAATGTTAAACAAAACAGGCGGCTGGTGTTAAATGGGAATTTAAAGCTTAACGCCATCTACATAAGAAGTGTTATTGCTAGCGGCCTGATCCCGAATTTTACACAAAATGTAAATGTAATTTGTACGTACATGTAATTTGTACATACATGTCGGCTTGTTGAAAAAGTATCGATATATCGATATTTTTAATTCAATATATCGATATTTTTAGCCGATATATCGATACAAAATATACAATATCGATAATTGTATCAACAACGGTATTTTTTAAATTTACGTACTTAAAGTCATTAGAATCCAAAACCGTATAGGAACGAACGGAAAAACGTAACTGTATTGGGTCATGACATCTGACGGTTGAAATTTTAACTATTAATTGCTTACAAATCTATTGTCTTTGCATTAGTATTTGTGATCACCAATACTATCTCATGTGTGTAGGTACATACATAGAAATGTATGCTATTTTCGCAATTTTTTTCTAAGCCACTCCTATTTGTTGGTTCCCAATTGTCTATGATTATTGACTATACCTTGTTCCAAACACGAAGTCCTTTTTGACAGATTAAAATGTTACTGAGACGCATACAAACTTTGTATGCGTCTCAGTTTAAATATAAGTTAGAAGACAGCTTTTTGGTTTTTGATATTTTTGTAATTATTACGTAATAAAAATGAATAGTTATAAAAATACCTCATTTTTATTGAGATTTTTGTACATTAAAAAAAGCAAATTGTGTACAAAAATTACTATTGATAATATTGAGCTGAATACACTATTATTTTAAAAAAGGCAAAATCTCTTGAAAATTTGACCGATATATCGATATTTTTTCCTCGATATATTGACGTCAATATTGATACTTTAATAAATATCGATACATCGATATATCGTTTTTTTTCACTTTCGACATCCCTACATACATGTAATATGTACCTACATACCAAAATGGCAAAATATTGCCAACTGCCCAGAGTATTTACCGACCAAACTCAAAGTGACAAGTGAAATTTATTATTGGTCGTTGCGAGAGTTACCCAAGAGGGTGTCAAGGGTCGATCCCATTCCTCATTCCTCAATTGGGTAAAACACGTTGAATTAAAATATTTTATTTAAATAATATATTGTCATTTAATTCATTTGAACAGAAATCCACAAATTAGAGGATTAATAACGCTTGAATGAGATTCTAAATATTGCATGTTTGGTTGACCATCCTATTTTCCATTTCTTTCCTATCCCGATTTTTTTTCAGCTCCACACAGGAGGCCGTGAGGAAAATAATTTCCCTCAGGGCCTATGTCATCTTAGGGGATGCTGTGTGGAGGGTCTTTTTAAGGAAGGGAAGGATAGGAAGTTCTGGGAAGGAAAAGGTATGAGGGGTGGGTAGAAATCTGGGAGTCAGTGTGTCCAATTGCGGTGCTAGGCGATGGGTCGAGAGAGTCCAGATGGAAAGGTCAAAAAGTCTCCCTCATCCAGTCTCTCTCGATCCGGCCCGCCACGCAGCAAGTGGGCAGACACATCCGCCGCCAAGACCTCGACAGACCTCACCCATTGAACCCGGACACCCCTGCTAAGTCACCATACTTTGCGAATCCCTTGTGACCTATGGCAGAGGTGTTGGTTATCCAATAAATGATTCCCGGCCGGCAGTACCCTTACCCGCCTCCCAAATGGATAACTTATTTCAGCCTCACAAGATAACACTGTTAGGTATACATAGTCCTACTGGCACAGGGTTTTTAAGATGCTGAACACATTAAAAACGCTTTTGGTTGCCACATTGACGTAACACTCCCTCGATTCTCTCTTATTTACCACTGGTTGGGCATACACATAGCTAGACTTACCTACATATATCATAGACCCTATGCTTGTAGCTTGATTGTCATATGTTCCTTTCCTATCCATCCCTATCATGTTCCTTTTCCTACCCATCCCTATATATCTGTTATTTTAACGTTACCATAACAATCAGTCGACAATCGAAACTCGCCGCGCATACATCTAATTTTCCGCATGCCGCATTCGCAAACGTAATCCCGCATACTGCAAGTAAGATACCTCGACTGATAGTCATACGAGTGCGTCAACAAACCCAACCAAGATAGAAGAGAAGTGCAGCGCAGTAAGTCCTTTCTTTCCTTTCCTCACGGTTGTTATTTTACTTGTGCAGTGGTCTTTCATTTATTTCAAAACACATACCACGTCCTTCGACATCCGCGTTCACATAAACCACACATCAACCACCTTTCATCTTAGATAAACCATTGTACCTCAAGGACTTATATACAAGGCCTTAAAATAATGTTTTACCTTTTATAAATACAAGGAAATCAATAAAGATCCCCAGAGTTATTATTATTCAATTCTTACCAGCTTCCCAATACAAGAGATTAACAATGTCACCAAAATTCCCCACCTCATGAAATACAAAAATACACTATTGAGGATTCGCATATCTTCTTCACCGTGCAGATACCATCCGGTTGGCAGTCAAATAATATTTTTCATTGCGAGAGGCATATAACTCCGAAAATACAACCTCACAGAGCTGACAGTTAATCATGACCAGCAGTAGGTCAAAGGATGTCAGCATCGGTTACCGCTTCACCGTTACTTCTTGATAAACACACCTTTTTGATGTCATAAACTTAAAATCGTATGTAATGGAATTTCACTTGGTAACTTATTTGGCGGATGCATGTTTGTTTCTGAACCCTTTCTCCATTCTCAACAGAAGTCTCAAACTATGATTTATTTTGAAATCTGATTTAAATTTACCGGAGTTAAATAAAACAATGCGGTTATTTATTTTTTGAAGTAAAACTTCTTTACGCACGCTTGACTTGGGGAGTAAGCTGGTGAATGCGTGACGAGAGCCTTACGAAAAGCGAGGCGAACGGTAGTTGAGAGGGAGATATAAGTTAGTGAAGATAGGAAGAGAGAGAGTTACATTTCGTATATTAGGTACTGTAGGGGCAAGAAAGAGAGGTGCGAGCACACATTTTCTTTCTCTCTTTCTCTCATAGCCAGTTTCGTTACACAGTGCAGGCATATTGTCTGTATCACACTGTAGGAGCAAGAGAGAGCAGTGCGCGCGCATATTTTCTTTCTATCTTCCTATCATATTATAGATGGAGCAGAAGTTGTACTTCAATTGTGTGGTCTAAAGCACACTCGTTTTTTTCTTCTTTTATAAATTAATAATATAATTAAAATTATAAAAGTAGTTTATTTTTATACCAGTTCTGCCGTGTGATTGTTATTACCCGTGACGGCTGTTTCGCCTTCTGAAGGCATCATCAAACTGTGGTAAACCACTTGAGACGATTTATTTATATTATTTCCATGTGCTTACTTTCAATGAATAACATATGAATTGAATAATATTTTAATTAATTAAATTTTAATTGGAGAAATTCAATTCAAATCTGAAAACAGAAAAATCAGAAAAAGATACGGTCACATCTAGGACTCGAACCCAGGACCTACACCTTGTCGGGGCGGAGTTCTACCAACTGAGCTAATGCATCCCTATTCGATGCGATCAGGTTTTACTCATTAAGTTAAAAATAAAAATAAATATTCATAGTTATTCGTGTCCGGTAAATGATTGCTACACCAAAACTAAACGCTGAAAACAATTTTAAATTCACTATTTATACTGAAATTTCAGTCCTTCCAGGATTGGAGTGCGCAACCATAAGCACATACTTTTTTTTTTTACATGAGCTCCACACAGGAGGAACAGAAAAAAATAATTTCTTTCAGGGCCTATGTCATCTTTTGTGATGCTGTGTAGAGGGTTTTTTTGAGGAAAGGAAGAAAGGAGAGTTCTGGGAAGGAAAAGGGTTTAAGGGGTGGGTACGAATCTGGGGTTCAGTGTGTCTAGGTCATCCGCCTCCAAGACCTAGATAAACCTTACCCCATTAACCCGGGCACCCCTGCTAAATCACCAAACATAGCGAACCACTTGGGGTGACCTATAGCAGAGGTGTTGGTTGTCCAATAAAGGTTCCCGGGGCAGCGGTACCCATTCCCGCCTACCAAATTGCTTGACAACTTTACAAAAATCTTCGATTACACATCTACTATATTATGATGGGCACTGTAACAGTGTCCGAAACTTTGGCTAACAACTGGAGCGATCACGCGAAATAAGCCTCGATTTCTCGCGATTTCCAAGGAGATCATTTTTAAATTTCTTTAAAACTTCGAATTTTAACATGGAGACATAAAAACTAATTATAATGCTTTATAGCCAATGAATTAACCTTTATTTTAACATTTATCTCATATTTGTAAGATTTATAATAAAAATATAAAAAAATCGTTAAGTTTACAACTGCGCGAATCCTGCGTGTTACCATTTTGAAACTGCCGTGAGGGATACTTATTCGAGTCAACATAGAATATTTTCGATTTCTGTATATTGTCTGTGGTATACTTGATAATGAAAGGTGCATATCTATGGAAAAAGGACTTAATTTTAACCGTAATAAAACAGCTGATCAAAAATTCAACGTGAAAAAAATATTTTTCACATAGATCTAAAATAGTCTACGAAGTTCGGATTTGCGACATCTATGGTCATAATCGATAAAGCATTTCAATTGCTTCGTTTTAAAATAAATGGCTGGCCGGGGAAATGTTTGAAATAATTAAAATAAATGTTTTACGATAAAAGTGCTCCATTTTTCGACCATAATCGCTCCAGTAGAGGATTAGGTAGCGCAACACGACGTAATAAAAGAAATCACAATATAATTTATTTTTTCCCGTTTATTCGCCACAGATTAAACTTGAAAATCCACCCAATCAATCAATCCGCCGATTTTCCATTAATTAAGGCCAAAATACACGAAACCAGTCCAGTTTCTCAAAATCAGCCCACTTTCAAAATTTGCATCCATCTGTGCATCAACAACTGTGTTGCCATGTATAAAAATGTATTTGCTCTGAGAAATACCTGACAGAATTAGACCGAAAGATGCATAATTAACCAGCTTAATTAAATAATCTTAGTTTATTTTTCTTTCTATGTTATCTTGATGAAATTTCGATCTAAGTAATTTGCTCTCCGCGTATTTTTGCTTGCAAGTGAGAAAATTTTTAAGTGGTATGTAAATCGACTTGAAAATAAAAGTTTCAGATAATTATGTTGTCTGTGTATGAGTCATTTAGTTTTTTGTTCAGTGTGCTAGTGGGTTAAGTTGGAGTGTCTAATATCATGGAATTGAAACAATTGACATTTAATAAGTATTTATACAACATTTGACACCTTTAGGTGATAGGATCGGCAACTATGGAGTGGTTTGAAGTTTTGGAGGTATAAACACATGAACAGATCAGTGAATTCATAAAATTAAACAATGAAGTCTTTTCTATCTGATACGAAATTTATGACGTTATGAAATATTACATAAAAGAAAATAAAAATATAAAAAGTGTACCTAAAAATATATTTAAGTATAAGTAGGTGCCTACCTACTAAGTGTTGCGTATAATAATTGAAATACCAAAATATCTACACAAACATACAATTTTTTTTCTTTATTCATTGCTTTGAATGGTTACATCATTTGTGTTTCGACCACCATGCTAGGATCATGTCCGTGTTATGGTGGTCGATATATAATCAATACTTAGCAATTTAATATTATCAGCGAGATATTAGAATTAACATTAAAGTTCCAAAAAAAATTTCAAGCATATTCAAAATACTTACCTATGTCTATAAGTAACTTATTTTAACAATATTACCACAAATCTGCCCTGATGATGGACACCGTAATGCTGTCCAAAACGTTGGTTAAAGAAGTAGGTAGTGTAGGATTTAAAAAAAAGTAAATAAACAATAAAAAAACTAGCCGACCCGGCCACGAGTTGCTGTGGCTATAGAAACAACGCCATCTACTGGATGATTACCCGTAAACCTTTTAACTCACACCGCCATCTATTAATTTGTGTACAAATTAAATCGATCGATCGCTCCATTTATATTACTATAGCAAGTTCCCGGTAAGCGTTGCTATTCCACTTTATAAGGATTTTTTTTCTCCCTGTGTGTCCTTTCCCATTCGTCCCGTTCCCCTTCCGCCTCCACTTTCTCTCCAGGGCCCCTTCCGCTCTCGCGTTCCCACTCCGCCTTCCCTCTCTCCACTCCCCTCGCCCGCTTCCCCCGTCCCGCGAACACACCTCCCGAGTTCCCCTCCCCTCTCCTGAGTTCCCCTCCCCCCTTCCGGGTTCCCGTTCCCCTTCCCGCATTCCATTCATTCAGTCCCGGTACATTAAGTTTTCAAACACTGTGTGACTCTGTGAGTCGGGTCTCCGGTGACTTTTTCGATGACTTTTTTTTTCAGAATGTTTTTCTTCAAAATAAAACAAAAAACGAATTTCTTCCGCATGTGGTCACTGGTCACTCAGCCAAGTAACCGACCAACTCCTAACCCCGCCTCCAACTGTCCAACACCTACCATTTTTTATGTTTTAGTAGAAAAAAAAAACATCAAAAATGTCACCGGAGACATTTTCATTTACATTTTTTACTCGAAATAATGTCAGGAATCACTGGTTAAAGTAAGTCAAGTACGTCCCTTAACACCCTGTATAGAAAGATAAGAGTATCTGCTACCGAATCATTAAAAAATATGAATGTATCGGAAAGTCAGTTGCTTGTTTTTTTCTCATTTTATTGCCTAAACTCAAAATTCACAAATAATGTAAATTACAAAATAACTAATATTTTTTTTTATTCTTGTCTTGTCTACATTTTGCTTTGTTCGCTCTATTAATTGAGTAATTTCCATTAACATGTGTGTAAATGTTAATTAAAACAATCAACATATTGCTCTCGAATTTTGGTGCAAATTGGTACTTTCTTGTAATAATCGTATTTTTCTTCAAAATTGAATATGTTCCATTTTTAAACAACATGTAATAGCTCTCCGAAGGTGATTTTTCACAAAAACCGCGCTATACAAATTATAAAATTATTATTTTTAATAAACAAAAACAAAGGAGTTGGTTGTGACAGATTTTTGAGTAGATAAACGGTGTTTTTTCGTAGTTATGTGTTGTTCGCCTCAACTTAAATTTCTCGACCTTTAAATATCGTTGATCGTTAAATTATTAAAATAATGTATCAAAATAAAAAATTTAAAAATTTTCACCATTATATCTAATAAATTAATCTTATAATTCATTCTATATTATTATTATTATAGAATCAAAGGGCAAATCATTCTAAAAAGCGCACGTTGGATTATATGTATTTCTGGGCACCGATAGTGTCGCCAGCACGCGTTTAATTGGATGCAACTAGTTTGTAGCACTCGCCCGCAGTTCCCTCTTACCCCGCAGTAGCGCAACCCCAATAGTTCACCACTACAGAAGCAAGGATCAGTTCTGTTAATTATTTAAATTAATATTTTTACGAACATTAATAAAATCAAATCTACACGGGTGTTTCTGCAGATTTTCACATTAGCTTCACACAGGAGGCCCTGAGGAAAAAGATTCCCTCAGGCCCTATGTGTGGAGGATCTTTTAGGGAAAGGAAGTAGTGGAAGTTCTGGGAAGGAAAAAGGCATGAGGGGTGGGTAGGAATTTGGAAGTCAATGTTTCAGGAGTATTTTTATTTTACATTGAACATACAGGAGGTAAATAATTTCCCTCAGGGCCTATGTCATCTTTGAAGATGCTGTGTGGACGGAGTATGAATCCATCCCTCTCACTGCGATGCAAGGCGATGGTCTGAGAGTCCGACTGAAGAGTTCTAGGTTAGGTCTCCCTCAACCGATCTCTCATCCGGCTCGCCATACAGGTGGTACGCCGCCCGTGACACACCCCATCCCCATCATGAACCTGGGAACCCTTGCTAAGACACCAAACGTAGTGAACCACTTAGGTTATCCTATGGCAGAGGTGTTTGTTATTTAATAAAAGTTTCCCGGGGCTGCGACGGTACCATACCCGCCTCCCAAATTGAGATTTTTAGATAGGACATTGCAATAGTGGTTTATCTCTCAGCTGTATACATTTCAGCGTCAAATAACTTTAATTTAAAACTTCGAATGTCCATACAAGACACAAAACTCATAGTTAAAATAATAAATTTCGCACAATGGCACAATCGAACTTCAATCGCGTACAAATTACGGCTAAATCTTTTCATAAAATGTATGTTATTATGTTCAGTCAATCATCTCCGTACTATAACTCGCAGAAATAAAGATAAAAAATGGTACAAAACTAGTTTAGATAACGTGCAGCGGTACCAGAGCAATCAGTATTGTTTTACGTGTAATTACGTGCCAAAAATATTCTCATTTTTCCGTGGGAAAAAATACAAAAAGTCCGGCTCTCCGGTCGGAAACTGGGCTAAAGAAAGTACCTACATTACGGCGCTACAATAGTGAAGTCTTTTTTGTTTCGCTTGATGATGCTAGGCGCTTTTTGGGACAAGCCATTTTCTAACATTTTTTCCCACTGTGCGGCGCGTGATGGAAGAATGATAATAATATGTAAAATTTTGGCTGGCGAAATTTAACAGTTATTGCTATGTGCATTTTAATTTGAAAATTATGTTTTTTAAACTTGATCGTTTTCATAATACGAAATAACCATGAACGGGGTGTTCTTGCTCTGTTTTTTTTTTTTTTATATTAACTCAACACATAAAATAATTTCCCTCAGGGCTTATGTCTTCTTTGAAGATGGTGTGTGGAAGGTCTTTTTGAAGTCGATGATTAATACCATTTTAGCAACGCTAGGTTCTGAGTAGTGTTTATTCATCAGGTTTTTTTTCCATATGGATATTAGATGAAATATTCGTGTGCAGTTTAAACGCGGTAGAAGCGAAACTTTACCAAAACAATCTCAACCAATACTTGAAAAGTGAAGTCATTCATAATCAAAGCGACCAATGAGCGCAGACCTAGCGTATTTTCCGTTTCATATCTCAACCAATAGGAGCCTTTAAAAGTGACATCATAATCAAAGCGGCTAATGAGCGCAGTTGACGCAGGTGCAGTAATCGTTGTTTCCGAAATCCAAATCACAGCGGGGCTATAGAAGTTTCACTTCAAAAATAAGGCCCAGTTGCTTCGCAGAAATTCAAATATAACATTGTTATATTTGAATTTCTGTGATGTAAAGGTATATCAAGCATTTAGTACCTACGGACGCTGTGCCCTTGAGGTGATTTTTCACAAAAACGGCGCTTTATAAATTATCCAATTATTGTTATTATTATTATTACGGATATGAGCTACTTTATTTATTTTTATTTTAAATTATAAGATAAAGGACGTGATTTAATAATCATAACAATATATCTGTGTATATGTAAATATATGTCTGTAAATGTAAATATGTATAATAGTCATAAATAATTATATTTAAGACATATAATAATACGTAAGTAATATGTAATACGATTAGAGCGGTATTGTTCTCGGTTATAAAAATAAGTATAGTTTTAAGTCACTAGTAATATAAGTCTTAGTTGTAAGTCATTAGTTACCAATCTTAATAATAAACCACTTATAATATACATTTATAGATGTGTAAATGACTTGTAAAGCGCTCATGAGGTGATTTTCTCACGAAAACGGCGCTATAAAAATCATCCAACAATTATTATTATTATTAAGAAATATTTTAACGTTTCATGATTTTAGAGGCAACTTGGGAAATTATTTGTGAATAAATGGGAAATCAGAGTATGCAATTCACATGCGGTAGAAGTGAAACCTTCAGAAAATTAAAGTTGACAAGAGTGGGGAGGATACGAAGCACCGCACATAAAGGAGACCGATTTTAGTATCTCATTCTCTTGCAGGCTAAATTCTATAGTTGTACGAGTTTGTCTCTTTTTAATGACGCTATTTTTCGTTTCATCGTGTTACAAATCCTAACAGCGCTAAAGAAGTTTTGACTTCAAAAAGCTGAAACGAACTTTGACATTGAACGGGATCCTTTAAATCGTCAAAAAACAAATTGGCGCAGAATGGCCATTTGATGACAATGTTACATTTTGACATGCAACGCATGAAGTTACGAATTTCTGCGGAACAACTGGACTTAAGTATTTCATATATTTTATGACTGTAATATGACTCACGATGACTGTTACATTTATATTTGTTTAAAATATAACAATCACGTGCAATTTTTATTTAAATTATGATGAATCAACAATAATAATATGTTCAAATTAGCTGTAGCCTAAAGCAAGTAGCTGCATGATATTTAAATAACTTATCGTATGTCTTATAAAACAAAATCCTTGAAGTTTTCAGAGCAGAAATTCGCAGTGTACCGAATTTAATGTTCATGATAACAGCGATCATAAATTTATTTTGGATGCAATTATAATTTTCAAACGATGTAGATATATTTTAATATTTCTTCTGAATATTTATTATTTTTTAATGACTGATATATTTTTTAATTTAATCACTTTTTTGGGAAATTCCACTTGTCGACATCGTAGAAAAGTGTAGTAAGTCAAAAAAAATAATTTCGTTGGAGAGCCAAAACAATAGAATGAATGATGAACAAGCGGTCCCGTCGAAAAGAGATATTAGCGACGTCTAGCAGGGATAGATTTTGTGGGGCATAGATAATCACAATCACTGACGATACTTTTCTATGGTATGTGCGATATTGTTTATCAAGTGCAGCAACGAATACCGTAATATTATTTGTGGAAAACTACAGATTTAACCTACTTTTTACAATCTCTACCAATTTTAATTCAATTCCGTGCACTTAAAAATATTTAATTTACTTGGCCTCCATGGAGAAGGTGTAAGGGAACGTACCCATACTACGTGACCTGTTGGGGGGGGGGGTCTTCAAAATACTACGCTTGGTACAAATGAGCGGCGGGGGCCATAGGTTTTTGGTCACCGGGGGGGGGGGGGGGGGGGGAGTTGAAAATTCCAAAAAGTTGGTCACGTAGTATGGGTACGTTCCCTAAGGTTCTCGACTAGCGATCCAGAGTCACGAAATCCCGGCCTTAACAAGTGAAAAGTGTAATGACAGTTTTCTTGTAAATTCCTTGAAAAAATGGACCGTGTTTTTACAATTTGGTATATTTTTTAATTTCTCTACATTTTTTTTTTATATTTTTAGTACGCATTTTTTATAACTTTTTTCATATATGAAGCTTAAAGTTTGGCAATTTTTAAACACTAAAGTATATTTTAAATACTAAAATCCAATAGATAATTTTATCTTTTTTCTGAAATGGTATTTATTTTTACGACGCGCGACTTTTTTTTTACATGAATACCGCACAAGAGTCCCAGCTGCTCCCGTCTGGAGCCAGTGGGACTATGCCATCCCCAATTGGGGTATGTTGTGAGGCTGAAGGCAGTGGGGAGGGGAAGGAGATAGGGAAGAGGAAGGTGGGGAAGTACCTGGCTATTCAGATCTGGTCACCAAACTCGGCAAAAGCCATTTCAAGCAACGTTTCAATTCTGAATGGTGGTCTTACACCGGGGCGATACTGAGAGTATCTTCCACTCTGGGACGTGCCACAAATATACTATATATTATTTTAAAGGAATAAATTGTTGAATACACAAATTAATCAAATAAAATTTATTTGCCACGCCGGGATTCGATCCCGCCACCTTCGGAATGCGAGTCAAGCACAAACTAACCTCTTTGGATAATTAAACAAACTAACCTCTTTGGAAAATTAAACAAACTAACCTCTTTGGATAATTAAACAAACTAACCTCTTTGGAAAATTAAACAAACTAACCTCTTTGGATAATTAAACAAACTAACCTCTTTGGAAAATTAAACAAACTAACCTCTTTGGATAATTAAACAAACTAACCTCTTTGGAAAATTAAACACACTAACCTCTTTGGATAATTAAACAAACCAACCTCTTTGGAAAATTAAACAAACTAACCTCTTTGGATAATTAAATAAACTAACCTCTTTGGAAAATTAAACGAACTAACCTCTTTGGATAATTAAACAAACTAACCTCTACGGATTGATAAGCAATGTATATATATTTCTATTAACTTTTTTTTGTCAATTTCTAATTAGTAAGGTTAAATACGATCGTTTATCAATTGAGTAAAATATTCACAACGTTTTTTAGTAAGGCAGATGTCTAATCGGACTAGACATTAACTAGATTCCCAAGTCACTCGATACCACAAAAAAGTGCTGATTTCAAAATGGTAAAAAAAGAATAATATACCATTACCAAAAATAAATTTAACTAACACATAAAGAAAGCTAGAAAAAAATGTTCAGGTCTGAGCTAGAAGTGTTCCAACGAATTCTTTACCATGAAATCTGATCACCCCACGTATTAAATTCCATTAAAATTAACATTTCATGCAGCTGTAATTAACACAAAACAACAATGGATTTCCCACATATCGAATATCTGAAAACGCTGTTCTGTTGAAACGAGAAATTGGGATGATTCATACATATTTGCATCTCATCCCATGGCAAGTCTTAATTATCTTTTTTTAATACGTTTTGATTTTCTCAAATTATAGGTACTGACTTTGTAATCAATATTTAAAAATCTAGTTGTATATAACAATTTTCCGTATTTTTTATTTTTTTTTATTTTTTTATTTATTGAATCATTTATTATAATTACAATTTTACAACAAATATATATATTTTTTACAGGTATTTTTTTTTTTACTACCCTTCCATTTAAAGCATTTGCTTGTGTATGGAAGGGGAGTGTACATAAATGCTATTAGTTATTAGTTATAAGTTAGTACTTAAATAATTAATTGTACATAAATATATGTGAGTTGCAGTATTTATTTGATAATGGTGTGAATTTTTTAAAAAAAAGAAAGAATGTAATGGAAAACTAAGGATATTTGTAAGATTAATTGACAGTAGTTTTTTTCTTAAGAATATTTTTAAAATGTCTCTTGATAGAGAGCAGTATTCGGGTTTTATCATTAATGCTTCTGATTTCTTCTGGTAGACGATTGAAAAAAGTTCTTCCCTGGTAAGTATAATGATGCTGTGCAAAAGACGTATTTAGTTTTGGGCAAAGAAAAACATGTTCAAGTCGAGTTCTGTTTTCATTTAAAAATGGATATTTATCTTTTTCCTTTATAATTTGAATAAATGAATTTTTAATATATAATTCTTTAAATGTGGGTACTTGAAATTCTTCAAACAGGCGTTCTGTTGGGTAGTCTAAGGATTTTTTTTAATATAATTTTAATAATTGTCCTTTGTACAATTTCTATTGGAAGAAGGTTACATTTATACGCGGATCCCCAACTAATAATAGCGTATTGTAGAGTGGATTGAACTAAGGCATAGTAGATTAAATATAGATTTTTTATCGATAGAAAATTTCTAATTCTTAAAAATATGTATATTAATTTTCTGATTTTGTTTACTACTTGATTATTGTATTACTTATTAGATTCTTATGCGCCGGTTTTGTGTTGATATATTAGTTCCTTACATATGAAATTGGCGTTTTGCCGTACTGGCAATTTGACCTCTAATATCTTCTCTTTGGTTAAGAATTCCAAATTCAAATTTATACAGCTATTTACTCATGTTTTTGTGTTTCGAAAATTATAATTCATTTGTTTTTTACTTAATTGTTTTTTTTCTTTGCGTCACTTATTTTACAGAATGGAAAACTTGAAATATCGCGTTATTTGCGAGTACGAGTTCCACCGTGGCACCAGTGCTACAGAAACGGCTCGAAGGATTAATGATGTGTATGGCGACGGTGCCGTAAAAGAAAACACAGTGCGTTTTTGGTTCCAACGTTTTCGTTCTAGAAATTTCGACCTGCAGAACAAGCCCCGTGGACGGCCGGAGACCAAAGTTGATAATGAAGAATTGAAGGCTATTGTGGAAGCGGATCCATCGCAAACCACGCCCGAGTTAGCTGCAGGCTGCGGTGTTAGTGATAAAACTGTTTTAATCCACTTGAAGCAAATTGGGAAGGTGAAAAAGCTTGAAAGGTGGGTACCTCACGAATGGAGTGAAGCAAATCAACAAACGCGCATTAGAACGCTAGACCACACACTGCACAACAGACGGTTACCAAATTAGAGGAGCTTCAATTGGAATGCCTAAGACATCCACCGTACTCTCCGGACCTTGCCCAAACAGATTACCATTTTTTTCGAAATTTGGATAACTTCTTGCAAGGGAAAAAATTCATCTCCGATGGGGCAGTCCAAACCGCCTTCAAAGATTTTATTGATTCCCGTCCGAATGGTTTTTTTAGTAAAGGGATCAATGAACTACCTATGAGATGGCAAAAGTGCATAGATAGCAATGGTTCATACTTTGATTAAATAAATATATTATATTTAAAAAAATCGACTTTATGTTCCTCCCGTACAAAACACCAATTTCATATGTAAGGACCTAATATTTAAGCTGGCCTTAACTATACCGCTCCGTGGTTTTTCAATATTCCGACCTTAAACCGCGATTAAAAGTAATACAAGAGCCACACAAGTATACGATGAAGAACGAGTTAATGATGAATGTAAATAAGTCTAAGGTCAAGGTGTTTGAAAGAGAAAGTACGAAAACAGTATGCAATATAGGTGTGAATGATGAAAACTTGGAACAGGTAGATTAGTTTGTGTATCTGGGTAGTATGTTTACGAGAGATGGGAAGGCTGATAGAGATTTTGAAAGAAGGATAAATGCAAGTAACTCCGTTAATGGAAAACTGAATGCCGTTGGCCCTAATAAAAAAACTGTCCAAAGAAGCGAAGCTAGCAGTCCACAATGGAGTGCTGGTACCTACCCTGATGTATGGCAGTGAGTCAAGAAATTGGCAGAAGAAAGACGAAGGCAGATTAAAAGCTGTTGAAATGAGATCCCGATCCCACAGGCGTACGTGTGGTAAAACCTTATATGATCATGTGAGAAATGTGGAGATTCACAAAGAATGCAAGCATAAAGAGTAAGATTAAGAAAGGGACCCCCAGATAGTTTGGACATGTAGAGCATTTGGAATGAACGAAGAAAGTAGTGTAAGAAGAATATATGACGCAAATGTGAATGGTAGAAGAAGTCGGGGACTCCCGAGAAAGACATTGCACGATCAAGTTAATCAAATACTCGAGACGGGCCATGTCAAGAGTCAGAACAATAGAAGAGTATGGATGAGACGATTTATGAAAGTGAATGAGGCAAAGAGTGTGTGCCAAGACCGAGTTGTTTGGCGGGCCGTCCTCTCTGCCTACCCCTGCGGAACGGCGTGATGATTAGTTAGTTTGTTACTTCAGACAAGCCTAGTATTTCAAGATAGGGTAGCAAGCTACTATGTCGACAATACTGATCTTTTTTTGAGAAATCATGTTTAATGATTTACATCAAAACATTTAATTTAATACGTATAGCTAAGAACCATTTCGGTCACGTCAGCTTTCAAAAAAAAAAACCTTATCATAATCGGTCCATTCGTTAAGGAGCTACGATGCCACAGACAGACACACACAGAAAGTCAAACTTATAGCACCGCTCCTTGCGTCGGGGGTTAGAAAACAGATTGTACCACGTAATTAGAATAAACGAAAATTTTCGCCTAGAAAGCCTGAAAAAATAGCAGGCAAAGTTGTCAACTGCTTTCAAGATGAGTTTATATGTCATTATATTATGGCTTGTAAAATTACTTAACTGTATAGCTTAAAATCCAACTAATGTTAATACTTAATATTAAGTATATAATTAGTTAATGCATGTATCATTAATTCTGGTCTGAAACATCACGATCTGGCAAAAAATAATTACAACCAATAATATAGCGTTTTCTAAATTATGTTCCGCCTGGAATATAATCGAGAAGTAGTGGTGTGCATAATCGAGATCCTCGATTATTTAAACTGGAAACTATTCTTAATATAATCGATTTTTATTCGAATGAATACGTCGTACCTACATCAAATATTGTAATCAGACAAGTGTGCTAATAATTACGTTTTTTAACGATTTAAGTAAGTACCTATTTACGGTACTTTTTTCGCAATAACAGAATTAAAATTGTGTTTAAAAATGAACAAATGAAATGAGTGTACGTCAACTTGTTTATTAATATGAACATGCAAACCGGTTTCGTCGCAATCGTCCAGATTTAGAATTAAATTTCCGGTTTGTACCCATATTTGAGTTACGCTATATATTTTCTGAAATATTTACCAAATACATTAAGTTCTTGCTTCATATTTATAGGTAAAATCAATGCGTGATTTCTTAATATGAATTAGATGTTCCGTCATAAATTCGAAACGTATTTCGATTAAATGTTTCGAATTATATTTATTTCGATTAATAAAATATTTCGAATATGCCCATCCCTACCCAGAATGTTGCTATCACACGGAGATCGTTCAACCCGTTGTCCATAATACATTTAATGGTTATATAGTCATTAAAGTACTGGAATAGAACCTTTTCACTCAGTCGACGTGATGAAAATTAATGCATTGGCTGCTTTCCGAGAAAAGTGCCATGTATTGTTGTAATTCTTTTCAATTTGCTTTCTTGTAAATTTTTTTAACACCTGAAATATAACTAGCCTTTACCCGCGGCGGCATTCCTCGCGTGGTATTAGGGAGATATTACTGTAAAAAAACATTCCACAGGAATAAAATGTTTTTTCAGGATATAAAGTAACCTATATCACTTCTCAGCCTTCTTACCATCTTTGTGTAAAAAATCACGTCGATCGGTTGTTCCGTTGCATCGTGAAAGATGGACAAACAGCAAACAAATACACTTTCGCATTTATAAAATTAGTATGTAGGTTAGGATTACAACTATACACAAAATTTTGACAAATTCTTAAATTAAAAAAAAAAACTTTACGATATTTGACGTCAGAGATGGACAGAGAAGAGGTTAAATAATCACGTTCTAGCAAATGCTTCTTGATTCATTTAAACAGCTTCACTTCATTTTTGGAGTTATTGTGCCGTGTTATTATTGCCGTGTTATTACCGTGGAGTTATTGTGCTTCTTTTTTTACTTGTTATTATTATAATATAAATAATATGAGTTAGTTTTTTTGTTATTTATTTTTCGGATATGTTATTTATTTATTTCCTCCTTTAGCCAACGTTTCGGACAGCGTTACAGTGTCCATCATCAGAGCAGTAACGCTGTCCGAAACGTTGGCTAAAGGAGGAGTTAGCGCAACACGGCATAACACCCCAAAAATAAATAACAAAATACTTTTGGCTGTGAAAATCTAAAATCGTAATATGAGTTCGATTTATACATATATATTTATTTTACAAAATATTATATTTAAGGTCATCATTGATCATGTATACCTTGTCAGAAAAGAGGTGTTCTTGTGCTTGATAAGGGAGTCACGATTCTTAGGGGAGGCGTCTACTAATATCTACAGGAATTCCTAAAACTGAAAAAATCGAACTAATATCTATGAGAACCAAAGTGCTGACGAATATCTACAGCTCAAACTGTTGACTAATATCTATGAGAACCAAAGTGTTGACGAATATCTACAGCTCAAACTGCTGATTAATATCTATGAGAACCAAAGTGTTGACGAATATCTACAGCACTGGCAGAGGTTGGATTTGCAATTATGTATAGCATATTGGAATAACGTAATATTGCGTATGCAGTTTAAAAAACTTAATTTATGTAAGAATGTATGTAAAAATCCCTAATATCGGACTATTGGACACATTTAGCTGATTAGTCCAACCCACGCTCTGTGGATGTTCAACATACGCTCTATAGATATTTTATTTTTCGTCACCTCAGTTCTTAATTGTCCAAACGACCATTTTAGTTTTTTTAATTAAACGAAGACAATATAAGCGAAAGTCAGTCGAAAATCTGAGAACAGAAAAATCAGAAAAAGATATTGACACCGCTGGGACTTGAACCCAGGACCTCTTGCTTTCCGGGCAAACGCGCTAACCACTGCGCCACCGTGCCGATATCCAATTCGGTCATTTTTAACTGTATCATACTTCGACTAAGAACCGCCCACATTATCTTCATTCTCTTAACGCATATATTATTGGCAACTATCTTTATGTATGATTGCAAGATTCAAACCCGAACTAAATGCTCTCTAGATAGTGTCTGGATAAATCTTTATCCATTTTATTTTCATATGCGACATCTATTGACTTTTCTGCAAGTCTAGGATGAATATTTTTATTTTTATTTTAACTTTATGAGTAAAACCTCAAATTGTAATATTTAATTAAACGAAGACAATATAAGCGAAAGTCAGTCGAAAATCTGAGAACAGAAAAATCAGAAAAAGATATTGACACCGCTGGGACTTGAACCCAGGACCTCTTGCTTTCCGGGCAAACGCGCTAACCACTGCGCCACCGTGCCGATATCCAATTCGGTCATTTTTAACTGTATCATACTTCGACTAAGAACCGCCCACATTATCTTCATTCTCTTAACGCATATATTATTGGCAACTATCTTTATGTATGATTGCAAGATTCAAACCCGAACTAAATGCTCTCTAGATAGTGTCTGGATAAATCTTTATCCATTTTATTTTCATATGCGACATCTATTGACTTTTCTGCAAGTCTAGGATGAATATTTTTATTTTTATTTTAACTTTATGAGTAAAACCTCAAATTGTAATATTTAATTAAACGAAGACAATATAAGCGAAAGTCAGTCGAAAATCTGAGAACAGAAAAATCAGAAAAAGATATTGACACCGCTGGGACTTGAACCCAGGACCTCTTGCTTTCCGGGCAAACGCGCTAACCACTGCGCCACCGTGCCGATATCCAATTCGGTCATTTTTAACTGTATCATACTTCGACTAAGAACCGCCCACATTATCTTCATTCTCTTAACGCATATATTATTGGCAACTATCTTTATGTATGATTGCAAGATTCAAACCCGAACTAAATGCTCTCTAGATAGTGTCTGGATAAATCTTTATCCATTTTATTTTCATATGCGACATCTATTGACTTTTCTGCAAGTCTAGGATGAATATTTTTATTTTTATTTTAACTTTATGAGTAAAACCTCAAATTGTAATATTTAATTAAACGAAGACAATATAAGCGAAAGTCAGTCGAAAATCTGAGAACAGAAAAATCAGAAAAAGATATTGACACCGCTGGGACTTGAACCCAGGACCTCTTGCTTTCCGGGCAAACGCGCTAACCACTGCGCCACCGTGCCGATATCCAATTCGGTCATTTTTAACTGTATCATACTTCGACTAAGAACCGCCCACATTATCTTCATTCTCTTAACGCATATATTATTGGCAACTATCTTTATGTATGATTGCAAGATTCAAACCCGAACTAAATGCTCTCTAGATAGTGTCTGGATAAATCTTTATCCATTTTATTTTCATATGCGACATCTATTGACTTTTCTGCAAGTCTAGGATGAATATTTTTATTTTTATTTTAACTTTATGAGTAAAACCTCAAATTGTAATATTTAATTAAACAAAGACAATATAAGCGAAAGTCAGTCGAAAATCTGAGAACAGAAAAATCAGAAAAAGATATTGACACCGCTGGGACTTGAACCCAGGGACAGGAACCCAGGGACAGACACTATCTAGAGAGCATTTAGTTCGGGTTTGAATCTTGCAATCATACATAAAGATAGTTGCCAATAATATATGCGTTAAGAGAATGAAGATAATGTGGGCGGTTCTTAGTCGAAGTATGATACAGTTAAAAATGACCGAATTGGATATCGGCACGGTGGCGCAGTGGTTAGCGCGTTTGCCCGGAAAGCAAGAGGTCCTGGGTTCAAGTCCCAGCGGTGTCAATATCTTTTTCTGATTTTTCTGTTCTCAGATTTTCGACTGACTTTCGCTTATATTGTCTTCGTTTAATTAAATATTACAATTTGAGGTTTTACTCATAAAGTTAAAATAAAAATAAAAATATTCATCCTAGACTTGCAGAAAAGTCAATAGATGTCGCATATGAAAATAAAATGCATAAAGATTTATCCAGACACTATCTAGAGAGCATTTAGTTCGGGTTTGAATCTTGCAATCATACATAAAGATAGTTGCCAATAATATATGCGTTAAGAGAATGAAGATAATGTGGGCGGTTCTTAGTCGAAGTATGATACAGTTAAAAATGACCGAATTGGATATCGGCACGGTGGCGCAGTGGTTAGCGCGTTTGCCCGGAAAGCAAGAGGTCCTGGGTTCAAGTCCCAGCGGTGTCAATATCTTTTTCTGATTTTTCTGTTCTCAGATTTTCGACTGACTTTCGCTTATATTGTCTTCGTTTAATTAAATATTACAATTTGAGGTTTTACTCATAAAGTTAAAATAAAAATAAAAATATTCATCCTAGACTTGCAGAAAAGTCAATAGATGTCGCATATGAAAATAAAATGGATAAAGATTTATCCAGACACTATCTAGAGAGCATTTAGTTCGGGTTTGAATCTTGCAATCATACATAAAGATAGTTGCCAATAATATATGCGTTAAGAGAATGAAGATAATGTGGGCGGTTCTTAGTCGAAGTATGATACAGTTAAAAATGACCGAATTGGATATCGGCACGGTGGCGCAGTGGTTAGCGCGTTTGCCCGGAAAGCAAGAGGTCCTGGGTTCAAGTCCCAGCGGTGTCAATATCTTTTTCTGATTTTTCTGTTCTCAGATTTTCGACTGACTTTCGCTTATATTGTCTTCGTTTAATTAAATATTACAATTTGAGGTTTTACTCATAAAGTTAAAATAAAAATAAAAATATTCATCCTAGACTTGCAGAAAAGTCAATAGATGTCGCATATGAAAATAAAATGGATAAAGATTTATCCAGACACTATCTAGAGAGCATTTAGTTCGGGTTTGAATCTTGCAATCATACATAAAGATAGTTGCCAATAATATATGCGTTAAGAGAATGAAGATAATGTGGGCGGTTCTTAGTCGAAGTATGATATAGTTAAAAATGACCGAATTGGATATCGGCACGGTGGCGCAGTGGTTAGCGCGTTTGCCCGGAAAGCAAGAGGTCCTGGGTTCAAGTCCCAGCGGTGTCAATATCTTTTTCTGATTTTTCTGTTCTCAGATTTTCGACTGACTTTCGCTTATATTGTCTTCGTTTAATTAAATATTACAATTTGAGGTTTTACTCATAAAGTTAAAATAAAAATAAAAATATTCATCCTAGACTTGCAGAAAAGTCAATAGATGTCGCATATGAAAATAAAATGGATAAAGATTTATCCAGACACTATCTAGAGAGCATTTAGTTCGGGTTTGAATCTTGCAATCATACATAAAGATAGTTGCCAATAATATATGCGTTAAGAGAATGAAGATAATGTGGGCGGTTCTTAGTCGAAGTATGATACAGTTAAAAATGACCGAATTGGATATCGGCACGGTGGCGCAGTGGTTAGCGCGTTTGCCCGGAAAGCAAGAGGTCCTGGGTTCAAGTCCCAGCGGTGTCAATATCTTTTTCTGATTTTTCTGTTCTCAGATTTTCGACTGACTTTCGCTTATATTGTCTTCGTTTAATTAAATATTACAATTTGAGGTTTTACTCATAAAGTTAAAATAAAAATAAAAATATTCATCCTAGACTTGCAGAAAAGTCAATAGATGTCGCATATGAAAATAAAATGGATAAAGATTTATCCAGACACTATCTAGAGAGCATTTAGTTCGGGTTTGAATCTTGCAATCATACATAAAGATAGTTGCCAATAATATATGCGTTAAGAGAATGAAGATAATGTGGGCGGTTCTTAGTCGAAGTATGATACAGTTAAAAATGACCGAATTGGATATCGGCACGGTGGCGCAGTGGTTAGCGCGTTTGCCCGGAAAGCAAGAGGTCCTGGGTTCAAGTCCCAGCGGTGTCAATATCTTTTTCTGATTTTTCTGTTCTCAGATTTTCGACTGACTTTCGCTTATATTGTCTTCGTTTAATTAAATATTACAATTTGAGGTTTTACTCATAAAGTTAAAATAAAAATAAAAATATTCATCCTAGACTTGCAGAAAAGTCAATAGATGTCGCATATGAAAATAAAATGGATAAAGATTTATCCAGACACTATCTAGAGAGCATTTAGTTCGGGTTTGAATCTTGCAATCATACATAAAGATAGTTGCCAATAATATATGCGTTAAGAGAATGAAGATAATGTGGGCGGTTCTTAGTCGAAGTATGATACAGTTAAAAATGACCGAATTGGATATCGGCACGGTGGCGCAGTGGTTAGCGCGTTTGCCCGGAAAGCAAGAGGTCCTGGGTTCAAGTCCCAGCGGTGTCAATATCTTTTTCTGATTTTTCTGTTCTCAGATTTTCGACTGACTTTCGCTTATATTGTCTTCGTTTAATTAAATATTACAATTTGAGGTTTTACTCATAAAGTTAAAATAAAAATAAAAACATTTTAGTTTTTGTTCAATCTTCACTTTAAAACTAAAAATAAAGTATATAAAATAGAAGTTAATCACTTAACTAAGAATTATTTAAACTAATTAGACCTTTGTCTAAGGAAATAGCTTTATCATAAACACCCATCATAATGTTTCATTGAAATAATGAAAGAAAACCTTCTCCTCCTGTAAAATTTTCAAATGGTCGTTTGGACAATTAAGAACTAAGGCGACTTAGTCAACACTGGGACCGTCATAGATATTCGTCCGACCTTAGCTCTGTAAATATTAGTCAACACTCTGAAGTTCGTAGATACTAGTTCAACAAATGAGCTGTAGATATTCGTCCGACATACAGCTGTAGTTATTAGTATCTGGAGTCTACTTAGGTTGTATGTTATAATATGTTTCATATAAAATATTTACTTTTTACTGTAACTTTTTTTTCTTCCATTTGTACAGGGTTACAATATCCATCAACAAGGCTAATGTATAGATTTCACGTCTTATCTCCCTTAGTTTCTATTTTCTATGGTTTCACATGGCATTAAAAAAAGGTTAGAATTTACCACTCCATTCACCGACGATAGACCTCTGTAAATTGATCAACCTAAGCTATTATTATAAAACTGGCCTTAGAGTATCGTGATGGATTTAATTAAATACAAAGACTCCGGACTCGGAAGAATGTCCCACTTTAAATCCTGTTTGGTTTTAATTCGGTTAATGGTCTGCTACTACGCCAGTGGGCAGGACCAAAGGATTTACAATTTTCACGATTTACGCTGTTGTAATAAATAATAATAAATTGGTTCACGGATGCGAAGCCGGGCTCTTAAAAATGAGTCAAAGTCTATGTCTTATAATTTATCGTGAAAATTGCGTCAGATAAATTCAGATAACTTCACTAGATCCGTCGAAATAAGGCTAACTATGAACTACATATTTTCTTCTTCTGGTGCCTGTCCATTCAACGGACGTTTAGCTATGATGTACGCGGACTTTGTTTACTAACTTTGTTTTAATAACTTATTTTTCTTTATTTTTTTTAATGTAGCTATTACTTTGTGGTTATCCATTATAGAAAAATTAAACAATACAACTTTGTATTGTATAAATTGACTAATTCCGGAATATATAAACTAAAATGCAATGATTGTCCCTCATTTTATATTGGAAAAACAACTCGTAATTTTGAAATCAGAATCAAAGAACATTTAAGGTGTCTTAATAATAATAATTTTTCTGAGTTCGCTAACCATATCATTGAAAATAACCATAGTTTTAAAAAAAAATACAGGGATAAATATTCTTCATATTAATCATAAAGGAAAACGTTTAGATAACTTAGAAGCCTTGGAAATTAAAAAATCCCTTAAAAATAATGAATCTATTATCAACAAACAAAAAATATTGTCATACGGCTCCACCCCTACCATAATAAAACATTGTTCGAAACTGTCAAATTAGTATAAGCTTTCCCTGACGAGGGAACGTTTGTTCCGAAACCGGTCGGATTTGCACATTATACAAGGTGTCCGGAAACTCGTAGTACAAGCGGGAAACTGGAGAATCCACATCATATTTGGAGTCGATTTTGTGGTTTAACTTTTTTTGATTTGAGCTTTCGTTTTCGAGTAAATCGGGTCCGAAGTTGGAATTTTTTAGGTTAAATTTGAAAAAAAAATTCACTAGGGGGTTGATTTCAGCTGTGTAATGTCTTATAAAATGCAACGAAGGGTAAACCGGGCTCAAAATTTTTTTTAACCCTTTAGTTGCCGAAAAAATGGAAAAATAGAAAAAAATATATATTTAAATCGAAATGCTTAGATCGAAAAAAATAAGTTTTTTGGGTTCTCTACGTGATGTAGATTCACCAGTTTCCCGCTTGTACTACGAGTTTCCGGACACGTTGTATAAGTGGTTTATACAAAGTTGTATTGTTTCATTTTTTTATTTTTCTTTATTCATCTGAACCATAACATCTCCATTCGTAACTCTGTCCATCCAGTTTATTTTGAGTATTCTTCTGTAGATCCACATCTCGAATGCCTCAAGTCACCTAATCAATTCTTCAGTAAGAACTACACATTGAAGCTGCTAATTTAAATATATAAATAATACATCTAGTATGAACTTTTCAGAGAGGTAGATAAACTCAATATTAACCTGGTGAAAGACCACCATTAAAAATCGGAACATTGCTTAAAATGTTTCAGCCAATGCGACCAGCTCTGAATAGAGAGGAACTTCGCAATCTTCCTATACACTTCTCCTTCTTTTTCCCACTCTAAGGTGATGCACCACGTCGTGTAAAATTCGGGATCGGGCTGTAAAGGAAAACACTCCGTATGTAGATGGAGATAACGTTTAAATTCCTGTTTAACACAAGTCGCCTGTTTTGATTTATTCCCGAAAAAACATAGCCAAAAGCGTGTTTTGTTTTATTTTGCGAAGCTCAGACATAAATATTGAAATGTTTTACGTTCATTTTCTAAAGAATTTAATTTTTCACATTATATACAATACAACCGAAAAGGGGTTCGTAAGTAAAATATGTTGAACTTTAAAGAGATTTTTTTAGGCCTCATACTTTATTTTTATGGGAGTACAAAAAACTTTAAAAAAATCAAAAAAGTACTCGATTATTTTAAGGGAAAACATGTGCTCTACGCACAATTTTAGTATTTAATTAAAGCATCTAAAATATTCCTAAGCGATCTAATTTTCAAACCAAATAAAATCACCTGATTTTGCAGTGCTGAGTAGGGCGTCACCTTAAATTAAATTCCACACAGGATGTCCTGCGGAAAATAATATCCGACATGGACTTTGGGGATGCAGTGTGTAGGGTCTTTTTGTGGAAAAGAAAGAGTTAACCTCGGTCTAGAAGAGATCAATGTTGGAGGAGATAGGAAACACAGAGATCTGAAAATCATTCTACAGCCGATCTATTGTTGAATTCAAGAACGAGTCGTAGAAACTATCTGTTCTCACGTAACAAACGTCAACTGCCATAGTTCCACTGGCTGTCAAGAGTTGGAAGCAGTAGGACACACGATAAATTAAAATTAAACGTATTTAAGTGTTGATAAATAATGACTTTACACAAATTATTTGTTCTTGTTTCAACATTTTATTTCCAGGTAATTATTCAATTATTGGCACAATAATGGCAATCATTGACACCGGATCTGAGACTCGGACAACGTTCAATTCATTATCTTATATCAGACTAAATACTTGGAAACAGTGTTCAAATTATACACTGCCTTTTAACAAGGTCATAATGTTATCGACCCTTCAAGGTTCTACCGAGAATTAAGACAAATACATAATGTTGTACGTAAATTAAGACAAGGATATAATAAGACGCAGTACAATGCATTTATTCTAGTAGTATTCAGAGTTTTCCACGTCGTGTGGCATTAATATTAATGAAATTAATATTTATTCTATTTAAAATATTCATATTTAATAGTGGCGAGAGTTTCGACTTTAGGACTGTACTGGTAGAAGTCCCCAAGAACGTAGAAATACAAGTAAGATGCACATCAGGAACATCACCAAAATTTCCAATTAAAGTGGGGGTACACCAGGGATCTATCTTCAGTCCTATTGCTATTCATAATGGTCATGAATTATATCTAACGATTCAAGAAATGAACAGTATTCTGTCTGGAATTTCTGGATCAATACAGCTATTTTCAGAATTTCGATTTCGTCATGAGCTGGAGCTTTAAAATATCCATGAATATTTATAATAAAATTTAAGATCAGTTGCCTTTTCTTGTTACATATTTTTCCACTGTTCAATCAAAAAGGGAGTGTAAAAATCGGGTTAGCCCGGGAAGTAAATATATTCAAACATACTAATTTCGGTAGTTTGTGATGTGATGCAATGTGAAATGTTCCAGCGTAAAATTATTCGCGTTAAATGAACTTTTAATTTTTAAAACTGGAACTGATTGTAAGAACAATTTAGAAAGCGATGAAGTACGTAGATATGATAATAATTTTATTTTCTTTAATTAATTAATAATTCTCGAAATAATAATAATAATGGGGAGGATAGTGAAATCCCACGCGTCCCAAATAATTATACATATTTACACAACAGATTTAAAAAAAAAAAAATGTATTTCATTTGTTAAAATTTTTGACAGATATCGTTATTTTTCCCAAGTTTACAAACATGGTGATCGTCTCAAAAATGAGGCAAATATGTTTTTATAAATATGTACTTTTAGCTTCCGTGGTTTTTCACAGCATTTCAAAAAAATCTCTTTTCGAAATATAAAAATATAAAAGAGGGAGAAATATTTTTTATTTAGAAGCATTTTCATGTTGTCTGCATAGTTTTTCAAATATCTCCTCTAATCATTTAAAGCGAGTGACGAAAGTTTTACAAAGCTTTCGATATATGGGTCACGGTCATACAGTTTGGGAACTCCTGTATTATTAATGTAGGTAAAAGAATATTTATGGTAAAGTCACAATGAAGTACTGCCCCCGAAAACGAGAACAGTGATCTTGAAACGTCGCTTTGCCAACATATCACGGTCACCTCGCCGCTTTGATGTCATAACTTATAATTTAACAGAGTAAAAAACACACGTGCGTTGTTCATTGTTTAATCGACCCGGCAAATCAATCATTTCATTTTTATTTATGTATATATTAATCAAGTTAGATAAAAATCATTGTTTCTGATATACATAGTAACTTATATAATAGACGTAAATTAATGTTTATTGCTTACGAACTTTTTTGTATTTTTTTAAAATTATAAATTAATAGTGGGTAAATATTCCTTTATATTGTTATCTTTTGACATTCTTGTACATTTAATAAATATTTTATCATGTTTGTACGATTTTTATTTATTGATAATGTATTATATTATGAAATTAATTTTAAATGATATATTCTTATATATCATATAAAATTAATTAATAATTGTAAAAAACACAAATTAGTCAGATGAAATTTATTTGCGCACGCCGGGATTTAAACCTACGACCTTCGGATTGCTAGTCGGGAGCCTAACCAGTCCTGTTTTAACTCGACCGTCTTGCATTTCATTTGTCTGTAACTTTGTTTGTAAAGTGGTGACCGTTTTGACGATTTAGTAAAAATTATTTTTTCTATTGTGAACTCGTCGTCGAGTTTATTTTATTATGGTTCTGAAGTACCTACTTGCACGAAGAAAGTTTTAAAAAAGAATTATCATTGAGATAGTACCTCTTTTTTGGACAAATCGTATAATTCTTTATTTGAAATAATAAAAATGTTACATAAAATAAATGGTTGATTAAGAAAGAACGTAAGACTTAACATTCTTATGATTTCAAAGGAAATTTTGGATTTGATTTATTTAATAAGAAAATAATACAAATGTCCTTTTTTGGACAAGAGGTCTACTGTTCACAGAACTACCCAAAATACTTACAGCGCAAATAAATAAAATTTAAAGAACTGTGTTGATTAACATAGGGAACGTACCCATACTACGTGACCAACTTTTTGCAATTTTTAACCCCCCCCCCCCCCCCCCCGGTGACCAAAAACCTATAACCGCCGCCGCTCATTTGTACTACCAAGCGTGACATTTTGAAGACTCCCCCCCCGAACAGGACACGTAGTATGGGTACGTTCCCTTATTATATATAGTACTTCAAGGGCAAATGGTTTTGTCAAGTGTAAATGGTTTTGTGATGTGTAGAAGGGTTTTGTGATATGTAGAATGAATCCCATTTGTTTGTAGTTCTTTTTTTGGTATTTTTCATCAAAGATAAATTTAAATGTACGCACATACACATATTCAGATCTAGTAAATCGTCTCTCACCAGAAAAGGCGCTGAGATGTTTCAGTCTTATTAATATTAAAATTTAGTATAATTATTGTATGCGTGAGAAATTTTATATCTCTTTGCCGAGTTTTGAACCCTCGACCTGTATGCCCAGAGTCAAGGTTCTTTCCGCTCTGCTACAGCGGCCGTCTCTCGTTTAAAGTGGACGTGATCGTGACGGATTAATGTTAAATTAATTTTAATAAAGACGTGATTTTTTTGTATATATTCCACCATTGTTCTAGAATATTCGTATTTCACGGCAGTAATAATAATTCTTGGTCAATTTATAAAACTTTGTGGAATATCTCATCAAGGGTAGGTACTATACAAAGCCAGAAAATATCTTGAACCATTATCTAAATTACTTTGTTTACGTATTTCTAGATTTCGAGGGCTTGGAAACTCTTATTTAGTGAATACCAGGTTTTATCTGAGATTTCAACATCGTTCACAATAATCAGTCAAATACCATTTTTGTCGATTCTACTTGATTTATTATTTGCATTTTTTTAGTTTTACAAATCACTGCATTGTACTGCACTGGGTGAAATGTCACTAAGTGTCCTTACCCGCCAACTAGCTGGGAATTGCTTTACGTAAATGTAGTTAGAACCTTATGCAAGGAATTATTATGAACTAGCTGGTTACATATTTTCGTTCTTTTTTTTTTTTACACGAGCTCCACAACAGGAGACCCTGAGGAAAATAATTTCCCTCCGGGCCTATGTCTTCTTTGGAGATGCTGTGTGGAGGGTTTTTTAAGGAAAGGAAGGAGAGGAGAGTTCTGGGAAGGAAAAGGGTTTAAGGGGTGTGTAGGAATCTGGGGTTCAGTGAGTCCGAGTCATCCGCCTCCAAGACCTAGACAAACCTCACCCCATGAACCCGGGCACCCCTGCTAAATCACCAAACGTAGCGAACCACTTGGGGTGACCTATGGCAGAGGTGTTGGTTATCCAATAAAGGTTTCCGGGGCGGCGGTACCCATTCCCGCCTCCCAAATTTCTATCTGCGTGTTTGAGTATATTCTAAAATGGTTATTCTGCTTCCAATATAAATATTTTCATTTTAAATATGTTCAATTAAAGTACTTCATGCAAGATTCTACTTGAAAATCAGAAATTGGTAAATAGATAATAATGAGAAATATCTTCTTCTTCTTCTTCTATCTTCTATCTTCTCTTCTTCTATCTTCTATATAAATAAAAATGAATCGCCAAAATGTATGTACGCGCATAACTTCCGAACGACTGCGCCAAATTAGATCATTCTTTTTTTGTTGTGTTCGTTATTGTCAGGACAAGGTTTGTATAAATCTGCCGGGGAGTTCTGGCATTATGAAATTCGTATTAAAAATTGCAATAGGTGGCACGCGAGCTGTTTGAAAACTGAATGTACCGGGAACGAATGTATGGAATGTGGGAGGGGGGAGGGGAACTCGGGTAGGGGGTTCGGGGGAGAGGAAACAGGGAGGGGGGAGGGTAACTCGGGAAGGGGGTTCGCGGTTCAGGGGAAGGGGAGAGTGGTATGGGGAGAGGAAAGGTGGTGGAGCGGAGTGGGAACGCAAGGGGAAGGGGAACGGGACGAATGGGAAAGGATACGCAGAAAATTTTTTGAGAAACAATTTCTTTATTAAATGGCATAGCAAAGCATGCCGGGTACCAGCTAGTTTTTCATAAACTTTAACACCTCATTTCTTAGAAAAAGAGAGTGTGCAATTCAAAGGTGGCAGAAGCGACAGTTTCAT
Source organism: Limnephilus marmoratus (assembly GCA_917880885.1). NCBI lineage: Eukaryota > Metazoa > Arthropoda > Insecta > Trichoptera > Limnephilidae > Limnephilus > Limnephilus marmoratus. The sequence continues at coordinate 20,481,086 of OU862929.1, forward strand.
AAAACTAAAGTGGACAAGAGTGGAGAGGTTACGAAGCACCGCACAAAGAGGAGAACGATAATCCTATCTCGGTCTCTCGCAGGCTAAATCCTACAGATTTATATGTTTGTCTCTTTTTAGGGTCGCTATTTTTCGTTTCATCAAGTTTCAAATCACAACGGTGCTAAAAAAAACGAGTGTGCTTTATACCACACAACTTAAGTAAAACTTCTGCTCCATCCATATTATAGGAAGAGAAAAAAAATGTGCGCGCGCACTGCTCTCTCTTGCTCCTACAGTGTGATACAGACAATAGGCCTGCACTGGGTAACGTAACTGGCTATGAGAGAAAGAAAATGTGTGCTCGCACCTCTCTCTCTTGCCCCTACAGTAATATACGAAGCGTTCACTCGTTACGCATTCGCCAGCTTATTCCCCAAGTCAAGCGTGCGTAAAGAAGTTTACTTCAAAAAGTTTTCACTTCAACAAAGTGAAGTAAAGTTAGAACCCTGTCCAACTAAAGTGACGAGAAACAAACACCTTATTGATACTAAATACTAACTCTTCAATACAATTTAACTACATATAATAATGTATGTAAGTAAGTAGGTACTCCACCAATGAATCTTATAGTATTAAATGTACTAGACACGGCGTATTTGAATACAGGCTCACTACAACGGGCCATCCCGTTGCTGAGAGGTATGTACCTACCCACTATCGCAGTTGGTAGAGTGTGGTAGTTCTTTGCTGTGTCGCTGGTAGTAGTTGGTTGAACGCTGTACCGTTATGCAAAGCGTCCTTGGTAATCGTAAGCGAGTATCGGGGAACGGGGCCTAGCGTCGGACGTAGGCAGTACCCACTACCTACTAGGTGACTTTACTATGTAGATGTAGCGAAACGTGTTGCAGGGCTTGGGAAAGTTACCATTAAACTTTTGTTATTTATTTTATTTACAAAATGTTTAGAAATACTGAAATTTTGCAACATCCTATCCTACAAATATTATAAAGGCGAAAGTTTGTATGGATGTATGGATGTGTGTTACTCTTTCACGCAAAACATACTGAACGGACTTTAAAAATTCTTTCACTAATAGAAAGCTACATTATTTACGAGTAATATAAGCAGTATATATTGGTAAGCTCTGGCATTGTGAATAAGCTCTGGCGTTATGAAATTATTTATTATACATTCTGTTATTTGTTTATGCTGCTATGGAGATCCCTTTGATAGTTAAAATTTAAATATGCATAAAATACTAATCTTTACTAATATTATAAATGCGAAACTGTGTGTGTTTGATTGTTACGCTTTAATAGGTGGAACGCGAGCTGTTTGAAAAGCGAATGTAACGGGTATGATAAGTGGGTGAGGGGGGGGAGGGGGAGGGGGAAGGTGGGGGTGAACGACGGGAGTGGAGTGGGGATAGGGAAGGTGGAGGAGGTGGAGTGGGAACCCCCCCTAATACTAGGCGAGCGAAGCTAATATTTAATATGTAATGAAATGTTATTATCTTTTAATGGCGGATTGATATTTGATGGACTGGAATATGTATTTAACACAATGTATTTTATAACGAATGACGAAAAATTTTATGTTAAAGATTAAAGAGACATTTTATGTATTATGCATAGTATATCAATATTGACTTGGAAGTTAATAATTTAACAATGATAAATGAGTGACATGATATTTAATAACAAGGGGCATAAGTAAAAGAGACATTTTATGTATTATAGTATGTACATTAATATTGACTCGGTGGACTTTAATAATTAACACAATGTATTATAACGAATGACAATATATACTAATAAACGAGCACCAATCAAAGAGATATTTTATGTATTATACATAGTATATCAATATTGACTTGGACGTTAATAATTAACACTATATATTATAACGAGTGACAACAAGGGCGGATTTAGACGGTATTTTTGTGTCGTGTGGAGATTCCATCACAGTACGTACTTAGAAGTTAAAATTGTATTTATTAAACATTTAATTCTTCTATTGTTTTGACACTTTCATAAACCTTCCTATATATACTTGAACTTGAAGTTTATTTCTGATGACAGTAATTGTTGATTTTTTTTGCCCGTCTGCCCCTTGTGCCCGCCCAGAAAAAAATCCTAACAGTAATTGTTGATTTTTTGCCCGTCCGCCACTGTTCCCTCCCCCCCCCCCCCCAAGAAAAAAATCCTAACAGTAATTGTTGATTTTTTTGCCATTCCGCCCCTTGTGCCCCCCCCCCAGAATAAAATCCTGTATACGCCCTTGAGTAACAAGATATGTAATACTAATGTGCACAGATTAAAGAGAAATTTAATTATTATATCTATGCATATATATTACAATACATTATAAAAAGATACTTTGTCTGTCCAACTGGGAGTGAATGACTAGATATTTAATAATAACTGGGCACAGATTAAAAAGATGTTTTGTGTATTATAGTACATCAACATTCACTCGGTGGACTTTAATAATTAACACAATGTATTAAAAGGAATGGCAAGATATTTTATAATAACTTGGCACAGATTCAAGAGACATTTTATATACGTATTATAGTATAACATTATTCTAAAGGATGTGAGTAGGGTACACACAGTAGCGTAGCGAGGGGGGATCGCTCGGGGAGCCACCCGACGGGGGGTGGGGGGGTGACACTACACCCGACGGGAGGTGACACCCGACCGTGGAAAAAAAAATTACGAAGGATATTGTCACAAAAACATTGAACACGATTATATTTATATTTTCGTAGCTCTATGGCTTCCCGTGGAATGTTCCGAAACGGGGAGAATTTTGTGCCAGACGGTCTTTTTATAGACGAAAATAGCCTATTTCTGAAATTCTCTTGCCCCCTTATTATATAATTTGACAGTTTATTTATTAAAGCTTACTTGGGATCTGCAGTCCGTGCGGATTTTTCAGCAAATACAAATTTGCTAGCCCTGTACAGAAGAACACCCAGCTTTTAAAAGCAAGATTAATTAATAATAAGTACCGATGATTTGTAATTAATTGATAGCACGTGTTTTTGTAGTATTTTCCATTTGACGGGACTGATGAACTCCCGAGCGGTAAAAGCTCCCGAGCGTTAAAAGCTAGAAGACTCCGGGACTAAATATAAAAGACTTTTTTTACATTAGCTCCACACAGGAGGCCGTGAGCAAAATAATTTCCCTCAGGTCCTGTAGCATCTTAGGGGATGCTGTGCAGAGGGTCATTTTAAGGAAAGGAATTTCTGGAAAGGATAGTATGATTACGGTAGGAATCTGGAGTCAGTGTGTCTAGTAGTGTCGTACGTATGCAGCTGGAGAGAGGGCAGCTGGAGTGATCAAAGGTTCTTCCTAAACCGCCCTTTCCCGAGCAGGCGCATCCACCCCCAAGACCTGTACCCACCTCACAAGATTAACCTATTGCAGGAGTGTTGGTTATCCAATAAATTGTTCCCGGTGAAGCGGTACTTAAATATGTGCAGATTTTATTAATTTATTTATTCCACATCTATGCTCTTTTGGGCTATTATGTATTATTACATTTTCTGTGATTAAGTGCATACAGGTATCAAAAACAGTTTTAAAGGTTAAGATAACAAAACATACGATACAAATAGGAATAACACGTGGTATCTAGTTCATCATCATCATCATCACTATTGGCTCTACAACCCCTGGTGGGTCTTGGCCTCCTCAAGAATCTTCCTCCACTCATCTCGGTTTTGTGCCAGTTCTCTCCAGTTTAGAAGCTCCAAGATAGATATGTCTTTGAGGACGTTGTCGCTCCATCTTAGTCTTGGTCTTCCCAGGCTCCTTCGCCCTATTGGTCTTGAGTTCAGCAGGTACTTTGGTGCTTGATGCTCGGTCATTCTCTCCACTTGACCTAGCCACCGAAGTCTTCCCAGTTTTATAAATTTCGCGACGTTTAGCTCCTTAAACAGAGTATAGAGCTCATTGTTATAACGTCTGCGCCAAAATCCATTTTCTAGAACCGGTCCAAAGATGCGTCTCAAAATTTTTCTTTCAAAAACGTCCAGTGCTCGCTCATTCCTCTTTAGTACCCAAGTCTCAGCTTCGTACGTAAGTACTGGTCTGATAAGTGTTTTGTACACTAATATCTTAATTCATTTTAATAATATACATTAAAGGATAAAGAAAAAAACAGTTTTTGGATTACAGATAGCATGCAGATTGCAGTGCAAGATACATAACCAGCAGGATTTAAATAAATAAACACACCCAACCGCTTTACATAGCACTAAAATTAATATTAAAACAATTCTACCTAAACCAAAATTCTGATTCAGAAATTTTATCACATTAGGTTTATAAAAACAAAAATAATATTCTCTGGATGTTGTCACAACACAATATGCATCACACAAACACAACAGTTGATTTTATTATTAATATTGTAGTTTCTTTCTTTGCAGGTGAGTACACAACATTGATATATGTCCACTAAGAACGACTGCATTACCTAATGAGTTATAACTTATAACTGGTCAACGCAAAACAGGTAAGATCTTAAATTTAATTGGTTGAATTGATTGATTACTATTTCCAATAGTTGCTTTGCCACCACGTGACTTTAAGATACAACTATTACGATTTTAGTTGATTTACTTAAATGGGCTTGTTCATTAGAAACTTCAATTTGATGATTACACTTCTTCCTATTTCTTACTTAGGTACGAGTTCAGCACTAACAATGAAAAGCACAAGATTTAAGAGGATTTAAACAACTGGTATTTTACCAAATTGTTTTTTTAATATTCATCTTTATTAGTTTTTGAGTTACAATTTGTTTTATTCTATGCCTGTCTCACTAGGAGAACCTGTGTTGAGAGCAGGCGCTTAGCATGAGTAGTTTATAATGATAACACATACAAAGTACAAATAATAACACAATATTACAAGTAACAGTTAATCATCAACGTAACATTGAAAAAATAAATACTTATAAGTTAGTTTTGATAAAATCTTTAATGTTGGATCTATTTTGGCTAGTAATCCCGGACTTGGTGTCAGATTTATATTTAAGATACATTGTGTTTTGTCTAATTGCCAGTAGAAGTGTATTATATAGTTTTGTTGCAAAGTATCTAAAATTTCTTTGGCCAAAGGGTCAATGGCGGCATCGTTTGCTCCTCCCCAGGCTATAATACCGTATTCAATTAGAGATTGACATAGAGCGCAGTAAATTGTTTTATGTTGATTCAAGTTTAAAAAGTTGCGAGTATGTCTAAAAAAGTATATTGATTTTCTAACTTTGTTTGCTGTAGTGATAATGTGTTCTTTCTACTTTAAATTATTAATGTTGCTGTCACTATCGCTCTTACTCCCCGAGTACTATTATTAGCTATTTAAACAAACAAAAAATTCATAGCTTTTAATGACTTTTCAAAGCGGTGAGTTGACATGGAATCACTTTTTTCATATACTTTTTATTTACCACATTTCTTAGATTTCGATAGAAATGTATAAGGCTTGTGATTGTGAGTTTTTCCGTAATTCCTTTTACGTGTGTAGGTCCCATCTTAGATTTTTACTGTATCGTTATTTTTTAATTTTGGTAACTGGTTTAGGTATCACCGCCCCCGGATGCGTATTTACAAAACCTATACTGGTTCAGTCTTGTATATACCTACTCCATATTGGTTATTTTTTATCACTTTGCAAAAACAAAAATTGTTCTAAAATATATATAAAAAAATAATCTATCCAATGTGTTTATTAGAATTTAATAATTTTATTTCTAATCATTTAAATATTGATATTGAAAATGTAAATTCTCGCTACCACGACTCTACGCCCGAAATAAGGCCCCGGATCCGTTTATTGAATAACCAACACCTTTGCCACAGGTCACCCCAAGTGGTTCGCTGCGTTAGGTGACTTACCAAGGGTACCCACGTTCATAGGGTGAGATTTATCTAGGTCTTGGCAGCGGATGCGTCTGCCCACAAACTGCGTTGCAGGCTGGATCGGGAGAGACTGGTTGAGGGAGTCCTTTTGACCTCTCCAGTAGGAATTTTTTTTAAATTTTTTAATTTTTTTATTATTGACGACCTCCGTAGTCCAGTGGCTAAGACTCTTGACTCACATTCCGGAGGTCGCGGGTTCGAACCCGGCATGCGCAAATAAATTTTATTTGATTAATTTGTGTTATTTCACAATTAATTCATTTAAAATAATATATAGTATATTTGCGGCATGTTCCAGAGTGGAAGATACTATTAGTATCGCCCTGGTGTAAGACCACCATTCAGAATTGAAACGTCGCTTGAAAATGGCTTTAGCCGTGTTTAGTGACCAGATCTGAATAGCCAGGTACTTCCCAACCTTCCTCTTCCCCACCTCCTTCCCCTCCTTACTACCTTCAGCCTCACAACATACCCCAATTGGGGATGCCATAGTCTCACTGGCTCCAGACGGGAGCAGTTGAGATTCTTGTGCGGTATTCACTGTAAAAAAAAAAAAAAAAAATTATTAATCTTTATTAGTTTTGAGTTACAATTTGTTTTATTCTATGCCTGTCTCACTAGGAGAACCTGTGTTGAATTGTGAGAACAATTTCTCGACCGATCGCCGCGCACTCCAGTGAGATGAATGGATTCATCCTCCGTCATTCCTGGATACACTACCCAGGCCACCCCTCATACGTTTTTCCTTTCCAGAACTTCCTCTCCTTCCTTTCCCTAAAAAGTCCTTCCACACATGTCACCGTCAATTCATATTCCGAGAAGTTCAACAAGACAATCCAATTTATATCATTTGCTCACATGTAGAACTACAATCAGAAAAATTTACACCAATTCCCTGTATATGAGCGCTATATAATGCAAAATTTTACAATATCGCAATATCTGTGTTTATATATTTATATAATATCAATATCCGGCCTCTGTGTTTCCTCCTTCCTACAACATGGGTCTCTTCAAGACCAATGTTCATTCCTTCCTCTCCTCAAAAAGACCCTCCACACAGCATCCCGGATGACAAAGGCCCTGAGGGAAATTATTTTCCTCAGGGCCTCCTGCGTGGAGTTAACGTAAAAAAAAAAATAAAAAAAATAATGTCTTTCAGAAATACCAAATAAAAGTAACGCGTACGTAATTAATTCATGAATGTGGAATGTTTCTGAAGCATCTCCTATTCTTATCCTATTTTCTTCCTCCTCTCCTCGTCACCTAAAATTAATTTGTGTAACCTAACCTTTTTGGCTTGACTTAATTTAACTTTGTATAAACGTTTCTATACATTTTTACGTACAAGTTGTTTGTCTCTTATCTCTTACAAATAAATAAATAAATGACATAAGCCCCGAAGGAAATTGTTTTTTCTCAAAATCTCATGTGTGAAGCTAACAATATTAAAAAAAATTGAATTCGTTTCAGAATTAAGCTATTTGAACCACGCGTAGGTATAAAATAAAGCAAGTTAAGCTATTTTAATCGTGTATATAGTTTATTAAACGCCATTAAAGCATGTCTGGCGATGGCCCTTGGGATGTCACGACTGTGTGTTGCGGTTTTCTTGTTAGGCCGCTCTGTATGCCGTCCGCAGAGGAATCGCGATCGTATTTAACTCGGACACAAAGGGATATGCAGTGAAAGTAGAGCAAATTGGATGACTGCCGTGATTGTGCCTGTCTCGCTGCATGTACCTACTCGCGTATGCAAATAGTTCAGCCTGCATTGTGAATATCTATGCACATGTTTCGCAGATGTACTCGGGCTCCGCAATAGCCTTAGAGTTGATCGAATTTATGGTGTTCGTTTATGGAAGACCCGGCGGCGATTTCAAAAGCAATCTTGAAAATGCAATAAAACTGTTTAATAACCTAGGCCATTAAGCGTCCTCCGCAGCACAGTAGTAAAGACTCTTAATTTAACCCAACACTGCTCGAATTTTGCCTCAATAGATTACCTTCGAGAGAAATAAAAAAAAAAAACATTCAAAATTAATCATAACTTAGTTTTTTTTTTATTATTATTTAATATAGTTATATAATTATACAGTGGAGTTATAGAAATTATATAGCGGTACAGAAATTATTTAAACATTGCAATCTCACCAAAGAAGAAGCTAGTTCTTGTGCTTGATGAGCGAGTTACACTAATTATAACTGAAATAGAACAACATTATGTAATAAGTAAGTATATAATAGGATAGATTGAGACTTCTGGATCATCTATATGTGTAGGTGTACATACATAGGATACGGTTACATACTAATATATTGTGCACTTAGGAGAAGTTCGAAAAATCTAAATAAAATAGTATTAAAAATAAATAGAAAGAAGGAGAAAACAGGTAATTATTTAGTCAATTATTCCTGATGAAGTGTAGCTTCAGTTTGAGTTTCAGTTTATTGATGTCTTTGGTTTTTTTATTTCAATCGGAAGGTTGTTGAAAAACTTTATTCCTAAATAGATATAATTGTTTTGCATTAGTTTGGTATTAAATTTTGGTGTTTTGATGTTGTCTTCATATCTTTTTGATTGGTGAGTTTGAAATTTCTTGATATTATCTTTGTAAATTTGGATAATTGCATTTTTCTTGAAGATATTCTCAACTCGAGGCACCGTGAAATCTGCGAAAAGCATTTCTGTTGTTATAACTATAACCATAGTTTATAGTTAATTATAGTTATAACCACTTTTATTGTTTCAAAAAACCAACAAGTTCTGAGTAACTCTGATAAGGTAAGCATTGCTTACGAAAAATTTTTGAACAATAAAAGTTGTAATAATTAGATTTGAGACGACTAACACATGCTTAGGATTTTATATGTATTCGATCTTCGGGCGTGTAGGTCTTAAAATGACACCGGAACCAAAAATATTGGTTTACGAAAACATTTATCAAAAAGAAAGTCTATTATCTCACAGTCAAAAGATCGCAAGAAGCATTGGTTTGTACCTTTAGATGGTCTGCATGGAGCCAATTTATTTTCCAGCAAGATCGCGGTAACGAAATTACTAGCTTTGTAAAGATCATTTTTAAAACACAAATTTCAGGCAGTTAGAAATATTTTAGGTATGGGCTATCTAGGACTTTATTATTAACAATTTAATCAGTTATATGAATATCTAAAAAAATGTGTACATAACATAATATGAATTCGAGGCAGCGTACCGAGAAAAGTAACATTTGATAAAAAATGTTTAATTTCTTCCTAGTAAAATAACTACGTCACACAAGAGATACAACGGAATTCGATGGGTAGTTGTGTTATGAAATTTCTCGTAGGTGGTGTTACTTTAGGATTGGAATGGGGTATGGGAGGACTAATCTATAGTTAATATATCGATGTACTCGATGGATATCTCCATGTGAAAAGTCGCTGAGAAAAAGCTTTTTTCCCAGCTTACGTACACTAATTATTCTTAGCGAAAAAGGGACAACAATAACTTGGCCACCCTGACAAATCGGCAATCGCCGAGCATTTAATTGAAACCGGCCATTACTTTGGATCTGTTCCTGAAGTCCTGGGAAGACCCAAAACTCATAGAGCATGCCTGATTACGGAGGCAATTGAAATTCACAAAAATCCTATAAATATTAATAGAGAAGACGGAGTTAAACTCAATAGTTCTTGGTATCCGGTAATTGACGGTTGCATCAAGGCTAAACGCAAAAAAATAACATGTTAAGGTATATTGTAGCGCCAGTTCGTAGAGGAATGGAGCTGGCGACACGGTATCGCTCCTAAGTTGATAAGAAAAAACATCACCCCTAACTATTACACATCTGCCCTGATGATGGACACTCAACGCTGTCCGAAACGTTGGCTAAAGAAGGAGGTAGCACAACACGGCGTAATACCCCAAAAACCAATAACAAAAACAATAATTTGTATATTAAATTAGATTAGATTACTTGAATTTTTTTGCATGTATTAGAAAAATACACTTGTATTGTTTTAATTTTTACACTAAAATTGTTTTCCTTTTCAAGTTTTGTGAACATGTAAAACATTACATTTGGAACGCTTTACAATTTTTCATGATTTTTATTCATTGTTTTCCTTTATTTTGTTAATCATCATATTGTCTTCGTCAGAAAAAAAGAATACGCAATGTTATAAAGATTTCTTCTTCCAACACAGCAAGCTCATTTTGGGGCACTGTTTTAATTCAAAATTAATAAATTCTTACATATTTGTAAAAAAACATTAACAATAATTCTAGTATTTTGAATAACCAAATTAATTTATCTTTTAGTCACATTCTAAACGTATTTCCAATACACCGCTCTGTTCTTCCCGGAAATCCCGTAATTACCCCTATTCTAGTGCTTACCTCCCATTCAAACACCTAAAATTTGTATGTCTGTCAATATTCTATGTCGTAGGTTAGTTATGATATTCTCCTGACGAAGGAAGGGTGCTTCCGAAACCGGTAGAGTGTTAGTAAAATAAAAGTGGTCTACAACAAATTTATGTATTTTTTATTGCAATAAAGCCAAATTTCTCGTGGTGGTCATTTATGGAACTAAATTATATGCTGATATTTAGACCGCGTAATTAGAATTTCCTAAAAGTGGTCTAAACACTCTGGTGATATGATCAGATCGTCTACAATCGGCGGTGAAGGGTTAAATCCGAAGATTGCGAATTCGTCGAAGTTTATGAGGATAAAATATTAACATCATAATTTCAGTAGTTTGGACTGCTCGTTTAGTAAATTTCCCGGTTTATTCGATTTTGTACAGATATTCCCTGCTTTTTGATAGCCGAATAAACAATATTTCGAAATTGTTATGAGAAAATCAGCTTTTAATGTAGGTAACTGATTTCTAATAGTTTATGTAAGTACTTTGAATGGGAATTATTAGCTTCATTTAAAATACATTCTAGTACTTAATTATAATACATTGAAATGAAACTCCTAAATTTACCTTCCAATGTATAACAGAGCTTTTTTCAATGGATAAGAATGAACAAATTTTTTTATAATAAATAAATATACGTAGGTTCCTATGAATTTTCCTCTTTGCAATGCATTTTAAAAAAATATTTCGGATACATTTTCCAATTTGTAAAGTTGCTATTTGGCACTGGTAAATAAAATCTGTGAATTTAAATAAAACTTAGCTTTTTCACAAGTTTACTCTTTTTAAACGACTTCGAAAAGGAGGAGGTTCTCAATTCGACTGTATTTTTTTTTTTTTTTTTTTTATGTTTGTTACCTCAGCACTTTCGACTGGGTGAACCGATATTGATGATTCTTTTTTTATTTGAAAGCTGGTGCTTCCCGTGTGGTCCCATTTTAATTTGGTCCAGTTCTGACAATGGCATCCATGAGAAAATCATATAAGTCTTAAATTTGCATCAAGTCAATGGACGAATAACTCAATATCACGCCAACCGATTTCGATGATTCTTTTTTTATTGGAAAGGATGTACTTCAAGGGTAGTTTGATGAGAGTTTGGTTAGGTTCTGATTATGGGATCCATGACAAAGTAACGGAACTCTTCAATTCTTAGGAGCAAATTGACGAAACTCGGCCGAATCTCTTAATTTGACCCTCACGTCGTTATGGTCAAATGTTTAATTAATAAATTATGTCTGTCTCATATGAGCAGCACGTTTAGTAGGTCTACCCATATTCAGACAAATTAGTTAGTGTACTTCAGATTCGCTAAAAATCAAAAAATAAACAAAAATTTTAACAAAACAAAAAACGACTTCAAAAAATGCACTAAAACTTAAAAAAATAATTTCGTATTCTTCTACAACTTCATAATCAACTTTCTTTTTCTACTCATCAATATGTAGGTACGATTGTTATTTTTGGAGTCGGTGTCAGCAAAGGTACCCGGTCCGGCGTGTCCACTTTACAGCTCCCCTCACGCCGCGGCCTCGCTATCGCCTCTCGCCTCGTCAAGTCGCTTGTGCGACACAAGCACATCTCACCTATAACTATGTTTGTAGTTACAAACCTACCTTGACTGACACCGACTCCAAAAATATCAATCGTACCTACATATTGATGAGTAGAAAAAGAAAGTTGATTATGAAGTTGTAGAAGAATACGAAATTATTTTTTTACTTTTTAGTGCATTTTTTGAAGTCGTTTTTTGTTTTGTTAAAATTTTTGTTTTTACATTAACTTCACACAGGAGGCTCTGAGGAAAATAGTTTCCTTGAGGGCTTGTGTCATTTTTGAGGAGAGGAAGGAGAGAAGATGGGTCTTGAAGATAACTATGTTGTACAGGGGTTGGTAAATCCTTCCACGGCCGATCTGTAGAATTCAAGAACCAGTCCGGTGAGATCTAGGGGTAAGGCTCTTGACTCGTAATCCGAAGGTCACGGGATCGAAACCCGGCGTGGGCAAATAAATTTTATTTGATTAATTAGTGTTATTTCACAATTAATTTATTCAAAATAATATATAGCGTATTTTCGGCACGTTCCAGAGTGGAAAACACTCTCAGTATCACCCTGGTGTAAGACCGCCATTCAGAATTGAAACGTTGCTTGAAATTACTTTAGCCGTGTTTGGTGACCGGGCCTGAATAACCAGGTATTTCCCCTCCTTCCTCTTCCCCATCTTCTTCCCCTCCCCACTACCTTCAGCCTCACAACATATCCCAATTGGGGATGCCGTAACGCCGTAATGCCGTAACGCCAGACGGGAGCAGCTGGGACTCTTGTGAGGTATTCATATAATGCTCGGATTTGTTCTTCGTAATGCGAGATCATTTACTAATATAATTGCAATACGAAGAACATATGAAGCACTTGTCCGCAGCATCCTGGAATACAGCTCCATTATTTGGCCCCCCTCTGAACAAAACCATATCCTAGAAATAGAAAGAGTACAAAAAAGATTTATGCATTACCTGTATATGAGGGAATATACATACTACCCATTCCTGTATCCATCGTTGTTCTTAACAGGAATGCTCGATCTTAATACCTTAGAAGCCCGCCGAAAAATATTTTTTGGGGAAACTTTTTTTTAAGCTGATCTCCGGTACTGTACTGAATCCACCTATTTTGAAGGAGATTAACCTATATGTCCCTAGCGCGTATACTCGTGGAAGATCCCACGCACTTTTTTATGCTCCGAAAGCGAGAACTTCTTCCTTTCAGAATGCCCCATTAAAGAGAGCAATTCAGCTGCTTAACGATTCTCCATTGAGCATTGACATTTTCAACATTACTTATGGAGAGTTCAGTAACTGTCTTTTGACATACGTCTCAACATAGTGAAACTGCCCCTTGGACTTTTTTCTCTTAAATTTTGTAATCTTCTCCGTAATAATTTGGTATATAACTGTTTTATGGAGAACCTGAAAAAATAAATAAATATAAAAACAAATATTTTTCAAAGAAGGCACTATGAAATAACAAAGTAAACTGTTTTCAAACACGTTCATTGATGATTCCAAGTGAGTTGAAACATCCGTATGTAGGTGATGCAAATTTTTATCACGTACAAACAGGTCAGTGAAAATTGTTGAAAAAGATTAATGTAGGTAGATTTGAGAATGGTCCATTGATCGATGAGGTTTTGTTTGACAACAGTTAGCTTTGCATTCCGAAGATGGTTTACAATGTGAATGGCAAACCATTGAACACATTAAAGCTATTGACTGATATTGTGGTACTGATAAAAGTAAAAAAATAATAGGTAGTTTCTGGTGAATCATTTTTTGGTTACTGAGAATAACAAATTAAATGTAATGAGTGAAAAAATTTTAAGAACTTTTCACAACAAAATATTAATGAAAAAAGGCCAGGCTATTAGCTATTACATATATTCGTTAAAGATGAAAACAGATATGTTTTATTTGCGTGCCTATTGTTTCCATGCTGCTATTGAAATTTGTGAACATTTTCAGATGTTGTAAATCTTTCTTGAACACACCATTATTACTTGAAATTTAATTGCCATGTATGGGTCCTGAGAGTTGAAAGTTATGCAAATTGGCTACAACAGCTTTATTACGAATCGATAATGGTAAAGAACAACAATAACAATAACAACAATAAAAACAAAAAAAACAACAATAACAAAAACAATAATAACAACAACAAAAACTACAATAACAGCAACAAAATAACAATAACAACCAAAAAAGAACAACATAAAAAAACAACAATAACAACAACAATAACAACAACAATAACAATAATAACAATAATAACAATAAGAACAACACTTCTAGGCATATATTATAGAAATGAAGAGATATTTGTGGAGTGCACGTGTGCACGTACCTGCTTGAACGAAAACTAAAAATATGAGTAGGAATCATACATTTAATTTCAATGTTTTTGGGAATAAAGTCTACCTTATCTAGAAGTCTTCTAGATTCAAGAAAAATAAGTATTGGTTGATTTTCCAAAATTCATAGAAAAATTGATTCGTTTTTTCTGGTGCCCTCTCCTATCAGTGGTTGGCTATCATTGGGAAAACCTTTAAAACGTTTGTAAATAGCCTCAAAATCTTTGTGGCTGGCAAGAGTACATCTGCAGAAATTTTCTGGTATTATCCACACTCCTCTGCCACGTCTCCATATCAATTGGATAACATGATAGTAATTAATGAAGATTTGAAAACTATACAATTACTTATTAACTTGAACAGAGGAAACAAATAGATTTCAAAATGGTGCCCTTTTCAACCGGATTTTACCGGTATGTTTTAATCGCTAAATGCATAAATTAAGCGATTAACGTTGACAAAGCACGGCGAAAATTTGATTTATAGCTTGTGTTTCTTTGTGACTTAAGATTTCCTTCTTGGGAGTCGAGCACACGACTCTTTAAACATAACATCAAAACATCTTTTAACCCCTGGCTTTTATATTCAAAGGCAATCAAACTTGATTAAATACCTCGGTAAAGTTATATCAGTATCTAACTGGTTTACCAATATGTGTCTTAATATGCAAAGATAAGATAATAATTTTATGAAGTTTTCCGATTATATCTGTGGTTAAAAATACTGAGTGAGAAAAAATGCTTACTCGTAGCACGGAGCTCGAACGTGCTGCAACTGAGCCAAATAAAATGGTATTCTATTTATGTTACCAGTGCGTATTGCTTTTTTAATGTAAATCCTTTTGCGGCCTTCAGCGACCTCGGAAGTCAAGTATTTTAATATTGTGGTGTATCGTAAAAGCTTCCGCCTTGTAGACACAGATGGCGGTGATATCATCTATCGGTAGATTCCTCTAGATGGCAAGCCGCGTAGTGCCTAAGTTCTCCGGCAGGGGATTGGAGAGGCTGAGAGGGTGTGTTTCAGAAACACTCACCAGAACCATTATAGCTAGCTCCTAGTTAGGTAGACTACCGCAGTCCCAATTGTATACGCGAAGTATAAATAAATCCAGATAACGAACCAGATTCTATTTATTCCAAGAAGTTATCTCCATCCAAGTGTGTTGGAGAATCTGCTAGTGTGTCTTCAAATAACAGAACACTACAATATTAAATCAGTCATATTAACAAAAAACTATCATAAATTGAGATACATTTGAAATTTTCGCGCTCAAAAATGTTATCGTGATTTATTTTGGGGGTTTTTCATTCCGTGTTGCGCCACCTTCCTCTTTGGCCAACGTTTCGGACAGCGTTTAGTGTCTATCATCACGGCAGTTGTGTAATCTTTTTACGCAAGTACGGAATAATTCCCCAAAACTAAATCACGATAATACCCCAACCTAATATCCATTCCAGAGTAGAAAAAATTTCAAAAAAATTTCACTTTGCAGTATTAAGGCTCTGCAACCGGGCTCGAAAAGAAGAAGATAGAGAGATACGAAATTACGAATGTTAGAGGAGAGCGCTATCATTTACAGCGACAAAATCGATGCGAAAATTGCGAAAATGTTTAATAATACACGACTCGTTTAAAATAGAGTAAAAATCTCACGGGCATTGTCTTAAACGGCATTTATTGAAACACTGTGAATTTTTTCATACATATAACTTGTAAAATAACTGAAACAAACGTGTTTATAATAATTTTTGGAGCAAACTTTGCGATTTTTTTCTATTGAGGGAATTTTATAAAATTTACGTTTCGGCGCGGGCAATGTCTAGATATTATCTTCAAGAATAACATATATTTTTTCAGAGCTTTAAAACTTACCATGTTTAAGGGAGATGTATAAGAAATCAGTAGAAATTCCTGTTGCGGGCCCTTAACAGATTGCTTGATATGGCTTTAGCCGTTAATACTGTTAACTTTTAACTGTTAACCTTTTTCTTCTCCAATTACTTCCCAATTAGGTATTCCATAATGCGAGCGTTTTCATAAAGAATGATTTTTGTTCAATACTAGGATGACAGTAAACTACACAAATAAGCTTTTTTAATTTTGTATCCACATTTTCAACATTTTTTCACCATAATATCATAATTTTTGTTGAAGTATACAAAATATTTTGAGATTATATGTTTGATAGGTTACCAACAGCACGCACAGGAACATGATTTGACATCAAATTAAGCTCTTCTCTGAACATATTGTAAAGAAACCAACGCAACTTCGCGAAATAAAAAGTTGATAGAACCGCGAAGTAAAAACGTCAATTTCCTCTTGCAAAAACGGAAGGCCGCATTTTTCAAAAGGAAAAAGCGTTCCGCTTGGCTCGTCGCCAGTTGAATCAAACTGAGTCTTAAGACATGCGCTGAAAAATACTCCAAACGGCAGAGGCGTACATTCCATATAGGCCCAAAGGCACTGCCTACACTGCCTTACTCATACTATTGCCAGAAATCAATCGATACTTTTAAAAATACGCCCGTAGTTCCAGCTGCAGCGCAGCGCGCGCCTCTTCGGACCACCTACTAAAAGCAGGAACTAAAAATTCAAATAACACGAAATCCATATCAAATGTTCTTTTCTATTTAAAAAAAATGTTGATGTGTGTGTAATGCACATTCAAGGGAAGACTAGTTTGAGCTAATGTCGAAAAAGGCTGTGCCTTTCGGAGCAAATTACAAAATGCTGAAATCAGTGCTATGGGGGATATGGTGTATGGATTGTGTATGAATCAAATAAGTATTTAACACCGTACTTACAAGTTTATTAAAACAATTTGTATCCGAACCATAATTTATATTTATTAAATATTCGTATATGAAAAGTGGCAGCGAACAAGTAATGATTTACAAAGCTGTTAAGTCTTCGGCAGTGTGGAACAGAATGGTTCCTCTTAAATTGTTCCGGCAGATGGTGGCTATGTGGAAATGTTGAGAGATCGCTATTGGCATGTGAGGAACCAGTAGGAGTGCTTCCGAGATTCAAAATACCACAGTGCCTTCTGTTGGCACCTTTTTGTACAATAATATGTATATATATTCAGTAATTGGCTTGTAATATGACTTAATGAAGCAGATATATGGATATTTGATTGGTAATACCAACCAACATCGGCTATTAGCGAAAACTTGCTCCGTCCTATAGTGAGATGGTAAATTTACCATAGTGAGATGGTAAATTTAGATCAATTAATTCGCTGTTTTTCTTCTCGATTAAAAAGTCCACGAACGCCACTGTCGGGCGCGAATCAAGGTCACATCGGCTCGGTTTTTCCGGTGCCACTATTTTTTAGTCACTTTAATGTTTATTTGTAACAGAAGTAATGCTTTTTTGATGCAAAGTAATGTCGGCGATGATTGCAGGTTGAGTGATCGATTTTTTCTCCATGATTGATTTCCGTACACATTGAAGACAATGAATTACAATATACCAGTTGTTGTACGGCCGAAGTTGACATGATTTAGCAAATAGTCTGGTAAATACTGTGTCTAGATTATGCCATGGTACCGCGCGCCTTCATCCCCCGACAAAATATTCCCGACAAAATATCCTACGGACAAAACATCCCCTTCAAAATATTTACTAAAACCTAACCTAACAAAAAAAAAACCAGCTTAGTAGAGATATATTTTTTCCTTGGGATATTATGTCGAGGGATATTTGATCGGATAGTAGCACCCTTCTCAGTCCCCCGATTATTCGCCTTACGATTTTTATTACTTTCCTCTACTCAAGAGATACCTCTACGATAACCATTACACCTCGGACGATGAGGTGAAGGCAGCTGTCAAGTCCTGGATTTTTCACATTCAAGTTTTTTCATTGTTACACGTTGGGAGAAATGCGTTAGCCTTAACGGTGACTATGTTGAAAAATAAATATATTATTTTGAAGCTGAAGAATAGTGCTTTAATTTACTTTTTAACCGATCTTGCTATCTGTTTTTGTTCGTGTTCTACAATGATGCATGTGTGCATCACTTTTCAGCCTATCCTAGTACGAGTACATGTTTATTAGAGAAAAAAATACACCTAGGTTACGCAATGTAAAATGGCATTGACAAAAAATGGTCCAAGCAAACTACGTTCCTATCTAATTGCATGTTTGTACAAGACTTGGAATGTCTTAAGTACCCCATTTGGTACGGAAGTCGAAAAACTAATCCAGTTCAAGATATAAAATATGAAGTTTTTTTACTATCTTACGTCTATTTTCAAATGTTCTTTAACTTTTTTTTTATTTGACTTTGGTTTGAGCCTTCCTGCCCGTTTATCAGGATCAACCGCGAAAGCAACCGGCCAAATCTTGAGCGGTAAGGCCGACATTTATTAACCAACGAACCATCACGCCGTTTCCCCGCATGGGTAGGCAGAAAGGACGGACCGCCAAACAACTCGGTCTTGGCTCACACTCTTTGCCTCACTCACATTCATACATCGTCTCATACGTAGGTACTCTTCTATTATTCTGACTTTTGAGATGGCCCGACTCAAGTATCTAATTCACTTGATCGTACCACGTCTTCCTTAAAAGCGTCCCACTTCCACTTTCTTCGTCTGAGGGTCCCTTAATCTTACTCATTACGCCTATATCAGCCTTCCATTCTTTGCGGACCCCACATTTCTCACATGATCATACATGATTTTACTACACATTCGCCTCAGGGAAATCATTTCAACAGCAATCAGTCTATTTTCATTCTTCCTCTGCCAGTTCCATGCCTCACTGCCATACATCAAGGTAGGTACCCGCACTCCATTGTGGACAGTAATTAAGTTCTTTAAATTCATTAAGATTAAGATTATGTGTGAGGCGATGTGTGAATGTAAATGAAGCTGCTAGGAGTATGTTCCAAGACAGAGTTGTGTTGCAGTCTATTCTCTCTATCAACTTTAGTTAGATAATAAGGGGTTGGTACTTAGTTAGATAATCATCATTTTCAAATTCAATTTCACCAAAAAGTATGGAAAAATTGACCTCTCTTCGGGCATCCGGTAATGTCTACAACTTCTCTTGGTTCAGTGACTTATCGTTTATTTTGTTCAGTGACTTATCGTTTAGATTTGTATTCAAATTGAGTGTTAAATGTCGTAAATGACGTCACGAATTCACCCGAATCACTGAAATAGTGAATCACAGCGAGTTCAGTGCTTTTGATGACGGAAAAATTCTTATTTTGCATTCGTCATGAAAGCCAGAGTACTTACTTGCTGCAATATGCTTCCCGAATATATTGTCACCTTGACTAAGCCGGATCAGCTTACCGGCTTGAAATTGCGTCAACATCCGCGTTTGTCTTCGATTAAACTCTTTTTTTAAACCTGACGCATTTTTAGAAACTCATTTTTTTTATATAAGCTCCACACAGGAAGCCCTGAGGAAAAAAGAATCCCTCAGGTACTAGTCATCTTTGGGGATAATGTGTGGAGGCTATTTTTATGAAAGAAAGGAGAGGAAGCTCATGGCAGGAAAAAGGTGTAACGGGTGTATAGGAATCTGGGAGCAATTCATCTAGGAATGGATGAAATCCATCCCTCCCACTGCGGTGCAAGGCGACGGGTCAAGAGAGTCCAGCTGCAGATACCTTGGTTAGGTCTGCCTCAACCAATCTCTCCCGATCCGGTAAAATATATCATTTTTTTAATGAATCTTTAAAAAAATATATATTTTACGGGACTTTTTTACATGAACCTCACACGGTCCTGAGGAAAATAATTTCCCTCAGGGCCATGTCATCTTTGGAGATGATGTGTGAGTGATGTTTTCGTGAAGAGGAAGGAGTGAACTTGGGTCTTGACGAGACATTGATCCCCAGTTTCTTTCCCACCCCTTAAACCCATTTCCTTCTCAGAACTTCCTCTCCTTCCTTTCCCTAAAAAAACCCTAAAGATGAGATAGGCCTTGAGAGAAATTATTTTCCTCGGGGTCTCCTGTTTTTTTTTACATGAGATCCACACAGGAGGCCCTGAAGAAAATAATTTCCCTCAGGGTCTATGTCATCTTTGGGAATGCTGTGTGGGGGTTTTTTTAGGGAAAAGAATGCGAGGAGAGTTCTGGGAAGGAAAAGGGTTTAAGGGGTGGGTAGGAATCTGGGGTTCAGTGTATCCTGGACATCCGCCTCCAAGACCTAGACAAACCTCACCCCATGAACCCGGGCACCCCTGCTAAATCACCAAACGTAGCGAAACAATTGGGGTGACCTATGGCAGAGGTGTGTGGAGCTAATGTAAAAAGACCCATGTTGTAGGAGAGAGAAAACCCAAAGGCAAATCGATCCACACATGAGCTGTTGAACTGTTGTACATCCCCAAATGTTGGCCGTCTGGCATTCTACTTGGTGATTTTAATATACCAATTTTTTTTCATTTTTATGAAAATAATAAAGATTTTTCACAGTTGCTCTCCGTTTTTATAATAGTATGAGAGAAAAAATTGTTTTGTCATTCTTCTTTGATTAAAATATACTTAAATAAAATCCAACACGTTCGTTTCAATAATTTGTATAACGGTAGAAAAAACCAGGAAAACTATCGATGTTTTTCGTTGTTGTAGTAAACAAAAATAAGCCATTTACTTGACGATTCGTCTCACGTGGCGTGGCGGGCAAAAAGTAGGCTTTGACGCCTGGCGTGGAAAATTGCCTTTACGACAGCAATTGATAATAAATTTTTAACTTGACTGAATTTTGCTGCCTTTTTGTAATTGATTCGGTTTTAGGAACAACTCATACAGGTCTCATAAAAATCGTTATACCTCCCTAACTAGAATACTTAATATAGTTAGAAATATGATCTAAACGGTGTTAGAAAGAGAAAACACCACGCTTTAAAATTAACGCCAAATTAATTCAAATGTACGCTTTTATGAACTCAAAGTTGCAAACCACAATTTAAAAAAAAATTGAACTTTGGAAATTTTTTATTTACACGAAACGACAAAAAAGTGAGTTAACGATAACGTTTATAATACATTACTTCTCGTTATCATTATTTTTAATTACTCTACCCCTCCCACTGCAAGGCGATGGGGCGAGGGAGACCGGCTGCAGAGGCCTAGGTTAGGTCTCCGCATTGGCCGCCAAGATAAATCTCTTCTCATTAACCCCGAAATCCCTGCTATGTCACCAAACGTAGCGATCCACTTGAGAAAAACTAAACTCTTCTCAAAATAGATTGTAGATCAAACATTGCGATGGTTATATTTTTTGTGAAAAATATTATATTTCAAAGCTCCGCAGCTCACGATGGCGTTCAATTTAAGAGCTGAAAATTATTTCCGGACATCAAATCTGCGCAAATTTCACCACGTCAGAACGATCGAGTGTTTTAGTAGATGTATAAGTTTACCTTCTTGCTCCAAGTTAATTATTTTTCAGGTTAGCTTGTTGTCAAGTAAATGTTAAAATTTATCTTTAATTGTCGCTATTCGTTTTGTAGTTTTATTTGTCCTTCAAAGGGGTCGTATTTGCAAGGCTGTTTTTTGTTGAATAGGTAGGCTTAATTCAATGCTAAACGCTAGAGATTTATTTGAGTATTGATGGAAAATTCTAGGCTTCCGTGTGGTTTCAACAATTACAAGAAAAATACGTTCTTTAGTACCAAGATTCACAAAAAAATTAACATGAGTTTTAAGATGAAGCCATGCGAAATATTGCAAAATCATTCAAAACATGTATTTTTGTTTTGAAAATTTAATCGCTTAGAAGCATCGATATATTAACCAGGTCGAAGCTTAGAAGTATTATAAATGCTTCAATTAAATACTGCGTGTAGAACATATCTTGGCCCTTAAAATATCAGTCATTTTTCATAAGTCTTTTAATAAGCCTAGAAATTTTTTAAAGTATCAGGTTTATAAAAAAACACTTTCAAGTGCAAACTCTCCTACTTTTAACCCCTTTTCGGATACGGTTTTATTGTATAATGTAAAAAATTCAGTTTCTTTTATAATAGTAATTCTTTTACAGGAAATTAAAAGAGGTGTTACCCAACTGCAAATTTCACCCTTCTGCGATCCGCAGAAGGAACGAAAGCGCATTGTATTGTCCCAGTCAGTAGCGGCCCGGATTTCGTGCGTCTATAAGTGCTTTGCTGTTCGCGTCGCTTTGTTCTATAAAAATGTACTAGCGAAATAACAAAACACCGTTGTTGGCTATTGATTGGTCAACGCTAAAGTCGCTTGCTCCGCCCAATTTCAAATGGGTCCAGGGCTAGGGGATCGTCTTAAGGGCCCGCAACCCGAATTTCTACCGATTTCTTACATATCTCCCTTAAACACGTTAAGTTTAAAAGCTCTTGATCTGAAGATGATTTCTAGACATTGCCCGCGCCGAAACGCAAATTATATAAAATTTCTTCGATAGAAAAAAATCGCAAAGTATGCTCCAAAAATTATTATAAACACGTTTGTTTCAGTTATTTTACAAATTATATATATGAAAAAATTAACAGTATTTCTTTAAATGCTGTTTAAGACAATGCCCACGAAATTTTTGCTCTATTTTAAACGAGTCGTGTTTTATTAAACATTTTCGCATCGATTTTGTCGCGTAAATGTTAGCGCTCTCCTCTAACATTCGTAATTTCGTATCTCTACATCTTCTTCTTTTTTAGCCCGGTTGCGGAGCCTTAACGCCTCGGAGGTGATTTTTTTGTATCAAAACGGCGTTATACAAATTACTCAAATACTATTTAATGCTTATTGACCGTATTGATTACCGTTATGATTACCTTAACACGGGCATTAGCCTAGTATGGTAATCAAGAAAAAAACATAAAAGTGTATTTTCAAAAATTGTATGAAATAAAAAAGAAAAAAAAATTATAAATGAAATTACAGATAATAGCAGTATTTATAAATGAAGCAATCATTTTAATTGAATTTTAATGAAAAATAATTTTTGCCCATATTTTATGTGAAATTTCATGAAATTACTTGAAAAAGCTTGCATGTTTATTTTTATACCTGCAAAATAAAAATACGGTTCCATGCCAACTCAGAATGAAAACAAAACTCAGAAAGATCATTAAAAGTTATGAAAAAATAATTTTAAAATTACCGGTATCCCTAACCTAACTTAACCTATTTAACCAATTCTTTAATATTTTTTTAATCATCACTTTCAATTACTTTTCTGTGGTGATTCTGTGTTAGTTTCATTCTAAGTTTATCGGTCACCAAAACATACATACTTGTGACCAGATCTCCGACGCGTCGGTGTAAATACATATTGATACCGTAGACCTCCCACGGCGGACACATAAATCTAATCGGTGAAAATTACACGCAAAACGTTAGAATTCAATATAAAATCAGTGTAGGTCTCAAATCAGTGGTAATAGTTATTTCGTGTTTGGGGTCTATTATAAAATACTCTAATTGAATTATGTCAAAAATCACGTGTGAAAATGTCGTTTTATAATATACTAGGTGGTACCCGGCATGCGTTGCAATGCCATTCAAATAAATACATTGTTTCTCCCTGCATGTCCTTTCCCATGCGTCCCCGTTCCCCTTCCCCTATTCTCGTCACCCCTCCCTCGAACCTCACCTCCTTTGTTAACCTCTCCCTCCTGCCGCTAAAATGAAATACGCTCATTTTAATTAATACAAATTTCATAACGCCAGAGCTTACCATTATATATAGCCTATAACCTTCACCCACATGCATACAACAAATCACATTACGAGTATACAGGGTGTCCGGGGGTAAAGTGCATTAACTTCGGAAGGTGATTCAACGGTGACCAGACAACTCAGAATGAAACCAACTCAGAAGCACCTCAGAAAGGTCATTAGGAGTGATGATAAAAAATTTTAAAAAATGCTCAAATAGGTTAAGTTAGGTTAGGGTTACCGGCTATTTTAAAATTATTTTTTCATAGCTTTTAATGACCTTTCTGAGGTGTTTCTGAATTGGTTTCTTTATGAGTTGGCATGGAACCGATTCAACATGATGGTAGGAGTAAAAAAGATTAACAACTTTTTCCGAAACTCCAACTTTTTTTCCCATACAAAAAGACGTACCTACTAAAAATTCCTAGTGTAAGGTATGATCTTACTTGCTGAGCGCCCGCCGGGCACGATTGTGGCAACATTGCATGGTTATGACTGGCCCGTATCGTAACAGCGGAAAATAATAAAGCTGGCGGCACACGCCGGTATATTTTTATCTTTTTACCATAAAACAACCCCTAAAAGTTGGAATTTCGAAACGTTATTTATATTTATTACTTATAATATAACAAACTTAATGCACTTTACCCCCGGACACCCTGTATACTCGTAAGAAGATTAGCGGCATAAAAATTAACGTAGAATTATAATTACGTTATTAATTTATTTGAAAAGGGTTTTCTGTACATTTAAAAATGTATACATAATATTTATAAAAATCAGAGTATGCAATTCACACGCGGTAGAAGTGAAACCTTCGGAAAACTAAAGTAGACAAGAGTGGGAGACTACGAAGCACTTTTTTTATCAATGTGAAGGATGATTTTTTCCATATTTTTGTCGTCGAATTCCAGTGCACCTTTTCCTATACATTATGTAATCTTATTAGAATTTGTGTTTTCTTCTTCTAAACAAGATGTCGCTTTCTTTTGTCTGTTCATTTTGGAGTGGTTTGAAGATTGGAAATTGATTTTCCAAAAAAAATTTTTTTATTTATTTCGTAGGATTGGACCCATGGTCCGCTGAAGCCAGGCGCTTCGAACCACTAGACCAAAGGAGGCTTACGTGGGACCGTGGATTTATCGTATTATATTGGAGCCGAGTACCCGTGAAATAAATAAATATTGTATTACTATCTCATTCTCTCGCAGGCTAAATCCTACAGATGTATGTGTTTGTCTCTTTTTAGTGTCGCTCGCTTCCGTTTCATCGAGTTTCGAAATCACAACGGTGCTAAAAAAATTTCAATTCAAAATTTGTTCGTCATTCCTAGATATTTTTAAGCTGAGTTCAAATACAGGACATAAAAATACAAGTCGGTATCATAATTATGCAAGGGAAAAAGAAACCCCTGAGTCATCCAAATACCTCACTCTAACGACCTTTATTCAAATCCCAACTTTAGAGGGCATTAATAATTTACGACAATTTGCTATGAAGCAATAAGGACGATGGTAATCTATATGTACAAAAATGAACGTGTATTTGCTTGCTTGTAGATGTTTGTTCCTTATGCGTTGCTAAACCATTCATCCGATTGCGATGAAACTTTGGGGATTTGATGTGCGCATGCCGGCGATGGTTTCTATGTATAGTAGTGAGCTCTGGTGTCATGAATTATGCATTGCTAAACCATTCATCCGATTGCGATGAAACTTTGGGGATTTGATGTGCACATTCCCGAGCTGGTTTCTATGTATAATGGTGAGCTCTCCAATTCTTCCCATTGCGATGAAACTTTAGTTAGTTGGTTTTTACATATAGTGTTGTTCTTTGGCGTTATGAAATTATTTCCTAAACCATTCATTTGACTGAATGTATGGAACGCGGGGGGGGGAACACGGGTGTGAGGAGAGGACAGGTGGAGGGAGAGGGGAGTGGGGAGACGGAAGGTGGAGAAGGCGGAGCGGAAACGCGTAAGGGGATGGGGACGCGAGAGAGGAAGGGGAACGGGACGAATGGGAAAGAATACGCAGGGAGAAACAATTTCTTTATTAAGGGCCCGCAACCCGGATTTCTACCGATTTATTACATATTTCCCTTAAACACGGAAAGTTTTAAAGCTCTTAAAAAAATGTGTTATTCTTGAAGATAATATCTAGACTTTGCCAGCGCCGATACGTAAATTATATAAAATTCCCTCGATAAAAAAAAATCGCAAAGTATGCTCCAAAAATTATTATAAACACGTTTGTTTCAGTTATTTTACATGTTATATGTATGAAAAAAATCACAGTGTTTCTTTAAATGCTGTTTAAGATAATGCATGTGAGATTTTTGCTCTATTTTAAACGAGTCGTGTTTTATTAAACATTTTCGCAACTTGCGCATCGATTTTGTCGCTGTAAATGTTAGCGCTCTCCTCTAACATTCGTAATTTCGCATCTCTCCATCTTCTTCTTGAGAGCCCGGTTGCAGAGCCTTAAGTGGCATTGCAACGCATGTCGGGAACTCGTTAGTTAAAAATAAAGGCAATTTGATTTTCACTATAAGTACATACATGGAAGTAATGTAAATAGTAAATAGATCGTCTGTACATAGCTTCACCCATAGACATCCAAATTCAATAGACCAGAAGATACAGATGAGGGGTAAAACCAAACTATGGGGGGCGAAGAGGGTAAAAATGACTGTGATTCGTTAAAAAATCAATCTGACAGTATATAGGCATCTCGCATTATAATATCACCATTTAGTTCTTAAAAGCAAAATCTGCTTTGAATGAATATACCTTTTTACATGGGAGCGCGAATTGCTTGACACGTTAATAACATATTTGCGAATGACACGTGCTTGCCACGAAAAGGTTCGCTCATATTCACATAGCAATATTTTGTTGCCGTGTTTAGTTAAGACACTTTTACAAATGTTTCATAATTTACTTACCCCTGTAACCTTCGACGAGCTCACTAGAGAAACGCCCACATTCGCTATGTTCTAGGTAGGTCTATAGCGCAAGCTCTCATATTTTGCCGTGTTATTTCGTAAAATGTATGATGTTACCTCTGCGCTGGTCAGGCCAAGAATGATGACATCACATTTTTTGATTCAAGCGAGGCTCTCGTAAAGCCCATCTGGGTCCAAGGAGGAGCTCCAGCTGGCTCCATGGAGAGGGGGAAATAATACGTTTTTATCACTTAGGGCAGGTCCAGATATATTCATATGTCCGTGGCTACACCACAGTTTGATAATGCCTTTGGAAGGTGAAACAGCTGTCAAACCTAATCAATTTTACTTTTTAACATTAAACTTATCAGTCATATCACAATACTGTATATTACGACATGCTTCACAACGAGGTTAAATATACTTTAAAAAAGACTTTTCATTTATCACTCGCCGAGTGTTAATAAATAAAACTACGATTTATCTACACGCGCTGTGTACATATTCAAATTGCGACGAGAAATTAGTCGACCACTTTTTGTTCGATTACTTGAGCAAAAAAAGACCTTGCTCGATACCAAGGACGTATGAAACACACTTAAACGTGGTTCTATTCAATATCGCATATAAAAAAATTGAGACACGTTATAAATATACCAAATTAAAAAAGGTTCTATAGGACAGTTTTTTTTCAACATCATTATGGTATCGATCAAATGTATTTATTTATTGCGTTGTTATGCTGGGTATGATAATGCAGGTTTCGTTATTATTTTAATGCGGTTCGTGGCTACTTTTGTGGGTAGGAATAATTCCTACCCACAAAATTAATAATCATTATTGTTGAGTGAAAACGAAACTTGATTGGTGTTGAATTATTCAAGGAGTAGGCAAATGTTGCTTTTGAAATATTTGCTGTCAGCGATATGACATAATGCAAAGAGTGAGACACGAATGTTGCTAAAGTAAAGGGCTTTGAGTGAATCAGTAATTTGTACTCAGAAAGATCTTCATAAATTTGTTAACTGAATATGCCATTTAGTGAGAAGAGTAGGTACTTACCGCATTACGCGTAGCCCGGAGGCGTATTTACAAAACCTATATCGTTTCAGTCGCTTTACATTTTCAACATAAAAATTTAAATATTTTGAAATAAAATTATTAATTTCTAATATACACATTGGAAAGATTATTTTATCTAGATTTTAGAACAATTTTTGTTTTTGCAAAGTGATAAAAAATTATATTAAAAAAAAAAAAAAAAAAAAATTAAAACAATACAACTTTGTATAAACCACTTATATAATGCTTAAATCCTACCGGTTTCGGAACAAACGTTCCTTCTTCAGGGAAAGCTTATACTAATTTGACAGTTTCGATCAATGTTTTATTATGGTAGGGGTGGAGCCGTTGCTACATAGTTATTAATGTAGAGTGGGTGGGTAGGGGATCAAATCCATGATTGGGCTATAAGATAATATTTTTTGTTTGTTGATAATAGAATCCCTGTATTTTTTTCAAAACTATGGTTATTTTCAATGATATGGTTAGCGAACTCAGAAAAATTATTATTATTAAGACACCTTAAATGTTCTTTGATCCTGATTTCATTTTTTCATTTCACGAGTTGTTTTTCCAATATAAAATGATGGACAATCATTGCATTTGAGTTTATATATTCCGGAATTAGTCAATTTATGGTCTTTATCTTTAGTATTTCTCAAAAAATTACCGATATTATTTCTTGTATAAAAAATAATGGCTATAGGAAGAGGTAGCGTAACATGGCATAACACCCCAAAAACAAACAACAAAAACATCTACAATCAGTACGAAATGCTATGGTTAAATTATTAGTTATCATTGTTGTATCGGAACTTAACAATATTACCGGTGCAGGCCTTATTATGGTACAATATATTAATTCAGCATATATCTGAGTCTGATTATAAGAGGAAAGTAGAACATGAACATAATACAAGGTTCACAAAGAATGAAGGAATGCTTGTTCCAAAATATAATAATAACTACGGACGGCGAACCCTGGAATATAACGTGCCAAAAATATTTAACATGTCACCAAGTAATTTTAAAAATCGCGATTCTACAAATAGATTGAGTTATATGCTGAAATAATGGTGAGATCGCTTATATTAATTCATGTGTGTTAATTGTGACAATCTGTGTAGTTATTGTGATAATATTATGTACGTACGTTTAAATTGTAATTTTTTTTTTAAGAAAGATAAACATTCCCGGGTTACAAATAACCCAACAATGATTGAAAATCTCCTACTACCACCACATAAAGCCGAAATGTTGCTTGTGTTGTTATGGAGGACTTAGCCAGCCGAGGAATCGAACACGCGACGCTCGGGTGGGACCCAAGCGCTTGCCCACTCAACCACTGACCGGTCAATTGAAAATTAACATCCTGTTGACAAACTGCTTTATTGCGGTGTAACGGGATTGTACCTTGAAAACCTAGAAAATTTGCAAGAATATTTTAAAATAATTCATGCGGATTCGACATAAACCAGAAAGTTAACATATTGAACGCTACTTCTTATGTTGTCGGTATCAACCTACTGTGCTTCGTTTGGTTCAACGACTCTTTCGTTGATGCATCAGTGCGTAAGGGTTGACATTTCGGTGGTAATATTTTATTCGACCCCTGTCCAATGTGATATAGTAAGACTCAAAATATCTCAAATGACATTCGTTCTCCTACGAAAGGATTGTTAATCGATTTTTTTTTTTTACAGTGAATACCGCACAAGAATCTCAACTGCTCCCGTCTGGAGCCAGTGAGCTTATGGCATCCCCAATTGGGGCATGTTGTGAGGCTGAAGGTAGTGGGGAGGGGAAGGAGGTGGGTAAGAAGAAGGTTGGGAAGTACCTGGCTATTCAGATCTGGTCACCAAACACGGCTAAAGCCATTTTCAAGCAACGTTTCAATTCTGAATGGTGGTCTTACACCAGGGCGATACTGATAGTATCTTCCACTCTGGAACATGCCGCAAATATACTATGTATTATTTTAAATTTAGAGTGGAAGATACTATCAGTATCGCCCTGGTGTAAGACCACCATTCAGAATTGAAACGTTGCTTGAAAATGGCTTTAGCCGTGTTTAGTGACCAGATCTGAATAGCCAGGTACTTCCCAACCTTCCTCTTCCCCACCTCCTTCCCCTCCCCGCTACCTTCAGCCTCACAACATACCCCAATTGGGGATGCCATAGTCTCACTGGCTCCAGACGGGAGCAGTTGAGATTCTTGTGCGGTATTCACTGTAAAAAAAAAAAAAAAAATGAATTAATTGTGAAATAACACAAATTAATCAAATAAAATTTATTTGCGCATGCCGGGTTCGAACCCGCGACCTCCGGATTGTGAGTCAAGACTCTTACCCACTGGACTACGGAGGTCGTCAAAATAATCATTTTTTTTAACATAATGAGTAAAACTTCCAATTTGTAATATTAGCGAAACTCAATAAAAAATCTGAAAACAGATAAAGATACGGTCACATCTGGGACTCGAATCCAGGACCTTCGCCTTGCCGGGGTGCAGCTCTGCCAACTGATAGCAGCCAATAAAAAAATGCGTTAAGAAAATGAAGATAATGTTGGTAGTTCTTAATCGAAGTATGATACAGTTAAATATGACCAAATCGGATAGGGACACATTAGCTTAGTTGGTAGAACTGCGCTCCGGCAAGGCGGTCCTGGATTCGAGTCCCAAATGTGGCCTTATCTTTTTCCGTTTCCAGATTTTTGTTTGAGTTTCGCTAATATTGTCTTCATTTAATTAAATCTTACTAATATTATAAACGCGAAAGTTTGCATGGATGTATGTTTGTTTGTTAGTCTTTCACGCAAAAACTACTGAATGGATTTTAATGAAACTTTACAATAATATAGCTCATGTATCAAAATAACATAAAGGCTATAATTAATAAAGCTAGCTAGGAAGGGGATGCGGGAGGGGAAAAGAAAACGTGATTCGGGGAGAAACAATGTATTTCTTTGAATATGGCATTGCAACGCATACCAGGAACCAGCTATTATAAAATCATCCGATTAAGGCGAATGATGATTTGCAGGGTATATTACAGGGTAGTTTAAAGTCGATCGTGATGATCTGAAGAACTGACTGAAGAGGAAGCAGGATTTTGAAGAGTCTCCAAGGACTATGAAGCCATCAGACCGAGTAAATTCGATTAAAATGCGTTACTTAGACACGTACGCAGGTAGCGTTTAAAGCTCGAGTAACCGTAACGCCAGCATTATTCCAGGAAGTCCGTCAAGCTGGCGGTCTATCCGCTACATCCGGGCGTGACGTCAGTCGAGTGTCACGCTAGCCGGAAGTGCTAGGTCGGGGAACGAACCCGCGATCCCAGACAAGGTCGTGAGCACGCGACCGCGACGGAAATACTGCCTGGAAATAATTGTGCTTGCGTAGGTAGGTACTGGAAACTTCTTGTTGTTGCTTTTTATCGGATAAGTTATCTGAAATAAAAAATATCTTTAAATAATATTTTATTTACTCGATGTTTGCCCCTCTCTAAATATATATCCTTTTTTCGGTTCCATAACAACTCAGAATCATGCAATTTCAACATCCCTTTGAAAAATCATTAAAAATTATGAAAAAACATATCCCGTAAACTCACATAACCTATTTAACCATTTTTTTTCTCGTCACTTTTAATGTCTTTTCAAAAGAGGTGTTGAAGTTGCAAGATTCTGAGTTGTCCGGTCACCTTTTTTTCTGTCAAAACACTGCATAAAGCACGGGAAACGCCGCGCCGCGCGCCGGGGACTTCAGCACATATGTACTCCTATACAGGACATAATATATATGTATATTTTTTTACATTAGCTCTACACGGTTGTGTCGTCTTTTGGGATGATGTTATGTGGAGAGTCTTTTAGGGAAAGGAAGGAGAGGAAGTTCTAAGAAGGAAGAGGATATGAGGGGTGGTAGAAATTTGGGGATCAATGTGTCTAGTGGAGGCGGACGTATGAATCCATTGTTCCTACTGAGGCACAAGGCAATGGGTCGAAAGAGTCCGGCTGGATAGGTCTCAACCAGTCTCTTCCGATCCAGCTCGCCTTGCAGTAGGTGGGCAAACGCATTCGCCGTCAAGACCAACACAAACCTAACCCCATGATTCCGGGCACCCAAGGTAAGTCACCAAACGTAGCGAAAGCGTAGCGACTTACGATGAACTATGGCAGGGGTGTTTGTTATCCAATAAATGGTTCCCGGAGCGGCGGGACCCATACCCACATACCAAATCAAAGACTCTTATATGTAAGTAAGTTTTTGAAGTAAAACTTCTTTACGCACGCTTGACTTGGGGAGTTATCTGGTGAACGCGTGACGAGAGCGTTACGAAAAGCGAGGCTAACGGTATTTGAGAAGGAGATATAAGTTAGTAAAATATAGAAAGAGAGAGAGTTACGTTTCGTATATTACTGTAGGGGCAAGAGACAGAGGTGCGAGCACACATTTTCTTTCTCTCTTTCTCTCATAGCCAGTTACGTTTCGTAAATCTAAGACACAGTGCAGGCCTATTGTTTGTATCACACTGTAGGAGCAAGAGAGAACAGTGCGCACGCAAATTTTTATTATCTTTTCCTATCATATAGATCATAGATTCTCTACCTTTTTTTGCCCACTGCCCACTTTGAGAATGATTTATTTCTAGCGCCCCCCTAACGAAGGGGCACAATGGGATACCACGATAGGGTTACATTTGTCACAATGGAGGGGGCGAGATCGGATACCATGACGAAGGTGGCGTAATGGGATACCGCGATGTGGTTACATTTGCTACAACGGAGGGGATAGCCCCTAATGGGATGGAATGAGGCAAGATAGGATGGGTTTTTCTGAGTCTCCTACCGCCCCCTACAAGTTTGAAACGCCCCCCAATTTTCTCATGGTCTTCTACCGCCCCCCTGAAGGTCTGAAACGCCCCCAAGGGGGCGTTATCGCCGACGTTGAGAACCTATGATATAGATGGAGCTAAATAAGTTTTACTTTTAATTTGAGTATATTTTCGTTGGTGACCCGACAATTCGTCCTGCGACAATTCATCCGGCGACAGTTCATCCTGCGACAGTTCATCCGGCCGACAGTTCGTCCTGCCGACAGTTCATCCTGCCGACAGTTCATCCGGCGACAATTCATCCTGCCTGATCATTTAGAAGATTTTTATTAAGTAAGTATGCAAAGAGGATATACGGCCGTACAACTAAAATCGATATACTTATATATGAAGGCATCTTGAGTGGAAATCCGCTGTAAAAATATTTTTACTAACAATAATTTCGACTCTCCGAAGAAGCATGCGTCAATAACAAAATACGAAATACTTATACTTATAGGTTAGGTTAGGTAAGGTTAGGTTGAATTGTCAGGATGAATTGTCGCCGGATGAATTGTCGGCGGGATGAAATGTCGGCAGGATGAACTGTCGGCAGGATGAACTTGATGATCAATTGAAAAGTTCAAGATGGATTGTAGGAGCTACATAAAACAAAAACAAAAAATTTTATGATTTCAAAAAATTTTGTGAATTTAAAATATTATAATTAAAAAAAAACTGCAATATGAAATATTATAATCAATTAGAAATTTGTAAACTTAAATGTACAAATTACTAAAATAAAATTCAAATAAAAAAAAAAATAAAAAAAACTGTCGGCCGGATGAACTGTCGCAGGATGAACTGTCGCCGGATGAATTGTCGCAGGATGAACTGTCATGGAACCATTTTCGTTACAGGAGTAAAATGTTTTGTTTTGAACACTAGCTCAGAACAAATCAGACTTTGTTCCTACATAAAAATAGAAATTGAAGATATTTTACTACTATCTCAACTATGCCCAATAAATTCCTTCCTCGCATTATCTCGTGTTACCTCGTGCCGCGATCTCACACGAGATTGACCTTTATTATGTCGGTAATGCGAACAAACTATATACATCGACGTTCCCAATTCGGCTGTCAATAAGGCTTTGGTAAGAAAATGTTTCAATTACTGTGATATTTAATACCGAGGCTTTAGTATTACTTATCGGATCAAGTTATCATCTTTTGACAGTTGACGGCTTGTAAAAATGCTGCAACGCTTCGAGAATTCGATGTTTTTTTTATAATACGGTTTATTTTATGTTGGGAATTTATATCTTTAACTAAATCAGGCTCTGATTGTACGTTATGTTATGAGTATAGATAACAATAGAAACAATCATGGAGATAGGCCGTGAAGCGTTATTAGTTATTAATCTGGGTACACCAAAGTGTCGCCAATATCGTTCATCCATGCTTACTGCAATGTGACCGAACAATAGTGGAAAACGAACAAACCTTTGAAAAGTGATTGAAAAGAGTTCTTAGTGTTAATCTGGGTACACAAAAGTGTCGCCAATATCGTTCATCCATGCTTACTGCAATGTGACCGAACAATAGTGGAAAACGAACAAACCTTTGAAAAGTGATTGAAAAGAGTTCTTAGTGTTAATCTGGGTACACAAAAGTGTTGCCAATATCGTTCATCCATGCTTACTGCAATCTGACCGAACAACTTAACACAGTGGAAAATCAACAAACCTTTGAAGAGGGATTGCAAAGCGTTATTAGTATTAATCTGGGTACACAAAAGTGTTGCCAATTTCGTTCATCCATGCTTACTGAATGTGACCGAACGACTTAACATAGTGGAAAATCAACAAAACTTTGAAATATGATATAAAGATGGAATAAAGAGTGATGTAAAGTCATGTAAAGGGATAAAAAATAACTTTAAAACGTTAAATAGGTTACGTTAGGTTAGGTTCGACATAACGTCATGTAAAGTGACGAAAAATAACTTTAAAACGTTAAATCTGTTACGTTAGGTTAGGTTAGGTACGACACAATACAGTGGCAAATCAACACATCTTTGAAAAGGGATATTAAGTCATGTGAAGTGATGAAAATTAACGTCAAATAGGTTACGTTAGGTTAGGTTAGGTTAGGTTCAACACAACACAGTGGCAAATCAACACACCTTTGAAAAGTGATATAAAGTCATACAAAGTGTTGAAAAATAATGTTAAATAGCGTTTATTATTAGCATTTAAAATCGCTCGAACGTTAAATAGGTTGCGATAGGTTAGGTTATAGGTATGTCTGTGGTTAAAGAATTTTTTGTCTTCACTTTTAATGACTTTATATTTTTCGAAGGTATGTTGGTTTGCCACTGTGATGAGTTATCATGAAACGAATTGAGATTATTTTGAGGCTGAAGTGGAAATGAGGAGGGGAAGGGGGTGAGAAAAAAGACGTTAAGGAAGTACCTGGCTATTCAAATCTTGTCCATTTCAAAACGTCAAAAAACATTTAAAGCAATTATTCGATGCCAAATGGTGGCCATTCGTCAGAGCGATACTGACAGTATTTACGTGCCGCAAATATATTATTACCATTTATCTTCTATTTATATGAAGAAGAGTCTGTGGCGGACACAGAGCGGACGGCATGGATTCAAATTTTATAAAATTCTACGGTTTTATTCCGAGACTGATGAAATTTTACACACTTGACCCTCAAAAGAAGAGGAAGGTCACTTTCTGCATTAGATTATGAAAAACTCTGGGAAAAATTCGGGCAATACCAGAGACTGCCATCACGCCGTTATCCGAAGGGGTGGGCAGAAAGGACGGACCGTCAAACAACTCTGTATTGGCACACACTCCTTGCCTCGTTCACATTCATACATCGTCTCATGCATGCTCTTTTATTATTTTGACTCTTTAAATGGCCCGACTCAAGTATCTGATTCATTTGGCCTCAGACAACCTCGACTTCTGCCATTCACATTTGCATCATATACACTCCTTTCCTCGTTGTTTCAATCTACATGTCCATTTCTTAATCTTAGACATTACGCTTACATTAACCTTGCATTTATTGCAGATCTCCACGTTTCTCACACGATCATGACATGGTGAAAATATTTTCAAAATGCAAAGTACGACTTTTTGCCGATGATACACTAATATACTTAATTGGAGATAACTATGAAGAACTAATACACATTTTAAATAATGAACTAAATGATGTATCAAGATGGCTAAAAATAAATAAGCTTAAATTAAATAAAAAAAAAAAAACAAAATGTATGGTGAAGAAGACATCCAGTGAAAGCAAAATTAAAATTGATGGTGAAATTATTGAAAATGTTACTGAAATGAAATACTTAGGAGTTATATTAGATTCCAAACTAAACTTCAATAGACATGCTGAATACACCCAAAAGAAAATTGGCAAAAAGATATCTTTTTTTGGAAGAATTCGGCCAAAAATTTCTAGAAAAACTGCAATCACTATATACAATTCAATTATTGCTCCACACTTCAACTACTGCTCAAGTATACTTTCCTATGTAACGAAAGAGAACAAAATAAGTTACAAATTCTCCAAAACAGGGCTATGAGAATAATTCTCCGACGAAACAGATTTTCAAAAATAATTAAAATGTTAAAGGAACTAAATTGGTTGACCGTGAAACAGATGCTGACCTTGAACACGATGGTATTTATCCACAAAATATTGAACAACACGTTACCAAAATACTTCTCAAATAAAATTGTATACAATAAAGACATTCACAGATATAACACAAGGACGTGCAAGGAAATTAGGCTACAAAAAAAGGACAAAGCGAATACGCAGAACAGTCTACTGTACAAGGGAATGAAGTTGTATAACACACTACCAGAAACTTTAAAGTCCACACCAATTGGAAAGTTCAAGATGTATTGTAGGAGCTACATAAAACTTGAAAAAAAAAATATATAGTGAATATGAAATATTTTTATCAATTAGAAATTTGTAAACTTCAATGTACAAATTACTAAAATAAAAAAAAAAAAAAAATTATTATTATTATTATTATACATGGTTTTACCACACATACGCCTCAGGGATTTATTTAAGCCAGTAATATATACTAGTTTGCGTTAATTTAATTTAAAATAACACATCAATAAAGGTATGAATGGACGCCACTAAAGGACTGTAGGTCACGTACTGCATTTTTTCATAACAAGAGTTTATAATAAATAAATGCACGTTAATAAGACGATAAAGCAATTTAGCTATATGTATATTTAACACGAAACAGAGAAATAATCTCATAAAGATTAAAACCATCAAATTTTATGCACAAAACAAAACACCTATAACATAAATCCGATTCCCACCAAAAATGGCAAGAATCAGGTCACACGCGAGTTCATCGAAACTGCCACCGTAATAAACGCCAAATTTAATTACTTTAAAAAGAAACGTTAATAATAAATGCGCTCTGGTTTGGAAACGGGCGGGCGATTAAAATCAAAGCCTACATTCCGGTGTTCCAAAGCCGTGGCAGAAGAAAATTAATGCCTAACTACTTAATTACGGCCATATGCAGCGGAGGCGTTATGCAAAAATGCCTTTTTTATGTGAATGCATGGCAACACTTTTAGATCCAACTAAAAAAAGTATTTAAGGCAATTTAGTATATATTAGCAAACTCATGATTCTCATTTTTGACGAGAAACTTCCTTAGATCTGTTACGTTTTAAGATTTTCACTGCCAAAAGTATTTTCGTTATTTGTTTTTGTGGTGTTATGCCGTGTTGCGCTACCTCCTTCTTTAGTCAACGTTTCGGACATCATTGCAGTATCCATCATCAGGGCAGATCCGGTAGATGTGATGCACATCTACCGGATCTGCCCTGATGATGGACACTGCAACGATTTCCGAAACGTTGACTTAAGAAGGAGGTAGCGCAACACGGCATAACACCCCAAAAACAAATAACGAAAATTCCTTAGCCTTGTTAGCAATTCGGAATTCAGATGAAACGGAAATGACGCGTACAGCACCTGCGAAGCATTATACTCCTATCAAGGCTCCTATTGGTTGAGAAATGAAATGAAAACGACACGAGGCCTGCGTTCATTGGCCTGCTCACTGCGTTTTGATTATGACCTCACTTTTCAAGGCTTAACTGCACTCGAATTTTTTATGCTGTATAGTTTTTAAAGCAAGGAAAAGCGATAAGTAAGTAGCCTCTTTATAATCTCTATAATATTTCAATTGAATAATAGTGACAGGCCGACTCAGAATGAAACCAACTCAGAACCACCTCAGAAAGGTCATTAAGAGTGATGATAACAAAAAAATTAAAAAAATTGGTTAAGTTAGGTTAGGATTACTGGCTATTTTAAAATTATTTTTTCATAGCTTTTAATGACTTTTCTGAGGTGGTTCTGAGTTGGTTTCATTCTGAGTTGGCACGGAACCAATAATAAATGTATACATTTTCTTAAATTCAACATACCTAAATGCATTTATAAATGTCAAGTGTTTATGGTTTTTGGAGGCTTTTATCAATGACCTAACGCAGTGCCCCCCCCCCCCCCCCAAAGTAATAATAATGACAAAATATACGTATAGTGACTTGCTTGATTTATTTTAGCCAGTGATTCCTGTCATTATTTGGAGTTAAAAAGAAAATGAGATTTTACGTCAAAAACCCGAAAAAAGGATTAAAATAATATTACTGCCAGTGTGGCAGTTGGGATTCTTGTGCAGTATAATAAAAAAACTGGAAATGTCGGGACCCTAAATATTTTTCCTAAATTTTTAAAATGGCTTATTCTCACGTACGTAAGAACATCTGTAAAACCTATGTTTTTATAAAATTCAAAAATGTATCTTATTAGACTATTCAGTCGAGTATCGGATACTCCCGTATCCCTGTGGAAAAGGGCCTTATCATTTCTGTGTACAGCCCATAGGATGAAAAGATTGTCCTAGTGATCTCGATCAATTGGAGGGTTGCAAGAAATATTTTAATATAAATTTACTAGACTCTATAAATCTTACCCACTGTAGTGATAATAATGGTCGATAAAAATTAACATTTTTTTATTGATATGGTTGTCGGTAGCCGGGTTCAAACGTGTTATTCTAACACCGTTCCATGCCAAAGAGAAATGAAATGTTATTTTGCGATGCGCTCCGAGTCAAACCGAATTACTTTCTCCTGCGATAGTGTTTAGCGTATATAGCCTACTGTACCTACTTACCTAGCCCACTGCACTGCACTTATCACAATACATAAATAACTTTTAGTAGGTACAAACTTACAATTAAGTTCAATAACAAGAGAATCTAATTAATTTCGACGGTTTTCACTATTCACGCATTTTTAAAGATATTTTAACTAAATTCGGGCGTATTTTGTTAGTAGGTAAAAATATTTCTGCTTTGCAATAAAATCAAAATAAATTAAATATTTTTGAACGCATTCGAAAACCAAGAACTGTTTTCGAAAGGTGATGAAACATGCTTTCAAATTTTATTTTAAAAAATAAGCATGCAATTTTTTAAATATTAAAATTTTGACTAAAATGACTTAAAAATAAAACTAAAATACTGATAACGAAAAAAATAAAAGCGCACACATATTTGATTAGAAAAATGAATTATGAACTATATTGTCGCCTCAACTTTTTGTCGTTTAATGTAAAAATAATTCTTAAAAACTTAAAAAAGTTTCATAATTTTTTTCAAATTGCGGTTGGAAACTTTAGTTTCATAAAGGTGTACATTTGAATTATTTTGTGGTAGAATATATATTCTTTCTCTTTCTGTTACTGTGTAGATCATACTTCTCACTATGATAGTAGGGGAAACATAACAATTTCTATGAGATCTGTATGAGCTGGGACAAATATGGTTTCCTGTGATTAAACTTAAATGTTGTGTTTGTTTGTACTTTGTAAGTGAAATCATTACGTTTGCTTATTAATAATTTTTACAGACTTTCAAATTAACTCATTTTTGCTGCTGGCTACGTTTGAAGCCCGGAAAATTAGGGCCTAGCGGACTGCTGGCTACATTTGCACCCCGAAGAATTCGGGCCTAGCGGACGGCTGGTTAGATTTGCAGCCCGAAGAATTCGGGCCTAGCGGACTGCTGGCTACATTTGCAGCCCTGGTATTTCGGGCCTAGGCCTAGAAAATTCGGGCCTAGCGGACTGCTGGTTACAATCGCAACAATTCAACATTATAAATAATGTGTAGTTCTTTTCCTTTAATCATTTCCTTTAGAGCGGGGTCCCCAAGACTACCTGAAAAGAATTATCTCGATTTAACAAAAGGGAAAAATTATCTATAAATTAGCTATAAGTTATTTTTCGAACTAATTAAAAAGAGTATTGGAATTACGTACTGCTGTTATGTTAACAATTAATAAATTGCCTAAAATTATATTTGGGTTAACACGGGTGGGTTTCTTCATTTACCGAGAATGCTAAATGCAATGCTAATTGTAAAAATAAACGATCGAAATTTAAAATTTTCTATGCATTTGACCGTTTACTTTTACAATTAGCATTGCATTTAGCATTCTCGGTAAATGAAGTAACCCACCATTAAAAGAATATACCTGACGCTTCAAAACACATTTTGAAAACCTTCGAATTTTAAAATAAAGAAAATAGGACGAGCGTAGTACCTAACTTCGTCAATGATTCAGATGCACCTAAGCAGTATTGGCCGCGCGAAAAATATTCAATTTTATGCATGCAATTGGATTGCGTTTACAAAATAAATTCTTGTTCATTTTGAACTGGTTTACATAAAACATTTTAAAGGAATTTATGATTAGTTCGAAGACAATACTTTTACTTATTTTTGGCAACGTAATTTATTTTGACCGTCTTTATGTGCGCCGTTTGGTTTAGGGCCGACCCTGTATAGAAACTAATAAAAACAGTATTCTCTCTTCATTTCTGAAACTCGATACGTAAATCCAATGAGATATTCACTTTGCTAGAGCAAGTACCACTACTTATTCGACTTGGTCATGCTCTAGTTACTGGATCAGGGTACTGAGGAGTAGGAGCCCATCTATCTCAGGCTGTCAGCGGTGATCCAATCACAGGTGTCTATGAAATACTTGCCTGTATCAATACATACGAATAAGTGTACATCAATATGTACGTATAAGTATTATTTGCAAGTACGAGTACGTGTCTCATGTAGGCAGCTGATTTACAACCACGTATTATCGTTATATACATTCAATTAATGTGTGAAAGCACTCGGCAGATACTCCCAAAAAATAGGTAGTAATATGGATAATTTACGTAAAACCTTTCAACGACTAAGCATCAGTTGAATTTAATTGTTTTCAAATCCAGATATTATAAT
Organism: Limnephilus marmoratus; assembly: GCA_917880885.1. NCBI lineage: Eukaryota > Metazoa > Arthropoda > Insecta > Trichoptera > Limnephilidae > Limnephilus > Limnephilus marmoratus. Next base: position 20,522,208 of record OU862929.1, read on the forward strand.
TTCGATATTTTTTTTTTTGTCAATATCACCTGCAGTAATGATAAATTGAAATGGTTTTGGGATCATTAAAACACTACAACGCACTTCTATCTGTGTATATATTCTTCAAATGTGCGTTTTTGTTAGTATCGTTTTTTTAATTTTTTAAAAATATTTTTTAAATAAGTAGATATACGATGCATACCTTTATCTAAATGCATTGAACACCCGAGATTGGGATGAAGTGATTCTCAATACATAATTAACATATATTGTTCATAATTCATTCACCAACCACCTCTGCCATAGATCACCTCCAGTGTTCCGCTACGTTTGGTGACTTAGCAGGGGTTCCGTGGTTCATGGGATGAGACTTGTCTAAGTCTTGACGACGCCGCGACGGGTGTGTTTGCCCAATTATTTACCAGATTGGCCGAAGCGGGAGAGCCTGATTGTGGGAGACCATTTGGCCTCTCCGGCAGGACTCCCTCGAACATCGCCTAGCACCGCAGTGGGAAATTCTTACGCCCGTCACTCTCAATCGGGAGAGTCTGGTTGAGGGAGACCTAACCTAGACCTCACCAGCCGGACTCTCTCGACTCATCACCTTGCACCGCAGTGGAACTGATGAATTCACACGTCCGTCACTCTTGAATCCACACACTCCCAGATTCCTACCAACTCCTCGTATATTTTTCCTTCCCGGAATTTCCTTAATTTCTTTTCCCTTAAAAGACCCTCCACACAGCATCCCATAAGATGACATAGGTACTGAAGAAATTATTTTGGTAGAAATTATTAAAAAAGGCACCTGAATCAATTTTAAGTCTGGATTACACTGTCTCTTATTATTTGGATTCTTGCTCCATATTAGGATAATTAGAAGAACCATTTCTTTGAATGGTACTTAATAAAAAGTTCTTCAGAGTTATAAAATGTCAACTTTTTAGTTTGTGGGGGCATTTCATCTTCCTCTTGTTAGCCTATCCATACGGTAACGAATATTAATAAATAAACAAATAAATATTCGTTACAGGTAAAAAAAAACTTGGCAACTTATCATATGTTAAGCCACTATTAATGGGTTTAAGTACCTAATAGTATACACACTTTTTAAATAAATAAATCGTCTTTAATTGTTCGAAAATGTACGTTATCGTATGGATAATCTATGAGGAGGATGATGGAGTACCCCCTTAGTAAGATTCAGTATATTCTTATCTTAAACTTATGACCTAAAAAAAGATGTCTGGTTTTTGAACGCCTGAAAACATTATTGTTCTTGAACTCCTTCTTGTTTTTGAACTCCTTCTTCTTTAAGAACTCCTTGTTTATGAACACCTTCTTGTTTTTGAACGTCTTCTTGTTTTTGAAGGCCTTCTTGTTTTTGAACTCGTTGTTTTTGAACGTCTTCTTGTTTTTGAACGCCTTCTTGTTTTTGAACTCGTTGTTTTTGAACGCCTTCTTGTTTTTGAACGCCTTCTTGTTTTTGTACGCCTTCTTGTTTTTGAACGCCTTCTTATTTTTGAACGCCTTCTTGTTTTTGAACTCCTTGTTTTTGAACACATTCTTGTTTTTGAACGCCTTCTTGTTTTTGAACTCGTTGTTTTTGAACGCCTTCTTGTTTTTGAACGCCTTCTTGCCTGAAAACCTTATTGTTCTTGAACTCCTTCTTGTTTTTGAACTCCTTCTTCTTTTTGAACTCGTTGTTTTTGAACACCTTCTTGTTTTTGAACGTCTTCTTGTTTTTGAACGCCTTCTTGTTTTTGAACTCGTTGTTTTTGAACGCCTTCTTGTTTTTGAACGGCTTCTTGTTTTTGTACGCCTTCTTGTTTTTGAACGCCTTCTTATTTTTGAACGCCTTCTTGTTTTTGAACTCCTTGTTTTTGAACACCTTCTTGTTTTTGAACGCCTTCTTGTTTTTGAACTCGTTGTTTTTGAACGTCTTCTTGTTTTTGAACGCCTTCTTGTTTTTGAACTCGTTGTTTTTGAACGCCTTCTTGTTTTTGAACTCATTGTTTTTGAACGCCATCTTGTTTTTGAACGCCTTCTTGTTTTTGAACTCCTTGTTTTTGAACGCCATTTTGTTTTTGAACGCCTTCTTGTTTCTGAACTCCTTGTTTTTGAACGCCTTGTTTTTGAAAACTCCTTCTTATTTTTGACCGCCTTCTTGTTTAATTGCGTATTTTATGATTACAATATTAACGTATTTCACTTTCAATTCAGGATTTTGCTGGGTAGATTTCCATGTAATGTTCGATGCACCTTACAAACTTGGTGCAGGTTTTTCTTGGCAATCCAAATAGGGAGTTTTTATAGTCAAACTGTTAATTAAATTATTTCCGAAATGCATTTTTAACGGCTGCCTGGGTGTAATAAAATTATTTTTATTATGCTTAAGCAATTCACGATTGACCCACAAACGTCCTGTTTATTCAGCTTGTAAAACATTTCAAATTCATTTCGAATGCAGGTAAATTAAAACTACGACGCGTCTTAGTATGTTTTAGGGCCTTACCAATAAACTGTTTAAAATTGTTTTCAATTCCAATTAAACCATTTCAAAGTAAGTACAGTTTCTTTGTATTATCCGACTGGCTTAGTGAAATAGAATTCTTTTGTTGCAACCACATTAATAAAAGTTTAAATTTCTGCACTTCTGCCAACAGAACACGGAGCTTTTATTAGACGCTTTCATTTTTCTTCAATGATTTAATTTATTGATAAAGTCATCATATAAATATTATTTTGATGAAGCTTTATCACGAGTTTAGTTTCAGAAATGACACCGCAAGCCGTAAATTACCTCTCAAATACACATTAATCTTACTAAAAGGTACCGGTGCAGCCTTCATCAGTCCCGTCAGCCTTTGGACTTTAGAGAGCACAGTATTAAACCGATGGACGATGAATCAATAGGAATTTCACCCAGGAATTCGACAAGTTACGGACCACGGATCAATGTTTAAACGAACGGTTAAATATTATCTCTGAATTAAAGGAGATTAAAAACTTATAATAAGAAATATCCCGCGTTATTTCTGTTCGAGCATCGTTATTTATTTATTTATTTATTTATTTATTTATTTATTTATTTATTTATTTATTTATTTATTTATTTATTTATTTATTTATTTATTTATTTATTTATTTATTTATTTATTTATTTATTTATTTATTTATTTATTTATTTATTTATTTATTTATTTATTTATTTATTTATTTATTTATTTATTTATTTATTTATTTATTTATTTATTTATTTATTTATTTTTTTATTTATTTATTTATTTATTTATTTATTTATTTATTTATTTATTTATTTATTTATTTATTTATTTATTTATTTATTTATTTATTTATTTATTTATTTATTTATTTATTTATTTATTTATTTATTTATTTATTTATTTATTTATTTATTTATTTATTTATTTATTTATTTATTTATTTATTTATTTATTTATTTATTTATTTATTTATTTATTTATTTATTTATTTATTTATTTATTTATTTATTTATTTATTTATTTATTTATTTATTTATTTATTTATTTATTTATTTATTTATTTATTTATTTATTTATTAAGGGTTTTATATAACATAATAAATGTGTCTAAATTATTGAAATCTATATGTTATGCAGAATGTAACGTTTTTGAAATGTTTTTGTAACAACATGTGTATTTTTCTTAAGTGAACCTTCCTTAGCCCCGTTAGAGTGATTTGAAATTGGGATGAAATGGAAATGACGCACTACGGCAACTGCCTGCGCCTTTTTAGTTTCCCTTCTATCGCGTGTGAATTACACACTGTAACTTTTTTTTAAATTAGCTCCACGCATGAGGCCCTGAGGAAAAAAATTCCCTCGGGGACTATGTCATCTTTGAGGATCATGTGCGGAGGGTCTCTTTAGGGAAAGGACGCGAAAAATGTTCTGGAAAGGAAAAATATAAGAGGGGTTAGTGAAATCTGGGGGTGAATCAATTTGTCCAGGAGTGACGGACGTATGAATCCATCTCTCACTCTGCGGTGCAAGGCAATGGGTCGATAGAGACCGTCTGGAGAGGTCTAGATTAGGTCTTTCTCAACCAATCTCTCCCGATCCGGCAGGCAGTAGGTGAGCAAACGCATTGGGCGCCAAGACTTAGACAAACCCCACCCCCACGAACACGTGCACCCCTGCTAAGTCACCAAACGTAGCGAACAACTTGGAGTGACCTACGGCAGTGGTAATGGTTATCCAATAAATGGTTCCCGGTACCCATATCCGCCTCCCAAATTGAATTTGGTATCCCCAAATTGTGGAATGTTTTGAAAATAGATGGTGTGGGGAGGGGAAAGAGTGTAAAGAAGTAATTTAAGAAGAACCAGGCTAGCATATATAATGAAAACAAACACAAAATCATCTCAGTTATAAAAGTTTATCTATCAGAAAAAGAGCCATTCAAAATCCATGGCATAATCACATTTAGAAAGACCAAATCCTTATAGGTACTACTGCACCACCCACCTTTACATGTTGCTTTTACTTTCCAAAATACACTCGTCAAAGAATACATTACATATTAATATTAAAATATTTTTCAGGATTAAATAACATGTGTTCACAATAATGTCCTCTGCGTGCGAACTCTATCTAAATTTCTTTTAATGGACAATATACAGTGTTAATTTCAAGCGACCTCTCAGGTAAGTATGGTCCTGTTTTCATTAAATTTTAGGCAGCATCGCGTTCATTGGTCAAAATATTGTATCTATATTTTCGTATCGGTGATCAATGAACCGGTGTATGCAATTTTTAGCCATAAGTTGTTTTTAATTGTTTGTCTAGCTTGTAGTTTTTAGATTTTAGAAATGTATTATAAGTTTGTACAGCGCCCTTGAGGTGATTTTTCACAAAAACGGCGCTATATAAATCATCCAAATATTATTATTATTATAAATAAATTATTCCCATAAAATAAATAAATAAATATTAATAAATAAGTGTTTATTCCAGTATGTGGGGAGGAGAGTGCAATCCCACACATTCCATAAGGGTATAATATACACATACATGTACAAAGTATTTGAAAGGAAAAAAAGAAAAAGAAGGTGGATATGATACAAAATGTAGGCTAACTTTTTTTCGAAAATATGTGTGATTATAAATCTAAAATACTACAGTTAGATTTCAACCGAATTATTTGTAACGTATTCTTAAAAATGGTTAAGCATTATCTGCATCTTTTAAGATTAAAATATATGCATTTTTTAATCTCGCGAATCTTAAAACTAGAATGTTAAACACGGCAGCGGTAAAATTATTTTGACATAGATTTTGTCATGTTGTCTACAGGCGCTGCAGTCTTGGTTTATTAACTTTAATAAATTCATTTTTTGTCTTAATTAAAATACACAAATAAAAAACATAAAAGAAATAAAATAAATGTAAGATTGTGGAATGGGTAAAAAGTGTGAAATTGTACGAATGTATAAATATTAAAAAAAAAACCAATATCACTAAGGAACGGCAATAAGTTAGTATAAAATTGTAAAACTGGTGGTGAGAATGATTGGTATAAAAGTAATAGGTATTGGAAACAAGCCGGCTTAGATACTTACCTGACTGGTGCGATAACAGTTCCGCTTAGTTGTCGACAGGAAGGTTTCCGCGAGAGGAATGCCGTACAACACTTGTCCAAAGTCAGTATTTATTTATGTATTGCCTCTGACTACCCAACGCTGAATTTTCTTTTAGTCTTCGGGTATTTTACCCCAAATATTCAGTTAACATTCTTCGAGGCTTCACTGAGTGGTTGGCTAAGGGACACGGAAGCTAAGTGTAGTTTATGGTCAGACCGAAAGCCTTTCGCATTTTTTGTTGGTACTTGCCAATTGATTTGAGATTTATTATATTACTTAGGTTCTCTATTTTATGCAGGTGCTTGCAGGTTTTTACAGATGCAATGCCGCCTCATGGAGCCTCATGAATGAGTTTTTCTTTTGCCCTGTTTAATTTATCTTTGTCTTACTAACCTATTTTTTGTATTTTGTTTTTCCTGTTAAGCACTTGCATGCTGCTTACTAACAACGTATGCAAGGACACTGGAGGTCTAGATTCGTTAAAAAAAATTAGAATCTTGCGAGAGCTTTGAAGGAGTAACCATCAGTTACTTATACCAGGGCGGGTAAGAGGTGGATAACCTCCACTGTCCAAAGCCAGTAGGTCTATGGTATTCCAAATTTGCGATGGGCGAGAAGAAGCTGAGAAAGGTACCCGGCTATTCAGATCTGGTCAAGTCATTTCAAACAACGTTTCAATTCCGAATGGTGATCTTTCACGAGAATGATGCTTAGTGTAGGTATCTACAGCCTACCACTTTGAACATCTGATGAGGAACTCAACCTCTGAACAGTAGTGGTTCGTGTCCAATGTAATTGCGAATTCAATCGGAGACTATAAAAGGTTTAAAAAAATGCAAATATGCAGTTCACAAGTGGTAGAAGTGAAACCTAAAGTAGACAAGAGTGGTGAGGCTACGAAGCACCGCATAAAGTGGAGACCGATTATTCTATCTCATTCTCTCTCAGGCTAAATCCTATAGATGTTAGATGTACGTGTTTGTCTCTTTCATCAAGTTTCAAATCACAACGGTGCTAAAGGAGTTTTCACTTCAAAATATTTATTTATTCAAGAAACTGTTCGTTTGGCATTATTGCAAAATACCATTCCGTACAAATCCCATAGTCGCTACGCACCCGGGCGCGTATTTACGAAACCTATACCGATTCAGTCGCGGTAACGACAATTTACATTTTAAATATACCTCTATATTGGTTATTTTTTATCACATTGCAAAAATAAAAATTGTTCTAAAATCTAGATAAAATAATCTTTCTGATGTGTGTATTAGAAATTAATAATTTTATTTCTAAATATTTAAATTTTAATATTATTCCCATATATTGTAAATACACCTCTATATTCATAATTTTTTATCACTTTGCAAAAACAAAAATTGTTCTAAAATCTAGATAAAATAATCTTTCCAATGTATATATAAGAAATTAATAATTTTATTTCTAAATATTTAAATTTTAATATTGAAAATTTAAAGCGACTGAAACGCGGTAGGGATTGTAAATACGCCACCCGGGCAGCTAACAGAGTCCTAAGGTTTGCACGCTTGCACGATGTACCGTTGAAGCGCCACTAGTATGTTTTCCATGAAATATTACTTTCAACCGAAAGTCCTATAGTCGCTGAATTAATAACGCACTTCGGAAATCATTTGGGACTTGCTCTCGGGCAGTATTAAAATGGATGGGTGAATTTTTTAGCTCGAAATTTAAATTGCGTTTATCTATATATACATATATGTATATGAAAATGTAAATATGCTTAGGTGCATGTATTTATATGAGTACGCATATGAGATGTCGATGCGTTGCTAAACCATTCATCCGATTGCGATGAAACTTTGGAGATTTGATGTGTGCATGCCCGCGATGGTCTCCATATATACTGATAAGCTCTGGAATGAAATTTGTATAAAAAAATTGCAATAGGTGGCACGCGAGCTGTTTGAAAATTGAATGTACCGGGACTGAATGTGTGGAATACTGGAGAAGGGAGAGGAACTCGGGAAGGGGGTTCTCTTGACGGGGGAAGCGGGAGAGGGATGGTGGAGAAGGCGAAGTGGGAACGTAGGAGGGAAAGGGAGGCAGAAGGGAAACGGGACGAATGGGAAAGGACACGCGGGGAGAAACAATTTATTTGTCAAGTGGCATAGCAATTCATGTTGAGAACTCGCTAGTAAAATTGCTAAAAGAAGAAGAAGGTAAATTAATGTAATTAGTAGTTGTGTGTACACCTTCTTGTAAGTATGTGAGAAACAATAAAACCCATGGACGTACGTCCTCTCGATTTACCTAATTAAATGTTGATAATAACATGTGTTTATCGTGTTAACATGACACCGTGCCTGGTGGTTTAGAGGCGTGAGGCATGGCGGTGTAACCGGTACCACAGGTTCATTCCCCGCTTTGGGAACAGACTATATTTAAACACAAGAAAGCAATAGGTCAGTTGTTACTTGGAAGAAATTTTTAGTACCTAATGGCCATTTGCTCTTATTCAAAGACAACTATAACGCCCGAGGAATAGCGATTAAAAAAACATTTCTTATGACGTTTATTGCCCGATTATATGTTATTAATATCGTGACCAATGTCTTGCGGATATTTTCAATTTCTAAGTGTACGAACCATAAATATTTCTGTTCTGAAAGCGTTAGAATATTCACTAAGAATTTAACAAACTGATTTGACTGCATTTATTTATTTTGTATGCTGGCTCGCCAAAGGAATATATTACATATAATAATTACTATGTTAGTTTACAATTTGAATATGGTTACAGTGACAATTCCAATTAAAAGTAAGCACCACGTGAGTACGTACATAAAACAAAGAGGATTAAATATTAGAAAATACATGCATAAACACTTACGTGGATATGTACATGCATATGTGTACATGCGTACTTATGCGCACTCTACACATACATATATGCATACTCTACTCTACACATGTATACATATACATACACACATACGCACATACATTTATACATATATTAAAGCTCTAAGAAGTGAGGAGATCGTTTAGGATATGTAAATATAGGTTCCTTCTGAAGGTAGTAATTGCATTCAAAAATACATCCAACTATTCATCGCAGTATTTATTGTATAATCGAGTCATTCTTGAGATTGGATTAGGTTAGGTTTGGTTAGGTTCCTAACACATCAAATTATACGACATAATGTCTCCATTTTTAACCCTTTCTGAACGATTCATTGCGCACCCATTTTCAGTTGATACAAGCCGTATAAGATCGTGCCGATTAGTCATCACTCATCACTTTTGTACCCACATTGTAAAATAAAATATATTTTCAATTACTTTTAACTATTTTTTAATCGACTTCTTACAAACTTCTCTCTTCGTCATCTAAAAAAAAAACCATAAAAAAGGTTAAATTAACCTTTAAATAATTCTTAGTCCAAATTCGAACAGACAAATTAGAGATTAAGTATGAACGTAACTGAATTTAAGTAATTTGTAATTGCATTAAAATATCCGAACGTAGGCGTGTTTTTAGGACTAGAGAACAAGATATAAAAAAAAAACCTGCAACTTTCTCTAACGCCGCGAATTTTTTTTGCGAACATAACTCGTGGTTCGGCTCCCATGTCTATACGCATCTTAACATAGTATTCGAGCATCTCGTTCGTCGAATCGTTTTGTAGTTAGACACTGCAAAAATCAAAACAACCGATGTTAGTTTTGTTATGCTTTATTTTTCTTTTTCTTATAGTTGGAGAGGATGGTGTTTACGAAAGGAGGCTGAGGTTTATTCAATTGAGGTCATTCAATGCCATTTTTCTTTTACAAAATTTAAAAAAAATGCATTTTAGGCTTCCTTGTATATCGCAACAATCTTTCCAGAGTATCATAGATTCCCGATTAACAGTGCGTCGTGTCTCATAATTGTTCTACAGCTCATTGCGGAATTGACTGTGCTAACTGATACTAAATGCATTGACCAGGCAGAAGAAACTGCGCGAAAGCAAAACGCCAGAGCCCACCGATGCTTTATGCTTCACATTATATATTACAGTTCCCTAATTAAATGAATTAAATAGTTATTCCGAAAGATATTCAATGTATCAATCATTCGGCCATTAAAACAACAAATAACTGTCGAAAAAAGGTGGTCAGGCAAACAAATCTCTAATGGTACTAAGTCCGCTCGCTTCCGATAAGCTATTCTGTGCACTATGTCTATAAGCATTTAAGTAATTTTTTGAAAGTTTGATGCTCCAATGGAATCCGTATTCGACCTTACTTCAACCATGGCAGGCTTGACTAAACGCGCAAGCGCGAATATCAAAAATATCACCCTCGTTCCTGCGTCGTGGATGCGGAACGAACGGAGCATCCGCTGTTTTGCTGGTATTGGTGAGTTTACGACGATCGAGCATTGAGAATGTATACATATTACATATTATGTATTTCGACCTGATTCATGTGTCATGTTAGTGTTGATCTCTGAGATTGGGACAAAAACTAATTCCAAGGCTTTTTAATTCGGAATAAATACATAATAATTATTAATATACTTATTTTAAACCTGAAAAAAGAGAGGGTTGCGCAGCATCCTCAGTGTACGAACTTTTGCCTTTTAAGATTGGGCTGAAGAATTAAATCGATTTGAATTTGAATATGGCACTGTTGGAACTAAATAAACAAAATACCTACACGCCGATGTCTCTACGTCAAGTCTTCGTAACGGTCCAATCGATCAAATCGTTTAAAAAACTTTTTTTGTTAAATTACTTTCAACAATTGTTCAAGAGTTTCTTTTCGACATATTGGACGATCTATAAGGCAGTGTTCGGCCGTTAACAATGGACAATATTTTGAATTGGATTATGTTTAATCAGACACGCTATAAATCAGTTCACGCTCACAATGATTAAAATGTAAGTGATTTAAAACATCTGCCCTGCGGCTTCATCCAAATTTCAACAACATTTTTTTTTATTATTATTTAACGGTTCAAAATATGAAATAAATATTATGGGTCGACTTCAAACGATTTGTTTACACTGTTTCAATGTGTACCAACTCTCAAACCAATTGTTATCTTTTAATTTCCTGTAGTTTTTATGTCTTGTGTTTTTTTTATTTTTATTTCTTACGTACGAACAAAAAGGTACCCTATACAGGGCGGTATAGGACGTACTTAAAACTTTTTTCTTCAAAATGCAACAAACAAAAAATTTCTTCTACACTTCATCACAGGTCATTCAACTGAGTAACCACCGAACCCGTCATCGTGATGGTAATGCTACTGTCTAATGCTACTGATTTTTTATGTTTTAACACTAGAAAGACCGGAGCCTTCATTTTGACGGCAGCCAGAAGTAAAGTGACGATATAATGCTTAATAATTATTGTATTGGTGTGATTTTTTTTAACATTTCATGATTTATGGTTTAACAACTATGTTGAAAAAAACAGGTATGTGTCTTTATTACATTTTGAGATATATTGACTTATACCTACAAAGACCGCCGCCGTCAATGTGACGGTTTGGGCCATAATGCTGAGTTCGTTTACAACCTTCTCTACCCAAGTTAACAACATACCCATTCTTCCTCGTTTATGATAGTACTATTATGTCTGTTTCTTTCTTTCGGTATCGCGTATTATTCATACTCCATCTGTACGTTGATTGGTCACTGTCATATAATTTATAAAAATTCCAAAAAAATATTGCTCTCGCCCAAATTTATTTTATGGCTTGTTGGAGAAGGACAGAGTATTTGATCCAGCTGCGTTAGCTTCTGAAGAACTGACAGAAGCATTTATTGGATAACCAACCCGTCTGCTATAGGTCACCCCAGGAGGTTTGCTATGTTTTGTGACTTAGCAGAAGTGCCCGGGTTCATGGGGTTAGGTTTGTCCGGATCTTGGCGGCTGATGCGTATGCCAAACAACTGCGTGGCAGACCAGATCGGCAGGGAACGGTTAAGGGTGATCTTTTGACCTCGGCAGCAGGACTCTCAGAACATTTCCTTGCACCGCAGTGGTGGGAACAGATTCATACGTCGGGCACTCTTGAACACACTGAACCCCAGTTTTCCACCCACCCCTCACCTCATTTCCTTCCCAGAACCTATTCTTCTTCCTTTTCCTATGGGTACCCTCCACACAGCATCCCAAAAGATGACAAATGCCCTGAGGGTAATTATTTTCCTTAGGGTTTTTTTTTGTGGAGCTAATATAACCGAAAAAGGAAAGAAACCGGAAAATAAAACTACTGAAAGACGACAGTGCCAAATTAATAAAAAATATAATATTAACCAAATAAATGGTAGATGTGATAATTGTAAGAAACCCGTTTGCGGGGAGTGCATTCGATTTTATAAAAAACGTAACAATTCGATATTGTACAAACATAACACATGCTTGTACAAAAATTGCAGCATTTTGCACTCACATGTTTTTTTCCAGGAAGCCCCGAGGAAAAAAACCCTCAGGGCCTATGTCATCTTTGGGGATGCTGTGTGAATTTATGTGTGCATTGGTGTTTTTAGGGAAAGGAAGGAGAGAAAGTTCTCGGAAGAAAAAAGGGTGAGAGATGAATAGGAAAAAATCGTAAATGTATCCAGGAGTGACTGACGAATGAATCCATCCCTCCCACTGCGGTGCAAGGTGACGGGACGAGAAAAGTCCTGCTGGAGAGGACAAGATAAGTATCTCCCTCAGCAAGTGTCTCCAGACCCAGTCCGCTACGCAGTAGGTGGGCAAACGTATTCGCCACCTAGACCCAGACAAACCACACCCATTGAACCCGGACACCTCTGCTAAGTCACTAAACGTAGCGAACCACTTGAAGTATCCTATGGCAGAGGTGTTGGTTATCCAATTAATTGTTCCCGGGGCAGTGGTACTCATATCCGCCTCCCAATTTGAAAAAAGTGATCAGCCGTCAAAGTGACGGTCGTGGTCTTTATAGGTATGGAGCAGTACCCGGTCTTTCTAGTGTTAAGTTGAAACAAAAAAAAACTCAAAAATGTCACCGAAGACCAAAATTTCGTTTACATTTTTTGCTTCTAATAATGTCAGGAATCACTGGTAAGTCTAGTACATCCCCATAACACTCGGAAATGTTTTTTTTTTTTTTACAGTAAATACCGCACAAGAATCTCAACTGCTCCCGTCTGGAGCCAGTGAGACTATGGCATCCCCATTGGGGTATGTTGTGAGGCTGAAGGTAGTGGGGAGGGGAAGAAGGTGGGGAAGAGGAAGGTTGGGAAGTACCTGGCTATTCAGATCTGGTCACCAAACACGGCTAAAGCCATTTTCAAGCAACGTTTCAATTCTGAATGGTGGTCTTACACCAGGGCGATACTGATAGTATCTTCCACTCTGGAACATGCCGCAAATATACTATATATTATTTTAAATGAATTAATTGTGAAATAACACAAATTAATCAAATAAAATTTATTTGCGCATGCCGGGTTCGAACCCGCGACCTCCGGATTGTGAGTCAAGAGTCTTACCCACTGGACTACGGAGGTCGTCAAAAATGTGTTTTGTTGTCAATTTTTATTTATACAATTGTATTATGTATTTTCAAACATATGATAATGTGGGCCCTACTGGGGAACTTTGACCTTGCTGAGGTCGCCATTGTACAATTTAATAACATTCAATAAAAAAAGGTTAATTTTTTTTATTGTTATCAAGTTTAATTTGTAGAACTCTATTTTAATTTTTATTTCTTTTATATATTCAATAATATTATTATTAAATTAATAAAAACAGTTTATTTTTAAACAAGTTCTGCTGTTTAATTATTATTACGCATGACAGCTTAGAAATAAGTCATAGTAAATACCCCTCTAGAAATTGTATAAATAGATCGTCTGTATGTGGCATGACCACAGTTTTGTTTCTTCAAAAGGCGAAATAACTGTTATAATAATATTATTGAATACATAAAAGAAATAAACAATGTATAAAATAATTTTAAAAAAAATTAATTCAATGAGAAATAAAAAAAAACACAATACTAATTAAAAATCGGCAAATATTATGAGACACAGTTGTATAAAGAGTATCCGGGGGTATAGTGCACAAACTTCGGGAGGTGATTCTAAAGTAAATAACTTTTTTCGAAATTTCAATGTTTTAAGGTAGTTTTCGGGTAAAACTACCGTAGTATGTATTGTTGGATATTGAATTGTTTCTATGGAGTTGTTTGTATTGAAAAGGTTATATTCTTCAATGAAAAAATCTTTTTGTGTGGGAAAAAAGTTGGCATTTCGAAAAACATTATTTAACTTTTTACTTCTATCATGTAGAATTGTTCACGAAGTTTGTGCACTTTACCCCCGGACACCCAGTATAATGAAGGGCGTATTGTAATGGTATTGTATATTACAAATATATATGTTTTATTATTCTTTTACGTTTAAAATTTATGTTTTTGCCTTATTTGTTCTTTTATGCCTAATTTAATTTTATATCAGATTTTTTTTTGTATCAAGTGAAAGATTTTTGAAAGTTTTTTTGGTATTTGTGGTGCCTCTGTCAAAGCTTGTGTTTATTGTCGCCGGTAAATACACATAAACGCTCTATGTGCAATATATATAGTAAATTTAAAATACTGGCAACGCGTGTAGTAATACATTTAATAAAATATAATATGTGAGTAAACAAGAGTGTAAATGTGTTTGCAAAGAAACCTCTTTCGAATCGGTGCACAAGGAGGTCGATGACCCCATTCGGAAGCCGAAAATAATACCACAGGGGGATTACAAAGTGGCTTCGGGAAAAGTAATAAATATTTTTAAGCCATTACTAAAATAATCTTTGTGGGAAATTTGTGTTCCATTGGCTGATGATGCCTTGAGATTACGGTACAGCCAACACCACCTTAACCCAGGCCGGGACACAGAATCCAATCGGCCTCTTATTTATTAAGATTCATCAGTAAACACAATTATGTTATAAGCCATTTTACCCCTTGTAACTAACTTATTTTATTAATTACAAAAATTGAAAATAACGTGATTGATTAATTTTAAATCCATTAAAAGAGACTAATAATCTAAATGAATATGTGAAAGAGAATAAAACACAGAAAAATTCAAAAGATAATGGTCGCAACTGAGACTCGAACCCAGAACCTCTCGTCTAACCGGGACAGGCTTCTCTACCAATTCGGCCATTGCCACCTTCCATTAAAAGTTATAAAAGAAAGTTGTACTTATAAAAAATTGAATTTTAATTCCGTGTATCTTTTTAAATATCTAAAACAAAGTCGGGTTAGTTACACCATTTATAACTCGAGAACGGCTGGACGGATTTTTATGATCTTTTATTTGTTGGATTTGTCTCCTCCCCGAATAGCAGAATAGCTATTAAAACTTCGGAAAAATTTACGAAAAAAATGATTATGAAGAAAATTGTTTTCCTCATACATTTTGTATGGAACGAATTCTCATCTTTTGAAAGAGCTGCAGGAATATTGTGATAAGTATAATATTGAGTAGTGAGATCCCAAAAATTCAAAAATGTCAAATGTCAATGCGCTGATTGTTTTGCTTTTGTTCTTAAACATATAATGCTGCCCCTCTTTCTTTCACACTAAATGTCAACAGTAGAAAATGGGATAAATGGTAAACGTATGTCTGCATCCCTCCAAAGGAAAAATACAATCTTACTAATATTATAAACGCAAAACTTTGTATGAATGTATGTGTGTTTCTATGCAAAACGGATTTTAATGAAACATTACAATAATATAGCTCATATATCAGAATAACATATAGGCTATATATAATGGTAAGCTCTGGCGTTATTTTAATTTGTATTAATGAAAATGTGTGTATTTCATATATTTTTGCAGCAGGTGGAAGGGAAACGGGGGAGGTGGGGTTCGCGGAGAGGGAAGAGACGAGGGAGGGGGAAGGCGGGGAAGGTGGGGAAGGTGGAAGGGGACGCACGGGAAAGGACATGCAGGGAGAATCAATTTATTTCTTTGAATGGCATTGCAACACATGCCGGGGACCAGCTAGTTTTAAATAAATTTTGCTTGAAAATAGTAATTTTTCCTGGGTTTGAATGATGGAAGGCGGGGATTACGGTTAGTCATTTATGAACGCCTATTATTATAGCTTATATGTAAGTAGTTATAATAACTAATAAATTGTAATTCATAGTTTTTTAATAAGGTAATTAACTATGACATCAACACACCGCAGGCATAGACAAACCATTAAAAGCCATAGAAAATCACAGAAATTTGACAGCCGATAACGCACGACGAGCACCTTCCTACATCCGATTTTCCGATAATCGACGGATTTTTCAGTTTTGTCTTTTTTAATTCTAATAATAATAAGGTAATATATTTATAGAGCGCAGTTTAGTTTTATTTCACTTCAAGTGTGCTTAACTATAATAAACTTAAAAGTGATCCTATAGTGTTACTTAGGATTCCTTACAAAATATTTATAAAATAATATAAAACAAAGAATATACAGTGTTCACACAAAGCAATGCCAAGAAAATATAACAATAACGGTGCTGACATGATTTTAGATTTTCACGGCCAAAAGTATTTTTGTTGCTTGTTTTTGGGGTGTTATGCCGTGTTACACTACCTCCTCCTTTAGCCAACGTTTGGATTTGTCCTGGGAAGACCCAAAACTTATAGAGCACGCCTAATTACAGAGGCAATTGAAATTCATAAAAATCCTGGTAACATTAGAGACGACTGAGCTAAGCTCAATAGTTCTTGGTATCCGGTAATTGACGGTTACACCAAAGCTAAATGCAGAAAACCATCTTCAAGTATACTGTAATTCCAGCTCGCAGTGGAGTGGAGCTGGCAACACGGTATTGCTTCCTATTGAATGCCAGGAACAACACGGAAATTTCACGACCTTGAATTTGAATTGAATGTTTTGTGGATTAATTTTGAGCTATCGTATATTTTATTGACCAAAACGCATTCCTAGAACAATAAACTATGTACCAAAACAGCATTACTTGCGTTAATTATGCAAATTAATAGGTTTTACGATGTTTTCGTCAAATAACATGCATCAACTTTCACAAAAAGAATGGCGGCAAATCTGAAATTTTTATGCCACTGATGCCACAGACAAAAATAATTTTTAAATATTCTGGGTTTGCAAGGTGAATGAAATTTTTACGCATCTTTATGGAGAAATGTTGGCGCAAGCGATTCTGACGTTGTCCTTATACAAATTTTATACATGTCCAAATCGCAGAAAAACATATTTTTTCACGCGCATGCGCACAAACTGCGCACATCCCCGCGCTTCGGCAAATTAAATATAAATTATTCCGAGTGACTAGGCGCATTGCAGGTTTCGCCATGGAAAAGGGCGAGAATAGAGCAAGGGTTTCTGACCTTGTTCTTCATACACTTTCTTTATACACAAGGGTAAACATTGCATTTCAAATTGCCGCGGCCACCGGGTGACAAGCGGCAAACAAGAGGTACACATTTTACCAATAACATTTACACATCTGCCCTGATGATGGACACTGTAACGCTGTCCGAAACGTTGGCTAAAGTAGAAGGTAGCGTAACACGGCATAACACCCCAAAAACAAACAACAAAAATAACGGTGCTGTTTTGCACGGGACAATATTTAATGATAAACAATTATCATTAAACAAATATAATATAGAACAGCAGGCAGTTTACGTTTAGAAATAATAAACACTTTGAGTGCACATTAACCATAAAAGTATAGTAAGAAGGAAACTGAAACCAAACAATTACCGGAAACTTGAGAAGACATAAAAGGCTTATTAGAGTATATTGAAAAGGAGTTTTAAAATAAGTTTGTTTTTAAATCCCGTTTAAATTCAGCCAAGTTCTGGATATTAGTAAGAGCTGGAGAAAAGATCGATCAAACGGCTCAATTTGACCTAGAAATTTCGATTAAATGATTATTTGTCTTGTGATGAATTAACGCAAAACGTAACACAAAAGATACAGAATGACCCTTCAGTAATAAAATTAGCATAATACAAACCCGAAATTATTCATGTGTAGGCATTACCATCAGATTTAAAATGTCGCTTTTTTAACTTAATCCATGCAGATTTTAACAATTTATTGGTGCAATTTTACAATCATTATAAAAAACTTTCACAATACTGTGAAAATCGGCCATAAAATGTCCATAAATTACTAAAATAGAGCAAAATCTAAACAAAATTTCTTGTTTATTTTAATAATATTGTGAAATGTACTAACCTACTTGAAAATTTATTGATATTATGCGAAAACTTTTTATGATCAAATAACTAATTTGTTGGGTTTTTACAATAATACGTCATCTTGATATCATTAACCTACAACTGACGTTATTACCAGTTTTGGGATTTATAGTGCAAACCTTGTAAAATCAAATTTATAAAGTAATAAGACTTATATTTCAATATCTTTGAAAAAGACCAACCCTGATTCAGGATATATGATACGGTGTTTTGCAAGCAAGGCGAAGAGATCCGGTCCGCTCAATATTCGCGAATGCATTGTTTTTGATAGATGTGTCCGGGACGATTCCACTATAGTTGATCACTCGACAGTTGGCTCTCCGGCATACTTATAAATATATGCAATTGGTTTAGGGAAAATCAGATATACTTACTTACACAAAATTTAACTAAATGTCCCTAAGGGTGTGCAGAGCGGATGTGCCGCCGAATAAAAACATATTTTCATTCAAATGCTTCAAGAATAGAACTACTTTGGCAAAGTAAAATCTTTTTTTTTAATGGGCATTACAGATTAATATAATCATATTACAATACACAATAATAATAATAATACACATATTACTATAACATATAAATAACTTTAAATGAAATTTTTTACTAATTATAGGGGTATTATTATATTTAGGGTGTCCAGGGGTAAAGTGCATCAAATTCGGAAGATGATTTTACGTAATGGTAGGAGTAAAAAAAATTAACAACTTTTTCAAGATTCCTACTTTTTTTTCCCATACAAAAATACGTACCTACTGAAAATCCTTAGTGTGAGGTACGATATTACTTGCTGAGAGTATGCCGGACATGATTTTGGCAACATTGCATGGTTGTGATTGGCCTGTATCGTAACAGCGAAAAATAATAAAGCTGGCCGCACACGCCGGACTAATTTTATCCTTTTACCACAAAACTACCCCTTTTATCTACCCCTACGGAATTTCGAAAATGGTTATTCATCTTTTTTACTTATACAATCATGTAGAATCATCTCCCGAAGTTAATGCACTTTACCCCCGGACACCCTGTATAATTAGAGTTCTTGCCTAAAATGACTCTTGAAACCTTTAAGGCCAATGTTGAAAATGTCTAGAGATATCATTTAGCAGCACCATACCTCTTGTCGTGCTAAGCTGGGCCAGAGCGTCCGTTCTGCCGTGTGAAATACAGTGCAAGTCATGGTGACGACACTGGCGGAAGTTGTTCGGTACGAACTGTAAGGTGATATCACACAAACGAAGTATTAAATTCCTTCCTACACTTAAACTCCAGTTTAATTAATTATAGGGGCCAACTGTCAGGGGATCAACTGTCGGGTCACTGCCCGGACCTCAAAGGACAAACAATTAAAGTTTTGCATTTGGTGCGTAGGTAGGCGTGCAGGTAGGGGTGTTGCAGTAGAATCTAGTTTTTTTTATTAATTGTCCTCAAAGTACAATCCCGTTAAGGCGCAATCAAGCAGTTTGTCAACAGTTTCCTTAGGGTCGTCGGGTATTTCCCCCCCAATCTCCTATTTATGTTTCTTTGAGGCATCACCGATGAACCGGCTAAGGGGCGCGGAAGCTGAGTGTGGTTCACGACTAGACCATACATGCGTATTCTTGCTGGGACTGCCAATCGATTGGAGAGGACTCACAACTGTTTGCCATGTCCTTATTACTTATCTACTGTGTCTTCCTCCCAAACAGGTGCTTGTAGGATACGCTGGATACAATCACCCAGCGCTTGTTACCTCGTGGACTGTCACCAACCTGTCCCATTGTTTTGTTTATATTTTGTAATACTAACATATATTGTATCTTGTATTTCCCGTTAAGCACTCGCATACTGCTTACTAACAACGTATACAGGGACATTGGAGGTCTAAATTCATTCAAAACTAAATGTAGCTTCGTTCTTTAAAAAAAATAGAGTCCTTGCGAGAGCCTTGAAGGAGTAACCATCTGTTACTTATACCAGGGCGGGTAGGTAGTGGATAATCTCCAAGTTTGTCAACAGTTATGAACTAATCACGGTCAATCTCCCTTGTTACTATTATAGATGGGTAAAACATACATCAAGCAGTAGATAATCCATTACTTGAAACATGACGGCATGGTAAAATCTCTAGCGTGTCTAAAAACGTCACGCCAAATTAATATCTTTTACAATTTCTCCAACGTTAGAAATTCACCGAGGTCGAAAGTCAAGTACGTACTTAAATTGGTCAGTATGTACTTATATCTAGAACACATGAGGCCATCTATCTTAACCAGGATGAGAACCAATAAATCGGTAAATTAATTGAAGTTTTCTGGTCTAATGGAGAAAACCTACTCGCAGCGAATAAAAATGAAAAAAAAAAAACATGAACTAAAATCAAGTCTAGACGATGACTAATTAAATATTTTGCTACAACATATTTATTTGAAACAAGTTATCGATGAGGCGATTTGAATATTAATAATAAAATAATACAAACTAGTAGTTAAAAACCCGCTCCGCAGGTTTTCAGTGCTAGGCCCTGCGGGCGGATTTTGGTTCGACTTCGCCCAGTTTGAGTTTTGGTGACCATTTTATAAATCCGAAAGGAACTGGTTCCAAAAATAGCCGGTTTCTCGGATCCACTGGGATCCAGTGACAGCTAGTCACTGGAACAAAGCAGCCGCGACAGGCAATGACGTCATACATAAAATATAGCCGCGTCGTATTATTATTCACAACTGCCAGTTACAATAATATTCATATTATCGTCAATCTCTCCATATCCGGAGAGATACACGAAATCATTCTAGTTGTTAACGTAAGTGGCGCCATCTTTTGCCATTGCTTTAATTCGGTTTTATTACAAAAATAGATTTGTTTACAAACTCCACGTACGAAAAAGTTTTTTGTAAGGCGCGGCGTTAGAGTTGCATTCTTAGCTGGATTCTTACATTTCTACCGTACAGTCTCCAGCGTATTAATACTGTTTTTATGATGATTATTACGACATTGAATACGATATTGTACGTTTTTACTTTTAACAGATTCCTTATTCTAAAATGTGTTTTTAATGAACACAATTTACGTGCAATCAATAGAAACACCTACCTACTTACTACATTCATTACAGAAACAGGGAAATAAATAAAAGATATTAACCCATCAGGCCTCGGGCATATTCTGTCAGAAGGTCAGAAAATTTCCGCTTTGAAATAAAATTCAAAGAGTTTGTTTATTTCTGAATGTATTCGAAAACTAAAAACTGCCTTTGAAAGGCGATGAAATTTGCTTTCAAACGTTATTATTAGAAAAAAACATACAATTTTTTAAATATTAAATTTTTAACGAAAACGTAAAAAAAAACGAGTGTTCCCATACGACTGAAGTTGAACATCTTTAGCTTCGTCTATAAATAGGAAGAGAGAAAGAAAAGTGCGTGCACACTGCTCTCTCTTGCTCCTACAGTGTGATTCAGACAATAGGCCTGCACTGTGTCTTAAATATAGGAAACTGGCTATGAGAGAAAGAGAGAAAGAACATGTGTGCTCGCACCTCTCTCTCTTGCCCCTACAGTAATATACACGTAATTCTCTCTCTTTCCATCTTCACTAACTTATATCTCCCTCACAACTACCGTTCGCCTCGCTTTTCGTAACGCTCTCGTCACGCATTCACCAGCTTACTCCCCAAGTCATGCGTGCGTAAAGATGTTTTACTTCAAAAATTAAAATAGTTCACCTTATGTTTTTTCTATCGAAATTTACTGAAGATGAAAAATGATAAAAACGCAACTTCTATTAGACAATACGTTATTCACTTTACTTTTTTGTCCTTTCAAGAAAAAAAATTAATAAAAACACAAAGATTCATAATTTTTTTTCAAATTGCGTTCAGAAACTTTGGTTTCCTAGAGTTTATCAGAGTTTATATAAACTTTGAAGTAAACTCTGATGAACTAAGTATTGCTTATGAAACATGTTGGTTTTTTAAACAATAAAAGTTAACTAATTTAGAAATAAAATGGTGTCTCTAAATAAGTTTGCTATTTTTGAAGAAGTATTAAATAGTAATTTAAAAATGATTTAAAATGGAGTTCTACAAACTAACAACAAAAACCACAGATAAATTAAAATACCCGTTTCATGCACAGAGCATCATTATTGCATTAATTTCTCCATCAATGCAAACCATTTTAAATTTTAGTCTATTAATGTCGAGTTTCTTTTAACTCACTTTTAACACGAAAAAAATACACAATGTGCTGTTTTAAATACGTTTACAGATTGCAGATTCCGGTTAAATAGTTTCTCTACTAAATTATCGTGGTTAGTTTGCAATAAAGAACTAAATCCAATTTTAACATCGTAAAAACAAATGGATCCATGTCTCATCTTATATAAATTAATACCAGCGGATTAAAATCGTTATCTCACGGTAGTAAAAATGTAGTTAACAGTTACTGGGTTATTACTTTTTTTTACCATAAATGCATGCTTTCATATGTTAGCGTAATTTTTCATAGTTGCTTTATGATTGGGTGTGGCACTTTACAAATTAATAACGCAACTCCACACTTTCTACACAGATGAGTTTGTTAAGTTACCGGGAGTAATTAAACATTGAAATATCAATGATTTGTTTTCATCTCACCTTTTGAGATTAAGAAAGTCAAGTTGTTAACGTTTACGATATATTTAATTTATCTTACAACCTTACTACAAGAATTCTCTTCCTACCTTACCTATAATAATTGAGCGTGTTCAGTAATCGGTAATCCATCTGCTAGGTTTCCATCTTTTAATGGCGGTATTAGAACACAGATGGCAGATGGTTACAAATCAACACAGTTACTAACTTTTGCAGTTTTTTTTTTTTAATTTTTCATCCAAAAGACCCAAATGCTCCCGTCTGCAGTCAATGAAACGGTGGCATCCCTAATTGGTTGTTCCGAGGTTGGGGGTAGCAGAGGTATCGAACGTTATTAATACCCTAGCGACTGAACGGTTGAATCCGACTCCGAGTACAGTAACGCCGCGCCATATGAAACCATCTGCGAACGTGAAGTTTGTGATTTAAGCTACTATCGTAATATAACTGAATCAAAGCAAGTAGCTAATAATGCCAAAAGATGGCGCCACTTACGCGCAAAATTAAAATTTTAATTTGTGCGCTTTAGAAACTTTAGAAATGAACCAAAAAATTAAATCGAAAATTAATTTAGCAATAATAATAATAATTTAATAATAATAGCACCATGTAAATCACCTTTACTAACGATGTTTCCATGTAATTTGACCCCTCCCACCGTTCTCCCCCTCATCCCAAATCATCCCTCCCAACACCCCCACTTAATTAATTTTTGTACCAGAATTTTTAAGTTAGTTTTAAGTTCGCTCGTGAATGACACGAATGTGTCGAAACCGGTCGCAGAAAATTTAAAATTAAAGTAACAAATGTACATTGAAAATTAACACTCTTCAAAACAAATTGTTACATAGTTAATGCCCAAGAAATACAAAAAAAAAACGTAACCAGTTATGTTTCATAACATTTTATATTTAAAATACATAAAACATACAATTTTTAGGAGTTTTAAGCAAAAAGTCGTCTGGAAAGGCAATATAATTGGCGTTTATTATTAGAACTAATGCTGAATTTGTGAAATAATGTTGAATTTAAAAATTCACACACAACGTTATTCCATAGAAAGATTTTTTTACTCCTCGTATCTTACAGAAAGCAACATGCTCTTCTAACATAAATGTACACAATATGTCATTGTTGTATTTGAGCTTAAAAAGCAAAAAAAAACGAAATAAAAAATAAAACCATTTACGTTCTAGATATTGACTTGAGACCAACCACACACCATTATTCCACAAAACTGTCTCAACGGCTAAAAAGTAGGCTTAATAATTTGTTTTCTGGACGAATTCTATTTTCCTGCATTCTTCAGTTTCTTGGCTTTGAAAACATTCTAGTTGAAGCCATAAGACGTTCGTTTTCTTCATTTATTCCCATAAATTAAACCATGCGCCGTGATTTCGATAAATAGCATTATACAACATTCTTCCATAAACCAAACTTTAAAAGGCTGCCACAGGCCTAGTAAAATTTTAATTTCCATAATTCCTATCTTAAAAGATCCATATTAATATCCCAATATTATTCCATCAATAACTCAACATTGATAGTTTTGTAGGCAAGGGCTCAATTACTTCAGCCATCTCCAACCTCGGAACAGGCTCAACATATTTTGTTGTTTTTGCTGCAGGTTTTTAAAACCATTTTTTTTACATTAACTCCACACAGGAGGCCCTGAGGAAAATAATTTCCCTCAGGGCCTATGTCATCTTTGAAGATGCTGTGTGGAGGATCTTTTTGAGGAAATGAAGGAGTGAACATGGGTCTTGAAGAGACCCCTTGTTGTAGGAGGGAGGAAACACAGAGGCTGGCAAATCGTTCCACAGCCGAGCCGTTGAACTCAAGAACGAGTCATAGAAACGACCCGTTCTCCTGTGACTAACGTCAACCGTGTACAAATGTTAGGCGCGTGTTTGGCGTATTTTCCGACTATGCACCGGTGCCGAGGGGATCAATGACACTAGTTCCTCGAAGCATCTTCCATTGTAATACCGGTAGAACAAGGACAGCATTCCCACCTGACTCCTATGCTCTAAAGATTGCAGTCCGTCTGTTAAGATGGGATAATCTATCAAACGTACCGCCCGTTTCTGCACAGAGTCAAGGGTTTTTTTTTAGGTCTTTTGGAGCTCCAGACCAGAGGTGGCTGCCAAATTCAACCGTGGGACTTGCGATTTATACAGGGTTAGCAGTTGTGTACTATTAAAGTATCTGTGGGCCCTGTACAGTACGCCCAGTTTCTGAGAGGCTAACTTATCTCTGGTTTCGATGGAGCCCCCGTACCTGAGATGGTCACTTAGAGTTACACCAAGCATATCGATGGAGGTACTGTTCGGAAGATTGCTTCCGTTGAAGAAGACTAGATTTTCATTTCGATCCCTTTTAGACGTAATCAAACATGATAGGGTCTTTGAAAGACTCCAGTTACTAATATCTACAGCCTGTTGTATGTCAGACGAATATCTACAGCTCATATGTTGAACTAATATCTACGAACTTCAGAGTGTTGACTAATATCTACAGAGCGTAGGTCGGACTAATCAGCTAAATGTGTTCAATATTCCGATATCAGGGTTTTTACATACATACTTACATAAATTAAGTTTTTTAAACTGCATACGCAATATTACGTTATTCCAATATGCTATACATAATTTCAAATCCAACCTCTGCCAGTACTGTAGATATTCGTCAACACTTTGGTTATCGTAGATATTAGTCAACAGTTTGAGCTGTAGATATTCGTCAACACTTTGATTCTCATAGATATTAGTTCGATTTTTTTCAGTTTTTGGAATTCCTGTAGATATTTGTAGACGCCTCCCTTTGAAACATTAAATTCGACGAGGTTATTCTTACCCCAAGAGAAAACACTCTCGAGGTAACCCTTCATTATTTGCTTCAAAGCCCTCCGAGCTATTGGAGTTTGTGTGCCCTTTGGGGGCTTGTCAAACAAAAAGCTATCACGGACTGTACTGTCATCCGCGTAACAATGAATCGGTGCACATGACAAGAGGTCATTGATGTGCAACAGAAACAAAGTCAGTGACAGAACCGATCCCTGTGGGACGCCAGCATTTATCGAATACGAGGAAGAGGTAAAACCGTCAGCAACCGCCTGAATCGACCTCTCCCTCAAAAAGTCGGCAATCCACGTACATTAAAATGATTCAATCAAGAGATATCTTAACCACAACATATTCATGTTATTCTGTCCTGTTAATTCTGCTGAACACTGTATACGGTGTTTTCGCTCGAACTCAAACCGTATGTGGACACGTTACATTAAATCATCAATTTTGTATGTGTTTCAGTATAAAAAGCTCGTGTGTTGTTGGTACTTAATCAGGGGTCACGGGTTCGTGTCGTGTGTTTCCACATGGAGAGGCGTGTTAATGATCGACCCGACTTTTATGCTTATTTTATCTCACACATGACTGAGGCTGCAAACGAGACTTTTAATTTATTTTGTGTTACATCAAACAACAGTTGGCTGAATGTACCTATTAAAGGTGATCTATTCCAGCTAATAACTGGGGTCAGGATACTTGCTTTCCGAGAGATGTATAATAATAATAATAATTGGATAATTTCAGCGATATATACAAAAATATCACCTCATTAGAAAATACATCTCAGATTAAAATAATATTTTATACTTGCTTGTATTTTCTGTTTGCTTCTTCTTCACTGCTTTCAATAACTTTGTATTAATATGTATTATTTTTCTTATGTACTATTTTTACATATGTATTATTTTTATTTTGGTAATATGTATTATTTTTCTTTTGGTAGAATGAATTATTTTTATTTTGGTAATATGTATTATTTTTCTTTTGGTTTATTTACAAGTAAACTTATAATTTTACATTTCTTTCTTTTTTCTATATTGAAAAAAAAAACATGTACGTAAAGGACACTTGTGCATAATTATAAATAATTAATAATAACTAAATTAGTAAATAATTAAATTATGCATATATTATAAATAATAAAATATATTTGTGCCTGAACTTTAGTAAATAAGATAAAGTTTTTTGGCGATGATTTGTTGATTTGTGTCCCAAATTGGTCATTTCTAAATTAAATTTACGCCTATCAAAATGTTTGTCATTTGACTGTCCTAGAACAGGAGACCTTCCTAGTTGGACAGTCAAAGCTTCTTTGTACTGATGTATTCTCTATAACAAATAAAATAAAACAAATAAAACAAACAAACAAATACTGGCTCGCATAAAAAAAATATTGGTTCCACTTTTTTACCTCCCAATGGTTTATTTTGGTTGGCTCTAACGCCAAATGACCGGAAACCAAAATACAGTCCCCGCGTACTGCTACTCGCGTAATAATAGTATTCGAAGAGATATACATTATGGTAATCGTCGTTATCTTATGGTAATGTGCGTTTTCATACCGTGACAAAATATCTACTAAAACTTAACCTAAACTAACCTAACATAAGCTAACCTAAGCTAATCTAACAAAAAATGGGATAAAAATAATACAGACATCTGTAAAGACAATAATTTTTGTTCAAAATAGTAAAATGGGACAAAAATAACACAGATATCAATAATTTACTGTCTTTACAGTATGTCTGTATTGTTCTTGTCCCATGTTTTGTTAGGTAAGGTTAGATTTTAGTAGATATTTTGTCAGGGGATATTTTGTCGTGGATATTTTGTCTTGGGATGAAAAGTCGCAGAACCATCATACATTATATATAGTATCTACGCAATAGCGCCTCTACGACTGTCCCATGATTTTTTAGGGGTCTCCGGTAGTATATTATAATACCTCCTGAAGTAAAACTGATAAACGTTCAAAAATGCCAAATTAAATTAAATTGCACGTTTCGAGTGTCGTGGAATAGTTTCATGAATGAAAAAAATACTATTATAATTACAATGCGCAAGCGCAGACAACTTTTTTTCTTAGACTGAAATTTAAAAATACACTGGAAAACATTTTTGTACCGTGAGTCACAATGCTATTTAAATTTATCGATTTTTTAAATGTTCTATGACTACATACATTTTTTATGCAAAGTTACGCTATCCCCGAGTATTATTTGCTTAGATTAGAAATATGGGGTAACACATGCATTACGTACTTAAACGACTTACAAATAATAAAGAACAAAGTTATTAAAAAAACTCTTCAATTATAACCCATACACTCTCACCAAAAACAATACCAGAACCTTCTAAAGATAAGAACATTGTACGAATGTCTTTTAATCTACAAAATAGAAAATGGACTTACACACACAAACACAACATTTATAAAAACGTCACAAGTAACAATTATTATAAGTCATAATATAATTATTAGCCTGAAACACTCACCTACATTGAAAAAATTTCCCGAGAAAAGATACATGCTGCCGACGGGACTCGGACCCGTGTCCTTCTGATTTCCGGTCAACTGCTCTTATCCACTGAGCTACGTCGGCTTATCTCCTGCCCGCCAAATAATTCAATATATACTAGCGTTTCATTCAACAATTCCTGCTTATTACATTTTTCCACCTGCAAACAATCATCTTTATTTTATATGAGAAAGGCATTGCAAGTGCTAAATCTCCCACTAGGTGGCGTCGAGACAAATTATGTCTTCATTTTAAATATATGTGAAACACTTTAACTCGTCAAATATTAATTATTATTTTTTTAATTGATAAACTAATGTTTAAGACAAGATTTTTATGCGCAGCACAAAGGGTAACATTTATTATTTATAAGTAATAATTATATTAGCCTGAAACACTCATCTACATTGAAAAAATCTCCCGAGAAAAGATACATGCCGCCGACGTCACAAGTACACGACCATTATACTAGATAACGTAATAAATTGTAAACAAATACTGTCAAGACTGAAAGTGTGCAAGAGAAGCATTGGCCAAGATGGCGTACACATATATATAATCTCCTCCCAGATAACCAAAAAATATGAATATAAATACCTTAAAAAAAACTATTTAAACTTAAATTATTAGAACAAAATTAAAACTATTACTACCATACTATACACTACTTAAAAGTGAGGAAAAAAATCCCTCAGGGCCTATTTCATCTTTGGAGATGCAGTATGGAGGGTATTTCAAAGAAAAGAAAGTAGAGGAAGTTCTGGGTAGGAAAATGTATTACGGGTGTGTAGGAATCTGGGGGTCAGTGTATTCAGGGGAGAAGGACGTATGAATCCATCCTTTCCACTGCAGTACAAGGCGACGCGACTTGTCAAAAGAGTGAAACCTGCTGGAGAGGCCAAATAATCTCCCTGCCTCCCGATTCCCGCCCACCATGCAGTAAGTGGGCAGACGCATCCGCCACCAAGATTATGACAAATCTCACCCCTGCTAAGTCACCAAACGTAGTGAACCTCTGGGAGTAACCTATAGCAGAGGTGTTTGTTATTCAATAAACAGATCTTAGGGCGGCGGTACCATTACCCGCCTCCGAAATGAAGACATATTACCCATATTATAAAACATAATACCAAGTCCTCGGCGTTACCCTGCAGATTTTTATGTTTCTCGTGTATCCTGTGACGTTCCCTTTGTTTTGAAGATCATGTGTGCAAAATTTCATCAACATCGGAATAAAATTAATTATTTAAATCAAACCCGCGTCACCCGACAGACATTAAGCAGAAGATAGGTTGATTTTACTCTCATGTTTATTTTATTTGCAGTACGTTGAATAATTGTTTTCCTAATAATATTATCGTAAAACGAGTGACTCAATCGATGAAAACCGAGTAAGAAAAAAAATGGCATGAATAATAATTATGTGTGTTTTGCGATGGGACCATGGAATCCCCAATATTGGAATGTGTGAGTTGATGGAATCTTGAGATGGTTCGCGAAACCTGACTTTGCAGATCTTGTCGCTAATTAGACAATCAAGGTTTCATTTCAGGATTGTTGTTGTTAATTATAAGACAGCGGTATGTGAAAATTTTAATTGCATTTAGTTGTAATTGGTTAAAAACAGCGGATAGTTGTGATAAATCGCAGAATGAAAGTATTACGACTTTTTTTCCCAAATGGTTCGAATTAAATTTGAAAAATGCAGGCTGGTAGGAAGGTATCTTTTTTTTTATTTAGTAACTATATAATATTTTTTAACATTAAAATTTGAAAAAATATTCGTAGTTCTCCTCACTAGGAGATCCTATGCTGAGGGGGACTATACTTTGGATAAGTTTTCAGCGACTTCTATGGTTTAACTTCATTGTTTGGATAAGGTTTTCCAGAAACTTCTATGACGATGTTTTAAGTATACTAGTAAGTTCATTTTCCGATAGTTCCTTCAGCCAACATTTAATGTCCTTAATGTGGCTATTTTTTGTTTTAATTTTTTTGATACTAAGTGGGAGTTTGTTATATAACTTTACTGCTAAAAATTCAGAACTTCTTTTACCAAATGAAGAGTTACACGTTGGTATATTAAGTGTGTCTGTTTGTTTGGCTCTGGTTTTATGAGCATGTGAGGTGTCTGCCTCTGAATCATTTTTGTGGTGAAGTACTAGAATGTTTTTAACATAGATTTTCTGTATGCTTGGAACATCAAACTGTTTAAAAATGTCTGTTATTGACGTCCTTATTGGGACCTTTAGAATGGTCTTTATGATGCAATTCTGAGTTATCTTAAGTTGTTTTAAATGATTAGATGCTGCTGAGCCCCATCCTATTATTATGTATTACCCTTTTTTAGTTTATAAAGTTATGTAATGCTTGACTTTTGTACAAGTAAAATACAAAGTTCAAAAAGTATTGCCTTCTTTACACAATTAACCCAATAAACATGAGTGAAAAATACATAATCATACGTTATATTAATGTTAACATTATTTTGTAAATACTTCTTTGACGGCCGGCGTAGTGCAGCGGTAAGGCGCTTGACTCGCATTCCGAAGGTCGCGAGATCGAATCCCGGCGTGGCAAATAAATTTTATTTGATTAATTTGAGTATTTCACAATTTATTCATTAAAAATAATATATAGTATATTTGCGGCACCTTCCAGAGTGGGAGATACTCTCAGTAAGACCACCATTCAGAATTGAAACGTTGCCTGAAATGGCTTTAGCCGTGTTTGGTGACCAGATCTGAATAGCCAGGTACTTCCCTACCTTTCTCTTCCCTATCTCCTCCCCTCCCCACTACCTTCAGCCTCACAACATTCCCCATTTGGGGATGCCATAATCTCACTGGCTCCAGACGGGAGCAGTTGGGACTCTTGTGCGGTATTCATGTAAAAAAAAAAACTTCTTAATCGCGAGTCCAAATTTAAATATATATGTACCTACAGGGTGTCCGGGAGTAAAGTGCATTAACTTTGGGAGGTGATTCTACATGATGGTGGGAGTAAAAAAGATTATATACACTTTTCCGAAATTTCAACTTTTTTTTTCCCGTACAAAAAGATGTACCTACTAAAAATCCTTAGTGTGAGGTACGATGTTACTTGCCGAGAGCCTACCGGGCACGATTGTGGCAACATTGCATGGTTGTGATTGGCCCGTATCGTAACAGCGGAAAATAATAAAGCAGACCGCACACGTCGGTCTAATTTAATTTTTTTACCATAAAACTACCCCTAAAAGTTGGAATTTCGAAAAAGTTATTAATCTTTTTTACTTAAAATATCTTAATGCACTTTACCCCCGGACACCTGTTTATATATTTTTTAATTCGATTTCTTACTTTTTTACATTAGCTGCACACAAGAGGCCCTGAGGAAAATAATTCCCCTCAGGGCCTATGTCATTTTTAGGGATGCTGCATGAAAGGGTCTTTTTTTGAAAGAAAGGAGAAGAAGCTCTGGGATGGAAAAGGGTAGGTTTTAGGGGTGGGTAGAAATCTGGAGGTCACTGTGTCCAGGAGTGACGTATAAATCCATCCCTCCCAGAGGAGTGATGTATAAATCCATCCCTCCCACTGCGGTGCAAGGCGATGTTCAACCGTCAACTGAAGATGCCCGCCTGTGATCGTCTATCTTCGTAACCGTTGGTGTATTATACCCAAACGTCCGACAGTTGTCTATCATGTAAAACTGCCAATGACATCTTTGAGCCATCTAATACGTATTCTAACATATTCTCACAACGTCTATTGAGTATTCTACGTATTAAAACGACATCTATTAAGAGACGTTGAAACTACATACTCTAACAAAATGTGTTGAGAAATATTGAAACTATTTATGTATGTATTTACAAACACTACAAGACTTATGAATACTTCCTCCCTGAAGAAGAGGATATTTCCAAAAAGGTTTTTCAAATATAAGGCTTTATAATAATAACAGTGCCGTTATAAAGTAGGTAAGTAGGCACCGCATTTCTCTATTGCTGGCTAAGTGAGGAAATTACAATGTCTAAGTACTGCGTGGGTTCATAATTATTGTGCATTCAATAGAGGAATTTGCCTACACATTGTATTGGTAAGGAGAAAGAATCTCTACCTGCAAATCTTCGTAAGCAACAATATCAACATCAGACACTGCCTCTTCCCTGCGGGTTGAAGGTCTGCCCAATAATCATTATCTTTTGTTAATATCGTATTAGGTACTCCCAACCGTCTGGAGTCTGTGGGACTATGGCATTCCCAATTTGGTTATGTTTTGAGGTTAAGGGTAGTGGGGAGGAGAATGAGATTGAAAAAATAAGGGTGAGGGAGTATATCTTGTCACCAAACATGGACAAAGCCAATATTTCAAGCAACGTTTTAATTTTGGATGGTGTTCTGTCACCAGGGCGATACTTGAAGTATCTACCTCGCAACCCGGATTTGTACCGATTTATTACATATTTCCCTTAAACACGGTAAGTTTTAAAGCTCTTAAAAAATATATGTTATTCTTGAAAATAATATCTAGACTTTGCCCGCACCGAAACGCAAATTATATAAAATTCCCTCTATAAAAAAAATCGCAAAATGTGCTCCAAAAATTATTATAAACATGTTTGTTTCAGTTATTTTACAAGTTATATGTATGAAAAAATTCACAGTGTATCATTAAATGCTGTATAAGATAATGCCCGCGAGATTTTTGCTCTATTTTAAACGAGTCGTGTTTTATTAAACATTTTCGCAATTTTCGCATCGATTTTGTCGCTGTAAATGTTAGCGCTCTCCTTTAACATTCGTAATTTCGTATCTCTCCATCTTCTTCTTTTCACACCCTGTTGCAGAGCCTTAACAACAAGACAGCTGATTTTTGTAATAACTTATACGTTATCATTTTTAAATTTAAAAAAGTAGCACAGGAACTTATTTGAACCTATTTGCTGCAACTTTTGATTAAAAAATATATTTTTTCTTCGAACTTTAGCTTTTCATACCTTGCTAAGTAGATTAATTAATGTTCCCTTATCTTTGAGTAATTTTAAAACAGAATTAAATACTATTAAACAAATTGCAATTAATAACGGTTATAATTCAAAATTAATAGACAATATGTTAAACAAAAAATATAAGAAAAAGTTTTTTAGATCTTTTGTTTATCCACAAGTTTTTGAAAATGATAATAATTGGAGAAAAATTTTATTTTTAAATAATAACATTTCAAATTTAATAATTAAAAACATGCCAAATAATGTACAACCAGCTTATTATACAAACAACAAATTAAAAAATTATATATTAAATAATAAGGATAAATGTGATTTTTTAAACAAATCTGGGGTTTATAAATTAATTTGTAATGATTGTAACTTTTTTTATATTGGAAAAACTTCTAGAAATTTTAACATTCGAGTTAAGGAACATATAAGATGTTTAAATAATAATAATTATTCTGAATTTGCCAACCATATTTTGGAAACAAGTCATTCTTTTGATATTAATACAGGTCTTAAAATTTTACATACTAACACTACGGGCATACAATTGGATAATTTAGAAATTTTAGAAATTAGAAAAAGCATTAATAGTAAATTAAATATTATAAATAACCAAACATTTTTTAAAAATAGCCATCTTTTAAATTTATTTTCTTATTAATAGTTACAATTAATTATAATTATTTTTGATTTAGACTAATTATTTTAATTAATTATTCTTAAAAAAAAAATTATTATCTAAATGCAATTTTTTCCTTAAATAATTTTTATATTTAATTTTGTATAACTATTTTTATGATTAGTAAGTAATTAATCACCTCTACTTTTTAATATTTTGTCTATGTTATAATTTATTCTAATTTGTCTATACTTGTTTGTCATTTATTATAGTAACATATCCTGATGAAGACAACATTGTTGTCGAAACATGTTGATTTGTTTTAAAAATAGTGGTTTAAACAAAGTGCTTTTTTATTCATTATATAAAAAAATATATTATTTAGATTAGTCGAGAATTCTGCCATCAAATCTAAATTTAAGCTTTGCGTGAAAATAGCCGAGCAGCCGTTTTCCTTAAGCTTAGATGTTTTTTTTAGATAGGTTTATAATTTTGTGAATAAATAATAAGAAAATAAACGTAAGGTTATGACTCACTCAGTTAGATATCGACGCATACCTCTGTCACGACATTAAAAAAAGTGTATATTATTTAGGTTCAAAGTATCCTCTAATTCTGACAACCCACCTGCATTATGGGTCAGAGATCGATAGATCGTGTGATACGTGAATATATTGAAGAAACCAATAGGTCAACATGAGAAAAAAAAATTGTTGAATGTTTTTTTTGTTTAGTTAGTTATAAGTGAAAATAGATAAGTGAAAATCTAAGACTTAAGATTCTAGACCGAACAGACATGCCAAAGCTATCAGTTTGAGACAAAAACTCATGACATAAGGCCTCTGAAGATGGACAGTGAGATCTGTCCGAAAAGTCAGGAGTTAAAAAGTCCTTTTCAGGACTACGTTACGCGGGTAAATCGAGAAAAGTGTTTTACATCTTACACCCGTGAAAACCTTAACCATAACATATATATTAGTGAAAATAGAAAATAGATGTAGATACATTTACTGCCATTTATGTGAACATTGTTCACGAAACATGTAGATTGTGTATAAAATAAAGTGATGTAAACAAAATGATTTATCTTTTAATAAAATAAATAATGCCATTAGGTACAAAGTGAAATCCTTTCAGAAGAAGTTTTCTTCGAAAAATAAATATATTATGCTTCTAAATAACCGTTTTTTGGTATCTCGAACGATATATTTCAATCTTAAATAAGTAAACACATAGTTTTTTTACATTAACTCCACGCCCTGAGGAAAATAATTTCCCTCGGGGCCTATGTCATCATTGAAGATGCTGTGTGGAGTTGATATATAAAAGCTTGTGGATGATGACAAAAAAATTAAGTTCAAGAAATGTATTCACGGAATAAGAAATTCTTTCACCATACAAAAACCTTTAAATTGATCCTAAAAATACCCTAAAAAATCTTAATAACACACCAGACTAGTGCCTGGCGCAGCAAACTCAGGAGTCATGAAATTTGTAAACTTGTCGTGTGTGTGTGTAATTTATAGGTCATGAGTATTAATAGTTACCGTTGAAGAAACATGAAGTTTTGAAATAGGTAATCTTACTAGAGATAGGTATATCTATTTCACGGACTCCATGGTCGAGGGATAAGGCTCTCGGTTCAAATCCCGGCGTGCCCAAGTAAATTTTATTTTATTTATTTGTGTTAATTTGACAATTTATTAATTAAAAATTATATGCAGTATTTGAGGCACGTTTCAAAGCAGAAGATACGACCTGTATCAGTATCGCTCTGGTGTTAGACTAAGACAACCATTCAGAATCTAAACGTTGCTTGAAATGGCTTTAGCCGTGTTTGATGACTAGATCAGAATAGCCAGGTACTCCCCCAATCCTTCTCTTCCCCACTCCCTGCAACTTAACAATACCATAGTCTTATTGACTCCAGGCGCAGTTGGGACTCTTGTGCGGAATTCACGTTTTTTTTTTTACAGGGAATACCGCACAAGAATCTCAACTGCTCCCGTCTGGAGCCAGTGAGACTATGGCATCCCCGATTGGGGTATGTTGTGAGGCTGAAGGTAGTGGGGAGGGGAAGGAGGTGGGGAAGAGGAAGGTTGGAAAGTACCTGGCTATTCAGATCTGGTCACCAAACACGGCTAAAGCCATTTAAGCAACGTTTCAATTCTGAATGGTGGTCTTACACCAGGGCGATACTAATAGTATCTTCCACTCTGGAACATGCCGCAAATATACTATATGTTATTTTTAAGTGAATTAATTGTGAAATAACACAAATTAATCAAATAAAATTTATTTGCGCATGCCGGGTTCGAACCCGCGACCTCCGGATTGTGAGTCAAGAGTCTTACCCACTGGACTACGGAGGTTGTTAAAAAAATCTAATTTTATTTTTCAATTATTGAACAATAAAAAGGATTGCTGAAACTCGAGCGTAAGTAAATGTTATTTTGTGTTAGTTCATTTAACTAAATTAATTTATTAAATTTAATTTATGTAAGTTAATTGATTTTATTTAAATTAATTATTAAAAAAAAAGAGTTTAACCGGTTTTTTTAAGTTTACCGTCAAATAATAACGTTTTCAATTGTCCATCAGAATATGTTCAACTGTTCGATCCATACAGAAATAATTGCCTGCGTTTCCACAAAAGGCTTTTATTATATTAAGCGGCACACACGTAGATACAGAGAGAGTAACTACTTTCTAACATATATTTCCCTTGAAATAACTTGTACAAGATTGGCCCACTGCAAGTTAACAATTGAATAAATTAACCCAGAACTGCTTTTGAAAATGTCCAAACTGCTCGAGATACTAGAATCGATGGGCATACCCTCTTTCTTAAAACAGCTTTTGGCCAAAGAGATTTTAGATACCTACCTTGCAAAAAAGCTGCGCAATGCAATTTCACTTGCCATTAGACAAAACTCAACTATATTAATATGGCAGTGTTTAAAACGGTATACCGCCCGACGCTCACTTACGGCCGCCAGACATGGATGCTAAATGAACGAACACCCTCTAGAGTCCGCCAAAATGAGGTAACTGAGAGGAGTAGCAGGTGTTACGAAAAGGGATCATATAAGAAACTCGACAATCCGAGATGATCTAAACATTGAACCATTGCTACTCTTCATAGAAAAATCGCATCTGAGGTGACTTGGGCATGTAGGTACTAAGAATGTCTGAAGACCGAATTCCGAGGAAGATACTGAGTGCGATTCCAGATGGTAGACGTTCAGTGGGCCGCCCCAGACACAGTTGGGCGGGGCAACTCCAGAAACTGTGTGAGGAGAGGATGGGTCTACCATGGACAGAGGCCGAACAATCAGCACAAGACAGGGACGTATGGAGGAGCCTTGTCGATGCAACGGGTCCCCGACCCGAATAGGACAGGATAAAATTAATGTATGTTTGTTTGCTTGGATGTGTGTATGTTGTTTATGTATTTCTATATTAAGCAGAGGAAATATTTGAAACTTTCCAAATACCTTCTTTCTACCCTACCGAAGGTTTCTGGATTATTACAACCACATGACAATATATCTGAAAAGATTTTTAATCGTTAAAAAAACTCACAATTTAAGAATGACATTTTGCAAACCATCGATTGTTCAATCAAAATTCAAATAAATTCTTTAAATTAATCAATTTACTTGAAGTACTCCCCTATGATACTATCAAATCTACATTCTACAATCGAATCAACTATGAATCTGTTCAAGAATGTTAGGTATGAAATTTGTTTGATTGTTCTTATAATATACAAAATTAAATGTTTGTATGGAATGAAAAATGAAAAATTATTTAAAAAAAATTGCAATAGGTGGCACGCGAGCTGTTTGAAAACTGAATTTACCGGAACTGAAAATATGAAGGCGGGGAAGGTGGAGGGGGAACGCGTGAGGGGAAGGGGTCATGGGAGGGGAAGGGGCGGCGGAAGGGGAACGGGACGAATGGGAAAGGACGTGCAAGGAGAAACAATCTCTTTATTAAGTGGCATTCCAACGCATGCCGGGAATTTGCTACTTTCAAATATAAATCAGACACCAAGTCTTGAATCAACAGCCAAGACAGACCCAAAGATTTTATTAAAACCATCTTTTAAGTGTGCATTTCCAATGGTACGACGCTGGTTGTCTTTAATTTTGAACGTAACATTGTGTTGTTATTCGCATTTTTGTTATAAACTGCTTACGTTATAAACTACACCTTGTGCCGTAGGTATAATACACGTGTCGGAACACCGTAAAATTTAGTAGAGTAGTTTAATCAGTGGTTTAGTAGAGTCAATCCATTTAGTTTAATTTTTTCGAGCGAGTTGCACTCCCACCATGTGTCACTGCTCACAGTGCTCACTGGCCCTGCCACTAATAAGTCTGAACCTGTTGGTTTAGTAGAGCTCATTAATAGCCACAAAAATATCGTCTCGTTGGAGCGATGATGCTGCACTTTAATTTGTAACGCTATATTTACAACGTAAACGGCTATGGAATTAATCCATTACTTTTTTTTACATGAGCTCCACACAGGAGGCCCTGAGGAAAATAATTTCCCTCAGGGCCTATGTCATCTTTGGGGATGCTGTGTGGAGGTTTTTTTAAGGAAAGGAAGGAGAGGGGAGTTCTGGGAAGGACAAGGGTTTAAGGGGTGTGTAGGAATCTGGGGTTCAGTGTGTCTTGGTCATCCGCCTCCAAGACCTAGACAAACCTCGCCCCCATGAACCCGGGCACTCCTGCTAAATCACCATGCATAGCGAACCACTTGGGGTGACCTGTGGCAGAGGTTTTGGTTATCCAATAAAGGTTCCCGGGGCGGCGGTACCCATTCCTACCTCCCAAATTCATTCTAATAATATAATATAATTAAATCCATAGTTTCTTTACTTTCATCAAACTAATTTCTTCTTATCCATTGCAATCAGCATAATCAGCCTATTTACTTTGCTGTATTGCAGCAGATCATCTTCCGATACTAATGTACTATACTCGACCGTAATGTAAACACTTCTTGGTCAGTCGATTAGCAAGTTAATCGCTGTTAACCCGGCGATACTCGCTACCGGGTAAAAAATACCACAGAGTACAAAAAATTGCTTGTATTTTTTTTCTACGCGTTCTGGCAACCCAAGATTCTAAGTACCTTCAAACCGATAGTTCACACACCCTCACCCGGCGGGGCGGTATGTTCACGCACGGCAATTATTAATGACAGATGTGTAAAGTGAGTATGGGTAAAAAATACCCGGTAGCGACGATCCTTGTTCCATTATTTTTCGATGAGTTTATGACTATGTTTTTTGTTTTAGAGCTGTAATAAAATGAGTATTCCTCAAAGTGATAGTACAATAAAAGAGCTGCTTCAAGAAGAAGACAGCGGAGAAGAAAATGTGTCAGAAATAGAAGATTTTGAGGAGAATAGTGAACACGAAAGTGAAACTGAACAGAAAGCTGATAGTTCAGGCGCGCCCTCAAATTCAGAACATATTTTTGACTGTCTACCTTCAAATTCAGAAGTTGGTTTGCGAATCGTGCTCCAAAAAGATATGCCGCGAGCATACAACCCCAATATGTGAGGATTGCTATGATAGAGTGAAGTAGTTTCGTTTTTAGCAAAATATTTGAAACAGTTTGTTTAGTGTTGATTATCTCAATGTTCACTCAGTATAAAGGTATCACTATTTTTTAGTATTTTAGGAGTGTACCTGGTTTATTTTCGATACCGATCTCAATTTTGCCAAATTAGTAAGAAAAAAAATATTATTGTTGATTTTCGTAAGATTACTGAGAAAAAAATTATTTTTTGGTTATTTTTTCGGATAAACTCTAATACAAATAAATAAACATTAAAACTTGCATTTGTAGTTTTACTTATGAACAATAGTACCAATAACTCAAATACATTGTCAAAAATTTAAACTCAAGCGTCTTTTTGAAAATAACGGCATTTAAATTCTGTGGTATTTATTACCCGGTAGCGAGTGTTCATGTTCGTAAATACCTAGCGAGTACCGCCGGGTTAACTATTTAAAAGATAGTCAGAAGTCAGAATATCATTTTAATACGCGTAGGGCCAATCTGATGTATTCTTCATCACAGGATCCAATTTTCATCGCTGTGTATTATTCCTTACGACTCTATTCAATAAATGCCATACAATGCCAATTCAACTTACGAGTACGCTGTTAAATAAATTTATAGGGCACCCAAAATATATATCATTATTGCACGCCGTTGAATTGTTGATTGAATTTTCTTTGCATTCAACTCACGAGTCTTAAGTTTCAAATGGCAACTGTTTAACGATGAGAGCTCGATTTATGCTCAATTTAAAGTGTCGATAAAATGGGTAAATATTTGTTATTTTATTAATCATGAAAACGCCATAAAATATAATGTTGTTGAATATATTATTTAGTTCAACCTTTTAATGCCAGTGTACCTTTTTATATATTGATTTGCTTTGATGTTGCTGTGTTGGTAACAGTTGTTGTAGATGCTCTCAGTAGCGCCCTGGTGAAAGACAACTATTCCAAATCGAAACGTTGCTAGAAATGGCCTCTTTCTGCACATATTTCTTTACTCGATTGGAATTGAGTTGGGTTAATCAAGTCAAGAGTCAGAATAACAGATGATTATGTTTGAGACGATGTATAAATGTGAGTGCACCAAGAGGAGGCGTCTACTAATATCTACAGGAATTCCAAAAACTGAAAAAAACGAACTAATATCTATGGGAACAAAGTGTTGACGAATATCTACAGTTCAAACTGTTGATTAATATCTATAAGAACCAAAGTGTTGACGAATATCTACAGCACTGGCAGAGGTTGGATTTGCAATTATGTATAGCATATTGGAATAACGTAATATTGCGTATGCAGTTTAAAAAACTTAATTTATGTAAGTATGTATGTAAAAATCCTTAATATCGGACTATTGGACACATTTAGCTGATTAGTCCAACCTACGCTCTGTAGATATTAGTTCAACCTACGCTCTGTAGATATTAGTCAACACTCTGAAGTTTGTAGTTATTAATTCAACATATGAGCTGTAGATATTCGTCCGACATACAGGCTGTAGATATTGGTATCTGGAGTCCACCAAGACAGATGTGTGGCGGTCGATCCTCTCAGGGGAAACGGCATGATGGTTTAGGTTTTTTTTGTACATGAGCTCCACGCCCTGAGTAAAATAATTTCACTCAGGGCCTCTGTCATCTTTGGGGATGCTGTGTGGTGGGTTTTTAAGGAAAGGAAGAAGAGGAGAGTTCTGGGAAGGAAAAAGATTTGAGGAATCTGAGGTTCATTGTGTCCAGATTATTCGCCGCCAAGACCTAGACAAACCTCAGCCCATTTTTATTTTTTTTATTTTTTTTTTTTAGTAACTATATAATATTTTTTACATTTTTATATGAAACATGTTAGTTAGATGTATATATAAAATAGAAAATATATTCGAAGTCCTCCTCACTAGGAGATCCTGTGCTGAGGGGGACTATGCTTTGGATAAGTTTTTCAGCGACTTCTATGGTTTAACTTGTTTGGATAAGGTTTTCCAGAAACTTCTATGATGTTTTAAGTATACTAGTAAGGTCATTTTCCGGTAGTTCCTTCAGCCAACATTTAATGTCCTTAATGTAGCTATTTTTTGTTTTAATTTGTTTGATACTAAGTGGGAGTTTGTTATATAACTTTACTGCTAAAATTCAGAACTTCTTTGACCAAATGAAGAGTTACACTTTGGTATATTAAGTGTGTCTGTTTGTTTGGCTCTGGTTTAATGAGCATGTGAGGTGTCTTTCTCTGGGTCGTTTTTGTGGTGATGTACTAGAATGTTTTTGGCATAGATTTTTTGTATGCTTGGAACATCAAACTGTTTAAAAATTTCTGTTGTTGACGTCCTTATTGGGACCTTTAGTATGGTCTTTATGATGCAATTCTGAGTTATCTAAAGTTGTTTTAAGTGATTAGATGCTGCTGAGCCCCATCCTAATACTCCATATTAACTCTGGTACCCTATTAAATCACTAAACATAGCGAACCACTTGGAGTGACCTATGGCATAAGTGTTGGTTCCAATAAATGGTTCCCGAGACGGCGATACCCATTCCCGCCTCCGAAATTGAAAATGTTTCGTTAGTTTAAGAAAGTTGAAAATTAGTATTTATTATTATAATTAATTTAATTCCTAGTGAGGAGGACTAAGAACAAACAAATGAAATATTTATATACATTATCATATCTTGTAATTCTCATCAAACCTGTAATTAAATAGTCACTAATAAAAAATTAAAAATAAAAATTTAAACTTTTCCCAATTTTTTTTTACAACTTATAATTAATTACCACGTTCATTGACAATGAACAAAAACTGTTATCATAAACAATAAATCATTTGTTTTAACAATAATAAAGACATTAAACTAACATAATGCAACTTGCGATTGAACAAAATTGCATCTGCAGTAGTTTTTTTACACTGTGAGATAATGACTATGTTTTTTAGTAACATTACTTACCGCTAGGAGTCAGCTAGTTTTTCTTTATTTGTTATTGTAGTTGTTAGGTTCTTACCTTTATTAGATGTAGGTATGTATATTATATACTGTGACTTTTTATTAGATTTTTCAGAGCAAAAAGTACAACGAGCGACTTTTTGTTTATGAAAAAAGACATTGGTAGATATATAATAATTGATTTTGACGTCCAATTGATTCAAGAAACATGCAATAAAAAGAGTTACGTTTCAATTTTCTGTTTTTTGTAGTGGTATCATTGTTAAAAATAATATTTTGTGATCTCTGATTGTGATTTGACGCTTGGCAGGCAATTACAGTTTACAAAATTATGGATATACGTCCATAATGGAGTACTGGTGTCTACCCTTATGTAAGGCAGTGAGGCATGGAACTGGCAGAGAAAGGATGAAAGTTGACTAAATGTTGTAGAAATGAGATCCCTAGGGCGTATGTGTGGTAAAACCATGTATGATCGTGTGAAAAACGTGGAGATCCGTAAAGAATGCAAAGCTGATGTAAGCGTAATGAACGTTTAACAATTTGGGAGGCGGGAATGGGTACCGCCGCACCGGGAGCCTTTATCGGATAACCAACACCTCTGCCATAGGTCACCACAAGTGGTTCGCTACGTTTGGTGATTTAGCAGGGGTGCCTGGGTTTATTGGGTGAGGTTTGTCTAGGTCTTGGAGGCGGATGATCAGGACATACTGAACCCCAGATTCCTACCCACCCCTTAAACCCTTTTCCTTCCCAGAACTCTCTTCTCCTTACTTTCCTTTAAAAAACCCTCCACACAGCATCCCCAAAGGTGACATAGGCCCTGAGGGAAATTATTTTCCTCAGGGCCTCCTGTGTAGAGCTCATGTAAAAAAAATGAGTAATATCAAGAAAGGAACGATTCGATGGTTTGGGCATGTAGATCGAATGAACGAGGAAAGTAGTGTAAGAAGAATGTATGACGCAAATGTGAATGTTAGAAGAAGTCGGGGACTCCCGAGGAAGACATGGCACGATCAGTGAATCAGATACTTGAGACGGGCCATGTCAAGAGTCACAATAATAGAACAGCATGTATGAGACGACGTATGAATGTGAACGAGGCAATGAGTGTTTGCCAAGACCGAGTTGTTTCGTGGTCCGTCCTCTCTGCCTACCCCTGCGGATAAACGGCTTGATGTTTAGTTAGTTAAATTGTAGATATATATTGTTTAGGTATTGTTTATTGACGTATTTTAAATAGGTACATGGTTATCTATGATCTAATACAATCCTTATACATACATACACTTAAATAACACATCTATACCAAATCAATCACATATCTTCGCAATTTAATTTTAAATGCCTTTATGCTCTCTTCTAATTTTATTTCTTTTGGTAATTCTCCAAATATCTTCAATGCTCCGTACATCAATGACTTTTGTGTTTTTTCCTGAAGGGGAGTCTTAGTTCATTTCTTTTCCTCGTCTCATGTGTATGTTTGCTTCGTAGTTTATCAATTTTTCTTAGGAATATATGTGACGCAAAAGTGATGAATAGAAGTCGGGGGCGCCCGAGGAAGACATTCATACATCGTCTCATATATGGCCCGACTCAAGTAATTCTTTTTTCTTGATCGTGGCGTGTCTCCCTCGGACATCCACGATTATTATTAACTATTTTAAGTACATCATTACAAGTTGATTATACAGTCCTGACCTTTGTGGTCTATATTAAACCATAATGAAATTTATTTTCATACCTGGAAATACCTAATAATTATGAATCGTTTTTCTATAAAACCCCTTTGCGGTTTTAACTCGAAATGCAAAATTAATTTTGAACTATAAATGAAAGGTATTTCAAAAAAGA
The DNA here is from genome assembly GCA_917880885.1 of Limnephilus marmoratus. Lineage (NCBI taxonomy): Eukaryota > Metazoa > Arthropoda > Insecta > Trichoptera > Limnephilidae > Limnephilus > Limnephilus marmoratus. The sequence goes on from OU862929.1 coordinate 20,566,034, forward strand.
ATGTATAAAATTAATAAATAGTGAATACAACCACAATTTGAGGTTTTAGCGAACAAATTATTCCACTTTAAAAATATTGAATATTCATTCTGTGTGCAATTCACATGAGGTAGAAGTGAAGCCTTCAGAAAATTAAGTAGACAAGAGTGGGAAGGCTTCAAAGCACTGTACAAAGAGGAGACCGGTAGGCTACAAAGAACGGCACAAAGAGGAAACAGATTATACTATCTCATTCTCTCGCAGGCTAAATCCTGTATATGTACTCGTATATGTTTGCATTATAAAAGCAGCCATTTCCATTCGTTAGTTCCTCTTACGGTCGTTTTTAGAAATAAGCATATCATAATGTGTGATTGTCGCTGATGGCTTAAATTTTTTGCACAGATCCGTTGTTATTTCATATTTTTTAAATATTCTTAAGTCAACTTTATACCCTAAAATATATTCAGAATCTTAGCGACGTAAGTAAAGAAGCCGTGTGTACAAATTGCGACTCGTGACCCGTATATTGTACGGACATACTGTTGAATTTTCCCTATCAAAAAAATAAGAATAAGAAAAATAATGTGAGAATCTTAACGACGTAAGTAAAGAAAGCGCGCAAACAAATATACGCCCGCGGCACAGCGCATTGGACGAACGTACGGTCGAATTCACCCTAGCGTACCTGGAGATTCGACATTTCCGCCGGGTTCATTTTAATTAATTTAACAAATATTTAAGATGTTTCTAAATGTTTCCCTCCCGAAGTTATTAATTCATCGTCTAGAAAATTAAAATCTGGTGTTTACCGCTAACTTTATAGTTGAAAAAACGGGTTATTAAGTTTTAAAGTCGTTGTACGTAAAATATATTAATGGTGAGGTACTGTTTTTATTAATCTAAAATATAAATAACTCGCATTCCTTGTGCGGCATGGAAATTAAAAGTTATTTTATAGTTACGAATTCGCCGAAAATGATTAAAATGCGAGTTTTGAGCAAACAAAAATTGTTAGGGTTGTGTACCGCCTTAAAAAAGCAGCCATTTCCAATCGTTAGTTCCTTTTTCGGCAGAAATAATGTTGGTTAATAAGTCTGCAGAAATAACCATGTCATGACGTATGATTGTCGCTGATGGCTTAAATTTTTTGAACAGATCCGTTGTTATTTCATATTTTTTAAACGTTCTTCGGGCAGGCGCTTGATTTAAAAGGCATAAAAATAAGAAACCTACTATCACGCAACACACAGTTAGTCATAGTTCGGATTACTCAATTTATGTGGTCAAAAAGGCACAAAAAACTCCTGTTTTGTATCAAATATCGACTACAAGATATCGACTTGCCCTCCCTATAAACCGCATTCTCTCAGGGGCAACAAATTCCTCATCGCCCTCGTAAACCTTACTTATAGCATTTTGCTTTAATGCTAAAAAACTGGTTGGGAATAATATTTGGGTCAGCAAAAGCAGCGCCTGAGAGAACGAGAGACGCATGTCCAAAAATGACGTTTTCAAGAGAATTTCAAATTAATGTCAGTGCCTTTTGAGTGCAATTATTTCAATGAAAACGTCATTCTAGTGATGTAAGAATAAATCAATGATTAGTCTTAATTTTTTTTTTGACGATATATTTTTATATAAGTTAGAGATAATTGGATTATTTTTTACATACATTAGCTCCACACAGGACGCCCTGGAGAAAATAATTATATGTTCTATGCCTATAACATATTTGGGGTAATTTTTTATTAACGATATATTTTTATACATATAAGTTAGAGATAATTGGATTATTTTTTACACACATTAGCTCCATCAGGACGCCCTGGAGAAAAATATTATATGTTCTATGCCTATAACGTAATTGGGGTTATTTTTTATTAACGATATATTTTTATATAAGTTAGAGATAATTGGATTATTTTTTTACATACATTAGCTCCACGCGGGAGGCCCTGGAGAAAATAATTATATGTTCTAAGCCTATAACATATTTGGGGTTATTTTTTATTAACAATATATTTTTATATAAGTTAGAGATAATTAGATTATTTTTTACATACATTAGCTCCACACAGGACGCCCTGGAGAAAATAATTATATGTTCTATGCCTATAACATATTTGGGGTAATTTTTTATTAACGATATATTTTTATACATATAAGTTAGAGATAATTGGATTATTTTTTACACACATTAGCTCCATCAGGACGCCCTGGAGAAAAATATTATATGTTCTATGCCTATAACGTAATTGGGGTTATTTTTTATTAACGATATATTTTTATATAAGTTAGAGATAATTGGATTATTTTTTTACATACATTAGCTCCACGCGGGAGGCCCTGGAGAAAATAATTATATGTTCTATGCCTATAACATATTTGGGGTTATTTTTTATTAACAATATATTTTTATATAAGTTAGAGATAATTAGATTATTTTTTACATACATTAGCTCCACACAGGACGCCCTGGAGAAAATAATTATATGTTCTATGCCTATAACATATTTGGGGTTATTTTTTATTAACAATATATTTTTATATAAGTTAGAGATAATTAGATTATTTTTTACATACATTAGCTCCACACAGGATGCCCTGGAGAAAATAATTATATGTTCTATGCCTATAACATATTTGGGGTAATTTTTTATTAACGATATATTTTTATACATATAAGTTAGAGATAATTGGATTATTTTTTACACACATTAGCTCCATCAGGACGCCCTGGAGAAAAATATTATATGTTCTATGCCTATAACGTAATTGGGGTTATTTTTTATTAACGATATATTTTTATATAAGTTAGAGATAATTGGATTATTTTTTTACATACATTAGCTCCACGCGGGAGGCCCTGGAGAAAATAATTATATGTTCTAAGCCTATAACATATTTGGGGTTATTTTTTATTAACAATATATTTTTATATAAGTTAGAGATAATTAGATTATTTTTTACATACATTAGCTCCACACAGGACGCCCTGGAGAAAATAATTATATGTTCTATGCCTATAACATATTTGGGGTTATTTTTTATTAACAATATATTTTTATATAAGTTAGAGATAATTAGATTATTTTTTACATACATTAGCTCCACACAGGACGCCCTGGAGAAAATAATTATATGTTCTATGCCTATAACATATTTGGGGTAATTTTTTATTAACGATATATTTTTATACATATAAGTTAGAGATAATTGGATTATTTTTTACACACATTAGCTCCATCAGGACGCCCTGGAGAAAAATATTATATGTTCTATGCCTATAACGTAATTGGGGTTATTTTTTATTAACGATATATTTTTATATAAGTTAGAGATAATTGGATTATTTTTTTACATACATTAGCTCCACGCGGGAGGCCCTGGAGAAAATAATTATATGTTCTAAGCCTATAACATATTTGGGGTTATTTTTTATTAACAATATATTTTTATATAAGTTAGAGATAATTAGATTATTTTTTACATACATTAGCTCCACACAGGACGCCCTGGAGAAAATAATTATATGTTCTATGCCTATAACATATTTGGGGTTATTTTTTATTAACAATATATTTTTATATAAGTTAGAGATAATTAGATTATTTTTTACATACATTAGCTCCACACAGGACGCCCTGGAGAAAATAATTATATGTTCTATGCCTATAACATATTTGGGGTAATTTTTTATTAACGATATATTTTTATACATATAAGTTAGAGATAATTGGATTATTTTTTACACACATTAGCTCCATCAGGACGCCCTGGAGAAAAATATTATATGTTCTATGCCTATAACGTAATTGGGGTTATTTTTTATTAACGATATATTTTTATATAAGTTAGAGATAATTGGATTATTTTTTTACATACATTAGCTCCACGCGGGAGGCCCTGGAGAAAATAATTATATGTTCTATGCCTATAACATATTTGGCGTTGCTGTGTGGATCTTTTTAGGAAAGAAAGTAGAGGAATTCTGGGAAGGGAAAAGGAAATTTGGTGCTCAGTGTGTCCAGGAGTGACGGATGTATGAATTCATCACTCCACTGCGGTGCAAGACAATGTTCCTAGAAAGTCTTGCTGGAGAGGTCCAGAACTCCCTCAACCAGTCTTTACCGATCCGACCTACCATGCATTTGGTGGGCAGAAGCTTTTGCTGCCAAGGACAAGCCTTACTAACCTCACCAATGAACCAACCGCTTGGTGTGATCTGGGTCAGATGTGTTGGTTATCCAATATATGGCTCCCGGGGCGACAGTAGCCACACTGGTCTCAAGAATTGAATCCACCTTTGAGATTGGCTGACGATATGAAGAGAACATTACTGCTGTGTATATGATGGGTGAGGACAACCAATGATTGTCAAAACTTAATATAGATATTTGTGGATATGTCGGGTTTTGGTTTCAGGTACAAATGTTAAGAGCGTTTAACCAGCCAGCGGACGAAAATCCACATTTCGTCGAAAGTTGTTCTTCCGATCGTGCAGGGCGGTTACAATGAGAAACATTAATTATTCTCCGTACCAGCTTTTTTAAATTATAACTCAATATCGAATTTATTTCAATCCAAATTAGCTTTATTTTATACCTTCATCCAAAAATGCTGAAAGGCGTGATGATAAAACTATTAAAATAGTGTACTTTTTGTAGTTATTTTTTGATTATAAGTATTTATCATTTTTCAATAATGTCTAAATTTAATTAAAAAAATCTGAAATATATTAGTTTGTAAGTGCGCAAATAAATGCACAAATTGACCAATTTTCGTCAAGAAACACATGTACGTACATATTTTTTAATGATTTTATTGAAACCAAAATTAAAATTCTAAAACATACGTTTGCTAGATAATGTATTGATTTATTTTACTGCATGATTTTATTATTTGAAATGGGTGTGGTATAATACAAAAACTTTTTTGAAAATTGAACAAATCTGCCAACGACCTATGGGTACTATAAAGTTAAAAAGTTTTCTCAAAATTTATTACATGCGAATGCTAGATAAAAGAACAATCTTTCGAAATCCATTTATAATTTTTTGTGGAAAAGAGTCAATACGTCTGAAAACTTTTTTGAAAATGACGTATTTCCGGTTTTCTCTGGTAATGCCCTCTTAATTATTAACTTGAAGGCCAATGTCTTCTTTGCAGAATATTCCATTGAAATTTCTTAAGAATATGCACAACATTCCCCCTGACGTTTCTATAAAAGTACTAGCTGATCCGACAAACGTTGCCATATAAATTATTTCTAGTAGTAATATTTTGGTTGTTAAATAAAAAATACGGGGATGGGATTTATGACAGAAAGAGGAATGGAGTGCTGTAGGCGATAGCCGCCGATAAAAATAATAAAAAATACTGACTAAAGTAGGAAAATGAAATAAAGAAAATCAATATGAATTTCAAAGAGCAATTGAATATAAGATATTTTTTGTCAGTCCGTCTTTAGCCAACACAAATAAGCTCGATGGATTGCCCACGCGAGAACGTGATGCCGAATGAAATATCAAAATGACGCGACGCTTCTCGTGAATATCTTGCGCATGTGTGCAGGAAAGTTCGATGAGGCGGATGTAGCGCCATCTGTCATTCAACAACATAAATAATTTCGTTCTGTTTGAAACACGAAAGACGGTTAAATTAGTTCATACAAAAACACAAGAATTGCGATTAAAAAATGGGAGGGGGGAGGGGTAGGAGGGTTAAAATTTGGGGTTATAGGTGTTTTTTGATGCCAAAAAAAATACAAAAAAAAAATTAACGAAAAAATAGAATTTTTTCTGGATAGGGACACCCTAATTTATGAAATATACTTTAAAACCTATTCTCATACCTACCAAATATATCTACATAAAAAATTTCATAAAAATCGGTTAAGCTGTTTCGGAAGAGTGCGACTACAGACACGAGATTTTTATATATAAGATGATGTGATCACAGATAAGATGGGTTATGAACTAATTAATTAAATTAGCATAAAACCGCGCACACACAAGGGTTGCCGAGATCATTCACCCGCGATACTACGCCCACGCATACCTACTTCTGTAAATCGCATCTACTTTCTACCTAAACACCAATAGTATAACTTTCATCGAATAGCCGCTTTGATAGTCCATGCATTTCGGTCCTAGCTCGGCGACAGTCGGCACACTTCCATGCTACATTTGTTCATATTTTCTATGGTTTTTACCTAGGGGAGCGGGGAAAGCAAATCATGATTGCAACTGCAAAATCATAAAGTAAAGCGGTCTCACTTAGCAAGAATATAAAATATTGATTAAAGTATTCATATTATTTGTCATAAGCTGATATGCACTGCTTTGCACCGCAGATAAATCTTGATTAATAATCTCACCGGGCACTTTCCCGGTGTCAGGTTGCGATTCTTCTCGCCGATCGTGCGTCGGTGTCACCCGACACCGGTCGATACTTCACCGTGCGACGTTCATTTAATACATTATTATATCTTCCTACTTGACTTGTTTTTTAATTGAACACGCGAGAATTCGCGCATATAAGTCAGATGTAATAAATTTGAGGATGAATTCAGATGCTGAATGTCTTGCCAGTGTAATTTCGTGAATGAATCTCGTCGATATCATTGTATTACATAATGTAACATCTAGTATCATTCACCATAAGTATGTTGTTTATTTATTTGTTTATACTGGGTTTTACAGATGTTCTCCCTTACATGAGAACAATCCAGTTATAAAACTCAGTTATTACACAGTTACAAAAATCTACAATTAAATAAAGATGCATACAATTGGAAAAACAAAAACATCACAAATGAAAATACAGAATTATATACAAGCTCACTCAAGAGTGGTAATAGATATATGAAATACGCGAAGCATGCATAGACAGACGATTCGCACAATATAATCAGTTAGTATTTTTTAACAGTGCCCGAACTTCTTTTTTTTAATCCGTACAAATTATCAACGAAAATATCTACTTCAACACACTCTATCTTGTTATATATATTCGATACATCTGGGTCAGAATAGGAACTGGGGACATTTATTTCAATACTGCTAAGACATAGTGTAGTATTAAGATGGCCGTGAATAATTTTATGTAAACATATGATCAGTCAATTGCCTTCTAATTTGAAGTAATCATGACGTACGTCGTATGATCTGAGATGGTCATGTTGTCCACATTTGAAGGATAACATTCTTAGTATTTTTTAACTGATTCTACAATGTTTTCATATTTACAGTAATTTGGATTCCAAATAGTGCTTCCATATTCAAGTTTACTTCTGTTTAAGGCTTTGTAAAGAGTTAAAATTGATTGAGGATCTTTGAAAGGTTTACATATTCTGTGAATACATATTCTGTTGTTACAGAGCTTTCGTAAGAGATTGTAAAATAAATCATAATTTTCTCTCATTTATCATTGTAACACTCGGTAAATTGGTTTTAATATATTTCAGTGAATTCAACCCTTTCAAATATGCTGCGTTCAAACTTTACATATCGCGGGTTCAACTTGTTAAACTCAGTCTGTAAAACAAATACAAGCATCGCATTAAAATAGCAGTTCGTTTTGCCTGACAAAAACTTTGAGTAGTGCCTTTCTTTTTAATTCATTAAAAATAAACTGTACAAAATGCAACCGGTCGGTACGTGGTAGCAATATTAATCTAAATGGTTAAATGTTAAAATATCTATCAAGCAATCTGTCAATCAAAATAACGTTCTGTGATTTGATTCTACGTTTAGATTAAAGATCATCTTGATTAATCATTTTATGTAAATTGAAAATTCCGAACAACAATCTTATTTTTTTAATTAATAGCGAACCAAACGTGTTTCTTTCAACGAAGATGATTTTATGTTTTTTTTTAAATTGTAAATGCATAAAGAAAAATGACGCAAAATATTACGTGTCACCGGCATTCACGATTTTGTCTTTTTACGGTTTTATTAATTACCATTTTTAGTTAACACAAGAAGGATAAATTTGTCAATAAATTTTATCACGAACGATTAGTATTTTGAATTACCTATAATTTAATTTATAACGAATTATGTCACGAAATCTGTCATGATTTTCGTCAGGCAGTAAAGTACCTATACATTTAAGACAATGCAAGTCACAATATTTTCAAACATATTAATTTTCTTAATCATATCATTTCATCATGGTTTATGTCACGAAGTCTTTCACCATTTTGGTCTCAAATTTTAATATTTTGTTCACTGAAAAAATATTTTAACAGGACAGATTTGTTTTTTTTTTTTGAAATTTTACATATAATATATGACAGGAATTTTGATAATAATTAAAATTATTTATTCAAATTATGTACTAATTATTATTTTTCTTTTCTACAGAATCGACTTTAACAAAGGAATTTAATAATGGACCAGAGTTTCCACATGAGGCACACCTTCAGGAGAATCAAAAAGAAAAGCATATAAAACAGGTAAGAGATTTTAATTAATTGAATTGAAGTTTGTGGGGAAATTATTTTCCACAGCTTCCTGTGTGGAGTTATATAATATTTTATATAACCAAGTAGTTTGTTATGGAAGTGTTCAATTAACGATTCAACTAAGTTTATTACACTAAAGCACACTTAAAGCCCATGTCACACCACGCTACACGCATAAGGCTTATAGGTATAGATTATATTATGTTGTAGTCACAGGAAATTTGGAAGGCGGGGATGGTCACAGCCGCTTCGGGAACCATTTATTGGATAAACCCCTGCCATAGGTCACTCCAAGTGGTTCGTTACGTTTGGTGACTTAGCAGGGGTGCCCGGGTTCATGGGGTGAGGTTTATCTAGGTATTGGCGGAGAATGCGTTTGCCCACCTACTGCACGGGGGGCCAGATCAGGAGAGTCTGATTAAGGAAGACCTAACCTAGACCTCTCCAGTCGAACTCTCTCCACCCATCGCCTTGCACCGCAGTGGGATTGATGGATTCATACATCCAGCACTCCTGAACACACTGACCCCCAAATTCCTACCTACTCTTCATACCCTTTCCTTCGCAGAACTGCTCCAAAGATGACATAAGCTCTGAGGGGAATTATTTTCCTCAGGGTTACTTGGAGCTAATGTAAAAAAAAACACGAAGGTATAATCATCTTTCCCTCTCCCCCTATAACATTTGCTAGAGGGGAAGTGGGATAGCACGGATTATAATTTTTTTTCAGGATTTGTGATTTTAGCAGCCGACAGCCGCGTGACTATGGAGGCTCCCTATTTGACCTGACCCCTATCATTTTAGTAGATCATGGCATATCTTCCAGGTCATGCCCACACATATAACATATTATCATCTGTCATGTGTGACATGTCTGTACGGGAAAAGCCATACGATGACACATACGGTCACACCACGCTATATTTAGCTAATACCACGGTGTGACAACGCTAAAGGTATAATAGCACAAAACTGCACTATACATACAGGTTACAGGTGTTATATTATTATTAGTACGACTCTTATAGGTATGCAACTCGTTATCTAAAATAAAAATAAAAACCAACGCATCATTATTATTTACGATTTCTAATGATTAATCTAACGTGTTTGTATTTATTTTAATGTACGTGCGTTTTTAGTCAGCTTCATGTTCATTGAACGTCTTCAGTATATTTATAACTTCTATTTATCAACGGATTGACTTCCCATAATAGGTCATAAAAACAGGCTCATGACATTTAATTGGTATTTTATTTTAATTAGATAACACAGTACGTGATTTTCTGTGGTTATAGCGACACGATTAAATACGATAAAAAATATCATATCGATGTGGAATTGATAAGTTAGTAACGGTATATGCTCGTTAATTTTATTTGTTACCTCATATACATCTAATCTGCTAATTTGCTCCTTCTGTATTCCGCAGATTATTATCTGTATTTTATTCTATGATATTTACAGTAGGTCAAAATATATTTCTGTATACTTCATTAAATCTTAATTATTAAGCATAAAACCTGCGTGAATATTTTCTAGGTTAATATTGTTCTCCGATTGCAATATTTATTCCATCTCGAGTTAGTTAGCTTTCAAAACTGCGTAAGCAGTGAACTAACTGCCTAAAATAAGGCAGCTACGACATCTTCATCATTACATAGTATAAAATGAAGTCGCTCAAAATGTATGTGCGCATAGATCTTTTAAACTACGCAACGGATTTTCATGCAGTTTTCACCAATAGATAGAGTGATTCAAGGGGAAGGTTTTTATGTATAATACATGATTATTATAGTAGAGAAAAGCCGAGAAATTCAAATATTCAATTCAGGCAGCGGGCAGCTAGCTGGCAAGCGGGTGGTGTGGATTTTATAAAGGTTGAGTAATGGCATTGTGTTTCGTTAGCCACAGCAACGTGTGGCCGGGTCTGGTAGTTACAAAGCATAAAATGAAGTCGCTCAGACTGTGTGTGCGCTTAGATCTTTAATTTGGGCGGGAATGGGTTCCGCCGCCCGGGAACCTTTATTGTATAACCTCTGCCATAGGTCACCGCAAGTGGTTCGCTACGTTTGGTGATTTAGCAGGGGTGCCCGGGTTCATGGGGTGAGGTTTGTCTAGGTCTTGGAGGCGGATGACCAGGACATACTGAACCCAAGATTCCAACCCACCCCTTAAACCCTTTTCCTTCCTAGAACTCTCCTCTCCTTCCTTTCCTTTAAAAAAAACCCCACACAGCATCATAGTTGAGCATAAAGATGACATAGGCCCTGAGGGAAATTATGTTCCTCAGGGCCTCCAGTGTGGAGCTCATGTAAAAAAAAAAGATCTTCTAAACTACGATACGGATTTTCATGCGGTTTTCATCAATAGATAGAATGATTCATAAGGAAGGTTTTTAGGTATATAATTTGTCAAGGTTTTGTGTAAATTGGTTGAAATACATAATACATCTGGCCAAGCGGCAGCGGGTAGCAGGCAGCGGGCAGCTGGCAACTAATACACGGGCTGACAAACGGGCGGTGTGGATCTGATTTAATAGATGGCGTTGGTTATAAAGGTTTTGTTAGCCACAGCAACGTGAAGTCGGGTCTGATAGTTATTCATAATTTATGGCTGAATTTTCAGCTTGCAACTATTTCTACGCAGCTTCGAAATATTCATTTAAATTTTTATAAAAGGTCAAGAAAAGTATAGGACCCTCGTACCTCTTTCTTTCCCAGACCCGTTCTTTTCCCTAAAAAGACCCTCAATACAGCATCCCCAAAGATGACACAGAAACCCGAGATAAATTGTTTTTTAAATAGAAATTTTGATTAGAGGGAATTTTTTCCCTTGTGAAGCTAATGTAAAAAATTTAAAAAATCAGAACAAATACCTAATAACAACCTAAAAAATACCTGAAATCAAATATTTTGAACAACGTATATATACCTACTTTACAAGACGGTAAAATGTTCATCTAAATCGGATTGTAGAATTTGTAAAAAACGTCACCATACTGCATTGCATTTTGAGGGTACGGTGAACAACGAAAGTCATTCGAAAAACGAAGCTGTCACATTAATAACAAAGAATAAACATACCTAAAAACATTTCAAAAATATATTTAAAATAGTGACAGAACGCCAAACGTGCGACCAATATTTTTTCCCGACAAACGTCAATTAAAAATAATGGTTTAGAAATAACCTGTAAAAAACCTTCACTCGGAAGTACATAGAGATGATTATAATTTATTTATTTATTTTTATGTATGCCAACAATTTGTGCCGTTAATGTAAGTTTGAAGAGTACAACAGCATAAATAAAGTAACAAGCATCTATGTACTAAATAAAAAAGTAAAAATATAAGATGTAAATAGTAAAAAGGATAATATAAGGTAAGGTTTGCTGACGATATTGCTACGGTTGCTGAAAGCGAAGAAGAACTGCAAGAGGCCTTGACAACCGTGCAAAGCATTCTTCCAAACAACTACGAAGATAAATAAAGACAAAACAAAGCTGCTAACCGTAGGCCGAACGCAACATCAGATGAGAGTAGAGATGTCAAGAGTTCCACTAAAGAACACCAAGGAGTTTGTATACCTCAGGAGCAAAATAACATGGAACGGTCGGTCTGAGAGCGAGGTCGACAGCCGTATTCACCAGGCTAGGCTTGCATTCAATAAAAGGTCGAAAATAATAGAATCGAATAATATAGACCTAAAACTGAGAACACTCCTCATCAAGACCTATGCACAGAGTATCTTCATGAACGGCTGCGAAACATGGTGCCTATCCGAAAGAGATAAACGGAGACTAGAGGATCTTGAGATGTGGTCCCATAGAAGACTATTAGGAATTTCCTGGAGAGACCATATTACAAATGAGGAGGTTCTCCAAAGAATCGAAGGAGGAAGACACCTGCTCAGGACCTTATCCGAAAAGCTTGCAAGATGGATCGGCCATGTAATACGACAGGAAGGCCTCTTGCGTGCCATAATGGAGGGTATGACCGAGGGGACAAACTCTAGGGGACGCCACGCCCACGCCGAGAGTTCCTGGGGGACCTGCTGGTGGACGTGCGCTGCTCATCATATGCAGACTTCAAAAGAGCCGCACAAGACAGGGAAAAATGGAAGAGAAGAATAGAGGAAATTGCTGCAAATCAATCCCAGGATTGAAACCAGAGAGAGTAAAAAGTTAAAAGTAAATGGTAAAAAAGTGTAAGTAAAAAGTAAGAATGTACTTTTATGAAATCACTTATCAATCATAATATTATTATTATGGTTTTACGACATTTTTGTTTAAAGTATGAAGTGGTTGTGGCAAGAAATAATTAATGGAAAGTCAATAGAATAGAAAGGATGGGTTAGTCGTAGGTGTATTATATTGCCTGCATGTCATAGAAGTAAAAGTAGAATATGAGTACTTAAATAGATTTATGAGGAGAATGGGGAAGATAAAACATATGTTAGGTGTCGACAGAACCAACAAAAAGTGCAACATGCACACTATTAGTCATTGCAAATAATATACACGGTTTTATTGAAGTATAAAATAAATCATTCAACTATTTATTTGTTTTGTAAACTTTCCAACGATCTTCTTCTGTTTTTGTTACGCAGCTGCACCTCTTCTTTTTTTTATCTGAATACCGCATAAGAGTACCAACTGTATGTAGTCAGTGGGGCTATTGTATTCTCGCAATCGGGGTATGTTGTTAGGCTGAATGTAAATAGTAAGAAGACAATGGGAGGGGAAGTTGAGGAAAAACTGACTTTATCTATGAAAACACGGATAAAGCCATTGAAAGTATAGTTTCCATTCTGAATAATGATCTTTCACCAGGGCAATACTGAGAGTATCTGGACCATGCAGCAATTATACAATAAATTATTTTTAATTAATACATTTAATGTATTAATACATTACACAAATTAATAAATAAAATTCTACAAAAAGTTTTAACAATTATTATTGTTACATAACAATGAAGAAAAATTTAATGTTAACACATATAAATGAAACATGAAACAGAAAAAGACACAGAAAAATAAAAAAGGTAACGGTCGCAGCTGGGAGTCGAACCTAGAATTTTTTATTTTTCCAGGTCTTGTTATAATTCAGGTTTTAGAAATTTATCTTATCCTCTTATTTAAATTATCATTTTCTACAATTGTAAATTACATTGTTTAACCGTTCAAATATTATTCCGATAAAAAAAAAAGTTATTTTTACGTTATCAGGTCTGATAAGTGCTTTACACGTAGCCATTAGCAAGGATATTATAAATTAAATGAAACAATTCAACTTTGTTTGAACCACTTATATAATAAGTAAATCCGACCGGTTTCAGAACAAACGTTCCTTCTTCAGGGCAAGCGTTAGAAAGAGGGAATGGGTACCGCCGCCTCGGGAACCTTTATTGGATAACCAACACCTCTGCCATAGGTCACCCCAAGTGGTTCGCTACGTTTGGTGACGTAGCAGGGGTACCCGGGTTCATGGGGTGAAAGGTTTGTCTAGGTCTTGGAGGCGGATGACCAGGACATACTGAACCCCAGATTCCTACCCACCCCTTAAACCCTTTTCCTTCCCAGAACTCTCCTCTCCTTCCTTTCCTTAAAAAACTCTCCACATAGCATTCCCAAAGATGACATAGGCCCTGAGGGAAATATTAATGTAGAGTGGGTGGGCAGGGGAAAAAATCCATGATTGGGCTATAAGAAAATATTTTACAAAAATAAAAAATAAATTTAAAAAAATAAAAATAAAATTTAAAAAAACAATATTATAAATTGTTTTAATGGTTTTTGTTAATTGGTAAGTAGGTATTAATAGTTAAGTGGCAATTCAGTTAGGTAACTTAATTAGAATCTCGTCTTTTTTCGGTTAAATATCCCCTCCACGACTGCGCAGGCATTATTGCAATTCGGTGGGGTCTCCTATCATAAATACTCATTTGAACACTCCTTTACACATCACATTTTAGTTAATCAAGTTCATTACATTAGTATCGCTGGAGTTTGGCGAAAATATACATATTATATACTTAGATATTTATACCATTTTCAGAACAGTAATTTAATGACTACTTCATTGTCCTTGCCACTGGCTACGCGTAACTACAGACTCATGAGTAATATTATGCATTTTAACCCCTACAGCCTCTCTATCTTGTTATGTGTTTCTCTCATTGTCAAAATGCGGATTGTGCGGGAAATGTTTTGAATAACAATCGATTCCAAATAAATTCATTGTTTTTTTAACGTATTTCATAATAAATTTCATAATAATTAGCAGACGAAATAATTTTTCTGATTTTAGTGTTACAAATTAACATTTTGCAATTAAAATTTTTGAAAGCAAATCTAAACTTTTTAAAGTCGCTTATCGATGGTTTTTATCATTTAAACTGTAATTTCCACTTAACACTAAACAAAAAAATAATAATTTATTTAGATGAAGTAAATATAAAAGTTATTGTCATTCCATTTTTTTTTCGTTTCATGTAATGCTTATCGTCTGTTTATTAAAAAATTTGCAAACCTCGTTAAGACAAATGTTGTTTCATGGAATCATTTCTAATTTTTCGAGATCGCCTGTGGTAAGCTTTCATATGCAAATACAAAGCGTGGCTTTTTCTCTTTCTAGCACTGTTCAAATTATTTTTATGTCTCAACCGTAATACAAAATGAGTTGGTATGACTTTTATCCTTATGAGTTAAGCCTTTCGCTTGCTCAGGATTGGTTTGTACTACATATGTCCACAAAAACTCGTATTGATAAATAAAAGTTTTGTATTAATGAAGACAATAAAAGCGAAACTCAATCAAAAATCAGGAAACAGAAAAATCAGAAAAAGCTATTGACATCTCTTTATTGTTATTTTTTCCGGCTACCGGTTTCGGTACCTCCGTACCATCATTAGGACTGAATATAAAAAATACTGACAAATACAGGAAAATACACATATATATATATATATATATATACAAATTGTGAAAGAAAGAGACAGTAAATTAGAGTGGGACAGTGCGTCAGTTGTGGGAGGGAAGTAAGTATATTAAGGGAAATAAGTAAAACAAAGTATTTTCTTTTTATTGTGTTTGCTTCTTTTGAAAAATTAACAATATATTTGGTTGAATTTTGAACGAACTAAAACAGACTGCATTTACAACATTAAAAAAAAACAAAAATGCATTAATACGAACAATCCTCAGCAAGCGAAATGTTTCCCAAAAAGACCCTCCCGGTGTTTGACGTCTGTGAGAAATATCTCTCGAAATTCGCATTACTCCAAAATGGCGATAAAACGTAACTGAGCTATGCCCAGCAAGAGTTGAAGCCGACAGCACGCACAACGCACGTGTTCCACGGCTGAACATGGCTGATGGCTGAGGCGACCTTGGCTGGTGACAATGTCGCGCGACCCTGGGACGTGAAAAAAGGTCGTAAATTATCTAGAAAGATTTTATCGGTCTGCGGTGATTCAGGGCTGCCTCTAATTAATTTATGACACATAAATACATGTCTTTTTCATGCTCCATAAATGTTCTTTAAGACTTTAAGATTTTGTGGCGCTTTACATAAATAAAACAAACCTTAATTTTGTAAGCGACACCTTGAAAATAACAACGCACTAGAGCGCGTGACGTTTAAAATTTTTAAGTATCTACTCATCTTTTTTTATATGTATACCTAACAAGAGACCCAGCTGCTCCCGTCTGGACCTAGTGAGACTATGGCATCCCCAATTGGGGTATGTTGTGAGGCTAAAGATAGTGGGGAGGGGAAGGAGGTGGGGAAGAGGAAGGCGGGGAAATACCTGGCTGTTCAGATCTGGTCACGAAGCACGGCTAAAGCCATTTAAGCAACGTTTCAATTCTGAATGGTGGTCTTACACCAGGGCGATATTGAGAGTATCTTCCGCTTTGAAACGTGACACCAATACAGGGTGTTAAGGGACGTACTTGACTTACTTTAACCAGTGATTCCTGACATTATTTGGAGTAAAAAATGTAAATGATATTTTGGTCCCCGGTGACATTTTTGATTTTTTTTTTTTTTTCTACAAAAACATTAAAAAATGGTAGTTGTTGAACAGTTGGAGGCGGGGTAAGGGGTTCGTCGGACACCCGGCTGAGTGACCAGTGACGAGCTGCAGAAGAATTTTTTTTTGTTTGATTTTGAAGAAAAAATTTTTGAAAAAAAAAAAAATGTCATCAAAAAAAGCCACCGAAGGCCAAAATTTCATTTACATTTTTTACTCCAAATAATGTCAGCAATCACTGGTTAAAGTAAGTCAAGTACGTCCCTTAACACCCTGTACATTATTATATATTATTTTTCAATTAATTACTTGTAAAATAACACAAGTTAAATTAAAGAGTCTCGCCCCTATACCACAGAACATGTACTAACTTTGTTAATTACAATTTATATCAAAGCAAGGTAGCAACCAAACCTAACTTGTTTTTTTGCCAATAGATACTAACAAACGTTTTTAGCAGATAACTAAACCTAAAAAAATTCTTGTACATAAAATTTCTTCCACGTGTTATTTATCGAGTGTATATTTTAGCAGTGTAATTTTTTTCATCTAACCGTCTTAACTCATGTTCGCCAAAAATTAGATATAGATAGAATCAATTATCTGCTTAAAACCATTGCTACATATGTTTTATTATGCTACATCCCACTTATGTACATAAACAAAATTTCAAAACTCAATTTTAATCGAATACAATCGAAGTGTTAAAAATGCATTGATCGTAAATCGACTATCAGACACCATAATGATATGTTGTCTATGTCATCATGCAAAATAAGGTGATGCGCGTTTTCATCCCGCGACAAAATAGGTATCCCCGAAAAAATATCCTCCGACAAGATATACTATGGACAAAACATCCCCTAACAAAATATCTACTAAAACTTAACCTAACCTAACGTAACTAGGTTAAAAAACAAAGTCGGGTTAGTTACACCATTTATAACTCGAGAACGGCTGGACCGATTTTTATGATCTTTGATTTTTTGCATTTGTCTTCGCTCCGAATAGCAGAATAGCTATTAAAACATA
This sequence comes from Limnephilus marmoratus, assembly GCA_917880885.1. Taxonomy (NCBI): domain Eukaryota; kingdom Metazoa; phylum Arthropoda; class Insecta; order Trichoptera; family Limnephilidae; genus Limnephilus; species Limnephilus marmoratus. The sequence continues at coordinate 20,583,559 of OU862929.1, forward strand.
CATTAATAGCTATTACAACACGGAAAAATTCACAAAAAAAAATATTATGAAGAAAATTATTTTTCTCATACATTTTGTATGGAAAAAATTCTCATCTTTTGAAAGAGCTGCAGGAATATTGTAATATGTATAATATTGGGTATTGAGTGAATTCCAAAAATCCAAAAACGTCAAATATCAATGCGCTGATTGTTTTGCTTTTGTTCTTAAACGTATAGTGCTGCCCCTCTTTCTTACACACTAAATGTCAATAGTCGAGTGTCAGTCGAGTTGAGTGTCGAGTGTCAGTGGAGTGTCGATGTCAATAGTCAAATGAGACAAACAAATAAACAAAAAAATGGGACAAGAATAATACAGACATCCTGTAAAGACAATAAATTATTGTTCAAAAATAGAAAAATGGGACAAAAATAATACGGATAAAAATAATTTATTATCTTTGCATGATGTCTGTATTATTCTTGTCCCATTTTTTGTTATGTAAGATTAGGTTAGGTTTTAGTAGATATTTTTTTTGGGGGGATGTTTTGTCCGTAGGATATTTTATCGGGGATATTTTCGCGGGATGAAAAGTCGCGGAACCGTAAAATAAGTAACGTGACAGGTTCTCTAGGCCGAATAGTAGTTACGGTTGACCAAACAGCAGCAGGAGGGTATAAAAAGCCAACCCCGGATATATCTGCTAAACCGCTAAACAATTCGAGGTCCTTGGTGGTAACCACAACAACATAATAATGATAGGTTCCAACTTATTATTATTTTTTCTATAAATTTCTCGTCTGCGAAACCCGTTTGCCAATATTATTATTCCGTGCCATAAATTTGCCATTAAACCAAAATCAAGGTCATGCGGGTATTTTTCAAAATTTTAAACAACAAGGAGTTAGTTTGTTGTTAACTCATCGTTTGGTGAAATTATACCAAAGATATAAACCCGATTTTTATGGTAATCACGATGCTTAGATTAAAGTCCGAAATTTTGGCAAAAAAAGCCTTGAAACGATAATGTGTAGGCATCTACATTCTATAGGTCAATATCAATGACTCCAGGATATTATGCAAAAAAAATTACTACCTTTAGGTCATTTATAATATCCTTATTATGTAATTCGGTTATCGATGTTCAAAACAATTAAATTATAAAATTACACATGCGTAAATTCCTCGTATCGTAATTACACTACCTAAATAACACTTCGAACGAATTTCACGTAGACAAAGGCCTTGAGATTATAATATATCTACTTGTCGTAGGTCAGCAACGTCTCAAGGATATGTTAAAACAAAGTTATTATTACCTACAGGACAATAATTATAAAATCCTTACTATAATTCGGCTAACCACTGTTAAAGCGATCAAATTATGAAATTACACAGTCGTAAACGTCACTTGAAATTCCTTCCATGTATTACTTAGGCAGTGTAATCATGAACGTAATTACACTACGTAAATAATACAACAAAGAATAACGTGGACGATCTTTTAACAGCCTTTTAAATTAGGAAAATATTATTCCTCTAAGCGTAATACATTATCTAAATAGTACTTAGTGAAGGAATTTCAGGGGAATAAAATTGCACGTAATGTAATTACACTACCAAAATAACACGTGGAAGAAATTTCACGTAAGCGCCGTAATTACAGGACCTGACTCTTGACATGGCCCGACTCAAGTATCTGATTCACTTGGTCGTCCCCGACTTCTTCTACCATTCACATTTGCGTCATATATTCTCCTTATACTCCTTTCCTAGTTTATTCGCTCTACATACCCAAACCATCGGAGCTTTCCTTTCTTATCTTACTCATTACGCTTACATCAGCCTTGCATTCTTTGTGGATCTGCAGATTTCTCACACGATCATACATGGTTTTAACACATATACGCCTCTAATTTCAGTCTTCTTTCATTCAGTCTACTGTCATCCTTCCTCTGCCAGTTCCATGCCTCACTGTCATACATCAGAAGTACACAAGATGAAATTACTCACGTTTAAAGTTAGTATTTACTACAAAAAAACTTAATTTTGTTTTGTGTAGTATTTTACGTACTCATATTTGAAATTGATATTAGTAGTTTATACATGAATATGTATAAACTACTAATATAATATAATAATAAATAATAATATACATGTTTGAAGAAAAAGTTTGTACGTCAATAAGTGAATTTGTACTGAATAGCAAAATTGCTCGATGCATAATATTCTTGTCCAGACAGACTTGATGAATTATTCTTGTTTCTTGCAATTTCATGCATTATCGTCGCAACATCGCGTCCATGGAAGGTCAAATATTAGAGAAAGTGGCTTCTGGTAATTCAGATCTAGTCACGAAACAAGTCATGCTAATATTGTGATTACAGACTGAAGGAAATGATATGGTGAAGGTATTGGATTGACGAGTATTATGGAAAAGCTATAAGCATCACCAGGCGATTGAAAAACAAATAGCACATAATATTATGTTATCTTGTCTGTGGAGAGATTTATAGTTAAAAATTAAAATATTTTTTGAAATCCTTCTTTGTTAGTTATGGTATAATAATAATAAACTAGCAGTTAAAAACCTGCTCCATCGGTTTATGCTGCTAGGCCCTGCGGGCTGCTTTTGGTTCGGTTTCGCCCAGTTTTAGTGTGAGTGACCATTTAATAAATCCTAGAACTGTAATTAACTGGTTCCAAAAATAGCCGGTTCCTCGGATCTGGTGACAGCTAGTCACCGGGACAAAGTAACCGCGACAGGCAATGCCGTCATATATAATATACAGGGTGTTAAGGGACGTACTTGACTTACTTTAAACAGTGATTCCTGACATTATTTGGAGTAAAAAATGTAAATGAAATTTTGATCTCCGGTGACATTTTTGATGTTTTTTTTTTTTCTACAAAAACATAAAAAATGGTAGTTGTTGAACAGTTGGAGGCGGGTTAAGGGGTTCGTCGGACACTCGGCTGAGTGACCAGTGACGACATGCGAAAGAATTTTTTTTTGTTCGATTTTGAAGAAAAAATTTTTGAAAAAAAAAAAAAGTCATCAAAAAAAGTCACCGGAGACCAAAATTTCATTTACATTTTTTACTCCAAATAATGTCAGGAATCCCTGGTTAAAGTAAGTCAAGTACGTCCCTTAACACCCTGTATAGACGCTTGGCATTATTGTTCACTAGTAATTCAAATTATCGCCAATCTCTCCATATGCTGAGAGATTCACGAAATTACAATTCAATAGTACTTACGCCTGCCAGCCGAAGTTCTTCACGCTATCTGTTAACGTAAATGGCGCCATCTGTTGGCATTATTGGCTCCTTGCTTGAATTCGGTTCTATTACAAAAATAGCTTTTTAACAACTTCAATAACTTCAAATAAGAAGATGGTTTTGCATAAGACGCGGCGTCAGAGATGTATTCGAAGTCAGGTTCTTATTCAACCGTACAGACGCAAGGCTAAACGTCCGGTATTATTAAGTAAGAAATTAGTTTATAAAATATAGAAATTTTGACTGTACGACCAAGATTCCCGTTTAGGAGATCAGGGGGAATTCATCCAGGCTCCATCAGGGGGGACTCCACGGCAGTGATGATGGTATTCTTCGATTGGCAGAGAGCCAAGCTTTCTATACAGTGACGAATATATTTGAATTATTATTTTATTTTTAATTCCGAGTTCCATAAACTAAATGCCAAATTATTTAAAAAAATTAAAAAACGTATGTTTGACGTCAATTTTTTTTTAAATAATTAAAATAATTTGATACGCGTTTGGTGTTATAACTACTTTACATCCGGTATCCGACAAGCAACTTTTATAAGCAACTTGTATTAAGCAACGGTCAATAAATTAAATCTTTAATTGAGTTCTCAGCGATTTATTATGATAGTCAATGTATATAAAATTGTGGATATATAGCTAAAATATTCTAAGCAAAAAGAAGTATTGATTTTTTGGGGAAACTCGGTAAACGCCAAAGATGTCTTCATCATACAAAAGAGATGCATAAGAAAATTACAAACTCTGGTCGTTTAGATTCATGTAGACCTATGTTTAAAAATCTGAAAATTCTGACAGTCACAGACATATATATAATGGAGTTATGCATGTTAGTGCGATCATCTACAGACAAGTTCCCACTAAAAAACTCAACACATAAATACGCTACAAGGCTCACAGAAAACCTATTAATACCAAAAGCAAACAATATTCCAAAAAGGACCATACTACATGGCCATTAAAGTATATAACAACCTTCCACATAACATTAAACAAATACAAGATACACTCAAATTCAAATCGTCACTAAACACTTTCCTTGTTAATAAATGTCACTACACGTTGAGTGAATACCTCACGTAAATGAAACGCCTATTTTTATTGGTATATATATTTGTATTTTTTTTTTCATTGGTATATTGTTATTTTATCTGTATAAACATTGTAATTATAATAAAACAAATAATATTATATAAACATTGTAATTAAATAAATGTGGTTAGCTGGAAGAAATGGGGTCTACCCATAAGCTACACCTTTTGTAATTTTTATTTTACAATAAATATTATTTGATTTTGATTTTTTTAAAGTGAAATCACCGTAGGCATTTTCCAAAGATTAAATCAATAGGTTTCAAATCAATCCCAACACCAACATTAAAGTTCACTATCTGTATTGTATAATTACCCTGAACTACTATTGTAGTGGGTTGAAGTCTGATTGTCAAATATAAAACTTTTACTGATGTTAAATTACTTATTTGTTTTAAATTAACTTTTTTCATGCTTTTTGACAAACGGGTTTCGCCACAACCGTAGCATATTCGGTTGTAGCGAAAACATAGGCATAAAGTATAAAAAATAAAAGTGGTGTTTACAAAGTTATTGTATTTAATTTTTATAAGATAAACTCTCTTTTATAGCTTTTGAAGGTTATTCCCATCAATGTAATATATCATTGAAGAAGAAGATAATAATAATAATCTAAACACATATGTATGTATCCGTGACGCTATCCAGGTTACAAACCAATTCTTAGAATGATTGTTTCCAATGAAAAGGGTAGTTGCCTATGATATGGAAAATAAATTAGCTGAAGACAATATTGTTAATTCCAAAAACTTTAAATATAAGATTGGCTATTATGACGGTTTGACAGTAGGAACGCAATGGCAGAATTGGTAAACGCACGTCCCGGTTAGACGAGAGATTCTGAGTTCGAGTCCCAGTTGCGACGATTATTTTTTTCTGTTTTTCTGTGTCTCGTTCTTTTTCAAATTTTCGTTTAGATTATTATTATTATTATCTTCGTCTTCAATGATTCATTGTTTTAATTTATTTTTTGATTCGCGAGAAAAATTTAGGGAAAATTAACAATAAAATAACATGGTATTTCTGTTATGGGTATTAAATATAGTGAAAGCCATATTGCCTTGCAACAGGCAGAATTATTATTGATTTTCATATAGGATATCGATCGTCCAGTTGACTAGTCAGACATCTCCAATACTAAGTTTTGAGATGATGAGGAAAGCTCACCATGAATCAAATAACATTTACACATGTCTGTGTATTACATATTAATATGCTAACACATAATAAAATAACACCGGGAAACCTATCGGTTCGGTACATTAGTATGACATTTTGAAATTTCCTACTAGTAAATAACCCAGAAAAAAACAATTTTTGTTTATTTCACAAGTTTTTCTGCATTAATTGGTTTGGTGGTGTTTATTAGTAATCTGAGTATTGTACCAGATAGAGGGTACACTTTTGCATACTCAGCTTAAAATTCGTTTTTTCGGAGATGTCTCAATAATTTATTTTTCCTTTATTTTCCTAATTTAACTTTTTTATATATATACTAGTTTTTGCCCCCGGCGTCGCTCGCACATTCCCCCCCCCTCACCTTACCCCATCACCACCTCAACCACAACCCCCTCCATCCCGCCCCTTACTCCCCCTCCTCCGCCCCTCCATACCCCTTACATTCATTTTTCACGATGCCACCTATTAAAACGTAACAATCAAATATAATAATAATAATAATATTTTAAACATATGTGATATAAAAAATATATACCTCGCACTTGCACAATCCATAATGGAATACGGCATTATTGCCTGGGGCTGTGCCAGTAAAAAATACATTAATACACTGTTTAAAGCTCAGAAAACCCTAATAAAAGTAAAACTTAAGTTACCAATACTAACACCCACATCAATCGTATTCGAAAAATTCCCAGTGCTGAAAATTCAAAAATTACAATCACAACAAATACTAACTTTCTTTTACAAGAACTTATCCACATTTAACATTTCACAAAACTCTCGCAATACTAGAACAAGACATGCTCTCCAACTACAAATACCAAAAACAAACACATCCTTTGGACAAAAACACTACAGATACCAGGATATAAAACTATACAATTCTCTTCCTACACAATATAAAACAACTAATATTATTGAATACAAAAAAAACATAAGAAACTGGCTACAATCTTTCTAACTTTTAATTTATGATTTTTGTCGAATTGAAGTCGATTTTATATTTTGATTTTTATTGTTTCTCTTTTTTATATTAGCTATTAACACTCTTTTGTTTTACTATTCACAATTTATAATTTATAAATTTCATCTGAAAAATGTCCTCCACAACACAGGTGAACTTCTAGTGTAGAGGACAATATATTATACCTTTGTAATGAAAATGTACTAAGAATAAATAAATAAAAAAATAAAATAAATAAATAAATTAAATACACGCAGTTTCGCATTTATAATATTAATATAGCTCTAGGCTAAGGTCAAAATGTAGATTAGTACCTACCTATTTTATACATATTTGAATTTTTGCTATCAAAGGTAATCTAAACAAATAACAAAATGACAGCGCACGTCAAATAATTACTTAGCAACGCTTTGCTTTTTGTCTGGACAATAAACGTATAATAAATAATTTCATAACGCCAGAGCTTACCAATATATACAGCCTATATTACTCGCAAATAATGTAGCTTTCTATTAGTGAAAGAATTTTTTAAGTCCATTCAGTATTTATTGCGTGAAAGAGTAACAAACATTCAAACATCAATACATCCATACAAACTTTCTCCTTTATAATATAATAATAATAGGATATTGTGAAAATCATAAGAGTAATGGGACCCACTAAGGCGCAGCCTGTGTGTGGGTAATATACTTAAATATATTTTATTTTTTAAGTTGGAAAAACAAACAGTTGGCATATAATGCAAAAACATGATTAAAATTTGTCTAAATAGTTAATAGTTAATTAATAGAATAATCAACTAGACGATCTATATCTCTAGCATCAGAGACACTAAATAATATTACCACTATGCCATCAAGGTATTTAAATCCGGATGCTTTCCTCCTGACAAAAAATTCAAGGAATTTCCTTTTTGATTTTACAATCACATTGTTCCACCATTAACCGTTGCAATAATGCGGTTTTTTCCAGATTTCGTGCAAAAATAAAATAAATGATTAATAATAACGTAATATTTTATTGATCCTGTGGAAAATTTTGCTCTGATTATAAATTAGCAACGGTTTTATTACAATAGTTGTGGTTAGTGGTTTATAGACTACAGGATAAAGAATACGATGTATTTTTAGAACTGTGTCTACACCTTTATTATCATATTTATTATTATACGACAGCTAGGATCACGAATTGATATAAACCCACATTTATGGCTAATAAAATTCCTGTAGTTCCTTTGTAATTATGGTCATGGTACAAAAAATGTGTCGGTCGAGAATTTATAATTTTTGAGGCATTTCCTGGGGAAATTCCAAAACAGTGCAATCAAAAAACAGCGTATATTTTGTTCGGTAATCTTTATATATATGAAAATCTCGCGTCACGATATTTATTAGAGATAAACTTCGAAACTACCGATTTTGATGAAATCAGCTTACTATATGTAATTTATATAGTGTTTCAATGTTAATTAATCATAAAAAGATGTTTTCTGTCTTAGTACGTATAATTCCTTTTATATAATTATACATACTTATATAAAAACATCTTTTTATGATTAAAGATGTTAATTAATCATAAAAAGATGTTTTCTGTCTTAGTACGTATAATTCCTTTTATTAGTTCCTTACATATGAAATTGGCGTTTTGTATGGGAGGAACATAAAGTCGCTTTTTTTTAAATATAATATATTTATTTAATCAAAGTATGTACCATTGCTATCTATACACTTTTGCCATCTCATAAGTAGTTCATCGATCCCTTTACTAAAAAAACCATTCGGACGGGAATCAATAAAATCTTTGAAGGCGGTTTGGACTGCTCCATCGGAGTTGATTTTTTTCCCATGCAAGAAGTTATCCAAATTTCGAAAAAAATGGTAATCTGTTGGGGCAAGGTCTGGAGAGTACGGTGGATGTCTTAGACATTCCAATTGAAGCTCCTCTAATTAGGTAGCCGTCTGTTGTGCAGTGTGTGGTCTAGCGTTCTAACGCGCGTTTGTTGATTGGCTTTACTCAATTCGTGAGGTACCCACCTTTCATGCTTTTTCACCTTCCCAATTTGCTTCGAGTGGATTAAAACAGTTTTATCACTAACACCGCAGCCTGCAGCTAACTCGGACGTGGTTTGCGATGGATCCGTTTCCACAATAGCCTTCAATTCTTCATTGTCAACTTTGGTCTCCGGCCGTCCACGGGGCTTGTTCTGCAGGTCGAAATTTCCAGAACGAAAACGTTGGAACCAAAAACGCACTGTTTTCTTTGCGGCAACGTCGCCATACACATCATTAATCCTTCGAGCCGTTTCTGCAGCACTGGTGCCACGGTGGAACTCGTACTCGTAAATAACGCGATATTTCAAGTTTTCCATTTTGTAAACTAAGTGACGCAGAGAAAAAAAACAAGTAAGGAAAAAACAAATGAATTATAGATTTGAAACACAAATACATGAGTAAATAGCTGTATAAATTTGAATTTGGAATTCCTAACCAAAGAGAAGATATTTGAGATCAAAGTTGCCAGTACGGCTAAACGCCAATTTAATATGTAAGGACCTAATATATAATACATTCGCAAAACTGGAGAAACTATTATTAATTATTCAATAATACGGATTTTACCCTTTCTAATTCATTTGGTATCATTTTGTCTACTTCATTATTACATATTTCAGAGCAGACATATTTTTTTATTCGTTAGTCCCGCAACCTTCATAGGAGTGCCACCACCGCTGGGTGCAGAAATAATTTCTCTCGAGTTTTTTGCGTCTCGAGTAATCGAACAAGTTCCAGAGCACATTGACCAATATTCGTTCCAAACAATGGCTGGGCGGTGCTTTGCACGACTTATAGAGACGAGATCCGGTTAATACACCGCACGGGTGACTCGCGCGTCGTCTAGGGTCTACAAAACGGTTTGTTAGAAACGGTTAAACGTTATTTCGATTAATCAAAATACAAAACCGAAAATCGTTATTTTTAGAAAACGATGATCACGTTGGTAATTGTTATACATACGACATAATTAAACATGACCGAACGGGATAAGGTTGGATCAGCTCACGGGTCTAAGCAAAGCCCCGGCAAGACTGAGGTCCTGGCTTCAATTCCTAGATGCCACCGAAAAAAAATTCTGACTTTTTCTGTTTGAGGTTGTAAAGTTTATATTATATTCAATAATTAAATATTACAATGTCATTCACTCTTTAAAAAATGTAAATTGTTTAAGATAATCCCTATTCTGATTCCAAGTTGAAAAGATGGAATTCTCTCGATAGAAAAAAATCCTAAAGTATGCTCTTAAAATTATAAATACATGTCTGGTTTCATAATTTGACGTATTACCGGTATAAAAAAATTCACAGTATTTCTTTATATGCTAATTAACTCTGATATCGAGAGATTTTTTATCTAGTTTAAATGAGTCGCCTTTTAATATATTTTAATCGTTTTAAATGTCAGCTCTTTCCCTTTCGTATTTACACATCTTTCTTTTAAATCATCTTTATTATATTTTTATTTTTATAGCGGCTTATAACGGAGTCTTAAACCGCCGCTACCCGAATTTCTATCGATTTCTTACATATCTCACTTAAACATTTGAAGTTTTTAAGCTCTTAAAAAAATATATGTTATATTTGAAGATAATATCTAGACCTTTTCCATGCCGAAACGCAAATTATATTAAATTCCCCCGATAGAAAAAATCGCAAATTATGCTCCGAAAATTATTATAAACACGTTCATTTCACTTATTTTACAAGTTATGGTTGTGAAAACAATCACAATGGTTCTTTAAATGATAATTAAGACGCTTTTTACGAGATTTTTGCTGTATTTTAAATGGTCGTGTTTTATTAAATATTTTCACAATTTTCGCATCAATTTTATCGTTTAAAATATTAGGGCGCTCTGTCCAACATTCGTAATTACATATCTCTAAAATCTTCTTCTTTTTGACCGGGGAAGCGGCGCCTTAACCGGTTTCAGAAAAAACCGATAACTTATTAAAGCGGTTTTTAAAAGTGTAAACCCTGATTGTGGAGTTAGAGTCTAATGATTCGATGACTTGGGGCGGTAAAATCGTATTCGATTTTCTCCGCTCGACAAAAAACCGAGAAAACAAATCAGTGTGGTGAAACTGTTGTGATGATATCGATATTTTTAATGGCTTAATTTTTTCGGGTTTAATTATTTTCAACGTTAATTTGGATGAAATAGAAGGTGTGGTCATTATCATATTTCACTCAATCGATTCGTTTCCCGAGGAATACGTGGTACGATCAAGTGAACAAAATACTTGCATTCGGCCATGTTAAGAGTCGTAATTACATTAGAGTAATGAATGTACGATGCAAACAAAACAAAAATTAAGTATAGTGCAATATTCAATGAAAACACATAAAACTTTGTGAAATTTGTCATTGAAGAATAATATGAAAATAATATGAAAAATATGAAAAAGAATAAGACAACGAAAAATAAAAAGGCAACGGTCGCAACTGGGACTCGAACCCAGGATCTCTTCTCTTACCTACTACTTACTTATAATTTTTTTGTGTCTTGTCATTTTTCTTATTTTCGTTTAGTTTTATTAGTATTATCTTCTTCTTCATTGATAAATTACATTGAAGAGTATGTTGTATAAACTTCAAACTATCACAAACCCACGAACACAGAGGAATTCAAATAAAAATTGCATTAATCTTGCACATCTAGGAGCGAAACGCCTGTTGAGACGGCAATTTACAGAGTGGTTGTTATCTAGGTTTTTGTTTACATAATATGACAATGACAGTTATAAATATAAAATAAAATCAGTATTTTTTTTACATTAAATAATTAAAGTATGAATGTAGAAGATTAAGAAAAAATGATTTAGAAGCAATTATATTTCTATTTGACCAAATGGCATATTGATACTAAAAAAGGCAAGTGAAACTTAGTCAACCTTCACCTTCGATTTTTTGCACCTTCGATTAAAGCGATGAGACGACTTGTGCAAATATGCGAAGAGTACGCAAACTCTCATAACCTGTTGTACAATTCTAAAAAGTCAGTCATCGTCGCTTTCAAACACACTAAGGAGCCATCACATATTCCTCCAATATATCTAGAAGGAAATGAACTGCTTGTGGCCTCACAGGTTAAGTATCTGGGACATATCCTAACCGAAGACATGAAGGATATAGAAGATATGGAACGACAAAGAAGAGCAATTAACATAAGGGCCGGAATGCTCTCAAGGCGGTTCTACCACTGTAGCGAAGATGTCAGAAAATTACTATTCAAGACATACTGTACTGCCCTGTACACGTCTGAACTGTGGACACAATACCCAGCAGCGCAATGGGACAAACTGAGGGTGTGCTACAATAATGCATACAGGCAACTTATGCAACTACCGAGGTTCTGCAGTGCGTCCACGATGTTCACCGAGGGGAGGGTGCACTCATTCCCAGCCTTACTTCGCCACCGACTAGCCAGCTTCTGGAGCAGGATACGAACTTCAACCAATACCATTGTCGTGGCTGCATCCGATTGGCTCAGTTCCCCAATAAATGAGCGATGGATGCAGATGATGAGGCTACCTCCATGATGGACGATCCCAAAATATCTTTTTATCTTTTTATTTTTAATTCTGTCTACTTATTATTTATTTTAATTTTATACTTATTTTTTGTTATTTGTGTGATGAATTTTGTTTTCATTTTATATTTTAATTAGGTACTTACCTAATATTTTTCTTCTTTTATAATTGTTTATGTAATATGGCAGACTGGGATTGCACTACCCTCCCAGTCCTGCTGGAATAAAAACTTAAATAAATAAATAAATGTAATTATATTATATGTAGTACCCTCCACACAGCTGTCAAAAGATGACATAGGCCCTGAGGGAATTTATTTTCCTCAGTGTCTCCTGTGTGGAGTTAATGCAAAATATATTTACATATATTTTTTTAATTTATTACATTAGATACATTTATAAAACAAAAATAACAATATTTCAAAATCACTGTAAATATTCAAAATGTGTGAAAGTGTTCCTAGCTAGGCAGATTGTCCGTTCTAAGGAACCAAAATATGCATTTATTTTTATCGAGACATAATTAATTGATAAAAAAATTTCTGAAATATAAAATTATCGTGCTACAAGCATCAATTATTTTTAACAATTTAATAAAAACGCCAAAAAAAACACTTGGTATATAACGTAACGTATTTGGGGTCTCAATATAGATATATATTTTAAAAATTCATGGTCTTTTAACTCTAATTATCTTTTGATCTATTCTTAGAACAAAAAAATCAGTACGGTAAGTTTCGCAGCGTTACAACATTTATAAATATTAAAGATCAACAATTGCTCACCCTTTCACTGCCACTATCATAACGGATTTTTTTAAATGAAATTATTTTATGAAAAATTATCAAACATGATGTTCAATTTGGGAGGCGGGTATGGGTACCGCCATCCCCGTAACCATTTAGTGGATAACCAACGCTCCTGCCATAGGTCACCCCAAGTCTACGTTTGAAGACTTGGCAGGGGTGCCCGGGTTCGCGAAGTGAGGTTTGTCGAAGTTTTGACTGCGAATGCATTTTCCCACCTCCTGCATGGCAGGCCGGAACCAGAGATCTTACCTAGACCTCTCCAACTGGACTTTCTTGATCCATCGCCTTGCACCGCACTGGGAGGGATGGATGCATGCGTTCATCACTTCATGGAGACCGGATTCCTACCTACCCTTCATACTTTTCCCTTCCCAGAACTTCCTCTCCTTCCTTTCACTACAAAGAACCATAAGAGTCTCCTGTGTGGAACTAATGTAAAAACAGGTCCCTAATAATATTACTTTTTTGGAAACAGTTTCAAAAAAAATTACCTATCTATTTGCTTACCCGTTTGTTTTTTCTTATTGGTTTTAATTTCCTTTATTAACTAAACTACATTGGTTGTCGTGACTTTTCAAGGGGTTATGGGCATATCGGAACATCAGTTTGGTAAATATATTGTTTATATGTTTTATCCAGATCTGGCAGCTTACTTTAGACCTTGCCCACGTCTGAAAACTGGATGGGTGTTTAAATATATGCGGAGGTGTTTAAATCATAACTCTTGATACTAACGCGAGTCACAATGTATTTACAACAGAAACTTTATGTTACAATTATTTGTACAAGTTTAATATTATTCTTGCTTTGAGGTAAAGCAGGTAGAGAGGGCGAACACTAGGACCGGAATGGTTTTGCAAAACAAAATGCGTTGTCACGTACCTAGCTGTCGAGTGGTGACCGGTGTTACCACTGTGCAAAATCTAACAAAAATGATATTTTATGGCTGTTTGCTGCCACGCTATAGGGTCTTAAAAATATTGTTTATGTTCGTAAATGTTTTACGGATTATAGAGGTAAAATTAATACAATATAAATGAAAATAAAAATTTCTAAAAAAAATCTAATATTTCGCAAGTACCGACAAGAAACATTCTACTCTTAAAAAATTAAATATTTGCTAGCAATATGCAAACGCAAGGCGTTATTTCATGAACTTATGAGATACCTTATGATATACTAATACATTTATTCAAGCGCTTATGGAATGAGACTTGGTCAATGTGAGGGTTAAAACTTCTATTGGATCATTCTGTCGTCATCGATTATTACCCTTTAGAATAGATGCCGTAGACACAAAAAACATTAATCAATAATTCTTTAGACATGCATAAAAAATATTAGCTAGTACGTAAGTCTAGGTAACACCTATTTTTAGCACTTGTGGTATTTTCCCCCAAAGTTCAAAGGTTAGAAAACTCGTGTTAATGTGATGGTATCGCAATTTTTATTGTTCCCTTGTTTAATAGGTTATGTTTTAAGCATATTTTTGTGATTATTTTGATTCATTTTACTGTCGTGACGTAATAATTGCCTTTTGGTGTCTTCGAGATGTTATTTTACTGTTTTTTAATGAGTTTTAGAGTATCGGGTGACATTTTTTATGTTAATTATGTCACAATGTATTATGTTTTAGGTTAAAAAAAATTGATCACTCAATCGTCATCCTTGAGTCGTTAGCTAAAATAGAAAACTTTTTAATTATTCTAAACTCTCTTTGTTGCATCATTTTAATATAATGAAATTAGTTTTAAATAAATAAAAAGAAAATACTTTGCTTTAAGTGACTTTATTGTTATTTTTTTCCGTCTTCCGGTTTCGGTACCTCCGTACCATCATCAGGACTGAATATAAAAATACTAACAAATACAGGATAATACATATATATATATACAAATTGTGAAAGACATACACAGTAAATTACTCCCCCACTTCCCTCCCACAACTGACCCACTGCCCCACTCTAATTTACTGTCTCTTTCTTTCATAAATATTTCCGCACTTTCCCACTCTAATTTACTGTCTCTTTCTTTCACAAATCGGTAGACGGAAAAAAATAACAACAAAGTGACTTAAAACAAAGTATTTTCTTTTTCTTTAAAATGTCAAGTCACTATTTTATTGAAATGCCTAGATATTTTTTTAATTAAAAAAAGTGGCACTAAGTTTATTTTTTTTTTATTTAAAATGGAAAATACTTTTTATTTAAATTGTATTAAAAGTTTTTGTGGTAATTCGCAGACAATTAAGAAACATGTAATGTTTTGATGGCCGCCGTGGTCGAGGGGTAAGGCTCATGACTCTTAATCCGAAGGTCACCCTGGTGTAAGACCACCATTAAGAATTGAAATGTATCTTAAAATGGCTTTAGCCGTATTTGGTGACCAAATCTGAAGCCAAGTATTTCTCGCATTCCACTTTCCCATCTCCTTCCCCTCCCAAAAAAATGTATATAAATATTTGGGCATCATGCCAGTTTTAAGAACTGAAAAATAAGTTCTTGTATGAATTTTGAACACATAACATTTGAACCTAGATATAATGTCAATACCATTCGAGTTATAGATACCGTTTTATAAAAACATTTTTACTCGAGTGAGCTAAGAATTAGAAAATGAATGTAGTAATATTTTGGCTCTGGCAAATTAATTAAAAACTACCACACATTGAAAATACCCATAGAACATGGATAAGAAAATTATAATTTTCCCGTGACATGACATTTCTCAAAATATAAAGGACGTTTATAATTTTTTTGGAAAAAATCATCATCGTGTAAACGTTCATTTAGCAAGCTGTAAGCAATATGATATTTTAATAATTGGTCAACCCGTCGTGCAATATGAGACAAGTTAAAATTTATTTAGTACTAGCGAGTTCCCGGCATGCATTGCAATGCCATATTCAAAGAAATAAATTGTTTCTTCCTGCAAGTCCCTTCCCGTGCGTCCCCTTCCACCTTCCCCACCTTCTCTCACCCCTCTCCCGCTCCCGCGTCCCACCAATCCCCCTTCCGCGTCCATGTATTCAGTCCCAATGCATTCAGTTTTCAAACAGCTCGCGTGCCACCTATTGCAATTTTTTTACAAATTTTTGTTTTTCATATACCTATTACAAACTTTTGAATATTGTAAGAAAAATCAATCAAATTTAGTTCCTAACTTAGGTACCTATTTAAAATATACACATAATTCTTGATTCGATTCAAAGTATTAGGTGAGTACTTCAAATTGGGAGGCGGGAATGGGTACCGCCGCCCCGGGAACCTTTATTGGATAACCAACATCTATGCCGTAGGCCACCCCAAGTGGTTCGCTACGTTTGGTGATTTAGCAGGGGTGCCCAGGTTCATGGCCAGGTTTGTCTAGGTCTTGGAGGTGGATGACCAGGACATACTGAACCCCAGATTCCTACCCACCCCTTAACCCTTTTCCTTCCCAGAACTCTCCTCTCCTTCCTTTCCTTAAAAAAAACCCTCCACACAGCATCCCCAAAGATGACATAGGCCCTGAGAGAAATTATTTTCCTCAGGGCATCCTGTGTGGACCTCAAGTAAAAAAAAAAAATCATTATTTTAAAGAGAGATTAATCAAAAATTTAATTTTGATTTAAAAATCATTGTTTTGCAAAATGTCATTCTCAAATTTTGGTATTTTTGACAGTTTCGTAAGAATTTTTGTAATGATTAAAAAAACTTTCCAGATGTATATAATAATCCAGAAACCTTTGCGAATGGAAAGAAGGTATTTTGAAAGTTTCAAACATTTCCTATGCTTAATATAGTTTGGTAAGAGAGATGTTGTGTGGGTAGGATTTCGTATAATGGCGGCCGCTGGCTCTGTTCAGCGATCCGCGTGGTGATATACTTACTTCACTACACTTCTTAATCTGACTCCATTGGGTTACCAAATATACCGTGATTGAAAGAAATATTTTTTATGCTGAAGTTACGATTTATTTAAGTTTAGAAACACGACTAGTATTAAATTGGAAGATTTATAAGGAACGATACTCAAGCAAACAGCCCGCACGTCAGGTAGTCGGGAAACGAATGAATTCCCTTAACTTCGCCGAACGGAATTCGCGCAAGCGCGTCGGCTGAGTTGCCCGCGTATAAAACATAATTATATGGCTATTGAGTATCGTTCTCTACAATAGCAATACTTAAACATCTCATATACTCATATAAATAAATATACCAAGCAAGCATATTTTGATTTTCATATATACATAGATTCCTTTGCGTACTTTATCAATATTCCGAAACAAATTATAAATCACTCACTGTTATAGTAATCTCAAATCCTCTTCGTTATGGGCATTTCATGTATAACAGAAACAAGCGTAGTTATAGATGGAAGCTTGCAACTGTCGCTAAGCTACGACAAAACTGCACGGACTATTAAACCGAACATGCCCATGAAAGTTATGCGTTTGGTGTGTAGGTACAAACAAAAGCGGGGCGCGCCGCTATACAAAGATGAAGTTTGTAAAAGTATGGGCGAACGATGTTGACCTTATCTATGGTCGGGAAGATGTCACGACCAAATAGTCATTCTATCAAAAAGTATACAACGATGCCTTTTATTTTATTATTATAAAAATTTTCCATGTCGTTTATCTTAACATTCTTTGACTTTTTTTATTCACACAGCAATTTAATGTAAAATGAAAACAAAGCGAGGGAAGTGGCGTAACGCAATCAGGCTTTCGCGCATATAATGAAGTCTTAAAGCTGTTTAATTTAGTGTTTTTAATTATCAAAAAGCTGCAGAACTGGTTTCAAGTATGACTAATCCGCCAGCTCATGGGTTAATGTGAAATATTCAACCTTGGTGACTTAAATGTATTTATATTCTGTTGGTAGGTCAATAATTATTTAAAAAAAAAAAAACAGATCCACGTGAAGGATATGCTCTAACCAATTCATTGTTTTTTTAAAAGAGAGAAATTTTTTCTACACATTATATTATTATTATTCCAGATTATTATTTTATCTTGTGCGACTCGAAAATATCTGTGAAACTTAAAGGAAAGACGTACCTGACTATTGTTAGACCCGCGATAATGTATGGCTCTGAATGCTGGACTTTGTGCAACTCCTACTCTAGGCAACTCGAAACAGCAGAAATGCGAATGCTGATATGGTCGGCAGGAGTATCACTTAAAGATAGGATTAAAGTTCACACATTCATGGTAGCCTTGGTTTAACGGACATAAACAGTAAGCTGGAGGAACGACAGTTTAGATGGGCACGTAAGACGGAGACCACCAGACCACACGGTGAGGCGGGCAATGTCTATGGAGCTTCGTCGACAGCCATCTAGAGGAAGACCAAAGAACTCCTGGATGACTCAATGCTCCAAAATATTACAGAAAAACGGCTTGGATGAAAGCAATACCCAGAACCGAATAAGTTATAAGCTGAGAACGAGAAGAGCCGACCCCAACAGTCCACTTAGGCAATTAGTTGGGACGGTGCAAGGAAGAGAAATGTTCCAGAATTTATCCACTATTTAGAACCAAACGTTCCTTTTAATGGCTTTGGTCATGTTTTGAAACCAGATTAGGTGCATCGAACTCACTCACTTTCAACCATCCATTGGGTTGTACAAACCATCTTTGCATTTTTTCGGATCTCCTCATTACATTAAATTAATTTCTTTCACACGTATTGTCGTTTATGATGGTGAAATATATTTGACTAATAATAACGAATTTAAAATGCAACGTTTCTACCGGCGAGGCTACACTCGCTTGAAGTGATGAAGGTGATATCTTTACGACTCTGTTATTAGTCAGATTCGATATGCTCCAAAAATTACCTATCACAAGTCGAGAAAACGTGAAAATATTCATGCTCCAGAGTACTGAGCCAAATTTAGTACGTGCTCATACACATACAGAGTAAATCTAATTGCCAAATTATTTTGTTTATCTGAACTCTAAACATTTGGCTGTCTTGAAAATTAACTACAATGGTGACAGCAGTCTGAGGCTCCTAGGCAAAAGATGAATTTATTCAGTCACGAGATGAAAAATTTCGTTTTAATGTTTATTACCCCACAGTAGTATCAAATGCCTGGAGTAAGTGATACTATGCGGTTCTCAAATTGGAAACTCTCAAATTTTGAGGCAACAGGAAGCGGGTATATGAAGTATATGATGGAGAGAAAGGTTAGGACGTATGACGTTAACCCTTCAATCCTGGAAAGGGCATTTCTAGCCACAAACATAATATTACCATTAGAGCCACTGCAGGACAGATCTGACTGGGGCGTCCATACATTACAAAAGCTTTTTTTTCTATAATGCAAAGATAAGTGTGAAAAAGGGGAATTATTCTTCTCAGTTTGTTTCAAATATTTATACTTAATTCCATGGATAAAATACAAAAAAAAATATAAACGTGTATAATTACAAATTGGAAGGATTTTTTCGTTGACAGCTAAAACATCATTGATATTTTTTTTTTGTATGAACGGCGTAAAAAGTGAGTTGACAGTTTTCTTACTAATTCTTTATACAAATACAAACACAATATGTTTTCTAATTACCTATTCAATTCTTTCAAAATTATGATCGTTTTGAATCAAAATGATTCGGTAAGTTTTTTTTTACATTTTAGTAAGAGACATTTTTTTATTAAATACATAGATCAATGTTTATTTCAAATACAAACTAAATAGTTTTTCAAGTGTTATTTGTTTAAGCGACAACTTCAAAAATAAGAGTTATATTCTTCTCAAGTCGGTTCCTCATTGCTGAGAATCGTGACCCCTATTCCAATTTGTAGGGTGGAAAAGACACTCCGATCTGCGGACACCGATGTATCGGAAGCCAAAGATACTTGGTCACTTCAACGCATTGGTGACTTTCCTCTGCTTCTTCTGCCTTCCATTTTGCCAATGACTATGAATTTCTCTAAGTTGTAGTCGTCAGTAGTTGTAGTCCTCAGTTTAGCGAGCAACACGTCCATAATATCTTAAGATGCATTGCAGGCAGATAATTGAAAGCCTTTTGTGTAGCCTAGTTCTTATCTTAAAGAAAAATATAGCACGTTTACCCACGCATACCTCGTAAGCATTCCAAAATATTAGAGAAATTTCACCATCATTGGGACTTGTAGGTAAAAATATTTGAAATCCTGATGCGATGACTTCCATAATTTGCTCATTGTAAATCTTATGTAAAGGATACTTGTATGACTATGGCCATGGCGTTCTGTCCACTTAGCTTACGTGATATTATTAAAATCACATTCAACAATAATTAGCATCAAAATGATGAAAAGTGTTTTATGGCCGACGGGCAAGGGGCTATAAGCATTTCGTCAATGTTTAATGTATCATTGAACGGTTTGGCATTTATCTCAAAAAACACAAATCACCTTAAACGGGAAACTTTAAATTATCTCGTAAAGTTTATTGCTTCGGATAAACGCGATAAATTGGCACCCAATTACTTAAAAAATACTTTTTTACAGTTTTAACTTCACCTACTTAGATGATTGCTTAATTTGTGAACTGCAGCTTTTCACTATAAAATCATAAATAATGAGCTAGTCATTTAATGTTTTAAAAGATTTATGTAAACAAATAAAACGTGTTTAAAAAATGTTTACATCTATCTAATATATAAAATTCTCGTGTCACGGTGTTTGTTACCATACTCCTCCGAAACGGCTGGACCAATTTTGATGAAATTTTGTGTGCTTATCTGGTAGGTCTGAGAATCGACCAACATCTATTTTTCATACCCCTAAAAGTAAAGGGTGTTCCACTCCGAAGAAAATTATTTTCCCCATACATTTTGTATGGAACGAATTCTCCTATTTTGAAAGAACTGCAGCAATATTGTAAGGGGTATAATATTGAACTGTGAACCGGGGGAGGGGGGAAAGGAACTCAGGAAGGGGGGTTAGCGGGACGGGGGAAGGGGAGAAGTGGAGTGGGGAGAGGGAGAGGGAACGCGAGAGGGGAAAGGATACGCAGGGAGAAACAATTTAGATCAAGGTATGGTATACGCAGGGAGAAACAATTTAGATCAATTCAGCTAATAAGTTGACAACAGTTATTGATTCTGAGGCGGTACGAAGTTCGCCGGATCAGCTAGTATTTCTATATTATTCCACTAGTTATTGGTAGACTATTCCTACCGGTTTCAGCCTAATACGGTCATCTACAAACTTGTACCTTACTTACTTACATCTACTTACTTGTAATAGTAATATACAGGATGTTAAGGGACGTACTTGACTTACTTTAACCAGTGATTCCTGACATTATTTGTAGTAAAAAACGTGAATAAAATTTTGGTCTCCGGGGCCATTTTTTTTTACAAAAGCATAAAAAATAGTAGGTGTTGGACAGTTGGCGGTGGGTGAGGGGTTGGCCGGTCACGCGACTGAGTGCCCAGCGATGACATGTGGAAGTTTTTTTTTTATTTGATTTTGAAGAAAAAAAAAAATTCAAAAAAAGAAAAAAATTCACCGGAGACCAAAATTTCATTAACCTTTTTCTAAAACTATGTTTCTTAAACTAGGGTGTTTATTCATTTTTGGGGTATACGCCGCTTACTAAGCGGTAGTTAAAAATGAGTGCAACAACTGTCTTTATATTGAGAAAGGTAACTAGGAATAGTTATTAATAAGAGGAAGAGGAGGAATAGTTATTATAAGTGTACAAAATAGATTCTTAAGGTACCTTACCTTCCGCTCTTTTCGATCTCACGTTAGTAATGAAGACTCTGCAAAGTTCTTCAATTTGCAGACATTAACTTGCCAAAGAAATATAGCAGATTCGGTAATGTTATTTAAAATTACACATAATCTAATTGATAGTCCTGATCTTCTTCAACGTTCATATCATCCCATGTTCCAAATCGCAACAGCAGACAGTCACTTACTTTTAATCTCCCTCTTTGCAAGACCAACTCCAAACAGAACTCATTTATCTGTAGATCCACACACTCATTTAACTTAAATTATTACCACATTGACATCTTTAACTCGACTTTACATGACATAAAACGAAAACTCAGTAAGCAACATGACGCAAACTAGAAAGTTTAATCCCTATATATTCCCGTCCTTTGCCTCTTAATCCTAATTCCATGTTCCTCCTCCCCCCTCCCCTTTCATATATTGTAAAAAAAAATAATTTAATTTAAGAAAACACCCTTATAATGTCACACTTTATTGATCATTCATTGTCATCAGTGGAAAGTTCATAATTGGCATAATTAACTATCTTACTATTGTTTTATTGTGTAATATCAGATCTGCTGTCAACTTTCCCTAAAATAAATAAAAAAAAAATTATTAAATTATTAAGCATGACAGTTGTTTCGACTTTCAAAGGCATAATCTAACCGTGGAAACTGGAAGGTGCTGGAATTGAAAATGTTTGCATTAAAAAAAAACTATCGAACAAATCGTGCCTACCTCTGCCCAAAACTTATTTGTGAAAATTTTCGTGTACCACCAGTAAGTTTATTTAAACTTCTGTAGATTTAATCAGATATAAATAAAATTGGGAATAGATTTACATTTGCATTTCATTTATGTTTGATATTATATCCATGATATCTATTTAATCGGACCACGACTAGAAATAATTCAGGTGTTGAATGAGATCCAATATTCAAAACTAAACATTTTTTTATTTCTGAGAGATGGCTAGTTTTAAATATTGCTGAAACGTGCTATCATAAATAAAGTTTTGGATTAGACGTAGAAGTGTTGAGCACGACTTGTTAAGATATTATGCATGTTTAAATAGAGCTGTATACGTCTGATATCTGACATTTAACGTGCTGTAAAAATGTTGAATGGTTATATTGATGCAGTAAGGTTGTAATTCAGATTCTTAATTGTGTATCTAAATGGTATAAATATTGCTAAAGGTATCGTGGTTTGTTGTTGAACCTCTCGGCAGAAATCTCGCTTTAATATTTGTATAGCCTAAAACGAAAATTAAAACGTTTTATGGACGTGTGAAGATTTTTCAGGACATTAAAAATGGACCGCCAGGTGTGCAATCCATAAAAAACTGCAATGTATCCTTTTTTTCATTTATTTTTTTTTACATTAGGTCCACACAGGAGGCCTTGAGGGACGCCTTCAGAAATCCCTCAGGGCATATATTATCCTTAGAAATGCTTTGTGGAGGCTCTTTTTAAGTATAAGAAGGTGAGAAAGTTTTGGAAAGTGATAGGCATGAGGGTTGGATAAGAATCTGGGTGTCAATGTGTCCAGGAGTGACGGAAGTGTAAATCTATCCC
Source organism: Limnephilus marmoratus (assembly GCA_917880885.1). Classification (NCBI taxonomy): domain Eukaryota; kingdom Metazoa; phylum Arthropoda; class Insecta; order Trichoptera; family Limnephilidae; genus Limnephilus; species Limnephilus marmoratus. The sequence goes on from OU862929.1 coordinate 20,606,745, forward strand.
CCAAATGCGGTGCAAACCGAAGTACCGAGAGAGTCGTGCTGGAGAGGTGAAAAGTCTCCCTCACCTTTTCTCTCCCGCTTTGGACTGCCACGCAGTTAGTGGGCAAACGCAATCACCGTCATGACCAAGGCAAACTCCTTGAACTTAGGCACCACTGCTAAGTCAACGAAGCGAACCATTTGGAGTGGCATATAGCGGAGGTGTAGGTATAAAAAATTATTTTATATTATTCGTGAGTTGTTGCAAAATATGTTCAATGCCTCAATTACAAGTTAGGTACTTAACTAACAAGAAACCAATTTCAGTGGCCTCTATTACTAAAGCGTTGTGAAATATGACTAGATCTGGAAAATCATTTAAATAGGAAACATCAGCGTGATTGTCGACCATCATGATCTCAACTTATCTAATCTCGTCGTTCACAATTACGGGCGATTCATTATTATTGGTAAATTTAATGGTAATTGGTAAGTAACGGTAATTGGTAAATTTATGGAAATAATTTGTACATACATAGGTCAATAGTTAAATGTGTGAACGTGATAATTTTTTGTTGTAATGATTACTGGAATGAAAAATATTTTTCATATAATGAATAACTGATTACTTTGTATAAAACCACTATTTTTAAAACAATATCAACATGTTTCGACAACAATGTTGTCTTCATCAGGAAATGTTACTATAATAAAAATGTTACTATATTTTTTGCGAAGTTTGAAGAAGTAAAAAATATTTTTATTTATTTATGAATCTTGGGCAAAAATAGCGACACTACAAAGAGACAAACACGTACATCTATGGGATTTAGCCTGCGAGAGAATGAGATAGACTAATCGGTCTCCTCTTTGTGCAGTGCCTCGTAGTCTCCCCACTCCTGTCAAATTTAGTTGTCTGAATGTTTCACTTCTCCGCGTGTGAACTGCACCCTTGTTTTTGTTGTCATAATGATTACTTGAATGAAAAATAATTGTATTTATTTATTAATCTTGAGTTAGCTCATATCATCGTGAATGCTGATAAATATTCCTGTAACAGACATTGACATTTGGCAAACATATTTTTAAATATTTTATTTGAGGTACATAATTCAACCGCATTTTTTTTAATACCGCACTGCTCCCAACCGCCTGGAGCCAGTTACGCTGTGGCATTCCCAATTGGGCTATGCTGTGAGGTGAAGGTAGTGAGGAGGGGAATAAGATGGGGAAAAAGAAGGTGAAGAAGTACCCTGTTCTTCAGATCTAGTCACCAAACACGACTAGAGTCAATTGAAGCAACGTTTTAATTCTGAATAGTTGTCCTTCACCAGGGCGATTCTGAGAGTGTCTTTTACTCTTAAACGTGCCCCAAATATTATTTTTAAATGGTTTGCGCCTTACGTCTCGATGATGGAGGTGGTCAAATTTTCCCAATTAATGATTGGAGAAAATATTTATTTCTTTTTGAAGTGAAAACTTCTTAAGCAACTTTGTGATTTGGAACTCGATTAAACGAAAAAGCGACACAGGATTAAGCCTGCCCCTCTCTTGTCTACATTTCTGAAGGTGTCACTTCTACCATGTGTGAACAGCACGCATATAATTTTTTTCATCTGAATTGTCGGCTCTCTACAGAAGTCTATAATTACACCTAATGTAGATATATCTTTATACGTTTACCCATTATTTTTAACCCCCGACGCAAGGAGCGGATTAATAAGTCTCTGTCTGTCTGTGTGTGTGTGTATGGCATCGTAGCTCCTAAACTAATGGACCAATTTTGATGCGATTTTTTCTGTTTGAAAGCTGACGTGATCGAGATGGTTCTTAGCTACAATTCATGAAAATCTGTTCAGGCGTTTCAAGGTCATCAGCTCTTTTTGTGTCGGGGGTTGCTTATATAGATAGATATTAACTACGACGCCTGAAATAAAATTTTCCGCAAATATATCAACATCGTTGCCACGACAACCATCTGACGTTAGCAATAACTCACTTTTGTCAGGAAATTTTTATCAATTTGAATTTAAAGGTGCCAAATAAAGTATAATGTAAGAGACCCATTAAAAAAATTATTTGTCAATTATTCGTAACCCATATTCCTTTTCTGGTCATTCATAGCGTGCTGAAAAGAGCACGTTTGGAATTGATACTATTTTGAGCGGTAAAAATGTGTATTTCAATGCTCTATGCTCGTTATCATTGTGATCTCAATAGTATAATTTTAAAACTGCGTATCATTGTGTAAAGATATTTGCCACAACTAGTTACTTATGCCTGATATCTTGTCCATGACACTGTATAGATAAACAAAAAAAACCTCACGCAGCGTTCTGAGTGATCTGAGTCATCGTCAAACCAGGCATTATTACTTTTCGGTTTCGTAATCAAGACCTTAGTGATATTTCACAGCAAATAATAATAATAATTTGCTAACTAAACCAGGGCCAACGTTGAATTTCATCCATGCCCCCGGGCCTAAAAACGTGCCACAGAATACACACACATTTGGGCCAACCCTGTTTTTGTATGTATTGTAAATTGTAAGAAGCTGTACACCCACACATGTTTAACACTATTTATTTTTGTTTATTTCTAGATGTATTTATTTTATTTATCTTTTTATTTACGCCCTAGTGGGCTTTTACAAAGATAAGTAATAACGTAATAAGTAATACAGTTGTGTTAGGCAAGTACATAGTACACAATGTATAATGATTAAATTAAGATAAATTTAAAATTAAAGATAAAGTATGGAAAGCGAAATATATCTAAAGAAATAAAAAAAAAATGTAAATAAAAATTGTATTCTCTACGAAGTCGTGTAATAATACATTTCAGTAAAGTAATCATAAAGACTTCGTTTTATAACTAATGCGGAATTTTTAAACATTTCTACAATGTTCCCAATTTTTTTTCTAAAATATTTTATTTTTAAATGTAATGCTCTGCAACCGGGCCCGAAAAAAAGAAGATGGAGAGATACGAAATTACGAATGTAAGAGGAGAGCGCTAACATTTACAGCGATTTTTGCGAAAATTGCGAAAATGTTTAATAAAACACGACTCGTTTAAAATAGAGCAAAAATCTCGCGGAAATTATCTTAAACAGCATTTAAAGAAACACTGTGAATTTTTTCACACATATAACTTGTAAAATAACTGAAACAAACGTGTTAATAATAATTTTTGGAGCATACTTTGCGATTTTTTCTATCGAGGGAATTTAATATAATTTGCGTTTCGGCGCGGGCAAAGTCTAGATATTATCTTCAAGAATAACATATATTTTTTTAAGAGCATTAAAACTTCCGTGTTTAAGAGAAATATGTAATAATTCGGTACAAATCCGGGTTGCGGGCCCTTAAATGTAGAATATTTAATTAGGGTATTAGATACGTACCTCACTTACTTTAACAAGTGATTTTTTAACTTTTTTTTATTGAATTTAATATGTGTGGCATTTGGTTTCTTTGTTTTTTTTCTATTTCTCACTAACTGCTCGCAACCGCCCGGATCCAGTGAAACTATGGCATCCCCAGCTGGGGTATATTGTTAGGCTGAAGGTAGTGCGGAGAGGAAGGAGATGAGGAAGAGAAAGTTGGGGCAGAAACTGGCTATTCAGATTTTGTCACCAAACACGGCTAAAGCCATTTCAGGCAACGCTTGAATTCTGAATGAGTCATACACCTGTGCGATACTGGGAGTATCTTCCACTTTGGAACGTGCCGCAAATGTACTTTTTGTTATTTTTAAATTGTGAAATAATACAAATAAAATTTACTTGCGCATGCTGGGATTTGTGCCCGTGACTTCAGCAACGCTAGTCGAGAGCCTTATCCCTCGACCATGGAGGCCGTTAAAACTTAAAAACATTAAAAAAACAATAGATGTTGGACAGTTAATGTAAGGCTGGAAGTTGAGCGGTTACTTGGCTGAATGAGCCGAATTTTAAAAATGAATTTTGTAAAAAAATTATCGAAGACCAAAATTTCATAAGTAGAGCTTGGTTCAAATAAGATTCTTGTCGTAATACCATATTTAAAAAAAAACACTTGGAAATGAAATTATTATTTTCGGTTTTGTGATTATGTTCACGTTGAAAAAAATATATATGTAATTATTTTTCGAAATAATCAACGAGAAATTATTTTAAATGACTTTAATCGTTTTTTCATTATTTGTTTTTGGGGTGTTATGCCGTGTTGCGCTTCCTCCTTCTTTAGCCAACGTTTCGGACAGCGTTGCAGTGTCCACTGTCCGAAACACCTCAAAAACAAATAACCGGTTGTGAAATGGCGGCAGACCACGATGTGGCTAGGCGCATCATGATCCGTCTGCTTTTACGATCGGCCGCCGACATATACAGAGTGATTTGAATTTGCGATTATTGAAGAAGAAAAAGATATAATTAAGTATTAAAAAATGTTAATATTTTTTTTCAACGCCCAAACCTTATCTGACCTTTCTTAACAACCATATACATCATACATTACGATGATATCTCAAAAAAATCTTTGACATAATCTTGAATCATATATTTTAACACAATAAGTGAAAATTATCACAATATTGAATTTGCAAATGTCATAAAGCCCACTGTTTATATGCAACTAAATTATGTTTACGTTTTAAATTACACGTTTAAGAAAAAAAACTTTATTAACAGCATATTTAATACATTATTATACTAATGAAATAGGAGATAAGGGTTAAGTGAATATTTGTACGAAATTTTATTTTTAAAGTTATTGCTGAGTCTCAACTGTTTTCAACTGACTGGAACCAGTGGGACTATGGCATCTTACTTTTTACATTAACTCCACACAGGAGGCCCTGAGGACAATAATTTCCCTGGCGGCCTATGTCACCTTGGGGGTGCTGTGTGGAGAGTCTTTTTAAAGAAATGAACTAGTGAATCTAGGTCTTCTGTAGGAGGGAGGAAACACAGAGGCTGGCAATTCCACAGCCGAGCTGTTGAACTTAAGAACGAGTCGAAGAAACGATCCGTTCTCATTTGATATATTTGGGTTACGTTGTGAAAAGAGTGGGGATGAGAAGCAGATAGTGAATAGGGAGCTAGCTATTCAGATCTGGTCACCATGCTCAGCAATGTTTTTAATCTGAACATTGGTTAGATACGTTTTTCGATTTTCACGGCCAAAAGTATTTTTGTTATTAGTTTTGGGGGTGTTATGCCGTGTTGTGCAACCTCCTTCTTTATCACATCCGGCACCTTCCGGATCTGCTCTGATGATGAACACTGCTACACTGTCCGAAACGTTGGCTGAAGAAGGAGGTAGCTCAACACGGCATAACACCCCAAATCTAATAACAAAAATGAACATTGATTTTTCGCCAGAACGATCTTAGAGTATCAGGAATAAATGAGATCTGGAAGAGGAGCGTTGAACCTGGCTATTTAGATCTGGTCATTATAAAACCGTTTTAAGCAACTGTTCGACTCGGCACTTGGTCTTTCGCCAGGGTGATACTGACACTATCTACATCGTGCAGGCTTATCTACAGTAACGCGTACGATTATAAATTAATACGTCGTTGGAGGTTATCCACCACTTACCCGCCCTGGTATAAGTAACAGATGGTTACTTCTTCAAGGCTCTCTCGTAAGGACTCTATTTTTTTTAAAGAACGAAGCTATATTTAGTTTAGAACGAATTTAGACCTCCAATGTCCATGCATACGTTGTTAGTAAGCAGTATGCAAGTGCTTGATTATTGCAATCCTTATCCTATATTACTCTTCCTCTCCCCATTACACAATAAAACTCCTATCTCTAAGCAACTTTCTCAAAATAAACTTTTTAGATATAACTTTAATTAACTTCGTATTTTTATTTTGTACATTACATAAACATAATTGAAACTAATAACTACATGTAGGTATAATGAAACATTTTATTTTTATAATTTTGTGTTTGTACATTTGATGTTCAAATAATTTATAAAACTGGGAAGACTTCGGTGGCTGGGTCATGTGGAGAGAATGACCGAGCATCAAGCACCAAAGTCCCTGCTGAACTCAAGACCGATAGGGCGAAGGAGCTTGGGAAGACCAAGATTAAGATGGAGCGATAACGTCCTCAAAGACATATCTATCTTGGAGCTTCTAAACTGGAGAGAGCTGGCACAAAACCGAGTTGAGTGGAGGAAGACTCTTGAAGAGGCCAAGACCCACCAAGGCACCAGGGGTTGTAGAGACAATATTGATGATGATGATGATATTTATTTTATTTATTTAAAGATGCACTACCATAAAAGCTATTCGAACGTGTATGGGAGGAAAGTGTTATTTATTTAGTTTTTATGTTTTCATTTTTTTTCAGCCATTCAAGAAAGGTAATCTAACCTAATGTAACATATTTAACCATTTTTTCGTAACTTTTAATGGTTTTTTAAAGGAGGTGTTGAGTTTAGTTCGTTCTGAGTTGTCCGGTCACTATTTTTTATTAATTTTGTTTTGAATTCTTCGAAGTTATTATTAACTGATCGTATATTTTCTGGCGGTTTACTAAAGAACTTTTTTACTGGGTGGATACGCGCCATAAAATATATTTTAAATGCATTTGGGCATTTATTTCTTTTAAATTAATAATTTATGCTATGGGACCATGGGGGCGCCATCTATGGTTTTTGTATTATATTGAATTTACCTATGTGACATTGAAATTCAGTGTATTCATGCATTTTCTTACCTCTGTGGAGCAGGCAATTACTTCCGACGTGAGTGTTAGTGAAAGCCAAGAGATGTCACTCCTAGTCAAATCATAATTGAATAATTCACCCATAATTGAATTATTGTTGTACCTAAGATTTGTATTATTAATATGCAAATTTATATTCATTGTTTGAACTTCCTTCCTGTGCTAAACACATGTTGAGATGGTGCACTTACCGCATTGGCAAAAATCAATATTTTGAATGAAAACTAGTGTCGTTTTGTGCTGGAAATCGTGCAAGAGCTGCATCCTCTGAGTGAGTATTGTTTTGTTTTCACTTAGGATTTTGGAATTGCTGTGTAAACTGTTTTGTGTCACATAGGGAAGAGTTCAACTTTCCTTAATTTACATAGGGTAGTATTCAATGCAATAAACGTCATCATACATTCTTACATTTCGGCAGTGTGAATAATATGAAAACCAATACTCATGTACATACGTCGCAAGTACCTACCAGTGAAGAACCGTCATTTCCCCCTCCAGTGTCATCCAGCATCAATGGAATTGGTATTTGTGATAAGCAAGTGGAGGGGACCGCGAATGTCAATCCCTCGTGTCTGGGGCTATTTGCACGCCCCTAAACTGGGTATTTGTAGTTATAGTCGACCCAAAGTTTTTTGTTGTTAAATTGTTCTCTCTCTCTGGTTTCAATCCTGGGATTGGTTTGCAGCAATTTCCTTTAGTTTCCTCTTTTTCCTTAAATTGTTATGTCAATCAATACTTTCCTTTAATAATGATAAAACAAAAAGACCCTCGGGTCAATAGCTGTTTTTCGATTAGTTCGTAAATATTGCGAGAATAGACCTTTGTATAACAAATAAATATAATAAAATAGTAATTCTTCTGTATGGTATTCATGGGCGTACTGTACAGGGCCGGCAGATATTTAATAATACACGACTGCTAACACTGTACAAATCACAAGTGCGCCCCACGGTTGAATTTGGCAGCCACCTCTGGTCTGGAGCCCCAAAATACCTTTAAAAAAACTCTCGACTCTGTGCGGAAACGGGCGATCCGTCTGATCGATTCTCCTAATTTAACAGACGGATTGCAATCTTTAGAGCACAGACGTCGGGTGGGAATGCTATCCTTGTTCTACCGGAATTTCAATGGATGATGCTCCGAGGAACTAGCGTCATTGATGCCTTCGGCACCGGTACATTGTCGGGAAATACGCCAAACGCGTGCCCAACATATGTACAAGGTCGACATTGGTCACATGAGAACGGGTCGCTTTTTCGACTCGTTCTTGTGTTCAACAGTTCGGCTATGGAACGATTTGCCGGTCTTTGTGTTTCCTCCTTCCTACAACATTGGTCTCTAATCAATGTTCATTCCTTCGTCTCCTCAAAAAGAACCTCCACACAGCATCTCAGATGACATAGGCCCTGAGGGAAATTATTTTCATCAGGGCCTCCTGTGTGGAGTTAATGTAAAAAAAAAAATCCCGAATTGCGTGATTTTGCATGCACAATACGTTACTATATGGAAACTCCATATCGGTATGTATTGACAACAGTGCGACCTACATTCCACACCCGCCGGCGTGTCTGCCGCTGTAACCGAGTACCGACACCTAAATAAGATTGCGGCAATGCCTCTAACCTCTACGCCGCGCGCAGTCTAATGCTGCGTATACATTTGCGAACAGAAGCGAGCCGAACAACGAATTATCCTTCGATGCTTTCATATTGGGAGGCGAGTACAGGTACCGCCGCCAGGGAACCATTTATCAACATTTATTAACATTTATTTGTCGGATAACCGACACCTCTGCCTTAGGTCACCCCAAGTGGTTCACTAGGTCTTGGCAGCGTTTTCGTCTGTTCACCTGCAGCGTGGCGGGCCAGATCGAGAGAGACCGGTTGAGGGAGACCTTTTGACCTCTCCAGCCGGAGTCTCGACCATTACCTTTCAGTTGGAGAGATAAATTCATCGTCCGTAACTCCTGGCTACACTGACCCCCAGATTCCTACACAGCTACACAACTACAACACTCTCATTCCTTTTACCTTTCCAAATCTTCATCTCCTTCCTTTCCTTAAAAAGACCCTCCACACAGCATCCCTTAAGATGAGACGGAGTAAAAAAAAAACGTAATTCGTGGTTCGGCTCGGCATTTCGACTCGACAGTTCGGCTCGTGTGTATATGTAGAGGCTAGATACTATTATTATTAGCAGATATGGTCCTACCGTTGAGAGATCAACCGAAATTGATATTAGAAAACAACCGACATTGATATTAGATACAAGTGAGATAAGCCATGAACTATTAGTATGAAACTGGGCGTACAAAAGTGACGCCAACGTCATTCATGCACCCATGAAGTCGCGTGAGGTAACCGTACACATTTTTTTTACATTAGAATATTTGTAATAAAACGCTATAGGTATTTTGTTCATTTTTTAATGTTTATTTATAGGTATTGATTATTAAGGTACCTCGAGTACCTATATACAAAAGCGTCATACGGTTCTCAAGCAATAAAAAATATATACGAAAAAATTCTCGTGCATGTATTTATATATTTATAAGACTTGGAAATATTCTTAGACTAGAAAACCTAAAAAGAGTGTACTATGCAATTGTTCAATCTATATTACAATACGTTCTGATGGGCTGGGGAGGAACATATGATGTTTTCTTAAATCCTCTCAAAATAGTTCTAAGATTTATAATGTATGTTTAGGAAAGGCTATTTTTATATTCGTAAAGGTTATAACGTAAAAAATGTATACCAACTTATTGTAAAAACATGCAAATATTAAATAAATAAAATAAAAATTTGAATGTCGATTGCACACACTTGACTCGCGTGCGGGTAATATTTTTTTGTTTTTTTTTGTTTTAACTTTTAGGGTTTAAAGTATCTACCTTTATTATTATTTTATATCATGTGATTTTTCACGGGTCTGCGCCAGTATAATGTAATATTTGTGTTACATGCGACGTTTATGAGAAACACGAGAAATTACAACCACGGAGCTTTCAGCAGTGTGCCTTTGGGAGGCTTTGATTGTCTGTGATTAGTCTGCAATTAACACAGTCGTGATATGTCCTGAAGGGGTATTCTGTGCTCGTTTAAACCTTATAAGGTTTCTGAAATTGGATGTAGGTAGGTATTCAATAATTTATAATTTCGACCTTTTGTCAAGGTTTTAGATAGAATAATATATACAGGAGGTTAATGGACGTAATTGACTTATTTTAACGTGTGAAATTTTTTCAGATTAAAACGTAAAAAATCACTGGGCATTGAACGGGTAGGGTTGGGGTGAGAGGTAGGGCAGTTTTTGTTTGGTTTTGAAAAAAAATTACATCCATAAAAGCCGCCGGATTCCAAAATTTCAATTAAATTTTTACTTCAGATAATATTAGGAATCGCTGGTTAAAATCAGTCAAGTACGTTCTTTAAAACACTGTACATACATATACATATATAATCTCTAAACGAGTGATGTATAGAAAACAACGCTTATAACGGCGATAATTACATTTAAAGAGTCTGGTTGTTGTGTGACGTTTGATGAACATTACCAAAATGGCTTAAATAATATCCTATTAATATTATAAAGGCAAAACTTTGTATGGATATATGTTTGTTACTCTTTCCCGCAAAACATACTGAATGGACTTAAAAAATTATTTCACTGATAGAAAGCTACATTATTTGCGAGTAATATAGACTGTATATATTGGTAAGCTCTGGCGTTATGAATAAGCTCTGGCGTTATAAAATTATTTTTTATGCACTTGTTGTCCATGTCCAGACGGAAAGCAAACGGTTGCTTGGTAACTATTAGTAATTATTTGAGGTGCGCTGTCATTTCGTCATTTGTTTAGATTACTATGGAGATCCTTTTGATAGTTAAAATTATACTCATTTATACTAATACTAGCAGACCCGGCCACACGTTGCTGTGGCTAACGAAACACAATGCCATTACCCAACCTTTATAAAATCCACACCAACCGCTTGACAGCTGTCCGCTGCCCGCTGCCTGAATTGAATATTTGAATTTCTCGGCTTTTCTCTACTATAATAAGCATGTATTATACATATAAACCATATAAATTAATTAACTCGCCACTAATCATACAATGCTTGCAATGCAACACTGGATATTTGAAAAGGGAAAATCAAATACCCACTTATTCTAGGACATCTATTTTCCAATTTCTTCCGTAGAACGAATTTTAAAAGTGACTATAGTACGGCCCGCCAGACGTTTTAAATCGCACAAAAATATGTTTTCTTTGAATTTCTCGGCTTTTCTCTAATATAATTTACATGTATTATATATATAAACATTCCTCTTCAATCACTCTATCTATTACTGAAAACCGTATGAAAATCCGTTGCGTAGTTTAAAAGATTATCGCGCACATACGTTTTGAACGACTTCATTTTATACTATGTAATGATAATGATGAAATGATAATGATGATGTAATGATGATTTTAAATGCGAAACTGCGTGTGTTTGATTGTTACGCTTTAATAGGTGGCACGCGAGCTGTTTTAAAAATGAATGTAACTGGTATGGAGGGGTGGCGAGGGGAGGAGACGGGATGGGCGGGAGAGGGGGGGAGGGAGGGAGTGGAGTGGGGATAGAGAAGGTGGAGGAGGCGGAGTGGTAACCCCCCTAATACTATGCGAGCGAAGTCGGGGGCAAAAGCTAGTAGATAATAAATTATTGTAGAAATAATCCCCATATGTGTTAATTTAACCCATTTCGAGGCTTTCCGCTTTGAACATTCGATAATTTGATTTATAAATCTATTAAATATTTTCTTTGTCACTTGTTTATTTTCCATTACTTGACTAAAACGCCGAGTCACCAATCGTCAAAAGTTCTCCCCAAAATAATAATCCATTCGTCTTTTGGTCACTGATTATTTTTTTAAATCACAAATTGAAATTATCTGTAAATACAACTTGAGTGCCACAGGCATATTCATGAGTATAATTGATTCCGCTTATAATGATGTGTGACCTTCGGTATTTGTAGAAACGCCTAGTGTAGTCATAATATTAATTTGTAATGCGGTTAAACCTTCTGAGATTCTAATTATATCGTACACAAAAAGTGTGTTCAAAATTACATTCGATTTTAAAAATTGAATTAAGAGGGTATTACCAGAGAAAACCCGAAATATGTCATTTTTAAATCAGATTTTAGATGTATTAACTCTTTTCCACAAAATTTTTTTAAAAAGGTTGTTCTTTTATCTAGCATTCGCATGTTTTAAATTTTGAGAAAAAATGTTTGTTTTTAGTATAATAAGGTTATACCATAGGTCGTTGGCAGATTTGTTAAATTTTCAAAAAAGATTTTGTATTATACCACACCCATTTCAAAACATATAATCATGCAATAAAATAAATCAACGCATTATCTGAGTATCGCATGTTTCAGAATTTTAATTTTAGTTTAAATAAAATCATTTTAAAATATATACGTACATGTGTTTCTTGACAAAAATTGGTCCGTTTGTGTATTTATTTGCGCACTTACAAATAAATATATTTCAGATTTTTTTAACATTCTTATTTAACTTAGACATTATTGAAAAATGATAAATACTTATAAAAAAAAAAATAATTACAAAAAATACATTATTTTCACAGTTTTATCATTACGCCTTTCAGCATTTTTGGATGTAGGTATAAATTAAAGCGAATTTGGAATGAAATAAAATCGATATTGAGTTATAATTTTTAAAAGCTGGTACCGAGAATAATTAATCTTTCTCATTGTAACCGCCCTGCATGAATGTAAGAACAACTTTCGACGAAATGTGGATTTTTGGCCGCTGGCTGGTTAAACGCTCTTAAGTATATTTTTTATTTGCGCCTTTTTACAAATTTTCATCCTTCGGTTATTGGACTTTTTATAGGACAGACAGAGCGGACAATCTCCAAAAGGATATCAGGACACTTTCGTGCTTATAAATTCGGCCACCCTGACAAATCGGCAATCGCCGAGCACTTAATCGAAACCGGCCATTACTTTGGATTTGTTCCTGAAGTCCTGGGAAGACCCAAAACCCATAGAGCATGCCTGATTACGGAGGCAATTGAAATCCATAAAAACCCAATTAATATTAATAGAGACGACGGATCTAAGCTCAATAGTTTTTGCTAACCGGTAATTGACGGCTACACCCAAGCTAAACGCAAGAAACCATTGTGAAGTATTCTATAATACCAGCTGATAGTGGAGTGGAGCTGGCGACACGGTATCGCTTATAAGTACAAAGCACACATTTCACCACTAATAATTACACATCTGCCCTGATGGTGAACACTGTAACGCTGTCCGAAAAGTTTGGCTAAAGGAGGAGGCAGCGTAACACGGCATAACACCCCAAAAATAAATAACAAAAAAATCCTTTTTTCTCGGTTATCCGCAATCCTGACTTGTTCGGATAAACGAAACCTAACTGAATTTTCATTGAAGTCATGACTTTTTTAGCACCGCTGTGAATTGAAACTCGATGAAACGAAAAATATCGACACTAAAAAGAGACAAATACATTAATCTAAAAGATTAAGCCTGCGAGAGAATTTTATTTTCAAACCTACTACGTGTTTTGTCGTGACCTATTTTTGGGGTATTTTGCCGTGTTGCGCTACCTCCTTCTTCTTTAGCCGAAATTTTAGTATTATAGCATTGCAGTGTCGTTAAAACGTTGGCTAAAAAGTGAGGTGGTGCAAAACGGCATAATACACCAAAAATAAATCACGATAATTCTTTTGACCTTAAAAATCTCAAATCATGTTCTTATTACACGTGTTATTTTTAAATATTCTTTGCTCAATTTCAAAGCTCATGACATAAATGACTTTGCGAACTGACAATAATTGAGTTTGTACCTCTGCCATAGTTCACCCCAAGTGGTTCGCTGCTTTTGGTGACTTAGCAGGGGTGCCCGGGTTCATGGGGTGAGGTTTGTCCGGGTCTTGGCGGCAGATGCGACCAGTTCGACCACCAGCTACATGGCAGGCCGAATCGAGAGAGAATGGTTGAGGGAGTCCCTTTGACTTCCCCAGCCGTACTCGGAATGTCACCTTGCTGCGCACTGCGCATTCTTCCGTCACTCCTGGACACATTGACCCCCAGATTCCTACCCACCCCTTATCCCCTTTTCCTTCCCAGAACTTTCTCTCCTTCCTTTCCTAAAACAACCCTCCACACAGCATCCCCAAAGATGTCATTGGTCTTGAGGGGAAATATTTTTCTCAGAGCTTCCTATGTGGAGCTAATGTAAAAAAAATATGTATCTCTGGAAATTCTAGCATAAATATTTTAATCCTCCAGCAGACAGTTTACATTATTTTAAAAAGGTACTGAAGTAATTGTGACAGTATATTTTACTCTAAATTCAATCTTAAAATAATCCACCTAGTACACCTACACAATATTATCAGGAAAGTAAAGTGGCCTATCTATTATCAATGTATATGTTACCGTAAAAGCCCGAATATTGGTAAATCCTAAGATTTTCCGGTAAATCCTAAGATTTACCAACTCTTAATGGTAAAAGTCCGAACCGTTCTATAATCATCGTTCACCAACCTAACCTAACCTAACATGTTGTTATGAAATATTTAATTACATTTCATCACAATTAAGTCTAGTCACGTACCTCTTATTTTTTCAATATTTGTTTGGTTTAAAACGCCAGTTGATTTTTCTTTAAATATAGAACTTTGGGCCATTCAATTATTTTTGAAATCAGAGGTTATAAAAAGCCATTTTTTCCTTAGAGCTGGGCACTTTATTTGGGAAGCAGTCTAGAGAGGTGGACTCCTTTTTGAAAGGATCACTGTATATTTTCCGAGTTTATTTATAATGCAGTTTCATTAAAACATATTGATAATTGTTGAAAACTTACGGAAGTAAAATTATATCCCGTGTGTTCCGATACATACAAGTTTAAATGGCGTGAAACTGAAACATTCTATAAAGCATTTAACTGACCGGGATTCAACAGTATATTCCTGCAGTGGAAGGAATTTAAATAAAAATATTATTTTACAAACTCGGAAAGCTCTTCGTTGTATCCGTCTATCGGACATATTTGGAGAAAAATTAAAATAAACTTGAAGATCCATCAATTATATGCATGGAAAGCAGCTAATTTGACCATGGCATTGGTCTTGATCTGGTACTGGCTCAATCTTTAAAGACGAATGAAGTACAGCAGCAAAGCAGAGAGCATCATTCAACATTCCTGGTTGCTATCGGACTTAAGTATAAATTTAGCTAGAATAGATTTTTGGTTGATCCTAGGGTGAGTGTACATATTTATAATTTTTAATTGTTCTTGATTAACTGGATTTTATTTGTTATATTTTAAATATAAAATCAACTCTGTTATATGAAAACTGTCTTTCTTTTCATTACTAAAAGTCTTAATTGATCATAAAGTATTTAATCCCCAAGGCCCTGACAGAGAATTATGCTTTACCGTCTGTTAGCCTGGTTTAACAACCAGTGGCGCCCTTAAATAAAGCTAGCAGATACAAACATACATTACTCACATACCTTTCAATCTCAAATTTAACCCGAATCTATTCCCACAATTACACTTAACATTTGACACACTCCTCACTAAGTAACAATGTACTAAATTCTAATGGTAAAAGCCCGAAAAAATCGTTTCTTATTTAAATATTATGAACCATTTTTTCGGGCTTTTACCATTAGAATTTAGTACATGTTAGGATAGTTTAGGTTAGGTTAGGTTAGGTTGGTGAACGATGATTATAGAACGGTTCGGACTTTTACCATTAAGAGTTGGTAAATCTTAGGATTTACCGGAAAATCTTAGGATTTACCGTAGTTCGGGCTTTTACAGTAACATATATATTCTACTTTCTTCTCAAACCGAGTTTAAGAAAGTAATCAGAACTCTATCCGAAAGTACTAGGCCAGAAAATACAGTTTTAAATTAAAATGTTGATTAATAAGATCGGTCTCGCCACCTGGGATAATGTCCGGTGGTCAAATGTCAAACGAACATAACTTGTATTCATAGATATATTATTTATGATACAATCAACGCAAACTTTTGCATTTGCCGTGTTTAATATTTTAATATTGTGTTTGGTTATAAAGATGTAGAGGTTTTCTTTTATACGTCCAAATGTACTCTTTTAATTTCAAGCTATTTGGTTCGCAAAAAAGTGAGTAGAGTAGATTTGGGTGAAAAATACTCGGCGTTGCCGAAATAAAACAAGTAAATAAATAATTTTTATTTTTATTTATTTATTGAAAAAAAAATAAGAAGTACATGAGAAACATAAGCTGCATATCTCACTAGGGCATTCCTGTATCGAGATATGCAGTTTTACATTGTAATTTAAACTAAAAACATACATATGAACTAAATAAAAATATAATTATAAACCTATAAAAAAAATATAACAATAAGCAAATTAAAGATAACATAACAATAAGCAAATTAGATACTATAACAATAAGCAAATTAAAAAGTACATAATAATATATAAGTTAAGTTATTAAATTTGGATTGTATGAAATATAGCTGAATTCCAGAATGATTTATGATACAAGCGACAACATGGGTAATCCAAAACCATCACTCTCAGTTATTATACATATTTTGACCATTTTCTTGAATAAATGTAATGTACCAATAGTTTTTATTTTTTCATTGAGCATATTATAAAGCAACGGAGCTTTATATGAAAAACTTCTTTGTCCAAAGGATGTTTTGGTATGTACCGGCTGATACATTAAAGAAAAGCCCAATCTAGTGATGCGCACTTGTTGAGATCTTTTCGCAGTGATAATGTTGTTGAAAAATTTACACAGAGCCTGTATTATGTACAACTGCCTTATTGTCATAATTTTGCTTTCGCTATATAGTAGCTGTGATGAATACATAAAACTTTTCTTGAACATTATTTTTAAAATTAATTTTTGTGCAATATTTAAAGGCTCTAGAGTAGTCTTATGGCAAGAACCCCAACAAATAACGTTATATGAAAGCATTGATTGAACAAGAGCATAGTTGTTACGTAACAGAATCGGCTCCCGAGCGGAAGGTTAAGTGAATCGTCCCCACTACACGTGCCGACCGTTTCCTCTCCCCGCACCGCGCGACCACCCCGCGTCAGGCGCGAAGCGCCGGGCGGCCCGCCGGCCGCCATTCCTTCGCTAGCTCTCGGCCAAGCAACTGGCTACGCGCGATTTGCGCTGTTTGTGCTCTACGATATTAACTCCGCGATGTATTGTTTGCAATTGTGTTGTGAACGGAATCCAGAAAAGATGGCAGACCACGCATCTAGCTATGTGAGTACCAACTCGCTTCCTCCCCCCCACCGTGTGCTTTGAACCGTTTGTAACTTCATTTAAACGCATAGAGAGAGGGAGAAATCCTCGTTAGGTCAGTAGGGTAGTTTAACTTGTGTTTTGTGCCGACACTGGCCGTATGTGTATCACCCTGTTCTGTTTATTGAATAAACCCTTTAAATGCAAATACTGTGTACTGATTGAAGAGGGAGTCCCGGGGATTTTGAGGAGAGGAGGGGAAGGAAGAATTGACCAAGCGAACCACTGGCACTCGCCCTGTTTTTAGGAGGAATCATGTTCGAGCCGGTTTGAGCTAACCGACGGCTGTTATTGTGTATGTTTTACAGGAATAGGGCTTGGGGTAGGCCGCAGCAGCGCGCCCCCAGCACTGGCGTTCCCAACTTAGGGGCAATTTTTTTTTCCTCCCTCTTCACAGTCGCTCGCCTCGTTCTTCAATCAGCCATTGTTTAAACTGTATAATCTATAATGTTTTGTCTTGTTTTTTTTCCCAATTTGTCTAGCATTACCATCAAAAAACATCGACGCGAGTGTAACTTCGAATTGCAAATTTAAACTATCGCGGGCACATTCCTTCATTTTCGAGTCGTCACTCGACAAAACATTATCACCGGTATTCCTACGTAAAGTGCTCAACCAAGAAAGTTGCCGTCGTGAATAATATAGTGTTTACAAGTGTCGACCGACTAAATTTGCTAGTTTCAAATACAAGATTAATAGTGGAAATGTACACAAATATTTAAAACAAAAGTTATTCAACAATTAAAATCCTGTATATGATAAACCAATTACCCGCTTCGTTTCCCGAAAGTTAATTAACCAGTTTTCATTAATAAACTTATTCCGCAGTGTGCTGGTCTGTATTTGATATCGACATATACTGCGAATAGGGGTCTATTTCGCAAAATACTGGCCTGTATATATAACGGCATATTTTGCAGCTTAAGGGAAACAAGTGGATTAAATTCTTTCTACCTTTTGACAATTGAGCATTTTTCTAATTTTGCCGCCTGTTTCATCATTTAGCTTTTTTTTCTTTCGTAAGAAACAGACGACATAATTTGAAAGACGTTCGGTTCGCGTTGACGTCGTTTCCTCGAGTCAGGCATTACATTACGTATGCACATCTGCATATAACTTGTTATGACAAGAGGAAGTCGGCGGATAAATACCAGTAATGGTGTATGCTCAAATCAGGCTGCAGTATAGCCACGTTAAATAAAGAACAATTCCCCAAGACATTGTTGAATTTTCAAACATACTTCCACGAAAACTTGTATAAAAGAAAAAATATTTCCTTTCCTTTCTAAAGAACCCCCCCCTTTGGAAGGCTAATCGAAATATTCCAAAAAACATGTTCATTTAAGGCGAACCTCGTTTCCGTTTTTTTATTTTTTCTTTTCCGGACTTTTGCTTATTTGCAAACCTTTTTCAAAAACATCGGGATTTTTTCTCAAAATCACGTTTTTTGAGGGAAACCGCTGCCCAATTTTCTCTCGTTCCGGACTTAGAAAAATTTTCAACAAATTTTCAAAACATCAGGATTTTTTTCTCAAAATCACGTTTTTCGAGGGGAACCGCTGCCCAATTTTTTTTCTCGTCTATGGACTTTGAAAATTTTCAACAAATTTTCAAAACATCTGGATTCTTTCTCAAAATCACGTTTTTCGAGGGGAACCGCTGCCCAATTTTTTTTCTCGTCTATGGACTTTGAAAATTTTCAACAAATTTTCAAAACATCAGGATTTTTTCTCAAAATCACGTTTTTGTAAGGGAAACCGCTGCCCAATTTTTTTTCTCGTCTATGGACTTTGAAAATTTTCAACAAATTTTCAAAACATCTGGATTTTTTCCCAAAATCACGTTTTTTGAGGGGAACCGCTGCCCAAATTTTCAAATAAACCAAACACTTATAAAAAACGCGTTTTTTTTTCAAAAACTTTTTGTAAAAATACGTCCCCAGTGGTCAATCTCTGCCCAATTTCTTTCCAATTGCGAGTCTAGTTCTCACTTTTTCCAACATAAGGTCACTCTGATACGACCTTATACACCATGGAAGTTCCTCAAGTCACGCTGGGTATAATCCCACACATTTTTACTTCAAAAAAGGAGGAACTACTACAGGCCCTGAGAAATAGAAAGATTTCTCCTAGGAATAATTCCAAAATGCCTTACTGTGACGGAATCAGTAAATTCCATCACATCAAGTTCTCAGGCGTTATCAAATTGGCAAAACTCTTGTCATAAGTGACGTGAGTTACTTGTAAATATTAAATGTAAATAATCACCCACATGGGCATTCGTAAGGAAATCCTTACACCCGAAGGCACATTAATGTCAACGGTAGCCTAACTCCTGTACATTTTTTTTTTGTGCATAATTTTATATGTTCTTTTACATCCTGCGCGCCTTGCCTGCTGTACCACAAGAGCACCTCTTGGGGCACTGTTTTCATGCTTGTATGCATCCTCTTCCTGAAATTGATCACTTCGGGAAAGGGACTCCTTTTTCCTCCTACCATCAACGGTTCCAGAAAACTCTTGCTCCGAGACGTCGTTTTTCCTTTCACAATTCTTGCAGCATCCGCGCGTTTTTTTTTTCTCACCTCATCGCCTCATCCTGTCATATCACCCCTTTTTTTAATTTTTTGTTTTGTGTCGGGTTTTGTCGTACCAGTACGTCCCTACCCTAATGTTGTAAATATAAAATCATAAGCACAAGTCTGTATAATAACCATTGGTTTCAGACCTTTGCCGCGGGCTCGCTACTATGGTCACAGCACCATATTGTAAGAATGTCGCGACGATTTCTGTTATAATAGGAAATCCTCCCGTTTTTTTTTTTTTTTTTTTTTTTTCTTTCTTTCTTTCTTTTCCCTCTTCACCCCATCCTACACATTCATAGTAATGTTGTATATTGGGAATCGTCTCGAATACACCCAATGTACTCACCTATCAGGTCACATTCGCTGGATTCGAGACAATTCAAGAGCAACCTTGTTGCTATTTGTGGTTTTTTCTTCTTTTTCCAAAAAATTAGAATGGCGCTCAACCCAATTGCTCTTATTTTTCTAGAATCATATTTTGTCGGTTTCGGAAAATTTTTTTTTTTTTGTTGTTATAAAAGTGACAATATGTTTTGTCCCTTCATTAACTTTGTTCCTTGTACATATACAACTTCATTATGAGGTACATATTTTATCATGACATCAGTTTCTTTTGTCCTTTATTGTACCATTATTCTAGTTTGAAGTTTAAAATCTTGGCCAGATCTTCAATAAAATTTGTGTTTATCGCCTTTTGGCAAGTCTTGTAACGTATGCTAATATGAAATTATTAAGCTACAGCAGTGCCGTATTAATTACATCATTGCAAAAACCGCCGTCTGTATTGAATGGGGACCCACTTTTTCGAACGTAAGTGGGCTACTGTCTTTCAATACTGGGCAAATTTGTTGTAAATCGTTCATTCCACCCGCCGTCTGTGTTGAATGGGGACCCACTTTTTCGAACGTAAGTGGGCTACTGTCTTTCAATACTGGGCAAATTTGTTGTAAATCGTTCATTCCACCCGCCGTCTGTGTTGAATGGGGACCCACATTTTCGAACGTAATTGGGCTACTGTCTTTCAATACTGGGCAAATTTGTTGTAAATCGTTCATTCCTGTCACGTGAGACGTGAAAACGTGACAATATCTACCATCATAGGAGAGATCCTCAAAACATCCGCCATGATACGAGAAGTTCGTTATAATTACTTTATACTCTTAACTAAATGTTATTGAGTTGGTCGTGTGTCTTTTGGCGTGAGAACCGCTTAATCCGCCGTCTGTATTGAATGGGGACCCACTTTTTCGAACGTAATTGGGCTACTGTCTTTCAATACTGGGCAAATTTGTTGTAAATCGTTCATTCAACCCGCCGTCTGTATTGAATGGGGACCCACATTTTCGAACGTAATTGGGCTACTGTCTTTCAATACTGGGCAAATTTGTTGTAAATCGTTCATTCAACCCGCCGTCTGTATTGAATGGGGACCCACATTTTCGAACGTAATTGGGCTACTGTCTTTCAATACTGGGCAAATTTGTTGTAAATCGTTCATTCCTGTCACGTGAGACGTGAAAACGTGACAATATCTACCATCATAGGAGAGATCCTCAAAACATCCGCCATGATACGAGAAGTTCGTTATAATTACTTTATACTCATAACTAAATGTTACTAAGTTGGTCGTGTGTCCTTTGGCATGAGAACCGCTTAATCCGCCGTCTGTATTGAATGGGGACCCACTTTTTCGAACGTAATTGGGCTACTGTCTTTCAATACTGGGCAAATTTGTTGTAAATCGTTCATTCAACCCGCCGTCTGTATTGAATGGGGACCCACATTTTCGAACGTAATTGGGCTACTGTCTTTCAATACTGGGCAAAATTTGTTGTAAATCGTTCATTCCTGTACATGAGACGTGAAGACGTTACAATACTCACCATGAATCGTGCGAACGAAATAATATCTACCCCATGTTTGTGTGACCTACCAAGCGTAGATCACACGCCTTTTATTTTCTGTTATCAGAAAATTATTGCTTTTGCAGCAGAGTACTCATTAACATGCCCGTGGACTTCCTGTCACAAGAACCCAGGAACTATCCACTATCTCAAAAGGACTAATCATACGCTTCACTCATGATTATGGGGCATCGTGTCGTAGGAGTTAAGTTGATGGACACAAAAACACCTAACTCGTTGTCTGGGGGACGAACAAGAAAACCCCCAGGTTTGTGAGATTTGAGCAAGGGTCTGTCATTTCTCGCAAACAAGTAGGAGAATAAAACGACCTTCTAATCTTCTGCCCAATACACGTAGTGGATTAGACTCTTTTTGTCAGTGTATCCCTTTTGTCCCACTCTACCAAATTGTATTGTAATGTGCCAGGAAAGTTGCTGTAGACCTTGTTTCACCTTTCACTCAGAGGTCGAATTTCGGAAATAGCCGAGTCCTCAGCAGTTTTCTTCGTTCAAATGTTCCCAATTGTCACTCTTTCCTTTCCTCGAAATTATCCGTGAATGGGGATATATGCGTTACGCACTTGGCGTTTCGTTTGTCAAATGGGACAACCTTCATTCACGGATCTTTTCAACTTCCTACTCCTTTCCCACTTTTCATAACTTATTTGTACTCAATGTTTTGTTCTTCGAAAGTAGAAAAAATGCTACCGTATAGACGTGAGCATAGGTCATGGAAGACCAACTTCTTTCGAAAAGGGGCATTTTGTCATACGTACAAACCCTTACCTACGTGTTCTTGGAAATGTATTTAGTTTAAAAAAAAACTAAATGGGTTAAACAGAACCTTCCTTGAACACGTACCTTTGTAATATGTATAAGTCTGTAGTTGCATTTAGTTAACTCTCTCTCCGTCTCTCTCTCTCTCTCTACGCGTCAAACAAATCCAATTTTTCTCAACATGCACACCTTGTTTCTCTCCAAACCTTTTCATCATTGGTCTACCAGGCAGGTAAACTTCAAGAATTTTGCTCTAATAATAATCTTTTCGCCGGATTAATAAGAAGACCAGCAGCTCTTCACCCTATCTACACCTGCGCCTCTCTTCATGCTGCCTTCACTACCGTCACGGAGGTCCCATGCCTTCAAACCCTACGTACCAAAAGCACCCGACCACACCTAACATAACCTAGTGTGAGTCGTGCGTGTAGTTGCGAATCGTATCATCACAAAACCATCACTCAAACAAACCCGAGCACGTCAGCTCTAAGTTGGTTCATGTTCCTGTTGCCATTGTACAAATGTTCCTGCGGCACCTTGCAAATGTTCCTGTTGCCATTGTACAAATGTTCCTGCGGCATCTCGCAAATGTTCCTGTTGCCATTGTACAAATGTTCCTGCGGCACCTTGCAAATGTTCCTGTTGCCATTGTACAAATGTTCCTGCGGCATCTCGCAAATGTTCCTGTTGCCATTGTACAAATGTTCCTGCGGCATCTCGCAAATGTTCCTGTTGCCATTGTACAAATGTTCCTGCTGCATCTTGCAAATGTTCCAGCTGCACCTTGCAAATTGCTCTGTTGCCATCATGCCAATGCTCCTGTGCCCTTGCGCAAATAACAATACCAACGATTGTTCACACAACAATCCCACTGTATACAAACCAGTGTACCAACCACCATCACAACAACGGCTGTCATGCACACAAACCACCTCCTCTATAAAGGACCAACCACCAATTACAATTCCACTCTCCAGTACCTCAATGACGTCATACTGGCCCACCCACAGGATCCGGAAGCAGCTACCTTTTTGACCTCTGTGACAGGTAGAACCCTCTCCACCACCAAGAAGCCTCATCCTGCGTTCTCTTCTTCGTGTTTTCTTTAAGGCCCTAGTGTTCCTTGAGTGTAATCTCAAACGGGCCAGGTTACTGTGACAAAGTAACCGTGTAACTTCAGTGCAACGTCCCAACACCCCAAACATCCTACGCAAACCACGCTACGCAAACATAGCTCACAGACCAATGATACAATTAGAGTCATTTTTTTCTATCACTGCATAACCCTTGTACCTTTCTCCAACAGGTCCTTGTTTATATTTATGTATGTCACTGCTCCTTCTTGTTCATTCATGTATAATTCCTTGTTCACCATGTTTTTTTCTCTTTTGTTTTTGTTTCTACTATTTTGTAGCTAGCAACCTTTTTTTCTCTCTCTCTCCTTTTTTCTCTTAAATTTTTTTTTTTTGTTTTGTTTTGGCACAAGTGCTAGAAGGGTAAGAGGATTTCTTAGCCCTACTGCTCCATTACCACGTCGCTTTTTTTGCGGCGAGGGGGGAAGTGTTACGTAACAGAATCGGCTCCCGAGCGGAAGGTTAAGTGAATCGTCCCCACTACACGTGCCGACCGTTTCCTCTCCCCGCACCGCGCGACCACCCCGCGTCAGGCGCGAAGCGCCGGGCGGCCCGCCGGCCGCCATTCCTTCGCTAGCTCTCGGCCAAGCAACTGGCTACGCGCGATTTGCGCTGTTTGTGCTCTACGATATTAACTCCGCGATGTATTGTTTGCAATTGTGTTGTGAACGGAATCCAGAAAAGATGGCAGACCACGCATCTAGCTATGTGAGTACCAACTCGCTTCCTCCCCCCCACCGTGTGCTTTGAACCGTTTGTAACTTCATTTAAACGCATAGAGAGAGGGAGAAATCCTCGTTAGGTCAGTAGGGTAGTTTAACTTGTGTTTTGTGCCGACACTGGCCGTATGTGTATCACCCTGTTCTGTTTATTGAATAAACCCTTTAAATGCAAATACTGTGTACTGATTGAAGAGGGAGTCCCGGGGATTTTGAGGAGAGGAGGGGAAGGAAGAATTGACCAAGCGAACCACTGGCACTCGCCCTGTTTTTAGGAGGAATCATGTTCGAGCCGGTTTGAGCTAACCGACGGCTGTTATTGTGTATGTTTTACAGGAATAGGGCTTGGGGTAGGCCGCAGCAGCGCGCCCCCAGCATAGTATACAGTTCTTAGTGTAATTTTGTCCAATATATTTCTTAGAGTCTTGAAGATATAGGCTAGCTTTCTTATTTTTTTTGTTAATATAGTAATATGATTGTTCCATTTTAAATTTTTATCAATAATTAAGCCAAGATATTTGATATTGTCTACTCTTTCCAAAGATTGACAATTACACTCCTGTAGTTATTCCTGTAATTATTCACAATATTTAGTTTTTCCTGTAATTATTCACAATATTTAGTTTTTCCTGTAATTATTCACAATATTTAGTTTTTCGCAGCATCTTTCGGCTTTTAAAAATATGCACGGGACGTATTTGACTTACTTTGTTGATCAGTGATTCCTGGCGTTATTTGATGTAAAAAATTGTTCTGCCTCAACTTTTTCAATGGCTTTAAAATTTATTTTTTTTCATCGTTCCATTGTTGGTCACTCAGCCGAGTAACCACTCAATCCCTCGCCCTGCCCCTAGCTGTCCAATACCTACTGATTTTCTATATTTTTAGACGAAAAAAAATCTAAAATGTCACTGAAGACCAAAATTTTATGCTCCAATAAATGTCGGGAATAGGCCACTTGCATGGATTTCATAACGACTTGGAAAAAATCATGTGGATAGATCTTTTTACTAAGATTAAGAAAATGTTAGTAAAATTGTTTAGAAATGTACAGTTTTTGTTATTTTTAAATAAATAAATCCATTATTTAGGCTCGTGACGTCACTACATGAAAATGTCCCGTCTCCGAAAATGTTCCTATTATTTTTTTTAAATTCCACACTGATTTATTTTTTTATATGGCATCACTTTGATTTCAGGCGAATTTTTTAATTCGTTCACTAGTTTTATTGTTTGTTCTCTGCGAACTTATCATTTGGTTTCACTTTTTGACAGATGCTCTGAAGAGAACCCCGTACTTTTAATGATCTACGGGGTTCTCTTCAGAACGTGCAGATGATGTCGGTACGTGTTTTAGAGGTATAATGATTATGGTGCTGATTTTAACCAAATTAAATTTTATAATATTCTTATAATTATTATAATTTACAAGTACAAGTATATTACATTGAATTTAGTAATATAGACGCTGTTCATTATAATGATTTATGGTCAATAAGATGGATCAAGGAAAAAAAATATTTATGAGATGTAATATTTTTGGTATGCCTCGTTATTCTCGTGTGCCATTCGCGTGGAAAACGTTATTTTTTTTTTAAATGATTTTCGGCTATGTAATTTTCGTTTTTTCACACCTATAAAATTATGTCCCGTCTTTCCGGTTTATAAAAAATGGTCTGATTTATCGGATTGAAATTTTCAAAAAATCCCCAGGGTTTCAAAAATACGATTAAAAAAAAATAAAAATACAGAATGTCTTAGAATATTTGCGTAAACCGGAAAAAAATTTAAAAAAATTTGGTGCAAGTGGCCTATTACTGGTTACAGTAAGTAAAGCACCCGGTGACTATATACGGTGGCTCAGCATAGCGTAAATTCAGAAAGGCATTTTTTTTTATCTTTTACTACATATAGTTAAATCCCTTAAACCACTCGGAATTAATTGTGCTTGCCTCCTTGTAACTTTCACCAACTTACACTTATTGTATCTTGATTTCCGGCTAAGCACTTGCATACTGCTTACTAACAACGTATGCAGGGACACTGGAGGTCTAAATTCGTTCAAAATTAAATGTAGATTCATTCATTCAAAAAAATGAAGGAGTAATCATCTGTTACTTACACTAGGGCGGGTAAGTGGTGGATAACCTCCAATAACCAGAATGGAAGATACTCTTAGTATCGCCCTGGTGTAAGACCACCATTCAGAATTGAAACGTTGCTTGAAATGGCATTAGCCGTGTTTGGTGACCAGATCTGAATAGCCAGGTACTTCCCCACCTCCCCCTTCCCCATCTCCTTCCCTTTCCCATTACCCTCAGCCTCACAACATACCCCAATCGGGGATTCCATAGTCCCACTTGCTCCATACGGGAGCAATTGGGACTCTTGTGCGGCATTCATGTAAAAAAAAAACAACCACTCGGACCCATAAGCTTGTTTTCACTAATATAACATAACCAGACATATTTATGAAGCATGAGGCATACTTGAATTATTAAAGAGATCACTGCTTGAACTATCAAAAAAATCTATATTATAATTAAACAATGAAGTATAAAATTGTAATTTTTTTTTTACATGTTCTCCACACAGAAGGCCCTGAGGAAAATAATAATAACATCATCTTTGGGGATGCTGTGTGGAGGGTTTTTTTAAGGAAAGGAAGGAGAGGAGAGTTATGGGAAGGAAAAGGGTTTAAGGGGTCGGTAGGAATCTGGGGTCCAGTGTGTCCTGGTCATCCACCTCCAAGACCTAGACAAACCTCACCCCATGAACCCGGGCACCCCTGCTAAATCACCAAACGTAGCGAACCACTTGGGTTGACCTATGGCAGAGGTGTTTGTTATCCAATAAAGGTTCCCGGGGCGGCGGTTCCCATTTCCGCCTCTCAAATCTAATATTGCGATTATTAAAGAAATTAATTCAATATATACATACCTCATTAACGGATTCTGATTACTTTTTCATCACATTTTTCACACAATACTGTGGGGGCGCGAGCTAAAATGTTTTCACGTTAAAATAACACATCCTTTAAAATTTCTTATGTAATCATTTATCATAATATCAAAAATTCTATCGTAATTGATTTATGCTTGTAAAGTAAGTAAAATTACAACCTATTTATTGTAAGGTCATTTTTCGTACCAACATGATATCTATAATTAATTTAGTTCGATTTAAATTAAATTACATTGCATTTTAATGGTTCATGTTCTCTATTCTCGTCGAATCAAAACATTGATCAATCGTGTTGTATAGATTGGTTCAGGCATTTCTGTGATTACTTCGTATACCTTCCAAATGTTATAAATATTTAAATATATATAAGTACAATGCCGAGCCTGTCTGGCATTCAAACCAATTTCCAACATATATTATTACCTCTACTCTATTTATATAAAGTAATTTAATGATATTTTAGTTCAAGTGCGGATTACACTTACAGCTTCCATTTGTATAAAAAAGAGTAGCTGTGGCGGACACCGGTCAGACACGCTGATTTGTTTTGTAAACAAATCTAAAGTTTTTCGAGGCTAAAGAAATTTAGCAAATTTGACCTTCAAAATAAGAGGAGGATTGCTGTCTACATTAGATTTGGTGAAATCAAAAAAAAAAAATATATTTTTACTTAATTAGTAAAACTTCTAATTGTAATATTTATTCACTGGAGATAATATCGAGACTCTTAATGGAAAATTTCAAACCGAAAAAGATAGGTCACATCTAGGAATTGAACCCAAGATATTATTATATTTTTTTTAATCCTTTATTTTTCTCAATTTTACATTTTATATATGCATATTATGAAAATCATAAAAGTAATGGGACCCACTAAGGCGCAGCCTGTGCGTGGGTAATATAGTTAAATATATTTTGTTGTACCTAGGAAAAACTAAACAGTGTGCATATTAAGCAAAAAAAATATTAAAATTTGTCTAAATAGTTTGTACAAAAAGTGTATCCAATAGTGTACAGTGTAATAATAAGTTTATGGTGTAATAATAAGTGTAAAGTTAGTGTGAAATAGAAAATATTAGTTCTCTAATAGTGCAAAATTATTTTGTGGTAACATTTTAAATTCAAATTAATAAATAACGTTGTATTAACCACTTAATTATTTACAAAAACCGACATGTTTCGTCAGCAAAGCTGACTTCCTCAGGATTTTGACAGAACTAATTTTAAAAATAGACATACATAGGTAAATAGACATACATTCATACCTATGTATGTCTATTTTTAAAATTAGTTCTGTCGAAACCCTGAGGAAGTCAGCTTTGCTGATGAAACATGTCGGTTTTTGTAAATAATTAAGTGGTTAATACAACGTTATTTATTAATTTGAAGAAAATATTAGACTTTTCATGGCGCCCAGGTAACTTTTCTGGATTTTTCTGTTGCAAATTTTAGATTGACAGTGATAATTAGTTAATATTATAATATTGAGCTAATATTGTCTTCAGTGATTAAATAAATAATACCTTTATTAAAAGAAAATCTATTCGGGGTTGTAGTCCTTAATTAAAACCACTCCTACAGTAGTATTATTTTAAACATAGTCACTAACTGTCACGCCATTTCCATAGGCATAAAGGATGAACCGCTATTATGTTATTTAGACACTTGACATGATCCATCCGAATCAAGTAGGTATTTGATTCACTTGACCGTGCCAAATCTTCCTTGAGCGTCTCCGACTTCTATCATTCACTTGTGCGTCATATAATCTCCTCGCATCAAAAGATTCTAAGCGTCTGTTTATTAACTTGTTTTGCAATCTTCCTGGATCTTAACATTTGTAACACGGCCAAAGATGATTTTACATCCACCGCCCCAGAGATCTCATTTCTGCAGAATTCAGTCTACTTCCATCCTTCCTTTGCCAGATCTTTGCCTCATCATCCTACATCAGTGTTAGTATCAGCACTACGTTGTGGACTACTAGGTTTAAAGTTTGTTTATACATTTTCGTTTTTTCGTTTTTACTCCATTATCCAAACAACAACATCCAACATGAAAAGTACATAAAATACTTCACACAGATATATTTATAATAAAATTACAATAAAACAACATAAATTCCGATTTTTTTATTGCTGAACCAAAACATGCGCATACCAAACTAATCAGACAAAACTAGACTGCTAATAGCCTTTTAAGCTTGCAAAAAATAACAGAAAATACTATGACCTGTTTCCAAATAAAA
The DNA here is from genome assembly GCA_917880885.1 of Limnephilus marmoratus. Lineage (NCBI taxonomy): Eukaryota > Metazoa > Arthropoda > Insecta > Trichoptera > Limnephilidae > Limnephilus > Limnephilus marmoratus. Next base: position 20,636,163 of record OU862929.1, read on the forward strand.
TATTCTTGGAAATATTACATTATTAGAATACAACATCATCCGTTTTACTGGAAGCAGCTTTGCATAATTTTCTAATATCCTCACTCCAAATTCCCACAAGACTTTTATGGCTTGTTTTTTTTGTTTTGTTATCACTGGTGGCATTTTTTCTACTGCATTAAATGTATGAACTACAAATCTTTTAACTGCATTAGATCTACTGAAAAAAACACCTCGTTTATCATTGCGTACATATATAAATTAGATTAGTTTTTTTTTAACCAGTGAAAAAACTTCGCTTTTGATTGACCGACGAAAATAACTATTTTTGGCTTCGACTAAGTATATCATACGTTAATGATTTTTGGTGAATGTTTGCAGCATTTTGGTGTTGAATTATTATTAAGGCGAAGCTATCAATTAAACCGCTATTTTCGATTAATCGTTGGTACAAATCGATTTACATTGTGAAAACCACGATTATGCACTTGAATATATTGAAGGTTTTCCTATCATTTTGCTCGGGTAGAATCGAAATGCAATTGGATATGATTTTAGATTTTCAGGGCCAAAAGTATTTTTGTTATTTGTTTTTGGGGTGTTATGCCGTGTTGCGCTGCCTCCTCCTTTAGCCAACGTTTCGGACAGTGTTACAGTGTCCGTCATTAGGGCAGATGTGTACGTGTTAGTGGTAAAATGTGTGCTTAAGTACTTCGAAGCAATACCGTGTTGCCAGCTCCACTCTACTGCGAGCTGGCATTACAGTATACTTGAAGATGGTTTTTTGCATTTAGCTTTGGTGAAATACAATTGGTAATCTTTATGTATAAAAATTAATGTTTCTTTGTTTGTCTAGTACGCGGTCCTATACCATTAATTCGATCGCGATGAAACTTTGAGGACGTGTTATGTGTACGCTCGCGAAGGTTTCTATACATAACAGTGAGCTCTGGCGTTATTAAATTTGTATAAAAAATAACAATGGTGCCGTGCGAGTTGTTTGAAAAACGTATGTTTTTCATTTATAAGTGGCAGAGGGGGGAGAGGAATGATTGAAGAGGGGTTCGCGGGATTGGAGACGAGGGTGGCAGGTCGGGGATACCGGAGGGGGGGCATGATAGGCGGAAGGTTAACACGGGATGGGAACGGGGGCGGGAACGGGGACGCATGAGAAAGTACATACTATAAAAAAAATTGGGCGTACTGTACAGGGCCTGTAGATACTTTAATAGTACACAACTGCTAACCCTGTACAAATCACAAGTGCGCCCTACGGTTGAATTTGGCAGCCACCTCTAGTCTGGAGCTCCAAAATACTTGAAAAATACCCTCGACTCTGTGCAGAATCGGCCAGTTCGCTTAATAGATTCTCCCATCTTAACAGACGGATTGCAATCTTTAGAGCACAGGCGTCGGGTGGGAATGCTATCCTTGTTCTACCGGTATTACAATGGAAGATGCTCCGAGGAACTATTATCATTGATCCCTTCGGCACCGGTGCATAATCGGGAAACACGCCTAACGCATGCCCAACATTTGTGCACAGTTGACATTTGTCACATGAGAACGGGTTGTTTCTTCGACTCGTTCTTGTGTTCAACAGCTCGGCTGTGGAATGATTTGCCGGCCTCTGTGTTTCATCTTCTTCAAGACCAATGTTCATTCCTTCCTCTCCTCAAAAAGACCCTCCACACAGCATCCCAGATGACATAGGCTCTGAGGGAAATTATTTTCCTCGGAGCCTTTTCCTCAGAGTTAATTTAAAAAAAAGAAAAAACATTCGGGGAGAAAACTGAAAAGGGTCAATTTTTTGTGAAACTGTATGTAATTATTAAAATGTTCTAAACATTGTATGGTAGAGCGTACATACAATTTTTCAAATTAAAACAAAGCTTAGTTTTTTTTCACACTATTGGTTTTTCATGCTGATTCCAGACTTCTCGCGAGAACAAGCACTTATCCACACTCTTATTTTTCTCACTCGTGATCTATTTCCCATCCGGTATGGACGACATTACAGACGATATTCAAAATGCTGCAGGCTTGGCTCTGTGCGATAAATTGCAACTCTTGTTGATTGTTCCTCATTTTTAACACAAGGAAACAAAATTTTCGAAACAAAAACAAAAATATGACGCACGTCTACTCTCAACCGCTCACTAAACAACACTGAGACAAAACGTGAGTGTAGTAGTCTTCTCGCTTCTCGCCCGAGAAATCCTTTGAAGCGGCCAAATTTACCGACAGCTATCCGAAAACAGGCGAGCCCGAGAAAGAGAATGCCAGAAACTCATCACATTCATGCTTCTCGGGTGTTCTCGGGGCTTCTCGCCGTGAGTCTGGAGGGGCTATCACGGTATTTACCCTTTAAATTTGTTTATGTGTTTTAAAACGGTAATTTCAAGGTAGATATAATAGCAGGTTACCTTTTCAGATGACCTATTGCTAGTAGATATATTTAATAATATAATGTGTAGCTATTTTCGACGTTTTTTCGTCAGGAAATTGACTCCGTTACAACAACGGCCCAAGATAATTATTTGTACACGTTTTTTACGCCGATTTGGTTATACGTGGTTTTTGCACAGGCCTTTTGCGAACCAATGGCCTTCATTCTGATTTTTTATACATTTAATTAATTATGTCTTATTTGCATCTGTTAGTCCTACGATTCTTAAAATGTGATTAATGGTCTCTTTATTTAATTAGACATGACATTTATTTTATAAACATTTTGAGATATTTTGAAACGTATCCTGGCAGTTTCAGTGTTGAAGTAAGAAACACGAGCTTTTCAAGCATTATTAGTTTTAGGCGTGACAGCTGTTACCCCTTCCGAAAGCATTGTAAGTCAAACTGTGGTAAAGCCACTACTTTGCTTGTTTACACCCTTTCATATAAAGTCTTGTAGAAGTCTGAGACGGCATGGAATACATACAACTAAGGATCAAACAGTATTAATAACCTTGCGTCTGTCGTACACACTCGATTCACAAATATTATTAATACGCCAAAAAAGCTACATTTGTAATTCGGTTTCGAATTCAAGAATTCGTCAAAGGATGGCGCCGTTACTACTTACGTTAGCAGGTCGCTTGAGAATGTGCCCCCTAGGTATGAGTACTACGGATTTGTAGAAATTGAGTGTCTCTCCGAATATGGAAGGATTGACGGTAATACTTAGAGTTGTGAATAATAGTATCACGCGGCTATATATTAGGTACATATGACGTCATTGCCTGTCGCGGTTACTTTTTACCGGTGACTAGCTGTCACTGGATAATAGTGGAACCGGTTATTTACCGCAACAGACGAAGTAGAAATAAAGAGAGGCGTGCGACAGGGTTATATTCTTTCACCTATGCTGTTCAACTTATATTCAGAAGAAATATTCAATGAAGCTCTGCAAGAAACTACTCAAGGATTTGTTATAAATGGGAAGATTCTGAACAACCTGCGTTATGCAGATGATACAGTACTTCTAACAAGTAACATTGAGGATTTACAACTTTTGCTGAATCAAGTAGTGAAGACTTGTGAGAATTTTGGGCTAGAACTGAATATAAATAAAACAAAATACATGCTCATAAGCAAAAATAACGCATTGGATGAAAATCTTTATATTGCTGGAACAAAATTAGAGTATTGTATACTTGGGCTGCAATGTAAATGATAGATGGGATCCTTCAGTTGAAATCAAATGCCGCATTGAGCAAGGTCGTGCAACCTTTATCCGCATGAAAAAATGTTCTGCAGTCATGATCTCAACCTTGGATTACGAATGCGAATGGTTAGATGCTACGTGTTTTCGATATTATTTTATGGAATGGAAGCATGGACGCTTACTGAAGAACTAATTAGGCGACTTGAGGCATTCGAGATGTGGATTTACAGAAGAACTCAAAATAAGCTGGTTGAACAGGGTTACAAATGAAGATGTTATGGTTCGGATGAATAAAGAAAAGGAAGTAATTAAAACTATAAAAATCCGAAGACTTCAATATCTTGGACATGTGATAAGACATCCAGAGAAGTATGAGATCCTGCATCTCATAATGCAGGGAAAGGTGGCTGAAGACCGGGCCCTGGAAGAAGGAGAACTTCATGGCTGAAAAACCTGAGACAGTGGTTTGGCCAGTCTACCGTAGAGCTGTTCCGGGCCGCAGTAAACAAAGTCCGCAAAGTCAACATGATAGCCAACGTCCGTTGAACGGACAGGGCACAAGAAGAAGAAGAGAAAAAGGTTATTTACCTCAAAAAGTCCAGAAAAAAATAAAGTATTAGACTACAAAAACTTCTTTAAAGTTCAAAATCTCCTACTTTTAACACCTTTTGGTTTGCGGTTTTATTGTATAATGTGAAAAATTTCATTCTTTTGAAAATGATCGTAAAACATTTGTGGCTGAACTTCTCATGCTTTTTGGCGATGTTTTTTTCTTGAATAAATCAAAATTGGCGGCTGGTGTTAAACGGGAATTTAAGCTTTATCGCCATCTGCATAAGCAGTGTTATTGTTAGCGATCTGATACTGAATTTTACTCTACGTGGTGCATTTCCTTAAGGAGTGCTACTCACTATCTTATTCTTATTTTCCTTGAAAACTTTGTAGTAAAAGGGTACACCAAATTACATATAACAAAAGATTTTACAAAATACCATTTGATTTTTATTTAAAAATATGTATATGTCGGCAGCCGACTGTAAAATCAGGCGGATCATGATGCGCCTAGTCACATCGTGATCTTCCGCCATTTCACAATGTGCCGGGACACACCACGAAAAAGCAGATTTACAACTAGGCGAATCGATCAAAGATGAATGTTCGACATTCCGCCTCGCTGTTCGCTTGGGCACATTCAAAAATGCACCAACAGAGGCGCTGCCTGCGCTTTATTTACGTTCGTGTAACAATGTTCTGTGTCTAATAATGTGCCTAACTTATATCCGTTACATTGTGAAATGGCGGCAGATCGCGATGTGGCTAGGCGCATCATTTTACTATCGGCCGCCGACATATACATTACCCATTTGTTTCGTAAAACTGTTATATTAAGTAATGAAAAAATGGTGTTATATCACTATAGATAAATCGTCGAATAAATTATTGCAAAATTCAGTTTGAGGGGCGTGGTAAAACCTGTACAAATGTTCAACAATAACGTAACGTGTTTCAAATCGGAGTCTGCAGAATCTTAGAATGACATCACCATTCTATCCGTAGCCACAACTAAATGCCAAAAGATCACAAAACACCACGTGAAGTTCAATGGTTCGGTGTTGGTAATGTCAGAATGGTTCTCACGTGGCTATACTACGAAAAATAGTCATAATGCTGTGCCTCGTTCTGTTTTATACTGATAGGCTAGATTAAATGATACATTGATAAAGATTGCACAAGGTTTCCTACCTCATACAATATGAAAAATGTGAAACAATTAACTTGTATGTTTAAAGTCAGGATTAATGATTAAACTTATTCTAATGCCCTCGACCCCATCATTAAAGCACAAAAACTAATAATAAAAATAATTCTTAAACTTCCTCTCACTACCAGCACCGATACGATCTTCAATACTTTCAACGTTTTTGTTTTATACGATAGGCTAAATAAAATGGTGCATTGATAAAGATTGCACAAGGTTTCCTACCTTATACAATATGAAAAATGTGGAACAATTAACTTGTATGTTTAAAGTCAGGATTAATGATTAAACTTATTCATACGATAAGTAAGCGTAAAGTCATGATGTTCAAAGAGACAGTACGAAAACAGTGTGCAATATTTATTTTATTTTGTTTATTAGTGATAATATATATTACAAAATTATTACATAACATTCATAACACATTACTCCCAATGAGTTTAATAAAACTCATTTCGGGAAGCACAACATTATAAAACTAAAAGAAATTTATTTTTACATTAAAATAAAGTGATATAAACAAAGTTATTCACAGATAAATGAAACAATTTAACTTTGTTTGAACCACTTATATATTTGAGTAAAGCCGACCGGTTTCGGAACGACCGTGCCTTCTTCAGGGCAAACGTATACTGATTTGACAGTTACGAAATATGAAAGGGAACAACGTATTATTATGGTAGGGGTGGAGCCGTTGCTAGGTATTAATGAAGAGTGGGTAGGTAGGGGAACATATCCATGATTGGGCTATAAGACAATATTTTTTGTTGTTGATAATAGATTCATTATTTTTAAGGGATTTTTTTTATTACCAAGGCTTCTAAGTTATCTAAGCGTTTTCCTTTGTGATTAATATGAAGAATATTTATCTCCGTATTTTTTATTTATTTTAAAGTTATTTGTTATAAATAATCACACAGTTAAAACCTTTCAGAAGAAGTATTCTTCGAAAAATTGAAAAAAAAATCAATTTTTTTTTTTTTTTTTTTTTAATTTTTTTTTTTTTTTTTGTACATACAATAATGACATTACATTTTTCAGATACATTTTTTATATAACGTGATTCACCTTTTTTTAGAGCATGCTCGTGTAAAAAAGGTGGAGCAGCGTGTGTGAAAAACTATTTAACATATTTTTTTAGAATTATAATATATATTTTTATATATATATACATATAAATATTCAAAACAAGATATATGAAATAGAATAGAAAAAAAAAAGAAAACAGTATAAAAAAGAAGAAGAAGAGGAAGAGGAAGAGAGAAAAGAATATAAAAGTAAATGGATTTCCAAAATCAATTGTCGAGAGACATTCTATTGTATTATTAAATTGAATTATTGTAATATGCTAATGATTTAGTGTTTTTATAGAACTTTTGAATTTTTTATAATTAATTTCCAATCTTAAGTTAAGGGGTAACTGGTTAAACCACTTGACTCCAAAATATTTATAAAAATGTTGGGCTGTAGTGGTATTACAACGCGGGATAGTTATAGAGCCAAGAATATTTGGTCTTTTGCTGTTTGAAATAGTTAATGAGTTATCATTGTTGAAACAATCTTTGTGGATTTGTAAAAGTGTAATTTTTTTATAAATATTGTGTAGTGAAAGGACTTTAATATCTTGAAATAATCTTATGGTGGGGAAATCATATGGTTTTTTTAGAATTATTTTTATTAATAATTTTTGGATGATTTCTAAAGGCATGAGAGAAGTTTTGAATGCACCACCCCAACCAAGAATTCCATATTGTAATACAGATTGGATCAGTGAGAAATAGATAGTTCTTAATAGTTTAAAATTTAATATGTTTCGTATTCTAAGAAAAATGTACATTAATTTTCTTAATCTTTCTACTGTTGCATTGATTTGTATTTTCCACTTTAAATTGCTATCTATAATTACACCGAGGTATTTAATATTAGTTTTAACAGTGAGTACAGAGCAGTCAGGTTTACATAAATTTGTGTTTCTATTGCAATTGTATGAATGTATACTTATCATTAAATTTTCAGGGAATGCATGTTTATTAATGGTGAACGGTATTACAAAGGTTTTTTCCGTATTAAGTGACAGCAATATTTGATGAATTCATAATTTTTTATTAAACAACCCAATATTGTTTGAAATTATCTTGAATTATTTCTGGCAACGGTCAGCACGCTTCAATGCCATATTTCCCTTTGTTTCACCAGCTATGGTACAAACATTTTTAACTAAGACGTTCAATCCTTTGTATAATATTTTAAACAACCCAATTTTATTTGAAATTAGGGATCGTCCATTAATCACGTGAGGCTTGAAGGGGGGGGGGGGGGTTAGGAAAAAATCACGAAATGTCACGAGGGGGGGGGGGAAAAATGAGATATCACGTGAATTTATTTTTCGTCATAATATTCTGAAAATTTCAAAATACTTCGTAATTAAAAAAATACACGTGATTTTGGGGGGGGGTTAGTCTAAAACCTCACCACATATCACCAAGGGGGGGGGAGAGGTTAAAAAGTTGCTAAAAAACATCACGTGATTAATGGACGACCCCTTACCTTGAATTATTTCTGACGGCGATCTGCACGCTTCCATGCCATATTTCCATTTGTTTCATCAACTATGGTATAAACATTTTTAACGTAGAAGTCCAATCTTTTGTACAATATATAAATGGTTCTATAGACCACAAGACAGATCATTGCGGAAAAATATTTTACAAGGTTATCTTGGCTGGCAAAAAATTTGTATTTATTGAACAGTAAATGAACCGGAGAATTTTTTTATATTGACTGGTTTAAACGTAAAATGTGTACACGTTGTTCTACCTGGTATTTTAACCTACTGAAAAAATAATATTAGTCACTATATCAGAACGTGCTGGGAAAATAATGCATTGACATTGAGGAAGTTTAATTAGATTTAGATATTTATATTATCTTTTTTCGAACAGTTTTGTCATTTTAATAATAAATATCATTGTTATCTGCCTTTTATTTGTTTTATTTTATGGTACTATAAACAAAGATATGTATAAAATTGATTTCTATTATGACAATGAATATAATTGCATACTCTGTTTTTTAATCATCTCACATTCCAGAGTGGTAGATAGGTACTCACCGGTATCACCTTGGTGACGAACCGCCATTCAGAACGATTTTTTTTATTATTTAATTTTAATTATTTTGCACTTAAATTATGTCAATTACAATAATAATATAAACATTTCCCTTTACATATATGTACGATTTTGTATGTTGTTCGTATATACTTACGGCCGCTCTTCCCAATTCTACTAATCAACTGCTAAGCTGAAACTAAGGCTCAACACTGCTCAAATGCAAAACTACGCTCTTTCCAACACACAAGCATCGCTTCAGCATCGCTCAATCTAAAGAAGCCGGACACGTAGATTAGGCTCGACTGAGCAAAGCAAAGTTATAAAAAGTGTCAACAGAGTGGCGCCAACGCCACGAGGTACCGACGCGAAGGCGGCAAAGGTCAAGCTGAGACTTTAATTTAATATATTTTATACGTTTGATTAAAAAATGGAAAACGCCGGTTTATATAACAATATTTAAAAGAAAGTACGTGTATTAATAACAATCAACAATAATTAACTCTTTAATATTAATTTAACATCAAATGTTTTTACTTTAATGAAAGTGGGCGGGTCACTTAAGATAATCAACGATAAAATATTTGGGGACAACGCGAATGGAGTGTTACCTTTAAAATACTTACAAATCGCTTAACTGATTGCAGACTCAGATTGGTCGATCAAAAAGTTGGGAACAACGGCCGTAATGTTATATTAAAGTAAGTGAGTATTACAACTACTTTAAATAGTATTTTGTTGGTGAACAGCTCGCTATGAGAACTTGCACTGGGGTATTAACGTGTTTCTATAGGCAGTTTTGTTGTGCATTCATTATATAAAGCATAAAAAATATTAATTGAAATTGATTTTGACGCGTTTAGTGACCAGATCTGAATAGCCAGCACTATCCAACCTATCACCATCATCTGCAGCCTCGCATCAAACCCACAAGGGATATCATTGTACCAATGTGAACGTTTGAATGTTAACTTTACTTAATCCTACATATTATATGAATAATCATGTACTTACATACCCAAAATAAACGAAACCTGTCAATTTGACTGTCCTAGGACGGGAGACCTTCCTAGTTGGACAGTCAAAGCTTCTTTATACTGTTAATGTATTCTTTATAAATATAAAAAATGGTTCCGGTTAGTCTGAACCTTCTGAAATAAGTACTTACCTACGTACCCAAATCGCAGAATGACAAAAAATTTGAATTGAATTCTTTATTTAGCTGGTAAACAATCAAAAAGCGCGGGAACTAAATCACACAATCGAAAAAACCTTCATTCATGATAGAAAAATGTGGTTTATAATGCACTCATCGATAATTTTAAAAAAATTATACTCGCATATGTAAATAAATTAAATAACTGTGATAATAATTTAATCCAATTAAAGTTTCGAGTTAAAATTACAATCGTCAAAATTGAAATATTTTCACGATTAAAATAATTGATCGATTCTGAGAGGATGTCTCGACTAAGCGCATCTAATGCAAATATAAAAAAGGCTTTATCTAACCAGGTCAAAAAGGCACTTAATCCCCATTTATGTTATATTTTTTTTTTCTGTCAAGCACATTATTTTATTTTCTCCAATATTTATTGAGATTTATATATTTCATTAGCCAAAAAAATACATTAATAAATAACTTGGTTCTAGGCGTTTCCCTATAACTAATGCCAACTACCGGCCAATTATTTTAGATGTTCGACAAGAGCGTTTTCTCTAAGCATTAACCAGATGATGGTCCAAATTAATTAGCTCCAGACTTTTTTATGTACACCGGAGAATGAGTAAGAGTTAAATGAGACCTGTACCAAAGAAATAAAGAGAAGGATGAACGCATTTTTTGGAGTCTTTTTAACACGTTTAACCTTCGTATACTCGCGCCCAACGGCATAACACGTAGGTATACTCGCGCACGGTCTCTCAGACCGCGATTTGATCTCGTCTGTATTATTTAAAATATATACTTTTTAATAATAAATTATTGGTAATCATTATATATTATTACCATAGATTAAATTTGCTAGAAACAATTAACAAAAATTCTGCCTCAATACAGGTTCACCTGGTGAGGCAGGCTATGCACAACTAAAAATACTGTATAACTATACTACTCCTGTGTAACCTTTCTTACGTTACTTTCTATTTGTTAATTTTTCTGTACTGATTGATGTAATCTATTTGTAAACTACATTGAGCATGTAATTTTTTTAGTTATATTGTTGTTATTTCATTGAATAAAGATTATTATTATTATTATTATTATTAGAAGGGGGTATAATTGAATAAAAATAAAAAAAAAACGTTAAAACTTTAACTTTATTTGGTAAAAACAGACTTTTAACTCCGCCTCTAAAAAATAACGTAACTAACTAACCATCACGCCGTTTCCCGCAGGGGTAGGCAGAGAGGGCGGACCGCCAAACAACTCGATCTTGACACACACTCCTTGCCTCGTTCACATTCATGCATCGTCTCATACATGCTCTTCTATTATTCCGACTCTTCACATGGCACGACTCAAGTATCTGATTCACTTGGTAGTGCCATGTCTGAACGTAACTTTTCAGATTGTGTTAATTACAAAAAGAAATCTAATAAATGAACGTATCTAGATTAATAAAATATTATGAAAATAAGAATTAATCATTATTAGGATTTTTGGGTAGTAATTGTTACTCACTTAAAAGACCGATAATAATCAAAATATAAAAGAATGTCCAAAAACGCGCGTCTCGCAAAAAGTCAGAAACGAGTTCCGGTACGATCAAGGGAGTTATACGGTGTGGTAGATCTCTATCCCCTTTCCAGGATGACGGTTCCCGTTTTTATCTAAAGCGCATGGTTTTAAATATGTAAGGGCTGCAAGTTTCGCCATCTTGAAATTTATAGAACAGTTTTCCAGAAAGCTCTAGAAGGTAGAGATGTAGCTTTAGAAAGTTCTGGAAGGAGTGGCGGTGTATGTCGTGGAATGTTCGGGGATAGGGAATCGGGAACATCATTGTGGAACATTCCAGAACACTCTCGAATGATGTCCTGAGCGAAGCCGGGTAACTCAGCTAGTCGTAAATATGTGACACACGTCCTCTGTCCAACAATGTGCGCGCCGCACTAAACAATGCCTAACAACAAATTAACAAGCTACACAAAACTTCAATGTCCCATTGTTGTTAATTTTTGAGAAAACAACGAATTATTGATTTGTCGGCCTGGGAGACCAACGCGCGAGTATAGGAAGGTTAATATTATTTGGACTTGAAAGAAGATAATTTAACTTATACGCTACTTGCGGCCAACGCCAAACCCAAAACCTGGAAAGGACATGCAATAAACAGGCCAGCGGCTAGCTCACACAGCCGGCGCGAGCAAGGTTCCTCTTAAACCCAGGGCGAGTGTTTGTGGTTCGCTTGTAAATTCCTACTTCCCTTCCTTTCCTCAAAATCTCCAGGTCTCGTTCCTCAATCAGAACACAGTTGTTATGCACGTAAAAGGGTTTATTCATTTAAAGGTGAACAGGATTATACACAAGCCAGCCTCGGCACTAAACACATGGTTATTTGGCTAACTAAAATGCTATCGTTCTATCAACTCTCTCTCTACGCGTATATAGTGAAGTTAAATGTCAGTTCTTAGCACACAGAGGGGAAGGAAGGTTCATTTGTACTCACAGGCAGGATATAGGTAGTCGTCAGAAGGTACTGGTATTATATACTTCACACAATTAAAATAAAACATCGCGAAGTCAGTTTACGGCGGGCGCCCTAGCGCACCCGCTAGGACGCACTTGTTGTTCGCCCGAGGCCCGGTTGGGGAATGAATGCGGGGAGCCGCTCGGCGCTTGGCTACTTGTGTCGAGCGGTGCGGGGAAAGGGGGGCGGAGGGCCTGTGCAAGGGGTCAATTCGCTATTAGCTCGCACGGGAATCAATTCCGTAACGTAACAACCCCTATCCAAATCCTTGTGTTAAAGAAGAAAAAGAAAAAAATATATTTAATTTAATAATTACCAAAATCCGTAACAAACGGTACAAATCGAAACCTAGGTAGACAATTAAAGAACTTTCCGAATTCAGAGTGGAAGATGCTTTAATTTATAATCAAAATGTTGTTTAAAATGTCTTTTTATTATGCAGTGACAATATCTGAATAGTCAGGTACTTTACAGCGTTTGCCATTGCTATTTCCTTGTCCACTTCCTCTAGTTTTATAAAATTCCGCCTGTTGGTAATCTCAATGTAACACTGAAACTGGGAATAAAAAAATGTTTACACTTCAGTCAACGGAATTTTATGCTCATTGGGGCTATTTCAGCGACTCCAGATACTAATATCTACAGCCTGTAGGTCGGACGAATATCTACAGCTCATTTGTTGAACTAATATCTACGAACTTCAGAGTGTTGACTAATATCTACAGAGCTAAGGTCGGACGAATATCTATGACGGTCCCAGTGTTGACTAATATCTACAGAGCGTAGGTTGAACTAATATCTACAGAGCGTAGGTTAGACTAATCAGCTAAATGTGTCCAATAGTCCGATTTTAGGGATTTTTACATACATACTTACATAAATTAAGTTTTTTAAACTGCATACGCAATATTACGTTATTCCAATATGCTATACATAATTGCAAATCCAACCTCTGCCAGTGCTGTAGATATTCGTCAACACTTTGGTTCTCATAGATATTAGTCAACAGTTTGAGCTGTAGATATTCGTCAACACTTTGGTTCTTATAGATATTAGTTCGATTTTTTCAATTTTTGGAATTCCTGTAGATATTAGTAGACGCCTCCATTTCAGCATATTTTGTTTTTCTTATAACTATTCTTATATCCCTTCTGTAAATAAACCTAGTTGAGTTAGATGTGGTACCTAAATAACAGGCAGCAAGTAAATTTTATGTTATTAATTAATATTATTTCACATTTTAATAAAAATGATTTATACTACTACTAGATGACCCGGAAAAATTGTTCTGCCATATAAATTATTTATAAGTACACCCTATTTATAGGGATACCCTAATCACCTAGCGGTATGAAATATACTTTACGACCTATTCTCATACCTACCAAATATACCTACATAAAAAATTTCATAAAAATCGGTCTAGCCGTTTCGGAGGAGAGCGACCACAAACACCGTGATACGAGATTTTTATATATATTTATACAAAAACTCAAGACATAGGCCTCTGAAGATGGACAGTGAGATCTGTCCGAAATTCAGGAGTTAAAAAGTCTTTTTAACGACTACGTTACGCGGGTAAACCGAGAAAATTGTTCTACATCTCACACCCATGAAAACCTTAACCATAACATATGAGTATATAATAACGTGGTAAACCAAACGAAATTTTATACATTCCCCCTCTACCAATTTTAATATCGTATCGTATCGTTTTCTTGGTAGCTATGCTTTAAAAATAAAATAATAAACCTGCCTTACAATTTGAAGCTGTTGATTCTCTTCGTTTGTATAATCTTATCTTGCCATTGACTTAGATGCCCATTATTAATTTATGACCCGAACACATTAAAGTTGTTCTCGTATATTGTGAGAGTGCCCGTAATAACCCGGGGCGATTTTTTTGTTGATGTCACGCGGTCCGGTAAAACCTAACGACGGCAAAAGTGAATCTACGTAGCGGTCTTCTGACAATCAATTATTGTATCTCGCTATTTGTTTAAGAATGCGGGGTGGTTAGTGTAGAGTGCTAATGTAATAATTCTTTATATTTCTGCTCCAGTTTGTTTTGTTGAGTCTTCACTGGCAGTAAATTGATGATTGTCATTATTGAATTAGTTAAATTAAGATCAGATATGTAAGTTATGTAGTCTACACATGAACGCTTTAACGTTTGCCACAATAGGTGTCGGGAGAGATAGGTGTACAAGTGTGCATAGAATTATTAATGTAACTTTGTTTATTTATAGATTTACATTCGCGATGGAGAAAAGGTTAAATTATTAGATGAAATTCGAAATTAGATGAAATAAAGAACTCCAGTCCAATTTTTTTAAATTTTTTTTAATGGATATGACCTTCTAACTTAAATAACTGCATTTTTATTTTTATTTTTAGAGTTGATTTTAATAGTTAAAATTATTGTCAAAGTTTTAATTTTTCAAGTTCCCCCGAAAACCACCGTATGGTATGGTGAATCGTGTGACGTCATCACTCCTGAAAAATTAGTATAGGATCGGGCAATCAGCTGATCAACTACCGCCATTTTGAATTTCGTTGTTCGAAGTATTCTCCCTAGAAGCAGCATTACTATTTTTTTTAGTGCAGTAGTTTTTGAATATTTTCAATAATAGAGATAAACTAATAAGAGATACCTTTATTTTTTAAACATTATTTAGGCCTAAATAATGTTTTAATAAACACAACAACTAAATCTCTGTAAACAGTATGTAAATAAACGAATAAATTAATACGATGGCTTGTGTCATATCATACATTCCCATACAATGACTTCACGGTGACGTCACGATACGTCGAACAGTGACGTCACCACTAAAATTTCAATAATGCCAACTTGACGGCATATTTTTACGAGCGGATTAAAAATGAACTTTTTGATAATTTTTTTAAAAACTCTGCGTTTAATATTATTAAATAAAACTTATATATTCAGATTCCGCGTTTATTGGTCTATATGAACATATTTTTTTAAAGCCATAATATTTTTCACTGGAGTTCTTTATTTGAAATTCGAAGTAGCTACCATTTATGAGTATGAAATTTACGTATTCATTATTGTTTGTAGTTTTTTTCTGAAAACATGGAGAGAAACTGAAGTATGCTTTTCTTTTTTTTTCAGGTAAGATAAACCTTACCATAAGTCGTATACCGGCAGTGCAACCGAAGCAGGGTAAGTATTATTTTTAAATATTAGTTTTTTTTCAACAAAAATGGTTAGATTAAATTTAAAATGTAATGACAACATTCCAACATATTTTCGCTACAAAATCTCGTTTTTAAAGGTAGTAGGTACAGTTAAATCGTTTTTGAAGTAAAACTTCTTTATGCACGCTTAACTTGGGGAGTAAGCTGGTGAATGCGTGACGAGAGCGTTACGAAAAGCGAGGCGAACGGTAGTTGAGAGGGAGATATAAGTTAGTGAAGATAGAAAGAGATAGATTTACGTTTCGTATATTACTGTAGGGGTAAGAGAGAGAGGTGCGAGTATACACTTTCTTTCTCTTTTTCTCTCATAGCCAGTTACGTTTCATATATCTAAGACACAGTGCAGACATATTGTCTGTATCACACTGTAGGAGCAAGAGAGAGCAGTGCGCGCGCACATTTTCTTTCTCTCTTCCTATCATATAGATGGAACTAAAGATGTTTCACTTCAGTCGTGTGGTCTAAAGCACACTCGTTTTTTTTATAAAGAGTTTCTTGCTTGTGTAGTGGTGTACTGGAAAAATGAACAATAATTTAATAATCATTTTGTTTTTGTTAGGAAATGAAAAATGAAACAAAAAACGTAAAAATGACATTGTAGAGTTGATTTGCAAGCCTAAATTTAATAGGGGTTGGTTAACGATGCGTCAGAGGGCACTGTGGGCGGGTGTTCCAAACTAGTCCAAAAAATTTTTTGAATCTTTCGATACTAAACGGGTGTGCACAAATGTATTCAAAAGTGTCCTCTTTAAAATGATTTGTTTTAAGTTAAGAACCCATTGTATTTGTTAATTAACAGCGAAATCCAATTTTAAGTGCACTGGGGTAATGCAGGGAACTCTTTTGGGGTCAGTTTTGTTTTAAACTTTACGTAAATAAATAACACGGTAAAAATGCATTAATATTCACGCTCTATACATCCGGTAGTCAGTCTG
Source organism: Limnephilus marmoratus (assembly GCA_917880885.1). Lineage (NCBI taxonomy): Eukaryota > Metazoa > Arthropoda > Insecta > Trichoptera > Limnephilidae > Limnephilus > Limnephilus marmoratus. The sequence goes on from OU862929.1 coordinate 20,652,524, forward strand.
GTGATTATACCTCCGAGCTATTGACCACTGCGATGAAATTGCTGATCATTTGGAAAATTAATTCAATCGATTTAGTAGATGTCCATGATAAAATCCCTGCTCCACAAAGAGCTGTGAAAAGGTCTCTAGTGACACCTAAATTGACGGAAATTGGTACATCAATGATTTACAATCACATGTAGTAGTAGTTTAGTCACCTTGACTATAAAACTAAAATACCTGGCTTCTTTGTATGATCTTGCGTAGGTGATGAAAATCATTACTGCTGGTATTGAGAAAAAAATTCAAAAATGACCACAGCGAGTTTAGTAAGTGAGTCGACCTACTTTTCGTAGACATGGTGGAATTCACAGTCGTGCTCTGGTCCATTTTCTAATGTTAATTGAAAAATATGTTAGTGGTACCGAAATGTTGTTTTATTTATCAGATTTCCTTGAATGCGTTTCCGCAAGATGTATTACTTTTAAGTACGTCAAAATATTCTTTAAACAAAGTCTTACAGATAGTTTTCCATCCACCGAAAAAGCTTCTGTTTCTGAGATGTAATAATTATTATCCTACCGTCTACAAATATAAATAACTAAGATTATCGGAAATTGTTCAAAATAACCTAGTTTAAATTAATAACGATGGTCTCCTTAGTCGAAGGGTTAGAATCATTCTAATCCTCGAATTAGAATGAAAAAAAGCATCCAATAAGTACCTAGTGATGTTGAGTCAACATGGCTCCTTAATGACACCAGTGTCGAAACTCTTTCTGCCTTACCTATTGATTTTTTTCCTGCACATTTTTGATGACTCTGAAAATGATTAGTTAAGTGGGCCCAAGTGATTACTTGTAGACCGCTACCGGGATTTTCTTAAAGGAGGATGCAGCGCAGCTTTCGAATTGAAAGATGTTTTTCAAAATGACGGCCCCACTTAAAATGCGTAAATTCTATGAAAACATACGATTTTTGGAGGGTTCTAACTCCTATAAGAATTAACTTGTCAAAATAAGAAAAACGTACCGACACGTTAGTGGTCGATATCTATATTATATTTAAAAAACTAGCTGACCCGGCCACGCGCTGATGTGGTTAAAAAAACACAACGCCATCTACTGTATAATTACCCAACCTAGATAACCAAGTGTTTTTTTTTTAAGCGACTGTATAAAATAATTCTATAAGTATACAAAATATAATGGTTATGTTAGGTAAAGATTGTATTTCTTAGTCCTCCTCACTAGGGGTTCCTGTGCCGAGGCGGACTAAAATTGTTTAATTATAGTTTATTTGTCTTCTATGTCGTTTTTATTGTCTTCATTAGGTTGTTTTAGTATTTTCATTCTTGATTTGTACTTAATAAAAAAAATTACGTCTTGTTGTGTTGATAAATTAACTCACACCGCCATCTGTTAAAAACTTACAAAACATTGTCCTATAACGAACATTTAATAGCCAATAATAAATATTGAGGTCAACTATCGAGATAAATATCTTTTAAGTTGGACCAAATTACACACAGTAAGCAAAATTTCATCAAAATCGATTAAGGGAACGTACCCATACTACGTGACACGTTTAGGGGGGGGGGGGGGGGGGCTTCAAAATGTCACGCTCCATACAAATGAGCGGCGGGTTGCTTAGGATTTTGGTCACCGGGGGGGGGGGGGGGGGGGGTTAAAAATTGCAAAAAGTTGGTCACGTAGTATGGGTACGTTCCCTAAGTAGTTTCGGATTTTATCTCGAACAAACATCGAGACGTCAGATTTTTATGTATAAAGATATTAAAGTGTGTCAAAATCCAGAGAGGAAATTGGGGAATTCGTTTGTACGTCAGAACAGCGCCCGGTTCCCCTTAACGTTATATATACAAGGTGTCCGGGGGTAAAGTGCATTAACTTCGGGAGGTGATTCTACATGACATTGTAAGTAAAAAAAGATAAATAACTATTTTCGAAATTCCAATTTTTAGGGGGAGTTTTGTGGTAAAAAGACAAAATTAGACCGGCGTGTGCGGGCAGCATTATTATTACCAAGCAACGTTGCAACAATCGCGCCCGGCAAGCTAACAGCAACTTTACCGAGTAATTTTTACCTTACACTAAGGATTTTTAGTAGGTATGTCTTTTTGTATGGGAAAAAAAGTTGGAATTTCAGAAAAAGTTGTTAATCTTTTTTACTCCTACCATAATGTAGAATCACCTCCCGAAGTTAATGCACTTTACCCCCGGACACCCTGTATATTAAATTAAGTTTATAAATACAACCTCCGCAGTGACAAATTCTCTATATCTTTATTCGGAAATGAAAGCAAATTGTGTTTTAACCTTTTTTATATTAAAGTAATCAGGCATTTATATTAGTGCTACTTTTATAAATCTCATTTAAAATTTCATTAGCAATTCAAGTCATACAAAACGTATGATGAGTTATGCATTGGGAATTAATAACTTTTCACAAGGTGAAATTTTGTAGACATGTGTATTTTTTATAAACGTTTTTTTTTCTAATTCAATTTCGGTTTATTTTGAATTATTAATTTAAATTGGTAATACTCCATGTTAGCGTTACATGCAAACATGGAGTATTATCAATTTACTCTTATAATGGAGAGAAAATTTTTTCAAGTATTCAATTAATGCTGATTAAAAGGTAGATTGCGTTTTAGAGTCTATATTGTCGAATTTGTCGAGATGGGATGGGTCAAAAAGAACTTCTATGTGATAATGATGTACCACGGAATCCCACTATGTAGCAGGGGTTTAACAAGTTTATACTTGAAAACATCTTTTTTTTTTATGCGATGTACCTATATTATCGAGGCTTCTGACTCACACAATGTTGTCATTTTTTGCCTCATCTATTTTTAAATTATAATATTATCATTATAATCTCTAATAAACTATAAAAGGTACTTAGAGTCCTTTTATAGTCATTTCGTATAAAAAAAAATCATTTTCAAATATTTTCCAGTTTACATGATCTAATAAATTTCATTATTCTCAATATTGCATGAAACTCAGTTGAGGCTATTAAATTCTGAACTTCCGATGAGTTCGAGGTCATTAGTATTGTAACTCTCTGTCGTTCATATTTAATGCACTTCGATAAAATGTGCTCGACATCCTTTAAAATATCTAGAACAGGTGATTTGATAATTCGTCGCCTTAGTTCGTATTTGTCCAATAGACCATTAGAAAATTTTTCATGAGGAAAAGGTTTTCTTTCATTATTTTAATGAAACATTATGATAGGTGTAAGATAAAGCCATTCCCGTAAAGGTAAAGGTCTCATTATTTAAATTAATTCTTAGTTAAGTGATTAACTATCATTTTTTATACCTTATTTTTTAAGTCTAAAGTGGAGATTAAACAAAAAAATGGTCTGTTGGACAAATAAGAACTGAGGCGACGAATTGTAATGTACAGATTTTGCGTGTGTTGTGTCGTATCAGTGCCTTTATTGTGGCATGTCGGGTAGTAAATACACAGTAAATAGGGAGAATATATTATGTAAATTTGTACTAGTATTTATTTGGCAGCTGCTCATAGCAAAAGAGGACATTAATCATTCATACATTCCCTTTTATAGAGCCTGCAAGCATACTATCTCGCTTGCTCTCATATATATTCACACACACACCACAATAATATTATCGGCGAAACTACTTTCGAAGTTACAATCAAAAAGCTATTTTTTTCTTTTGGCAATTTTAAAGGAGTACCTCCAGAAGGTTGTCCCAGACTCGAAAAATCTGCTGGAAAAAATCTCAGAGTTTTGTGGAGAAAAGCTGTGCTAAAATCAATCGAGGGTAAGATGGGGATGCTTGGTAACGCATTGTCAAAGCATTAGGTTCCAACGAATAGGAAATGCAAAATATACTAAGATATCCTGTGTTTTAAGACGGTGATTTACGATTTTTTTTCCGGCAGCTTGTTAACATGAAAACACGAATGTTTTTTTTATAAGATACTATAAAGGAGTTCCCGCTTTTCGTACGCGTGGAACTATGGCGCCCCAAAGGTAAATGGTTGAAAAAGACTTCAGCAAATAAGGGATGGAAAAATAAGAAAATAGGGCTAAAAAATTTAAATTTTTTGATCTGATCCTACACATATAAGGCAACTGAAACGCGACGACCGCGGTGACTAGGAGTGCTGGTTGCTGCGGCCGTCGCGTTTCAGTTGCCTTGTTAACAGATTGCCATGGTACCTGTCAAGTTTTCGAGTAATTTTCGATACGTCATATCAGAAAAATATCGATTTTTCAAGAGGTTGATAAATTGAGCTGTGCCGTGAATTGAGTTGCCAACCAGTTTTCGGTTTCTCCATGAGCAAAGGCCCTTATAAGTAAAAAAGAGGATTAAAAAATCTTAACTTTTTGAGCATTATTTACCAGTTTCAATCCTTAAATTGATTTAAAAATACCTTTAATTATAAGTTGGTCTGAATATACGCTTATATATACAATATATAGACATGTAGTTTTATCCTTTTGATGCATTTGAAAGAAAATATGTTTTATGGTTTTGTTATTCGGCGGTACATCCTCTTTGCACCACCTTTCGGGGACACTTAGTTATATTTTGCATAAGAAGGTATACCGTATTTTCTCTAAACCAACTGCATACTGTATATAAGTTTGTCAGGGACCAAATGTTGGGGGATCAACTGCACTGGAATCGTAAATATTGTTTATTTCTAAAAGTTTTAAATAAAATTATTCTGGCTGTTCAGGTATTTACTCAACAATTTCCATAAAATTCCACATTTATCTTCACAGATCTCTGACCAAAACACCAATAAATCAGTCTCGTCCGATAGCCAAAAAAGAAATAATTTATTAACTGTCAAAAATAAAACAATTAATTATAACTAAATTAGTTAATTACCGGAATATAATATATGAGAGGTACATCTTTCACGCCAGAGTAAATTTAGCATCCGACAATTCATGCTTCAGTAATAAAAGCTAAATCGAAGAAAGTTATATGAATTTCACGTCAAGAAGATAATTTATAGGGCTGACCAACATAACGGTATAAGTGCGTTTAAGACGCTTAGATTTTAATGTTAGCGTTCAAATTTAATTGTCCCACCGTAAAAAAAAAACACTTCAAGTCATTCAGAAATAAATTGATTGCTCCTACCCATTTAAGAGGTAAGTGAAAAATACTCGTGAAAGTTTTCAATCACTTTTTTTTTATTATCGAGTTTTTACGTGATGCGTTGTCTGCTGCTTTAAGTTGTTTAAATTATAGTAAATAGGCTCTACTTCCGGAATAATGCGAAGTAATTTGAATTTTCACATTTATGTGTCACTAACTGGTACCCGGCATGCGTTGCTGTGCCATTTAATAAAGAAATTGTTTCTTCCTGCGTGTCCTTTCCCATTCATCCCGTTCCCCTTCCTCTCCCACTTTCCCTTCCCCTCTCGCGTTCCCACTGTGCCTCCTCCACTTTCCCTTTCCCCACTCCACTCTCCCCCGTCCCGCGAACCCCCCTCTCGAGTTCCCCTCCCCCCTCTCAGGTTCTCATCCCCCCTCCCTGGTTCCCATCCCCCCCCCCCGCGAATCCCCTACCCGAGTTACCCTCCCGCATTCCATACATTCAGTCCCGGTACATTCAGTTTTCAAACAGCTCGCGTGTCACCTATTGCCATTTTTTTGTACAAATTTCATAATGCCAGAGCTCACCAGTAATTTTATAGAAACCTTGTCCTGAAAATAACGAACAGAAACAAAAAAGAGTTTTACATTTCGGCGATTCATTTTTTTTTACATAGAATAGAATATTTATTTATTTATTTATTTATCTATAAAAGGTATGTTTACATTACATTATTCGATGCCTGTCTCACTAGGATATACCTGTGTTGAGACAGGCGTAGAGGTACATAAATGAGTATCATACATAAGAATATTTAATTATAACATAAGAATATTTAAGGTAAGATACATACTGATTTATACAATTCAAACAGAAAGATGATTTAAATTGAGGGTTAATACCATAAAGAGAGCATTATATAGGTGAAGGAGGAGATGAATAAAGTAGTAATTCCTGTCGAATCTATATAGGGAGTTATATTATACATATAGAATTTTACTATTTTTATTTCTTTAATAAGGGTAAGGACGTACGTGAAATTGTAATTCTGTCTATTTGTAATCTATTTTACAGATGTTAGCAGTAGTGTGACGTCCAATACTTCTTATAATCCATTTCTTTATATCTTGTTTGAATTTGGTCATTGATTAAGTTTGTCTAATCGTAGCTGGTAGTGTATTGTGTAGTTTGCAAGCTACCTACCTACCTCGTTTAAAATTAAGCTTCGTAATTTTAACATTTTTAATCAACTCTTGATGAAATTTTAATTTTAGAAATATGGTGGGTAGGTACTAAAATTTTGATAAAGGGATTTTAAAAAATGTTTTTATTTCTTGCTAGGGCAATTCTATTGAGTTACAAAGCCTGTTTTAGGACAAGAAGAACTTACAATTCATAATTCGGAGGTAATAGGTACAATTTTTCAGGGGTATTTTGACATCAAAAATATAAATTTCACCCAATTTACAGCATAAAAAGGTCAGGTTAAGTAGAATAATAAACGAGAGAAAATAAAGAAAGAAATAAACAAGAAAGCAAATATGGTGAAAAGAAAGGGAGAGAAAAAAGAAACAAGACAGAACGAAACATGACAAGAAAATTACATATTTTCATCTTTAAATCAATTTGGGAGGCGGGAATTGGTACCGCCGCTCCGGGAACCTTTATTGGATAACCAACACCTATACCTATGGTTCGCTATGGTTGGTGATTTAGCAGGGGGGCCCGGGTTCATGGGGTGAGATTTGTCTAGGTCTTGGAGGCGGATGACCAAGACACACTGAACCGCAGATTCCTACCCATCTCTTAAACCCTTTTCCTTCCCAGAACTCTCCTCTCCTTCCTTACCTTAAAAACCGCCTCCACACAGCATCCCCAAAGATGACATAGGCCCTGAGGGAAATTATTTTCCTCAGTGCCTCCTGTGTGGAGCTCATGTAAAAAAAAACTTAATCTAATAAAAATATTATTTTAAAGCATACTTTGGAGTGTGTTATTATGTTGGATGTTTTTGTACATATCTGGAAGCGAATTTACAGGGTTTTAGGAGCGTACTTGACTTACTTTACCGGTGACTAACTTACATTATTTGGAGTAAAATATATAAATATAATTTTGGTCTCCGTTGACTTTTTTTAGTGTATTTTTTTCAAAACTAAAAACAACAAAAATTCTTTCACATGTCATCGCTGCACACTCAGCTGAATAACTGCTCAACCTCTCACCTTGACCCTATAACTATCCAATTATATAATTATCCAATTATCATTTATCTCCCACATTAATAATATAACCACTAAAGTGATGCAAATGCTGGGTTTCATTTTAAGAACTTCAAAAGATTTCAAAAATTTAAAAACTTTAAAAATATTATATTCATCCATTGTCAGAAGTCATTTAGAATTCAACTCAACCATTTGGAATCCATTTTACAATATTCGTGAAAAATCCATCTAGCGAATCCAACATAAATTTTTACGAAATATAAATTATAGATTAGGAATTCCTATTGAAAATATTAGCTACATGTCACTGTTGAAAATTATGGACCTCGCTACATTAAAAGAAAGAAGAATATGTACTGATCTATTTTTTCTGTATAAAATTGTTAATAACATGTTTGACTCCCCTGAACTCCTTAGGCTGATTAATTTTCATGTGCCTAGTAGAACGGTTCGTCAGATTGTACATTACCATTGTAACAATTCAGGTACCAATTCAGAAACAAACTCAGTAATGAACCGACTGCACAGTACAGGGAATAAATATTACATGAATACCAACGGTACTGAAAGTCTATCAACCTATAAAAACATTGTCATTAAATCTGTATGTTTATCTAGATAAATTTGAAATGTCTATAAATTTTCAATATGTGTCGAATGTATATGAATGTGTATCCTATTTTATTCTGTTGCTTTTAAGCTGCAAGAAAATCACTTCTTTAAATGTATATGAATGTGTATTCTATAATTTACTCTTTTGTTTTAAGTTAAAAAATCTATTCTTGATACTTATTTAATTGTTATCTCTTAATTCTTTGATTATAACAAATGTATTTTTAATTTTATCATATGTAAAAACCCTAATTGGGCGTGTACAAATAAATAAATAAATAAATAAATAAATACCTAGTGATTTTCTTGAATTTGAAGTTGATTAATGGCATTTAACATTGATACTTTTCAATTGTCAAAAAAAAAACAAAATGGCCTTGAATGGCTTTTTTATGACAATGTTACGTATGAATTTCTGTGAAACAATGAACTTTATGCAGTCTTATAATAATACTAGCAGACCCGGCCACACGTTGCTGTGGCTAACGAAACACAACGCCATTACCCGACCTTTATAAAATCCACACCACCCGCTTGCCAGCTGCCCGCTGCCCGCTGCCTGAATTGAATATTTGAATTTCTCTGCATTTCTCTACTATAATAAGCATGTATTAAGCATATAAACTAATTAACTCGCCACTAATTATACAATGCTTGCAATGCAACACTGGATATTTGAAAAGGGAAAAAATGCTTACTTACTCTAAGACATCTATTTTCCAATTTCTTTCGTAGAACGAATTTCAAAAGTGACTATAGTACGGCTCGCCAGCCGCTTTAAATCGCACAAAAATGTTTTCTTTGAATTTCTCGGCTTTTCTTTAATATAATTTTCATGTATTATACATATAAACATTCCTCTTCAATCACTCTATCTATTGGTGAAAACCGTATGAAAATCCGTTGCGTAGTTTAAAAGATTAACGCGCACATACATTTTGAGCGACTTCATTTTATACTATGTAAATGATGATGATGATATATTTTTTTTAATTCACCAATGGGTGGATAGCTTCTGTTGAATTCAGTTCGCTTTACTTTAGAAATTCAACTATTAAAATATTGGCTTTGTAATCACGTGGAATACGTTGTTGGGGGTAAAACCGGTCATTAGCGAGTGGTGAGGAAACGGCGAATGACCAGACCCGAAGTAATGATTTACGAACAAAAACTGCAAATTCCTCCTTCCTCACTAACCTAGAATTCACACCACATTAACACTAACACTGCAGTAAATGGAAGAAATTTAGCTCTTCTTTTAATTTTTATATCGTACACTTTTTCATTAAACAACGGATATAAGTATTGTTATAACCATGGATGATAAAAACAAAGGAGATTTGGCATGAAAGCATACTGACTGATCTTCAATAATGTTCGATATATATATAATATATATATATCGAACATATATATATAGGTTTATGTTACGGCATTTAGTGGCTCAAAGCGTCCTTTAATTACCGGAACTTCTTGATCATTTCGACTTACTGGCTCATTTGGGCACTTAGTGGCTCATCGTTTTTTTTTTTTTAAGTCCATCATATCAAACTCGATGAGACGAGTCGAACGGTGTAAAAAAAATTTTTGAGTGAATAAATGACATTTTTACGTGGACCGTTAATGCTCCGGAATGCGTTTTTTATCAGTAAATATTCATCAATACTTAGAACATCAACTGGGTACACTTTTTATCGCATCTATAACCATCACGGCATGCGACGTTGCCGGATGTTCTCGTCATACAATATCATTCAAACTCCAAGTCGTTTATCAATGCTTTGCGATATTGAACTCAATGGTTTAATTCCTCAAAATCTATTATCGCATGACATTGCTATGTCAGATTGAATCTTTTTGCGATATGTTATATGTTGTATTCTATCTACATAGGTAGCCAGACTGCCAAGCGCTCGCTGTGGACTGTTAGAAGAACAGACATTATATTATAATATTTAGCGGCTATTCGCGCGGTTTTTTAAAATTGAAGATTGATTTACGAATTGCTTTTATAATATCGTTATTAATTTTGTGTTAATTGTTTTTGTGTTTATTACAAGGTTTATATTATTACGTATTTTAATAAACATTTATGTAGTTTTTTCTTTAATAAATAAAATATTTGCTACGTAATTATGTATTTGTCTTTTGCGTTCCGAAAGCATAGTCAGTTGTAATGTAATGATATCTATACAGGGTTTTCTAAAAATTTCAGAAATATATTAGGTACTCATGTTATATGTTTTTTCATACAGTTATATTATTATTTTTAAATGTTTTTTTAGTAGAACGTAATTTTTATAATGGATTATATTATCATATTTAAGAAATCTAACAAGTTTTTCATTTAAAAAAATGCTCTGTACTTTTAGGTAATTACTTTACGCGTGACTATTTTTCAAAAGCATTGTCTCTAGTTGTATTGTAGTAATCAAAAGGTGTTTTATTGTTGTTTTGGTGTATTTTATAAAAAAAAATTATGAAAAAAAAAACAATAATTTAAAAATAAATTACAATATACAGCAATATACGGGTATGGATACCGCCGCCCCGGGAACCATTACTGTATAACCAACGCCTTTGCAAGCAGTTTGCTACGTTTGGTGACTAAGCAGGGGTGCCCGGGTTCATGGTATCAGGTTTGTCCAGGACATGGTGGCGGATAGGTCTGCCCTGCTGCGTGGCGGGCCGGATAAGAGAGTTTGGTTGAGGGAGGCCTTTTGTCCTTTCCAGCCGGACTCTCTCGACCCATCGCCTTGCACCGCATTTGGAGGGATGGAATTTTAGGTCCGTTTATTTTTATTTTATAATATAATAATGTAAGTTTTGTTTATTATTATATAATATGTTAATGTATTGTTTTTTATAATATAATATAATAAAGTATTGTTTATTGTAATTCAAAACTATATGTAAAGGTATCTACCATAAACCATAAAGGAACCATATGGTACCTATATACCTAGGTACCGAATGCGTGACGCATAGTATTTAACTCATGTGCACCTATTTAACTCAATGCATAGCAGACGAATAGTATAAGAAGTCGGGGCAGACATGACACGATTAAGTGAATCAGAGACTTGATTCAGGCCATGTCAAGGGTCAGAATAATAGAAGAGTATTTATGAGACGATGAATGAATGTGAATGAGGCAAAGAGTGAGTGTCAATACGAGGTTTACATCAGTCTTACATTCTATGCCGATATCTCTCTCCCAATTCTCATAAAATATGGTTTTACCACACATCGCCTGAGGGATCTCATTTCGACAGCATTTAGTTTATTTTCATTCTTCCTCTGCCAGTTTCATGCCTCACTGCCATACATCAGGGTAAGCACCAGGACTCCATTGTGGACTGCTAGAACGGCATTCAGTCCTTCATTAATGGAGTTACCTGCAATTACCCTTCTTTCAGCCTTCCCATCTCTCGTAAACATACTACCCAGATTCACAACACTCATCCACCTGCTCCAAGTAACTAAGAGTAACTAACTAACTAACTAACCATCACGCCGTTTCCCCGCAGGGGTAGGCAGAGAGGACGGACCGCCAAACAACTCGGTCTTGGCACACACTCTTTGCCTCGCTCACATTCATACATCGTCTCATACATTTTCTTATATTATTCTGAATTTTGACATGACCCGACTCAAGTATCTGATTCACTTGATCGTGCCATGTCTTCCTCGGGCGTCCCCGATTTCTTCTAAGAGTATCTACCTATTGAAAAATAGGAAATTATAATTGCTCTTGAAAAGAGAAACGTCTTCGCGGCCTGTTTCATACAAAATTTAGTTCTGGATTTACAGTTAAGGGAACGTACCCATACTACGTGACACGTTTAGGGGGGGGGGGGGTCTTCAAAATGTCACGCTCCATACAAATGAGCGGCGGGTTGCTTAGGATTTTGGTCACCGGGGGGGGGTTAAAAATTGCAAAAAGTTGGTCACGTAGTATGGGTACGTTCCCTAAGATACCAAATTATTTCATTACAGAACTTCCTCTTCTTCCTTTCCCTAAAAAACCCTCCACACAGCATCCCCAAAGATGACAAAGACGCTGAGGGATTTTTTATCAGGTGTAGTGCTAATGCGAGAAAAATTCAATTTAACCAATTAATATTATTACATACTAAACTCTCCCGATCCGGCCGGCCACGCAGTAGATGGGCGAACGCATTCGCTGAAAAGAACTAAAAAAAATTCACCCGTTGAACCCAGGCACCCCTATATAATTCAGGTTAGTTCTCCCTCAATCAGTCCTGATCCGGCCCGCCACGCAGTAGATGGGCGAACGCATTCACCGAAAGACCTAGACTAACCTCACCGGATGAACCCGGGCACCCCTGCTAAGTCACCAACGGTAACGAACCACTTGGGGTGACGTATGACAGAGGTGTTAGTTATCCAAAAATGGTTCCCGGGGCGGCGGTACCCATACCCGTCTCCCAACCTTAAGGTATAGGTTAAGTGGTTCGCTACATTTGGTGACATAGCCGGGGTGCCCAGGTTTTTGAGGTGAGGTTTGTGCGGGTCTTGACAGTGAATGCGTCTGCCCACTAGCTGCATGGCAGGCCGGATCGGGAGAGAATGATTGAGGGAGTCCATTGACTTCTTCAAGCTGCACTCTCTCGAACCGTCGCCTTGCATCGCAGCGGGAGGGATGGATTCATACGTCCGTCACTTCTGGACACACTGACCCCCAGATTCCTACCCACCCCTAATACCTTTTCCTTCTCAGAACTTCCTCTCCTTCCTCTCCCAAAAAGTCTCACCGTCGTTATTACGCGAGGCTCTAAAGGGGGGGGGGGGGTCGGAAAAATACGAAATATCACAAGGGGGGGGGGGGGGGATATAATGGGATATCACGTGTATTTATTTTTTGTCGAACGCATGAAAATATTCTGAAAATTCACCATACCGTGTACTAAAAGAATACATGTGATTTTGGGAATGGGGGGGGGGGTAGTCTTAAACCTCACCACATATCACCGGTGGGGAGGGGGTTAAAAAGTTGCTAAAAAACATCACGTGATTATTGGACGACCCCAAAAGAAAAGGGATAAAGGGTGGGTAGGAATCTGGAGGTCGGTGTGTCCAGGAATCTATCACTTCCACTGCAGTGCAAGGCTATTTTCCGAGAAAGTACGGCTGGAAAAAGTCAAAGGGACTCCTCAACACTCTCTCCCAATCCGGCCTGCCATGCAGCTGGTGCATCCGCCGCCAATACCCGGACAATCCTCACCCCATGAACCTGGGCACCCCTACTAAGTCACCAAACGTAGCGAACCACTTGGGGTGACCTATGACAGAGGTATTGGTTATCCAAAAAACGGTTCCCGGGGCGACGGTACCCATACCCACCTCCCAAATCTTAATCTTGAAGGCGACCTTTTGATATTTCCAGATGGATTTTCTCGAAATAACGCCATGCACCGCAGTGGGAGGGATGGATTCATCCGTCCATCACTCCTGGACACACTGACCCCCAGATTCCTACCCACCCTTCATACCCCTTTCCTTCCCCGGACTTCCTTTTCTTCTTTTCATAAAAAGAAGCCCTCCACACAGCATCTCCAAAGATGACAAAGGTAGGCACTGAGAGATTTTTTCTCAGGTGGAAGTAATGGCACGATCAAGTGAATCAGATACTTGAGTCGGGCCATGTCAAAAGTCAGAATAATAGAAGAGAATGTATGATACGATGTATGAATGAGAGTGAGGCAAAGAGTGTGTGCCAAGACCGAGTTGTTTTGCGGTCCGTCCTCTCTGCCTACCCCTGCGGGGAAACGGCGTGATGGTTAGTTAGTTAGTTTCTTTTAGATCGATTTTATCCATATAGATTGGAGGTGACAACTTAAAGAAGCGTTCGAATCAATGAACAAAGTAAATTATGAAAATATTTTTCTAATAAGTTTATTCATAATTTTTCGAAAACGCTAATAAAACTAAGATAAAATAATTACGTAGCAAATAAAAGAAACTTCACCAATATGTATTTAAATACCTAATTTTATTTATGATAATAATAAAATAAACCTTAACACAAAAAAAAACAACCGTAAACACCAAATAAATAACAATATTAATTAGCAAATCATACTCCAATTTAAAAAAAACGCGGCAATAATCAAAACTGACGTCCCGCCCGCCCGCAGTTCACGCACACTTACGATAGTCAAAACAATGATATATTATACTGCGCACGCACACATAGTTGCAATCCGCCGCGGCCGGCTGGAAACCCCACCTCCTCCCGTTCCGCAATCCCTACACTGACTAGGTTATTATGTTGTACTGAGAGGGTATCGGCTCCTTTAATCAATTAGTAAACCAGTAGGTATTGTTTATTATAATATTTATTATTATTTTATAATATAATATAATAATGTAAGTTTTGTTTATTATTATATAATATGTTAATGTATTGTTTTTTATAATATAATATAATAAAGTATTGTTTATTGTAATTCAAAACTATATGTATAGGTATCTACCATGCCTCTTTGCCTCACTCACATTCATACATCGTCTCATACATTCTCTTCTATTATTCTGACTTTTGACACGGCCCGACTCAAGTATCTGATTCACTTGATCGTGCCATGTCTTCCTCGGGCGTCCCCGACTTCTTCTAAGAGTATTATAATTGCTCTTGAAAAGAGAAACGTCTTCGCGGCCTATTTCATACAAAATTTAGTTCTGGATTTACGGTTAAGATACCAAATTATTTCATTACAGAACTTCCTCTTCTTCCTTTCCCTAAAAAAACCCTCCACACAGCATCCCCAAAGATGACAAAGACACTGAGGGATTTTTTATCATATGATAGCAACTAAGTATAATAATAATTTAATAATGAGCAAAATTAAGAAAGGGACCCTCAGATGGTTTGGGCACGTAGAGCGAATGAGCGAAGAAAGTAGTGTAAAAAGAATATATGATGCAAATGTGAATGGTAGAAGAAGTCGGGGACGCCCGAGGAAGACATGGCACGATCAAGTGAATCAGATACTTGAGTCGGGATTTGATTTTGGATTTAGGGTAGGGTTCAAAAATCTTGATTATTTTGTTTTTACGTGAATATCGCAACAACGTAGTGGATAGGGGAAGGAGATAGGGAAGAGGAAGGTTGGGAAGTTCCTGACTATTCAGATCTGGTCACCAAACACGGCTAAAGCCATATCACGCAACATTTCAATTCTGAATGGTGGTCTTACACCAGGGCGATACTGAGAGTATCTTCCACTCTGGAAAGTGCTGCAAATATAAAATATATGTATTATTTTTACTAAATAAATTGTCAAATAACACAAATTATAATCCCGCGACCTTCGGAGTGCGAGTCAAGAGCCTTACCGCTGGACCACGCCGATAAATATACAATAGACTAATCATACCTAAGATGACTTGAGTAAGGACTAATTGTAAACGAGGTATTCCAATTTGGGAAGCGGGTATGGGTACCGCCGCCCCGGGAACCATTACTGTATAACCAACACCTCTGCAAGCAGTTTGCTACGTTTGGTGACTAAGCAGGGGTGCCCGGGTTCATGGTATCAGGTTTGTCCAGGACGTGGCGGCGGATAGGTCTGCCCTGCTGCGTGGCGGGCCGGATAAGAGAGTTTGGTTGAGGGAGGCCTTTTGTCCTTTCCAGCCGGACTCTCTCGACCCATCGCCTTGCACCGCATTTGGAGGGATGGAATTTTAGGTTCGTCACTCCTAGACACATTGACCCCAGATTCCTATCCACCCCACATACCTTTTTCCTTCCCAGAACTTCCTATCCTTCCCTTCCTTAAAAAGACCCTCCACACAGCATCCCCTTAGATGACATAGGCCCTGAGGGAAATTATTTTTCTCAGGGCCTCCTATGTGGAGCTACTGTAAAAAAAATGAGATTGCGAACTTCGACTACGAATCCGGAGGTCGCGGGTGAGAGACATATGAATCCATCTCTCCCACTGCATTGCAAGGCGATGGGTTGAAAGAGATTACACATCTGCCCTGATGATGGACACTGCAACGCTGTCCGAAACTTTGGCTAAAGAAGGAGGTATACACGGCATAATACCCCAAAAACTAATAACAAAAATACTTATCACCTCTGCGATAGGTCACCCCAAGTCGTTCGCTACGTTTGGTGACTTAGCAGGGGTGCCCGGGTTCATGGGGTGAGGATTATCCGGGTCTTGGCGGCGGATGCATCTCTGCCCACCAGCTGCATGGCAGGATGGATTGGGAGAGAGTGTTGAGGGAGTCCCTTTGATTTCTCCAGCCGTACTCTCTCGGAACATAGCCTTCCACCGCAGTGGGAGGGATAGATTCCTGGACACACTGACTCCCAGATTCCTACCTACCCTTCATCCCTTTTCCTTTTCAGAACTTGCTCTCCTTCCTTTCCTAAAAAGACCCTTCACACAGCATCCCCAAAGATGACATAGGCCCTGTGGGAAATTATTTTCCTCAGGGCCTCCTGTGTTGACCTAATGTAAAAAAAACAGTCTATCCCGATCCGTCCTGCCATGCAGCTGGTGGGTAGACGCATCCGCCAACAAGACCCGGACAAACCTCATCCCATGAACCCGGACACCCCTGCTAAGTCACCAAATATAGCTTACCACTTGGAGTGACCTATGGCCAGGGCTGGGCAGTATTTGAAAAACTTGTAATTGAAATACGTATTTGAAATACAAATATATACAAATACAATGTATTTGGTAATTGGTATTTCAATTACCTGCTGCTGAGGTATTTTGTAATTTGTATTTCAAATACTTAAGGCTTCAAAATACATTTTCAAATACATTTAGTGATCTTAATAATGATAATTAAAAATAACCACACATAGATAATACATAGACTAAAAACGCTAGAATCCTGTACCTACTATTGTCCTTTGCTATAGGACTCTTTATTAATGATTATTTGTAGTTCTCTTAGGGGGCATACATTAATTATGTGAGCTCAAAAAAGGAGGGGGGGGGGGTCCAGCAAAATCTCACGGTACTTGAAAAGAATAAACGAAGTGGTCCAAATTATCTCACCAAGGGGCGGGGGGAGTCTAGTTTGGAAGAAAAACTGCTCACCTAATTAATGTATGCCCCCTTATAATTGCTTTATAATGTACTGTACTGTATTTTTTTTTACTTCATGCTAGTTATTATTATTGTCCTGTGCTATAATAGCACTGTTATTGTACATTTTGTATCATACTTGTCATTGCTTTGTATTGTACACTCTTGTATCATAGTATTAGATTTTTTTTTCATTAACTCCACACAGGAGGCCCTGAGGAAAATAATTTCCCTCAGGGCCTATGTCATCTGGGATGCTGTGTGGAGGGTCTTTTTGAGGAGAGAAAGGAATGAACATTGGTCTTGAAGAGACCCATGTTGTAAGAAGGAGGAAACACAGAGGCCGGCAAATCATTCCACAGCCGAGCTGTTGAACACAAGAACGAGTCGAAGAAATGACCCGTTCTCATGTGACAAATGTCAACCGTGTACAATGTGTTTCCCGACTATGCACCGGTGCCGAAAGGATCAATGATGCTAGTTCCTCGGAGCATCTTCCATTGTAATACCGGTAGAACCAGGATAGCATTCCAACTCGACGCCTGTGCTCTAAAGATTGCAATCCGTCTTTTAAGATGGGAGAATCTATTAAACGGACCGCCCGTTTCTGCATAGAGTCGAGGGTATTTTTCAGGTATTTTGGAGCTCCAGACCAGAGGTGGCTGCCAAATTCAACCGTGGGGCGCACTTGTGATTTGTACAGGGTTAGCAGTTGTGTACTATTAAAGTATCTGCGGGCCTTGTACAGTACGCCCAGTTTTTGATCGAGCACTATTGGAATAATTAAATAATGGACTGAATACTAGAAATAAAATATTGGACTGAATACTAGAATGTTTTTAAGTTAACTACTGTAGAGCGCACTTGAAGTGAAATAACACAAAACTTCGCTACACAAATAATGTCATCCATTTATATATAAAAATGAATCCTTGTTTCCCTTGGTCACGCCATAACTTCAAAATGACTTTACCTATTTCATTCATTTTTTTAAAGTTTTCTTATACTTTTAGAAGGTTCTTACGGAAAGAAAAATTAAGAAAATTACGCAGAAAATGGGATAATTTCATAAAACTTAACGACTATTTTAACTACGCACGTTTGACAGTTCGCGCGTTTGATGAAAATAAATTTAGCAGGCAGCTGTTTTTTTGTAACCAAAGAATTTTCATTGGATTTTTAAAATTATAGATATTTTAAATAGGTACCTATGTTAGGTACCAGATTTTATTGATTGTTTTTATAATATAGAAAAATGTTCTGGGACTAAATATATGGAACGCGGGAGGGGTTGGCGGGATGGGGGAGCGGAAGAGGGGAGAGGGTAGGCAGGGAAGGTGTCCGGGGAATGCAAGAGGGTAAAGGGAAGCGGTAGGGGAACGGGGACGCACGGGAAAGGACATGCAGGGAGAAACAATTTATTTCTTTGAATATTGCAGTGGAACGCATACCGGGAACCAGCTAGTGTTATTATAATAATAATTATTATAATCTAACACCTAAGTCCTATACCACAAATCTTTTCAAGTGGAGCGGAGACGAGATGTGTCTCCTGAGCAATATGATTAGTCAATTTTAGCACGTCTCTGTTTCACTATACTCTGCTTTGCTTCTATGGAAACGCACTCTTAGATATGGGCACTTACGACAATTTATTGCAACCAAAGGTTCTACCTAAACCAAATGTATTTTGTAATTTGTATTTTGTATTTTGTATTTGAAATTTAAAAATGGTTAAAATACTGTATTTTGTATTTCAAATACACGACTTGAAAGTATTTCGTATTTCGTATTTTAAATACATGCGAAAAAGTATTTTGTAATTTGTATTTTAATTACAGTAATGCATGTATTTTGCCCAGCCCTGCCTCTATGGCAAAGGTGTTGGTTATCCAATAATGGTTCTCGGGGCGGCGGTACACATATCCGCCTCCCAGATGAATATTACCACCTAATCTAAACAAGTTAGCAATTAAAACCGAAAACCCAATTTAAGACTATTTATACAATGTAGACTTAAACCACCTGTACAATGTTGGAGTTCATTTTTACAAATTCCTTCAACCAATTAAACAATAATGATTGTCTCTTTCTGATATATTTTTATTTCACACGACAAACAGAGACGGGTATAATTGGAGTGATGTTTCTAAAAATGGTAAATTCAATATTTTACCGGAAATGTCCCAGACGGAATCATCTAGTACCGGCACGCAAATATTTAAGCATTGTAAAAAGATCATACGAAATGCAAAGTGTAAGCGAACGGGATGTAGTCCTTTCCATTAATAACTTAGAAATTGCTTATTATTGCTTGAATTGTCAAGTTACGCCAACGCCCATTTTCAACTTAAGTAAAGTAAAAAAGTAAAAGCGATATTAAGGAAGCTAGCGTGATTCAATTATTATGACACTTCCCTTTTTATTAAAATGCAACTATTACCGATCCGCTACCAGTCCGTGGAATCTTCAGTTTGTAGGCACGGGGTAACGCTGTGCGATGCGTGGCGGAGGGGGGGAGGGCTACAGATACTTTGCCGGAATTTGATAGAAATTATTTTATATTAAAAAAACTAGCAATGCAATATACATTTTTAAAAACAGATCGATAACCAAATAGTTTTTCTATGATTACCAAAATTATTGAGTATATGGTGTAAAAGACAACTGAGATACAGAGTAAAACTGTTCTTAGTGTAATTATATTACCCCGGTCTAAAAAACTATCGAAAGAAGCGAAGCTAGCCGTCCATAATGGAGTGCTGGTACCTACCCTAATGCTTCGCTGTGAGGCTCGGAACTGGTAGAGAAATGATGAAAGTAGACCGAAATGAATAATAATGATCCGCACATAATGTAAGCCTGATGTAAGCGTAACGAGTAAGATTAAGAAAGAGACGCTTAGATTGGTTGGGCATGTAAAGCAAATGAACGAGAAAAATAGTGTAAGGAGAATATATGATGACGCAAATGTGAATGCTAGAAGAAGTCGGGGACGCCCGAGGAAGACATGGCACGACCAAGTGAATCAGATACTTGAGTCGAGCCATTTCGAGAGTCAGAATAATAAAAGAGCATGTATGAGACGAAGTATGCATGTGAACGAGGCAAGGAGTGTGTGCCAAGATCGAGTTGTTTGGCGGTCCGTCTCTATTTGTAAATTGTAAAATATGATAGCAACTAAGTATAATAATAATTTAATAATGAGCAAAATTAAGAAAGGGACCCTCAGATGGTTTGGGCACGTAGAGCAAATGAGCGAAGAAAGTAGTGTAAAAAGAATATATGATGCAAATGTGAATGGTAGAAGAAGTCGGGGACGCCCGAGGAAGACATGGCACGATCAAGTGAATCAGATACTTGAGTCGGGCCGTGTCAAAAGTCAGAATAATAGAAGAGAATGTATGATACGATGTATGAATGTGAGTGAGGCAAAGAGTGTGTGCCAAGACCGAGTTGTTTGGCGGTCCGTCCTCTCTGCCTACCCCTGCGGGGAAACGCCGTGATGGTTAGTTAGTTAGTTAGTTTCTTTTAGATCGATTTTATCCATATAGATCGGAGGTGACAACTTAAAGAAGCGTACGAATCAATGAATAAAGTAAATTTTGTAATATATTTCTAATAAGTTTATTCATAATTTTTCGAAAACACTAATAAAACTAAGATAAAATAATTATGTAGCAAATAAAAGAAACTACACCAATATGTATTTAAATACCTAATTTTATTTATGATAATAATAAAATAAACCTTAACACAAAAAAAAACAACCGTAAACACCAAATAAATAACAATATTAATTAGCAAATCATACTACAATTTAAAAAAAACGCGCCAATAATCAAAAACGGCCGCTAGAAATGATAAATATGTGTGAATAATCAACAAGCAACATCCAAACTGTTCTGTCAACCTACCTACATATGTGACTATATTGGTAACATTAAACTTGGCAACGTAGCGTGATGCGGTAAGTGTGTTCTTAAAATAGATCAAGGAATGCACGTTATTTTAAGATATTTTTTTTTAATAAATAAACATAATTTTTGATTACATATTATAGCTGACCATATTTTAAACAAAATTTAAAAGACAGCATGTTGGTACTTCATCTACGTAAGTATATATTACATGCGAAAGAATGAGCAACTTAAGTGGCTTCTTCTAAGATGAGCCACAAAATGTGGTATGACATAAATATATATATATATATATATATAGGTTTATGTTACGGCATTTAGTGGCTCAAAGCGTCCTTTAATTACCGGAACTTCTTGATCATTTCGACTTACTGGCTCATTTGGGCACTTAGTGGCTCATCGTTTTTTTTTTTTTAAGTCCATCATATCAAACTCGATGAGACGAGTCGAACGGTGTAAAAAAAATTTTTGAGTGAATAAATGACATTTTTACGTGGACCGTTAATGCTCCGGAATGCGTTTTTTATCAGTAAATATTCATCCATACTTAGAACATCAATTGGGTACACTTTTTATCGCATCTATAACATCACGGCATGCGACGTTGCCGGATGTTCTCGTCATACAATATCATTCAAACTCCAAGTCGTTTATCAATGCTTTGCGATATTGAACTCAATGGTTAAATTCCTCAAAATCTATTATCGCATGACATTGCTATGTCAGATTGAATCTTTTGCGATATGTTATATGTTTGCCGGTATGTTATGTTGTATTCTATCTACATAGGTAGCTACTGTCAAGCGCTCGCTGTGGACTGTTAGTTGTTTTAGAAGAACAGACATTATATTATACGAGTAATATTTAGCGGCTATTCGCGCGCTTTTTTAAAATTGAAGATTGATTTACGAATTGCTTTTATAATATCGTTATTAATTTTGTGTTAATTGTTTTTGTGTTTATTACAAGGTTGATATTATTACGTATTTTAATACACATTTATGTAGTTTTTTCTTTAATAAATAAAATATTTGCTACGTCATTCTGTATTTGTCTTTTGCGTTCTGAAAGCATAGTCAGTTGTAATGTAATGATATCTATACAGGGTTTTCTAAAAATTTCAGAAATATATTAGGTACTCATGTAATATGTTTTTTCATACAGTTATATTATTTTTTTAAAATGTTTTTTTAGTAGAACGTAATTTTTATAATGGATTATATTATCATATTTAAGAAATCTAACAAGTTTTTCATTTTAAAAAATGTTCTGTACCTAGGTAATTACTTTACGCGTGACAATTTTTCAAAAGCATTGTCTCTAGTTGTATTGAAGTAATTAAAATATGTTTTATTGTTGTTTTGGTGTATTTTATAAAAAAAAGTTATGAACAAAAATAAACAATAATTTAAAAATAAATTACAATATACGGCCTACATAGTCCAGGAGTGAGACCCTTGACTCGCAAACCGCAGGTCTCAAATTTTATTTGATTAATTTGTGTTATTTCACAATTAATTCATTTAAAATAATAAATAGTATATTTGCGGCACGTTCCAGAGTGGAAGATACTATCAATATCGCCCTGGTGTAAGTAAGACCACCATTCAAAATTGAAACGTTGCTTGAAAATGGCTTTGGCCGTGTTTGGTGTCCAGATCTGAATCGCCAGGTACTTCCCAACCTTCCTCTTCCCCACCTCCTTCCCCTCCCCACTACCTTCAGCCTCACAACATACCCCAATTGGGGATTCCATGGTGTCACTGGCTCCAGACGGGAGCAGTTGAGATTCTTGTGCGGTATTCACTGTAAAAAAAACTCCACACAGGAGGCCCTTAAGAAAACGATTTCCCTCAAGGCCTATGTCATCTAATATGCTGTGTGGAGGGTCTTTTTGAGGAGAAGAGGGAGTCAACATTGGTCTTGAAGAGACCCATGTTGTAGAAAGGGGAAAACCCAGAGGCCGGCAAATCGTTCCATAGCCGAGCTGTTGAGCACAAAAACGAATCGAAGAAGCGACCAGTTCTCATGATTTTGAATTTGATTTTGAATTTGATTTTAGATTTGATTTTGGATTTAGGGTAGGGTTCAAAAATCTTGATTATTTTGTTTTTACATGAATATCGCACAACGTAGTGGATAGGGGAAGGAGATAGGGAAGAGGAAGGTTGGGAAGTTCCTGACTATTCAGATCTGGTCACCAAACACGGCTAAAGCCATATCACGCAACATTTCAATTCTGAATGGTGGTCTTACACCAGGGCGATACTGAGAGTATCTTCCACTCTGGAAAGTGCTGCAAATATAAAATATATGTATTATTTTTACTAAATAAATTGTCAAATAACACAAATTATAATCCCGCGACCTTCGGAGTGCGAGTCAAGAGCCTTACCGCTGGACTACGCCGATAAATATACAATAGACTAATCATACCTAAGATGACTTGAATAAGGACTAATTGTAAACGAGGTATTCCAATTTGGGAAGCGGGTATGGGTACCGCCGCCCCGGGAACCATTACTGTATAACCAACACCTCTGCAAGCAGTTTGCTACGTTTGGTGACTAAGCAGGGGTGCCCGGGTTCATGGTATCAGGTTTGTCCAGGACGTGGCGGCGGATAGGTCTGCCCTGCTGCGTGGCGGGCCGGATAAGAGAGTTTGGTTGAGGGAGGCCTTTTGTCCTTTCCAGCCGGACTCTCTCGACCCATCGCCTTGCACCGCATTTGGAGGGATGGAATTTTAGGTTCGTCACTCCTAGACACATTGACCCCAGATTCCTATCCACCCCACATACCTTTTTCCTTCCCAGAACTTCCTATCCTTCCCTTCCTTAAAAAGACCCTCCACACAGCATCCCCTTAGATGACATAGGCCCTGAGGGAAATTATTTTTCTCAGGGCCTCCTATGTGGAGCTACTGTAAAAAAAATGAGATTGCGAACTTCGACTACGAATCCGGAGGTCGCGGGTGAGAGATATATGAATCCATCTCTCCCACTGCATTGCAAGGCGATGGGTTGAAAGAGATTACACATCTGCCCTGATGATGGACACTGCAACGCTGTCCGAAACTTTGGCTAAAGAAGGAGGTATACACGGCATAATACCCCAAAAACTAATAACAAAAATACTTATGGCCGTGAAAATCTAAAATCACCTCTGCGATAGGTCACCCCAAGTCGTTCGCTACGTTTGGTGACTTAGCAGGGGTGCCCGGGTTCATGGGGTGAGGATTATCCGGGTCTTGGCGGCGGATGCATCTCTGCCCACCAGCTGCATGGCAGGATGGATTGGGAGAGAGTGTTGAGGGAGTCCCTTTGATTTCTCCAGCCGTACTCTCTCGGAACATAGCCTTTCACCGCAGTGGGAGGGATAGATTCCTGGACACACTGACTCCCAGATTCCTACCTACCCTTCATCCCTTTTCCTTTTCAGAACTTGCTCTCCTTCCTTTCCTAAAAAGACCCTTCACACAGCATCCCCAAAGATGACATAGGCCCTGTGGGAAATTATTTTCCTCAGGGCCTCCTGTGTTGACCTAATGTAAAAAAAACAGTCTATCCCGATCCGTCCTGCCATGCAGCTGGTGGGTAGACGCATCCGCCAACAAGACCCGGACAAACCTCATCCCATGAACCCGGACACCCCTGCTAAGTCACCAAACATAGCTTACCACTTGGAGTGACCTATGGCCAGGGCTGGGCAGTATTTGAAAAACTTGTAATTGAAATACGTATTTGAAATACAATAATATACAAATACAATGTATTTGGTAATTGGTATTTCAATTACCTGCTGCTGAGGTATTTTGTAATTTGTATTTCAAATACTTAAGGCTTCAAAATACATTTTCAAATACATTTAGTGATTTTAATAATGATAATTAAAAATAACCACACATAGATAATACATAGACTAAAAACGCTAGAATCCTGTACCTACTATTGTCCTTTGCTATAGGACTCTTTATTAATGATTATTTGTAGTTCTCTTAGGGGGCATACATTAATTATGTGAGCTCAAAAAAGGAGGGGGGGGGGGTCCAGCAAAATCTCACGGTACTTGAAAAGAATAAACGAAGTGGTCCAAATTATCTCACCAAGGGGCGGGGGGAGTCTAGTTTGGAAGAAAAACTGCTCACCTAATTAATGTATGCCCCCTTATAATTGCTTTATAATGTACTGTACTATATTTTTTTTTACTTCATGCTAGTTATTATTATTGTCCTGTGCTATAATAGCACTGTTATTGTACATTTTGTATCATACTTGTCATTGCTTTGTATGGTACACTCTTGTATCATAGTATTAGATTTTTTTTTCATTAACTCCACACAGGAGGCCCTGAGGAAAATAATTTCCCTCAGGGCCTATGTCATCTGGGATGCTGTGTGGAGGGTCTTTTTGAGGAGAGAAAGGAATGAACATTGGTCTTGAAGAGACCCATGTTGTAGGAAGGAGGAAACACAGAGGCCGGCAATCATTCCACAGCCGAGCTGTTGAACACAAGAACGAGTCGAAGAAATGACCCGTTCTCATGTGACAAATGTCAACCGTGTACAATGTGTTTCCCGACTATGCACCGGTGCCGAAAGGATCAATGATGCTAGTTCCTCGGAGCATCTTCCATTGTAATACCGGTAGAACCAGGATAGCATTCCAACTCGACGCCTGTGCTCTAAAGATTGCAATCCGTCTTTTAAGATGGGAGAATCTATTAAACGGACCGCCCGTTTCTGCATAGAGTCGAGGGTATTTTTCAGGTATTTTGGAGCTCCAGACCAGAGGTGGCTGCCAAATTCAACCGTGGGGCGCACTTGTGATTTGTACAGGGTTAGCAGTTGTGTACTATTAAAGTATCTGCGGGCCTTGTACAGTACGCCCAGTTTTTGATCGAGCACTATTGGAATAATTAAATAATGGACTGAATACTAGAAATAAAATATTGGACTGAATACTAGAATGTTTTTAAGTTAACTACTGTAGAGCGCACTTGAAGTGAAATAACACAAAACTTCGCTACACAAATGTCATCCATTTATATATAAAAATGAATCCTTGTTTCCCTTGGTCACGCCATAACTTCAAAATGACTTTACCTATTTCATTCATTTTTTTAAAGTTTTCTTATACTTTTAGAAGGTTCTTACGGAAAGAAAAATTAAGAAAATTACGCAGAAAATGGGATAATTTCAGAAAACTTAACGACTATTTTAACTACGCACGTTTGACAGTTCGCGCGTTAGATGAAAATAAATTTAGCAGGCAGCTGTTTTTTTGTAACCAAAGAATTTTCATTGGATTTTTAAAATTATAGATATTTTAAATAGGTACCTATGTTAGGTACCAGATTTTATTGATTGTTTTTATAATATAGAAAAATGTTCTGGGACTAAATATATGGAACGCGGGAGGGGTTGGCGGGATGGGGGAGCGGAAGAGGGGAGAGGGTAGGCAGGGAAGGTGTACGGGGAATGCAAGAGGGTAAAGGGAAGCGGTAGGGGAACGGGGACGCACGGGAAAGGACATGCAGGGAGAAACAATTTATTTCTTTGAATATTGCAGTGCAACGCATACCGGGAACCAGCTAGTGTTATTATAATAATAATTATTATAATCTAACACCTAAGTCCTATACCACAAATCTTTACAAGTGGAGCGGAGACGAGATGTGTGTCCTGAGCAATATGATTAGTCAATTTTAGCACGTCTCTGTTTCACTATGCTCTGCTTTGCTTCAATGGAAACGCACTCTTAGATATGGGCACTTACGACAATTTATTGCAACCAAAGGTTCTACCTAAACCAAATGTATTTTGTAATTTGTATTTTGTATTTTGTATTTGAAATTTAAAAATGGTTAAAATACTGTATTTTGTATTTCAAATACACGACTTGAAAGTATTTTGTATTTCGTATTTTAAATACATGCGAAAAAGTATTTTGTAATTTGTATTTTAATTACAGTAATGCATGTATTTTGCCCAGCCCTGCCTCTATGGCAAAGGTGTTGGTTATCCAATAATGGTTCTCGGGGCGGCGGTACACATATCCGCCTCCCAGATGAATATTACCACCTAATCTAAACAAGTTAGCAATTAAAACCGAAAACCCAATTTAAGACTATTTATACAATGTAGACTTAAACCACCTGTACAATGTTGGAGTTCATTTTTACAAATTCCTTCAACCAATTAAACAATAATGATTGTCTCTTTCTGATATATTTTTATTTCACACGACAAACAGAGACGGGTATAATTGGAGTGATGTTTCTAAAAATGGTAAATTCAATATTTTACCGGAAATGTCCCAGACGGAATCATCTAGTACCGGCACGCAAATATTTAAGCATTGTAAAAAGATCATATGAAATGCAAAGTGTAAGCGAACGGGATGTAGTCCTTTCCATTAATAACTTAGAAATTGCTTATTATTGCTTGAATTGTCAAGTTACGCCAACGCCCATTTTCAACTTAAGTAAAGTAAAAAAGTAAAAGCGATATTAAGGAAGCTAGCGTGATTCAATTATTATGACACTTCCCTTTTTATTAAAATGCAACTATTACCGATCCGCTACCAGTCCGTGGAATCTTCAGTTTGTAGGCACGGGGTAACGCTATGCGATGCGTGGCGGAGAGGGGGAGGGCTACAGATACTTTGCCGGAATTTGATAGAAATTATTTTATATTAAAAAAACTAGCAATGCAATATACAGTTTTAAAAACAGATCGATAAGCAAATAGTTTTTCTATGATTACCAAAATTATTGAGTATATGGTGTAAAAGACAACTGAGATACAGAGTAAAACTGTTCTTAGTGTAATTATATTACCCCGGTCTAAAAAACATTCGAAAGAAGCGAAGCTAGCCGTCCATAATGGAGTGCTGGTACCTACCCTAATGCTTCGCTGTGAGGCTCGGAACTGGTAGAGAAATGATGAAAGTAGACCGAAATGAATAATAATGATCCGCACATAATGTAAGCCTGATGTAAGCGTAACGAGTAAGATTAAGAAAGAGACGCTTAGATTGGTTGGGCATGTAAAGCAAATGAACGAGAAAAATAGTGTAAGGAGAATATATGATGACGCAAATGTGAATGCTAGAAGAAGTGGGGGACGCCCGAGGAAGACATGGCACGACCAAGTGAATCAGATACTTGAGTCGAGCCATTTCAAGAGTCAGAATAATAAAAGAGCATGTATGAGACGAAGTATGCATGTGAACGAGGCAAGGAGTGTGTGCCAAGATCGAGTTGTTTGGCGGTCCGTCTCTATTTGTAAATTGTAAAATATGATAGCAACTAAGTATAATAATAATTTAATAATGAGCAAAATTAAGAAAGGGACCCTCAGATGGTTTGGGCACGTAGAGCGAATGAGCGAAGAAAGTAGTGTAAAAAGAATATATGATGCAAATGTGAATGGTAGAAGAAGTCGGGGACGCCCGAGGAAGACATGGCACGATCAAGTGAATCAGATACTTGAGACGGGCCATGTCAAAAGTCAGAATAATAGAAGAGTATGTATGAGACGACCATCACGCCGTTTCCCCGCAGGGGTAGGCAGAGAGGACGGACCGCCAAACAACTCGGTCTTGGCACACACTCTTTGCCTCACTCACATTCATACATCGTCTCAAACATTCTCTTCTATTATTCTGACTTTTGACATGACCCGACTCAAGTATCTGATTCACTTGATCGTGCCATGTCTTCCTCGGGCGTCCCCGACTTCTTCTAAGAGTATTATAATTGCTCTTGAAAAGAGAAACTTCTTCGCGGCCTATTTCATACAAAATTTAGTTCTGGATTTACGGTTAAGATACCAAATTATTTCATTACAGAACTTCCTCTTCTTCCTTTCCCTAAAAAAAACCCTCCACACAGCATCCCCAAAGATGACAAAGACACTGAGGGATTTTTTATCAGGTGTGGTGCTAATGCGAGAAAAAATACAATTTAACCAATTAATATTATTTGGCGGTCCGTCTCTATTTGTAAATTGTAAAATATGATAGCAACTAAGTATAATAATAATAATTTAATAATGAGCAAAATTAAGAAAGGGACCCTCAGATGGTTTGGGCACGTAGAGCGAATGAGCGAAGAAAGTAGTGTAAAAAGAATATATGATGCAAATGTGAATGGTAGAAGAAGTCGGGGACGCCCGAGGAAGACATGGCACGATCAAGTGAATCAGATACTTGAGTCGGGCCGTGTCAAAAGTCAGAATAATAGAAGAGAATGTATGATACGATGTATGAATGTGAGTGAGGCAAAGAGTGTGTGCCAAGACCGAGTTGTTTGGCGGTCCGTCCTCTCTGCCTACCCCTGCGGGAAACGGCGTGATGGTTAGTTAGTTAGTTTCTTTTAGATCGATTTTATCCATATAGATCGGAGGTGACAA
Source organism: Limnephilus marmoratus (assembly GCA_917880885.1). NCBI lineage: Eukaryota > Metazoa > Arthropoda > Insecta > Trichoptera > Limnephilidae > Limnephilus > Limnephilus marmoratus. The sequence goes on from OU862929.1 coordinate 20,681,869, forward strand.
CTTAAAGAAACGTACGAATCAATGAATAAAGTAAATTATGTAATATATTTCTAATAAGTTTATTCATAATTTTTCGAAAACACTAGTAAAACTAAGATAAAATAATTATGTAGCACATAAAAGAAACTACACCAATATGTATTTAAATACCTAATTTTATTTATGATAATAATAAAATAAACCTTAACACAAAAAAAAAACAACCGTAAACACCAAATAAATAACAATATTAATTAGCAAATCATAGGTACTACAATTTAAAAAAAACGCGCCAATAATCAAAAACGGCCGCTAGAAATGATAAATATGTGTGAATAATCAACAAGCAACATCCAAACTGTTCTGTCAACCTACCTACATATGTGACTATATTGGTAACATTAAACTTGGCAACGTAGCTTGATGCGGTAAGTGTGTTCTTAAAATAGATCAAGGAATGCACGTTATTTTAAGATATATTTTTTTAATAAATAAACATAATTTTTGATTACATATTATAGCTGACCATATTTTAAACAAAATTTAAAAGACAGCATGTTGGTACTTCATCTACGTAAGTATATATTACATGCGAAAGAATGAGCAACTTAAGTGGCTTCTTCTAAGATGAGCCACAAAATGTGGTATGACATAAATATATATATATATATATATATATATATATATATATATATATATATATATATATATATATTACATTAACATTAACAGGATGCCCTGAGGAAAATAACTTCCCTCAGGGCCTATGTCATCTTTGAAGATGCTGTGTGGAGTGTCTTTTTGAGGAAAGGAAGGAGTCACACGGGTCTTGAAGAGACCCATGTTGTAGGAGGGAGGAAACACAGAGGCCGGCAAATCGTTCCACAGCCGAGCCGTTGAACTCAAGAACGAGTCATTGAAACGACCATGACCCTAGTTTCTCGGAGCATCTTCAATTGTAATACCGGTAGAACAAGAACAGCATTCCCACCTGACGCCTATGCTCTAAAGATTGCGGTCCGTCTGTTAAGATGGGAGAATCTATCAAACGGACCGCTCGTTTCTGCACAGAGTCAAGGGTATTTTGGAGCTCCAGACCAGAGGTGGCTGCCAAATTCAACCGTGGGGCGCACTTGCGATTTGTACAGGGTTAGCAGTTGTGTACTATTAAAGTATCTGCGGGCCCTGTACAGTACGCCCAGTTTCTGAGAGGCTAACTTAACTCTGGTTTCGACGGATCCTCCGTACCTGAGCTGGTCACTTAGAGTTACACCAAGCATATCGATGGAGGTCCTGTTCGGAAGATTGCTTACGTTGAGGAGATATCCAACTTTGAAGGCGTTTTTCTCAAAACCGTTGTTTTGATCTTAAAATAAGATAGAACATGTTTTCAAATTAGCTATACCTACATAGGAGGCCCTGAGGAAAAAAATCCCTTTAGAGCCTTTGTCGTCTTTGGGGATGCTGTCTGGAGGGTATTTTTAGGAAAGGAAGGAATCGAAGTCAAGGGCGGATCCAGCTTTGGCGCCAGGGGGGTCATAGCCGTAGTCAAGTCCCAAGAATTTATAATTTAATTTTGATAATAATATATACAAAAAATATGTAAAAAACAGTATGTTTAACAATTTTAATTAGTGGTCCACCTAGGTCCTGGATCCAGCCCAGGGGGGAACCCCCCCCCCCCTGGATCCGCCCTTGAACGAAGTTCTGCGTAGGAAAAATGCGTGGAGGGAGTCCTGCTGGAGAGATCAAAAGGTCTTCCTCAACCAGTCGCTCATGACCGGTCTTACCACGCAGTTAGATGTCAAACGCATCCGCCGCCAAGATTCAGACAAACCTCACCCCATGATCCAGGGCACCCCTGCTACGTCACCAAACGTGCCGTACCGTAACTTATGGCACAGGTGTTGGTTATCCAATAGATGATGCCCGTACCCGCCTCCCAAATAGGGAGGAATGTTATATCACATGCAAAATGTTTATATTTTTAATTAATTTACATGCTAATCACATTTTTTTAATTTTAATTTTTTAAACTTTATGAGTAAAATCTCAAATTATAATATTTAATTAAATTAAGACAATATTAACGAAAATCTGGAGACAGAAAAAGATATTGGCTCCGCTGGGACACGAACCCAGGACCCTTTGCTTACATGGCAAGAGCTCTACCCAGCTCGTCCCAGCATATCTTTTTCTGATTTTTCTGTCTCGAGAATTTCCATTGAGTTTCGCTAATATTGTCTTCGTTTAATTACATTTTTTTTTATTATTTCCGAGCTATTACGTCAACCGTGTTGCAGGCAAATGACTGAAACCAGACACTTTCTTCCGACAATAAGCAATTAAAGATAACATTAGACAGATGAGGAGAAAAAGTATTAATAATTGTCTTCGCGATAGAATGGATTTTAATAAAGCGTAGTGAAACAATGTTCACTGTTGTGTTAATGAATGTTATTAGCGTTTTTTATGAAAAAAATAATATTAGATCTATTCAATTATCTTCGTATAAACACGAAACAATCAATGTTACCTGAAGACGGATGAGGAGGAAAGTCGTTAGAAATTATTTACTTTTGAATGTAGCTATAACTTTGTGGTTATCCATTATAGATAAATGAAACAATGTTACTTTGTTTGAACCACTTGTGTTTGAAGTGTTTTCGTTATGTGTTTTTGGGGTGTTATGACGTGTAGCGCTACCTCCTTCTTTAGCCAACGTTTTGAACATCGTTGCAGTGTCCATCATCAGGGCAGATCCGGCAGATCCGGTAGATGTGTATAATACCCAAAACACGGCATAACACCCCACTTTTGGCCGTGAAAATCTTAAAACGTAACCAAATAAACAAGTGGTTCAAACAAGGTAACATTGTTTCATTTATCGCTTAGAAATTGTTTTCGCGACAGTTTTGGCTCTCTTATATTATGTAGTGTTTGAGGAATAATGTTCACTTTTGTATTTAAATAATTTATTTATTTATTTACGCCCATTTAGGCTTTTACATACATATATACACTTAACAATATTTACGAAATTATACTAGTAAATAGTGCAGGAAATGACTGTTTAAAACACTTGCACAAAAATACTATTGAATTTGATCCACACAATATGCAGGCACAAAATACAAAAAATACAAAAATAGCTTCTCTCCTTCAGCCGACAAAACACCAACAATATGCGGAGGCGTCTACTAATATCTACAGGAATTCCAAAAACTGAAAAAATCGAACTAATATCTATGAGAAACAAAGTGTTGACGAATATCTATAGCTCAAACTGTTGATTAATATCTATGAGAACCAAAGTGTTGACGAATATCTACAGCACTGGCAGAGGTTGGATTTGCAATTATGTATAGCATATTAGAATGACGTAATATTGCGTATGCAGTTTAATAAACTTAATTTACGTAAGTATGTATGTAAAAATCCCTAATATCGGACTCTTGGACACATTTAGCTGATTAGTCCAACCTACGCTCTGTAGATATTAGTTCAACCTACGCTCTGTAGATATTCGTCCGACATACAGGCTGTAGATATTAGTATCTGGAGTCCCATACTTTTACGCACCAGATTTAAATGCCCGGGTTAAATTTTCCCCACAGGAAAAACTAAACCCTTTCACACACTTCCCCAAATGATCATCTAGTCCATCCACGCTATGCAATTGCACTATATAAGTATTATAAATACAAAACAATACAAGAACAACATGTCAACCTACTAGAGACCAAATGGGAATATAATTCACCGACTCCAGATATTTTCATATCAGAGGATTCGGCTCTGTGACATTTCTAATTGAACCTATAAATCCTACTGATCCCTCAATATAAATATTTAAAAAATCTTTTGTAATCTTACATGTATTTAAAATCACTGATTTTTGCATTTTTATATACAAATTCTTTGACAAATCTAATATGCTTAAATTTTAGGCCGAAATAACAAATGGTAATATTTTTATAGTCCGAGAATGCCAAATTCTTTTAATCTCATTTCCTAAATCTATGTATTTTCTTATTTTTTTCAGAAATAGTTTTTTGAATATTACAGGAATTTGGAATAGCTACATCAATGATATAAGTTATTTTTTTAATTTTGTCATGTAAAACTATATCAGGTCTATTATGACTAATTGTTTTGTCTGTTAGTATAGTTTTATCATAATATATTTTATAAAATTCGTTTTCTAAAAATGAATTTGGTTCATATTCATAATATGGTACTATATTACGGCAGTCAATCAAGTTATGTTTAATTACCAAACTTTGGTGAATTATTTTTAAAACCTGATTGTGCCTAAATGTATTCTCGGATGGCGCTAATATAGAACATCCCGATATAATATGTTCTATGGTTTCGGGAAAAGCCAAACATTTTCTACATAAATCATCAATTTGATTTATATCTTTGATTATATGCTTTCTATAATTTTTAGTATTAAACACTCTATCTTGAATGGCAAGCATAAATCCTTCTATTTCTGCGCTCAACTCTCCAATACTCAATCATTTGTTTGACGAAAGTTTGTCAACATACGTTTGGTTGAGATAATTGAAGTGTTTTGCGTGAATAATTTTATTTGACCAGGAATCTAATAATTCCTGGTTAGTATTTATAAGAATGTTGGCATTTTCGTCATATAAATTTAAAGGTGTAATATTTCTATCTGCCTTGCAAATTATTTAGTGCATTTATATATATATATATACATACATTATTATTTATATTATTATTTAATGCCCAGAGGGCTTTTACATGTCTGGTAGTACAATTAATTCATGACAGATGATTTTTAAACAGATAAAGAAATAATAAAAATAAAATTAAATAAAAAAGCATAAAAATTCAAAATTTATATTATTTAACATATTTAAGTGACTAAATATTTCATTCTCGTGCGTCGTTTACGACCGACACCCGATGATCGCGCAGATGTTTTTGTATTTTATTGACGCCTGTTGACGAGTCCTTATAATTTATAGTTGTTTGGAAGAAAAACGTTACTTCTTTCAGAACAGAAGTCGTATGTTTATCGAAAGTTAAAATTTTTGTTACCTTGCGTACTTGTATAATTATAATGAAATTGTTTTGTTGATAGAAAGATGAAAGATAAAATAAAATATAGATTAGGGAACGTGCCCATACTACGTGCCCAACTTTTTGCAATTTTTAACCCCCCCCCCCCTTCCGATGACCAAAAACCTAAGCAACTCGCCGCTCATTTGACTGAAATTCTTAAAACGTATCAGACCCTAACTTGACTTTTTTCGTGATATTTTTATCTTTAGACTTGACACTACAATTTTTTTTGCTTGAAACCTGCATATTTCTAAATGTGTCAGCTTAGTTTAACGGAACTTTAAATTTTGTGCTTTTTAGCATTTTTACCCTTTTTGAGACCAGCAAAATATATTTTTAAATATTCACTTGATTGTACTTGGTGCATTGTATTTTCTTTTATTAACATTTTGGTAACTGGAATATTTGATTTGTAAGTTTTTCTACGATTATTTTTGTTTGTTCTGGGATTATTCAAAAAACACAAAAATATTTTAAAAGTTTTAAAGTCAAATCACCGAAATCAGTTTGAGTAATGATTTTATATTTAATGGCGTTTAAATATTGACAAACATCAACGCTCTTTACAATACTGATGATAAATCTTATGTGCTATCATCGTTTTGAATTTTAATTTGGAAGCAAAAATAACAATAAACTTTTTTTTCAATCAGCTCGTTTGCTATTTCGAAAAATGATTAATGTGGTGGATGAGACGGTACCTACCTGAATAGTAGTTCTCTGACATTTTGGAGAGGATTTATTTTTTCAATTTATTGCAGGTCAGTAGAGATGTGTGCTTACAAAATAAATTAATTAAATATAAACAGTGTGCTTAACGAATGATTAAGAATTAATAATGTCTTCAAGAAATTGAATTGTGTGTATTTCTTCTGATTTATAACATATATTGTTTTTTAACATATATTAGGCGTAATGGTGCTAATTTTTGTTTACTATTTAAATATCTACACAAATTATATAATAAATGCTTGCAAGAAATTTGACCAATATAAAACAACAGCAAAACATCTTTGAATTTAAAGGAGAAGTGACAAACTATGTGAAACGTAGTTTTTTATAATTGTAATTTTTAAAGATTAATTTGTAAATATTTCATACCTACTTAATGTAGATTGTTACTTTAATTTCAATTTTGTTTTTGTTTATATAATGTAATATTTATTAGCCACTGGAGCGCTTTTTGCCACAATATGACACCATTTAAAATACCTCAGATTGCTTTGCTGCCAGTTTTAGGCAAATATTCCCTAGATGCACTATTTTTTTTTCCAATACGGAGATATGATTTTTTTAATGTCAGCGGAAAATATTCAAAACTAGCTGGTACCCGGCATGCGTTGCTATGCCATTTAATAAAGAAATTGTTTCTTCCTGCTTGTCCTTTCCCATTCGTTCCGTTCCCCTTCCGTCTAACTTTCCCTCTCCCCACTCCACTCCTCCCTTCCCGTGAACCCTCCTCCCCCTCCCAGATTACCCCCCCCCCCTTCCGCATTCCATACACTCATTCCCGGTACATTCAGTTTTCAAACAGCGTGCGTGCAACCTATTGCAATTTTATTATACAAATTTCACAATGCCTGAGCTCACCAGTAGTTTTATACAAACCTTGTCCTGACAATAATGAACACAAAAAAAACATTTATCCAATTTTGTGCAGTCGTTCGTACATGAAATTTTGTTCTCCGGTGACATTTAATTTACTCCAAATAATATCAGGAATCACTAAATAAAGTAAGTAAAATGCGTCCCTTAACTTCCTGTTTACAAATATATTTAGCATAGGAAATGTTTGAAATTTTCAAAAGACCTTTTTCCACCCTCGCAAAGGTTTCTGCATTATTGCAACCATAACAGATCTGAAAAGTTTTTTTAATCATTACAAAAACTCTTACGAAACTCTCAATAATGTAAAAGTTTGAGAATGACATTTTGCAAACCATCGATTGTTCAATCAAAATTCGATTTTCGAATAAACACTTTAAATTGATGAATTTTATCGAAGTACCTACTCACTTATGGTACTAACCAAAATCGAATACTTTGAATTTAATCTAAAATTATATTTATTTTAAATAGGTACCTATGTTACATAGGTACCAAATTTGATTGATTGTTCTTATAATATACAAAAATAAAATTTTTGTAAAAAAATAAATTGCATTAGGTGGCACGCGAGCTGTTTGAAAATCTGAATGTACCGGGACTGAATATATTTAATGCGTCAGAGGGGAGGGGATCGCGATAGGGAGGATTCGCGGGAGAGTGGAGAGGGGAGGGAAGGAAGGTGGACGGGGAATGCATGAGGGGAAGGGGACGAATGGAAAAGACACGCAATGAGAAACAATTTCTTTGTTAGTGGAATTGCAAATAATTGCCGGGAACTCGTAAATAAGTTAAATAAAACAAATTCTTGATTATTCGGTTATCATTTATAACTAACTAACCATCACGCCGTTTCCCCGCAGGGGTAGGCAGAGAGGACGGACCGCCAAACAACTCGGTCTTGGCACACACTCTTTGCCTCACTCACATTCATACATCGTCTCATACATTCTCTTCTATTATTCTGGCTTTTGACATGACCCGACTCAAGTATCTGATTCACTTGATCGTGCCATGTCTTCCTCGGGCGTCCCCGACTTCTTCTACCATTCACATTCGCTTCGTATATTCTTCTTACACTACTTCCTTCGTTCATTCGCTCTACATGCCCAAACCATCTGAGGGTCCCTTTCTTAATCTTACTCATTATGCTTACATCAGCCTTACATTCATTGCGGATATCCACATTTCTCACACGATCATACATTGTTTTACCACACATACGTCTCAGGGATCTCATTTCAACAGCATTCAGTTTACTTTCATCCTTCCTCTGCCAGTTCCATGCCTCACTGCCATACATCAGGGTAGGTACCAGGACTCCATTGTGGACTGCTAGCTTCGCTTTTTTTGACAGATTTTTATTAGCGCCAACGGCATTCAGTCCACCATTAATGTAGTTACCGGCATTCACCCTTCTTTCAATATCTCTTTCAGCCTTCCCATCTCTCGTAAACATACTACCCAGATACACAAACTCATCCACCTGCTCCAAGTATTCATCATTCACAACTATGTTGCATACTGTTTTCGTACTCTCTCTTTCAAACACCATGACTTTAGACTTACTTACATTCATCATTAACTCATTCTTCATACATACTTCGTTCATCCTAGATACGAGAGACTGTAGATCTTCCATAGTGTTAGAAATCAGCACCGCATCATCAGCATACAACAGGCAACATACTTTCAGATTACTCAATTTCGCGCCCAATCCCGCCTCTTTCAATTCTTGCATACCATTATCCATGTATAGATTGAATAACCATGGTGACATTACGCAGCCTTGCTTGACACCTTTTGTGATGTCAAACCACCCCGTAAAACCACCGTTCACCCTAACACACGCAACGCTTCCCTCGTACAGAGACGCAATTTATAACTACCTGCATATAATATATTGTAATCCTAAAAATATTATCTGCCTTTTACGTAGATTTATATCTTTTCTATGAGCTACCTGTTTTGATAAATAAAATAAGTATTTTGCATGGCTTATGAAGCAATAAATAAAGTGTGGAAAAAAACATCATTAATCACCGGTGTCATGTGGGGAAAAATTGATATTCTTGTTTTGAGGCTGTTGAATAGGCAGTCAGGAAAGGTCAATGAAAATAATCAAAAGTATAATTGATTCCCCACGGATGGTGAATTAGTAGACATTATACTTCTTCTAAATTACCTCCCGTAATGAGTGGAGCCTTTATTTATATTTAGACATCTAAATGACGCTATTAAAAATCTTAATATGAAAAATAATTTGATTCTCAGGTTGGATAAAACTGTAACAATTATTATAAGCAATAATTATCAGCCTGAAACACTCATCCACATTGAAAAATCTTCCGAGAAAAGATACATGACGCCAACGGGACTTGAACCCGTGTCCTCTCGATTGCCGGTCGATTGCTCTTGACCACTGAGCTATGGCGGCTTATCTCGTACCCGCCAAATGATTCAATATATGCTAGTGTTTCATTCAACAATTACTGCTTATTATATGTGTTTCAGGCTGATAATTATTGCTTATAATAATTGTTACACTTTGTGCTATGCATAAAAAATCTTGTCTTAAAAACGTTAGTTTTACAATTAAAAATAATAATGGATAAAACTGTGTTACTGGGTTTATAATATAAGTGGTTGGTACTTAGTTAGATTTTTTTATTTTTTTCTTTGTTTTACAGTTTTTTAGAGAAAATGTGTCCTTACTGGGGTACCCCGTTCCAAGGACACATTGTACAAATTGTACATTGTACATTGTATAAATAAACACCTGTGTTAGAACATTACCGAGGAAAATTATGAAGTTAAATCTAAAATAAAGTACAAAGCAAGCTTTATTCTTTGTTAGGTTGCAAAATTGAATCTATATTCTTCCTTCCCTTGTCCATAATCCATATTTTTATTCTTCTTTTGAAGGCAGTTATTTTTTTATAGTTTTCATTGCAAGAGAGAGTAAATTAAATAATTTTACAGAGAAGTATTCCATATTTCTTCGTCCAAAAGTCGTTTTAGTTGTAGGTTGGAAGAATGTATGTTGTAATGTAGATCTTGTGAATCGGCCCGAGTTTGTCTGTGTAAAGTTATCCTGATTTTTGAATGCGTACATTAGAATATCTTTTGTATATAATTTTTTCAGTGATAATATTACAAAATGGATTCCATGCCAACTCAGAATCAAGTCAACTCAACATCTCTTCGAAAAGCCATTAAAAGCTATAAAAAATACATTGAAAAATAGTCCATAACCGAAACTAACGTAACCTACTTAAGGCGCCTCATCCCCGATCAAAATGAAGAAGATGGAGAGATATGTAATTACGAATGTTGGAGAGCACGCTAATATTTAAAACGGTTAAATTGAAGCGGGGCCGGCTACCCGAATTACTACCGATTTTTTACATATCTCCCTTAAACACGTTAAGTTTTAAAGCTCTTAAAAAAATATATGTTATTCTTGAAGATAATATCTAGATATTGCCCGCGCCGAAACGCAAATTACATAAAATTCCCTCGATAGAAAAAAATCGCAAAGTACGCTCCAAAAATTATTATTAACACGTTTGTTTCAGTTATTTTACAAGTTATATGTATGAAAAAAATCACAGTGTTTCTTTAAATACTGTTTAAGATAATGCCCGCGAGATTTTTTGCTCTATTTTCAACAGTCGTGTTTTATTAAACATTTTCGCAATTTTCGCATCGATTTTGTCGCTGTAAATGTTAGCGCTCTTCTCTAACATTCGTAATTTCGTATCTCTCCATCTTCTTCTTTTCGGGCCCGGTTGCAGAGCCTTAAGGGAGATCTTTCGATAAAAACCTCTCTAGCCGGACTCTCTCGACCCATCGCCTTGCACCGCAGTGGGAGATTTTGGTCATTCCTGAACATTCTACACCACCTCCTATATATTTTTTCTTCCCAGAACTTCTTCTCCTTCCTTTCCTAAAAAAGCAAAGTACACAATTCACACGCGTTAGAAGATAAACCTTCAGAAAACTAAAGTAGACAAGAATGGGAGGCTACGAGGCATTGCACAAAGAGGAAACCGATTATACCATCTCATTCCCTCGCAAGCTAAATCCCATAGATGTATATGTTTGTCTATTTTTCATTTCATCGAGTTTGAAATCAAAACAATGCTAAAGAAGTTTTCACTTCAAAAAGACCCTACTCAAAGCATCACCAAAGACGACATTGGCCCTGAGTGAATGTTTTTTCTTCAGGGTCTCATATGTGGATATAAAACAAAAAAAAAAACAACGCAAAAAAAATAGTTTAACTATCTCCAGACGGTTGGAAGCAGTTAGAACTCCTATGCGATATCTGTTTCTTTATTTGTTCAATCTCGTAAAAACAGAAACAAAATTCATATTGACAAAGTATCACGTTGTTTAACACGGTTTGTTTTGAGTCTCAGCGCCAACACACTTAAGTAAACATGAAATACATCAACCCAGTTTTTTTTTTAAAAGCACAAGACTCGAAAGTTGAGATATTTTGTTTGGCGCCGTCGTTAATACGTCACACTCCCGTGTTTATAATATGACTGAAAAATAAACAATAATCGCCCGGGAGTCGGGCGGTCTTTTTGAGATGCCCTGTCACACAATATTTACACGCTCATTGTGTGCAAATTGCCTGAGCAAGTGTCAAATACTTGTGTATTTACTGATGCAAATCAATTTCTGTGTACCGCTTACATTACTTATATTTAAGGCAAGACCACTCGAGTGCTTAATTGTTAATTCGAAAATAACAAGTGTTATGTTTGGCACTTTCGTTTTTGTTTTACGAGAGTTCATGGCAATGTAGAAGGTAGCGTTTTGGTGTTGTTGGGTGTGAAAGATTGTGTGGGATGTGTATGCATGTGGATGGTGTCAAATTAATATTTTTTTAACAAAGCTCGTAGACAAACGAGAACTGAATGCATTTGAAATGAGATCAATGAGAAGTTTTAGCTTTTTAGTTGGACTACCTTCTACTTAAGCCAACATTTCGGCAGTTTTACAATTTCCGTGATATCAGGGCAGATTTGTACTTGTTAGTGGTGAAGTGTATACCTATGATGTTCTTACGTAGATACTATACCGTGTTGCCAACTCCACTCCTCTATGAGCTGGTCTCTCTCTCTGGTTTCAATCCTGGGATTGGTTTGCAGCAATTTCATCTATTCTTTTCATCCACTCTTCCCTGTCTTGTGCGGCTCTTTTGAAGTCTGCATATGATAAGCAGCGCACGTCCACCAGCAGGTCCTCCAGGTACTCTCGGCGTGGGCGTCCCCTAGCGTTTGTCCCCTCGGTCATACCCTCCATTATGGCATGCAAGAGGCCTTCTTGTCTTATTGCATGGCCGATCCATCTTGCGCGCCTTTCGGACAAGGTCCTGAGCAGGTGCCTTCCTCCTTCGATTCTTTGGAGAAACTCCTCATTTGTGATGTGGTCTCTCCAGGAAATTCCTAGTAGTCTTCTATAGGACCACATCTCAAAAGCCTCTAGTCTCCGTTTATCTCTTTCGGATAGGCACCATGTTTCGCAGCCGTACATCAAGATACTCCATACATAGTAGACGTGGGCAAAATGATTCCCAGGAGTGAATAGATCCCGTCTAATTCCCCCGGCCTTTTGAATTGATTCCTTCTATTCATTCCTTTAATTCAATTAATTCCAAAAAAAAAAAAAAAAACACTAGAGTGAATGGGGAGACTACGAAACACCGCAGCACCGCACAAAGAGGAGACTGATAGGCTACCAAGCACCGCACAAAGAGGAGACCGATTATTCTATCTCACTACCTCGCAGGCTAAAACCTATAGATTAATATGTTTGTCTCTTTTTAGTGTCGCTTTTTCGTTTCATTTCAAATCACAATAAGTGGGGAGGCTACGAAGCACCACACAAAGAGAGGACCGATTATTCTATCTCATTATCTAAATCCTATACTTAGATGTATATGTTTGTCTTTTTTTAGTATCGTTATTTTTCGTATGTAAAATGTATTTATAGCTAGCAATTAAATCTTTAAATTAAACAGTTTTTTGTTTCACCCCTAAAGTTTTACTTATTTTATTTATTAAACTTAAAAGTATTTTATGACAGCTGACAACAGCTGATCGGCCTTATAATATATGCAAATTTACATATTACATCTACCCAAGATCCACGTCTAAAAGTAGGTAGGTACTTGTATTCCAATATCTTTCATACGTGCCAAAAAACGATTACAAGTGCACTATTTTTGCTTCTCAATTTTCTAGCCGATGCCGCGATGTTCGGATTCAATGTCGAAAGTTTTCGGCTAACTATGTAATGAAATTGAAGGCTTGGCCCGCCGAGGAATTGGTGAACCGCTGCGCTCGGACGGATTAAGGGCCGGCACTGAGCAGTGAATTAGTCACTTTTGACTAGTGTCTTGTGTCTTACCCCGCAGAGACTCGCGAGGAGCTGCGTTTCGGATACACTCGAGCCGAGATTGACGTGAATCGATGGCGATGTAAGACGATGACATCTGACGTCATTTCTAAGTCTGAGGTTAACTAGAGACAACAACGTCACAAGTGAAAAAGACTTTTAGTTTTAATTCCTGAATAAAACGCTTCGGACAATTTCCGATAGCGACAGACTAGCTACGAGTACCTGGGACGCGGACGGGACGGGACGCGCGGGGACCTTAGGACAATCTCAGGACATTGACTACGACAAATGATTAATTCCTTGCGTGAAAGGGACGCTCGGACAATTCGGCTGAATCGCGGCCGCGTTTTGATTTACGGGTTTTTAGAACGGCGGCCGGCGATAGCGGGATACGAGTCGTTCACAATACCGTCGACAACTTCGCGGCGCGCCGCCCATTGAATAATATTTAAATACGGTATTTAATATATTTTAAAAATACCTATGAAACATTATAATATTTAAATCATTTACGGAACACATTATTCATTGAAATAATTTAACAGTAAAATAAATGGAAATTAAACATTTATGTTGCCGTTAAAAATCGTAAGATACAAGGCCAAAGGTAAGGAATGAAGAATCAATTCCTTTTGAAATTGAGAATCAGATCAAGTGTGTCACAAGATTGAATTTATTCATTTAATTCGGTCATTCAATTTTGCCCATGTCTAATACATAGGTCTTGATGAGGAGTATTCTCAGTTTCAGGTCTATATTATTCGATTCTATTATTTTCGACCTTTTATTGAATGCAAGCCTAGCCTGGTGTATACGGCTGAGATTGTATGAGCTGGTATAGCAGTGTAATTCAAAATAGTTTTCTGCATTTAGCTTTGGTGTAGCCGTCAATTATCGGATACCAAGAACTATTGAGTTTAGCTCCGTCGTCGTGCTCAATGAGTTTTGGGTCTTCCCAGGACTTCAGGAACCCATCCAAAGTAGTGGCCGGTTTCAATTAAATGCTTGGCAATCACCGATGTCAGGGTGGCCGAGTTTACGTGCTCAAATTACATCACAATTTTTAATTAGTTTACATTTTCAATGGTTGTAGCGATGATTCCAATTATAGGTGAGCATAAATTTTTATTAATAAGAGAACTATAAATAATCATTAGTAAGAGTGCTGTAGTACAGGACAATAGCACAGGATTCTAGCGTTTAGTCCATCTATTACTAATCTATGTCAGTTTATTTTTCATTATCATTAAAGATCGCTAAATGTATTTGAAAATGTATTTTGAAGCCATAAGTATTTGAAATACAAATTACAAAATACCTCAGCAGCAAGTAATTGAAATACCAATTACAAAATACATTTTTAGGAAGTAATTGAAATACAAATACAAAATACGTATTTGATTTTAAAATACGTATTTCAATTACAAGTAATTCAAATACTGCCCAGCCCTGCATATAGGCTATAGCTCAGAGCTCTGGCATTATAAAATTTGTATTAAAAAATTGCAACAAGTGGCACGCGAGCTGTTTGAAAAATGAATGTAACGGGTATGGAGGGATTGGTAAGGGAGGGAGGTGGTGGCGAGGTGGAAGGTGGGGAAGGGTGGAGAGCGTGGGGAGGGGGAAGGAGGAGGGGGGAGGTGGCGAAGAGAGGGGGAGAGGGGGGAGGGGGGGGGGGAGTGGAGTGGGGATAGGGAAGCTGGAGGAGGCGGATTGGAAACCCCCCCAATACTATGCGAGTGAAGCCGGGGGCAAAAGCTAGTACGTAATAATAAATTAAATTAGGTACATAAAGCAAGTAGGATCAAAATAAAATATCAGTAAATATTTTTATATGTATATACATACACATATACATATATATGCATACATGTACACATTTTACAAATGAATATGCATTCATGTATAATGTACATACACACACGCACACACATATACACATATTATAGAGCCAATGCATAAGTAGGTGAATGATTCAATAATTACAAAGTGGCTCAAAGTGAGAAAACGTTTATTAATCATTAAAAATGATAGCTATGCATTACACACTCATAATCTACATTGTTAACAAGAGTGCCAATTTCCACAACGATGCATTAGCTCTTTCACCTTATGAGCAAGTAAAACATCGCAATTACTATTTTCTTACATTTTAGTCTATAAACAGTGAAAATCCCTATAAAAACACGTTCAACTATTTATTACTTGATAGTTACCGACTAGATATTAAATTGGCTCTACCACATTGTACTAATATTTACGATGTAGTGAATGAGGATCATCAAAATGTTTTAAAAACTGTTGTGGTAATACTAAAATGTTTTATTGGCCATCTGAAACCATATGTTATTGAGTTAAGTTGTGATATTGTGCAGGTCAAATATTAACTGTGTGATGAGAAAGTAATATGGGTCACAACAATTAATAACTTTCTATCCTTTCTCAATTTCATAGCGGGTATGGGTACCACCGCCCAAGGAACCATTTATTAGATAATCAACAACCCTGTCATAGTTGTTTAACCGAGTGGTTAATAGGATGAGGTTTGTTTATTGACGGCGGATGACTCTGCCTACCAAGTGCGAGGTAGGCCGGATTGAGAGAGAATTAAGGCCCGCGCACACAGAGAGCGGTCAGGAGTTCCGAGTTCCGCGTTCGTTAGAATGTACCGAGTCTACAACAACAACGCACACAGCGGGCAGTCAGACCGCGGCGGTCAAAGCGGAACGTTGCGTTCTAAGAGTTCTTTTCTCTAATGTATTTTCTTATCCTTAATAAATAAATACATACCTTAAAAATACAGCCAGTCTTTCTTTTGATGAAACACAGTTCCTCCAGTTAGTATTTTGTTTTTCGATATCAGGTTTTATGATGTTATACAATTCATTAAAACTATTAATCGACATTCGAAAATAAATATAGAATCGTTGTTCATCTTTAAGTAAATCCTGAAAAATTCTACTAAATTCGCCTAGTTCATCTCGCGTTGTGTTGATTGGGTGCACCCAATACTTCATTTTCTTTTTAGAAGCTGCTAAGCTCCATGAGAGCAATAATTCTTCATCGGATGATGAACTTTCTAGTAACATGTTGCATGTGCAAAGACCCAAACGAAACTAGAACGCGAGAATTTGAACGCCGCTTGTGTGCGTTGGAACTCTTGAGCGGTCAACGGTCACTAGAACGCAGAACTCTGACCGCTCTCTGTGTGCGCGGGCCTTTAATATCTGAAGGAGACCTTTTGAAATCTACAGTAGGGCTCTCTCGGAACATTGCCTTGCACCATAGTAGGAGGGATAAATTCATACGTCTGTCACTCCTGGACACACTGGCCCCCAGATTCCGATCCACCCTTCATTACTTTTTTCTTCCCAGAAATTCCTCTCATTTCCATAAAAAGTTTACCACATTTTTATAAAAAGCTACGTGATAAATTGGCGATCTTTGTAATCGTTCGGGATAAGACCGGAATGGGTGACTGTACTTTTGTCCATGTTAAGACATCTTAAAACTACATATAACTATCAATTCCAACGACACCTTTTGAGAGTCATTGAAACAACATACATTTTCACGGTGACCGGAAAACTCAAACTTAAAAGTGATGTAAAAATATGTGTCAACGATCAATATTGAAACACGAGAGGGGACGGACTGTAAATCTTTATTTGTTGGAGACAAGAAAATTGACCGCATTTTTTAAAGTCAAATCACAGGAAATGGCAATTTGAAAGGAGAAAGCCCCTACCTTGCTGGGTTCATATGATGCGATGATCCAAGCTTGGTGGTGGCTGCTCTTCCACAATGATAGCACAAAGGGTGGTTACTGTTTACTGTCACTTTCGCATTAGGTAGTTAGTATTTTACGATTTTTAAAACGAGAATTTCAAGAGCGGGGTGTGAACGATTTCACGACGATTTTTCAACTGAATTAAATGCGGGTAATTTTTTATTTTTGTGCAATATTGTTTTTGTGTGCCAGAAGGAGAGGGACAAAGGGAGAAAATAACAATGCAAAGAACTTGGGAAAATTGGTTTCATTTCATAAGCTGTTTCCGAACTAAACAATATGTATATAGCTTTGACTGGTCAGTGGTTGAGAGGGCATAGCGCTTGGGTCCCACCCAATTGATTGCTCGGCTGGCTAAGTCCTCCATCACAACACAACCAACATTTTCGGCTTTCCGTGGTGGTAGTAGGAGATTTTCAAACATTGTTGGGTTTGAAAAAAAAAAAAAATTAATTATACAAATATTTATGTATTTGATTATATTTATTTAGCTTTTACGACTTTTCGAAGAGGCGTTGAGTTTCGTTGCTTCTGAGCTGGCGTCTACCTTATTTTCACAAACACTATTTATTGAATAGTATTTTTATATTAATTAAACGTAATATAACTCAAATTAACAAAATAAATATTTTGTATTTCTTGGGCATTAACTATCACAATTATTACAATTTCTATACATGTTTAAGATAAGTATATATGTCTAGAAATTGTACTAAACTAAACAAAAAAGTACAAAATTAAATATATACATATATATATTTATGCTTGAAAGAACATGTATTGCACCCGCGACCTTCGGATATGTAGTCGACCATCTTCACAGCTCAACTACGAAGCAAGCAGGGCCGGATCTACGAAATCTAGCGCCCTGTGCAGTAGGTACCGATGGCGCCCCCCCCCCCCCCTACATTTTTATTTTGATTAAAAATTCGTTCACACCAATTTTTTTTTTAAATTTAATTTTTTTTTTTTTTTACACTAATTTATCAAATAAAATCAAGACACATAAAGGGTGTAAACCTATCTAAAGTTTTCGAAAAAATAAGCCACGATCTATGTAATTCTTCTCCATTAGGCAGTTTCTTGTAATAATACTTAGTATTAAATTTACGCTTGTTCGTAATAGGAAAATCAAAACCTTTCAATTGTACAAGACCTTCCTGAACTAATAAACTAATGGAATTGAGATAACTTTGGCCAGCATCCGGGATCTTTCAATTCAAGCTCTGAAAACAGAATTAAATTTAAACTGCTAAAATCAGTAACGTTATTTTTATCTTCTAATAATTCTACCGGAGGAATTTGTGCGATAGATATCTGTTTAGATGTGCTCGGGACCATTGTAACGTCATTGCGCGGGACATCATTTTTTATCGGTGCTGGAGAAATTGGAATTAAAAAATTCCCAATGGAAACGAGTTTTTTTATGTCATTATGCTCTTTAATTCTAAGTTTTAGATTCTGCGAGCCTGAAAGTTTTTTTTATTATTGTTCTATTCATTGTAATCCACAATCCACAACCTCTAACAACCAATAGAAATTTAGTTATAAATTAAAAAATTTAATAATATAACCTCAAATTTGTACCTTGCATTTCCATTTCCCCTGTGTTCTGTGTTGAGCGAACAAACACGAACGTATCTATGGTATCAACGGCTTACGAAAGACGCTTACACTGATTATTACTGACTGTAAAATAACAAATCTAATAGAAATTAATTATAGGTACATTTAACGAACTTCAACTGTCAAATCAATGATGAAACTGTTAACAAGTTGCAACCTTGCAAACCGTGCGATGTTTATGCTAATGGAATTTTGAATTTACTGAAGATTTCTTTAACTATCTTCATGGTCTTTAACTATCTTCTCCTAGAGACTTAAATCGTACAAAAGCATTTTGAAAGGCGCCAACGGTTGGTTTGTTCTCTTGAATAAAAGTACGGCGCTGTGATTGGTTAATGAATTTGGATCGCACTCATTCGTCGTAAAAGACGGTAAAAGATATATGGAAAAATAGATCTTACGTTTAAACTAAATATATGGAATTTGTAAAAAAATTCTGTAACCGACTATAAATTCGTAAATCGTTGAATTTCGTTGAATTCAAACCAGATGCGTGCGCAGTCTGTATCTTTGGAAAGTGTTGCTAGAGTGTAATAATTATTTCGTACTATGGGTAATTTTTAAACGATTCAGGGAATATTATAACAAATTTTTAATACAATATTTATTTTCTCACGGCGCCCCTTCGGAGTTGGCGCCAGGTTTTTTGCACGTTTTTGAACGTATGGCAGATCCGGCGCTGGAAGCAAGTCAGGTGTTTTTATATGGATGGCACAAAATATAGATAAAAACACAAGTAAGTACTTAGCCTAACAGATAGAAAAGAAGATTTATTACATTGGATTGCGTTTCATACGAAATATTTGTTATGAAGATTAATACAAAAATGTCAATTTCATGGGCAATCTGCCGTAGAAGGTTTTCACAGTCAACTAACGATATATATGTTCAAAAAAAACAAATCATTAAAACCGTTGAACAAATTTCTAAAGACATCTTGAATTAATTATTCCGATTTGAAATATTGCCGCACAGTGGATCGACACAATTCCCAGATGACCAACATCAAATAATTCTACTTATATTCACTTCTTTATACTTCCTATTTTTTTGGCCACCTGTAAATATCAGTGAGTATTCAATTCAAACCCATTAATCATCGACAGGTTATAATGCATTATGCCTCGTAATTGTGAATCACAACAATCTATGATTTTTTTTTGATGAATTAGTTTCATAAGCTAATACATTTTTGGTTTTTTATGTTAACCTATCGGGCTAATTTGTTCGTTTTCCGGAACGACTCTTAAAGGTCTCATGGAAATCGTTGTCTCCCTTACTGTCATGGTTATAAATATGATCTAAACGGTGTTAGAAAGAAAAAATAAATCTAAAAGTTAACCATAAATTAATTAAAATGTACACATTCTGTGAATGTAAAAATCTTTGAGATGTGGGTAGGAATCTGGGTCAGTGTATCCAGGAGTGACGGACATATGACTCCATTCCTCCCACGGCTGTGCAAGGCGATGTGTTGGCTGTGTTGAGTTCGGCTGGAGAGTCAAAAGGCCTCCCTCAAACAGTTTCTCCTGATTCGACCTGCCACGCAGTAGGTACAATTTGGGAGGCGGGAATGGGTACCGCCGCCCCGGAAACCTTTATTCAATAACCAACACCTCTGCCATAGGTCATCCCAAGTGGTTCGCTACGTTTGGTGATTTAGCAGGGGTGCTCGGATTCATGGGATTAGGTTTGACCTGGAGGCGGATGACCAGGACCCACTGAACCCCAGATTCCTACCCACCCCTTAAACCCTTTTCTTCCTCAGAACTCTCCTCTCCTTCCTTTCCTTAAAACACCCTCCACAGAACATCCCCAAAATTGACATAGGCCATGCGAGAAATTATTTTTCTCAGGGCCTCCTGTGTGAAGCTCATGTAAAAAAAAAAATAGGTGGGCCAACGTATTCACCGCCAAGACCTAAACAAACCTCACCCCGTGATTCCGGGTACCGCTGCTGAATCACCAACCACTTCTCGTGACCTCTGGCAGTGGATATCAGTTATCCTATAAATGGTTTGCACGGTACCCATTCCCGCTTCCTAAAATTGGAACCTACATATATAATCCGGCTCGAAGGACCACTGTGTAAGAGACATTTCCACCACTCACACAGATTAAAAATAGTAGCGCTGTTCATTCTTTTTTCAAGATATTTTAAAAGATACCTAGCAATTATAATATTTATGAGAAGGTACTTAAATAGGAGGGCACATAAAGATTATATAAATTATCTTTCCCGGGAGCTGCTCATACCTATTTTATTTCTTCCTCTGACAGAAGATGAACCAAATAAAATACCCATCTTATAACATGTTGCATTATTTCTTTTCCCCGATAATTCAGCAATAATTACAAATCTCAGCAAAAACCACCGCAATTTTTCCTCTGTAATTCCGAAAAATTGGCTAAAATTACTTCGCGTTAAAAAATAATTGGTTAAAAAGAAAAATAAATAGAGTGAGGGCCGTAGAATAACGAGAGACGAGCCGCGGTCACTGAAGTTTTAATGACGTACATTAATAGCATTCTAATTACCG
This sequence comes from Limnephilus marmoratus, assembly GCA_917880885.1. NCBI lineage: Eukaryota > Metazoa > Arthropoda > Insecta > Trichoptera > Limnephilidae > Limnephilus > Limnephilus marmoratus. The sequence continues at coordinate 20,702,923 of OU862929.1, forward strand.
GCGTCTTAATTTCTCGGACTTGTATTTTCCGTTTTTGCATACTCAATAGGCAGTTCTGTGCGTCAACTTTCTCTCGTTTGGCAGGTGTATCTTTGTATGGAGGTACTCACAATTGCAGGGGCGTGCATTGTGCAAGGCGGGTTATTAAATTGTTTGTTTTATGGTCAAAGATAAATACGTCTCGTTAGCAGTAAAACGTATTTGTTAATCTTGATTCAGCTCTGATCGTTGTGTGTTTTAAAGATTTAAGAAATATATATAATTATTTACAATTTTTGGAAAACTTAATATAACTTTATATATTTTAAATTTAATTGTATTCAATCGCTAACAAAACATCAATGTTTGAGGTGGACATACATTCTCAATTCCTTTTTTAAATTTAAACATATTTTCAATCTGAATAATTTAAATCGGAATTTTGTCATAAAGTTGGACGGCCCGTTACTTAAGTGAGCTTTATTCCTTGTTGGCAAACTAATTTGTTTTGAATTTTTCGTCCTGTGTGCGTGTACTTTTATGGAAACGGAAATAGGTAAAAACTTTTATATTTATTTAAAAACAGTATATTCATAAAACCAAAGCCAAGCATATTGACCTACTAAATAAATATACCCAAGTTACCTTTGGACAAAAAAGTTCTGAATTTTTAGCATTAGTTGTATAACAAACTTCCACATGGTATCAAAAAATTTTAAATAAATAACTTCATTAAGGGTATCAAATCTTGGCTTAAGAAACTATGGGGAAAAAACTTACTAGTAGATATAGTGTAAACACAACTTCTTGGAAGTTACTGATAAAAATGTTACCCAACCCATGAAGTTATACCATAGAAGTCGCTGAAAACTAGTCCAAAACATAGTCCCCCTCAGCACAGAATCTCCTAGTGAGGAGATACTACATCTGTTTTATATTTATATTTTACTAGTATCCTTTAGAATTGTAAAAATTAACATACTTAAAAAAGATACGATTTTAGATTTTCACGGTCAAAAGTTTTTTTGTTATTAGTTTTTGGGGTATTCTGCCGTGTTGCGCTACCTCCTTCTTTAGCCAACGTTTCGGACAGCGTTGCAGTGTCCATCATCAGGGCAGATGTGTAATAGTTAGGGGTGATGTTTGTACTTATCTACTTAGGAACGATACCGTGTCGCCAGCTCCACTCCTCTACGAGCTGGCGCTACAATATATAATATGCTTTTTTGCATTTAGCCTTGGTGTAATCGTCAATTACCGGATACCAAGAACTATTCAGCTTAGCTCCGTCGTCTCTATTAATGTTTATAGGATTTTTGTGAATTTCAATTGCCTCCGTAATCAGGCGTGCTCTATGAGTTTTGGGTATTCCCAGGACCTCAGGGACAAATCCAAAGTACTTAAAAAATATTAATATTTAATGTTATTCCACCGTGCGTTGTACATATGATATGAATTTCAAAATCAATAAATATCTACTCATGAAGAAATACTAACTGTACTAAACTTAGTGTTAGATTTTTTTTTTATTGTTTGTCACTTTTAATTTTTTTTTCTAATTAAAGATGAAAAAATGTGGATCGTAAAAAATTTTCTCTTGTATATTTTTAACAAATAAAATATGGTTCACAGCTGATCTCAGAAATGACATCTATTGATTGATATCTAAAAAATATTTAGTTTTTCTTTAAATTTTGTATGTATATGCACCAACTCAAGAAAAATCTGTAAAATTTCATGACGATGGAAATTACCGATCGAGACTTTTAGTTGTTCAAAATTATAATAATACAGATTTTCATAAGATAGTGATTGATGTTTTTTCCTAAATGTTATGACTGCACGCCACTGTAAAACTAGGTGAAGATGCCCCATATTATACCCAACGCATAAACCTGGCTTACAAAATAGATTCCACAACAAAGTAAGCAACAACGTGTTCTGAAGAAACCACAATCTTGATCTAATGAGGTACCGCCTTAGGTACACTTCTGGTTGGCCTGTCACGTCTCGAATTTAAACCTATGAACGGTCTTCTTCATACAAAACTTAATTTTTGATTTAAGTTCAAAATACTGAACCGGACTACAAAAAAATCGAAAAAAGTTATTTTTTTTTTTTTTTTTACATGAGCTCCACACAGGAGGCCCTGAGGAAAATAATTTTCCTCAGGGCCTATGTCATCTTTGGGGATGCTGTGTGTAGGGTTTTTTTAAGGAAAGGAAGGAGAGGAGAGTTCTGGGAAGGAAAAGGGTTTAAGGGGTGGGTAGGAATCTGGGGTTCAGTATGTCCTGGTCATCCGCCTCCAAGACCTAGACAAACCTCACCCCATGAACCCGGGCACCCCTGCTAAATCACCAAACGTAGCGAACCACTTGGGGTGATCTGTGGCAGAGGTGTTGGTTATCCAATAAAGGTTCCCGGGGCGGCGGTACCCATTCCCGCCTCCCAAATTAAATTAAAAAGTTATTGCAAATTTCTAGTAATGTTTTAAAGACCCAATCATGTTTGATAACGTCTAAAAGGGATCGAAATGAAAATCTAGTCTCCTTCAACGGAAGCAATATTCCGAACAGGGCATCCATCGATTTGCTTGGTGTAACTCTAAGTGACCATCTCAGGTACGGGGGCTCCATCGAAACCTGAGTCAAGTTAGCCTCTCAGAAACTGGGCGTACTGTACAGGGCCCGCAGATACTTTAATAGTACACAACTGCTAACCCTGTACAAATCGCAAGTGCGCCCCACGGTTGAATTTGGCAGCCACCTCTGGTCTGGAGCTCCAAAATACCTAAAAAAACCCTTGATCTTAACAGACGGACTGCAATCTTTAGAGCACAGGCGTCAGGTGGGAATGCTGTCCTTGTTCTACCGGTATTACAATGGAAGATGCTCCGAGGAACTAGCGTCATTGATCCCCTCGGCACCGGTGCAAGGTCGGGAAACACGCCAAACACGCGCCCAACATTTGTACACGGTTGACATTAGTCACATGAGAACGGGTCGTTTCTATGACTCGTTCTTGAGTTCAACGGCTCGGCTGTGGAACGATTTGCCGGCCTCTGTGTTTCCTCCCTCCTACAACATGGGTCTCTTCAAGACCCGTGTTCACTCCTTCCTTTCCTCAAAAAGACCCTCCATATCTGTGTGGAGTTAATGTAAAAAAAGGGAATTAATTATAATAAAAATAATAATGAAAACGTTTATTTGTCAAAAGATTTTTACAAATTTATATATCCTGCTTATTTAACATCGATTCTACTCCTTGATTTTTCTATTACAATTTGGGATGCGGATATCGCTGCCCCGGGGACCATTTATTTGATAACCAACATCTCTGCTAAGTCACCCCAAGTGGTTCGCTACGTTTGGTGACTTAGCAAGGTACATGGGGTGAGGTTTGTCCAGGTCTTGGCGGCCGATGCGTCTGCCCACCTGCCGCGTGGTGGGCAGGATCGAGAGAGACTGGTTGAGGGAGGTCTGTTATCCTGTTCAGTCAAAATCTCGACCCATCGCCTTGCATCGCAGTTGGAGGAATGGATTCATACGTCCGTGACTCCTGGACACACTGACCCCCAGATTCCTACCCACCCATCATACCTTTTTCATTCCTAGAACTTACTCTCCTTCCTTTCCTTAAAAATACCCTCTACACAGCATCCCCAAAGATGACTTAGGTCCTGACGGTATTAATTTTCCTCAGGGCCTCCTGTGTTGAGCAAATGCAAAAAAATACTGAGAGTAACTGCCAATCTCATTTTGCGTCCGGTTGACAAATAGTCCTCATAAACTTTCGTTGCAGTTTTGAACGGAATTATTCCACTTGTTGCGTGAAACCTTGGAAAGCAAAAAAAACTAAAGCTATGCAAAAAACCAGGAATCTAAATTTGAAGAGAAGGAAACAAGGTTTTGAAGCAAAAAAAAACTATTTGATGTTCAGAAATGCATTTAAATTTATTTTTTTAGAAATGGTTAATTAGCCCGCTAAAATGCATTGAAAATCAGAAAACAAACCTAAAACTTATTTTTTAAATTATTTTTATTATTTTTATTTTCATTAATTATAATGTTAGTTTGTTATTAAAAAATGCGTATAGATGAAATTATTTTCCTCAGGGCCTCCTGTGTGGAGTTAATGTAAAAAAAAAAAAAAAAAAAAAAAAAAAAAAAAAAAAAAAAAAAAATGATGACAAAAATAATAAAAAAAATTATGGTTTTAAATACAAGTAAGTCAACCAGAATACTTATTTTATCCAGAAAAAGTGTTATTTTCACCTTTTAAATTTTTAACAAATACATCACATATTTATGTTTCAAAAACAATTTTTTTTTTTGCATTCTTTGTACTGCAGTTATGGAATAAATTAGGTTTAGTACAAAATATAAAATATGAACCCATAGTTTTATTTTTTTTCCAAATCACCAAATCTACTTTTTTTTTAAACTTTTTAGCGGACTAATAGTGAACAATAATTTCATTTATTTTTACGTTTTCGAATAGTTACAGATCATACGAAACTTTTGAGACCACGGGCGTTTGAAAATAAGGCCATTTTTTTTCTCTCCTATGGAGAGCGACACAAGCTAGTGAGCATGCCCGCGACGGTTGCTATATATATACTGGTGAACTGTAGCGTTATGAAATTTGTACAAAAAATTGCAATAGGTGGCACGCGAGCCGTTTGAAAACTGAATGTGTAGAATGTGGGAGGGGGGTGGGGAACTCGGGAGGGTGGTTCGCGGACAGGGAAAGCGGGGAGAGGGGAGAGGGAAGGCGGAGAAGGAGAGTGGGTGCGTGAGGGGAAAGGGACGCGGGAGAGGAAGGGGATGCGGAAGGGGAATGGGACGAATGAAAAAGGACACGCAGGGAGAAACAATTTCTTTATTAAGAGGCATAGCGATGCATGCCGGGACTCGCTAATATTTTATAATTTAAACATAAATAAATAAAATAGCTTACTTACTAAGTATTTGCTACAACTTTTGATTTTTTTTTTAATAAATATTCGGCTTAGCCCGAAATTTTGAACACAAATCTAAAATTAGGTTTTGTATGACAACAGCCGCGCAGCAGTTCCTTTTAATGTCAAACTTAATATGGTGGTCATATTACGTGAATTTCTGACTCAGTTTTTTCCTTATTTTTTTTTTAATCCATGACATGACTTATATTGTATTTATAAACCTACGAGTACATAACTGACAAACTTATGGATATTTTTATTTTACAGCGTTGAGTTGTGTGTTTCATTCTCTTTTATCATATTTAATTAATAACTTATTAAAATACTTGTTAATATTTATCGCAAATTAGACAAGACAGCATTTAGACAATAAATTAAGACTATTTTTGTTACTATTTATAAATAGATTCTTATTATTTAAACAACTTTTTAATGGGCGTAATTAGATCAAACGCTTGAAAAAGAACGTATTAATAACTGGATTTAAAAAATACTTAAAATTGAACCAGAAATTATTGTACCTAATTATTTATTATTAAATTATCATAAAAAAGCCTGTTGGCCACTTTGTATCTCGAAATAGATTTCAATACTACTACGATTTTATAGGCAGAAAATCTGCCGAAACCACGGACATATGAATATATCTGGACCTGCCCTAAGTGATAAAAACGTATTATTTCCCCCTCCCCATGGAACCGGCTGGAGCTCCTCCTTGGCGCCAGTTCGCCCCATGGGGAGGGGATAGAGCCTCGCTTGAATCTAAAATGTGTGACGTCATCATTCTTGCCGTGGGCAGCGCGAAGCTAACATCTATACATTTAACGAAATAACACGCTAAAACGCCAAGCTTGTGCTATACAACATACCTACATATCAATGTGCACATAGCGAATGTGGGCGGTTCCTTAGTGTGCTCGTCGCTAGTTACAGGGGTAAGTAAATTATGAAACATTTGTAAAAGTGTCTTAACTAAACACGGCAACAAAATATTGCTATATGAAAACGGGCGAATCTTTTTGGGGTGTACATTTGGCCTACGCAAATATTTTATTAACGTGGCAAGCAATTCGCGCTCCCATGTAAAAAGGTCTATTCATTCAAAGCAGATTTTGCTTTTAAGAACTAAATGGTGATATTATAATGCGAGATGCCTATATACTGTCAGATTGATTTTTCAACTAATCACAGTTATTTTCCCCTCTTCGCCCCCCCATAGTTTGGTTTTACCCCTCACCTGTATCTTCTCGTCTATCCATTTGGATGTCTATGGCCGAAACCAAAACTGATGCCGAAACTTGCCGAAACCGAAACTGAATTTCGGTCGGTCACTACAGAATTCCATTTAGTTTTATAAATATTTTTTAAATTTATAAGCTCAGATCTAGAAAAAAAGTTTCTTTGGTGAAGAAGGTAGTATATTATATTATGATGTACAATATTACGCCTTTCCGGTCACTGTTTATTAATTCTGACCAGGTATCGAAAGCGTGATGGGATTGCACGGATGGATAATTTATTTCACGATGTTCAGAAATAATCTAAGACCTGTTTATAACTGTACATATTTCGGCATTTTTAAAAAGGTCCGGTTGATGATGAAATAACAAGATTAGAATGCAATGAGATTGATAAATGTATTAAATTTTTTTTTTTGTAATTTCAAAACTTTACCTTAAAAAAGTCGACCTTGATTTTTTTAAATAACTATTGTTAAGAGGGCATTACCAGAGAAAACCAGAAATATGTCATTTTCAAATCAGATTTTAGACGTATTGACTCTTTTCCACAAAAAATTATAAATGGATTTCGAAAGATTGTTCTTTTATCTAGCATTCGCATGTAATAAATTTCGAGATTTTATTTTTTATTTTTAGTATAATAAGGTTATTCCATAGGTGATTGGCAGATTTGTTAAATTTTCAAAAAAGATTTTGTATTATACCACACCCATTTCAAATAATATAATCATGCAGTAAAATAAATCAATACATTATCTAGCAAATGCATGTTTTAGATTTTTAATTTTAGTTTCAATAAAATCATTAAAAAATATGTACTTGTTTCTTGACGAAAATTGGTCCTTTTGTGTATTCATTTGCGCACTTACAAACTAATATATTTCAGATTCTTTTAACATACTTATTTAACTTAGACATTATTGAAAAATGATAAATACTTATAATCAAAAAATAATTACAAAAAGTACATTATTTTAATAGTTTTATCAACACGCCTTTCAACATTTTTGGATGAAGGTATAAATTAAAGCTAATTTGGATTGAAATAAAATCGATATTGAGTTGTAATTTAAAAAAGCTGGTACGGAGAATAATTAATCTTTCTCATTGTAACCGCCCTGCACGATCGTAAGAACAACTTTCGACGAAATGTGGATTTTCGTCCGCTAGCTGGTTAAACGCTCTTGCTCAGTTTTTCTGTAACCAAATTTCATATTTCTCTATGAGTCTTGAAGCTTTAAAATGTCCATTTTACTGTAAAAAGACATAAAAAGACTTTTTGAAGTAAAACTTCGTTACGCACGCTCGACTTGGGGGGTAAACTGGTGAATGCGTTACGAAAAGTGGTGATGTGTTACAAAAAGTGGTGATGTGTTACGAAAAGTGTGATGTTACGGTAATTGTGATGCTACGAAAAGTGTTATGCGAACGGTAATCGATGCGAACGGTGATCGATGGCGAGGCGAACGTTCGGGCCTTTACGCACGCTTGACTTGGGGCGTGATAAGGATAAGGGAAAGGATAAGGATAAGGATGGTCACCCTAAGGTCGTACGTTACCCCAAGGTCGAAGGTCACCCCAAGGTCGTAGGTCACCCCAAGGTCGTAGGTCACCCCAAGGCCGTAGGTCACCCCAATGGTCGTAGGTCACCCCAAGGCCGTAGGTCACCCCAAGTTTGTAGGTCACCCCACTGTCGTAGGTAACCCCAGGGTCATAGGTCACCCCATGGTCATTTGTCACCCCAATGTCATTTGTCACCCCAATGTCAATGTAATATGTTCTTTTCAAATTCATAATTGATGATTTTGTAGAAAAAAGTCTAGGTACATTTTTTTTATGGGAGAAAAACTTTAAAAAATATACTTTGATAATTTACATATTTTTTACTTCAGCTACCTTAAAGTCCGGTTGCGGTCACAAATATTCTTCGATTTAAAATCCGTTATTTTTTGTAATCGAAATGCTCATTAAAAGCTAATTCATCATGATTTAGATACAGATTGAAAAAATTTATGAACAATTTTATTAAATAAATTCCGACTATTTTACTACCTTAGAATAGGTGACCTAGTGGACCTAATTAGGTATGCAAATAATACAAAACTAACAGTTAAAAATCCGCTCCACAGGTTTTTACCGCTAGGCCCTGCGGGCGGCTTTTTGTTCGGGTTCGCCCAGTTAGTGTAGGTGACCATTTTATAAGTCCAATAGGAACTGGTTCCAAAAATAGCCCGTTCCTCGTTTCCACTATCATCCCGTGATAGCTAGTCACCGGGATAAAGTTACCGGGACGGGCAATGACCTCATATGTAATATGTAGCCGCGTGATACAACTTAGAACTACCGTCAATCTTTCCATATCCGGAGAGATACTACAAATTCATTACTTCGTAGTACTTATACCTAAGGGGGGCACGTACCCATGCGACCTGCTAAGCCATCTATGACGAATTCTTGATTTCGAAAACAAATTAGAAAAGTAGCTTTGTTTGAAATTCTACGTACACAGATGTTACTTGTGTGCAGGGCTGGGCAGTATTTGAAATACTTGTAATTGAAATACGTATTTGAAATACAAATACGTATTTTGTATTTGTATTTCAATTACTTCCTAAAAATGTATTTTGTAATTGGTATTTCAATTACCTGTTGATTAGGTATTTTGTAATTTGTATTTCAAATACTTATGGCTTGAAAATACATTTTCAAATACATTCAGCGATCTTAATAATGATAATGAAAAATAAACACACATAGATAAAAACGCTAGAACCCTGTACTATTGTCCTTTGCTATAGCACTCTTACTAATGATTCTTTGTAGTTCTCTTATATCATTGCTTTATAATGTACTGTATGCTGATGATGCGGTGCTGATTTCTAATACTATGGAAGATCTACAGTCTCTCGTATCTAGGATGAACGAAGTATGTATGAAGAATGAGTTAATGATGATTGTAAGTAAGTCTAAAGTCATGGTATTTGAAATAGATTGTATGAAAACAACATGCAACATTGTTGTGAATGATGAGTATTTGGAGCAGGTGGATGAGTTTGTGTACTTGGGAAGTATGTTTAAGAGAGATGGGAGGGCTGACAGAGATATTGAAAGAAGGGTAAATGCAGGCAACTCTATTAATGGAGGACTGAACGCCATTGGCGCCAACAAAAAACTGTCCAAAGAAGCGAAGTTAGCTGTCCATAATGGAGTGCTGGTACCTACCCTTATGTATGGCAGTGAGGCATGGAACTGGCAGAGGAAGGATAAAAGTAGACTGAATGCTGTAGAAATGAGATCCCTGAGGCGTATGTGTGGTAAAACCATGTACGATCGTGTGAGAAATGTGGAGATCCGCGAAGAATGCAAGGCTGATGTAAGCATAATGAGTAAGATTAAGAAAGGGACGCTCAGATGGTTTGGGCATGTAGAGCTAATGAACGAGGAAAGTAGTGTAAGGAGAATATTTGACGCAAATGTGAATGGTAGAAGTCGGGGACGCCCGAGGAAGACATGGCACGACCGAGTGATTCAGATACTTGAGTCGGGCCATGTGAAGAGTCGGAATAATAGAAGAGCATGTATGAGACGATGTATGAATGTGAACTAAGCAAGGAGTGTGTGCCAAGATCGAGTTGTTTGGTGGTTCGTCCTCTCTGCCTACCCCTGCGGGGAAACGGCGTGATGGTTAGTTAGTTAGTTAGTATAATGTACTGTTCATTTTTTTGCGTCATGCTAGTTATTATTATTATTGTCCTGTGCTATGTATAATAGCCCTACATACATTGTACATTTTGTGTCATATTACATTAAACTTGTCACTGCTTTGTATTGTACATTTTTGTATCATAGTATTAGATCAAGGACTATAGGAATAATTTGACAGATTTTAAGTTAATTACTGTAGAGCGCACTTGAAGTGAAATAACACAAAACTGCGCTAGACAAATTTCATCCATTCATATATAAAAATGAATCCTTGTTTCCCTTGGTCCGCCATAACTTCAGAATTACTTTACCTATTTCATTCATTTTTTTTAAGTTTTCTAATACTTTATAGAAGGTTTTTACGGAAAGAAAAATTAAGAAAATTTTGCATAAAATTGGATAATTTCAGAAAACTTAACGACTCTTTTAACTTCGCACGTTTGACAGTTAGCGCGCGTTTGATGAAATTGAATTTAGCAGGTAGCTGTTTTTTGTAACAAAAGAATTATTGTCTATATATGGATTTTTAAATTATAGATATATTAAATAGATACCTATTTAGGTACAAGATTTGATTGATTGTTCTTTTAATATAGAAAAATGAATATTTGTAATATGTGAAAAATGAAAATTTGAATAAAAAAATTGTAATAGCTGGCACGCGAGTTGTTTGAAAACTGAATGTACTGGGACTAAATATATGGAACGCGGGAGGGGGGTTGGCGGGATGGGGGAGAGGGAGAGTGGAGAGGGTAGGCAGGGAAGGTGGAAGGGGAATGCAAGAGGGGAAGGGGATGCGGTAGGAGAACGGGGACGCACGGGAAAGGACATGCAGGGAGAAACAATTTATTTTTTTGAATATGGTATTGCAACGCATGCCGGGAACCAGCTAGTGTTATTATAATAATAATTATCATAATCTAACACCTAAGTCCTATACCACAAAACTTTATAAGTGGAGCGGAGACGAGATGTGTCTGCTGAGCAATATTAGTCAATTTAAGCACGTCTCTGTTTCACTCTGCTCAGTTTTGCTTCTATGAAAACGCACCCTTAGATATGGGCTATTACGACAATTTATTGCAACCAAAGGTTCTACCAAAACAAAATGTATTTTGTATTTTGTAATTTGTATTTTGTATTTGAAATAAAAAAATGGTTAAAATACTGTATTTTGTATTTTGTATTTCAAATACACGACATGAAAGTTTTTTTTTTTTTTTTTTTTTTTTTTTTTTTTTTTTTTTTTTTTTTTTTTTTTTTTTTTTTTTTTTTTTTTTTTTTTTTACAGTGAATACCGCACAAGAATCTCAACTGCTCCCGTCTGGAGCCAGTGAGACTATGGCATCCCCAATTGGGGTATGTTGTGAGGCTGAAGGTAGTGGGGAGGGGAAGGAGGTGGGGAAGAGGAAGGTTGGGAAGTACCTGGCTATTCAGATCTGGTCACTAAACACGGCTAAAGCCATTTTCAAGCGACGTTTCAATTCTGAATGGTGGTCTTACACCAGGGCGATACTAATAGTATCTTCCACTCTGGAACATGCCGCAAATATACTATATATTATTTTAAATGAATTAATTGTGAAATAACACAAATTAATCAAATAAAATTTATTTGCGCATGCCGGGTTCGAACCCGCGACCTCCGGAATGTGAGTCAAGAGTCTTAGCCACTGGACTACGGAGGTCGTATTTTGTATTTCGTATTTTAAATACATGTGAAAAAGTATTTTGTAATTTGTATTTCAATTACAGCAAAGCATGTATTTTGCCCAGCCCTGCTTGTGTGGCGTGGCGTCAGACATACATTCGAAGCCGGGTTCTGAAATTCAACCGCGCAGACGCTACCCTATTAATACTATTTGATCTTTTAATTAAACATTTTGTGCTTTTAAACTGTAGATACCTTTACTTCTCTAGGAAACGCTTAGAGATATTTCACTTTTAAACTAAAACATTTTAACAAGAAAATTACCCCCTTACTAGTAAACGTGTTTTTAATTTTACACAACTGATAAATAACTTTACAAATTTACGATCCGTTAAAAGTTCTTTATCACTTGTGTAAGTCAATAAATGGTATATCATTTTTTTACATTAGCTCAACACAGGAGGCCCTGAGAAAAACAATTCCCCTCAGGTCCTACTGAATGTGGTGTGGAGGATATTTTGAGGAAAGGAAATAGATGAAGTTATGAGGGGTGGTTAGGAATTTGGGGGTCAGTGTCTACAAAAGTGTAGGACGTTTGAATCCATCCCTCCCACTGCGGTGCAAGGCGATATTCCGAGAGAGTCGTGCTGGAGAGATCAAAAGGTTTCCCTCAACCAGTCTCTCCCAATCCGGCCTGCAATGGAGCTGGTGTGCAGATGCATCCACCGCCAAGACTTGAACAAACCTCACCCTATGAACCTGGGCACTCCTGCCACCAAGTCACCAAACGTGGCAGACCACTTGAGGTAACCTGTGGCAAAGGTATTGATTATCTAATAAATGGAACCCATAACCGCCTCACAAAATATTTAAAAAAAAAAAACAGTGCAATTCACACGAATGGAAGTGAAACCTTACGAAAACTATAGGGGACAAGGGGGAGAAGCACCGCACAAAGAGGAGACTGATTATACTCACACATTCTCTCGCAGACTAAATCTTACACATAGATGTATGTGTTTGTCTCTTTTTAGTGTCGCTATTTTTCATTTTATCGAGTTTCAATCACAACTGTGCTAAAGAAGTTTTTACTTCAAAAACTTAAGAATAGAACACTTTAAAAACAGGTAATGCATTTACTTGGCTTAAATCTAGCGGATGAAAATTGGAACGTTCCATCCGATGTTGATATTTTATTAGGTGCTCAGTTATTTCCATATATTGTGCTAGGAAATAAGGTTTTGTCTAAACATAATACGAATGCACCACCCGCTATACAAACGGTATTCGGATATATTGTAATGGGTGAAATACCTAAGTGTACGCCGGACATTTCGTGGACATTCGGCCCCATAACCAACGTGGATTTATACAATGGGTTAACCAAATTTTGGACAATGGAAGACATGCCTATTAAGTCATTGATGAGTGCTGAAGACGCTGAATGTGAGAAAATGTACGTCGAGTCCGTCCAACGGGATGACTCGGGAAGGTATATTGTAATTACATCATAAAGAATCATATCAATTCTGTAAAACAAAAGCGTAAACCTTAAAAAAAATACCAACCTCAATTTCTTCACGAAATCGCAGGCTGTTTTTTGTACATCTCACTTTATCTCTGCACCAAAATTATTCCATTATTGGCAGATTTATATTTGATTGGCTCTGGAACAGAACAGTAACGTTTTAATGCTGTACATCGGTCCACTTTGGGTCAATAATATTCACGGTGAAACGATCAATAAAAAGCTTACTTATTTGCGGGTGAAATTTGAGTAATAATGACGCGTACGATCGCAAGGCCTGCGAAGCCAATTTACGTAATCATCGGTTGCCGTCGATGCGATTTTTAAAGGCTTTTGCAAAGTAAACATGCAGGTTAATGTACGTGTTTCGATAATGAGGGAACATTAAACAATATGTTGGTAGGTCTTCTTTAATTTATATTTGAGAGGCGGGTGTAGGTACCGCCGCATTGGGAACTATTTCTTGGATAATTAACACGTATGCATTAGGTCACTCCAAGAGGTTCGCTACGTTTGGAGGGGTGTCCGGGTAGCGTATTTCCAAAACCTATACCGGTTCAGTCGCGGTAGTAACAATTTACATTTTAAATACACCTCTATATTGGTTATTTTTTATCACTTTGCGAAAACAAAAATTGTTATAAAATCTGGATAAAATTATCTTTCCAATGTGTGTATTGGAAATGAATAATTTTATTTCTAAATATTTCAATTTTGATATTATTCCCATATATTGTAAATACACCTCTATATTAGTAATTTTTTATCACTTCGCAAAAACAAAAATTGTTCTAAAATCTAGATAAAATAATCTTTCCAATGTGAATATTAGAAATTAATAATCTAATTTCTAAATATTTAAATTTTGATATTGAAAATGTAAACCGACTGAACCGGTATAGGTTTTGGGAATACGCGTCCGGGTACATGGGGTTAGGTTTGTCTAGGTCTTGATGGCATATGTGTTTGCTTATCTACTGCGTGGCGGGCCAAGGCGTTTTGACCTCTCTATCCGTATTCTCTCGACCCATCGCCTTGCACCGCATTTGGAGGGATGGATTCGTACACTTCTGCATGCCGACTTATCGCCAACCTGACCCATTGTCTTGTCTATAGTCATGCTAATACTTATTGTATCTTGATTTCCCGCTAAGCACTTGATTCATTCACCTCATACACTTATTCATTTTCATCATTCAGAATTATAACGTAGCTTGAGATAGTTTTCACCATGTTTGGTAACCAGATCTAGCCACGTTCCATATTACTCTTCCCATTCCTCGTTCTCCTCCCCACTACCCTTCAGCCTCGTGAATTACCCTAATTGGGGAAGCAAAAGTCTCATCGGCGGCGCCAGACGGGAGCAGTTGAGACGCTTGTGCGGTATTCACAAAAAAGGCAATAAAAATGGGAAATGAACACTGTTTAAAATTATTTAAAATGAAACTATGGTATCAGAGTTGCTGCGATAGCGCCGTGGTTAGAGCAATCGCCAAAACAACAAAAAATTTCGGCGTTCAATTTCCACTCACGATATCATGACTCTAGCAATTTCATTTATTCCAATATTTGAAAGATTTTAGATTCTATAGATTCATAAACGGGACTCTTAATATTGCTCTTCTATCGGAATCACCATGGCTTATTCTATGTTTAGTAACGAACTACATACTTTATTCTGCCTGCAGCTGCCAAATCATTGATAACAACTGCAAAAAATAAAATTGCATGCTTCTCCATTTCAAGTTTATATTTGACCTGAAACAGTTATTAGGCATAATAAACAACCACGCAAATAACTTTGACCCACAATCGACCTCGCAACCTGCAGATTCTTATACACCTGGTCTGGATATCTTTATCTTTATTACCTCTCCGTCCTTAAATGGAGTTCTTTCAACTCGATAAATAACGGCTACTTTTCGATTATTAAAAATAATCACTAGTTCCAAATCTTCTAAAACATCATGATTCAAATCTTATAAAATCTCTTTCTACTTCCTCACAGATATAAATGCTTTTAAAATCTTTAACTTTGCCGTTATTTTCAGATCGATATTTTGGATAACGAATCAATTGGTAATTTCTATATTTGAATCAATTTCGGACTCGATTCTATCTCTGAATCTATTTTCGGTGGAGAAAGTGATATGAGTTATGGACATAACAAAAACACAGTGATTTAATGTATCATTAAATTAATGTACCAGATTAAGAGCGGCCGCGTTTCGAAAATGTATCGATGGTTTTTACGTTAACGGATATTTGTAGCAGTACTTAGAACTTTCTCGTGTATTATGTATGTTATATTGTGTCTGGTCAAACAATAGTGATGTGTTAGTCGAAATCTATTTTGTATTATTATTTACTTGGTAAGTCCAGCGGTAGAGCTCTCGGATTTGTCAAATAATTGATTGTTGTAATGTTTAGATTATGACTTCTGCAGCAAATGCTATCATTGGTCGCTTTTATATTGATCCGATATCTAAAGCCCAGAAACTGATCATAAAGATTGTTTAAAACTACCGATCACAAGCAGTTCGGATGAAATCTTTAAGAGAATCGGTGTTTTGGACGTTAGGCAACTTTATGCCAAAAATATACTAATTTATCTATTCAAACATAGAACCACGGACATATGAATATATCTGGACCTGCCCTAAGTGATAAAAACGTATTATTTCCCCCTCCACATGGCGCCGGCTGTAGCTCCTCCTTGGAACCGGCTCGCTCCATGGGGAGGGGATATAGCCTCGCTTGAATCTAAAATGTGTGACGTCATCATTCTTGCCGTGAACAGCGAGAAGCTGACATCCATACATTTAACGAAATAACGGCAGCTTGTGCTATACAATATATCTAAGTATCAATATGCACATAGCGAATGTGGGCGGTACTCCAATGTGCTCGTCGCTGGTTACAGGGGTAAGTAAATTATGAAACATTTGTAAAAGTGTTTTAACTAAACACGGCAAGAAAATATTGATATGTGTATTGGCGCGAGTCTTTTTGGGGCGAGCATTTGGCCTTAGCAAATAAGTTTTGAACGTGGCAAGCAATTCGCGCTCCCATGTAAAAAGGTCTATTCATTCAAAGCAGATTTTGCTTTTAAGAACTAAATGGTGATATTGTAATGCGAGATGCCTATATACTGTCAGATTGATTGTTCAACGAATGACAGTCATCTTTCCCCCCTTTGCTCTCCATAGTTTGGTTTTACCCCTCATCTGTAACTGCTTGTCTATCCATTTGGATGTCTATGCATAGAACCGTTTTTGACAATATCCAAACTGTTCGTGATACGAGAAACAAAGGGCAAAATCTCTTACTTATCCCTTTCGCCAAAACAACCTTTGGTCAAAGAAACTTCAGGTACTTTGCAACAAAACTTTATAATACACTTCCACTGACCATTAGACAGCACACTAATCACGAAAAATACAAAACAGATACCAAGTTTTGGATCACTACCAAAGACAGATCATATATCAACAATATTTTTAGAACCTCCTAATGCATGCTAGCCTATTGATACGATGCTGATTGTCCTTGTACTTTTACTTTAAATGTAAATAACATTGTTGTTGTTATCCTTTATAAACTATTTATGTTAAAATGCGCCTGCTCTCAATACAGGAACTCCTAGTGAGACAGGCACAGCACAATTACCTATGTAACAAAAAAATAAAGATTATAATAAAAAAACATATATATATTTACCGTGACAAAAAAAATATCCTCCGAAAAAAGATCCTACGGACAAAACATCCCCCCAAAAAAATATCTACTAAAACTTAACCTTCCCTAACCTAACCTGAACTAACATAACAAAAAATTGGGCAAAAATAATACAGACATCCTGTAAATACAATAAATTATTGTAATCTGTATTTTTTTGTCCCATTTTACTATTTTGTTTTTTTTTTTAAACGCGCGGAATCTCTCCAAATAGTTTATTTTTTTAATGTTAATTTCGATGTTCAAAAAACTAACTAACTAACTAACCATCACGCCGTTTCCCCGCAGGGGTAGGCAGAGAGGACGGACCGCCAAACATCCCGGTCTTGGCACACATTCCTTGCCTCGTTTACATTCATACAACGTCTCATACATTCTCTTCTATTATTCTGACTCTTGACATGGCCCGACTCAAGTATCTGATTCACTTGGTCGTGCCATGTCTTTCTTGGGCGTCCTCGACTTCTTCTACCATTCACATTTGCGTCATATATTCTTCTTACACTCCTTTCCTCGTTCATTCGCTCTACATGCCCAAACCATCGGAGCGTTCCTTTCTTGATCTTACTCATTACGCTTACATCAGCCTTGCATTCTTCGCGGATTTCCACATTTCTCACACGATCATACATGGTTTTACCACACATACGCCTCAGGGATCTCATTTCTACAGCGTTCAGTCTACTTTCATCCTTCCTCTGCCAGTTCCATGCCTCACTGCCATACATCAGGGTAGGTACCAGTACTCCATTATGGACGGCTAGTTTCGCGTCTTTGGACAGTTTTTTGTTGGTGCCAACGGCGTTCAGTCCTCCATTAATAGAGTTACCTGCATTCACCCTTCTTTCAATATCTCTATCAGCCTTCCCATCTCTCGTAAACATACTTCCCAAATAAACAAACTCATCCACCTGCTCCAAGTATTCATCATTCACAACTATATTGCATACTGTTTTCGTACTCTCTCTTTCAAACACCATGACTTTAGACTTACTTACATTCATCATTAACTCATTCTTCATACATACTTCGTTCATTCTTGACACGAGAGACTGTAGATCTTCCATACTGTTAGATATCAGCACAGCATCATCAGCATACAACAGGCAACATACTTCCAGATTACTCAATTTCGCACCCAATCCCATCTCTTTCAATTCTTGCATACAATTATCCATGTATAGATTGAATAACCACGGCGACATTACGCAGCCTTGTTTAACGCCTTTTGTGATGTCAAACCACCCCGTAAAATCGCCGTTCACCCTAACACATGCAACGCTTCCCTCATACAGAGACGCAATTGCCTGTATGAGATACTTATTCACTCCGTACTTGGACAATACCTTCCATTGCTTTTTCCTGTCAACTCGGTCGTATGCTTTTTGTAGATCTACAAAGGCACAGAAGAGTTTCTGTTTTTTTGCAAGAAACTGATTTATTAAATAATGTATGTTTTGATAGCTTTAATAAACCAAAACCTTTTCAAAAATAATAACTTCATAAACAGTCGAAAGGTGAATGATTGACTTTTGACATTTCCTATTAATTGATGTACAAATTGAAATTCAATCTCGTGTGCAATCCCGTGTAATAAATAAAATAATAACATATTAGAGAAACCACTATTACAAGATGATCATAAAATCTTTACATCTTCATATTAAAATATTAATATTACACTTCCTTTCTCATATATATTGTAAAATTAGGGCTTCGAAAACTGTTGAAATGGAAACCGGTCAACCGGTTATTTGAACAATTTCAAAATGATAGAAAACCTATTAACATAATATTTCTATTTGTTTTATTTTTTATTATTTAAACGCCCGTACATAGGGCTATTACATACCTACATAATACAGGTGTATCGAACATTTACAAACATTATGTATATAGAATAACATACAGTACATACATACGATGCATATTAGTACACCAAATATTTATCATTTTACAAACATATCAGTTACATAAATAACTAGTTATTTTTGCTTTGATGCAAGACGGTGAGGTTTTGAAAATATCGCAACTCGCGAAAACGCACTAGCGGTGAATGATAGGAATAGTTAGTGCATTAACAATTCATCAAATTTCAAAGTAATTTTTAAGTTCTATTCATGGACATATGAATATATCTGGACCTGCCCTAAGTGATAAAAGCGTATTATTTCCCCTTCCCCATAACGGTTCCATGGAGCCAGCTCGGCTTACGAGAGCCTCGCTTGAATCTAAAAAATGTGTATCATCATTCTTGTCCTGACCAGCGTAGAGTTCGTATCGTACATTTTACGAACAAATATGAGAGCTTGTGCTATACATTATACCCTAGTATATGTGTATATAGCGAATGCGGGCGTTTTTCCAGTGAGTTCGTCGCTGGTTACATGGGTAAGTAAATTATGAAACATTTGTAAAAGTGTCTTAACTAAATACGGCAACAAAATATTCCTCTGTGAAAAGGGTCGAAGTTTACTTTGCGCATTTGGACTACGCAAATATGTAAAAATGTCTATTCATTCAAAGGCAGATTTTGCTTTAAAGAACTAAATGGTGATATTATAATGCGAGATGCCTATATACTGTCAGATTGATTTTTTTTAGAATCACAGTCATCTTTCCCCCTTCGCCCTTCATAGTTTGGTTTTACCCCTCATCTGTATCTTCTCGTCTATCCATTTGGATGTCTATGATTCTATTAGATTTCTGTTATTATTCTATTAATGAAATGTGATTATTAATATATTAAATTGTTCATATTGATATTAAATTGTTCGAATTTTCTATGAAACAACCCGGCCTGAGTAATAATCTGCAATTGTTTGGACACGCATAATAGATAATGGAAGAAAGAGTTATAAAGGATAAATTTCGTATAAGTGCATCTAAGAAGTAATCATGGATCTTCCAGGGAGACGTCGCACGTTCACGAAAGTCAATAATAATTACTTCGAATCGTGTCAATAATCTTCAGTCAACGATTGACCGGTAAGATCTATAAAGAGTGAAACCGGTTAATATAAGTCGGCTAATTGTAAATCCTATTAATCTGCAATTGTTTGAAAACACAGAATAGATGGTGTAAGGAAGAATTACGAAGGATAAATGACGTGTAAGTGGACATAAAAAATAGTCGGAGATGCTCAAGGGACTCCTGGCAAGATCAGGTAAATCAAAAAAATACTTCGAATAATGCCAATGATCTTCAGTCATTGATTATTGACTGGTAAAATCTATAAAGATTGAAAGAAAGAGTGAAACCGGTTAATATTAGTCGGCTAATTGTAAATCCTAGGTACATTGCCCTCTCCATAATCTGCAATTGTTTGAACACACAAAATAGATGGTGGAAGGAAGAGTTATGAAGGATAAATGGCAAGTAAGTAGACTCAAGAAGTAATCGGAGACGTTCCAGGGAGTCATGGCAAGATAAGATAAATCAAAAAATTACTTCGAATCATGTCAATAATCTTCAGTCATCGATAAATGACCAGTGAGATTGACCAGATCTATAAAATGTGAAACCGGTTAATATAAGTCGGCTAATTGTAAATCCTAGGTACATTGCCCTCTAATAAAGTGAACATTTCCGTTTAGATAGCCCTATCGACCTAGTGCGGTACGGTCTTGCAGTCGTTTTCATATAATAAATCTTAAATTAATGTATCGTCTTGTAAATGTATTGGAAATGAAGCATATTAAAATATCTGTGCCATCTTGTTGGTGCAAAATAAAGGAAGACGCCAGTTATGCTTGCTAAATCTCAGACCGACGGGGATTTACGACTTGAGGTAGGATGCAGCAGAGTAGCAGAGATCCTCAAAGAGTAATCTAATAATACGTCGTTCTCTAAATATTTCACGTGTTTTAAAATTGGTCCTTCGAGACGGATCTAAAAAGTTGTTAATCGGAAGGGGGTATCTATTATCGAGTATATTAGGTCCTTACATATGAAATTGGCGTTTTGTATGGGAGGAACAGAAAGTCGATTTTTTATTAAATATAATATATTTATTTAATCAAAGTATGTACCATTGCTACCCATGCACTTTTGCCATCTCATAGGTAGTTCATCGATCCCTTTACTAAAAAAACCATTCGGACGGGAATCAATAAAATCTTTGAAGGTGGTTTGGACTGCCCCATCGGAGTTGAATTTTTTCCCTTGCAAGAAGTTATCCAAATTTCGTAAAAAATGGTAATCTGTTGGGGCAAGGTCCGGAGAGTACGATGGATGTCTTAGACATTCCAATTGAAGCTCCTCTAATTTGGTAGCCGTCTGTTATGCAGTGTGTGGTCCAGCGTTCCAACGCGCGTTTGTTGATTTGCTTCACTCAATTCGTGAGGTACCCACCTTTCAAGCTTTTTCACCTTCCCAATTTGCTTCAAGTGGATTAAAACAGTTTTATCACTATCACCGCAGCCTGCAGCTAACTCGGACGTGGTTTGCGATGGATCCGCTTCCACAATAGCCTTCAATTCTTCATTATCAACTTTGGTCTCCGGCCGTCCACAGGGCTTGTTCTGCAGGTCGAAATTTCCAGAACGAAAACGTTGAAACCAAAAACGCACTGTGTTTTCTTTTGCGACACCGTCGCCATACACATACGTTTCTGCAGCACTAGTGCCACGGTGGAACTCGTACTCGTAAATAACGCGATATTTCAAGTTTTCCATTTTGTGAACTAAGTGACGCAAAGAAAAAAAAACAATTAAGGAAAAAACAAATGAATTATAATTTTCGAAACACAAATACATGACTAAATAGCTGTATAAATTTGAATTTGGAATTCCTAACCAAAGAGAAGTTATTTGAGATCAAAGTTGCCAGTACGGCAAAACGCCAATTTCATATGTAAGGACCTAATATTTAGCACACCCGTAGAAAAGTGCCGTGCGTCAAAAAAGATAATTATACAGGAGAGCGAAAACAAATTATTGAATGATGAAAAATCGGTCCCGTCGAAAAGAGATATAAGTGACATCTTGAAAATAGAGTGATCCAATTTAAATACGGTTTTCGTAGGCTTAGATAATCTCAATCACTTTACTTTTCGGGAGTTAAACGTAAAATAGAAAATTTAGACTCTCGACACTTTTCTATAGGATGTGAGGTATACACTCGATAATTAATAGATACCCTATTTCGTTTAACAGCTTTTTAGATCCATCTCGAAGGACCAATTTTATGTGTGTTCTTCACCGAAAAAGGTCAGAAGCCAAGTCAAAACGCGCACAATCAGTGGCGTAGCAATGGGTAGATTCATACGTCCGTCATCCCTGATTCCAGATTCCTACTCACCCCTCATACCTTATTCCTTCTCAGATCATCTCCTCTCCTTCCTTTTCATAAAAAAGACTCTCCACTCGGCATCCTCAAAGATAACACAGGCCTTGAGGGTTATTTTTCTTCAGGGTCTCCTGTGTGGAGCTAATGTAAAAAATCGTCACTTGTGGACTATTCTGAGGCTGAAGGAAGTGAGAGGAAGGTGGGGGAGTAGGTACATGGCTATTCAGGCCCCAAACACCACTAAAGCTGGTCTTTCTTTCAGATGCTGAGAATATATTTTACTTACTATTAGTACTCACTTTATCAGTGCACCTATCTTTATTACTAACACATTGTAAAAGTTTGAGAACCGTCCAGAATCTTAGACCTATGATGGAGGTGAACTGGTGATATAAATCGTTTGAAACTTGTTCGTTTAATTCCCAATGTGTTTTCATATCATACAATATCACAAGAACCTGTAAACTTTTAACTATCGATTCTGCCTCTCCAATGGATGGCCAGCTGTAATAACGCATTATTCTTCTCAAGCCAGTCTTTATGGACATTGTCATGATTTTCCTATAAGAAAGAAGAGGAAATAGGAGAAAATGATGAATGGACCATAGAAGCTGTAGGTGTGCCACATATGAGATCATACATACTATGTTTAATGCTAGGATTTTTTTATAGAACGTTGAAGCACGAAATTGAAAAAACGTCGTAAAATTTTATCACGTACAGAAGATTTTTTTAAATCAATAAACTAAACGTTAACGATTTTGGGTATTCATCTTTAAAAATGTATTTTAATTCCTCAGGCTAATTTGTTCGATTTTCGGAACAACTCTTGTCTCATATAATTTGGGAGGCGGGTATCTGTACCGCCGCCTCGGGAACCATTTATTGGATAACCAACACCTCTGCCAAAGGTCACCCCTTGGATTGGATTTTATTGTAAAGCCGAAATATTTTGAACTTCCGAAAAAATAATCTAGACCTGATTATTTTTAATCTAGTGGTTTAAAATTTGCAGGCATTTGTCGACAATTATTATTATCTTACCACGAAAACTACAAGTTTATCTTTGTTATTATTTTTTGGGATATTATGCCGTGTTGCACTACCTCCTTCTTTAGCCAACGTTTCGGACAGCGTTACAGTGTCCATCATCAGGGCAGATGTGTAATAGTTAGGGGTGATGTTTGTACTTACCTACTTAGGAGCGATACCGTGTCGCCAGCTCCACTCCTCTACGAGCTGGCGCTACAATATACTTCAACATGTTTTTTTGCGTTTAGCCTTGATGTAGCCATCAATTACCGGATACCAATAACTATTGAGCTTAGCTCCGTCGTCTCTATTAATATTTATAGGATTTTTGTGAATTTCAATTGCCTCCGTAATCAGGCGTGCTCTATGAGTTTTGGGTCTTTGGGAAACGTTGGCTAAAGAAGGAGGTAACGCAACACGGCATAATATCCCAAAAAATAATAACAAAAATACTTTTGGCCATGAAAATCTAAAATCGTATCTTACAAGTTTATCTGTTTTAGCACATAGGTTTTCAAAAAAATTTTAATCCTTAAGAGGAATCCCTGAAGTAAGAGGGAGAGGAGTAAAGGAAGGCGAAGTATCTGGCTTTTCGAATATTGTCACTAAACATAGCTTGACTATTTTGGTGCATGTCTTAGGCCCAGTTGTAGCAGAAATTCACGTGTGACAAAGTCATAAAATGGTCAGTCAGCGCCATTTTTTTTTCACATATCACAGTTTGTTCAAAAGGTGAAACGGACTTAGAATCGACAATTAACGGGAACATTTCAACTGTCTAAAAAACATGCAATGTAAATATTTTTTTCTGAAACGTAGGTATTTTGGTATCGCCCATTTTTTTTTTAATGTGAATAGGTACCACACAAGAGTCCCAAATGCTCCCGTCTGGAGCATGTGAGATTATGGCTTCCCCAATTGGGATATGTTGTGAGGCTGGAGGTAATAGGAAGGGGAAGGATATGGGGAACAGGAAGGTCGGGAATTACCTGTCTATTCAGATCTGATCACCAAATACAGCTAAAGCAATTTCTAGTAACGATTCAATTCTGAATGGTGGACTTACAGAAGGGCGTTACTGAGAGTATCTTTCACTCCGGAACGCGCCGCAAATATCATCATTATCATTACGTAGTATAAAATGAAGTCGCTCAAAATGTATGTGCGCATTGATCTTTTAAACTACGCAACGGATTTTCATGCGGTTTTCACCAATAGATAGAGTGATTCAGGAAGGTTTATATGTATAATACATGCTTATTATAGTAGAGAATAGCCGAGAAATTCAAATATTCAATTCAGGTGGCAATTCAAAGCGGGTGGTGTGGATTTTATAAAGGTTGGGTAATGGCGTTGTGTTTCTGTAGCCCCTATTTATTATATTTAATTAATTAAATGTGAAAAACACAAATTCGATCAGATTCGATCCTGCGACCATCTGATTGCGAGTCAAGAGCCTTACCCCTAGACCACAGTCGTATTTTGGTATTGCCCGTGCCGAGATTTAGCACTATTGTCTGTGAGTGAGTATGTCTTCCTTACTAATGTGTCTTTTAACTATCGGATCACGTTTCAATTAATGATCGCATAGAGTCGCACCTCTAACATTGTCACATTCCCCTGACCATACAAATTTATACAAATTCACACTAATTAGCTCCTCCGGTGATATTTGTACTTATTTGGCAACTTGCTGCATTACGTCGAGTCTCGGTAAGATCAGGCAAATAAATAATTACTTCCCAAACGAGTACCAGGAGATCATATCAGAAAGGAGGACACCACATTAAACTTATTATATCGGAATGTCTTCAGTACTGCTTTGGAATAACTAACATTATTACTTGAACATCGATTCACACGCTAATCAAAAAGTGTGCAAACCTGTGTAGTGTATAGCTGTATATGTAGTGTGTGCTATGTCTCGTGTAGTTTGTACTGTGTCTCGTGTAGTGTGTAGTAGTGGAACATTGTATACAAAACTGGATTTACAACGAACTGCGTCAGGTGCGTTTCATAATTAGCTATTTCTTGTTAGTATAATCCCAGGTTTTAGAGTTAGATCTATTAATTATGTGTCGTACGTTCTGAGATGAGCCAAACGTTCTAAGATGAGCCAAGTAATGGACAGAGGTGTAGCAGAAGGCGTTTAATACTGTTTTAAGTAATGGCAATTTTGTTAATGGCCGGAGCCCGCAGGACTCCATGGAATCGTCAATTTGTACGTAGTGATGGCAAATAAGTAGTAAACAAGGCTAAATCTTGTGGTCTTTCACCAGGACGACACTTAGAGGACCAGCCACTCAAAATAGTAGCTACATGTGCTTTAAATCCATTTTGGGTGGGCGCAATGATTTGGAAGAATGATTTCGTGATTTGAAAAAGCCACACGTATTTAAATTATATTTTTATACTCGTATCAATCAAATTTTGTTTACTGTTTTGGTGCCCTCAATAGATAAATTTTGGACATCTATGAACGTAACGTACCTGCCATATGTAAATGTGTCCAATAAAATGCACGCTTTCAGGGTGGGAACTGCTCGTAATTTGATTTTAAATACTGACAACTTTAATTTGGTTGCCACACTGAAAGGCATGCGCGTTGGACCACGCTTCTGAACGAGAGAGCGGTCATAATAATATAATAATAGGTTTTCAGCAAGTAAAGTTTAACAATTTTAAAATCTGTGACAAATATAACGACTTTAAAAAACTTAAATCGATGAAAAACTTCAATGGTTCATATTTTGGGAAAGAAACGACAGTTTGTGCGAAAAATAGTGAAAATTAAAATAATAATGTAAAAAATCCATCCTATCCATGCCATCTTATTTTTTACAGTTACATTGACGTCCCTTAGCATACAACGACGACGGGCATGGTCTAGGGGTCTCCTGGGGTCTCCTAGGGGGTGGCAAATAAATTTTATTTGATTAATTTGTGTATTTCACAATTTATTCATTTAAAATAATATACAGTATATTTGCGGCACGTTCCAGAGTGGAAGATACTCTCAGTATCCCTGGTGTAAGACCACCATTCAGAATTGAACCGTTGCTTGAAATGGCTTTAGCCGTGTTTGGTGACCAGATCTGAATTGCCAGGTACTTCCCCACCTTCCTCTTCCCTATCTTGTTTCCCTCCCCATTACCTTCAGCCTCACAACATACCCCAATTGGGGGCGCCATAGTCCCACTGGCTCCAGACGGGAGCAGTTGGGACTCTTGTGCGGTATTCATGTAATAAAAAATAATAATTATTCATTTAATATAATATATAGTGTATTTGCGGCACATTCCAGAATGAAAAATACTCTCAGTATCGCCGTAGTGTAAGACCACCATTCATTTGAAACTTTGCTTGAAATGGCTTTAGCCGTGTTTGGTGACCAGATTTGAAAATCCAGGTACTTCCCCACCTTCCTCTTCCCCATCTCCTTCCTCTCCTCACTACCTTCAACCTACCCCAATTG
Source organism: Limnephilus marmoratus (assembly GCA_917880885.1). Lineage (NCBI taxonomy): Eukaryota > Metazoa > Arthropoda > Insecta > Trichoptera > Limnephilidae > Limnephilus > Limnephilus marmoratus. Next base: position 20,729,525 of record OU862929.1, read on the forward strand.
GGGATGCCATAAACTCACTGACTCCAGACGGGAGCAGCTGAGACACATTTGAGGTATTCATATTTAAAAATATATATAAAAAATAACGTAGCGAGCTAAAATCTGTACATATGTAATGGCAGCAGACCTCACCATTTGTGAGTTTTTGCTACTTCAGGCATCAGACAAAGATATATTCAGCTATAAAAAAATTAAATATCAAACAGAGCTATAAAAATGCTTCGTTTTATATGCAGAACAGCAAGTGATTTTAAGTCACTAGAATGTTTGAAAATATTGTACACTTCTTTAGTAAGAAGCCAGGTAGAGTATAATTCGCCCATTTGGTTCCCATTCTACAAAACACATTCCGACAATATAGAAAGGGTACAGCACAAATGTCTAAGATTTGTTAACTTTAAGCTGAATATTCCAATTCAAAATATTAACTATGTCCTTTTGATGAAACAACTCAACTTAATTACGCTGTCAGATAGGCGGATCATCTCCGACCTAGTACTATTAAATAAAATCATTATTAATTGCATTGTCAACCCTGAAATTCTCGCCAAATAAAATTTTACGTACCTAGCAGAAATAAGAGGCAAAGTGCTACCTTCTTCTGTGACAATTTTAAAACAAACTATGAGGCTCATACGCCTATAAATAGACTACATCATTTTGGCAATAAATTTTGGAATATTGTAGACATGTTTGTTATAAAATCTGTATTAGTTATAAAACGAAGTCTTTATAATTACTTCAAAGAAAAGTATGATTTTAATTTTCATTAATTTTATTTTTTACAATTAGATAATTTAATCATTATAATTGTGTACTACGTACCTGCCTAACTATTATTATCTATCTTTGTAACAGCCCACTAGGGCGTAAATAAATAAATAAATAAATATATCTGAAGATATTCCAAGAAACTTATTATCTTTATCTATGTTGCTCTCACCTTACATTTTTGCTAACAAAACTATATTTGCATTTAAAAAAAACTCCGCTCCTGGGAACAAGCCACGGCTAATTATCTGATTTCCCGTACAAGCGTAAGGCCAATCGTTTTCAGATGTCTTATAAAGTAATTGATAGCAATTAGAGATGTAAAATTGCGTCTAATTGCCCGTTCATACAACTACTCACAGTATAGCAGTACAGCAGGTACGCGACTTTTTTAACAAACAAGGAACGAAGATGATTAGAATGTAGCAAAGAGATTGAACACACAGTACGTCTAATAAAAGTGGGTTATGTCAGAAGTACGTAGAACCTTTTTTACACACATTATCTACCATTTTCTAAAAATACTGGTATGACGGTATTCAAAAAATATTTTTATATGTGTAACTAGCGAGTTTTCGGCATGCGATGCAATGCCATTAATAAGGAAATTGTTTCTCCCTGCGTGTCTTTTCCCAGTCATCCCCGCTCTCCTTCCCCGCCTTCCCTCACCCCTGTGAACCCCCCTTCCGCGATCCCCTCCCCTCTTCCGCGTTTAATATATTCAGTCCCGGTACATTCAGATTTTCAAACAGCTCGCGTGCCACCATATTGCATTTTTTTTTACAAATTTTAATTTTTCATACATTACAATCATTCATTTTTGTATATTATATGAGAGAGGTATATTATTATTTGGGAGGCGGGAATGGGTACCGCCGCCCCGGAAAGCCTTATTGGATAACCAACACCTCTGCCATAGGTCACCCAAAGTGGTTCGCTACGTTTTATCATTTAGCAGGGGCGCCCGGGTTCATGGAGTGAGGTTTGTCTAGGTCTTGGAGGCGGATGACCAGGATACACTGAACCCCAGATTCCTACCCACCCCTTAAGACCTTTTCCTTCCCAGAACTCTCCTCTCCTTCCTTTCCCTAAAAAAACCCTCCACACAGCATCCCCAAAGATGACCTAGGCCCTGAGGGATATTATTTTCCTTAGGGCCTCCTGTGTGGAGTTCTTGTAAAAAAAAAATAAAAAATAAGAACAATCAATCAAATTTTATACCTAACATACAAGTAGGTACTTATTAAAATAAATATAATTTTTTAAGATTCAAAGTATTCGAACCAGGTGTATTTAGTATTTTGATTAGTACCATAGGTGAGTACTTCTCTTAAATTCATTAATTTAAAGTGTTTATTCGAAAATTTAATTTTAATTTAATAATCGATGGTTTGCAAAATGTCATTCTCAAATTGTCATTCTCAAAATGTCATTCTCAAATGTCATGTCCAATTTGACAGTTTCATAAGAGTTTTGTAATGATTAAAAATACTTTTCAGATGTATTGTCGTGTGGTTGTAATAATCCAGAAACCTTCGCGAGAGTGGAAAGAAGGTTTTTTTAAAATTTCAAACATTTCCTATGCTTAATAGAGCAATGCATAGACAACTTACATGCATAGAAACATATGTTGATTTATATATATATATATATATAGATGTTAAAATTAAAATTGTAGCAGAAATGCGAATGCTTAGATGGTCGGCAGGAGTATCACTAAAAGATACTTACTATCTCTAAATACAGATAAAACTTTTGTAATTCCTTTCACTCTGACTAAAAAGGCTACCCCCGAAAATCTAAATATATGTATACACTCATATAATTGTAATTCAAATTCATATATATGTAAACCTGATTGCTCTGTACTCACTATTAAAACCAATGTTAAATACCTTGGGGTAACTATAGACAGTAACATAAAGTGGAAGATGCAAATCAGCACAACAGTTGAGAGACTAAGAAAATTAGTGTACATTTTCATTAGAATTCGAAACATTTTAAATATTAGTATGTTAAGAACTATTTACTTTTCCTTAATCCAATCAGTGCTACAGTATGGAATTGTTGGTTGGGGCGGTGCATTCAAACTTCTCTTTTACCATTGGAAATCATTCAAAAATTAATTATAAAAATAATTTTAAAAAAGCCATATGATTACCCCACTATCAAATTATTTCAAGATTTTAAAGTACCTTCACTTCATGTTATTTATAAAAAAAATACAATTCTACAAATACACAAAGATTGCTTCAATAATGAGAGCTTCACTCCTTTTTCAAGCAGCATTAGAACAAATATCCTGGGCTCTATGACTGTCCCGCGTTGTAACACCACCACAGCTCAACAATACTATAAATATATTGGAGTTAAATGGTTTAACCAATTACCAGTTAATTTAAGATTGGAAACAAATTATAAAAAATTCAAAAAATCAATTAAAGCTCTTTATATATAACTTATCACAATCACTACATCTTATAATATTTTATTTATAAACACAATTGTAATATCTGATATCCTTTTTCTTTCTTTAATTTTCAGCTTTCTTTTTTATATCCTCTTCATTCTGCTTATGTTTTATATATTATATAAAACTATAGATGCATATTATGATATATACGATTTTTTTTCTTTGTATACTGTTAATTATCCATCAATTGATCTATATGTATATAAGAAAAAAATTATATATTATTTAAACTTATATAAAAATTAATATCTACATTCGTTGTCACCGCCTTTTTAACACGAGCTTTGCTCAAAAAAAAGGTGTAAGACGTATTAAATAATGTATATTTTTTTTCCAAAAAACTTTATTTATACACAAAAACATGACATTTTTGTAAAATTTATTAAATAAATAAAAAAAAATATATATATAATTAGAAATAAAACAAAACAAATGCCAATACATATAAACCTCACACGGCACCTTCAATCATTTCAGATACTAAGTAATGTTGCAACAAATAGAAGGAAAGAAAAGTAAAATACAACCATGTTTATATATTTGTTTTAATTACAGACTTTTTATTTATTATTTGTGCATGATGTGAACATTGGTTATTTATTGGGTTATAATCTAATTATTATATTTTTTTGTTTTCTATAATGCGTGAACCTAACGTTATTAGTCTGTTAATGTTCCTAATTAAAAAAAATTAAAACATCTTGAAAAAAAAAAAAAAAAAATAAAAATAAGATCAAAAGTTCACGCATTCGTGGTAGCCTGGGTGTCACAGACATAAATAGTAAGCTGGAGGAACGACAGTTGAGATGGTATGGACACATAAGACGGAGACCATCAGACCACACAGAGAGGCAGGCAATGTCTATGGAGCTTCATCGACAGTCATCCAGAGGAAGACTGAAGAACTCCTGGATGACTCAATGCTCCAAAATTCTTCAGAGAAACAGCCTGGATGAAGGCGATACTCAGAACAGAAGAAATTACAACCTGAGAACGAGAAGAGCCGTCCCCAACAGCCTACATAGGCAATGAGTTGGGACAGTGCAAAGAAAAAAAAGAAGATATTAAAATTTTGAACTAGAATGGTTACGGGTGTCCCAAAATATCTGACCAGTTTAGGGTATTGCTATTGTGATTTTTTTTTTGTATTTCTTGGGCATTAACTATGTAACAATTTCTAGACATTTTGTTTTTTGAAGAGTTTTATTAAATGTACATTTTTTACTTAAATTTAATTTTTCCAACATGAACTTTGTTTACGAAATAATAATTACTCCGAATTTGCGAATCATTTAATAGAGTCAGGCCATGGCTTCAATAAAGAAAAAAACAAAATTTAAACATTGCAATATAAATTCATACTTTAATCTTTGCGCTTTAGAAACGCTCGAAATAAACAAAAAAAATTAAATCTAAAATTAATTTAGTGAATAAAATAATAGCGCCTTGCAAATCTCCTTTACTAACCATGTTTCCGTATAATATTGACTCCTCCCACCGCTTTCCCCTTCCCCCCAAAGTCATCCCTTCCACTACTCCCACCTAATTAATCTTTGGTACTTGCATTTAATTTTTAAGTTAGTTTTAATTCTGCTCGTGAATGATACGGTTGTATCGAAACCGGTCGCGGAAAAATTAAATTGAAGTAACAAATATACATTTAATAAAACTATTGCTATTGTGATTAATATTCAATACTAGCTGGTACCCGGCATGCTTTGCTATGCCATTTAATAAAGTAATTTGTTTCTCCCTGCGTGTCCTTTCCCATTCCGCCTCCCCTTTCTCTCCCGCGCCCTCTTCCCCTCTCGCGTTCCCACTCCGCCTCCCCACCTTCCCTCCCCCCTTTCCATTTTCCCCCTTTCCCCGTCCCGCGAACCCCCCTCCTGAGTTCCCCTCTCCCTTCCTAGGTTCCCCTCCCTGGTTATTCTCCCTGGTTACCCTCACCCCTCCTACGAACCCCCCATCCGAGTTCAGTCCCAGTACATTCAGTTTTCAAACAGCTCGCGTGCCTATTGCAATTTTTTCATACAAATTTCATAATGCCAGAGCTCACCAGCAGATTTATACAAACCTTGTCCTGACGAACACGAACATAAAGAAAAAAGAATTATCCAATTTGGTGCAGTCGTTCGGAAGTTATGCGCATACATACATTTCGGAGATTCATTTTTATTTATATAGATTTCGGTGACGGGCCAACTTAGAATGAAACCATCTCAGAACCACCTCAAAGAGTGATGAAAAAAAATATTAAAAATTGGTTAAATAGGTTAAGTTAGATTAGGGTTACCGGCTATTTTAAAATTATTTTTTCATAGCTTTTAATGACCTTTCTGAGGAGCTTCTGAGTTGGTTTCATTCTTAGTTGGCATGAAACTCAATATTTCATGGTATGTGCAACAAATTGGGTTCGTCACTTCTTCTGGCCACCTGTTTTTCGTTTCACTACTCTTTTAAATTTTTGGGTTGATCTTTTAAAGTTGTATCTTGTGCAGCGTGGGTGAGTCCAACTTTTCTATCGGATTTGTTTATGTATTCGTAAAAGGTATTTACTCGTGGCTTGCTGTAATTACAATGTTATTTATGTTATAAATTACTCTACGACCACTTCATTTGTTTTAAAAAGTGATCCAAAACTAAATAATGCATTTATATTGTGGTTTGTTATATTTGATGTGTAAATGTTGTTTTATTAATTTGATTTTTTTCTTCCTTTGCAGGTAAGACAGTTCTCCATTTTCAATAACTTGAATTCTCTGGTAAGTGATTAAGAACATATAATATCTTGGTTATACAAATTACATATATTATGTATATATATAAACGTTGGCTCATATTGAGCCAACTTCATCTTTGGGGATGCTGTGTGGAGAGTCTTTTTAGGGAAAGGAAGGAGAGAAAGTTCTGGTAAGTAAAAGGGTATGAAGCAGTGGCGGCTCGTGACTTTTTGGTGTGCTAGAGTGTTGATATTAAAAAAAATGGCATTATTGATGTTGTTGTAGCCGAAAAAAAAATTTTTTTTTTTTTTTTGAAAATCAGTTTTTTGTATGAAAAATTTCAGGTTAGTTTCAGTTTGGTGGTGCGCCGCACCGATTTCCTGAAAAATCTTCATACAAAACACCAATTTTTGAAAAAAAAAAAAAAATTTTTTTTCGCATACGACAACATCCATGATGCCATTTTTTTAATATTAGCACCCTAGCACAATCAAAAGTCACGAGCCGCCACTGGTATGAAGGATGGATAGGAATCTGGGGTCAATGAGTTCACGAGTGACGAATGTATGAATCCATTGCTCCCACTGCGGTACAAGGCGATGGGTCGAGAGAGTCCGGCTGGAGGGGTTAAAAGGTCTCCCTCAACCAGTCTCGCCCGATCCGGCAAAATGGGCAAAATGATTTGGCGCCAAGATCTAGACAAACATCACTGTACTTGAGTTAACCTATGGCAGGGGTGTTGGTTATCCAATAAATAGTTCCCGTAACGGCGGTACCCATAATAGCCTTACTAATCGAATCTAACAACAACTTTTCCAAAATCGTCTTTTTTTTTTACATGAATAACGCACAAGAGTCCCAACTGCTCCTGTCTGAAGCCAGTGAGACTATGGCATCCCCAATTGGGGTATGTTGTGAGGTTGAAGGTAGTGGGGAGGGGAAGGAGATAGGGAAGAGGAAGGTGGGGATAGTATAGTACCTGGATATTCAGATCTGGTCACCAAACACGGCTAAAGCCATTTCAAGCAACGTTTCAATTCTGAATGCTGATCTTACACCAGGGCGATACTGAGAGCATCTTCCACTCTGGAACGTGCCGCAAATATACTATATATTATTTTAAATAAATAAATTGTGAAATAACAAAAATTAATCAAACAAAATTTATTTGCCACGCCGGGATTCGATCCCGCGACCTTCGGAGTGCAAGTCAAGAGCCTCACTGCTGGAATGCCGGCCGTCTGCTAGGCTTCTCTCATTGTGTATATAAAAAAATCAATAATGGCTAACTAGGAACTTCCAAACGAGCCTCAGTCAAACCGCACGGAAAACCCTACGAAAAAAAAAAACAAAATTATGATCAGAAAAACACTGATGTGTACACTTAATTAATTCAGCAAAAACTGCAAGAATTCTAAAAGCACAGATGCTCACAAAAAACTGGTAGATGGGCACACCTCGATCTCGGCAGTCCGATGACCCACTGCGGGCATACATGTACAGAACTGAAATAATCGCAAAGTTTTTTATACTTTGAAGAAAAGTGCCATTAACGCAACACGCCACATCACTTTACACGGAAGATAATGTTATTTCTCGCTGGAACACACAATTACAGGGCTGATTGGAACTACACTTAACATATATAATACCTGCCCTAGCGATTCCCGGCATGCGCTGCAATGCCACTAATAACGAAATTGTTTCTCCCTGCGTTTCTTTCCCTTTTTGTCCCGTTCCCCTTCCACCTCCTCTTCCCCTGCCATGTCCCATTTCCCTCAATCCCGCTAACCCCCCTCCCGTGATCCCCTCCCCTCTCCAGCGTTCCATATATTCAATCCTAGTACATTCAGTTTTCAAACAGCTCGCGAGCCACCTATTACAAATTTTTTTTTTCTAATTTTTATTTTTCATATATTACAAATATTCATAAATTATAAGAACAATCAATCAATTTTGGTACCTAACTCAGGTAGGTACCTATTAAAAATGTCTATAATTCTTGATTAGATTCAAAGTATTAAGTGAGTACTTCAAATAAATTCATTAATTTAAAGAGTTTTGAAAATTGAATTTCGTTTTAACAATCATTGTTTTGCAAAATGTCATTCTCAAATTTTGACAATTTTCACAGTTTTGTAAGAGTTTTTATAATGATTAAAAAGCTTTTCAGATGTATTGTCATGTGGTTGTAATAATCCAGAAACCTTCGTGAGGATTTAAAGAAGGTATTTTGAAAGTTTCGAACATTTCCTATAATATAGCAATACATAGACATCTCATATATTCACATACATAGGTTCATAGGCAAAAGCAAGCGTATTTTGGTTTTTGTATATAGATTGACAATAATTAGTCTCTGATAACGGTTCCAGGTTGTACGATTGCTCAATATTATTTTATTGAACACGATACATTCAGGTATAAAGTAAATTACTTAACTTTATCTTTGGAGTATGATTTCCGTCCAAACGAAAAAATATATTAAATATCATGTTCATTATGTAGTCGTTTCACCACATTTTTAAAAATTTTATCGTTTGTGTTTACAATTATTTTACGTGTTTTTCGGTATTGGACCATTTATTAAGTTATTATTGGTAACTTTATCTCAAGAATTCGGGATTAATATTAAAGGCAAAACTTTTTCATATAAAACTTAAACTTGGTTGCGAGGCCAAAAGAAAGGACCAATCTGAAAAATTATTTTTTTTTCGAAAGGTGAGCCAAATATCTAGTACAGATATGTGCTAGATTATTTACTTTTGTTTTAAAATTTTTAATTAAATTTTTAATTCGGGAAATTATTAAAAAAAATAATCATACCTAAGCTATTATATAAATCCAATGCGTATAAAAGAAATTTTAATTAAACGTCGTAAAAGAGACGTTTTTTTGTAAAGAAATTTTAAATTTATACACAACTAAATTGTGTTCCAGGTTACATCGGTCGTTTGTATTTTTCATTTATTTTATATTTTATTAGCAGGGACCCGGCATGCGTTGCAATCCCATTCAAAGAAATAAATTGTTTTTCTCTGCATTTCCCCTCCTGCGTCCCTTTCCCCTGCGTTCCCCTTCCACCTTCCCCGCCTTCCCCACCCTTGTTATCCTTCCCGCGAAGCTCACCTCCTTCGTTACCCTCCCCGTCCTGCTTTCCTTTCGTGCCGCTAAAATATATGAATTACATACATTTTCAAACCACTCGCGCACCACCTGCAGTATATTTTTAATACAAATTTCATCACGCCAGAGCTTACCATTATATATAGAAACACTCTTCTGCTAAAATGCAATGTTCTGTAAAAATTTTGAGCCAATCCATCAATTGCTTTCCGACATTTGCGGACATAAACATAAGCTACCCAAATTTTTATACACACGAGTATATAGATTATATTCACATGGCAGATAGGGCAAAATTATCTTATATATAAAAATTAATCACAAAATTTGTTGCTAAGCGCAAATTTCAAGAGCAGCTGAACCGATTTCGCTAATTCTTTTTTTAGAATATTCCTTGAAGTACGAGGATGGTTCTTACGTAGAGAAAACTTAAGAAAATTGGATAATTTCAGAAAACCAAATGAATATATGCAACGCGGGAGGAGGATTGGCGGGACGAGGGAGTGGGGAAGGGAAGAGGGGAGGCGGGGAAGGTGGAAGGGGAACGCGGGAGGAGAAGGGGACGTGTGAGGGGGGAGGGGGATTCGCGGGAATGGGAAGGGGGAAGGGGGGGGAGTGTAGTGGGGAGAGAGCAGGTGGAGGTGATGGTGTGGGAACGCGAGAGAGGAAGAGGAGGCAGGAGAAGAAGGGGAGGCGGAAGGGGAACGGGACGAATGGGAGAGGACACTCAGGGAGAGACAATTTCTTTATTAAATGGCATAGCAACGCATGCCGGAACCAGCTAGTTTTTTTATAAACATCATTAACTCACAAATAATTGCTAAAGTTGCCTCTAAAATCGCAAAAAATCTATTTCTTTAATAGTATATATTTTATGAAATGAAACACAAATAAATAAAATAGAACACGTTTGTACTAGATATTCGTATACGCTTTGAATAAAAAAAACTATTATTAGGTTTGGACAAGTATTTTGGCCTCAAATCTGAATTTAAGTTTTGCATGAAAAAGGCTGCGCGGCCATTCCTAGAACCACCTTGACATCCGCTGAATGTGTTATGTACGAGTATGTAACCATGTAACCCGAAAATGATTATTATTCACATATTAGCTTATATATATAGACACGCACGGACTACCTGACAGCTATTGCTTATATTTAGTCACAAATTGCTTTATTCATAAGTTATGCATGTGTTGGATAATAAGATGGTAGATGATAGCTATCTGTGACTTTATCTTTTGGTGTTTCCGCGCCTAAGTACAGTCCATTATCGGCTCGGAACATTTTATAGGCGCAATACTCGTATATGTACAGCTTTGAACTTTGTCTCTGGGTCGATAAAAAACAGAATCTGCAGTTTGCCGACAGTCAATGCGTTTATCTTCAAGTTTGACACGTAAATATGTCGTTGAATATATTATTATCGACAGAATAATATATGTAAGTAAGTACATATTATGCTAGTTATCTCTGCCATTTGCAGACCTTTGAAAGGAAATGTCGGGGACTTTTTGTAGGAACTGGGTGATATGTGTACCAATGTAAATACAAAAATGGATTGTTTTATTTAAAGGCAACGCATTAATCTAAGATGAATGAGATGATACGATTGTTGCCTCCAAAATGAATACGAATTACAGTTTCAAATAAACTTGTAATGGACAGTAAATGCTAAAAACTAAACGAGACTAAATGGTGTTTGCTGGAATTGAGTCATAATATGTGTAGGAAAAACAAGGTATGCAAGGAAAGGGGATAACCAATCACTTGCCACTGTATTTCTGCGAAGGAGCACACAACACAACATATTCCCAGAAGTAATTATCGCCTTAAAAAAAATTTAAAAATACAGGCCGGTAAATAAATCAATTTTTCTTGATTTCTGAGTCAATTTTGTCATTTTTATTTTAATTAGTCTAATTATTAAAAAAAATATATTCTAACCGAAGCCACTTACTAGGTAAATGCTTGTAAAATAAATTTTAATTAAACGTCGTGAAAGAGACACACCCCTGCCATACGTCACCCAAAGTGGTTCGCTACGTTTGGTGACTTATCTGGGGTGCCCGGATTTATGCGGTGATTTCTTGGTGGTGAATGCGTTTGCCCGCCTACTGCGTGGAGGGCTGGTTGAGAGAGACCTTTTGAACTCTCCAGCCGGACTCTCCCGACCAATAGCCTTGTACCGAAGTGGGAGGGATGGATTCAAACGTCCGTCACGCCTGAACACATTAGCCCTCAGATACCTACCCATATAACATACATTTTTCAGGGCCATACAGGGCCTCCTGTGAGGAGTTAATGTAAAAAAACACAAAAAAAAACTTTTCGTGTCTATCTACTAATTTGCCAAGCCACTAAAATGAGATCCCTGAGACGTATGTGTGGTAAAACAATGTATGATCGTGTGAGAAATGTGGATATCCGCAAAGAATGTAAGGCTGATGTAAGCATAATGAGTAAGATTAAGAAAGGGATCCTCAGATGGTTTGGGCATGTAGAGCGAATGAACAAAGAAAGTAGTGTAAGAAGAATATACGACGCGAATGTGAATGGTAGAAGAAGTCGGGGACGCCCGAGGAAGACATGGCACGATCAAGTGAATCAAATACTTGAGTCGGGCCATGTCAAAAGTCAGAATAATAGAAGAGAATGTATGAGACGATGTATGAATGTGAGTGAGGCAAAGAGTGTGTGCCAAGATCGAATTGTTTGGCGGTCCGTCCTCTCTGCCTACCCCTGCGGGGAAACGGCGTGATGGTTAGTTAGTTAGTTAAATTTTCCCAATAAATCAATTAAAAATAATTACTTTAATCAAATTGGATAAAATAACTTATGGGGTAATACAGTGTCCCAAAATGGTAACGCATGTTTGTTGGCCGTTTAAAGGCGTGTTAAGAGTACACACGCTAGTCAATGAACGTCGAACAAATAATCAGTATTGACATATTTACAGAAGGCGCTAAAGATAAATATTGTTCGCGCACACACTCTGCGTTGTCCCTTGGACAAACCGAAGTTTAAACAAGTAATACTTCAATGTATGACCATGTGCATAAAATGCTGATATCCAATATGTACACTTGGCTGTGTTTAATAAAAACACAAGTTTAAAATTAGCATATTTGTTTAAACTTTGACATAACAGTGGTTTTATAGTACTTTTATGTTCGTAATTATGTGCAATTATAACACAATTGTTGGTAAAAGGTTATTTATTTAAGAAAGTAAGTTCACAGATCACATAATATGGTAAAAATAGTCACAATGTATCAATTCACTAAGTAACTGAGCAAGGGATCGGAGGGAACCTTGCCGTTAGGCTTTGGGAACAACAAAAGCTGACTGTGGTTCTGCTTAGAGGGTCGTACCATAGGACGAAGCGCAACTAAGGCAGCAGTCGGGGGTCTGGTTGGTGCTTTACTTATGGTAGTAGAATACTCCTTAGAGGGTCGTGCCAGAGTACGTAAGAGAGCGTACTAGCCAAGAGCGAGCTGCAGACGAACTGACTAATTTAGGGCGCGCAGCCTGTTATATAGCCCATTCCTTGTTGCGGGGTGTGGTTTATGTAGCGGCTCGAGGGTGGGAGATGCGCAGAAGGCGTCGGCGCATCCTGGTTTGCTTAGGGTTGAGTGAGCAGGATGGCGCTGTACGGGGGAAAGAGATGGTGTAGTGGCAAGCGTAAAAACGGCGCGCTACACAATAATAATAATCGGATGATTTGTATAGCACCGTTTTTGTGAAAAATTGCCTGAAGGACGCTGTATAAGTTAATAATATATTTCTACAATGCTCTATCTTACTACTAACTACAGATTAGACAAACTATTAACAATTTACGGCTAACAAATTGCATCAAATTAACATTTCGTTGGTCAATAATATAAAACTTTTTTTTTAAAGCCGAGAATTTGAATTCGCCTGGGTAGGACCCAAACGCGATGCCAACTCAGCTACCGACCGCAAAACTATATGTACAATGCATTCGACCAATGAACGTGATGCTATGTTAAAATGTTCATACTATATTATTATTTTTTTAAATTATATACACGCAAAAAGGACCATATTTTCCTGGCAGTTCACCTGAGATTATTACTAGATTATTAGAAATTTCGGTACAGTTCAGATACAGTGAAACCACACGTCTACCTAATCAAAATGGCATCCAATTCCAAAAAAAGAGTGGAAGACACTTTCAATACCTTGTAAAAGACCAAAGTTTAAAATCGAACCGTTGCTTGAAAGTGCGCCGTGTTTGGTGAACGGTTTGTGGCTGAGTTGGCAACGCGGCAGGATCCCACCTAGGCGCCAGTTCAATTCCTCGGCTGGTTTGCATTAAATGTTTATGTTTAAAAAATTATATGTTTATTTCGAATTATAAAATTTTAGAGCGTATTTCATAACCTTCCAAACACAGTTTTTAATTTTCGTACGCGTTCAGAAATATTCCATTTTTTAAATTTTATTGCAAAGCGGAAATATTTTAACCTTACCACAAAATAGGTCCGAGGCCTTGGGGGTTAAAACAAACACCGAACTGCTATTGTAGTTGATCGATCATACGGTGTTAAGTTGAAAGGGCTTATGAATTTGTTTTTGTGGAACATCCATAAAAATCTCAGAATACACTCTCAAAATGAAAGAAAACAACTTTGTATTTAATATAATGACGGCCTCCATAAAGTAATGACTTTGAGTTCGAAGGTTTCATATTCGATTACCTATTTGAATACCTAACCTTAAAAATCTTGCAAGTTCTTGTTAATTCACAAATCATGTGGCAGTCCATTCCAGGCCTTAGGTCCAGACATTCCGAAAGCGCATTCACCGAACTTAGTATCTGTATTGGGCTTTGGTTCATTCAACCTTCCAATAGCTGATAACACTGCTGATCTAAGGGTTGACTGTCGAGAATTTTAAATATTATGAAACCATTTATAGCATTTGATCTACGTAAATTTTGATTGATTAGGGATAATTTATTCTTAAGGGCCATTAACCAGCGGCCGAGAATTTAAATTACGTCGAACGATGATCTTACGATCGTACCCTTGAAACTATATAGGGCAATTCCGATGAGAAAGATTAATTATTCTCCGTACCAGCATTTTAACATAATAGCTCAATATCGATTTTATTTCACCCAAATTTTGCTTTGATAAATAATACCTACATTCAAAAATGCTCAAACTCGTGATGATAAAACTATTAAAAGCAAATTCTTTTTGTAATTATTTTTTTTAAGAAAATAAGAATGCAATTTTTTTTAAATACTTATAAGTTTGTAAGGCCGTAAATAAATAGACAAACTGAAATATTTTCGTCACAAAACAAGGGCGCGGATCTTTTTTTATGATTTTACTTGAACTAAAATTAAAATTCAGAAATGTGGCTTTCCCAAATAATTCATTTGATTTATTTTACTGCATGATTATATGATTTGAAATGTATATTGTATAAAACAAAATTTTGTTTGAAAATTTAACAAATCTGCCAACCACCTACGGTAAAACCTTATTATACTAAAAATAAACATATTTTCTCAAAATTTAAAACATTGCTTTTATAGATAAAAGAACAGTCTATCGAAACAATTTATAATTTTTTGTGGAAAAGAGTCAATACGTCTAAAATCTGATTTAAAAATGACATATTTCCAGTTTTGTTTGGTTATTCCTTCTTAACTATCTGCAATTATGAAGAAACAGATTAATTTTATTTGACTGCGAAATGATTTCATAAAATAACAACAGTTTTGTTTATCTCTTTATTTTATCATAAAAAACTGTATTCATTTCTAATATCGTGTTTTTTTTCCTTAATGCATTGCACAAAATATGGGCGTGTAAAATTTCAGCAAAAAATCGAATAATATTTACACTATCAAGATGCGATGACAGACCATAATAAAATTGATCGATTATGTTTAATTTCTCAATGTAAAACAATACTGGTATATCTAATGATTTTCTAGTGCAATTCATTGTTTTCATCGTTCTCAAATCCACACTTCGTAAAGTATTATTTTTTGCTCAATAGGTACATTGGAATAGAATACATTAGATTGTTTTTTTTTTTGCTTCAAAAGCTTGTTTCCTCCACTTGAAATTTAGCTTCCTGGTTTGTGCATAGCTTTAGTTTTTTTTTTTTACTTTCCAAGGTTTTACGCAACAAGTGGAATAATTCCCTTCAAAACTGCAACAAAAAATTATGAGGACTATTTGTCAACCGGACGCAAAATGAGATTGGCAGTTACTCTCAGTATTTTTTTGCATTTGCTCCTTTGCTCCACACAGGGGGCCCGGAGCAAAATAATTATCGTCAGGACCTTTGGGGATGCTGTGTGGAGGGTATTTTTAAGGAAAGGAAAGAGGGAAAGTTCTGGGAAGGAAAAAGGTACGAGGGGTGAGTAGTAATCTGGGGTTCAGTGTGTCCAGGTCGTCCGCCGCCAAAACCATGACAAACCTCACTCCAAGAACCCGGGCGCGTATTTACAATCCCTACCGCGTTTCAGTCGCTTTAAATTTTCAATGTCAAAATTTAAATATTTAGAAATAAAATTATTAATTTCTAATATACACATTGGAAAGATTATTTTATCTAGATTTTAGAACATTTTTTGTTTTTGCAAAGCGATAAAAAAATTATCAATATAGAGGTGTATTTACAATATATGGGAATAATATTAAAATTTAAATATTTAGAAATAAAATTATTAATTTCATATATAATCAGAAATATTATTTTATCTAGATTTTAGAACAATTTTTGTTTTTGCATTGTGATAAAAAATAACCAATATAGAGGTATATTTAAAATGTAAATTGTCGTTACCGCGACTGAATCGGTTTAGGTTTTGTAAATACGCAACCCGGGCACCTCTGCTAAGTCACCAAACGTATCTAACCACTTAGGATGGCCTATGGGAAAGGTGTTGGTTGATCCAATAAATGGTTCCAATAATGGGGTCCCGTCTATTCTACTCTAAAACAATGGTCTAAATCGTTTAACCTTTTGCTTCAGACGGTAATTAAGTTATTGGCATGATCAAAGTGATAGTTCTTATCGTTATTTATTACGACATGTCGGTGTTCACTTCCTCGAGGGATCCGAACACCAGTTATCTTCATATATCACGAAACTTGTCTTGTTGTAAGTTATAAGTTATGAGTTATGAATCATAGCTTCGTGGGCAGGTCATTACTGATAGCATCGCATGGTGAATGGCTTCCTTGATGGAAATATTGGGTGATGGTGGTTTTTGGAAATATAACGAATGGACGCACCAGAATGATTAACTTTTTTCACGTAATATCTTGCGTTTCTTGATAAAGTTGTTTCATCAAGAAACCTATGACTTTTCTCTCCTACTTTGTTATGTCCAATTATATCTTCTTCAAGTCTTTCACCATCCAATTAAGCTTTGGGAACACGTTTGAATTTCAATCAATTTGATGCGAATGTGTCTTTTCTTGCGAAATCGCTTGTCATTTCTCACTTGGAAACTCAGCAAACTCCAGGAAGAGATAGAAACGAAAGTGGTCCAGCAAGTGTGTCGTTTCCCTATCTCTCTTGGTCTGTTAAATTAATAATAATATTTACATTGGCGCATCTTCCGGCGTGGGGGCAATGGGCACTGGTTTGAGTCTTATCTTCAGCTACACTTACCGGCAGAATGCGAACAACGCGAGGTCGAGTGGTAACACTACTTTACCAACTGCCTTTGACGGGTGGAGTGGTCGTGTGGGACTTTCCTAGTCTTAAATTGATTATGTTATATCGCTAAGTGTTCCACACCTTATTAGTCCTTTGTTGGCGGCCTTGATCTTGGACAATACTCTCAAGGGCCTTAGCCCTGGCTAAGTCATTGCTTAACTCCACAGCCTTCAATTGAATTGTATTCAATTGGCTCTTCATCACAACTGTGAACAGGCGATACATCATTCACAGTGTTCACCTGGGAAATCTGAGATCGGATATTCCCTGTAAACATCAGCTTATTAAGGTTTTTATCTTCTCCATGAACAGCGCAGCTACCAAGACCTACTTTTAAAAGATTTGACTGGTCGAAGCTTAATGTTTGTAGGTGCATACAAATCTTCTCACAGGGCAAACATTGTTCTGAAACAGGGATAAATCGGTGACCGCAGCGAGAATCTTACTCGGACTATTCTAACTAGAATTTAGAAGAAACTATGTAACTCGATACCGAGTGTCCCTATCAGGCGATCGACCGCTAAGAGACATGCTCATTAACATTTTTACTGTAATTTTATGACCAATTAGATTGGCTTACCATACCAGTAACTTTGTTGCAATGCCTTTAAAATGTGTCTATAGTTTAGATTCCGACCGCTCGCTCGCGCCCAAACGTCCAAAGTATAGGGCCTGAATTATCAGATTTAGTTTAGTGGACATCTAAAATGGTTCCCCGCGTTTTCATCCCGCGACAAAATATCCCCGATAAAATATCCTACGGACAAAACATCCTCCAACATAATATCTTCTAAAACCTAACCTAACCTAACAAAAATTGGACAAAAATAATACAGGCTTTCTATAAAGACATTAAATTGTAGAGACAATAAATTTATTATAATTAAATGAAACAATTTAACTTTGTTTGAACCACTTTTATATTTGAGTAAAGCCGACCGGTTTCGGAACGACCGTTCCTTCTTCACGTATTTGACAGTTACGAAATATGGATGGGAACAATGTGTTATTATGGTAGGGGTGGAACCGTTGCTAGGTATTAATGTAGAGTGGGTGGGTAGGGGAACATATCCATGATTGGGCTATAAGACAATATTTTTGTTTGTTGATAATAGATTCATTATTTTAAGGGATTTTTTTTTTATTTCCAAGGCTTCTAAGTTATCTAAGCATTTTCCTTTGTGATTAATATGAAAAATATTTATCCCCGTATTTTTTTCAAAACTATGATTATTTTCAATGATATGGTTAGCGAACTCAGAAAAATTATTATTATTAAGACACCTTGTTCTTTGATTGTAATTTCAAAATTACGAGTTGTTTTTCCAATATAAAATGAGGGACAATCATTACATTTGAGTTTATGTATTCCGGAATTAGTCAATTTATGGTCTTTATCTTTAGTATTTCTCAAAAAATTACCGATATTATTTCTTGTATAAAAAGCTGGTTTAATATTAGAAGGGAGATTTTTGCAACATCGAACTGAAAAATTATTTATACAAGCGCCTGCACTATACAACATTATATATAACGGGTACCCGGCATTAGTTAGATGAAGTTTTACTTCAGTCCTGTGGTCTAAAGCACACTTTTTTAAAGTTAATTTTCACGTTCTGTGTTAGTTCTTCTTCGACTGCGATGAAACTTTGGGGACTTGATGTGCGCATCCCTTCGACTCTTTCTGTATAAAATGGTGAGCTCTGGCTTCATGAAATTATGCATTGCTAAACCGTTTATCCGATTGCGATGAAACTTTGGGGATTTGATGTGCGCATGCCGGCGATGGTTTCTCTGTATAAAAGTGAGCTCTGGCATCATGAAATTATGCATTGCTACTGCTACACCATTTAACCGATTGCGATGAAAATTTGATATTTAACCGATCGATATTTAATTTAACACACACTCCTCCTCACTTCATCCACGTTCACACGTCAAATCGCATAGTGTTTTAACCCATTAGTTGCCTCTGCAACGGGCAAAAGCTAGTTTATATTTTATTATTCATTTATCTATAATGGATAACCACAAAGTTATAGCTACATTCAAAAGTATATAATAAATTTATTTATCAAAAATAGTAAAATGGGACATAATTAATACGGACATCTTGTAAAGACAATAAATTATTGTTAGGTTAGGTTAGTTAAATTTTAGTAGATATTTTGTTAGGGGATGTTTTCTCCGTAGGATATTTTTTGGGGGATATTTTGTCGCGGGATGAAAACGCGCATTACCTCTAAAATATTCTTGTATAACTTTTTTTCAAAGAAAGAGAAACATTCCAGGGTTACGAATAACCCGACAATATTTGAAAATCTCCTACTACCACCACAGTAAGCCGAAAATGTTGCTTGAGTGGTGATTTTTTTTATTTCTTTTTATTGAGGAAACAAACAGTCATACAGAAAAAATGATTATAACAATAAAATTTATATATTGTAGACCAATTAAGTTCCATTGTGTTAAAAAATATTGGTTTATTTTTTTTTACCTACTCAATTTATTAAATGACAAAGAAAAAAAAATATAAACATAATAAAGAAAAACATAAAAAAAAGAACATAAAACATAATAAAGAAAAACGTAAAATTATTAACAAACATGGTTATACTATTTACTCTGGTTGATAATAATATGATTTTCACAAAAAGGAGAAAAAAAAGTATTTTAAGTTATTAATTTATTAAGCTGCATTTTATATGATTTCAAGTCATGGTTGAAAATGTCTACATCTCGTAAGGTATTGTAAGTTTCACAGATACGTACTAATACGGAGTTTTGCGCATATTTAGATTTACTGTGTGGTATTCTAAATAAGTCGTTCGATCTGGTGTTTTGTTTGGGGCAACGAAATGCAATATTTTCTAACAGATATGATGAATCAACAAGGCAGTTCACGATTTTGTGTAAGAATAATGCATCAGAGATTTTTCTGCGTTTATATAAAGCGATAGGGTCAAATCGATGATCACTAAAACGATGTGATAGGTGTTTTATAAATTTGTTCTGGATATTTTCAATGCGATGAATATATGTTTGATATTGAGGATTCCAAATTACTGAGGCGAACTCGAGTTGTGAACGTACATATGACATATATAACAGAATTAGGGTGTGTGCTATAATAAAAGGCTTTGTAATGCGAATAATGAAACCCAATTGCTTATAAGTTTTTTCTAGAATATTTTCAATATGATCCCTAAATAACATTTTAGAATCTAGTATTACTCCAAGATCTCTTATTGTTTCTACTCGTTGTAGAGGTACATGTGATGAAGGACTTAGACAGCCGAGGAACCGAACACGGAACGCCTGGGTGGGACCCAAACGCGATGCCCACTCATCCACTGACCGGTAACATTGCTGTTGTGAAGGCCGAGTTTTTATTCACTTAATGTGACGCCAACTAGTGACAAAAGATTTCTATAAAGGGCAACTCATATTATTCTTCCTTTTCTCTGACTTTCTTACAAGAAAGTAAACATGCGCGTATACAGGAAGAGTAGCAAGACGATAGCGTGTAATCCGCAAGTTAGACGGCGGAGGTAATTACAGGCAAGTACGCCCATTACTCGGTATTGGTTCTTTAAATTTGGCAAAAGTACGCTCATTACAGTGCCAATTACCATTACCATTGCTGTTTTACCATTACCGAGTCGGTCATTTCGCATGCACCATGTACCTGAACCGTGTAAGCACGCAATACTTGATTGATTTTGTTTCAATTTTCGACAAGTTTTTAATATTTTAAATTACTTCTTGTGTGCAGGGTGACTCGTATTTGTTGCAAAAAGTTTAAAGACCTAATTGTGTAGATGTTTACAAGCAAAAAGTGCAAATTTATGGGTTTACTATTATTAGTAGCTTCCTTCTTATGACCCTGTCACTGAGAGCTTCATTGTGACCTCCATTTCTATTAGTGGAAAGGTTACAAATTTGATATCAGTTGAATGCCTGTTTTTTTTTAAATATTATTACCAGAAAAAGCAAGGCTCTAAATATGATAATATTCAATGATATATTACGTCTACAAATGTTCAACAATAATAATTTTAGGTGGACTTATTGTTCATTGATTGTAATGCCGTTTTCATCTAAAGTTATAATTTTTTCCGGACGCCTGTAATATTTGATCACCCTAACGCATTTTCCACTTCTACTGCCTTCTACTTAACCAATGACCATGAGTTTCTCCAGGTTTTTAGTTTGAAGAGTAATATGTCTAAAATATCTAAGGCTGCCTACACGCATGCGAGCTGAACCTGCGAGACGAGCCACGATTTATGGGAAAGAAATTCCTTTCCCATAATATGGTCATAATATAATATCACTGTTTCGTTAACTTTCGAAAAAAATAAGGAATTTTTATGTTGTCGGATAAATAATATTCTATGACGATTTAAAATGTGCAATTTTCGATTTGCCGTCAAAACAACATGTTCGTTTTTATTCGTGAAGTCAGCGGCGTTGACGTTACGCCAGGCAACCGTCTTACCAGACATTGACGTTTTCTATTGTCAAAATTATGTTGTAGTCGGTTAAAACCGTTTATAGCCTATTCCTATTTGGAATAACCCAAGGAGACAGGAAACCAAAGGAACTTTCTGGAAGGTGGGAAAAAAGAATTCAGAAACTCACTGAATGCAGGATAAGATGTCTCTTGTGCGAATTCAACTTTCCACTTTGTACCGGTTGTAATTTTGAAGATTTTTGCGTAGCTCGTAATTTTATCAAGAAATCAAGATACTGAGCATAGAACACTGCTGTCACGTGTGAAGATTGTCAATGTACTGGTATTGCAATTTCACATATGCAGGTAGGGAGAAGAGAATAGGTGTGGGTATGAATTAGGAAAATGACAAATACTCCCAAACGAGTGCGCTTGGTTATCCATGGAATTTTGTGCATTTTGTCTTCCTCTGTCTTAACTAGTCTGCTTCAAATACGAGCCACCCTTTATATTTCTCTCTGAAAACTGGGTTATTGTCTCATTTAACATTAAAATTAATGTAGAAACTCGAAACGTACTTCCTTCACGCGAAGAATTTTGCTCCAAGGCTGAAAATAAGCTAAATCTGTTTTAAAGGTCTTGTCTCAGGAAATTAAAGGCAATAAAAGTAAGATTGGTCATAAAATAAAATTGTTGTGTATTGTGGGACGCCGCGACTCGTCTCGAAATCCAAATTGAGCCAAGGGGGGCGATGAAAGAGGAATTATTAAATAGGTCAGCGAAATAAAACCGCATTATTTACCGAATTATCATCCGAATAAAGAAACTAACGTGCTGTAATTCAGAACTCAATAATCTTGTTTAATTTTTCGTGCACTTTCGTGGGAAATGTGAATCTGGGGTTTTTTTTTCATTTTTACCATTTTTTGTAAATATTAACAATTCTCCCACGATATTATAGCACACTAATCCTTTCAAAGCGCGCGACATCACTTCATTTTTTTTTAAATTCCAATATTGATTGCCCATTTTTTTTGCATTAACTCCACACTGAGGCCTGGCTAACTGGCCCTGAAGAAAATAATTTCCCTAGTGGCCTATGTCATCTTTAAAGATGCTGTGTGGAAGGTCTTTTGGAGGAGATGAAGGAGTGAACACGGGTTGTGAGGGAGGAAACACAGAGGCCGGCAAATCATTCCATGCCGAGCTTTTGGACTCAAGAACGAGTCGTAGAAACGACCAGTTCTCTGTAACAAATCTCAACCATATACATATGTTACACGAGCATTTGGCATATTTC
Source organism: Limnephilus marmoratus (assembly GCA_917880885.1). Lineage (NCBI taxonomy): Eukaryota > Metazoa > Arthropoda > Insecta > Trichoptera > Limnephilidae > Limnephilus > Limnephilus marmoratus. The sequence goes on from OU862929.1 coordinate 20,752,094, forward strand.
CCGACTATAAAAAGTTGACGGGGGGATCAGTGACGCTAGTTCTTTGGAACATCTTCCATTGTAATATGGGTAGAACAGAATGCCTACCTAACGCCTGTGCTCTAAATATTACAACTGACAGGGGAATCTGTCAAACGGGCCGCCCGTTTCTGCACAGAAGCAACGGTTTTTTCAAGTATTTTACATCGAAAATGGCATATTTTAAATCGTTATAGAAAATTATTGGTTTATCAATAAAATAAATTTAAAATTCTTCACTATTGTAATTTTTTTAGAGAATAAAAAAAACAGTAAATATACCTACCCTACTGGATTCGTTATATTCCGTTGTTATAGTCCTAACTGGTCCATTTAGTAGGGAAGTTAGTACCTAGTGGGTGCGGTAGGTATAAACCACTTAAAAAAACGAGTGTGCTTTAGACCACACGACTGAAGTAAAACTTCTTTAGCTCCATCTATATGATATTAAGAGAGAAAGAAAATGCGCGCGCGCACTGCTATCTCTTGCTCCTACAGTGTGATACAGACAATAGGCCTGCACTATGGTCTTAGATATACAAAACGTAACTGGCTATGAGAGAAAGAGAGAAAGAAAATGTGTGCTCGCACCTCTCTCTCTTGCCCCCACAGTAATATACGAAATGTAACTCTCTCTCTTTCTATCTTCACTAACTTATATCTCCCTCTCAACTACCGTTCGCCTCGCTTTTCGTAACGCTCTCGTCACGCATTCACCAGCTTACTCCCCAAGTCAAGCATGCGTAAAGAAGTTTTACTTAAAAAATAATGCTAAAAGTAGTGGGTTTGGTTATATAACAGAAATAGTTCACTTATCAGTGCCTGAGATTTAAGTGCGCCCTCTGTCTGCGTTTTTTATTATCATTCACATAGATTTTCGGTGTGCCAGTTTGAATGAGTGTATTCATTTGTATAATGCTTAACGTGTTGTCTGGTGACCTACATTTTTTAAGGCAAAAAAGATAATGGTCTACCTTAAGTGCTCAAATCTAAATTTGGAAATTATACAAACCATAATATAATTTATGATTACATACGTTTGAGAGAGGTAGATACTCTCAGTATCGCCCTGTTGAAAGATAACATTTCAGAATTGAGACGTTGCTTGAAATGACACAGAAGTATGAGGACTCTTTGGAGGTTGTTGGATAGTAATATTTGGAAGGGCGCGCGGTGTGCAGTCTTTTGTCATATTATCTGTCCGATAGTGTTTTTCCCGTAAATAGCGCAAGTGGTTCAATGCCATATAACCGTTCTAGAGTGGAAGATACTCTCAGTATAGCCTTGATGAAGAAACGCTGTTCAGAATGTTCAATTTGGGAGGCGGGAATGGGTACCGCCGCCCCTGGAACCTTTATTGGATAACCAACACCTCTGCCGTAGGTCACCCCAAGTGGTTCGCTATGTTTGTTGATTTAGCAGGGGTGTCCGGGTTCATGGGGTGAGCTTTGTCTAGATCTTAGAGGCGGATGACCAGGACATACTAAACCCCAGATTCCTACCCACCCCTTAAACCTTTTTCCTTCCCAGAACTCTCATCTCCTTCCTTTCCTTTAAAAAAACCCTCCACACAGCATCCCCAAAGATGACTTAGGTCCTGAGGGAAATTATTTTCCTCAGGGCCTCCTGTGTGGAGCTCATGTAAAAAAAATGGATTGAAATTACTTTACTTGTGTTTTGTGACCAGATTTAAATATTGACGGCCGGCGTAGCTCAGCGGTAAGGCTCTTGACTCGCAATTCGAAGGTCGCGGGATCGAATCCCGACGTGGAAAGTAAATTTTATTTGATTAATTTGTGTTATTTCACAATTTATTCATTAAAAATAATACATACTATATTTGCGGCACGTTCCAGAGTGGAAGATACTCTCAGTATCCCCCTGGTATAAGACCACCATTCAGAATTGAAACGTTGCTTGAAATGGCACTCCTGGCCCTGAGGAAAAAAATTCCTGCAGGGCCTATGTCATCTTTGGGGATGCTGTAAGGAAAGGTAAGAAGTTCTGGGAAGGAAAAAGGTATGAGTAGTGGGTAGAAATATGGCGGTCAGTGTGTCCAGAAATGACTGACGTATAATCCATCTCTCCCATTGCGGTAAAAAGTGATGAGTCGAGAGAGTCTAGTTGGAGAGGTCTAGGTTAGGTCTCCTTTAACTAATCTCTCCCGAACCGGACTGCCACGCAGTAAGTGATCAAACTCATTCGCTGCCAAGACCTAGACAAACCTCAACTTATGAACCCCTGCAAAATAACCAAACGTGGCCAATAACTTGAAGTGACCTATGGCAGGGGTGTTGGTTATTCAATATATAGTTTCCGGGACGGCGTTACACATACCCGCCTCCCAAATTGAAACATTGTGTGTACCTTACAAATAATACAAAAATGCGCAGTTATAATCAAATAATACAATTTAGAATTGGTATTATTCTATTGAATATTATGTTATAATCGCACCTACAGCCATTCCTCGATTAGTTTTCGTTCGGTCACGATTTGGTATTTAGACCTGCAAAATACTATGTAGTTATGCCAGTAGTTGAAGCGAGGTACCCACAAAGGCCGACTTGACTACAGGCTATGGACTGCAGACTACAGATGATGTCGTAATCAATGTTTGAACAAGATAGATTCATAACATTGACATATTGGGAATCAGATACAATGTTGTTCAAATAATATTAACAAGATGGCGCAAAAGTCATCACCCTATCGGAAGATGCCATAATTTTTGCAAATGGCGGCATATATCAGTTCTGCTTTGACATTTGTGAAGTAAACAGATTTAAAAAAAATACAGGTCAACGAGACGCTGTACTCCTCAAGAACGCAGAAAATTTGTTGTTTTTTTATCGACGCCGGTCAGTGAACTCTTGTTTTGGGTGATTTTGTCTATGTGAACAAACCTCAGACTCTTGAAGACCTCAAATCTGTCAAGAATGCGAGAACCTATCGCCCGAAGTTCTGGAACGAGTGTTAGCAAATGCCATAAATTGGGCCCGTATGGTCATCAATTCTGGTGGCGGCCACTGCCTATATCATCTTCTCGACTTATGGCGCCGCAACCAGGCTCATAAAGAAGAAGATGGAGAGATATTAATTTACTAATATTAGAGGAGCGCGGTAGTATTTAAAGCAACAAAATCGATGTGAAAATGTTTAATAAAACATGACTCGTTTAAAATAGAGCAAAAATCTCGCGGGGGTTGTCTTAAACAGCATTTAAAAAAACACTGTGAATTTTTTCATACATAAACTGAATGCTGTTGAAATGAAATCCCTGAGACGTATGTGTGGTAAAACCATGTATGATCGTGTTAGAAATGTGGGTATCCGCAAAGAATGTAAGGCTGATGTAAGTATAATGAGCAAAATTAAGAAAGGGACCCTCAGATGGTTTGGGCACGTAGAGCGAATGAGCGAAGAAAGTAGTGTAAAAAGAATATATGATGCAAATGTGAATGGTAGAAGAAGTCGGGGACGCCCGAGGAAGACATGGCACGATCAAGTGAATCAGATACTTGAGACGGGCCATGTCAAAAGTCAGAATAATAGAAGAGTATGTATGAGACGATGTATGAATGTGAGTGAGGCAAAGAGTGTGTGCCAAGACCGAGTTGTTTGGCGGTCCGTCCTCTCTGCCTACCCCTGCGGGGAAACGGCGTGATGGTTAGTTAGTTAGTTATAACTTGTAAAATAACTGAAACAAGCGTATTTATAATAATTTTTGGAGCACACTTTGCGATTTTTTTCTACCGAGGGAATTTTATGTAATTTGCATTTATTATCTTCAAGAATAACATACATTTTTAAGAACTTTAAAACTTAACGTGTTTAAGGGAGATATTTTATTTTATTTTTATTTTTTTTATTTTTATTATTATTGTACAACAGAATAATTCCAATTACAGTACAATTTAGTTACCCTATCAGCATTTAGGCAAGTGACTCTTCAATAATATTTTTAAGGCATATAAAGAACAGTCACTTACATCCAAATGGTTTGCAATTTCATTTAACAGCACCACTCCCCTCGTCATGCTATGCTTTGCCAAGACGTCTGTTCTGCCGTTCGGTACTTTAAATAAGTCATGATGTCGACTTCGGCTGTAGTGGTCTGGTACATATAAATCATAGCATCCCAAGAGAAATGGGCTATCGATGAAATTGTTCCAAATTTTGAAAGACAAAATAGCAAGACTTGCTTTCCGTCTAGTTTCTAGACTCACAGAATCAGTTTCCTCAAGTAAGTTAATATGGTGCATGAACCTTGGATAGGTTCCATGCTTCCGCATATAAACATACCTGAGGAATTTCTTCTGGATTTGCTCTAACATATCAATGTACTTCTGGTGGTACGGTGCACAAACATCGCTCGCGTACTCCAACTTGCTTCTCAGTATGCCTTTAAATAACGCTAGCATAGCTTCTTGGTTATCAAACTGCTTACAAGTCCTTATGATGAACCCAAGAAGTTTGTAGCTAGTTTTTATATGTAAGAAATCGGTAGAAATTCGGGTAGCGGCGGCTTATGGAAAAAAAATAAAACATCAAATAAACACAATCCAATAACAGAACCAAATTTTTCATTCATAAAAAAATACAGTCAAAGAACGTCGGGTGACAACTTTTACGCCACCTTGTATTATATTAGTATCTATTTTAAGTGGTTCCATCGTTCCATGACAGTTGATCCCCCGACATTTGACCCCCGGGGATATTTATATACAATACGTAGTCGATTTGCAGAAAATACTGTGTATCGACTTACATAAAATTTAACTAAGTGTACCCGAAAGGGTGAGTAGGGTAATGTACCGCCGGAAACCAAAAGTAATAAAAAAAATCATTTATCCTTTCTTAACATTTTTTTACGTTTTTAAATTAAGTCCCGTTAAACTGATCGATATCAGTTTGTCAATAAAATATAAAATTTCTTTTAATTAAACATATTTTCATTCAAAATGCTTAAAGGAAAATACTACTTGTCTATATACGAGTACTATGTAGACTAGACTATAAGTACAAAAAATTCGACACTGCGAATAAATTCGTTTGATGTAAGACCACCATGAAATTAGCGACGCTTTTCAGCCTCGAATTATAATGTCAAACTATAAAGAGTAGAGGAAAGGAAGCATATTCGGAATACCATTTATATTTTAGGGTGCAGAAAATAAGATAAAAATGTTTTTACGAATTAAAGTCAATGAAAATGTTAAGAAACTAATAGTTTATTAGGAAATGAGAACAGAAATTCAAAAAAATTATTACAGTGCTCTTGAAAAATTAAAAATTAAAGAATGAGAAAAAATGCGTTTTTTTAAAAGTGCATGTAATTCGGAATAGTGTATTCCAAATTATATTCACTTTTAATATTTTAGAACATAATAGTGTCTTATTAATTATTTGCAATAATCACATACATACTCTTCTGTTTCGCATCCGGCACATTCATTGTGTACCCAGAGACCCAGAGGTTGCACATTAGGCACTTGACCCAAAGTTCTCCCCTTACATCCTGACTGGATTGATTACATCATTACATTGATTACATCCATTGCAGAAAAAGCATTCAAATATCCCATTTTTTATTGCGAACAGCAGTAATGGCTTCACACATATCATCCGAATCCCACTTCTTCCTTTTCTGGTTCAAATTTGGTGACGACATCTCTGTGAAATTAAATAAAAATACTTTAAAAAAATGAATATAATTTGGAATACTATTCCGATTTTGCATCACATTCCGTATTCCGAATTAGCAACATATAACCTAAAGGATCTTTCTTATATCACATGTCAACGTATTAAAAAATGCAAAAACGAAAGTCATACTATAAAAATATAACTCTTTCTGAAGTGATTTCATTTGTAATGTTATAAAATAGTTTGGAATATGGGGTGATTATATTGGATTAAAAACTCACCGAAAAAGTTTTGACATGAGCAACTTCACAAAACACGTCAGCATTCATCCGCAGACACAGGAGAACTATTATACCGGCCGAAATCAGGGCTCACAGCTTCGAATTTCAATAGTTTTAATTATTACCGATAGATTCCGCCACCCGAACCGAAGATAAGACGGTATTCCAAATTTCCAACAGTATTCCAAATATGCTTCCTTTCCTGTCTGGCGAAACCGGGTTGTAACTACAGGACATAATACATGTTTTGCAAGTCAACAATCTCACCATTTAAATGGCAAGAATGTCCAATCCAATCTACATTTCGATTCCTTAGAATAAAAAGGATTCTTTGGACACAGTATTGTTAAGCGATAATGAATTCTAAACAAGCTTTCCCTCAAATCCATCTTTTTTAAGTGAAAACTTCTTTAGCACCGTTGTGATTTGAAACTCGATGAAACGGAAGCGAGCGACACTAAAAAGAGACAAACACATACATATATAGGATTTAGCCTGCAAGAGAATGAGATAACAAAAAAATTTTGAATTAAATGAAGACAATATAAGCGAAACTCAATCGAAAATCTGAAAACAGAAAAATCAGAAAAAGATATTGACACATCTGGGACTCGAACCCAGGACCTCTGATTTTTCTGTTTTCAGATTTTCGATTGAGTTTCGCTTATATTGTCTTCATTTAATTAAATATTACAATTTGAGGTTTTACTCATAAAGTTAAAATAAAAATAAAAATAAAAAAAAAAAAAAAAAATATTGATTTATTCACAGATACTCGGTTCCAATATAAAACGATAAATTCACGGTCCCACGTGAGCTTCCGATAGTGCAGTGGTATAAAGCGCCTGACGAACTTCAGCGGCCAGACATCCAGCGAACCAATGGTCAAATCCTACGAAATTCAAAAAAAAAATGAACATTTTTTTGTAAAATCAATATCCAATCTTCAAAACACTCCAAGATGAACAGACAAAAGAAAAGAAAGCGACTCCGAAGAAGAAAACACAAATACAAATGTATAGGAAAAGGTGCACTGAAATTCGACAGCAAAAATATGGAAAAAATCATTCTTCACATTGATAAAAAAAGTTCTTCGTAATCTCTCCACTCTTGTCTACTTTGATTTTCTGAAGGTTTCACTTCTACCTCGTGTGAATTGCCCACACTGATTTTTTTTTCTTTCATATTTCTTTCATTATCGCATGGTACCTTGTCATTCCAAGGGGTCGATTTGTCTATTTTAAAATGCACAATCATTTTCCTTAAGAGCATTTTCATTCATTTGTTTTTTTAATGATATGCGTCGTCCTTATCTGATCAACGCATTTTATCTGCATCCATCTTTTTCCCACGATCTGTTGTGCTACGTACGAATTATTTCCAATTAAAATCGTACCATCTTCCTCTGCTTCACTGCCAGGTGCGTAAGTCTGTCCCGCTCACACAGTCTCAAATTGCTTGGACCAAATTATTATTTGAACCTCAACAAGGACGGTTTGTTTTTGCGAAATTTCGTAGAATAGGGTGACCATAAATGGAACTATTATTTGGTTTATATTATTTTTTTTATATTTAAAAATAATGCGATATTGGATAAGGGTTCCGTTTTTATATTCATACAACTACTTCTATATATCTAAGTAACTACTAGATAATTAGTTATAGGTATATTCCATCTTAATTGATTCTGTCTTTTTTATGTGAATACCGCATAAGAGTCCCAATTGCTCTTGTCTGGAGCCAGTTAGACTATGAAATTCCCAATCGGGATGTGTTGTGAGGCTGATGGTAATGGGGAGGGGAAGGAGATAGGGAAGTACCTGGCTATTCAGATTTGGTCACCAAGCATGGCTTAATTCATTTCAAGCAACGTTTCAATTCTAAATGGTACTAGTAGGATGGTACTGGTCCAGGGCGATACTGAAAGTATCTTCCACTCTGGAAACATATCTATGGTCTGTCGCCAGGGCAATACTAAGAGTATTTACATCTCTGAATTAATATCTACTACGCAAGAGAAATCAGTTACTAGAACTTTCCAGAAAATTTAAATTGTCACCATTTTTATGTAACGTTTATTAATATCTACTATTTTTTCCAACACATTTTTCTTATTGAACGAATTAAAAATATTGCCACTGATTTTATTTTAAGTCAAGTGGATATTTCAAAGCTCCATACCTCATTTTCAAAAATATTTTGACAGTTTTTAAATGGGTATCTACCTGAGTTTTACAGCATGACTCAGATATTATTATGCAAGTGCATTTGTAATCGTTCATAGGGTGAGGTTTATCCGGGTCTTGGCGGCGGATGCGTATGCCCACCAGCTGCATGGCAGGCCAGATCGGGAGAGAAAGTTTGAGGTAGTCTCTTTTCTCCAGCCGTACTCTCTCGGAACATCGCCTTGCACCGCAGTGGGAGGGATGGATTCGTCCGTCACTCCTGGACACACTGACCCCCAAATTCCTGCTCCTTTTCCTTCCCAGAACTTGTTCTCCTTCCCTATCCTAAAAAGACCCTCCACCCAGCATCCTCAAGGCCCTGAGGGAAATATTTTACTCAGGGCCTCCTGCGTGGAGCAAATGTAAAAAAAATAATCCTGTAGTTAAGTAAAAGAGAAAGATTCCAATCTTTATCTTTTCCTTCTCCGTTCCATCCCAACTTTGTTCAATTAAATGGTCCGCTATAGTCTTCTTAACTCCGAGCATTTGGGACTCTTATTTGGACTTCTATTTTGAAGATGTTGGAGAGGATGTATGAATGAGAGTGAAGCAAGAATGTGTGTCGAGACGGAGTTGTGTTGCGATTTATCTTCTCAGCCTACCTCTGTGGAAAATGTCGTGAACGTTAGTTAGTTAGGGAATTGTAAAAGACTAAATATCTCATAACGAGGACGAAAAATTATACGACTATGTAATTTTAATATTAAAAATGATTTCAATTCCCCAAAACTTGTTCACCCTACGTTTCCACTCTTGTTAGCGATGAAAAGCGATAAACGTGTATTTGCATCTCACTCGCACTCGTGAAACGCAGCATCCAGCCGTACCGCTCTACTGTCGTGAGAAACTTCGGTAGCCATGGCAACGCTGAGCGGAATGTAGGTTAGATTCACCCAGACAAAAATCACCCCGCGAATAAGCAAAAATACAGCCACTTTATAAAAAAAGAAAAATCAAATACATTGATAGAAATTTATTGTTGATTGTTTCAGTACATTTAATATTACCCTTTCTAAAACAAAATTGTTACTATTTGACATTTTGACATATTCAACTTCATTTTATAGTGTCGTCCGAAATGTGTATAAAATTTTTGTAAAGTTTTTAAGCATTTGTAAAAAGGAACATATCATTTATTTTCGTTTTTTATGTGCGAAATTTGGATTTGCAGTTATGTTTTATTCTTTTTACGTAGTTCATTCAAATTCTCTGCTAAAATTGAGGAAACGATTTGAATGCATTTTTTATGGTGGTTTTATTGCCGCGTATTTGCGAATAATATTTGTGTTTAATTTGGCGTAATAATACATTCCGTGTGTAATAAACGTATTTTTGTGCGGATAAAATGCCGTATTATTATTTTGGATTGCACTTAACAGGCATCGATCCCGTGACCTTTTTTATTGTTATGACATTGCAATTACGGCGAATGAAAGGGAATACATTGAATGCTACGGCGAATAAATTATTTCACTCTTATATTTCTAGAATTTTAAAAATAAATCGCAGATACGTGAAAAATGACGGGATATTATAATTGGTGGGATTTGTGAAGTTGAATCTATCTTCTATCTATCTATCTATCTATATAAATAAAAATGAATCGCCGAAATGTAGAATGTACGCGCATAACTTCCGAACGACCGCACCAAATTGGATAATTCTTTGTTTTTTGTATTCGTTATTGTCAGGACAAGGTTTGTATAAAACTACTGGTTAGCTCTGGCATTATGAAATTTGTATAAAAAAAATAGGTGGCACGCGAGCTGTTTGAAAGCTGAATGTACCAAGACTGAATTTATGGAATGCGGGAGGGGGGAGGGGGGAGGGGGGAGGAGGGAGGGGAACTCGGGTACGGGGTTCGTGGAAGGGGGGAGGGGAACCCGGGAGGCGTATTTACAATCTCTACCGCGTTTCAGTCGCTTTAAATTTTCAATATCAAAATTTAAATATTTAGAAATAAAATTATTATATTCTAATATACACATTGGACAGATTATTTTATCTAGATTTTACAACAATTTTTGTTTTTGCAAAGCGATAAAAAAATTATCAATATAGAGGTGTATTTACAATATATGGGAATAATATTAAAATTTAAATATTTAGAAATAAAATTATTAATTTCATATATAATCATCAGAAATATTATTTTATCTAGATTTTAGAACAATTTTTGTTTTTGCAATGTGATAAAAAATAACCAATATAGAGGTATATTTAAAATGTAAATTGTCGTTACCGCGACTGAATCGGTATAGGTTTTGTAAATACGCACCCGGGAGGGAGGAGGGGAACCTGAGAGGGAAAGTTTATTAAATGGCATAGCAACGCATGCCGGGAACCAGCTAGTTATTTATAAAATGTTTGCCTCAGGATCATTAATATCAGCCTTTCAAAAACAGCAAAAAATTGACAATTTTATATTTCATTTTTAATTTTCAACCTTTCGAATGGACACCATTATGTAGTTAACTTTAAGACTACGAAATATGTAAAGAAAATTAATTAAATAAAAACTGCATTTTTATTGAAGGGGTTATATTTCAAAAATAGCATTTTTATTGAAGAAGAAGATAATAATAATAATAAAAACGAAAATATGAACGAGAACAAGACACAGAAAAAGATAATGGTCGCAACTGGGACTCGAAACTCGACGGGACGTGCGTTTACAAATTCCACCATTGCGCCCTACTGTCAAACCGTCATAATAGCCAATCTCATATTTAAATTTTTTTAGAATTAACAATTTTATCTTTAACTTATTTATTTTTCCCTATCATAACCTTCAAAAGTTATAAAAAAATTAATTATTGTTAAAAAAATTGAATTATCAATTAATTAAAAATAACCTAATTTTCTGTTTACAGGTAGGTAGGTAATGTAGGAATCTACTTTATCACTTATCTGCAATCACACAATCAGTTCCAATTTTTAAAGTATCAAAGCAAATTTGAATTTGTTAGACGTAAATAATATCACGTAGGAATATCTTACTTCACGCACCGACAACTGAAATTAGTATTTTTGATTATATTACCTACTAGTTGTCAAGGGCGTCGCTATGGCATTCACGTGGGAGACGTCCGACCCTAAATGGGGGGGAGCTGGGGGGTGGGCACGGGGGGGGCAAGGGGGAGGAGGGGGGGGTGAGGGGGGGAGGGGGAGAGGCGGGGGGGTAGGGGGGGGAGGGGGGTTGCAAAATTTATTGGAGAGTTTCTTGGGACCTCTGTTTATCATGACTTATTATTTACATTGTAATTGTATCATATTGATAAAAGAGACGGTGCAAATAATAATGTTGTATTTTCCAGGAATATAATCTTCAAGTTCTATTCTCATTTTCCCACGCAACATCCTAACCCCCCCCCCCCTCCCCTTATTTACGACCCTGCTGGTTGTTATTGTTAAAAAGCTCGTAAGCAGCTTTTCTAGCCCTGAAGAGCGATTATGTATCTTTTGCGGATTCGGAATCGATTCCATACCTAATCGACTGTCAAATTTGTGTGATTGTCTACGATTTGCAATTGCTTTTTCTATAGGCTGATATGACACCTGTCGACGATTTCAACTAGTTTAAAATACCAAATGCTGTAAGTATAAATGATTATTTATTCATTTAATGTACCTATGTTTAAAGTTGTATGCCATGGATTTGACATTTGGGCAAACTAAGGAATTCATACGTATTTACATTGAAACTTCGCAAGTGTCAAATCCATGATATACAACTTTAAACGTACGTTTAATGAATAAATAATCTTCATTTTTATTTATAACTTTATGAGTAAATCTAAAATTGTAATATTTAATTAAATGAAGACAATTTTAGCGAAACTAAAGGAAGTGGTTTAAAGATTGGATTTTTTTACATGAGCTCCACACAGGAGGCCCTGAGGGAAATGATTTCCCTTAAGAGCGTTTAACCAGCCAGCGGACGAAAATCCACATTTCGTCAAAAGTTGTTCTTACGATCGTGCAGGGCGGTTACAATGAGAAAGATTAATTATTCTCCGTACCAGCTTTTTTAAATTATAACTCAATATCGAATTTATTTCAATCCAAATTAGCTTTAATTTATACCTTTATCCAAAATGCTGAAAGGCGTGATGATAAAACTATTAAAATAATGTACTTTTTGTAATTATTTTTTGATTATAAGTATTTATCATTTTTCAATAATGTCTAAATTTAATAAGAATGTTAAAAAAATCTGGAATACATTAGTTTGTAAGTGCGCAAATAAATACACAAATGAACCAATTTTCGTCAAGAAACACATGTACGTACATATTTTTTAATGATTTTATTGAAACTAAAATTAAAATTCTAAAACATGCGTTTGCTAGATAATGTATTGATTTATTTTACTGCATGATTATATTATTTGAAATGGGTGTGGTATAATACAAAATCTTTTTTGAAAATTTAACAAATCTGCCAACGACCTATGCAATATATGCCAAAACCTTATTATACTAAAAATTTAAAAAAATTATTACATGCGAATGCTAAATAAAATAACAATCTTTCGAAATCCATTTATAATTTTTTGTGGAAAAGAGTCAATACGTCTAAAATCTGATTTGAAAATGACATATTTCTGGTTTTCTCTGGTAATGCCCTCTTAAGGCCTCTGTCATATTTAGGGATGTAGTATGGAGGGTTTTTTAAAGGAAAGGAAGGAGATGAGAGTTCTGGAAAGGAAAAGGGTGTAAAGGGTGGGTAGGAATCTGGGGTTCAGTGTGTCCTGGTCATCCGCCTCCAAGACCTAGACAAACCTCACCCCATGAACCCGGGCACCCCTGCTAAGTCACCAAACATAGCGAACCACTTGAGGTGATCTATGGCAGAGGTGTTGGTTATCCAATAAAGGTTCCCGGGGCGGCGGTACCCATTCCCGCCTCCCAAATTGATTTTACAAAAATAAAAATCCTGGCTAAATCCTACAGATGTACGTGTTTATCTCATTTTAATGTTGGTTCGAGCCCCAGAGGTGCCAATATCTTTATCTGATTTTTCTTTTTCCAGATTGTCGATTGAGTTTCGCTAATATTGTCTTCATTTAATTAAATAAATAATCGTTTATACTTACAGCATTTTGTCTCTAAAACTAGTTTAAATCGGCGACAGTGCCGACAGCTGACATACCAGCCCATAGAAAATGCAATTGCACGCCATAGACAATCACACAAATTTGACAGTCGATCCGTATCACAAAAATTTGGAATCGATTCCGTATCCACAAAAGATACAGAATCGCATTGCAGATATGTTTCTACACGATCAAAAAATGAAACATTTGAAATATAGAATAAAAATAATTTTCTTGTAAAATATATTATAGGTATGTACTTTATTGTTTGTCTATATTTATAAATATTATTTTATAAGTGGAGATCTTTGGACGCAGTAGTTTTATGGGTGGCTAATAAAAAAACTGATTATACATTGTCATTTAAATTGACTCTAAGGCTATGTAATCGTGTATTGTTCATCAATAAATAACTGTGACTAAACAATAAATCACATAATTTATGATTTGCATGATATGGCCCGTCAATGCCGGGATCGAGCTGTCAAAATGTTGTTCGACAGCTCATTATAAAGGATCATAAATAATGATGAAGATATCATCGGCGCTGTTCCAAGGGTATAATAAAATAATTGTCACAAGCAGTGACGTGTCATGCTTTTTGTCAATTTCCATAATTATCTATAAAATTGGAGTATATTTTATAATAATTTTACAAGTATATAAGCTTTTTATGGTAACATGATCAACTACCAGACGGCTAACCTCTAGTATGAAAGAAGGTATGATAGAGCGAGAAAATGACACGATAAAATAGTGTGATCGATTTTCCAATGCCTCTTTTTCGAAACCTCTCTTATAATGGATTGTTTATTTATTTATAAAATACATGATAAGACATTAGAACATTTTCATATACGTCTATATGCTACATTACATCACCATACTAGGCGGCTGCCTGTTTCATGATAACCAATAAAATATAGTTATTTTGTGGTGTCTAATTTTAACAAATTAATTAAATATATAAATATGTTAAAAATTGGAAAATTATAGTAGAAAGTTTATAATGTGAATAAAAAAATATAATAAAAACTAGAAAATGGAAAAGAAAAAAGAAAAATCATGCACAAGATTATTTGATCATATTCAGGTAGATACATAATTCTTTTTTTATAGATTTATATGTGTGCATGCTTGCATACATGTACACATACATACACCCCCACATACAAATATGTCTCCATATGAAACGCATGCATACATATAAATGCACACACATACATGCACACTTACGTTCATTTACAAATTTACACATATATATAGGGAAATTATTTACCTCAGGGCCTCCTGTATGGAGTTAATGTAAAAATAAACAGGCAGTTGTTTTTTTTTTTACATGAGCTCGACACAGGAGGCCCTGAGGAAAATTATTTCCCTCAGGGCCTGTGTCATCTTTGGGGATGCTGTGTGGAGGGGTTTTTTAAGGAAGGGAAGGAGAGGAGAGTTCTGGGAAGTAAAAGGGTTTAAGGGGTGGGTAGGAAGCTAGGGTTCAGTACGTCCTGGTCATCCGCCTCCAAGACCTAGACAAACCTCACCCCATGAACCCGGGCACCCCTGCTAAATCACCAAACGTAGCGAACCACTTGGGGTGACCTATGGCAGAGGTGTTGGAACAAGAAACATCTGAGAACAAGAAACAGGCCACTGGCACTGTCACATTCACTCATCAAAAAGTTCCTCATCGCATGCCTGAAAGTTTGATATTGGTCTACTACTGTCTTTATTTCAATTGGTAAATTATTAAAGATTTTCGGAGCAAGAAAGTTAAACTATGACTGGGCCGTTGAGGTTTTTGTTACTGGAATAATATAATTGGATTGTTTGGAATATCTTGTAATATCTCATTAGTATTTGTGTTTTTTTCTTCGGAATCGTTAGGTGTCGCTTTCTTTTGTGTTTTCTTTGGCTGTTCATTTTGGAGTGGTTTGAAGATTGTACATTGAATTTAAATTTAAATTTAAATTTTTTTACTATAAACCCAATTAAAAGTATGTAATAATATTACAATATAGACATGACATCTGTTAATAGAATAGCCTTCAGACAGCAGTTGTTTCCATGCAACAGAAATTTATATTAAAAAATGCAGTCGGTAGGAAATATGAAAAACTTACTTGACTACTTTTTTCACGGCACCGCCCGCCTCTGATGGCAATTAATGTGCAGCCGTGTGATATAATTAAAAATCGTCAAAAATAATGATTTACGACACATAATAAAAAAGGGAAATAATGAAAGAATAAATTGCTTATCAAATTATTAATTTTGTAGACTGGTATGAAAGACATCAATGCACGGTTAATGTGCAAACCTGAAGTTGTTATTAAAATTCATCTGTTCATAATAGGTACATTATAATTTTATTGTAATATGTTTTATATCCTCTTTTTGTAGGTTTCCATAGTGTAAGAGTAATTGCGATTTGTATGGAATTGGAGGTTTTTGTCAATTTTATTTTGGAATGACTTGGACGAGAAGGTTAGTTTTTCAAAGTGTCAAAAATCCACTTTGATTGTATGTTTAATGAACATTGATTTTTTGTGTGTATCATTCAAGGATCACAGATTTTTTTTACATTAGCTCCATACAAGAGGCTCTGTGGAAAAAAATCCTCTAGGAAAAAAGGCCTATGTCATATTTAAGGATGCTGTGTTGAGGGTCTTTTAAGGAAAGGGAAGGGGAGGAGTCCAATGTGTCCAGGAGTGACGGACGTGCGAATCCATCCTTCCGCGATGGGTCGTGAGAGTCCGTCTGGAAAGGTATGGGTTAGGTTTCCCTTAACCAGTCTCTCCCGATCCGACCCGCCTCGCAGTAGGTGGACAAATGCATTCGCCCCCAAGTCCTCGACAAACCTCACCTCATGAAGCTGGGCATCCTTGCTAAATCACCAAACGTGGCCAACAACTTGGGGTGACCTATGGCAGGAATAATCCAATAAATTGTTCCCGAGACAGCGATACACATAACCGCTTCCTAAATTATTACTACTGGTTTTAGGGGGACTATGCTATGTTATCCCACGCCATTAAATTGATGAGGACAAAGAGAAATGGAAAGGGTTAAAAGAAGCGACAGAGAATGATTTCCAAGTGGAATACTCATTTGAAGTATCGTTTTGTCTCTAACTACAGCACTCTTAAATTGACTCCAGATACTAATATCTACAGCCTGTATGTCGGATGAATATCTACAGCTCATATGTTGAACTAATATCTACGAACTTCAGAGTGTTGACTAATATCTACAGAGCTAAGGTCGGACGAATATCTATGACGGTCCCAGTGTTGACTAATATCTACAGAGCGTATGTTGAACTAATATCTACAGAGCGTAGGTTAGACTAATCAACTAAATGTGTCCAATAGTCCGATAGTAGGGATTTTTACATACATATTTACATAAATTAAGTTTTTTAAATTGCATACGCAATATTACGTTATTCCAATATGCTATACATAATTGCAAATCCAACCTCTGCCAGTGCTGTAGATATTCGTCAACACTTTGGTTCTCATAGATATTAGTCAGCAGTTTGAGCCGTAGATATTCGTTAACACTTTGGTTCTCATAGATATTAGTCAACAGTTTGAGCTGTAGATATTCGTCAACACTTTGGTTCTCATACATATTAATTCGATTTTTTCAGTTTTTGGAATTCCTGTAGATATTAGTAGACACATCCCTTAAATTAGGTCAATTTTCTTAACTCTGGGATGAGCCGCAAATACATTATTATTTACAATGTACGTATATCGTTTGCTCTTCAAAAGTCCAGAACAGGGGTTCTTACCGCCATGCCAGATTTCAGTTTGGTTTAATGAAAACGTTTTGTTTTATTCTACTTAAGGTCAACCTAACGGCAAATTGATTAAATAACCTTCATCAGCGTTTAATGGTCTATGCTCTTTGTTAACGAAAGGTCACATTTCTTACAAGGGTCAGTGAATTAAAACAAAAGGGTATCACTTCAAGTTTAAAAACGCGCGCTAATAATTACCTTTAACCCGAGTATCGATGTTTTTTGCTAAACAATGTGTAATAAATTAGAAGTTGGTAGATAAAACAACATTCCAACGAATTATGCAATAGTTCCTAATATATATAGGTTACAACAGTACTTACGCGAAGGATTTCAATCAGTGATTCCCGAGCATATTAAATATCAAATTTTGGAGATATCATTCTTTCATCCGATGAGATTTTTTTTTTAATTAAAACCAATAAAAAATAAATAAAATAAAAATTCTTCTATTTTTATAAGAAGCAATTACTTTGTGGTTAGACATTATATTATAAAAAATAAAACAAACACTTTGTATTTAACCATGAATTTATTTTTTTTATTTCGACCCATTTCGCTTCGACCAAGCTTCCTCAGGATATAATAATAACTGTTATTATTGTATCAACTGAATTAACAGTTATTATTATACATATAATAACTGTTATTATTGTATCAACTGAATTAACAGTTATTATTATACAACCCAGTTATTATTACATCCTGAGGAAGCTTGGTCGAAGCGAAACCGGTCGATATATAAAATAATAATACGTGGTTAAAAACAAAGTGTTTTTTTAATTTTTTATAATAAAAATATTCTTCCACTACACGTGCAACAGAGTATTCCGGTATAGCTTAGTGGGTCAAGTGAAAAGCACTCCATCTCGTTCCAGAAATACCATGAACACGAGGGCAAATATTAAGTATTTTCTGTAATGTTACCCATCGAATTACCCTCCTTTAAGTTGTTTAATTTTTTTTTTGTTTTCAGCGCACCTTAAAGTTAAATATGTAACGTTTTAATTTTACTCGTAACAGTTTGATAATTACAAGTTACTAGCAGTAACTAATTTGCTTTTTTCGAGTTTTAACACTTTTATTTTATTTCCACGACCTTTATATTCTCCTCTTCACTCCTCCTAGGTTCCCTGAAGGTCCTACAAGAGTTGAGTCCACTCCCTAATGGTTCCCCATGAAGGAAGAGTCCCCTGAGGTGGCATCAGCTCTCCTCTCTACTCCCTTTTAGGTACTCGAAGACCCAAGAGGGAAAAATCCACCAAAGTGGCATCAGCTGTCCTACCCACTCCCCCTTAGTTCCCTGAAGGCCTCAAGAAGGAAGAGTCCACCGAGGTGACCTCGGCTCTCCCCTTCACTCCCTAAAGGCCCCACGAGGGAAGATGGCCTCAGCTCTCCAATACAAAATAATATTGCATTACTTTTATGAGACCTTGTCAATGTTTGATGTCCAGGATAAATATTACCCAAAATCGCTCTTGGGTTTAAAGTAACATTTCAAATCCCCACGGTGATCTAAAGAAACTTGTTTTACTCAAAAAATTCCTTAAAACGATGTGCTTAAGGCGCGGTATATCCGCTCAAAAAGAACAAGATGGAGAGATATATAAATAAGAATGTTGGAGAAAGCGCGCTAATGTTAAAATCGATAATATTTAAGCGAAAATTGTGAAAATGTTTAATAAAACACGACACATTTAAAATAGAGCAAAAATCTCGTGGGGGTTGTCTAAAACAGCATGTAATGAAACACTATGATTTTTTTCATACATATAACTTGTAAAATTACTGAAACAAACGTCTTTATAATCATTTTCGGAGCATAATTTACGATTTTTTTCTATCGAGGGAATTTTATATAATTTGCGTTTTGGAGTGAGGAATGTATAGATATTATCTTCAAGAATAACACACATTTTTTAAGAGCTTTAAAACTTTAAAGTGTTTAAGGTACATATGTAATAAATCGATAGAAATTGGGAATGCCGCGGCTTAATGTATGTCCTATTAGTTACCTACATTGTATGAATAATGCAGTGGTATATTTTATATACCTACCTTGCCTTTTTAAGTATGCGTGTTCAATTCTGTTATGAATCCCTTTAAAACCTAAAAATCTAAAATGCTGTTTAATTTCCTCATCACTCCTAACAAACCGGTTGAGATGTGTTTCAGCGCATCCACACCTGCGCAGTACGCAGATATATCTTAGCGGAAGTTGATGGATGAAGTTGTCACGGTTGGTTTCATCCCATATCCATCAAATTGACGGGTTCCACATAAACATTTTATATCTGCATAACTTTGTTTTAGGTTAGACCGAACCTGTTAGCTGAGATGTTAACCTGGCACCTGAGATTAAGAGTAACTAACTGTTACAACTGTGAAATATAAATTTTAATATCACTGAAGTCTTAAGTTGTGTGACAGATTGTATGGAGCATTCTAGTTTTAATAGAATAGAAAACTCCAGTCCAATTTTTTTATTTTTTTTTTAATGAATAATGACCTTCTAACTTAAATAACTGCATTTTTATTTTTATTTTTAGAGTTAGTTTTAATAGTTAAAATAATTGTCAAAGTTTTAATTTTTCAAGACCCCCCGAAAACCACCGGTGAATCGTGTGATGTCATCCCGACGTCACACTCCTGAAAAATTACTATAGGATCGGGCAATCAGCTGATCAACTGCCGCCATTTTGAATTCTGTTGTTCGAAGTATTCTCCCTAGAAGTAGCATTACTATTTTTTTGTGCAGTAGTTTTCGAATATTTTCAATAATAGAGATAAACTAATAAGAGATACCTTTATTTTTATCAATAAACACAACAACTAAATCTCTATAAACAGTATGTAAATAAACGAATAAATTAATATCTACGATGGCTTGTGTCATACCATCCCATACAATGACTTTATGGTGACATCAAGACACATCGAACAGTGACGTCACCACTAAAAATTCAATAATGCCAACTTGACGACGTGTTTTTACGACCCTATTAAAAATGGACTTTTTAATCATTTTTTAAAAACTCTGCGTTTAATATTATTAAATAAAACTTATATATTCAGAATCAGCGTTTATTGGTCTATATGAACATATTTTTTTTAAAGCCATAATACTTTTCACTGGAGTTCCTTATTGTTAGTTTTTTAGAAATTATTACATGGATTGCTATATATATGAAATGTCTCTTTGAAATATCTGGTTAGTGAATATGTAGACACTCGTACATGCTAAGGAATGTTTTGGAATAAAGATAAAGATATAATATTTTTTAAATGTTAATGGTATTACAAATGTTAATCCTGATTTATTAAGCATAATTACTTTCCATGTTCCGGTAATGCGCATTTTCGTTACACGACAAAATATCTCCAACAAAATATCCTTCGATAAAATATCCTACGGACAAAACATCCCCCAACAAAATAGCTACGTAAACCTAACCACTGGAGCGCTTTTTGACACAATTTGGCACTTTTAAAATACCTAGGATTGCTTTGCTGCCAAGTTTGGCCAATTTTCCCTTATTTGTAAGTAATTAAGTAGAAGTTTACGATTTTATAACTTTTTTTTAAATCCTACGAATATGTGATAATCGACAAAAAAATAGATGAATTCATTGGCTATATAGAACTGTAATCAGTTTGTATGTCTCCATATTAAAGTTTTGAGGTATGATTTTTTTTAATGTGGGCGGAAAAAAATCTACCAGAAAATCTCGAGAAATCGGAAAAAAAAGTTTTAAATTGCGCTGTGCTCCAGTCAGTCTAACAAAAAATGGGACCTAAATAATACAGACAACAATAATTTATTGTCTTTACAGGATGTCAGTATTATTTCTGTCACATTTTTTGTTGGGTTAGGTTAGCTTTTAAGAGCGTTTAACCAGCCAGCGGACGAAAATCCACATTTCGTCGAAAGCTGTTCTTCCGATCGTGCAGGGCGGTTACAATGAGAAAGATTGATTTTTCTCCGTACCAGCTTTTTTAAATTATAACTCAATATCGAATTTATTTCAATCCAAGTTAGCTTTAATTTATACCTTCATCCAAAAATGCTGAAAGGCGTGATGATAAAACTATTAAAATAGTGTACCTTTTGTAGTTATTTTTTGATTATAAGTATTTATCATTTTTCAATAATGTCTAAATTTAATAAGAATGTTAAAAAAATCTGAAATATATTAGTTTGTAAGTGCGCAAATAAATACACAAATGGACCAATTTTCGTCAAGAAACACATGTACGTACATATTTTTTAATGATTTTATTGAAACTAAAATTAAAATTCTAATACATAACTTTGCTAGATAATGTATTGATTTATTTTACTGCATGATTACATTATTTGAAATGGGTGTGGTATAATACAAAAACTTTTTTGAAAATTTAACAAATCTGCCAACGACCTATGGAATAACCTTATTATACTAAAAATTTAAAAAAAATCTAAAAATTTATTACATAACTATGCTAGATAAAAGAACAATCTTTCGAAATCTATTTATAATTTTTTGTGGAAAAGAGTCAATACGTCTAAAAACTTTTTTGAAAATGACGTATTTCCGGCTTTCTCTGGTAATGCCCTCTTAATAGATATTTTGTTGGGGGATATTTTGTCCGTATGATATTTTGTCGGGGATATTTTGTCGCGGGATGAAAACGCCGGAAACCCCATGTTCCAACAAGAACTACTCGAACCAAAATTATATTTAATTGCAACAACAATATCAGGGTTGAGTCATTTTGATACTCGCTTGTACCTAGATTGCATTCAGTTGGCAATACTTTCTAAGGAGTAGTAGATGTGTTCAAATGCAACTGTAGTTATAAGAAGGCTATAATAACATACTTCAATAATAATAATCAATGATAGCATGATACTTTTCTTCTGAATGGGTTCCATGTAATTTAAATATTAGGTCCTTACATATGAAATTAGGATGGTCCTTACATATGAAATTTGTATGGGAGGAACATAAAGTCGATTTTTTTAATATAATATATTTATTTAACCAAAGTATGTACCATTGCTATCTATGCACTCTTGCCATCTCATAGGTAGTTCATCGATCCCTTTACTAAAAAAACCATTCGGACGGGAATCAACAAAATCTTCGAAGGCGGTTTGGACTGCCCCATCGGAGTTGAATTGTTTCCCTTGCAAGAAGTTATCCAAATTTCGAAAAACTGGTAATCTGTTGGGGCAAGGTCCGGAGAGTACGGTGGATGTCTTAGACATTCCAATTGAAGCTCCTCTAATTTGGTAGCCGTCTGTTGTGCAGTGTGTGGTCTAGCGTTCTAACGCGCGTTTTTTGATTTGCTTCACTCAATTCGCGAGGTACCCGCCTTTCAAGCTTTTTCACCTTCCCAATTTGCTTCAAGTGGATTAAAACAGTTTTATCACTAACACCGCAGCCTGCAGTTAACTCGGACGTGGTTTTCGATGGATCCGCTTCCACAATAGCCTTCAATTCTTCATTATCAACTTTGGTCTCCGGCCGTCCATGGGGCTTGTTCTGCAGGTCGAAATTTCCAGAACGAAAACGTCGGAACCAAGAACGCATTGTGTTTTCTTTTGCGGCACCGTCGCCATATACATCATTAATCCTTCGCGCCGTTTCTGCAGCACTGGTGCCACGGTGGAACTTGTACTCGTAAATAACGCGATATTTCAAGTATTCCATTTTGTAAACTAAGTGATGCAAAGAAAAAAACCATTAAGGAAAAAACAAATGAATTATAATTTTCGAAACACAAATACATGAGTAAATAGCTGTATAAATTTGAATTTGGAATTCCTAACCAAAGAGAAGATATTTGAGATCAAAGTTGCCAGTACGGCAAAACGCCAATTTCATATGTAAGGACCTAATATCATGATTACTGTTTCCCAAAATTATTATGTACCTATATCACAGGTTTGTAAAAGCCCGTACAGATTTCCACATTTTTATAACATGTTCATAAATGGTTTGACCACATACACGTCTTAAAGATCACACGTTTACAGCATTGTTGTTCAAATCCTAATTAAATGCAGAAATGGAGAAACTGGTTCAACGGGTCTTGGAAAAGTAAACTAAGAAATAAAATTAAAATGCTTCTCAACTTTTACAATTTCACGTGAGGGAATATAACTTAATCGTTAATCTTAAAAGTATATCAATTTACTTGGCGAAAACCACTTAGCTGTATTTTGTATTGATTTAAGAGAAGCATTAAAATTAAGAGGTAAACCGGTCCAGTCGCCATTACTCTCCCCAACATATTTTAAATAACATATTATTTTTGTTTATGAACCTGCTGATATGTTAAAGACCATTTCTCTTGGTGAAAATTTGCATACGACCTGATCAATTCTTAATGTTGCCAAAAGGGTGGCAAAACCGATTTGAAAAATTAAATTACTCACTATTTTCACGTGTTTTTTTTATTATCATGTTATATGAATGCTGCAGAAGTGTCCCAACTATCCAGAGGATAGTGAGACTATGGCATACCAATTTGAATTGTGTTTTGGGGATAAAGGGAGTGAGAATGAGAGTGTTTTTTTTAGTATTGTTATGTTAATGTTAATACTGCAGAAGAGTCCCTACTGCCCAAATCCAGTGAGACAATGACATTCCCATTTGGATTGTGTGTTGGCCTAAAGGGCTAAGATGGGGAGTGTTTTTTTCTATTCTGATGTTTATGTAAATACTGCAAAAGAGTCCCACCTGTAAAAAGCCAGTGAGACTATGGCATTTCGATTTGAATTGTGTTTTGGGGATAAAGGGAGTGAAAATGGGAGTGTTTTTTTAGTATTTTGATTTTTAAGTGGATATTGCAGAAGAGTTCCAACTGTCCGGAGACAATGAGACTATGGCATTCCAATTTGAATTATATTTTGGGGCTAAAGAGAGTGAGAAATGGAGTGTTTTTTAGTATTATGATTTTTATGTAAATACTGCATAATAGTCCCAACTATAAGAAGCCAGTGAGACTATGGCATTCCAATTTGAATTGTGTTTTGGGAATAAAGGGAGTGAAAATGGGAGTGCTTTTTTAGTATTTTGATTTTTAAGTGGATATTGCAGAAGAGTCCCAACTGTCCGGAGACAATGAGACTATGGCATTCCAATTTGAACTATATTTTGGGGCTAAAGAGAGTGAGAAATGGAGTGTTTTTTAGTATTATGATTTTTATGTAAATACTGCAAAAGAGTCCCAACTATAAGAAGCCAGTGAGACTGTGGCATTCCTATTTGAATTGTGTTTTGGGGATAAAGGGAGTGAAAATGGGAGTGTTCAAATTCTGTCAAATTCTGTCTATTCAAATCTGGTCAGCATTACTTCTAAAGTCATTTCAAGTCACTTTTAGATTCTGAATGGTCACCTTTCAACAGGGCGACACTGAGAGTACCTATCTACCAGTCTACCGATGAACACGTTAAATAGATTTATACAAATTAGTATCCACCAGAAAGATATATTTATATTTGCCTAGTGAAAGACAAAATACCCCGAAGCCTGATATGGGCGGTATTGAGATCTCATAACGTACCAGAAGGATATGTGCTCTCCATACAAAATATGTATATACAAACATAGAAACACAAGTAAGATGCACATCAGGAACATCATCAAAATTTCCAATTAAAGTTGGGGTACTCCAAGGATCTGACCTCAGCTCACTCTTCGGAATCGATGCTTCAAATCACATTAGCCGTGTTTAGTAACTAGATCTACATAGTCAGGTAATTTTCAACCTTCCTCTCCCACATCTCCTCCGTGCGCGGGATACTACGATTCGTAGATGGAACTCCGCGTGCATTTTTAAAGTATAGAATGATATCTGGTAATAAGTTTATAAATTTTAATGTTATTTATATATTTTGTGAGGAAGGTAGGATAGGCAATACTTACGTGCCTATATGAAATGCACTACCTTAAGTATGAGCATTGAGCAAAGTATCTTTACCAGTTAACTTTGCAATATAAAAAATTCCTAACAACAACAAAAAACAGCCTTCTTCTAATCTTTGACCCAAGAAACCATCTAATATGACTACAATAAGTGAACAGATGTCCAAACGCTTGCCGCCAACAGACAGCACCGCTCAACACACACAGTGTTTCATGTCTACAATAAGATAAACAATAGACAATAAGAACG
This sequence comes from Limnephilus marmoratus, assembly GCA_917880885.1. Taxonomy (NCBI): domain Eukaryota; kingdom Metazoa; phylum Arthropoda; class Insecta; order Trichoptera; family Limnephilidae; genus Limnephilus; species Limnephilus marmoratus. The sequence goes on from OU862929.1 coordinate 20,777,334, forward strand.
GACACACGATTGTGAACACATGCAATCATCTATGAAACTTGAAAAAACATCAAAACAAAAAAGCGGATTTCTGATTGCCTAAACAAGTGGTTTTCAAAGTAGGCGGAATAATTTATAGAAGGATGAAAGAACACGATTCAGAAATGCTAGCGTAAACTGGCATTGGTCTTGCTTAGTGACATGGTAACTAGATCAAAATATCCAGGCAGGTACTTCCAAAACTTACTCTTCTCCATATTCTTCCCTTCCTCACCATCTTAAACATTACAACATTCCCCAACAGGGAATGTCATACTTTTTTCTTTTTTATATGAAAACCTCACAAGAGTCCCAGCTGCTTCCGTCCGGAGCCAGTGAGACTATGGCATCCCCAATTAGGGTATGTTGTGAGGCTGAAGGTAGTGTTTTGCTTTCCAAAATACAGAATATATTGTATATTAATATCAAAATATATTTCAGGATTAAATATCATGTTAATGCGAATTTGAATATTATTAATAACCAAAAATTGATCTTAAATGACCCAATATTAAACCTGTTCCCTTTGTTAATTGTCCCCCATTGCCCCTCTCTCCTCTACCCATTCTCATATTTCCATTGATACCATTGTCTATGTCCATTCTTTTTCAATTGACACCATTGTCTATGTCTATTATTTATAATTAGTATCAATAAAAAACCCTGAAGAAGTGAGCGTAGCTCATGAAACATGTTGGTTTTGTAAACAATAAAAGTGGTAAAAACTAAGTATTTTATTAATTTGAATCAAAATGGTGCCACAAAATAAGTGTGCTGTATTAGAAGAAGAAATATCATGTATTCACAACTATGTCCTCTGCGTGCGAACTCTATCTAAATTTCTTTAAATTAATTTCAAGCGACCTCCCAGGTAAATATGGTCCTGTTACCTGTATACATTTTTAGGCAGCATCGCGTTAATTGGTCGAGACATTGTAGATACATATATTTTCGTATCAGTGATCAATGAACCAGTGGATGCAATTTTTAGCCATAAGTTGTTTTTAATTGTTTGTCTAGTTTGTAGTTTTGCTAGATTTTAGAAATATATTATAAGTTTGTACAGCGCCCTTCAGGTGATTTTTCACAAAATCGGCGCTATATAAATCATCCAAATATTATTATTATTATTAAGCACCTGGCTATTCAGATCTGGTCACCAAATACAGCTAAAGCCATTTCAAGCAACGTTTCATTTCTGAATGGTGGTCTTACACCAGGGCGATACTGAGACTATCTTCCACTCTGGAACGTGCCGCAAATATACTACATATTATTTTTAATTAATTAAATATGAAATAACACAAATTAATCAAATAAAATTTATTTGCCCACGCCGGGATTCAATCCCGCGACCTTCGTATTAGGAGTCAAGAGTCTTACCTTTGACTGGCTCCAAATAGTTTGGAGCATTATGGGCTGCCTATGTGCGGTTTAAAGGGTTAATAAATTAGGTTTTGACTGTTTTTAGATCCATTGAAGCTTGTCTCAGTGGTGTAAAAAGCGTTTGTCGGATATGTTAGGGCACATTTTTAATGTGTTTACAATCTGGAATTAGAAAGCAATGAACCGCTCACTCAACTTTCTCCGCAAATGAATCGATCATAATAACACCATTAGGCCTAATTTCCTTGACAGGGCTAATCGCTCTGAATCGCAGAATATCTGTCAAGTTGAGGAATTATCATTCTTGCTGATCAAATTTAACATATCTTCAATTTTTTTCAAGAGACGATTGCAAAATCTCACAACGATTCATTCATCGCAGTTTTGTGGGTTTTAAGTAACGCTGAGGGAAGAAAGTAGCACAATAAGTTTGAGAATCGATGGTTTAAACACACAACAACTCACTACATTAACCTCTAGTGAACCGCATCGGACACCTTGAAATTAAAATTTATCTTTTTTTTCTTCAAATATATGTGCAATATTTTATTTTAGAATTAATCAACAACAGCTTGAAACTTTATTTTTAATGTTGAATAGAAATTTGAGAACACGTAAAAGTTTAATTAACAACGAAGTGAATTTAATGGCGTTATATTTTGCAGCATCAAGGAAGAAGGAACTAGCAGAGTTCAATAATATCATTAAGTCTGCATCTGTGCATCGTGCAGGTACATTTTTTATACATTATGATAAAAGCACATCTACCCTGATGATGGACACTGCAATGCTTTCGGAAATGTTGGCCGCAGTAGAAGGAAGCGCACCACGACTTATTGAGTCGAATATACTCGTATGAATATTACGTAATTTAAGGACAGAGCAATCAACTCCGTGAGTCAACATTCATCGAATAACAATAAGTGGAAGTAAATGCGAAAAAGAAATTTGACCATTCGTAAAAATTTCCAAAATTCTATCACTACAATCACGATAACAGTTAACTGAACCCTACAGATTTTGTATCAATGACCTTATATAGATTTATTAAAGGTAGGCTCCATCAAATTGATGCAAGTAGAGCAGAGAATGCTCTGTGATCTACTGGAAATCAACATTATTATTAGACAAGCAAATTAGACGTGTTCAATTATTCTCCTTGCGTTTAGAACAACATGAATAAAGGGATAAGTACAGTTATTACTCTGACAGGTGTTCCTACGGCCACTGAGGCTGTGTGGTCTAGTCTGTTGTGGTCCATGGTTAAGACACGCAAATTGCTTGACTGTGTTTAAATTCTACATCTCGAATTAGACAGGTTTGGAAGATATGTGTTCTTACCGCTGTATTCACTTTGAACTAACTCATTGACACGACAAGTGGCATCTTTCTAAAAACATTAAATAAGAAGCCCAGAGTTTTTTATTTTAAACTTTTTCGGTTCCATAAATATAGAAAAATGTACTCGTATATATCGTAACCGTATATTAAATTTTTCATTATTTTTATAGCATAGATTTTGCATTAAAATTCGCCAAAAGATCGCTAGTGTGTGAGACCACTAAAAGATACCTAGATAGCTCATATCTTTATCTCATCCCACATTTCTGACACGGTCATTCATCTAACAAACATCTAATGAATCACAATCCACAAAAAACTTCGCGTTAATATTGCAATATCTCGGATATGTCTGTAACTTATGACTTTGTTCTTAATAAAGAATTTGTTTGGCAAAACTTAAATTACTTCCTTAACTACAATATAACTGTTTTACAGTTACCATTATCCACGGAGATTAATAGCATAAATAATTATATCATTACTCTAATCACATTAAAAATAAACATTTACTTATTTTGACGTGTCCTACTTCTGTAAGCCCTAACGTAAAAAACCAACTCTAATCTACGTCGTAAGTCTCTTTTTTTCAATCATGCTTGAAAATACGCAGGTGCTTATTTTTATTTCCAACCCGAATAATTTTATACAAGTGTACTAAGTGCATACACACCTTTGCGTGAATTCAAAATCATTGATAGAAAAAAAACAATAATAATTTCTCTGGCCGAGTTTGTATACTCCTAATGGATGTATGGAGTATAAAGCAGTGATGCAGAACCTTTTTCACGAAAGGGTTAATTTACCGAACGTTCGCAGTCATTGCATAAGAAGTATAATTTAATCGCGTTACCTTTTTTGTGAATTGTAGAACGGTATTAATATCTACGATTTCGCAAGCGCAACTTGTACGGATGAAGCGCCGCAGGCGATTTTTTTTTTAAATTTTTAACTTTTTGAGTAAAATCTCAAATTATATTATTTAATTAAATGAAGACAATATTAGCGAAACTCAATCGAAAATCTGGAGACAGAAAAAGTAGAAAAAGATATTGGCTCCACTGGGACATATATAAAGATAGCAGCCTATAATATGCGCGTTAAGAAAATGAAGATAATGTTGGTAGTTTTTAGTCGAAGTATGATACAGTTAAAAGTAGCTCAGTTGGTAGAGCACTTGCCATGTAAGCAAAGGGTCCTGGGTTCGTGTCCTAGTGGAGCCAATATATTTTCTGATTTTTCTGTCTCCAGATTTTCGATTGAGTTTCACTAATAATGACTTCATTTAATTAGATTTTTTTATTGTTTAAGATCATCGAACCAAAAATTGTGTCGAATTTTATTATTTTTAAATATTACGGAAGATGTTTAAAAATACTTGTAATTTTGGGCGTCTGATAAATAACATATATACCTAAGACAGACTTAAGTTTGTCGCGATACTCTTCTGCTTTTCTCAAAATAAAACGAAAACCGTTGATAATTTTGATCATGGCACCCTGAAATTTGATCGATGGCAATTAACTGAGAAATATTAAACTCATATCTGAATTTTTTTATGTGAATACCGCGCAAAAGTTACAACTGCTCCCGTCTGAAGGCAGTGAGACTATGGCTCCCCCAAAAGGGTATGTTGTTAGCCTGAACATAGTGTAGAGGGGAAGGAGATGGGGAAGAGTAAGGATGGGAAGAACCTGTATATTCAGATCTGGTCACGAAATAAAGCTAATAAATTGTGAAATAACACAAATCAGTTAACATGGCTTTGAACCGGCTAACTTCGGATTGCTACCCCTCGACCACGGAAGCCGTCAATATTATCTGATGCAGATATTGACGTGTCGAACGATTTACTAAACAACATAATTTTTTGTTCAGCCGATAAGGTTAACTTAAGAATTTTATTTGGTGTCTTTGTGTTTTTTTTTTTCAAAAGTGATGATGAAAGATTATATTCTTTTGCTGCTTCATTTATCTACCGTATTTGCTTTACCTAACTTCGATTCTATTTTTTCTACCGCAAATTTTTGACACCTCAATGTACCTAAATAGTTCGTAAGCCGCTGGTTGTGCATCACCGGTATAAAGTATATAAGTCGTGATGGAGTCTAATGTAGTGTATTCTAAGATCGATCAAAATGTTGAATTATAACCTAAAAATATCAATCAATTGGATGTGTTCGTGCTATTTGCTTTTATTCGTATTTGGATTTATTCGCGTTTCACAGGGAGTTTCAAAGGTAATCAATATCATTAATTGTGTGTTTTTAAAAGGCAATCAATTTTACAATGTCAATTTTTATTTTTCTTATCAACTGAAAACATGACATGCCTTGGTTGTTGAGTGAATTTTAGGGTTAGGCGGTAAGTGCAATGCTTTAACCAAAAATTTGTTACGAAGGTTTTAAGTTGCTAGTTTTTTTAAAGTGGCAAGATCAAAAATTATGAAAATAAATCAAATATTATTTTATTGCAGTTTTAAGTCAAATTCTCTAGTTTCTGAGATATCTTGCAACAGTTTGGGCAAGTACTGGCCTAATTTAGACGGAGTTTCTAGCCACGCGGGTACCTGATGAATTTGACAGCCGGCCGTTAATGTACAGGCGCCGGTAGAGGGCGAATCGAGGAGAAGTTTCGATACGTTGGTCAGTTGGTTCCGGAGAGTACATGGTGTGACAGCTGAACTACAAGCCGCCAAAGGTCATGGCCGAAACACACGTGAGCGAATTAAAAATTTGTAATGGATCTTCACGAGATAGTATAGCTTAACTTGGGTTTATTATATCCCTAGCATTTAATTTAAATCCTTCTAAATATGTACGGTTATCTGTACAGGCGCCCTTCAGGATTAACTAATGATTTGCTTCCATTTATCGATACCACATGTTCCGAGATTTTAGTTTCACATTAATTTGACATACCTATGGTAATCAACCACCCCTGTAGATTTAAAATCAATTTAATCATGCTCTACCCATAATTGTTTGATATTAATTAAATAAATGTTACATCTTTGTTACTGGAACAATCCGTCTTTTCTTACACTGATCTACCCACATATCTGCACTTGTTTATTTGAATACGAGAGAAATATTAAGAGTATTTGGATGGCGGTGATTAGTAAAGATAGATATTAGGAAAAGCTACCGTTACAATCTGACCTGTAGAAAGAAGTTATTTTTTAAATCTAATTAAGGGGTACTGCGTGTTTTCATCCCGCGACAAAATATCCCCGACAAAATAATCCTCCAACAAAATATCCTACGGACAAAATATCCTTCAACAAAATATCTGTTAAAACCTAACCTAATCTAACCTTATTTTACATTTTACTATTTCTGAACAATAATTTATTGTCTTTACAGGATGTCCGTATTATTTTTGTATCATTTTACTATTTTTTAATAATAATTTATTGTCTTTACAGGATGTCTGTATTATTTTTATTAGTTAAAGTTATGATGTTAATGTTAAGGTTAGGTTAGGTTTATATTTTTTTAGTATATATTTTGTTGGGAGATGTTTTGTCCGTAGGATATTTTGTCGTAGGATATTTTGTCGGAGGATATTTTGTCGTGGGATATTTTGTGGTAGGATATTTTGTCGGAGGATATTTTGTCGGAGGATATTTTGTCGTAGGATATTTTGTCGAAGGATATTTTGTCGGAGGATATTTTGTCGTAGGATATTTTGTCGAAGGATATTTTGTCGGAGGATATTTTGTCGTGGGATATTTTGTGGTAGGATATTTTGTCGGAGGATATTTTGTCGGAGGATATTTTGTCGTAGGATATTTTGTCGAAGGATATTTTGTCGGAGGATATTTTGTCGTAGGATAGTTTGTCGGAGGATATTTTGTCGTAGGATATTTTGTCGAAGGATATTTTGTCGGAGGATATTTTGTCGTAGGATAGTTTGTCGGAGGATATTTTGTCGTAGGATAGTTTGTCGGAGGATATTTTGTAGTAGGATATTTTGTCTGGGGATATTTTATTTTGTCGGAGGATATTTTGTCGGAGGATATTTTGTCGAAGGATATTTTGTCGGAGGATATTTTGTCGTGGGATATTTTGTGGTAGGATATTTTGTCGGAGGATATTTTGTCGGAGGATATTTTGTCGTAGGATATTTTGTCGAAGGATATTTTGTCGGAGGATATTTTGTCGTAGGATATTTTGTCGGAGGATATTTTGTCGGAGGATATTTTGTCGTAGGATATTTTGTCGAAGGATATTTTGTCGGAGGATATTTTGTCGTAGGATAGTTTGTCGGAGGATATTTTGTCGTAGGATAGTTTGTCGGAGGATATTTTGTAGTAGGATATTTTGTCTGGGGATATTTTATTTTGTAGTAGGATATTTTGTCTGGGGATATTTTATTTTGTCGGAGGATATTTTGTCGGAGGATATTTTGTCGTAGGATATTTTGTCGTAGGATATTTTGTCGTAGGATATTTTGTCGGAGGATATTTTGTCGTAGGATATTTTGTCGTAGGATAGTTTGTCGGAGGATATTTTGTCGGAGGATATTTTGTCGTAGGATAGTTTGTCGGAGGATATTTTGTCGTAGGATAGTTTGTCGGAGGATATTTTGTAGTAGGATATTTTGTCTGGGGATATTTTATTTTGTAGTAGGATATTTTGTCTGGGGATATTTTATTTTGTCGGAGGATATTTTGTCGGAGGATATTTTGTCGTAGGATATTTTGTCGTAGGATATTTTGTCGTAGGATATTTTGTCGGAGGATATTTTGTCGGAGGATATTTTGTCGTAGGATATTTTGTCGTAGGATATTTTGTCGGAGGATATTTTGTCGTAGGATAGTTTGTCGGAGGATATTTTGTCGTAGGATAGTTTGTCGGAGGATATTTTGTCGTAGGATAGTTTGTCGGAGGATATTTTGTCGTAGGATAGTTTGTCGGAGGATATTTTGTCGTAGGATAGTTTGTCGGAGGATATTTTGTCGTAGGATAGTTTGTCGGAGGATATTTTGTCGTAGAATATTTTGTCGGAGGATATTTTGTCGTAGGATAGTTTGTCGGAGGATATTTTGTCGTAGAATATTTTGTCGGAGGATATTTTGTCGTAGGATAGTTTGTCGGAGGATATTTTGTCGTAGGATAGTTTGTCGGAGGATATTTTGTAGTAGGATATTTTGTCTGGGGATATTTTATTTTGTCGGAGGATATTCTGTCGGAGGATATTTTGTCGGAGGATATTTTGTCGGAGGATATTTTGTCGTAGGATATTTTGTCGGAAGATATTTTGTCGCGGGATGAAAAGTCACACCATGTGAGAGGAATCCAAATATTGTCAAGTTATTCGTAACGTAAAAAAGTTTTTATTTCTTCATAAAAACTAATGACGTGAAAACTGTAATAATATCACAATTTTTAAGTTCTAAGTTGTTATTTGTAAATTTTAAACTGATGTTTAGCGTCTAGTAGCTACCTACTATATATTTTCTTATCTGCTTTTATAACGTGTCCGTATAATACGATTTTTTATATTAACAATTTTTATGACAGCTGTACAATGGTACAATCTAATAACCAACCTGACAACGCCCGGACTACTCCCATATAAGCACAGAAAAATCCATGTCAGTTTAGTTTTCGCCACGACGGGAATCTATCACGCAACTTCCCATTCGCAAACCATTAAATAGTGCCTTATTTAAACTACGTATAACGTGCAAATAATATAAATGATATCACATGTGTTTAAGTATGTACATAATGTCAGGTTGTTATAACACGACTAGATTTGTGTATCACTGTGTATCTATATTTATATCGCCAAATGGATTAACTTGTATCACACGCGGTAAAAGTGGACCGATTATTCTGTCTCATTCTCTCGCAGGCTAAATCTTACAATAATAATAATAATCCTATATACCCCCTATGTCAAACAAACAAAAAAAATGGCGACCGGACTACTCGGAATCATGCAACTTTAACAATTATTAAAAAATAAATTTTAAAAATTAGTTAAATAGGCTGAGTTAGGTTATGTTACGGGATATTTTTCTTTTTTTTCATAACCTTTAATGACATTTCAAAGGGGTGTTGAAATTGCATGATTCTAAGTTGTCATGGAGCAAAAAGAACGGTAAAACAGATATCTCAGATATAAAAACCATGAAAACACGCATTAAACCGCGGCATTCCGAATTTGTATAATTTTGTAATATATTTCTCTTGGACGCTCTAAGATTTAAAAAAATATGTATGTTATTTTTGAAGTATCTATACATTTGCCGAGCCAAAACGGTAATTATATGAAACTAGCTGGTTCCCGGCATGCGTTGCTATGCCATTTTATAAAGAAACTGTTTCTCCCTGTGTGTCCTTTCCCAATCGTCCCGTTCCCCTTCCGCCTCCCCTTCCGCCTCCCCTTCCGCCTCCCCTTCCTCTCCCGCATCCCCTTCTACTCCGATTCCTCCACTTTCCCTCTCCCTATTCCACTCCCCTCCCTTCCCCCGTCCAGCGAACCCCCTACTCGATTTCCCCACTCCCTCCCGTATTACATACATTAAGTTTTCAAACAGATCACATGCTGCAATTTTTTATACAAATTTCATAATACCAGAGCTCACCAGTAGTTTTATACAAACCTTGTCCTGACAATAACGAACACACAATAAAAAGAATTATCCAATTTGATGCAGTCGTTCGGAAGTTATGCGCGTACTTACATTTCGGCGATTCATTTTTATTTATGAAAATTCCCTCGTTGGCAAAAAATCACACAGTAGACATCGAAAATTATTATAAACATATTTTTTCTGTTATTTTACAAGTTATACGTATGAATAAATTCACAGTATTCTTTTAATGCTATTTAAGACATTTCCCACGTGACTTTTGCTCTATTATAAACGCGTTGTGTGTTATTAAACATTTTCACAATTTTCGCTTAAATATTATTGTTTTTAATATAAACGCGCTGCCTCTAACATTCGTTTACATACCTCCCCTTTTTCTTATTTTTGAGCGCTCACTACCGGGCCTTAGTAGATACATATTATAATGACTCATTACTTGTATTATGTAAATTATATCACATACGTAATACATAAAGATAAAACATTTTTCAAATGAAAATCGTGTCCAATCTATTAACACCGCAAACGACTTCTGATGAATGGTTATTTTCGGCGATTTTGACACATGACAAGACATTAAATAACTATTAATTAACGGCGAAATATAACCGATACAACAATAAAAACGTCAGCCTTGTTTATGGCCAACTTCCAGTCCAGTTGTGTGCCTTAATGATACATATACCTACTCGTATGTGGGTAATAGGTATTTTATATAGATTAGCCGGTTCACTACCGATTTATTAGACTAGAAATATATAAATCAATATTCGGTTGTGCTAAAACATTAATTAGCTAGTTTCTTACTTATATTGGTTCGCCACACATGAAAAGGTTTTTACGAAACTCCAAACTTATGTATTTTTGAATGTAGCTATCACTTTGTGGTTATTCATTATAGAAAAATGAAACAATACAACTTTGTATAAACCACTTATATAATGCGTAAATCCTACCGGTTTCGGAACAAACGTTCCTTCTTCAGGGAAAGCTTACACTAATTTGACAGTTTCGAACAATGTTTTATTATGGTAGGGGTGGAGCCGTTGCTAGTTATTAATGTAGATTGGGTGGGTAGGTATTAATGTAGAGTGGGTGGGTAGGGGAACAAATCCATGAGAATAGGGTCCCATCAGCTCAGCGGTATAGCACCGCCCCGGAAAGGCTAAGTTCCTGGGTTCGATTCCTAGATGTGACCCACGGACATATGAATATATCTGGACCTGCCCTAAGTGATAAAAACGTATTATTGCCCCCTCCCCATGGAGCCGGCTAGAGCTCCGCCTTGGAGCCAGCTCGCTCCATGGGGAGGGGAGAGAACCTCGCTTGAATCTAAAATATGTGACGTCATCATTCTTGTCCTAAACAGCGCGGAAGTAACATCCATACATTTTTCGAAATAACACGCCAAAAACGGTAGCTTGTGCTATACATTTTACCCACATATTATATGGACATAGCGAATGTGGGCGGTTCTCCAGTGTGCTCGTCGCTGGTTACAGAGGTAATTAAATTATGAAACATTTGTAAAAGTGTCTTAACTAAACACGGCAACAAAATATTGCTATGTGAATTGAGGCGAATCTTTTCGGGCGAGCATTTGGCCTTAGCAAATATGTTATTAACGAGGCAAGCAATTTGCACTCCCATGTAAAAAGGTAAGCAGATTTTGCTTTTAAGAACTAAATGGTGATATTATAATGCGAGATGCCTATATACTGTCAGATTGATTTTTTTAACGAATCACAGTAATTTTTCCTCTCTTCGCCCCCAACAGTTTGGTTTTATCCCTCATTTGTATGTTCTTGTCTATTGAATTCTGATGTCTATGATGTGACCGTGGATTTGTTAATATTGTCTTGATGAATTAAATTTGGTTAATTTAAAAATTCTTGAATGAGAACCTTTTGGGCAATCCGATTAAATTGAAGATTTAAGATATAAATCGCAGATCAATTGGATAATTCAGCTCTGCTTTCCTAACATTAATACAATTTTCTATCGATTTTCACAATTTAATTTCTATTCTACATTAACCAAATCTTAATATATAAATCAAAGTCGGGTTAGTTACACCATTTATAACTCGAGAACGGCTGAACCGATTTTTATGATCTTTGATTTGTTAGGTTTATCTCCGCCCCGAATAGCAGAATAGCTAATGAAACATCGGAAAAATTCACAGAAATTATTTTCCTCATACATTTTGTATGGAATGAATTTTCATCTTTTGAAAGAGCTACAGCAATATTGTGATAAATGGAACTTGTCTAAATAGAACTTGTTTAAATGGAACATGTCCAAATAGAACACATCGAGATGAAGTGTGTTTGTTTGAATATTGAGTAAGAAAAACCTCACAAAATTAACTTTACAGACAACAAAAGTAAAAAAATTAGTCAACTCGTTAAGTCCATAATAAATATTAACGATTCTGATATTAAACGGTTTAATGTATTAAACGGTTAAATGGTTTCGATGTAAAAAAACAATATTTAAATGTCTCACAAAGTTTCTCATTACTGCATAATGTACTTTAATAAGTAATAAACCAGTAAAATGTACTTGGTTTAAAAGTCATTAAGTCTTGTTAATGTAGGTAATAAGTAAATAAAATAATATTATGTAAACCAATTTAAACATTAAATTCACGATAGTGATAGTTACTACCCAAGAAATACAAAAAAAGACATAATGGCAATTCACATGCGGTAGAAGTGAAACCTTTAGAAAACTAAAGTAGACAAAAGTGAGGAGGTTCCGTAGCACCGCACAAAGAGGAGACCGATTGTTTAATCTCATTGGTAATTTTTTGGGATTAATTTCCATGGCTACGAATAATTTTTAGAAAAAAACTTTAGATTCGCCTTAATCACTATAAAAGGAAACTTTTTGCATCACGGCTGGCGGAAAATAATGCATTTTAATTTTCAATTTCGTTAAATAAAATTTCACTTCGCGAACCGATACTACGACAGCCCGCCCGCCATTTTGTCAGTAGTACGCGTACTAGTACGCGCCTCATCATTTATCCCACGAAGTCGGCTACAATCGTATCTAGCTCTTGTTTGTATCAGGTCAGGGATACCAACATAACGGTGACAAAATGGCGGGCGGGCTGTAGTAGTATAGGTTCGCGAAGTGAAATTTTATTTAACGAAATTGAAAATTAAAATGCATTATTTCCGCCGGCCGTGATGCAAAAAGTTTCCTTTTATAGTGATTAAGTCGAATCTAAAGTTTTTTTCTAAAATTATTCGTAATAGCCATGGACACTAATCCCAAAAATTTACCAACTCATTCTCTCGCAGGCTAAATTCTATAGATATGTGTGTTTGTATGTTTTTAGTGTCGCTTTTTCGTTTAATCGAGTTTCAAATCATAACAGAGCTAAAGAGTTTTCACAAAAAAATTGGCATGAACATTCCATTTGGACGATGTCCGATTTAGACACGCTTCATGAAGACATGTTGCGTTTAGACAAGTTCCATTTAGATGTGTTCCATTTAGATGTGTTCCATTTAGATGTGTTCCATTTAGATGTGTTCCATTTAGAAATGTAGCATTTGGACGTGCTCCATTAAACATTTCAAAAAAGTTACATAGAATATTAAATTGGGTTAGATAGTGCGATATGTGAAGTTACCTAATCTAATACTTTTATAGTAGGCATAATAATGTGGTCGACATCCGGCTTCACATATTATTAGTTCTACCGAAATAAAAATATTAATTTCGTATTCCAAAATCTGTCCCCTGAGGCACAAGTCAGACACTTTAATAAATGACTCGCTTTATGGTTTATATTATATTCCAAAACATGATTTTCACCGCATTGTTGGATAAATTGCTCCTATTTATTTCCTCGCAGATTTTATCGTTAATCAACAATGGCGATTCGATACAGTAATAATAACATTATATAAATCTGACAGTTTAAAATATCTGAAGCAGGTGTTCGTGGAAAAAAGACCGAAAAATAATACAGGCCATTCAGCTATCAATAAATCTACTTTGAGTTCAGATTTAATCTCGAAGGCGCTGCTTTCTCGTAAAAAATAAAGCAAAACAGTCCAGAATGCAACGGTAATCTCAGATCCTCTCTAAATCTTTCACAGTTGGTGCAGTCTTTGAATTTATTATTCTAGGCGAAGGAAGAAAGCAAAGTTAAAAAATATGAATGGGAAATAAATCATGATCTCTGAGAAGTCAATAATAAGAAAGGAATCGGCTTGGGCCTTACAAGCCTTATATAGTCTTGTATTGTTGTTTTTTTATTGATGAGACAATAGAAAGCAGATTGCAGTAGCCATGCTATCGATTACACTTTCAAGATTCGGTAACATTTTATCTAGCATAAAGAAATTGGAAGGATTTTATCATGAAAACCATAGACATATGAATATTAATAGACCTGCCCTAAGCGATAAAAGCGTATTATTTCCCCCTCCCCGTACCGGTTCCATTGGAACCGGCTGGGATTATGGGAGTATGGCTTCGCGTGAATCTAAAAAATGTGATGTCATCATTCTTCTGCGAGCCAGCGTCGAGCACTCATCGGTGCATTTTACGAAATAACACGGCTAAAATAGTGGCTTGTGTTTTGAAAACGTGTAAAAATAGAAGTGAAAAAGAGAATAAACCCAATTGTCGTATTACATTCCATAGGAAAGCATTATTTTACTTTATTATAAGCTTATTCAGATCACATAATATGGTCGTTTTTGTAACACACACTATCGCTCGAGATACATGGCGTGTGTTCGTCGCTGTTTTGTGGGGTAAGTAAATTATGAAACATTTGTAAAAGTGTCTTAACTAAATACGTCAACAAAATATTGGACTATGAAAATAGGCGAACTTTACTTTGCTGTATTTGGAATTTGTAAATTTGTTCATTTCGAGGCGAGCAATTCGCGCTCCCATGTAAAAAGGTCTATTCATTAAAGAGCAGAGTTTACTTTTAATTTCTTTTTAGTTTCTTCCCCTCACCTTTATGTTCTGGTCTATTAATATTCATATGGACATATGTCTATGATGAAAACCTAATTTCCCGTCCGGTGACGTCGTCCATTGATATTCGATTTTCAATAATAGTGTAAATATTATATTAGTCATGCTGATTATCTATTTTATCTACCAGCATTTGGGAATAGTACTAAACATTTCAAACAATTACAATTATTTGTTTTTTGGAGTCCTTGATGCGAATTCTTCCTAACATAACTAACATTTTTCCAAGATGATTAGTAGATGGTTAGAAGTCTAATTGAATATAACCCAGTGGTTTGGTCTCCATCTTTCAAAATTCACATTAATAACATTGAGCGAATACAATTTTTTTTTTATCAAAATTGTACTAGGTACCTATCATGTAAAAGCCTTCTGGGCGTTAAATAAATAAATAAAAATATGGAGAGCATTCATTTTTGTATTCCTGATGGTTATCCTTCACAGAAAGGGTAGACTATGTATTCTTTCTTCCAGTTTGCAGTTCTAACTTGCCAGCGGTCATGCCGGTAGGGAGAGCAATCGTGCTGTTGGACAGAATTAATAAAAAATTGGCATATTTAGCATCATTGAAGCTGTCTTTAAAAGGCCTCTGTAACTAATGACTACTAGTTTAGTTGTAATGCTTTTTTTCTTACATTAGATCCACTCAGGAGGCCCCGAGGAAAATAATTCCCACAGCGTCTATGTCATCTTTAGAGATGTTGTGTGGAGGTTTTTTTCGGTAAAGGAAGGAGAGGACTTTCAGGGAACGAAACTGTATGAGGAGTGGGTAGGAATCTATGTATAGGAGTGACACAGAGTGAATGTTTGAATCCATCCTTCTCACTGCGGTGCTAGGCGATGTGTCGAGAGAGTCCGGTTGGATAGAAGATAGGTCTAGGATATGTAGAATAGGTCTCTTCAACCAATCTCTCCCGATCCGGCCCGCCGTATACAATGGGCAAACGCATCGACTGTCAAGATCTAGACAAACCTTACCCCATGAACCCGGGCGCCCCTGCTAAGTCACCAAACGTAGCGAAACACTTGGGGTGACCTTTGGCAGGGTTATCCAATAAATGGTTTCCAGGGAGGCGGTACCTATACCCATGTCCCAAATTGTATTTTACAAATGTATTTAAAAACGCACTAAATTAAACAGTTAAGGAATGTTTTAAACAATAAATTTAATTGAACTGAATGGAATTGAACATACGACAGATTAATAAATTGTCTAAATGGATGTTCGTCACGTTGGGTTAACTGTCTCCAATTCGGCTTCGTCGATAAAACATGATCATAATTCGTCACTGCCTCGAGGAAGCTCCTCTTTCCATCGGTAAGTTTTCGATCCTAACAATCTATTCTCCTTTACAACCGTAAATGGTTCAATTGTTACATTGGCGCCCAACGTGGGGTTGGTAGAAACAATCTGTTACAATCTCTTTACAAATATCTGACTCCACTTTTCAAGCATAGCTTTGAAAGCCTGTCTTTATTTTCCAGGCCTATATTTATATATCAGGTCTATATACGAGTATATAAATTGTCTAAATGGATGTTCGTCACGTTGGGTTAACTGTCTCCAATTCGGCTTCGTCGATAAAACATGATCATAATTCGTCACTGTCTCGAGGAAGCTCCTCTTTCCATCGGTATCTATTCTCCTTTACAACCGTAAATGGTTCAATTGTTACATTGGCGCCCAACGTGGGGCTGGTAGAAACAATCTGTTACAATCTCTTTACAAATATATGGCTCCACTTTTCAAGCATAGCTTTGAAAGCCTGTCTTTATTTTCCAGGGCCTATATTTATATATCAGGTCTATATACGAGTATATACATATATGTGAAACCCTGCAAATGAAAAAAAATGATGTTTAAAATGGCTTTCTCACCATAATCTACGAGGCCATGATGCCATCTCGTTACACCTGTACTTTAATTCTGACAATGATACGCAAAACGTCATTTTAATTCAGGTAACCATGCACATCAACTACGGCATAAAATAATTTTAATTTGCCAGTCATGGCGCGAAAGGGCAGGGTGGTTTATCCTCAGGCCCAGACAAGTACTTGCTTTTATATTTTAAATTGATAATAAATACAGCCGGCTAGCAACACTGGGTTACTTTCACCTTGACACTGCAGTTTTGACAGCTGTTTGAAAATGGAAGGTTCTGACAGTTTGGCCGATTTGCAATTGCATTGTTGCGAATCAGACATGATACGAAAGATGTCGTTTTATTCGTTGCAATTAATAAGAAATTTAAAAATGGAAATATTCAACGTATTAAAGCTCTGTACAACGCTGCGAAAGTAAAAGATTTTATCCAAACATTTTCTCTTAAATATACTTATGGAATGGGTATGGCTTGAAAAAATCTGGTGTGAATGGGCCATGTACCTACGAAGTCAGATACAATGAAATGCAGAAAGCGAAGATTAAAAAAAGCTAATTGACTACATCTTATAATCATGATCTTCTTCCCCTTGTCGTATCATTTTGACAAGGTGCTTCCAATAGTCCACGTCCTGTGCTACTTGAACAAACAGAGCTAACCTTTCTTTGTCCTTCAATAAAGTTCTGTTTAACGAAACGTTGTATGAAATTTCTCAATGTTTGTGGAGGAATTAAAATCTTAACATTTCTGCATCGTCACTGTTCCAAAACAAAAGTTTTAAAAAAAATCGGCAAGAAGCTCAATCGAGATAATTTCAGTTTTAACTCGAACAATTGGCATTTTATCTGCCTATAAATTTATTTATCAAGTCCCGGTTCCGGTTCAAGATAGCGGCCATGTTGGATATTACCTTTTTATTCCAACAGCGGTTGTATGATCGTGGTTCTGTCATTTTCGTTATTTGTTTTTGGGGTGTTATGCCGTGTTGCGCTACCTCCTTCTTTAGCAAATGTTTCGGACATCGTTGCAGTGTCCATCATCAGGGCAGATCCGGCAGATCCGGTAGATGTGTGATCTGCCGGATCTGCCCTGATTACACATACGATCACACATCTACCGGATCTGCCGGATCTGCCCTGATGATGGACACTGCAACGATGTCCGAAACGTTGGCTAAAGAAGGAGGTAGCGCAACACGGCATAACACCCCAAAAACAAATAACGAAAATGCTTTTGGCCGTGAAAATATTAAAACTTATGTGGTTCTGTCAATTCGAAATAATCAATATTAGGGTAACTACTTAACTACGAAGATAATTGATTGAGCGTATCGAAATCCTGTTTTAACACGACTAATTGGCATTTCATCTGTCTTTTAATATTGATTGTAATTTTTTTGTTACGTGCCGTGTTCAAGATGATGGCCTTGTTAAATACCGCAATTTTATCCCGTCAGATTTCATCTTTGCTCCTGCTACGAGCTGTCAAATCGAAAAAAAAACAATATTATTGTACTTACTTACCGACCTAAAGAAATTTTGAAAAAAGAATTGTCATTGAAATGGTGACACTTTTTTCGAAAAATTGTATATTTGTGTATTATTGAATATATTTTTAACTAACTGAATCCCGGCATGCGTTGCAATGCCATATTCAAAGAAATACATTGTTTCTTCCTGAATCACCTTTCCCGTGTGTCCCCGTTCCCCTCCCGCGTCCCCTTCCTAGCTATCTTTATAAATTATAGCCTATACGTTATTCTGATGTATGCGCTATATTTTATTGCAAAGTTTCATTAAAATCCATTCATTAGTTTTTGCGTGAAACAGTAACCAACACACTTACATCCATACAAACTTTCGCGTTTATAATATTATAGTAAGATGTAGTTTATAATTAAGTAGGTAGGTATTTTATCACATAATAACAAATGTTACGATTTCAGAGGAAATTTGGTTTTTATCTATTGAATAAAAGAAAATTATAATCATACTGTTTTGGACACGAGGTTTACTTACTGTTCACAAAACTGTCAGTTTTTTAATCCTTTTTACTAATCGAGCATTTGAGGCAGATGCATTGAGAAAATTTATCCTTAATAGGAATTTAAATTGTTTGGATGCATTTTAACGGTAAATGTGAAGGACATTCTTTGATACGATGATTTTAAATAATTGGCACAACAGATCTAATAGTATAACGTTTCTTTTGTTATGTTTAAAGTTAGACAAAAGTATTTTTCGGGGTGGGGTTAAGAATTTGGGTCAAGATGATTTTTAATCAAGTGGAAATTGGGTTAGATAAAATTTGGTGTTTAAAATATTGCTTCTCAGAATTTAGTTGGGATGGGCTGTAGTGGCGTGCCTGAATGGTAGATACTTTCAGTATCGCCTTGATGAAAGACAGCCATTGATACCTGAAACATTCCTTGAAATGAAATGGTGTTAATGTTTGGTGACTTAGATCTGGACAGCCAGTTAGGTACTTCTCAACTTCGACATCAAATCTCGTAAGCCACCAAATACACAAATATAAAATCTGTATCATAGCAATAGAGAACTCCAGTCCAATTTTTTTATGTATAAATGACCTTCTAACTTAAATAACTGCATTTTTTAATAGTTGTTTTACTAGTTAAAATAATTGTCAAAGTTTTAATTTTTCAAGATCCCCCGAAAGCCACCGTATGTGTAGTGAATCGTGTGACGTCATCACTCACATTTTGTATGACAAATAAAGAAGAAAGTACGATACTATTAGATAAGTTAAAATATTATTTGGGTGGAATTATTTATTTATTGTATTATATTTTTTAATATTATTAAATAAACTTATATACTCAGAATCAGCGTTTATTGGTCTATATGAACACATTTTTTAAAGCCATAATATTTTTCACTGGAATTCCTTATTAGGAATGCTATATACGGTTGGGAGCAACTAGGAATCTTGTGACGTATTCACATTTAAAGGTAATAAAATTGAATATGGATGAACTGTTCAAGTTTTGTTAAGTAATTAGAAATTTTTACTTTATCTCCTCACAGGAGGCCCCGAGGAAAATAATCCCCGCAGGGCCTACGTCATCTTTGGGGATGCTGTGTGGAGGGTATTTTGAAGAAAGGAAGGAGATAAATTTCCGGGAAGGAAAAAGGTATGAGGGATGGGTTGGAATCTGAAGTCAGTGTCTCCAGAAGTTACGGACGTATGAATCCATCCCTCCCACTGCAGTGCAAGGAGGCTGGTCGAAATAGTCTGGCTGTAGTGCTCAAAAAGTCTCCCCAACCAATCTCTCCCGGTCCAGCCTGCCAAGCAGAGGGTAGACAGATGCATCCACAGGTGCTTGTAGAATATGCTGGATACACTCACCCAGCGCTTGCCACCTCGTGAACTTTCACCAACCTGTCTATTGTCTTGTCTATATTCTGTCATACTAACACATATTGTATCTTGTATTTTCGGCTAAGCACTTGCATACTGCTTGCTAACAACGTATGCAGAGACATTGGAGGTCTAAATTCGTTCTAAACTACATGTAGCTTCGTTCTTCCAAAAGTCCTTGCGAGAGCCTTGAAGGAATAACCATCTGTTACTTATACCAGGGCGGGTAAGTGGTGGATAACTTCCAAAAAAAGATGCACCCACCTGAACAAATGCGGGCAAACCTGCTAAGTCGCAAAAAGTAGCGAACCACTGTGGATGTATGGCAAAGGTGTTAGTTCTCCAATAAATGGTACCCTGAGCGGCGCTACCCATAACCGTCTTCCAAACTGAGTAAATAATAATGAATGTATTTTTCTATTTGCGAAAATAGCGCTATATCAATTATCCATCTATTATTATTATTATCATTAGTCCCCATAAAGCCAGTTTTGTTCTCTGTTTACCCTTTAGGAGACTGTACGTGTGGTGCTAGCTCGTGGTAGAGAGATAATACGTGCGAGTACTAGTACGTTTACGACCAATTATAGCCGCCAGCAATCAAAGATGAGAATGATTATTTCACCTCAGCGGCAATTTAGTTCCAGAATGCGATTGCGTTGCATTATAATTCACCGAGAGATGCAGCACCGCAATTTAAAGTCGTATTACGCAAGAACTAATATAAGCCTACTTACCTTACCTCCTGTTGTACTTACTGTGGAACTAATCTCAATCTATGTACCTAATCTTGTTCTGGTATTGTTTAGTTTAATACATCTGAGACACAAATTAATTTCTCTGTTAAATTGAGAGGTTAACACAAGCCAAAAATATATTTTTTTTACATTTGTATACAGCTGACATCTGTTTATAGTTGATATTTGTATAGAATTGTCATTTATGTACAGTGTACAGTTGACGTTTGTATACAGTTGACATTTCGTCACCTCAGTTCTTGTTTGTCCAATAGACCATTTTAGTTTTTGTTCAATCTCCACTTTAAAATTAAAAATAAAGTATAAAAATGATGGATTTAAACTAATGAGACCTTTACTTTTACACTTTTACGGAAAGATCTTTATCTATCTTCACCTATGTTTAATTTAAATAATAAATGAAAAACTTATCCTCCTGTAAAATTTTCTAATGGTCGTTTGGACAATTAAGAACTAAGGCGACGAATGGCATACAGTTGAAATTTGTATACAGTTGACATTTGTATATAGTTAAGATTTATGTTCAGTTGACAATTTGCATTTTATGATAATATTTCACATTTCTCACATTTCTAAACAAATTGAAGACAGAAAATACACGCATTCTATGATTTCTTTCCTAGATAATTGACACTTTGAATTCGGTTATCTCAGAATACCATTTTTTGACATGTCATAGTCAAAGTCCAAGACTAAGGTGCAAAATATCGTCACGCTATTTGTTACCGGGGATAATAATTATAATAATAAAAATCGTATAATTTGTATAGCCCCGTTTTGTGAAAAATCTCCTCAAGGGGCTATAAATATTTGTCTTATAATACGTTATATTTCGTAACCTCCTTAATTGTAATGTTGTACCAATCCGTTGACACCACGGGCAGTAATCCAAACAACATGTATTAGTAAATTTAGCTATGTACCTACCGATGTTAGTTGTAAGTCTCTAGTTTAGTCATACTTGTAAGTCATAGTGCAGCATTATGGCGTATTAAAAACCGTTGGTTCGTGAATATATGTCTATTATTTGTAAGTCACAGGACATAAGCATTAGACGTAAGCCATTAGATATAAGTCTCAGTAGTTACCAGCCATAAGTTTTAGTTGTAAGTCACTAATCGTAAATATTAGCTGTAAATTATAAGTCCAAGTGATAAGTCGTAGGTTAAATAAATTTTGTTGTAGAGCGTCCTTGACGTGATATTCCCGTGAAAAGGAGCTTTTTTACATTAACTCCACACGGGAGGCCCTGAGGAAAATAACTTCCCTCAGGGCCTATGTCATCTTTGAAGATGCTGTGTGGAGGGTCTTTTTGAGGAAAGGAAGGAGTGAACACGGGTCTTGAAGAGACCCATGTTGTAGGAGGAAGGAAACACAGAGGCCGGCAAATCGTTCCACAGCCGAGCCGTTGAACTCAAGAACGAGTCATAGAAACGACCCGTTCTCATGTGGCTAATGTCAACCGTGTACAAAATTTTGGGCGCGTGTTTGGCGTGTTTCCCGACTATGCACCGGTGCCGAGGGGATCAATGACGCTAATTCCTCGGAGCATCTTCCATTGTAATACCGGTAGAACAAGGACAGCATTCCCACCTTACGCCTGTGCTATAAAGATTGCAGTCTGACTGTTAAGATCGGAGAATCTGTCAAACGGACCGCCCGTTGCTGCACAGAGTCAAGAATTTTTTTTAGGTATTTTTTGGAGCTCCAGAAAAGAGGGGCTGCCAAATTCAACCGTGGGGCGCACATGCGGTTTGTACAGGGTTAGCAGATGTGTACTATTAAAGTATCTGCGGGCCCTGTACAGTACGCCCAGTTTCTGAGAGGCTAACTTAACTCTGGTTTCGATGGAGCCCCCGTACCTGAGCTGGTCACTTAGAGTTACACCAGCTATAGAAATAATCCAATCATTGTTAAAATTAATAGAAAGATAATAAGAAATATTTCGATTCTCTTTCTTGGTGGATCACCAAGATGATCCATACACTAACTTTCACAGTGGAACTAAGAAGATTGTTGTTTTTTTATCAATCTAGTAAGTATCTCTTTGATCTAGAAATTTGGATGACCAATTTGTATTCTAATGCAACATTAACATGCTTTGATTGGATGCGCCAACTCTCAAATGAAGTGCACAAAAAATGGATGAACCAACATACTGTAAAACTACTTAGCACAAAATAAAAACAGTGATGTGCCTGCATTTTGAGGCCTTCAATCAAAACATAAAGCAAAGGAGATCCGTTTCAAAACCAAATATCTTCTTTGTCTGCAATCTGAAAGCAAAAAACCTGTTTGGTGAAATAGCAATAGCTCTCGAACGGCGAGAATTAGAATTCTAAATGTAATTATTAACTTATTACAGTAATATTTATGTCTCCATCATTTGTTAAATGAACTGTGAAGCTTTGAAACTTCAATTGGGATATTTCAAAATCGAACGCCCAGGAATCGCGATTGCTCGACCAAACCCTATATTTATGTTACATCTCTACACATTTCTCTACATATTATAAATTAAAGTCCCCCGCGTCGTCTTTCTGTCTGTTCGCGATAAACTCGAAACTACTGAACGGATTTTCATGCGGTTTTCACCAATAGATAGAGTGTTTCGTGAGGAAGGTTTAGGTATGTAATTTGTCAAGGATTTGTGTAAATTGGTTGAAACATCACGATAATTGTTAGAAGTGTCGGAAAAAATCGAGCCGCCTGGTAGCTTTCATCGAAAACGCTGCCTAATCCATTTGGGATTTATTTATTTATTTATTTATATCCTGACATATATTACAGTTTACACCATATTATTAACATTTTTACATATGTAATATATTTTTGAAAACATTTTTACATATTAATATTACATTTCATTATGTTGGGTGTAAGGTAGGTTTGAGAAGGTGAAACTGTTGGTTGGTAATATTGTATGTTTCGTGAACACCACACTAGGAGAACCTATGCTGAGGTGTTTACGTGTTTATGATTAAGTGTGACAAGTACAGGTATTTGAATTTTAAATTGGAAATTTTGAATTGGAATATGGAGTTTGTTTTGGAGGAAGTGTAGCAGAGCAGATTTGGCATAAAGTTGTTTCATTGACATGACTTCTAATTTTTTGAATATTTCGTTTGAATCTGTGTAGAAAGGCACTTGCAGGATTAATTAAATTATAGCCTTTGTATCTTTTGAATTGGGTCAATTGCTACATTTGTAGCACTTCCCCAAGCCAGTATTCCATATGTCGCAATCGATTGACAAAGTGCAAAATATATGGATCTATGGATAACAAAACAATGCATGTTGGGATATTTCTCTTTTACAGATCTACAAAAAAGTCCATGAAGGCATATATCTATCTTTTACGGATAGCTTACTATACCCATTCTATCTTCTAAAAAAATGGTCACGTACATTGCGGTAATTGAAAAGTTATTTAGACCTATACAGTATTAATCCTAATTAATTTAAATATTATAATTTTTCACACCATCTCTACGTATTATAAATTAAAGTACTCCGCGGCATCTGTCTGTCTCTTCACGATAAACTCAAAGACGGCGGTGGTTATAAAGGTTGAATAACCATCCAGTAGATTATTAGCCACAGCAACGCGTGGCCGGGTCAGCTAGTTCTTTTCTATAGTTAGATAAGTAAACAGAGGGTTAAAATTTGGATGATAGCTGAGTATTTAAAGACCGGTCTCAAGCGACTGTTTCCATAAACATTTTGTAGATGATTAGGTCGATAGATAACAAAAAACATTGTGACCCTACCCCAATGTGTATTTGTTTATTGTATGATGTTTTGTAAAACATTTTATCGCAGGAGACCGGTCTTAACAATAACAAAATGTTTTCAATAAGTTTACAAACATCTTATTGTTTCTATGATATTTTTAGACCCTGCGAATTTGGTTTTACTCGTTTATTAAGGGCCCGCAACCCGGATTTGTACCGATTTATTACATATTTCCCTTAAACACGATAAGTTTTAAAGCTCTTAAAAAAATATATGTTATTCTTAAAGATAATATCTAGATTTTGCCCGCGCCGAAACGCAAGTTATGTAAAATTCCCTCGATAGAAAAAAATCGCAAAGTATGCTCCAAAAATTATTATTAGCACATTTGTTTCAGTTATTTTACAAGTTATATGTACGAAAAAATTCACAGTGTTTCTTTAAATGCTGTTTAAGATAATGCCCGCGAGATTTTTGCTCTATTTTAAACGAGTCGTGTTTTATTAAACATTTTCGCAATTTTCGCATCGATTTTGTCGCTGTAAATGTTAGCGTTCTCCTCTAACATTCGTAATTTCGTATCTCTCCATCTTCTTCTTTTCGGGCCCGGTTGCAGAGCCTTAATGTCTTTTTTTGTGTAAATACCGCAAACTTATTCATATTGCCCGTATCCAGTGAGAAATGTAGCATCCCCAATTTGGATATGTTGTGAGACTGAAGGGAGTAAGGAAGGACAAGAGATGGTAAAGAGAGGGTTAGGAAGCTACCTAGCTATTCAGATCTGGTCAATAAACACATTTGAAATCATTTTATGCAACTTTTCAGCTCTGAATTATAGTTTTACCAGGGCGATATTAAATCATTTTTGTCATCACAATTTTAAGGTTTTCCGTGGTGCAAATTCAATATGAATGAAAAAAAATTACGTTATTTAAAAATCAAAGCCATGCTGAAATATTTCCGTTGAAAACTTCATAAATATACTAAGTTATCCTGAGCGACCGACAGCAAATTAAATGTTCTAATCGTTGCAGTTTATAACAGTTCTGTTTGTACCTAGTCAGAGAATTTTACTAACACAATTTATTTTGCTTTCATTAATCTCAAGTCGAGACTTGTCCGACCTAAAGTATGTCAGGTCAGAGTAGGGCGAACGATTTTATCTGTGCTTCCTCTGCAGAGGTGTGATGACGGTCGCTGGATTGTTATTATCTCCAGAAGTAGCAACAATGCAATAACAATAAAGGTATAAATCCTATCGAACCGCCCCGTGAAGAGAGTCGCTTCCATAGCAATATTATAAACCTACAGAATGTTCCTTTTAGTACAATGTAGTTTAACGACTTTTGAAGTAGTTTTCCCTTAATATTTGAATTTGTTCCAATTTTAAATGTATGTCCTATCGACACGCCCCGCGAAAAGTTTTACCTCCACAACAATATAATAAATTTACAGAACGTTCCATTTAAGACAATGTAGTTTAACGACTTTTAGTGAATTTCCTTCAATATTTGAATTTGTTCCAATTTTAAATGTACGTCCTATCGACCCGCCCAGCGAAAATATTTACTTCCACAATATAATAAATTTTCTGAATATTCCATTTAAAACAATGTAATTTAACGACCTTTGAAGTAATTTTCCCTCAATATTTGAATTTGTTCCAATTATAAATGTATGTCCTAACGACCCGCCCCGCGATAAGATTTACTTCCAACAACAATATAATAAAGTTGCAGAATGTTCCTTTTAAAACAATGTAATTTAACGACCTCTGAAGTAATTTTCCCTCAATATTTGAATTTGTTCCAATTATAAATGTATGTCCTAACGACCCGCCCCGCGATAAGATTTACTTCCAACAACCATATAATAAAGTTGCAGAATGTTCCTTTTAAAACAATGTAATTTAACGACCTTTGAAGTAATTTTACCTCAATATTTGAATTCGTTCCAAATTTGAATGTATGTATGTCCTAACAACCCGCCCCGCGAAAAGATTTTATTCCTCAACAATATAATAAATTTTCAGAATGTTCCGTAAAGACAATGTAGTTTAACGACTATAAGTGGATTTCCCACAATATTTGAATTTGTTCCATTTGAAAAGTAATACTTCCATAATAATATAATAAATTTTGCAGAATGTTCCGTTCAAGAGAATGTGGTTTAAGAACTTTAATATTTGAATTTGTTCCATTTATAAATGAATGTCCTATAGACCCGCCCTGTGAAAAGATTCACTTCTATAACAATATAATAAATTTTGCAGAATGTTCCGTTCAAGACAATGTGGTTTAAGAACTTTAATATTTGAATTTGTTCCAGTTATAAATATATATCCTATCGACCCGCACATATGAAAGATTTACTTCCACAACAATATAAAAAAGTTGCAGAATGTTCCATTTAAGACAATGTAGTTTAACGGCTTTTGAAGTCAATTTTTCTCAATATTTTAATTTTGTTCCAAATAAAAAGGTATAAAAAGTATAATACGTATTCCAACGACCCGTCCCTTTAAGATAATCATTTCACAACAATATAATAAATATACAGAATGTTCCGTGTAAATTGTTTAAAACAATCTGGTTTATGACTTTCGGGTAAGTATTTTCAAAGTCGATTATCGATTATCGCCAATAATTTATCATTTGTTTCATTTATGAAAATGGCGACCAATGTGCAAACAGATATTTTAATAATTTCGATGTTTCATTCAAGTTTTGATGCAATGTAGTTTACGATTTTTTTATACTTTGTTGGTAGCTTTTCTTGAATATTTGAATTTATTTCAGTTATACCAAATAGTTCGTACGATTGGAAGCACCCTCAAGTAGTACGTTTTTAAATATTTGAATTTATTTCTTTTATAAAATTAGTCCGTCGATGAGAAGAATATTATAAACCATAGAATAAAGAAAAAAACTACAAGTGCCTTCCGTGCAAATTTTGTATGGAAACAAATATTCCATTTAGCACGCACTCTATCTCACTTACACACGCCTGACATCGTAGATCTCCTTTCCATTCGAATTTCGTAATCATGGTGAAACACAATTTTGTGTTGAAAATTTAAGTCCAAATTATTTGGATCCTGAAACCCGTCCACAAAACATTTCTTGTGTTCTTTATTCTGTGATAATAAATAGACTAAGTAACGACTTTGGGGTAGGTACTGTGATGACTGTGTGTTGTTATCTTCTGATATTCTGGACTCCATTATGTGATGGATCCAGATTCCACTGAGAATAATCTCAATACAGGGGATTTGACAATAATAAGTCGTGGGTACCTAGACTAGTTACGTTTATTCCGAGATTGTACAATGGTTCTTCTTAGGAAGTCTATAGGTAAAAAGGATGATTGGACAACAATCATCCCTTATATACATTACTCATGCTGTCTCACTCATACACGCATGTCTCTTTCATACCGTAAGACATACGTTCACCACAGGTGCTTACTTTTGATTGTGCATTTTTTTCAGGCGAAGATAACAAATAAAATAACAAAATGTTCCGTTTAATATTTAATGTCATATTGTCTATCTATATCATCTTATTTTAACAATAAAATTGCGTTTTTTTTTCATTTCAAACCTATATATGTATAAACATTTGATATCGATACCGACATATTGCCCATTTAACTATCGGTGAAACTCCTGTATTGAGATGGAAATTTATATTACACCAAATGCTTTGCAATGACACTACCTTATAAAGAAATTGTTTCTCTGTTCATCCCGTTCCCCTTCCGCCTCCCCTTCCTCTCCCGCGTCCCCTTCTCCTTAAACCATCAAAGTTTCATCGCAATCGGATGAATGGTGTAGGAAATAATTTCATGACGCCAGAACTCACTGTTATACATAGAAACCATTGCGGGCATGGGAACATCAAATCCCCAAAGTTTCATCGCAATCGGATGAATGGTTTAGCAACGCATAAGGAACATACATACACATGTGCAAGCAAGCAAATACACAATTTTTTAAATATTATTCCTATCTTTGGATTTCCGTAGATTCGTCGTTACGATTTCCAAACGTACTATGTCCAATCTCTAAAAAGATTTGAAAAATTCTCTTTGGAATATGTACAGAAAAATAAAGGTGATTTATCGATAGCATTACAATTACGTCTCCTCAGTTCTTATTTGTCCAACAGACCATTTTGGTTTTTGTTCAATCTCCACTTTAAAATTAAAAATAAAGTTAAAAAAATGAAAGGTAATCACTTATCTAAGAATTATTTAAGCTTTGAGACCTTTGCGTTTATGGAAATGGCTTTATCTTCACCTATCATAATATTTTATTGAAATAATGAAAGAAATCCTTTTTCTCCTGTAAAATTTTCGAATGGTCTGTTGAACAAATACGAACTAAGGCGACGAATATGTTAAATGAGTAAACAGTAACTACATACAAACAAGGTCGAAACCAATAAAATTTTATTTAATATGGAACACTCTGTATATAAAATGACCGACATAGTGAACTATTCGCGGCAAACAGCACCAGTACATTTCAACCACTTCCACGAGATAAGATCTCTCATCTCTCCAATACAATAACCATAAATACAATAATGGACCATAATCCCGGACCTGCTTCGAGTGATAGAGCTGAATTGACAGGTTTGACCTTGCATGTCCAGGGGCGGATCTACTCTCAACCTCATAAAGCTAACCAACTAACCCTTTGAGATTGTTAGTCATTGCAGTAGTTAGGTACCTATTCTCATCATCGCTCCTGTGAAAGACTATTCAATCAGTGTCGAAACGTTGTTTGGGACCGATCTGAATAACCAGGTAGAAAACCTTCATCTTTTAAAAAATAATTAACGTCATTTTTTTTCTTTATTCATTACATATTACGGTTACATTATTTGTGGATTTTTCGACCACCATGCTAGGCTGATGCCCGTGTTATGGTGGTCGATTTTACATATACGAGTAGTGCAATAACAATCTAGAAGCCATAATGTAAGAGAACACAAAGAATTATAAAATAATATAAAATAATAATATCCAAAATATATATTCAATTAATAGATATAAAATAATAATATTCAATGTATATTCATAAATTAAGTATTAAAGAATAAAAATGAGTATTAAATAACATAAATAGAGTAGGAAAAATGTAAAAGAATATAAAAATCATAGTATATGAAGAAATATATGCATTTTAAAAATATCTAGAATCAATGTAAGTACTATAATGCAATCTAGATATGATTCTCGATAGTAAGTTACAATATCAATGTCATATCAATCAAATAACAAATAAAGCAGCTAAAATGCTTGGTTTCATCATAAGAAATACAAAAGAATTTACAAACACTGTAATTATCAAACAACTATGCTTTGCATATGGACCTACGTAGCCATCTAGAGTTTGCGTCAACTGTGTGGTCTCCATTTTATGCAGTACGTACGAGTACATATAAACAAAATTTAATCGATTCAGAAAAAAAACATAAAATACCTTTCTTATAAATCGCACAATCGATTTAATAATGATGCAACAAAAATTTTCGAAATTTATGCATACGCAGACAATTCTCTGATGCGATGTTGTAAAAATCGTAAATAATATAACTGACTTTCCTTAATTATTGACCAGAATAGAATAATAATAATAAGATAATTTGGAAGGCGGGTATAGGTACCACCGCCCGGGAAACTTTTTGTTTTTTAATATTAAATTTAATTACTGCAATCTCACTAGGTTTGAAGCATGTAAAAGACTATTTATTGGAAAACCAGCACCCCTGCCATGGGTCACCCCGAGTGGTTCGCTACGTTTGGTGACTTAGCAGGGGTGCCCAGATTCATGAGGTTAGATTTGTCTAAGTCTTGACGATAAATGCGTTTGCCTACCTACTGCATGGCGGGCTGGATCGAGAAAGACTAGTTGATAGAGACCTAACCTAAAACTTTTAAGCCGAACACTCTCAATCGGACACCGCAGTGGGACGGATGGATTCATACGTCTAGACACATTGACCGTCAGATTCCTACCCACCTCTCTCACATTTTCCTTCCCAGAACTTCATCTCCTTCCTTTCTTTAAAAAGACCCTCCACCAAGCAGCCCCAAAGATGGCATATGCCCTGAGGATTTTTTCCACAGTGCCTCGTGTATGCAGCTAATGTATGAAAAGAACAAACAAACACAAAAAGTAAGGTAGGTTTGAATCTTTTTTCTTTTCATTTAGAAATTTTAAACATAAAAGACACAAAAAAAAACATTTTTGTACTCTCTTCCACTAATTTATATTTCACCAGGACCGGTTTCATCCTATTACGGACATTTTCAGACTGGTAGTTGAAATTCTTATGCTACGGTATTTATACACTCTTAGGCAGGGGTACACAACATTGTCTCTATATAATGAATATTTCTATTTTGTTAATTTTAGGTACATACAGGTAATTATAAAGTTTATTATTTTTATAATTACCTGTATGTACCTAAAATTAAAAAAATAACTTATAATACCTTAAAATTAACAAAATAGAAATATTCATTATATAGAGACAATGTTGTGTACCCCTGCCTAAGAGTGTATAAATACCGTTGCATAAGAATTTCAACTACCAGTCTGAAAATGTCCGTAATAGGATGAAACCGGTCCTGGTGAAATATAAATTAGTGGAAGAAAGTACAAAAGTGTTTTAATTTCAAATTCTAATACAATGGAATTCCACCACGAATTATCAGTGCAAAAACTAGATTCAATAAAAGACACACGTTACGTTTTAGGTTGATCCTTACAAAAGATTAGCGCAGACCTGGGAAAAATTACGGAATATTCAGAAATATTGAAAAATCAGTTCTAATTTGAAAAATAGATTAAAAATAATTTTCTGTTGAAATATTATATTATAGGTAGGTACTTTATCGCTTGTCTGAATAATTATTCAAACAATTAGTTCCAATTTTGAAAATTGCCTTAATTTCAAAGCACATCCGAGTTCCAAAGTTCATTCATTCGAAGCATAATGCTAAATAACTATTGGTCGTAAATATTTGAGTATCTAATATTAATCAGCAAGATAATTTAAATCCATTTTAGAACTTTGACATTAATTGCATCAATTTAAATACCATGTGGAATTACTGTCTAATATTGGAAAGTTTAAATAATTGTTATTTGTATAATTCATGCCAAAAACGAGACTAACTTTATGACTAAATCATTTATGGCATCGTTAAAAGAGCTTTCGATTCTCACGGATAAATTATATTTCAATATTAATCACAATAAAACATGCATTCCACACCTTAAAGATGTAATATTTCATATTTAATTTAATTGCCGGCAACCCGTGCGTTTATTCAGATAAAATGATCATAAACAAACAAATAAGTTACCCGCACCACTGGACGATGTCCTTTCTGAGACGGGTAACAAGTTCAATGGGTTGTCTATCTGGGTTGTCTATGGGTTACCAGTGGTCCCCAACCGAACCCAAATTATTTATCTATTTCCTAGAAGGAGTTAGGAAAGAAGGATGTTGGGGAAGTACCTAGCTGTTCAGATCTGCTCATCAAACACGACAAAAACCATTTCAGGCAACGTATCTGAACTCAAAACTTTAAAAATCAAACACAACTTTTTTATATTCATAGCAACTCTGTCCGCTTCTGCGTTTCATCAAATGTTGAATAGCATAACAGTTATGCTTGACGGCTCATCACAATTTGATCAAATACTGAAACGGGCCGAACTGAATCCAATACAAAAACTCAAAATGGCGCTAATCGTCGATTTAATCGTCATCAAATGCAAGGGGGTTCGAAAATCATAACCAAGTTGTAAAAAAAATTATATATTATCTCTTATATATAAAAAATCTCGTGTCACGATGTTTGAGGTCGCACTCCTCCGAAACGGCTTGACCGATTTTTATGAAATTTTTAGGTAGGTATGAGAATAGGTTTTAAAGTATTTGTCATACTAGGTGTTTAGGGTATCTCTACCCAGAAAAAAAATCTATTTTATTGACAATTTTTTTTTGTACATTTTTTTTATTTGGCATCAAAAAATACCTATAACCCCAAATTTTAGCCTTCTTACCCCCACCCTCCCATTTTTTTATCGCGATTTTGGTATTTTTGTATGAACAAATTTTACACTATTTCGTATCTCAAATTGACCGAAATTATTTATATTGTTGAGTGACAGATAGCGCTACGTCCGCCTCATCGAACTTTCATCCACACATGCGCAAGACATTCACGAGAAGCGTCACGTCATTTTGACATTTCATTCGGCATCATGTTCTCGCGTGGGCAAACCATCGAGCTGACAAAAAATATCGTACACTCGATTGCTCTTCGAAATTCATATTGATTTTCTTTATTTCATTTTCCTACTTTAGTTGGTGTTTTTTTCTTTTATCGGCGGTTATCGTCTACAGCGCTCCATTCCTCTTTCTTTCATACTCGTAGATCTTACTTACAATATATTTGTTATTTTTTATTTAACAACCAAAATATTCACTAGAAATAATTTATATGGCAGAACAGCGTTTGTCGGGTCAGCTAGTATTATATAAAAATAGATGTAGATGAAATTTTGTAAATCGTGTTTGATTATTTACAAGTAAAAAAACTACACCATATTTAACGCTGAAATCCGCTCGGCTCTTTTTATTTAGAGCAGCGACTGCACGACGTGGAAATACCTCTTATCCAAGGTCCAGTAGACATTTGAAACATGGCAAATAAATTATATCAATTTCGGCCGCACAAAATAATTCATATTATTATTAATATCCATAAATCATGATATTTTATGGAATGTTGACTACCTTCCTGCAAATTGATGCAGTAGTTTGTTTGCAGTAACGATTTTTATGGTTGCGAAATTTAAATGCATTTTATGTAGTGGTCATCCCATGTTAAATCGGTCACGATATTGAGAGGAAATGTAGGCCGGGGATTAATATTGCAACTTCGATGTGTTTTTTATTTAATTTGAACAGCGTACAAGAGTCCTAAATGCTCCCAGCTGACTGGAGACAGTTGGATTATCAAATCTCTCCCCTGCAAACCCCTACAAACCTCTCACCAAACCTAGCGAACCGCTTGGGGTGAACTATGTCAGAGGTGTTGGTTATCCAATAAATGGTTCCCGGGGCGACTGTACCCACTCCCATACCCCAAATTCAAGCAACTCTTTTTTATAATTTCTAATCCGAATGACGGTCTTTCATCAGAAGGATACCATAGTTTACCACGAGGAATGCGCCGCTAAAATACAAAAAAAATTAAATCGATGTGAGATGATAAATGATAAATCAAACGTGCATTGTTGTGCAAATGGCGCAAATAATTCAAAATTAAAAATACTTTTTTTTTATTCCAATTAAAAGAAAATTACATTTTCACTCACTTAACTAGAAATAATTATACACATTAATATAAAATAAATATTTCAATACAGCGCTATTCTATTTCATTGTTTTGTTTATCAAGAATAAATATAAATATATTTTTTTTAATTTACCCAACTT
The DNA here is from genome assembly GCA_917880885.1 of Limnephilus marmoratus. NCBI lineage: Eukaryota > Metazoa > Arthropoda > Insecta > Trichoptera > Limnephilidae > Limnephilus > Limnephilus marmoratus. Next base: position 20,810,992 of record OU862929.1, read on the forward strand.
CTTTTCGTTTTTAATGTCATTTGGGAGGCAATTATATAAGTTGCCCCCCTCGTAACCAATGGATTGTTTACCATAGTTAGTGTGGATGGTGTTTAAATGTATGTTATCGCGTTGTCGTGTTAAGTGTTTATGTACTTGGGACGTTTTAATGAATTCTGTGTTTGTGTGTACGAGATTATTTTGTATTTTGTATATAAGGAGACATGTATTGTATTCATATAGTTTTCTTAATGTTAATAGTTTTGTTTCCATATATAATTTTTTTGTAGATGTTCTAGGCTTGTAGTTAAATAGTTTTTTGATTATCTTGTTTTGTATTACCTGTAATTCATTTATGTATGTTTCACATGCGTTTCCCCAGATTTCAATCAAATAATTTAAATGTAAGTGTACGAGACTATAATATAAACCTATTTTTAATTTATTTGGCAACAGATATGATAGCCGGCTAAATTCGCTAATTAAGATGAATATATACGTGAAATCCTATTTAGATACTATTTTGATTAATCTTTACGACGAATCGGCTTACAGTATGAACATCAAAAAATATGCTACGGAAAAATTGAAGCTTTAACTACTTTATCTATGTATTGGAATTACAATAAAATTATTATTTACGTAACAAAAAATATAAGCGTAAACCACTAAAAAAAATGTTTTCTCATGACTTAACTAAGAAGTAATGTAAGTAACAATTTTTAAAAAATACCCCTTTACGGCTAAGACTATTTTTGACTTTATCTATGTTCTAACTTTTTTTCGTTCTTATAAAATTATGCACAAAATAAATAAAAACCACTTTTTCGCTTACTAGCCTCGTGCAAAAAGATGCTCGATTTTAAAATTTTGCAGGCATGAGATTCGACATATTTCTAGCGTTTATATTCCTCTTAAGGGAATGATTTTGTCTTTAATACCTTGTATGTGTTGTTTAAATGTCAAATGCTGATCAATGCATAGCCCAAGATATTTTTCCTGGATCAGGATTTGCAGGTCGTTGTTTTCAATTTTTAAGGGTACATGAGGAGGAATTATTATACCTTATTATACTTTCACTTAAGATTACGTAAATTATCGCCATCAAATGAAATTTAAAAAAAATTATAGATTTTCAATCATTGAAACAGTAAATTATCTCATTTCAGATAAGCGCAAAAAATAAAATAAAAGTCGCTATCTCAGTTACACAAATCTCAGCCATATTCCATTGAATAAATATTTATTTTCATTTCGGAAACAAATCACAGATGTCGGTCAGGATAAGGAAGCGGAAACGGGTTTTCCCGCGCCCGCTTTTAGCGGGTAACAAAGCCGCCGCCATCTTGAATCACCTGCCAGCCGCACTGTTCGAATTCTCCATTCTTTATTTGAATTTAAACGTCGAATTTGTTTTGCTCCCGCTGTTTAGTGTCTTCATTGATAATTGAGTTCCTAATTAAGATGTTGGCGGCGAACATACATAAAAATTTTATCAGCGATATAATTTTGACTTAATATTATAACTGTAATAAAAAATAAATAAAATTTGTTCACATATTTGAATCCCACCTAAGGCTCGGTAGTATCCATTTAAATGCGAGCTAATATTAAAAACTATAATATTTAAGCGAAAATTTTGAAAATGTTTAATAAAACACGACCTGTTTAAAACGGAGCAAAAATTTTGTGGGGAATGTCAAAAAAAAGCATTTAAAGGAATACTGTGACTTTTTTCATTCGTTTAACTTGTAAGATAATTAAAAAAGGTGTTTATAATAATTTTCGGAGCATGCTCAGCGATTTTTTTCTTTCGAGGGAATTTCATATTATAATAAGGAACTCCAGTGAAAAATATTATGGCTTTAAAAAAATATGTTCATATAGACCAATAAATGCTGATTCTGAATATATAAGTTTTATTTCATAATATTAAACGCACAGTTTTTTTTAAATTATTAAAAAGTCAATTTTTAATCGGGTCGTAAAAACACGCCGTCAAGTGGGCATTATTGAAATTTTAGTGGTGACCTCACTAATCGACGTGTCGTGACGTCACTGTAAAGTCATTGTATGGGAATGTACGATATGACACAAGCCATCGTATTAATTTATTCGTTAATTTACATACTGCTTATAGAGATTTAGTTGTTGTGTTTATTGAAACATTATTTAGGCTTAAATAATGTTTCAAAAATAAAGGTAAAAAACAACTGCACCAAAAAATAGTAATGCTACTTCTAGGGAGAATACGTCGAACAACGGAATTCAAAATGGCGGCAGTTGATCAGCTTATTTCCCGATATATAGTATTTTTTAGGAGTGATGACGTCACGCGATTCAAAATATGTAATAACATATTTTGAATCGCGTGACGCTGGGCCTTAATCATATCGAACCTAACTTTAAATCGGATCAAACCGTGTGTTTACTGTGGAAAATTCCAAGAACGGTGAACTTTGGCGTCATGAAATTTTCTCAGCTTTTTCTGTTCAGAACAACTTTTAATCTTGCAACAACATGAGTAGACACCTAATGTACATAAATACAAGATTATACTGATTTTTGTAGATGATGTATTTTTGTAGATAAAAAATTTATCCGGTTTCGCCCGAGTTTTTACACTCATGCGTTTTTCTTGCTGAATAATTTAAAAATACGTTACTGAAAATATGAATACTTCAAAGCTCCATAGCGCATAATGAAATTGACACTACTAATTATAAGCAATTGCCTTTACCTAGAAATTAAGACAAAAAGTGCTAATTTTTTGACCCTAGAGCTCACCGTTTGAGAATTTTCGCGGCTTCAGTCAAACAAAGATGTTAAACGATGATTATGGCGGGCAGTGTGCTAATGAGAATTTGTTTTGTTGTTTCATTAATAATCTCCAGATAGAAGATGGCTTCGCTAAACACCTTTGTAATTAATATTTTTTTGGGATAACGATAAACAATGCTTTAAATAGGCAACTCTGCCAAACATCCTTACACCCACATACATACTCGTATTTATTATGTTGTGTTCCATATATTCAGGCCCAGTACATTCTGTTTTCGCTCGCGTTCCACCTATTGCAATTTTTGACCACATTTGTTCCTATTTATCTTAATGCGATGTCACCGGGTTAATTAACTGTCTCGCAGGAAATATAAAATATTTTCCACTGGTTCTTAATTAAAAGAATTCTCAATCCGCTCTTCCATAAATGGCGCTAATTTAATTACTTTAGGAAAAAACCCTTTTGACAAGTACTTAATGCTCCATATCTGCCAACATTTTTGGCAAGTTATGCTCCAGAATGGGTACCGCCGCCTCGGGAACCTTTATTGGATAACCAACACCTCTGCCATAGGTCACCCCAAGTGGTTCGCTACGTTTGGTGATTTAGCAGGGGTGCCCGGGTTCGTGGGGTGAGGTTTGTCTAGGTCTTGGAGGCGGATGACCAGGACATACTGAACCCCAGATTCCTACCCACCCCTTAAACCCTTTTCCTTCCCAGAACTCTCCTCTCCTTCCTTTCCTTAAAAAAAACCCTCCACACAGCATCCCCAAAGATGACATAGGCCCTGAGGGAAATTATTTTCCTCAGGGCCTCCTGTGTGGAGCTCATGAAAAAAAAAATAATTATATTTATAAATTTAATAAAATTATTCTAAATTATCAGCGTTCGAGTCATTATTTTTAGAAACAGCTTGTCTTTCGACATAGGCCTTCTCTAAAGATTTCCATTTTTCTCTATCCTTTGCAACTCTCATCCATTCTGGACCAGCCACCTTCTTTAGATCATCTTACCGTCTTTTCGTTAATTCACCTTTGTTTCTTTTATGGTCTCTTGGATACCACTCTGTTACTTTATTTTATTTCCGATATGGCCATTTCAAGTTCTTGAAGTCTCTCAAGTGTCCTTAACGATCTTGAGTTAAATGTTGCTACATGTATATCGTTTGTTCATCTTTAAAGGGTCTTGGTCGTTTTCCCCCAACAGGACTAGTCAGCTTGGGGGAGGGTGTGTTGTTGTTGTTGTTTTGTCTTTTATTTACGAGTTAATAAAAACTTGTTATCTTTTTTTATCCTACATTATCTATGCTAACTATATTTTTGTCCCATCTATGCTAACTATATTTATCTATGCCAACTAATTTGTCTGTGATTTAAAATCGCTCTTGCAATGTATTGATTCTTGTACTGCTTTTACAAAAATAAATAAATAAATCTTAGGAAAGAACTTTTCATACCTAGCCACTAGCCAGGCACGTGGTAAAGTACCTACTCAATAGATTGCAACAAACAAACAAGGACTCCATTTCCCCAGTTCTTAAACAACGAGAGCACCGCGTGTCGAGATGCCGAGTATACATCTGCTATACACACAACTCAGTCATAATAGAATCCATAGCTACCAGAACCTAAGATAATATTAGATATAGTTGCAATACGTAGTACAGAGATCTAGTCACGACCAGGCATCACGAATGTAGACCAAAAACCGGTCCACTCTTTGCCTGAACACGGAATGTAGGTAAAGTTAACATTATACTATTATTAATTCAACGTTAAAGCAAGCAGTATTTACAGCGCGGTTGTTCCCTACTCGCAGTCGGAACACTTAAGTATTTTGTTCTGCCGGATTTTCGATTTCGAATAATTACACTTCTGGTTTGATGAGCGTATCATCTCGTATCGTACTTGGATTTTCCCTTGGAGACGATGCTTTTACTGCAATTTCATAGATAGGTACAACGAATTGTGCTGTTATTAGAAATATTTTGTGAATTGGTTGAAAATAATTAGTGTTTTTTTTCATTGATTGGAATCGATGATCTTAGTTTATTAAGTTTGGTGCGACAGCCTCTAATATTATGGTAGTAACTGTCTCTCGTGTCTGGGATGAACGAAGGTTGTATGAAGAATGAGTTAATGATGAATGTACTCTGTAGTAAGTAAGTCTAAAGTCAAAATTTGAAAAAGAGAGTACGAAAACAGTGTACAATATAGTTGTTAATGATAAATACTTGGAGCAGGTGGATGAGTTTGTGTATCTGGGTAGTATGTGTACGATAGATGGGAAGGCTGATAGAGATATTGAAATTGAAAGAAGGGTAAATTCCGGTAACTCCATTAATGGAGGACTGAATGCCGTTGGCGCTAATGAAAAACTGTCAAAAGAAGCGAAGCTAGCAGTCCACAATGGAGTCCTACTACCTACCCTGAGGTGAGGCATGGAACTGGCAGAGGAAGAATGAAAGTAAACTGAATTCTGTTGAAATGAGATCCCTGAGGCGTGTGTGTGGTAAAACCATCTATGCTCGTGTGAGAAATGTGGATATCCGCAAAGAATGTAAGGCTGATGTAAGCATAATGAGTAAAATTAAGAAAGGGACCCTCAGATGGTTTGGGCATGTAGAGTGAATGAAAGAAGAAAATAGTGTGAGAAGAATATATGACGGAAATGTGAATGGAAGAAGAAGTCGGGGACGCCCGAGGAAGACATGGCACGATCAAGTGAATCAGATACTTGAGTCGGGCCATGTCAAAAGTCAGAATAAAAGAAGAGTATGTATGAGACACACTTCCACTTCTTCAACAACTACTGTTTCTTCGGTCTTTACATTTCCACTTCTTCAACAGCTACTGTTTCTTCGATCTTCACATTTCCACTTCTTCAACAGCTACTGTTTCTTCGATCTTCACATTTCCACTTCTTCAACAGCTACTGTGTCTTCGATCTTCACATTTCCACTTCTTCAACAGCTACTGTTTCTTCGGTCTTTACATTTCCACTTCTTCAACAGCTACTGTTTCTTCGATCTTCACATTTCCACTTCTTCAACAGCTACTGTTTCTTCGATCTTCACATTTCCACTTCTTCAACAGCTACTGTGTCTTCGATCTTCACATTTCCACTTCTTCAACAGCTACTGTTTCTTCGGTCTTTACATTTCCACTTCTTCAACAGCTACTGTTTTTGTTTTTGTAGAGAATTTAGGAAAGGCGTAAGATTTTTAAAGCATGGAGGTCTATAAATAGCGAATACAGATAAATCAAATCCAAGTGATATTTTGATGCAATTTGCTTCCGTTAAATTTATTTCAGAGATAAAGGGATTCAGCGACTCAGTCACGAAGATAACTATCCCAGCATTTTGGTTGAGTTTAGTAGTAGTGTGGAATGTCGAATATCCAGGTAAGTAGATGTCGGTGTAAGAGTCGTCTGTCCAGCATTCACTTAAAATTATTATATCAAAGTGGGAGTCGAGGTCTTGTAAAAGAACTGTAAAACTGTCAAAGTTCTTGCGAATGCTTCTAATATTTTGGAATATTATACTTGAAGAGTTATTTTTGTTGAATACTTTGAAATCTTGAGAATTTTTGAATATATGAACCATCTATAACGAAGAACATATTATGTTCTTCGTTATAGATGGTTCAAAATCAATATTTAGTAGTGAGTCCATTTGTAATAGATGGAGTCACCTTTAGAGTAGACAGTTAAAAAGAATGTAACTAATTAGATTATGAGCTGTAAGTCGTTGATATGTTTAACATTTATTATTTTTGAAGTATGATCAGAGTTTTTTTTGTGAGGATTTTATTATTTTTAAACCAAGTTTACAGATAATAAATATCTGAGATGTCAGTGTCCTAATAATTATACATAGTTTACTAGAAGAGTTTTCGTCCACATTTATTTATCAAGCTCGGAGCTTCAACCGCCTTTGAGCACATATTTGAAGATCATAATGTTCTCTTCCCAGTTTATAAAGACCTACGCAACACATTTCGTGTAAAGAATTACCATTAGTTTAGCACGATTATATTTTGTACATATAAGGAGAGAAAATGTATATAATATAAACAAATTGAATCTCTACAGAGTCTCAATAAGATTTAGTGTAGTTAATCTGGTAATGTTTAATGTGTGTTATGTTCATGCGTATTCTCCCTTTTCGTGTTTGTAATGCCTACGCTTTGTGCAATGTTGTGTTATTGTTTAGTATTTATGTATAAAGTGTTTTGTGTGTCGAATCGCGGAAGACACGAATGCAGTGTAGTTAGGTACTAAATTGGACAGTGATTACGTGTACCAGGTCAAACATGTGGAGTACGGCCCACACTGCCTACCCACGCGGAGAGCGTACTTACTTGTGACAAATATTCATTAGAATTCAGAATCCAAGCGTTGCTTGAATAGGCTATAGTCGTATTTACTGATCAGATCTGAATAGGCAGATTACTTTGCAATCTTACCAGGTCCGTATTTACGCGCTAGCTGTCAAGACGGCCTCTACCACAAATTGTGCCCAAACCAATTGCCACTAAACTATTTTCAACTAAAGTTATAATTAATAACTTCCATTCCTTAAAAGTGCACTTAATTTCAAATTACAAGAATATTTAAAAATAAAATACTGATTTTTTCGAATTTGGGAATAAAGATGTGAATCTTGACTAGTATAGTGATTTATTTTTGAGTTATTATGCCGTGTTGCCCTACCTCCTTCGTTAGCCAACGTTTCGGACAGAATTAAAGAATAAGATAGTGCAAAGCGGCGTAATAAGGGGTCGTCCATTAAACACGTGATGTTTTTTAGCAACTTTATAACCCCCCCCCCCCCCCCCGTGGTGATATGTGGTGAGGTTTTAGACTAACCCTCCCCCCCTCAAAAATACACGTGATATCTCATTATACCCCCCCCCCCCTGGTGATATTTCGTGATTTTTCCCGAACCCCCCCCCCCCTTTCGAGCCTCACGTGATTAATGGACGACCCCCAACTTAAAAATAAATCACGACAATACTTGGCAGTGAAAATCTCAAAAAATATGGGAATCTCAACTGTTCCAATGTTAATAAATCGGATTTTAAATTCTTTTCTTTTTTAGCACATCGTTACACTATCTTTTGATTCCTTCAATTTTTAGAAAATGTCCATAAATGTAATGTTTACACATTAACTTTAAAAAATTACCGAGGTAGACTTATTGGGGGTTATGAATTACCCCCAGACCCTCCCGGCAAAACCCGCATTACAGGTTCAGCCTTGGGGTCCACAGATCCTAAATACGGCCCTGGACCTTCCTCTTTCCCATTTCCTTCACTTTCCACCCCCTTCAGCCACACACCATAACAATATATCTGTTATTATGCACAATGCAGCAATAGCCTGCAGTCAAAAATTCTGAAAAATAATAATAATAAAAATAAATTAAAAGATTCAAACAAAGAAAAAATGTCAACAAATTTCTGATCAAAACCTTATGTTTTTAATATTACAATACAATACAGATGTAAATACTGCTCTAAGAAACTTTTTCAAAAATATACAAATAAGTAAGGAACTTGAAGGCTCATTTGTTAGGTTGACGATATTTCAAATGATTACATAGTTATAATTATCAGCTTACCTTCCGTCCACACCAAGCCATCACAATGCACTTAGCCGCTCTCAACCAGCAAGTAAGCAATAATTAAATGTTGGAACATTGATGTGACGGCCCGAATACACTATTGGGAGGCGTCTACTAATATCTATAGGAATTCCAAAAACTGAAAAAATCGAACTAATATCTATAAGAAACAAAGTGTTGACGAATATTTACAGCTCAAACTGTTGACAAATATCTATGAGAACCAAAGTGTTGACGAATATCTACAGCTCAAACTGCTGACTAATATCTATGAGAACCGAAGTGTTGACGAATATCTACAGCACTGGCAGAGGTTGGATTTGCAATTATGTATAGCATGTTGGAATAACGTAATATTGCGTAATTTATGTAAGTATGTATGTAAAAATCCCTAATATCGGACTGTTGGACACATTTAGCTGATTAGTCCAACCTACACTCTGTAGATATTAGTCAACACTGGGACCGTCAAAAATATTCGTCCGACCTTAGCTCTGTAGATATTAGTCAACACTTTGAAGTTATCTCAACATATGAGCTGTAGATATTCGTCCGACATACGGGCTGTAGATATTAGTATCTGGAGTCAACTATTGTAGTCAAAATTGATTTATTTTTTTATAGACGGCCTGCGTGGTCTAGCGGTAAGGCTCTTACTCGTATGCAAATAAATTTGATTTGAATAATTTGTATTATTTAAAAATTTATTAATTTAAAAATAATTTATATTGTATTTGCGGCACGCTCAGAGTGGAAGATACTATTAGTATCTATCGCCCTGGTGTAAGACCACCATTTAGAATTGAAACGTTGCTTGAAATGGCGTTAGCCGTGTTTGGTGACCACATCTGAATAACCAGGTACTTCCCCACCTTCCTTTTCCCAATCTCCTTCCCCTCCACACTACCTTCAGCCTCACAACATACCCCAATTGGGGATGCCGTAGTCTCTCTAACTGGCTCCAGACGGGAGCAGCTGAAACTCTTGTGAGGTATTACAATTAAAAAAATATCTGATAACCGTACAAGAGGCCCAACTGCTCCCAACCGTCTGGAGTCAGTAAAACTATGGCATCCCCAATGGGGTATGTTGTTAGGCTAAAAGTAAGTGGGGTGGGGAAGGAGATAGGAAGAAGAAGGTGGGGAAGTTCTGATCTAGTCACTAAACACGGCGAAAGCCATTTCAAGCAACGTATCAATTATGTATGGTAGTCTTACACCAGGGAGATAGTGAGAATATCTTCCACTCTGAAACATGCCGCAAATATACCTTACACTATTTTAAAATTATTAAATTGTGAAAACACAAATCAATCAAATAAAATTTACATATGTACGCCGTGAACCGGGACCTCCGGATCTCTAGTCGAAAGCCTTACCCCTAGACCACGGAAGCTCATTCACTTTATTTTGCGCTTTTGACTGCATAATTATTTGTTTACCAGTTGGGAATGGCTCAGTGCGTTGTGCAGGCGTAGTATGAACAGAACCATTGAGCATTCCACGTGAATGAACAAATTATTATTCAGACTGACAGTATTACTTTTGTTTCATATCTTTATAAAGGAATTCTTTAATATCCTCATTTGCATTAACAAACAATTCTCACCGTAAATCTAGTATTTTCTCAAGACAAATGTACGTAATTAATATTAGAGAGCCTTTTGTTTGTAGTAATTAATCTGCTACCAGGGTAATCAATTTATAAATATTGTCTGTGTATCTAGTTAAGATTTTATGGTTTTACAATCTGTGAATATAGCAACGAGTAACTTCTTGGGAACTCGAGAAAGAAATGTATTTGTCTTATTGCATATTGTATTACATATTTTACTATTAAACACCTAAGAAAGTAATTGTAAGCACTAAACTTTAATGCTACAGAATTCGTCGCAATAGGCGAGTTTAATGTCCGAAAATCGGCGTGCGTCCCGCCCACAACTTTCTCTATCGCACGTATGTTTTACGCATATTTCTTTTTCGCTTACGGTCATTTTAAAGTCAGTAAGGTGACCGTACCTACGCGAGAATGGATTGTTTCAAAATCAGGTCGGCATTTAAGTTTGGCATGTACAATACAGCGGGCTAATCATTATTTAAATAACCCGTTTAATTAGTAATACTTTTTTTTCGTGTAAGTCAATGAAATTAGGGCGGGGAAGGAGTTGAGGAAGTGGAAGGTTAGAATGCTCCTGGCTGTTCAGATCAGCCCAGTTTTAACACGACCAATTTGCATTTCATCTGCCTGTAAATTTGTTTGTTAGGATACTACATTTTTAATGAATTATCATTTCTTTTGAAAACATTTTGGAAAATTCTTTTGAAAACATTTCTTTGGAAAATTTGTGCAAAACCTTTTTTATCAAACAAAAAAACTTGCTTATACATACAAGAAGTCCTGAGGAAAATTATTTCTCTCAGGCCTTGTGGCATCTCAGGGGGTGTTGTGTGGAGAGACTTTTTAAGGAGAGGAAGTTCTGGAAAGGAAAAAGGATGCCATATGTCCAGGAAGTGCGTATGAATCCATTCTTTCATCTGCGCCCGCCACGCAAGAGGTGGGCAGACACACGCCAAGACCCAGACAAACCTCACCCCTTGAACCCGAACACCCCCTCTAAGTCACTTAACCACTAGGGGTGACTTGTGTCAAAGGTGTTGGTTATCCAATAAATGGTTCCCCGGACAGTAGTACCCAACCCGCCTCCCAAATTATGTAAAACATTTATTACCGCCTTACTCATAATCGCAGAATAAGATAATACCACGGTAATACGAACGGGTTAGGTAAAATTGTCGTACAAATTTCACCTAATCCGTTCATATTACCGTGGTATTATTTTATTCTGCGATTATGAGTAAGGCGGTTAAGGTTAATAATTAAATAGGTAGGTAACACCTAGTTACAAATCGTATGCGATTTTAGAGAAAATGTTGGTTTTGATTTATTAAATAGGATAGAAAAATAGAAACAAACTTTTTTGGACGTTTGTTCTACTTTTTCGTTATTTTTTTTGTACTACTACTAGTCTTGAAACATCCGGTCGAACAAACTAATCCAAAATATGTTTTACATCTGGACGTTGGAAAGAAACAAACCGATAACGGCGAATTTAATTCCCTTTGAAGTTGGTAACTAGGCATGGCATTTAACAATCCCAATCAATGATAGAATAAAACAGTTGAAACAGTGATAAGTCGACAGGTCAATGGAACCAACAGTAATCTGCAGTGGGTTGATTGGCGCCCACTCAAGGTAAGGTAGACCTACGGATACCTGGGTAGCGGGTAGCGGGTAGCGGGTAGGCACCGGGTTGACCTCCGACCTCAACTCGGGAACGCACGAAGGTCCAAGGCGAAAGTGTTGCGCATACTTACCTTGATCTTCGAGATGTTAATATCGGCTGTCGGCTTTAGTTCCTCGACTCAAGGATTTTTGTTATCTCTGACTTCGACTTGTCGGAGTTTTGATTAATTAAGTGTTTAATCTGAATTCTTATCTTGTTTTAATCTTTTAAAATTAAATTCAGCAGCCAATTGTAATCTGTTTTTCTTTGCTTTGCGTACAGTGTTATGGGACATAGATGACTTATTATAACCGGCAATTTTGAGTTAATTTGGAGTAAAATATATACAAATTAAAAATTTGATTGCAAATTTGACTTACTTGATATAAAATAACTATAAACATATTGATCACGGAAAATTAAAGTGTTTGTTGTAAAGGACAAAATGTTAATTATATTCGCTCATCTCCTGTTTTTGTAAACATATTCTAATATTTTGTTTATTATATACAAGTAAAATTTTCAAAATTTTAAGTAGGTAACCCCCGACACAAAAAAGAGCTGATGACCTCGAACTCCTGAACAAATTTTCATGAATTGCAGCTAAGAACCATTGTGATTACGTCAGCTTTCAAACAAAAAAAACGCATAATAATTGGTCCATTTGTTTAAGAGCTATGATGCCACAGACAGACACACAGAGAGTCAAACTTATAACACCGCTCCTTGCGTCGGGGGTTAAAAATAACGTTGAATAGATCTTTCAGAATGCTTACGTTTTTTGTAAATTTCTTTAATGACAGTATTTAATATTTTTCAAAAAAAATCCTTTTAAAAGGCATGTCGACGCAGATCAAAAGAGATAAAAAAAAACGAGAAAAAGACATATTTAACATTTCGAATTTCCGCTACCGATATGCACTCACAAAAATTAAACATATAAAAATAGTAATAAAAAACTACAAATTAATAAAATAATTTAATAAAGAACAACTCAACACAAACAAATAGAAAAAAATCAACTATGCACTTGTGCAGAAAGAATCGATGACGCTAGCACCTCGGAACATCTTCCATTGAAATACCGAGAGAACTAGAATAACATTCCCACACGACGCCTGTGCCCTAAAGATTCCGTTAAAGCAATCCGTTTGTTAAGTTAGGAAAATCTTTCAAACGACCGCCCTTTTGTCGTAAATCATCAACAAATGATTTTTAACACCCTTAAATCCATCAATCTTTATCTTCCTTCTCATGCGCCCCGCTTTAAAGCGAAAAAGACAGCAAACACCAGAATACCGAATGTTTCCTGTCATATATATACCTGTAGAAATTGAAAAACGTAGGTACGTTATATCTGAATCGTGCTGTTTTAGTGTGTCAAATAAAATAATTCGATTTGTGATTGTTAACCGTGGGGCATAATAAATTGTGCGGATGGAATTGATTGGGCGCTGTAAAGCCAAAATACTGTATCTTTAGATATGGCATTTTACCATAACACAGGCGCTCGGGCAAAGAGATCTCTTCATCTGGTAAGTAGTTTAACTAAATTAATTCATAGACACGAAAATCACACATCGTAACGGTAAAGCAACAATCATTTTCAAGTGTATGGGTTTCTCTTGGGATTTGGTAAAACCGAGATTTCATAGGCACGTTTCACCCAATCATAATGTAATGATGTATGAAAATGTACTCCTTTATGAATCAACAGCAGTTTTTTTATACAAATCACGTTTAGTGTAGCAAAAAACACTTCTTTCTCTCAATAGAAACACTAAATGCTTATGCAAATATAAAAGGAGAATCTCTCTTTTATTTTTAATGAGTTATTATATATTACTAGCTGACCCGACAAACTTTGGTTGTCAAATAAAAAATAACGAATGTATTGTAAGTGTGGGGGGATGGGATCTGTGGCAAAAAGAGGAATGGAGCGCACTAGACGATGACCGCCAATAAAAACAAACAACGCCAACTAAAGTAGGAAAATTAAATAAAGAAAATCAAATGAATTTCGAAGAGCAATTGAGTGTACGATATTTTTTGTCAGCCCATCTTTAGCCAACACAAATAAGCTCGATTGTTTGCCCACGCGAGAACATGATACCGAATGAAATATAAAAATGACGCGACGCTTCTCGTGAATATCTTGCGCCTGTGTGGACGAAAGTTCAATGAGGCGGACGTAGCGCCATCTGTCATTCAACAACATAAATAATTTCGTTCTGTTTGAAATACGAAAGACGGTTAAATTTGTTCATACAAAAATACTAAAATCGCGATTAAAAAATAAGAGGGTGGGGGTAGGAGGGTTAAAATTTGGGGTTATAAGTATTTTTTGATGCCAAATAAAAAAAAACTAAAAAAAAATTGTTAAAAAAATGGATTTTTTTTTTGGATAGGGACACCCTATTCACCTAGCGGTATGAAATATACTTTAAAACCTATTCTCATACTTGCCAAATATACATAAAAATATTCATAAAAATATTCATAAAAATCGGTCAACCCGTTTCGGAGGAGTGCGACCACAAACGCCGTGACACGAGATTTTTATATATAAGATTAATAAATTCAAAACGAGTTGGTTTGTTGTTGTTTTTATTGAACAAATAACAAAATATTAAACCAAGAGCAGGGCAACTTGTTTTTTTATGTAATAGCAGCAAAATTTTTCGAACGGTGAGCTGTGGCATCATAGAAATTGCAGTCGTAACTCAAGTTAAATCTTAAGCTAAAGAGCTTTTTAAATTTATAAAACTTAAAAAAAATTTTGATGATGTTTTTTCAATTTTTGAGTAAGAAATGGAGTTTTTTTAACTCGGTCGAAGCCGGGTAATAGTAACTGCTAGTAATAAATGAAAACGGTTTAATATGACTATATGAATGAGTTTTTTTTAAGTTATCAAACCGAAAACTGTGCCAGAAACCAAACGTGATTAAAATGCACGACTTTACAACAAAAAAATATTTAACCGAAAATGCAACTCAGCACGTTCTTTGTTTGAACCCTTTAATTAGTAATAAAAAACTATTTAGGTATTTATTACTTTGAGAAAAAATATTTTAAATAAAGAAAAACTACAAGTTAAACAACGCTCAATATGGAACGGTATTTATCTACCAAAAAAGAGAATAAAATAAATAAAAATCTGACACGACTGGTAATTTAAAGAATCTTTCTTCCCGATGGGTGGTCAAGAAAATAAAAATAAAAAGTTCTTAAAACGTGGAACTGGTTCATTAATTTGTGATATTAATAATAGGAATTATGTTGAGCTTTTCATAATATGCATAGATAATAGAAACAATGTGAGATATGGCACGGAAGGTTTCCGACTGTCGCAGAATTGCACGGACTATCAGAACGTCGAAGCCAACGAAAGTTTTGCGTTGGCGACACTGTGTGTTCGGGTTGGTCCCTAATAATATTTATGCTTGGCCCATCTCTCTTGTTTCTATTATCTACGAGACGATACTTCTATTGCAATACTGTAGTTTCTGTAGACATCTGTGGGCAAGCAAAGAAAGCGTCTGAAGCGTGATTGGATAAATACAAGTATTTATTATTGTTATTTTGCCTTTGTCTCGATACGTGCTAGAAATTTTACATACACGACACCTGAGCGTGTTGGCTGCTTACGTTTTTGGAATTTTTGTACACACGCATAGCAGGCAGGTCAGATTTAAGATGAATTTAAAATACCTAGGTCACTTTGAAATACCCACGAAATAAAAATGGATTTGAAATCTTGTGTACAATTCATTTATTATTTTGGTGGACGAGAATAGAGACTTGGTTCAGCACTGATGTGCGTAGGGAAACTGATAAGGTAGACATTTTCCTACGATGCGATTTGTTGTTTGAATAATTTGTATGTCTACATTCAAACAATTCAGAGTCCTCCACGCGTCGGATTGTGGAATGTGCGTGCTATGTCTTTAAGGTATTTTTAATGTAATGAATGAGAGAGCAAGGATTTTCAAGAAAAAAACAGTAAATTGTTGTATATATGACCATGTGGACACATGGTCAAAATGAGGACAAATGGTCAAAATGTGAATAAATGGTCAAATGGTCAAAATGTGGACAATTAGTCAAATGGTCAAAATGTGGATAAATGGTCAAGTGGTCAAAATGTGGACAAATGGTCAAATGGCCAAAATGTTGACAAATGGTCAAATGGTCAAAATGTTGACAAATGGCCAAATGGGCAAAATGTTGACAAATGCTCAAATGGTCAAAATGTTGACAAATGGTCAAAATGTGGACAAATAATGGTCAAATGGTCAAAATGTTGACAAATGGTCAAATAGTCAAAATTTTGACAGATCAAAACTGTGTAAAAATATTAGGCATGTGTTTGGCGTGTCTCCCGGCTTCGTATTTTGGAGCACATCCATTGAAATGTGTGTAGAATAAACAGCATTTCCACATGGGTTTAAAATATTGCAATCATACTTTCGAAATGGGGATTCTATGAAAGCTGTTTGTTTTAACGCATTTTGGTATAATCGACCCACGAATTCGGATAAAAATATTTACATCTGGCCTAAAATTGTCAGAAAGCCCTTCAATTCAGTTTTAAGTTGAGCTCAAAAGGTGCAAAATCACTTCCACCGTGCCCCAAATTTATAATTTTACTTGTAATGTCGGTACTTTTTGGGACCTTCACTGTACATGTGGGTTCGTGTTCATAACAGTCCGTCAGTTCTTGTTACTGGAACAAAAATCAGCAGTCAGAGGTCGTGGGATCTTAGAGACCTTAACGAGAGACCCCGGTGAACCAATACAGATAACACGAAGCTGTTTAAATTTAAATATTCTTTCAACTTAATTTCGAGACCTCAAAATTTTAAAACTTCAATAATATTATTAAACAAAAACTTGTAGGTATCTCATTAATTAACAACTAAATGTATTTCTTATATTCGCTGTGCTTTGTCGTATTAATATTTTTATTGCAAAATCCTTTCCGTAAACATAAATGAATAAATTAATCGAAGACTTAAGCTATAAATCACTAAACAGTTTGAAATACAACTCTTTCCCCATTCTAATGTACATAGATATGCTAAATAGCTTATAATGAACCTCTGCCATAGATCTTCGTGACTTAGAAGGGGTGCCTGGGTTCGTGGGGTGAGGTTTTGTCTAGATCTTGGAGGCGAATGCGTTTTCTCACATATTGTGTGGCGGGCCGAATTAGGAGACGCTTTTTGATACTTTTTGTCCTGTCCAGCCAGACTCGAACCATTCCTTTGCACCGCAATGGTAGAGATGGATTCATTCGTATTTCTCCTTCCGAGAATGTACTCTCCTTCCTTTCCCTGAAAGACCCTCCACACAGCATCCCCAAAGATGGCATAGACTCTGAGGGAAATACTTTTCCTCAGGGCCTCATTTTTGGAGCCAATGAAAAATCTTTAAAATTTCGTAATTTTATCGACCGTATAGCGACTGTATTTAGCGAAAATATATTTTATTTTAGAACTTAGAAATCAAGGGTTAAATGACGAATTATAAGGAAATAAATTTCAGATACCAATATTACACTATGTAAAAAAGTTAGGACTTAACACAAGAAGAAGAGGTTGTATTGTTTTTTTTAAATAAAGCATCCTTTAAGAAATTAAATCCATCGTTTTTTATTGCAATGTTTTTAAAGTTACAAGTTACCGACACATAAATTATTCCCCACTCAACGGACCAAAGTTTAATCATTACTTTGTTTTTAATGCAAGTTTTGTTAGAAAAGTGTTATTTTGTAGCCAGCGTGGGTTTTTTATAGTTTAATTCCTTTGTATATTGAGAAGGGAGGAAGTTCAAAAAATGATCACACAATCAGCGACGTCTGAAATTACTGGCGCCATCTTTGGTCTAAATTAATAAACTTGTTGATAATAATTATCACTATTTGTAATCCATAATTGGTTTGAAACTTAACTAGAAAACAAATCACACTACTAGAATTACACAAGGAGAAAATTACGCCTAGACTTACAAAAAACCAAACCTAAATAAACTTTCTTTTTTTTTCAATATAAAATTTATTTATCTCACACTTAAAACAATCTAAAATTGAAATTTATTTATTAAAAAACAGACATTTTTTCTTGAGTAGTTACAGAAGGTGTAATTCTCTCAATGGGTAATTCTGTTCGTGTGTAAGTATGGTAAGGTTATAATTTGAAATTCACGCTCGAAATCAAAAGAAAATATTTCGATTTTAAGGTGGCACAGTTGTATTCCAGATTTTTGAAGATCTTGAATTTTGGATTAAATTATAGTTTTTTTTTTTTTTTACATTGACTCCACACAGGAGGCCCTGAGGAAAATAATTTCCCTCAGGGCCTATGTCATCTGGGATGCTGTGTGGAGGTTCTTTTTGAGGAGAGGAAGGAATGAACATTGGTCTTGAAGAGACCCATGTTGTAGGAAGGAGGAAACACAGAGGTCGGCAAATCATTCCACAGCCGAGCTGTTAAACACAAGAACGAGTCGAAGAAACGACCCGTTCTCATGTGACAAATGTCAACTGTGTACAAATGTTGGGCACGCGTTTGGCGTGTTTCCCGACTATGCACCGGTGCCGAAGGGATCAATGATGCTAGTTCCTCGAAGCATCTTCCATTGTAATACCGGTAGAACAAGGATAGCATTCCCACCCGACGCCTGTGCTCTAATGATTGCAATCCGTCTGTTAAGATGGGAGAATCTATCAAACGGACCGCCCGTTTCTGCACAGAGTCGAGGGTATTTTTCAGATATTTTGGAGCTCCAGACCAGAGGTGGCTGCCAAATTCAACCGTGGGGCGCACTTGCGATTTGTACAGGGTTAGCAGTTGTGTACTATTAAAGTGTCTGCGGGCCCTGTACAGTACGCCCAGTTTTTGGGAGGCTAACTTTACTCTGGCTTCGATGGAGCCCCCATACCTGAGCTGGTCACTTAGAGTTACACCAAGCATATCAATGAAGGGACTGTTCGGAAGATTGCTTCCGTTGAAAGCCACTAAATTTTCATTTCGATCCCTTTTAGACGTAATCAGACAAAATTGGGTCTTTGAAACATTAAATTCGACGAGATCATTTTTACCCCAAGAGAAAACACTCTCGAGGTAACCGTCCATTCTTTGCTTCAAAGCCTTACGAGCTGTTGGAGTTTGTGAGCCCTTTGGGGGCTTGTCAAACAAAAAGCTATCATGAACTGTACTGTCATCCGCGTAACAATGAATTGGTGCACATGACAAAAGGTCGTTGATGTGCAACAAAAACAAAGTCGGAGACAGAACCGATCCCTGTGGGACGCCAGCATTTATTGAGTGTGAGGAAGAGGTGAAACCATCGACTACCGTCTGAATCGACCTCTCCCTCAAGAAGTCGGCAATCCACGTACACAAGGATGCGGGAAGTCCGTAAGAATGCAGTTTGTTGACAAGTCCTCGGTGCCAAACCCGGTCAAAGGCCTTGGAGATGTCCAGTGCAACCGTTTGGGTCTCACCGAAACGTTCCAGGCATCGCCCCCAAACATACTTATATATTGAGCAATAGTTGAGAGCCCTAACATTTTTACCCACATAAACATTTTATTACTTTGCAAAAGCGTACACTTTCTTGTTTAATTCCAATAACGTGCAATCGTTTTATAGTGATTATTAATTTGTCCGACTCTTGTGTTACGCTGTTTATGCGAATAGTTTAAGGTGTGAAGGTCTATAAAACATTGTAAAATACCAATTAACGATAAATAGACTCGTAAAATAATATTTCAATAGGAAAATTTTCGCGTTGACTTAGGCATTAGCGTAAATGTTTATTGACTGAGCTTTTTCAATTCCCTTTTCAGTTCGACACTTTGCATTTCGCTTGTCTGTAATTTTTTGTGTGTTCCTGGTCTGGTCAATCCTGTCAAAATAGTAGCCGTGTTTGATGGTACATTTTTATTCCGCTAAATCGCGGTCATGTAATCTCACAGGAGCTGTCGAATCTCAGCGATAAGGTGGAATAAATTGATAGAATTAATCGAGCATAAAAAAAGTTCACTAAACATCTAATATTAAATCACTTCATAGGTACCTCCTGCAACAAGCGTTTGTTTTGTTTCTTATATTCAAAACTTTATACAATGCAATTGCTTCGAAATTCTTATTGTTTCTTCCCAGTTGCTCGCAATAATTTCTGAGATTTCTGTACATTAAGGAGTACGGCTATTACGCTATTACCCGTGGCTCTATCCTATCGACTTTCTTTTAGGTATGGTCGGAATGAACTATCTACGGGTCAGAAGGGATGCGTACCTTGTTACGCATTTCTTCAGATTGATTCGCGGATGGTTTGAAAACGTGGCTATCATGGCTAGCATTCATTTCTACGTACCCGATGGGTATCTTCGCCACCGACAGCATAGACTGTTCTACGAGTATCTTCCGGCCTGCAGGACTAATTTGCCAATGGTCATGCCGGTCGGGAGAGGAATCTTGCTGTTAAACAGAATTAATTCGGATATCGACATATTTAGCGTTAGTGGAGCTACCTTTAAAAAAGGCAAACTCTATTAATACTTCTATAGTTTGTAGGTCTACGTGTTCAATGTAGTACTCTTACAAATATGTTACAGGGAACACCTAAATGCAACACTGTTACTTTGTCTGCATTCGTTTATTAGACAATAAAGTTACAGCGTTTCAATTAATTATTTCAAATTTTACAATGTTACTAATTTCTAATAAGGAGTTATATAATAATTACATTACGTTATTTACAAGTGGTATAAATATCCAATTAATTTCTCTTACCTATTTTAGTATGAGGAAAGAAATAGTTCTTAGCTTACAAATTTCATATCTCAAGTTTCAATGAACCTGCTTACTTTCTTGTATTTTAGATATTACCAGAAGATGAGATTTCACCAGTAAAGTTGTAAAAGTCACAATAATTTATCATATTGGGAGGATGTACAAATAATTTCTAAAAGGTTGGATTTTAATTGCGTTTTGTTTATTGTTCACAGATGCTGGGCCCGAGAAGCTAACAACCATCGCAGACTTAACGAAAAGCAGATGAAGACAGAGTCATATTTAAAAAATTGTCGATGAAAAGAAAACATAATAAGAAACAGTAAGAATATATTTAACAAGGTTGTTTCATACATAAGAATGAAATTGTATCTTTTCTGTTGGAAATTTCGTTGATAAAAGTTGAATGAATTGAAGTGCGGTGGTATATCTGCAAGGACTTTATTCACTTCGATTAGAGAAAGTGTTATCTATAGTCTCGAGGTGCTCTCTGTGTTGTCCACTTCTCAGAAACTCATTAACTATTGACGAGGCCCAACTTGCTACAGCGGCAGTCGCCAATCTTCTCCAATTACTCGAGTGTGATAGGTCTTCAGCCTGCAGTGTCTGTGATCGCTTTATTTATTTTATTTTTATAATTTCAAGTGCTAACAATATTTTTTAAACATCATAGTACGTAATTAAAATATCGTGAACGGAGTAGGATAACAGCAAATACGCGTCTGTAACACTCCTCAGATGCATTTCAAAAAATCTGTGATCATGGATATGACAGAATCATTCCGGCACACCGACGTGTCCAAAACGGATTTCTTCGATTTAGTGACCTCGCCGGAACTGACGGACGCTCAGTTCAAGCAGCAGATGAGGTCGGTCAACGTGTTCCTGGAGTCTACCAGCGGCTCCAATCCCCTGCTGTCTGGGGAGCCCAGGAACACCACCCCCACCACCCCCACGCCCGCCCCCTCCACCCCGGCACCCCCCCTGCAGAGCTTCGACTCCATCTGGAACGTCGACCGGGAGAGAGACAGGATAGAGACAGCCATCCTGGAAGACCTCAACAAGTTCTATTGGCAGGAGGAGCAGGACGATATCAACGGCTCCCCTGGGGGAGAAGCCAGCAAGTCTGACGGTGATAATACAGACGGTCAGATCTACACCCTCACAGTTCTGGAAGGAGAAGCAGGGGCCACCCCCTGGGGACGGATCAAACAGGAACAGATACCTAGCCCTGGCACGGGGACGGATCCCTCGGACCACCTACAACACTCTTCCTTAGACCTAGACTCCATACTTAACATCATGCCGAACCAGATGAATGGCTTCAGCGATAACTTCTCCCACGACCCTCTCATCAAGGGAGAGCCGTTTGGTTTTGAAGACAGTGGCTTTGCTGACCATAAAGATGTTCTAGACAACAACAATGATTGGAAGTTAGCGGATCAGAATACGGGAGGGGAATCCTTATTACGGAGCGCTCTGCAAGGACGCGGGACGAGGTACATCGCCCGGTCTCCCCCCGCTCCGGCGCCCCCGCCCCCAACACAAAACAATGACCGTCTCGTCATGACTCTTGACGCTGAGAATGGTGTAAACATCGTCTTATTCGAAGACCCGACATCCATCATTCCCGACCAAGACAACCGCTCGTCATCTCAGAGCGTCGACGATATCCTCTTATCCCAACTCGACACCTCCTATTCAGAAGATTACGAGAAACTGAACCGAATCGCTAATGAAGTGGCCGAGTCCGTGCAACAATACTGCACGGAAGACGTCAATGGGAGACCGATCTACAGTATCCAGCAGATAACTGGAGGAGGACTAGTGGCTATGCTGCCAGGCCAGGAACCGCAACACCTCCAACTCGTCACATCTCCGGTCGTGGTGTCCAGCAGCTCTAAAATGGTTTCTAAGAAGTACAAACGGTCACAGAGTAAGACCAACCAAACTGTGACTCCATCCAACCCGCAAGCCGCGACTTCAACATCTAATGGAATCAGAAAAGAAAGGTCCTTGCACTACTGCTCGATCTGCTCCAAGGGGTTCAAGGACAAGTACTCTGTCAACGTCCACATCAGAACTCACACCGGAGAGAAGCCTTTCGCGTGTTCTTTATGCGGAAAGAGCTTCAGACAAAAGGCTCACCTCGCTAAGCATTACCAGACGCACATAGCCCAGAAAAACGCCGCTGCCGCTGGAGCCGTTAAAGCCGGCAAACAGAGATAACCTGGCGGCGGAGATCTCCAGAGTCGCTATTAGTTGAATTAGACAGCAGTTAATGGCCACGCTTCAGTCATCGAGGGACCGATCGGATTGATTAAACTAAACACCGGAGAAAATTGTTAACTAGTAGAAAAATAAGAACATTGGTATACGAAGATTGATCAGGACGGACGATTAGATGAAAGTAGTCTGAGGTCGTGCCCGTACGAGTCTAGTATTATAGTCTAGGTGTTCCATGCAGAAGGGCTGCGTCTGCCTTGTTCTGAAGAAGAAAGGTTCGGCTCTCTCCTGCTAGAATCAGTGTAAAGGTAATCACTATTTAATTATAGATATTTATTACTGAATGGCCTTGTGTTGCTGCCGTTGTTATTATTATTATTATTATTGTTTCTCGGCTAAAATTGCTAAGTCCTTTTTCATCGACCTAAAATGGACCCTCTGTAATTTATATAAAGCGGAGAAAGCTCGCAATTATAAAGAAATTCACTCAAATTAACTTGACCGCTATAATATCAAATATTTCTGCGAAATTGCAAAGGGGCTCATCGGATGTTGTTAAAATACTCGTACATCAATATTGATTAGATACCTGTAAATATTCTTAGCTCTTTACCTAATTAGTTGTTAACAACCAGCTGTAATGTTTCTTATACTCTTTTCATCTTATTAATCTTTGAATGCACCATTATAGTCGATTTTGAAAGTGATGTTTGTTTCTCGGAATATCTTCAGTTGGTCATTATTTTGAAATGTCTGCAAAATCAATTTAGCTGCGAGAAGTTACAAGGCTTCTTACAACTTGTCTATACCACAAACTGCCTACAAAGATATTGGCAGAAGATAATGCAGTCAACCAACAAAAGCTGTCAATAATTTAAGCGGCAAGCATTCCAAACCATCTATTTCCATCGTTCTTATTTTAAACAATTTTCGGCGGGTGAATCAAAGAACAAATATTAACAAATTTGGACCAGTCTGATGTTTTTTGAAGATAGGATTCTTTGATCACCATTTGTCAAAAATGGTGGCTTCTCGTGACCAAAAGTAAGCCAATTTCCTTTCAAAAGTCGAGAAGAGAGAAAGAAATTCGTTTCCTCGGTGCGGACATTGTAGGAATTAAAAGAAATGGATAAAATGCATGGTGCAGCCGAAGCAACGTATAATTGACATCATTTTGGCATCTTTCTGCGGCACGATATACCGTTTTTTGATATACATTAAGGTTTTCGGGCATGCTTTGCAAAATAATACAAAAAAGTAATTGTTACCTAGAATAAGCATTTAAATTACAAAGTAAAATACATTTGAATAGATTTCACGATTGTGGGTTTTAGAAACTAATAAATTGGGGTACTACTTAATACAAATTACTACTTCAATTTAGATCAAATTATGTGAATATCCTTAAGACCTTTCAAAATCTAGAAATATATTGGTCTGATTTTTAAAAATTAAGATTTAGGGGATTGATGAAGGGGACGAGATGGGGATTGTGATTATATCTATTATGTACTGCATTAAAATCGCTTTTCTAATTTGAATCGATCCTGATCACTTCAAAGTTATTTCTTACCATTAATAAAATATTAATGACAGATTTCGTAAAGTCGTGATTATTTTAGTTATTAAACTGTCGAGCTAGTAAATGAATCACTCCAGGTGTCCCTATCTTGTGCTACTTCAATGGCCTCAATCCATAGCTGATCCAATATCTCTTCGTACAGCCTTTGCATTTCTATTATGGCGACCAACTAGATGTCTTCCCTCTTGAATTTCTTATTGAATTTTTTAATATACACTTCTCAAATTCTACCTTTCTTAGCGTCAATATAATAAACAGTACACATTTTACCGACTTAACACAGTTGAATTATTAGCACACCTGCATTTTTATTACCAGCAGGAAGGTTTATGACGATAATTTCAAGAAGGTAGCATTATGAATTTAATTCAAAAAAATCAACTCTTTCGCGTTCAGGCTCACTGAAATAATTACTTTCTTTGTTTCAAGTCACTGATTTCATTTCAACTGTCAACCAGTTTTGGAAGAATCTTTTCTTTGTCCGGACAAAATACAAAGCTTTTAATTGTCGTCTTAAAGAAGACGGGGTTATTTAAAATGTAGTAATATTTTGTTTTTTTTTTTTCATTTTGTCAGATTATAGCAAGCCGCAGTAGCCGCACAAGACTCTTAAATGCTCTTATCTTTCCGGAGCCATATCCACAATTAAGGTATGTTGTGATGCTAATGAGAATAAAGATGTGAAAGAGATGAGCTTGGGAAGACGAAGGTTGATAAGTAACTGACTAGTTATTCAGATCTCACTATAAATAAACGGTTATTGCCATCTTAATAAAAGCCACTATTCTGAATGGTGAACTTTCTCGATACTAAGCGTATATAAGAGTATAAGAGTACACTCTGGAATCTGTATTTTATTTGATTTAGTAGTTCACTGCCAAGGTTCTTAATTTAATTAGCTACCATTTCATTTCGAATAACTTCTATACATTCCAATAAAGACTCATAATTCCGTTCAGCATATCTCGCACCGAATCGTTCAAATCTCATTAAATGTAGATTCTTAAGGTTGATTCGATTCTAAGAATTTGCCCCAATTTCCAACATTAGAGAAATCTCACTATTCAAAATGGTTCAGTGCTGCCAACAGTTCGGTGAATTTTAACGATTATTCGACGCTGTAAACTCTTCACTCAAATTGAGATAAATTTTAACATACATTGCTCGCGTAAAAATAATCACCACTGTACTGAAATGAATATAATTTACTCGTGGAAATACCTGCTTCCTCATAGATAACAATCGAAAATCAATTTAACGTAAATTCGTGACGGTGACTTGACGTAAATGCCAATGACTTACGCACTAGCCAATCAATTCGTAAGAATTATCTTTGCCTGAACGAAAATAATATATTATGAACAATGCGTTTTTGCAAAATGCGTCATTTGTCCTTTTTTAAGTAAAAAAATAAGCCACAATTCTCAAGTTACTCAACAATATTATGACAAAAAAGGAATGAATCTGAAATGATTGCTGGATCAATCTTTTTGAAAATACGTTTGTACGTAGGTACTTAAAATTTTCGAAAAATACTTAAGGCTCTGCAACCGGGTTCAAAAAGAAGAAGATGGAGAGATACGAAATTACGAATGTTAGAGGGAGCGCTAACATTTACAGCGACAAAATCGATGCAAAAATTGCGAAAATGTTTAATAAAACACTACTCGTTTAAAATAGAACAAAAATCTCGCGGGCATTACTTAAACAGCATTTAAGGAAACACTGTGAATTTTTTCATACATATTATTTGTAAAATAACTGAAACACACGTGTTTATAATAATTTTTGGAGCATACTTTGCGATTTTTTTCTATCGAGGGAATTTTATATAATTTGCGTTTCGGCGCGGGCAAAGTCTAGATATTATCTTCAAGAATAACATATATTTTTTTAAGAGCTTTAAAACTTACCGTGTTTAAGGGAAATATGTAATAAATCGGTAGAAATCCGGGTTGCGGGCCTTTAATGGTTGTTCTTGCTGAATAGACAATGCTGGTGACTTTCGTCAACCTTTGTACAGATAGGTCTCAAGCTTGAGAAGCTGCTCACGAAAAAATAACAAGATAAACAGCTTTTTTAAATTCCTCAAAAAAATCTTCGGGTTTATTCCCTTTTGACTTTTCATGGCCCATTCGCAGGTACTTTTTTTACACAGCATTAATATTACTAATTGATGATTATTTAGCTTACAAAGCGTCTATCGCATAAACGATGACCGGTCATTTTTTACGTACCACAAACAATGACTTCTAATTCAAATAAAATTTTCTTCTAAATTCAAAACGCCTTTATCTGTGGGCCGGTGTTGACACCATTCGGATAATGACTGGAAGTGGCGAGTCATGCCGGCTGATGGGGACGAATACTCGGTCATCTGGCGAGGTTTTTTTCTTATGGCAACACTGGCCGCGTTTCCGCCTCCGGAAAATGTAATTATTAAGGCGGCCGGTCACGACTGTGTGAGAGATTATTTCAAATGGTTTTTAATGCAAGGAGCGGCCATCTTTGCAGTGACGTACCAATAACAGAGTCCTTAAAATGCAATGTATTGATATATAAACAAGATGTCGGGGGATAAATTGCCCAAATTCAAAAAGAGATACATATCAAAAGACACTTCAAAGAAACATAACATCGGTACCCACCATGAAATATTACTTAATGACTGTAAATTGTTATCATCACTGTAAGCAATGTACTGTTTGTTTCTGTTCATAAAAATAATAAATAAAGAGCATTAACTTCGGGAAGTAATTCTATATGACGGTATAACTTTTTTTTTGAATTCCATTTGTTTTTTCGTATAAAAAGTTACAACTACTACAAATCTGCATTGTCGAAGTAACCAAATAAAAAGTTTTTTTTTTCTTAGAATTTTTTGATGTGAATGAAAACAACATATTCATTCATCTTGCTTCTTATTGGATCTTCTCGCCTCTTTTTGGCTCTTCTTGGATCTTTTTGTTTCATTTTGACTCTTCTAGTCTCTTTTCTCTTCTTGGCTCTGCTTGCATCTTTTTGTACGCGTACTTCACTATTGTGAAAATACTGATAATACAAACACGTGACAAAAGATAGTTCTAAGTACCCGAATCTACTGAGACAACGACCGGTCAGTGGTCGAGTTGGCATCGCAGTTGGGTTCCACCCAGGCGACGTGTGTTCAATTCCTCAGCTAACTAAGTCCTCCATTATGACGCAAGCAAAATTTCTCAACTTACTGTGGTAGTACTAGGAGGTCTTGAAATATTGTTGGAATATAAGGAATGTTTGTTTCCTTTTAAAAAATCAAAATTTACATTAAAAAACGTGTTTTATAACTTTATTTGCTTTAATTATGGTCGGCACGCTCCTTTAATCAATAATAGTTTAAAAGATACAATGGATTTTGTAATTTCCAAAAATGGTATTTTACTTCAAATAAGTTTTATTTTATTTCTTACAAAGCAATTTTGGTTTCCTACAACGAATAGTTCAGATCAAAAATGAACATAAAGTCGTGTAATTTTGAAAATAAGTGAGAATATTAATTTATACTTCTGATCGTGAAAACCTAGTTTTCGATCTTACCCCAAATACGATACGCCACTGCAGTAATGCCATTCAACCAACCGCCAACTGCCTAAATAAAGCAAATACACATATTTACACAAGTGAACATAAGCACTGCAGGTGCTTTGATATTGATTTCAATATACAAAACGGATTCACGTCAATTATAATATAAAAATTACTTGGTCATGTTTACAAACAAATTCATCAAAATCAATAAATCTTTTAAAATTATATGTTTGATGTAAATTTAGATTTTTATAGCAATGCAACGATATTTTACGCCTACCGGCTCATAAAACGCCATG
Organism: Limnephilus marmoratus; assembly: GCA_917880885.1. NCBI lineage: Eukaryota > Metazoa > Arthropoda > Insecta > Trichoptera > Limnephilidae > Limnephilus > Limnephilus marmoratus. Next base: position 20,839,137 of record OU862929.1, read on the forward strand.
TTTCTGTAAATACCATTTTTACTTTGACTACTGCGCGTAGCAGGTGTCTAAATCTCAACCTGTATATTTTAGATTTATTACTTGAATTATATAATTTATTACGTGGAATCTAAAATTTGAAATAATTTATTCTGAAAACAAACATTCCTTTTGGTTCCAGTAGCTAGCAAAATGAAAGACATCAACGCTCGCATAAGCTGCAAACCTGAAGTACAAAAAAAATCCTACATATCTACAAAATTTAAGAAAATTTAATGCTCGTATTATCATTTCTTCTTTCTCACCAAATCAGAACAATAATCATCTTGTTGAACTCAGAAAAAATGCATTTAACAGTCAGTAATTTAGTAAATAATGCACAATTAAATTCAGATGGAGAAATCGATTGATTGCAAACGAATTCCAATGGCCTTTCGACACAATACTCATAATTTTGTTTGCATTTAAATTATGTAACTTAAGTGCATTGCTTAGTGTTTTAAAGCCGTTTTAATATGAGTATTATTTCAATTAGATATTGCGAACTTTTTTCATTGCATTGGTTCATTGTAAATTTAAAAAATAAAAAATTTAAATCTAAATACTGCGAGAGTTTCCCAAATTCATTAGATTGTGAAGCCATGGGAATGGAAGGAGTTGTGGAAAAGGAAGGTTTAGAATTACCTGGATATTCAGATCTAGCTATCAAACACGGCTAACCAAGCAACATGTGAATGGGTGAACAAGGACAATACTCGGAATAACTAAAACTCTGAACTTGAAAAATTAACACAACATGATTATTATATTAGAATTACTATTCTACTTCTTCTTCGTGTGCCCTGTCAGGTCCCCCCGACGTTGGCGATCACTCTGGTAAATGTATCTCTATCTTGCGCTGCACGGATTAACTCTTCCACATTTCTCTTAGTCCACTATCGTACATTTGGCATCCAAGACATTTCTTAGTAATTGCCTACTTTAATTGTTTAAATGTGGAATGTGGAAAAATGCTTTGATCGAAATAGAAAAACATTTTTGTACTAATTCTAACATTGGGCGATCTCAACATTGATATCCGATCTTTTAGGAATTTAAATTCATATTTAATTTTTGTAATTTTAATTCAACACTTTACTCAATTACTTCGGTACTTTTAGACAGAGTTAATCACATAGTATGTGTGTACATTTTGCTTTCAATTTAAGTTGCATTTTTAAATATATCGTGACCTTTACGTCCATTTTTTTACCTACGCCATCTTAGCCGAAAACTCTTAATGAGCATTACGTCGAATGCTTTAAAACTTAAATGCTTAAACCGAATCAAGATAACATAAATAAACAAGAGTATATTTATTGTAAAATGAAAAGAACAACTTTTCGGTCAGCGGTTGACTTAATCTCGATAATTGGTTGCACACAAGCGCTGAGAGTGCTTTGGCTTTAAAACTATCATAAAGATAAATATGTATTTGCAAATGTATTTTTATGTTAAAGGTTAATTTTCTATTAATCAATATTAAAGTAATCATTGTTAACTTTGCTTGCTGTTTTGCGAACTTATATAAACACAATGTTTGCGATTTAGCAATTTTTGCCAATTACGTTAATGGAAACCAGAGTTCACATCATAATTTCTTCAAAATTAACCTCCACACAGCAGTGGCGGTCCGTGAGTTTACTAGAGAGCTTAGATTGAAAAATACGATATATCTGATGTTGTTGTAGCTGAAAATCATTTTTTTTTTTCAATATTTCAACTTTTTGTATGAAGATCTTTCAGTATCTATGTGGTTGCGGCGCATACCTTTGATTGAAAGAATCCTGAAGATCTTCATACAAATAGTTGAAATTTTGAAATAATCATTTTTAGCTACAACAACGTCAATAATGTCGTATTTTTCAATCTTAGCGCTCTAGCTCACTGAAAATTTACGAACCGCCACTGCCACACAGCATCCCCGTAGATGCTAAGGGCCTTTTGTGTCGAGTTCTTCTAAACACTGCTTATATTCTTTTTCGGATTCATACTACTAATAATGAAAGAAACCTTTATTTTTTGTCTAAGTCTACGCCATGTAATTACCGCGCAAGAGTCCCAACTACCAGAAGTCGGTGTGACCAAGGCATCCGTATGTTGTGATGATCATATGTTGTAGAGCGAACTTGTAAACTTCACTGAAGATCTGATTATTTTATATTTCAATGTGAACAGATAGTTAGTTGTAGATAGATAATAGATGGTCGACCAACTCTTACAGGCTTATCGCCAACATTTTGCTCGGCTTAGGAAGACAAAGCAGGACACGTACCTGTGGTCACTGAATACAATTCTGTTTGCAGTAAATTCAGTGCAGTGGCCACTGTTGCAGTGAACACTGTACAGTGTTTGCAGGTCCATTCTCTCAGGCGACCCACATCCGAATATGGCTGAGATCACGAGCGTCTGGCGAGAATTCAAAACGAGTCTTCCGAATTGCGCTAAGTTATGACCGCCAATTAAAAACGTTTTGAGATCAATGAATAAAGTCATTATTAAGCGTGGATTTCAGAAATTGAAATATATTGGTATGCTCCATTCAATTTCAGGGTTTCATTGTCATCTTAGGTTCCAGCTCAATGGTTTATATGTGTCTCCTACTCCTATTACACGCGAAATTTCTTGCCTTAAATTTGTTGCATATTCTTCAGATGTTTATAATTTCTTTAACAAATTTTATTTTTTCTTCGATTTCTAATATTTTCTCAATTTTCTAATATAATTTAAGATTTTGAAAAATATTTAAGAAAACACAAAAACTAAAAAAAGAAAACAGGAAAGCGAAAAATTATGAAAATTTAAGAATTAGAAGAAAATTTAAGAATTTTAAGAAGATTTAAGAATTTTAAGAAAATTTAAGAATTTTAAGAAAATTTAATATAATGTAAGAAATCGAAGAAAAAATAAGAAATTTCACATAATATAAGAAAATTAAGAAAACATAAGAAATCGAAGAAAATATAAAAAATTGAAGAAAAAATAAGAAATTTAAAAAAAATAAGACATTGAATATTGTTATATTATTATATATTTTCAATGTCTATTATATTGTTATATGTTTTCAATGTCTTATTTTTTTAATTTCTTATTTTTTCTTCGTTTTCTCATGTTTTCTTAATTTTCTTATATTATGTGAAATTTCTTATTTTTTCTTTGATTTCTTACATTTTATTAAATTTTCTTCAAATTCTTAAATTTTCTTCATATTCTTCAATTTTCTAACATTTTCTTAATTTTTCGCTTTCCTGTTTTCTTTTTTTAGATTTTGTATTTTCTTAAATATTTTTCAAAATCTTAAATTTTTTGAAATTTCTTGTAATATTTTCTTCAAATTCTTATATTTTGTTTAATGTGTGTTGGTTTCTGGAAGCCACGCGCCTTGTGCCTTGCGTCGTGTCGGTTGGACCTCAGACCTAATGGCGACGCGAGTGAATTTCGAAATATCACACTAACTATAAACTAGACCACCTACATTCCGAGCCTAGAGGAGTCTTAGCAACAACTAACTACTGCTACAAATAAGTACTTCTACACACTTCAATCCTAACTGTGGTGCTTACAACCTTAAATTATGTATTTAAAACGCTTTATAGGTCTTTACGTAATTCAGTGGGGTTTGTGTTTTTGAAGTGATGACAGCTTTAGCACCGTTGTGATTTGAAACACGATGAAACGAAAATTAGCCACACTAAAACATCTATAGGATTTAGCCTGCGAGAGAATGAGATAGTATAATCGGTCTCCTCTTTGTGCGGTGCTTCGTAGCATTCCACTCTTGTCAACTTTAGTTTTCTGAAGGTTTTACTTGTATCGCGTGTGAACTGCACACTCTGATTTTCACTATCACGTGAGATTTTCCCCACCTGAACTAGAAAGCCAGATACTTCCCAAACTTTCCCTCCTTTATCGCCTTCACAATTTACCCCAATTGGGGAGGCCATAATCCCACTAGCTCTGGAAGGTGGGAAGTAGTTGCGACTCTCATGCGGTTTTCAAATAAAATGAAAAACAATCTAATTTTTCTGCAATCAAAGAATTTTTTTTTTTTTGTTATTCGTTTTTGGGATATTATGCCGTGTTGCGCTACCTCTTTCTTAAACAACGTTTCGGTCAGCGTTACAGTGTCCATCATCAGGGCAGATGCGTAATAGTTAGGGGTGATGTTTGTACTTATCTACTTAAGAGCGATACCGTGTCGCCAGCTCCACTCCTCTACGAGCTGGCGCTACAATATACTTCAGCATGTTTTTTTGCGTTTAGCCTTGATGTAACCGTCAATTACCGGACACCAAGAACTATTGAGCTTAGCTCCGTCGTCTCTATTAATATTTATAGGATTTTACATGGTATCGCTCCTAAGTAGATAAGTACAAACATCACCCCTAACTATTACAAATCTGCCCTGATGATGGACACTGTAACGCTGTCCGAAACGTTGGCTAAAGAAGGAGGTAGCGCAACACGGCATAATATCCCAAAAACTAATAACAAAAATACTTTTGGCCGTGAAAATCTAAAATCATATCCAAAGAATTATTTCGTTTGTAACCACATTGATGTTTTCGGATTGCATTGAGTTTAATATTTGTTTAATTCCTAATGTCAAACCAACATTGTAATGCCACTGTAAGATCTTGAGACTAAAACCAACCGGCATGTAAATAAATAGCACTCAATAATAACTTTTCTCACAATTTCATCTTCTCTAAAGGGCACTCCATAACATGTCTACAACTTGACGGCTTTAATTTGAAATCAACTTTTTGCGAGCTATTAAAATTTAGTATCAATAATTTTGGTAAATCGTAAATATTTTCTCGTACTAAATCATCCATTTAATGCCTTCCTGACCCATTTATAACTTGCAATATCACTTACTCGTAAAAGCAAAAGCATTCATGTTGGTCTCCAGGGCCGGACTGGCCGCGCGAACCAAATAAACTGTGCACACGGGCTTCGAATTTTTTTCGAAACTTCAATGCTACAATTTTTTTTTGTTGTTATCATCGAAAATGAATAAATACTGTTTTTAAGATCTGTAAATTCCTCTAATTAAGCAAAAAAAAATATTAGGTTTTTACTATTTTGTTTTATAAATTTTTGCAGAATAAATTGCCGATTTTTATTTCTTCTCTCCTACAATATGGGTCTCTTTGAGATCTAGGTTCAATCTTTCGTTTCAAGACTTAAAATTTAAAAAAAAACCTCGAAAGAAAACTGTTTTTCTTCTGTTCTTAATAAAAACATTGACCATCATTATTCACGTAATGTATCTCTTTTTAAAAAACGTAAGCACAATTTTTCACAATCATTAATTGTGATCTTTCTCAATTAATCCTCTTTGCTTCATTTTTCTACTTTACTTAGTTATCTAACATTAAATTTACTTTCCTATTAAACGTTTTAAAAAATAGTGATCCATTTTAATGCATTTGAAAGTCTTCTAAACTAGTTTCAAATCCTGCGTTGCAAAAATCAAGTGCCGTTTTAAAAAATATGTTTTAATTCACAGTTTGCCTCTGAATAATTCCATAAATGATACAATCTTGCCACGAAGGCGACACTATTTTACGATAGAGTAAAGACATGGAAAATTACCAACCTCTTATTAAACAAGTCTCAGAGCAAAGTCAAAATTCCGCTATGCTACGAAATATAAATATATCTATTTTAGAATCTTGAACCAAGTCTTCATTGTGGTTATTTATATTTACAGAACAATTACTACAATAAGTTGAACAGAATTGTTTCAAATTGAACAGCATGGTTTTAGGGCAAGTAAATCTTATTTTACAGTAATTTTTACTATTTCACCATAAAACTAATAGCAAGGGGGAAACCATTATTTTCCACTGTTAAATCGCAAGATCTTTTACATTTCATGGGCCAAACAATAAAATTCAATTATTCCTCAATTTATGCCATAAAGTGGCAATGATAGCCGTCGCTATCTGGCATTATTAAAGCCACTAACAATTATTTTACTACATAATGTTACACCAGTGATCCTCAACAAAATAACTTCATATAATTTTTGACAATATCATATTTCACAATCTGTTCTTCTATGCCTGATAAAAGATGTCGTATATTGTTGTATATGTAGTATATGTCGGATATGTCGTAGATGTCGTATACACGACATCTTTTTTCAGCCCGATTCCAATTAGAGACCAAGGTCAACATTTTTCGCTTTACGCGATAGCTATTTTTATATCTGCGATTTCAGTTGGCAGCACAGCAAAAAGCGTGGTTCATGTGTTGTTTGCAGTGATGACAATTGAAATCTTATATATGAAAATAGCGATCGTATAAAGCGAAAAATGTTGACTTTGGTCTCTAATTGGTATCAGGCTAAAAAACATGTCGTGAATTGTAGGCATTAATTCTGGACGCAATTTATAAACTTCTTTCCTATTTCTGATTGAATCTACTTGAATTCTTCTTAAGCTTTGGACATTGCATCCAATTTTAAAGAATCTTTGTGACGTCCGACTTTTACCTTTGTTTCATTTTCCCGTCCGAGAACGCCATTAATCTATAGGAATTCTGGTAGTTTTCTATCGTGCTTTGTGCTCAAAATGATTTCACTATTTACCATTCTCTAAATTTTACATTTTCTATTAAAAATATATGTGCCTACTGCGCCCTCTTTTTAATTATTTATAGTAGCACTTTTTTAAACAAGCTTTCCAATTTTAAAACAGCCAAAAACAATCCTTCTGTTCGTTAAAATAATAATACCTACCAGATTGGATGTCTTTGATAAAACCATCATGGCGGACATCGTGATAGCAAACTTTCCCGCAAATTGTTTTAATTGCAAAGAAATTTCTGAAAAGCGATGCGTCCTGATGTAATTTTATCCCAAATCACTTGTACACAATTAAGTGATATTTTCTCTCATTGTAGACCAGTTGCTGTGTTTTTTTTAATTATTTCCGATCCAAACGAGTTCCGACTAGCGATCGGCCGAAGAACGAAACGCCTTTTCCAGCGATCCCATTAAATAAAATAAAAAACTCATTAATTTTTATGTTTTAAAGTGTGGATTGTTTTAATGGTATGACTGTCGCCTCCTTAGTGAATACTTGAACGCTTAAATATTATCTTCCCGGAAAGAGCAAACATTGATGATGAAGAATTGTCACTTATACCTTTATAGCGAATGTCAAAAAATCCCAATTCATCTGCAAAGTGACATTATCAAAATTCCTCTTAGTGAAGTCCTCTGATCAGTTGCCACGATGATTGGTTGAGACAGTAATGAGTGTCACATTCTTTATGGTGATGGAAGTAAGTCTTCATTCCTGTGAAGCCTTATTGGTCGGTGAGACCTGTTTTATTTTCGTTGGGGCAATTTGGCTTACTTGTTTAATGTATTTTGTGTATTTACGGCATAAATCTGCTTGTCATTACCATCAAACTTCAATCATTAACATAAAAGTACAGCATTTATATATAACGTTAAAAAATTTCGAAAAATAAACAAGATCGTAAAAAATATCTTCAAATCAATATTTGAATTTTTTTAAATCTATTTAATTTAATTATCATACCAATTTAACTTTTCAGTTGCATTCTTTTATGCAAGGGTTTTTTTAAGTGTTATCTATCTTACAAAATCAAAGTCATGAGTAAATAGATGGCAAAGGGATTATTAAAGGTAACACGATATCTGGATATGCTAATTTGATTTCAAGCTTATAACCATCGTCTTTTTGCTAAGCTAGGCATCATGAAGGCATTCAAATTTCAGATTATCTAAAGATTTCTTTTTTTAAATGACAATTTCCGATCAAGTCATGTCATCATATTGGATGCACGCATAGCACCTATCAGTTTAACACAGTGTGTGTTGAGGATAGAACGCTATCAAACTTGTATTTCAAATGAAACCCTTCCAACTCTGCTCACATAAAAAATCGAAAACAAATGATTTTAACAGACGAAATTTCTGATATTGGATCCACTAATTGAACAGTTTAGTCAAAGTAAAGAAAATAGAGGGTATCAAGTCAACAGCAAGTACCAAATTAACATCAAACAAACAAATTCCTTCCAGAATTCCGTTTTGCTAATCAATTAAACAAAATTAAAGAGAAATAAATGAACTTACAATTAAATACCACGATCAAAATGCGTTAATTACGTCATGAACGCTCAATTTCCTCAGTTTAGTAAAGAAATTAGAGAATATGTCGGCACCCAACTTAATATCAAACAAATCAACTCTTTGCTCACCTAAACAATTTAACAAAATTAAAATGAAAGAGAGAATTTATTAACAAGTAGCTGGTCCAAGTATGCGTTGCTAAGCCATTTAATAAAGAAATTGTTTTTCCCTGCGTGTCCTTTCCCATTCGTCCCGTTCCCCTTCCGCCTCCCCTTCTTCTCCTGCGTCCTCTTCCCCTCTCGCATTCCCACTCCGTCACCTCCACCTTCCCTCTCCCCACTCCACTCCCCCCCCCTTCCCCCGTCCCGCGAACCCCACTCCCGAGTTCCCCTCCCCTCTCACACGTCCCCTTCCCCACCCGCGTTCCCCTTCCACCTTCCCCGCCTTCCCTCTTCCCTTTCCCGCTCCCTCGTCCCGCCAACCCTCCTCCCGCTTTCCATATATTCAATCCCAGTACATTCAGTTTTTAAACAGCCCGCGTGCCACCTTTTACAATTTTTTGTTCAAATTTCCATTTTTCATGTATGTTAAATTTGGTATCTATTTAAAATATCTGAAATTCTTGATTCGATTCAAACTATTAGGGGAGTACCTACTTTAAATAAATTTATCAACTTAAAGATTTTCAAAAATAGAATCCTGATTTAATAATCATTGTTTTGCAAAATGTCATTCTCAAACTCGCGAACCGTCAAACGTGCGATAGTCGTTAGGTTTTCTGAAATTATCCAATTTTCTGCGCAATTTTCTTAATTTTTCCGTAAGAACCATCCTCGTACTTCAAAGAATATTCTAAAAAAAGAATTAGCGAAATCGGTTCAGGTGCTCTCGAGATTTGCGCTTAGCAACACTTTTAGCGATTCATTTTTATATAGAAGATTAAATTCGACTATCAAAAAGCGTTAATTGCATCATAAATGCTTTATTTACCAACGCCAACGCCGAGAGCCCCTTTTTCAAGATTTATTCCTGAAATGCGGTCATACAGAGGAAAGTGCATCTAAAAGCTGTTAATTAATTACAGAGTCGATTTTAACATTGACTAATGAACTTAATAACTTCAATCCAACTGAAGGAGCATTTTTAATTATTTACAAAATAGTAATTCTTCGACAGGTACGTACACGTGAGTGGTTTGACCAACATCTTTCGACCAATTTCTTGCAAAGCATCTTTAAAACAATGTTATCGTTGTAAAAACACCGCGATACTATCAAGCAATCTGAACACACGTTTTTTGCAGATAGACTGCATTTAATTACATCGTTATCGCAAAAGGCACCGGTATTTTTTTAAATTCTGTATTTACGTTTGTATGTTTGTATATTTCGGACGATGTTTCGAACAATTAATGTTCATTATCAGAGTTAATGACTTGATGGCGGACATTCTTTTGTGTTCTGAAGCGTCGGTAGTTAAATAAAAAAGACCAAGTCAATACCAACCCGATAGAAACAAATAATATAATAAAAATAAAAAATAACGGTTAATTTAAGATCCACTAACATTGCCATTCAGTTTAAAAGTATCCAACATGTATCTAAAAGGGATAATAACTTGTGTAAATAATACTTACATTGAACAAATTACTTTTGTATCTTTATTACATTTATAGAATAATTTTAAGTAATGACATTATAAACATGACACTATGTAAGTCGTGTGATTTTATACTCTAAGAAACAACTTGTTCCTAAGTGTATGTATGTAACTACAATATTATTTAATTTTGACAAGATTACATTATAATTAAGTGTAGTTTTAAGTTAAATTTAAAGTGTTTTAAAGCACCTGCTGTGATTTTTGCTTATGTTCTTCTATGCATATTTATAAATTGAATGATGTGCCTTGGTAAGTTGATGGCTTGCCATTTAACTTTCATTAATGTTAAAGCACTGTCAAAATTTGCCAATTTTAAGTGTATTTCTTAAATACAGAAGCCAATTATTATAAATCTGCTTGAATTTCCTGTAAAGTTTAACGAAAAATGTATTAGTGATAATGATAATGCATTCAACGATAAGGTAAATAAATATCCTTAAGGTGTTTGTTTATATTGAGGAATTCTTTGTCACAAAGCCGTAATTGTATTCCTTCCGCTGTGCTTCCAAAATTGCCTGTTAAATAACGAACCGATTAAGTTATTCACGAATGTTGTAATTCTCTTGAATTAATAATAATTATTGGACTTAATATTGTAAGCATTTAACTTTTAGGTGTAAAATAGGTATTCCATCTGACCAACAGAGAAAAATGCAAACATTGAACAACGCAAAAAAAATTATTACGGAAACTGATAAATGTTTCTGGAGCAGTTTAGGGAACGTACCCATACTACGTGACACGTTTAGGGGGGGGGGTCTTCAAAATGTCACGCTCCATACAAATGAGCGGCGGGTTGCTTAGGATTTTGGTCACCGGGGGGGGGGGGGGGGGTTAAAAATTTCAAAAAGTTGGTCACGTAGTATGGGTACGTTCCCTTATATTAAACACCTTTGCTTTGAGTTAACATTTGTAATTTCTGCCTTTATTATGAAAGAAAATAGCTCAAATGAAAATAATATGTACTCTGTTCGCCGGCAAATAAAATAATAACAAATATATTAGAAACTATACTAGATTACACTTTTTTGTGAATTAAAAATAATTTTGACAGCTTTCTGAATCCATGTTAATCCATGTTGAAACACACCTTCAAATAGAAATACCTTTCATGTAGATCTGAATACAAACCAATGTCGCCACTGATCTGATCTAGTAGCTTTTGACTATTAGATCGAGACAACTAATCAACTTTGCGTACACTGTCTTCTAGATCAGGAAACAGCGCGTATAGCATTTCTTATTTATTCTACCATTTAAATATTTACACTATTTTTTAATGAGATTGTAAGCGCCGATCAGAAAGGGACGATGAGGGGAATCTTACTGCAGACAGATCCATGGAAATAAATAATTGTGTATCAAAATGTACGTTTATAAAAGAGATTCTTTCAAAATTAATACTTTTTTTCTTTCTAACTTAAATTTGTTTAACTTCCAAGTCCAATAAATAAGATTGATTTTGAGTAATCTCAAGATACAATAAATTGCCACAACAAACATTGGTCTATAAGTCCCGCTCCAATGCGTATTATAACATTATGGTATAATTATATGTAATTATTTTCAATTTAATGCTCTCTTGCCATCGCATAACGCAGAGTTAGGTATTTTATAAATAAATACCACTTAAGTTTATATAAACTCTTATACATATTTTAAATACAAGCTTAGATCTACTATGCCTTAATTATTATATTAAGTTTGTTTCATAAGTTCAACCTTACATTTATTTACAAAACTAAGGTATTTACGTACATTTCAATCATCACACCTATTTTTAAATGAATTGAGAATTGTATATTTATGTTATTTTGCGAAATGTACATCGCTTTTAAAGTGACAGAATTATTATTATATGATATTGTATTATTAATAATCGTTTAATTATGTTTTTAATTTATTTTTTTCGTTTTTTTATTAACCCTTTTTTACTCTCACGTAAACATTTAATAATTTATGGTATTTTTTGTACAGAATTTTTTTAATTATTTTTTTTTACATTTTTTTATAAACGTTGATGTTAATTGATATTTTTAAGACACTGTGTTGATTTAATTTGATTTTTAATAGTTTTGTTACCGTAGAAAAAAGTTCCAAATGACAAATGAAAGATAAACAGTACATTATTGATAATGAAATTGAAATATTTCTAAAATTGTCAAAAATATTACCGGTCAAATTTAGCATTGTCACCGTTCGATCAAATCGCTGAAATTCAAAAACCTTTCAAATTTTAATTTTGAAAATTTTTGCTAAGTTTCACGTTTTTGTTACCACTCTTTCAATATTTTTTTTACCGCCTTTCTGAAAATAGGTACCTACCTGCTTATTAGTACCTTTTTAAATCGACCGATTGCGTATTCGTTTTACTTAAAGTTACCATATTTATTATAAATCGTATTTATTTTTGAGTTACGAATGCCAATACCAACATCAACATTAAATTGGAATTTTCATGTTATTATGATGTTACAATTACAGAAAATTATTTGAATTCTCAGCTTTTTTCGTCGGTTTTTTTCCTAAAACTTTTAAGATTTAAATCGGATATTTCACGTCAATAATCAAAATAAACACATTAAAATGATTTAATAACCATGTAAACAAAACGTAACAAACTTTTCTCACTTGATTAAGGTTCATTCGTTTGAAAATTGTTATTTTTTTAAATATTGTTTGTAAAATGTTGTTTCATGTCTAAATTGTAAGTTATTAACTAAAACTAGTTGAACTGGTTCGTAGTTGAACTTTAAAACTTGCCCTGTACCGTCTGATTTACAAGTACTCGTATTCCTAATACCTAAATAAATTATTTAATCAAAATTATTATCTTATGTCCATAAATAAATATTTTTATATATTTATTAAACCCGCTCTGATCAAATTTCGAAGGCATGCCTATTTTTTGTTAATACTCAAAGAGATTATTTTTATGTTTTATATATTATGAAAAATACTCATTTTTAAATGTATTAGATAAATTATATTTTTTTAAATGTGTACATATGTTAGATTGTTTTCGCCAAAATTTAAAAACGACAAAATTACATTATTATTACCAATGAACAATCATTTTATCAAGTTTACTTTTAAAAATAAAGAGAAAGTAAGATTATCATTTTTTTGAAGACACAATTCAAAACTTGAAGTAGAGTAGTTTAAAAGAAGGAATTTTTATATTTATTTTAGGTACCTAACCTAACCTAATACTTTTTAAAACAAAATTAAACATTCCGCATCGAGGCTGTGATGTTTTGAAATTAAACATTATACTTATTTAATTATCTTTTTTCTTGAAAATTTAACTTTTTACAGAATTATGATAAATTATAATAATAAAGATTAGCAAACACTGCCATAGTTTTATCGTCAAACTATTAAAATAGTTACTGTTCTTTTTATTATCTTTGCGAATTTCACTAATTGACTCTAAAACTAGTGATGATAATGTATATTAAAGTAATGTTACCCATTTAAAAGATTCGTTGGTATACTATTTATTTTCTTGTTAATTTAAGATTGCTGTATTTTTAAACGACTTTTGAATTCCGTTTTAAAATCTGTATTCATAATAATTAACGGACAATCAATTATTAATTAAACATGAAATAATTACAATGAAACCATCTTGTAATCGCTTGAGTCGAAATATTATTTAATATATTTGGGCATAGTTTCATATCTTACAAACGGTTCTAAACTTTGTGCGTAATCATTATTAACATAATTACTTAAATTCCTGTAATGATAGTTTGGGGTTAGAGTTTTTTATACTTAATGTAATATCTTTTATATTATTTCTTTTCCTTGTGTTTTACCAAATCAATATTAGATAACACCCCAACTTAAAGATGGCTTCGAAATGAGTACCTTTGTGAAATAAAACACTAACTTTGAATACATTACTTTTAACAATGGAGACGCGTTCGTCGCACGTCGGTACAACGTTACCATCTTCAGGGCAAAACCTAGGAATTATAAATATTAATAAACATTTTTTTAATAAAGTTTTTTAAATGATGAAATGTTTGTAAATTAATAATTTAATAATTTATGTCTCAATACACACTGCCCGTGAATAAGCATTTATTTAATGTTTCACCAGTATTAAAATGTTACAGTAATAATTACACTGCCAACTATTTTAGAATTGTGAAAGACATTATTTGTTTTATGTCTAATATTAAACTTAAAAACGATTTCCGTACCGAATTCAGTCAAAACTTTAAATACATATAATCTCTATTAGGTAAGCATACTGTGAGAAATAATAACAATATATAAACTGTCATTTATATGGTTGTAATTTGGATGGGTATCCAACATGTAAATTGCATTACAGTTAACTTTCGAATCTAGTAATTTAAATTCAGTAATTAAACCGTGCTTTATAGATTTACATCTCTGGAGCGCAAATTGCAAACTTCAAAGAGATTTTGCCGTTAAGGCTTTCATTTAAGTTGGATGTGATAGTACATTGGCTCATTATGATAATTAATGGTATTTACAAAGTATTAATGTAATCGACAACGTTTTATTGTTAAATAATTAGTTGCATGTAATCTTTAATGCTAAAAACCACACTATATAATATAAAAAATCTTCAAAGATATTCGTATGATTTAAGATACTCACTGCCAATGCGTAATACCGGTCCAAGTATCAAAAATATCGAAAATTTAAATAACAACCGGCCTAATATGAGATCAGCACAAAGCATTTTTTTAAGGGTGAATTGCCTGAAAAAAACTTGATAATTTCCAACAGATGGGATTATTTACTGTTTTTACATTAGCAGTTGTTTCGTATTTGATGGGGAAGAGCTGGTTTCTTACTGCCACCATTATTATTAACCCCTATTTTATCAACCGTTATAACTTATAATATATTTAACAGATGATGTGAACATATTGTTTTGGTATTCATAACTTAATTACTTGAGATGTTTACACATATGGAATGAAAGTGTAGCTTCTAGGGGACCACATGAAATAGAGCCTTATTTTTTAATTTCACTAAAAAAATATATCACCACCAAGCAACTGATTATGATGTAATCGGACCAATATGAGGGACAAAATAGAAGTATTTAAATTACGTTAATAAAGAGCGCAACTTAAATTATAAGTTATACGTTGTTCGACTTACTTGCGCGTGTTTCTCCTTTTCGGGTCAATGTTTCTACAGCCTCGCAGTGTCCATCATCAAATGTGACAGGTCACCTGCCCTGATGAAGTCCACTGCAAGAATATCTCTCTCTTTGTCTGGAGAAGAAAAAGGAAACGCATACCTATAGACTATGCTGTTACACAGCTTAATGCCCCAAAAGCCAAACAATGTAAAAAGAGATTGTATTAAAAATATCCTTATTTCTGTGGAAAAATAAAGAAGTAGGTTAAAATTTACTCCAAAGAAGTGAGTATACTATGACCTTTCTGTATTTTTCATATTCTTACTTGTATATCATTAACTTCAATAAATGAGTGACTTTAACTCAAAAGTCACACAACTTTTGAGGTATCTATTTGCAAAAAGCCAAATAGGATATGAAATAAAGCTGTATGGGGCGCAATAGCCCAGACATTAACAAAACCAGCAAAACGAAACTGCCTTCAAAATATTACATTGAAAGAATTTTATACAATTTTTTTAACTAGGTACGTTAAGTCATTTACAATTTTGATAACTACATTGACCAATTAGTTACTAAGACTTTACAGGGCACAATAGCCCAGATATTAAGCATCGAACCTGCCTTAGAAATAAAATTAATTTTACTATGTATGTACAATTTTTTTACCGTTATAATTGTGTATTTATTTCGTGTGATTTATATTATTTTGAAATTTATCAATATGAAAGCTCGATGTGTGAATGAATTCATATAGAAAAAAAAATGTCCAAACTTACTTGAAAACAGTAACTGATCTTTTAAAAAATGTTGAAAATATTACGTTTCTTATTCACAATAATTAGGTATTTAAATACAAAACAATTTATAACAAATACATTACTAGGTATATATTTTCCTATGTTTTAGAATTTTGTGTGTTTTTATGAAATTATTTTATATTATTATTTATTTTAATTCAGGTAGAAGTGTAAACCAGTGCTGAGATACAAATGTATGAAAATCTAACAAAATTTCCAACATTAAAAAACTAAAATTAATAATTAAGGGCTCTAATTATATATAGATCTCAATTATCGAAGTAAATATAAATGATGTGTTATTTTTTGAGTTTTCAAAATGATGTTTTTGTATAAAAGATATTTAATAATAATAGTTGTATGACATATATGCATATTTATATACTATTACTTTTTATTGTTTTTTCTACTTACTTTTGTAACTTTTTTTTACAAATAATTACATTTTTCATATATCAAAATACAATGGTGTTTCATTTTATTTTAACCTTTAACTAATTGTACTTTATAAACTATGGAGTACGGTAGAAGTGGACCGAGTTCTGGTCAAATAATATTATTGGAGAATGTTTCATTTGTAAAAGGCCCCACTCATCATCCATGAATACCGCACAAGAGCCCCAATTCTCCCAACCGCCTGAATCCTGTGAGACTGTGGCATCTTCAATTGGGGTATGTTGTGAGGCTGAAGGTAACGGGGAGGCGAAGGAGATGGGGTGTGTAAAGGTGGGGAAGTGCCTGGCTATTCAGATCTGGCCACCAAGCAAGGCTAAAGTCATTTCAAGCAACGTTTCAATTCTGAATGGTGGTCTTACACCAGGGCGATACTGAGAGTATCTTCCACTCTGGAAAGCATGTTGGAGTTTTGCAAATTGGATCGTGAGTAGGCAAAACCGCTAGCCGAATTATTATTACCTATTCCATTGAAGAAGAAGATAACACTAATAATCTAAACAAAACAAAAAAAGAGAACAAGATACAGAAAAATAGAAAAAGACAATGGTTGTAACTGGGACTCGAACCCAGAACCTCTCGTTTAACTGGGACATGCGTTTTTACCAATTCAGCTAAATTGTTACCTTCTTCTTCATTGATGGGAATAACCTTTAAAAGTTATAAAAAGAGAGTTGTTCTTATAAAAAAAATGAATATTATTATTCCTTTTGTCGGGTCGTCGAAATAATAATAATTTGGTTGGCGGTTCAATGTGCTGTCCTGCAAGCAGTTCTGCAAATCGGATGGTGAGTAGGACGTTTAAACATTCTTAACCCTTGAAATGCCTAGAAACGATAAATCGTGGTTCGTGGCACTGGCGACAAATTTCAACAACGATGTTGTTCAAGACAACTTAGTTTTTTTTTTTTTTACATGAATACCGCACAAGAGTCCCAACTGTTCCCGTCTGGAGCCAGTGGGACTATGGCATCCCCAATTGGAGTATGTTGTGAGGCTGAAGGCAGTGGGGAGGGGAAGGAGATAGGGAAGAGGAAGGTGGGGAAGTACCTGGCTGTTCAGATCTAGTCACCAAACACGGCAGAAGCCATTTCAAGCAACGTTTCAATTCTGAATGGTGGTCTTACACCAGGGCGATACTGAGAGTATCTTCCACTCTGGAACGTGCCGCAAATAAATCTACTGGTTAAAAAGGTTTTAAAAAAATTTTGTATTACTCCGTTCCAGAGTACCTAGCATGGTCGATCGATATAGGTTTTATCGAGAATGTCGGTAACTTGTCATCGCTCCAGAGCACGACTGCAGGCCGCTAACGAACAAATAACAGTTCACGTCAAATAAATTAGGAGCCCTTAGTCGTTGTGAACTGTTGTTTGTTCGTTAGCGGCCTGCAGTCGTGCTTAGGAGCGATGACAAGTTACCGACATTCTCGATAAAACCTATATCAATCGGTCATGCTAGCACTAGCATGGTGGATCGATAAAGGTTTTATCGAAAATGTCGGTAACTTGCAATCGCTCCCGAGCACGACTGCAGGCCGCTAACGAACAGATAACAGTTCACGTCACATAAATTAGGAGCCCTTAGTCGTTATAAACTGCTGTTTTTTCGTTAGCGACATCCAGTCGCGCTCGAGAGCGATAACAAGTTACCAACATTTTCGATAAAATCTATGTCGATCGACCATGCTAGGTACCCTGGTATCCAAAACCATTTCTTATATATAACTAGTAAACACACAAAATCACATTTTTACGTGATACTGCACACAAGTTTTAACTACTCAGAGCCGATGGAACTATGGCATCCCCATCCAGTGGCGGCGTAAGGGGGGGGCGGAGGGGGCGGTCCGCCCCGGGTGCCAAGCACCAAGGGGTGACAACGACAACCCACTCATACAGACAAAGAATGCGCACAAAATCTCCCGCTGTAAAGACATTTCAATAAATAACTGCGTACTCTTGTATCTAGCTACTTACATTATCATATTTTGAAATGCGTCGCAACAATATATTATTTTTTTCGAATATAATTTCTAATTCCCTTTCTAAAACTGAAGAATCATTTTGAGAAGCTTGTATCAACACTCGAAGAGATGTGTGATCCCAACACTGGCAAAGCAGGCGTTGAAAGAAGAAATTAGCGAAACTCAATCGAAAAACTAGAGACATAAAAATCAGAAAAAGTTATCGACACCTCTGGGACTTGAACCCAGGACCTTCTGCTTACATGGCAACAGCTCTACTAACTGAGCTAATTAAAAATTTATCCAGACACTATCTAGATAGCCAAGGACGGATTTAGGGGAGGGGGGGGCAAGAGGGCACGTGCCCCCCCCCCCCCCCCCCCCAGACGGTATTTTTCTGTACTGTGGAGATTCCATCACAGTACATACTTGGAAGCTAAAACTGTCTTTTTTAAACATTTAATTTTTCTATTGTTTTGACCCTTTCATAAACCTTCCTATACATACTTGAACTTGTAGAAATAAACTTGAAATATGATACTTTAGTTTATTTCTAACAGTAATCGTTGATTTTTTACCTTTCCGCCCCTTGTGCCCGCCCAGAAAAAAAATCTAACAGTAATTGTGGATTTTTTGCGCGTCCACCCCTTGTGCCCCCCCCACCCCTAGAAAAAAATCCTAACAGTAATTGTTGATTTTTTTGCCCGTCCGCCCTTTGTGCCCCCCCCCCCCCCCCCCAGAAAAAAATCCTGGATCCGCCCTTGCATTTAGTTCGGATTTGAATCTTGCAATCATATATAAAGGTATGTAAAATCATATGTAAAATAATATGTGCGTTAAGCAAATGAAGATAAAGTTCGTAGTTCTTAGCCGAAGAATGATACAGTTAAATGTGACCGAATTTGATATAGACATCGTAGCTCAGTTGGTAGAGCTGTTTTCATGTAAACAGAAGGTCCCGCGTTCGAGTCCCAGGGGTGACAATATCTTTTTCTGTCTCCTTAATAAAATCTTATTTGAGCACAATGAACAAAGCGCGAATAACCAATTTTTCTATGTAATCAATTGAAAGAGAAGGGAAAACAATATTGATATTGTGATCGAATATTTTAGTAAAATGAAGTCTCGTAAGCATGTTTAGTATTAAGGTGTTTTATGTAGGGTGTTCAATTCAAAACCGCCCCGGGTACCAATCTACCCTACGCCGCCACTGTCCCCATCTGGAGAAAGCTGTGGCAGGTACCTGAAGGAAGTGCTTAAGGAAAGGTATGTCTGGTAAGGTAAACGTATATGGCTATTTAAAACAACAGACTAATTTTACATGATGATTAATGATGAATTTTCAATAAAAAACCTTTATATTTCAATATAACTACCTAATTTATTTTTTTTACATTAATTCCACACAGGGGGCCTTGAGGAAAATAATTTTCCTCAGGGCCTATGTCATCTGGGATGCTGTGTGGAGGGTCTTTTTGAGGAGAGGAAGGAATGAACATTGGTCTTGAAGAGACTCATGTTGTAGGAAGGAGGAAACACAGAGGCCGGCAAATCTTTCCACAGCCGAGCTGTTGAACATAAGAACGAGTCGAAGAAACGACCCGTTCTCATGTAACAAATGTCAACTGTGTATAAATGTTGGGCACGCGTTTGGCCTGTTTCCCGACTATGCACCGGTGCCGAAGGGATCAATGATGCTAGTTCCTCGGAGCATCTTCCATTGTAATACCGGTAGAACAAGGATAGCATCCAGACCAGAGGTGGCTGCCAAATTCAACCATGGGGCGCACTTGCGATTTGTACAGGGTTAGCAGTTGTGCACTATTAAAGTATCTGCGGGCCCTGTACACTACGCCTAGTTTCTGGGAGGCTAACTTTACTCTGGCTTCGATGGAGCCCCCATATCTGAGCTGGTCTCTTAGGGTTACACCAAGCATATCAATGGAGGGCCTGTTTGGAAGATTGCTTCCGTTGAAAGAGACTAGATTTTCATTTCGATCCCTTTTGGACGTAATCAGACAAGATTGGGTCTTCGAAACATTAAATTCAACGAGATTATTTTTACCCCAAGAGAAAAAAACTCTCAAGGTAACCGTCCATTCTTTGCTTTAAAGCCATACGAGCTTTTGGAGTTTGTGAGCCCTTTGGGGGCTTGTCAAACAAAAAGCTATCATGAACTGTACTGTCATCCGCGTAACAATGAATTGGTGCACATGACAAAAGGTCGTTGATGTGCAACAAAAACAAAGTCGGAGACAGAACCGATCCCTGTGGGATGCCAGCATTTATCGAGTGAGAGGAAGAGGTGAAACCATCGGCTACCGTCTGAATCGACCTCTCCCTCAAGAAGTCGGCAATCCACGTACATAAGGATGTGGGAAGTCCGTAAGAAGGCAGTTTGTTATGAATTAAAATGTATTATTTGAAGAACAAAACTTATGAATAAGAATTAAGCAACATCAATCGCATCGGGTAATATACTAATTTGAATCCGTAACTAGAATCTTCTTTCTTTTTTATGAATAAAAATGAATCGCCGAAATGTATGTACGCGCATAACTTCCGAACGACATCACCAAATTGGATAATTCTTTTTTTTTGTGTTCGTTATTGTGAGGACAAGGTTTGTATAAAACTATTGGTGAGCTCTGGCATTATGAAATTTGCAATAGATTGCACGCGAGCTGTTTTAATACTGAATGTACCGGGATTGAATGTATGGAATGCGTGAGGGGGGAGGGGGAAGGGGAACTCGGGTAGGGGGTTCGTGGGAGGGGGGAAGGGAACTCGGGAGGGGGGTTTGCTGGACGGAGGAAAGGGGGAAGTGGAGTGGGGAGAGGGAAGGTGGAAGAGGCGGAGTGGAAACGCGGGAGAGGAAGGGGGAGGCGGAAGGGGAACGGGACGAATGGGAAAGGACACGCAGAGATAAACAATTTCTTTGTTAAATGGCATAACAACGCATGCCGGGTACCAGCTAGTTTGGAATAAAATGGAAAGACGTGGTAGGTTTATCGCCCTTTTGAGTTTCGTAATTATTATTATTATTATTATTAATTTCAATAACAAGGTTTGTACATGTATGCATGATGTATATAATAAGTATAGATTCATTTTTTTTTCACAGACCTCCTCACTAGGATATCCTGTTCTGAGGTGGCCTGTAGTTTTTTAAAATATTTGTATTTGGTTATGGATTGTCTGTATATCGTCTTCATGATGTTTGTAATTTTATTATCACTTTGATAATGATGGTGAAACTCTGTTCTGCACATGAAAACTAAGCGGAGAATAGTCAGACTTTTGGATCACCATTCACGCCCTCATTACATTTCTTGTAATTTTGTTGGTTATATTAAATCACCCCGCTTCTGTTTACCGATATTCTACGTCACAATAACGTGAACAATTTTGCTCAGAAATTGCAATTTAAAGTCACGCTTTTAAAGCAGTTAAATCTAATATTGGTAAGTAGGTGCCCACTCACGATACCAAACTATAAATAAATAAGTTCCCTTGCATGGTAGCAGTGGCGTAGCGAGGGGGGGGCGGCCCGCCCCGGGTGCCAACTTAATGGGGGGGTGCCACCCGACCGAGTGTCACCCCCCAAGAGCACAATTCTTGAGCCACCTGCTAGCTACACCACTGCATGATAGACATACCTAATCAGTACTCGGAATTTCAAAATGGTAGGTACTAACTCAATACCTATCTTATTCGAAAATCGAAAGTGTTCTGTAAAATAATTCCATTGGATGCTTTTATTTTATTTACCGATTGGACGATTCACGATAACGGTACCGTGACGGCAAAAAAGACAAGAAACACAGGTTCCCTATCGATTTAATGCTGCAGCTCTTTCTTACACATTAAATTATGGTGAGACACACAAAGTACGTGTGACTGGTTCCTCAAAAGTACTAGTTGCTTATTGCGACGGGACATTTTCTTTATATGTGTGAGGGAGATGTATATTTATTTCTTTTGGAGGGTGGTGCAGACAAACGTTCACCATTTGTCTCTTTTTCGAATGTTATCATTTAGTGTGTAAGAAAGAGCGGCAGCATTATATGTTTAAGAATAAAAGCAAAACCATTGACATTTATGTTTTTGAATTTTTGGAATTCACTCGCACTTCAATATTATCCTTGTAACTATATTCCAGACTTTCAAAATTATCGTCACGTCAAGTGGTATTGGTAGAGGTCTACGGTGCGGTGTGTGAGAGAGATGCAAGAAAATGGTGACTTTTTGCTTTGGAAGAACAGGCCTACATACATTGTGTATCTGAAAGAGCTGCAGCAATATTGTGATAAGTAACGTACCTATGTTTTTTGCCTTTTTTATGCCATCACGATTACCGTTAATACCGTGAATCTTCACGGTAAATATGAAAGCATCCATTGAATACAGCTTGACATGCTGTCAGTGGCGTTGATATTTTTTTAAAAACAAACATCTATTTTTTTACAATCGTTTGTTGTTCGTCAATTCCTCTTTTGCAAAATTAAGTATGTTGAACGATGTATGAGTGGTATTGAATGAAATATGGAGTATGTATGTGCCTGTTGTGTGGCCGTCAATAAATTTTCTCTAGCTATTGTTATTTAGTCAATTAGGAAACTCAATGTGATGTAGGTATATTCACCAGTTTCCCGCTTGTACTACAAGTTTCCGGACACCGTGGATATAAAAGCAAGTAGTTACCTATTTTGATGCATAAATTATGAATAAAGTATTAATAAATTAATGTATTTCAGTAAATATTTAGTTATCTTTCTAAATTTTGCTTAATTTATTTAAATATCTATCGACGTTTCTTTTGACAGATATGATAAAAAAAATTGTACAAACATGACCATTTACCTATTGTCAAGTTGTGTTGGTGATTTATTACGCCCAGAAGAGTGTCTGTGATTTGATTTTTATGCAAATTCTTAGTTTTATTCCGATATTATTGAAATTTTGCACATTGGACCTTCAAAACAAGAGGAAGCTCATTGTCTACACGAGATATCGAAAACCTACCCCCCATCTCTTTTTCCCACGCCTTAAAGCAGAATTTTGATACTTTCAAATTTTTGATCTATAAGATAAATCCATTTTATAGTGCTTGAATATCACAGTTTCTTGATTTAAATTTGTAGGTAGGTACCTATACCTAACAAAGATATCGGGTAGTTACGAATCTATCCGCAAGTTGTGTGACCTTTTCGCGGGCTTATAACAATGGCGGCCACACCTCGCTCTGCCATTGGTCTAGCCGCCGAGGTACCTACCTGTGTGACCTCAGACAGTTTAGTTACATTATTATTATTAATTATTACATTGTTACATTACATTGCTTCGGTTGTTTATTAGGCTGTGCTATTTAGGAATTTCCAAGCTCTGAAGTGCGTATTTTGAAGTTTGCATGTTGATTTAGTGTTTCTCAGACTGAAAAACTTGCACGTCCGGGGCAGCAAAATGGACCTTCCTACATACCTGATGTGACCAGACGTCCCGTTTTCACCGGGACAGTCCTGTTTTCAGGCAGCGTGTCCCGGTGTCCCCGAACACAGCTTCGGGACGCCACAATGTTCCGTTTTCGGAAAAAAAGATTTTTCGAAAACTCAATTTTTTTTCGAAAAAATATAACACTTAATCAATTTTCATACATTCATTCCTATGCCTACTTTTTTATTAATAAATAAAATATTATGATAATGTATCTATACCTACTTTAAAAAAATATTTAAGAGCTCATGCGTTTTATGCGTCTACACAAACATATGTAGGATATAATTTTGAAATATATAAAATAGCTAACCCTAATTTGAATGAAAAACATTACTATCTTGTTATTGTATTGTATGAAAGTGTGAGGCTCCTAAAACGAATAAGTTTATAAGATATTTTATTTAATTTATTAAAGGGCTAGAATTTCAAAAGTTCATTCCAATAACTTTAGTCATTTTTGAAATCTAACCTCTTTTGTTCAGCGCTCTTAAGGCAACTTTTTGCGAAAACAGCGCTAGTCCAAATTTATTATTATTATTTGGTACATACCTTTTTTCCTTGTCCCGGTTTGGGGGAAAAAATAAATATTCACGTTGTACATACCTCCTATCCAAATTCTATAAACAAAGAGGTGGGGGGGGAGAATTAAATTTACCCCCCCAAAATCCTATATCCATCATTTGATCCATGTGCTTATCTATGCAGCCGGGGCCATCGCTCCTGTAGTAAAAAGGATTTATGACTTCATACCATGAGAATTGCTTAAATGTCAAACTAAGAAGAAATTGATACGAAAAATGCATCGAAAGGTCAATGATTGCACTAATAGGTAGGTAAATTATTATTGCAACCTACTAAATAATAATCACACAGTACACACCTTTTAGTCATCAAAATTATTATTTATAAATTTTACCAACCGACCACGCCTCGATTTCAAAACTATTTTTCCTAATTGAACAAATTATTGAAATAATGTAACGGTATATGTGTGTCCTCCTTCCTATAACATGGATCTCTTCAAAGTCCAGGTTCTCTCATTCATTTTCTCAAAATTACTCAATACGTAGCTTCCCTAAAGATTACTAAAGATGATCCCCAATGTTAAAAAAAGGAAAAGAAATGTGGCGACTTGTTTTTTCGATAATCTCATATGCATTTTTAAGGGAGGCGTCTACTAATATCTACAGGAACTCCAAAAAACTGAAAAAATCGAGCTAATATCTATGAGAATCAAAGTGTTGACGAAATATATCTACAGCACTGGCAGAGGTTGGATTTGCAATTATGTATAGCATATTGGAATAACGTAATATTGCGTATGCAGTTTAAAAAACTTAATTTATGTAAGTATGTATGTAAAAATCCCTAATATCGGACTATTGGACACATTTAGCTGATTAGTCCAACCTACGCTCTGTAGATATTAGTTCAACCTACGCTCTATAGATATTAGTCAACACTGGGACTGTCATAGATATTCGTCTGACCTTAGCTCTGTAGATATTAGTCAACACTGTGAAGTTCATAGATATTAGTTCAACATATGAGCTGTAGATATTAGTATCTGGAGTCATTTTTAAGTTACACATATCATAATAGAAAAGTTGTTGAGCGCCGAAATAAAAGATGTGCTGACGAAATTGCAATGAGAAATAGTTACACAAATTTCATTTGCTCAAATTTTTAAAAAGTTTCCGTTTTCGCGTCTTCGGACTAGTGTTATTTTTTTATCAATGGCAACACCTTTGTTGTTATGTTCCTATTATGATTTGTAACAGCCCGAATGAAAACATTGAGAAACAATAAAAACAATTCGAAATTAGCACAAAATAATGTCCAACAGTGTCTGTTCGGTATTATTATGTACATTGTACACTGTCTGCTACAATAATAATTATTAGCGCGGGTATTGTAGATTCTAATGCGGTTATTTCGCAATCTTTCTTAAATCGTGCTACAGAGGCCGCGCGTTTTAGGTAGGTACCTACTATTAATTCTCGTACACGCGTTGAGATGAAAACTACGGCAAGATCTCGAACTAAATCTGTGCGGCGGGCATAGACTAGGATGTTATCTGTTTGTAGTTGTCTTAAAATTGGAGCAGGTAGAACCTTTTTTTCATTAACTCCAGAAAGGAAGCCCTGGAGAAAATAAGCTCACTCGGGGCCTATATCATCTTTGAGGGTGCTGTGTTTTTTTTTTGCATGAGCTCCACATAGGAGGCCCTGAGGAAAATAATTTCCATCAGGGCCTATGTCATCTTTGGGGATGCTGTGTGGGGTTTTTTTTAGGAAAGGAAGGAGAGGAGAGTTCTGGAAAGGAAAGGGGTTTAAGGGATGGGTAGGAATCTGGAGTTCAGTGTGTCCTGGTCATCCGCCTCCTAAACCTAGACAAACCTCACCCCATGAACCCGGGCACCCCTGCTAAATCACCAAACGTAACGAACCACTTGGGGTGACCTATGGCAGAGGTGTTGGTTATCCAATAAAGGTTCCCGGGGCGGCGGTACCCATTTCCGCCTCCCAAATTGAAATCCTTCCTTTCCTTATCCCCTCCAAAGTGGAGGGTCTTTATAAGGAAAGGAAGGAGAGGAAGTTCTGGGAAGGAATAAATAACAAAAAGAAGGCCTATAAATCCATTCCCCCATTGCGGTGCAAGGCGATGGAAAGAGAGAGTCGGGCTCAAAGGGTCTGCCTTAACCAGCCTTTCCCGATTGGACCGAATAAAAGATTTTGATTTCCACGAGATTTTCGAACTTCAAGAAAGGGGATTAGAGAAGTTTTTTTAAATCTTATGTAGACAGTAACCTTTCTCTTGTTTGGAAGGTCAAGTGTTCAAATTTTAATCAATCTTGGAATAAAACTGTGGATTTATAGACAAACCCTTCATTACAGATATATAAGTATAGAAAGATAGAAGAACACTTATTTTATTTTAACCAAAAATAATTTGAGAAACCCACCGAATCGATTTCCTTACTGTGTTCAGCCGAGTAGGTACTTAATACAAAAAACTATCCAAGAAATTATTTTCATTATTTTTTTATTATTCACATTATTTCCTGTTTTCACGGTGTTACCAGATCACAAAAAAATAGGTAGGTACCTACATATTCGATATGCTCAAAAATGGGGGTAGGATATGTCATAGGTATATTTATACCTTTTTTATGAATACACTCATGCGGTATTCATATATTTTTATGATTGTATGAATACCGCACAAGAGTCCCAACTCCCCTCTGGAGCCGGTGAGACTATGGCATCCCCGATTGGTGTATATTGTTGTATGGCTGAATAAAGTGGAGAGGGGAAGGAGATGGGGAAGAGGAAGGTTTGGAAGTACCTGGCTATATTCAGATTTGGTCACCAAACACGGCTAAAGCTATTTCAAGCAACGTTTCAATTCTGAATGGTGGTCTTACACCAGGGCGATACGAAGAGTATCTTCCACTCTGCCTGCTTACTTAGTAACTTAATTATACCCAATCGGGGTATGTTGTGAGGCTGAAGGAAGGGTGGGGGAAGGAGATGGAGGAGGAGAAAGTGAGGAAGTATGTAGCTATTCAGATCTGGTCACCAAACACAGCTAAAGCCATTTCAAGCAATGTTTCAATTCTGAATGGTGGTCTTAAACCAGGACTATACTGAGAGTATCTTCCACTCTTCCTATTTAGTTAACCACACATCAATCTATCCGTACATTATTACACAGGGAACCTTTATTAGATAACCAACACCTCTGCCATAGGTCACCCCAAGTGTTTCGCTACGTTTGGTGATTTAGCAGGGGTGCCCGGGTTCATGGGGTGAGGTTTGTCTAGGTCTTGGAGGCGGATGACTAAGACACACTGAACCCCAGATTCCTACCCACCCCTTAAACCCTTTTCCTTCCCAGAACTCTCCTCTCCTTCCTTTCCTTAAAAAAACCCTCCACACAGCATCCCCAAAGATGACATAGGCCCTGAGGGAAATTGTTTTCCTCAGGGCCTCCTGTGTGGAGCTCAGTAAAAAAAAAAAAAAAATTCAAGTGAAATCATTATTAAAGATGTTTTTCTTCTAGAAGGAAATTGCTACATACTTTTTTCATCACTTGATCTGGCGATGACATAATCATTATTAAAATATCTATAAAATTAGGTAGGTATGATAAAATAATAAACAAAAAATAATGTAAGTTTTGAATAATTTTTATTTTATAATAACATTTTAATTTTAAAATAATTATAATGGTGAACGAATAATTGTTAAAATTGACAGAATAATTTTAATAGGTACCTACTTTAATTTACTTAATACTTTACGATACGATTTAATAAAAGCAATATAATAATAAAGGAGGAAGGAATAGAATAAGGCTTATAATATATTAATTTAATTTTGGGAATAGAAAAAATAATAAAAATTAAAATAATGGCTTGTAATATATTAATTTTATTTTCAGACAACCAGTTTGAAAATTTACATTTGCACACAGATTTTTAAGAAATTGGATTCCAAATTTTCCTAAAATTATCTTTCTTTGTGAAATCTGTAGGTAAAAAAAATATCCCAGCTTTAAAATTGTAAAAAATCACACATGGATCAAAAGCCGAAATGAACCGAGAACCGGGAACCGTTCCAATATTGAATTTAAAAAGACATTGAATTTGGTGGTCGAATGTATGTGAGTTTGAAACAATCAAACTTCAGTCACATTTGATAAAAGGTACAAGCAGGGCTGGGTAGTATTTGAAATACTTGTAATTGAAATACGTATTTGAAATACAAATACGTATTTTGTATTTGTATTTCAATTACTTCCTAAAAATGTATTTTGTAATTGGTATTTCAATTACCTGGGGCTGAGGTATTTTGTAATTTGTATTTCAAATACTTATGGCTTCAAAATACATTTTCAAATACATTTAGCGATCTTAATAATGATAATGAAAAATAAACTGACATACATAGATAAGACGTAGACTAAAAACGCTAGAATCCAGAGCTATATGTTATGTGTGTTAATATTTAGAGTTGGCAACACGTCCTGTGCTATAATAGCACTGTTATTGTACATTTTGTATCATATTTGTATCATATTATGTAATGCTTGTCATTGCTTTGTATTGTACATTTTTGTGTCATAGTATTAGATCAAGCACTATAGGAATAATTTGACTGAATACTAAACTATTTTTAAGTTAATTTCAGTAGAGCGCACTTGAAGTGAAATAACTTAATAAATATTATTCTGTTCATTGGTCAGAAGTCCACTGGAGTATGCTTCCACCATATGGAATCCTCAATATAAGGTATACATAGACTTAATAGAGAGTACACAGAATAAATTTTCGAAATATTTACTCAAGAAATACAACAAAACTTCAAATAATATGTTATCTTTACAAAAAAGACGCACACTGTCAGATCTGATATTTCTACATAACCTGCTTAATAATAAAATAGATAGTCCCGAATTGCTATCTGTCATTGGTTTAAATGTTCCAATGAGGCGTACCAGGCACACTTCACTTTTTCACATAGGATCCAATAATACTAATGCAGCACAAAACTCACCAATCTCTCGCGCAATCACATTTTATACACACTATGAAAAATTATTACACTTAGACATTTTCCACAACTCCCTGCAAACATACAAAACTAATTTACTAAATTTGTTGGCGTGATATAATTAATTTTAAAACTTCTTATTTACACTTTTATTTTCATTAAACTTTAATTACTACTCATGAGCATGTATTTTTTATTGCTATAAAAATACTCATCTTTTCACTAAACTAATTACAATTTGTTAGCATGTAATTCTTGTTCAAAAAAAAAAAAATCTCTTTTATCTTTGTATACAATTTTCCTTTATATTATTCTTCTCTTTCATTCATTAGTTAAGTTTTAAGAACTGTTCAAATCCCAGGCGTATTATCCCAGATATTATACGGACTTACGTAATAGGTACTAAAGCATGTAATTACTTTATTTAACATTCCTTATAACTTGTAAACTTATGTACTGTGTATGTTCCTAATAAACAAATAAACAAATAAACAAATAAACTAGTGTCCGACCGAAACAGGATTTTCTGCCGAAAACGAAACCGAATATTCGATATCTGTCTCAGTTTCGGCCGAAACCGAAACCGAAACTTTTTTAGACATGTTAAAAATCTATTGTTTACTGAAATTCGGCTTATTTTTTATACTTTTATTCACTATAAAGTAAGGACCTCATAAATTGAGTATTATAATTTTAATTGCGTTTACAATCACAACATTTTTTTACATTAACTCCACATGAGAGACCCTGAGGAAAATAATTTCCCTCAGGGCGTATGTCATCTTTGAAGATGCTGTATGGAGGGTCTTTTTGGGGAGAGGAAGGAGGGAGGAAACATAGAGGCCGGGTTCCACAGCCGAGCTGTTGAACTCAAGAATGAGTCATAGAAACGACCCGTTCTCATGTGACTATATAGTATATTTCGGATAGCGCCGTGTACGGAGACTAGCATTAAAAAGTAGTACCTATGTATATCAACAGGGTACTTGTGGTTTCGTCACAATTACGTAGATTGTAAGTATCTCCATGAACGGAGGGCCTTACACCAAGCACATCAAAGGAGGGACTGTTCGGAAGATCGCTTCCGTTGAAGGAGACTAGATTTTAATTTTTTTTACACTTGTTAAATAAAATTAAAATTAGAATGAAATAAATAAAAATAATTGAAGTTTGTGATTACATAAACTCACAATACAAGCACGCCGGACCGGCCAGCGAACTCAGTTGATGATGGTGGATGACACACGAGCCACGAACTCACCCGAAGTCAGTCAAACGGCACGCGATAATTCACAAATACAGAGTTTCGGTGCGGCCGAAGGTTCGGCAGATTTTCTGCCGAAACCGAAACTGATGCCGAAACTAGATTTTTTTACCGAACCTTGACGAAACCGAAACCGAACCTTCGGTCGGTCACTAGAAATAACACAAAATAGCGTTATACAAATGTCGTGTTATAATAATAATATATATTATTATTATATTACCTAACACCTGAGTCCTTTACCACAAATTTTACAAGTGAAGCGGAGATGAGATGTGTCTTTTGAGCAATATGATTGGTCAATTTTTGCACGTCTCTGCTTCACTCTGCTCAACATTGCTTCTATGGAAACGCACCCTTAGATAAGGGCATTTACGACAATTTATTGCAACCAAAGGTTCTACCAAAACCAAATGTATTTTGTATTTTGTAATTTGTATTTTGTATTTGAAAGAAAAAAATGGTTAAAATACTGTATTTTGTATTTTGTATTTCAAATACACGACTTGAAAGTATTTTGTATTTTAAATACATGCGAAAAAGTATTTTGTAATTTGTATTTCAATTACAGCAAAGCATGTATTTTGCCCAGCCCCGGGTACAAGGAAAGTCGGCATTTAATTTTTGCATTAGGTTTTTTGATCCATTTTCAAAATACATTTTTCTTGTTAATTATTAATGAATTAATGACCAATGAACAAACTCCAACGAAAAAAAATTATTATAAATCTTCTATCCAAGAATAATATCATAAAAATAAAAAGGAAGTAATATATTGGAAAGTTAAAATTAATAAAATGAAAATAATATTTTTTATGTGAGTTAAATACGTAAGTAATATATTATGAAGGTTAAAATAAATTAAATTAAAAGTAAATTGAAAAATAGCACTTTTTTAAGTGTCATGGGTTCCTTGTTGTGCCATCATAATGCTTCTCATCACTTTTTCACCAATTGTAATATGTAAAATCGACAAATCTTCATTTTTTTTAACGTTCAGAAAACCACTCCTCTTCAGACCTGAAAATGATAATATAAACAATCTTTTTTATTATAATTTTCGGGTCATCTCCCAGGCCGGTTAGTAGCCAATTTCAGAGGAATGCGTATGTTTGTGTGTGTGAATGCTACCAAAAGTTGATTGAATGCATTTTAATCGACAACGAGTCTAACTGCCGAATTTCAGCTCGATTGGATGTCGGGAAGTGGGTTAATTTCGACTTCCGAGGTTTACATTCATTCATTCACCAAAACAGAAACAAAATTCAACAAATAGATGTGTTAATGTAACTATCGTATTTTGTTTTGAATGTTTAAATGTGAACTACGACATACAAATAAATAATAACATATCATTGAAGAAGAAGATAATAATCAAATCTAAACGAAATATGAAAAAGAACAAGACACAGAAAAATAAAAAGCTAACAGTCACAACTGGGACAAACCCAGAAACCTCTAGTCGTTAATTGAAAAAAAAATAACGTCAGACCCATGGACATATGAATATATCTGGACCTGCCCTAAGTGATAAAAGCGTATTATTTCCCCCTCCCCATAACGGTTCCATGGAGCCAGCTCGGCTTACGAGAGCCTCGCTTGAATCTAAAAAATGTGACGACATTAGAACAAATATGAGAGCTTGTGCTATACATTATTTTTTTTTTTTTTTTTTTTTTTTTACAGTGAATACCGCACAAGAATCTCAACTGCTCCCGTCTGGAGCCAGTGAGACTATGGCATCCCCAATTGGGGTATGTTGTGAGGCTGAAGGTAGTGGGGAGGGGAAGGAGGTGGGGAAGAGGAAGGTTGGGAAGTACCTGGCTATTCAGATCTGGTCACTAAACACGGCTAAAGCCATTTTCAAGCAACGTTTCAATTCTGAATGGTGGTCTTACACCAGGGCGATACTAATAATATCTTCCACTCTGGAACATGCCGCAAATATACTATATATTATTTTAAATGAATTAATTGTGAAATAACACTAATTAATCAAATAAAATTTAGTTGCGCATGCCGGGTTCGAACCCGCGACCTCCGGAATGTGAGTCAAGAGTCTTAGCCACTGGACTACTGGATTATACCCTAGTATATGTGTATATAGCGAATGTGGGCGTTTCTCCAGTGAGCTCGTCGCTGGTTACAGGGGTAAGTAAATTATGAAACATTTGTAAAAGTGTCTTAACTAAATACGGCAACAAAATATTCCTCTGTGAAAAGGGGCAAAGTTTACTTTGCGCATTTGGACTACGCAAATATGTTAATAACGTGGCGGGCAATTCGCGCTCCCATGTAAAAAGGTCTATTCATTCAAAAGCAGATTTTGCTTTTAAAAACTAAATGGTGATATTATAATGCGAGATGCCTATATACTGTCAGATTGATTTTTTAACGAATCACAGTCATCTTTCCCCTCCTCGCCCTTCATAATTTGGTTTTACCCCTCATCTGTATCTTCTCGTCTATCCATTTGGATGTCTATGGTCAGACCTCAAAATGAGTCAATGACATCTACTTTTTTTTATTCCAAAAATGCTCAGGAATCACTGGAATCCTTTGGGTACATGCTGTTACACATTACGTCTTGTGTATATTTTTTTGGCGGAATGCAAACCCGCGACTTCCGGATTCGAAGATGAAGATCAGGCCACGGCGGTCGTTAAACTAGTAAAACAAATGTGGATGCTTACGAAGCAAAGACATGAAGGCTCTCGCCATGACGAACTTCGTGGGCACTATGTCAGTCGGTATATCACAGCCTGCCACAATTTTCTCAAGTGTCAACGGGCGAATCTTCTGCTGTTTGGCTAAGATCACTTTTTCCATAAGGCCATCTACGTCCCATTCCTTACTGAAAAAAAAACACAATTTTATTAATATTCATCATCAGCCATATCTATACACTGCTGGAAGACGGCCTTAATGAGCTATTTCCACTATTCTCAGTCCAAAAATGATAATAATCATGTTATCTTAAGTTGTCAATCCCTCTTGTATAGGTTTCCAAGAATATTTTCAACTGCCCTGAACCAAAAATGGGAATATGGTATCCCCAGTTGGGAAGTACACACAAAGCTAGATCTGAAAAGTCACTAAACACAGCTAGAGTCATTTCAACCAACACTTTGATTTCAAACCTGGTAAAAGTACCAGGCCAATACTAAATTAGGAATGAGGTACAAAATAAGTGTGCATTTGCCTTTTTTTATGTGAATACCTCACAAGAATCTTGGCTGCTCCCCTCTGGAGCCAGTGAGACTATGGCATCATTGGGGTATGTCGTGAGGCAGAAGGTAGTGGGGAGGGGAAGAGGAAGGTGGGGATGTACCTGGCTATTCAGATCTGGTACAAACACGGCTATAAAGCCATATCAAGCAATGTTTCAATTCTGAATGGTGGTCTTACACCCTGGAACGTGATGCAAATATACCAACTATATTTTATTTTAAATTAATTAATTGAGAAACAAGATAATCAAATAAAATTTAATTGATTTTGGATTCGATCCGCGACCTTCGGACTGCGAGTCAAGGGATTACCCCTCGCCCACGCCGGTCGTAATAATGGTTCTTCTAAAATAATGTATTCTTTAAAACGAATTTTGCAAAAGATTTAAATTCATCATTCAACACAACTAATTTAAAAAAATATTATAATTAAATAGGTTTAAAAAAATTATTAATAATTTAGTACTAACGACAAATAATTAGGCATTGCTTTCTGCGATGCTGTCAGTTCCTCATCTCCAAGAGACACCTTAGTTCTATCCAAGCTGCCCAAACCGGTTTCATTAGTGCTCTTTCTACAGCTGACACTGTCATCTTTCAATATTTCATCTTCACCTCTTTTATCTAACTTATCGCTGACCTCCAGATTTTGATTGATTTCCGCTCTTATCTCTTCATTTTGAACATTGGAAATGTTTCTCTGCGCGCTAATTTCTTCAAGCAAATTATCTATCTGCAGATCGACGTTAATATTATTAGCTGGAGTTGTGTCCATGTTTGTTGTTACTTCTGTTGGTATGTTAGTCGCATTCATATTTATTTCAGCCATTGCAATGTCTGTTATTTCATTCATTGTTGTCTGAAGTTCTATTTGCGGTAAGTTTGTCGAATATCTTGATTCATTTGGAATTGTTATGTTGGCGGAACGTTTGCGTTTGCGTGGGTCCGTTACGGTAAGGTTGGTGGGTTTTCTCAGTGGAGATGAGATCATCATCTGATGCTGAGCCATGTCTTCTGGGATGAGTGGTAAGGTCCGCATCTGTTCTATAGTTTGGTCGACGGTGACACTGGCGGCCGTTATGTTCCGAAGGTTGCTTTGATTTTGTTCTGCTACCACCACCTAAAAGATTATTATTTAATGGATTGTAACTTCTGAATATTTTAGAATGAGTAACTATAAACGATCGGCGGCAATCAGGAACAGAATGAGGACCATTCTGTTCCTGATTGCCGCCGATCGAAAGGGAGAGGTAGCAATGGTGGCATGAAAGCACGTCGACTGAGCTCCAGCATTTGGTGTGTAGATAGAAACAAAAGCAGATCACTGTTGTGCACAAATGCAATTAGCAACAGTATGGGTGAATGATGTTGGCAACATTTTTATGCGTAGAAACGGGTGGTAAAATTACGGAATAATATAAAATTTCTCAAAAAAAAAATTATTGTCTAATCTTGCTAATTGGATATCTAAACACAAAATAATATAAAATGTCTATTTATTTATAGGTACGTATACAAACCAATTTGCAAGATAGTACAATAAAAATTAGGCTTTATCTTGCAAGATTAATATCGATCTTAATTTGAATGCGCGCGATTCCCACCCGTAACTCCGCAAACAAAAAATGGATTATAGGGGGATTCAAAGAATTGTCCCCATGGTATTTGAATTCACATACGGGTGTGCATGCGCAGTTGCATAGGATCGCGAAACAAGGCAAGAAATTCATGGGGATAGCTCGGATCGTCCCCTAAGTGCGCCTTAGATTCTGTACATTGTTCGCCGTACAAGCGTCGAATCTTTTAAAATCATCCGGAATATTTTTTTGTACTTTATTTCTGCAAATGTTAATTACTTTTATGTTTAAAGAATTCATTCGTTTTGGTGAAGACAAAGCATCGACTGTTTTTCCTTCCGTAGGTTTCGAGTGTAAATGGTGGGGACTGTCCTCATTGTCCCCCTGTGAAGAACCGCCACTGAGGGGATGGTTATATAAAAAGATAGTAAAATTTGATTTTAAAAATGATGTATTTATTCAAATAATACAATCAAAATGATCTGTTCATAAAATAGAAATTAAATTAAATAAATTTGAAATAATATTTTTATTTAAATTTGGGGAATTTTTTTTTAATTCTTACCTCTCTTTGTGGTCTTTTACGTCCTATCAGACTTTTTATTGGCATTCGGTCAGCTTCCGGCCTGGTGTTCAAGTTTCTCTTAAACGCGTGAAGGAGTTTTTCCCCGCCTCTTAGCATGTGACTGGATAGCCGCACTTCTCGAGACTCCAGGAAGGGAAGAGCCAACAGTCTGTTAGCCGTCAGGTGGCAACCTATTGTCTCTATGTCTTCACTAGGCAGCTAAAAAATATTTATTTTAGAAAATTTTAAGCCTGGTAAGCAATAGTTTGACCAAAAACAAAATACTGTTTTTTTTGTGCATTATAATCCTATTACATAATATATACAAAATTTTAAATGAGAAATTTTACAATAATATATATTTTAGGTTTCTTGCTAAAGTGACTCTTGAAACCTTCAAAGCCAATGTTGAAATGTCAAGAAAACTAGAGATATCATTTAGAAGCACCATACCTCTTGTCATGCTACGCTGGGCCAGAACGTCTGTTCTGCTGTGTGGAATACAGAGCAAGTCGTGGTGACGTATGAACAATTTATAGCATTCCAAGAGGTATGGGCTGTCAATGTAATAGTTTATAATTATAACGTTACTATTACGATTTTAAAAGCTGTTACTGTAAGGATCCCATTCCTTCTAGATTGAAGACTTTCATAGCACGTTTCAAAGAGCAAATCCAGGTGATGCATAAATCGCGGGTGTTCACCATGCATTCTCATATAAAGATACCTTAGAAACTTTTTTTGAATTTGTTCCAATAAATCTATGTATTTTTTCTGGTACGGAGCCCAAACAGCAGAAGCGTATTCTAATTGTGATCGTATAATGCAATTGAATATCAATGTCATTGCTTCGGGCTTGGAAAATTGTTTACTTATTCTTATCACAAATCCAAGAAATTTGTAATACGATGATGTCAACTTCACTATATGATCTGAAAAAGTAAGTTTGGGATCAAATGTAACCTCGTGGTCCCTTATGGATTTCACTGATGACAATATTTCATCATTTAGTTAATAATTAAATTTTAACGGGTTTTTGGAACGAATGTACATCATAGTGACAAATTTTTTTACATTAAAGAAAAGTTTATTCTCATCTACCCATGAAGATATTGCGTCTAAATCACGTTGCAATTTAAAACAATCTTGAATGTCGCACATCATCCTGAGCAGTTTGACCGTCAGCAAAAAGCAAGCAAGTAGTACTTTGGATGCATTCTTGAATATCATCAATCAAGAATAATAGAGGTCCCAAGTTTGACCCCTGAGGTATTCCTAAAAATGCAGGGAATTCCTTGGATTCATGGCCGCTGATGCAAACACAGTGTGTTCTGTTTTTTAAATACGTCACAAGAAACTGCATGAGAGGTTGGTCAAAACCTATTTTATCATAAAAGTACTTCGTGATCTACACGGTCGAATGCCTTCGCAAAGTCAGTATAAATCATGTCTATTCTCTAGCATCGTCCGGAATAAAGTGTGGTACGGGAAGAGAGTGCGACTTGGCAAGCCACCAACGAATGTCAGCAAACTACTAATAAATCACGCCCTTTCTGTGCACGGCAAGAGTGCCTCTGCGCACCTTTGCAAGCAGTCTTGCTATAGGTACTTTTAATTATTTATCGGGCATTGACATCGGTCTTAATAGTAATAATGTAATAAATGTATGAATGTAATGAAATATTGTATGAGAGAGATAGCATGAAAGTAAGACAACTGATGGATTACTATTATTGAACCATATTTTCTTCACGATAATCAATACCAACCAGCTTCAAGACAATCCTTTTCTTTCTTCTCGCTCAAAATAAAAGAACTTTATTTTTCATAGAAAAAGTAGGTACTGTGGAAAAAGACATGTACAGTCTGTCAAATAAGAGAGAATACATAGGAGGGCGCCACTGTAGTTCAAATGGCAATACTAAAAATATAATCATGGTGTTAATCTAAAGCTGTGTAACTTACATTTTTATTTAAAATTAAAAAGACATTAAAGTGAAAAAAATATTTTTTCATTCCACTGATCTCAAATTAGAATTGCATATAGGTATATTATTATTATATCTTTACAATTTTATGTTAACATAATGAAGAATAATGATATTGTAATAAAATATAAAGCACACTTTAGAAATTGCTCACATTTATTTAATATTTAAGTACCTACTAGCGTTGTCCAGGCTGTAGAATCTTTAGATCATGTTTCTAATTTTAGATCTGAATAAATTTAACTAATTCAGATCTAAAAGTAGTGTAACTAAACTCACCATTAATGATTCGTCCTCTCTACCTACTGTTAAATTCAAATTTATGTTAAATTAAATGGAAGCCAATCACTTTGTAGAACACAATTTAATCAAATTTATGTCATGTAGTGCAAAAGTGCTTCCTCGATTTAATTTTTTTTTAAGGAACAAAAAAATGTATTTTTAAATGTGTATACGGTGTTCTGCATTTTTAGTGTGATTGTACTTTAAAAGAACATTTGACATGTAAATTAGTGTTGCCAGCCTACAAATTTTCTAGTTCAATT
Source organism: Limnephilus marmoratus (assembly GCA_917880885.1). NCBI lineage: Eukaryota > Metazoa > Arthropoda > Insecta > Trichoptera > Limnephilidae > Limnephilus > Limnephilus marmoratus. Next base: position 20,877,512 of record OU862929.1, read on the forward strand.
TTTTATATTTTCTACTCTTATTTGACAGACTCTAGGTAGGAACATGCATTACGTTCCCATTTCGAAATCCAACAATAAGGCAAGGCAAAGCAATAAAAATGTAAATTACCTCACATCGCAGGTGGATATTATTAATAAACATATATTTTTTGAATACTTCCGAGGGAATAACTTTTCCTTTCTCATCATCGTCTATCCTAATTTTCTTCCTTTTCCTGTGTGTTGATTCAGGAGGGGTCGTGATTGTAGCTAATACCATCTGTGAATAATTTTGAGAATAATCAGGGTATGAATGTTTCAACAGTAATGTGAAAAATATTTGTTTTACCTGCTTTGCCCAAGTTTTAACAGAAAAACTGTTAGCGTGTGCCAATAAAAACTCTAAAACATTGAGCTCGGGCACCGTGAAATTTGCAGAGCTTTATGTTAATGAAAATATATTTAGAGTCACGTGGGGTAACCGTACGCAGAGTGTAAAGCCTCGATGACACACGGCGAGTTTACAAGCTACTATCTGGGAAATTCACTGTCTGTTAGTAAACTCGCCCGGTGTCATTGTGTTACTTGCTAACTAGCAGCGACTAGCAGATTGTTGACAATCTACAAAAAAAAGTTGAAAGGTCGTCAACTTTACTCGCCTACAAGCTTGCTCCGCTTGCTCGTGATTGGTTTATTTATGTTTCCAACATGGATTCCGATAAACAGCTGATTTTGACTGTCAAACATCTGAAGAATTAGTTCACGCAGGCGTCGTTATTCTTGTTACTGGCGCTAGCAGCGGCCTCAGTTTCCTACGCTTCTGAGCGAGTGGACAGTTTTGTGTGTCATCGTGACAATCTCACTCGCCGATTTACCCGCTTTTAAAACTTAGTAGATAGTAGCTTGTAACTCGCCGTGTGTCATCGAGGCTTTAGTGTTCGCAATGATGTTTCCGAGGTGGTCGTGCCTGTTTCGCGCCCGCACATTCCTTAATTCAGTAGCGTTTTGGGTCGCATTGAAGCAGGATATGAGTACAGTGAATCCTAATTTGAAAATAAAAATTGGTAGGTAAATTACTGTTTTTCGTGCTTTTTCTTAAATTTTGTCATCTGCTATCGACATGTTTGCGTACCAATGTGTGCTATTGTGTAACCAACTGAGTCAGAGCAATGTGGTTTATGATAATTTTTGGTAAAATATTGTTAGTTACACGGGTGCAAAGTGATAATTCTATTAAAGATAACCACTAATCTGATTTGAACACTTCTCTACGGTATGCGAATACTTACCCCGCACGTGGGATAAGTGTTTGTAATCGACATGCATGTAAACATTTTTATATAACTTTTTGATTTATGAACTAAGTACATAAGGTTTTTATGTTTGTTTGAGATGCCTTAATGATCAATCATATCAATAAACAAAAAAAATTAGCAAAATACCTACAGCCTTTTAATACAAAAATCCCAATGTAAAAACTGCGTACGGTTACCCCACGTGACTCTATGACGAAGAAATCATATTCTTTGCTGCATTTTTTTTTTTAAAGAAAATGTTTGTTATGTTGTAAATTTTTTTTTGTTGTAAATTGTTGAACTTGGGCGAAGCCGGGTAGTATCTAGTTATGTATAAAAATATACATAATATTGATATGTATAAAAATATCGATAATTCTTCTTACACTTTCTTCCTGAGTTCTTCCCGGGGTTTCAGCTATCTCCTCATTTCTACAAGGAAATTTTATATGAATATCACAAATGTTTAGGAATGGTATATTTATTATTATAACATGTATTATGGTACAAAAATATATAGAAAAATGTGGAAAAGATTTAGAAATAAATTAAAGGGAGTTGGACAAACATGGCGGGGGCAGGAAGCACTATTTCTGGAATCACGGGGACATCTGGAAAGGGAATAGGATAACAATAATTATTTTCTGTATTCTAATGGAAAACTAAGATTTCTGTATATTCAAATAGTAGTTGTAGTGAAAATAAAAAATTACCGATGATATTGTCGATGATATTTATACCCTCCATTGCGTTAGATGTATTGGGGGGGTTTTGAGCCTCATCTAATTCTGAAAATGAAATTATTTATGAAACTAAAAATATTTTGAAAACGTAATATCGACAGTCCCGAAGAACAAACTTTCACTATGCATCTATACATAGGTATATAAAAATGAATCGCCGAAATGTATGTACACGCATAACTTCCGAACGACTGCGCAAAATTGGTTAATTCTTTTTTTTTGTGTTCGTTTTTGTATAAAACTACTGGTAAGCTCTGGCATTATGAAATTTGTATAAAAAAATTGCAATAGGTGGCACGCAAGCTGTTTGAAAACTGAATATACTGGGACTAAATGTATGGAGTGCGGGAGGGGGGAGGGGAATTCGGGTAGGTGGTTCGCGGGAGGGGGGAGGAGGGGAACGAGGGAGGGAGGAAGGGAAACTTGAGGGGGAAGGGGAGTGGGGTGGGGAGAGGGAAGAGGCGGAGAGGGAAGGGGACGCGGGAGAGGAAGCGGAGGCGGAAGGGGAACGGGACGAATGGGAAAGGACGCGCAGCGAGAAACAATTTATTTATTAAATGGCATAGCAACGCATGCCGGGTACCAGCTAGTTTTTACTATTTTTGAGATCAAGAAATATAGTGTTGTTTTGATTTTTCATTTCATTCAAAATTCCGAAAACATAGATCTTTAAATCATTAAAAGAAAATTAAAAAATCCAATAAAATTAATATCATTTATTAGCAGATCCAGTATTATTCTTCGGGACCATCGATATAATGTATTATTAAATAAATTGTGTAGAAATTATTAGGGATTATTCCCGTCATTTTCCTGATTCCTACCACACCTGATCCCCTACCTACTTCAGTGAAGTCATAAGGTCAGTGCCTTGACAGTCTTCAAAGTTAAAGCAGTGTTCTACGCTCAGTATCTTGACTTCTTTGATAAATTACGAGTTTCGTGAAAACCTTCAAAATTACAACTAGTGATAATCGGTGCAAAGTGGAAAGTAGAAATTTGACAAATGACACCATTATCCTGCTTCAGTAAGTTAATGCTTCCTTTTTTCTTACCTTCCGGAATGTTTCTAACAGAAATACTAATTTATATAGACAAATTTCTATAGAAATATTTATTGCGGAGAGATTTTTACTAAATTTTACTTTACAAAAGCCAAAGATACTTTTTAAGACATTTTTGGAAGATCTTTTAATCTTTTAACGATAGTTATGAATAGGGCTCGGATAAATATGCATTAAAAAATTCAAAATATGTACATATAATATGGACTAAAAAATGTAAAATATGGAGTATAAAACAAGAATATATTTCATATTAAACAATGTTTATTGTGAAAAATTACTATGCAGTAACAGTTACATTAAAAAAATTATAAAAAGATAGCGAAATGTTCAGGTAATTCAAATAAAAAAATGAAGTTTTATTCATCTTCCTCTAAATAGTCTTATTAAATTAATTGTAGTACACAATCACATGCTTTTTTAAATTATCGAAATTAAAACTTTGTCGATTTGGTCTAAAAATAGAAATATTGGCTGAAAGATCTTTCCACGTCACAAGATATAATGGGAGCGTACTTAAAGACGCCTAGTTCCGAAATTGTGTAAGGCACTCTGCAGTACCCTCAAAGCTTCCGCTCAGAACTTTATTAATTGTTTTTAGGGTGTCAAATCCTTTATATTTGTCTAAAATATACTTCACTTGCTATGCAAAGGTCGTTTATCCTTGGGCATTTTGAAATTAAACTGATAGGTACCTAGACAGTAGTAGTAGGGGACTTGAGTACGTAAAAATAAAAAGACGCGCAAGCAATAGCAAGCAAGTAGAGGAAGAGAATCAAAAATCAAATTACGACGAATAATACCCGAGAGAAATGAAACACGCGCGGCAGTGTGGTAGCGAGAATCCAAATACGTAAAATTATATCAATTTTTGTGAATTAACTCATGTTTTATGATATAAAAATCGAAAATATGGATGATTGTGATATTTTTTGTAAAATATGGATTTAACCATGAAATATGGAAAAATATGGAAAATAAAAATTAGTTTTTCACAATCTATATATGATAATCTAGGTAGAGAACACATACGAGACCGAAAATCGTGTAAATTAAAAATATATAATATGTAAATTAAAAATATATTTACATATTAATCCGGGCCCTAGTTATGAAGAATGTTTATGAATATTAATGAATGTTTATAATAATGTTTATGAATGTTTATGAATGTTTATGAATGCTTATGAATGTTTATGAATGCTTATGAATGTTTATGAATGTTTATGAATGCTTATGAATGTTTATGAATGTTTAGGAATCTGGAAACAGAAAAATCAGAATTTTTGATTGAATTCCGCTAATATTGTCTTCATTCAATGAAATATTACAATTTGAGGTTTTACTCATACAAAGTTAAAAATAAAAACGTTTATATTTTAGTAAGCAATCTCAACCATAATCATGAAATCATTATTTAAAGTAGTATAATCTCTCGAACGGTGAACTCTGCACGCACGTCTATCAGCACGCAATGTCATTTTCATTGTAAGCATGCATCTATCCATTGTATTTGGTTTTGTTTTTTTTTTTTTTTTTTTTTATTGGTTTTTATATACATTAGGGTGTCCCAGGATATAAGGGTGATTTTTTTTTTTTCGAATTTCAAAACGCATACCCTCTATTTTTTTTTCATTTGACTCCAAAATTGTGGAGACTTCAAAACGCATACCCTCTATTTTTTTTTCATTTGACTCCAAAATTGTGGAGACTTCTGGAGTGGCAACTACAGAATCATCCACACAGGATGCATAAAGGATAAACCTGGCCAAGGAGGAGTAGGCGTTGTGCTGTGCAAGGAATGGGGAAGACGGGTTAAGGGATACGTGCAATATAGTGGAAGAATTATTCTAGTCAAAATAGAAACTAAGCCTGTAGACACTGTAATTATCCAAGTATATATGCCAACATCTAGTCACAGCGAAGAAGAAGTGGAGGAGGTATACAGTTCACTAGATAAACTTATATTAGAGATAAAAGCAGGTGAAAATCTGATTCTCCTAGGAGATTGGAATGCTGTTGTAGGAGAAGGACGTGAAGGAACTTGCATTGGGCTCTTTGGGCTGGGTGCAAGAAACGACAGAGGAAACAGATTGACAGAATTCTGCGAAAAACACAAATTAGTGATAGCAAACACTTGTTTCCAACACCACCCAAGACAGCGATATACCTGGAAATCCCCTGGAGACAGACAAAGACTGCAAATAGACTATATAATGGTTAGACATAGATTTAAAAACCAAATAAAAGACTGTAGAAGCTATTCCAGTCCAGATATAGATAGTGACCATAATATGGTAATGGCCAAAAGTATTCTAAAACTGAAAAAAATAAAAAAGAGAAAAAATTTCAAATGGGATACAAAAGTATTAAAGATAAAAGAGATCAGCGACAGTTTTAGGGAAAAAACGCAAGAATGCAACCTAATGGAAGAGGAGAACGTGAATGCGATCTGGAAAGTGATAAAGAAGAAGATCATAACTACGGCAGAGGAAACTATAGGCAAGGAAAAACCCCAAGCAAGGAAGGAATGGATAACCGATGAGATCCTAAATATGATAAAAGATAGAAGAGAGCTCAAAAATGATAAAAGAACTGAATCACAAGAGAAATATAAAGTGCTGAGAAACAGAATAAATAGAGAGTCAAGAATAGCCAAAGAAACATTCTACCAGAATAAATGCGATGAGATAAACGACGACCTCAAGAGAGGAAATATAGAAAGAGCTCACGCTGCGGTGAAAGACTTCTTTGGGATGAGAGTTGGAAAGGGTAATGCAATAGAAGGAGAAGACGGCAAAATACTTTTCGAAAATGACCAAATAGGAGAGAGATGGAAAAGATACCTCGAAATGCTGTACAATGGGAAGGGAAATAGTGACAACGAAACATTGATAGAAAGAGAAAATGAGGTAGACGCAGATGATTTGGGAGATCCCATCACTAGAGAAGAGTTTGATCTCGCACTGAAAAACCTCAAAAACGGGAAAGCACCCGGAATCGATGACGTTCCGGCTGAACTAATTAAACCAGCAGGAAAAGGAACTATAGATGCCCTGTTTAAAATGATACAGACAATGTATAAGACTGGAAAGATACCAGAGGATTTCGAGAAATGCCTAATTGTTACATTACCAAAGAAAGCAGGCACGACGAAATGTGAACAACACAGAACTCTTAGCCTAATATCTCATGCCTCAAAAATATTGACTAATATCATTCTAAAAAGAATCGAACCAAAAGTAGAGAACATCCTTTCCGGAGATCAGTATGGCTTTAGAAGAGGTGTAGGAACCAGAGAAGCAATATTGTCGCTACGAATACTACTTGAAAAAAGAATAAAAAGAAACCAAAACACATTCATCGCATTCATAGACCTGGAAAAGGCTTTCGATAAAGTAGAATGGAAAAGACTCTTCGAGATTCTGAAGAGAATTGATATCAAATATAGAGATAGACGAATAATCCAGGCGCTATACAAGAATGAGGCCGCTATAATTAGATGTGACAATGATACAAAAGAAGCCAGTATAAGACAAGGGGTGAGACAGGGATGCTCTCTGTCACCTGTTCTTTTTAACGCTTATATACAAAGTGCGATTGACGACTTGAGAGAGAGAATGAGTCACAGAAAAGGTGTAAAGATACACGGGCAAAAGGTGGATATGATAAGGTTTGCTGACGATATTGCATTGGTTGCTGAAAGCGAAGAAGAACTGCAAGAGGCCTTAACAACCATGCAAAGCATTCTCCAAAATAACTATAACATGAAGATAAATAAAGACAAAACAAAGCTGCTGACTGTAGGCCGAACGCAACATCAGATGCGAATAGAGATGTCAGGAGTTCCACTAAAGAACGCCAAGGAGTTTGTCTATCTCGGGAGCAAAATAACATGGGACGGTCGGTCTAAGAGCGATGTCGACAGCCGTATACACCAGGCTAGGCTTGCTTTCAATAAAAGGTCGAAAATAATTGAATCAAATAATATAGACCTAAAGCTGAGAATACTCCTCATCAAGACCTATGTATGGAGTATCTTGATGTACGGCTGCGAAACATGGTGCCTATCCAAAAGAGATAAACGGAGACTAGAGGCTTTTGAGATGTGGTCCTATAGAAAACTATTAGGAATTTCCTGGAGAGACCACATTACAAATGAGGAGGTTCTCCAAAGAATCGAAGGAGGAAGGCACCTGCTCAGGACCTTGTCCGAAAGGCGTGCAAGATGGATCGGCCATGTAATACGACAAGAAGGCCTCTTGCATTCCATAATGGAGGGTATGACCGAGGGGACAAACTCTAGGGGACGCCCACGCCGAGAGTACCTGGAGGACCTGCTGGTGGACGTGCGCTGCTTATCATATGCAGACCTCAAAAGAGCCGCACAAGACAGGGAAGAATGGAAGAGGAAACTAAAGGAAATTGCTGCAAACCAATCCCAGGATTGAAACCAGAGAGAGAGACCCTCTATTTTTTTTTCATTTGACTCCAAAATCTTAAATATTAAATATTATTGAGATCGGATAATGATAACCCGTGCCGACTTGACGTCAAAGTTTTAGTTGAAAAGTTAGTATGGAGCTATAGGGACATTGTAGAGTTTATTATTTATATTTAGTAAATAAAACACATTTATAATATTTATTATATATTTATAGTGAAATACACATTAATCATTAAATTTCCTTTTTAAAGTTTGTTTTTTACAATCAGGATATACGTTTCTGTGTTCTTGTACGCATCGTAATAAAAATTGCTTTTGCTCCTCTTCAACAGTGATTAAACCATGAAAGTCTTGCATTAATTTAACCGCTCTTTCTGCCGTATCATTAACTGCTCACAGTCTCAAAAGCTTTTTTTTAGCTTGTCGGAACGAATCGTCATTTGACCATAAAGAAGGGCTCTTCTTCAGAAAACTGTCATCAATTTTGAGTCGATTAAATAACAACTTGCTTTTGACAGAGACGAAGTCATCGATGTTTTTCTCTGAAATTAAAACAGAAGGAACGGTTATCAATCGTATAGTAAACTATAGAAGAGTATCATAGCATAATTTACATATAAGACATACCAAAAAGTGGGCCACAAAGTTCTTCTTTGGATGCAATGTAACGTTTATCGTGGGCTGATGGGTTTTCTTTAGCTAAGTTAGCAACCATTTTTACTTTAGTTTGTTGATCGACATCATCGTCAAATAAAGACAAAACAGATACTTCATCTGTCAAATACCATAAATGCTGGCAAAACTTCTGTAAAGCTGCTTTGGAAATGCTTTTGTCTATTTTTTCATAAGCTTTCATGGACTTCAAAAAGCATAGGTCCTGATAAGGTGCTTTTACTGCTAAAATGCATTGGAGCCAGAATTTGACGTAGGATGTCACGATAAACAGACAGACATCCAACAGAGCTGCCTTATCCTTGTTCGAAATTCTGAATTGGGAGCTTAGAATTGATATTTTTAAAGAATAAATGGCCCTCGCCATCCACCGAGCTTGGTGCATAGCACCTGGAGGCCGAATTTTAAATTTTTTCTCTGTATCTCCACCAAGAAATATTATTGAGAGCTCAATTAATTCACGATAGTCATCTCTAGCTATTTCTTTAGTCAATTCAAATCGGTAGAATTCTAGCAGTTTATCAATTTCTGAAACATTTAAACAAGATAGCTTTTCTGTACAGATTTGTATTTTTTCGGCATCGACATTTTTCCAGTTTTCTTGGAACTTTTTAAACAACGGAATGTCAGTTACTTGGCTGATTTTCGCTTCAAACACACTTTTTAATACTAGTTCGTAGACGTGATGACGGCAAGCAAAAATAAGCATTTCTCTATCCAGTTTTTGTTCGAGAAGCACGCATGCACCATTAATACGGCCTGTATTTGAAGCAGTAGTATCACAACAGAGAATTTGCACTCTGTCCTTAAGATTCCAGTTGATAATGGCATTCCAAACTGCCTGTGCCTGTTCGCTTCCTGATGAGCTGTCCAATTTTGGCACAGCGATAAGTTGTTCCTTATCATCATATGAAATAACTATCGGGAGGCGTTCTTCTTTAGATTTTCGTGAATCTAGAGCCGGCAATAGTTTGCCATCCCAGTGGACAGTTACCGTATCCGGGATATTGTTTTGAAAATTAACTTTTATAGCTTCAGCCCGCTGTCTTCGCATTTCTGTACGAATTCTATGGATTGAGGACTTGCTTATAGGAAAGTCATCCGTGTTATGCCCTAGTGCCTCAATAGTAGCTTCAATTATAAATACAGAATCTCTCACACTTAACTGACATCTGTCTAATGCGGCAACCAACTTCGGAGTTATGAAATTTTTCCGCATACAAGTTTTATCGGGCTGAGAGGAAGCACCACTTAGGTTGGGTCTATTTTCTTGTAAATCTATTATTTCAGAATCAGAAGATGAGTTTTCTTGTGGTGGTTCATAAGATGATGTCGATGGAGCTAACGATGAAAAATATTTAGCACGTCGCTTTTCCTCCTCAATGTTTCTAAGGTGCGCCTTTTCTTCTTTTTCTGCAAGTTTTTTGTCCACTCCGGCTAAGTGACCAGGCCGACCTGGTTCTCTTTGGCGCCCCAAGAAGATCCTATCTTCATTTATTTTAATTAGCTGAAGCGCGTCGACATGAGCAATGTCAAACAAATTGTCCAAGTTGGAAAGAAACTCTTGTCGACGTTGTTCAAACACTTCTTGTGTTTTTTTCGCATTTTTTTGCAAATCTCTCCAAACTTGGTATAATGAAACTAGTTTCTTAACACAGTTAGGTAATGATTTAGTCGGTATACGTGCCTTTTCCCAGTAAATAATACACTCACGAATAGTAAGATTTGCACTTTCATTGACACTTAAATTCACTTCACGAATATTATAGAACAAAACTCCCAGTAATTGTCCATTAGAGGGAAGTTTCGAACCGGTGATTTGATGTTTTACGTCTCCTATTAAAAATATCTCCTTTTTAGAACTTCGTAACTCCACTGACATGTTGACTACTCAAAAGTAATGCGTTTACTAATAAAATAATCAAGTAATAACAAGCAAGCAATGCGAGATTTCCGTCGCGCCGTACTGTGCAAGCACAGACACGTTTCGCTGCAAGTCGGCACGGGTTGTCGTGATCCTAATTACGCAAAACTTTATTTTTAAATGTTTTGAGACCATTCAAACAAAATAAGAGGGTATGCATTAAAAAAATATCACTTTAAAATTTTTGGGACGCCCTAATATACATGTAATATAATCATGAGTAATTACATTTTCAGGTTACAAACGGATTAAACTCAAATCATTAAATACTAACATGCAACATTGATTATAAACAGTATAAACATATATATGTATATAATATATAACCTTTACGAGAGTGTAACTACTCGTGTGTAAAGGGAAGAGAAAAATATATATATATATATATTTTTTAAATTAAAAAAAAAAAAAAATTAAAAATTATAACACATACATTATATTTACGTACTTACATAAATCGAATGTGTAAAAAAAATAAAATATATTAAAAAAAAATAATAATTTAAAATAAATTTTTGAATAAGTATTGTTAATTAAAGGTTAATGCGGTTCTAAGTGGCTAAATTATTTGATATTATTGTTTAATTTATTTTTGAATTTATTGTAGTCAGGTTCTAATCTCAGCTCTATTGCTAGTTGATTAAACCACACCACTCCATTGTACGTGTAGTAGTGTTGTGCAAAACTGGTATGCATTAATGGCGTACACAAGCGACCCACTGTGTTTTGCCTATTGCTCTCAACGCGGACCATGGCGTGGTGCGACTTATTAGAATAGTCTTTGTGTATTTGAAGCAGTGTATTTTTTATATATGTATTTTTTAGAGGTGGGACTTGAAAGTCTTGAAAAAGTTGAGAGGTTGAATAATCTGATGGTTTCTTAGTAATAATTTTGATTATTAATCTTTGAGTAATTTCCAACGGTAAAATTGAGGTTTTGTAAGCTCCTCCCCATGCAACAATACCGTATTGTATTATCGAATGGGCTAGAGCATAGTATATATTTTTAAGAATTTTTAAGTTAAGTATATTTCTTAAATTAATAAATATGTATATAAGTTTTCTTAATCTATTTATAGTATTGGTAATTTGAGTCTTCCACTTAAGGTTACTATCTATTATTACACCCAAATATTTTATTTCTTTTTTATTTGCTATGAATAGACAGTCATTATTTTGGCATGTTAATATTTTAGTGGTGCATTTTTTTGAATGAATTTTAATATTTAAGGCGATAGGAGGAGATTTTTTGTTATTTATACTAAAAGGTATATAATAGGTTTTTTCAATGTTTAATGTTAATAAATTTTCGTCAAACCATTCTTTCAAGATATTAATATCATGATTAGCAGTTATTTCAAGTTCATTCCATGAATTTGCTTGGAATATAATTGCAGTATCATCTGCATATGAAACAAGTTTTCCTGTTATTGGTAATTCAAAGATATTATTAACATACAAGATGAATAGAAGAGGGCCCAAAATCGTGCCTTGTGGTATTCCAAAGTCGCTTGTACTCGGTTCACTAAGAATGTTTTTTATTTTTACATATTGATTTCTAGAGTTAAGGAAACTTTCTATCCATGTGTTAGCGTTATCTATAATTCCGATTTCGTTAAGCTTGTATAGTAATTTTTTGTGACTTATGCTGTCAAAGGCTTTCCTTAGGTCTATGAAAATTGCAAGAGATTTTTTGCCTTTGTCTAGTGCTTGATGTATTTTTGTTGTTAAATCTATGATTGCGTCCTGTGTGGTTATTTTTGCGCGAAAACCAAATTGTTGGTCACTCAGTATATTATTAATTCCAATAAAATTTTGTATTTGCTTTTTAGCTACCTTTTCAAAAATTTTTGAGATATTTGATAATACTGATATAGGTCGGTAGTTATTAATTTCTTTAAAGTCACCTGATTTATAAATTATTTGCAGTTGTTACAAATAACAAATAGACAAGACTCTAAAATTGTTAGTTATGTATTTAATTATTTCTTTCAATTTAAGATTTTGAGAAAATAGTGTTGATATCCACTGCGTAACCAGGAAACAAGGCTAATGAAACGTATAGTTCTTACCAATAATAGATACTCCCAATCCCTGGGAAGGCCTTTTAGTTATATCCAACATGATGTGGTCAGCCTGAGGAGGAATAGCAACCCGCTCAGATTTCCTCCCCAATTGGTCCATGTACACTTCCACTTGCACCTGGAAGGTGGTCTGATCCTGTAGAGAAGTGTCCTGCATCCGCAGCACGTCTTCTGGAAGGCCCAAAAGGTCAAGCAGGGGATTTTGTTCATCTCCAAATCCATCCTGAAATCATGCCACATTTACATTTATTTCCATGAAATTCTTCCATGATTCCTTGAGAGGAAACCAGGTGGCGTTTTGTGCATACACTCCCCACTCTCCAATTTCCTCTCTCGATTTAGTCACTAGTGCAAATATATTTTTTTTAATATAATATAGATATCGACCACTAGAGTTCGAACCCTTCAAAAATTGTCAGGTTTGAATGCCATCAACAGATGTTCAATATACAAATTAGACAATGTATTTAAAATTGTCAGGTTTGAATGCCATCAACAGATGTTCAATATACAAATTAGACAATGTATTTAAAATTGTCAGGTTTGAATGCCATCAACAGATGTTCAATATACAAATTAGACAATGTATTTAAAATTGTCAGGTTTGAATGCCATCAACAGATGTTCAATATACAAATTAGACAATGTATTTAAAAAAAAAATCAAAACATACAGACGTAGAATATTTTCTTCCAATACAGTTGGTAAAATATCTTAAAAATCGGTCCAGTTTTGGAGGAGAAAAATGGGGAATGTAAAACCTCGATTTTGACGATTTCAGTTGAGTATTATCAGCCTAAAGGTAGCATTCGGATCTCGGCAGTCGCGGTTCGGCAGTCGCGGTTCGGCAGCCGCGGCTCTGCAGTCGCAGCCGTGGTCGCGCCGCGCCGTACCGCTTTGTAGGGATTTGTATGAAATAGTTTCCGACACAAGCGACCGTGCAGCGCGGCCGGGGGGCATGGCCTGCATGCGACCTTGGCAGCGACGCCGAGCCGCTCCGGTGGCAGTATGGTCGCGATTATGAATTAAGGAGCCTGAACCAAAGTTCTAGTACTTCTTTAAGCAGTCCCCATTTGATCAAAATTCAGCCAGTTCAGTCAGTGAAGCTACTGACGTGTTTCAAATACTTTTAATTTGCCAACAAATACTTCTGAAAACATTTCTAATACATATTTCCAGCTAGATAACAGTTCTTTTTCATATTTACCTTAAAGTGAGAAATAGTTTTTCCTCAGCTGTGATCAAGGGCGGATCCAGGATTTGTTTCTGGGGGGGGCACAAGGGGCGGATGGGCAAAAAAATCAACAATTCAGGATTTTGGGAGGGGGGAGGAGGGGGCACAAGGGGCGCACGGTTACAAGTTCAAGTATATATAGGAAGATTTATGAAAGTGTCAAAACAATAGAAAAAATTAAATGTTCAATAAAGACAGTTTTTGCTTCTAAGTATGTACTGTGATGGAATCTCCCCCGTGCCCCCCCCCCCCCCTAAATCCGCCTATGGCTGTGATTGATCCTTTTTTCATTGGTTGAATATCGTTTTCAATTAAACTAAGTACAAATTGAAATTGAGTTTTATTTAGTCTGCAGTATTTCCTGAATTTCTGATCCTTTAGATTTAAGTGATGTTTTATCAGGATTTGATAGCTGCCTTCATCGACTCTAGATGTATATAATGAATCAATTTTATTCCTTTTTGATGAAAGTAAGAGCAAGATTATTTCATTATCCTCTTCTTCGTCCTGTATCAGTCTCTTCACGAGTTCTCGCTTTCGTTCATTGAAATTGTCAGACATAATTAATGTTCGATAGACGACTGCAATGCACAACTGTTCGAACTAACTTCTGCTTGACTAGTGCGGTTGGCAGTTGCTGCCCGGGCCGTGGACGCTTCTATCCGAAAGCTTCTGGCAGCGCCGCGTAGCAGTGATAATGGGTCGCGGCAGCTGGTCGCAACTCCCAAGACGCGACTGCCGAGATCCGAATGCTACCTTAAGATGCAGTTGTCCTTTTGCTGAGAATTCGGTTACGAGGGATAACAGTGACAGTGATAGGAACAGTTTGGTAAAATACCTATTATTCAAATTTCTCGGTGATCGTGTTCCTCTCAAAGCTTAAAAAATTAGCACGAGAGTCCCAACTGCTCAAAGCCAGTGGATCTACGGCATTCCCAATTGGGGTACGTAGAGAGGAAGGTAGTAGGAAGGAGAAAGAGATGGGAAAAAGAAAGGTCGGGAAGTAGTTGATTATCAGATCTGGTTATCGAACACGACTAAAGCCATTTTAAGCAACACTTCAGTTGTGAATGCTAGTCCTTCTCAAGGGCGATACTGAGACTATCTACCACTCTAATCAATGGTGTTTAGTGGGATATGTAAATAGATTTTCTGCTTTATAGTTATGATGCAAAATATTCTTACATTGATAACAACAGTCGGAGGGATGGTCTCTTCCCTCAGGGTTATTTGGTCGACATTCTGAACAACGTTAGCGTTGGTGAGGTTCACCTACAATTATAACAATGGCATAGGAAGCATAAAAAAAAATCATTTTGTGTAAAACAATATGCGATACAAAGATATTCAAATACAAAATAAATATGCTATGGTGCCCGCGCAACTGTCGGCGGACTACGCCCTAATTAGAGGAGTTTGCATACGAAAAGAATTTGTTCATTTCGTTGATTTTTTGAAGATGTGCATTAGTATTGGTTAACAATATAGTTTGAATACCGAAAGAATTCGTTCATTTAGTTTAACGTTCGTTTGGTTTATTCGTTAATTATTCATTCATTTAGTTTATTTGTTAATTGGTAAACAATATCGGCGACACCCGGAAGCGCAGTCCCACCTAGCAAAAACTGCAGATAGCAAATCTACTTATATTTCAATATCTTTGATGCGATACATAATAATAAAAATTGTAATGTATGAAGAAAAATATAAGTAGAACAGATTTGATTCAGTAAAGTAGTATTTGTTTTATGTTGTAACTAGACCTGCTAAAAATACTTCTCAATAACCATGTTTTTTTTTTAAATAACTTCTGCGAATTCTTAATTAATTTGGTCACTAGTATGGAGGGACGTTAAATTATTTACGTTTATATTGTAGAAGGGTTTGAATTTTTTCAAATTTAAATATTCTTAAAATTGAGAAACGAAATAATTTTTTCAATTTGAATTTAATTTACCAAATCCAGTTCTTGAGGTGGAATTTCTAGTTCAAACACAGTGGGTATCTTTGACTTCTTCCTGAAAACCAGAAATAATAAACTTATATTAAATTATGATAATAATAATTTATGACTATTTATAATGAGGGATCAGTAGGATTTATAGGTTCAATTAGGAATTCCACAGAGCCGAACCCTCTGATATGAAAATATTTGGAGTCGGTGAATTATTTTCCCATTTGGTCTCTGGTAGGTTGACATGTTGTTCTTGTATTGTTTTGTATTTATAATACTTATACAGTGGAATTGCATAGCGTGGATTGACTAGATGATCATTTGGGGAAGTGTGTGAAAGGGTTTAGTTTTTCCTTTGGGGAAAATTTAACCCGGACATTTAAATCTGGTGCGTAAAAAAAAAATATGACAATTAATTGATATAATTTTTCATCAATTTTACATTTAAATAGCAACTATCCTAACTTAACCAAACATCACCACACAGCTTAATTGCCATAATTTATGATATAATTTTTCATCAACTTTACATTTAAAATAGCAACTATCCTAACCTAACCTAACATCACCACACAGCTTAATTATCATAATTTATGACAATTAATTGATATAATTTTTCATCAACTTTACATTTAATAGCAACTATACTAACCTAACCTAACATCACCACACAGCGGATTGCAGTTTTTTAATTCTAAATTAATATTTTAGGTGATTTCATTCTTCACTATTCTGGCTATTAGCATATAAGTGATGTGAAACTTATAAGATGCTGGTTTCTAATTTAAAAACACATTGTTTTTGTGATTTATTTTTGGGTTATTATTAGAGATGAAACGGATATCCGGCCGGATACCGGATATTCAAAAACTACGACAATTTCCTATAACAAAATACAATACATTAATCTTTGTGAGGTAAATATCAATAAAATAGCTTATAATTATGACGGTTTTTATTTAAAGTCGAAAAAGTTACAAAAAAGCCATAAGGCCTTCCAAAAAACGAAAATTTTCTTCTGAGATATTCACTCTTATGATAAATACATAAATAGTAAATATCTAAACTAAAAACTATTAGTAAAAACTTACAAAAACCTCGCAGAGTAGCGAAAACTTAAATTAACATGATTAACTAATCATAATCACCATTATACGTGAACTAAAACATCGTCAAAAACAAAGAGATTTTTGAAATGATTAAATACTGACATTGAAGCACCATAATATACCTCTTGTTCTTCTTCTTATCAAAGAGAATATTTTGGCGATCACTCACAAATACTCACGATGGCAACCGAAACCACCCGAATTGATCTGATCGCGTTCGCCGCACCTGTGCGGCGCTAAACTCGTCACGTCATGCAATGAGACAATGGGCCTGATATCCTGCCGCCGGATATCCGGCCATCCGGCCTCGCAGCTCGCCGAATATCCGGTATTCGGTATCCGGCCAAACAACTATCCGTTTCATTTCTAGTTATTATGGCCCGTTGGCAGTGGCGGACTAAGGGGGGGGCGGGGGGGGGCGGCCCGCAAACTCCTCCATGTTCCCTTGATCAAATCCTAAACATGCCTTTAAGGCACCAGGACACTGTAAAATTTTTTTTTCATTTTTTGAAAGATGCACTTGTTAAGAATGCTCTCACCAAATTTTTTAAAGAAATTCGGTAAATTGATGGAGATACAACATTTTATGTGAAACCGTTTGTAACAGTTTTGAATTATCCTTCAGCAAAACTTTGCATGCCTTTTTATCGAAATTTTTCAACCTGGTTGATAACATATTAAATAAACTATTCATCCTATTTGTATTCAATGTAAGGGAATTTCGATATCTAAAAAAAAAGATTAAAAAGGCGACCGGCGAATTTTATTTTCAATTTTTTATAGTAAATTTTCATAATTCATAAAAATAAAAATAAATTGGAAGGGGGCCCTTTATAAAACAATCCCTACGTGGTGTCATAGTCAGGGCCGGATTAAACATGTTGGGGCCCCTAGGCAATGCACGTCTCGGGGCCCCTTTACCACAGGGGCCCCTAGCCGATGCGTGGCCCCTAGACAGTGGCCTACACTGCTGTGTGGACAATACAGTCCTGCCAGGGCCAGCTTAAACATGTCGGGGCCCCTAGGCAATGCACGTCTCGGGGCCCCTTTGCTCTAGGGCCCCCTACCCGATGCGGGGCCCCAAGGCAGTTGCCTACACTTCTTATGGATAATACGACCCTGGCTATAGTTACTGGATTTTCAAAGGCAGTGCCTTATGGACAATAAGGCTCTGCAAGGACAGGCTTAATCATGTTGGGGCCCCTTTAACCTAGGGGCCCTTATCCGATGCGGGGCACCTAGGCAGTTGACTACACATCTTATGGATAATACGGCCCTGGCTACAGTGACTGCATTTTCAAAGGCAGTGGCCTACACTGCCTGGCAGGGCCGTCTTAAACATGTCGGGGCCCCTAGGCAATGCACTTCTCAGGACCCCTTTACCATAGGGGCCCCTAGACGATGCGTGGCCCCTAGGCAGTGGCTTACACTGCTTTGTGCACAATATGGCCCTGCCAGGGCGGGCCTTTACATGTCGGGGCACTTAGACAATGCTCGTCTCGGGGCCCCTTTACCCTAGGGGACCCTACCCAATGCGGGGTTTTTCTAATATGTTGTCAACCAAGTTGAAAAATAAAAGACACAAAAACCAAGATAATTCAACACACAAACTGCTTAAAACGGTTTCATATAAGATGCTGTATCTCCGTCAATTTTACAATTTCCTTCAGTATATGGTGAAAGATTATTAACAAATGCATCTTTTAGAAAATTAATTAAAAAAGCGACATTTTTTTTTGTGTCGTGGCGCTTTTAAAATGTGCATTGTACCTATTTAAGGGGGCCTTTAAAAAATCCTTATGTGGTGCCATAGTGACTGGATTAGTTTAAGACTTGGTGCATGCAAATCGGATGTATAGTTTTTCTAATATGTTATCTAATCATTATTTCTAATATGTTATCGTTTTTCTAATACGTTAAAAATGTAGTTTTGAGAAAAACGCGTTAAAATTTTTGCTGAAGGATAATTCAACATACACAATGTTTAAAACGGTTTAATATAAAACGGTGTATCTCCGTGAATTTTTAGAATTTTCTTAAAGAATTTTATGATAGCATTATTAACAAATGCATATTTTAAAAAAGGAAATAAAAAATAAAAGGAAACAAATTTTACAGAGCCCTGGTGCCTCAAAGCCTTGTTTAGGATTTGATAAAGGGAACACGGAGGTGCTTGGAGGCCCCCAGGACCAGAGGCCCGTGTGATCTGAATAAAAATCTTGTAAAATTAAATCAACTTTTACTATGGGGGGGGGGGGGCCTCATCCAGCTTTGCCGCCCCGGGCCTCTGACGGGCTTAGTCCGCCACTGCCCGTTGGCCCCTTCTTTAGCCAATGTTTCGGACAGCATTACAGTAACTATTATCAGGGCAGTTGTGTAATTGTTTTACTTACTTTTTTTTAGGTCGTTCATGCAATAGTTCTATACCTTTCCTTACTGCACCATCAAAAGTAATCAAGTCATCTAAAAATAAAAACTTGTAAGTTATTTTACTAGATCAGAACAAAATACAATTAAAAATAAATAATGTCTAATGGAGTACTCACAAATCAATAGGTCTAATTGCCGATTGTACAGACGCAGTAATCCAAATAGCAACTGGGAACTAAGCCTAAGAGAGAACCTCTGCAGCGGGCTAACAGCTTCCGAATCAATTACCCCACTCAAATCATCACTGAAAATAATAACAAACAAACTGTATCCAAAATTTCTCTAAATAAATTGTATTATTAATCTCAAGTATCCTACTAGGTAAGTATGGTCCTGTAAATGTTTTGCCTGTAGCCTGTAGATAAGTAAATAAAACAGATGTAAATGTAATACAAATGTAAATTATGTTCAATCGGTTCAAAAATCATTAGTTAAATTATTAGCGCATAAAAGTTTATACGAACAAAGACATAATGTTCCGTACTTTTACCAGAATCTCAAAATTCTCTCAGTAAGAGAAATTCTGTGGTATAAAATTATATCTCAGCATATGAATAGCCCTATATACATACATAAACTGGTTCACATTTACAATATGTAATTATGTATGTAATGTAATTTTTGTTTTTCTTTGTTTTTCTTTACATTTTAATTTATATTGGTATTATATTAGCATTAAAGTAACTGTATTTTTATATAAAGTAAGTTTGAAAATTGCTCAATTCTTTGTGATATTTTTCCTTAAAGGAAAAGTTCCTTCTTTACTTTCAGTTTTTTATTTTTCATTTTCTTGTTTTATCTATTAACATTTCTTTAGTTTATTATGTCAACTAAACAATAGTAAAAAATGTCGTGGTATAACTGAAAGTATACTAGTTTATGAATATATATTTGTATTATTTTACCAACAGAATTTCTTCATTCATTTTCATTTTCAAATTCATTTTTCTTGTTTTATCTATTAATATTTCTTTAGTTTATTATGTCAGCTAAACAATAGAAAAAATGTTGTGGTAAAACTGAAAGTATTCTAGAATATGAATATACATGACGACCTCCGTAGTCCAGTGGCTAAGACTCTCGACTCACATTCCGGAGGTCGCGGGTTCGAACCCGGCATGCGCAAATAAATTTTATTTGATTAATTTGTGTTATTTCACAATTAATTCATTTAAAATAATATATAGTATATTTGCGGCATGTTCCAGAGTGGAAGATACTATTAGTATCGCCCTGGTGTAAGACCACCATTCAGAATTGAAACGTTGCTTGAAAATGGCTTTAGCCGTGTTTAGTGACCAGATCTGAATAGCCAGGTACTTCCCAACCTTCCTCTTCCCCACCTCCTTCCCCTCCCCATTACCTTCAGCCTCACAACATACCCCAATTGGGGATGCCATAGTCTCACTGGCTCCAGACGGGAGCAGTTGAGATTCTTGTGCGGTATACACTGTAAAAAAAAAAAAAAAAAAAAAAAACATATGTATTATTTTACCAACAGAATAGTCAACACTATAACTTACTATAATTTACATGTAAAAACATTATCATATTGGAATGTCCTAAAACGGGCATATGCCTAGTTGGACATTTTAAGTTCATTATATTGTATTATGTAATATTTACAAACAAACAATAAATAAATAAATAAATAAATAAATAAAAATAAATAAAAAATACCCGTTTTACGCTAAATGAAGGACTAATTGTACCTAAGCACTTGAACAAATATGGACAAAGAACACCTGGACTACATGATACCAAATTTATTGAATATGTTACCTGCTGAAATTAAAAAATGTACAAATGGTAAAACAAATATTATGTTGAAGAATTGGATCGCCGAAAGAAAAAATTTGTATTAGACACTAGCACAAAATTGTAACTGCAAAATAAAGTAAAATAAGTTTATTTAAATCCTCAAAGTAAAAGCACCCATTGACAATCTAAAAAGTAGTTTATTGGGACTTTTCTGTTTCTGTAAAATATTTTTATTTTTCCTGTCATATTGTATTTACCTTGTCTTTATTATTACAAATAAAAAAAATAAAAATAAAAAAAATAAAAAATATGTGTACATATTTTCATAAACAGCATCGTGTCCTTTGGCATTGCGCATTAAGAAGGCATTACCAGAGAAAACCAGAAATATGTCATTTTCAAATCAGATTTTAGACGAATTGACTCTTTTCCACAAAAAATTATAAATGGGTTTCGAAAGATTGTTCTTTTATCTAGCATTCGCGTGTAATAAATTTTGAGAATTTTTTTTAATTTTTAGTATAATAAGGTTATTCCATAGGTCGTTGGCAGATTTGTTAAATTTTCAAAATAGATTTTGTATTATACCACACCCATTTCAAATAATATAATCATGCAGTAAAATAAATCAATACATTATCTAGCAAACGCATGTTTTAGAATTTTAATTTTAGTTTCAATAAAATCATTAAAAAATATGTACGTACATGTGTTTCTTGACGAAAATTGGTCCATTTGTATATTTATTTGCGCACTTACAAACTAATATATTTCAGATTTTTTTAACATTCTTATTAAATTTATACATTATTGAAAAATGATAAAAACTTATAATCAAAAAATAATTACAAAAAGTACATTATTTTAATAGTTTTATCATCACGCCTTTCAGCATTTTTGAATGAAGGTATAAATTAAAGCTAAATTAGCTTGAAAAAAAAAATCCAAATTGGATTGAAATAAATTCGATATTGAGTTATAATTTTAAAAAGCTGGTATGGAGAATAATTAATCTTTCTCATTGTAACCGCCCTGCACGATCGTAAGAACAACTTTCGACGAAATGTGAATTTTCGTCCGCTGGCTGGTTAAACGCTCTTAAGGTGGGTCATTTAAAAATCTTTTGAAAACCAGTTTTTTGAATGAGCAATTTCATGAAATTTCAGTTTGGTCGTGTGCCACACGGATTTCCTGAAAAATCTTCATACAAAAAACAATTAAAAAAAAAAAAAATTGGCGCCTACGTCAACATCCATAATGCCATTTATTTAATATTAGCACCCTAGCATACCCAAAAGTCACGAGCCGCCACTGCTTGCAAGGCCAACAAAATCAGGGAAATTGAGGTGAGCTACCACTGTGGATTCGTCAGTATGTAAATTTGTACCATTTCTGTGTCAGCATGTACCATTTCTTTTTTTGAAAGGCAATGATCTAGAGGCAAATATCTTTTTCATAAGCAGCTTCACATTTCCTACAATTATAACATCCCATGTTTTTTCACGGGTCTGTGCTAGTGTACTACATAATAAATTCAATTATATGTGTCCCACAAGAAGAACCTGTTACAAAAATTTTAAAATAAAATAATTCTGCTAAAGAAAATGTGAACTTCATGGAGAACCTCTGAATATTATTATTATCGAGAGAACTGGTAATAATATTTTGTATGGTTAGTTTTATAGTTCAAGTTTACTCCACTAGGTGGCATTGTTATCCATTTCCTTATGATTATTATTAGGAGCCAGAATAAAAAAAATCAAGGAATTTGGTGACCATTTTATGGATTAAATAATATTCAATTTCGTTAGGTGTAACTTATTGAAACTTATAATCTTCTTTGTCGAAGATAATTATCAACAACTCAATGAAAATACCATTGCGAACGAAACCTTTTTATTTTCAGCATCTCTGTTTCATATTTTCATTGAGAGTACTACATTAAAATATGTTTACAGTTTTGAAATGTTGCAATGTTAATTCAAATAATGTTTTGCATTTATGTATAATGAAAGTTATGATGATAAAAACATTGAAATTATGTTGTTAGTTAAATTTTAAAGGCTGAGGTCTATCAGTTTATTTATCAATCTTCATTTCTTAAAAATCCAAATCGCAACATCCAGCGCATAATAATAACTCGTATGAAATGAAATGAACTTTAGTGTATTTAATAATGCATAACAAGTATATTCTGTCTAAATTGTAAATAAAATTAGATTTAGTTGTAAAATAATTCAGAGCTTACCAAAGTTGATTAACATGATATTGTCTCACTTTCCTGGATGGAAGTTTGTAAAAACTCCCTGGGTATGCATCGGCAATCCAACAAATGTGAAAGCGTCCTTGCTTTTTCAGCAAATCGTAAAGATAAAACATTTTATCAAGTACAACTTTTTAAAAGTTCCACACTGCAAGTTCGCGGTGAAAAGAAAATGGCTTTTCCTTATTTCCCTCCTATTTAGATGTTTCCAAGAAGTTGCTCAAATGGTGTCTTCTGATTGGCCAATATAATTTTAAAAAATGAAAACCAATCACAAGATACCATTTTAAATTTTTAAAAGCAAAATGTTCTTTTGTGGCTACTTTTAATGGCTACATAATGTTAATCATTTAGGTAGGTAGGTTGCAGATTTCTTAGGTAGGTACCCAAAAGTTTTTTTATTTTAGCTCAGAAAGTATATTTTTTACATATCTAATTGCTCGTTCCCACTTCCGTCTCATCTTTTCTACAATATATTTCGTATGAGAACAGGCTTTCTGTACCATAGTACGCCCGATAGAAATAGAAACCCAATGTTGAATCAACTTCAACTTTCGTTCTATTCTATAGAATCAACCACAGAATAGAGCAAGTTTGAATAAAATAGTTTATAGAAAATAGGGGGGGGACGATTATCTGCAATTTATTTAGGTAACCTTCATAGAGAAGTGGTCTATGCATACAACATCAGGGGGGCCATTGTGGGTTTCATTGCAACACCCCAAACAAAGATAATGATGTTTTCTGTAATAATTTATTTAATATGCTAAGTAGCTGAAGTACCCGGCATTGCTCGGGCTTTATGCAGTTTTTCGAAATGTATACTCAATTGCAAACTCAAGTGCAAAATTTCATCAAGAAGCTGATAGAGCAGTATTATGCTTGTAGCTTATCAGAGGCCTGACGGTGAGATAACATATGAAGCCACTACCTCCTCGAATCCTCAGGGTTTTTATTCAGCCTACCGACTTACCGCTGATAGCTCCGCTGTATCCTCTCTCCCTTTTTTATAAACGACGCGTGCGAGAGAGACAAATAAGTCAGGAAAACATATAGTAGAAAGATGCTGACTATCTGAAAGTTATGCTTTTGGTGTGTAGGTAGAACAAAGATATTAAAATATAAGAGATGTGCTATCCGCCGTTTTTACTGGGTGGGACTGCGCTTCCGGGTGTCGCCAATATTGTTTACCAATTAACGAATAAACTAAATTAACAAATAAACTAAACGAACGTTAAACTAAATGAACGAATTATTGCTGTATTCAAACTATATTGTTAACCAATACTAATGCACACCTTAAAAAAATCAACGAAATGAACAAATTCTTTTCGTATGCAAACTACTCCGATTAGGTACTGCCGACAGTCTCGCGGACATCATAGCATATCTCTTTTGTATTTCAATATTTTGAGGTAGAAGCATTGCGTGCAGATGCCATATGCAGTGGTATGGATGAGCAATGTTGCCGTATATTCTAAGGGTAGAATCATGGTCAATTATGCTTTTCAACAAGGAAAACTGTGTGAATAAGTCAGGATGGAAAAATAAATAAAAAGGAAGAGAATGCTTTTAATAAAATGGTATTTTAATTTCGTAATCACATAGAGAGAGATAATAAAAATCATTTTAAGTATAAATTAAAAAACAGTTCTAATCATTTGAGAGATAAAATTTGTGACATTTTGGTATAGTTTTTCCTTTGATAACAGTATAAATTTAGCACCTAATAAATAAATAAAAAGGTTAACTGCGAAAATGGTCGCATCAATTTTTTAAAGAAAATTCTGAAGTTGAAGTAATAAGATTACATAATTTACCAAGTACATAATTATATTGCTTTCAATGCTGTGTTTTATATTTTGTACAATATTGTTCATATTATACAACAAAGGCTTTCAATTTCAAATAAATGCATTTCCAAATACCAAAAATATCCACAGGAAAAATTTCAGTACAAAAGGTAAAAAATAATAAGTTGGGAATAAAAAAGAACTTTTACGTCACTTCAATATTAATTTCACATAACTTTTAAAGCAATGTGGACTTTTGAAATTTATACCAAAGCCATAGCAATTTTACAAAATATGGGTAATTAGGATATTCTCATAATAGATGGATATTTTACACTGCATACTGATTAAATACAAAACTGTTTTCATTTTTCATCGAAAACTAAACAAAAAGAAAACATATTCATTTTTGTTGAGTTATCATCAAACTAAAAAATAATAAAAACAGAATCATTGACCATTATTCAAATGGAGACCAATATAAATTAATACACGAGACAATATATCTAATTCAATACAAAATATCATCATACTGAGTAAATATCATTATTTTGTATTCAATAAGAAAATCATAAATACACGAAAAAAGGATATATTTTATATAAAAAATGTTATTTACTTATTCTAACTTGCAGCAAGTCTTAGACACTAGGATTACAAATGAACAGAAACCATTCAAGTCAGTGGTAAATATTGTGTATTTATGTTTACAGAAAAAAAATTGTATAAAAAATTTCCTAACTAAAAATAACTTTAGCGAATACGATATAGGTTTTTTTTTATTAATTTTTAATCAGACAGTAAATGTCAGATAAATGAGTCTTTCGGAAAAGTTTACATTGGCATTGCTCAAATACTAAAAAGTACCAATTTTTGTTTACTGTTTTCTCTGCTCAAATTTAATATTTATTAAAGTACACCCACATTTACGATAAGTTATTAAAGGAATGGATGTTTTTCTTTCTTTCTTTTTACAACTGCAGGTGGAAAGAACTCACCGAGGACTCTGGGAACATTGCCACTCTTACACGGTAACTCTTTAAATGCATGACGTCTGCGTACGGGGCACGACTTTCTCGCAACCCAACACAGCTGTGACGTCAGCATACAACAGATTCAAGGAATAAGGTGAAACATGGAATATAACACAATGGGTGTATAGCCTGAAATAAACAGTAATATTTGATTGCCTTATTGAAAAAAATTGGTGCATTGATATTAAAACGAGGAACAAATAAACAGGATTCAGCATTGGCAGATTACAGTCATCATTTATTTTCCAAGAATGAATTTAAGGTCAAGTATTAAATAAATTCAAACAGTTTAGAATTTGAGAAATGCCTTGTATAACCCTTTGCAACCGGCTTCATATGAGCGTGAGTTTGTCTTTAAAAAAATCTTGACAGAAAATGGCGCTATATAAATTAGCCAAATATTATTATTATTATTAGGATACCTTCACGCGCACATTGTTTCAACCAGTAAGTAGCCCGGCACCACGGGGATCGTAATTAAGAGCTTTACTGGTGGGGCCCATCAAAATTTGGAAATTTTTTACCAGTCGCAAAGGGATAAAAAATGAAACAGAAGTATTATTCAAGATGTCACGGAAAATATACCAAAAGCA
This sequence comes from Limnephilus marmoratus, assembly GCA_917880885.1. NCBI lineage: Eukaryota > Metazoa > Arthropoda > Insecta > Trichoptera > Limnephilidae > Limnephilus > Limnephilus marmoratus. Next base: position 20,903,891 of record OU862929.1, read on the forward strand.
TTATGAAAACATAAAATAATTATCGTGTTTACCTTATAATAATTATTACATTTTCGTATTCTTTGGTATATTTTCAAGGGCACTTAATTGACTTCAAAACCTCTGCAATACAATCATTATTATTGATAATACAACCTAAAAACAAAAGAAAAACATAGTATACTTATATGTGATTATTTTACATCTTGTTTTCTCAAGTTTAATGTACAAATGAGAAAATAAATTGCAGGCATACGTATTTAAGAGATTTTATTTTTACTTAAAAAATCAATTGATGATTTTCCCAAATTGTGAACTATCTCAGAGTGATGAATTTTAACAATGAAGTTGTTTATTTCAAATTGCCAATTGTTAAAATTCAACATTGAGATGTTCAAAATATTTGGTCACCAACTGATTAATGATGAAAAAAGCAATGTTCTGATAATTTATTCTATATTTTATTATAAAGGCAAACATGAATTTGACAGAACAGTGGACTCTAATATGTATTGCATGTCATCGTAAGACTTGTTTTGGTGAATTCGTTGAGTATATAAAGGTTCCCTTTCCTAATATTTATAGTACAGACCTTTTTATAGAGTATTTGTTCTGAAAATGCGGTGAGGGTGAATCCGCTATGAATATTCCACTGCCCCATCTGACTGCTACCCGAGCATCCCGCACATCATATCAATAATCCACCTTATATAAAGTGCCATTCTGTGTTAAAATGAGTTTGTAGTTCATATATGTTGTAGTTAGTGTTTACAAACGAATTCAAATGAGTTTCACTCACACGTAATTGAATTTGGCCCATAAGTTCATATGATTTAATCCAAAGGAATTTGGCTCATTTATAAATCAGTTCAGAGGAATTTAACCCCTCGGCAACTTAAGCAGATATATGCGTTAAAAATACGACAGCAGTCAAGTACAATAAGCGTGTTTATTCGTCAACGCGCGTGTCCCCATAGAAATCGTTCTGACTCCGTTATTGTTTTAGTGACATCCCTAAAATAAAAAGTAAAAGGTCGATAGTGAATCATGCTGCACATCTCTATTCAAGTTGTCCATAGAAATACATAAAAAGAACATTCTGTCAGACGCGCAGTCTGACACATAATTTATCCCGCCAAATTTCCTACGGGCGGGTCGACCGCGCCCGACATTGTGAATTTTTATTAAATATTTTTATATGAAATGATAAAAAAATGAGGTGACAAAAGTGTTTATTACACATTTATACAATAGAATAAGTATTGTTGTTTACATAATCTGTGATTTTAGTACCGTTTTCACATAAAAAAATATCACGTGAGTCATTTTTACATTTTTTTAATGTTTGCATTCTAAATTTTAATATTTACAAATATTAATATTTATTTGTAGTATAATAATTCTAAAGCTTATTTTGTAACCTGTCTAAAACAGTTTTTACTATTCGGCTACGTTCAGAAATGTTTCATTTATAGAGCTTTAATTGCGAAGCGGTAATAACACAAAGTTTTCGTAAAATGTCATTTCGTTAACGACATTATAAGTGCATTTTGACGATTTTCTGAGGGGTTAACTCGTATATGAATAAATTTTCCTTGGATATGATTGGAGTTCAAAAGTGTCTGACTCACATATGAATGGGTTCCATGAATTCAAAGGGGTTGGACCCATCAGTTATAATGGTCAATGTTTGAGTGATTGTGCGTGCCTTTACAATAAAATGTGGAATAAAAGCAGAACAAGACATTTTTTCAAAGCAGTTCACTTGCCCCGCGAGCAAATCGGGAGCAAATCGCATCTAGCATTTGGACTAGATAAAAAGACTGGCAGTCATGGGGTCTCCACGCCACCCCCTAACACCAATTAAACAATAATAATAATCATTATTACAATAAAAGCTTTTTTATTCATATTAAATATCTATATTACTTTATAATATAATATATTCTTTAAATTTATATACAAAATTGTTCATATTTCACCGTCGTTCATGTACAGCTAAGTCAATTCACATTTGTGAGACATGGTTACTTCTTCTTGCAGTAGACAATAAGGTGTCGGCCAACATACCCGGGAAAGGGTTGACAGTCGGCAGTCGGCACCCAAACAATATAAAGCAGGATAATGTATATCCCGAGCACACACTAAATGTTCGCACTTACTAATTACACAGTAGTAGAAAACATCTTTAAAAAATTGTTACATTATTTAAACCTAGTATAAATGCAGTTGCAATAATTTTAAATGATATAAACATACTTCATACTATTTGCACAGATTTTATCATTTTAAGGTCTATGCCCACTACACCGTTCCATACCACGACCGTAACCGTAGCGGCGCATGCAAAAAAATATTCTTTGTATCATCCCGTTACCGACCAACACCGTCACATACCATGTCCGGACTGACGGCGAATTCTCGATGACAATAGTTTGCAGGTGCCGGTCCGCTCTATGCATGGCAAGCGACGGTGTTAGACCGGGGATCATAAGCGTATGATCCCCGTTCTAACACCATTGCGTGCCATGCATTGCCACTCCGTCAGTTCGTGATTGCACCGCGTTGTCACTCCGTCCGAAAGGGGATGGTACGGACACTAACCGCGGTGTGTACGGTTATCATACGGTCACTATACCCGTTACGTACGGGTATAATACGGTGTTAGCACATTCTAGTGGGCATAGTAGGGCGTAGCGTGTTTATTTCGTGTCTGATACGTTCATAGTACGGTCATGGTATGGAACGGTGTAGTGAGCATAGACCTTTAGATTGACGAGACATCAGACTCCTAAATGAGACAACTGAAGCGTGAATCATATAATCCGTTATGTTATATCAAAATGACAATGTCTAGTTTCTCATGACATTCAAATACGTAAAAGGTTTTTAGATTAAGGTCATGAAAATGAAATGAATGTCGTACCAAACAAATAGAAGTGGGAATGGAAATAAGTTAAAGAAATAGAACAGATAAACTAACTACATAGTTAAATAGTTAATAATACCCAGAATAATGTCTCGTTTCTATATTCATACTGATTGCTTTGATTAGAGTACCAGTTTGGAAGTCGCACCATATCAATTTGTTTTCATCTTATTCAAGCAAAATGCAGCCTTTCACAAGTGCACCAAATGCAACAAAACATTCAAATTACACTTTCTTTCAAAATGACTAACCAACAAGAAAAACAAACTTATTATGCAAATGCTGCAATGTGTGAAAAACCGCGCGTGCAAATTAATGACCATGATTTTCACTTTCTCGTATGTCGATTTTGAAAATATCAGAATTTAAAATGTCAAAAAATGACAAAAAAAAAAGCATTTTTTGTACAAATTTTCATAATGCTTACAGCAAATTCTACAATTTTTTAATACTTTTTGGCACATTGCAGACGTAATTTTAGCGTGTTTTACCAAATGACAATAAGTTATATATATATACAATATTTAAATAAAATAATAATACATTATAAGGTTAACATGGCAACGAGAAGAAAGATAAAATAAATTAGTTAAATTGACAACAATCCTTTGTACGATTTTAATATTGCAACTTGATATTTTCAAATTCGACACACGAAACAATCAAAAGTCTAAACTTGGACAGACTACCTAACGCTATAAATGCGTCTACATTACGTTTTGTCAACTTTACTAAGTGTCGTAGAAAAATGGCTACAATTATAATAATATTTATACACCTAACAATACCTAACGTATAATACGACTATAAAAACTGTAAAATCGTGGGCACTCACTTTATACTTGGGTTCATCAATAAGGATTGGTTACGTTACTTACTAGTATAAGAATTGGAATAAAAGATAATAATTGTTCTCGCTCGATCTCGCCTTCTAGATTTCTCTTCACATAACATTGGTGTGTACACTAGACACTAGACGGCTAAACATTGATTGATAATAATAATTTACTTTTCATTAGTTTTAGGCAATTTCAAAAGTGACAGGGTTACTTGTACAAATTAATTCATACATTTACTATGACAATGAAATATCAGTTAAAATGTTTCACATCAGTGTGTTTGTTAATTCTTTTTAAATCCAGTATATATCCAATAATATTTTAAAATTATTTACCAGACAGGAATGTATCAAGTTAGTCATTAATCTTGCTGTGAAACATTTTTGTTGTAGCCATAAGGAAAAAGACAGAAGAAATTAGGAACATGGGTTAAATGAAGGGAATTAACAAGCTGGCAACTTAAATGGAGAAAAGCAAAGGAATAGATAAATTAATTGCATTATTTTTTTTTTCTCAAATTTGACTCAAATTCTTTTGTAGATAAAGGTTAACTTACTGTGTTTATTTCTTGATTTATGTACTGTTTAAATTGGCACTTTTGCAAAATATATTCATTTTTAATCAGAAAACTAATTAGTGGACAAGTGATAAAATACAAATCTACCGCTTTCACTAAAATATCACAACGGTTTTGTTCGGGACAAAAGATATAAAGCTTTGTACAATAATTATTGCCATTATGTTCATAATAATTCACCTAATTCATCGTAGATAATTAGTGCAGCAAGCAAACAGTACTTAAATACAATAAAACATTTAAAGGAGCATGTTGGCAACGATGTCAGATAATATCAACATCACAACACACAGAGCCAACGTATCTACTTGGATGTGAAAGGAACTTACCACTGTATGCCTTCCCATGTGGGAGCAAATATTGATGGTATGTGTATATGTGTACCTACATATTCATTTGAAATGGTTAATTTCTTTGCTTAGATCAACCTTGTGTTTTCTTTTACCAATGCGAAGTGAACTCTAGAAAGCGGGTCAGACAAACTAAATGCAAAAGAATACTATAGACGTTATCATTTTAGAATAATTGTTTCAACGTACAAACTATTTTATGGATAATTAATTTATAGTAAATATTTCAAGGTAGCTTAGCTAGAGCTCAGTTATTTATTTTTTTATAATAATTTATAAAAACGTTTGATATTCGTTAGGTTGCAAAATCACAAAAGCAAAATGGAAGATGAATTTTGTATAAGGACTAAGGAAGGAAAGGTCGAAATAGTTTTGAGCAAAGTAAATACAATCCGAGTCTCTTTTTTTTAACTATCAGAGTCTCTGGTACCTCTACAACTATCCACTCACACACCTAAGCGTTATTAATTTTATCAACATTTTTTGAAATTCAATGGTTTTAAATGCAAAATTTACTATATCCGCCTATGATTGAAAATGACAAACACTCGAACCCATAAGCTTGTTTACACGATCATGTAACATTGCTAGACATACGTATGACGTATGAAGCGTACCTGAGTTATTAACTGAATACATTTCACAATTACAAACTTGAATAGTTGAAGAAAATGTTTAATGAACGTTTCACAACTCCATTTTGACAGAATTGGATTTGATGCAGCGCAAAATTATTAGCTTTATAATTTTATGCAGAAAAATGTGACATTTTTTAACAAGTTGATTTAACAATATTCAAACAATCGGCATTTTCATAATCCTCTAAAAGAATGGGAGATGGTAAACTTGCACTCAACGCCATTTTTTTTCATTCTTAAAGTGAGCCTTACTAAATTAAAACTGCCTTCTATTTTATCTGTTTGCATGAAATATTTAAAACCAAAATAATTTAGTTACAGAATATTCAATGAAAACAGGAAAAATGGCACATTTTTACAAGAAGACTGCACTTTTAAAATAAAAATTGATTCACTTTTTTCAGTCTCAAATAAAATTTTAAGTGAAATCTTTTTGTATACAAAAGAAATATAATTTATTATACACAAAATTCTTTAAAAAAAAATTGTGGATGTAAAAAAGTTTTACAGATTATTTTATCAAAAGTGCACGTTGCGCAAGCCGTTGACGGAAATAGTTCCACCGATGAATTGATTTATTTTATTTTATAATTATGTATTTCTTATTTAATGTTTTAGATATTATGTATGTATGTATATGTATTTCTTATTGTTACATATTATAATACAGACAGTAGTGTTTTGCCTAATGCTCAGGTGACGTATAATAGATGAAGGTAAGAAGGGGGCACAAACGATAATTTCAGACTTCTTGAGCTTTCACTTAACACAATAGTTATTCCTCTAGCGGTTCCCGTACAAAAGTAGACCGACCAAGCGATAACACCTATACAACCAATAACTGTACGATAGTTTCCAGACAACATACTAGAAAAATCACTTATGTCAATAAGCAATTCTTAGGAGACAATATATTTTTTTGTCAAATCTGCCTTCCAGTTGGTTATTTACGTAATATCAACGGTAAAATGATTGAGATTGAACGAACACTAGTTGATTGTACAATCTTACTTTAAGTAGTTCACTACACTTTCCATTCTCAGCTACAAGACTTGTGTACCAACAACATAACAATATTTAATTACTTCAATAGTAAAAACACCAACCAATTGTCCCATCACGTATACACCAAACTACAAAACGCAAACCATCACAATCTATCAAAGTATTATTAGGATGATTGAGGCGATGAAATAGAATGCACTAGGAGAGCCCTTTGCTAATAAGCACCAAAGGAAATTGGACTCATTCCGCAGACATTCAGAAGTAGATTGTAGTCTCAATTTAATCTCACTATTAAATTACAAAGCCCTTTTCGGTTTTCTGCCATCGGCTTTCTTATAGAATAATTTATTTCTTTATCTGCGTGTGACAAATTATAATATTGCGAATTCTTTCCAAGCCTCGCTTGTGTTCAGAAGACCACCATGGCTCACATCCAACCTTGACCATACTGGGTTACCACCTTAATAATAATATAGTATTTATTACAAGAGTGGGGGTCGATATAACCTCTTATAACTATGAATTTCCTTCCATGACCATAGTTATAACTTCACTTAGAATGTGACATTCGCCTGCAAGATACTATAGGCTGGTAAAAGCATCAATAGATCTTCGCTTGCAGGATATTGTGGGCGGAATATCAGCCAATTAGCATCAATAGATCTTCATTAGCAAGATATAAAACAGTTTGTCACCAGAAGAATCAATACTGCCAGTGTAATTAGCATTACTGGCGGCTGATACAGCACTGATAGATCTGCGATATGGGTCACCATGGTCGTGCGTGGTATCTATCTAGTTATAAGGGTGTGTTGGGAGTGTCTGTTCACCAGTTGGCCATGCCCGGCTTATTGAGGGTCATGAAGTAGATTTGGCAGGAGGAGCCGCCCTTGGCTGAGGAAAAGAAGACCTTGTCATTGCGCTCGCAGAGGAACTTGAGGCGCTGCGCCTTCTTGTGCATGAAGACACCGTCTAGATGGCCCGATTCCACGGAACGGATCTCGATGGCCTTATTGCCCCAGCCCATGATCTGGCCGGTGCCGATGTACGCCACGGAGGTGGGCATTTCGCCCCACTGAAAACAACAAGAGAATTTCTTAATAACTTCATTACTGAATGTTAATACATTCGTCACATTTGAATGGCACTGATCGTCAATCAAATGTGACCATGCTTGAAACTTGACTTGCTTGGTTATTTTATGGAACTTTTGCTCAATTATAATGGGTGCTATAGTAGGTAAAGCAAATGAGTGTATCAATGAATTATTATCAATTGTCCAGTTGATTAGTCAAACATCTCCGAAAAATCGATATTTGAGTTGAGGATGAAGTTACATATATGTAAAAAGTGTAACCTCTCTCTGGTACAATACTCAGATTGCTCATAAAAGCAACCAACCCAATTATAATTGAAAAATTAATTATAATGCAGAAAAACTTGTAGTAAGATAAAAATAAAATATTATGCTCTCTGTGTCACTAGTAGGATATATCTAAATGTCATACTAATGTACTGGACCATTATGCTTTCCGATGTTATTTTATAGCATATTTAACCTCTTATCTCTGTTTATAGGCGATTTTAACCCTTATGTATAAACAAACTGTATGAAAGACAAAGTCAGAATCATTTCGAAATACCATCAATAATATTTGATTAATGGCGAGCATTCCAATATTGCTTTCCTCATTATCTCAAAACTTAGTATTTGGAGATGTCTGACTAATCAACTGGATGATCGTTATATCCAGTAATATTCAATACAGGAATACTATAGGTGACTAGCAGGGGTGCCCGGGTTCATGGGGTGAGGAATTTCTAAGTCTTGATGGTGGGTGCGTCTGCCCACCTACTGTGTGGCAGGCTGGATTTGAAGAATGGTTGAGAGCAGGACTCCCTTGACCTAAAGATGACACAAGCCCTGAGAGAATTTGTTTTTCTCATGGCCTCCTCTGTGGAGCTAATCTAAAAAATATATATATATTAGTCCTGGAAGTGAAGAATTCCAGTGTAGAAAATAGTTGTTGTCACCTGCAGGACGATGTTCTTGCTGACGCGGCCGTAGGTGTTGACGTAGACTCCCTCGTTGTCATAGCACAGCAGCAGTTGCATGCCGCTCGAGTTGGGCAGAGGGACTATGCAGTGGGGGGAGATGGCACCGGCGGTCTGGAATTATAACCAATCACTCCATTATAAGTAAACACAACTGTATTATAAATTAATAAAACCCTGTTTTTGTAATATATGAAGCAGTAAAAACTTTCTAATCACTGCCCCCCTAACCTAAACACATTGATAAAGATTTTATCCATTATGTTAGTAATTTGTTTTTGTTATCCAGCACAACTGCAGATCGCCAATGAACGAACAACAGTTCATGTCGACTAATTTTCCATAATTTTATTGATCTGCAGTTGTGCTCGAAAATGAAAACAAATTACTGACATAATAGGCCACTTGCATCACATTTTTTAAAAAAATTTTCCGGTTTAGGCAAATATTCTAAGACATTCTGTATTTTTTTTTTTTTTAATCGTATTTTTGAAACCCTGGGGATTTTTTGAAAAATTCAAACCGAAAAATCAGACCATTTTTTATAAACCGGAAAGACGGGACATAATTTTATAGGTGTGAAAAAATGATAATTACTTAGCCAAAAATCATTTAAAAAAAAAAGAACGTTTTCCACACGAATGGCACAGGAGAATAACGAGGCATAACAAAAATATTACATCTCATAAATATTTTTTTCCTTGATCCATCTTATTGATCATAATCATTATAATGTACAGCGTCTATATTACTAAATTCAATGTAATATACTTGAACTTGTAAATTGTAATAATAATAAGAATATTATAAAATTTTATTTTGTTAAAATCAGCACCATAATCATTATACCTCTAAAACATGTACCGACATCATCTTCACGTTCTGAAGAGAACCCCGTACCCATTAATTGTACGGGGTTCTCTTCAGAACATCTGTCAAAAAATCAAACCAAATGATAAGTTCGCAGAGAACAAACAATAAATCTAGTGAACGAATTCAAAAATTCGCCTGAAATCAAAGTGATGCCATATAAAAAAATAAAACAGTGTGGAATTTTATAAAATTAATCGGAACATTTTCGGCGACGGGACATTTTCATGTAGTGACGTCACGAGCCCAAATAATGGATTTATTTATTTAAAAATAAAAAAACTGTACATTTCTAAAAATTTTTAATAACATTTTCGTAATCTTAGTAAAAAACTCTATCCACACGATTTTTTCCAAGTCGTTATGAAGTCCATGCAAGTGGCCTATTGATAAAATCTTTACCAACGAGTTCATTCTGCATTCTGAACTGTTTAATTAATCACGGGAGACCAAATTTGTCCCAGCTCACATAGGTCTCATATAAATCGTTGCATCTGCCTTACTCATGATGAAAAATATGATCTAAACAGTGTTAGAAAGAGAAAAATCCACGCTTTATATTCAAATCTAGAAGACTTGTATTACACATACGCATTTATTTATATATTCTTATGTTTTATACATATAATTGGGACCTTTATAAAGACAGTGTACAATCTTCATATAGAGTGAAACCTTCTTAACCTCTTTTTCTATTGGCTGGAGACGCGAATCCAGAGTGGAAGATACTCTCAGTATTGCCCTGGTGTAAGACCTTCATTCAGAATTGAAACGTTGCTTGAAATGGCATCAGCCGTGTTTGGTGACCAGATCTGAATAGCCAGGTACTTCCCCACCTTCCTCTTCCCTATCTCCTTCCCCTCATCACTACCTTCAGCCTCACAACATACCCCATTGGGGATGCCATAGTCTCACTGGCTTCAGACGGGAGCAGTTGGGACTCTTGTGCGGTATTCATATATAAAAATATTTTTAAAAAGATGCGAATCCACGCGCGGTTCGTGCGCATGCATGCGGAAAAAATTTCGAAAAAAATATGTTTGTCTGCGATTTTGACCCTTTTATGTACGGAATTTGTATAAAGGACAAGGTCAGATTCACTTGCGCCAACATTTACCCATGACATTGGCAAAAATTTCATTCACCTGGCAACCCCAGAATATTTTTAAATGATTTTATCTGTGGCATCGAAATGTCAAATTTGCCGCGATTCTTTCTGTCAAAGTCCGATACGTGTTACTTGATGAAAACATCGTAAAACTTATCAATTTACGTAATTAACGCAAGTAATGTTGTTTTGGTACATAGTTTATTGTTCTAGGAATGTGTTTCGGTCAATAAAATATACGATAGCTCAAAATTAATCCACAAAACATTCCATTCAAAATTCAAAGTGGTGCTTTGTTAGGGAATTTCTGTGTTTTTCCTGGCTTGTGACAGGTTAAGAGGGTTTCATTGTAAAAATATTTAATGGCAATGCCTTTCCAGGGATTCAAGTAGGACTAAAAGGTAGAACTACCTTTACCGTCCAAAGTGTCTCAAATTATAATTTTTATTTCCGGTTTACGCATGAGCAGTTACACTTTCATAAAGGAAAATATGTTTTGTTAATAATTTGAAACACTGTATTATTACATAAACTTATCTTGTGTATTTTGATAAAAAATTAAATTTTAAAATGAAATAACTTACATGTTTAGGAAGGTAAATATCGTAGACGGTGGCTGAATCCAGATCCACGGCATGGAATCCATCCGCAGAGCCATAGATCACCTTTAGGCGAGTTCCTTCTTCTATCGTCAGATCTACCAACAATGGCCTACAACAACAGTATTATATTATTACATTACAAATAAATATTTATTTTTATTTTATTATTTTACCCATACCCATCTCCCAAATAAAACATTGTACAGGCAAAATATTAAAAAAAAGCAAAATATAGTATAATAATGGTATTTCTTAGTCCTCCTCACTAGGGGTCCTGTGATGTATCTAATTCAATTTTATTTGTCTTCTGTGTTTTTAGGGCTTTTTTATTAACCTCTTTCAGCCACATTTTTATTCTTGATTTACTCCTAAAATTTTCTACTAGTTTTATACCTATTAATTTTATATATAGGTTTTATGTTGTGGAGTTTTGTTGCAAAATAAATGTAGTTGCTTTATTCGAATGCAGTTTTATTACTTGGAATGTTTTTCATTACTTTTTAAACGACTTCGAAAAGGAGGAGGTTCTTCGACTGTATTTTTTTTATTTTATTTTTTTTTTTTTTGTTTGTTACCTCAGAACTTTTTGATCTAGTGTGATGAATACATACGCGGTCTAGTAAAGGACTCTTATTTTTTAATAGTTTCAATAGCATATATTTGGCATGTATTTGTTGTACATTTGGTATGTCAAAACAAATGAAAATTTCAATTTGATGACCTCCGTGGTCCTGAGGTAAGACTCTCAACTCACAATCCGAAGGTCGCGGGTTTAATTAATGTGCGGGTCAAATTAATAAATGTTATTTGATTAATTTGTGGTATTTCATAATTAATTAAAATAATACATAGTATGTTTGCGACACGTTCCAGAGAGAGAGATACTCCCAGTATCGCCCTGGTGTAAGACCACCATTCAATTGAAAGGTGTAAGACCCCCTGTAAACGTAAAACGCTCTGTAAACGTAAAACGCCCTGGTGTAAGACCACCAAACAATTGAAACACCATAGAATTGAAACGTTGCTTGAAATGGCTTTAGCCGTGTTTGGTGACCATATCTGAATAGCCAAGTACTTCCCCACCTTCCTCTTCCCCATCTCCTTCCCCTCCCCACTACCTTCAGCCTCACAACGTACCCCAATTGGAGATGCCATAGTCTCACTGGATCCAGACGGGAGCAGTTGGGGACTCTTGTGCGGTATTCATATAAAAAATTATTAAATAAAAAAATTAAAGGCTTTCTTATGGGTAGTCTTTATGATTCCCTTTTTAATTGTCCTAAATTAATTCAAGTCGTATTTGTACTTAGATGTAGCAAAATCCCCATCCTATTATTCCATATTCAATTTGATAATGCGTAGCGTACAGTGGGGAACATTTGTGGAGGAGACCAAATCCCACTGAAATTTGTATAAAAAAGAGCTGACCTGTGAATGAGTTCCCCGAAGCTCTTGAAGGCCATGAACTTGTGGTATGGTTTTGGCGCCCAGGCGTAAATCTCAATACTGTCCTTGAGCGCTATGACCAGGAACTTGATACGCTCGTACTTGACGATCTTGAAGTGCACGGCGCCCTGCAGGTCACCCACGTTGATCCACCCGTTGCGCCGCTCCACTTGTTGCTGGAATGGGAAGAGCAATCAATATATGATAAACAATGGAAATATTCTATTGCGCATTGTTCAAGGCTAAATGTCCTCTGTAGCAATTCAGCCGTTGCATCTATCTCTACTTGTTGATGGAATGGGGCATAAAATATGGTGTTGCCATTTAGTATGTGAGATTACTGTGTGTAATGCCTGAATAATGGCCTTGCCCAAGGCTCAGGGCTGGCCCCATCACTCTTCAACATCTATACTCGAGATCTTCCTCACACTGAAGGCAGAACATTTGCTTACGCAGATGACTTCGCCATCACAGTCCAAGCCAAAACCCTCAATGCAGCAGAAGAGATCCTTAATTCTGACCTCAAGGCTATGGAAGAATTTTTCCTCAATTGGCGACTAAAGCCAAATGGGTCGAAAACAGTTGTGACAGCTTTCCATCTCAGTAATTCACAGGCAAACGCAAAACTCTGTGTTCAGTTTGATGGAAAAAATATTTACCATGACCCCCATCCCCGCTATCTTGGAGTAACTTTGGACAGGAGCCTGAATTACCGGAAACACATGGAAACAGTGGGCAAAAAAACCAGGACAAGACTAAACTTAGTCAATAAGCTGGCTGGTACTAGCTGGGGATGCGACGCCAACACGCTCAGAACGGCATCCATTGCCCTGGTTTTCTCAGCAGCTGAATACTGTGCTCCAGTATGGGCCAGAAGCGCCCACACTTCCATGGTCGACGTTCAGCTTAATGCCACAATGCGAACCATCAGCGGAACCTTAAAATCGACTCCTCTTCCTTGGCTCCCCGTACTTGCAAATATAACCCCGCCAAATATCAGGTGAGAGATTGCAACATTGAGGGAATACAAGAAGGCGCTGCAAAAAAGCGAAATACCCTTGCACGATGATGTCGTTTCTCACCCGGCATGCCGCTTAAAGTCTCGAAAACCCTTCTGGACGGAAGGAGAAAGACTCCTTCGAACACTTCTCACCCCAGAAGATAGGTGGAAGCTTGAGTGGCAATTAGCCAACGTCAAAAACGCCCACCTCGTGCAAGACCCCACTGAGAGACAGCCTGGGTTCTCATTGCCCAGTAAGCAGATAGGACATTGTAAGCAGATAGGACACCCTCGAAATGTGGTGCTTGAGAAAATGCTTAGGATTCCAAGGACAGCCACACACAAACGTGTCCATTCTGGAAGAGCTAGGCATCCACAATAGGCTTTCAACAATATGCCTACAACAAAAGTATTTTATTATACTTTGGACACGTTACTTGCCAAGACTGAGGACTCGACTGAATGTATAAAGATGGATCCATATGAGTCCTATAATTTCATTACCAGCTATATCCGATTTTTTGACAAAATGATCTGAGTATGGACATATTGTTGACATTTTGGCGAGGAACGAGAGTAACCTAAAATTGAGTTTCAAAACCTCCCTTATCATGACCAAAAACCATGTTAAAAAAACTGCGAATGAGAAACAAAACCGCTATATCATTCAAGAAGTTACTATCAAAACCCGCTATATCGGAATTCAACCAATCACGAGCAGTTGTTTTGCCAAGATGGCAGGTTTAGAAACTCGCACGTCAGGTCAGTTGAGTTTCAAAAGTCTCTATATCGTACATGAAGTGAGTATCAAAATCCGCTATATACATTTTATTTTGTAAAAATTACTTAAATTATATATATAAAAAAAATTAAAACTTTTCGAAATTATATTACTCCATTTCATTATTCAAAAAATTGAAATGCAATTATTTATTTACGCCAGAGATGTGACAATTTTTTGCGGTTTTCTCCAAATCAATGAAAGTTGATATAGAAATTAAACGACTCATATATTAGATCACTGTATTAAAATTATAGATAATTATCTATCTGTCTATTATATTATCTATCTATTATAATAGATGGGCCATGAACCATTGCTAGTATGAAACTGAGCGCACAATACGTGTCCCTAAAGAGCCGTTCGCATTTGGCAAGTATTTTAGTCAAGTAGCGAGAACATTAGTAAACTAAACGCGTCCGAACACCACAATTTTAGTAGAGTGGTTTAGTCAGCTCTTTAGTAGATTCAATCCATTTCGTTCTATTTTTCGGGCAAGTAAGGTCCCCCACCACGCGTCCCTGTGCACTGACGTGCGCGAACCCGCAGTTTTAACCGAGTCCATTTGTAGACGCGCAGAGATGTCATGGCGTGGGAGCGAAGATGCTACTCTAAAATTATTTATTAATGCTGCCATTAATCTCTTTTCGTGTCCATAGTTTATTTATTTTCATCTTAGGGAACGTACCCATACTACGTGACACTTTGAGGGGGGGGGGGGGGGTCTTCAAAAGGTCACGCTCCATACAAATGAGCGGCGGGTTCCTTAGGATTTTGGTCACCGAGGGGGGGGGGGGGGGTTAAAAATTGCAAAAAGTTGGTCACGTAGTTTGGGTACGTTCCCTTACTGATTTATTCTTCCACTTCTTCTAAAATTTCACCTCTTCTGAGCATTACAATATTATAAAATTAGCGTATTTACTTTGTTGTGTAGCAGCCTGTCTTGAGCAACACTAATCTTGCAACGGGTGGCGGGCAATAATGTACTCTACTTGAAAGTAATGTGAACAATTTTCGGTGAGTCAAGTAACAAATTACTTGACTTACTCTACTTGATTCGAACAAGTCTTGACAGTGTCCTCCCATAATATTGCGATCACATCTATGCACAGCAGTGACGTGTCTTTGTTTCTACCTTTATGTCAAATGCATAACATCCATTGGCCCTGTCATATAATACATGCAGTTTGGTTGTAGCTCGGCTCAGTCAATGCCATCAATAAGCTATACTCAAGGCAGACCATTTACCGGTAACAGAGATAAAGAGAAATTTCATAAAGAATCATCAACTCACATCCGTAAGACCATCAGTCCGCAGAATCTTGCTCTTGAGCCAGCTGAGGTAGTAGACCCGGACGCGGTTCTTCTTCCCGGATACGGTGACCAGGATGTTCTGTCCCTCGAGCACCTCCATCTGCTGGAAGCGACGCCGCGAGATCAGCTGGTACACCTTGCCCTGCCCGGAGCGGTCCAACAGCATCAGGCCGTTCTCGGTTCCAATCAGCAGATTCACGCCTGAAAGTTTACAAATTATACTTGTGAAAAGTCATTCTAAACATACACACGCTAAATAAACTAAGACAACTTTGTTGCTAGTACTAATGCTTGAAATATCGTCCAGTACTGTGGAAAAACCATTTTCAAATTGTTCAGGAGGGACAAAAAAACCTTGAAATGTCGACAATACAAAAAAAGATTTAGAAAGAGTAAGTGCAAAATTAGTTGTGGCACATACATGATATTATCCAAAGATTATTTGTATTGTATCCGCTGCGTTGGATCAAGGGACATAGGTAGTTTTGCCTGCTTCTTTAGTGAGGACGATTTATTCATATCATCGACTTTAACCGGTCACAGGCCATGCCATTTCGCGGAAATTCGCGAAACTTCACAAAAAAACACTAAAAAAGCACCATTTTGAACTTTGAATTGAATGTTTTGTTGATTAATTTTGAGCTATTGTATATTTTATTGACTGAAAAACGTTCACAACACAATAAACTATCTACCAAAACAACATTACTTGCATTTATTACGTAAATTAATAGGTTTTACGATGTTTTATTCGCGATACACTCATTTATTGTGACCGTTAAATTCACGGCAATTTATGACAGCGCATTGTCATGGATGAAAAAGTTTTAAAAATATTCCAGGGTGACTAGGTGAACGAAACTTTTAGCACCACCTAGAGTAATGCAAGCGATTCTGACACTGTTCTTCAGACAAATTATGTACATAGAAGGGCCAAAATCGCAGACCAAAAGTTTCTCGTCGACAATATTATTCAAATATTTGAATTATTTTCTCGCGCATGCGCATATGACGCGCGCGCCGGCGCGTCTCCGGCCTGTGACCAGTTAACAGAGTGCAAGAGCAGTCTATTGGACATTTTCAAAATTTGAATGCGCCAATCAAGCCATTTAAGTGAAAGCGCACAAAAAAACGTATCGCTCACAAGTGGTGTTGAACTTACAGAGACGATATATTATTATGTCGTAATTCCTTAACTTAAATCAACCAGTAATTTAATAGAGGGTTGTTCGCAAAAACATATTCCCGTGTTCCTATTTACGTCAGATGAAGTGGAGCAGTGTAAGAGAATCATTTAAAACTTGAATAAATTGTTTTTTGTTATTTGGATTATTAGAGGTTGAAAATACAATTTGAATAACTATGCATAGGAATGTTGTGAGGCGGAAGGAATTGATGGAAGGTGAGGAGAATAGGAAAGCAATGTTTTTATACATTACTAGCTGGTACCTGGCATGCGTTGCTATGCCATTTAATAAAGAAATTGTTTTTCCTGCGTGTCCTTTCCATTCGTCCCGTTCCCCTTCAGCCTTTCCTTCCTCTCCTGCGTCCCTTTCCCCCGTCCCGCGAACTCCCCTCCCAAGTTCCCCTCCCCCCTACCTAGTTCCCCTCCCCTCCCTCCCGCAAACCCCCTACCCGAGTTCACCTCCCCCCTCCCGCATTCCATACATTCAGTCCCGGTACATTCAGTTTACGAACAGTTCGCGTGCCACCTATTGCAATTTTTTTATACAAATTTCATGATGCCAGAGCCCACAAGTAGTTTTATACAAACCTTGTCCTGACAGTAACGAACACAAAAAAAAATAATTATCTAATTTGGTGCAGTCGTTTGGAAGTTATGCGCGTACATACATTTCGGCGATTCATTTTTATATATAGAAGATGCATAGTGAAACTTTGTTCTTCGGGACTGTCGATATTACGTTTTCAAAATATTTTTAGTTCATAAAGAATTTGTATGAAGAACAAGGTCAGAATCGCTTGGGCCAACATTACCCCATATGATGGGTAAAAATTTCATTCACCTTGCAACCCCAGAATATTTTTAAACGATTTTATCTGTGGCATCGAAACGTCAGATTTGCCGTGAATTTTAACGGTCAAACTTGATGTGTGTTCCTCGACTAAAACATTGTAAAACCTATTAATTTACGTAATTAACGCTAGTAATGTTGTTTTGGTACATAGTTTATTGTTCTAGGAATGTGTTTCGGTCAATAAAATATATGATAGCTCAAAATTAATCCACAAAACATTCAATTCAAAATTCAAAATCATGTTTTGTTAAGAAATTTCCGTATTTTTCCTGGAATTTGCTGAACTTTGACGGGTTAAAGCGAAGATGCAATTTGTTGTCTGAATAATGTTGGTGACACCTTTCATGACCCATCTCCCTTGTTTTTTACTATCTACGAATATAACTGATGAGGATGATCCGCCATGCACAATTGAATATTGACTGTGCGAACAGTTGTTGATATTTTTTTTAATTTTTTTTTTTTTTTTTTTTTATTTATTTTTTTTTTTTTTTTACGTAACATTTTTTTATTTTTTATTATTTTTTTTTTTTTTTATTAGTAATAGAAGGTACATAAATTACAAATAAATTTTATACAGTAATTAATTACATAGTAGAATATTTGATGTACCCCCATAATTAAGCAAGGCTTGTGTGTATGGGGGGGTGTTATTGTATTGCTTTTTTAATATCATTCAGTTTAAGTTTTCAGTATAATTTTTTAGGTGAGTTTTAAAACTTTTTATATTGGTATTCATGTTTCTAATTTTTTCTGGTAATGAATTAAAAAATTTTGCTCCGAGATATTTATGACTCAATTGTCCAATTTTTTTTTTACATTTTGGAGTGGGAAGTATTGATGTTTGTCTAAGACTTCTGTTATTTTTAAAGGGTGCAACTTGATTTTTAATATTATATGATTGATAATATTGCTTACCCCACAATGCGGCGCACAGAATCTCAGAATTGAACCGTTTCTTGTACTTTCTGATCTCGGGCGTGTCTGAGCCGATGTCATGGCTCGTGGGCGTCACGTTAACGTTCACGTGGCTCTCTCTCCTGGAAGGGCCCCCCGAGCCGCCGGCGCCAAATCCGAAGGTCAGGAAACTGCGCTGCTTCTGTTGGAGGGGAAGGAACTGACTGCTGTTCATATGGCCGCCGCTGCTGAGGCTCGTGTTCACGCTGTGGGGACTGTGCAGGTTGGAGGGAGACTGGAAGGGGGAGTGCTGGGGGGAGGAGAGGAATGACTTGGAGGGGGTGGAGCCCACGGAGGAAGGGGGGGTGGCCCGTGGACTGTGACGCGCCTGGCGGTGATGGAACTGAAACGGTAAACAAAACAATTAATTTGGAATGTTAACATATTTTATTAGGAAAACATTGAATAAAATAATTATTATACAATATCATTATTACAAGGTGCAGTAAAATAATCATTTCTTTTATTATAAATGTATGTTGTAAGTTTACAGAAAAGTCATTGAAAAGTTTATCAAATTAAATCTTATTATTTATTGTAAGGATCAGATGGTCAGAAGTCATTTTAAAAATATTTTATTTTTGTTTTGAAGTTTTTAATAAACATATTTTAACAAAGAAAACTGATTTTTGGGACAATAAGCCATGTTGTTGAGCTTTATCCTCCTTCTCGAGTCAACATTTCAGATAGACTTGCAGAGTCTATCGTCGGAGCAGATGTGCAAGTATTGAGAAATATTAGTTAATTTGTGAAGCAGAGATACCGTGGTTGACCTTCATGGAATCTTTGGCCACCCGGGCTTTGTAAAATATTTATAAATCTTCCAAATTTCAAGCGCTGTCTACCTTATTGGCCGGAACAAACAAATTTTTGAAAAAAAAAAATTTTAATGCGATTTTAACCCTTATGTATAAAGAAACTGTATGAAGGACAAGGTCAGAATCGCTTGCGCCAACATCATTCTTGATATAGCCAAAAGTTTCATTCACCTAGCAACACCAGAATATTTTAAAATTAATTATCTATGGAATCTGGATGTCAGATTTTGCCGCAATTTGAACTGTCAAAGTTCGAGGGTGATAGTTGACAACAATATCGAAAAACCCATCAATTTATCAAATAAACACAAGTAATGTTGTTTTTATAAATAGATTATTGTTCAAGGAATGTATTTCGGTAAATATACGATAGCTCAATATAATACTTCAAAGTGATGCTTTCAATAAATTCTGGTATGGAAGTTAGTTTCAGGCAAGACTTTCCTCAGGTTAAGCTTCAGTCTGCGCTCAGCGTTTATGTGCTATAGACGTGTATTTCTCGGAGGGGCATTGGTTAACCTTACACATCCGTCTGCCTTACAAAAAGAACACTAATAATTTGATATTTTTTGTGTATAAATTAGTACTAAAAAAACTTGGCGGCGTATGGCTTCTGCCTACCAGTTGCATGGCAGGCCGGATCGGAAGAGAATGGTTGAGGGAGTCGCTTTGACTTCTCCAGCCATACTCTCTCGGTATTGCACCGCAGTGGGGAGAGATGGATTCATTCATCCGTCACTCCTGGACACCCTGACCCCCAGATTCCTACCCACCCCTCATACTCTTTTCCTTCCCAGAACTTACTCTCCTTCCTTTCCTAAAAAGATCCTCCACACAGCATCTCCAAAGATGACATAGGCCCTGAGGGGATTTATTTTCCTCAGGGCCTCCGGTGTGGAGATAACGTAAAAAAAAAAAGTAGCCATGTAGTTCACATTAAAAAGAATAAACCACTGTGGTACAGTATCACTAACACAACACACCAACCACATTGTACACATCTGCCCGGATGATAAACTCTTCAAGCACTGGCTCAAAAAGGGGGAAGCACTACGTGGCGCAGTACCCCAAATTATTAACATAATTATTTAAATTTTACATAGGTTTCATTTCTTTGACTCTAGCCAAAATTATAATATGTAATGTAACTAATATAATGTTGATTGCAAAACTCCATTCATTAAATACTACCAAACTTGTAAAATTGAAACGATAAATGGAAATCAAAAAGCATTTCTGAACAGCCAAGCTAGAGATGTAATAAAATGGTAATGAACTGTTATGTTTTAATATTAAAATTATTAAGGCCGGAGAAAATTAAAATACAAAGTTAGACCATTCCCAATTCCGATCGACCAAAACCATAAATTTTTTAAGTTAAAAATCATTATATTTAAAAATATATTTTATACAGAAATTAAAAAATATATTATTGTTACATTGAATAATATGAACAATACACCAAAAGCACAATGTTATTTTAATAAATAAAAATACAAGTGTTCCAATAGCACAAATCATAATAAAAAAATAATTTACAGAAATGTTCATTAAAAAATATAATTTTTGGTTATTTTATTTTTTTGGTCAATCAATATCTTCATGTGAAAGAAGTATCAATGTTTCAATGTAAAATAAACTCAATTTAAATTCCCTAAGAAAATTTTATCAAAATGATGCGATATTAATATATTAAAAAAAGAAAGTGAATTGGAATTTGTAATAATTAAAATATTAACAATCACATGCAGTGATGTGTGAACAGCGTGGTGCATGATGGATAGAATGACCAGTGAACAGACAATGTTAAGATAATCAGAAATACACAATTGCAGTTTGTTTAAATAATTATTAAAACACGAAACTGCGTTTTAAATAAATCAATAATATCTGACCGTTTTTTTTTTAAGTTATATTTTTGGCTACAAAAAATAAATCATTCCCTATTTGAAAACACAACATAAACATTAAATCTCACAAAAAGGTAGAGAAAATCATCATTCAACTGAGAAAATTACAATCACATTTGTGAAGTCAAAATATAAATAAATTATAAACAAGTTAACAAAAATAAGCTTAAAATTAGAACTAAACAATTAAAGGGTGGGGGTATATTATAAAGGGAAGAAACAGAAATAGTTTAGATCTATATGACAACAAATGAAAGCAGAACGACTTTTTTTATGTAACAACACTACTTTTGAATATTTCAATTTTATTATTTATTGTTCTGTTGCACCACTGAATCTGTTTTCTCATACAAAATATTTACCAATTTCATTGACAAACTTGGCCAAAATTACAGCTTATGGGCATATTATACGTTTCAATTCTGCCTCGCAATTAGGTTGCAGATACCAAATTGCACCGTGAAAACAAGACATTGAATGTTTCGATGTCATTGCGCGTCATCTTTCCACGGCATTGAAAATATTCAACTTGTTTAATATTTTCAATGTGATTGGTTCTGTTGTCCATTCGTGCGCATGCGCGAATGCGGCGCATGCGCACGCAGCACTGTGCGCGCGTATGGAAGTGTCATGTTTATTTTGTAGTGAGTTGTCAACATAGAAAATGGTTTTTAAATGGAGGGAAGAGCATACGCCTCTGTTCTTAGAGCACTTTAAGAACTATCCAAGCCTGTGGAACATTAAATCAGAGGGATATAATTCCCGCGCGCACGATCTGTTTCCAAGACATTCTAAACTCTATGACAGCAATGTGATTTAATGGTCCACTTCTGTCAAGTACGTGTAAACAGCACACCCTTTCAATTATACGCCGTTCAACCAAATCTCATCAATGTGGTTGATGTGTGTAATATCGCCATTACAGAAAGAATTTTGAAAATTTTAAGTTGTACGCTAAAAATGTTAATTTAGTTTCAATGTAAATTCATCAATTTTCCTTCCAACAGCTGCCATTAGACTAGGATTGTTTTTAAATGTGAATGCCGCACAAGAGTCTCAATCGTTCGGAACCTGTGGGAGTATGGTTTCCCCAATTAAGGTATGTAGTGGGTTGGACAAAGAGGTGGAAATTAGGACGGTTGGCAAGTACCTGGCTATGCATATCTGGTTGCCAAACATGACTAAATCCATCTCAAGCAATGTTTAAATTCTGAACGGTGGGATTTCGCCGAGAGCTTCTTCCACTTTAAATAGGTCAAATATAAAACTTTTCAGTAATGGACAGCTGGAGAAATGTAAGCAATATTTTACTTGTATGATGTGGCAGAAATCAAAGCTGCCATCCGCCGAATAAAAGACAGATGTGATTGCCATATTGTTTGCATGATAGACTATAACAGGAGTCAATAAGAACAGAAGAGGTTGTCATATTGTTAAGTATAAGTTTGTTGCTTTCATTTGCTGGCACACGGACAAGCTATCATACACCAAAGATCACGAGACTGGACACCTGCTGGACTGTTACGGTTACATGACAATAATACATTACGATGATGGATGAATGGTTGGTGATAACAACATGAGGTGCGATACGTGTTGGTACTTACATGTGTCCAATGCACCACGCCCCCTCGGAGCGGATTCGTAGAAACTCCCGAGTAGGCGTCGCCACGGCGATGGGAGGGCGGGAATAATAATAACACAGTACGGACATATGTGTATGTAATGAGGGTCAAGCTCACACGCAAACATAGATATAATATATGTATACCAAACCAGTGGACCCATGTGTGTGTGTGTGTATGTTTAGTGAATGGAGATGTGAAATCATTCCTAATCAATAAGCCTTAAGCGTGGAATGTTAAAAATGCACTACTAATTAAATTGCTGAATAAGTTCAGCATTATTTTAATTGACGAACCTCCTCATTATTAGCGGCCAAATTCAACCAAAAATATTGCTCAATATCAATACAAATCGTCAAAATTCTAAACTGCCTAACATAAATACTTTTTTTCCTTTAGATTCCTGCTCATTTCTAAATTATATCTGGTTAGGCAATATGTTTATTTTGTTTGTTCGAAAATTTATTTATATCACAAGAATGGTAGTTACGCACTCTTTGGATTTAACAGAGACACCTAAATGGATTGTTTTTAAAAATAGAATCCGAACAAGTGAATAAATGACATCGTCTGTTTTATGGAAAATTTTCTTGTCATTGTGAAAACAAATAAGAATAGAAAATATATGGGGGCGCCACTGTTGATCAAATGGCAATACTAAACACATAACTCATGGTGTTAAAGTAAAGCTGTATAACCTACATTTTTATAAAAAATTAAAAAGGCATAATAGTGGAAAAAATATTTTTTCATTGCAGTATAGATACCCGCCGATCTCAAAATTAGAATTGCGTGTAGGTATATTATTACTATACCTTTGCAATTTTGTGTTAACATAATGAAGAATAACTATAAAGTAATAAAATATAAAGCACAGTTTAGAAATTGCTCACATTTATTTAATACTAGATAAAGTAGGTACCTAGCGTTGCCTGGGCTTTAGATCATGTCTCTAATTCCAGATCTGAATATATTTAACTCGTTCAGATCTAAAAGTAGTGTAACTAAACTCACCATTAGTGATTCTTCCTTTCTATCTATTGTTAAATTCAAATTTATGTTAAATTAAATTAAAGCAAATCGCTTTATAAATCACCTTTTAATCAAATTTATGTCATGAAGAAAAAATGTTTTTTAAAATGTGGTTTACTGTGTTCTATACATTCAGTGTCATTGCACTTCAAAAAAATATTTGACAGTTAAATTGGTGTTGCCAGTCTACAAATTTAGTAGATATTTATTTATTTATATTTCAAAGTCACAAAAGAATTACTGATCTGGAATTTAAGTGGACAAATTTACGGAGGCCTCCCCAGCTACAAGAAAACTGCATACAAGGTTTGGTGAATCTGTTATTTTCCCTGGAGTTTTCGATTGCCATTCATTGTGATATATATTTGCCCGCGCAAGTAGATTTTCATAATCAAATCTGTGAGTATTAAGCTCAGAGGGTCTGGGGTTATTTACACACCTCAAGTTCGCATATTATAATGCAATATCTTTGCCGAATTACTTGGGTAGATATTTAGAGAACATATAGTCTGTCAAAAAAGAGTAGAAAATATAAAAACTGGAACTACTAAATTTGTAGACTGGCAACACCAATTTAACTGTCAAATATATTTTTGAAGTGCAATGACACTGAATGTATAGAACACAGTAAACCACATTTAAAAAAACATTTTTTCTTCATGACATAAATTTGATTAAAAGGTGATTTATAAAGCGATTTGCTTTAATTTAATTTAACAATAGATAGAAAGGAAGAATCACTAATGGTGAGTTTAGTTACACTACTTTTAGATCTGAATGAGCTAAATATATTCAGATCTGGAATTAGAGACATGATCTAAAGCCCAGGCAACACTAGGTACTTTATCTAGTATTAAATAAATGTGAGCAATTTCTAAACTGTGCTTTATATTTTATTACATTATAGTTATTCTTCATTATGTTAACACAAAATTGCAAAGGTATATTAATAATATACCTATATGCAATTCTAATTTTGAGATCGGCGGGTATCTATACTGCAATGAAAAAATATTTTTTCCACTATTATGCCTTTTTAATTTTTTATAAAAATGTAGGCTACACAGCTTTACTTTAACACCATGAGTTAAGTGTTTAGTATTCCCATTTGATCAACAGTGGCGCCCTCATATATTTTCTACTCTTATTTGACAAACTGTAAATTAGAAATATGTGGAAAGAACAAAAATATTTGTTAGGGTGGTAGAGTTGTTCATTGTTTGCACAATTCTTTTACGTGAATTTCATCACTAGTAAGGAGTGTCATTAATGATTTTGGTTGAGTACTTATTCGTTTCTTCCAGTGTGTTCTTCGTACATGATTGCTATTTTTAATGCTATCAAAAATGGCAGCAAGAATAGTTGAGCCCAAATGCAACATCCACGGAAAGATTTTGGCAGTATGTAGTATTCTTACAGCCGTTGTGTCCAACCTATGCTCAGCCGAGATTTCCGCTCAGCCCTGCTCAAATGCCCAAATACGCTGTGTCGAAACACAATGATCGTCCCACCACACTCAAATGTAAGGAAGGTAGCCGGGTGGATTAAAGTTGCTAAGGAAGACCTACTTATAAAAACTGACAACAGAGCGAACAAAAATCCGCGAAAACAATCGAGCTGTCAATGTCAATTAATTATCGTAATTATCTGTCATCAGTTCACTCTTTTGTCGGCTTTTTTATTTGGTTTTTCAATTTGAAATATGAATCCTATACCTATTGAATATAGTGAATATGGTTGAATGGGCAGATATGCTTGACGATAATATTGGATTATATAGGCGGCGGTAAGATGCCGATATAAATTTTATGGAAGTATTAAATGACGGCGATTTTTATAACCGCTTTAGGATGACAAAAGCGTGTTTTTTATATGTTTTGAGCCAAGTAGAAGATAATTTAACTTACGCAAGCGAAAGGTAAAGTTTTGACTTATTCGAGTGTCATTTTTAACATCGAGGACAATGTCATTCCAAGCAGCTTCTTTTGATTTTACAAGCGTAGCGTAGTTTGGGCCACCTGTCGCTTTCGACAAAATGACCTGCGACGAGGTAACTAGGTCTACAAGTCTCATTTTTTCGTTTGGCGTAAAATTTTTCGAACGCTTCGCCTTGTCCATTTTGAATACAAAATTTCAACTGATTCTAATTTCAAACTTCAAACGCACGTAAACAAAAAAGTAAGTCAATTAACACCTTATTTTTAACATATTAAATACGTTTGTTTTAAAAATGTTAAATGTCGGTTTATGTATTACACTATTTAAAATAAAATATCTGTATAAATAATAAATAAAATTAATTAACGTTTCGGTCTTAATTAAACATGTAAAGTTCCTAATTTGACGTCATTTTTTGGTGTACGAAAGCAAATGGGGCTACACACCGAGCGCTACGATCAAGTTGTTGGACACAGCTAAAATGGAGCATTTTTCTAACATACCTTAGCTTAGCGGCGCAAGGCGCTAGGCTCAGCTTCACTCGGATTAATCATCCGAAAATGTTGGACACAACGGCTGTTAGTGTTTTAAAATGGATCAAATTAATTTCTGTACCTTAGAAGTCAAAGATTGAATGTAACACTTTTTTTAGTTATTTTAGAAAAGGAAATTGTACATTATCCAATCTCTATTGTTGGTTGTGGTTCGCAGTAGACAATTTTACAAGGCAGGATTGTTTCTGAACAGAATTTTTTTTAGTACAAGTACTTTCAACGTTTTAATATGAACTAACTTCAATAAATGTCTTCACAGAACAACTACTGTCTTTATCCTCTAAAAAAATTCAGATTAGGAGGCAGTTATGGTGTGCTATATTATTCTGAGGAACCAATATCATTGGACAACCAACACCTCTGCCGTAGGTCACCCCAAGTGATTCGCTCTGTTAGGTGACTTAGCAGAGATACCGTTTGTCCGGATTTTGGCGGCAGATACATCGGCCCACATAAGACTGTTTCGACCCATTGCCTTGTAATGCAGTGGGAGGATTGGATACATTCTGTCACTCCTGGACACACTGACCACCATATTCCTAACCTCTAAGTGGTGTGGTAGATCTCTAACTTTTGAGGTACAAATATTAAAATAGTAGAAATACTTGCCCAGCAATTTATTTTTGCATTTTCAACATTCGGTGGCAATATTTTATCCCAGAAATTGGTGTGAAGTACTTAATACTAAAGCATAGTTACTCTTTCGAGATGAAATTTAAAAGTGACCTTGTGCTTCATGATCCATAGTATTTTGTGCTGCAGAATTGCATAAAGTTTGTGTATTTGAAGGAGCATTTTAAATTTTGTTTTCCATTCTGCAGATACATGCAGAACCAAAACAACTAAAAAAACATTTTTTATCACTTTTTTAAGCACCCAGAGTTATTCGTGTTCAGTGACAAGTCTCTAGACAAAATCATTGTGTGAAAACACGATGTTTAAGTCATTAAATTGATACCGCGTCGAGGAATCTCATTTATAATGACATACAGTAGACTCTTGATTTACCGGGTTCGGTAAAACCGGAATGTTTCAAACACCCTAAGCATTTCATTCAAAGTAAAAAATAAATATTGGTCAGTTTTTTTCCTGCCACTTGATTTACATTTCGTCGCCTTAGTTCGTATTTGTCCAACAGACCATTAGAAAATTTTACAGGAGGAGAAGGTTTTCTTTCATTATTTCAATGAAACATTATGATAGGTGTAAGATAAAGCGATTTCCATAAAGGTAAAGGTCTCATTAGTTTAAATAATTCTTAGTGATTAACTATCATTTTTCATACCTTATTTTTAAGTTTAAAATGGAGATTGAACAAAAACTAAAATGGTCTGTTGGATAAATAAGAACCGGGGCGACGATTTGTATAAAATAAATGTGAAAATAAGAGCTACTCTCGAGAATGTTTCTGGTTGGACGGATTGGGAAAATCAATTTTTTAGCCAAAAAAAATTTGTGAATGGAGAATTTTTTATAAATCTATAAACCGTTTAACCAGATTGTTTATTCACCATTACCTTATTTTTAAGTTTAAAATGGAGATTGAACAAAAACTAAAATGGTCTGTTGGACAAATAAGAACTGGGGCGACGATTTGTATACAATAAATGTGAAAATAAGAGCTACTCTCGAGAATGTTTCTGGTTGGATAGATTGGG
The DNA here is from genome assembly GCA_917880885.1 of Limnephilus marmoratus. Lineage (NCBI taxonomy): Eukaryota > Metazoa > Arthropoda > Insecta > Trichoptera > Limnephilidae > Limnephilus > Limnephilus marmoratus. Next base: position 20,931,915 of record OU862929.1, read on the forward strand.
CAAATCAATTTTTTAGCCAAAAAAAATTTGTGAATGGAGAATTTTTTATAAATCTATAAACCGTTTAACCAGATTTTTTATTCACCATTAAATCCAGTAAATCAAAAGTCTACTGTTATTATTTTGAATTTAAATTATTTGAGAATATAAATGAGTACATAATCCATTGCTTGAAACACGAACACCTGTGTGATTTCACATCTCCATTAGAATGTAGACTATAACTTATTAATTCTAATCGATTTAGGACACAAGCACAGTATGTATTATTGACACATTAAGAGAAACCAAAAAACAAGAGACTAGTATTTAAAAAATGGGGAACAAACAATATATGTAAAAATATATATTTTAATACCAAATGTCAATAGTCGCAATAAGGATTATAGTATGTAGCTTTGATAAGGGCAAGATGTAATTACTAACTTATTGGAGATTATACTGGTATGGAATTTTTATAGATACATAATATAAATAATAATATTGTTTCGGTTTTTGTTATCTGAATTATCTTCAAATAGAAGTAAAATTCTAAAGATATTACTAAAATCTAATAATGGTGGCTCTTACTTAAAATAAAAGTATTTAAATCTGTACAAATTTTCAGAATTTTTTAAATTGAAGGTAATTTTTAACATTTCAAGGCTAAAATACCCGTTTGGATAACTAAATAACAAACATGCCTTTTTACCGCAGAGGTTGGAAAGACATGCATTTTGGCACATGGTTTTACCACCCTACACATAGGGATCTCATTTCTTCTATGTTCCGTCGACTTTTGTTCTTCCGTCCATACCTTATTGCCATACATTTTTAAATTGAAGGTTATTTTTAACATTTCAAGGCTAAAATACCCGTTTGGATAACTAACTAACGAGCATGCCTTTTTACCGCGGAAGTTGGAAAGACATGCATTTTGGCACATGGTTTTACCACCCTACACATAGGGATCTCATTTCTTCTACATTCCGTCGACTTTTGTCCTTCCGTCCATACCTTAGGGAACGTACCCATACTACGTGACCAACTTTTGCAATTTTTAACCCCCCCCCCCCCCCCCCCCTCTGAAAAAACTGTCACTCTGATTTGGATTCCTGGACATGTATGTTGGCATAGTGGGTAACGATATTGCTGATTCCTTGGCAAAACAAGGAGCGTCTAACCCTACCGTTACCCTCGTAAACCATATTCCCCTGTCTGATATTTTTTCCATCATCAAAGATAGATCCCGCAATGATTGGACAGAGCATTGGAACATTGCTAGTCAATCCAAGGGTGCCCGCTACGCCTCAATACAAAGGACTATCCCATCAAAACCGTGGTTTCAAAAATTCCCCCATTTTTCCAAAAAAGAAATTTCCTTACTTATTCAAATGAGAATCGGACATTGTTCCGTTCCTTCTCACCTTTTTAAAATTCATGTGCTTGACTCCCCAGATTGTACGTTCTGTGGTCTAGATGTGGGAACTTTAGATCACATATTTTTTGATTGTCCCTCTCTAAATAAATATCCTCTCTTCTATCAAGATTTATCCAAATTTGCCTCTCCTCCATTCAACATCTCATCTCTTCTAAGTCTGAACTCTACTCCAATCTTCCATAAAATTCTAAAATTTGCACATTTAAATAAAATTAATATATAAATTCACCTTTCCTTTCTCTGTAATTACAAATGATGGCCTAGAACACCCTTGAAGGGTGAAAGCCAGAAATAATTGAAAACAAACCCCCCCCCCGGTGACTAAAAACCTAAGCCCGCCGCCGCTCATTTGTACCAAGCGTGACATTTTGAAGACCCCCCCCCCCCCTAAACGTGTCACGTAGTATGGGTACGTTCCCTTACTGCCATACATTGTACATGGAAAAATAATTGGTGTAACTAAAAAATAATAATTTTTGTGAAAAATCAAATCAATTGCGCTGTAACAGACTAACTAAACATTACGCCGTTTCTACGCACGGTTAGGCAGAGAAACTCCTCAGAGTGTTCCTTGCTTTATTCACTTTCATACATCATCTCATGCATGCTCTTCTGTTATTCTGACCCTTGACATGGCCCGTCTCATGAATTTGATTCACTTGATCATGTCCCATCTTCCTTGAGCGTACTCGACTTCTTCTACCATTCACTTCCTTGATATATATTCTCCTTTTTTCTTCGGTCATCCTGCTCTACACGCCCAAACCATCAAGCCCCCCTTTTTTAAATTTTGTCCACTACGGGACAAAGTCTATAAATTACAATCATTTTCAAAAATCAATTGTTATATTGAGAATATCATATTACAATCTGACAATAAATTATGTGAAAGCATGATAAAATAACATAACATTCTACCCCCAAAAAAATATATAAGAATGTTGATAAAAACAGTAATCTAAATATTATGGAGTTACGAACCTCTTCAGGCTGTGGTTTGTCGTGCCTTGGGGGAGGAGTTGCTGGTCTTCCAGCCTGACTGAGGAGGTCCGGGAGTACAGAACTGGTCCTCGAACCCTCGGCTCCGGATCTAGCACCCTGGAAGACATGACCGGAAGATGAGGTGGCAGTTTGATAATGGTAAAGTGTGGAATGTAAATTATGAATTTGAGAACCCTCTTTTAGCAAGGAAAAAGGGTAATTTTTTAACTTAATTTTAAGGATTTTTAAACTTGATAGTCAACATTACAATTCCCAGAAAAATACAAGTTTAATATTTTTTACTAAAATATAAATACCCAGTTCAGTAACATAGGCTTTGATAGATTTTTGCAAAAGATTCTTGGGCCTACAACAAAAATATACACTTTTTTCGATGGTGGCACTCAAGCACAAATTTGGTCTCTGGTCGCCAACTTTTACTACAAAAGAAATATTGCATATGATTGCTAACATTTAAAAGTACAGTTATAGAATTATTATGTATTTTATCACCAACTTTGTAGATATTTGTTCATTTATTTAACGAATGTATTTTGTAATAACTGTATTGTTAAATTCAGTAAATGGAAAACTTTTCAATGCTCTATGTCTACTAACACACAAAATTTTATGAAAAAAAAATTGTACATGCGTAAATAAATTATGTACACTAAATTATATCTGCTGAAAAAATTCCAAATAATCATTAAATACAGAAAACTGTTGATATCAGAATAAATACCATTCATAAATACATACATATTACAAGTGCAGCAATGAGTGTTTATAATTATTCAATAATCATTACTGATTTAGTTACCATACTGTTTTGAGTGGAAGATTCAGAAAAACACTACATTGTACAAAATGAGACTTTTTAATTTTGTAGATTTTGCTTTTTCTGAATCTTTCACTAACGTATAAATGCAAAGCTCCAGAGATGGTGCAAAGAGTTGCAGACAATATCATTATAGGTTTAAAGAAAACAAACTTCCAGACAGATGAATATTAGTTGGTTAACACAACATTGAAAAATGAACACAAATCACTTTGGTCACAAGCACGAGAAAACTTCAAAAGTGCGGCAAACACAAACAGTCACAAGAAATAATAATACAATATTCCACAAGCTCTGATGGCTAAAATCCATCGATAATAGTCTTCCTGGCACATGTATTTTTAGCCGCCATTTTTTTTGTATCCCACAGCATATCAGAAACGGAAACAGCAAGCAAAATTTTCTTATAGTTCTTTTTTTTCAAATCAGGTGTTGCCGTGCTTTGCATGCTGAAAATCATGCCATTGTATTTTTCATTCTTTTTCATGCAATGTTTATTATTTCGCTGTGGCAACTTTATTAGGGAAATTCATCAGCATTCCATAGACAGAATGTGATTTCCATAGATGTTTTTCAAGTTCCTCCAAGAGACGAAAAGATGATGAGTCAGCATCGCTGATGGGATAGATTTGTCAGTCTGATAAAAGGGGGTATGTTGTGTTAGGGCATGTAGGCAAATTAAATTTGCTAAATAAATTAAGCGCATGTAGGCATGTTTTACCACCCAACTTTTATAGGAAAATATTTTTTCTGTCAATAAAAATCAGATACCAACATACCTCCACACTATTAAATTAAAATGAATAAGCTTTTGCTAGCAATATGAACCATAACCAATGAATGATCGATTGTTGTGAAAACTTTTTTTTAATGTGATAAAGAAAAAGTTCTTGCTTTGGATTTCTGATAAAAGAAGAAAAAAGTTGGGAATATGAGAATACCACAAAATAAGAACTGACTACTGAAAACAATTATAAACTCCGTAGAAAAATTAAAAAGAAACTACAAAAAATAATCAAACAATAGAAAAAGAAAACTCGACAAGAAGCACAAATTTTAGTAAAAGCATACATGTCACATGTTACAAAAGCAATAAAATATATAAATGGAAATAAACAAAAGGGTTTGTGTCTTATTGGTTTAGAAGCGGAAGCAGTTTTGGTTTGGTTAAATAAAGAAGCAAAAATACCAAAACAATGAACAAATGCAAAACTGTGTTCAAAGAAAGTTGATTGTATTAAAAAAGAGTGGTAATGATGAAATAATAACTTAAGTTATACAACTCAGAATAGTGTGAAGTTCACTATTTTTATAAGTTCATTCAGTGATAGAATGAGAAACAGATTGTGTGAAAAGATTTGAAATTACATAGAAAAAGCAAACGAAAGTAATTTCATCACTGAGGGGTTTATGTTCAATCTGTTGCCTATCGTTTGTCAAAATTTCAATACACATAAAGGTCTGGCTACATACAATCCCACCAAAGAGACCTGAATTGTAAAAAACATTGACAAACAAATGGAAATAGTAAAATCATAGAAACCCAAAAGAAGGCAAAAACCGAGCATTGTTGGGAGCATGTGAATTTGTATAAGTTGAGTCAGGTTGTGTTGCATTATTGAATATTAAGGTGTGGTTGGATGGTTGTTTGGTTAGGTTACAAAGGAGGTGTGTGTATGGTTGCTTGCTGGCCCCGGTTTAGTATCGCTTGTTAGGTTAGGTGAACACAGATGGGCGTTACAGTCAAACCAGGCGGCAGCGCAGCTGATGCGTTACCTGCAGCGCGGCGGGGTCCCGCATCAGAGCCGAGTTGCGGTACACAATGTCCGACTCCGTCTTCTCCCGGCGCTGCGGACGGCGAAGGTACTCCGCTATGAACTCGGATGGGGTGCGAAGAACCGGCACTTCCCCTTCGGCCCTCGGTGGGGCGAATGCGATACTGCTGGCAATACTGGCCGTCGGCGAATCGTCTCCTGCATTTCCCATGCTAATGATATCATCGCCTCCGTCCAACATCCCGATATTCTTCAAAGTGTTATCTTCCTCGGTAATCTTGTTATTGTTTTTTTGATTGGCGATTGATTTGTTTATCTCTCCCTGTCGCGACATCTTCAGACTATCGTTCATCTTAATAAAATCAGTCAGGATCGGTTCGCCGCGTGCGGGACGGCGGTTATTATTAAAGATCCCGCTCGATCGCAGCGGGTTGACTTGAGCAGCAGGGACTCCTTCGTTTTTCGAGATGTAAATGGCGGAATGGCGTGTGCTCGAAAGCGGGAATAGATCCGAGTTCTCTCTGCGGAACCCTCGGAAGAATGGATTGGAAACTTTGGAATCCGATTCCTGTCGTCTGTGAAGATTGAATACGCTCGCCAACTTATCCTTGGTGTCTGATTTGGGGACAGGCTTGCTCCGAGATTGGGTAATATTGTCTTTATATTTGTTCTTCAGCGCTTCCATATCGATTTGTGACTGTCTCTGCATTAGGTTTTTGTTGCTGTCTTTGCGTTCGCTTTGCTCGCTGTTCCGTTTGTTTCTATCTTCGAGGAGTTTGGACGGGAAGAATTTGGCAAAGTCCCAGTCCTTGAGTAGGATGGCTTCTTCTAATTCCGAGTGCCTATTCTCTCCCGCGGCCCCTTCTACGCCCCCCGAAGCCTTCTGTAGCCCGGATACAAGATGGACACCGGACACCGAGGCAGAAGTGGTGGTAACACAATGGTGGAGGGAATTGTGAAAAAAAAAACATAAAACAAATAAAAAAAAATAAACATACATCATGCAGAGTGCGAGACATACATTAAATATAACATTGACATGTTGCACATATTTATACATTGCTTTCTTTTAACATTTCATACCACCAATTCAACATTATTTTAAAGGATATTAATAATCTTTAGTCTCAAGAAAATATTCTAATATGTGGTACTTTCTCAGTAGATGTTTCTCAATATTTTGTAATATATGATGAATTCCATTTAAGTGTAATAAACCAAACCAAATTATATCATTTCAACAAATGGTGAAAAAAAATAGTGATAGTTATATGGAATTGATCTGATTTAAGGAAAATTGAAATCAAAGATGAAAAAGTGGAGCTATCAATTTAATGAAATGGTGTAAAAATAAAACACAACAGTAATTATGAATAAAGATACTGCCACCTTGACCAATAATAACTAAAATGTCATATGACACAACTGATATGTACAATGATTATTATTTATCCATTCTGATTGCATGAAATGTTAATAAAAATACAATATGTGAATGCAAGATGGGACATTTTTCCCTTAATACTGTTTCATGTTTATTCTGCCCATATATGTACATATTTGACTCAAAGAGAGATCAAAATGGTTTGTAAACATCAAGTATTTAATTAAATACATGACTACGAATGCAGGAAACAGCATTAGGGAAAACTGTCTTTTCCGAACAATATCTAGTTCTATACACAGAGCACCCATTTCATTGTCTTGTGAATGCAATGGAGAAGTAAAGTGCGCACTAAATATTCCATTGAAGGTTTAAAAAAAACACATAGCTGCCATGACTACACTTAGAGCTGAATAAAGGCAGAAACACATTATTAAAACCCGACGCGACCCGACGAAACGCGATGCGTGTTGAGTCGAATCAAATGTATTGTTTTCTATAGACCAGAATCACACTATGAATACCCGACGCGACGCAATGCGCGCACACGCCACCCGATCCAGACGTGCCAGGTCGGTGTGTTGCCCATGGTGGGGGTAAACACGCCGTCCGACGCGGCGCGCGCGGTATGTTTCTAGACAACACCCGACGCCACGCGTCAGTCGTTCGAGAACTGTCACAGAGCATATTCGGAATTTATGCCAAATTAATATAATTTTTTGCATTTATTTAGCGAAATGTCTGACGAACAATTAATTGAGTTGGTAAAACGATATCCTGTTTTATATGACACGAGTTTAGCTTTATACAGGGTTCATACTGTGAGAAATAATGCATGGGAAGAATAAATAAAAATAATGGGTTTTAGTAACCCAAAAATACATATGAAATCCTTCATTATCTTGAAGTAAGTCTGGATACAGAGTATGATATTCACCACACATACTTCTCTTTTGATTTATTTCATGTACCCAGTAACGCCTAGTTATTCTCTTTTTCTTGAGTCGTTTAAGTATCATATATGTACCCAAAGTTTGCATCAAATCTTCTTCAAAGTCTGACTCGTTATTTATTAAATCCATTGTACATAACCGTACACTTCCACTGCTGTTAGCGAACTGTATTCAGAAATTGCTAGGATGTCGTGGCGTCGCGTGTTGGTAATGTGCACGGTGCATATCGGGTGTTGACACGTTGCGTCGCGTCGGGTTTTAATAATGTGTTTCCCCCTTAAAGAGTCAAAATATACAATGATATTTTAAATAATTACCTATTTAATTCAGCTCTAAGAGAAGTTAGGTTTAGTGGAAAAATGATTGCGCTGCGGGATGTTAATTATGAGCAATAAGATATACAACAGCGTCTACACATTGAAGCCAGCTTAGCTCATTAGTGTCATTATGACGGGGAGAAGCTCAGGTGATCACCAGGATGAGGGTTCTTTGCATTGATCATGATATGTCATGAAATCATCTCTTAATTGCCTTTTCTTACCATCAAATTATATAAAATAGTGAGCTAATCGACTCGACACAAATCTTTTCATCAATACATCACCTTATCTGCACATCTCTTCATTTCAACACACTACTTCAACAACACTTCTGTTCATTATGTACATCGAAACATCTATTCTATATTTCACAAGTCACGTATAATGAAATAACATACATAATTATTGCCACTTTCATTCTGACTGGCTTATGTACATGTACACTAGGATGCTTTGAATTTTCTATGGGGCACCCTTTCATATGTTTCCAAATGTCTAAAAATTACAGTTTTTTTTTCAGATTTTTTAAGAGGGTATTTTGCTACCGCCTGTAGCAAAAAACGCCTGTAAGCAAAGGGGTTTGACAAAAAGTATAAAAAGTTGGTATTTAAACTGAGAATTTATTTTAACCCGTCTGCTTGTTTAGGAATAAATACATCCCAAAACACGTAATCGCATTATACTTTCATAAGACCAAAAACGTCCCGAGCGACTTTACATTTTAAAAGCTGTACATCTCTCTTCCTATTATGCAAACATATGTATTTTTTTTAACCAGAAAGAGTACGAAATATTGCTTCTTATTGTCTTTGAAATATGAAAGCTATCTTGCCTAGATTTTTTACAATCTTGATCCAAAGTGACAGTTTTAGAATTTACGCGCCGGACCGAGGTGTGAATATATTGAACCAAGCAGACGGGTTAAGCAAATTTTTACAATATGGAGTTTAACACAAGATTAAAATCAATAAAATTATTATATGTTACGCACACGTTTATGGGTGCCATTTTATGTCACATTTTATGAAGCATTGCAAACATTGCAATAGACGTCGCATATTTTCAAAACTCTGATCAATGGTAGCGACCCCTAAAATTTATTTTAAAAAATATGTGTACATTTTTTTGGTTATTGAAAGCATTTACAGGGGCGCCCTAATAGAAAAGATGAACTTTTACTTAAGCAATATGTAATAAAACCTAATGTACACATATTAACTCTCAAAGAAACAGCACAACTTTTCACCAAAACATCTAGGTTTCACTATCACCAACTTATCACTGACTTATCACTTATAACAAAAAGTGAGTAATGTCAATGTACGGAAAGGCCAGCATGAAATTAACTCAATAGTACACATAATTAACTCAGTAGTTTTTCGACAGATTCATAATCTGTGTTGCCATCGCTTAATCGGCACATCTCTTCAGCAAAACATCTAGGTTTCACTATCATCAACTTATCACATATTATAACATAAAAGTGATTAATGTCAATGTACGTAAAGGCCAGTATGAAATTAACTCAATAGTACACATAATTAACTCAATAGTTTTTCGACAGATTCATAATCTGTGTTGCCATCGATTAATTGGCACATCTCTTCACCAAAACATCTAGGTTTCACTATCATCAACTTATCACATATTATAACATAAAAGTGATTAATGTCAATGTACGGAAAGGCCAGCATGAAATTAACTCAATAATACACGAAATTAACTCAATAGTTTTTCGACAGATTCATAATCTGTGTTGCCATCGATTAATCGGCACATCTCTTCACCAAAACATCTAGGTTTCACTATCATCAACTTATCACATATTATAACATAAAAGTGATTAATGTCAATGTACGGAAAGGCCAGCATGAAATTAACTCAATAATACACGAAATTAACTCAATAGTTTTTCGACAGATTCATAATCTGTGTTGCCATCGATTAATCGGCACATCTCTTCACCAAAACATCTAGGTTTCATTATCATCAACTTATCACATATCATAAAAGTGATTAATGTCAATGTATGGAAAGGCCAGCATGAAATTAACTCAATAGTTTTTCGACAGATTCGTAATCTCTGTTGCCATTGATTAATCGGCACATCTCTTTACCAAAACATCAAGGTTTCACTATCATCAACTTATCACATATTATAACATAAAAGTGATTAATTTCAATGTACGGAAAGGCCAGCATGAAATTAACTCAATAGTACACGAAATTAACTCAATAATACACGAAATTAACTCAATAGTACACGAAATTAACTCAATAGTTTTTCGACAGATTCATAATCTGTGTTGCCATCAATTTATGGCACATCTCTTCACCAAAACATCAAAAATATCTGTTTATCAAGTCAAATATTCATCAACTCATCCCATCATCAAAGTAAAACACCACCAAAACATCTCATCAAACTGATAAATAATGCCGGACAATTTGTGTGTGGAAAGTCGACATGAATTAAATGAATAGATTTTTTTATACATCTCAGGCAGACGGACACGGCTTTATGAATATGGCACAGAACATTCTGGATTCATGCAAATTGGAGAAAACAAAACAGGATTAAAAATGCAACACTATTAAATATGTAGAGGTATTCAGAGGTGACTCCAGATACTAATATCTACAGCGTATGTCGGACGAATATCTACAGCTCACATGTTGAACTAATATCTACGAACTTCAGAGTGTTGACTAATATCTACAGAGCTTAGGTTGAACTAATATCTACAGAGCGTAGGTTGGATTAATCAGCTAAATGTGTCCAATAGTCCGATATTAGGGATTTTTACACACATACATAAATTAAGTTTTTTAAACTGCATACGCAATATTACGTTATTCCAATATGCTATACATAATTGCAAATCCATGGCAGAGGCCAGTGCTGTAGATATTCGTCAACACTTTGGTTCTCATAGATATTCGTCAACAGTTTGAGCTGTAGATATTCGTCAACACTTTCCTTCTCATAGATATTAGTTCGATTTTTTCAGTTTTTGGAATTCCTGTAGATATTAGTAGACGCCTCCTTCAGAGGTGACATTACAACAAGACTTAGGAGTTACCATATCACAAGATTTAAAATGGGAACCGCACATCGCTGGGATTGTGAAAAGAGCAAACTCACTAACATATTTAATCAGGAAAGCATTCCTTGACCTGACACCGGACATGATGTTAAAAATATACAAAACATATGTGCGACCTCTCCTGGAATGTGCTTTCCAAATATGGAGTCCTTACTTCGCAAAGGATATAAATCTGATAGAGGTAGTACAGAGACGTTTCACTAAAATACCAAGAGCTTTGAAAGATCGGCGATATGAAGATAGACTCAAGGAATTAAGATTACCAACCTTAAAAGACAGAAGAGAAAGGGGTGACTTGATCGAGACTTTCAAAATTTTATCTGGACACTACAGCTGCCCTGGCATCCAAGGAATCTTCACTACTAATAAAAATATAATTCTCCGTGGACACTCAAAAAATTACCAAAACGCCTTTTGCATCTAATCCTAGAAAACACTTCCTTGCAAATAGAGTGGTGGATGCTTGGAACAAAATCCCACAACATGTCATCGATGCAACTAACATAAACCAATTCAAAGCTCTATTGGATTCATATTTGGAGAGAAGAAAGGACTAACTTAGTTAAAAATTAAAATTTACTGTCAAACTATTGTGAAATTAGATATGAACGCATCAGCAGAATGCTGCCTGCTCATTATATAATAATAATAATTCTTCACAGATTCTACACAGAGATTAAATCACTATCATTTTCAACAATCAAACAAATTCACAATAAAAGTGTGCCCCGTAGTGTGGGGCCACCATTCAGAATGAAATCAAAGAAAACTGCTTGAAATGACTTTAGCTATGGTTTGATTTGCGGCAGTCGAGTGCGGAATAAGGGGTGACTTTGATCATCATGAACATCTGCATAATTCTCGCTACCACTCAGAAATTACTAGCTGCCTTAAAAATTTTTTTTTTTGCTACGTGGATACGATCAAAAATAAGTAAATATTTATGTAATGTTCTAACATCAAGCATTTTAAATAATTATTTATTTTACAAGGTTCTGACATCACTACACTCTCCATTTTGTTTGTATCTAACAGTTGATAGTAAATACGAGGCGAATTATGGTTTTTCACTAATCTGGATAGGGTTCTAACTACGCCATACCATTTTCTAAGGGTTCAAAGTTTCCCAAGATGAATTTTCGTAATCTATTTAACAATTTTAGTTAAAGTATTTAGGTTTATCATATTATAATAGAAATTTTTTAAATAGGACGTGGCCCTAGCTTGGAATTGCATTAGGGAAATGTAATTAGAACCTTGTGCAATGAATTATTATGCCCTAGCTATTTGCTAGGGCATAATAATGCCTAGCAAATAGCTAGGGCATAATAATTCATGCATTTTCGTTCAATATCGCTCTTGTTAGAGACAACCACTCAGAACCAAAACATTGCCTGTTATGGCCAGATTTGCACAGCCCAAGTGCTTCCCAAAATCCTTTTTATACGTCCCCTCTTCCACACCATTTTCCAACGTCTCACAACATTCTCCAAAATGGCATTTCATTGTTCCACAGACTCCGGACGGTTGAAACTCTTATACAGTATCACTTAAACTTCTTCTCTTTTCCTACTTCCTGAAGCCTCACAGATCCAGTCAGTTGAGACCATAGATAATGAAAAAAAAGGTGAATGAGGACAACGAAACATTATGAGTATCATACCACACCCACAAAAGTGTCGCCAACATCATTCATCACACAGCGGCGCCCCGCCTTTGATTCTATCTACAAACCAAACGCATAACTTTCGTTGCATAGCCACTTTGAAAGTCCGTCCATTTGGTCATGGCTCAATGACAGTCTGCACGCTACCATCCCTTAATTTCTATTATCTATGGTGGAAACATTCCTTTCAGCACCACAATATACCCACAACCCATTTGGGAATGCTGTAGTCTCACTTATCTCCGTATCTTTTATCTATAGCTTGTAGATCCTTGTGCGATAACACATATAATAAATTTTAAAAATTCAAAGTGTTCATTCACCCCAACAATATTCGAGTGTCGTATGTGTATTAAATCCACCGATGCAAAAAAAACTAAGAATATCTACAAAATCTATAAGTAATCGGACATACCCGCTTCATGACCAGCGTCCGATCCGCCTGTCCGGTGTGCGTGTCCTCATCGTCGGGAGTGGGCGGCAAGGGTCGGTTGGGAGCACCGCCAGTTCCCATACCGCTGCCGGTGGAGACGGCCGTAGAGGTGGTGCTGCCGCCGCCGATGCTGGCGTTGTTGTTGGGCGTGGCGGGCGCCGGCGCACCGGCTGCCGGGCCCACGGACGCTGAGCCCGCGGCCGCCACGTCCTCCACGAGCGAGCCGAGCCCGGGCCTGTAACAGAACTCGGGACTGATGGGGACCAACAAAAAAAAATAACGAAAGAAACGGTGCAAATGTTTAAAATGCGTGTTTTAATAATGTGTTGTTTTGAAATGTTCAAGAATAAGTGGGTGTATTTTGGTTTTAAGTTTCAAAGTTCAAGAGTAATTTTTGGCAGTAACAAAAGTCAGTTTTCAATGTTCAAATGTAGTTTTTGATGGTAACAGAAGTCAGTTTTCAAAGTTCAAGTATAGTTTTTGGTGGTAACGAAAGTCAGTTTTCATTGTTCACACGCGATTTTCAATTGTAACAAAAGTGTAATTATTTTAATTAATATTATAAAAGTGTGATTTTGTTGGTTTGTATATGAAGAGTTTTATGTTTTACGTGAGTATAGGTTAAATAATTTATAAAATAATAATTATGAAACAAATTAAAGTAAAGGGTTGAAATAATATTCATCATGCAAAAATAATTTAACAAAATGAATAGGAGGAAGGGATGTTCAAATAGGTTAGTAGGTATTCAATAATAATGTTAGTACACACAATCAAAAAAAAAATTTCATCTAAAATATTCAATTCAGTCATTCTTTTCAGAAAAGATCTCTGATTAAACTCTATACCTAGCCCAAAATGACAGCTCCAAATTGAACAATTCTTGATTGAGCTCACGTTAACCTCTTATTGGCCGGAGACACGCGGGCGCGCGCGTATTGCGCGCAGGCGCGAGAAAATAATTTGAAAAGAATTCGAACAAAACATGTTTGTCTGCGATTTTGGCCCTTCTATGTACAGAATTTGTACGAAGAACAAGGTCAGAATCGCTTGCGCCAACATTACCCCATAAGATGGGTAAAAATTTCATTCACCTTGCAACCCCAGAATATTTTTAAACGATTTTATCTGTGGCATGAAAATGTCAAATTTGCCACGAATTTTACCTGTCAAACTCGATGCGTGTTTCTCGACTAAAACATCGTAAAACCTATTAATTTACGTAAATAATGCAAGTAATGTTGTTTTGGTACATAGTTTATTGTTCTAGGAACGTGTTTCAGTCAATAAAATATACGATAGCTCAAAATTAATCCACAAAACATTCAATTCAAAATGGTGCTTTTTTAGTGAATTTTAGTGAAAGGGTTGGTTGTAACCAATTAGCGTTCGCAAAAAGCGGCAGCCATGACACCCAATGTCCGGCGATTCTGACAGCGTCCTTGAGAAATTTCGTACATAGAAAGGTCAAAGTTGAAGACCAAAGTATTTTTCCCGCGCATGCGCAAGAACTGCGCACGTTCCCGCGCTCCGGTAAATCATTAATATAAATTATATGGAGTCACCAAGCGAATTGCGGTTTTCTCTATGGTAAAGAGCGATAATAGAGCAAGCGATTCTGACCGTGTTCTTCATACACTTTCTTTATACATAAGGGTCAAAATCGCGTGTCAAAATCAGGACACGCCGGCGCACGAGCGGCAAATGAGTGGTTAAAAACCAATCACTTTTGCAATCAGTAAAATAACTAGGAAATGTCTCCACTCAAGCCAGCTTCCAATAACTTATGTCACAGCATACCGTGTTTTGCCACAAGTTCAGATCTTTTTTTACTGAAGCCTCTTTGCTGTTCAGCTATTTTCCGTTCGCTGTGAGATGTCACAATATTACTGTCAATTTACACGATTTTGATATAACACGGTCAACATATCCATCCTTATTAGAATCGTAATTTTACCGACCCCCGTGCACACACTACCCAATAAACAGTATAGGAATAAATAATAAACATTTTCTTTTTACATCTGAGTGATTTTCTTACAATAGAACCTATCTCCCACACGGTATTCTAGGAAATTTATCCCCCGTGGGAGAGGGAGGTCTGGAGGCTTTGCGACTTGCCTTGTCGACGCAATGGGTCTCCTAACGGAATAAGAAAAAGGGGAAGAAAACTTGATGAGATGAGGTACGTATATTATGTTTCCTGTTTCTCGGAGGTTCCTGTTTCTTCCTCGGTGACTACTTACAGAGGTTTGGGTGGATCGCTGGCGAGGAGAGTGCCGTCATTCCGCGACCTGCCGTTATTTTCCTCGGGCTCGGAGTCCGTGTCTGAGTCCTCGATGGGGTCCAGGATGTTGCGTTCCACAGGCGGCGGTGGCACCACTGCAATAGTTACATAATTTAATCAATGTTTTATAGAAATTTTCACAAAAAGTCAGAACTTGTCAAAGACAATCAGTAGCGCAAATATGGAAAAATCATCTATAGCCTCACAACATACCCCAATCGGGAATGCAGTATTCATACAAAAACAAAAAAGTTTTTTTTTACATTAGCTCTACACAGGCGGCCCTGAGGAAAACTATTTCCTTTGGGGCCTATGTCATCTTTGTAAATGCTGTGTGGAGGGTCGTCTTAGGAAAAGGAAGGAGAGGAAGCTCTGGGAAGGAAAAGGGTGTGAGGGGGGTGGGTAGGAATCTGGGGTCAATGTGTCCAGGAGTGATGAACGTATGAATCCTTTCCTCCCACTGTGGTGCTGAGAATTTTCCGAGAGAGTCCTGCTGGAGAGATTAAAGTGTCTCCCTCAACCAATCTCTCCTGATCCAGCCTAGCACACAGTTGGTGGGCAGACGCATCCGCCGCCAAGACCTAGACAAATCTCACCCCATGAATCCGGGCACCTCTGCTAAGTCACCAAACGTATCGAACCACTTGGAGTAATCTATGGCCGGGGCATTGGTTATCCAACCAATGGATCACGGGGCGGCGGTACCCACACCCGCCTCCCAAATTGAGGATGGAAAGACTGGAGAAGAATGGATAGGGAATAGAACAAGTGAAGAACATTGACAAGGTGATAGATTAATGGACTAAAACCCGATAATAATAAATAGAATTTTTTCGAATTACACACCAATTTTCGTGTGTAGACTGAAATTAATCTCAAATTACGAATTAATGAATTTTTTCAAATCACAGTGACAAATTTTCTTGCGCAGATCAAAATAAATTTCGAATTCTGAGTTAATGAATTTTTTGAATAATTTCAAAAGCATTTTTCAAATTACCGTTCTATTGTATAATGAAGACTTACCGTGCGTGTGCCCGTTGGCCTGAGCCTGTGGCTGGGCGCGAGGGGCCCCCGAGGAGGGTCTGGAGGCGCCCCCCCCGCCGCTGCTATTGGAGCGCGGGGGTGCGGAGGGACCCGACACCACTCCCAGTTCGTTGAGCTGCGCGGCCAGCATGTCCAAATCCTGGAATATACCAGACACTTTATATACGGTGAATGTCAACTTTTAATAGTTTCAATTTTTGTTAAGCGCCCAAAAGGTAAAATTTCACTAAAATGGCGATATACATATGTGTAAATTAACCAATTATTATTATTATTATCATTATTAGTAAAGTTTCTCATTGAAGTTTCTTAGAGAAGTGTCTAACTGAAGTTTTGTTCATTTCTTAAGTAAGACCAAAAATCAATATCATTGATTAGAGTAATCTGAGTAACATAAGTTATTTATTGATTTAATTGCATTATGTATTCATTTTGTCAATTTAGAGTCAATATTTTGAAGATAAAACTCAAAGTAAACTAAGATTATTAAACTATCTTTAATAATTAAAACAATAACTGTCAAAATATAAATGTGTCAATAACATTATACCAGTGTCAACAAGTATGCACCTAAAGACCTGTTGCAGGGCAGTTCAACTAATCACAAACAATAGGCCACTTGCATCACATTTTAAAAAAAAAAATCCGGTTTAGGCAAATATTCTAAGACATTCTGTATTTTTTTTTTAATCGTATTTTTGAAACCCTGGCGATTTTTTAAAAATTTCAATCTGAAAAATCAGACAATTTTTTATAAACCGGAAAGACAGGACATAATTTTATAGGTGCGAAAAAGCGATAATTACATAGCCGAAAATCATTTAAAAAAAAAAACGTTTTCCACACGAATGGCAGAGGATAATAACGTGGCATACTAAAAATGTTAAATCTCATAAATATTTTTTTCTTTGATTCATCTTATTGATCATAAATCATTATAATGTTCAACGTCTATATTACTAAATCAAATGTAATATACTTGTATTTGTAAATTTAAAATGTAAATTTAAATTTGAATGTTATAAAATTTGATTTTGTTAAAATCCGCACCATTATCATTATACCTCAAAAACACGTACGGACAACGTAAAATGTACGGGGTTCTCTTCATAACATCTGTCAAAAATTCAAACCAAATGATACATTTGTAGAGAACAAACAATAAATCTAGTTAATGTTAAATGTCAAATTCAAAAATTCGGCTGAAATCAAAGTGATGCCATTTAAAAAAAATAAATCAGTGTGGAATTTTATAATATTATTAGGAACATTTTCGTAGACGGGACATTTTCATGTAGTGACGTCACGAGCCCAAATAATGGATTTATTTATTTAAAAATAAAAAATAAAATACATTTTTAAAAAATTTTACTAACATTTTCATAATCTTAGTAAAAAAATCTATCCACACGATTTTTTCCAAGTCGTTATGAAGTCCATGCTAGTGGATTATTATCATTATTTATTAATTTAAAAAATCATGTTATTACCAATTGCCAACATGGGTTTGTCTCATCTACGTCTACTCTCACAAACCTTACAGTATATGAAACCTACATAAACACAGCATTGACTAACAGGCAACAGGTACTGTGTATATACTACACTGATTTTTCCAAGGCTTTCGATAAGGTCTGCCACAAAATACTAATCAACAAGCTCGAAAAATTGGGGATAAGTGGTAATTTTTTGTCATGGTTGATCAGCTACTTATCAGATAGATTACTCTTTGTAAAGATCAATGACTGTCTATCTTACAAATTTATTTCTACCAGGGGTGTCCCGCAAGGTTCGCACCTGGGACCTTTATTGTTTATCCTAATCATCAATGACGTTACTAGCATTTTCTACAGTGTCTTTGCCGACGATATGAAGCTGTTTAAAGTCATTAATAATGTGTACGATTGCACAATCTTGCAAGAGAACCTTAATAACTTTTTCAAATGGTGTTCTGATAATAAACTTCAGCTAAATATTAACAACTGCCAAGTTATGAGGTTCCACAAAATTAAACTTACAATAATATATAATTATGTACTCTGTATTGTTGACTTAATTTCTGTAGTCGAAATACTTGACATAGACATCATTTTTTACCAGAAACTCTGCTTTCTATCTCATGTAACTTCTATATAATATATAAGAATATGAAAATGTTAGGTTTTATATTAAGGATTTCCAAAGATTTTAAAAATATTCACACATTAAAAATTCTGTTCACATCTCTCGTTAGAAGCATTCTAGAATATAACTCTATAATTTGGTCACCTGTCTTTAATAATCACTTTAATATCATTGAAAGAGTCCAACTAAAAATTTTGAGGTATTAATTTTAGACTTAGAATTCTTTTAGAATCAATAGATTATAATTTTTTATTACATCATTTAAATTACTGAAGTTAAATGACAGAAGAAAAATTTTTGATCTTATATTTTTATATAAAATTCTTAATTATTATCAGTCGGATAGCCCTGATATATTAAAGTTGATTCACTTTAATGTACCTACCATTAGATTAAGATGTATGTATTATTGTGACAATTATACTTCGATCTCCAGCTACAATAAATTCTGTTATAAATAGATTACACAACGCTGGTAATGTTTTAGCCAATGTTGGCGATATTTTTAATATTCCTCTACTGAATTATAAAGTTGTACCGATTAAACATTTTAGCAGTACATATTTAGAGGTGACTGTTATTGTTATTGTGGTTATTTGTTTTTTATTCTGTTCTTCTTAACTGCTTTCATAAACTTTTAACAAATTTATATTATTTTTCTATCGCTACTTTTACTTACTGAATTTTTAAATTTGTCCTTTCTTACTTCACTGTACTACTACGACTGTTTAAAAAATAATAAAAAAACACATGTATGTAAATTGCAATCGTGTCGTAATATTTTAAATAAATAGATGAATGAAACTTTATGACCATCAGAACCTTTTAAAATTCTACTCTAATTTGAATGCTGAATTATTGTGTCAACCAACGGCCTCCATGGTCCTGAGGTAAGACTCTCGACTCACAATCCGAAGGTCGCGGGTTCAAACCCGTCGTGCGCAGATAAATTTTATTTGATTAATTTGTGGTATTTCACAATTAATTGATTAAAATAATATATAGTATATTTGCGGCACGTTCCAGAGTGGAAGACACTCTCAGCATTGCCCTGGTGTAAGATAACCATTCAGAATTGAAATGGCTTTAACCATGTTTTGTGACCAGATCTGAATAGCCTTCCCCACCTTCCTCTTCCCCATCTCCTTCCCTTCCCCACTACTACTTCACCATCACAACATACCCCAACTGGGGATGCCATAAGCATCTCCCACACGCACACTTCCGAGTGACCGAGTCCCGCGCCACTTCAGACCGCCGCCCAGAAAAGTCTCACTGTGAACAGCGCTGTAAACCTATCGGTCTTTACTTTTCTGTGCGGCAGCCTGAAGTGGAGCGGGACTCGGTCGCTCCGAAGTGTGCGTGTGGGAGATGCCGTTGTCTAACAAGCTCCAGACGGGAGTGGCTGGGACTCCTGTGAGGTATTCACATTAAAAAAAATTGAAAGTTGTGCGGTTGAAGAAACAAAAACGGGAAGCCACTGTGCGGACATGCTATTTGCAGTAGTGTTGGTGAACAATATTGGTGACACTCTTGCGCTTTGTTACAATAGTTAATGACCCTTCTTCCTTTTTTCTATTATCTATGGTTGAAGGAAATTGCTGAAAAATAAAATGACAACTATTTTTTCATATTAAAATACATTTAAAAAAATTATGTAATTAGTCTAAGACTCACCTCTGGCCTCCGTGCTGGAAGCTGTATTATCGCACATGTTTTAATAGCGTGGCGTTATCGTGTGGGGCATAATAAGCACGCGTGACATACATGGAACGCAACATGAATGCGGCAACACATGAAAGAAAAGGTAATTCAACAAAACATGAGAAGTCTGCACTAAATAATAATAATATTATAAAAACATCTAAGTTCAAAGCTTTATGTTGGTGACATTATAATTATTATGTAAAACAAATGAAATGTTGAAGCAACTACTTTTGAATAATGTGGCAAAGAAAATAAGCTTCAAATTGTACTAAGTTATATTTATTTTATTTTACAAACAAAACTACAAAATTTGTCATAAAATGTGTATACAGTAAAACTCTCTTAAAAGGTTTTCCAAGGTACTGAAAAAACTTTTAAAGCATGAATACTTCTTATGTAGCAACCTTATAAGTGGGTTTCACTGCATTAAAGCTGATAAAGCTCTGACGCTGAATCAATACCTATTAAGTTCCTCTATTTATCAGCTTACCTGTAATCTTAATGAATAACAAAATTTCAACAAATACGAGGGGGGACCCAAAAGTAACGGAAATTGTGCTGTGGTGGAGAGGAAGAATAGGGGAACCCGTTGTTCGACCAGATGTCCGTTAGGGTCACTCCTACTGAGTGAGTGTGCAAAGTTGTGTCACTGTGAGTGCACCGGTTCACCCGTGAGTTTTTTTTTTGTAAAACAAGTTTTTCCATTTCAGCGAAAAACGTGATGGCAGATTGTCGAGAGCAACGCAGGGCTGTGAAATTTTGTTTCCTGTTGAGGATAACAGCCTCGGAAACTATTGTAATGCTTAAGACTACCTATGGGGATGCTGCACTAAGTAAAACCAGAGTCAACGAGTTGTTTTCACGTTTTAAAAATGGAGATGTGTCAATTGAAGAACAACCCCTTTAAGGATGCCCTTCAAAGTCAAAAACTGACGAAAACGTCGCCAGAATCAATGTCCTCGTTCATGAAGACCGTAGCCAAACCATTGATCAACTCTGTGAGATGTCTGGAATGTCATAAAGTTCAATTCAGAGGATTTTAACCGAAGATTTGCAGCCAAATTTGTCGCTTTGCGCGCAACGCGCCTGCCCACACCGCCCTCTCCGTGAAGCAGTTTTTGACCAAAAATGGCATGACACCAATTGTCCACCCCCTCTATTCATCGGATCTAGTCCCCTATGACTTTTTTTGTTCCCCACATTCAAAAGGGACATCAAAGGAAAGCGTTAAGCCACTGTGGAGGAGGTAAAACAAAAATCGCTGGAAGGCCTAAAGGACATCCCGATAAGTAAATTAAACTGTTTTGAACAATGGAAGAAGCGTTTGGAGAAGTGCGTTGTGGTCAAAGGAGAATACTTTGAAGGTGGTCAAAATTTGGTGTAAAAATATTGAGAAATAAAGAAACTACAACGAAACTCCCGTTTTTTTGTGTCCCCCCTCGTATGTCTACCAAATAACATCATTTTATTTTTCTACACAAAAGCAGTGAATGTTTCAAATTTTCAATTTTTGTTGGAACTCTCTTTATAACTTTTGAAGATTATTTCCAACAATGTAATATATCATTGAATAAGATAACACCAATAATCTAAACGAAATTATGAAAAAGAACAAGACACAGAAAAATAAAAAGGTGTTGAATAATATTCATACATATGGAATTATCCACAATACATATTACCATTACAGTGGAACCCCGTTAATTCGAACCCCGATAAAATTGAAAAAATGTGTAATTCGAAATTTTTCCAAAAAACAGTCCACAGAAAATTTTTTCATCAAATGATTTTAATTTAAAATTCGTTAATTCGTAATTCGAAATTTATTTTTGCTCGCACACGAAAATTTGTTTGTGTAATTCGAAAAACAATGAATTTTGCAAAAAAAATATAATTTCGTCTGACAAGACAGTCGTGATGGTAAAACGTCGTAAATTGTCAATTTATGCGTTTAAAATTGTCCTAATTCGTATTATTATTTTTTAAATGTGAATCGGTTTACACCGGAATGTTGTATTTTTAAGAATTTATTTGGAATATGTGCATTTGAAGAGCCAGCTGCATCGGTAATCAGCCACAAAAATTTGATTTACGCGGAGATTATGCGGTATTTTTACGAATTTATTTAGAATATCTGAATTATAATGATCCTCAATTCAATTTATAATATACCTAATGAAGAACTCAATTTTCGGCGATTTTTTACAAATTTTTTTTTCATAAAATTTTGAATTACATGGAATCATTAATTTGAAATTTTATTTTTGATGTCCCGTGGATTTCGAATCAACGGGATTCTATTTATATCTAATGAATGATTCAAATTTTCCTCAATAGTGTTGGGCGTTGACAGCAACTAGCTGTTATTTCCAATGACTAGTAATATTTTAATACAGCACTATTTCACACTATAAAATACTGCTCTACATCTAAAAGCAAATCCATCTTATAGTCACAAGACTACAGAATGGAGACTCACCATTGGCTTGAAGATGTGTTGCGAGTTCCGCTGGGGCTGCGGAGGGGCCCCGTTGGAACCCAAGGGGCTGCCACCGCCCCCGTTGCTGGAGGGACCGTTGCCCGAGCTGTTGGATGAGCCACTGGAGCGGGGGGTGGGCGGGAGGGGTCTGGAATTAAAAAAATTGATTACATCATTGGATGACCGGACAATTCAGAATCTTGCAACTTCTACACCTCCTTTGAAAAGTCATTAAAAGTGATAAAAAAAACATACAAAAAAAAAATTGGTTACTCTAGGTTAGGTTATGGTGTATTTTTATTTTTATTTATTTTTTTGTATCATGGGGGTGTCAAAAATGGTAAACAACTTCAAATTATTTCCAATTCTGCGTTCTAAAGTAATGTCTTTCACACACCGTGGTCAACAGTTGATTTATGTAAAAAAAATGTAAAATAAAAATTATAGATGATTAACCTCTTGAATATCAGAACAGAAAAGCAGTCGGCTGAGAATTCGAAGAACTGCGCCAAAATTACCTTGACAAGTTTTGCTCAAATATTAAACAAGAATTTATATATTTTGTAAATATTGTATTTACCAGATAATGTATCTTAAATATTCAAATACATTTCCAGCCTTACTCATCACGAAACCGTACCACGGCTCTGTAGCGTCTCTGTAGCGTAGCTCTGTAGCTCTATAGAATCGCGGTAGCTACACAGTGGAGGGGGCCTACACTGCTCATGGTAAAAATCTTAACTCATCATCATAATGTTTCTCGACATTTGTTATGATTTTTTTACGGTAGCAACACTGCTCCAAAGCAGAAAAACGCGGTCAATTTAGCATTTTGCGGCGTGTTGCCAACTTCACGTTTATTCATACGTCAACATCAGTCAACACAACATATTATTCGAGGAGCTTCAGCGAGATTGATCTGTGTTTGTTTACCGTTTCTAACGCAATTATAAACACTATCTCACCTCGTTTCTACCCCAGTATCGTATGGCACAAAGAACTTGGAGATCGGTAGATACTTTGCCACCCCGTTTATTATTCACATCCAAATACGGCCGTACCAAATCAATCAAACGTCTCATGTTGACTTTGGTAAATCTATATTTAGACCAAAAATCTCCTTCCGTAAGTGCCGCAAATGGATCGTACCTTTTTTTTAACCTTTTCCGTAGCCGTGGTGCACGAAAGCTCCGTTCAAAATGTCAAGATTCTCGTAAAAGTTTGCCATTTCGTCAGTTACAACGCACGGGGTACTGAGTTAACCCTTGTGATCGGGTGGTTTAAATTCTGACAGCTACTATACATCTCCCGTACAGCAACGCGGGAAGAACACGTGCATGCGTGCGATTAACCCACCATGTTGAGTAACAATTTCACCTAACCCGGTCTTGCTCCGAGGTTGTATTTTATTTTGCGATGATGAGTAAGACTGTTCATGTTTATATCATAAGACATTTCCCCAGAATAACTCCTAACTTTATGTTAAAAAAATCCCATTTGAAAGAAAACTCTCGAAAAATATATTTACACAAATATATAAGCTGGTTTTATTACTTCTACATAAACCTGAATACATACCCTACACAAAACACAACAATCAAAAAGCGTTTTCAAAGAAATAAAGACCTTTATATTCCTTTGAAAATTCAAATATTTTCAATTTTGGAATGTCATTGAACAAAAATAAATTTCGACACGCACAGATAAAATGTTTTTTAGACAGTCAGAGAGGCTACACTCATGAAATAAAAAGTAGCAATAAGTGTGCTATTATCACAAGTGATTCTGATTTTGTCTTCTATGCAGTTTCCAAAGCACAAAGGTTAAAATCGCATCAGAAAAAATTCCAGCATGGATGCACATTAGTAGAGCGCGCACATGTGCTTGAGCGCCGAGCACGATTGTAAAAATTGTCACGCTCTGTGCTCGAAAAGCAGTTGAATCCTATCCAAAGGGGAAAAACTGTATTTTTCTCTCTTTAACTAAGTAACCATTGTGCCAGGTCGTGTCGTATCGTGTCAGCGGTAGACGAGGATAGACTGTCACACATGAGTCTTCATTGACATTCATATGTGCTCTTCTCTTGTACTTACACTTGACATGACTTTTTCAGTATTATGTCTTCAAAGGGAATTCACTGTCAAAATGGCAGGCAGGAAGAAACAGAGGAAGATCACAAATGCGTTGGACTGATCAAATATCACCTAAAGTCGGCATCCTTGGCTCTCCATGGAGCATAGGATCTCGAAGAGTGGAGGATCCTTGTCCACCAGGGAAATTGGAGTATGGGTGACGATCCTCAGCATTGAGGAACCGACTTGAGAAGAAGAATGAAGGATTCTTCATATTTGAGTAGCTTGTACCTGTATCTGTTGGGTTGCGGGGGCTGTGGCTGAGGGGGCTGGGGATCTGGTACGACGATAAGTCTCTGGGGAACAGCGGGTCGAGCAGGGGGCCCCGGTTCTGCAAATGAAAATACACCAGAACTTTAGTGTGAGTGGCAAAAGTAAATACAGTCTCAGTATTCAATTCAAATCAATTTTAAAAACATTACAATAACTAATAGTTCTGTGAATAGTAGACCTCACGTCAAAAAAAAGTTTCTAATTTTCTATCATTTAACCTCTGGGAGGCCAGGCCATTTCACGAAAATTTACGAAAATTCACTAAAAAAGCACCACTTTGAATTTTGAATTGAATGTATTGTGGATTAATTTTGAGCTATCGTATATTTTATTGACTGAAACACGTTCCTAGAACAATAAACTATGTACCAAAACAACATTACTTGCATTATTTACGTAAATTAATAGGTTTTACGATGTTTTAGTTGAGGAACACGCATTAATTTTGGCAGCTAAAATTCGCGGCAAAAATGACATTTCTATGTCACAGATAAAATCGTTAAAAAATATTCTGGGGTTGCAAAATTCAGAGTGGTGCTTTTTAGTGAATTTTTGTGAATTTTCATGAAACGGCCTAGCCTCCCAGAGGTTAAAGTAGCGCCATCCTTTAGCATTATTAGCTACTCGCTTGAATTTGGTTCTATTACAAAAGTAGCTTTTTAACAAACTTCAAGTACGAAGATGGCTTGGCATAAGGTAGTAATTTGAGGATGGGGTTACCTGGTATCTCGGGGTGCTTCCCCTTGTGCTTGGGAGGGGGCACCGGCGGCTGGCTGAGGGCGCTCTGCTGCTCCGCCGCCAGCCGTCCCTCCTGGATCTGCTGGAAGTTGCGGCGCAGCGTGTCCCCGCCGCCCGCCCCGCCTGGGTGCACGATGGACGAGGGCTCGCCCGCTATGGCTGTCTCTTCTTCTTCCCCTTCCGACCCAGAATATCTGCAAATAACCAACCCCAATGAAGTGTTACATGGAAAGCAGAATCAATTGAATTTTGTAAAAAAAATTATCATTAAAAAATTATATTAGCATCTTTTGTGATTTGGAACTGAAATGAAACGAAAATAACAAAAAATACATCTATAGGATTTAACCTGCAACAGAATTGAGATATTATAACCAGTCTCCTTTTTGTGTGGTGCTTTGTAGCCTCCCCACTCTCGTCTATTTTAGTTTTCTGAAGATTTCACTTCTACGGCTTGTGAATTGCACTCTGATTTTTTTTTTACGCATAGTAGTCATCTTTGGAGATGCTGTGCGAAGGGTCTTTTGGGAAAGGAAGGAGAAGAAGTTCTGAGAAGAAAAAAGGTATGAGAGGTGGGTAGGAATCTGGAAGGAGTGACAAAATAAATCCATCCCTCCCTCTGCGGTGCAAGGCGATTTTCCGAGAGGCTGTTGAAAAGGTCAAAAGGTCTCCCCCAACCAGTCTCTCCCGATTTGGCCTGCCATGCGGTTGGTGGGCAGACACATCAGGCAAGATCCGAACAAACCACACCCTATGAACCCGGCACCTCTGCCAAGTCACCAAATGTAGCGAACCACTTAGGTGTTGGTTTTTTGTCAGAAAATGAATCTTTTCACTTCACATCAAGTGACTACAAGTTGACCTTGCAAGATTTATAGAATTATGTTTTACCTGTAGTCTTCTCTGACAGAGTTCTCCTGTTTTCTCTTCTTGCACCTGTCAATGTGATCCTTCAGCTGGATCCTGACCTGACGCTCCGTCGGCTGATCTCTGGAAAGGGGGAAATCAACTAATAAAGACTCCATTGATCAAACACTAGAGTGGGGCCATGTCGAGACATTTATGAGATGATGTACGAATGTGATGAATGATGCGAAGAGTGAATGCCTAGACAGAATTGTCTGGCGGTCTATCCTCTCTGCCTCCTACATTGTGGTGAAATGGCGTTATGGTACATTAAGGCCAGGCCCTTTCACGAAAATTCCCTAACAAAGCAGAACTTCGAATTTTGAATTGAATGTTTTGTGGATTAATTTTGAGCTAGCGTATATTTTATTGACCGAAACACATTCCTAGAACAATAAACTATTTACCAAAATAACATTACTTGAAGAGTTTTAGCTTTCAATGTACATTTGTTACTTTAATTTTAAATTTTTGCGAACGGTTTCGACACGTCCGTGCCATTCACGAGCAAACTTAAAACTGTCTAGAAATTGTTACATAGTCAATGCCCAAGAAATACAAAAAAAAAACATTACTTGCGTTAATTACGTAAATTGTCAGGCATCGACTTTGACAGAAAGAATCGCGGAAAATTTGACATTTCGTTGCCACAGATAAAATCATTTAAAAATATTCTGGGGTTGCCAGGTGAATGAAATTTTTGCCTGTCTCATGGGTAAATGTTGGCGCCAGCGATTCTGACCTTGTCCTTCATACAAATTCTGTACATAGAAGGGTCAAAATCGCAGACAAACATATTTTTTTTCGAAATTTTTTCTGTCTCCAGCCGATTAGAGGTTAAAGGTTCCATTGAGATGACTCTGGTGGGGATCTAAATTGCCCATCGAAGGATCAATAACCCAAGTTCCAGAAATCATTGTTCTTCCATTGCATTTGTCTAGTTCAGATTTATTTCACGCTTAGCAGTTACACCATTAGATTTAGAGGATTTACTTACTCAGTGTAAGGATGTAATAAATAAATAATTTGTTTCAAAACTAGTTCTGTTTTGATTTATCATTTTACACAACATGGGTCAATCACGGCCCACTGGCGATATAGCGATTGGGTCAAAAGTACCCAAGTACCTTTGTTCGGGTGCTTTTAAATGCAAAAAATGTAGTTAAATCGATGCGCCGCCGCCACGTTGATGTATAAATTGACGTATAAACGAGGCCTCTCGAGTCTTGTTCTCGCGACATAGAAATAGAGATGAATCTGAAATGGACTATCACTGCCGTTCTAGACAGCCCATTTAAGGAATCTACCATCTCTATTTCTCGGTAGAGATAATGAGATTCGAGATGCCCAGTCTACAAGATGTACACATCTATGGCCGCTCGCCACGCCCATCACAGGTGCTGACTGAGCTGACAATTCATCGATCAAATGATTTAAACTTTTTTTTGAAAAAGTGACCTGATTGATCATCGCTAGTTCATGATCGGGTTGTCCACAATCAATTCAGGATTATTTTAAACCACTAAATATAATTGACCTTTCGAAGGAGTTAACCTTTTCATGTGCCGATGTAATATGTGGGTGGCCAACATTATCATAGCCTTATAATCTTTCTTAATCCAACAGATTCTTATTAAAAGACACACGTATGGTATGAGGTACCTCATCGTTCCTTCTTCATTTAATTTCCTTAACCATTTACAACCGGCTTCATATGAGTGTAAATTTGACTTGGAAAAGTGACTGACAGAAAATAAATCTGTCTTTGGGAACGCAACTGGTGTCGATTGAACACAACTGGTGTCGGATTTGCTTATGCAATCCCAACCGGGTGGCGGTGTAGTTTCCCTTGTTGTACAAGGTACAAACAGGGGATCTCTTGTGAGGTATTGCAATATGACTCATTTTGAAGCCACCTTCACTCAATCGTGTCTTCCAAACAGTTTGGGTGTTGAGAAAAAAAAAAGAGATAAATACCTCGAGGAGTTGTTCGAAGTAACCAACCTGATGAAGGAGTGCTTGAGCAACTGCTCCGTGTACGGTCGCTGGTGATAGTCCTTCACCAGGACCGTCTCGATGAAGCCATGGAACTTCTTGGCCCATTTCTTGGATTTTAAACGGGGCGGGGGATTCCTGAAACACAAAGAAAAAAGTTAGCAAGAATAAATTCCGACTATGAAATTTTTCATTAATGTTATTGTTGGATATGCGATTCCTTTTCTGATGCCCTATCCCAGGAGTCGGCAAACTTTCAAGTGAGAAGGGCCAATTTGTCAAAGAAACAGGATAACAAATATATCAGAGAGCCGTATTATAACGGTGGGGGTTGTAATCGTACCGTGGTAAATGTGGTGGAACGATAATTACGATTTGCTTTGTGTTATCTACATTCTTACTATAATATCACACTTCTGTCCATTTAAATGCTTCTATAAACAGAATCGCATAGATTCCTTATTAAATTCCAGTTTTAAAAAAATAATTCCAGTTGCGGATAAGCGGAGAGCAGCAGACGCCTATGCAAAGAGCCCCAAATTCCGACCCCTGCCCTATCCTATCAGAGAATGGCTGTCAATGAGCCACTGCAACTGCACACTGTAAACTTGAGTTGCGTCTTGACAACACACATCAGTAGGGCGTGCTATTGAAAGGGTTTGTTGCTGGAGGCCATAGCTTCCATACCATAGTATGAATGTTGGAAGGATGTGTTGTGATCGTGAAGTACCTTGGAATGAGGAAGAGCGCTCGCATGGGATGCAGGTCGCACAGCGGCGGCTGGCTCTCGGCCATCTCCAGCGCGGTGATGCCGAGCGACCACAGATCACTGCGGTTGTCGTACGTTGCGTCCGGGTTCTCGTCGCAGGCTATCACCTCGGGCGCCATCCAGTAAGGTGTGCCGATGAAGGTGTTTCGGCGGCCAATGGTTCGGTCCAGCTGGGCAGACACACCGAAATCAACTGGAAAAGGGAAAATCAATGGTGTTAGGTTTTCTTGAAACTTAAACCACAGTCCTTTACCTACACATCGGGGGTTTAGGATCACAGGGGCCTATCTACAAAAACATAGTTTTGAGATAAACGCATTTAAAGTTTTGAATGCTTTGAAACTCAGAAAATAAAAGGCATTTCAGCAAACAAAAAATATTTGTCAACAAATATATTATCCCACTCTTTGAAAAACATATTTTTAAGTAGTTATTAAAGACTTGTGGTGATTAAAAAAATATATTTGTGAAAAACGACTGAGATATGCCTTTGGGTTCCTAACTATACAGCAATACTTGACAGGAGAGTTAGGATCACAGGGGCATATCTACAGTTTTGATACGAAACTCAGAAATTAAAACACATATAAGTGTAATACTTTTTTTTATCAATAAACATATCAACCCATTTCACAAATTACATATTTTACCCCAAAAAAAAAAGATTTTGACAACTAAAAATTTAAAAATTGATGGATTGTCTTTGCATTCCTTAATATTCAGCAATACTTTAACAAGGGGTGATTTAGTTCACAGGGGCCATTCTACAAAAACATAGTTTTGAGATGAAGATTTTAGATGCTATCAAACGCAGAAAATATAGCATCTCTCAGTCCAGCACATTGCATAAAAAACACTTTTTAAAATAATTATCTTAGGCCCGGTACAGTTGAATAAATTTATTGAGATATGCCTATGTGTCCCTACCTATATATTTAGCCATTGTTATTATTTACAAACATGTAAACTCCTCTTGATTCCTATTTATGAATAGAGAAATAATATTAAATATCATAATTTTAACAAAATCTATGAACTATCAGTATTTTCTAGGGCAGAGCTATTTTATTTTCCTCTTACGTTATCTTCACACACGAGGCCCTGAGGCAAATATTTTCCCTCAGGACCTATGTCATTTTTGGGGATGAAACCCAGAAGTCGGCAAATTATTCCACAGTTGGGAACTCAAGAGTCGTAGAAACGACCCGCTCTCAAGTGATAAAGGTCAACTGTGTAAAAATATTTTGGCGTGTTTCCCAACTGCGCACCGATGCTGACGTGAACTGTGAAGATAGTTTCTTGGAGCATCTTCCATTAAAATATCGGTATACCAAGGAAAGAATTCCCACCCGACACCTTTGCTCTAAAGATTGCAATCCGTTTGTAAAGACAGACTATCAAATGCACCGCCCTTTTCTGCAGTCAAGATTTTTTTCAGGTATTTTATGGCTCCAGACCAAAGGTGGCTGTCAAATTCAACCGTGGGGCTATTCGTACATAATTAGAATTTGTGTATTCTCATCTATATAAATAAAAATGAATCGCTGAAATGTATGTACGCGCATAACTTCCGAACAACTGCACCAAATTGGAAAATTCTTTTTTTTTTGTATTCATTAACCGGTTAAATGCCGGAGACGCGCCGGCGCGCGGGTCCTAATGCGCAGGCGCAGAAAATAATTCAAATATTTGAATAATATTGTCTTTGAAAAACTTTTGGTCTGCGATTTTGACCCTTATATGTACGAATTTGTATGAAGAACAGTGTCAAAATCGCTTGCGCCATCATTACTCTAGGTAGTGTTAAAGATTTCACTCGAATTGCCACACTGGATTATTTTTAAAACGATTTCTTCCATGACAATGCGCTGTCAGATTTACCGCGAAATTAACGGTCGTTAATCACTATCGCGATGTATTTGTATCGCGATTAAAACGTCGTAAAACCTATTAATTTACCTAATAAATGCAAGTAATGTGATTTTAGTGGATAATTTATTGTGTTGTGAACGTGTTTCAGTCAATAAAATATACAATAGCTCAAAATTTATCAACAAAACATTCAATTCAAAATTCAAAGTGGTGGTTTTTTTGTGTTTTTTCGCGAAGTTCCGCGAATTTCCGCGAAATATCCCGGCATTTGACCGGTTAATGTCAGGACAAGGTTTGTATAAAACTACTGGTGAGCTCTGGCATCTTGAAATTTGTATAAATATAATTATAATAATATAATTATATATATTATATAATTTAGATGAATTTTTTAAATGGTGCGAACAAAATATGTTATTTTTGAATACTGAGAAATGTCAAGTAATACGATTTTCCAGAACTCATTCTCATATTTTACATGAATATAATTTTAATAATGTTAAATTAACACCAGTATCACAAATTCGCGACTTGGGAGTTATATTCGATTCAAACTTAACATTCACACCACATATAGATAATATAACTAATATGGCTTTAAAGATTCTTGGCTTCCTTTGTAGAACCCTAACTGATTTTAAGTCCTTGGATTGCATGAAAACACTCTACATTTCATTAGTTAGATGTCAAGTTGAATACAATTCACCTATTTGGTCCCCTTTCTATAAAGTACACTCTAACAAAATAGAACGAGTTCAACACAAATTTCTTAGGTACTTAAATTTCAAACTCAAAATTCCAATAGAAAACATTAATTATTTAAGTTTAATGAATCGACTAAATTTAATTACGCTGTCTGACAGAAGAATCATTTCAGACCTAATTTTATTGTACAGAATTATGAACAACCTAATTGACAGCCCTGCCATCGTTTCTACTATTAAACTTCTTGTACCGACAAGGAATACTAGACAAAATATAACATTCTTTTGCAACACATACACAACTAACTATCAATCACACTCACTTACCAATAGGATGCATTATTTAGGCAACAAGTTTGGGGGTATTGTAGATGTATTTGCTGATTCCCTTTACATTCTAAAATGCAATTTAAACCAACACTTTGTTGAATCCTACAAATTATTGTAACATGGGTATAATATATTTAACGATTTGATTTGTTATTGTAATGTTTATATTATATTTTGTTCTATGTTATTGTTAAATATTACATTGTTTAAAATATTTCACGGGTTTCCACTAGATTATACAAGTGGTTTTTTTCTTTAAAAACTACATGTATATTCTTAAAAGTTTTTTCACTTTTATAACTTTTGGTATAAATTCTATGTAGGTATGTGTAATCCTAGATATCTTAAATATTATTTTCTAATCTATGTAAAAGCCCCTACGGGCGTATAACAACAATAAATAAATAAATAAATAAAAAAATTGCAATAGGTGGCACGCGAGTAGTTTAAAAACTGAATGTACCAGGACTGAATGTATGGAATGCGGGAGGGGGAGGGGGGAGGGGAACTTGTGAGGGGGGTTCGCGGGATGGTGGAAGGATAGGAATGGAGTGAGCAGAGGGAAGGTGGAGGAGAAAGTGGGGACGTGAGAGGGGAAGGGGAAGCGGGAGAGTAAGGGGAGGCGGAAGGGGAACGGGACAAATGGGAAAGGACACGCAGGGAGAAACAATTTATTTATTAAATGGCATAGCAACGCATGCCGGGAACCAGTTAGTTTATAATAAATCTGCAGGACAAAGGGGTTTTAAGAGATTTAAAATATGGTGGCAGGAACATGGGAAGACAAATACTATATCCTTAGGCTTAAAGAATTGAAGGGAGATTACATGAGGTGTTCCTTAGAGACAGTCAGAACTCCAAAAAGGTTGTTGCGCCGCTGATTATAATGATGTTGATTATCCTTACCCAGTTTGACCTCGGCATTGTCGGTGAGCAGCACATTTTGTCCCTTGATGTCCCTGTGAATGACCTTGTTGGAGTGCAGGTAGCTAAGGCCGCGCAGGATCTCGCGGCAGATGTACGCGATCCACTCCTCCTTGAGAGATTGGCCCTTGGTAGACTTGACCAGGTCTGTCACGGAACCTGCAAATTACAATATGTACAAACAACAAGTTAGTCGGATAGAATAAATGGTTCCATGACAAAACATAACATTGAAGAAAAGTTAAGAAAAAGAACAAGCAAATACAAACCTAACTTAACTAACCACCATGCCATTTCCCCGCAGACAAAATAGACTGCCACACAATTCTATCTCGGCACACACTCCTTGCTTCAAATTCATACGTTGTCTCATACACACTTTTGTGTTATTCTGACTCTTGACATGGACTGACTCAAGTATTTGATTCACTTGATCATGTCATGATGTCTTCACGCCATTAACTTTCGCGTAATTTATTCTTCTTACACTCCTTAACTTCTCAAGAGCCAAAAATAGCCTATGAATATTAAAAATATTTGTATCTGTTAAACGCCGGCGAACCAATTGGTAATCTGAAAACAATACTTTCTGTTTCTAGGATTTTTACCCACTGCAAGGACTTGACATCTGTAGACATCTGAAGAGCGATTCTATATCTTTTGTGGGATCGTTATGAAATAACGGACATGATCTCCTGTCAGATTTGTGTGATTTATTTGCTTTTTCTATGTACAACGTACATTAAATGAATAAATAATCATGCATAATTGTAGGAATTCGTGTTTAAAATGATCTAAACTAAAATATGTGACAGTAAATATGTAAAAATCACACATATCTGACAGGAGGTCACGTCCGTTATCTCAGAACGATCCCACAAAAGATATAGAATCGCTCTTCTGTAGTTCCTAATTTCACCAACTGCAAGGACTTGATTTAGACATCTGTAGTTCCTGATTTCACCACCTGCAAGGGCTTGATTGTGGTAATTAATAAAAAAATAAAACTATTTATTTTACATGATTTTAAAAAAATAATAATTGACAAATTTGAGTTAACCCCTCCGAAAATCGCCATTTAAGCACTTTAACTGTCTCTAACGAAATGACATTTTATGAAAACTTTTTGTTATTACCGCTTCACAATTAAAGCTCTATAAATGAAACATTTCTGAACGTAGCCGAATAGTAAAAACTGTTTTAGAAAGGTTACAAAATAAGCTTTCAAATTATTATATTACAAATAAATATTAGCATTTGTAAATATTAAAATTTAGAACGCAAACATTAAAAATAGGTTAAAAATGACTCACATGATGTTTTTATGTGAAAACGGTACTAAAATCACAGATTATGTAAACAACAATATTTATTCTATTGTATATATGTGTAATAAACACTTTTGTCACCTCACTTTTTTATCATTTCATATAAAAATATTTAATAAAAATTTTAAATGTGGAGCGCGGTGGAGCCGCCGGTAGTAAATTTGAGCGGGTAAATATTTTTGTCAGTTATGCGACTGACAGCTGATTCCTGTATTTATTTATGTATTTAGTTATGTATTTCTATGGACAACTTGATAGTGATGTACAGCTTGATCTACTATCGACCTTTTACTTTTTGTTTTAGGGATGTAACTAAAACAATAACGGAGTTAGAACAATTTCTATGGAGACACACGCGCTGACGTATAAACACGCTTATTGTACTTGACTGCTGTCGTATTTCTAACGCTTATATCTGCTTACGTTGCGGAGAGGTTAAAAAAATCTTATAATATATTATTGATAAGCATAAATAAACATTACAATATAATTCAAACATGAGGCAACAGAGACATCAATAAACCTTGCTATCCTCTTTGCCTACCCTACCAAGTAACATTACAACAGATGACTTAGTATTATTTACGATGAAAATGACATTGAAAGTATAAATATGGCATGATAAAAATGTAAATAAAGACCTTGGTGCACGCAGCGGGCCAACATAAAAGGTACTGATTTGTCAGAATCGGACTGATAACATCTGATAAGCGCATGTAGAACAATATTATCTTATCAAACACAAGCAAACAATTGTTATTAATATCTATTCTTTGAATGACGCATCATCAAGACTTGGAATCTAAAGTTTGTTACAGACAAGAGTATTTTTACTAAAAAGTCCACCTTTGATGGTAAAAATATTTACCATGATCCCCATCCCCGCTATCTTGGAGTAACTTTGGACAGGAGCCTGAATTACCGGAAACACATGGAACAGTGGGCAAAAAAAACAGGACAAGACTAAACTTAGTCAATAAGCTGGCTGGTACTAGCTGGGGATGCGACGCCAATACGCTCAGAACGGCATCCATTGCCCTGGTTTTCTCAGCAGCTGAATACTGTGCTCCAGTATGGGCCAGAAGCGCCCACACTTCCATGGTCGACGTTCAGCTTAATGCCACAATGCGAACCATCAGCGGAACCTTAAAATCGACTCCTCTTCCTTGGCTCCCCGTACTTGCAAATATAACCCCGCCAAATATCAGGCGAGAGATTGCAACACTGAGGGAATACAAGAAGGCGCTGCAAAAAAGCGAAATACCCTTGCACGATGATGTCGTTTCTCACCCGGCATGCCGCTTAAAGTCTCGAAAACCCTTCTGGACGGAAGGAGAAAGACTCCTTCGAACACCTCTCACCCCAGAAGATAGGTGGAAGCTTGAGTGGCAATCAGCCAACGTCAAAAACGCCGATCTCGTGCAAGACCCCACTGAGAGACAGCCTGGGTTCTCATTGCCTCGCAAACTCTGGACTGCCATCAATAGGATAAGGTGCTCCCATAGCCGTTGTGCTCACATGATGCATAGATGGGGCCTTAAAGAGTCGGCGACGTGTGAATGCGGTGCGGTGCAGACCACCGAACATGTGGTCAACGAATGCCCGCTCCATTCATTCCCCGGCGGGATTGATGAGGTCCACAGGGCAACGCCTGAGGCCCTAGACTGGCTCGCAGACCTAGATGTCCCCCTCTGACCCCCCACCATACGAAAGAAGAAGAAGAAGTTACAGACAAGGGATATAATTTGAAAATATATGTGGGTGTGGCGCTTGTCCTAGCTTGCGAAATCTGCATTTTTTCAGACAACTTCTACATCAATTTTTTGAAGTGTAAACTTCTTTAGCACCGTTGTGATTTTAAACTCGATGAAACTAAAAATAGCAATACTAAAAAGAGACCAACACATTCATCTATAGGATTTAGCCTGCGAGAGATTGAGATAGTATAATCAGTCTCCTCTTAGTGCGGTGCTTCGTAGCCTATCAGTCTCCTTTTTGTGCGGTGCTTACAGCCTCCCCACTCTGGCCTACTTTAGTTTTCTGAAGGTTTCACTTATACCGCTTGTGAATGAATAACACTTTTTTTTTACATTGTGGAGGCTGTGTGGAGGGTCTTTTAAGGAAAGGAAGGAGAGGGGGTTCTGGGAAGGAAAAGGGTACGAGGAGCAAATAGAAATCTAGGGATCAGTGTATTCAGGAGTATGAATCCATCCCTCCCGCTGCGGTGCATATCGATGGGTCGAGAGAGTGCAGCAGGGAGAGATCAACGAGTCTCCCTCAGGCGGACTCTTCCAATCTGGCCCGCCACGCAGTTGGTAAGTGGATGTGTCTGCCTACCAAAAATTGGTAGCCAGACATATCCACCACCAAGACCTAAACGAACCTCACGCCATGAACTCGTAGAGTAATCAAACGAAAATAATTTCCCTTAGGGCCTGTGTCATCTTTGAGGATGCTGTGTGGAGGTTTTTTTTTTAAGAAAAGGAAGGAGAGGACAGTTCTGGAAACGAAGAAGGTTTGAGGGGTGTGTGGGAATCTAAGGTTCAGTTTGTCCTGGTCATCCGGCGCCAAGACCTAGACAAACCTCACCCCATGAACCCGGCGACCCCTGCTAAGTCATCAAACATAGCAATCACTTGGGGTGACCTACAACAGAGTTGTGGTTATCCAATAAATGATTACTGGGGCAGCAGTACCCAAACCCGCCTCCCAAATTATGTTAAGCGTCGATGACACAGATCGAGTTTACAAGCTACTATCTGGGAAATTTACTATCTGATAGTAAACTCGCTCAGTGTCATCGGGTTACTTGCTAACTAGCAGATTGTTGACAATCTACGAAAAAAGTTGAAAGGTCGTCAACTTTACTCGCCACATGCTTGCTCGTGATTGGTTTATTTATGTTTTTCAAGATGGCTGTCAATCAACAGCTGATTTCAACTGTCAAACATCACAGAATTAGTGCACGCAGGCGTTGTTATTCTTGTTACTGGCGCTAGCAGCGTCCTCAGTTTCCCATGCTACTGAGCGAGTGGACAGTTTTGTGCATCATCATGAAAATCTCACTCGCCGATTTATCCGCTTTTATATTTAGTAGATAGTAGCTTGTAAACTCGCCCTGTGTCATCCAGCCTTTATTACCAATTATTGCCAGGCTAAAAAATTCTAGGGAACATAAAAAAATATAGCATATGTAGTGATGTCTTTCTCAGAAAAGAAATAATAATAGAATGCAATATCATGTTTTTATCACAATAGAAGACAATAGAAGTAGTTGTAATGAAACTTGAAACAGGCGCACCGTATGCAGCTGATAAAGACATTCTCTGAATTCAACGCCCGTTGGGAAGATAACCTCTAGCAGAGATGAAAGCGGAATTATACCAACTATTCAGAGAGAAGATATCAAATTGCGGCGACACCATGTT
Organism: Limnephilus marmoratus; assembly: GCA_917880885.1. Classification (NCBI taxonomy): domain Eukaryota; kingdom Metazoa; phylum Arthropoda; class Insecta; order Trichoptera; family Limnephilidae; genus Limnephilus; species Limnephilus marmoratus. The sequence goes on from OU862929.1 coordinate 20,969,835, forward strand.
TTTTATTTGGAAGGAATGTCAGTCGGTTTTTAAAAACTGATGTATTATGATACTACCAGAGAGAATTCAGGGAATATATCATCATTACATAGTATAAAATGAAGTAGCTCAAAACGTATGTGCACGTTAATCTTTTAAACTACGCAACGGATTTTCATACGGTTTTCACCAATAGATAGAGTGATTGAAGAGAAATGTTTATATGTATAATACATGTAAATTATATTAGAGAAAAGCCGAGAAATTAAAAGAAAACATATTTTTGTGCTATTTAAAACGGCTGGCGGGCCGTACGACTCCAGATACTAATATCTACAGCCTGTATGTCGGACGAATATCTACAGCTCATATGTTGAACTAATATCTACGAACTTCAGAGTGTTGACTAATATCTACAGAGCGTAGGTTGAACTAATATCTACAGAGCGTAGGTTGGACTAATCAGCTAAATGTGTCCAATAGTCCGATATTAGGAATTTTTACATACATACTTACATAAATTAAGTTTTTTAAACTGCATACGCAATATTACGTTATTCCAATATGCTATACATAATTGCAAATCCAACCTCTGCAAGTGCTGTAGATATTCGTCAACAGTTTGAGCTGTAGATATTCATCAACACTTTCCTTCTCATAGATATTAGTTCGATTTTTTCAGTTTTTGGAATTCCTGTAGATATTAGTAGACGCCTCCGGCCGTACTATAGTCACTTTTGAAATTCGTTCTACGAAAGAAATTGGAAAATAGATGTCCTAGAGTAAGTAGGTATTTGATTTTCCCTTTTCAAATATCCAGTGTTGCATTGCAAGCATTGTATAATTTGTGGCGAGTTAATTAGTTTATATGCATAATACATGATTATTATAGTAGAGAAAAGCCGATAAATTCAAATATTCAATTCAGGTAGCGGGCAGCGGACAGCTGGCAAGCGGGTGGTGTGGATTTTATAATGGCGTTGTGTTTCGTTAGCCACAGCAACGTGTGGCCGGGTCTGCTAGTATATAATAAACATACTAATTTCAGTTAAAAGTGCAGACTTGCATGATTAAAAATATTACTGTGTAAAGTGTAAAATTATTAAAGTTCAATGAACTTTTAATATTCAAAATTGGAACTGATAAGTATTAAATCATATTAAGACAAGCGGTAAAGTAGGTTGGCACCAAAATTATTTCGTTACCAGCTTTTGCCCCCGGCTTCGCTCGCATAGTATTAGGGGGGTTTCCGCTCCGCCTCCTCCACTTTCCCTATCCCCGCTCCACTTACGTCAAAATTCATTTAAAATTTTTACTCCAAATAATGTGAGGAATCACTGGTTAAAGTAAGTCAAGTACGTTCCTTAACAGCCCGTACTTATAAGACATATATATTGACATTAGAATATATGCACTTACGATATAAGTCTTACCCTTATTTTTATCTCCTTGTCTTTTGTATGGAATAATATTTTATCAAAAGTAAATTTTCACTTTGGCATTGGAGATGTGCAAATTGTTCTTTTTTGTAATTGTTTGTACCAAAGTGAAAAACAATTTTTAAAAAATCATGAAGTAAAATCAGAAAAAAATATTGGCACCCTCTGTGCTTTATAATGTCTTTATAATGCACCTCACAAGACAATTGAGTGAGTCTTTAAAAAAAAACAATGTGGACATTTGATGAAATGTGGGCGGAAAATTTACATTGGAGACCCTACAATAAGTATGAACGTACATGTGTTAACTCGTAGAATGCCGTTCGTGCACCGGTGTGTTTGAGATTTTACACGCGATTTTGACCCTTATGTATAAAGAAAGTGTATGAAGAACACGGTCAGAATCGCTTGCTCTATTATCGCCCTTTAGCATAGAGAAAACCGCAATGCGGCTGGTCACTCCAAATAATTTATATTAATAATTTACCGTAGCGCGGGAATGTGCGCAGTTCTTGCGCATGCGCGGGAAAAATTCCTTTATCTACGATTTTGACCTTTCTATGTACAAAATTTCTCAAGGACAGTGTCAGAATCGCTGGACACGAAATGTCATTGGGTGTCATGGATGCCGCTTTTTGCGAACGCTAATTGGTGGTGCTTTTTGCTGGCCTACCCCGGCAAACGACAGGTAAACTCCCAGTCCTTGAGCATATTCTGTCAGAAGGTCAGAGTATTTTCGCTTTGCAATAAAAACGAAATAAATGGAATATTCCTGAATTTATTAAACTAAAAACTGTTTTTAAAAAGTGATGAAATACGGTTTAAAACTTTATTATTCGAAACAAATATACAATTTTTTTAAATATTAAAATTTTTAATGCAAACATAAAAAAAACTTCAAAATGGCTCACCTTATATTTTTCTAACTAAAATTACCGATAATGAAAAAAAATAAAAACACATTTTATTAGACGACCCATCGCCCTGCACCGCGGTTGGAGGGATGAATTCATTCGTCCTTAACACCTGGACACACTGATCCCCAGATTCCTACCCACCCTTCATACCTATTTCCTTCCCAGAACTTCCTCTCATTCCTTTCCTTAAAAAAACACTTCATACATCATCTCCTAAGATGACACACGCCCTGAGGGAAATTATTTTCCTGAGGGCCTCCTGTGTGGAGCTAAGGGAACGTACCCATACTACGTGACACTTTTGGGGGGGGGGGGGGGGTCTTCAAAAGGTCACGCTCCATACAAATGAGCGGCGGGTTCCTTAGGATTTTGGTCACCGGGGGGGGGGGGGGGGTTAAAAATTGCAAAAAGTTGGTCACGTAGTTTGGGTACGTTCCCTAATGTAAGAAAAAAAAATTGATAAGAACAACATCGTCTCAATCGTTCGAGACGCAACCAGCTTCAAAGAGTAGCATGTTAATAGGCAACTTGTGGTTGCATCACAGTCACCTAGCTTGCGAGTATCTCTGCGTACAAAGAGCCTTATGCCTGGCACATTGTAATGGGAGCCAATGTTTTCAAGTTGATTTGCCCCATTTTATGAAGAAAACGTTGATTGGTGCAGAAAAAGCCAATTAAAATTATTTAAAGTCACATTCCAAACTCTTATCATGAAAAAATGTCTAGTGATAAAGTGTGCATTGTAAAATGCTATGAATATTTTTATCAATTTCAATACAATATAAGTAAAACCAATTTTAATGAAATAAGTTTAGAGGAAACGCTTTGTTAAAAACAATAAAAAAATAACTATAATAAAATGTAAGCATGATGACAAAAGAAGTGTTCTTTATTTATTTTTGAAACTAGCTGAAGTCCCCGGCGATGCCCGGAATTTACACGGAGTTTTCGAAATCAAATGTAGACAGTGACCTTTCTCTTGTTTTGAAGGTCACATGTGCAAAATTTCATCAACCTCGGCATAGAATATTTCAACACTAAAAATTTTGTATACATCCTTAGTTCGTAGTCAAGTCGAATATAACTCCTCGATCTGGTCCCCCCATTTAAAAATACATTCAGATTCAATCGAAAAAATTCAACATAAATTTCTAAGACATATTAATTTTAAACTCGGTATTCTCATTGAAAACATAAACTACGATTACTTGATGAAAGAACTAAATTTATTAAAACTCTTAGATCGAAGAATTATATCCGACTTAATATTTATGTTTAAAATTGTAAATGGTAGCATAGACAGTCCCGATTTAACTAAGCTCATTGAATTTCATATTCCCACGAGAACCACTCGATCTAAAATCCTGTTTAAATGTAACAATAATAAGACTGAGTATACTAAACACTCCCTTTTACCTAGGATACATGATGTTACTGATAGATATGCAGATGTTGCAGATCTATTTAACTGCACGGAAGGTAGGTACAAGAGGGCTATGCTATCAAACCTTTTCAGTCAATATTAATTCTATTATTTTGTACTATAGATTTTTGTATGTAATTGTCTATCTGGTGTCATTTCTAATTCAAGTGCCACAATCATTTGTTAAACAATTTTTTTTATTATTTCTGTATTATTATTTTTCATTTTGTGACATGTAATCAGTTCTTATGGTATATGTTTACCGTTGAAATTAATTAAATAAATAAATAAAACTGTAGATTTCCATACAAATCAAATCCAAACCGCCCACTGCCAGTCCGCTCGTCCACAACAATATATTATATATTTCAACCAATTTACAACCAAAACTTGACAAATTATATACCTAAACCTTCCTCATGAATCACTATATCTATTGGTGAAAACTGCATAAAAATCTGTTCAATAGTTTTTGAGTTTATCGCGAACAAACAGACAGACACAGCGGGGGACTTTAATTCATTATATGTAGAGATACTTATGCGAATATGTAATAATAAATGCGGCCCGCGTAATATTGCTAACGTAAGAATGAGGGCTGAAAAGGAAAAAAATTGAGCATGGCTGGTCTCTACACTAGTCCCAGCTAGAGATCGTACATAACGTCTTCGTTCTAGCATCTTCTGTTTTTTTTGTTTTGAAACAAGATGCCGAGGAGGAAGAGGTTGAACATCGGTGGGACTAATTTGCAGCCTGCGCTTCTATTACAACCCTAATATTGTGTGATGTAAAATGTAAGGAAAGAGATGAATGTTGAGATTACCTGGCTATACAAATCTAGTCACCAAACATTGCTAGAGCCATTAAAGCAAAATTTCAAACAAGAATTAGGCAGTGGCAAGGCAAGCATGGGTGGCACCCGGGGCGGATAACGTGGTGTCTCCCCCCCCTCATTAAAATTGACAAACGCAAATTTCGACTTCATAAAAAATAGGTCCATCCTGGGGGGGAGGTGGCTAGAGAATTGTGCTCTTGGGTGACACTTAATCAGGTGTTGAAAGTTCTGTGAAAGTTCAATTCAAAGTGTTATCATTTCAGACGAGCGATTCCGTATTTTTTGTGGGATAGTTATTGGATAACGGACGTTATCTCCTGTCAGATTTGTGTAATTTTTACATATTATTTACAGTCACAAATTCCTGCAAGTATGCATGATTATTTTTTCATTTAATGTACGCTGTCCATAGAAAAAGCCATAAAAATCGCACGAATCACATTCTTTTTTTTTTTTTTTTCGCACGTATGTGAAACAACTGACCAATAATGATGTAGTAACAGAACTTGAATAGAACTTTTACAGAATTTGAAAATTAACTTTGAAATTTGATCATTGTTCAAATTCTGTGAAACAACTACTGGCCCTAAGACAATATTTCATCATTTTGCTGCATCCAATGCACTTTTTCATTGGAATTTTTGTAATCTTACAAGGCCAGTGATAAATAATTCTCAAAGAAAAATAACAATACATCTTATCTATCCTTATATGCCTGAAATGCGAGCACGGTTTTAATAATCTGATAGTTGGGAATAAGTTAATAGTGCTAAGTGACTAATCGAATACAGAGAAAGATTAAATCAATGTAGAGAGAGCATTCTGAGAAGAGGTGAAATTTAACCAGATAATTTAAAAACAATAATTGTCAGAAATATAACGGCGTTACAAAGCACAACAAATTTGCAAAAACCAAGGATAGGCAAGATTCTTAGAAGTCAGTAGGTATGTTTGAATAGTTGATCACTTCAATGAAATTTATGTTATTTTTAATTAGTTTTACCACCCGGTTTTGCTTGAGATTTCAAAACATTTTTTTTTCTTATCGAACAATAAAAAAAATCGGGAGGAATGCAGATCCCGCCAATGTCTGGAAATTAAATAAAAAGGCACTTTCTAGATGAGAAAAGTGTTGAAAAGCTGAATAAAACAAAAATTAAGGCGCGCTCGGCAAAATTGAGGGAGATACAACCGTTCAAAGTATTTAAAATTTCACTTCGCAAACTGATATTGACAGTCCGCCCGCCATTTTTTTTATAACCTAATAAGCTAAACATGGTTTGTGATACAAAAAAGTGCCCCTTTATAACGCCTACTCGCGTCAAGGCAAGAAAAACATCCCAGTTTTCAAGTGGTTTAGCAGCTACGCTAGGTTTGAGTAACATGGTTTGTGATTCTGGCGTACTGTTAATTCTGTATTAGGTCTGGGATCCAACATAAGCAGTGAAAAAATGGCGAACGAACTGTCAATATCAGTTCGCGAAATGAAATTTTAAATACTTTGAACGGTTGTATCTCCCTCAATTTTGCCGAGCGCGCCTTAATTTATTTTTTATTCATCTTCTCCACACTTTTCTCATCTAAAAAGTGCCTTTTTATTAGATTCCCAGACATTGTGCGGGATCTGCATTTCACCCAAAAAATCTTGTAGGGAATCAGTTTATGACAGTTTATGGAATCAGTTTGTGACAGATAAATTGATATTTGTAAGTGCCGTAGCTCTGTCATACAGGGTGTATCAGCAAGTATCGAAAAGATTTTAATTAGTGAGCATTTTTGGAATAAAAAATCATTTTGCTGGTGACCCGACAGTTGGCCCCCTGAATTATAATCTATATAAATAAAAATGAATCGTCGAAATGTATGTACGTGCATAACTTCCGAACGACTGCACCAAATTGGATAATTTTTTTTTGTATGTTCGTTATTGTCAGGACAAGGTTTGTATAAAACTACTGGTGAGTTCTGGCATTATGAAATTTGTATAAAAAAACTGCAATAGGTGTCACGCGAGCTGTTTTAAAACTGAATGTACCGGGAATGAATGTTTGGAATGTTGGAGGGGGAGGGGAACTCGGGTAGGGGATTCGCAGGACGGGGGAGGGGAACCAGGGAGGGGGGAGGGGAAATCGGGAAGTGGGTTCATGGGATGGGGGAAAGGGGGGAGTGAAGTGGGGAGAGGGAAGGTGGGGAAAGCGGAGTGGGAACGCGAGAGGGGAAGGGGATGCGAGAAAGGAAGGGAAAGGACACGCAGGGTGAAACAATTTCTTTATTAAATGGCATAGCAACACATGCCGGTTAACAGCTAGTTAAATTATAAAAATATAGTTTTTTGTGTATTATTTACCGATTTCAAATCTTAAATTGATTTAAAAAATACCTTTAATAATAAGTTGCTATGGATATCTAACGAACTTAAGCCTTCAGTGGTCATGCGTGGTCTGTGAGACCGCAGCGAACTTATTTTGCTGATTATGCGCTAACTATAAACAATAGACAATTGCGCTTCCATGATATCCTCGGCGAGGTGAGTTACGTCCCCTTGTGTACTTGAAAAAACTCTTAAATAATATTGAGAGCTGGGTGAGTATTTCATGATATCTGTATCATATTATTTAGAACTTAGTTTTATTTTTTGTAAATATGTTATACGCAAATAAGTTGTTGGAAAAATTTTATCTTGTTTCGTTATTATGTTGATTTGTGTCAGATGTGTAAAAAATTGGGATTTCACAGACATAAAACTATAACGTACAAATTAAAAAGGGATTACCAATTAATGTTTTCATTATTTATATAGATAAAATACTTTATTATAATATGCTATACTTATTACAATATCATGACATATTCAGTCGTCTTCTAAAACCAGACCCTAAGGGTGCGACTACTAGAAGGTTAATTACAAGTAGTTATATTCTCGATGCATTTGAATTAAATTATATTTTATAATTTGTCATTCGGCGGTAAATCCTCTCTGCATACCCCTTCGGGACATTTATTTTTATATTTAGTGTAAGTAGTTATACCATATTTTCCCTAAACTGACGGCATATTGCATATAAGTATGTCGGGGAAGAACCACTTGGGGTGACCTATGGCAGGGTTATGTTGGTTGTTATTGTTATGTTGGTTATTCAATAAATGGTTCCCGGGGCGGCCGTACCCATACCTGCCTCCCAAATTGGATACCCGCCTCCCAAATTCGCAATAGCACTATCAGTGGTATGCCGATTTCTGGGACTATGCACTATGGGGACAATGGTACAATGTGGGATAAAGAGAGTGGACTCACCGGCCCCGCAGTACTCCATCACCAGCCAGAGCTGATCGTCCTTGCCCGGAGGGGACTTCTTGATGAAGGCGCCGTAGTAGGTAGCGATGTTGCGGTGGTTGCTGTACTTCTTCAGCACGTTGATCTCCAGCTTGATCTCCTCCTCTTCATCCTCTGTCACGTCCATGACCTTGATGGCCGCCAGCTGGCCCGTCTTGGTGTGGCGGCCCTGCACATCATTATACATTAGAGATACATACAGAGGTATAGGAAACATCTATGGTTATTAGGCGGAGTTAGGTGCATTTGCAAGCACGGTCAACATATGATTTCGACAGCCGGTAAACAAGCGTCTTTGCTGTCACTGAGCTTAGGTTAACTGCCAATATATAACTGCCACATACACAACTTTTTGAATAAAGTCATTCGTTATGCAAAATTATTGGCTTATTAATGAACGGAAGCTGACTAACAAAGCTCGTTGAATTGAAAGATATCGTATAAGTCAGCAATTGAATCAGTTTGAGCTTGGAGAAACAGATTTCAGAAAGTGGTTCAAATAGCACGAGTTATGGCTAAAGACCTCATTAACCAATTAACTCCCTTTTTAGAGTCAAAAAGTACATGCGGACTGCCAATGAATATTGAAGTGAGTACAGTAGAGTCTCGTTAATCCGGATCCCCGTTACTTCGGTGCACGCTGAATCTGGACAGGCGAGATGATCGTTTTCGACCCTAAAGGATACAGTTTTTCTTTTGGCTATTTGCTGGAAGGACGTTAAAGCATCCCTGATTAAAAAATCATGGAAGAATTCGCAAATTTCTTACATGTTTGTACATTTGTACGTACATACATATTATTGTCTAAATTGACTTCAAATTTTTACTTTAATAAATGAAACCCGAGTTAAAAATGTGTTTTATTCCTATTAAAATATTGCATACTATAATCCGGACGCCTCAATAATTTGGAAGGGGTCTTGTATTTCCCTATCCGGATTAGCGAGGCTCTACTGTATTCCAATTTGACATTGTCAATTTATGTGTATTTTGATTAGAGATGAAACGGATAGTTGTTTGGCCGGATACCGGATATCCGGCGAGCTGTGTGGTCGGATGGCCGGATATCCGGCGGCCGGATATCTGGCCCATTGTCTCGTTAATTTTGAGTATTAATTCAAAACATTCTCTTTGATAAGAAGAACAAGAGGTATATTATGGTGCTTCAATGCCAGTATTTAATCATTTGATTAGTCAATCATGTTAACCCTTTGAATAATAAGAAAATAATTTTCTGTCAACTTTTGCCTGTCAAAGTTTGCGCGCAAAATTTCTGGTTCTTTCCATGCATTTTAAATGTTCCAATTTATTAGTTTTTTTTAACGCTTTTGCAAAAATAAAAATTGTTCTAAAATTTAGATAAAATAATCTTTCCGATATGTTTATTAGAAATCAACATTTTTGTTTATAAATATTAAAATTTTAATATTGGAAATGTAAATTGGCTAAAAAATGCATACCTGCGAATATTTGAATTAAAGTAATTAAAATAAAATAAACTTCAAATTTTAAATTCAGATTCCTTTTCTAAACAAAATTTGTAATAAAACAGTCACCTCACTTTTAATCACTTTCATACAATTTTATTTTGAAATTAAATGTGGGTTACGTCACAAATAGGCGCAAAATCAAACCGTCACTTTTGATCAGGTTTGTAAAATATCTGAACAACCTAGCTCATACAATTCTAAGACAATGAGAAGCATTATTTCATTCCGTTTCTAACATAAAAGAAATCACAAATATTCGCATTACAGAAAGAGAGATATCTAACTTTTAATAATGCACGGTCGCTCTGGGACAATCTGGGTCTCCTGTTATTATAACGGCATATGATGTTTTGGGACAACTTGCGTCTTCTGTGATTAAACGGGTTAATTTAAGTTTTCACTACTCCGCGAGGTTTTTGCAAGATTTTACTAAAAGTTTTTAGTTTAGATATTTACTATTTATGTGTTTATCATTAGAGTGAATATCTCGGAAGAAAATTTTAGTTTTTTGGAAGGCCTTATGGCTTTTTGTAACTTTTCGACTTTAAATAAAAGTGGTCATAATTATAAGCCATTTTATTGATATTTACCTCACAAAGATTAATGTATTGCATTTTATCATAGGAAATTGTCTTAGTTTTTGAATATCCGGTATCCGGCCGGATAGTAAATTTAGGCCGGATACCGGATAGTTACCGGATATCCGTTTCATCTCTAATTTTGATATAGCTATTTGATGTTTAGGAATATCGATCCATAGACAATACTTGCCATCGTAAAAAATAATTCTTATGAATTTTGTTGTCAGTATCGGATTGGCTATCAACACGTCTAATGAGCAACCGCGATCGTGCATGTGAAAAAAGATATAAAATCGATAATATAGATCCAACATATTTATGTTATTGATTTGACGGTGTCCATAGACATATGAATATTAATAGACCAGAACATAAAGGTGAGGGGAAGAAACCAACTATAGCGGGGCGCAGAGCGGGAAGATGAATTCGGTGATATGTGATTCGTCAATAACTCAATCTGAGAGTATATGGGCATCTCGCATTATAATATCACCATTTAGTTCTTAAAAGTAAACTCTGCTCTTTAATGAATAGACCTTTTTACATGGGAGCGCGAATTGCTCGCCGCGAAATGAACAAATTTACAAATTCCAAATACAGCAAAGTAAAGTCCGCCTATTTTCATAGTCCAATTTTTTGTTGACGTATTTAGTTAAGACACTTTTACAAATGTTTCATAATTTACTTACCCCACAAAACAGCGACGAGCACACGCCATGTGTCTCGAGCGATAGTGTGTGTTACAAAAACGACCATATTATGTGATCTGAATAAGCTTATAATAAAGTAAAATAATGCTTTCCTATGGAATGTAATACGACAATTGGGTTTATTCTCTTTTTAACTTCTATTTTTACACGTTTTCAAAACACAAGCCACTATTTTTGCCGTGTTATTTCGTAAAATGCACCGATGAGTGCTCGACGCTGGCTCGCAGAAGAATGATGACATCACGTCAGTGAATAATGATTTACACGAAGCCATACTCGATCCCAGCCGGTTCCAATGGAACCGGTATGGGGAGAGGGAAATAATACGCTTTTATATTTAGGGCAGGTCTATTAATATTCATATGTCTATGACGGTGTCGAACCCCCAAGAATCACATTTCTACAGCATTCATTCTACTTTCATTCTTCCTCTGCCAGTTCCACCCCTCACTGCCGTACATCAGTATTGGTATCTCACTCTATTGTGAATTGCTCGCTTCTTTGGTCACTGTATTCGATTATCCCAATAGCCAAGTGTGTCCCTATGGCTGAATAACACCAAAGCGTAGTGTGACAATAGTATAGTGGCACTATAGCAAAGTCACCTCAGCCGAGCCGAACTACAGCCAAATTCCTGTACAGAGTATCAGGCACTCGAAGCTTACAATAAAAAAAATTAGATACACAAAATCTATAAACAACTTCTAACAGTTGTTGAGTCATCAGCATTTCAAAATAGAACCAAACTGAGCAGCATAGATAATGGAATAATCAGCAAACCATCGAGGGGGGTGAAGAAAACGTGGAGGAATCTCCCACTAACTAATCCTTTCTCAGTTCATACATCATCTTACCAAATCAATACTTTAATTATATAATTTAATTAACAGAGATTCAATTTATTTGATAGTCAAATTCAATTAACGCGACATAATAATAACTCACAGAAAGTTGCGAGGCTAAATCTGATAGCTGTACACACCAGGACACTTTGGAAGGGAATTTTGATTTTGTATCTTTTGCGACAGCGTAAAGCCTGTTAAATCGGCCGTATATGGCATTTTGACTGTTTTCTTAAATGCGTTATACCGTATAGCGTTAACGAGCTAAATACTGCGCTTGTGTTAAGACACCAACGTAAATAACCTTATGCCAGAGATGACAGCGCGTTTTGCTGCGTAATCCTCGTTAAGAGATGTCAGTTGTGGGAAATTTTGCAAACCGAATGTCATCACATACAAACATCAAAAAGATATTACAAATGGATAGTCATTTACGAACATTTTTTAGGCTTATATTTAAGTAGTTTTAATCTATATATAAAAACATCAAAATATGCTTGCTTGGGTGTATGTGAGTAGTCTATGCATTGCTAAACCATTCATCCGATTATGATGAAACTTTGGGGATTTGATGTGCGCATGCCCGCGATGGTTTCTATATACAATAGAGAGCTCTAGTGTCATGAAATTATGCGTTGCTAAACCGTTCATCCGATTGCGATGAAACTTTGGTGAGTTGTTGTGAGCACGCCAGCGAAGGTTTCTATATGTATATACTGGTGAGCTCTGGCATTATGAAATTTGTATAAAAAAAATCACAATAGGTGGCAGGCGAGCAGTTTGAAAACTGAATGTACCTGGGCTGAATGTATGGAATGCGGGAGGGGGGAGGGGAACTCAGGAGGGGAGAGGGGAAAGGGGAGAGGGAAGGCGAAGTGGGAACGCATGAGGGAAAGGGGATGCGGGAGTGGAAGGGGAGGTGAAAGGGGAATGGGACGAATGGGAAAGGACACGCAGGGAGAAACAATTTCTTTATTAAGTGGCATAGCAATGTATGCCGGGAACTCGCTAATATTATTATAATTGTGATTCGTGTTTTGAAATAGGTAATTAATCCATTAACCCGTTGTTTGCCAGGGTAGTTGGGGTTGGTTGTCCACCAATTAGCGTTCGCAAAAAACGGCATCCATGACACCCAATGACATTTCGTGTCCAGCGATTCTGACAGTGTCCTTGAGAAATTTTGTACAATAGAAAGGTCAAAATCGGAGACAACGGAATTTTTCCCGCGCATGCGCAAGAACTGCGCACATTCCCGCGCTCCGGTAAATTATTAATATAAATTATTTGGAGTGACCAGGCGCATTGCGGTTTTCTCTATGGTAAAGGGCGATAATAGAGCAAGCGATTCTGACCGTGTTCTTCATACACTTTCTTTATACATAAGGGTCAAAATCGCGTGTAAAATCTCAAACACACCGGTGCACGAACGGCATTCTAGCGGTTAACACACGACAGGCATAGACAAGCCATTGAAAGCAAGAATAAGTAAAATTTTCAAAATTTTAAGCAACCCCCGACACAAAAAGAGATGAGGACCTTCAAACGCCTGAACAGATTTTCATGAATTGTAGCTAAGAACCATCTCGATTGTGTCAGCTTTCAGACAACAAAAAAAACCGCTCATAATCGGTCCATTCGTTTAGGAGCTACGATGCCACAGACAGACACACAGAAGGTCAAACTTATAACACCGCTACTTGCGTTGGGGGTTCAAAACTGTAAATCACAGAAATTTGACAACTGATAACGCACAATACACGTGCCTTCCGATATCGGATGAATTTTGGCTTTTTTTCTTAATCATCTTGAAACACCGGCTTAATGCAAAAGATAACACAAAAAATACAGAACCACTGTTCAGATGGAATATTACGTTATCAAACCTATTTGCCATACATTTTTATAAATCATTTTTTCATCATAGATTTAATTTTGTTATATTAACCTTGCAAAATAAATAACCGTTTTTTTCTGATAGATAAATTTTAGATAAAGATCAGTAAATAAACAAATATGTAAGGAATGTCAACATTGATAGTGAACATTTCCTATGCATTAAAATGCAATAGGAGTGCACCAAAAAAAAGTCTCTGATTACTACTATTTGACATCGTACATTTTGGTTGTTTGTGCTCCGCGTCAGACTCCACTCCCCAACTAAATTGACAAAATGTCATCCCCACCGCCTACGTTTGTAGTGCTTCACCTCAGTTCGCCTAGTTCGTGAAAACCACAAGTGCCTTTCCCAGTAAAGGATCATCCACCACAGTCTCCACAGTTTTCCCGCCATTTCCAACCGCCATCGGCCAAACCAACCAACCAACCAACCAACCGTCTCCCAACTACAGTCTTCCCCGCCCCCGCCCTTTCCGACTCGTGCCCTCGTCTTCCCGCCCACCTCCTCGTTCTACCACTCACTCAACATTCAGTGCTTTCTCCCGCCAACATCTTCAGACAATCAGTGTTTTTGAACTTTCGTGTCCCCCCCTTGTTATCCCCGTGTTTGCGGCTTGAGCTGATCCGCCTGAAAGACGAAGTAGGGCTCATCGCTCGCCAAAGAACAGCCCCGACACGAAACCATCACTGAACCACCCGCCAGTCCAGCTTCACAGCCGAGCATCACACCACAGACCAGCCCCAGCGTGCCACACTCCTCCACGTAAGTCTTTTGATTACTCGGTGTACAGATCCCTCCAAGTCGTAAATTCACTTACATCAAATCTTGCATTCAATCTTTCAAATTCTAAAGCTCAAAACTCTCCCCCCGATCTCAACTACCATGGCTTCCCCCCTCCCCCTCTCACCCAGCCCAATGTCAGTTGAAGAATATGATCACCTTTCCCTCGAAATATCCAACTACTTCTACGACCACCCTGACCTTGACACCATTCCTCAAGATGAAAAAACTCGCATCTTCGAATCATTGCTACGTGCACACCACGCCCCTCCCCATGCCACTGACCCCTACTACCCCTTCTGCCCCCCCAAGTCTCTCCAGCCTGATTCATGCATTGTCACTCCAACAAACCCCCCCTCACCACCCCACTAACAGTTCTCCTCCCAGTTGCCCCCCATACCGACCGCCCTACAATTGCCCCCTCATCCGATCGCCCCCTGACCGTTCCCCAAACCGATTACCCCCACACCGCCTCCCAAACCGATCGCCCCATCGCTGCCCCCCGCACCAATCTCCCCCCCACCCACCAAACCGATTGCCCCATCGCTGCCCCCCGCACCAATCTACCCCACACCGTCCCGAAAACCGTTCGCCCCCTCTCCGACGGCACTCACAATGGCCCCCAACCAATTCGCCCCCCCTCTGCCCCCCAGACCGACCACTCCCCAACCACTCCCCAAATTGACCCCCCCCTCCCCGCCTCCCAATCTGACCTCCCTCTCCCCGCCTTCAATACCGATCACCCTCCCAAAGCATCCCTAACCGTCAGCGCCCCCATCGCCCCCCCATCCGACAGCGCCCCCTTCGCCCCTCCAACCGACAGCGACCCCACCGCCTCCCAAACTGTCCGCCCCCCCACAGCTTCCCTAACCAACTACCCCCTCACCTCTAGTCCGCCAATCACCCCCCAACTCTTCGGCTCCCCCAACCCCCCCCCCCAAATCTCCCTTCTAACACCTAAACTTTTCTCCCCAATTCTTCCCAACACCCTCGTCCAGATCAACGCAACCCCCATCCCACAACGTACTACCCCCCGACCAACCACTACCCCACTAAATTCCCCCTCCCCGCAAAGCCCTCCTACCCCTCCCCCCCGCCCCTCAAATAGCGGTAACCACCCAGTTGTTCCCTCGCCCCGTAGTAAAAAAGAAATCAAACATCAAAAAACTCCTCTGTAAAAATCCTCCCCCATATTGCAGCCATGTCCTTTGCAAATAAAAAATTACCAAACACTAAAATCTCTATTCTACAACCTTAATAAATTCATGATGAAAGAGAAAGGGGCCTTATTTGGTCCGGAGCTCTGTAGCCAGTATATCAAAAGTCAAAAGTCAAAAGGAGTGCACTCCAAATCAGAGATATGGGGGATTTCTTAACTTCAGTGATTCACTTGGGTATTTTAAAATAGACTTATAAAATAATAAGGATAATTGTTGAACTTTTATCAAATATCTTATCAAGGGCGCTATGTACCTACAACAAGAAAATAATTATTTTATTAAATGTGAATACTTCACACGTTGGCAACTATCCGGAGCCAGTGAGACTATGGTTATACAATAAATGGTTCCCGGGGCAGCGGTGCCCATACCCGCCTTTGAAATTGAAATTTAATTAATATTTTTAAACACAATTTCATTTCATCTTGTTTTTTTAACATAGAAGTCCGAAGAGTGAAGACAATGAATCTTTTATATTGAAAATTGCGATTTCCTTATTATTTATGAAAGGTTTTACATAAATATAAATTATCTATGCGCAGATTTCTAAACCCGCCATGTCTGGTCAGTTGAGTTTCAAAAGCTCATCATATCATGAAGTGAGTGTCAAAATCTGCTATATCCATTTTATTTATCGAAATTACTTAAAAATTGTTATATTTAAGTTTAAAAAAATCAGAGTGTGCAATTCAGAAGTGAAACTTTCAGAAAACTAAAGTAGAGAGAGTGGGAAGGCTAAGAAGCACCGCGCAAAGAGGATACCAATTATACTATCCATTCTCTTGCAGGCTAAATCCTATAATCCCAAGTGGTTCGCTACGTTTGGTGATTTAGCAGGGGTGCCCGGGTTCATGGGGTGCGGTTTGTCTAGGTCTTGGAGGCGGATGACCAAGACACACCGAACCCCAGATTTCTACCCACCCCTTAAACCCTTTTCCTTCCCAGAACTCTTCTCACCTTCCTTTCCTTAAAAAAACCCTCCACACAGCATCCCCAAAGATGACATAGGCCCTGAGGGAAATTATTTTCCTCAGGGCCTCCTGTGTGGAGCTCATGTAAAAAAAAAATATATATATATATAGATGTATGTGTTTTGTTTCTTTTTAGTGTTGATATTTTTCATTTCATCGAGTTTCAAATCACAACAGTGCTAAAGAAGTTTTCACTTCAAAATTAACACTTTTCGTAATTATATAACCCCAATTCATTATAAATGAAATGGAATTATTTATTTGCGCTAGAGATGTGGATAGTTTTTCAATTTGGGAGGGAGGTATGGATGCCTTCACCCCGGAACCATTTCATTGGATAACCAACACCCCTGCCAAAGGTTTGGTGATTTAGCGTCCGGGTTCATGTAGTGAGATTTGTTTAGGTCTTGGCAGCGGAATGTACGGATGCACGGTACGGATCGGGAGGGACTGGCTGAGGGAGACCATTTGACCTCTCGACCCATCGCCTCGCAGGAATAAATTCATACGCCTGTCACTCCTGGACATACTAACCCCAGATTCCTATGCACACCTCATGCCTTTTTCCTTCCCAAAACTTCCTCTCCTTTCTTTCCCTAAAAAGACCCTCCACACAGTATCCACAAAGATGACAAAGGCCCCGAGGGAAATTGTTTTATTAATATAGGAAAGTTTATTTAAAAGTTTATTAATACAGGAAAAGTAAATTTCTTATTTTGAAAGAAATTGCAAAGACTTTCAACTGCACAAATCCTGCAATTATAATATCATTAAAATAAAGTCAAAACTAATTAATATAAAGTCATTAAAGGTTATGGCAAAAAATTTTGAAAAATAGCCCATTACCACGGACATATGATTATATCCGGACCTGCCCTAAGTGATAAAAGCGTATTATTTCCCCCTCCCCATACCGGTTCCATGGAGCCGGCTGGGCTTACGAGAGCCTCGCTTGAATCTAAAAAATGTGATGTCATCACTCTTGTCCTGACCAGCACTGAGCTCACATCGTACATTTTACGAAATAACACGTCAAAAATGAGAGTTTGTTCTATATGTGAACATAGCGAATGTGGGCGGTTCTCCGTGAGCTTGTCACTGGTTACAGAGGTAAGTAAATTATGAAACATTTGTAAGTGTCTTAACTAAATACGGTAACAAAATATTCCTCTGTGAAAATTGGCAAACTTTACTTTGCCGCATTTGGACTTCACAAATATGTTAATAACGTGGCGAGCAATTCGCGCTCCCATGTAAAAAGGTCTATTCATTCAAAAGCAGATTTTGCTTGAACTAAATGGTGATATTATAATGCGAGATGCCTATATACTGTCAGATTGATTTTTTAACGAATCACAATCATCTTTCTCCTCTTCGCCCCCCATACTTTGGTTTTACCCCTCATCTGTATCTTCTGGTCTATTAAATTTGGATGTCTATGCCCATTAAGTTTTTTTTTCATCACTTTCAATGGAGGTGTTGAATTTGCATTATTCTGAGTTGTAATTCAATGTCAATAAATAGGCAGTCAATAACAGGCAGTCAATAACAGGTAATCAAAAATACCTTTTTATACTAACCAAAACTATCCTAACCTAACTTATAAATACGGTAGAACAATTCTGCTCATGCACAACACCATTGCTCTAATTTTTGCACAATTTCCAGACAGTAGATGTGAATCTAACAAGAACAATCCATGTCACTATCAAACAAAAAATGTTGGTAAAATTTAATCCAATAATGTTTCTTTGTATAGAGGTACAAGATATCAAATATTATGTTTTGCGACTGATTAGGTTCTGTGCATCATTTTGGTGCATGACTGTTGAGGAAAAACTTAAAACAATGGTTTTGCAACCACTTGGATGAGAGCCAAGTTTATTTTCCAGGAAGAAAATTATGATATTGCAAGGGTTCAACAAAAAAAATTAAATAAACTCATTTTAATTACCCTTGTATTGTCATTGAAACATAATATTAAAAAGTGAACATAAAATTTTTCAAAAAACTATGAGTTGGAGAGTAAAAACAATTGTGGAAAACCCAGTAAAAGGATAAAAATAAATTTGCACAAAATTTCGAAATGTCAAAAAAAATCGTAATACACTCTCTATTTCAGACCCGTTAGAATGGGAAATTATAACTACAAAATACATTTAAAGGGATACAGGCTGACAATCTAGTGATGTGCTATCTTTTTTTTTAAATACAAATCATTTTCTCACCGCGACGTGGGTAAAATAAATCTAACACAAACAATGCACAAAAAAAAACATTTTGCTTACCTTATAAACTTGGCCATAGGTTCCATTGCCGACGACTTCGATAAGCTCAAATATGCCAGCCGGGTCCTGAAACAAACGTCAATTCATCATAATTAAGGAGATCGGAATCATAAATTCACGAATTTGTCAAACAACTCTCAGAATTACTCCGGTGAACATGAATCACACCCGAAGTTGCGCGCCCGCAAGCGTGAGATGAATGGAGGTATCTCGTTATTAGAAACTCTGGTGGACACCGTAGTAAGGAAATTAGCTTTATTATAGTTGACTCGAACGTTTGTTTTACAGTGCCGGATTCAATTTACCTTCAGCGCATTCAAATCAATGTCATCAAGGGAACAGTTCACAGACGGAGCCAGTTGATGCGCCATCTTAAGTGTATATTGTCACCCACGAAGACAAAGTACGAAAAACTCATTAAAGTCTGAGTACACGCACAATTATTACACTACACTCGATTAGAAATGTTCTACTAGTGCTAATTGTTTAATCGTTACTTTCATAATGTTGTAAAAAAGTCATTATTTACAAGAAAAACACTCTGAGCGGATAAAAACAGACGTAACATGGCTGACGCGCCCCGAATGGTCAATTTATAAACTACATGTAGGTGTTGGTGTTAGTGTTTAGAAAATCACAAATGTCACCGCCGCGCGATCGCCACACTGCCGCACTGAAATCGCAATTACGAACACCCACCCTAATGGGGGCGAGTTGATAACCCACGAAATGCCAGAATAAAGCCAGTGTATGGGGGATACTTATAAGCGACTCGAGTTTCGTGCGCATAGCATACGCGCCGCTCGCGTGTTTCCTCCATGCTATTTAGCTCGGGTAGTACACGACCGTTCGCACCGACTAAAGGTTTGGATTCAGTTGCATGCTTACTGACGCATGCATGCTTACGGGGGGGGGGGGGGGGGGGGGCGGACCGCCCGGTGCCACCCGAGGAGGGGGTGACACTCGAACGTGGAGAAAAAACTTACAAAAGGGCAAAATCGCCGTAAAAATATTTTACACGTGACCACTGTTACACGTAGTATGTTTTTTATTTGTATTTATTTTCGTTCCAAGCTCGAAGTATTGCTCGGTCGGGGATTTCCCTGAAATATTCCTTGTGTCATTCTATTTTCGTTCGTATATTATGATTGACGTAAACTCGTGAAGTGAATTGTTATCTATTGATTGACGTGAATTAGTGAAAAAGTTGTTATTCTACATGGTGTCCGGAAACTCGTAGTACAAGCGGGAAACTGGTAAATCTACATCACATTCGGAGTCGATTTGTGATTTAATTTTTTTGATTTGAGCTTTCGTTTTCGAGTAAATCGGGTCTGAAGTTGGAATTTTTTTGGTCAAATGTGAAAAAAAAAATTCACTAGGGGGTTGATTTCAGCTGTGAAATGTCTTATAAAATGCATCGAAGGGTAAACCGGGCTCAAAATTTTTTTTAACCCTTTAGTTGCCGAAAAAATGGAAAAAAAAATAATATTAAAATCGAAATGCTCAGATCTAAAAAAATAAGTTTTTTGGGTTCTCTACGTGATGTACCAGTTCACCAGTTTCCCGCTTGTACTACGAGTTTCCGGACACGTTGTATTAGCGTGTTTATTAGTGCCGAAAGACCACTTCAAAAAACAAGGTAAGTGGATTTGATAGTTCACTTTTCTAACATACGCAAAAATTCAACACATTTACACCAGAATCGATCGATAACTGATTGAAGAAAAATTATCAATCATCTGTATGTTTTTTTTTCAGAATTATATTGTTTTGTGTACATGAATAAATATTTAAGGAATAATAAGTAATTTGGAAGATTTCAGAAAACGTTTTTTATAAAGTCGAAATATGCGTTTTGAATTTGTTGACGAAGCGCTATTTACACCGATTATCGAGTCAACTGCCGAGAGTATTTACACCAAACGACTAGCTGCTTATACTGGGGTAGTTTCGCAAGCTAAGGTAATTCGTCTACCAAATGGAGCGCCCTCAGATTTCGATCAGTTGTCGATTCTTTGGATAAGAGATCGCCTTTGCATTACTGGCGCTGTAAATCGTAATACCTAAATTATTTCATTAAAATTGAACCTTAATTATTATTTAAAAACTGGTTTAAATTAAAGATTGAATCTGCATTCGGTAACTCGTTTATTAAAACTACACCCATAACTTGAAAATGGTTTTCTTCCGATATTTGCAGCACATGTCTGAATTCTGAAACTTTCATATCTTGCAACTCGAGAAATATCTTGCAATTGTGGAACTCGGGAATGGTTTCTTTCGAAATGGGTCCGCAGATGAACAGAGTTTCATGTGAAATTTCAAAGGAAACCATTTTCAAGTTCCAAGTGCAAGATTTGAAAGTTGCCGACTATGTGCTGCAAAGATCGGAGTAAAACCATTTTCGTGTACTGCGTGCATTAATAGTTAAAGCTGGGGACTCACACCACAATTGAAATTTTATTGTTACACTCTGAACATAAAACTGGTTTTAACTTAAGTTTTGGTTGTTAAAATTATGTTTTCATGCCAGCAAATGATTTTCTTCAGAATTTTGCAGCATATTAGAATTGAAGACTCCACTCGGAACTCTGTTATTTGTAGCTCTATGGCTCGGTCGGTCGGGATTCCCCAAAAATTCTGTTATTTTATTTTCGTTCGTAGCTCTTACTATTGATTTGGTTGGGATTCCCCTGAAATATTCCTCGCTTATTACCTGTGTCATTCTCATTTCTTTCGTACATGGGAATTATTACCTTTCGATTGTTGAAAAAGTTGTTATTCTGTTAGTGTTTTAATTTTGAGGATTACGAAATTTTTTACACATTTGACTAACTAGTTATGTTTTTATAATTAAGGAAGTCGAAATTTGCGTTTTGAATTTCTCAAAGTAAACTTTAATTGGGGGGGGGCGTAGCTAGCATGGGGGGCGGGTGCCACCCATGCTAGCTACGCCACTAATTGGCACAATGTATAAATATGATAATGAAGACAACTTAATTAAATTATGTGAACTTTTCAAGTGAGAGAAAAGGAAATTGAACAAAGATAATGTTTTTTGTAGCCTTCTTTTCGTCGTGTTCTGAAATTTGAATTCCGTGAATTCAATTAATTGCTAGCAGGTAGCTACTGAACTCCCCCTCCAGCAGCATGGATGAGGGCTGCGATGCCTGCGATGAAAGGAAAGGGGCGTCTACTCATCAAGGCGGTCGGGAACGTGTGGTCATGTGAGTCCGATCCGTTGTTAACGGTCATGGGAAGGGTTGGTTGTGACTCCTCCGTAGCTTCGTGACTCCACTGATGGCCTCCGTGGTCGAGCGGCAATGCTCTCGACTAGCGATCCGGAGAACGCGGGCTTAAATCCCGGCGTGCGCAGATAAATTTTATTTGATGGATTTATGTTTTCACTATTTAATCATTACAAATAATTTAAGGTATATTTACGGTATATTCCAGAGAGGAAGGTACTCTCAATATCACCCGGTGCAGACTACCATTCAGAATTGAAACGGTGCTTAAAATGGCTTTCGCCGTGTTTGGTGACTAGATCTGAAAAGCGAGGTACTTCCCCAGCTTCTTCTCCCCCGATCTCCTTTACCTCCTCACTTCCTCTGAGCCTAGCAACATACCCCAATTGGTTATACCGTAGTCTCACTGGCTCCAGACGGGAGTAGCAGGGACTCTTATGAGGTATTCACATAAAAAAAACGTTGTATTCTGAAGCAATGTAGGCTGATTTGAGGCGGTTAATGCTCACATTTACTTCCTTTCCTTTTGCCAAGATAGTGTACGCAGGGAAGCAGCTAGAGGGGGTGTGGGGCGGGCCGCACCGGGTGCCACCCGATGGGGGGTGACACCCGATGGAGGGTGACACCCGACTGTGAAAAACAAACTTATAAAGGTAGAATATTGCCTTAAAAATATTTTATTCATGAACACTGACTGTTATTTATATTTTCATAGCTGGTCGGTCGGGGATAGCCCAAAAATTATGTTGTTTTATTTCGTTCCTAGCTCTAACTATTGCTCGGTTGGGGATTCCCCTAAAATATTCCTTGCTTGTCACCTGTGTCATTCTCACTTCTTTCGTACGTGAATTGTTATCAAGTAATTGACATGAATTAGTGAAAAGTTGTTATTCTATTATGTGTTGAAATATATCTTTCAAAAACAAGGTACACGTGGATGAGATAGTTCATTTCTTTGTATTAAACGATAACTTATAAATGCAAAACCTGAATACAATTATAGCAGAATCGATCGATAAAACAATGAACAAACAAAAACGATCGACTTGAAAAAAATCTCTCTTCTGTATCTTTTTTTCTCGCATATAATGAATTTATTTCAATTTCAACTCAGAGTTGGTAATGTACGCATGGTGATGTATTCAAAGTACGTAGTATGTACAAACCTACATAAGTGCAGGGAAAGATATACCAAAAATAAATTTTAATAGCTGACGTGTTGCTGGCTTTGCTCGGGGTTATGAATGATTTGGAGTAAAGTTTTGAGGTTGTGAATTCTGTGTATCTGAAACTGGGCGTAGTTTTAAAGTGGAAATACATAATACGTATTAATGTTACGAATTGATTTTTTAAAAGCACTCGTTTCACTTGATCCTTACACCTCTCTCTTCGTTTAATACGTACGCTTATTTTACCAAACATAAGTTTTGGTTCACTTGATCGCACCATATATCTTCCTCGGGCGTCCCGAGTTTTCTGCCTTTCACCACTGGATTACATACCGTTAGTGCCTCCGTGGGTGGTTTGGTATATTTATGGTGCCTCCGTTCACGGAGATACTTACAAGATACTCGATCCTCGTGCACGTATCATACGCGCCGATCGTAAGTACCCCCCGTACGATTTTGCTGGTGCCCGTTCGCGTATTTACAAAACCTATACCGATTCAGTCGCGGTAACGACAATTTACATTTTAAATATACCTCTATATTGGTTATTTTTTATCACATTGCAAAAACAAAAAATGTTCTAAAATCTAGATAAAATAATCTTTCTGATGTGTATATTAGAAATTAATAATTTTATTTCTAAATATTTAAATTTTAATATTATTCCCATATATTGTAAATACACCTCTATATTGAAAATTTTTATCACTTTGCAAAAACAAAAAAATGTTCTAAAATCTAGATAAAATAAGCTTTCCAATGTGTATATTAGAAATTTATAATTTTATTTCTAAATATTTAAATTTTGATATTGAAAATTTAAAGTGACTCAAACGCGTTAGGGATTGTAAATACGCTGCCCGTTCACGGCGCTACGCGGTGGCTGTCGGTTTCCAATCGGTATCACGATACCGATAGTGCTGACCGCACGTGACGCGTCGCATCATTTGTGTCTAATACTTATTCATTTGACGTTTGACAGAATGGCGTCGGAAAATGAGAGTAATGTTAGATTTGTTCTGGAAGTGGAAAAAATGCATGTTTATATAACTATACTTTACCAGAATACGTAAGAAAGGATTTAGTGGAGAAGGCATGGATTGATGTTGGAAAAAAAGTCATATGACATCGCTTGACAGCGTGTTAACTCCACGGCTGCACGTGAAAAATGATCAAGTTCAGTATATTTCGGATAGCGCCGTGTACGGAGACTAACAATAAAACGTAGTACATATATCAGCAGGGTACTTGTGGTTTCGTCACAATTACGTAGATTGAAAGTATCGCCATGAACGGAGGGCCTTACTGTTAAAAAATCTTCATATTCTCTCTCTGGTTTCAATCCTGGGATTGGTTTGCAGCAATTTCATCTATTCGTTTCTTCCACTCTTCCCTGTCTTGTGCGGCTCTTTTGAAGTCTGCATATGATAAGCAGCGCACGTCCACCAGCAGGTCCTCCAGGTACTCTCGGCGTGGGCGTCCCCTAGCGTTTGTCCCCTCGGTCATACCCTCCATTATGGCATGCAAGAGGCCTTCTTGCCTTATTGCATGGCCGATCCATCTTGCGCGCCTTTCGGACAAGGTCCTGAGCAGGTGCCTTCCTCCTTCGATTCTTTGAAGAACCTCCTCATTTGTGATGTGGTCTCTCCAGGAAATTCCTAGTAGTCTTCTATAGGACCACATCTCAAAAGCCTCTAGTCTCCGTTTATCTCTTTCGGATAGGCACCATGTTTCGCAGCCGTACATCAAGATACTCCATACATAGGTCTTGATGAGGAGTATTCTCAGTTTCAGGTCTATATTATTCGATTCTATTATTTTCGACCTTTTATTGAATGCAACCCTAGCCTGGTGTATACGGCTGTCGACCTCGCTCTTAGACCGACCGTCCCATGTTATTTTGCTCCCGAGGTAGACAAACTCCTTGGTGTTCTTTAGTGGAACTACTGACATCTCTACTCTCATCTGATGTTGCGTTCGGCCTACAGTCAGCAGCTTTGTTTTGTCTTTATTTATCTTCATGTTGTAATTGTTTTGAAGAATGCTTTGCATGTTTGTTAAGGCCTCTTGCAGTTCTTCTTCGCTTTCAGCAACCAAAGCAATATCGTCAGCAAACCTTATCATATCCACCTTTTGCCCGTGTATCTTTACACCTTTTCTGTGACTCATTCTCTCTCTCAAGTCATCAATCGCACTTTGTATATAAGCGTTAAAAAGAACAGGTGACAGAGAGCATCCCTGTCTCACCCCTTGTCTTATACTGGCTTCTTTTGTATCATTACGTAGACTTTAATTCGACTCCGCACCTATATCATTCCAGTGAAGAGATAAAGCGTTTAGTTTTCCTTGGGTGTCTCCGACTTTTTCTACCAATCACTAATGTATAATCACATTGTTAAAAGACGACATTTTATTTTAATTTGACTTGTATGTACAAACCCCCCCCATACACACATGCCCTGCTTATTTATGGGGGTACATCATATACATATATTATGTAATTAATTATTGTAAAAAATATATTATAATTTATGTATCCTTTTGTTAATAAAAAAATTAAACAAAAAAAACATAAGTACCAGGAAAGTATCGTAGATTTACAAAAGAATAATTTAATCTAGGTAATAGGTTCGTAGTGAAAAGTGAAAGAGATCGTTCCTTTCAAACATCAACTGGACTTCAAGCTACGTACGAGCTTGCGAACGACGATAACCTTTTTTCCGAAAAGTGCCTGTACGAGCGAACCTTGTTAATTACAATTTTTTACTAACCTTGGGCTGTGATATTATTTATTTATGTCAAAATATTAAAAGTTTTTGAAGTAAAAACTTCTTTCGCACCGTTATGATTTGAAACTCGATGAAACGAGCGACACTAAAAAGAGACAAACATATACAGGATTTAGTCCGCGATAGAATGAAACCTTAACTAGATATAGTACGTAAGAAGCGTTGCGCTCTGTTAACCTTTCAAAGGCCAGGAACGCGCCCGCGCGCGAGACTGGAATTTCAAAAAAGAATATTAATTCAAATAATTTGGATGCGATTTTAAATTTTATTCCATTAATTTATAACATAAAATAAAGCTTAAAATAGCTTCCTCCATTCTTGTTATTAAGGTAATTTAAAAAAGGTAAGGTAAAAAACCCTGGCCCTTGACAGGTTAAGCCATACAGATAAAACAACGTTTAATAAATCCGTCGGGAGAAAACATAATCGTCGTAAAAAGCAACGACAGTTTTACATATGGGAGTTTTTTTGCATCGTTTTTTTTTAAATATTCTATTAATTTAACTGTTTTCCTAACCGAGGTGATGTATAATATATAACGGTCCAAGTGCGGGCATTGGCTGCTTTGATTATGAGCTCACTTTTGGAGGCTCCTATTGGTTGAGATGGTGTTGTGAATTTATGAAACCTCTTATTTACATTTTGAAACAAATTTTTGAAGTTAGCACCGTTGTGATTTGAAACTCGAAAAGAAAAAGCGACACTAAAAAGAGACAAACACAAATGTCTATAGGATTTAGCCTGCGAGAGAATGAGATAGCTTAATCGGTCTCCTCTTTGTGTAGTGTTTCGTGGCCTCCCCACTCTTGCCTACTTTAGTTTTCTGAAGGTTTCGCTTCTACCGCGTGTGAACTGCACACATGTAATTTTTTTTGAAGTGAAAACTTCTTTAGCTCTGTTGTGATTTGAAACTCGATGAAACGAAACATAGCGGCACTAAAAAGAGACAAACATGTACATCTATTGGATTTAACCTTCGAGAGAATGAGATAGCATAATCGGTCTCCCCTTTGTGCGGTGCTTCATAGCCTATCGGTCTCCTTTTTGTGCGGTACTTCGTAGCCTTCTCATTCTTGCCTATTTCAGTTTTCTGATGGTTTCACTTCTACCGCGTGTGAATTATACATTGATTTTTTTTTCACTTCTGAAAGCCTGTCCACAAAATGAACACATTTTTACTGGCAACATTTCTCCATATGTCAGATGGTGTAAAATAGAATTTAGAATTATCTTGTTTCGTTTCCGTGTGGCCAGGCGGGTATAAGGCTTGCCGCACAAGCACGTTTTCCTTATTCGATTTCCGAATTCGTTTTCCGTATTCGGAGACCGGAATGCATGGAATCAGTAGAAAATACATTAACTGACGCACACGTTCGGTTTTTTTCCGAACGGAAAAAATTCCGTACGTACGTTCCGAATGCAAGCCGGCGCGTTCGGAGAAACCGAACGGAAAAAACCTAATGACGTCATGCGGAACGCAGCGCTTCCATACATTTTGTTTGGGCCGGCGCATACGTTCGGAAATTTCTATTCAGTATCGCATCGGCACCGCGTGCATCGGACGTATTCTTTGTATTTGTTACGCATAAAATCGCAACACGATAATGTGTGAGGCAGAAACTTTCATTATTAATTCATTATTTTTCATCATTCCATTATTTTTTTCTTCTTCATTATTAACAGAAATGCAATTGCTAATAAATCATCGACCTCCATCGTCGTGCGTTCACCACGCTATCACTATCTGTACTGACGTGTATACATTCCGAATGAAGAAAAACGAACGTTTGCGCTAGTCTCACGGAATTCCGAATCGGAATTCCGCATCAGGAAATCGAATAAGGAAAACGTCCATTTGCGCCCAGCCTAACTCCGATCCAAAAAGTGAACCGAATCTTTGGTGATATCATAAGTCCCCTTCGATTTGTTTATGGTCCCCAGCTACTACCTCCACCAATAGGAATCTTGGATTTTTGTTGCATTTTTCTGCTTGATTTTCGTTTGACATTTACATTGCATTCACATTTCCGACGCAATAAGATGGCAAAAAGTGTGAATATGGATTTTGGGAATTCGCGATCGAATGAAAAATGGAAGAACAGGATCCGAATTGGAACGAAATTACAGGTGGGAAACTTCCTTTGGTTGATATTTCATTGTTCCTAAAGTAGGTATGTTATTTAAGTTGTATTTTAATCGGTGTTGTACATGTTTCCGTTTTCAGAACATATTTATCCACCCGGAATCTAATAAGTAATTGACGCAGTCGAACATCACGATTACATCTTAAAAAGGTAAACATGTTTTCTATATTGCATCGACCTATCTCATTAATTTAATCTTCCCCAATTTCCTCTCTGGATTTTGACAATAGTGCTTATGTTTTTTTATTATATAAAATAGATTTCAACAATTAGCATTTCATTTGCTTTTTTCACAAGTTACTTATAGGAGTTAGGTTTGCTAAAATACCTATTATTCAAGTATGATTTTAGATTTTCACGGCAAAAAGTATTAAAGAGATTTTTTTGGGGGTATTGTGTCGTTTTATACATCAACCCCGATGATAGGAACAACACATTTATCACTACGCTTGCACTTTATGTTCTTATTTTTAACATTTTTTTTTATATTTTTATCAGTATTAATAAATGTATTTCTATTTTTCAGTGGAATCTGAACCGACAAAACTTTACTTGTTTACAAAAAATATAACATTTTATATCCACATCCCAATACATTCGCTTCTGTTTCTGGAGATGGTTAGATGAGGTTAAGGGAAATACTATCAGTCATTGGTCATTGAGAATGATGCAGAGGTAATTATTATTTTTATAACTTACTTTCATTTTACAAAAATTTAATAACGTCAGACAAATTTAATGCATTTAAGTAGGTTTCTTTATATAAGTAAGTAGGTATCCTAGAACTTGGTTGAGTATGAGAGTAATCATAAATTAAATGACATGGGAGGAAATGTAACTACATACATACATAGATATGTACATATACACGAATAAAATAAAAATTCCATTTTTTAACTAATTTCCATAAGTGAACCAATATAGTTTTTATAAAATATAACTTCTTTAGTAATATTTTTTGTTTTTGTTTTGAAGAGTTTTAATTTTCAATGTACATTTGTTACATTAATTTTAATGATTTTTTAATGATTTCAGGAAAAATATGATGAACTGAACTAAACTAAACTCCAAATTAATAAATATTATACATATTTGAGCCCCGAATGAAACATCAAACATCTTATGTAAACTAATGTCTCCATGGACCTTGGTTATATTTTGGCAATATGGTAAATTTATTTTAGACCTGACGAAAGATATAATAGGTATGTTAAGTAATTTATCTTTAAAACAATGTCTTCATTTGGCAATTTGCTACAGAAATATAACCTGCTTACATTGTATTCTTGTTTAAAATATGTACATGTAATTCTCAGTTTTTCATTTTTCTGTTATAAAATGAAATTTTTTTAAATTCAGTAGTTTTGTAGGAACGCACAATCATATTTTAATTATATGTATTTCCTGTTGGTATTTCATGTTTTTAATAAAATTCTTATCATGTAATTACGAGTTTTATTTTTAAAATAATATTTAAGGCTAATAATTTGGGCGGTACTGGGTAGGCCCCGAAAGAAAATAATATTGTCTATGGTCACGCCTTTTTGTTGTTGCTTACTCTATCTTCGTCTATGGTGTGTGACGTCACGGATCCCCGTCATCATCATCATCATTCGAAAAATTATTGCATTTTGATGGTGAAATAGTGACCAAATTTTTCTCGAACAAAAGCCTGAAGTTATCAATCTAGTGGGTGGTTTGTATATTTATGCGTGTGGCAGTTTAGTGTCCAGTTGCATAATTATTATTTTTCGTCTTGACATTGACAAGGGGCGAAAGCAATTATTACTTCGTGAAAATCGAGAAAAGGGCATCAGACTCGCAAAATGGCTTTAACCGCTCCAAGGGGAAGCTTTGCCAAGTTGTTCAAGCAGGCTTGCAATGAGATTCCCGAGATCGTGGGGGCCACTGGTATTGGTTTCGTGGGCCTGGTCTTGGGATGCATTGGTATCTACGACTACAACAAGAATGATGGAGAAAATAGAAAGTACAAATACTCCTACGTCATCATGAGGCCCGACGACCCGAGGGTGGCTAAAATCCACAAAGATTGAGAGCTCTTTTTGTTCGATTGTGAAATAAATATGTAAATACCCGGTAGAAAATAAACGCAAATGGCTTAAAATTCTTCATTGATAACGCTGTTTTTTATTTTGAAATACTAATCTTGCCTGTTTTGTCCCGTAATCAATCCTTTGTGTAGCAATGTCTTGTTTACGAACCTTCACAAAATTAAACGACTCCAGATACTAATATCTACAGCCTGAATGTCGGACGAATATCTACAGCTCATATGTTGAACTAATATCTACGAACTTCAGAGTGTTGACTAATATCTACAGAGCGTAGGTTGGACTAATCAGCTAAACGTGTCCGATATTAGGGATTTTTGCATACATACTTACATAAATTAAGTTTTTTAAAATGCATACGCAATATTACATTATTCCAATATGCTATACATAATTGCAAATCCAACCTCTGCCAGTGCTGTAGATATTCGTCAACGCTTTGGTTCTCATAGATATTAGTCGGCAGTTTGAGCTGTAGATATTCATCAACACTTTGGTTTTCATAGATATTAGTCAACAGTTTGAGCTGTAGATATTCGTCAAAAACTTTGGTTCTCATAGATATTAGTTTGATTTTTTCAGTTTTTGGAATTCCTGTAGATATTAGTAGACGCCTCCAATTAAACCTCGGCTTAGCGAAGGTCTGCTAATATCTAATATTAGCGTCTCCTGCTAAGTATAAGCATTTGTATAACTTATATGGAGTCTGTGGAAAATTCTGACAAGTATTAGAATGATGAGAACTCTGATATATATAAATTAGAATAATACGAATTAATGGCACTACAATGTACGTAGGCATGCGTAGAAATCTCAGAAGCGGCGAGCCAAAAGTAAGTCAATTGTAACAGTGAATTTTGTATTTAAAATGGGAGCTACCAGCTACGCAAGTAGCCTGTTAGCAAATCACTTTTGTTTTATGTGCAGTAGCAAAAGGTTATGTTTGTCTAGTGTTTACCAAAATAATTTCTTATCGACAATTGTTTTTGCATAATATGTATTCAGATAGTGACATGTCGAATGTTTGAATACTTTCAAATATTTTATTATTTTAGTGATGGATGGATGGTTCCATTTGACGTTTTGGTCCACTTTTTAAAGTAAACACTGATCAAGAGTCCCGACTGTCCAGAGTCAGCGGGACTACGGCAACCCTAATAATTGGGGTGTGTATGAGGCCTAAGGGAAATGTTGAGAAGTTACCTTATTTATCTTGCATTGGAGGACCCTCTGGAAAGTCAGGCTCCTCGCAATTTTAACAACCACAAATCTAATATTCAAGACATAAAAGAAAAAAAAAACCATCTCAAAAATTATTTTGACAGATTTATTTTAAAGAATCTCTAAAACATTAATATTTTTTCACAATCACAAAAAAAAACTGAAATTAAAAAAAAATACATACAAACAAGTCCTAACAACAAAAATGCATAATTTAAAATTTGAAAATGCCTCAGATTAATAATATAGTATATGTATTATAAAATTACACTACAATATACCATAAATTTTAGGTCCAGCTAAATTAATTCCTAGCATAAACTGAGATTTATTTATCCCTTCTCGGGAGCACCGGCATCTAACTTAGAAACACGATAAAAAAGACACTAGATTTTTAATGTGTCCTGAACCTGATTTAAAAAAATTTATATTGGTTCAAATAAAACACAGAAATACACATTTACATCAATATAAGAAAATAGAACTAAAACATACAATTTTTAGAAAAAAAATGGCTTTAATTGGGAAAACAGTCCATTTTTCTGAAATTAATAAAATTTTGAACCAACGTTTTTTAGTCTCACTTTTGGGACTATAATAATGTTTGAGAAAAGGTAGTTTATAAGTAAAAAAATTTTTAAATGCCTGTATAGTCTGTCAAAAAAGAGTAGAAAATATAAAAACTGGAACTACTAAATTTGTAGACTGGCAACACCAATTTAACTGTCAAATATTTTTTTGAAGTGCAATGACCCTGAATGTATAGAACACAGTAAACCACATTTAAAAAAAACATTTTTTCTTCATGACAAATTTGATTAAAAGGTGATTTATAAAGCGATTTGCTTTAATTTAATTTAACATAAATTTGAATTTAACAATAGGTAGAAAGGAAGAATCACTAATGGTGAGTTTATACTACTTTTAGATCTGAATGAGTTAAATATATTCAGATCTAAAATTAGAGACATGATCTAAAGCCCAGGCAACGCTAGGTACTTTATCTAGTATTAAATAAATATGAGCAATTTCTAAACTGTGCTTTATATTTTATTACATTATAGTTATCCTTCATTATGTTAACAGAAAATTTCAAAGGTATAATAATAATATACCTACATGCAATTCTAATTTTGAGATCGGCGAGTATCTACACTGCAATGAAAAAATATTTTTTCCACTATTATGCCTTCATTTTTTATAAAAATGTAGGTTACACAGCTTTACTTTAACACCATGAGTTATTTATTGAGTATTGCCATTTGATTAACTCGTTGAATGCCGCGAGTAAATGGGGTTGGTTGTAACCAATTAGCGTTCGCAAAAAGCGGCAGCCATGACACCCAATGTCCCGCGATTCTGACAGCGTCCTTGAGAAATTTCGTACATAGAAAGGTCAAAGTTCAAAACCAAAGAATTTTTCCCGCGCATGCGCAAGAACTGCGCACGCTCCCGCGCTCCGGTAAATCATTAATATAAATTATATGGAGTCACCAATCTAATTGCGGTTTTCTCTATGGTAAAGAGCGATAATAGAGCAAGCGATTCTGACCGTGTTCTTCATACACTTTCTTTATACATAAGGGTCAAAATCGCGTGTCAAAATCAGGACACGCCGGCGCACGAGCGGCAAATGAGAGGTTAACAGTGGCGCCCTCATATATTTTCTACTCTTATTTGACAAACTGTAAGTGATGACAAAATTTATTAAGTACATACTATTTAAAAACGGATTATTACAATTAATGAACATTGGCTACAAATGTTCTCTGCACATTATAAGTTCGCAAATTGCGCAATAAGAGAAGTTTTTTGTTTTTTCTTGAAAGAAAAAACAAAAATCTCCCTCATTTTCCAAACGTAGGAGACACTACTCGGCCCGGAGTATTTTTAATATAAATTAGTTTTTCGTTCAAATGTTATTCAATTCATTGCGAAAAAAGAGGCACGATATAAATTCAGATTTATTTTATCGTGATTTAAAAATGACCTCGGGTCTTTTTTACCCACCACGAGTGCTGACGGGTTAAGTTTTTCAATAATTAATCCCGCCGAGCTGGATTATTTTCATGATTAACAAAAGTTTGTGTTTTTACAGTCCGTCAAGAAAATGAAGGGCTCTGCAATCGTTAAAATGGTGACACCAAGATGGTTCAAAGGAAAAAGATTTTAATTTTTAAAAGCACTATGGTCAAAGAGATATTTTATTTATACGTACCAAGATCAAAAGGTGTTAAGAAATTAGTGGTATTTCTTGGAAGGAGATGATTCTACGTAATTTTCTAAGGTAATTTAATATTCAAACTTGTTTTTTTTTTTTACATTTTGCGGGATAATTGAAAGAAAAACTGAATTATGCAATTTTTCTTTCCAATATCACACACTCAAAATCAGGAGACAATCATAATTACAATTGCCAATGTTGCCAACTCGAAATCTCCGTTCCCACTAAATCGTGACAGATCAACGGACAGAATTCCGTTAGGCCAGAAAACCCGTCATCCTGTAAATTCCGTTAGACACAAAATTCTCCTGTTTCGGGACACTCCAATCTGCCAGATATGACGGGAAATCCGTTAAGTTGGCAACAATGATAATTACACTTAAATCCACTACAGTTTGTTCTAAAGTCGGTGTTACCATAATAAAGAAAAAAATTGTTTTACTTTATTAATTTTCTACAGATTCTTGGCGGATTGTGCAAACTTTTTCTGAATAAAACATTGAGAATTCAAAACGTGTCGAGTGATAAAATGAAAAGGCCAGCTTTGTAAAGGTTAAAAACCAAAATAGATGTAACTTATCGGAAATCAAACATTTGAAGAACAACGATTTAATCAAAACAGTAATATTTAAATTATTAATTTTACTACCTGGATTCGTCTGTGGTTTGCATTTTTTTGTACATGTACATATATTTATTTAAAAATCTCATATTTCACTGTAAAAGAATTTGTTTTGTCTTTCGGTAGATTTCTCATCTAAATGAACCATAAAAAAATGGAAAAAATGACAATTTTTGAAGTGAAACTATGCCATAACATAGCCCCGCTATGATTTGGATTTCGGATGAAACAGATGTGATGATTACTGCACCTGCGATGCATAACTGCGCTCATTGAGCGCTTTGATTATAATGTCACTTTTAAAGGCTCCTATTGGTTGAGATATGAAACGGAAATTACACTGGTCTGCACTCATTGGTCGCTTTGATTATGACCTCACTTTTCAAGTATCGGTTTCACTTCTACCACGTGTAAATTGTAAACTCGAATTTTTTTTGACAGTTAAATTTCATAATTTGAAGCTCATGATGCAATTGATGTAGCGATCTTAAAAATAATTGCATTGCATAATTCTACAGAAAAATCTGCATAAATTTTATGACACCATAGAATACATTTGAGAGTTTTAAACGATTCACAAAAAATAATTTCTCTATAGATGAGATTAAAAATAAAATACGCTAATAATAATATTAGGAACCTTCATTACGAATTATGACAGTATTTAATTGTAAGACAGCTTCATCTATGAATAATATTCATCTAGTTATATTAATTATGTAGATAATAATCGAAATATCCCGAATAATAATAATATATATAAATTGAGGTAAATTTTAGACAAATTCAAATACCGATTCAATATCACTATTTTTAATACTCGACAGATAATACCAATTTCGCTAAATGATGTTACATCAGAATTTACAAGATGATGCATAACACTAAACGATGTTACTTTAGAATTTACAATATGAAAGTAGTAATATACCATTGAAAGGAGTTACCGATTGTACAACAATATAGTTCGGGTATTTATAGTACGATAGTAGTGCTATACCATAAAACAAGAGTGTTATATTAGAATAGAAAATTAACATTAAATTACATTGGAAATTTGACTATCATTAGTATGTAGAAAAGTTAGTTAAATTATGTTACGTTAGAATTTAGGACACCAATACACATGATACTGAACACAATATTTATACATAACACTAAATTAATGATGTTACATTAGAATAATTTATGGTACGAAAGTAGTGACACCCATTGAAATGTGTTACATTAGAATTTACAATAAAGAAGT
Source organism: Limnephilus marmoratus (assembly GCA_917880885.1). NCBI lineage: Eukaryota > Metazoa > Arthropoda > Insecta > Trichoptera > Limnephilidae > Limnephilus > Limnephilus marmoratus. Next base: position 21,005,285 of record OU862929.1, read on the forward strand.
GTTTAGTAATATACTATTACATAAGAATGCATTTGTAGCAATATACATGCTGAAAAATGTTTTATTTGAATTTAGAATACAAAAATAGTACATATATCACTGAATGACGTTAAATTAGAAGAGTACATTTAAATTTAGGATGCAAAAAAGTGATATAAAATCACTGAATAGTTTTAAATTAAAATAGTACATTTTTGAATTCAGAACACAATGTTAAATTAGAATACGTACTATATTTGAAATTAGCGAGGCCGCACACCAGAAATACATTTGTATTACGATAACTGTGGTGCCCCTTTTTAAAGGCGACACATTGAACGCCCCCCTGTATTTGCACGCAAACAAGCACACCAAGGACACGTTTGTAGCAGGTGTAGTTTGTGGCGAGATGTTAGCTGCGTTACATGTATTTAAGATCGAACGCGTTCGTTTTTTGTGGCACAGTGGTTTGTTAAAATGAAAGACAATATTGAATTTTATTTTGAGTTTATTGCAGAGGTTGAAAAAACCCCTATATTTTATAACCATGGACTCATTGATTATAGCAATAGACGGATTACAGAAATCGTCTGGACCAAAATTGGCGAAAAAAATTGTTTATTTGAAATTACCGTAAATTGCAGAATCTTGATTAAATGAGTGAACCCAATAACATCTTTTTTTCTCATTAATTGCCACATCAAAAATCCGTGTCGTCAGATGATGTCGACATTTTCAAGTAGGTATAAACCACAACTGTGCGTCCGGTGTGCGTGTACGCGACACATATCCTTCTAGCAAAAATGTGTGCGGCCTGCCTTATAAAACACAAATAGCAAAGTATCTCACATAACCCTACCTTAACCGCCTCATAAAGCTACTCAACAGAGTGGCGAAATAATTGCCCTGATCTTACGTTGCACAGAAAGGGATGCTTTTGTGAGGTGTATTAAAAAAAATCAACTGATGTTAAATAAAAATACATAGTAGGTAGTACCCAAAGCAGGGTTTGAACAATTTAATTATTTCACTGATTTGCATATCGTGGTATCTATTGCTGATATACATCAACAGATATTTATAATTTAGTTGTTGTCTTTGTTTTTATGGGATTTTTCAGTTTTTCTAACTTTACTGGGATTCTCGGGGCATCGCTGTGTCCCGTTCTTGAATGTTTTAAATTTTTTATAAAACACAACGAAACAAATTCCTTGCAAAATGATTATCAATAATAAATTATTTAACAATATTGAAACATGCTAATCAAGATTCTAATTACCAGAGTAATGCAATAAAAATAGAACAAAGTGGCATATTAGGTACGGTAACCGGACAACTCAGAATCATGCAACTCAATCAAGACCTCCTTAGAAAAGTGATTAAAAAAAGTAAATAGGTTAGATTATGGGCTATTTTTATTTTTTTTGTTCATAACTTTAGACTTTTAAAGGGGTGTTGAAATTGCATGATTCTGAGTTGCCAAGGAACTGTTAGGTACATAGCAAACGATGATGAAAAACATGATTTTGATTTGAGTTCTTGCAGCAAATTTTATCTATGAGAATGTAAACAAAGTTTTTTGAAAATACATTACTAAATATTTACTACAGTTTTTTTAAATAGCTGGGAATGCGATTGGCGATGATGCCTCGATAATTGATGATGATTCGATGAACGCATGCAAAATTATTTTAAGAAAAAATCAGGGAGTTTATGTTATTTCTTTTTTCCTCTGGGTTTCGGAGGGGCCTTGGATTTTGAATCTTTGGATGAAGATGCCTGGGACCCTGGCTTTGCTTTGGCTGCAGGTTTCTTTATTTTCTGTAAATAAAAAAAATAAATTGTAGTATTTTTCAGGACTTCAGCAAAGTCCAATTTTATTGCATACATTCTTATACAAATATTCCCAACAATAAGGAACTCCAGTGAAAAATATTATGGCTTTTAAAAAATATGTTCATATAGACTATAGACCAATAAACGCTGATTCTGAATATATAAGTTTTATTAAATAATATTAAACGCAGAGTTTTTAAAAAATTATTAAAAAGTCCATTTTTAATCAGGTCCTAGAAACACGCCGTCAAGTTGGTAGTATTAAAATGTTTAGTGGTGACGTCACTGCTCATCGTGTCGTGACGTCACCGTAAAGTCATTGTATGGGAATGTAGGTATGACACAAGCCATCGTATTAACAACGTTTCATCTTATTTGTTTATTTACATACTGTTTATAGAGATTTAGTTGTTGTGTTTATTGAAACTTATTAGGCCTAAATAATTCAGGCCTAAATAATTCAGTTTAAAAAATAAAGGTATCTCTTATTAGTTTATCTCTATTACTGAAAATATTCAAAAACTACTGCACAAAAAAAATAGTAATGCTACTTCTAGGGAGAATACTTCGAATTCTGAATTTCAAAATGGTGCCAGTTGAACAGCTGATTGCCGATCTTATAGTAACTTTTCAGGAGTGATGACGTCACACAATTCACTACACATACGGTGGTTTTCAGGGGATCTTGAAAAATTAAAACTTTACAATTATTTTAACTATTTAAGATAGAAGGTCATTAAAAAAAAAAAAATGGACTGGAGTTCACTATTTATGATTTTCAAAAATTTCTGTTAAATTGTCACTTTTTAAAGGCAAGTTTTGAAGACCCATGTTCACTCCTTTCTCTCCTCAAAAGAACCCTCCACACAGCATTCCAAAAGAGGCCCTGAGAAACGATATTTTCCTCGAGGCCTCCTGTGTGAAAGTAATGTAAAATAGAATAAAAAAAGTACACCAAAAAATTTCAAACACATATTTCGAGTCGAATATTTTTTTTACGACTACCAGTTAATGAAAGTTTGAAAGGGTTAAACGCAGACAAATTTGAAGATCACCTTAATCATCGCATCATGCTCCACATCACTGTCTTCTTCTTCTTCGTCCCCCTCCTGCGTGGAGGGTTCAGGGTCTTCTCCGGGGAGGTTCAAGCTCTCCGAGTCCGTGTCCAGGCCGGAGCTGAGCACCGAGCGGCTCTTCTTCAGGCTGATAGCTGAGTAGGGGAGCGGAGCGGCTTCCTTGTTGTACGCCCTGGTGAGGGCGGCTTTCACCTACAACATAATAACACATATAAGCAGTGGCGGACTAAGCCCGTCAGAGGCCCGGGGCGGCAAAGCTGAATGAGGCCCCCCCCCCACCCTAGTTGAAAAAGTTTATGTAATTTTACAAGATTTTTATTCAGTTCACACGGGTCTCTGGTCCTAAAGAGCCTTCAAGCGTCTCCGTGTTCCCTTGATCAAATCTTAAACAAGGCACCAGAGCACTTTAAAAAATGTCATTTTTTAAATTTAATTTTCTAGAATATGCATTTGTTAATAATGCTATCACCTAACTTATTAAGAAAATTCGTAAAATTGACGGAAATGCATCATTTTTTATATGATACCGTTTTAAACATATTCAGCCTTACTAAAAAACCCAGTGAAAATTTTATTCAATTGACAAACGGCCGCGGATGTGAAAACATTACTAATTAAAAAAATTGTTCATGGAAAAAAATACACTTGGTTTACACAGTCTGAGAGGGTAGTTTATCTCTGTTTTAGTAATGATGTTTTAACGAAATTTGGATTTTTTCCTAAGTAATTTGAATGTTGTATATATTTCTTATTTTTGAAGGTGTCGTAAAAACAAAACCATTTATGAAAACTAGATAAAATTACCTTTTAGATTTGTGTAATTGAAATACGCTTTAGTTTTAAAAAACTGCCATATATTAAGATTCAAGCGCGAAAAAAATGGAATTTTTATTTTACCAAAACATATTTGATGAAAGTGAAATTTATAAAAAAAACAAAATTTAAAAAATACAGACCTTTTATATAATGAATTTGGAACAAAACTGTCACCTCACTTTTTCCTCGTGCATGCAATAAAAAAGTAATAAAAAATTTCAAAGTTTTTTTATTGCCAAAAAACTAACCTAAAAAATGATACTGACTTTTATAACACATTTCTTGCATCTCTAAAGACGTGAATTTCTTTGATTAGTTTAGGAACACATGTATTAGATATTAATATTTAAAAAAAACACCACTTTTATGAAATTCTCATAAAATAAAAACGTTTAAATGTAAATTTGAATTATCATGTTTTATATAAAATCCTTTTTGACATTTCAATTTTCAAAGTATGATTATTTTTATTATAACTTGACTAAAACTTATTAAAAACCACAAAAACTCGGTAAATATATCAATTATACGAATATAATGGTGAATTAGTCATATTATTAGAAATTACGATCACATTTGAGTAAGTAATAATAATACACACACATCCGAGGAGTGATTTTATTTTCGCGCTTTCAGCCCGAACGACGAATGCGCAGGCGCCCGCGCGCCTCCTGGCGGTTATGAAGGAAAACACACAATTTAGTACTTACACTATGAAAAATTACACTGTTGCCAGACCTACAAAATACATTTTAAGAACAAACGTTATTAGTAATGTTATCGTGTTTTAGTGTATTTTTGTTTTATTCATGTTGCTGCAGCAACGTAGGTTATCGGGCGTGCTGTGGTTTTTTTTAGTAAGGCTGATTATATGTTGAATTATCCTTCAGCAAAACTTTGAAGACGTTTTTCGCGAAACTGCGTTTTCCAACCTGGTTGACAACATATTAAAAAAAACTATACATCTGATTTGCATGCACCAAGTCTTAAACTGTTAGAAAATCTTGTTACTATGGCACCACATATGGATTGTTTTATAAAGGGACCCCGTATATTTTTTATGAACGCTGAAAATTTTCATAAAATACGCTGGTCCGCCAGGACCAGAGGCCACCGCTTCAGCCCCCCCCCCCCCGCCCCCCGTTAGTCCGCCACTAAATATTTTTAATTACTTACCAATTTTATTACTATCTACATTATCTGTAATGATAAAATAACCTTTTGCAAAGGGTCTAAGCTAGTGAAAAAATGCAACAAGTCTTAAACTGTTCGAAAATCCAGTCACTATAGTCAGTGCCATATTATCCATAAGACAACTGTAGTCAACTGCCTAGGGGCCCCGAATTGGGTAGGGGCCCCGAGGGTAAAGGGCCCCCGAGACGTGCATTGCCTAGGGGCCCTGACATGTTTAAGCCGGCCCTGGCAGAATCGTATTATCCTAATTTAGCCACGTATCAGCTAGGGGCCCCTATGGCAAAGGGGCACCGATACGTGCATTGCCTAGAGGCCCCGGTATGTTTAAGCCGGCCCTGGCAGGGCCCTAGTGTCCATAAAGCAGTGTAGGCCACTGCCTAGGGGCCCCGAGACTCGCATTGCCTAAAGGCGTCGACATGTTTAAGCTGGCCTTGGCAGAGCCCTATTGTGCACAAGGCAGTGTAGGTCACTGCCTAAGAGCCCCCCATCGGTTAGGGGTCCGTAGGGTAATGGGGCCCCGAGAGGCGCATTGCCTAGGGGCCTTAACATGTTTAAGCCGGTCCTGGCAGGGCCGTATTGTCCATAAGGCAGTGTAGGCCACTGCCTTATGTCAAATCACTATAGCAGAAATATCACCATAGAAAATCCAGTCACTATAGCCAGGGCCGTATTATCCATAAGAAGTGTAGGAAACTGCTCAGGAGCCCCGCATTGGTTAGGAGCCCCAAGGGTAAAGGGACCCCTAGAAGTGCATTGCCTAGGGGCCCCGCTTTGGGTAGGGGCCTCCTAGGGTAAAGGGGCCCCGAGTCGAGCATTACCTGGGGGCCCCGACATGTTTAAGTTAGCCCTGGCAGTGCCGTATTGTCCACAAGACAGTGTAGGCCACTGCCTAAGGGTCACGTATAAGCTAGACGAGACCCGAGACGTGCATTGATTAGGGGCCCCAACATGTTTAATCCGGCCTTGACTATGACTTCATGTAGGGATTATTTTATTTTATAAAGGGCCCCCATTTTTTCTGGTGCCGTAAAGTCTTGTTTAGGATTTGACCAAAGGAACATGGAGGCGTTTGGGGGCCCCCCAGGACCGGGGGCCCGGGGCGGACCGCCCCCCCCTTAGTCCGCCACTGCATATAAGATAATAGGCTATAACTGTAGCATTTAAAAACTTACAATTAGAGATTCGCAAAGAATGCAAGGCTGTAAGTACAATGAGTAAAATAAAAAAATGGACACTTGGTCATGTAGAGCGAACAAACGAAAAAAGGAGTGTAAGAAGAATTTATGATCATGAATGGAAGAAGTCGAGGTCGCCCGAGGAAGACATGTGAACCAAATCGATTACTGGCGGTCAGTGGCTGAGTTAGCATAGCTCTTGGGTCCCACCCAGGCGTCTTGAGTTCAATCCTCGGTTGGCTATGTCGTCCATTATGACATAAGCAACATTTTCCGCTTACTGTGGTGATAGTAGGAGATTTGCAAATTATTGTCAGGTTGTTTGTAACGATGTCTGAATCTCTCCATCTCAAAATCTTCACTCAAAATTAAACATTTATTTAGATCTTTTGCAGAGTTTTGGTGCGGCCGAAGGTTCGGCAGAAAATCTGCCGAAACCGAAACTGATGCCGAAACTTGCCGAAACCAAAACCTAACCTTCGGTCGGTCACAACATATTATAGCATTATTAAATTTGTTATTACATAATGATTAATAAATTAAGCATACAATATACAACTGGAATATAACACGGCAGCTTATGCAACCCAATTCTTTTCACAGTCCTCGATTGTCTTGTACGAAGTCCTGTGCTGAGTTTGAATGCCTTTCTTTAAAAGCGCTGTGTTCATACATAAATGATCAAGGAAAGTGATGAAAAATGTTATTGATATTGCGATAGATGATGTCAGAGTAACAGAAGAGAGGAATAAACCTTCCTCTTCTTCTTCCCCTTCTCCTTCCACTCTCCACTACCTCCAGCCTCACAATGTACCAACTTAGGGATGCCGTAGTCTCACATCATTCGGAGTAATTGACACATCACTCTCAGATAGCACAAGCACATGCTCGAGTGTGTAAGAAAGAGGGGCAGCATTATGTGTTTAAGAACAAAAGCAAAACAATGAGCGCATTGACATTTGACATTTTTGAATTTTTGGAATTCACTCACTATTCAATATTATACTTATCACAATACTGCTGCAGCTTTTCCAAAGATGAGAATTCGTTCCACACAAAATGTATGAGGAAAAGAATTTTCTTCATAATTTTTTTTCCTGATATTTCTCTGATGTTTTAATAGCTATTCTGCTATTCAGGACGGAGACAAATCTAACAAATCAAAGATCATAAAAATCGGTTCAGCCATTCTTGAGTTATAAATAATGTAACTAAGCCGACTTTGTTTTATATAGTAAGATAAACATATTTTATCAAAATTTACAACATAACTTTACCAGATAAAATAACAATCTTACGAAATCAATTTATATTTTTTTGTTGAAAAGAGTCGATAAGTGTAGAATTTGATAAGAATGAATTTCCCGTTGTGTCTGGTTATTCCTTCTTAAAATAAAGTGTTTATTATTTCTAAATAAACATTCAGCTTACCTTTGAGTCGACCATGGCGTAGGGATCCCTCTTGCCCGGCCACAGCGTCAGCTCCAGCAGCGAGTCCAGGTCCTCACGCAGCAGGTGGTAGGTCTGCAGCACCTCCAGTGCTGCGGGTACTCCTTCCGTGCCCCGCTCTGCCAGCGGCATTACCACCGCATCTCGTATGTGTGCTGCATAGTCCAGACGGATGGACATCTTCGAGCCTGTCGTGCTGATGATATGGAAAAAATCAATTATATACTGCCCTAATGATGGACACTGTAATGCCATCCGAAAAATTGGCTAAAGAAGGAGGAAGAGCAACACGGTGAACACCCCAACAAGATTTTTGGCCATGAATCTCAAATCATATCTAATTATAATACAGTCCATTGTTGTTGTAACCGACGTGTTGCTCTCCCTCATTTCTTAATTTTATAATTTATATGTTTTGCTTATGTACAATGCCCCTGTAACCGACGTGTTGCTCTCCCTCATTTCTTAATTTTATAATTTATATGTTTTGCTTATGTACAATGCCCCGGTGCAACCAATAAAGCTTGTGTGCCAAGTTTGCACCGGGAGACATTCTAGAATCCTATAATTTTAATAATTTTAATAATTAATACTTTATTTATGATTATTTACGCCTCCAAAGGCAACCAGGCTGACTAGCCTCCTTTTTAGTTATGTCCCTGAGAAGGGCCGTTTTTTCGGCTCCGAAGGAAGCAGCTACTCCGCCGAGCGGACTGCCTTCCCTCCCTTGCCGTTCTGCCGTTATGGCACGGCAGGAAGCGGCTGCTCTACCAAGCAGGCTGCTTTACCTCCCTTTTATGGCGGCCCCCACAAGGGCCTTTTTGGGCTCTCAGTCGGCTTTACCGTGCCGCCAGCAACGATCCTTTTTAAAAACACATTTTATCAATTTTAAATGTCTTTTTTCTTAATACACAGATGCCCTGGTGACACAAATAAAACTTGGATACCAAGTTGCCACCAGGAGACATCCTAAACTTATTATTTTATCGCCTTTAGGGCTATTTCTCCGGCTACAAAGCCAAAAAACCAGTTTGGGCGTCCCTATTAAGGGCCTTCATATTGGTCAAAAATACACCATATTTTAATATAACTTCGTTTAAACACCCCGTAGGACGCTGAAACTAAGACGTTTCAGTGCAGAGTCCTACGGGGCATCCATAGAGCCATAAATAAACATTGTAACTCTTAAACTGCCAGCGCTATCAGCATTTGAGCAGATTTTCGAGACTTTGGCATCATTTCACTTTTTCTCCATTTTAAAAATCCCAGGACCTCGTAAAGCGACGGAACCAAAAGGTTTCGATAGCCAAGCTTACGGGGGACCTGGGAAAAATATTAACTTCTTTATAACTATTCAAATTCCTATTTTAAATGTAAATACCTACCGACAAAATGTCAAAACTCATTAAACTAACTCTAAAATCATCAAACAAAAATTCTACGGATAAACAATATCCGTAGAAACCCATTAGCATTAAGAAAACCATTGTATTAGTTATAATTTAAGCTGTATAATTAATTTAAGAAACCAATTTTAATCGACCACTTTCGAGGAAATGGTCGGCAAAACCAGCGGCAACAGAAAACCGCACCTTATATACAAAACGGGATAGGTAAATCCCCCCACTCTAAAAATGTACCACGTGACCGTTTTTTCACACGAAAACGGGTATAAAAAGCGTGATTTTTTGAATAATAAATTAGTTCTTCCATCAACGTCAACTCGTGTTATTATTTCCTACTGGGAAAAGTTATTATCATCCGCTGCCTCCCGCCGACCTCTGCCTAGGCTTTGCTCCTGGTGCCATCAGTCTCCTCCAGAAAGCCGGCCCTACTTCAGGCAACCGCCACGCACCAGGACTGGGCAGAGGATTAGGCACATCCAGTGTCCTCAACTCATCAGGCACTGGGTGCACGGGAGGTCAGTATTTTATTATTTCAACCATTTCATCCTATTCGTGCACTGAGACCCGGTACTATTTTTCAGTCTTGTGGCGACGCTGATACGTCTGTTACAGTTGTAATGTTCTTTATTCCTTGTGGCTCTTTAGCCCACAATGTAAATGATTACAACGGAAGTTCTTGTTTTAAGTTTATTGCGAATTATAATGGTCGGGAGTAATATTGTATTTGTAGTGACTGTTTACTAGAGCTCTTTAAATAGATCTGCGCGTTGCCGGCCAGCTGATCCGAACATTGCACAGCGCTCGTTCGTGAAACTCCGGAATCCCGAACTTCCCTGAACGAGCGTGGTGTGTGCGTATATCTACGTATATATCATACACTACAATTGTTATCATATTTTTTTAAAGATGTGACGTTGAATTTTAATTGACTTTCTGCACCTATTAACCAGTCAAAGGCCAGGCCATTTTACGAAAATTCACTAAGAAAGCACAATTTTGAATTTTAAATTGAATGTTTTGTGGATTAATTTTGAGCTATTGTATATTTTATTGACTGAAACACGTTCCTAGAACAATAAACTATGTACTAAAACAACATTACTTGCATTAATACGTAAATTAATAGGTTTTACGATGTTTTAGTCGAGGAACACGCATAAATTGTGACGGCTAAAATTTGCGGCAATTATGACATTTCTATGTCACAGATAAAATCGTTTAAAAATATTCTGGTGTTGCAAGGTGAATGAAACTTTTACGCACCTCATAGAGTAATGTTGGCGCAAGCGATTCTGACCCTGTTCTTCATACAAATTCTGTACATAGAAGGGCCAAAATCGCAGACAAAAAGTTTTTGGTCGAAAATTTTATTCAAATTTTCGAATTATTTTCTCGTGCATGCGCATAATACGCGCGCCCGCGCGTAAACGACCCATTAGAGGTTAATGTTGCCTTCATAAAATGGGGTAATTGAACTCTATAGCTCGTGATGGAAATGATGTTGAAAGCCGGATACAGTTTTCATCAAGGTATATTTGCATCATGATGAATGCTTAAAATTTCATTCATTTAGGAAACGAATTATGTATTTAATTAAAGCAATTTTTTGTCTATCCTAGAAAACGGTGATGATACCTATCAATCAATCATCAAACAGACTAAGACTACAACTCTTGAGCATCTTACACAAAACCGTTTTCATAAGTGGAGTTTGTACACAAATCTATTTTTCTAATAGAAGCGAATTAAAGCAATGCCAAAAGATGGCGCCACTTACGTTAACAGCTAGCTAGAGGAGCATCGCCTGGCAGGTGTAACTGTTATTGGATTTGTAATTTCATGAATCTCTCCGGATATGGAGAGATTGACGATAATATGATCATTATGGTCACTGGCAGTTGTGAAAAATAATACCACACGTCTATACAATATATAAGACGTCACTGCCTGTCGCGGTTACTTTGTCCTTGTGACTAGCTGTCACTGGATCCCAGTGGATCCGAGGAACCGGTTATTTTGGGAATCAGATTTATAAAATGGTCACCAACACTCAAATTGGGCGAGGCCGAACTAAAAGCCGCCTACTGGGCCTAGCAGCAAAAACCTGCAAAGCGGGTTTTTAACTGCTAGTGTGCATGTATTGTGGTAGATGCATATGTGATTCGTCAGCGGCTATCCCGTACGCGGAGATCACATTTGTGATCCATGAAGTTTTAATAAAACATTGAGTCTAAATGTGCCGGGTGTTGGAATAGATTGCGTTGAAAAGGTAAACATAATATAAAATTACAAAATCAACAAACTATTTATTATATTATGTACCTGAGTCCTGTGTGCGAATGCAGCTCCATGGCCATCCTGTTCATTTTATTAGTACGTGAGTTCTGGCCCAGCCACGATGGGAACTCTATCTGCCCCTGCATATGGCCAGATAATATTTCTCCTGGCAATACTGAACTGTACATAGCCTGAAAGTAGATTTATTTGTGGTTTAGTGACAGCTCTCTTTTAGTTGACAACATTCACTGGCCTGGTTTTATTTCGCCTGGCAACACTGAACTGTACATTGCCTGAAGTAGATTTATCTATGGTCTATTGTTCTAATTTATTTAAATAAAATTATTTTGTGACTGGGAATGTGTGGTAGATGAAATAATTATTATTTACCTGTAAGGGTAAAAGGCTCCAGGCCATACTTTTCCTGATTTTATTGTCGACTAGATCTCCACAACTGATGCAATCTGCTGCTTCGGCAAACCTCCGTAGGATATCATTCCTAGAGCAATGAATGAGTGAGTAATTTTAGTGACGGAAATGTACATATTTTACGGCCAGGAAATATCACTACAAGAAAGTATCTTACTTGGCGCAGTGCGGTGCCACCTTGACATAGTTCTGCTGCACGAAGAGCGGAGATAAACTGTAGTCGTGGAAGAATAGGTCGCTCTTGTCGTGGATACTCATAGTCTTGTGCTCATCCTCGGAGAAAACCTTGCGGACCACGTCCCACGGGCCCTACGAACATTCAAACATGGCAATAAGTGGATTGTTTAATAGGTGTCGAATCTCACCTGCAACACCCACAGGTAATAGAAACAAGGGAGACGGGTCATGAATCATTATTAGTATGCAGTTGTGTGCACAAAAATGTCGTACAACATCGTGCGTCCATCTACGCACGGAGGTGCCTCATCTTTGTTTCTACCTTCACATCAAATACATAACTTTAATTGGTTCCGCTGCTTCGATAAGCATAATTGCTGTGGCTTGGTCACAGCTCGTTGACTTTCGGCACACGTCCATGCGGTGTTTCCGTTTATCACAAATTGGCAGTTTAATGCCAAAAGTCATGACGTGACATTTTTGTCAAAACTGAATTAGTTACAATCTACCTATTTTTCATGCTTTATCCAGTAAATAAGTCATTGTCGAATAACACTATGTTACATAATACATGTTTATAGCTAAGTAGCGAGTTCGCGGCGTGCATTGCTAAGCGACTTAACTTGTTGAGGGCCAGGCTTTTGGTCAGAACAACACGGAAATTTCACGATCTTCAATTGAATGTTTTGTGGAATAAATTTTACCTATCGTATATTTTATTGACTGAAACACATTTCTACAACAATAAACTATTTACCAAAATAACATTACTTGCGTTATTTACGTAAATTGATAGGTTTTATGATGTTATTTGAGGTCACGCATCGGCATTTTGTGACGCGGCCGCCACAATGACAGTTCGAGATGCCCACAGATAAAAATTATTCTAAAATATTTTGTGGCTACAAAATGAATGAAATCTTTACCCATACCATAGGGAATGTTGCCGCTAGCATTTCTGACCGTGTTCTTATACAAATTTTGTACATAGAAGGGTAAAAATCGTAGTTCAAAATATATTTTTTTCGCGCATGCGCAAGACCTGCGCACATCCCGCCCGACGGAAAATAATTCATATAAATTATTCGGAGTGACCGGCTGCATTGCAGCTTTTTCTATGGTAAAGGGCGATAATAGAGCTAGCGATTCTAATCGAGTTTTTCATACACTTTCTTTATACATTAGGGTCAAAATTGCATCTCAAAAGTGATTTTTTCTTAAAATAACTCGCGTGTTTACCGGGTCACAAGCGGCCCCCAACAAGTTAATAAAGAAATTGTTTCTCCGTGCGTGTCCTTTCCCATTCCGCCTCCCCTTCCTCTCCCGCATCCATTTCCCGTCACGTGTTACCACTCCACCTTCTCCATCTTCCCTCTCCCCTCTCCCGCTTCCCCCACCCCGCGAGTTCCCCTTCCCCCTACAGTCCCGATCCATACAGTCCCGTCCATACAGTCCATAGTCCCGATACATTCAGTTTTCAAATAGCTCGCTTGCCACCTATTGCAATTTTTTTATATAAATTTCATTATGCCAGAGCTCACCGCTTCTTTTATACAAACTTTGTCCTGACAATAACGAACACAAAAAAAAGAATTATTCAATTTGGTGCAGTCGTTCGGAAGTTATGCACGTACATACATTTCGGCGATTCATTTTTATTTATATAGATAGATTAGTTAGATTCTGCAATATTCACACACAAATCAAATATCCAAACAGCGGAAGAGTGCTCACCATCTTCATGTTCTTGTGTGCTAATTTGGAGTCTTTGGCCACAGTGTCAGCGTCCATATTCTTATCGGCCACCGACCAGACGGAGAGCAAGTTGAGGATCTGGCGCACGTCCTGATTGGCGCCCACTATCATCTGCTGCAGCGACTGCGGCGGGATCTTGATGCCTTCTTTGAAGCAGATCGTCATCATGGCGGCCTGGAAATCAACATGGAATTCATTACAGAATAATTTGGAAGACAAAACAACAATTTTCATTTTGGGAGGCGGGTATGGGTACTGCCACTCTGGGAACCATTTACTGGATAACCAACACCTCTGCCATAAGTCGCCCCAAGTGGTTCGCCATGTTTGGTGACTTAGCAGGGGTGCCGCGTTCATGGGGTAAGGTTTGTCCAGGTCTTGGCGACCGGTGCGTCTGTCTACCTATTGCGGAGACTAGTTGAGAGAGGTCTTTTGACCTCTCCAGCCAGAATCCCTCGCCTTGCATTGCAGTTGGAGGGATGGATTCACACGGCCGTCACTCCTAGACACACTGACCCCCAGATTTCTACCCACCCCTCATACCTATTTCCTTATCCGGTATCCTGTATAAGACACAACTTCAGAATGAGATTGTATGAGGTACTCAAATAGAGGTGTTGAGGTGTCCCACCTCAAATGAGGTGAGGTGTGAAGAGTGATGTGTGGTGTGGTGAAAGAGTAAAAAAGGAACCTTGTAACCAACTTCAACCAATCTCAAATCCAATAACAACCACCTTGAAACATTTGTAGTAATACAAAATATATGTTAAATAATTAAATACTGTTAATTATCCATCAATTGATCTATATGTATATAAAAAAAAAAAATTATATATTATTTAAACTTATATAAAAATTAATATCTACATTCGCTGTCTCCGCCTTTTTAACATGAGCTTTGCTAAAAAAAAAGGTGTAAGACGTATTAAATAATGTATTTTTTTTTTCAAAAAACTTTATTTATACACAAAAACATGAAATTTTTGTAAAATTTATTAAATAAAAAAAATAAAAAAAAAGTATTAATATAAAGAAAATGTTTGGGACAAATATATTTTAGGAGGTGACAGGACATTTTACATTTTTGTATGGAATCTTTGTGGCGCATCTTGTATGGGGTATTCAACACAAATAATTGCAAGTTCAATTCCTATTGCAGTGCAAAAATTTGTATCTTTCATTTTTAAATTAGTTACACACAGGAAGCCCTGAGGAAAATAATTCCCCTCTGGGCCTATCTCAGCTTTGGGGATGCTGTGGGGAGGGTCTTTTGGGGAAAAGAAGTAGAGGAAGTTCTGGGAAAGAAAAAGGTGTGAGAGGTGGGTAGGAATCTGAGGGTCGGTGTCTTAAAAAGTGAGGGATGTATGAATCCATCCCTCACACTGCAGTGTAAGGCAATGAGTCTTGATGTAGGGGTCAAAAGGTCTCCATTAAAAACCAGTCTCCCAATCCGACCTCTCACGCGGCTGGTGGGCAGATGCATCCACCCCTAAGACCCGGACAAACATCACCTCGTCGCCTCAGTTCTTATTTGTCCAACAGACCATTTTAGTTTTTGTCCAATCTCCACTTTAAAATTAAAAACAAAGTATGAAAAATGATAGTTAATCACTTAACTAAGAATTATTTTATTTAATTGGACCTTTACCTTTACGGAAACAGCTTTATCTTAAACACCTTTCATAATGTTTTATTGAAATAATTGAAGGAAACCTTCTCCTCCTGAAAATTTTTCTAATGGTCTGTTGGACAAATACGAACTAAAGCGACGACCAGGTGAATCAGGGCACCCCTGCTGAGTCACCAAACGTAGAGAATCACTTGAGGTAACCTACGGCAGAGGTGTTGGTTATCCAATAAATAGTTCCCGGGGCGATGGTACCCATGTATATTTGTGTGAATACCACGCGCGAGTCCCAACTGTTTGAAGTCAGTGGGACAAATGCATTTCCAGTAAGGGTGTGTTGTGTGGCTGAAGGGAGTGGGGAAGGGACGTAGATGGGAAGAGAAAGGTTGGGAAATGCCTAGCTATTCAGATCTGATTCACTTCAAGTAATGTTTTGATTCTAAATGTTGGCCTTTCAATAGGGCGATACTGAAATTCTACCACTTTGCTTGAAATGGTATTGGCTATGTTTCGCAACTAAATCTGAATTACTAAGGTACTTTCTTACCTTCTCAACTCTACCCCATTACAGCTTCTGCTTCTGCTTCTTCATTTCGCAACTTAATCTGAATTAC
The DNA here is from genome assembly GCA_917880885.1 of Limnephilus marmoratus. NCBI lineage: Eukaryota > Metazoa > Arthropoda > Insecta > Trichoptera > Limnephilidae > Limnephilus > Limnephilus marmoratus. The sequence goes on from OU862929.1 coordinate 21,021,095, forward strand.
TAAGGTACTTTCTTACCTTCTCAACTCAACCCCTGTAACGTAATTATTTTCATGGTAGTTACTCAATCGGTACCTACTTGCTCAGAAGGAGTTTTATTAATTTCGGGTGCCGTTGGAACGATTGATAACAAATTCAAATTGCCGGAACATTGTTCGATTGTTTTTTTGTTTTGGAAAAAAAGAAACGGTTGTAAGGGCGACGTCATGACATAACGATGGATTGGTCGGAAGTTTTGAGTTGTAAGGAGTTTTGATACTCGTAAGTGATTGTGTAAATTTGTAATATTATGTATATATTATGCTAAAATGGTGCTGTGAAGAAATATTGCTTGACACTCGTAATGACGCAGCAAACAGCCCATCGAGAAATGGCTATTGGGATACTGAATGCAGCTTGATACATTGATGTTTTGGTCGGGCGTGTTAGCAGCCACGTACAATCCAATATCACCGAGGACAGCTTTGATGTAGATTGCAGGCGCTTCTTAAATGACGTCAACAGTCTAGCTCCTTTCAAACCTGAGAGATGGCCATCGGACCCATTGTGATCAGCGGGCCTTTGTGGATGGACTGAAATCTCGGCTCCTTCACTGTGTCATGGACATGCGAAGCGGCAGCTCTGGGGCTCTTCTCCAGCTATCTGGAGCCCTTGTCGCTGAGGTTAGAAGAGGTGCGCCATATTAACTATCGCAAGCTACGAATGATCATTTGGAGTGGATTCTACTAAAATAACTGAATTATCTCTCTCTCTCTTTACACCTTTCTTTATGAGTTTACAAAGGTATTTATGTAGATTATGTTATAGTAGATTATGTTTTTTTTTGCTTGTCAATAATAACAAGTTCATTTTGTTTTATGTGAGTTCTTTTATTTACATCACATAGTAGCTTTCTTTTTATCCCACGCAGGACCCTGAGATGATGATGAGAGCTCATGCATACGGAATTTCTCTGCTAACTGAGAAAGGTACGTGTCACCCCATTACAGCTTCTGCTTCTGTTTCTTCATTTCGCAACTTAATCTTAATTACTAAGGTACTTTCTTACCTTCTCAACTCTACCCCATTACAGCTTCTGCTTCTGCTTCTTCATTTCGCAACTTAATCTGAATTACTAAGGTACTTTCTTACCTTCTCAACTCAACCCCATTACAGCTTCTGCTTCTGTTTCTTCATTTCGCAACTTAATCTTAATTACTAAGGTACTTTCTTACCTTCTCAACTCTACCCCATTACAGCTTCTGCTTCTTCATTTCGCAACTTAATCTGAATTACTAAGGTACTTTCTTACCTTCTCAACTCAACCCCATTACAGCTTCTGCTTCTGTTTCTTCATTTCGCAACTTAATCTTAATTACTAAGGTACTTTCTTACCTTCTCAACTCTACCCCATTACAGCTTCTGCTTCTGTTTCTTCATTTCGCAACTTAATCTTAATTACTAAGGTACTTTCTTACCTTCTCAACTCTACCCCATTACAGCTTCTGCTTCTGCTTCTTCATTTCGCAACTTAATCTGAATTACTAATGTACTTTCTTACCTTCTCAACTCTACCCCATTACAGCTTCTGCCTCGCGACATCCCCGGTTGGGGGTTCCATAGCCCCGCTGGCACCAGACATTCAATTAAATTAAATTTATTCATTTTAAAAACATTACAAAACTATAATTTCAAAGCGTTTTTAAAAGAGAAAAATATTTTAGATGCGATAAACAGATTTACACAAACAGCAACAAAGCTTGCCATTTGAACATATCTATATCCAAAGTGATTCTATTTAACAACAAGATAGCTCTCCCGACTGGACAAGTTAGTTCTGCAAGCCGGTAGACAGTCTATGCTGTCGGTGACGGAGATAACCATTGGGAACATAGAAACTAATGCTCTCCATTCGAACCATCCACGAATCAGCCTGAAGAAATGAACACAACCCTTCTGACCCGTAGACGATTCATACCGAACATGCTCAAGAGAAAGTCGGTAGGGTAGAGCCACGGGTAGTAGCCATACTTCCTCAGGTAGAGATATCTCAGATATTTCTTCTGAACCTTCTCCAACATGAGGGAATACTTCACTTGATGTGGGCTCCAAAACCACCGATCCACTCTCAAGCCTACTCCTAACCAAAGTATGAGAAACAAGGGGAACTTGGCGTGGATTTGGTTACAATACCTTAATTTGTTCCACTTTAGGTTTGCTGTAGGTAAGATCAAAGCAGTTTCCCACCAGCGACCTCATCTTCTGACTGGCCTTGTCGTTGCACATGCAGATGATGGGCACTGAAGTGGTTTTGATGAGTGATATAAGCTCCTGCATTCCACCTGCACACAAAAACAATATTACATATCAATTTTTAATATGTAATAATAATAATAATAATATAAGTTTATTCCAGAATGTATGCAGGGGAAGTGCAATGCAATAGAGATGCATGAAAAGTAATCATTCGGTACTGAAGTAATCGGTACTCACCAAGTAATCAAAGTACTGACTACTAAAAACGAAGAGTATCCGTTACTTTTGATATGATTAATTTCATTGATACTTTGAAATGATTACTTTCGATGCGGATACTTCAGTACCGATTACTTGGTTGTTATTTGTGCCGCAAGAGGCGCTCCACGTTATACCAGCTGTTCATAAATAAACCACACTTTGTACCGATTATTTGGTCGTTTTTATTTGTGCCGCTGGGGCGCTTCACACCAGCGACGTTTAATTACGGTATTGCCAGAGACAAAAAATACTGCGGTGTTTACATCGGTAAAAAAACGCTTTCAGTTGATATTTATGTTTGTGTCCCTTGCTATCTGATATATCTATATTGCTACCAATTTGTACTAAGTATGCAAGTTTTTTGACGGTAAGTATCTACTACAATTTTCGAACGGTGTAAAAAATATGATTATTAGATATTATTACGACTATAAAAAGTTTTTACAGTAATAATTTTAACACTTCTTTTATTCTATCACACATTATAAGATTTAAATTTCTGTGGAGTTTACAAAAAAATAATAATAATACAATATGCGCTTCATTGTTTAATTTTATGATTATAAAGATGAATTTGGTTTGTAGAAATTTCCGCCAAGTAATAAGCCCGCCTATAACATCTATCATCATAGGTATAATATGACATTATGTGAGATAGTAAATAATAAATAAAATGTATAAAAAATTACCACCAGCCTATAATAGTGTTATATTAACTTATCTCAAAGCTAGAAAAACAAAAATCAAAACACGCATGTAAAATTACGTTTCGAATTTCAAAGGAAAATGACACGTCAATCCAGTGTGCTAATATGTAATTTACGATCAAAGATAATGTAAAAAAATCTAAACACACAAACTCTTCAAAATATTCGAAGTACCTATAAATACCTAACGTAGAATCCTAATAATTCATAACCAAAGTACCTACACGCTATTCGCGCTAACAAAATACACAAACGTCAAAATGTAACCAGTAATGATTTGTATCTATTATAAAAGTATCCGGCGGTATCCGGAACCGAAAGTAGTCAAATGTAATCAAAGCATTCAGTAACGAATTGATACTAGTAGTCGGTAGTACCCGAAAGTAATCAAAGCATTCAGTAACGATTTGATACTTGCAGTAGTTACTACCCGAAAGTAATCAAAGTAATCAGTAACGATTACATAGTAACGATTACTTTTTGTGAAAGTAATGGATACCGACGGGTAGTAAAAGTACCGATATTGAACACTACTGCAATGCAATACATTTCATAATGTAAAATAACAAAAAAAGATAAATAATAAGTTAAGGTAAAAAGTAAATAACAACACATAGGTAAATTAAATAAAATAAACGAATAAGCATGAAAAATTAAACTGAGAAAAAAAAATTATGTATGTATCAAACACTAAATTGAATGTAAATAGCCGTTTACGGAGGGTATTTCATCGTCTCCCGTCTCCAGAGGGTCATCAGGGGAGATTCCATCCAGGCAGTCATGGCGGTGATGATCGCATTCTTCGAATGGCGCAGTCTGCGCCATAAACTTCCCATGCGGTGGCAGAGAAGTGCATGGAAAGTATGTACTCGTCCCTCAAGGAACATTTCCGTAGCACTGCAGTATCTCGGTAGGCGGAAAAGTTAGCGATAAGCGTTATTGAAAGCAACCTTTAACTTATGCCATTGGGTTGCAGTGTAGTCAACCCACAGTTCTGATGTGTACAACGAGGTACAGAAAGCGTTGAACAGTACTCTTTTTACTTTGGGGCTGCAGGAGTAAAAACGTCTTGACAGCATACCCGCTCTAACTGATATTGCTCTTCTCTGCCTTTCCATGTCCTCGATATCCTTAAGGTCATAATAATAATTTATAATCCATTTACTTTCAATTATATGTAACTATGTATTATTTTAATTTGAGAGGTGGTTGTGGGTACCGCTGTTGAGGAAACCTTTCATTGGATGACCAAAATCTCTGCCATAGGTCACCCCCATGTGGTTCGCTACGTTTGATGACTTAGCAGGGGTGCCCAGGATCATTAAGTGAGATTTGTGCGGGTTTTGGCAGTAGATGTGTCTGTCCACCAACTGTGTGGAAGGCCAGATCCGGAGAGACCAGTGAACCATTTTAACCTTTCCAGCAGGACTCTCTTAGAACTTCTCCTTGCACCGCAGTGGAAGGGATGAATTCAGATGTCCATCACTCCTGGACATACTGACCCCCAGCCGCCTACCCACCCCTCATATCTATTTCCTTCCCAGAATTTCATCTCCTAAAAATGTAAACAGCATCCCCTAAGATGACATAAGTCCTGAAAGGAATTATTTTCTTCGGGGCCTCCAACATGGAACTAGTGTATAAAAAGTACATTTGCAGCACGTTCCGGAGTGGTAGATACTCTCAGTTTCGCCCTGGTGAAAGGCCACCACAAAGAATTGGCATTAGCCATGTTTGATGTTCAGATCTGAAGACAGATAATTCCAAAACTTTCTCTTTTTCACCCCCTTTCAGTTGGGACTCTTTTGCGGTGTTTGCACAAGAAACAATTCCCTATTATTCTACTTATTATAAAACTGAACTTTTAGTATCTTAACCCACCTCTATCTTCATTTCCTGCCATTCCGTCTACTTCGTCCATGATCACAACATGTTTCTTGGTCACAGCGCCTTTTCCCATTTTACCTGAAAACATCAAAAAAAATAAATACCAAAATAGTACACTAAATATTTTGTCAAATAATCATAAATCAAACAAAAGTAATGTCATTGTAAAGTCGGGTCCATAGCTTCGTCATTTGCCTTGACAGTCCCATAACAACATTCAATGTTTGTCATCAACATCATAAATATTGTCAACTTTTGTTGTGTTTCGAGTTTCTGGAACGGCCTTTTGTGGTTATGTGCAATGAGCAGGCATAATCACGAGTTTAAAATATTATTATACCTAAATATAATATAATAATAAAAATATTTGATAATAAAATTATAATATAATATCAAATATTGTTAAAGGTACGCATTTCAAGTAAGACAACAGTTGAACATAATGACGACACAGTCTCGCAAACAACCGCGGCGCGGTCGGTGTATTCCGCCTTCCCCCCTGGCAAGAAGGAACACACCGCACCCCTCCGCGGCATTCCGGAGAAACCAGCCGACCGCCGCCTGAGAAGCTGTGTCGGTCGAAGTACGCTCTCTAATTCCTGCGTGACGCCGTTTGCAATGGCGATCCGTTAAAACCCGATTTGAACTGTAAAAGTACGAGGTCGCGAACATGACACTCTCTGTGTGGAGTTACCACTGCCTGGTAGAGTGTTGGAGCTACCTGCGCTGACCATGGCCTGCTGCCCCGGTTTCCTGCATCAGACCACCAGCTGTGAGTTAAGCCTCAATTTCCCTCATAATTAATGTGTCCCACAGTAATTCTCGGTTGAAATGATCACATTCCCGGAGAGATTTGAGAGACCCCTTCGTTAGGAAACACCTAGTTAGGCATTGTGTTGTTTTGTGACTAATATTGTGTTTTGCTAGATGTTGTAATTGTGTATACCAGACAATATAGTTATGTTTCACCCAACTTCCTCTTTCATTTGATGAGACCACGTGGGCGGGTTTGGCGAATACCTACGTACCATTTAAACCTAGTTACCTACGACCTTGACGAGGAGAGGATTCCTGCCTGCTGACGACTTGAGCTAGCCGAGAGCAAAAGGTAGGTGGCCCCCCCCCCCCTTGGGACCACTACAATATTTATAAGTATTCTGTTTTTGACGTAAATACTTACGCACTCTAAATTCTTAATAGTAACTTTAGGTCGTGCAATAATCGATTTTAGTCGGAAATCTTTCCTGATAAATAAATATCTGTGTTTTCTCCCTGATGCATCTCTTTTTTATCAGAACGCATTTTAACATTGATATAAACGCCAAAAACGTCAAACGTCAAGTGCTCATTGCTGAAGCGTCGACACATCCTTGTCGCATACCACAAGCCAAATTGTGTGTGATCGCGCGAACTTCGCACCAATCTTTCAACAGTGTTTAGTGTTTTAACAAACGGAGGAGACGGAAAACAAAAAATGTTGATGTGATGTTTGATGGACTTTCACGGCAAATCGCGACAAATGTTTGACCTGCCTTGGATGACCAAAATCAAAGGTCCTTAAATACTCAAGCAGGGGGACAGTGGGGACAGTCCCCACCAGTTATACCCGAAACCTACTAAAGGAAATAACAGTCGATGCTTTGTCTTCACCAAAATGTAATTAACATAACATAAAAGCAATTAACTTTTGCTGAAATAAAACACAAAAAAATTTCCCAATGATTTTAATGCGACCCGGCAACCACCAAGGCTGACCAGCGGATAGCCGACAAGCGCACGAATCATCAGAGTCCATTTCTCAGTGCACAGAACCTTTCGAGCACTTGGGGGACAATCCGAGTTGTCCCTTTAGGCATTTTGATTTATTCTTTGTGTTTCATTCTCGATCGTAGGCAATTCGAGAACTGCGCATGTGCACTTGTATGTGAATTTCAAATACCATGGGGACAATCCAATGAATCCCCTCATGACAAAATACTGAAACATTTGTTTGCGTTGTTTCAGGCGGGAATCGCTCGCTTTCAAATTAAGTTCAATAACAATCTTGCAAGATAAAGCGTTATTTTTATTATATTGTATTAAAAATTGGTGTACATCTACATACATTTTATATTACTTTGTGTTTAAATATCCGATTAGCATGATTTGACCATCAAAATTTTTGTTTGAGAAATTTTACATTATATTCTTTGGGTGGTGAGATTATGGTACAGTAGGTATATGTAAAAAAGGTCGATCACCACCATCAAAGAAGTGCTCGAGCCGCCACTGCACTCAAGCATTAGAGATTTCCGGATGATGAGTTTTTCGATTCGGCCACGCTCATTACGAAAACATATGAACTGCTTACCATGGTTTAAAGCCAACATATCTAGATATATCTTATATTTTTAGGTTTTATAAATAAAAAATAATCATTAAATTTATAATTCACAAACATCACAACCCAAATTTGGGCAGCTATGACACACTTAAGTACAATAGACATTTTTAGTGAAAATCTTGAGAACGAAAGACAAACATCAATTTCTGAGGCGGGTATGGGTACTGTACTGCCGCCCCGGGAACCATTTATTGGATAACCAAAACCTCTGCCATAGGTCACCCCAAGTGATTCGCTACGTTGTGACTTAGCAGGGGTGCCCGGGTTCATGGGGTGAGGTTTTTCCGAGTCTTAGCGGTGGATGCGTCTGCCCACCAGCTGCCTGGCAGGCCGGAACGGGAGAGAATGATTGGGGGAATCCCTTTGACTTCTACAGCCGTTCTCTCTTGGAACATCGCCTTGCACTGCAGTGGGAGGGATGGATTCATACGTATGTCACTCCTGGACACACTGACCCTCCGATTTCTACCCACCCCTCAAACCATTTTCTTTCACAGAACTTCCTTTCATTCCTTCCCTAAAAAGACGAAGGGAATTATTTTCCTCAGGGTCTCCTGTGTGGAGCTAATGTAAAAAAAATACTCCCGGGTTATGAATAACCTTCCACTATTGGGATTCTTCCTACTTTAATCATTATAAGCGGAAAATGATGCTTGTTCGATGATAAGGGACTTAGCTTGAGAATGTGGACCTTAGTCTGAATTGAAAACAACAATTATATACAATTTAGGGGTTAAAAAAACTACGTAAATCAAGTTTCCATACCATGAACATAGCCTGCCAGGGAATTAGTGGAGACCAGATCGGTGAGATGCTCCTTCAGCAAGTTCTTGCTTCGGGTGTCTGACGCGTTGAACTCCACAGTGTCGAAACCCAACTCCTTGCACACCAAGTTTACAGTCGTTGTTTTACCTGGAAAATAAAACATAAATACACAATTAAAAAAATTTATTATTTAATTTTAAAAATAACAACTGCTCTTCGTTGTTGTGTAGCATTAAAAAATGTTTAATAATGTGTGTGAGTTAATGCCAAACATCCATTAAAATGCTAACTCCTTTGAATGCTACATACACAATTTGGGACGCGGAAATGGGTACCGCTGCCCCGGGAACCTTTATTGGATATCCACACCTCTGCCATAGGTCACCACAAGTGGTTCGAGAGCGTTTGGTGATTTAGCAGGGGTGCCCAGGTTGATGGGGTGAGGTTTGTCTAGGTCTTGGAGGCGGATGACCAGGACACACTGAACCTTCCTTAAAAAAACCCTCCACGCAGCATCTCCAAAGATGACATAGGCCCTGAGGGAAATTATTTTCCTCAGGGCCTCCTGTATGGAGCTCATGTAAAAAAAAAAAAATACATATGGGAGATAGGTACCGCAACCCAGGGAACCATTTATTGGACAACCAACACCTCTGCCATGATTGCCCCAAGTGTTTGGCTATGTTTGGTGACTTAGCAGGGTCGCTCGGGTTCAAGGGGTGAGGTTTGTCTAGGTCTTGGCGGCGGATGCATTTGCTCACCATTTGCATGGCGGGCCGGATCGGGAGAGACTGGTTGAGGGAGACCCTTGACCTTTGCATTGCAAAGTAAAATCGCCATGTACCGTAGTGGGGGGGATGGATTCAAACGTCTCACCCCTCATATCTTTTTCCTTCCCTTCTCAGAACTTCCTCTCCCGAAAAATACCCTGCACAAAGCATTACCCTTTATACTTTAACAATTAAACATATTAATTTCAGTTATTGGTGCACGGGTAAGTAATGTGAAATATTCATGCGTAACGCGCAACATTATACAAGTTCAATGAACTTTTCATTTTCAAAATTGGAACTACTTTTTGGAACTATTTATCTTGTCGGACGGAGGGAAATATTTGTTTTGTTCAAATGCTTGACAGATGCTTAGATATTTTTTTTACATTAACTCCACACAGGAGGCCCTGAGGAAAATAATTTCCCTATGTCATCTGAGATGCTGTGTGGAGGGTCTTTTTGAGGAGAGGATGGAATGAACATTGGTTGTAGAAAGGAGGAAACACAAAGGCCGGCAAATCGTTCCACAGCCGAGCTATTGAACACAAGAACGAGTCGAAGAAGCAACCCGTTCTCGAGTGACAAATGTCAACCGTGTACATATGTTGGGCACGCGTTTGGCATGTTTCCCCAAGGGATCAATGACGCTAGTTCCTCAGAGCATCTTCCATGGAAATACCGGTAGAACAAGGATAGCATTCCCACCCGACGCAGGATACATAAAGATAGCAGCCAATAAAATATGCGTTAAGAAAATGAAGATAGTGTTGGTAGTTCTGAGTCGAAGTATGATACAGTTAAGAATGACCAAATCGGATAGGGACACCTTAGCTCAGTTGGTAGATTCGCGGCCCGGAAAGCCGAAGGTCCTGGGTTCGAGTCCCAGAGGTGTCAATATCTTTTCCTGATTTTTCTGCCTTCAGATATTCAATGGAGTCTCGATGATATTGTCTTCATTTAATTAAATATTACAATTTGAGGTTTTACTCATAAAGTTAAATAAATAATTATTCTGACTCACCGACGCCTGGTGGTCCACTAAGCAAGGCGGCCTTGTAGTAGCCCCCCTTGGTGTCCTTGGCCCAGGGGCTGGGCTTGGGGTGGGTGATCTTTCTGTTTGAATACCACTCCGACAGCCACTTCACCAATCTGAAAATTTTCAATCAATCATAAAACAAACAAGAGAGATGGGCCATGAATTATTAATAGTTTGAAATACGTCCTTTCTACCAACACACCAAATGCATAACTTTCATTGTATAGGTGCTTTGATAGTCCCTTCAATTTGGTCGTAGCTCGGTGACAGGCAGCATGCCTACATGCCATATCTCTCTTTGTTTCTATTACCTATGGTTTTAATGCTTGCTTTTTAATTTTGTTTGTGTGTGTACCAAAGATATTGGAATATAAGTAGATGTGCTATCTGCTGTTTTTACTATGTGGATCGGCGCTTCCGGGTGTCGCCGATATTGTTTACCAATTAACAAATAAACTAAAAGAACAAATAATTAACGAATAAACTAAACAAACGTTAAACTAAATGAACGAATTCTTTCCTTACTCAAAATATATTGTTAACCAATATTAATGCACATTTTCAAAAAATCAACGAAATGAACAAATTCTTTTTGTATGAAAACTACGCTAATTAGCGCGTAGTCCGGAGACAGTTGCGCGGACACCATAGCATATCTCTTCTGTATTTGAATATCTTTGGTGTGTACTCATGACTTATCATCTTGTTTTAAATTTAACATTTAGGCACAGCTGTTTCGGAGTAATTCGCACGAGATGAAGTCATCAAATGGCTATTCAGCGCCATTTTGAATTTTGACAGTTGAAAGGTCCTCATTTAATGCCGAATCTAAGCCCGTTTCAGCTTTTGATCAAATGATTAATGATAAAATCAATGATTACAATTTGATAGAAAACTGAAATGCACCTAGCACATAGAAACAGCGTTTAATGGGGGACATTTCAAATCTCAAAAAAACAAAATGGCGCTGAATGACCATTTGAAGACAATGTTACATTTGAATTTTTGAAAAACAATTGTTTAAAGTTTCATGGTGAATAAGGAACTCCAGTGAAAAATATTCTGGCTTTAAAAAAATATGTTCATATGAACCAATAAACGCTGATTTTGAATATGTAAGTTTTATTTAATAATATTAACCCCTCAGAAAATCGCCAATTTGCACTTTAAATGTCTTAAACGAAATGACATTTTACGAAAACTTTGTGTTATTACCGTTTCACAATTAATGCTCTATAAATGAAACATTTCTGAACATAGCCGAATAGTAATAACTGTTTTAGACAGGTTACAAAATAAGCTTTCGAATTATTATATTATAAATAATATTAATATTTGTAAATATTAAAATTTAGAATGCAAACATTAAAAAAATGTCAAAATGACTCACGTGATGTATTTATGTAAAAACGGTACTAAAATCACAGATTATGTAAACAACAATACTTATTCTATTGTATAAATGTGTAATAAACATTTTTGTCACCTCACTTTTTAATCATTTCATATAAAAATGTTTAATAAAAATTAACAATGTCGGGAGCGGGCAACCCGCCCGTGGGAAATTTGGCAGGATAAATTATCTGTCAGACTGCGCTTCTGACAGAATGTTCTTTTTAGGTATTTCTATGGACAACTTGAATAGAGAAGTGCAACATGATTCACTATCGACCTTTCACTTTTTATTTTACGGATGTAACTAAAACAATAACGGAGTTATAACGGTTTCTATGGAGACACACGCGTTGACGAGTAAACACGCTTATTGTACTTGACTGCTATCGTTATTTTAACGTGTATACTTGCTTACGTTGCTGAGGGGTTAAACGCAGAGTTTTTAAAAATTATTAAAAAGTCCATTTTTAATCGGGTCGTAAAAACACGCCGTCAAGGTGACGTCACTGTTCGACGTGTCGTGACGTCACCGTAAAGTCATTGTATGGGGATGTATGAAATGACACAAGCCATCGTATTAATTTATTTGTTTATTTACATACTGTTTATAGAGATTTAGTTGTTGTGATTATTGAAACATTATTTAGGCCTAAATAATGTTTCAAAAATAAAGGTATCTCTTATTGAAAATATTCAAAAACTACTGCACAAAAAAAATAGTAATGCTGTTTCTAGGGAGAATACTTCGAACAACGGAATTCAAAATGGCGGCAGTAGATCAGCTGATTGCCCGATCCTATACTAATTTTTAAGGAGTGATGACGTCACACGATTCACCATACATACGGTGGTTTTTGGGGGGTCTTGAAAAATTAAAACTTTGACAATTATTTTAACTATTGAAAGTAACTCTAAAAATAATAATAAAAATGCAGTTACTTAAGTTAGACGGTCATTATTCATTAAAAAAATTTTTTTAAAAATTAGACTGGACTTCTCTATTATGTACTAACTTGTTAACATTGCTGGCTTCTCCGTGTTGTCCGATAATCTGTTTCAGTGTTGTGGGTCTGTACTTGTCCACCCACGACATAGAGTTCACATCCACTACTGGCACAGCTGATGGTTTCTTGCTTTCTTCTTTCACTGTGAACGACACATTTTCAAATATAAGCCATGTTGTGCAAACACTACCTTCTTTAGTCAACATATTATACAGCCGTTTAGCGTTCACATCTGTTGGATTCATTTATTGACAAATCACTCAAAGGAACAGGCCCACGCCACTCTCCGCTCCATGCAACTTGGTTTGTTCCCCTCGATCTCATGGGGAGGTCTATTTTTTCTTTGGTTTGTGGTATCACTTCTACAGAAATAAACACAATATCTACCTGGACTGATGGTGGACACTGCAAGGCCGGGGAAATGTTGGCTCGAGAAGGAGGATGACCAACATATTATTGTGGAAAAATGTATACATATTTACATGAATGAATAACTGTTGGAAATAGCAGAAAATCGGGATTCTAAAAACTTTTTAAATTTTTTTTAAAAATGGTATGGCTTGGACATTTATTCAGGAGGCCAGCAGAAGGATAAGCATAATGAGACAACAAGGCCACCTGAAAAGTGCAAGACAGGGAAACCAAGAGGCACTTTTTTGAAACAATGTTTTTTTTAGAAAACAAAATATTAAAATGTCAAATAATTACAAAACTAAATAAATTATGTTACACCTCACAGGAGCATCCCTGTTTGTACATTGTCCACTGTAAAGACAAGGGAATTTTACAGCTACCCGGTTGGTCAGCTTAGTTAGGTGGGTTAAGGTTAAACATATGTTCCGTTTGTGTTTGTTGAGTTTCATAGTGTTAGCTTCTTCAAATGGCTCCATTTAAATACCTGTAGATCAGACTCAGCGTACTTACATTGTGTCATCTTTGGATTTTCAATCAGACCATAATATGACCTTAAATAATAAATGAAACAATTTAACTTCGTTTGAACCGCTTTTTTACTTGAGTAAATCCGACCGGTTTCAGAATGAACGTTCCTTCTTCAGGGCAGATGTATACTGATTTAACAGTTTTGAAATATGGATGGGAACAATGTATTATTATGGTAGGGGTGGAGCTGTTGCTTGGTATTAATGAAGAATGGGTGGGTAGGGGAACATATCCATGATTGGGCTATAAGACAATATTTTTTGTTTGTTGATAATAGATTCATTATTTTTAAGGGATTTTTTTTTATTTCCAAGGCTTCTAAGTTATCTAAACGTTTTCCTTTATGATTAATATGAAGAATATTTATCCCCGTATTTTTTCAAAACTATGGTTATTTTCAATGATATGGTTAGCGAACTCAGAAAAATTATTATTATTAAGACATCTGAAATGTTCTTTGATTCAAATTTAAAAATTACGAGTTGTTTTTCCAATATAAAATGCGGGACAATCATTACATGTGAGTTTATATTTTCCGGAATTAGTCAATTTATGGTCTCACAGTCTTACTCATCATCGCAAAATAAGATCAAGACCGGGTTAGGTGAAATTGTTACTCAACATGGTGGGTTAATCGCGCGCATGCGCGTGTTCTTCCCGCGTCGCTGTACGGGAGATGTAGTAGCTGACAGAATTTAAACCACCCGATCACCAGGGTTAACTCAGTACCCCGTGCGTTTTAACTGACGAAATGGCGAACTTTTATGAGAATCTTGACGTTTTGAACGGAGCTTTGGCAAATATTGACCGTATTCGCGGCATTCGTGCATCACGGCTACGGAAAAGGTTCAAAAAAAGATACGATCCATTTGCGGCACTTACGGAAGGAGATTTTAGGTCTAAATATAGATTTACCAAAGTCAACATGAGACGTTTGATTGATGTGAATAATAAACGGGGTGGCAAAGTATCTACCGATCTCCAAGTTCTTTGTGCCATACGATACTGGGGTAGAAACGAGGTGAGATAGTGTTTATAATTGCGTTAGAAACGGTAAACAAACACAGATCAATCTCGCTGAAGCTCCTTGAATAATATGTTGTGTTGACTGAAGTTGACGTATGAATAAACGTGAAGTTGGTAACACGCCGCGAAATGCTAAATTGACTGTGTTTTTCAGCTTTGGAGCAGTGTTGCTACCGTAAAAAAATCATAACAGCTGTCGAGAAACATTATGATGATGAGTAAAGATTTTTACCCTGAGCAGTGTAGGCCCCCTCCACTGTGTAGCTACCGCGACGCTACAGTGCCGTGGTACGGTTTCATGATGAGGAAGGCTGTTTATCTTTAGAATTTCTCAAAAATTACCAATATTATTTCTTGTATAAAAAAAGCTGGTTTAATATTAGAAGGGAGATTTTTGCAACATTGAACTGAAAAATTATTAATATACAAAATTTTACGCCATTCTTTATCATTAATATTATTAGATTTGTAAAGATATTTATTTTTTGAAATTTCACTAAGTTTTTTATTTAGGATGTTATCAATTAAGTTTGGTTCATATCCGTTATTTACAGCAATTTCTTTTATTACAGAAAGTTCAGAAAGCAAATTATTATTGGACATTGGGACATTTACTAAGCGGTGTATCATGGAATGGAAGGTGGAGTGTTTTTGTGAGACAGGATGATAGAAGTCTTATGAATTACTATAAATAATATTTAAACAAAGGTAAATTGATTATAAATACCTTCAGCTTTTTGTTTTCCCTTTTCAATCTTTTCATCATCATCGAAATATTTGCTCTTTTTCTTCGGGGAGTCGACTTCCACTTTGATGGCCTTTTCCCCTTTTAAAACTTCACTGGCATTCTTTTTCTTGGTGCCATCATCTGAATCTTTCTCAGTTTTGATTGTGTCCAATTTTTTTTGATTTACTTCATTTCTTTTTGCTTCTTTCTTGATTGGGGTTTTTTTATCCTGAGGAGATTCTTTCTTGATTTTGACAGGTTCGGCTTTGCTCGGCTTCGATCCGCTGAGTTTTCTGATGAGGTCGAGGAACCCATCTTCAGTCAAGACGGTGGTTCCTATTTTTTCAGCCTTGGCAAGTTTGGCAGGACCAGCCTCTTCTCCACATATCATATGGGTCACCTGATATCAACAAATAGTGAATACATAATTTAATTATCTTGCAGATAACAAATGCAGAATTTCTTGCATATTGGTTCCACTTTTAATTGAGTGGGAAAAATGCGAACGAATGGTACAGAATGCCTTTCGCGAAGGAATGGGACCTTTCAAATGTCAAGAAAAGAAAATGGCACTGAATGGACAATTGATGGCAATGTTACATTTGAATTTCTGTGAAACAACTTGCTCTTAGATTCTGAAAATCACCACTTATGCTGTGTTTGAAGAAGTCACTACAATTTTTTTGCCTACCTTTCCTGTGAGGGAATTTTTCACTTCGCCGCCACATCTCTTGATAATATCAGCAACTTCTTCACGTTCCAAGGAGTCCAAAACTCCCGTCATAAGGAAGGCCAGTCCAGAGAGACAAGTTGGAGTACCCTGCATGAAGAGAACATCACTATATCCTCTGTATTCCTTATCAGTTACAAATGACAATAATAATAACATAAAAAGGTTAAATCAATTTTACATTCATATATTGACACCGAAAATGGGTAAAATTGAAATTGGTAGGCATAATAATAGAATCAAGGGAGATGGGCTATGTCCCATAACACGAAACCGTGCACAAAGCATGTCACCAAGAATGTTCACCCATACTACTGCAAATCTGCGCCCCATCTATGTTTCTATCTACACACCAAACACATAACTTTCATTGGCTCTGCAGCACCGCTTTGCGCTTTCCACACCATATCTCCATTTGTTTCTAGTGGTTCCATGCCAACTCAGAATGAAACTAACTCAGAAACACTCCAGAAAGGTCATTAAAAGCTATGAAAAAATAATTTTAAAATAGCCGGTAACCCTAACCTAACTTAACATATTTAACCATTTTTTTAATATTTTTTTATCGTCACTCTTAGTGACCTTTCTGAGGTGCTTCTGAGTTGGTTTCTTTCTGAGTTGTCCGGTCACCGTTTCTAGTATTATACAGGGTGTCAAGGGACGTACTTGACTTACTTTAACCAGTGATTCCTGACATTATTTGGAGTAAAAAATGTAAATGAAATTTTGGTCTCCGGTGACTTTTTTTGATGGCATTTTTTTTCCTTCAAATTCAAACAAAAAAAAAATTTCTTCCGCATGTCGCCACTGGTCACTCAGCCGAGTAACCGACCTCACCCCTCACCCCGCCTCCAACTGTCCAACACCTATATTTTTTTTATGTTTCTGTACAAAAAATAAAATAAAAAAAACATTAAAAATGTCATTGTAGACCAAAATTTCATTTAAATTTTTTACTCCAAATCATGTCAGAAATCACTGGTTAAAGTAAGAAAAGTACGTCCCTTAACAGCCTGTATGATATTTGGTGTAGATAAAGTATAATATACCTCAGGAACTTCTTTGGAGCCAGGATTTTTGGGGCCGCTGCGTTGTAAATAGCTCTTGTACAGGACTGACGAAGCTCTTTTCCTCTCCTGCTTTTCTTCTTCCGTTAACTCTGATTCTTGAGGAAAAGGAAAAACTATATTACAATCATTATGACAGCTACTCTCATCTTGTGACCAGTCGAGGCGAGTCGAGCTATTGACATGCAAAGTTTACTGATATACAAAGGCAGTAGCTGTCCACTGTCAGGTCAGCAGCTTGCACTGTGTAACCAGCCCATCATTTAATTATATATTCAGGATTCATTGACTTATTTCAACAAGAAATAATATGCTACTAACCTGATGTATCCAAATTCTTCCTCTTTCTTGTTTTAGACTTGGCTGTATCATTGTGATCATCAGAATCTGCGGTGGGCGAAGTCAAGCCATATTCCACCGTTTCATTCATATCCGCATCGCTGTCAACATCAACAATCTTCTTTTTATCAACCTTGGCGTTATTCTTATCACCAGTGACTTTCTTTTTATCATCAGTGACTTTATTTTTATCATCAGTGACTTTCTTTTTATCATCAGTGACTTTATTTTTATCATCAGTGACTTTCTTTTTATCATCAGTGATTTTATTTTTTTCATCAGTGGCTTTATTTTTATCATCAGTGCCTTTATCACCATCAATAAACATGGAGAAATCTTTCTTGCCGTGAACCTTTTCTGATATCGCTTTCTTTTGGTTGACCCTCGATATTCTAGCTGGTTTTTTGTAAGCGTAAGATTTTTCATCTTCGATGATTACGTTTTCCTCCTTCTTGACTGGAGATTTTAAAGTGTCACGGTCATTTTTGACTGGTGAAGGGGTCGGCAGACGGTCTTTGCTTCGATTATCATGCCTTCTATCTTTATCACGCTTAGATTCAGAACTATTTTTAGTATCGTTGTATCTCTCTCTACCGTCTCTATCAGATCTATCATTTCTACCTCTATCGCTGTTTCTATCAGATCTTTCATTTCTATTTCTATCGCTACTTCTATCTCTGTTTCTATCATTACTTCTATCTCTGTTTCTATCGCTATTTCTATCATTACTTCTATCGCTATTTCTATTGCTATTTCTATCGCTATTCCTATTATCTCTTCCGTGCCTAGAATCATACCTATCACCACTTCTATCCCTACCGTATCTATCATCACTCCTATGTCTGTCACCACTTCTATTTCTTCTGTCATCATCCCTACTGCTGTGAGAATCATTCCTTCTGTCACTACCGGATTCATCCCTATTCTTATCGCTGGAGCCTTTAGGTTTATGAGGAATTTTGTAATTGGCTTTCAATTGTGGTTCTGCTTTTGGCTCCACGATGCTTTCTGGTTTGGTGGGGCTATCTTTTGTATCTGACTTTTTAGCATTTGGGGAATCTTTCAAATTGGACTTTTTGGCATTTGAAGAATCATTTAGATCAGATTTTTTATCACTTAGGGAAACTGTGGCTTCATCATCTATCTGAATGAGTGTTTGATCGAATCCGTCATCTTTGTGGACCCCTAATTCTGTGCCTTTTTTGGTTTCTTCTGTCTTTTCTTTGATTTCTTCTGTCTTTTTAGAAATTTTAGGTATGGGTGTTCTGTGAACGGGACCTTTACCAAATAGGTCGGCAACTTTAACTTCTTTCAAAGCCGGTTTCTTCGTTTCCTTGGGTTTTACCTTTGGTTTTGATGCAGGACTGTTTGTTGGTTTCGAAGCATTGTTTAACTTGGCCGACTTTGTAACAAAATCGTCTTCATCGGAGTCTGAAGAAATGTGAGGCCTCTTTTTCTTCTTATCCTAAAGCAAATACAAAACAAAAAATTAAACCCTTTGTAATGTAAATTATTCAGTATTTCAAATGTGTTTAAATATTTATGATGATAATAATCTAATACGACGGTAACTTAATAAATAACTTGTATGTTGCTTGATAAATCTCTGAATCTGAGATTAAATAATGACAATCGACCCTAACAACGGGCCATCGTGAGTTATTGACGAAGAAAGATTCTTCAATAATTATCTTCTTTCTCACACGTCTTGCATGAACACGAAAAGGATATATATAATATCGGAACGTCGAATGTTTCCAATAAAATATTTGTAGAAATTAAGAAAGGGTTCCATTTATGAATGGTCTCTTTTTTATTTAAACACCTAAATAGGCTTTTCACAACTGAAAATCATACTATACACACATAATTGACCAAAACTTAAAATGGATCGAACACATTACATATTTAAATGATAAAATTAAAAAACTAAGTTATTTTTTCAAAACTATCAGGAATGTCCTCATTAAAAAAGACTTAATCAAGATTTACATGGCTCTCTGCCAATCACTGTTAGAATACGGTATTATCGGATGGGGCAGTGCAAATAAAAACATACTAAATCCACTAATTAAAACTCAAAAAGCCATAATGAAAATTATACTGAAAGTTCCTGTAAGAACTGACAAAATCTTCAACAATCTTAACATCATGTCAATTAAACAACTATATTCTAAAACTATACTCATTTACATTCATAAGTACAAAACCCAAGAAATAACAACTAATACGTACATTAGAAACACTAGATCTCATGGTCAAAAACTTATCCAACAAGTAACTACTAACAACATTTGGGCAAAAAAGCTTCTTATATTATGGCATTAAACTCTACAATAAAATACCACTCTCACTCAAAAACCTCAACATTATAACATTTAAATTTCAAATAAAAAGCTGGATACTAAATATAGGGAGATCAGAAATAGAAAATACACTGATATCAAATACAGACTAAAACCAAATCTAGTAAACTGAATTATAAAAAAAACCACTATCTTATTTACTTTATAATTATTTAAAAAAAAAATACTACATGATATATGTTATGTCTAATTCATATTAATTTCTTATAATTAAGTTATAATATGTAAATGAAATCCTCAGCACGGGAGATCCCAGTGAGGATATCATTATCTCTACTGTTACTAAGAAATGAAGACAATAAATCATTATTATCATTATCATATTTGTATGCCCTAAACCAGTGGTCTTCAACCTTTTTAAGCCGGCGTACCCCTTGTCTCTCACTACAAATTTGTTGTTCCCCGTACCCTCTATCTATCTATTTTACATGTGTAATGAAAGACGTGTTTCATTTGTAATTATTAATACTCTAATTATTACACGAATTTAACAATCAAGTCACACAAATACAATTTTATACAGAGTGTAACAGGCAACATGCGGTCCACAAGATTCGTGCCGCAACGGACGATTTCATACACAACGGAGTAAAAGGGAGCGAAGGGTGAGCGATTTGCAAATCAACGTGATAGGTTTGCAAAATGATACCACACTTAAAGTGGATTTTAAAAGGAAAAAGTTGGTGGATTACTTGGTGGATACCACACTTAGGGAACGTACCCATACTACGTGACACTTTTGGGGGGGGGGGGGGGTCTTCAAAAGGTCACGCTCCATACAAATGAGCGGCGGGTTCCTTAGGATTTTGGTCACCGGGGGGGGGGGGGGGGGGTTAAAAATTGCAAAAAGTTGGTCACGTAGTTTGGGTACGTTCCCTTAAAGTGGCTTTTAAAGGAAAAACTTGTGGATTACTATGGGGGTTTGCCTTCTGAAAACTACAAGGAGTTAAAATGGTTTGCTGAGCAAATAATAACTGTTTGGTAGTACATAAATTTGTGAGCAAACTTTTTCAATTCTAAATTATCGATAAAACAAACACTGTTCTCGGTTATCGGATTCATATTTAGACGCAATACTACGCTACTCTAATTCAAAAATGCAAGCTAATATAAGAAAACTTGCAAGTCAAATACAACCACAAAAATCTCATTGATTTTATTAACTACAATAGTCGTAAAAATAAAAGAAGTAGTTAACGTGTTTTATAGCGCTAATATAAAAAAATACATTTTTCACATGCTTCAATTATGGTTTTTTATTTTGGGGTTATATATGATCAGGAGGCCCAAAAAAGAGATTTTCCGAGAATTTTTCCTGAGAACACTTAATTATTATTGTAAAAATTTGTACATATATTTTGGTAACTTTTAACTGTATTTTAACATTTTCATATTTGTAAAAATAATAATTTTGAAAGCTGCTGTAGCTGATCTCCAGGAGCTCCTCTCAAAAAGGCATCTCGCGGTGACCACGATATCTCTGAACAGGGTCATTTAAAATAAGAAACCAAAAAGATTTCATTAAAGTTGTCTATAATCTTGTAATTAATCAAAGGAATAAGCAAAATAAACTTTTTTGACAAAACGGCGGCATCTCAAAAAGAATTGATTTTTTACCATAATTTTGGTCTTAAAAAAAATATATATATTTATCGGTGAGAAAAAACCTTAAATTAATTACCAAAAAATATACTTAAGGAGCTTGTGTTAAAATTTGAGACGTGTGTTAAAGTTTTCGAGAAATCTTGGTCACCGACTTTAAAAACACAGTTTTGAGAAAAACGAGTTTATAGTCTGTCAAAATAGAGTAGAAAATATAAAAACTGGAACTACTAAATTTGTAGACTGGCAACACCAATTTAACTGTCAAATATTTCTTTGAAGTGCAATGACACTGAATGTGAAGAACACAGTAACCACATTTTAAAAAACATTATTTCTTCATGACATAAATTTTATTAAAAGGTGTTTAATAAAGCGATTTGCTTTAATTTAATTTAACATAAATTTGAATTTAACAATAGATAGAAAGGAAGCATCACTAATGGTGAGTTTAGTTAGACTACTTTTAGATCTGAATGAGTTAAATATATTCAGATCTAAAATTAGAGACATGATCTAAAGCCCAGGCAACGCTAAGTACTTTATCTAGTATTTAATAAATGTGAGCAATTTCTAACCTGTGCTTTATTTTTATTTATTTTTATTTTATTTTCTTTATTGGGAACATTTACAGGTTTACATGCATTAGAAAATCACAAATTACAATAATTAGGTTATAAACCCAATAACTAATGTTCACATCATGCACCAATAATAATGAAAAAATCTATAGTTATTAAGTTTTTTTTTTCTTACTTAATATTATATAGTAAGGAGCTAGATAAGCTGTTTAGGGATAACTTAGCTATACTGTCTAATAAATAAAGATACAGACAAGATAAGATAAGATAAAAATAAAAAACAGAGATTTATATTTTTTATATTTTATTACATTATAGTTATTCTTCATTATGTTAACACAAAATTGCAAAGGTATAATAATAATATACCTATATTCAATTCTAATTTTGAGATCGGCGGGTATCACTATACTGCAATGAAAAAATATTTTTTCCACTATTATGCCTTTTTAATTTTTTATGAAAATGTAGGTTACACAGCTTTACTTTAACACCATGAGTTATGTGTTTAGTATTGCCATTTGATCAACAGTGGCGCCCTCATATATTTTCTACTCTTTTTTGACAGACTATAGTTTGGCCTCCCACTTTCAAACGCTCTGACACGCCTTTACAAATATGTGTGTAACTTCGAAAATAATTGCCGAATAGACTTGAAATTTTCTGTGTGTGTACTTAAATGTATGTAAATTACGAATATGAAATACAAAAAAAAGGTTTTTTGAAAATTCTAACTGTATATAACCCCTTAACAAGTGTTAACTATCTGTATAAGTGTAAAAAATAAGTCAAATTTCAGTAAACAATAGATTTTTAACGTGTCTAAAAAAGTTTCAGTTTCGGCCGAAACTGAGACAGATACTGAAGATTCAGTTTCGGTAGAAATTCCTGCTTCGGTCGGACACCAGTGTTTATCATCTGTTGTGATTAGGTTAAAAGCTCACACAATGAGTTCACAAAAGTGTTTTTCAATTGAAGAAAAAGGTGCTATATTTCACAGTTTAGAAGCCGGTGAATCAAATGTAACCTTCGTGAAGTAGTTTGGCGTGTCTCATGTAAAAACAAGCTTAAATTATCCGACCGTTTTGTGCGTCATCTGGTTGGTACGACAAAGTATCGCCGGCCCCTTGAGGGTCATTATATCCGGATTCTAATGTACACATTTTATTTTTGAGTTCAACATAAAATAAAGAAAATATTTCACGTAAAATCCATTTAAAATGTATGAAAGAATATCAAGCAAACTCTTGCCACTAGGAGGCACTAGTGTAGCATACTGCCCTCAGGATGTATGGAAAATGACAGAAGTTGGAGGTGTCCTAACTCTTCCACAGTATTTGGTTGATACCTACCAATATTTTATTGGGGAACTTCAATGATAACAATTATAGAAAGTATTGAATGAACGAATGAAATGTTTCTTTAAATAAAACCTTTTGCTTAGAAT
This sequence comes from Limnephilus marmoratus, assembly GCA_917880885.1. NCBI lineage: Eukaryota > Metazoa > Arthropoda > Insecta > Trichoptera > Limnephilidae > Limnephilus > Limnephilus marmoratus. The sequence continues at coordinate 21,044,366 of OU862929.1, forward strand.
TGACGGCTGGTGATTCGGGAATGACGTCATCATCGTCGCTCAAGGTGATGCCGGGTCTCTTCTTCGCCTTGCCCTTCTCTACAACGGGAGACTTGGCAGCTTTTTTTCCTGCGCCAAAATATGCCCTGATGTCCTGAAGAATAAAATAAACTATTAGGTGATGTCCCAAATGCCAGGAGCCAGTAGGATTATGGCACTCCTAAAATTGCCTTGATAAATAAGGTGATATATAGCAATATATAGGCAACTGTATGACGGCTGGCGTAGTCCAGCGGTAAGCTCTTGACTCGCACTCCGAAGGTCGCGGGATTGAATCCCGGAGTGGCAAATAAATTTTATTTGATTAATTTGTGTTATTTCACAATTTATTTATTTAAAATAATATATAGTATATTCGCGGCACGTTCCAGAGTGGAAGATACTATCACCCTGGTGTAAGACCACCATTCAGAATTGAAACATTGCTTGAAATGGCTTTAACCGTGTTTGGTGTCTAGATCTGAATAGCCAGGTACTTCCCCACCTTCCTCTTCCCTATCTCCTTCCCGTCCCAACTACCTTCAGCCTCACAAAATACCCCAATTGGGGATGCCATAGTCCTACTGGCTCCAGGCAGGAGCAGTTGGGACTCTTGTGCGGTATTCAAGTAAAAAAACAAAAAACTACAGAGAATCTTTATATAAAATAAATTTTTAAATTAACAATACTTTTTCAAAAATTTATTTTATATAATTATTTTTTTATTTTTTATATTATTTTTTTTTTTTACACATTTGATTTATGTGAGTACGTAAATATAATGTATGTGTTATAATTTTTAATTTTAATTAATTTAATTTTTTTAATTAAAAAAAAAAAATATATATATATTTTTTTTTTCTCTTCCCTTTACAAACGAGTAGTTACACTCTTGTAAAGGTTATATATTATATACATATATATGTTTATACTGTTTCTAATCAATGTTGCATGTTAGTATTTATTGATTTGAGTTTAATCCGATTGTAACCTGAAAATGCAATTACTCATGATTATATTACATGTATATTAGACGTGGGCAGAATGATTCCCAGGAGTGAATCGATTCAGTCTGATTCCCATGGCCTTTTGAATTGATTCCTTTTATTCATTCCTTTAATTCAATTAAATTAAAAAAAAAAAAAAAAAAAAAAAAAAAAAATTGAAAATTAAATGAATGGGGAGGCTAAAACCGCACACGAGACCGGGAGGCCACGGAGTACCGCAAAAGAGGAGACTGATAGGCTACCAAGCATCGCACAAAGAGGAGACCGATTATTCTATCTCATTATCTCGCAGGCTAAAACCTATAGATTAATGTGTTTGACTCTTTTTAGTGTCGCTTTTTCGTTTCATCGGTTTTCAAATCACAATGAGTGGGGAGGCTACGAAGCACCGCACAAAGAGGAGACCAATAGGCTACGGAACACCGCACAAAGAGGAGACCGATTATTCTATCTCATTATCTCGCACGCTAAAACCGACTCTTTTTAGTGTCGCTTTTTCGTTTCATCGGTTTTCAAAATCACAATGAGTGGGAAGGCTACGAAGCACCGCACAAAGAGGAGACCAATAGGCTACGAAAAACCACACAAAGAGGAGACCGATTATTCTATCTCATTATCTCGCATGCTAAATCCTATATTGTTTGTCTTTTTTTAGTGTCGTAATTTTTCGTATGTAAAATGTATTTATTGCTAGCAATTATATCTTAAAATTATACAAATTTTCGTTTCACCCTTAAAATTTTATTGATTTTATTTTATTTATTAAACTTATAATTTCGTTCCATTTTACGTGATCTAATATAAACATCATTTTAACATTAAGATGAGTATTTTATGACAGCTAACCACAGCTAATTGGCCTTATAATATCTGCAAATTTACATATTATATCGACCCAAGATCTACGTCTAAAAGTAGGTAGGTACAATATCTTTCGTACGTACCAAAAAACCGATAAGCATCGCTTCTCACTTTTCTAGCTGATGTTCAGATTCAAAGTCGAAAGTTTTCGACTAACTATGTAATGAAATTGACGGCTTGGCGCGCGGGGGAATAAATGAACCGCGCGGACGGATTAAGGGCTGGCATTGACGAATGAATTAGTAACTTTTGATTAATGTTTTGTGTCTTACCTAGCAGTGACTTGATTTACTCGCGAGCTGCGGACCTAGGACTGGGATGCGTTTGGGACATATCGTGACATTGACGTGACGATGACGCCTGACGTCATTTTTAGGTCGAATTACAAAAGACCATGACGTCACAAGTGAAAAAGACTTTTGTTTTAATTCCTCTGTCTGTCGGAATCGGACAATCTCGATTTCGACAGACTAGGTACCTGGGACGCGGACATTGAACACGGACCTGGGACGGCGGGGACCTTAGGACAATGTCAGGACTATTGTTTAGGATAAATGATTAATTCCTTGCGTGAAAGAGATGCTCGAGCAACCCGGATGAATCGCGGCCGCGTTTTGGCCATTTTGGGACATGGACTTATGATGTTCGGGTGTTTTTAGAATAGCGGCGCGGCGGTAGCGGAATACAATCGTAATAGGCGAGTCGTTCACAATACCGTCCGTCGAAAACTTCGCGGCGCGCGGCCCGTTTAATAATATTTAAATACCTATGAAACAATATAATATTTAAATCGTTTACAGAACACATTATTCATTGAAATAATTTAACAGTAAAATAAATGGAAATTAAAAATGTATGGTGTCATTAAAAATCGTAGGATGCAAGGCCAAAGATAAGGAATGAAGAATCAATTCCTTTTGAAATTGAGAATTAGATTGAGTGTGTCACAAGATTGAATTTATTCATTTAATTCGGTCATTCAATTTTGCCCACGTCTAATGTATATGTATATAAAAACTAATAAAAAAAAAAAAAGGAAATTGAGAATAAAAAAACTAAGTACAATGAAGAATTAAAGCAGAAGCTGGAGAATTATTTGCAATTGAGACAAATCAATGTAAATATTCCATTACTTCACAGATTTTGGAAATTACACTACGTTAAAATTAATTACTGCAAGAAACAACTAATTACATTTGGATAAATGGTAAAAAATGCACATTATTACATTTTTATTTGATCAAACTTCAAACTGTTTCGTATAAAAACATCCGGATATTTTGTACCTATGGATTAACATTTGCGAAGATTCGTTTCCATCTAAATACGCAAGAATTACTTAATTACCAAACTAAGAACCTAATTTGTGCAATTGAATGGTTGGTTCATGTAGTAACTGTTGAAACGAAGTACAATTACCATAATATGTGCCTAAAATTGCGGTGGTTAGGGGAATAATTACCCAAATCATATATTACGGCCAATTTTGGCCCCAACAATCATTCATCATAAGAAATTCAATAATAATAAAAGTAGAGCAAAGTTTTCTACATCTTTATCTGAGATACTACAATACTTGTATCAAATCATAATGATATAATACTTAGATAAGGTTCAATTCATAAAGATAAATTGATTATATGATTGTACAATTTTGGTACATGGAATATTAGCACAACATAAAAGTAGAAAAATAAGGAGAAATTCGAATAATTCTTGAATTTTTCAATCGGATTTGTTATTAATTCATATCCCTGCAAGATTATAGTACTCATTGCGGTTTATTATGTGCTTTTATTTACATATTTATCTTTCCGATTACAGAGACGCAGTATTTTGACAGCTCTGTTTTTGTAGTTTGTGGTTATGATAAACTGACTCTTTACAGGAAATGTATTAATAATACATTTAAGGATTATCTTACCATTGTTAATATTATAATTTCAGAGTATTCATTGGATAAGCATATAATTTCAAATCACATTAACTGTCAAACGCGAGGCAGCGCGCGAAAAATAATACATGTTTGATTTTTATTAATTTTTAAGAACAGCGCGTGTTGCATGTTGCATCCGCAAAATTTTACTAGCCAGTCAAATAAAGTTGTATAATTTTCCAGTAGGCACCGGTGTGAACTCATTCGAGTGACAGTACCTACGTTTAGTTCAAGAGAAAACATTTATATTTATAACTCGATTTTTTTCATTACAAAGAATACCAAGCCATGAAGTTCTGAAAATGGTGTATTTTAATTTTCATGGGGATGGCCAGCGAAATTCATGGTGAGGAGCCGGCTGATGATGCCCATTTCGAAATCTGAGCATTTTGGTTGTGCAAACCAATTAATCGATTTTGAAAATAAATACCCTCTTATTTCAACAAGAATACGTTCTGAAGGTTTTGTCATATTATATTTATAACTATTTCGTGCATGTGTACCTATGTATACTGCCTAACACGATTTCCTTAAGATTCTTCCAATGCAGCAATAATGTAAAAAATAATTGTTCAATGCATTTTGTACTAGCCTACACAGTATCCGGAAACTCGTAATACAAGCGGGAAACTGGTCAATCTACGTCACATTCGGAGTCGATTTGTGATATAATTTTTTGATTTTAGCTTTCGTTTTCGAGTAAATCGGGTCCGAAGTTGGAATTTTTTTGGTCAAATTTGAAAAAATCGGTCACTAGGGGGTTAATATCATATGGGTAATGTCTTATGCATCGAATGGTAAACCAGGCTCGAAAGTTATTTTAACCCTAGGGTTGCCGAAAAAATTGAAATATAGTTAAAAAATCGAAATGTTCAGACCGAAATTTTTTTTCGAGTTTTTTGGGTTCTCCACGTGATGTAGATTCACTAGTTTTCCGCTTGTGCTAAGAGTTTCTGGCAAGGGCGGATCCAGATTTGGCGCCAGGGGGGGGGGGGGGGGGGGGGGAGTCACATAGCGCCAGGGGGGATCACACAGTCGCGGTCAAGTCACTAGAAGTTATAATTTAATTTTTATAATAATAGACACAAGTTAAAAGCAGGTCCACCTAGGTCCTGGACCCAGCCCAGGGGGGGTCATGACCCACCCTCCTGGATCCGCCCTTGGTTTCTGGACACGTTGTATAGGTGTGAAACATGGTGTCACTATCGAATCAGCTCGATGGAACGAATCCAATATAATATAATATTATCCTCTCTTATTTATATACGGTACATTAGCGCATCGATAATGTTTAGGGAACTAGAACTGAATGGATTCGCCTGCCTGATGAGGCAGCGGGTCACCGCAGCATGCATCTGATGCACCAACAACAGTGGTGAGCGATGGGTCCGAGCTCACCACGCAATCGATTATTGTTTATCTTAACATTTATTAGATTTAAATCTTATTACACGTATAACCGTATGGTGTTGTATTATTCACCCCACATCCTGGAGTAAAATTATTATTATTATATGTCAAGACTAACAGATGAATGTTTAAACCACAAAATATCAAATGGAGTCAATATTTTTGAAAAGATGAGGTTATGATAACTTCAATAACACACAAACAGGTAATTCAATGTTTTTGGATGAATTATGTATACCTACTTATCTATTATCGTGATGATTGCAGTAGTATAACATTTTGTAGCTAATGCTTCAGGCAGCCTTGCAAAGTCCATCATCCGGGCAGATATTGTGTAAATTTCGGTGAAAAGTGTTAGTAGTAGTGTTGTCCTCGTTAAAAAAAATAACCAACTAACCATCATGCAGGGTAACAATTATTATAAGCAATAATTGTCAGCCTGAAACACTCATTTACATTGAAAAATCTTCCGAGAAAAGATACTTGCCGCCAACGGGACTTGAACCCGTGTCCTTCTGATTGCCGGTCGGATGCTCTGACCACTGAGATTTTTCAATGTAAATGAGACAATTATTACTTATAATAATTGTTACCCTTTGTGCTATGCATAAAAATCTTGTCTTAAACGTTAGTTTATAAATTAAAAATAATAACTATCATGCCTTTGTCGCACAGGTGGGCAGAGTATGGTCTGCTAAAAAACTGTCTTAGCCACAATCTTTGCTTCATTCACATTCATTTATTATCTCGTACATACCTTTCTGTTATTCTGACTCTTGACTTTACTCCCATTAATCCTATTAACCCATTACCTCCATGAATTATTTTTTATTTTTATAAACTTGAATCATCATTATAACCCGATAGTATAGACTTAAAGAAGAGCCCAAAATCAGTTTTAGAATTTTCCGCCCGCCCATCCTCTCACCAGAGCGTCTAGAAAATTGATGCCTAAACGCAACTCTTGGAGGTAACCCCTCTAAGCAAAATTTATGTCAACTATGGGTTAAGTGCAGTCTACTGTGAGATTTATATTGATAATATAAAATAAATGATTGCCTTTGTTTATAATTCAATGAAAAAAAATATTAATGGAAAATACGCAAAATAATAAGAATCAGAAGAATGTGCGAATCACTTAATCAGAATCAAAAGCTCAAGGATTCTGACTTATTTTTTGATACACACAGTACTTTTAGTAGAAAAATGAAGGCTGTTTTCCTACAAAGTTCAAAGTAAACAACTTAGACATACATTCGTTTATATATATATATATATATATATTTTTTAAATTTCTGTATAACATTGTTTATCTATATTTATATTTTTTTGTTTCAAAAATAATTTGTAAATTCTTATAAGGATATTGCGCATTTATTTCATATCTCTATTTGTAAAATAATATTCTTATGTACTTATATATTTTTTCCCCTATTTATAAGACAAAATATTTGTATATGTTTTTAACTGCTGTTTAAGTCAATTCGTGAGAAATAGTTTGGATGCAGGTGAATTCTCTAGTTGATGTTTTGTATATTCTTGCCAATTAATATCTGTATCTGTATTTTCTCCTAAATAAATAAAAAAAAAAAAAAAAAAAAAAAAAGTGATACTGTTCGAAGTAGTCAAAATGAAGGGCTCGGTTGCAGGCCCGGCACCGGTAGCCTGTTAGATTTTTTTTACCCAGAGCATAACGAATATGAGATTTGCCACGACATTGCAAATGAAATTTTTGCATTCGAGGCACACAATTCCCATCTTCTGCGTCATGGCCTTCCTTCACAGGAGGTTCTCCGAATTCGATATTGATCTGATTTGGAAAAGACAATAAAAGAGTACGGGTAAACTCCACATGGAATGCCTTCTGGGAAAGGTTTCTCTGTTGCCTAGTCATCTTCTGGTTTCCCATATCATGCTCGTACTTCCTCAAGAAGCATTGCAACTTCCATCCATTTACAAGAGACAAGAGCGCTGCTGAGGCAAGATACAAATAAAGGCCAGTACCACTTCTTGGACCGAACGTTGATCCGATAATTTTGTATACCATTATCATGGAGGTCCACCCATTCCCAAATTGTAATTTTGTATTAACGCCGGGCAATCGATTTTTTTGCATGCTTTCTCCAAATTGTTGCCTTTTTTGTCTTTCTTCGATATCTGCCAACGCTGCACTTGACGTACTGGCTCCATTCGATCATAGTTCGTGGCCACTGTTACTACACGGCTGTCCTACCAACGGCATACGAGGATTTGGTTTTCTACATCTACCACCGCATCAAATTTATCTATAATTATAAGAGCGATGAGAGTTAAACTTTAGCTAGGTAAATGAACGCTATGCGCAAGGGAAATATAAAAGAAAATTATACCTTTAGGCAATTGCTTTCCTGTCTTCAACTTGCCTGAAGCTTCAAGGTTAAGAAGCTACATGTGCCAGTAGCGCGCATTCTCTTATCCTTCAGGACACTCATCAAATGGTGAGATGTGAAGAAATTGTTCATAAATAGCTCATGGCGTATGGGGAACTCTATATATTCTATCGTAGAAGTAGGGCGGATAATCCCTGATCTAATTAGGGGTCATATGTATCAGATGCTCCGAAATACGGCATTGCTTGGAACAGGTATCCTTAGACCACTTTTGTTTATAGTGAGGCTTCTTTTTGTACTGTAGTTTTGATTTTTTGGCTGGTGGTGCATTTGAAATAGATATTCTCAAGGTATTACGACTCACACAGGACGATGTCGAAGGCTGACTCCAGTGAAGGTCATTAGCGAATTCATCTGGTTCATGCTCGTCAAGGCATGACTCATCAATTTTCGAATTTCGATGTTGCGCTCGATTACAAATGTGCCGGCAATATCTCGAAAGTTATCCACCTCCGCATCTTCGTTATTTTTCATAAAATTATCGTCAATATGCTCTTCGTTCTTCTGTTTATCAACGTTCTCTGAATAGCGCGTTATTAACAACATTATTGTCATCACTTTCACATACGCTAAAAGAGCGCTCCAATTCTGCCACCATTTCATCTTGATTCAACGATTTCGTTTTATAACGACGAATTATGTAGGTATAGGAGAAGTAGGTATTTTCGACATGATAAAAAATATACGAAAACCGCAGACAAACTATTGATTTCAATAAAAATCACTCATAAAAACTATACAAAACCATATTATTTGAAGGCAAGCTAACCAAAAACGTATGTAAACACTGTCACAGCTAACCTCCAAAGGTTGCGCGCAGGCATCACCTGATTTCAGTGACATCTAGCTGTCATCTTATGCATATAATACTATGTTGAAACGTTGTTTCCGACCATTTAATCTTTTGATAACAATATGTGATTCATACATGTTTTATTTTTTTCCGATTTAAATTTTTTTTCTTTTTTTCAAAATGGGTCTATTTTCAGGGCTTTAGTAAAAAAATAATTAAAAATAGGATGATTAATGAAATTTATCAAATTATGTTAATTATTGAAAGCTAACATACCATTCTGTAAATGCTGCATAACAACTTGGTGGGATTTTGCTTTATTCATAGTGAAAAAAAATCATACTTTTCATCAATTTTTTTGATGCCTATAGACATCGTCATGGAGGTAATGGGTTAATATAGCTATCTGCATTTAGTTTTGAAATAATATACTTCTTCAGGAGTCTTCTGTGGGAAAAATTGAGGGAAGTCGTTGTTCGGTGTTGCTTTTGTAGTAATTTTTATATCATTTGGTGGCCGATAGCACGATGGGTGGGACACTCAGCTAGCAGTTGGACGGATTGAGTTCGATACTCACAGAGGGTTAACGATTATGATTAGTTAGAAGGTGCAGTACTATAAATCCCAACAGTATACCGACCCTTTGGAATAACAAGGTTCCATCTATCGCAGTAACGTCATGCGATAGTGGGATCTATGGTAAGCTACTTTGACAGCCGACGTGGTCTAGGGGTAAGGCTCTTCACTCGCAATCCGAAGGTCGCGGGATCAAATCCCGGCATGGGCAAAATATTTTTATATGAATAATTTGTGTTATTTCACATTGCATTTAAAATAATGTATAGTATATTTGCGACATGTTCCAGAATGGAAGATACTCTCAGTATCGCCCTGGTGTAAGATCACCATTAAGAATTGAAAAGTTGATTGAAATGGCGTTAGCCGTGTTTGGTGACCAGATCTGAATAGCCAGGTACTTCCCCACCTTCCTCTTCCCCTCCTCACTACCTTCAGCCTCACAACATACCCCAATTGGTGTCTCACTGACTCCAGACGGGAGTAGTTGGGACTATTGTGAGGTATTCATATAAGAAAAAGAGTTAATTATCGCAACAGATGGAACCCTGTTATTCCAAAGGGTCGATATATAGCTGTATAAAAAAAACAAAAATTACTGAAAAGAAAGAATATTTACAAAACCCAATATGTATTTATTATTTGAAAAAAAAAATGTACATACATTAAATTGGGGGGGGGTGTGTGCAAACATAATATTATAACAACATTATCAACTTTTCTATATTTTACAGAAATACATAATGATATCAACCTGAGGAGCGATTCCAGTTCTACCCCCTCAGGCCTAGAGCATATTCTATCAGAAGGAAGCAATAAAATCCAAATTGTAAATGGAATATTTCTTAATGTATCCGAAAACTAAAAACAGTTTTTGAAATATGCTTTCCAATCTTATTATTAGAAATAAATACATAATTGATGAAATATTAAAATTTCAAAGCAAATATTAAAATTTTAAAAGAAAACATAAAAATGTTTTAAAAATGAATTCCTCATAATTTTTTTAAAACTTAAATTGCTGATAGGGGGCATACATTAATTACATGAGCAGTTTTTCTTCCAATCTAGACCCCTCCCTCCCTTGGTGAGATAAATTTGGGCCACTTCGTATATACTTTTCAAGTAACGTGAGATTTTGCTGGACCCTCCCCCTTTTGAGATCACGTAATTAATGTATGCCCCCATTATGACCAAAAAAACACATACATACATATTTTACCAGACAAATATATTATAAACATAATTGTCACCTGACCTTTTTGTCATTTCCATGTAGGTAAACATAAAAAATTCATAAATTTTTCTCAAATCGCAATCGGAAAGGTTTAATATATATACAGAGGACCGGCGGTAATCTGACCCCTGGCTAATCTGACGGCCCCTGTAATCCGACACGCCTGATGATTGGACAGGTTGTAACTTGTACGCGCCACGACTATTGTGCTCGACAGCTCAACGCGTATTGTTTCAGTTTGAATTTGACCTTCTGAAGTTGTATAACGATAAATCAAGAAGATGATGACGATGTAATAGCAACTACTCCGCAAGTGACAGCACAAGATGTGGTCAACGCATTTGATCTGGGTTTGCAATGGGCTGAAGAGATGTGTATCCTACAACGAACTTTTACTTTTGAGAAGACTAAGGGACAAAGCTTTGGTCTCGCGCTTTAAAAACTTAAAAAAAAAAATGAATATGTTATAAATTGATTGGTACATATTATCTTTGATGATGTTATTTTTACAATGAAATATTAGCTCTCCACTGTGATGTTTAATTTACTAAATTCCACATACATTCGTAGTTCAAATATATTCTTTGATGTACTCTTTACTCAAAAAATTCCGAACAATAGAGGGTCTTAGGCAGTACTGTATAATCCGACAAATTCGATAATCCGACATCACCCTGCAAAACTTTAATCGGATCACCGCAGGTCCACTGAATGCGTATATTTTAATTCTCCTGTGGTTAATTTTTGAATTGAATATAAAGTGCGGTCTTTTCTCTTTCTAACAACGTTTAGATCATATTTCACACCACGGCAGTAAGGAGACACAACGATTTCTATGAGACCTAGGTGAACTGTTCCCAAAAGCGAAGAAATTAGCCGGAGAGGTTAAGGATATGAAACTTTATTTAACTTCTCCGCGAGTATGGCCGTAATATTACGGCGAGTACAAAAAACTCTCCAAGGAGTATGGCCGTAATATTACGGCCGAGTGCATAAATCGTGCCCCACACAATTTATTCATGAAATGTGAAGTGTACTGCCATCTATTGACTGTTTCGAAGGATGTTTCGAAGATTTGGAGCAGTTGACACATTTACCGACGTTGCTATTTGAAATTTAAAAAACATGTGACGTCATCAACCGGCATTTCTTCAGTTGACAACCGTTGATTTGAGAGCGCGGGTGTTTGCTAAGTTTTGGCTTTGTTTTTTGCTGTTTTATCGTTATTTTCGCTACGAATATGATTATTATTACTATTACGAATGATTAGACAAGGTTTTGAGTTTTGTTTATTGTTATTTTATATAATAATATGGTTTTGTTTAACATTTTATTGAGTGTTTGGCGAAATATTTTGGCGAAAAGTTTTGTTTGACGTTTGTTCTCGTGGATCTTGTAATTATTTTCGAACAATTCCGTATTATTGTGTGGTTTTGAGTTTTACATATTCTTACATTATGTAACATACCGTTTCGTCAATTATTTTTCGAGTGTTTGACGAAAATTTTTTGTGTAATAGTGTCACTAGTTTATTTTGTGTTCTACTTGTGTTGTTTCTCCTCTTTGTTTAAATTTTGTGTGGTCCTTTTGTTTTCAATTACCTATAACATTTGTGTTCGATACAGTTATTTTTCAAGGTTTTATTATTATTCATTCTCGGAAAAACATTTCATGACACCTGTACCGCAAACGGCAGCCCAGAGTAATCGAACACAAATAAAGTAGCCACACCAAACTTCAGCCAAAAAAGAGAAAAGATACTAGGTTCATGTGCATTGAATGCAGTGTGGCTCTGTGTATTTACCCATGTTTTGAAAACTACCATACAAAAAACAATATTGAAAAAAAAAAAAAAAAACAAAAACAAACAAACAAACAAAAAACAAACCAAACATATAACAATGCACCAAAGTGGATACAATTTACCTCCGTTTTCTCCTGACATCCTGCGGTAGTGGTGAGTAATATTTTGTAGTTGGTATGTTTATATATTTTTTGTTGTATTCATGTTATGGTGGTTCATCTCCAATGGTTTACGAACCCTTCAATAGGCTAAATTAGTTTTTTCTCTAACTTGACTGGATAAGTAATAATATTTTTTTATATATTTTTCCATTGCTAGATTTTGGGCAAACTATGGTTTTGCATTTAATTTTTTTTTAATTCATATACTTCAAAAATGCTCACTCCTGGGACACAGTTTTGTTCGAAAAAGCTCACTCTCCGAGAGGTTAACCTTTAAAATAACTATTTTTCGCTGCCATCTGAGAGAATTGGAACAACGAAAAGTCATTCATTTTAAGTTTAAGCACAATTATTCTGCTGTCATCCGAGAGAACTGGAATCGCAATTAACATAAAGTCATTCATTTTAAGTTTAAGCACAATTATTCTGCTGTCATCCGAGAGAACTGGAGTCGCAATTAACATAAAGTCATTCATTTTAAGTTTAAGCACAATTATTCTGCTGTCATCCGAGAGAACTGGAATCGCAATTAACATAAAGTCATTCATTTTAAGTTTAAGCACAATTATTCTGCTGTCATCCGAGAGAACTGGAATCGCAATTAACATAAAGTCATTCATTTTAAGTTTAAGCACAATTATTCTGCTGTCATCCGAGAGAACTGGAATCGCAATTAACATAAAGTCATTCATTTTAAGTTTAAGCACAATTATTCTGCTGTCATCCGAGAGAACTGGAATCGCAATTAACATAAAGTCATTCATTTTAAGTTTAAGCACAATTATTCTGCTGTCATCCGAGAGAACTGGAATCGCAATTAACATAAAAGTCGTTAATAAATTTAAGATTAAGGACAATTCTTTATCTTTAAGTAAAACTGGATCTCACCCCTGCACAAAAAGTAGATTGATATTATGAAAAATTCAAGAGGTAGACTTCATACAGACAAGTATGTATGAAGAAAATTATGCAAGATAATAACAAAAAAATACATATTTTAATATTCACATAACATGATTTCTAATAAGTGACACCAGCACACAAGGTTCTTTGAAGACTGAAATTTTCCCGTCCCTTGGAAAATCTTTTAGCCCGAATCTTTAAAATTGGCTCCACAATAAAAAAACAAAAAAAAAAAATAATGTGTCACAAAAGATTTTTTTTGGGAGTCAAATATTATTAACATAAAAATTCATAGTATAAATTCAGATTCTTCTAACAGGGTTTTTAGATTTTACAGAAAGGTGCTGTATTTAAAAAAATATTACACATATAAAATATAGACATTTTAATTGTGACGAAAAAAAAAATTTCAGGATTGCTGTCTTTGTTCTTATACCTGTCACATTTCTTAAATTAATAACTTATTAAAACACATTATTAAATTAAACCGTTCAATCTCTCGTCTTCTTAGTCTTCACCCTCTTCCCCCTGTTTTTGGACAGAGAATCATTCTCTTTTCCGACACTCTCATTATTCTTAGCCTTCTTGGCCGGAGATGTTTTGGCCGTCTTCTTGGTAGCCTTCTTCGCTTTACCTTCCGGTATATAAACGTACGAATCGGCTGTCACGTCTTTATCGGATAACTGGTAATTTCTCTTTTTCGCAGAGGTCTGGGTCTGCGGCGCTGATTTATTTTTAGATGTCTTACCATTATTTTTGAGAGTTTTTTCTTTCAATACTTCGGTGACGAATTCATCGTTTTCATCATCGTATTGAGGGATTTCGGGTGCTTTCGGTTGTTTGAAGCTGTTTCTTTTGGCGCTCGTTTTGGTTGCGGGTTTGGTCGTGACGGCTGTTGGCTTGGTCATGCCTGCTTTCTTCTTCTGCTGCATCTGCAGTCTCAGGGCGTGGAAACTGTCGGTGCTGGAGTCTGATAGTTCATCATATTCCTTCTGTTTCGGCGGTGGTTTTTGCGGCTGACGGGCAGCAGGGGAGAATTCTTCGTCTTCGCTGGTTTCGTCATGTCGATGGTGATGTCTGGGTGGTTGCCTCTGGTTTCTATCAGACTCAATCTGAAAAAAAAAAATATATATATATAAAGTGGAAAATATTTTTTTTTTAAATTAGCATACAGGAGGCTCTGAAGAAAATAATTCTTAATAAAAAAATAATCTGGGGGTCAATGGTCTGGTGTGAATATAATAGGTCGAGTCTAGCTGGAGAGGTCAAAAGGTCTCCCTCAACCAGTGTCTACTAATCCATGCCGTCACGCAGCTGGTGGGCTGATGCTTCGCTGTCAAAACCGCACCCCATGAATCCGGGCACCCCTGCTAAGTCATCCAATAAATAGTTCCCGGGGTTAAAACTGTTTGCATTATGTCATCTGAAGCAGCAAAAACTTTTGAACGGCGAGTTCTGACATCATGAAATTTTGCAGTTTTAACTGCACTGCAACTGAGCAATTTGAGCTAGTACCCATTTAACTATAGTTTCAGTTTATGGCCAGGAGTGGCTACCCCGAAATAAAGCATTATTTTCTAAATGTCATGGTTGGTTATCTCCATTTTGCAGTTTTAACTGCACTGCAACTGAGCAATTTGAGCTAGTACCCATTTAACTATAGTTTCAGTTTATGGCCAGGAGTGGCTACCCCGAAATAAAGCATTATTTTCTAAATGTCATGGTTGGTTATCTCCATTTTGCAGTTTTAACTGCACTGCAACTGAGCAATTTGAGCTAGTACCCATTTAACTATAGTTTCAGTTTATGGCCAGGAGTGGCTACCCCGAAATAAAGCATTATTTTCTAAATGTCATGGTTGGTTACCTCCTCTTGGTCCCCGTCCCCGCAGTAGAAGGGGTGGTCGCTGTCGCGGCTGACAGAGGCGCAGAAGCCATCCCACAGGCGCTGGCTTTTCATCACCTCGAACTGCTCTGTGAGCTGCGCGATGGTCTCCTCCGAAATCTCCGTATAAACTGAAACCACAAATAAAGAAAAAACATATATAAAAAAAATCAGAGTGCAATTCATACGCAATAGAAAACTAAGGTGAGAAAAACGAATGGGGAGGTTATGAAGCACCTTTTATACTATTTCATTTTTTTGCAGGCAAAATCCTGTAGATGTATGGATTTGTCTCGTTTTAGTGTCCATTTTTCGTTTCATCGAGTTTCAAATCACAACGGTGCCAAAGAAGTTTTCACTTCAAAATGTATCTGTTGTGTTGCCCTTACTTTACGGTCAGTGAAAAGATCTACCAATAGAACTGCGCTGTAAGCATGTCCGGTGTGCCCGAAGTAAGGTTAAATTTCCCTTACTTTTGGTGAAATTGATGAATATTCTTCCTTTGTTTTTGAAAGATGGTTTCACTTTACAACACACTTCAAGGTATTTCAGATTTTAAAATGTATACCCATTTCTATTTTTTAATGAATCACAAACATTAAAATGAATAACCTGACAATATTTGAAAAACTCCTACTACCATCATTATAAACGGAAGATGTTTCTTGTGTGATGGTGGAGGACTTAGCGAGCAGAGGAATTAGGAAGCAGAGGAAAAGAAACAAAGCTAAAATAATAAAGGATTTTAGATTTTCACTTCTTCTTGTGCCCTCTCCGTTCAATGGACGTTGGCTATCATGTTGGCTATGTGGACTTTGTTTACTGTGGCCCGGAACAGCTCTACGGTAGACTGGCCAAACCACTGTCTCAGGTTTTTCAGCCATGAGGCTCTCCTTCCAGGGTCGCATATTAGCGATTTTTTTTTAACGATTTTCACGGTCAAAAGTATTAGTGATTTATTTTTGGGGATCATGCCATGTTGCGCTACTTCCTTCTTTAGCCAACATTTCGAAGAGCGTTGCAGTGTCCATCATCAGGGCTAATCGATAGTGGTAGAGGATTGGAGCTGGCAACACAGTATTGCATCTACATACATAAACCACACACGTTACCATTATCGATTACACATCTGCCCTCACGATGGACCTTGTAATGCTTTCCGAAACATTGGCCAAAGAAGGAGATAGCGCAACACGGCATAAAACCCCAAAAATAAATCACAATTTAATATAATCCTTGGTAAATTATGATCGGGTTGTTTCCAAACTCCATTAGATTTGACGACCATCAAAAAACAATATTCGGCGCCATTTTGAAATTTTAACATTTGAGTAGTTCCCGTTCCAAATGTCGATTCTGACTTTTTATTTTTTGTGGTTAGAACAAGCAAGTTATGCTCCACAGCTGATTATAATATAATCAAAATCTGAAACTGGCTGAGAGTCAGAATTAAACAGGCACCATTCAAATGAAAAAACTCGATTTTCGGTGATTGTTTTTTTTTTCTTAAAATTTCGAATTATGTGGAAACGAAATTTGACATTTTATGTCCAATTGATTTTGAATTAACAGGATTCTACTATGTGGTTTGCATGCATAAAAAGGTTATTATTACATCAATAACCCTTTTTCCTATCAATACATTTTAACAAGGTCTCTTTGCCTCAATTTCAGGAAATTGATTTCTCTTACATTGCAGGAGAAATGCTGAATGTATAGCAGAGCAGTGAACATTTTGTCAATAGAAAAATAATAAACTTGCTGTTAGGCCCTGCGGATGGCTTTTGCTTCGGCTTTGCCCAGTTTATGTGTGGGTGACCATTTTATAAATCCGATAGTAACTGGTTCCAAAAATAGCCGGTTCCTCGGATCCAGTGCAGCTGGTCACCGGGACAAAGTAACTGCGATAGGCAATGACGTCATATATAAGACGTGTGGTACTATTATTCACAACTGCCAGTTAGAATAATAATCATTTTATCATCAGCAGATACTTTAATAGTACACAACTGCTAACCCTGTACAAATCACAAGTGCGTCCCACGGTTGAATTTGGCAGCCACCTCTGGTCTGAAGCTCCAAAATACCTGAAAAATACCCTCGACTCTGTGCAGAAACGGGCGGTCCGTTTAATAGATTCTCCCATCTTAACAGACGGATTGCAATCTTTAGAGCACAGGCGTCGGGTGGGAATGCTATCCTTGTTCTACCGGTATTACAATGGAAGATGCTCCGAGGAACTAGCATCATTGATCCCTTCGGCACCGGTGCATAGTCGGGAAACACGCCAAACGCGTGCCTAACATTTGTATACGGTTGACATTTGTCACATGAGAACGGGTCGTTTCTTCGACTCGTTCTTGTGTTCAACAGCTCGGCTGTGGAATGATTTACCGGCCTCTGTGTTTCCTCCTTCCTACAACATGGGTCTCTTCAAGACCAATGTTCATTCCTTCCTCTCCTCAAAAAGACCCTCCACACAGCATCCCAGATGACATAGGCCCTGAGGGAAATCTTGTGGAGATAATGTAAAAAAAAAAAAATCACAATATTACAAATCCAACGGTATTTACGCCTGCCAGCCGAAGTTCCTCACGCTAGCTAACATAAGTGGCGCTATCTTTTGGCATTATTGGCTACTTGCTTGAATTCGGTTCTATTACAAAAGTAGCTTTTTAACAAACTTCAAGTATGAAGATAGTTTTGTATAAGGTGCAGCATCACAGATGTATTCAAAGTCAGATCCTTAAATTTCAACAGTACAGACGCAAGATGAACAAAATGTATAAAACGGTAAAAGTCTATTGATGAATAAATGTTTTAATTATTTATTATTATTATTGATTTAGTTATTGACACAGCTGTTCACTTCACTATGTCAATATGTCGTTTTAAAAAAAATATATTACAAGCGGAAACTTCACTGGCTAATGCAACAAAGTAAATCAATATGTCAAAAGGTATGTTTTCCCAAATAAGAAAGCAAAATTTACACATCATAAGTTCCATCTCATGAAACAATGTTGGTCTATTCTTGGTTATGAACCCTGGACTAGAAGTGGGCAGCAGGTGTGTCCACTGTGCCACAGGGTAGCATGGCCGAGCGGTCTAAGGCGCTGGTTTAAGGCACCAGTCTCTTCGGAGGCGTGGGTTCGAATCCCACTGCTGCCAACTATTTTTTTTTTTAAATTGATGCAAGCCATTTTTGCTGTTTCTACATGAAAAAAAAATAATAAAACAAAAATAGAATAATATTGATTGGATTTTTCATGAATACCGCACAAGAGTTCCAACTACTCTCCACTTTCTGGAACCGGTGGGATTATGGCATCACAAATTGGGGTACATTGTGAGGCTGAAGGGAGTGGGGAAGGGAGGGAGACAGAGGAAGGTTGGGAAGTTCCTGGCTATTCGGATCTGGTCACCAAGCATGGCTGAAGCCATTTCAAGTAATGTTTCGATTCTGTGTGGTGATAGTGAGAGTATCTACCACAGGAGATAAGGAAGGAAAAACAATATCCTAAGATAATAAATATATCTTCGAAAGGTGTTATAAAGAAAACTCAAAAATTTGTACTGTCAAAACTTAAATTGTTTTTTTTTTAATTAGATTTTTGATTTATATTTTCTCACTAGCTGACCCGGCAAACTTCGTACTGCCACAGAATCAATAAATGTTGTGTTAACTTATTAGCTGAATTAAATTAAGTTTTTTAATTAAGTTAAAAATTACACAATAAAGCAATTTATCGATGCGCAACCGTCCATGTTTTGTTTTTGTCAGTATCAGAGATGGGGTTGTGTAAGGATTTATTTTTTTTGTGATTTTCTTACTTTTACACTTACTTAGAGGAATTGCGTTTCATTTTCTTTAATTTGGGATTTGTAATTTGGGAGGCGGGAATGAATGCCGCCCCGGGAACCTTTATTAGATAACCAACACCTCTGCCATAAGTCACCCCAAGTGGTTCGCTACGTTTGATTTGATACGTGTGATTTAGCAGGGGCGCCCGGGTTCATGGGGTGAGGTTTGTCTAGGTCTTGGAGGCGGATGACCAGGACATACTGAACCCCAGATTCCTACCCACCCCTTAAACCCTTTTCCTTCCCAGAACTCTCCTCTCCTTCCTTTCCTTAAAAAAACCCTCCACACAGCATCATAGGTGAGCATGAAGATGACATAGGCCCTGAGGGAAATTATGTTCCTCAGGGCCTCCTGTGTGGAGCTCATGTAAAAAAAAAAAAAAAACTATTCAATATTACATTTATCACAATATTGCTGCAGCTCTTTCGAAAGATGAGAATTCATTCAATACAAAACGTATGAGGAAAAGAATTTTCTTCTTAATTTTTTTTTACATTAATTTTTCTGATGTTTTAATAGCTATTTTGCTATTCGGGGCGGAGACAAACCAACGAATCAAAGATCATAAAAATCGGTCCAGGCGTTCTTGAGTTAGTGGTGTACCTAACCCGACTTTGTTTTGTATATTAAGATTACATAATGTGAATGGGGATTGAACTCCGACGTGACAGAATGGGAGGCAAGAGCACAATCACTTAGCAACATAATTTTTTTTGTTTATCTAAAGCTGGCTTTAGCAATGATAAAAATAATAAATTTTATTTATATACATTACTTTTGTTATCTGCAAAATAAATTAATAATAATAAATAAATCAAATAAATTTTTTGAATAATGTTACATAATAAATGGATTTAGAATTTTGGTGATACAAATTTTTTTATGGGCTGCATAATTTTATATGAACTGATAATAATGAAGTATATAAACCAGTTTCCAATGTTCAGAACAGTTGGGCTAGTAAATTCCAAAGATATTAGAAAAAAAGGAGATACGGCATGAAAGCGTGGTGACCATCGCCCATGCTGTGAACAAACTGCACGGACTATCAAAGCGGCGTATCCAATGAAAGTTATGCGTTTGGTGTGTAGAAAGAAATAAAGGCGGGGTATAATAATGATGTACATAAACCAGTTTCCAATGTTCGGCAGTTGGGCTAGTAAATTCCAAAGATAATGGAAATAAAGGGAGATACGGCATGGAAGCGTGGCGACCATCACCCAGCTGTGCATCACCAAACTGCACGGACTATCAAAGCACCGCATCCAATGAAAGTTATGCGTTTGGTGTGTAGATAGAAATAAAGGCGGGGAGCTGCTGTGCGTAGATGTGATACGAGGTAATATATGGGTGAACAATGTTTATTATATGCATACTTGGAGCAGGTGGATGAGTTTGAGTATCTGGATAGTATGTTTACGAGAAATGGGAAGGCCGATAGAGTTATTGAAAGAAGGGTAAATGCAGGTAACTACATTAAAGGAGGACTGAAAGCCGTTGGCGCTAATAAAGAAAACTGTCAAAAGAAGCGAAGCTAGCAGTCCACAACGGAGTCCTGGTACCTACCCTGATGTACGGTAGTGAGGCATGGAGCTGGCAGAGGAAGGATGAAAATAAACTAAATGCTGTTGAAATGAGATCCCTGCGGCGGATGTGTGGTAAAACCATGTATGATCGTGTGGGAAATGTGGATATCCGCAAAGAATGTAAGGCCAATGTAAGCATAACGAGTAAGATTAAGAAAGGGACCTTCAGATGGTTTGGGCATGTAGAGCGAATGAACGAAGAGAGTAGTGTAAGAAGAAAATATGACGCACATGTGAATGGTAGAAGAAGTCAGGTATGCCCGAGGAAGACGTGGTACGATCAAGTGAACCAGATACTTGAGTCGGGCCATGTCAAAAGTCAGAATAATAGAAGAGTATGTCTGAGATGATGTATGAATGTGAGTGAGGCAAAGAGTGTGTGCCAAGACCGAGTTCTTTGGCGGTCTGTCATCTCTGCCTACCCGTGCGGTAAACGACGTGATGGTTAGTTAGGCATATTAATAATAGTTTATGGCCCATTTCCTTTGTTTCTATTATCTTTGATTCACATCAACAATAATCTGAAAAGAGAGGCTCACCGTTTTGTGAAATCTTCAGGTCTCTCGGGCAGGACTCGAAGGGGTCGTATTTGAGCTGCAGCACCAGATCCATAGTGGCGGCTCCGCTGCGAGGGTCCTTGGCCGTCAGAGGGAACACCAGTTCCACGCTGGCCCCATTCACCGAGTGGAAGATGTGCACATGGGAGGGTTTCATCTCCTGAAATAACATAACAAACAATTGAGATCTAATCCCATTTACTAGTAGATGAAAGCACCATAAAGGTCTCTGCCCACTACACCGTTCCATACCATGACCGTAACCGTAGCGCCGCATGCAAAAAAATATTCTTCAGTATGAAACGCTGCCCACTAGCCCGTCCCGTAACCGACCAACACCGTCGCACACCATGACCGGACTGACGGCGAATTCTCGATGACAATATTTTGTGCCGGTCCGCTCTACGCATGGTATGCGACGGTGTTAGAACGGGGATCACACGCGTATGATCCACGTTCTAACTGCGTTGCCACTCCGTCAGTTCGTGATTTGTGTTCAGTTTGTCAGCGGGTAGACAGACAATTTTGAAAGAATTTTGAAAAAATGGAGGACGAAAAACTTACGTACGCCTATTGAACGGGGATGGTACGGACACTAACCCCGGTGTATACGGGTATCATACGGTCACTAAACCCGTTACGTACGGGTATCATACGGTGTTAGCACGTTCTAGTGGGCATAGTAGGGCTGTTATTTCGTGGCTGATACATTCATAGTATGGTCATGGTATGGAACGGTGTAGTGGGCAGACTCCTTAAAGGATTTTTTTTTATCTTTGGTGTGCCGGAAATCACATTTTATAATGTCGTATCACGTTTTACACTAAACCTAGTTTTTTTGTCACGTCCCTCGATTTTAATTGATTTTTTTTCATAGTTATATTTTATAGAATAATTAGAAAGTAATATATTTTTAACATGAATATTTATTAATTTACTTTATTTAGTTAGTTAAATACCTGTTTATATTTTGAATAATTATTTATGTAGATCCTACCTGTAGGTACATTCAAAGAGTCGAAATATAGCCGTGATAGGTTGAAATTGGTAACGATCAATAAATAAAAAAGCGCAGAAAAACTTAGTGAATTAACCGGTTAAAGGCCAGGCCATTTCGCGGAAATTCGCGAAACTTCACAAAAAAACACTAAAAAAGCACCATTTTGAACTTTGAATTGAATGTTTTGTTGATTAATTTTGAGCTATTGTATATTTTATTGACTGAAAAACGTTCACAACACAATAAACTATCTACCAAAACAACATTACTTGCATTTATTACGTAAATTAATAGGTTTTACGATGTTTTATTCGCGATACACTCATTTATTGTGACCGTTAAATTCGCGGCAATTTATGACAGCGCATTGTCATGGATGAAAAAGTTTTAAAAATATTCCAGGGTGACTAGGTGAATGAAACTTTTAGCACCACCTAGAGTAATGATGGCGCAAGCGATTCTGACACTGTTCTTCATACAAATTATGTACATAGAAGGGTTAAAATCGCAGACCAAAAGTTTTTCATCGACAATATTATTAAAATATTTGAATTATTTTCTCGCGCATGCGCATATGACGCGCGCGCCGGCGCGTCTCCGGCCTGTGACCGGTTAAACCAAATTTTGATGTTTTCTGGGCCACTATTAGGATATTTCAAAATGTCATACTGATGTACCGAACCGTCATGCCTCCTGGTGCTATTTTATAGCATAATTAATGTGTAAAACATGGAAAAGTGGAAATAATATTTGATTTATGATGAGCATTTGAATATTGCTTTCCTTATTATAAAAAATGTTAAATCATGCAATGTGTAGTGTTTTAAATATAGTGTCCTCAGCATGCAAAGTCGTAGCATAAACTTTCTAAAATAATTAAAGTGTAAACACAGAAGTGAACTGCCGGGTAAGTATGAATTCTGAATCCATTTGTTAATAACAAATTTAGATAGAACCTAAGAATTTATAATAAATTGTACAGTGCTCCTTGAGGTGTTTTTTGACAAAAATGGCACTCTACAAATTATCCAATTATTAGTATTATCATTATTATTTTCAAGACACTATCTACATACTTGACGATCAACATATTTACAGGAAAACCTCACACATTCTTAATATGTTTACACAATATTAAATTATTTATTTATTTATTTAACTTCTCACCATACATTCTTATTTTTTATTTTTACATACAACATATTATATAACATGTATATTACATTACATACATTATACAACAAATATAACATGTATGTGCGTAAAACAAGAACGATCAAATATTAGAAAATACATACACATGCATACATACATACATGCACATAAATACAGGGTGTCCGGGGGTAAAGTGCATTAACTTCGGGAGGTGATTCCACATGATAGTACGAGTAAAAAAGATAAATAACTTTTTTCGAAATTCCAACGTTTAGGGGTAGTTTTGAGGTGAAAAGATAAAATTAGTCCGGCGTGAGTGGCGAGATTTATTATTTTCCGCCGTTACGATACGGGCCAATCACAATCGAGTCGGGCGCCCGGCAGGCTCTCAGCAAGTAAGATCGTACCTCACACTAAGGATTTTTAGTAGGTACGTCTTTTTGTATGGGAAAAAATATGTCGGAATTTCGAAAAAAGATGTTAATCTTTTTTACTCCTACCATCATGTAGAATCACCTCCCAAAGTTAATGCACTTTATCTCCGGACATCCTGTATATACTATTATACACATATTACACATGCCGTTTATGATTGATTTAAACAGAGAAATTTATATCTGAAATGTGTCTTCTTTTGGTGAGTGAGACTCTTCTAAGTGATGTTATGGAGATAGTGTGCAGTCTCTATGCTCTCAGGCCATAGACCCATCAGACTACCATACTGTTGGTATTTTAATATGTAGCAAGCAGATGGGTAACTCACTTTGAACTTGTCTATCTGCGCCTGGCGCTGGTGGTGAGCGACCAGCGCTACCTGCAGCTGGCGCATGTAGGTGGTGGTCATGGGCTCTAGCTGCTCCATGGCATCCATGGAGAAGCCCAGGGGCAGATGGTACTTCTTCAGGACCCAATTGTTTGTATCTGAAATTAAAATATAGATATAATATTAATAATTAATTCTGTTTTTACACAGGGGATAATACATAGATGAAAGATTAAAAATACTGATTTTTTTACATATGACGATCAGCACTAATGAACCAATAGTCATGTTGTTAAATTTGTCAGCTGCTCACAATTTGAGCAAAGGCTGAAATTAAAGTCTATTTGTTTCGGTTTTCAAAACAACTCAAACCTCTGCATGCGAACTGTTATTAAATTTCTCTAAATCTTACTAATATTATAAATGCAAAAGTTCGTATGGATGTATATGTGTTTGTTACTCTTTCACGCAAAAAATACTGAATGGATTTTAATGAAACTATACAATAATATAGCTCATACATCAGAATAACATATATGCTATAATTTATAGTTAGCTAGGAAGGGGACGCGGGAGGGGAACGGGGACGCACGAGAAAGGTGATTCAGGGAGAAACAATGTATTGCATTGCAACGCATGCCCGGAACCAGCTAGTAAACAATAACAGTGTTAACTTCCCAGGTAAGTATGGTCCTGTGTATTTTCTGCCTGTACAGTACATTTTTACGCAGCATCGCATTCATTGGTCAAATCATTGTAGGTAAAGTTTCGTATCGGTGATCGATGAACCGGTGTATGCAATTTTTAGCCATAAGTTGTTGTAATGGTTTGTCTAGTCTGTAGTTAGAGGTAAGATTGTAGAAATTGTTATAAGTTTGTACAGCGTCCTTGAGGTGATTTTTCACAAAAACAGCACTCTACAAGTCATCCAAATATTATTATTTTACCATCATAGTGAGAAAAATGATATAATTGGTGCTAGAAAGAAAAACATCATGCTTCATAATAAAATACAAAAACTAACAACAAAAGAAGTAAAATGTACACCTTTATGAACCAAAGTTTCGAATCGCGCAATCATCACATAGTATAAAATGAAGTCGCTCAAAATGTATTTTGGATTTTCATGCGGTTTTCACCAATAGATAGAGTGATTCAAAAGGAAGGTTTATATGTATAATACATGCTTATTATAGTAGAGAAAAGACGAAAAATTCAAATATTCTATTCTGGCAGCGGGCAGCTGGCAAGCGGATGGTGTGGATTTTATAAAGGTTGGGTAATGGCATTGTGTTTCGTTAGCCACAGCAATGTGTGGCCGGGTCTGCTAGTTTGAAATAAATTTATGAAACTTTGGGAATTTTTTATTAATTATTTTTACATGAAATGACAAAAAAGGGAGATGACAATAATGTTCGTCTAATAAAATATACGAGGGGAGGTCCAAAAGTTTGTGGAATGGAGGGGATGGAGGGGGGATAGGGGCGCTCGTTTAGTGTCATACTAATTGTGACTCATCATTAGTATATAAATTAAGTTTCAGCCATATTGAGTCATTCGTTTACAAATATTCAATAAGTCAATCCGGAAGAAAACTGAAACTATGGAGAAAATTGAACACCGTACTGTGATAAAATTCCTTACCAAGCAAGGAAAGAACGCTCAGACCATTTTGAATGAAATGCAAACCGTTTATGGGGAATAGTGCCCTAGTAAATCAATGATTTACAAGTGGCATGGTCTTTTTAAACATGGCCAGGAGTCGATTGAAGATGACCCCCGCTCAGGAAGGCCAGTTGAGGCCACCACATCAGACATCGTCGAAAAAGTGGAAAAAATTGTACTGGAGGACACCCGTTTGAAGAAAAAACAGTTATCTGCATTAGTTGGAGCATCAGATACCACCATTTTGCGAATCCTACATGACCACCTGGGTATGACAAAAGTCAGTGCAAGATGGTTACCGAGAATGCTCACGCCGCTTCAGAAACAACAGCGATACGTCAAAACAATTTTTGGAATTGTGTGGAGACGAACCTGCACAGATTTTAGAGCGGATTGTTACCGGAGATGAAACATGGGTTCATCACTTTGAGCCTGAGTCCAAACAGGAGTCCATGCAATGGCATAAAAAGGGTACACCGCCAAAGAAATTCAAAGTGTCGGAGTCGGCTGGAAAGTTGATGGCTACTGTTTTTGGGATTGTGAGGGGATAATACTCATTGATTACAGAGAAAAGGTAAGGAGCATAACGGGAGAATGTTACGCAACGATACTAGAGAAATTAAAGGACGCCATCAAAGAAAAACGTTGAGGAAAATTGACCAAGCGTGTGTTGCTCTTGCAAGACAACGCGCCGGTTCACAAGAGCAGAGTTGCAATGGCTGCTCTGTACAATCATGGCTTCGAAACAC
Organism: Limnephilus marmoratus; assembly: GCA_917880885.1. Taxonomy (NCBI): domain Eukaryota; kingdom Metazoa; phylum Arthropoda; class Insecta; order Trichoptera; family Limnephilidae; genus Limnephilus; species Limnephilus marmoratus. Next base: position 21,070,725 of record OU862929.1, read on the forward strand.
TAGTCCACCCACCCTACAGTCCAGATCAGGCCCCAAGTGATTTTTATTTGTTCCCCAATTTAAAAAAAGACTTAAGGGGAAGGAAATTTTCTGACGACAATGAGGTAAAGGAGACAATTTTGGCTCATTTTGAGGCAAAAGATAAAAAATATTTTTACGATGGTTTAGAAAAATTAATTCATAGATCTAATAAATGTATTCAGCATAAGGGTGATTATATTGAAAAGGAAAAATAGATTTATTGTTTCATTTTATTTAAAACTCTTTCATTCCACGAACTTTTGGACCTCCCCTTGTGTTTTTTTTTCATTATCAGTAATTTTAGTTAGAAAAAACATAAGGTGAGCCATTTTTAAAACTTTTTTATGCTTGAGCGCAAAATTTTTATATTTCAAAAAATAAATGTTTATTTCTATTTATAAAATTTAAAAGCATATTAATTTTATCACCGTTCAAAAACAGCTTTTAGTTTTCAGATACTTTCAGAAATATTCCATATATTTAGATTTTAATGTAAAGCGGAAATATTTTGACCCTCTGACATAATAAGGTTGAGGCCTGAGGGGTTAAAACAACCCAAGTACTCGCCACTATACATTATTACAATCAATATATTTTTTCTTTATTTTATTCATGCAGTAACGTAAATATTTCTTCTTCATCACCTGTTATTCGAGATGAAACATTGTGTTTTACACTCTATTGGTTATTACTAGACATCGGATTATATGCACTAACAAAGTGCCAAAATATGCACAATGTGAAATCAAAAAACCATTTATATTTTTATATATTTTAATTAAAGACCGTACAAAAACAGCGAAATATCCTTAATATTCGAAATATTCTTAATTGTGCATAGTTTTTGTGATAATATACAACTAAGTATTTTTCCAAATTTTCGAGCTCAAATTTGTGACGTTTGTCACCCAGTATTAATTTATACGCCGAAAACGACCTCTCTACGTCAACTGACGTCATTGGATAAAATTTAAAATTTGGCGCCATTTCTGGAGATACCTGTTTAGGCAGGGTATGACCTGTGCCGTTGATGTAGGCATTAATGTTCTTCATGTCTTCAAGACTCGGGTTTTTAAGCAAAATAGAGTCTAACTTTTTACGAATCTTTTCTAATATTGAATTAGGAAGGGCGTTGGCGAGTTCAATCATTGTTTCCAGCATTTCTATTGCTTTAAATAGAGGAAGGTTTTTTGTTTCGCTAACTTGTGGAAATTTGTTGAGATGAGTGCGATATTCTGTTTAATGGATGCGTCTTCAAATGCTAGCTTGCTTGAATGAATTGCAATATCCTCAGAACTGTCAAATTCCCCAACTACTTGTTATACGGCATCAAAATTTTCAGCATAGAATAATACTGCCTTTAGCCAAGTACCCCATCGAGTAATTATGGGTTCTGGCGTCAATGCTAGATTTGGCAATTGCTCTTTATAAGACTGCACACGCGACGGTGCTTTTAATAACACTTTTTTGTAGAGGAAATCAATTTATTAACATTCCCATACTCTTGCCGTATCTCTTCTGCAAGGCGATGAAACCCGTGAGCTAAGCAGGTAATGTGTAGTAAATTTGGATAAAAAGTTTGCAAGGCTTGGCCAGCTTTCACCATGTATGGCGCAGCATCAGAAACAAACATGCAGATTTTTTCATCCATAGAAGATTCGGGAAACAAAGATCTATGGAATCATTTATGAAACGAGCAACAGTTGAATGATTTGTTTCTTCTAGAATTTTACACCTAGCTCCCTATACGTAGATGATACCTCCCGCTATTAAACGAAATATGCACGATTTGGGAAAAAGGATGAAATATGCATTAACGTCGTAATTAGAGAGTTATATGCATTTGCATATGCAAATATGCAAATGCATATAATCCGATGTCTAGTTATTACTACACAATTCCAATAAATAGAAATGGACATTACTATAAAAAGATTAAGTAAAAAAAAAAAAAAATAGTTGGCAGCAGTGGGATTCGAACCCACGCCTCCGAAGAGACTGGTGCCTTAAACCAGCGCCTTAGACCGCTCGGCCATGCTACCCTGTGGCACAGCGGACACACCTGCTGCCCACTTCTAGTCTATGCTGATGTCCAGGGTTCACAACCAAAAATAGATCTTAGTTTAATCAGGTGGAAGATGAATTAGCGACGCTGTGTAAATTTTGAATATCTGTGTCAATAACTAAAAAGATTGAATTTAAAAAAAATAATTTTTAACTAACTAAATAACCATGACGCCCTTTGTACACGGGTGTACGCAGAGAGGATAGACCACCATACAACTTTGTCTCGGCACACTCCATACTTCATTCATGTTCATACATACATGGCGTCTCTGATTTCTAATACATTCACTTCTTCGTCATATATTCTTCTTACAATCCTTTCTTCGTTTCATGCCCAAATCATAGCAACCCTTTTTTAAAATTAACCATTACGCTTACATCAGCCTTACATTCTTTCCGGATCTCTGCATTTTTAATAAGGTCATTCAAAGTTTTACCACACTCACACCTTACAAATCACATTTCTATGGGGTTCAGTTTATTTTAATCTTTCCTCTGCCAGTGCACCCCACGGTTGAATTTGGCAGTCACCTCTGGTCTGGAGTTCCTAAATACCTGAAAAATATCCTCGACTCTGTTCAAAAACGGGCGGTCCGTTTGATAGATTCTCCCATCTTAACAGAATTATTGCAATCTTTAGAGCACAGGCGTCAGGTGGGAAGGCTATCCTTGTTCTACCGGTATTACAATGGAAGATGCTCGGAGGAACTAGCCTTGATTGATTCCCTCGGCACCGGTGCATAGTCGGGAAACACGCCAAACGCGTGCCCAACATTTGTACACGGTTGACATTAGTTATATGAGAACGAGTCATTTCTATGACTCATTCTTAAGTTCAACGGCTCGGCTGTGGAACGATTTGCCGGCCTCTGTGTTTCCTCCCTCCTACAACATGGGTCTCTTCAAGACCCATGTTCACTCCTTCCTTTCCTCAAAAAGGCCCTCCACACAGCATCTTCACAGATGACATAGGCCCTGAGAGGAAATATTTTCCTCAGGGCCTCCTGTGTGGAGTTAATGTAAAAAAAAAAAAAAGATACGTTTCTGACAGACGAAAAAACGATAAAGACAGCATAAAAAAGATATTTCACATGTTTATATTTAGGTTTTGAAATAAGGATGCCAAAAATTTTACCTGCGCTACACATTGTTTGGCTCAGGATTGGGCCTGTACATGACTTCCTAAAAATTGGGGTGCCATTCCCTGAAGGTTGTGGAGTGGAGAAGGATATGGGGGAAAGGATGTGTGGACTGGTCTTGGCTCCAAAGTTAGAGGTTGAGGGTTCGAAACCTGACTTGGGCAAAATAAAATAAATTTTACATGGTTATTTTAATTTACAGTCAAGGTTTTTGAGATGTGATTATGACAACGTACACAGAGAATAAATAAATAAAAACTTGACATTGACAAAATTATTAGGTTTTCAAGACGACTAAATGAATTCACGCACCTGGGATCTTAGCAAAGTTGACGGCATACTCTCGGGTCACTCCGTCGAGGGTCACGTCGTAAGTGGCGACACACATGTCGTCAGTGATACAGTTGACCTGGATGCCAAAATGGCGCAGGTAGAAGTCTCGCCGCTCCCGCAACTTGGCGCGCTTGTTGTGAAAGACAACCTGGAACAAAGTGCATTGTTGGAATTTAAATACAAATCAAAACAAAATGAAAGTATTTTTGGTAATTGTTCGGAATAAACGTCAACGGTTAATACGCACTTTTTTTGATAAAACTTTTAGATTCTTCTTAATTACCATAAAAGACAACTATTTGCATTGGGGGAGGTTGAAAATGTTACATTTTTAATTTTATTTACGTAAATTGAAAATTTGCTTTCACACTGCCAAATCACTCTGTTTGCAGTTCGTTTGTGATAAAACTTTTTAAATTAAGATAATATACACAAGCCCGCTACACAAACCCTGCGTAGCCAAACAAACCATTCAAAAACGTAGGCTGTTTTTTAAAGTAAAGATAACATGCGCAATCCCGTTACATAATTGTTGACGTTTGTTCCGAATATTTACCGTATTTTTTTCTGTTTAAAAATTCAGTGGTGATGGCACAATATCGTTCGCCTTCAGGCAAAAGCCTTTTTGCTACTTTTCACAGATGAAAACATTTAATATAATTCTGTGAAACAACAATATCTGATGAATAATTTGAAAAATATCTCTCAAGATTTGCAAATTTTTTAATAAATATTTTAAATGCAAAAAGTAAATTGGCAGTAACTTTCACAATACCTTTGTCTAAAATATATTTTTTAGTTTTATGTAAAGTGATAACCACGATTTACTCAATAAAAACCATTGGTAAGCGACTTTAAAAACTTTATCGATGTTTTAAAATTGCATAATTTTGAATGCCTAATTTTGATTTTTAATTTAGTAAATAAGTTAAAAAACAGCAAATTTATCTGGATTCAAAAATATTTACCGCATTTTGACAGTTCACGAGAAATACATTGCAAAATATCAGGTACTCCAGGGGTTAAATCCCTAATAAATGTATTATATAAACAATTGATTCAATTACCTCTCCGCCTAAGGAAGAAATCTCATCGCTGATGGCGGCCATGTTCCGGGGGTGAAACTGGCGCGGTTGAGGAAGCCGACTCCGCTGCAGCTGGAAAATGTACGCCTCCATCTCCTGGTGCTTGTCCCGCAGCTTGCGGTTGTCCTCCAGTAGCTCTTCCAACTCCTCATCTTGCTCCGGTTCCACTGGCAGATGAAAATAATCATTGTTAATGAAGCATTCTCACCTGATCTATTTCATATAATCTACGGAACAGATCAGTGAAAACAAGTCTTACTATGATGGAAAAGAAACCCTAAGTTGAATCGATGTCAACCTTAGTTCTATAAATTGACCATAGACCCATGGTATAGATACACTTTACCTCAGGGGCAGAGAGGATAGATTAAGCTACAATACATAATTAATAATCCTAAACACAATCTAACTTAGGGTCAGTTGCATCGAAAATAGTTAAAGTTACTTTTTAGTTAAAGTTAAATAAAAGTAACTTTATTATCATTTCCTACAAAAATGGGTTGTTTTAACTTCGTTTAAATAAAAGTTAACTAAATAGTTACAAAATAGTTACTTTTATTTAACCCAGCAATGTGGAGGGTTTAAAGTTACATTTTGGTAAAGATGCTAGCTGTCATCCGTCACTAAGGAACGAAATACTGTTTGAATGGAGAATAATAATAAAAATGTCTTGATAACCCCGGTTTTGATAATTGATTGATTAGAATATATAGGAAACAGGTAAAATAAGGAATTAAACCATGAATCAATCATTTTCCGTAGGAAGAGATGTATTCCATTGTCAGATTTCGGATGTCGAAAAGAATGGTCAGGCAATTAACTTTTCTCGTTGCCAATGACGGCAATGACAAACTACATTATTTACAAGTATTTATTCAAATTTATATACCTACACTTCTCTTGATAATTTATACTAACATTGTTATATTTCAATTAAAGCAACTGAAATATTATTTTTTTTGTCAAATCAGAAATCATGCTGCTTGTGCTGTGGTGCTGTGGAACTGTGAACTAGGTTCTAATAACATTGCATTTTTATGCAACGGGAACGATGCAAAGATATACAGGAGACATCTCTGGGGTGCATTAAAGTATTGTCTCGTGTATAATAGTATAATAGACAGGGTTAGCAGAGCAATAATAGCCCGCCTTCGGCACAATATAAAAATATCATCAAACGTTGTTAACTTTTCTAAACTGCAACTGTGACATAACACATAACCATAAATATACCAATTCCCAAATAACATAACCCTCAAAAACTTCATAAACGTCAAAGGAATACAATCTAAAAATCGGTGTTGACACCCGTAAAAATAATTGTGTGTTTATTTGTACAGAAATATATCAAATCCAAGGAAAATTCGAAGCCATTTCAATGGCAACACTGGTAACTGTAAACTAACTATTTAAATGTTGATGCAACTCAAATTGTGTTGAAATGCAGCTTAACTTTAGTTAGGGCTTAAACTCAGTTTAAATATTTAACTTTAAACCTTACTTTAACTTTTTTCGATGCAATTGGCCCTTAATCGCTCAAGGACCAAGCCCGAGTTTACTCGGGCTGTTATTATTTGCAAAAAATCCCACACCCGAGATAACTTGGGCAAACTTTACCTGCAGAAAAGACCAACTGTGAATATACTCAGGTGAAAATAAATATGATTTACATTACATTTACATTAGGGAACGTACCCAAACTACGTGACCAACTTTTTGCAATTTTTAACCCCCCCCCCCCCCCCCCCCCCCCCCCCGGTGACCAAAATCCTAAGGAACCCACTGCTCATTTGTATGGAGCGTGACCTTTTGAAGACCCCCCCCCCCTAAAAGTGTCACGTAGTATGGGTACGTTCCCTTACATATGAAATTGGCGTTTTGTATGGGAGGAGCATAAAGTCGATTTTTTTTAAAATATAATATATTTATTTAATCAAAGTATGTACCATTGCTATCTATGCACTTTTGTCAACTCATAGGTAGTTCATCGATCCCTTTACTAAAAAAAACCATTCAGACGGGAATCAATAAAATCTTTGAAGGCGGTTTGGACTGCCCCATCAGAGTTGAATTTTTTCCCTTGCAAGAAGTTATCCAAATTTCGAAAAAAATGGTAATCTGTTGGGGCAAGGTCCGGAGAGTACGGTGGATGTCTTAGACATTCCAATTGAAGCTCCTCTAATTTGGTAGCCGTCTGTTGTGCAGTGTGTGGTCTAGCGTTCTAACGCGCGTTTGTTGATTTGCTTCACTCAATTCGTGAGGTACCCACCTTTCAAGCTTTTTCACCTTCGCAATTTGCTTCAAGTGGATTAAAACAGTTTTATCACTAACACCGCAGCCTGCAGCTAACTCGGACTAAACTAAGTGACGCAAAGAAAAAAAAACAATTAAGGAAAAAACAAATGAATTATAATTTTCGAAACACAAATACATGAGTAAATAGCTGTATAAATTTGAATTTGGAATTCCCAATCAAAGAGAAGATATTTGAGATCAAAATTGCCAGTACGGCGAAACGCCAATTTCATATGTAAGGACCTAATAGTATGTGAAAGTGAGACAAAAAACAGCTGCAAATATTCAAACGAGGTACCACTCCCACCTATCTCCCAATCTCTGCAAATCGGGTGACATCATGTCACGCTAGTACTGCGCAGCATGCAGAGTGGAGAGGTTGTGTGTTTTTTTGTTTGAATTATATGATTCAATTTCAATTGATGTCATCAATAATCTTTTATGTATTTTAGACTAGAGACTAGGCTTTTATGAAGAGTGATCTTGACGATTCAAGATCACTACTCAATAGGACTACTCCATGTTGCAGATTGGAAGACGACGGCCAAGGACAGAGTGCGGTGGAAGCTTATCTTGAAGGAGGCTAAGGCTCGAAATGGGCTGTAGCGCCATTGAAGAAGGTCTTGACGATTCAAACTTTGAATATGCATATGAAGAATATAAGTACATGTTCAGTAAATATCTAAATATCCAGCACACCCCCTATCCCCATACGGGGGTGTGCTGGACCTCGTCCCTGCTTCATCTTTAGTTACATTACTAATTTTGCAGATCCTTCTCAAATCTATCTGCGCCTCCCCCAATGACATGTGCAGACTTGAGGCTTGATCAGACGACCTTGACTATCCTTTGTCCTGCCTCTGACTACCCAACGCTGAAATTTCTCTTAGTCTTCGGGTATTTTACCCCAAATATTCAGCTAACATTCTTTGAGGCTTCACTGAGTGGTTGGCTAAGGGACACGGAAGCTAAGTGTAGTTTATGATCAGACCGAAAGCCATTCACATTTTTTGTTGGTACTTGCCAATTGATTTGAGATTTATTGTATTACTTATGTTCTCTATTTTATGCAGGTGCTTGCGGGTTTTTACAGATGCAATGCCGCCTCATGGAGCCTCATGAATGAGTTTTTCTTTTGCCCTGTTTAATTATCTTTGTCTTACTAACCTATTTTTTGCATTTTGTTTTTCCTGTTAAGCACTTGCATACTGCTTACTAACAACGTATGCATGGACACTGGAGGTCTAGATTCGTTCAAAATAAATAAATGTAGCTTCGTTTAACAAAAAAAATTAGAATCTTGCGAGAGCCTTGAAGGAGTAACCATCAGTTACTTATACCAAGGCGGGTAAGAGGTGGATTACCTCCACTGTTCAGTAAATAAAATTCGTCCATAAAAAAAAGGTTTTTTTTTCTTAATTTTTTTATGATTTCTGAAGGGGCTAATCGACACAAGTAAGATGTGGCCCCCAACATTAATCTTTTCGCCGCCCATCTGTAAACACGCGTTAGGGTATCCTATGTCAAATGATTTAAGCAGTTTTAATATTGCCTCATTATCATCGACCACCACAACACGGGCATGTGCCTAGCACGGTGGTCGAAAAATCCCCAATTTATGTAATAAACAATTCAATGAATAAAGAAAACTTTAAAAAATAAATTATTATCCTCTTAGAGATTATAATTTAACATGAAAACACTAAAACGAGTTTATGATACACACTCAAAAAGTCTAAATGAATTGACACTTTAGTTTAAGAAGAAAAATTATCTTTGAAACATAAGCAAACTCGTGACCTGCCACCATTGTGATGTATGTGATCTCACTTATACATTCGGACATACTTATAGTAAAATCAGTGTTCAACTCGATCAACTCCATACACCTGCACATAAACAATTGATTGTAAGGATCCACGGGAAAACAATCAGCCGAGCGATTCTATATCTTTTGTGGGATCTAGATCTCCTGACGGACGAGATCTAGACTGTCAGATTTGTGTGATTTTCTATGACTGTTATTAGCTTTTTCTACAGAAAATTAATGTAATTTTATTATTTATGTAATTTTCTTAGTTTAGATTGCTTTAAATCGGCGAAGCTGGTCTGATACCCATAGAAAAAGCAAATAATAGTCTTAGAAAATCACACAAATCTGACGATTTCGTAGAAGATCTCGTCCGTCAGGAGATCTCGATCCCACAAAAGATATAGAATCGCTCGGCAGATAGTGTGAAGGCTTGTATGATAAAGGTCATCGCTAACTAAATAAATAATTAGGTAAGAAAATAACATAACCTAACCTACACAACCATGTAAAATGGGACCATAGAACAGATAGAACACCCAGTGAGGCCCACGCCATTAAATCACTATTTAGGCGTAGAGATATACTATAGAGGCGCTGCGCATTATAAATATTTTCGAGATTCGTGTTCATCTCAGGCTTGCGGAGGTATACGGGAGGGGTAGTTTGACACTTTCCGTCTTCTACCGAACTGAAACATGTGGTCCGAAGGACACGAATGCGATTGCAAAGCAGGGGTTTACAGACTTTTCAAGTAAAGGGCCGCGTACAACGACATCAAAGTTCATCAATTATATTAAACATCCTAGTTATTTTTTACAGTTGCAATGCCCGTTTTTGGTAAACTTTCGAAATCACTGGTTACGCTTATACAAATATTTTTTAGAATAATTTTTAGATTCACCTTACTATAAAAGACAACTTTTTGCATTCGGGGCGATGAAAAATACTGCATTCAAAATTTCAATTACGAGTATGACGTCGCGCCATTCGCTGCCGCGGGTTCTGGAATAAGTTGAACTTAGCTCTGAAGTCGGGTATTGAACCATTCAAGGGACTTACAATACCTGCAAAAACGCACATGTATTTTGCGTGAGGGCACCGAGTAGTAAGGACTCTGACGTTCAACAGTCTGAATAGTCCATTCCATACATTGTACGAACACCTTTTACACATGCTTCTGACCAGATGCGTATCGCATAACGTTGTAAGTATCCCTACAATAATGCAAGTGTTCATTGCCCGAGGGCACCACGTAATAAGGACTTGGACTTTCAACAGTCTGAATAGTCCGTTCCATACATTGTATGAATACCCTTTGCATATGCTTTTGACCAGATGCATACCGCGTAACGTGCTTTGGACAAGATGGATGTAAGTCAACTAAATTCGTGAAATATTGAATTCGATGGGCCCTCTCCAAATCCGTTAACCAATTTATTCGCTTACTGCCTCATCTATGTATATATACATATATCAATGTACTTAGGAGGTACAAAAGTACGGCAGTGAATTTGATAAAATAAAATAAAGGTTAACCTTTCAAAGGCCAGGAACGCGCCCGCGCGCGAGACTGGAATTTCAAAAAAGAATGTTAATTCAAATAATTTGGATGCGATTTTAAATTTTATTCCATTAATTTATAACATAAAATAAAGCTTAAAATAGCTTCCTCCATTCTTGTTATTAAGGTAATTTAAAAAAGGTAAGGTAAAAAACCCTGGCCCTTGACAGGTTAAGCAGAAGTAAATATTTACAGTTTTATACGTAGTTTTAAAAGACCTAGATTATATAAATTACACATCAATTTAAATTAATTACTACAAGAAACAACTAATTACGCTTGGATAGATGGTAAGACACATTAAAATTCCATTTTTATTCATTCGAAGTTCAAAATTTCCCGTATAAAACTATCCATTTGCCGCCATTTTCAATGAATGTAATAAAAGATCATAATCTATTGATTTTAAAGGAATTCAAAGGCTAAAATGAATACACCTCAATAATTTGCGTTGGACTCTTTCAATGATATTGTTAATAATAACTAGATGTAAGGCATGTGGAATACACAATTCACGGGTCGTATTATTTAGTATATTTTGGTTGTCAAACTCACCAGCTCTGTTTTTAGGATTTGTCTGCTTTTCAAAGACAGAGGTTATTTTTTGTTGGCGTGCAAACATGATGTACTAGAACTTATTGTTCACTTCGTCACTTTGAATAAGCTAAAGTTCTTCCGGTAATTTAGTTTGACAAGCTTGATATTTAAATATTTATGTTTTGAGATTTGACTGATTTGAGTATTCGACGGTTGAGACCATGGATGTTGAGTGATGCGCGCGCAGTTTCATAAAGGATTAACGTTATCCATGGACTAGTGATGGCCACAAATGATTTCGAAACATTTTGAGTACCTATTTTATTATTTTAACGCGGAACATTCAAAATGTGGATTTACTTTAAATGCTTTTACAAAAAGGTGAGGGCATTTTTTTATTCCCCTTCAAAACTATGATGACTCAAATGGTTGATACCACGCCGGGTTAAAATATACCAATCCCTAGATCGATATCTTCGGGCCTTTTCTATGGGACAAATGTCGACACTAACTTCACCACGGAAAAACAATCCCGATCTTGGTAGAAGGGAGTTCAAGGCCATTTATCATAGACAATGGTACAAGGCCTGCCATAGACAATATACTCGCCCTACTTTATTAGCCCAATAAATTATTAAAAAAAAAATTGAAAAGCAGAAAAATGAAAAACCTTTTCCCCAGGACAACAAGGTTCCATGTGACAAAGATGGTTCCGAGGAAATAAGATTTACATAGTTTTTTACAGCTCATTTTCTCAGGAGGGAGCTTTGTCAGATGGAAACCTGTTATCCCGAGGAGATGAAAAATCAATACATTAGAAAAATGAAAAACTCACAGGTGCATGTTTTAAATATTTTTTTATTTTCAAAAAGACAGGATAAACAACACAGAGATAAAAATGCAGAGTCGGTTCCACCGATAGATTGAGCGTGAGTCAGAAGCTAATTTTGATCAGGCCATAATGTATTCACGCCTGTATTACAGCTTATCCTCGAGGTACATTGTACTTGTCATATAATTAACAGTAATAATATGACAAGAACAATGTACCTACCTCGAGGACTTGGCATATTATTTTTGTTAATATAATTAACAATATTAATATGACAAGTATTATATAATTGTTCATATATCCCATGGAATATCATTATTTGGCTTAATACGATAACTCTGTAAACTTTTATATTTTACAATAAATGCGAATACACAAAAAAAAATAGCACAAATTACAAGCACAAAAACCGTACACAAAAAAATTTAAAAAACACAAAAACAAAAAGCTTTATACAAAAATATGTAAACGTTGGAGTTTGCCCACCACTTTCCCACAGCGTTCAAAGGAAACAGATGGTTTCCTCCTTCACCGTACACGTCAAGACTCTAATTTTTGTTTATAAAGAATCTACTTTTTATTAAAATGACTCTAGACCTCCAATGACCAGACATACATTGTTAGCAGGCAGTATGCGAGTGCTTACATGTTGTTAATTATTTATTTCACTGTATCACGTCTCATCTCCGCCACTTGATGTATCTGAAATAAAAGTTTATTAATATAAAGGAAGAAGAGTTCAGGCAGTCCCGCCGAGGATGAGCGGAGCCATCAGTCCAGTCGCAAGCAAGACTCGGCATCAGCACCCCGAAGCCGGCTTCCCGGTAGGCCCTCGAAGATAATGTTGGGATGAAGGGGGAAAGAAACCTGAAGACTCTAGGGAAAAAAGTGAGCATCGGGACACCAGAGGCAGGGTGTAAGGGCACTGGTCCGCTACGGTCAGTCTTCAGGCCTGCTCATGGCAACGGGGGAGGTGCGGGAGGGTTATGCAGCGGCTGCCTCATGGAGTCATCTCCTCAGTTGATGCACGGTCAAAATATGTAAACACAAAAAGCTTTATACAAAAATATGTAAACATTGGAGGTTTTTTTTTTTTTTTTTACAGTGAATACCGCACAAGAATCTCAACTGCTCCCGTCTGGAGCCAGTGAGACTATGGCATCCCCAATTGGGGTATGTTGTGAGGCTGAAGGTAGCGGGGAGGGGAAGGAGGTGGGGAAGAGGAAGGTTGGAAAGTACCTGGCTATTCAGATCTGGTCACTAAACACGGCTAAAGCCATTTTCAAGCAACGTTTCAATTCTGAATGGTGGTCTTACACCAGGACGATACTGATAGTATCTTCCACTCTGGAACATGCCGTAAATATACTATATATTATTTTTTTTAAATGAATTAATTGTGAAATAACACAAATTAATCAAATAAAATTTATTTGCGCATGCCGGGTTCGAACCCGCGACCTCCGGAATGTGAGTCAAGAGTCTTAGCCACTGGACTACGGAGGTCGTCCCCCCTGCCAACCACTTTCCCATAGCGTTCTAAGGAAACAGATAGTTTCCTCCTTCACCGTACACGTCAAGACTGTAATTTTTGTTTATAAAGAATCTACTTTTTATTAAAATGACATACATACCAATGTTCAGGCATACATACGCTGGACGTATTTCAGCCGACGCCTAGTCTTCAAAATTTCCATACTGCCCTTTTTCTTCCTCGGAGTCTGGGCTGCGATCTGTCCCACATAAGTTAAGATGCTCTTCTTATTACCTGGAAAGACAATATTTGAAAAAAAATTATTACATTTTTCATAACAAAATATACCAAATCATGATCTACAAACAAAAAGCTATAAATATGCTTACGCTTAAAATGTTCATTTTGGTGTGTTGCGACTGAATGACTACTGCCGGGTCTCACAGGAGTGCTTATATCTGAAAAAAGAATATGTATCTTAGTTCTTAAAGGAATGGTAGAAAAAAATCAGATGAACATAATGTAGAATTACTATTCCCTTTCAACCAAAATAAAATATATTAAATTATAAAATACACTTTGTAATACACCACATTTTATTATTAATATTTAATTTCGCTTAGCTCAAGCTTCATCAGGGCTTATTATATTAACTAAAGCTAATTTCATACAGATACATACTATAAGAAAATAAAATAATGAGTAATGATAAATGTTAATATTTAATTAAATGAAGACAATATTAGCGAAACTCAATCGAAATCTGGAGACAGAAAAATCAGAAAAGATATTGGCTCCGCTGGGACTCGAACCCAGAACCCTTTTCTTACATGGAAACAGCTCTACCGATTGAGCTACGGAACCCATATTAATTCGGTCACTTTTAACTGTATCATGCTTCGACTAAGAACTACCAACATTATCTTTATTTACTTAACGCACATATTATTCATAAAGTAAAAAAAAAAAAAATAATAATTAATTATAAATATTCATCCTAGACTTGCAGAAAGTCAATAGATGTCGCGTATTAAAATAAAATGGATAAAAATTTATCCAGACACTATCTAGATTGCATTTAGTTCGAGTTGAATCTTGCGATCATATATAAAGATAGCAGCCTATAAAGCCAATATGTAACTAACTAACCATCACGCCTTTTCTCCGCAGGGGTAGGCAGAGAGGACGGACCGCCAAACAACTCGGTCTCAGCACACAGTCTTTGCCTCACTCACATTCATACTTCATCTCATACATACTCTTCTATTATTCTTACTTTTGGCATGGGCCGCCTCAAGTATCTGATTCACTTGATCGTGCCATGTCTTCCTTGGGCGTCTCCAACTTCTACCATTCACATTTGCGTTGTATATTCTTTTTACACTACTTTCTTCGTATTCTAGGTATTTTTGTTCCTTACCTAGCGGCAAAAACCCAGGTCAGGTAGGTACTGTAGATTAAAGGCATTGGAAATGGTGCAAGCTCATTTACTCCTACCGTCCTATAATTCAGTGTGCCTAAGTTTATTAATTGTACATACCTTCGTTAACTCCTGGGATCCCTTCGGCAGGAACAATCTCACTGCTGGTGCCTGCGTTGACGTTTTGATCTGAAATAAATATAAAATTTGGGAACAAAAACTACTTTATTTTTTCCATTTCAAGAAAAACTTCTAAACTAAAACTTCCCCCTTGACAGGAACAACCACACCGATGGTCCTTGGGAAGTCATTATGCACTGAAATCAATATAAGTAACCAAAGTTTGTGAACAAGCCATAGTGTTATACCATTTGCGATTATACGATTTGCAATCATTTCCAAAGCTTTTTCCTTAGCAAACAACATGGAGAAAGCCGATTAAATCTGAATAGGTAAATATAAAAATAAATAATGATGCAATTTAAGATTACATACCTTTTTGATGTTTGACGTAATCGCGGTACCTTGGCATCATAATACTTGTTGCTGTGCGATTTTGTCGAGTTGGGGTCTACAATGAGAAATAAATTCAGTTTTAGACAAACAACGACAAAATGAAACATAAAAACAACGTTGTAATAACGGATGAGAGATTATCACCTGCATTTTCGTCGCCATAACTTTCACTTGACTTTTGTCTTTTTCCCTTTTTCAGTTGGCTTAGGTATATCTGTGAATTTGCTAATGCCAGGAAGACGAAGTGCTTTGGCAAGAAACATTTTAAATTCAAAATATTTACGTATTGGTATAACGCGACAATTCACTGACAGTTGATCCACAATTTCACGAGGAACATATGAAAGAAAATAACAGATTTGATGACAATATCCTTCGTGAATTTTTTCCCACCCCCCCATCGGGTGGCACCCGGGGCGGGCCGCCGCCCCCTCGCTACACTACTGTTAATACCTAAGTATTAAATGAAAATAAAACAACAACATTGTACTTAATTTATTTTTAAATTATTGTTTAATTTTGTTTACTTAATTACAGTACTTATTATAAAATTTAATCTTAAAGGCAATCTTCTTCACGTCACGTAACCAACATTTCCGAAACTTTTGGGTGTACTGTGATTTTGGCATATTCGTTTTACAAAATAAATACTCAATTACCTAATTCAAAACAAGTAATACGTCTGACGCAAACTCCGAACTGTACTGTTGTATAATGTACGTATCTATTTTATTTTTGTGTATGCGTATAACACAAACATTTTTAATTCAAATCAAACTTGACCTAGTTGTCATACAAATGAAGTCTATAATCAAAATTATTCAAGAAGAAGAGATCCAGAAACAATTTTCGAAAGCCCTGAATGTTGCCTACACATAAAATAAAATCTACGCTTATAATGGGATGCGCTCGCGTGCGAACGATCCCTAAGGTATATGGTGCGGTTGAATTTCATACAATAGCGCCTTCCACACGCACACTTCGACCTATCGGTCCTTACTTTTCTGCGCGGGGAGGCGCTAATACCACTAACTGAAACAACCAAAGCCACTAGAAAATCCACTAGCCACTAAAACCAAAATTTCTCCGCTAAATGGTAAGTCGAAACCACCAGATCTAGTGGAAATTCCACTGAGTTGGCAACACTGGTTCAATGGCGTATTTGTCATTTCCGTTTACCTACTATCTACAATTCAGTTCATCTATGGACCCGATCTTTTTTGGAGTTACAAGGTTAGTAAAGAGATATACGCCCCATAATTCTTAACGTTATAATTCTTAACGAATAACCCGTGACTGAGCGATTCTAAGCAGTGTTACCGAAACCAAAACTTCAAAATCGGGAGAATTTTCGCCTAAAAATCGGGAGAAAACGGGAGAATTTTGAAGAAATCGGGAGATGACTAGAATTATTTTAATGAAATTTCTCCCTTGTCAATAATTCGAATCCCTTTTATTATTGCGAAGCAGAACCTTTAACAACAAACGAAAAACCCATAAGCAGCGCCGTCAATACGATTATTGTAGATGCTGCCCGAGGAATAACGCATTTTTCCCTAATGTTCAACGGGGAATTATTTTACGTCTGGCAACTCAGCACAATTTTTTGTGAAACTTCGACCTTGAAAGGTCACCCGTCACTTAACAAGACGCCAAATTCATTTAATACCTACTTACTTTTAAAAGTGAACGAAATTCATATAAGTAACAATCTTTTAATCAATAAGTAATAATTTTATTTTTATTAAGGAACCAATAAACCACCTCATGGGCTTTTTCAAAACACCTCTCACCTGGCAATATATACTCGATAATGATACACTGTTTAGTAATCCTTAATTGAAATACCTACTAATATCTCAGTCTAATCATCAAAAACAAAAAGAAAGTGCATGGGCCATATTAAAATTGTTAATGAAATTATGGAAATAATTACTTTTATGAAATACTTAGGAGTTATATTAGATTAAAATTTAACCATTAAACATTTTCATGTTCCGACTGCAACTATTCTTTTTCATAAAAGGAACATTTAAAAGTCCACAACCCGTGTCACAGTTGAGAAAACCCCTTTTCATGTTCTGACTGCAACTATTCATGTTTTTGAAAGTCACAATTTAACATCCACAGGCTGATTCACTGTGGAGAAAAACCTTTTTTATGTTCCAATTGCAACTATTCATAATCTCAAAAGGAACATTTAAAAGTTCACAAGCCGTCTCACAGTGGAGAAAATCTTTTACATGTTCCGACTGCAACTATTCATGTTCTCTAAAGTGACAATTTAAAATCCACAAGCCGTCTCACAGTGGAGAAAACCTTTTACATGTTCCGACTGCAACTATTCATGTCCTCGAAAGTGACAATTTTAAATCAACAAGCCGTCTCGCAGTGGAGAAAAACCTTTTGTACGTTTCGATTGCAATTATTTATGTGCTAAAAATGAGACTTTAAATACTCACAAGTGAACTCATAGTGGAGAAAAACCATTTTCATGTTCCGACTGCAACTATTCACGTTCTCAAAAGGAATATTTAAAAGTCCACAAGCTGTCTCATAGTGGAGAAAACCTTTTACGTGTTCCGACTGCTACTATTCATGTTCTCGAAAGTGACAATTTAAAATCCACATGCTGACTCACTGTGGAGAAAAACCTTTTTTATGTTCCGACCGCAACTGTTCATCTTCTCAAAAGGAACATTTAAAAGTCCACAAGCCATCTCACAGTGGAAATAAACCTTCTACATATTCCGACTGCAACTATTCATGTTCTCAAACGGAACATTTAAAAGTCCGCAAGCCGTCTCACAGTGGAAAAAACCTTTTTTAAAGAAAGTTTGATGTTTAATCCTTGCTTAAATGTTAACCTAAGAAAATTGATTTTAATATGTTGTTAATATATATCCAAATATAAGTAAGCATACAGCACTTATCCTGTGTGTATTCGGAAGGGTTCTCATAGATATTAGTCAACAGTTTGAGCTGTAGATATTCGTCAACACTTTGGTTCTCATAGATATTAGTCAACAGTTTGAGCTGTAGATATTCGTCAACACTTTGGTTCTCATAGATATTAGTTCGATTTTTTCAGTTTTTGGAATTTCTGTAGATATTAGTAGACGCCTCCGTTCGGAAGTACCTATTTAAGCGAGCGAATGTTTTCCGTTTTGAAAATAAATAAGAACAAACATAGGTCAAGGTTTACGGATGAACATCTCCAATCGATTCTTAAAATAACTACTTACCACGAATATGACACCCGACTTCAATGAGCTTATCAAAAGTAAGAGAAGTCAGGTGTCCGGCTCAAGATAATTTACCATTTTACCCACCTTTTTAAGTTGAATGAAAATTTATAATAACTAGGTAGTTACATATCTTACTAAATAAAGATTTAAGCAATTGAGCATGGGTTTTAATTTTGAGTCTCTCCCGCTTACACACGCAAAATCTTATAAATGGCCCTTAATAAAATCCAGTTTGACACCCCCCCGTTACGTAATAAATTATTATTTCCATCTCATAATTCATAAATGATCGGTTTGTATGGGTCTATAACAGAGATATATATGCTTTTTAGATTGCAGAATTTTGTAATTATTCCGGTCAATAGCCGAATTCGGGGAATTTTTTTTAGCCATAGATAAAGAATTGACGAGAAACGATCAATCGATGAGAACTTTGAAAAATCGGGAGATTTTGATGCCATTCCGGTAGATCGGGAGATGAAGTGAAAAATCGCGAGATCTCCCGAAAAATCGGGAGCTTCGGTAACACTGATTCTAAGTCGTTCGAATTAATTTTTGTGTAGGCATTTTCGATTCCAATAAGGAACTCCAGTGAAAAATATTAAGGGTTTAAAAAAATATGTTCGTATAGACCAGTGTTTTTCAAGCTGTGGGTCGCGACCCCCTGGGGGGTCGCGAAGCCTCTACAAGGGGGTCGCAGGGGGTCCAAAGTAAAATATTAGTAAATCCGAATTTTAAATAGTTGTCGTCATACAGGCGTTTTTTCTTTAGTTTCGTTTCAGTACTCTCACTACAACTAGAAGTTGACGGTTGTGTTGATCTTTTTATAAATTTATCCATTTTTTATTAATTTTTTATCAAGTCACTTAAATAAATTCAAATACGTGAGTTCAACACAAAACAAACGCGCGCATATGACACCGATTCGCCGATTGTTACGGTCACGTTATTCCCGCCGTCCGACGTCCGTCATAGCCCGCGTCGCCAGGGCCGGATCTACGAAATCTAGCGCCCTGTGCAGTAGGTACCGATGGCGCCCCCCCCCCTACATTTTTATTTTGATTAAAAATTCGTTTACCCCAATTTTTTTTTTTTACACTAATTTATCAAATAAAATCAAGACATATAAAGGGTGTAACCCTATCTAAAGTTTTCGAATAAATAAGCCACGATCTATGTAATTCTTCTCCATTAGGCAGTTTCTTGTAATAATACTTAGTATTAAATTTACGCTTGTTCGTAATAGGAAAATCAAAACCTTTCAATTGTACAGGACCTTCCTGAACTAATAAACTAATGGAATTTTGAGATAACTTTGGCCAGCATCCGGGATCTTTCAATTCAAGCTCTGAAAACAGAATTAAATTTAAACTGCTATCAGTAACGTTATTTTTTATCTTCTAATAATTCGACCGGAGGAATTTGTGCGATAGATATCTGTTTAGATGTGCTCGGGACCATTGTAACGTCATTGCGCGGGACATCGTTTTTTATCGGTGCTGGAGAAATTGGAATTAAAAAATTCCCAATGGAAACGAGTTTTTTTATGTCATTATGCTCTTTAATTCTAAGTTTTAGATTCTGCGAGCCTGAAAGTTTTTTTTAATTATTGTTCTATTCATTGTAATCCACAATCCGCAACCTCTAACAACCAATAGAAATGTAGTTATAAATTAAAAAATTTAATAATATAACCTCAAATTTGTACCTTGCATTTCCATTTCCCCTGTGTTCTGTGTTGAGCGAACAAACACGAACGTATCTATGGTATCAACGGCTTACGAAAGACGCTTACACTGATTATTACTGACTGTAAAATAACAAATCTAATAGAAATTAATTATAGGTACATTTAAGGAACTTCAACTGTCAAAACAATGATGAAACTGTTAACAAGTTGCAACCTTGCAAACCGTGCGATGTTTATGCTAATGGAATTTTGAATTT
Source organism: Limnephilus marmoratus (assembly GCA_917880885.1). Lineage (NCBI taxonomy): Eukaryota > Metazoa > Arthropoda > Insecta > Trichoptera > Limnephilidae > Limnephilus > Limnephilus marmoratus. The sequence continues at coordinate 21,091,013 of OU862929.1, forward strand.
ACTGAAGATTTCATAAGAAAATGGTCTTTAACCACATTCTCCTAGAGACTTAAATCGTGCAAAAGCACTTTGAAAGGCGCCGTCGGTTTGTTTGTTCTGTTGAATAAAAGTACGGCGCTGTGATTGGTTAATGAATTTGGATCGCACTCATTCGTCGTAAAAGACAGTAAAAGATATATGGAAAAATAGATCTTACGTTTAAACTAAATATATGGAATTTGTAAAAAAATTATGTAACTGACTATAAATTCGTAAATCGTTGAATTAAAACCAGATGCGTGCGCAGTCTGTATCTTTGGAAAGTGTTGCTAGAGCGTAATAATTATTTCGTACTATGGATAATTTTTAAACGATTCAGGGAATATGATAACAAATTTTTAATACAATATTTATTTTCTCACGGCGCCCCTTCGGAGTTGGCGCCAGGTTTTTTGCACGTTTTTGAACGTACGGCAGATCCGGCGCTGCGCGTCGCCCTGTATCCATGTACCCTTCGACAACCCCGCAACGCTCATTGTGTCTCGCTCTTTAACTTTTTAACCACATTCGTCGGCACGGTGCGGCCTCGCTCGCCTCAATCTTGAGTCGGCATCGGCCCGGCCTATACGTTGTACGAATGGGCGATAACTCTACCTACTATTCCTTGGAGACGTTTGGCGAATTAGTTTGACAGCAATTTCCCTGACATGTCCGAAAATTTAGCGGTCTGTCAGAGAAATTGTCAGGAATTTTGAAAAATTTATAGAATTTTGTGGGCAACGGAATTCACAGGATTACGAATTTCCTGGCAGAATCAAATAGAATGCCAAAACATGATTATACAGGCGAAATTGCCCTGAAAAATTCACAACCGGAAATTCTCTAGCCACCCTCCCGTTGGTGTACACTGCGCATTCTTTTTTATTTCATTCAATTTCTCTAGCCACCCCCCCCAGGAACCATAGTCGTCAAAGGTAAATTTCAGGCGAATAGTAGGGGGTCGCGAAATATTTTTTATATAATAAGGGGGTCTTGCCATGAAAAAGGTTGAAAAACGCTGGTATAGACCAATAAACCCTGATTCTGAATATATAAGTTTTATTTAATAACTAGCAGACCCGGCGACACGTTGCTGTGGCTAACGAAACACAACGCCATTACCCAACCTTTATAAAATCCACACCACCCGCTTGCCAGCTGCCCGCTGCCCGCTGCCTGAATTGAATATTTGAATTTCTCGGCTTTTCTGAACTATAATAAGCATGTATTATACATATAAACTAATTAACTCGCCACTAATTATACAATGCTTCAATGCAACACAGGATATTTGAAAAGGGAAAATCAAATACCTACTTACTCTAAGACATCTATTTTCCAATTTCTTCCGTAGAACGAATTTCAAAAGTGACTATAGTACGGCCCGCCAGCCGTTTTAAATCGCACAAAAATATGTTTTCTTTGAATTTCTCGGCTTTAATATAATATAATTTACATGTATTATACATATAAACATTCCTCTTCAATCACTCTATCTATTGGTGAAAACCATATGAAAATCCGTTGCGTAGTTTAAAAGATTAACGCGCACATACATTTTGAGCGACTTCACTTCACTTTCGCACTTCAAGGGGCGGACGCGCAAAAAAATCAACAATTACTGTTAGAAATAAACTTGAAGTGTCATACTTCAAGTTTATTTCTACAAGTTCAAGTATGTATAGGAAGGTTTATGAAAGTGTCAAAACAATCGAAAAATTAAATGTTTAAAAAAGACAGTTTTAGCTTCTAAGTATGTGCTGTGATGGAATCTCTACAGTACATAAAAATACCGTCTGGGGGTCCCTAAATCCACCCTTGCTCAGTGATGTACCTACCTACAAATATGTGATAAAACCGTGTATGATTGTGTGAGAAATTTTGTAAAGCTAAGTAATTAGTAACTAAGATTAAAAAAGGGACGATGGTTTTGGCGTGTAGAGCGAATGAACGAAGAAAGTAGTAGAAAGGAAAATATATGACGCAAATGTGAATGGTAGAAGAAGCCGGAGACGCCCGAGTCGGGCCATGTCAAGAGTCAGAAGAATAAGAGTATGAGACGATGTATGAATGTGAATGAATGTAAGGAGTGTGTGCCAAGACCGACTTGTATTTGCATGGCGGTCTGGCTTTTTTGCCTACCCCTGCGGAGAAACGGCGCGTGATGGTTAGGGAACGTACCCATACTACGTGACACGTTTAGGGGGGGGGGGGGTCTTCAAAATGTCACGCTCCATACAAATGAGCGGCGGTTTGCTTAGGGCGGTTTGCTTAGGATTTTGGTCACCGGGGGGGGGGGGGGGGGGGGTTAAAAATTGCAAAAAGTTGGTCACGTAGTATGGGTACGTTCCCTTAGTTAGTAAATTCCCGACATGGCTAGTTGTTCTGTTGAAACCAAGTTAGAATTGTTTTTATTTCTTTTTGCGCATCGCTTGCAGCAGAATTTGGCATCTTTACAGACATTTCTAGTGCATAATATATTACCTATTCAGTGGACTTACCTAACTGCAAGTAGGTAGGTACTGTCATGGCGGCCTTGAAGTTGACCCAAAGACAATGTCTGATAACAGAGTGAAATAATTAGTATTCCACAAGGGAGACTTATGACACAATACCATGGGTGTCGTCGGTAGCATGGCATTGTAGAGCCTATTTGTGGGACAATTGACTTCACAACGTGATTACAGACTGATTACTAAATTGGACGTCACGAAATATGAATAAGTACCTTCTTCTCTTGTTACTTGCTACCCATCGATATCTATTTTTATAAAAAAGATTGCGTTTGATTTGTATACAATTCTACAGTTTTAATTCCGAGATTGATGATATTGAGCACTATTGATCTTTAAAACAAGACGGAGGTCACTGTCTAGGTAAGTCTGATTTTGAAATACTCTGGGTAAAGCAGCAAACTTCAGCCAATAGATATAGTATACACTTGGCCAGTGTTTTTTTTACCTTAGCTCTACACAGGAGAGCCTGAAAACAATAATTCCTCTTAGGGCCGGGAAGCTTTTTAGGAAAGGAAGGAGAGGAAGTTCTGGGAAGCAAAACGGTATGAGGGGTTTTAGGAATCTGGGGCCATATAGGCAATGAATAGGCAATGCCTAGGGGCCCGAGCCCCCTTTACCCTAGGGGCCCCTAGCCCCTAGATAATACAGCCCTGCCAGGGCCACGTGTCAAGACCCCTACGCAATACCCCTACCCAAACACGTCTCGGGGTTCCCTTACCCTAGGGGCCCCCAGCTGATGCGGGGCCCCTAGCTACATGTCAGGACCCCTACGCAATGCACGTCTCGGGGCCCCTTTACCCTAGGGGCCCCTGTCCAGTTGCCTATACTGCCTTATGGATAATACCGCCAGGGCTACATGTCGGGGCCCCTAGGCAATGCACGTCTCGGGGCCCCTTTATCCTAGGGGCCCTTAGCCAATGCAGGGACCCTGGGCAGTTGCCTACAGTGTCTTTTGAATAATATGGCCCTTTTTTATTTTTATTTTTTTCTATTTTTATTCTTTTTTTTTACATGAGCTCCACACAGGAGACCCTGAGGAAAATAATTTCCCTCAGGACACATGTCATCTTTGGGGATGCTGTGTGGAGGGTTTTTTGAGGAAAGGAAGGAGAGGAGAGTTCTGGGAAGGAAAAGGGTTTAAGGGGTGGGTAGGAATCTGGGGTCCAGTGTGTCCCGGTCATCCGCCTCCGCCTCCAAGACCTAGACAAACCTCACCCCATGAACCCGGGCACCCCTGCTAAATCACAAAACGTAGCGAACCACTTGGGGTGACCTATAGCAGAGGTGTTGGTCATCCAATAAAGGTTCCCCGGGCGGCGGTATCCATTCCCGCCTCCGAAATTGGCCCTGGGACAATATTCCAAATAATTTTATATTATTGTTTCTTAGAAGTGAAGCAGAATTTTAGTAATTTCTTATAAAGGTACATTTTGGTAAGGAATAAATGATAATATCAACGGAAACGAATTTGTTTCCAAGCCTTGTAGACCTTGGATTGGGGTAATTAATGAAATGTTATTAGTTTTGTTAAGTCCGGTGTGTCAATTGAGCCATTGACAAATTTGAATAAAAGTACCAGACCGCTCTTGGTTCTTCTACAAGATAAAATAGTTAAATTAAGTACCTGCCTACTTAAGTTATCATAATTAATTTGGGTAAATTTTTGAGATCGCTGGCAATGGTTAATACGTACTTTTTTTGAAAAAAAATCTTTTGATTTAGCTTAATTACATTAAAAGACAACTATTTGCATTGGGGGAAGTGGAAAATATTTCATTCTAAATTTTGATTACGTAAAATTAAAACTAGCTTTCATTCTGTGAAACGAGACCGTCCATTTTCAAACATTATTTTCAAATGTCATTTTGTTATGTTGGTATTCTTGTTACTGTACGAAAAGATGCTAGAGCAAAGCGTAGCAGACTTCATGGGAATTCTAGGTTTGTGTAACATGGTTTGTGATACAAAAGAAAGTGCCCCTTTATAACGCCTACTCGCGTCAAGGCAAGAAAAACATCCCAGTTTTCAAGTAGTTTAGCGGCTACGCTAGGTTTGTGTAACATGGTTTGTGATTCAAAAGAAAGTGCCCCGTACCTTCAAAATCTTCTAGCCGTTCGTTATACATTCAAGTGTATCAGGAATACCAACATACCAAAGTGACAGCGAATGAGCTAATAGCTAATGGCGTACAATCTCACAAGACGAAAGCTAATTTTAATTTTACGTAATCGAAATTTAGAATGAAATATTTTCCACTTCCCCCAATGCAAATAGTTGCCCTTTAATGTAATTAAGGAGAATCAAAAGTTTTTTTTTAAAAAGTGCATATTAACCGTTGCCAGCGATCTCCAAAAATTAATTTAATTTGTTCAATGGGTATGGAGAGTTTGAAATTAATGAACCTCAAAAATAAAGTTAGATAGAGCCTAAAAATTCACAATAAATTGTACAGCACCCTTGAGGTGAATTTTCACAAAAACGGTGCTCTACAAATTGTCCAACTATTATTATTAGAAACTCTTTTGCATATAGGCTTTGTTCATTTTTCCTAGTCTGATTTCGTTGCACGCAATTTTGTTTGAAATGAATTTTTATGACAGGTTGTTTATCATTTTATGTATTGGCCAAAATATACTGCCCTACATGTCAAAACAACCTGCCGAGCGATTCTATATCTTTTGTGAGATCGTTATCGAGATAACGGACGTGATCTCCTGTCAGATTTGTGTGATTTTTACATATTTACTGTAACATATTTAAGTTTAGATCGTTTTAAATACGAATTCCTGCAAGTATGCATGATTATTTCTTCATTTAATGTACGTTGTACATAGAAAAAGCAAATACATCACACAAATCTGAGAGGAGATCACGTCCGTTATCTCGATAACGATCTCACAAAAGATATAGAATCGCTCGGCAGAGCCAATCATTACGCTTACATCAGGATCAGGCTTGCATTCACCCATTTCTCACAAAATCATTACGCTTACATCAGGATCAGGCTTGCATTCACCCATTTCTCACAAAATCATTACGCTTACATCAGGATCAGGCTTGCATTCACCCATTTCTCACAAAATCATTACGCTTACATCAGGATCAGGCTTGCATTCACCCATTTCTCACAAAATCATTACGCTTACATCAGGATCAGGCTTGCATTCACCCATTTCTCACAAAATCATTACGCTTACATCAGGATCAGGCTTGCATTCACCCATTTCTCACAAAATCATGCATGGTTTTAGCACATATATCATGGAGTTCAACACTGTGATGTATTTTTACTAGTTTCTTACATGTAATACGAATTTCCGGATACCATGCATAAATAATTATTAATAACCCCCCCCCCCTCCTGCATTTCCCTCCCCTCTCCCGCGTATATATATATATATTATATAGATTATTTTCCAACAAACTCAATTGAAAAGAAACGTAACAATTGTATTATTTTCCAATAACTGTTTCTCTTACAAAAAAGATTTTTCATTGTTCTCATTCGAAAGGTAACTAATTATAATCAAACAAAAAAATTGATAAGAAATTTCATTGTCCAGTTTCTGATTACTGAAACAATGGAAATTATTAATAAACTTGGAGCGATTCTTTATTAATACCCTTTACAAGACAATAAAAACGCACTTTTCAAAAATATTCTATCAAACTAATTAACCTACACTAAATATGATAAATCGCCATACAACTCTGTCTTGAAGCGTACTCCTTCCTTCATTCATAAATAGGTACCTTCTGTAATTCAATCTCTTAACATGACCTGACTCAAGTATTTGATTCACTCGGTCGTGCCATTCTAGCATTCACTTGCTCGATAACCTGGCACTCCTTCCCACTTCACAAATCCAAAACATCTGAGCGTCATTTTCTTAATCTTCACCTATGTTTCACTATGCTTTCCTCAACCTTCAAATCTCTACACTTGTAACACGCTCATGGATCACATTTTTACAGCATCTGGTCTTTTCCTCGGTTCCACACCTCACTGCCACACATCGGGGTTGGGAGTTGGTTCCACTGTGGACTGCTAGCTTCGCTTATTTGGATTTTTTTTATTGGCGCCTACTGCCCTCACTTTTTCAGTAGAGTTTCCTGCATTTAACCTTCTTCTAATGTTCCCATCCTTTAATCAGCTTTTCCGTCTCTTGTAAACATTCTTCCCAAATACACAAACTCATCCACTTATTCCAAATATTCATAATTCACAACTGTATTGCAATAGAATTAATATTACATCCCTTTTTTGTAACAATTAGAGATAACGATATCCTCACTGGGATTACCCGTGGTGAGGATTTCAAATACTGTAACATGAAATTACTGAAAGAATTACAAATATATCTCTTTCTGTTTCAGTCTGTATGTTTTCTATTTCTGATCTGCCTATGTTTTGTTTTGTTTCTGATCTGCCTATTTTTTATTTGAGTTTTAAATGTTATCGGTCTGTTATGATTGGTTTTTGAATGGGAGCGGTATTTTGTTACGGAGTATTGTTCCATAGTATGATAAGGTTTTTGTCCAAATTTAATGTTGTTTTTAATATTGTAGTTGCTTTTTGGATACCTTCTTTGAACCTGTGATCTAATGTTATGATATAATGTGCGTGTTAGTTCCTATTTCTTAGTTTTTTATTTATGAATTTAAAGGAATAGTTTTTTCGTTATTTGTTCTTGACATTATTTATATGTAGTTTTGATAATGTAACGATGTCCGAAACGTTGGTTAAAAAGAGCAACACGGCATAAGAGGGCGTTCAAGTATTACGTAACGCAATTTTTGACACCTCCTCCCCCCCATGAAACGTGCCGTAACGTTTTTCCGTACCACCCCCCCCCCCCTAAACGTTTCGTAACGCCCAAGTGACAATTTTTACCTGAAAGTCACAATTAAGTTACGCATAGTACTGGAAAGTCCCTTAAATACCCTTTTTCTTGTTTTAATCGCGTTTGCGGTAATAAATAAAAAAAGAATCATCAATATCGGTTCACCCAGTCGAAAGTTGTGAGGTAACAAACATAAAATAAAAAAATACAGTCGAATTGAGAACCTCCTCCATTTCGAAGTCGTTTAATAAAACAAGAGATTTCGAGAACGAAAAGGATTGCCAACTTGGAAGATTTTAATTCCCTAGTTTTTTTTATCTAAATAAAGAAAAACATGCTACGTAACGCGTTGTTCAAACCCCCCCTCCCCCCCTCGTAACGCACAGTAACGTTTCACAAGACCCCTCCCCCCCAAGTGCGTACGTAATACTTGAACGGCCCCTAACACCCCCAAAACAAATAACGAAAAAACTTTTGGCAGTGAAAATCTAAAAACGTAAAGGAATAGTGTTTTAGAATAATTTGTTTTTGACATGATGATTATTAAAGAATATTAAAGATATCGCCACTGCTGGTTCTTAGAAGGGTTTCAGTATAATTTCCAAGGTGGATTTTGTGTTTTAATTGGTGAATTCAGAATATATTGTCATTTGCACTGCCCCATCTGATAATACCATATACACATATACAGTGATTGGCAAAGAACCATGCAAGGTAATGGGCTATTCATGTATGGACTAACACTTTATACATACTGAGTAAGTATTAATCATTAATCGAAACAATTGAAACTCAGTCGTAAATCGGGAAAATGAAATGTGGCTCCGCTGTTCTAACAACATTTTTATGATTGATGTCCAAGTTTTAATTTCCAGTTCATAGTAACAGCTATTAATAATACAAGTTTTTTTGAATTTGACATTCAACGAGTCGAACAATTTTCACGTGGTTTTTCCCACCAATCATAGGTAATAAGTTGAAAATATTAGCGCACCTCTTAAATTGCGCAAGAACACATTTTTTAGAACATTAAATACAGAAAAAACTTTAAAAAAATGCTCAGTGCGTCATATTAAAACGAAATCATTGTCATTGTCAGTATTACAACGTGCAAGTATATCAGGGCCGGACAGCCAGATCAAATATGTACATAGGTACTTTTATTTTGATGGGCTACTTCTAGTTTGTAAAATGGATCTTTTCGAATCATCGCTATCGGTGCTATACATAGACTAAATAAATACAAAGTCAGGTTATAGTTATACTAATGCTAAGGACTCCAGATACTAATATCTACAGCCTGTATGTCTGACGAATATCTACAGCTCATATGTTGAACTTATATCTACGCACTTCAGAGTGTTGATTAATATCTACAGAGCGTAGGTTGAACTAATATCTACAGAGCGTAGGTTGGACTAATCAGCTAAATGCGTCCAATAGTCCGATATTAGGGATTTTTACATACATGCTTACATAAATTAAGTTTTTTAAACTGCATACGCAATATTACGTTATTCCAATATGCTATACATAATTGCAAATCCAACCTCTGCCAGTGCTGTAGATATTCGTCAACACTTTGGTTCCCATAGATATTAGTCAACAGTTTGAGCTGTAGATATTCGTCAACACTTTGGTTCTCATAGATATTAATTCGATTTTATCAGTTTTTGGAATTCCTGTAGATATTAGTAGACGCCTCCATGCTAAGGACACACATGCTGCTCAATAGAAGCAAAAGAGCATGCATGAGCAATTGATACTTAGTAGCATGTGTGTCAGTGACGTTGCTAGTATTGAGCGTGATCATTTGAAGCCAAAGGAGCATGCTCACAAATCCAACGGCTGTTGATTTGTGAGCATGCTCCTTTGGCTTCAAATGATCACGCTCAATACTAGCAACGTGACTGCTCATTGCAATCGCGGGTGGAAGGGGAAGCCTCCAAACTCTGAGCATGTGTGAACAAGCTAGCTTATGAGCGTGCTCATTTCGATCCGATCTCAGTTCGCACATGCAATTCTTTGCAAAAATATCAAAATTGGACCGCTGCAGCTGGGGAGACGAAAAAGCTTGTTTTTCGTGTTTTTTTATAGGAATAACGAATATATTTGGAGAACAAGGTCACTAAAATACCCACGATAGATTTCCAAATTCCCCAAAAGTTCCTTAACCTCCAAAATGAAACCACATTCTATTGAAATTAGCATTTATTTTATAAGTGAAACTTCTTTTGCGCCGTTAGAAACTTGAAATTCGGCTGAAACGGAAATGCGTCACAACTCAGTTCTTCACAAATACTCGGTTCTAATATAATGTTTTAAATTCATACATCGATGCGTGCCTTCCATAGCATAGTTGGCAAGGTGCCTGACAAGTCTCAGCGGCCAGAGAGACAGACATCAAGCGAACGGGTGTTCGAATCGTACGAAATCCAAAAAAAACATTTTTATTTTGTGAAATCAATATCCTAACTTCAAACCACTTTAAAAAACAAGCAAAAGAAAAGAAAGCGACATTTAGCGAGTTTCTATTTTCACTTCTACCGCGTGTGAATTACACACACCCTGAATTTTTATTATTATTTAGTCATTTTCGGATTTGTTGACAACTTGGACACAAATCAACCGTTTTATTTTCTTTCGTCAAAAGATTCTTAAATAATTGCGTTGCAAGCAATAAGATTATTTTGTTTAGTTCTGGGCGAATGGAACAGACTCTATTTGCTGACATTATTAGTTTGACATGAGCGTGAAAGACATTAAAAGTGATGAAAAAAATAGCTCGTAACCTAACCTAACTTAACCTATTTTAAGTAGTTTTTTCCATCAATCTTATTGACATTTTAAAGGAACAATGAAAGACAGCGTTTTCACAAAACCCATACCTTTTTAGTCGCGGCATGGCAGGCTTCTGACCCACATAATGTTGTCATTTTTGCCTCATCTGTTTTTAAATATTTGCTCTTTTTTATAATAGCCCAAAGTGTAGGCCTTTTCCGGGCGTTTTTAAACATTTCGCATCCAGTTTGCTTCTGCCTCAGATAAGCGAAGTCCTTTTGTTTACGATACGGTCCTATGTTCAAATTAAATGCTTGACAGTTGACAGGTAAGTATAATAGAATCATCGGTACACCGTGAAGACTTCAGTCGCTTCAGATATTCGAACATTGTCTAACGTTAGCCGACAACTCGAAAAAATCATCATTGAAAATCGCGCTCGAAAATCTAGGCCAAAGATTAGATTCGTTACTCTATGTAAAGAGCATTGCTTTTGCTTCATCTTTCCCGATAAAAAGCATGCCTTTTTCAAAATTTAACAAATCGATTTAACTTTTGCATTGATTACAACATTTTTGCAATAGTTTAAAATTGTGAAGTTAAGAATTTATTTGAAATAATTTAAGCACCATTTTAATCTAAAATAAAATGAACGCGTTTTTTGTGATATCTGTTTTGAGTTTCGTGTGTGGGTTGTCTTTTGCGGAACAAGCTCTTCGTAAGTACCTACCTACCTATCTGTTTCATTTTTTTGATACCAGCTGGTTCCCGGCATGCGTTGCAATGTTCAAAGAAATACATTATTTCTCCCTGAATCACCTTTCCCGTGCGTCCCGCGCCCCCTTCCTCGCTAATTTTATAAATTATAGCCTATATGTGATTCTGATTCTGTAGAGTTTCATTAAAATCCATTAAGTAGTTTTTGCGTGAAAGAGTAACTTACACATACATCCATACAAACTTCGCGTTTACAATATTAGTAAGATCTACAATAATATAATACCAAGTTGAAGATGCTCTCAGCATCGATCTGATGAAAGACCACATTTCAGAATCGAAACTTTGCATGAAATAGCTTTAGCTGTGTTATTGGTAACCAGTTCTGAATAGACAGATACTTTTCAACCTCTTTTTTCCCCCATCTCTTTCCATCTACGTCCTACAGCCTCAATACTTAACCCAATCGGGGATGTCATAGTCCCACTGGCTCCGGACAGTTGGGACATTTGACGTTATCCACCGCTTACCCGCCCTGGTATAAGTAATAGATGGTTACTCCTTCAAGGCTCTCGCAAGATTCTAATTTCAAGGCTCTCGCAAGATTCTAATTTTGTGAAACGAAGCTAAATTTATTATTTTGAACCAATGTAGACCTCTAGTGTCCCTGCATATGTTGTTAGAAAGCAGTATGCAAGTGCAAGCTTAACAGGAAAAAAATATAATACAACAAATCGGGTTAGTAATACAAACAAAAATAATAGTTAAAGCAAAATAAAACTCGGATATGATTTTAGATTTTCACGGCCAAAAATTTTATGGTTATTTCCTTTTGGGGTATTATACCCACACATCTGCCCTGATGATGGACACTGTAACGCTGTCCGAAACGTTGGCTAAAGGTGGAGGTAGCGCAACACGGCATAATACCCCAAAAGGAAATAACCATAAAAAAATAAAACTCGTTCAAGAAGCTCATGACTCATGAGGCAGCATTGCATCATGGACAGTTGGGACAATTTAATTGTTAGATTTCAATGTCAAAACGGGTAATACTTATTTACGGTACGTGGCAGCATTTTGAAGATGGCGTCGACACAGCTGAATCTAAAAATTATATTTTGTAATATTTGATTCATGACATATTAATAGTAAAAAAAATACAATTGGTGTTTTATCAGTAAAAAATATATATACAACTCAACATTATTGTTTTCGCTGTAAAATTCAAGGTCAGTGGAATAAGAATTTTCCGGTACTTATGAAACCATTAAGTGGGACGTTGAGATGGAAAATTATTTCCGTTTGTTTTCTTTTGCCGAAATGTGTACGTTTGACGAAAGTACATTTCTTTGTACAAGTGCTGATTGCAATTCGATTTATTTATTGGCGATTTTCTATTGGCGTTTGCAGTTTATAGAAAAAAAAATAGTTTAATTGATTAAATCTGTAATATAAAAATGAATCAGGAGAAGAAGGGGCGGCGGAAGGGGAACGGGACAAATGGGAAAGGACACTCAGGGAGAAACAATTTCTTTATTAAATGGCATAGCAACGCATGCCTGGACCAGCGAGTTTCATATAAAAGGGGCCGTTCAAGTATTACGTAACGCACTTAGGGGGGAGGGGGTCTGGTGAAACGTTACGGCGCGTTACGGGGGAGGGGGGGGGGGGGGGGTTTGAAGGACGCGTTACGTAACATGTTTTTCTCTATTTAAATAAAAAACTAAGGAATTGAAATCTTCCAAGTTGGCAGGCCTTTTAGTTTATGTTGTACGGGGAATTCCTCGACTGTATTGTGCGTCATTTTCATTTTATTTTCGTTGTCAGTATTCGTTAGTGTTTTAAACACGAAATACGCATAAACACAAATTGCTGTAGTCAATGTTGTTAATGTGAGTTTTTAGCAATTATAATGTCCTCCAAACCGGGAGATTTACATCATCAGCTGTTATTGGCCTGTAAAGGCTCTCATGCTGACTTGCCAGCGCAGCGCAATCAAAAAATGCCAACCAAATTTGGAAGACAGCAAATAAAAAATTAAAAAAAAATAAAAATTTATGCAACATATGAATGATGTTATACGAGAGTTTTTAATAAGAACAACGCTTTTTAGTTATTACACACAGGTTAGTTTACTGCTAAAATTTAATAATATTACCTAAAGCTAGGTTTCGTAGTAATAATTCGTGCATAGTTACACTCAGAACATGAAAAAGGTTTTCTTCACTTTGAATCGTTCTGTGGATTTTTAAATCTCCCTTTCGAGAACTTGAAAAACCACGCTGGGACAAAAAAATAGTTTTGTCTGCTAAAGATAAACATGTGATTTTTCGTGCCTCTTTGTAGAACACGAATAGTTGCAGTAGAAACATGTAAGTGGTTTTGTAGCACTGTGAGTCAGCAAATGATTTCTAAGAAGTTCCTTTGCACTACATGAATAATTGCAGTCGGGACATGAAAAAGGTTTTTGTCCAGTGTGGGTCAACACGTGAACTTTTGGATAACGTTGTGTAGCGCATGAATATTCGCAATCGGGACAAGAAAACGATTTTTCGTCACTGTGAGTTAGCAAGTGCCGTTTTCGTTATTTTTTTTCGAGAAGTAGAATAGTTGCAGTCAGGACATGAAATGGATTTTTCTCCACTGTGGGTAAACATGGGTAATTTTTAGATTTCTCTTCTTAGTACATGAATAGTTGCAGTCGGAACACGAAAACGGTTTTTCTACACCGTGAGTCAGCAAGTGACTTCTTAGATATCTCTTTAGAGGACACGAATAGTTGCAGTCAGGACATGAAAATAGTTTTTTCTTCTCTGAATCATACTGTTGATTTTTAAATCTTCTCTTTGAGAACTTGCATAACTGCATTCGGGACGTGGAAAAGGTTTAACTCCACTATGAGTCAGCTTGTGAATCATAGTGGAGTAAAGTGTTGCTCCACAGAGAAAACTTAGGGAAATTACTTTCCTCAGGGCCTCCTCACTAAAGCTAATGTAAAAGAAAGTATGTGTTGTAAAACCATGTAGGTTTATTCTAGGTCAGACAGTGTTAAATTGTGGAGATCTGGAAGGAATACAAGGCCGATAAAAATAATAATATTCTCAATTTTTTTCAAAATGACAATATGAATATATAAAATGTATATAATGTATCACGAGTTAGAAATCTCTTGTTTTATTTATTACCGCAAACGAGATAAAATCAAGAAAAAGGGTATTTAAGCGACATTTCAGTACGTTGCGCAACTTAATTGTGACTTTCGGGTAAATATTGTTACTTGGGTGTTACGTAACGCTTAGGGGGGGGGGGGGGTTAAACAAGAAAACGTTACGGCGCGTTACGTAAGGGGGAGGGGGGGGGGGGGGGGGGGTCAAAAATCTTCAAAAATTGCGTTACGTAATACTTGAACGCTCCCAAAGTCTTAAAAACTAAGTACGAAATACATACTTGGTATGTTTGATTGTTAGACATCTCTTTTATAATCATACTTGTATGTTGTATGGATTTACATTTTTTATTTTATTTTTTTAACCATTATTCCACGCAGGAGGCTCTGAGTAAAATAATTTCACTCACGATCCATGTCATCTTTGGGGATGCTGTGTGGAGGGTTTGTTTTGAGGAGATGAAGGACTTACAATTTGGGATGCGGGTATGGGTACCGCCACCCCGGGAACCATTTATTGGATAACCAACACCTTTGCCATAGGTCACCCCAAGTGGTTCGCTACGTTTGGTGACTTAGCAGGGGGGCCCGGGTTCATGCGGATGAGGTATGTCCAGGTCTTGGCGGCCGATGTGTCTGCTCACCTGCTGCGTGGTGGACAGGATCGAGAGAGACTGGTTGAGGAAGTCTTTTATCCTCTCCAGGCCAGAATCTCTCGAATCACCGCCTTGCATTACAGTTGGAGGGATGGATTCATACGTCCGTCACTCCTGGACTCAGTGACCCCCAGTTTCTTACCCATCCCTCGTACCTTTTTCCTTCCCAGAACTTCCGCTCCTTCCTTTCCTTAAAACAACTCTCCACACAGCATCTCCTAAGATGACACAGTTCCTGAGGGAAATTATTTTCCTCAGAGCCTCCTGTGTGGAGCTAATGTAAAAAAAAATGGGTCTCTTGAAGAGGAGAGCTGTTGAACTCAATGACTAATGAAATAAGTCAGCTGTGTACAAATCTTGGGCGGGCATTTAGAGTGTTACCCGTCTACACACCGGTACCGAAGGAAACAATGTGCCTAGTTCCTCGGAACATCTTCCATTGAAATATACATAAAAATAATCGAATTTAACATTAACATTTTTACTTGATATAGATATATGGGAGTCATTTCTAATGGGTATGGGTACCGCCGCCCCGGAAACCATTTATTGTGTAACCAACACTACTGCCATAGGTCACCCTAAGTGGTTCGCTAATTTTGGTGACTTAGCAGGGATGCCCAAGTTCATGGGGTGAGGTTTGTCAGGTCGGATCGGAGAAGCTGGTTGAGGGAGATCTTTTGGTCTCTCCAGCAGGACTCTCTCGAAACATTGCCTTGCGCCGCAGTGGTAGGGATAGATTCATACGCCAGTCACTCCTGGACGCACTGACCCTCAGATTACTACCCACCCCCCACCCCTCATATCTTTTTTCCTTCCCAGAACTTTCGTTCTTTTCCTTAAAAAGACCCTCCATACAGCTTCCTCGAAGATGACGTGTGTCCTCAGGGCCTCCTGTGTGGAGTTAATGTAAAAAAACCTTAATATTCCTGAAGAGGTAGGGTTCTGTTATCCGAAAATATGTTTGGTACTAACTTGCGATTTATTAATCACAAAATATTGAGTGAATAAAAATACAAAAGTAATGTTAATCGGTGCAAGGTTTGTCACGGAGGATGACCGAACAACTCAACACAGTGGCACTTCATCACTCATATGATAAGTCATTACAAGCGATAAAAAAAGGTTAAATAGATTACGTTATGTAATGTACTTTTATTGTGGCCACACTAGCCACACAATAATAATAAATATGTTAAACGTAAGTTCTCGTCTTTATTGTAAGAGTACAATGGATTCAATAAGTAATATTATTTGTCTCGGTAGCGACTGATTATACTGGAAGTTAGAATGGTTCTGGCCGCGGCCGTACACCGGACCGCTGTCCCGGCTCGTATGCCCGATCGGCAATGTTCGGCGACCCGAGCATTCCCGAATTACTACATAGATACAAATGCGATATAATTGCATATATCACACCCTTCCCCCTGTAAATCAGTCACTACATATTTAAGTATTTCAAGTATTTCATGATTCTATATAATTCAAACACTGTAAATATTATACTGATATTTCACTCAAGTTCTTATAATGTTTTTTCATAAACACATCATTATTAATATTTCACACAAAATTATATTAAGTTAGAAGGCTTTCCGTTCCTTCCTTGTGGACTATCTTGGGCGGAGTCTCCCCAACCAGGGATTTGAACTTTGACTTGGACCAGCGATTGCCGTGTCTGTGACCTCCGGTGACCTCTCTCCCCCCTCCGCAAATCTGAAATCAGGAGAAAACACCGTTAACTCACTCCACAGATTGGATAACTCTTTCTCAGAGTGCTCAGTCCTCGTGTCATCAGACGCGGAATCTGGCAAATCTGACTCAACATCACTCCAAGACACTGATAAGTTCCTCATCTGATCCACATGACGTTTCCAAATTAATTGAGAATCACAAGTTTTTACCAAATATAATTTTTTTCCAATTTTATCTGTAACAATTCCCTTTACCCATGTAAATTTATTATTCTTCCTGAAATCTTTAACTAAACATTTTTGTCCCACAATAAAATTTCTTGTTTTTACACCACCATAATACTTAGATTGTTTACGTTGATTTGCCTCAATATTCTTATTCGCCAAATCATGTTGTTTTGACACAACCCGTTCATTCTCTTTCGGAATGAGACTGTCAAAAGTAGATCTAAGTTTCCTACCAAACAATAAAACTGCTGGCTCGACTCCCGTCGTACAATGTGGAGTATTTCTATAATCGGACAAAAAATGTAACAATTTATCCTTGTAATCAACCTGAAATTTATTTCCTACCATAAGTTTTTTAAGAAAACTCTTAGTAGTTTTCACTGAATTTTCAGCGATCCCATTACTTTTTGGGTGCATAACTGGAGATGACATGAATTTAATATTGTTTTCCCGAAGAAACTGTTGGAAAATTTCACTCGTAAAACAAGTTCCGTTATCTGACACTATGAGTTCAGGGTAGCCAAAATTTGAAAATAATTTCCTCAATTCAAATATAGTATTAGCTGAATCTGCCCTTTGAACTTCAATACAGTCAACCCATTTAGTGAATGAGTCGCAGATGACCAGAAACATTTTCCCTGCCAGCGGTCCACTATAATCCAGGTGTAACCTACTCCAGACCTTCCCAGAATTAGGCCATACCGATAATTGACTCTTTGGCGGAGATTGTTTCGTCGACGCGCATTCTGGACATTCCTGAACAATTTTCTCTAAATCTTTGCTCAGCGATGACCACCAGAAATAACCCTTTGCTAACCCTTTCATCTTAACAATACCTAAGTGTGAACGATGCACGAGCTCTAACACTTTTTTATGCAACGAACTTGGAACAATAATTCTATGTTGCCAAAATAAACAATCCTTAACAATCGAAAGTTCGTTCCTTTTTATCCAGAATTTCCATAATTCCTCCTCGCGTTTAACACGTTTGGGCCACCCTTGCCTTAAACACGTCATTACGCCTTGAATGACCGTATCTACTTTAGTGGCTTCCCTAATCGAATTAACGTCAAGATGTTCACAATTGCTAACAAAACTTACGAACTCAGACCCGTAGTCTTCTTTGAATTCCTCAACTGACGATTCTAAAGGTAGTCGAGATAGGAAATCCGCTTGATTTTTGCACGATCTTACGAATTCCGTTTTATAAGAAAACCCTGCTAAAATAATTCCATACCTTTGCAATCTGTTTGCGGCTAGAACAGGAATATTCTTGTGCTCACCGAGAATTCTCATCAGAGGCAGATTATCAACACACAACGTGAATTCTCTGCCATATAAGTATTGAAAAAATTTATTCAAACCGAACACTATAGCTAAAGCCTCTAAATCTAAGATGCTATATTTCTTTTCCGCGCTATTTAAACTTCTAGATGCAAACGCTATAGGTCGCAACGTACCGTTTGCGAATGAGTGACATAGACACGCCCCCAGACCGGATGTACTCGCGTCCGTAAAAAGTTTAACCGGAAGGTGCGGAATGTAATTTGTCAAAATCGTATTTTTACTCATCAAATTCTTTATTGTATCTACTGCGTTAGCGCATTCTCTAGAAAAAACCCATTTGACATCTTTCTTTAAAAGATTGTGAAGTGGTTCTAGAATTGATGACATGTTAGGTATAAAATTCCGGTAAAAACTGAAAAATCCTAGTAAACTTTTAAGTTGATGAACGTCCGTCGGATAAGGTGCATTCTTAATGGCTTCTAATTTATCCGTTTGAGGTTGGATTCCCTTTTCGGAAATGATGTACCCCAAAAAATCTAACTCTTTTACAAAAAATTGACATTTTTCCGTATTTACACATAAACCGCAATCTTGTAGTCGTTTACAGACTGCCATGATATTATCCATTAGATCCTTTTCGTTGATCCCTGAGATAATAATGTCATCTAAGTAAAATGCCACGCCTTTTAACCCTTGCAAACAACTTGCAATTGTTCTAGCAAAAATTGCCGGAGCAGATTTAAATCCAAACACAAGTCTATTGTAAACAAACAATCCTAAATGTGTATTAATCGTTGTAAATTTCTTACAGCTATCCTGCAGTTCTAACTGTGAATAAGCTTGTTTTAAATCCAGTTTTGCAAAAATTTTCCCCGAACTAACCTTGTGGATAACCTCTTCGATCCTAGGTAGCGGGTATTTCTCTAACTCTGTAATACGATTTAAACTTCGTTTATAATCTACACAAATACGAATCTCGCCGTTTTTCTTTACTACCGGAACGATGGGAGATGCATACTCACTGCTTTTCACTGGCGAAATAATACCATCCCTCACCATTGATTTAAGTTCACATTCGATCTTATCTCTAATAGCGAACGGTACCGGTCTAGCATTACAGAAAAAAGGATCCGCATCTTTCTTTACTTTAAAATTCACTTTGAATTTATTAAATCGACCTAGTTTCTTGTCGAAAACTTCTGGAAATTTATTTTTAATTTTTTCAATTTTCTCTTTTTCCGATGAAACTGAATTGATAGAATTTTGTTTTGAAACAATGTTGAGGTTAAAGATTTCCATGAAATCTCTTCCCACAATCATTTCCGAACCGCTTGTTACAACGACAAAGGTTATTAACCTAACTAGATTATTGTATTCGACCTTGAAATTTGCATTACCCACAACAGTCAACATATTCCCGTCGTAACCTGAAATTTTTCGTGTTTCGGGTGACAACTCTATATTACTGAAATGTTTACAAAACAATGTCTCCGGAATGACACAAACTGATGATCCTGAATCAATCATCGCTTCGAAGGATTTCCCATTTAATTTCAATTGTGCCTTGATTGCCTTAACAAAAGCTACATTTCCAATATTTTCATTATTACAATTCATAACTGATTTTACTGACCCGTTTTTACAAAATCTCTGTAAATGACCCAATTTACCGCAAGAATAACATTTAGCTTGCTTAAACTTACAGTTATGAGTGTCATGATTTGATTTCCCACAGATCTTACACTTTTTTAGTGATGAACCGGTTTTAACTTGTTTATCCGACCTACATGAATCGGAACTATTCGACCGATAATAAAGTTTTCGCGCCGGAGAAGCCGATTTTCCAAATCTCTTTACCGAATTTATTTCTCGCGCCGGAGAAGCCGATCTTCCAAATTCCTTTACCGAATTTACTTCCAACTTCATCTTGATTGAATCGACCTCAGGACCTTTCGCGGTCACTGCAAGTTCAACTAGTTGATTAAAGTTTTGTTTAGGCCCTTCAACAAACAATTTTACCCGTACAGGGCCCGGAAGTAGACCGATTGCAAACACGTCTACAAGATTATCCTCCAGCCTGTTTCCGAACTGACAGAATGAGCTGAGCCCTCGAATTCTTGCGGCGAAATCCCTTATCGATTCGTTATGATTCTGTTTAGCTTGGAAAAATGATTCCCGCTCTTGAAAAAGAGATCTACATTTACCACAATGTTTTTTTAGCAACTCAATTAATTTCTCAAACGTAACATCTGTGATTTTAATCGGGAAACATAAGTTGGACAGAAGAGTCAAGGTCTCCGTTTCAAGCGAGTTTATCAGATAAGCCTTTTTCTTAATCTCGGTAATGTCATCATGTAACACGAGAAACTGCTCTAATCTGAGTTGAAACACATCCCAATCTCCGTTTATGTGAGAGAACGGTGGAATTCTCGCCGATTCCATCTTCACAAAAGGAAAAAAAAATAATCACGCGAAGCTACGACAACAATACTACCCCGGAAAAAATTACAAAAAACCCAGACAAATCCTCCACAAGAAAGAAAAGAAAAACCTATCTTAGAAATTGCGGTTGCAACGTCTCCAGATTGTTTCCTCTTGATGAGTGAGTGACCTTCCTCGACACTAGCACTGTTTGCCTTGTAAGAATGCCTTCCCTCGGCACTCCCTCGGAACTTCACCTTCGTGGAAAGGCTCTGTTGAGCCCCAAAAACGACCACCGCCTCTTGCTTCTGAGTACCCTTGGATGGTACTCCAGAACTCTGACTGTGGCTCCAGGAATAGCCAGAGATATCCTCGGTTTGTTCTGCCGGTCCTTTCACTCGGTCAGACAAACCCAAAAAATACTCCAATGTTCCGCCTCGGCTGTAGGTAGCCTTGAAAAATTTTTCGGGGTGACTTAGCTCTCCCCGCTTTGGTAATTTTTTTTTGTGATCCAATTTGGTAATCCAATATTGTACTTTAATACGGCTGCGCCAATTGTAATGTACTTTTATTGTGGCCACACTAGCCACACAATAATAATAAA
This sequence comes from Limnephilus marmoratus, assembly GCA_917880885.1. Lineage (NCBI taxonomy): Eukaryota > Metazoa > Arthropoda > Insecta > Trichoptera > Limnephilidae > Limnephilus > Limnephilus marmoratus. The sequence goes on from OU862929.1 coordinate 21,111,948, forward strand.
TATGTTAAACGTAAGTTCTCGTCTTTATTGTAAGAGTACAATGGATTCAATAAGTAATATTATTTGTCTCGGTAGCGACTGATTATACTGGAAGTTAGAATGGTTCTGGCCGCGGCCGTACACCGGACCGCTGTCCCGGCTCGTATGCCCGATCGGCAATGTTCGGCGACCCGAGCATTCCCGAATTACTACATAGATACAAATGCGATATAATTGCATATATCACACGTTAGGTTAGGTTTTGGGCAATTTTTTTCATCACTTTTAATGACCTTCCAAAGGGGTGTTGAAATGCCACTTTGTTGAGTTGTCATGTGTGGAAATAATGTAAGTGATATGTAGGTACTATTTTAGATGGTATATATAAATTATTAGTGTCCGATCGAAACAGGACTTTCCACCGAAACCGAAACCGAAACCGAATCTTCGGTGTCTATCTCAGTTTCGGCTGATATCGAAACTTTTTTAGACATGTTAAAAATCAATTGTTTGCTGTTATTTGGCTTATTTTTTACACTTATTCAGATAGTTATAACGCACGTTTAGGGAACGTACCCATACTACGTGACCAACTTTTTGCAATTTTTAACCCCCCCCCCCCCCCCGGTGACCAAAATCCTAAGCAAACCGCCGCTCGTTTGTATGGAGCGTGACATTTTGAAGACCCCCCCCCCCCCTAAACGTGTCACGTAGTATGGGTACGTTCCCTTAAATTAATTAAATAAAATAAAACAAATAATTGAAGTACATGAAATTTTTTTTTAATATTATCTACTTCTATAAAACAAACAAAATTTATAAAAAAAATAACGAAACATGTTAACTTCGTCTTGGAACAAAAAAATGTCAATAATCAACACTTACATTATAAAGGAAGGACCTTATTAATTGAGTATTTTAATTTTTATTGCGTTTACAATCACAAAATTCTTTTAAAATTTTTTTTTTTTTATATGAGCTCCACACAGGAGACCCTGAGGAAAATATTTTCCGTCAGGGCCTATGTCATCTTTGGGGATGCTGTGTGGAGGGTTTTTAAGGAAATGAAGGAGAGGAGAGTTCTGGGAAGGAAAAGGGTTTAAGGGGTGGGTAGGAATCTGGGGTTCAGTGTGTCTTGGTCATCCGCCTCCAAGACCTAGACAAACCTCACCCCATGAACCCGGGCACCCCTGCTAAATCACCAAACGTAGCGACCCACTTGGGGTGACCTATGGCAGAGGTGTTGGTTATCCAATAAAGGTTCCCGGGGCGGCGGTACCCATTCATTCCCGCCTCCCAAATTTTATACATGTTAAATGAAATAAAAAACAATACTTGAAGTACGTAAAAAAATACAAAGTTTTTGATATTACTGCCATAAAACAAATCAAAATTAACAAACACGTTAACTACTTCTTGGAGCAAACATTTGTCAATAATAAACACTTAAAGGAAGGACGTCATTAATTGAGTATTTTTCTGATGATGGCGGGTGACACACGAGAATTATTTCTTCAGAAAACGAAATTTTATTTATAAAGCTTTTGTAATTTAAAAAAATGTTTATCGTTTGTTATTTTTTTATATTTGTTTTTACAGTTTTTATTTCTACATAAACGAGCACTCATTTACCAATCCAGCTAACTAACCTTATGCTGCTTAGGTATTAGAGCGAGCCGAGTTACGAATTATGGAAAAGGAAAGAAGTAAAAAAAAAATAGGTTGTGTTACTTCGTTTCCTTTCGTTTGCGGTTGCTTCGTTCCTTTCCCATAATTCGTGGCTCGGCTCGCGGTGCATCTACTTGTTTTTGCACAGCATTAGGCCTCCCCATATCCCTTCATCCTGCTGGTTCATAAAAAAGACCAACTCCAGTGTTCATATTCCATTATGTTATAGTTTATAGCTTAGGTATATGAACATTTTACTCAGGATTTACATCTCGAATGTTTATAGTCTGTTGATAAAATTGGTTATAGCAAGGTGAACCATAAATAGCTGCAAATAACCTGTCATGTATTTAATCTCATATTGATGTTTTTTTTAGCTGACTTCCTTCATATTTGCAAGAAAAACGACCCCGCCTTGCAAGAATGCTTCAAACAATCAGTTTTGACGTTAAAACCATATCTGGCCAAGGGTAAGTCTAAATTTTGTCGCATGTTTACGGTGGTTCCTGTGTTTTATATATATTTTTTCCAATATACTCCTTAGGGGCCATTCATTTATTACGTAAGACGATTTAGGGGGGGAGGGGGGTCGACAATGTCTTTTTTTACATGTCCCAGAAAACATCAAACTGAGTCAAACACAGAAAGAGTTCAAAAAATATGTTAAAATTTGGATATATTCTAATGATCGAGCCTATACTGATGCTCTCACCCAAACGCCCTGTCATTGACAGCTGTTATTGTAGTTTTGGTATTGTGTGTATACAAACAATAATGTAATCTAAAATAAAGTTTTTGCTGTATAGAAACCTACATTATACATTTATAAAACACCTCAATACAGGTTCACCTAGTGAGGCAGGCTATGCACAACTAAAAATATTGTATAATTATGCTACTTCTGTGTAACCGATCTTACATTACTTTCTACTTGTTAATTTTTTTGTACTGATGTAATCTACATTGAACATGTACTTTTTAGTTGTAATGTTGCCAATTTCATTGAATAAAGATATATTATTATTATTATTTCTTACAAGGGGGTGGGAGGGAGTCTCAATAGTTCTTACGTAAGATCACAAAAATGCGCAAAGTTAAAATTATACTTTAAAAAATTATAATTTCAACTTTGTTAACAAAGTTATAATTATTAGTAAGTAACTACCTTTGTAAGTACAAATAAACATTTCTAAAAATTGTTACTTTGAAAAATAAACATTAAAACAAACCAAACGTGTATTCATTTTTTCCTTTAGATTCTTACGTAATAAATATTAAACAGGGGGGGAGGGGGTCGGCCTATTCTAATTTTTTCTTATAATAGGGGGCGAGGGGGTCGAACACTAGCAAAATTCGTCTTACGTAATAAATGAATGGCCCCGTACATCCTTTACTCATAATGTTGATGCCAAGAAATTTCAGCGACCAAAATATTCTGCTTAGAAATTTTGTAAACATCATAAACATCATCATAAAAATATTTGTCAAAAATTATCTTCATGGTACGCTGAATACATAAAAAATGAAGTGATTATTGATCAACATCTCAAGTTCAAAAGGTTTTCATCGTAAAAGTAGTTAAATCATCATAAATATTATATTAACTTGGTTTCAAAAACGATCCCTGTGGTTCGCCCAATAATATTACACGGATGAACGTGAAAAAGGTTATTGACTGAGAGATCAGTTACCTTTATATATTGACTACAGATGCACCGGAGAATAAGATCTCAATGTTAAAATAATTCATAAAATAATAATATCTCAATTTTAAAATAATTTACATATAAATGTGGGACCAAAAGCGATCCCTGCGGTACGCCCCATAATTTCGGTTGACTTTATTAACTGAGCGATGGCCAATAAAGTGAGATTTTTTGATAAAGGTGTACCAGAGCATAAAATACCAAAGCTGGAGCCCTTACTGCTGAAGGAGTTGCTCGTGGCTGAGCCCGCCGGGGCCGCGCAGACTGTGAGCATATCTGTCAACAACATCAAGGTCTATGGATGTACTGACTTCGACATCAAAAACATCAAGTGAGTAATTTCGATGTATTTCGTTTATTACGGCTAACTACAAAACAAAATGCACCCTTCTGCCTAGGCTAAATATCTTGCAACTTGTTCGGTTTTTGAAAGTGAGCACCATCTTCGTTCGCATCTGTGTAGTAACCACATTCCAATACCTCTTCCTAAAATGTACCCACGTAAAGGTACGTCAGCTTGGCACATTTTTTTCTAAAGCGGGCAAATTTTTCAGTATTTCGTAATTTTGAGGATTTTTTGACAGTCATTGAAGAAGAATTGACCATAATTATACATTGATACCATACAGGGAATGCTGGCTCAGGCTCGTATATCAACCCTAAGGAGGCGTCTACTAATATCTACAGGAATTCCAAAAACTGAACAAATCATACTAATATCTATGAGAACCAAAGTGAGGACGAATATCTACAGCGCAAACTGCTGACTAATATCTACGAGAACCAAAGTGAGGACGAATATCTACAGCTCAAACTGCTGACTAATATCTATGAGAACCAAAGTGTGGACGAATATCTACAGCACTGGCAGAGGTTGGATTTGCAATTATGTATAGCATATTGGAATAACGTAATATTGCGTATGCAGTTTAAAAAACTTAATTTATTTATGTATGTATGTAAAAATCCCCAATATCGGACTATTGGACACATTTACCCTAAGAGTATGGATACAATCATAGTTCCATGCATTTAGCAGATTATTAAGGATTTGGGTTTTTGTTTTAACAGCTTTCTTTATTTCGAGTCCTTCTAAATTATTTAGTCTGTTACCATGACCATTTCTATGTCAGTTAGGTTAGGTTAGGTTAGGTTGTGGTGCCGTGTATTTCGAAATAAATAAATATCTTTGTATTGACCTCCATGTTTGTTCAATAAATTATTGTCCTTGTAAACAGCAAAATACGTAATATTATACAAAAACTTCATGTACGCACTTAATAAATAAAAGACAAAAAAAATAATTATGTAAACGTTTAAGTCTTTACGTAATTACTAATTACGTAATTGAAGTAATTTATGCTTTTCCGTAAAACCTCTTGCTCAGCTGCCCTCTGTAGATATTAGTCCAATACGCTCCATAGATATTAGTCACCACTGGGACCGTCATAGATATTCGTCCGACCTTAGCTCTGTAGATATTAGTCCTCACTTTGAAGTTCATAGATATTAGTCCAACATATGAGCTGTAGATATTCGTCCGACATACAGGCTGTAGATATTAGTATCTGGAGTCAACCCTAATGCACAGACTTTATACAAGAATCAACCCGTGTATTCCTGCGACGGACAGATTTGTCCGTCTGTCCGTCTGAGCCGATCTGCTTGTGAATTATGCAACGGATCGGTTCGCCGAGCATTACCTCATTCGCGGTGGATTTTACTGCGTAGTGGTTGTGTTTAAAAAATGTTTTTCCCTAGATTTCAGATCAAAATTTTCTTAGATTTCAGAATGAGTTTGATTGAGGTACTCGAGGACTGAATTCCTCCTGAATATGTATTACTATTCTAGTAGGGGTTAGTTTTATGTTCTAGAGAATTTCAGAAATTTCCCCAGTTCGGTAGGAGAATTTAGATTAAAAAACTAAAATTTGAAAATTTTGTTAAATTTTGGGCTTTTCTCCTTTTCCCCCCAAAACAAGTTTTTTTCTCTATATTTTCCCGAACGATACGATTTTCCCTTTTCCCAAAGAAAAAGTTTTTTTCCCTAGATTTGCCACGAACTTTCCATACATATTCCACCATTCTATGAGATGCTCGAATGTCTGAATGCGTGTGTGTTGCCTTCGGCAGATCTGATCGGCTGTCAGATACGTCGAGCAAATCCGTGTGCGAATTCTGCGCTGAAACGGGTGAATTTGCTCGGCGGATCAGCTCGGTGAATAGATTCGCCGAGCAGTAGAAGAGAGTATATGAATTCTGTCAAAAAGAAGAAGAAGGAGAAGTATTTAAATAGAGGGAGCGCGCTAATATTAAAAACGATAATATTTAAGCGAAAATTGTGAAAGTGTTTATTAAAACACAACTCATTTAAAATATAGCAAAAATCTCGTGGGGTATGTCTAAATTAGCTTTTGTACAAACACTGTGAATTTCTCGGTGACCGGACAACTCAGAATGAAACCAACTCAGAAGCACCTCAGAAAGGTCATTAGGAGTGATGATAAAAAATATAAAAAAATGGTTAAATAGGTTAAGTTAGTATAGGGTTACCGGCTATTTTTAAATGATTTTTTCATAGCTTTTAATGACCTTTCTGAGGTGTTTCTGAGTTGGTGTCATTCTAAGTTGGCATGCAAACGAATTTCTCATACATAAACCTTGTAAAATAACTTAAAAAAACGTGTTTATATTCATTTCCAAAACATACTTTGCAATTTTTTTCTATCGGGGGACGACCTCCGTAGTCCAGTGGGTAAGACTCTTGACTCACAATCCGGAGGTCGCGGGTTCGAACCCGGCATGCGCAAATAAATTTTATTTGATTAATTTGTGTTATTTCACAATTAATTCATTTAAAATAATTTATAGTATATTTGCGGCATGTCAGTATCGCCCTGGTGTAAGACCACCATTCAGAATTGAAACGTTGCTTAAAAATGGCTTTAGCCGTGTTTGGTGACCAGATCTGAATAGCCAGGTATTTCCCAAAACCTTCCTCTTCCCCACCTCCTTCCCCTCTCCACTACCTTCAGCCTCACAACATACCCCAATTGGGGATGCCATAGTCTCACTGGCTCCAGATGGGAGCAGTTGAGATTCTTGTGCGGTATTCACTGTAAAAAAAAAAAAAATTTGAATTCGTGGGGAATGTATAGATATTATATTCAAGAAAAACATGATTTTTTTTAAAGAGATTAAAAACTTAAAGTATGGAACATACTCGTATGTAATAAATCGGCAGAAATGCGGGAAGTCGTGCCTTCAGCACGCCCTTTGAATTTGAATGCATTAACGGGAATGCGATAGAGACTCGGCATCCAGCTTTTACTTAGGCTGAAGTCGGTTCAAAATGGTCACGAAAGGCGATTCCTGTTCTAAGGATAAGAATTGTCCTTAATCTTAAAATGAAAGACTGTTTCATATTGCCCTTTTCCTGGACCTGGCCAAGGCATTTGACACAATATCTCATAAAATTCTTTTACAGAGACTTAGAAATATAGGAATAAAGGGAAAAGCTTTTCAATGGATAGAAAGTTATATATCTAATAGATTTCAACAAACCAGAATTAACGAGGCTATTAGCACTTCACTAAAATACACTTTTGGGGTACCACAAGGAAGTACACTTGGGCCCCTTCTCTTTATTATATACATAAACGAACTTTGTAACCAACACATTGGTGGCAAAATTATCACGTTCGCTGACGATACAGTTATTTTGTTTGAAGGAGATGATTGGAAAGAAACACACCACCTTGCGAACACAGGTATAAACAGAGTAAAACAGTGGCTGGACAGTAATTTGCTTACATTAAACATACAAAAAACAAAATATCTCACATTTAGCGCTACCCTTGCAGGTCAACCCAAAACACCTCACCACCTCACAATACATAATATTAAGTGTAGCCTTGGAAATAATAACCATACTTGTAAATGCGAAACCCTTGAATGTGTTAAATCTATTAAATATTTAGGTATAATAGTGGATAACCACCTTAAATGGAAACAACAAATTGAAAACACAGCTAATAAAGTGCGCAAGCTTATTTATATATTTATAGCATTGCGGGAAATTATAAAAACTCAAGACATTAAAAAAATATACTACGGGCTCTGTAACTCCGTCATAACCTACGGTTGCATTGGATGGGGTGGAACAGGATTAACAATATTATACCCGCTACTGAAGGCACAGAAATCCATTCTACGCGTCATTATGAAGAAACCCTTCAGATACTCGAGCGACGCTCTCTTCAAGGAGTTTAATGTGCTTGATGTTCGACAGTGTTACATAAAAAAAATAACAATCTGCGTCCACAAAAATAAAAACAAAACGATAACAGTCGATCATAATCATCAAACCAGAAGTAAGAGCAGAAACGACCTTTCTATTCCAACAAGCAATACTGCGGCTTACCAAAAAGTTTTCTCATACCTGGGACCAAAAATATACAACAAAATCCCCTCTCAATTTAAACTGTGTGAATTATCATCCTTCGGTACTAAAATTACAAAATGGTTATTAGACTTAGGTAGGACAGATTCCGAAAAATTATTAAAAAACGTAGTCTGAGTTGATTTCTTCGATTTTGTATTTTGTATTTCCTAAAAAATATCTTTTTATTTTTCTTTCTTACATTTATATATTATATTTTACATGTACCTACCTGGATCTTATTGTTTATTACTGCTAATTTGTATTTTCCTAAAAAAATATTTCTTTTATTTTTCTTTCTTACATTTATATGTTATATTTTTATTTTATTTTATATTTTACATGTACCTACCTGGATCTTATTGTTTATTACTGCTGTATACCTAGAATAACACAACTTATATCTGATATTGTACCTAATATCTAAGTCACTCCCCCAATATGTACCATTATTGTTAATTATTATTGAATCCATTAATGTGAAATTATGTACACGCAACCTGCCAATTTGACTGTCCTAAAACGGGAAACCTTCCTATTTGGACAGTCAAAGCTTCCTTTTATATTGTTATATCTTGTATGTAATAAATGTAATAATAATAAATAAAAAAATAAATAAATAAATTAATTGGGCTTCCAGATCTCTCTGATAACAGGGAAAAATCGTTAATTTTAACCGTTTCTTATCCTTAAGTAGATTTATTGAGCGCGTCATTGACCGTCTTCACTACCAGGGGCGGCCCTAGCTAAATTATTAGTGGTGCGAAATCTCTTGGTGGCGCCCCCCCTCCTAACAAAAAATAGAGCTCTTTCTATGCAGTTATGCAACTTTAATTGAAGTACATAGTAGGATAGATGAGAAATAATATCAGAAAAAACAAATATTTAACCAAACTAAAAACGACTTTAAAAAAATCCACTAAAAAGTAAAAGAATAATTTCATATTCTTCTACACTTTAAATCAACTTACTTTTTCTACTCATCAATATGTAGGTACGATTGCGATTTTTTAAATCGGTGTCAGCCAAGATAGGTTTTTAACTACATACGTAGTCAAAGGTGAGATGTGCTTGTGTCGCACGCGCGAGGCGAGAGGCGAGAGCGGGGCCATGGCGCACAGTGATTCCTTTCATACATGCTATACGCTAAAAACTCTTAAGCAAGGATCATACTGAGCAGACGCAACGCCACGCAACGTTCTTGTACCGTTCACACTGGCCAGACGTACGTACGCGTCGCTGTGACCACGTGACAAGGGGTCTCTGGTTGTGCGCAGGCGCGTTTGATTTGACACATTTGACATTTATTTTTTAGGTTATGTTTATGTGATTCTTTTAGCAGATGACAGCTTTGCCATATCTTGAAAGTGAATTTGAAGATGATTTGCTACGATTATTATTGTTAAATCAACATTCTCGTAAAAAGAAAAAAAGTGAGAAGTATTTGGGTCCACAACATTAACAAACAAAGACAAATGTTTGGAGAGTTCCATACTTTAGTAAAGGAACTAGAATCTGATGACGGACGATTCTTCATGTACTTCCGTATGAGTAAAGTGGTATTTGAAGAGCTTCACAGCATAATTGAATTATTGAATATGACATAAAAAAAGAAAACACACATCTTCGAAAGTCAATTGGGACCAGAGAAAGATCTAAAGTTTGATTGACATTCATTATAGGGGTATAATATTGAAAATCATGCCATAAATGGCTGAAATTTCTTCCTAAGTTGCACTGCGTATGCAGAATCTCTATAATCCTGTAATTTGTTTTTATAAATAACTTCGTGCCGTCTAAAAGCTTCAATAAACTGTTCGTCATCCATTTTTTAATAATATCTGTCAAAAAAACAACCATAGATATAGCGAAACAACGTTAGATGCTCAGATAACACCAAAAAGATGTAAAATCATCTCGTAGTAGGCGTGACCATACCCCCTCCACCTTCCACATGGCCCACGCCGATCTGGCTGTGGCAGATCAACGTCGCGTAGGGGGCGTCGGTTTGCGTTGCGTGGAGCTAGTCTGATTCTAAAGCACCCGTTTCCATAGAAAATGTGTGGATGGTAAGCAGTCCAGATATGGAAATGGTGACGTCAACCCACGTGGCGTGGCGTTGCGTGGGCTTAGTGTGGTCTTACCTCTTCACATGATTAAATTATTTTTAACCCTCTATTGAGGTATAGTCAACACTAATTTTATGAAAATTAGTGTTAAAAATGATCAATATTTTTTTCCTATAGTTTTATTTTTATTTTATTTTTTATAATTTTTAAATAATGTGTTAATAGAGTATTTGAGGTTTATAATAAAAACAATTATATGTAAAAAGTAAAAAAAATGTATTTTGGGTGTAATAAATTGCTAAAATTACGGTGAAATTTAGGCTTATTTTCAAAAATATAAGCCTTTTTTGGTTTTTCAACTTTTTTTCACCACTTGCACTGAGCTTATCAAGTTCAAATGTACTTAAAATTTTGTTAAACATTCCTTCAAGCCTTTTTTTCTTCGGCAAACTCTTCCATGTCACGAACAATTCCAGCCTGGAAATCTCGTATATGGTTCCTGTAAAATGAAAAAATAATAATAATGTGGATTCGTGTGGGTTAATATCGAAACTGATATGAATAGAATATTAGTTGCACTATTTAAAAAAATGAAAATTATTTTGCGATTTTGGTATACTCTCTGAGATAAACTCTCGAGAAGTTAGAAATTTAATATTTTTTAGGCCAAAAAAAACACAAAACTTATTTATTATTTAAAAAACAACTAAAATTATTTAAATACTAAAGTATTATAAAAAAAACTTTAAAACATACCTTCCAAAGTAGCCTCCATTTTACAGAACCGAAAAAAAAAACACTTTTCAAACATAGTACACAATTTTAAACGTCGAGCTGCAACGAGCGAATAAATGCAAATGATAATTTCAAAACACATTATTCGACTTTAGGCCTCTGGTATGAGTCAATGCGAGCACTAATCACCCCAATTAAGCACGTATTTATTATCCTGTCTATCTGGTAATGTCGCCATGACGTCATTGTTTGGGAATTCAAAAGTGACTTATAAGCGTCTAGCTTGTACGAAACGAATCTGGTTACCTTGACTGACACCGACTCCATAAATAACAATCGTACCTACATATTTATGAGTAGAAAAAGTTAGTTGATTATTAAGTAGTAGAAGAATACGAAATTATTTTTTTACTTTTTAGTGCATTTTTTGAAGTCGTTTTTTTTTGTTTTGTTAAATTTTTTGTTTATTTTTTTTATTTTTAGTGAATTTGAAGTACTTTTAACTAATTTATCTGTATATGGGTAGACCTACTAAACGTGCTGCTCATATGAGACAGACATTACTTGACCATAACGACGTTACGGTAGGTGACTCAAAGATCCGGATAGCCTATAAAAGATTCTAATTTGCTCCTAGGAATTGAAGAGTTCCGTTAATTTGTCATGGATCCCATAATCAGAAGCTAACCAAAATCTCATCAAACTACCCTTGAAGTACATCCTTTCCAACAAAAAAGAATCATCAAAATCGGTTGGGGTGATATTGAGTTATTCGTCCATTTGTCGCGCACATACTTAATTCAAATTTAAGACTTGTATGGTTTTCTCATGGATGTTATTTTCAGAACTAAACCAAATTGCAATGGACCACACGGGAAGTACCAGCTTTCAAATAAAAAAAGAATCATCAATATCGGTTAATCCAGTCGAAAGTTCTGAGGTAACAAACATAAAAAAATATATATGGTCAAATTGAGAACCTCCTCCTTTTTGAAGGCGTTTAAAAATATATATGTTTGATTACATTTATTTAATTAAATCTGCGAAATCAATAAAAACACTAGAACACAAATTTTCTTGCTTTTGCCCTTGCGAATTTTTTTATTAAATCAGAATAATTTAACCCTTGGGCAATATCATTCTCAATTGATAAAATTGCAAGATCCGATAGTCTTTCTTGACATATAGCCGAACGTAAGTACGTTTTAATTTACTAAATCTTCGTTCTCCTTTGGCGACAGTTACAGGGATGGTCAGCAAAATCCGAAGCGCTGTCCACACATTTGGAAATACATATATCCTGCCAATAATTTTTTTTTGTAAGTTAAAGAACTTGTAGTGGCTCTGCTGAGTCAAGATATTTTAGTAATGGGTTTAGGCTCAAAAGTTCTTCAACCAATTCGCAACTAGAGACATATTTTTCCCCATCGGTTAAAATTATTTGCAAATCTGCACAGGCTTTTTCTAATGAAGACTTGTCAGGAATTATTTTGATGTTATACAAAAAAGACCATGTATCATTGATTTTAGATAATTGTCCAAACCCAGTGACCAATGCATTTTCAATTGTATCTATCATAGTCAATTTTAAACAGTTTTTCGGGATTTGTTGGTGTCTCATCTGTAGCTTCATATTCAAATAATCGCTTCTTTCTTCTTTCGTAGAATCTATTCCAGCCTGGGAAGCTATTTCCTTAGCTGTTATTTGAGCAGACGAATAAGTCCGGTACTGCTTCACAAATTACGAGCAGTTTTTCAGCAATTGCGATGCGTTTGCTAAGTCCATGATTGTTTTGATCGTCCCCATTATGCTGAAAATTCTTTCAGCGACAACATTATTGTATTTTTTCTTAATTATATGCGATTCGGCTGATTGAAATAGCTTGTCTCTGAAGTAGCCTAATAGGCGACCAGTCGCGTTTTAGATTTTTTCGTCGCTGATTCTCGTCCTGAGTAGCCTAAATGACGAAAAACCACCTACGTTGGCAACAATGCTTGCTTCCCGCACCGACCACACGATTTAAGCGCACGATCGATAGATAGTCGGTCAGTGGTCGGTGGTCGGGTGTTTTCGGCGCCCCTCTTACGACGGCGCCCTGTGCGGTCGCACCGCTCGCACCGCCCTAGGGCCGCCCCTGTTCACTACATGTAGGTATACATCATATTAATATCACACATTTAATATAATTATTAGGTAACTAAACGGCATTTATGAGCTATAAAAAAATAACAACGCTAACGCAAAGTGGGCAAAGGTTAAAAACGTTAAAATGACAGCTTTATTTACTAATTCTTTATTATTTAACAACTTGATCTAAGTTAAAACTCAGGAAATTCTAAGAAATAATGCATTTAATTTATTATTGCATAAAGTCTGTAGACGTCAGTCAATATTGTCTCATCCATCTAACAATCCAACCATAAAATGAATATATATTCTGAAATTTATTGCAAAGTCAAACAATGGTGCAGTCGATGAAGTAGTAAAATTTATTATAAAAAACAACACTGTTTTCCTAGCAGAAATATTCAACAGCCGAACTATCGTAAATTAAATCTTGTTTTATTTTGTAGTAGATTCTCCAAGCGGATTCTCTCGATGGCATTTCGTATAAATCTATTATTTTACATGCATGCAAGGAGACAGAACACCAGTAGCACGGACGATCGATAAAATCCTATATATATCCTATCATATGACTAAATCCGTAATCTGTGGTCACTTATCAATATTTGCGAGCACGGTCAACAATTAACAAGATATATTCCGACTGACGATTGATAAATTTTAGTGCGGATTCCCGAGTGTCAGATAACCTGTCAATGTACAAAACATTTTGAATAATGTCAGATAAGTTTTAAGATTTTCACGGCCAAAAGAATTTTCGTGCCGGATCTGCCCTGATGATGGACACTGCAACGATGTCCGAAACGTTGGCTAAAGAAGGAGGTAGCACAACACGGCATAACACCACAAAAACAAACAACGAAAATTGAATAATGTCGTTCGTTATGCAAAATAACTGACTTATTAATGAATACCTTCTCTGTATATTTTATTTTTATGCATTTTATCTTCTCTCAGCTATTATTGCAAATACTTGCATAATATTATTACTGTTACTTTTTCGTTATTTCTCTTTTCCAGGTCTCTTCAACCGGGCGCAGCTCTTTTTTTTTTCTTTTTATCTACTAACACCTTTATCTGTATACATTTTTCTCTATAGATTTCAGGAGAATTGTTCCACGGGCTGCTACTTTTATTTATCTTTGTATAGTGTTAATGTAAGTACTTGCATACTACTTACTAACCCCGTATGCATGGACATTGGAGGGTCTAGAGTCGTTCAATTAAATGTAGCTTCGTTCAAAAAAAAAATAGAGTCTTGACGTGTGCGGTGAAGGAGGAAACCATATGTTTCCTTATAACGTCGTTGGGAAAGTGGTGGGGTCCCCTCCAATGACTTATTAATGAATGGAGGTGAACTAACGAAGCTCTTAGAATTGAAAGAAATCGTATACGCGATCCATAGACTTAAATAATTTCATCCAAGACGCAATCAATTTATTCCATTAGATCTTAGAGAAACGAATGTGGTTGAAGTATGACTAAAGACCTCATTAACTTAGTAACTCCTGTTTAATCTCAAAAGTATATGCGAAGCGCCGATGTATATTATTAAAGTTAGTATTTCGATTCGAAATTGTCAATTTAGCAGAATTTTTATTTTTTATGAAGTTGTGTGACATTTACTAATGTAATTTCCATTATATATCGATTTCTTATTCCCTGTCAATATCGGTCTGAGTCAAAGATAGATGTGCTATCTGCAGTTTTTACTATGTGAGACCAGTATATGTATAACGTCATTGTGTGAGACTGCGCTTTCGAGTGTCGCCGATATTGTTTACCAATTAAAAAATAAACTAAAAGAACGAATAATTTACGAATAAACCAAACGAACGTTAAACTAAATGAACGAATTCTTTCTGTATTCAAACTATATTGTTAACCAATACTAATGCACATCTTCAAAAAATCAACGAAATGAACAAATTCTTTTCGTATGCAAACTACTCTAATTAGAGCGTAGTCCGCCGACAGTTGCGCGGACACCATAGCATAACTCTTTTGTATTTGAATATCTTTGGTCTGAGTATTAACAGTGCGGCTGTGCTCGGGAAAACGGTATAAAATCATCGATAGTTACGCCTATCGATCCGATATTGTAAAGTTATCGATTTCTTTGTACTAAACCCCCGAAGGCAAGTAAGAGGTAGAGTGCTGAGATGATAATTCAGAGGGTTTAACGTGAAACAAAATATATAGAAACAGAAACTGTAAGATAAATGAATAAAATGGTTTTTAAGAAATAAATTAATCTGAAATATAATTTTCTCACAGCATAGATTTTGACCACGATCGAGCAGACTTTGAGCTTCTGTTCCAACAAATCTACATTGATGGAACCTACGACATTAGTGGAAAAATCATACTGTTACCAGTGCGTGGCAATGGACAAATTGTTGGAAATTTCAGTAAGTCAACTTAACTTTATACATAGGTACTTATTTAAAATTATACAGGGTGTCCGGGGGTAAAGTGCATTAACTTCGGGAGGTGATTCTACACGATGGTAGGAGTAAAAAAGATAAATAACTTTTTTCGAAATTCCAACTTTTTTTTCCATACAAAAAGATCTACCTACTAAAAATCCTTAGTGTAAGGTACGATCTTACTTGCCGGGAGTCTGCCGGGCACTATCGTGGCAACAATAAATGGTGGTGACTGGCCCGTATCGTAACAGCGGAAAATAATAAAGCTGGCCGCGCACGCCGGTCAAATTTTATGTTTTTACCACAAAACTACCCCTAAAAGTTGGAATTTCGAAAAAAGTTATTTATCTTTTTTACTTACACTATCATGTAGAATCACCTCCCGAAGTTAATGCACTTTACCCCCGGACACCCTGTATAACCTAATGGGTAATTTTGTAGAGCGCCGTTTTTGTGAAAAATCACCTCAAGGGCGCAGTACAATTTATTAAGAATTCTTAGGTTCTATCTAATTCTACTATTTACAAATGGATACAGAAACATACTTACCTGGCAGGTCACTTCCGATAAACACACTTTAATTAGAAAGGACATTATATTTAAAACACTGGACATTGCACGATTTTACAATTGCTTCCCCCATCACTATTAGTATTACATTTATGAAAAGATTCATGACTAAAGTAGAGTTAAAATTTATTTTGAAAGACTGGAGAATTTAGGACTCTTCAGGGTAGGAGAATGTTCAAGAAATGACCTTTATAAACGCTTACAAATAGGTTTTTTCCTACATTTTTACAAATTAGTTATTTACAGTGTTATGGGCATTGAATGTGAAGGTGAAAGATTTTTGATTTTATGGATCAACTGAAAGTGATCAACAAAAGGTGAGTTTTAAGTTAAGCTCTAAATTCCGCCGAGTCTGTGATCATTCTTAAGTAATGTGGCAGTCCCATAAATATACAAAGGCAGTCCATTCCAGGCTTTAAGTCCTGACACTCCGAAAGCGTCCTACCTACCGTCAATACATTCTGAAAATACCTTAAATACAGGATTACCCAACTGATAATACGAATTTGGATAAAAAAATCTTCTTATTCTATAGTACTAAACTCTACCAAAAATCCCAATATCATTAACTTTTTACCCGCGTTGATCTACTCCGTTTTTTCAATACCCATACGCGGTATGTATATGTCATATTTCAAGTACCACGAGGCACGAGGACACATTCACTTGATTATAGATGTTTTTTACGAAAAAAAATTTTACTTTCAAAATATGTCTGAATATGTCAGCATCGTGATAGTTACACGAATATTCTAGCGAGCGGGAAAAAATACTGTGACATAGTAGCGCTGTTATATCGTCAGTCGAAGTTAGCGTAACAAGGGCTGATACGGGCGCGTGTGAGGCATGGCTTTTGCCGTATCAACTGTTGTTACGATCGCGTGGAAAAGGTTAAAAAATCACAACATTACCTAAATCATTTTTGTAATATCCTTGATATTAGTGTAAGAGCTCACCCATAGATGGCACTAGATAGTAGTCTATTAGGTTGCCCATAGATGGCGTTTAGCTATTGATATTGTAAAGACCGAGTGAATGCAGGATTTTAAGGGACGTACTTGGCTTTAGATCAAGCGATTCCTGACATTATTTGGAGTAAAAAATGTAAATGAAATTTTGAGCAAGAGGGTTGGGCTGAGGGGTTGGGCGGTTACTTGGCTGAGTGCTCAGTGATGACATGTGGAAGAAAATGTTTTTTGTTTGGTTTTGAAGAAAAAAAATACAAGAAGTCACTGCAGACCGAAATGTCATCCACATTTTTAAAGTATGTCAAGTACGTCCCTTAACACCCCGTGTACAGGTTGTAACAGCACGTATCTGGAATACTGCCGGCGTTTGATGATATATTTGGGATTCGAACATGTCTTTTTACTGCCCGATGACTTTTTTTAAAAATTCGAACAAATAAATATTTACTTCTTTATTCAATAAAAAAATACATACCTATCTACTTTCACTTCTCAAAAATAGCAAAATCACCTTTTGGCGTCATTTTAATTAAATAAAACAATATAGTTTTTAATTAAAAAACACATTTTGCTCCCGCACATCGCCACTGATCACACTGCCACATCACAATGGATCACGTGATACATGCTTCGTCTCGTGTTTACGGTGCTGCTGGCACGAGTCGGGGTATCTTTCACGTGATGCGCTAAGCTGTATCCAGTGGCAACGTGTGATAGAAAAGCATATAATTTTCACTTTTATTTTTTTTAAATATCATCGGCGAGTAAAACGACATTACAGTTTTATAAATATAGCCATTGCGACTCTTTAAACAATTGGTTTATTGCATTGAATGGTGATAATCATCGGTTGTGTATTTTTGTAGCCAGATGCGTTGGAGACTGCAGGATTGAGACTGAAAAGGTGAAGAGGGACGGCAAGGAGTATCTCCACGTCAAGTCGATGGACCTCAAGCTGCAGGTCAAACAAGGAAAGGTGCATTTGTACAATCTCTTCGGAGGAGTTGGCCCGTTAGGTAAGGATGCATCCTTTTTTATGATTTATTAAAATACTTTCACAGACCCTTGAAAAATCACGGAATATTTTTAGTAAATCATAATATATTGAAAGGTTAGAAAGAATTAAAAAAAGGTTTTGAAACACTTAGACTTTCCATCCTTCCGATCATCAGAATATCTCTAAAAGACTCATTAACATTCCATAATTTGTCAACTTAAGAAGATAGAAGAAATATATCCGGCCAAATTATTTTATTAAAAATCATCAACAACGTCGTTGACAATAACAATTATCTTCTAGAAAACACTAATTTTCACTGTCCAATACGAAATAAAAGGTCAAACCAACTATTCCACATCCCAAACTCAAAAACAAATTATATACAATATTAATTTCTCAGAGGGACGTGCACAAAATACAATAATATCTTTTCAGCCGCTGATATTGTCCATTTACCCTCAGGTCAATTTACAAAATGCATAATAGAAAAAATTAAAACAAATTGATAATTACGAACTCTCTATCCCTGCTATGTATCATTTTCTCTTTCTTATTATGTTGTTTTTCTCATTCTCATTAAGTACCTATATTGTTTTTCTTTTTTAAATCATTTTTATTCTTTAAAATTATCTAATGATGTGAAATGTATTATTTTTATAGGTTAATAGTTTAATTTCTTATTATTATCTATCCTAAATAATTTAATATGTGTTTTAAATTTTTTTTTTCTTTTTCTACCATTTTATGTTTTCTTTAATCATCTATGTTTTTCTGTATACGAGTGTACTATAATTTTTTTGCGGAAACTTAATACTCGCATGTAATTACTTTAAAACAATATGTATTGTTTGTTTACGTAATAAACTAAATAAAAAAAAAACTAGAATACGGGTTTTTTTAGAGAATTCTTCAGACATGTTCTTTGAAAAATCCAATTCAAGTTCTGTTACCAGGGGAATTATTTTCCTCAGGGTCTCCTGTGTGGAGCTAATGTAAAAAAAGTAAAAAAAAATATGGTCTAAAAAGAAAAAAAAACACGCTTATCACGTATTAGTAATCTTACGTGTATTATTTTTATTAAGAATTGGCACCCGGTATCCCTCCTCCCTGTTTTGGTAAATATAATCGTGACAGTAGCTTTTTCAGATTCACGACAGATGGTAAGTGAAAACTAAAGGGGGGGCGGCCTAGAAAAAAAAAAAGTTTTTTGAAAGTGGGCGGTGGGCAAAATAAGGTTGAGAACCTATGATCTATAGGATTTAGCCTGCGAGAGAATGAGATAGTACAATCGGTCTCCTCTTTGTGCGGTGCTTCGTAGCCTCTCCACTCTTGTCTACTTTAGATTTCTGAAGGTTACCACGTGTGAATTGCACACTCTGATTTTTTTAAATATATTTTTATGACTACCTGTACATAATTTTTAGATAAATTATAATTACGTTGCTTGTACACAAATACAATGTGACGTTGCGCAATTTATAAAATCTGACTAAAATCTATTATTGAATTAAGATTCAAGTAACCAGAGGCTTATACAATTAGCTTTAAGGACGTCTAAAGGATAAATAAACAAACAATTTTATTAATATTTTTCAAACATATTTTAATTTTTCTGAAATATTAGCTGTGTTTAATTAAATATTTTGTCTCGACGCCACCTAGCGAGCGATTTAGCACTAACAATGACTCTCTCACAAAAATAAAGTTGGTTGTTTTCAGGTGGAAAAATGTAATAAGCAGTAATTGTTGAATGAAACACTAGTATATATTGAATTATTTGGCGGGTATAAGATAAGCCGACATACCTCAGTGGGAGAGCACCTGATCGGCAATCAGGAGGACACGGGTTCAATTCCCGTTGGCGGCATGTATCTTTTCTCGGAAGATTTTTTTCAATGTAGATGAGTGTTTCAGGCTTATAATAATTGTTACCCTTTGTGCTATGCATAAAAATCTTGTCTAAGGGCCCGCAACCCGATTTTCTACCGATTTCTTGCAAACCTCCCTTAAACATTTGAAGTTTTTAGGCTCTTAAAAAAATATACATTATTTTTGAAGATAATATCTAGACATTCGTCGTGCCGAAACGCAAATAATATAAAATTCCCTCGATAGAAAAAAATCGCAAAGTATGCTACAATAATTATTATTAACACGTTTGTTTCAGTCATTTTACAAGTTATATGTATGAAAAAATTCACAGTGTTTCTTTAAATGCTGATTAAGACAATACCCGCGAGCTTTTTGCTCTATTTTAAACGACTCGTGTTTCATTAAACATTTTCGTATCGATTTTGTCGCCGTAAATGCTAGCGCTCTCCTCTAAGATTCGTAATTTCGTATCTCTCCATCTTCTTCTTTTCGAGCCCGGTTGCGGAGCCTTAAACGTTAGTTTATTAATTAAGAATAATAATTAATTCGATTTGTAATAAACAACCGGTTTCGCTTTTTGTTTTTTTAATCAAGCGTGATAAGGATTAAATCCTGAAGTTAGCGACTGAAAAATAAAATAAAATTGGTGTCTACGTAGTCATCGTCTGCAAAGTTATGTGTGTCATGCTGTACAGGTGTCGGGCGTTTTTTTCATCGAAGCGACCTTGCTTCAGCTCAGTTATAGTTGCATGACTTTAAACGGAAGGTCGATCGATCAATTCGGAAAACTTCGCAGCGTGATTTGGTGCGTTTTATGATTGACGATGACCATATATTACAAAACGTTATGATGTTACATAAGTTGGATTATAACATGCATATTTTATGCATTGTTCAATAAAGGTACCCTTGAATAAACCAAAAAAAAAACTCTGGTACTTTTTGGCCCCATTGCTGATGGTTTTAAGCCCTCAGGTTAATTTGTTTGCTTTTCGGAACAACTCATTTAGGCTTCGTAGAAACAGTTGCAGATGCTACGTGTTTCCGATATTATTTTATGGAATGAAGAACTAATTAGGTGACTTGAGGCATTCGAGATGTGGATCTACAGAAAAATACTTAAAATAAGCTGGATGGACAAGGTTACGAATGAAGATGTTATGGTTCGGATGAATAAAGAAAAGGAAGTAATTAAAACTATAAAAATCCGAAAACTTCAATATCTTGGACATTGTGATGAGACATCCAGAGAAGTATGAGATCTTGCTTCTCATAATGCAGGGAAAGATTGCCGACGGGGCCCTGGAAGAAAGAGAACCTCATGGCTGAAAAACCTGAGACATTGGTTTGGCCAGTCTACAACAGTAGAGCTGTTCCGGGCCGCAGTAAACAAAGTCCGCATTGCCAACATGATAGCCAATGTCCGTTGAACGGACAAGGCACAAGAAGAAGAAGAAGAAACAGTTGTTTCTCCCTTACTATCATAGTGAGTAACATGATCTAAACATTCTAAAACATCATGCTTTATATTCAAATCTAATTGTGGATTGTGGATAACAAAATAATAATCGGAACACAATTTGAAAAAAAAATGGAACTTTGGGAATTTTTTTATTCATTTTTTTACATGAACGCCAAAAAAGTGAGGTGGCAAAAACGTTAATAATATAAGTGTATTTTTGTTTTTTTTTCCTTATCAGTGATTATAGTTAAAAAAACGTAAAGTGAGCCATTTGTAAAACTTTTTTGTTCGCATGAAAATTCTTATATTTAATGTTCCTTTTAAAACAGCTTTTAGTTTTCGGATACGTTCAGAAATATAACATTTTTTTTGCATTTTATTTTATTGCAAAGCGGAAATATTTTGAACCTCGCACAAAATATGGCCGAGGCCTGAAGGGTTAATGATTGTTTAACCACTCGGACCAGGCAGTGCTATATCTGTCACCGAATGACACGTCCTCGTGATACTCGTTCTATCTCTTTCTCTATTATGGTCAGAGATATAATAATATAAACAGGGTACGATTACCGCCGCCCCGGGAACCGTTTACTGTAATACCAACACCCCTGCCACAGGTCACCCCAAATGGTTCGCTACGTTTGGTGACTTAGCAGGGGTGCCCGGGTTCATGCGGTGAGGTTTGTCTAGGTCTTAAGGCTCCGCAACCGGGCCCGAAAAGAAGAAGATGGAGAGTTACGAAATTACGAATGTTAGAGGCGAGCGCTAACATTAACAGCGACAAAATCGATGCGAAAATTGCGAAAATGATTAATAAAACACGACTCGTTTAAAATAGAGCAAAAATCTCGTGGGGGCTGTGTCAAGTACAATTTAAAGAAACATTGTGAATTTTTTCATACATATAACTTTTCTAAATAACCGAAACAGACTTGAAAAAAAAAATTTTCGGAGCATACTTTGCGTTTTTTTTCTATCGAGGGAATTTCATATAATTTGCGTTTCGGCGCGGGGAATGTATAGATATTATCTTCGAAAATTATATATATATTTTTTAAGCTTAAAAACTTCGAATATTTAAGGGGGATATGCAAGAAATCGGTAAAAATTCGGGTAGCGGACCCTTAAGCGGCAGATTGCCCACCTGCTGCGTGGCGAGTGGGATCGTAACGATTTCTTTTAGTAACTTCATCTCCTTCCTTTCCCTAAAAATCCTCCACACAGCATCCCCAAAGATGACATAGTCCCCGAGGAAAATTGTTTTCCTCATGGTCTCGTGTGGAGCTATTGTAAAATAACTTTCTTGCGTTTAACAGTTTACCCTCCCGTAAAATTTGAAAAAATTCTATACAACGGAATAATGCCAACTTTTTAAATAAAAAAGGCTGGTGGATGGGGTTGAGGGGGGGGGGGGGGGGGATAACGGTAATTCTCGTAAAATATTTCTTTATTGAAGGGGACACCGCTCCGACGGCATCGAAATATGACTGGTAGAAGCCAAAGAAATTGAAATCTTTGGTATGAGCGCTATTCCGCCGACTATTCTGCAAACCTTCGAAAGAAAAGGTATTCAAAAGTATGTAATGATGAATACATGAACATCAATTTTAGAATTATTGCTGTAATTCGAATCAAATTACGGACGCTAACTGCCAATGGTATATATAAAATAATTTATTGATGTCGCCGAAGACAAGGTCCTAAAAATTGCCACCGTCCGACGTGCGGCGAAGGTCGGCATTTTGGTTCACGGACACGACTCTTTACAAGAAACAGCACATTGGCCTACTGCTGAAATGAGAGATCCTCGAACTTCATCATCATCATTACATAGTATAAAATGAAGTCGCTCAAAATGTATGTGCGCGTTAATCTTTTAAACTACGCAACGGATTTTCATACGGTTTTCACCAATAGATAGAGTGATTGAAGAGGAATGTTTATATGTATAATACATGTAAATTATATTAGAGAAAAGCCGACAAATTCAAAGAAAACATATTTTTGTGCGATTTAAAACGGCTGGCGGGCCGTACTATAGTCACTTTTGAAATTCGTTCTACGGAAAAAATTGGAAAACAGATGTCTTGAGTAAGTAGGTATTTGATTTTCCATTTTCAAATATCCAGTGTTGCATTGCAAGCATTGTATAATTAGTGACGAGTTAATTAGTTAATATTACATGCTTATTATAGTAGAGAAAAGCCGAGAAATTCAAATATTCAATTCAGGCAGCGGGCAGCGGACAGCTGGCAAGCGGGTGGTGTGGATTTTATAAAGGTTGGGTAATGGCGTTGTGTTTCGTTAGCAACAGCAACGTGTGGCCGGGTCTGCTAGTATTTAATAATTGACCTCCTTGGCGGAGCGGTAGGACCCATGACTCTTGCTAAACAAAATACGTCGAAGGGTGCCAAAAAGACGAGAATTAAATATAAAAAAGCTACCAATATAACAATAACAAAATATGTGTCCTCTTTAACATAAAAACGTGATTTTGCAAAATAATCCTATTAATATTATAAAGCCGAAAGTTTGTATGTATGTACGTTTGTTGCTCTTTCACACAAAAACTACCGAATGGACTAATGGAAAGCTACATTATTTGCGAGTACTATAGGCTATATATATTGGTAAGCTCTGGCGTTATGAATTATCTCTGACGTTATGAAATTATTTTTCATTCGTTTTCTGTCCCTAACAAAATCGATTTATTGCAAACGTCAGAAGAAAAGCAAACCAATTGTTGCCTTGGAAATGATGTTTTTTTTTAAATTAGGCAATTCACCCTAAAAAGAGTGCTTTGTTGGCGTCGTACGAAATGTATGTATGCACATAAACCCGAACGACTGCACCAAATTGGATAATTCTTTTTTTTTTGTTAGTTATTTTATATAAAACTACTGTTGAGCTCTGGCATTATGAAATTTCTATAAAAAATTGTAATAGATGGCACGCGAGCAATTTGAAAACTGAATGTACTGGGAATGAATGTGTGAATGCGAGAGGTGGGAGAGGGAAGTGTGGAGGGGGGAGGGGCGAGGGGGGAGGGGGTGTAGGGAGGGTGGTGGTGGAGGGGGTAAGGGGAGGGGTGGAGGAGGGTTGGGGGGGGGGAGGGGGGGGGGGGGGGGAGGGGGGTTGATGGGGGGAGTGGTGTGGTGAGTGGGAATGTGGAGGGGTAGGGGGCGGGGGAGGGGTGGGTGGGGAGAGGGAAGGTGGAGGAGGAGGAGTGGGAATCCCCTAATACCATGCGAGCGATGCCGCGGGAAAAAGCTAGTTTGTAATATAATGAAATCGATCTCGCGATATCTTGGTCATTTATTTCTCTCCCGTTCCCCATTTAATTTCTTTATTTTTATAAAGTTTTGAATTGAGGAGAAAACACAGATTCTGACAGTAATTAACAATAGGTATATAAAACAATAACACGGACTGCCCTGAAGAGCAGATATACGAGTTTACACATTTACAAACATTTTTACATTGAGGTATGAGGTGTATATATATCAATGCATTTTTACGTTTAAACTAGTTGACCCGGCAACGCGTTGCTGTGGCTAAGAAAGCCATCTACTGGATGGTTACCCAACCTTTATAACCACCACCATCTGTTAATTTGCACAAATCAAATCCACACCGCCCGCTTGTCAGCCCGCTCGTTCACCACATACAGACATTCTACTTTATAGTTCAACCAATTTACACAAAACCATGGTAACTTATATGCCTAAACCTTCCTAATGAATCACTCTATCTATTGGTGAAAACCACATGAAAATCCGTTCAGTAGTTTTTGGGTTTATCGCGAATAGACAGACGCGGTGGAGGAGTTTAATTTATAATATGTGAAGATATAATATGGGAAATATGCATACATATACGGAAAAATACAAAATAAACTTATTTTACGTACAGAAAAATGAGAGAAATGCTCATTGTCTTTAAATAAAAGTTTACAAATTCAAAACGTTTAATTTTTAGAATAGTGTCGATAGTAAAAGAAATAAATCGAAAATAATGTTATAAATTATATAAAATTCCCTCGATAGAAAAAAATCGCAACGTATGCTCCAAAAATTATTATAAACACGTTCGTTTCAGTTATTTTACAAGTTATATGTGTGAAAAAATTCACAGTGTTTCTTTAAATGCTGTTTAGGACAATGCCCGCGAGATTTTTGCTCTATTTTAAACGAGTCGTGTTTTGTTAAACATTTTCGCAATTTTCGCATCGATTTTGACGCTGTAAATGTTAGCGCGCTCCTCTAACATTCGTAATTTCGTATCTCTCCATCTTCTTATTTTCGAGCCCGGTTGCGGAGCCTTAAGTCTTGTGATTATTTAAAGTGTTTTTAGAGACATATTCAAATATGTAATAGGAAAATAACTTTTTATCCTTGCTCTCGATGAAAACATAATTTTCCCACAGCTCTAATCGGGGGATACAAGACAGAAAAGTTGATCAGGCCAAAATTTGACTTGACCTACAAAAAAATGTCGATAGAAAATTTGGAATGATCTTCTCGCCTATTTGTCACGGTGTTTGAGGTCTCTAATAAGCTTGACAATCAAAGATAAAAACACCAGAATAATTGATTGCTCTAGCTGGAAAAAACCAACAATCGTACGACCTCTGCTGGTGACATCGATAAGTTGTTCCATCTAGTTTTCGGGCAAATTAGTTCTCGATGCTCGACCTCCAGATGCACATGTAATGTGGTGTTTCTTTTTAGGAGATATTCATAATAAGATTCCCAACTATCCGGAGCCAATGGGCCACGCTATCTTGAATCTTAGATGAATTTTCAAATTCATATATATTTCTTAATTCCAAACCATAAGCTACATTACATAAACTTAAATAAATGCTTTCCAAACTGACGTCCGAATTAAGACAGACGACATGAAAGAGGGACAATAAAATAAATATAGACTAGAAGTTAAAAATCCCGCTCCGCGGGTTTTTGCTGCTAAGATGTGCGGGCGGCTTTTGGTTTGACTTCACCCAGTATAAGTATTGGTGACCATTTTATAAGTCCAATAGGAACTGGTTCCAAAAAATAGCCGGTTCCTCGGATCCACTGTAATCCAGTGACGTCTAGTCATCGGGACAAAGTAACCGCGACAGGCAATGACGTCATATGTAGTATACAGCTGTGTGATACTATTATTCACAACTCAGTATTACCATCAATCTTTCCATATCCGGAGAGATTCTAGGTACATTTCTGAATCTCCATTCTTCCAGATAATGTCTTCAACAGAGTCATTTACAAAAATTTTCCCAACTTCTCCCCAAGTTTTTTCCCTTCCAACTTCTTTACAGCGAAGTCACTACCCTACTGGCTCCTGACTATTGGAACTGTTTTGCAGTAATCACATTCTACGTTCATTTCTGAATCTCCATTCTTCCAGATGATGTCATCAACAGCGCCGTAAACCAGAATTTTCTCAGCAACCCTATTTCCATTTCTTTTCCCTTCCTTTCTTTACAGCGATGCCTCTATCGCACTGGTTCCTAACGTGGAGAATATTGTGCAGTAATCAATGTAATCAAATATTATTCTATCTAATTTCTGAATCTCCATTCTTCCAGGTGATGTGATCAACAGCGTAATAAACCAGAACTTCGACGCTTTCAGCAAGGAACTGTTCCCAGCCCTGGAACGAGAACTGTCCAAGCTGTTCCTACCGATGGTCAACTCTATCGTGTCTCAATATTCCTATGATGTCCTGTTTCCTGCTTCGTGATTCATATTGTGATAGAACACGGTTCCATTACAAAACAGAACAGTAACAAAACAGAAAACTATCAAAAATTGATATAAAGTCATTAAAATGCTATGTTTTGTCACTGTTCTGCTTTGTGCGGCTACCATTTATAATATTAATAAAAGCTAATACTAAATGTGGACTTTTAACTAAGAGGTAGTACTTAATAAATGTGGATTTTTAACTAAGAGGTAGTACTTAATAAATGTGGATTTTTAACTAAGAGGTAGTACTTAATAAATGTGGACTTTTAACTAAGAGGTAGTACTTAATAATTGTGAACTTTTAACTAAGAGGGAGTACTTAATAAATGTGGACTTTTAACTGACAGCCGGCGTAGTCCAGCGGTAAGGCTCTTGACTCGCAATCCGACTCGAATCCCGGACATGGCAAATAAATTTTATTTGATTAATTTGTGTTATTTCGCAATTCATTCATTTAAAATAATATGTAGTACATTTGCGGCACGTTCCAGAGTGGAAGATACTCTCAGTATCGCCCTGGTGTAAGACCACCATTCAGAATTGAAACGTTACTTGAAATGGCTTTAGCCGTGTTTGGTGGCCATAACTGAATAGCCAGGTAATTCCCCACCTTCCCCTTCCTTATCTCCTTCCCCTACCTTCCCACTACCTTCAGCCTCACAACATACCCCAATTGGGGATGCCATAGTCTAACTGGCTTCAGATGGGAGCAGTTGGAACTCTTGTGCGGTATTCATGTAAAAAAAAGATAGAATAACTCTTCACCAAGGTACGATCTAAATTTGGGAGGCGGGTACGGGTACCGCCCTAGCGTAATGGTAATTTAGCAGGGGTGCCTGGGTTCATGAGGTGAGGCTTGTAAAGTTCTTGGCGGCGGATGCTTTTGCCAATTGCCCACGCTTGGCGGGCCGGATTGGTAGGGACTGGTTGAGGGAGACCTTTTGACCATTCCAGCCGGACTCTCTCGATCCATCTTCTTGCATCGCAGTTGGAGGGATGGATTCATACGTCCGTCATTCCTGGACTTTATCTCCTTCATTTTCTTCAAAAGACCTTCCATACAGCATCCCGTAAGATGATTTAGACCCTGATGGAAATTATTTTCCTCGGGGCTTCTTGTGTAGAGCTAATGTTAAAAAAATCTTTCGAGTAGATTGTAGAATAATTCATCACCAAGGAACGATTTATTATATACAGTTAGTCAAATAAGAGTAGAAAATATATAAGGGCGCCATTGTTGATCAAATGGCAATACTAAACACATAACTCATGGTGTGAAAGTAAAGCTGTGTAACCTTCATTTTTGTAAAAAAAATGTAAAAGGCATAATAGTGGAAAAAATATTTTTTCATTGCAGTATAGATACCCGCCGATCTCAAAATTAGAATTGCGTATAGGTATATTATTATTATACCTTTGCAATTTTGTGTTAACATAATGAAGAATAACTATAATGTAATAAAATATAAAGCACAGTTTAGAAATTGCTCACATTTATTTAATACTAGATAAAGTACCTAGCGTTGCCTGGGCTTTAGATCATGTCTCTAATTTTAGATCTGAATATATTTAACTCATTCAGATCTAAAAGTAGTGTAACTAAACTCACCATTAGTGATTCTTCCTTTCTATCTATTGTTAAATTCAAATTTATGTTAAATTAAATTAAAGCAAATCGCTTTATAAATCACCTTTTAATCAATTTTATGTCATGATGAAAAAATGTTTTTTAAAATGTGGTTTACTGTGTTCTATACATTCAGTGTCATTGCTCTTCAAAAAAATATTTGACAGTTAAATTGGTGTTGCCAGTCTACAAATTTAGTAGTTCAGGTTTTTATATTTTCTACTCTTTTTTGACAGACTATAGGTAATATAAACAAAGGAGATGGATATCGATAGAGATGGGCCATGAAACACAGTTATTATGAAACCACAACATCGTTCACCCCACTGCAATTACTACCCTTTCTACACACTGAATGCTTCACTTTCATTGCATAGCAGCATTGATAGTCCGTTC
The DNA here is from genome assembly GCA_917880885.1 of Limnephilus marmoratus. Lineage (NCBI taxonomy): Eukaryota > Metazoa > Arthropoda > Insecta > Trichoptera > Limnephilidae > Limnephilus > Limnephilus marmoratus. The sequence goes on from OU862929.1 coordinate 21,140,751, forward strand.
AGTTTGGACGTAGCTTGGCGACACGCCTGCCGTATCTCCCCTTGTTTCTATTATTGTGAAACTGTTGTTTCCTCTCATGAACAACTCTGATGAACGGGAGTTTCAACAATTCATTGGTTCGTCAGAGATTACGAGTCTTGTTGTATTTACAATGAACATCTAACTGGAATTACTGGAATTAACGTTCATTCTAAAGGATGCCCTGCAATAATCTAAAGATGGAAACCGCTCATTGAAGGTGCCTACCAAATATCTTTGTAGATGTGCTATCTGCAGTTTTTACTATGTGGGACTGCGTTTCCGGGTGTCGCCGATATTGTTTACCAATTAACAAATAAACTAAATGAACGAATAATTAACGAATAAACCAAACGAACATTAAACTAAATGAACGAATTCTTTCCGTATTCAAACAATATTGTTAACCAATACTAATGCACATCTTCAAAAAATCAACGAAATTAACAAATTATTTTTGTATGCAAACTACTCTAATTAGGGCGTAGTCCGCCGACAGTTGCGCGGACACCATAGCATATCTCTTTTGTATTTAAATATATTTGGTGCCTACCATAATAAACCTATCACCATACGATTTTAGTTTGTTGCTTCTATTAATTATGTTGGTTCGCGTATTCTTTAATTTCTTTGAGGGCTGTTTTCTCAAAATGATGATTTTTCACATAGCCTCAGTTTTTGTTGTTGCAATATTACTATATGAAACTTATGTTTACTTCTTTTCATAAAATCATTATATACAAAGGACACAAAAGATTTATAAATTAATTATTTATTTTTAAATTAAAAATAAGATCTACGGTATAAAAATACATTATAATTACACGAACTTTATAATTAACAATTGAGAAGATTGGGTATCCTTAAAAGACAAATATAAATACACAGAATACAACGAGTTCAAATTAGAAGAACTTTGGTTCCTAATTACCAGACATTGGATGTATGTATATTATGACATGCACTTTTTTATTTCAATTCCCCACTACTAGAATTATCCTGTGAAACCTTCGATCATATATATACTACGTCAATGAGTGAAACAGAATAAAAGCCAGATAAGCGATTCCCGAGGGAATTTGAAATAAAAAATGTACCTCCATGGAATTTTTGTCTCCAGTGACATTTTTCAAATAAAAAAATATTTTTCTAGTCACTACTGACAAAGATAAGAACCTAATACCAGCTAGAGATGGATGAGCCCTGAATTTTGCTGGAGGCATGTGAGGCGTGCTTCCTTTTAACCCGTCTGCTTGTTTAGGAACAAATACATCCCAAAAAACGTAATCGCGTTATGCTTTCATGAGACCAAAAACGTCTCAGAGCGACCTTACATTTTAAAAGCTATATATCTCTTTTCCTCTCATGCAAACATACGTATTTTTCTTTTAACCAGAAAGAGAACGAAATGATGATTCTTATTGTATTTGAAATATGAAAGCTATCTTGCATAGATATTTTATAATCTCGATCCAAAATGACGGTTTCAGAATTTACACGCGAAACCGAGGCTTCCGGATTGTGAGGTGCGAATATATTGAACCAAGCAGACGGGCTTTAAAAGAGCTCGAGTTCTAAGAGCAGGTCCCGGGTCCGAGTTCTCGGACTCTCGGTCACTCGCGAGTGGCTCGGGAGTAGTCGATTTTGAAAAAGGAGTAGGAATGGGATCCGTTTCCCGCGAAGAACCCGAGTTCAAGAGCCCACTCCAGCAGAACCTACAGATCGCTAATACCAGCACGCCTCTACCACGTGACATGTGACAGATATTGTGGGAGCGGAAAACGGGACACTGTACAAATAGTAGAGTTTGATCAAATTCTAAAAGTTTTTACAGATACTGGAAATTTACATTGAAAATTAACCTTTTGTGAATTATTTTATTGATATTTTCCATCCTGAAGTCAAATAACAGCAAAAAACGATCCACGTTAGAATTGTATTCGAATTAACTCTGGTTGCGACCATCAGAAAGAAAACGCTTTTTAAAAAAATTCACGGATTATAACAAAATTCCACGCATTTGCAAATTGTAGGCATCAATATCCAATATCAGTTAATCACACATTTTAAACTTGAACAAGTCATGCATATAATAAAAGCTACATAATATGTTGGTAGAATTATTCGACCCAGTTGTCGTATGGGATCTGCTCCATCAGTTTGCTGATGAAGGCGGACATGTTCTGCACTAGTTTCCTCTTCAGGTCTGGCTTCATCTCCTTGAGAAGATCCTGCGCGTTGGTGTTGATGAATAGATTGAGAGCGGCATCTGATAATAGACAAAATAACAAATTATATACATTATACTAATGGAGCAACCATAACATACCCATTTGGGGATGCCAAAGTATACCTAATAGGAAGTCTTTTCAAATGTTATCATAATATATTTTTTTAAAGGAACCCCTTTTTTAACTTTTGAAAGTTATTCCCATCAATGTAATATATCATTGAAGAAGAAGATAATAATAATAATCTCAACGAAAATATGAAAGAGAGTAAGACACAGTAAAATAGAAAAAGGTAATGGTCGCAACTGGGAGGTTTTGGGTACGAGTAATTCAAATGAATGTGCGCATAGATCTTTGTTTTCACCAATAGATAGAGTGATTCAAGAGGACTTGTTTTCACCAATAGATAAATTGATTCAAGAGGAAGGTATATATGTATAATACATGAGTGATTCAAGAGGAAGGTTAATATGTATAAAACATGCTTATTATTGTAGAGAAAAGCCGAGAAATTCAAATATTCAATTCAGGCAGCGGGCAGCGAGCAGCTGGCAAGCGGGTGGTGTGGATTTTACAAAGGTTGGGTAATGGCGTTGTGTTTCGTTAGCCACAGCAACGTGAGGCCGGGTCTGCTAGTAAAAATATAAAATGTTCCACATAAATAAAATAATCGGATAATTTTATCCGAGACGCTATCTAAGTTACAAACCATTTCTTAGAAAAAATTGTTACCAATGAAAAAGGTAGTTGTCCATGATATGGAAAAATTAGTCGAAGATAAAATTGTTAATTTAAAAATTTGAAAACATGAGATTGACAATTATGACGGTTTGAGAGAAGCTGGCGATGGCTGAATTGGTAAACGCGCACGTCCCGGTATGATGGTGATAGAGGTTCTGGATTCGAGTCCCAGTTGCGACCATTATCTTTTTCTATTTTTCTGTGTCTTGTTCTCTTTCATATTTTCGTTTAGGTTATTAGTGTTAGGGGGCGTTCAAGTATTACGTAACGCAATTTTTGAAGATTTTTGACCCCCCTCCCCCCCATGTAACGCGCCGTAACGTTTTTTCGTGCCCCCTCCCCCCCTAAATGTTACGTAACGCTAAAGTGACAATTTTTACAAGAAAAAGGGTATTTAAGCGACTTTCCAGTACTGGAAAGTCGCTTAAATACCCTTTTTCTACCCTTTAAAATATGAGATTGACAAAACTATGACGGTTTGAGAGAAGCTGGCAATGGCTGAATTGGTAAACGCGCACGTCCCGGTTAGATGAGAGGTTCTGGGTTCGAGTCCCAGTAGCGACGTTAGGGGGTTAGTGTTAGGGGGCGTTCAAGTATTACATAACGCAATTTTTGAAGATTTTTGACCCCCCTCCCCCCATGTAACGCGCCGTAACGTTTTTTCGTGCCTCCCCCTCCCTAAATGTTACGTAACGCCCAAGTGACAATTTTTACAAGAAAAAGGGTATTTAAGCGACTTTCCAGTACTGGAAAGTCGCCTTAATACTAATACCCTTTTTCTTGTTTTAATTGCGTTTGCGGTAATAAATAAAATAAGAGATTTGAGAACAAAAAGGGTTGCCAACTTGGAAGATTTTATTTTTTTACTTTATCTTAATAAAGAAAAACATGTTATGTAACGCGTTATTCGAACCCCCAACCCCCCCCCCCCCCCCTTCGTAACGCACAGTAACGTTTCACAAGACCCCCCCCCTCCCAAGTGCGTTACGTAATACTTGAACGGCCCCTTATCTTCTTCTTCAATGATATGTTATTACATTATCAAAAACTTACGCAGAATGGAGTTCTCGTTGTGAACGTTTTCCACACCCATCTTCATGTCCTTGACGCTAAAGTCCATCTTGAGTTGTTCCAGAGCGAGGTAAGTCCTGTCGTGGAGGTCGTAGGGGCGGGCCTTGAAGTAGATCTTTGCCTTGACACCCTCTGTTGTAACAAAATAGAATTAAATTACATATTAATAAAATTTACTTGGCGCTGGATTTGGTTTGGTTCTTGGATGATGTTTGCAAGAAATAACGGTAGGTGATATTTTACGTAGGTTGTACTCGTACCTATACTAGGTACCTATATTTATTAATTTGTTGGAAAATTAACCGAATTCTAAAAACAGGGTTCTTGTATAGAAATTTGACTCGCAAAAGATATCTAAATCGTTGTACTGCTGATGTTTGGCTCTTTTGACTAATGAGTTTGCCGACCACTGTAGTAGGCTGTGACTCCTGAGTCTATGGCTCCCCGTGGAGTGCCCCAACACGGGAGAATTTTGAGTCTAACGGTCTTTTTATAGATGTAACTAATCAATATTTATGAAGAAATTTTTATCCTAGAAATTCTCTAGCAACCCCTCTCTCCCCCCACCAGGACGGACCAATTTTTTACACATTTGACTAGGGGGGCATACATTAATTACGTGAGCTCAAAAGGGTGGGGGGGGGGGTCCAGCAAAATCTCACGTTACTTGAAAAGAATATACGAAGTGGTCTAAATTTATCAAGGGGGGGGGGGGTTAGATTGGAAGAAAAACTGCTCACGTAATTTTAATGTATGATCTCTATGTAGTAAATGTTTTTATTTTTTATGAAGTCGAAATTTGTGAAATGTCATAGTTTTTCGAGTGAAACCAACTCAGAACTCAGAACCACATTAGAAAGGTCATTAAGAGTGATGATAAAAAAATAGTTAAATAGGTTAACTTAGGTTAGGGTTACCGGCTATTTTAAAATTATTTTTTCACAGCTTTTAATGACCTTTTTGAGGTGTTTCTGAGTTGGTTTCATTATGAGTTGGCATGGAACCGTTTTTCGATAGCTGCACTAGTGTGTTGTTAGCTATCGAGTGTTTTTGTCTATTGCCAGGAATGAGTTCCTCAGCTTATTTCCTATTTAGATAAATGAAACGATTTAAATTTGTTTGAACTATTTTTATATTTGAGTAAATCCGACCGGTTTCAGAACGACCGTTCCTTCTCCAGGGCAAATGTATACTGATTTGACAGTTTTGAAATATGGATGGGAACAATGTATTATTATGGTAGGGGTGAAGCCGTTGCTATGTACAAGGTGGGGCAAAAGTAATCATCCTATTGGAAAACGCTATAACTTTTGCAAATTGGGACAAATGTCAATTCGGTTTTGACATTTGTGAAGTAAACAAACGCAAAATACAAATCGGCAAGTCATGAATCGGTTGACTCCGCAAGAAAGCGGAATAATTGGTCCCATATTTTGCGCAACAATTCGTTGGTTGTGTTGGCGCAGCGTGAATTTCGTCGCAGATTTCCTGGCCGTCCGACACCAACTGGACAAACACTGCGGCGTTTGGCCACTCGCCTTGAAGAGACTGGGACAACACGAGATGTTCCCAAGGCTGGCCTGCCCCGGAGTAGCCGTTCTGCTGAGAATATCGCTGCTGTTGCCCAAGATGTCGAACATGAGCCCGGAACATCGACCGGACGACGTGCCACGCAATTGGACATTAGCCGGTGGTCCCTACGCAGAATTTTGGTGAAAGAATTGAAGATGTTCCCTTACAAAGTGCATCAGCTGTTAGCTGTTGACCGCCAAACGCGGATATCCTACCCTCAAGTCATCCTGAATCTCAACGAAAAGGTGGACGATTTTTCATCGAAAATTGTCATGAACGATGAAGCCCATTTCCATAATAGCGGTTACGTGAATAAACAAAATAATCATTTCCAAGGCCAAAAATCCGAGTATCACCCAGGAAGAGCCATTACACCCACTCAAAGTTACTGCGTGGTGTGCTGTTTACGCTGGAGGAGTCATCGGTCCATTTTTTTAGAACGCCGCGGGCCAAACGACGACTGTGGACGGCGCGCGCTACAGAGCCATGATTACCGATTTTTTTTTCCTCAATTGGATGGATTGGGACTGGAGAACATGTGGTTACAACAGGACGGTGCAACGGCGTACACTGCACGAGCCACAACCGATATTCTGAAGGAAGAATTTCCGGGTCGCCTAATCTCTCGTTTTGGTGATTTGCACTGGCCGGCCAGATCACCCTATTTAACCGTTCCAGACTTCTTTTTATGTTTTTTTTAAGTCGCGGGTTTACGTCATCAAGTCTCAGACTCTTGAAGCCCTTAAGGAGAATATTCGCCAAGAATTCGAGAACCTGTCGCCCAAAGTTCTGGCAAGAGTGATGGAAAATGCCATAAAACGGGCCCGTATGGTCATCAACTCTGGCGGCGGTCACTTGGCCGATATCATTTTCTCGACATGATGGAATAAATTTTAATGGATTAAATAAACAAATTTCACAACCAGAACCAAAGTTTTTCATTTAATAAAAAAATTACAGCGAAAAAACATCGAATGATTACTTTTGCCCCACCTTGTATTAATGAAGAGTGGGTGGGTAGGGGAACATATCCATGATTGGGCTATAAGACAATATTTTTTGTTTGTTGATAAAAGATTCATTATTTTTAAGGGATTTTTTATTTTCAAGTCAAAAACTGTCAAATAAGTAAACATTTGCCCTGAAGAAGGAACGGTCGTTCTGAAACCGGTCGGATTTACTCAAATATAAAAGTGGTTCAAACAAAGTTAAATTGTTTCATTTATCAATAATAAATAACCACAAAGTTATAGCTACATTCAAAAGTATATTATTTCCTATTTCGCTTACCGTACTCCCCCCAGTAGTCGCCAGCCCCGGAAGCCTTCAGCAGGATGAGCACTCCGGAGGACCTGTAGTGAGCCTTCGCCTTGATCTTGGGGATCAGCAGGGTGATCTGGAACTGGTAGGTGTCCAAATCCGTCCTGGAAAACAATAAATCAATTTGAAGATACACCTTTCAAATTGAGCATTTCATGTGTTTGGCACATATATAATAGAAAAAAAGGACTTGGGGTATAGAATTGGATACCCACTCCAATCGCCCTGATAACCAGTTCTACTTAACGATGAGGAACTGCCCTTAACCTTAAAAGTAACGACTTGTTAGCAGTTATCCGACGATGGACATTGCAACGCTGTCCGAAACGATGGCTAAAGAAGGATGCAGCACAACACGGCATAACACCCCAAATACAAATAACGGGAATAGCAGTTAAAGAAAAAGGACAAACCCTCCAGTTCTACTTAACGATAAGGAATTATTTTTAACCTTAAAAATAGCGACTTTTTAGCAGTTATCCGAGAGAACTGGAAACGCAGTTAACGAAAACGAACAAACCCCTCAGTTCTACTTAACGATAAGAAATTATCCTTAACCTTAAAATTAACATACAAATAAATATGGACAAATAACGTTAAATTACATGATTCCCAGTTGTTTAAATATGCTTCCAGCTGAAATTAAAAACTGTGCCCAAAACAAACAATTGGTGAACTTACTGAAGACTTGGCTTACGGAAAGAATTAATTTGTATTAGCTTACAATAACATATTATTTATTCTAAAGACTTTAAAATAATATAAAAATAAATAATAAAAAAACGACTTTTTCGCAGTTATCCGAGAGAACTGCAATCGCAGTTAACGAAAAAGTCTCCAAATTAATTTTCTTTAAGTAGAACCAGAATCGCCCCTAGTTAACGAAAAAGTCATTAATTTTAAGATAAAGGACAATTCCTTATCCGTAAGTGGAACCAGAATCGCTCTTCAAACTCCTCCCCATCCAACAGTCATGCGCTCTATGGAGGACAGTGGACACCGATGCACGACTTTCCAGTCGCCTGTAACACTTGATTAGTTCAAACATCGGTGGTCTTCCTCTGCATCACTTACCTTCCACTTAGCGAAAAGATAATATAGAGACACGGCATAACGCATAACACTGTGGGATAAACAAAGAAATGTAATTTAATACCTGACATTGGAGACGGTCAGGTTACTAACTCCAGTGGCGTGAATGTCCATGAAGCTGGCGCGGTAACCATCGGGCCCGCTGCCCAGGGCTATGCTGATCTCGTCGATTATTATTGGTTCCACCTGGAAACGTTAATTTATTCAGTCATTAATTATATTAAATCCTAACTATAAAGTAGAAATCTGATTCTTTAGCGCACAATGTCATCAGCGTTGACGAGATGGAAAAAATACATCTCTCAAAGTATCGAAGTTTTCTTGATATTCTATCGAAAAAGCTCAGTTATGGATCCGCTGACATTGTTTTAAAACTTATATTTTTGAAGAAAACAGTAACTTTGTGGTTTGACATATTTAATGAAAAAACAATTACTTCGTTTACAACCACGTTTTTTTTAATAAACGAAAAAAATATGACGCTATTCACGTTGTTGAAGCTGATAATGATTTTTTTTCAAAATTTCAACTTTTTGTGTGAAGATCTTTAGGATTCTTTCAGTCAAGAGATGCGCCGCATCCATATACCGAAAGATCCTCATACAAAGGTAGAATTAAAAAAAATATTTTTTTTTTCAGCTACAGCAACATCAGTAATGTCGTATTTTTAAACGACTTCAAAAAGGAGGAGGTTCTCAATTCGACTGTATTTTTTAATTTTTTTTTTTTATGTTTGTTACCTCGGAACATTTGACTGGGTGAACCGATATTGATGATTCGTTTTAATTTGAAAGCTGGTGCTTCCCGTGTTTGTTGGGTATTTTGATATCAAATCCAAAATTTAGATTTGTTTGAAACGGACCGAAATAACCGCGCAAACGTTCGTCTTTATAGGAATTGAAATTTTGTAATTATTTTTCAAATTAATAAGAGGTTTTGTTGTCATCGGCGTTTACTGAACAGACGAAAAACTTGTGTATTACATTTATAGTTATTGTTACTCCTGCTCGGGAGTCATCTTGGTCTTTCGAGCCGGATGAAAGGCTTTGGTTGAAACATACGTATAAGGGCAATAAATAGTACAGGGTGGCCCTTAAGTGTATACCTAGTTTTAATTAACAATAAATAAATAATGGTAGAACTTAGACATGTTTTATTAATATTTTCAAAAACTACAATAAATGGAAATTTTAATGACATTAAGTGTTTTAAAAATTATATTGTCCAAGTGAGCTCCATCAGCCTGTTGACATTGTCTAAGGCGGATTCCAAAATTCTCAAAAAACACGTTGATAAGTTGCCCGTGGGTTGGCGTTAATTTCCCGTACAATGTTTTGTTTTAACTGATTTATTGTTGTTGGATTGTCTTCATAGACTCTTGATTTTAAGTATCCCACAAAAAATAATCACACGGGCTGATATATGGGCTCCGTGGAGGCCACTCAATGTCTCCTCCTCGTGAAATGAGTTTTTCGGGGAACATCTCATTCAAACGGTCCATGGACAGTTTAGCAGTGTGTCAGGAGGCGCCGTCCTGCTGAAACCAGCTCCTGGAATTGTGGCCTTGAAAATCTTGAAGAGCTGGGACCAAGAACTCATGAAGCATCTGACAATAATTCTTAGATTTCACTGTCATAGCAACTCTCCTTTCGTTTTCAAAGAAATATTGGCCAAAGATACCCCTCTGATATTGCAGCCCACACAACGACCTTTGGGCTATGCAAGGGACGTTGATGCTTCTGTCGGGGGGTCTTCTTCTTCTTCTTCTTCTATTCTCAGAACAAAACCGGCAATTTTGTTTATTAACATGGCCATTGATATGGAAATTGACCTCATCGCTGAAAATTGTCAAAACGTTCCAGCATCACATTGGCAAAATTAAGTCGAAGATCGGTATCATTCAGCTTCAACTCTTGCGTCAGCTGAATTTTATAAGCTTTTAGATGTAAATCGTGGCGTAAAATTCTTTGGAAAGTGGTCCTCTTGATGGATAAGGCTTGGCTTCTCTTGCGAGTAGTTTGTTGTGGATTTTCCCTCACTGATTCACTAACACGCTGAATAACTTCTGGTATCCTCGCTGACTTCGGGCGACCTTCATTAATTGTTTTTACTGTTGAGCCGGTTGTCTCAAACATTTGGATCCATTTCCGAATAGATTTTGCTCTTGGTGCTTGATTAATGTCTCGTAAACCGAAATCAGCTCGGTACATTCGTCTCGAAATCGTCACGGAATAATTGTTTATGTAATATGCACGAACACAAAATGCGCGCTGCCCTCCCGTGAACGGCTCCATGGCGACTAAAATTTCCACGAAATAACGCGTCTAACGATACTCCCCGAACCGCGCTCGCCCCACGCATTGTTAAAAAAATAACGAAACAAACCGCGAATACAGTTATGGTCCACCATGTATAATCAAATATCTGAGGGTAAGTTAACTTACTTCTGTGACGCCCAACTCCGGGATCCCCACCCTAAAGTATTCAGTGAGTTTGTTGAAACTGCTTTTGAGACATTCATTTACATAAGGGTCGTCTCTGTAACATTTTTGCACGTAGTACGCTGAAAAGAAAGAAAGAAATTGGTTAGAATAGTTTTATTTTAAAGTAATCGTTGTTTCTGAAATGAGTACCTAGGTAAATACCAATATTTGTTTTTTTTTCACAGAAGCTCCACACAGGATCCTCCGAGAAAAAAAATCCAGGTAACATAGAATGTAAGTTAAGTGAAATAAGTAGGTAACATATAATGCAAGTTAAGTAAAAACAGATAATCTGCCAATATCCTCCAAATTAACAAAAATATTAATAAAAATTGTGTTCACATTGATTAACGAAATAGGCAGAAATAGTTGGCACAAACGGCTTTGAAATTTGTCAAGTTCAAATTGTTATCAAATACATCCATATCGTTTAAGTATTTGTTACCAAGACTATGTAAACATTATATTGAGGAATGCAAACTATAGTTGAAATGAGATGTATACATATACGAGTACAATGTTAATGTTTGTCTAGTTGTTCATTTAGGTACATGTTAATTAATTGCAGGAGTTCACAACAATCGAATTTAAATAATTTAATTATTTTAATTAAATTATTTTAGGTTTTGAATATTTTTTGCACGTAACACTTTAAAATATTAAGGTAAATTAAGTGTTTGCGCTCGTACATATTTAATATGAATATAAATAAATAGTTGTATCCATAAAAAAACCCAAATCTTTCAAAAAAGGCTGAAAAATTCATTTTTGTATCGGTGACTCAATCCGTGGGTTTGTTTATGGATAAAACTATTTATTTATTTCATTATTTTCATATTACATTTGGTTATAATAATGACGTATTGTCCATCTCACTATGTGTGAAACGCCTGTGTTGAGATGGCAATTTACAGAGTGGTTATGATTTTGTTTAAGTAATATTTTGAAAAATATTATGATTTGTTTAAGTAATATTTTGAAAAATATTATGAAAGTGACAGGTTGATATAAAATCTTTTTTTTTCTTTAAATATACAATTCAAGTATGTTACATACATATAGAAGATTACAGTAGGTACATGGTTACATATATATATACGCACAGTAGGTATAAAGGTAAGTATGTTATTAAATACTCGTGATGGTAATGTTTATTTGAGGTGATCAATGATTTTACTTTTAAATGCATTTTTGGATTGCGTGTTTCTAATTTCAGGAGGTAGAGAATTGAACAGCTTTGTTGCATTATATTTAAAACTTCTTTGCCCATAAGAGGTTTGACAAACTGGGATGTTAAAAGATTTTACATTTGACTCTCTTAAGACTCTAGTGCTTATTCGTTCTTCAAACATGTGTGTATTTTAAAATTGATAAAGCAGGATATTTTTTAATACAATTTTTGCAGGTTAGGAACATTTAGTGTCTTAAAAATAAAATCAGTGCTCGTTCTCAACGGGACTTTAAGAATGACTTTCAAAATTAGTTTTTGAATCTTTACTAAAGGCTCCAGGCAAGTATTTGCAGCACTTCCCCAGCTGACGATACCATATTCAAGTGATGATTGTATAAGAGCGCAGTAAACTTGTTTCAGTTGTTTTCTATTTAATATATCTCTAACATTTTTAAAGAAGTAGACGAGTTTCCTCAGTTTTGTCGTTAGGTTTGTGACATGTACGTTCCATTTAAGAAGATCATCTATTTGAATACCAAGATATTTAATACTGTCGACTCTACTCTTAGAAGGGCAGGTACATGGAGGTACATTCATATTAAATATGTACGGGCGCAAACAATTAATTTACCTCAATATTTTAAAGAGTTACGTGCAAAAAATATTCAAAACCTAAAATAATTTAATTGGCGCCATCTGTGAATGCGTAGATTATAACGTACGTGACGTTTAACCTTAACTGACAAAATCAGTTTTATTTAAAATTCGTATAAATCACATTTCCAGCAATAATTTACTCTAGAGGCCATTTGTAAACAGTCTCAAATCTGAACAAAACAAGGTGTTTTAAAAAACTGTTTTCAATACGAATTTCTGCTTTTTTTACCTATTACAATAAGTTGATAAAGAAAATATCAGTTTCTAATAATAATAACTAACAAACGTCATTGAAAATACCCAGGACAAAATCAACAAACATATTAGTAGAAAAACCAACCAATTTGCACTTTGCGTACATTGTTTGCTTAGGTTTAATTTAATTTTGTTATTGAAAAGATTTGCTTAAAAACAGGATACCTATATTAAAAAATGAAGTGATCCTGAGATCATCACTTAAAATAATACTTTTTAATCTTTTAAGTGCTAACTAATCTGATCTGAAAAGCGAACGTCCTTATTCCCACTTAAACTTCTACTTTCGTAGGTAGGTAATATTATTCATACAATTATAATTGACTAGCAGACCCGGCCACACGTTACTGTGGCTAACGAAACACAACGCCATTACCCAACTTTTATAAAATCCACACCAGCCGCTTGCCAGCTGCCCGCTGCCGGCTGCCTGAATTGAATATTTGAATTTCTCGGCTTCTCTTTACTATAATAAGCATGTATAATACATATAAACCTTCCTCTTGAATCACTCTATCTATCGGTGACAACCGCATGAAACTCTGTAACGTAGTTTAAAAGATCTATGCGTACATACATTTTGAGCGACTTCATTTTATACTATGTAATTATGATAATGATGATGATGCGAACAAACATGAGTACTAGGGTTTTGAATTTTGGTACAAATGCATATCTTCACTTTCAACAGTAGATAGTTATCTCCCAGTAAAACGTCACTGAGCAACAGTATTTTGTCTTGCTTACTACGCCTACTCATTATTTTTAGCGAAAACGAAAAAAATGTAAGTACTCGTACTTATATCAAATATTATATATCTTCACTACATAATATAAATTAAAATCCTTCGACGCGTCTGTCTGTCTGTTCGCGATAAACTAAAAAACTACTGAACGGATTTTCATGCGGTTTTCACCAATTAATAGAGTGATTCATGAGGAAGGTTTAGGTTCATAATTTGTCAAGGTCTTGTGTAAATTGGTTGAAATATAAAGGAGAATTATCTGTACGTGGTGGAGAGCGGGCTTGCAAGTGGGCGGTGTGGATTTGAATTGTATGCAAATTAACAGATTGGTGGTTATAAAGGTTGGGTAACAATCCAGTAGATGGCATTGTGTTTCGTTAGCCACAGCAACGCGTGGCTGGGTCAGATAGTATAGTATGTAATAATGTCGATCGAATGAGAATATTTGGTAACATTTTTTTCAGTGAAGTTGAATAACATATAACAAAAAAAATGAAGTTCACACGCGGTAAAACCTTCATAAAACTAAAGTAGAAAAGAGTGGGGAGGCTACGAAGCACCGCACAAAGAGGAGATTGGTTATTCTATCTCATTCTCTCGGAGGCTAAATCCAATATATATGTATTTATCTATTTGTCAAAACTCCTACTAGTAATCTTTCCCAACAAGCTATTGAAATTGTAAATTTTTTGCCTTTATGAATATGTCTCAAGTAAATCCAGTCACTAACAATCTAGGTTCTTGCCTGGACTTAATTTTCACTAGCATACCTAAGGTCATAGTATGTGAAGCTGATGTCTCGTTGTTACCTATTGATAAATATCATCCACCTCTCTCTATTAACATCACAAATTTTTTTAAATTTGAATCTTTGAAACCAAGTGTTTCGTATCACTACAAATATCTTAATGGTGACTATTCTAACATGAACAAATATCTTTCCCTGATTAATTGGACAAAACTATTTTTAAATTCTGATATAAATGACGCCGTATTTAAATTTAATGAATGTGTAACACGTGCTATAGATTTATTTGTTCCCAAGGGATGTTACTCTCAACCCAAGTTTCCAAATTGGTTTAGCTCGAAACTTAAGCAGTTAATTATTGAAAAAAAGAAAACTCATAAAGATATTTAAAGAAACTGGCAACTTAAAATTTTATCAAAAATTTTCTCAATTAAGGGAACTGTCTAAAATCGAATCAGCCAAATGCTATAAATCTTTTGTAGAAGTTACTGAGACAAAATTACTTAAAAATCTTAAACAATTCTGGCAATTTGTTGCGCAAAAGCGTACAGCTAATGATCTCCCTTCAAGTATGTTTTATCATGAAACTCAAGCTACAAATGGTCACGACATCGCCAACCTTTTTGCCAAACACTTTTCCTCTGTATATTCTGATGCTTCATGCACCATCCCTCCACTTAACTATGAGTACAATATTGACTTGAATGATTGCCAAATTTCACTTGCAGAGGTTTACCAATCCTTAAATAATCTTTCTAACAAAAAAAGTACTGGACCTGATGGCATTCCAGAAATCTTGCAAAAAGAATGTAAATGTTCATTATATAACCCAATTTAAATGTTGTACAATTTATCACTCTCAACCGGAACATTTGCTGACTCATGGAAAATTTCATTTATTCGACCCATTTTTAAGTCTGGAAACAAGTCAAATATTGGAAATTACAGACCAATATCAATTATATCTAATATTCCAAAAATATTTGAGTCGATAATTACAAAGAAAATCAATCCTATTTTCAAAAATGTTCTGATCGAGGAACAGCATGGATTTAGATCGGCGAAATCTACAACAACTAATTTACTGTCCTTTATTTCATTCTTAAAGCCTTAGAAGACAACACTCAGGTTGATGTCCTCTACACTGACTTCTCCAAAGCCTTCGACAAAGTTAATCACCGTATTCTCATGGCCAAACTTTATGCTATAGGCATTGGAGACCCATTGTTACCATTCTTTCAGTCTTACTTGAGTAATAGAAAACAAAGGGTTAAAATAAATAACTTTGAATCCTTTAACATTGATGTAACTTCCGGCGTTCCGCAAGGAGCCCATTTGGCCCCGCTTCTTTTTAACCTTTTTATTAACAATATCATTAAAGTTTTTTCTCACACACGTTTTTGGCTTTTTGCCGATGACAATAAGATTCTTAAGATAATTAAATCACATCTTGATTGTTTACTTTTTCAACTTGATATTGACTCATTTAATGATTGGTGCAAAATTAACTGCATGTAAATTAATGTTGATAAATGCAAAATTTTGTCCTTTTATAGAACTAAAAAACCTATTTAGTTTGATTATAAACTAAATAATGTTGGTCTCTCCACTGTCACATCTATCAATGACCTTGGGGTCACTCTGGATTGTAAACTTTCTTTCCGGGATCACATTAATAACATCGTAAACAAATCACTTAAACTACTCGGCTTCATTCATAGAATTACCTCTGACTTTAAACATATAAATACACTTAAATCTCTTTACTGTTCGCTGGTCCGCCCTCACCTTGAATATGCTAGTGTCATTTGGTCTCCTTTTTATGCTGTCCACATTTGTTACATCGAATCTGTACAACATCGCTTCCTACGAGGAATTGCTTGGAGGTTAGGACATGAAAGAGGAGAATACTCGTATGATGAAATTGAACAAACTTTAAACATTTCCTCTTTAGAAAAACGTAGAAAGGACTCTGATCTAATATGCATTTTCAAAATTATCAACAGTATTACTGACACACCTGCTTTGTTACAACTCATCCAGTTCAAAATTCCTTCCCGTAGACTCCGAAATAATGAATTGCTGTTCCTCAATCAACATTCTACTAATTATGGATATCATTCTCCTTTATCCAGAATGTCGAGACTAGTCAACACAAATCAAAGCATTGAATTTTTTGGTGTAAGCCTAAATGACTTTCGGCAGTCGTTACGCAATGTGGTTTTTTAAAGTCTTTTTAAATCCATCTTCAAGCTACTTGTAGTTATCTTCTCTATGTACTTTTATATTATATGTATTTTGTCAATGCTCTTCATCTGTATGTAATCTCCTTTCATTGTGGTTTCTCTTTTTTTCTATTCGTGTTATTGATGTATTGTTAATTGGACTAATTGTCCGTAAATAAATAAATAAATAAATAAATAAATGTGTTTGTCTCTTTTAAGAGGAATATAAACGCTAGAAATATTTCGAATCTCATGCCTGCAAAATTTTAAAATCGAGCGTCTTTTTGCACGAGGCAAGTAAGCGAAAAAGTGGTTTTTATTTATTTTGTGCATAATTTTATAAGAACGAAAAAAATTTAGAACATGGAAAACCTCAAAAATAGTCAAAGCCATAAAGGGGTATTTAAAAAAAATAAATTCTTGTATTACTTCATAGTTAAGTCATGAAAAAACATTTTTTTTGGTGGTTTACGCTTATATTTTTTGTTACGTAAATAATAATTTTATTGTAATTCCAATACATAGAAAAGCTAGTAAAAGCTTTGATTTATCCGTAGCATATTTTTAGATGTTCATACTGTAAGCCGATTCGTCGTAAAGATTAATCAAAATAATATCTAAATAGGATTTCACGTATATATTCATCTTAAGTGTCGCTTAGCAAGTAATGCCTTTGCGTGAGTAGGTACTGTGTTCGAATCAGCATCAACTCTCGCTGCCACACTTATTACGTACCTATCTATAAGTGATAATGAAATTATACCTTCTGTGTACTTTTTAAAGTGCTAACTAATTATTTGAACTGCCGAGCGAGAGTTGTAACTTAACACTTCTCTTTTCTATTCAATATTGAGATTGTCTCAATTCAAGAGAAAGTGATAAATCTACCTTCGTCACGATTGAATACCTATTTGATTAAATTATAAAATATGATTTTTTCAAGAGCAAAACAGCTGCAATTGAAAAGGTTTCCACTTTTGAAGGTTGGAGTGAGGTAATCTTATATATAAAAATGAATCGCTGAATGTGTTGCTAAGCGCAAATCTCGAGAACAGCTGAACCGATTTCGCTAATTCTTTTTTTAAGAATATTCCTTGAAGTACGAGGATGGTTCTTACGGAGAGAAAAATTAAGAAAATTTTGCAGAAAATTGGATAATTTCAGAAAACCTAACGACTAACGCACTTTTGACAGTTCGCGTGTTTGAGAATGACATTTTAAATCAGGATTCTATTTTTGAAAATCTTTAAGTTGATAAATTTATTTAAAGTATAAAGATACTTCCCTAATAGAAAAATGAAATAATTCAACTTTGTATAAACCACTTATATGATGCGCAAATCCGATATGCATAAAAATCTTATCTTAAACGTTAGTTTAATTAAAAATAATAATGAATATTTGACAAGTTTAAGTATTTCCCCAATAAATGAAGACATAATTTGTCTCGACGCCACCTAGCGAGGGATTTAACACTAACAGTGTCTCTCTCGCAAAAATAAAGTTGGTTGTTTTCAGGTGGAAAAAATATAATAAGCAGTAATTGTTGAATGGAACACTAGTATATATTGAATCATTTGGCGGGTATTAGATAAGCCGCCATAGCTCAATTGGGAGAGCAGCTGACCGGATCAGAAGGGCACGGGTTCATGTACCGTTGGCGTCACGTATCTTTTCTCGGAAGATTTTTCAATGTGGATGAGTGTTTCAGGCTGATAATCACTGCTTATAATAATTGTTAGTTATTATTAGTTGACCCGGCCACGCGATGCTGTGACTAACGAAACACAACGCCATATACAGGATGGTTACCCAAATTTTATAACCACCGCCAACAACTGTTAATTTGCATATAAATCAAATACCCTCCGCCCGCTTGCCAGCCCGCAATTCTCCTACAAAAAACTTTGACAAATTATATACTTAAACCTTCATCATGAATCAATCTATCTTTTGGTGAAAACCTCATGAAAATCCGTTCATTAGTTTTAGAGTTTATCGCGAACAGACAGACAGACGCGACGAAGGAGTTTAATTAATAATATGCTGAGATGTTGAAACATTTTTTTGATATTGGCAAGTTATATGGATGTTGGACAGCCGAACCGATTTTACGATAAAAATCAGGTTCAGTTGGAAAATTGAACATTCGAAATAGATTATTGACATTCATTTAGTATTTAATTTTTACTTTATGATTCAAAATAGCTTTATACGGATTGAAAACATTTATTCGCGTTGAAATACTTCAATAACACTATAATCTCGTTGAATTTAATGTTTCAAAGACCCAATCTTGTCTGATTAAAGGGATTAAAAGGGATCGAAATGAAAATCTAGTATCTTTCAACGGAATCAGGCCCTCCATTGATATGCTTGGTGTAACCCTAAGTGACAAGCTCAAGTATGGGGGCTCCATCGAAGCCAGAGTAAAGTTAACTTCCCAAAAACTGAGCGTACCGTACAGGCCCGCAGATACTTTAATAGTACACAACTGCTAACTCTGTACAAATCACAATTGCGCCCCACGGTTGAATTTTGCAGCCACCTCTGCTCTGGAGTTCCAAAATACCTGAAAAATACCCTCGACTCTGTACAGAAACGGGGGGTCCGTTTGATAGATTCTCCCATCTTAATAGACGGATTGCAATCTTTAGAGCACAGGCATCGGGTGGGAATGCTATCCTTGTTCTACCGGTATTAAAATGGAAGATGCTCGGAGGAACTAGCGTCATTGATCCCTTCGGCGCAGGTGCATAGTCGAGAAACACGCCAAACGCGTGCCCAACATTTGTACATTTGACATTTATCACATGAGAACGGGTCGCTTCTTCGACTCGTTCTTGTATTCAACAGTTCGGCTGTGGAATGATTTGCTGTCCTCTGTGTTTCCACCTTCCTACAACATGGGTCTCTTCAAGACCAATTTCGTTCCTTCCTCTCCCCACAAAGACCCTCCACACAGCATCTCAGATGACATAGGCCCTGAGGGTATTTATTTTTATAATATTTGATTTATTTATTACGTTCCTCATTATCTCAAAATTTAATATTTGGAGATGTCTGACTAATCAACTGGACGATCGATATTCAATGAAATTCTTGTCTTAGCTCTACTACAACGCCGTCTAAAGGTAAAGCCATCAGTCATCTCGTCAAGCGTGGACAAAGCCAGCAACGGTAATCTGACCCCTGTGAGGTCACTGGCCCTGGTGATGGAGAAGGTGACGGTGACGGTGACGATGTCCTGCATTGTCTGTTATACCAACACCAACCACTCCGGAATTCAGTCCACCCATACTTGAAAATGAAAAGCACGGAATACCACAGCACTGCGGTGACTAACCGCGAAGACTGTTGATATCTTTGGGATTGATTCGCTTTGTTCAAGATGGTTACCGTTTGAATAGGCAAGTTGCAAATATATGAATATCGCGGGGTTTTCCGAACCAAATAGTGATGCAATGATTCATGTTTTGAAGATTATCCCGGTGAAAATGTTGGTAATAAATTCACTAATGGCGCTATCACTCTCGACAGGTTAGCAGTCTTGGCAGCATTTCTCGATTCCTTTCGAGCATATATCAATCGAGATAGATATCGGGCGACATCTCTTGTTAGATTTGCGTGATTTTATAACGCTGTTAAATGAATAAATAATCATGCATACTTGCATAAATTCGTGTTTAAAACGACCTAAACTAATGAGTCTAGTTTTTGCACTGATAATTCGTGGTGGAATTCCATTGTATTAGAATTTGAAATTAAAACACTTTTGTACTTTCTTCCACTAATTTATATTTCACCAGGACCGGTTTCATCCTATTACGGACATTTTCAGACTGGTAGTTGAAATTCTTATGCTACGGTATTTATACACTCTTAGGCAGGGGTACACAACATTGTCTCTATATAATGAATATTTCTATTTTGTTAATTTTAGGTACATACAGGTAATTATAAAGTTTGTTATTAAAATTATTAATGATGTTACATATTAAATAGATATTTTTACTTCAAATGAATATACATGAATTTATATAATTTAAAAGGTTTGTTTTGTTTTTTAAAGAGTTTTATTAAATGTACATTTGTTACTTAAATTTAATTTTTCCGCGACCGGTTTCGATACAACCGTATCATTCACGAGCAGAATTAAAACTAAGTTAAATTAAATTAAAACTAAGTTTTAATTCTGCTCGTGAATGATACGGTTGTATCGAAACCGGTCGCGGAAAAATTAAATTTAAGTAACAAATGTACATTTAATAAAACTCTTTAAAAAACAAAATGTCTAGAAATTGTTACATAGTTAATGCCCAAGAAATACAAAAAATTAAAAGGTTTGTGATTACTGATATTTTATTTTGGTAATGTTGGGTTATTCCCTCCTTGTTGCTTAGGGCTTAATTGACAAATATTGATGCTCTATGGTATTTATTATTATTAGGGTTCTCCGTGTATTTGGATTATTACATTTTTAAATTACATACTTAAATTACCCCACTGCTCTCCGAAGTAAAATTATTCTAAGTGAATTATAATGGGTATATTAATGGTGATTGAGCATTATGTTCCAACTGTTTATTCATGACGTATTTTCGATCTATTTTCTTCGTTAGGCGATTAATTTCTAGTGACTCTGACCTGTCTAATTTTTGTCCTTTGTTGTAAACATGAAGGATTTTGACATCTCTATCTTTACCAAAAGTATGTTGGTTTTCTAGTAAATGCAAGGCGACATTCGATAGTAGTGGAAGAAAGAAAAAAAGTGTTTTAATTTCAAATTCTAATGACCTAAACTAAAATACGTGACAGCTCACAGCTGAAATTCTGACATCGACCCATAGAAAAAGCAAATTAATAACAGCCATACAAAATCACACAAATCTGACAGCAGATCTCGGCCGAGAACTATCTCGTTCCCACCAAAGATATAGAATAGCTCGTCTGAGCCCATTTGGAGTAAAAAAAAAGACTTTTGCTTTTGCGATGATATATTTTTTCTATAAAAAACAAAAAAAAATGTTTTTAATCAATATGGGAGGCGAGTATGGAAACCATTGCCGTTTCTATATATAATGGTGAGCTCTGGCGTTATGAAATTATTTCCTAAACCATTCATCCGATTGCAATGAAACTTTGGTTATTTGTTGTGCGTACTCCCGCGATGGTTTCTGTATATTATATTTGTGATATCTTATGTGCATTATGAAATTATTTCCTATACCATTCATCCGATTGCGATGAAACCATGGTGATTTGTTGTGCGCACTCCGCGATGGTTTCTGTATATTATATTTGTGAGATCTTGTGTGGGACGTGAAATTATTTCCTAAACCATTCATCCGATTGCGATGAAACTTTGATGATTTGTTGTGCGCACGCCCGCGAAGGCTTCTAAATATAATGCTGAGCTCTGGAGTTATGAAATTTGTAAGTATACAAATTTTACTGTTGGTGGCGAGCGAGTTGTTTGAAAAGCGTGTGTATTTTATATAGTTAGCGGCAGGGAGGGAAGGAGTGAGGTTTCTTTGAGTTGAATTGCAACGCATGCCGGGCACTCATAATTACGTAAGTTATATTAAACTCAGAAGAAATGATTTGATTTGAAAAAAACATTAAATATTTTTATCTGAAAATTGCTGGCTCCCGGCACGCGTTGCAATGCTATATTCAAAGGAATACATTGTTTCTCCCTGAATCACCTTTCTCGTGCGCTTCCATTCCCTTCCCGCGTCCCCTAGCTAGCTTTATGAATTATAGTTTATATGTTATTCTGATGTATGAGCTATATTATTGTAAAGTTTCATTAAAATCAATACAGCAGTTTTTGCGTGAAAGAGAAACAAACACACATACATCTATACAAACTTCCGGGTTTATAATATTAGTAGGATAAACAAACATCAAATGCCTACATTGTATGTTGACGTTTCTGACAATATTATAACACATTTCTTTAGTTCCATTTTTAATGAAAAAACGTAGTATCACAACACTATTTTCAATGGTAATTTAAAATGACTACGGATCGAGATAAAAACGATATTTTAGGTGAAAATATAATTTGCGTTGACCTACAAATTTACAGTAGAACGTTCAGAAAGACATTTTATTTCTTTTGAACAATATTGAGTACCTACTGCTTTTGCCAGTTGCAGGCAACTAATCGGTTAAAATGCTAAGCGATTTGACTCTTGAATGTGGATGAAGCGATGAGTGTGCGTGAAATTAAATATTTGAAGAAAACAAACGAATTTTGAATGTGGATGAATCAAGGAGTATGCGCGTGCGCAAAAAACCCGGGTAGTTAACAGCTCAATTTTGTACACCTGCTACTGAGCCGCTTTTATCGAAAAAAGGGGCCTATGCTTAGTTTGATACCCATAACGCCTACTTTCCTACTCCATCGAAGACTCCTATTAAATATTTGAAGAAAAAAAAACGATGTTTGAATGTGGATGAAGCAAGGAGTGTGCGCATGCACAAAAGGCCCAGGAAGTTAACCGCTCAATTTTGTACACCTGCTACTGGGCACTTCGGTCGCCCGGATCAAGGCGTTCAGTATGGTGCCTTTTCTCGAAAAAAGGGGCCTATACTTAGTTTGATACCCATAACGCCTACATTCTTATTCCATCGAAGACTCCTACCACTGAGACAATTTTGTCGCAGACACTCTTAAAACGGTCCAGGGAGCTTACCGCTCAATTCAGTATACCTGCTACTGAATCACTCCAGTCTCAAGGCGTTCGGTATTTTATTTTATTTGGAAGACCAACAGAGCTTTATATCGTATTGAGTATTATTTGGTTAGCGAGTTTCTCTAGTGGGAGGGGGACAGACAAACTAAATAACCACGTAACTTGTTTGCATTACAAATGTAGTTACCTGGTTAACATTAACCTACTATATGAAGATTTTATTTTGCATTAAACATTTAACATCGGAATTTGATTAAATCGTGGTGGCAATTAATTATAATTAATCGACCAATGATTATAATTATAATTTATAAGGAAGTATAACATGGACGATCGATAAAACTCTATATCAATAAGATATTGACCAAATCCGTCTTCTATGGTCAGTTATCTTTAAACTTTAAATTATTTATTTTATTAGATAAACTTTAACACGGCCCCCATAGTTTTAGATAAGTTTCGGTTAACTATCAACATACATTTATATTTTGTAATTATATCGTTCGTTACGCAAAATTAAAATTACCGGCGAGGTATTGAACTAACGGAGCTCTTAGAAATGAAAAAATCATAGTGCGCTATTCGGTAGAAGTGGTAAACGCGGTAGAACTGAAACCTTCAGAAATCTAAAGTTGACAAGAGTGGGGAGACTACGAAGCACCGCTCAAAGAGGAAACCGATTATACCATCTCATTCTCTTGCAGACTTAATTCTAGAGATGTATGTGTTTGCCTCTTTTTAGTGTAGCTATTTTTAGTTTCATCGGGTTTCAAATCGCAACGGTGCTAAAGAAGTTTTCACTTCAAAAGAAGTTGTATAAGCGATACATAGGTTTGAATAATGCATCGAAAACGCAATTAATTTATTCCGTTCCATCTTTGAGAAACGAAAATGGTTAAAATATGATTAAAGACCCCATTAACTAATTTACTCCCGTTTAGTACCAAAAAGTAAATACGGACTTTCAATGCGTATTCAGTGTTTCAATTCAATATTGCCAATTTATTAATATTTTCATCGTATGGTCAATTCATAGAAAATACCTTCATTGTTGCCAGCATACATCGATTATTTATTTAATTCCTTTCAATATCGGTTCGGCTCACAACAACTCAACCGTGCTAGGGATATTTTTATTTATTTATTTTACACACTTTACAAATATAAGACAAAAAAGTCCCGATAAACTACTTTTTACCAATTTGTTTAACTGGTTATTTACATTAAAGATCTTATTATAGTGGGTTAATAGTTACATTTTTACAATTATATAAAACAAAAAATAAAAAAAAAATTACAGAAATGTAGAGAAAAGAAAATCATGAAAACGTAAATAACAATTTTAAAGTCTTTAAAATAATATAGCATTGTAAGCTAATACAAATTAATTCTTTCAGTTTGCCAAGTCTTCAGTAAATTCACCAATTGTTTGTTTTGGGCACAGTTTTTAATTTCAGCAGGTAACATATTTAAACAACTGGGAATCATGTAATTTAACGTTCTTTGTCCATATTTATTTGTATGCTTAGGTACAATTAGTCCTTCATTAAAGTTAAAACGACTATTATGACTATTTAAATAAATAAATAAAAATAAAATTATGGTTGTGTTCCAGCCTGTTTATATGTAAAGGGTTATTTATGTGCTGAAATATAATTTTGTACCACAGAATTACTCTCACTGAAAGAATTTTGAGACTCTGATAAAAGTATGAAATATTATGCGTTTCTTTGTATAATTTTTTTTAGCTAATAATTTAACCAATGAATTTTGCACTGATTGAACATGGTCGATATTAGTTTTACAGGAAAATCCCAAAGCTGTTATTCCATACCTTACAACAGATTCAGTTAGAGATAAATAAATTATTCGAAGTGTGCGGATAGGTATCAAAAAATGTTGTTTGTACAATCTGCTTACAATTGATCTTAGTCGTGCACAAACTTTGTTTATTTGTATATCTTACTTGATAAAGCAATCAAGAATAATTGATATAAAATCATAAGAAGTTACGGCTATCGATCCAATACTGTAAAATAATCGAATTTACCGTGCTGGAGTTCCTGGACTGGAGCAGACTGTTCCCAAATAATTGAAAAATAACCTTGACTCTCCAAATGAAGACAATCAGTTATTATAAAACGAAATGCAGAAGGTATGTTTAGTCTATTCTTCATATATTTCGATGAAGCCGGCTTTTATTTTAAGTTTAAGTTTCGTGATATTACCTTGAAACACGGTGTACATATAACCAAACAAAATTATGTCGCGTAGCCGTAGAGAAAGTAAGGCCTACATAGTTAACTGGTGCGTCAACACGACGCAGTCATTTGCACAGTGATTTATCTTCACATTTCTCTGTGGCTCGTGACTGGCCAACCGATTCTATCATTGCTTTAAAAAAACCCATCAAGACTACCAAACCAGTCGGGGAAATCCTCATAACGATTGATTTTTTTCTGATACGATTTAAATTTCTCACGGTGTTTGTAGGTATCATAGCCAGAGTTTATCCGAACACTGCGCAGGAGCGTAGCTTGTTTGAAAAAAATTCTAGTGAAATTAAAGGAAAGTTAATTTTTAATATAATAAATACAAGAAAACTACAATAAGAAGAAAAACTGCAAACTTTTCAAGTATATGTATTATAGTTGTTTTTTTTTTTAAATTTATTTTTGCATGAAACATGAAACATTTATTTACGGGCAGAGTACTGGAACATTGCTAGTCAATCCAAGGGAGCCTGCTAAGGACTATCCAATTAAAACCATGGTTTCAACAATTCCCCCATTTTTCCAAAAAAGAAATTTCCTCACTTATTCGAATGCTACGTGTTTTCGATATTATTTTATGGAATGGGAGCATTGACGCTACTGAAGAACTAATTAGGCAACTTGAGGCATTCGATATGTGGATCTACAGAAGAATACTTAAAATAAGCTGGATGGACAGGGTTACGAATGAAGATGTTATGGTTCGAATACATACATACAAACAATCTACACATCAATACATTGGATTGAAATAAATTGAAAAAAATTCTATCAAAATTTACACCCGTTGTCCCTTGTAAAAGTTCGAGTGCAGTTTACACGCGGTAGAAGCGAAACATTACCAAAACAATCTCAACCAATACTTGAAAAGTGAGGCCATAATGAGCGCAGAGCAGCGTAATTTCCATTTCATATCTCAACCAATAGGAGCCTTTAAAAGTGACATCATAATCATCACAGCGGTGGATGAGCGCAGTTGATGGGTCGCAGGTGCAGTAATGATCATTTCCGTTTCATCCGAAATCCAAATCATAGCGGGCTGTAGAAGTTTCACTTAAAAAATAATAACGACGACGACTGGTGTAGTGCAGCGGTAAGGCGCTTGACTCGCATTCCGAAGGTCGCGGGATCTGTATTTCACAATTTATTCATGCGGCACGTTCCAGAGTGGAAGATACTCTCAGTATCGCCGTGATGTAAGACCACCATTCAGAATTGAAACGTTGCTTGAAATGGCTTCTGCCGTGTTTGGTGACCAGATCTGAATAGCCAGGTACTTCCCCACCTTCCTCTTCCCTATCTCCTTCCCCTCCCCACTGCCTTCAGCCTCACAACATACCCCAATTGGGGATGCCATAGTGCCACTGGCTCCAGACGGGAGCAGTTGGGACTCTTGTGCGGTATTCATGTAAAAAAAAAAAGTAGGCGTAAGCAAGACAAAATGCTGTTGCTCAGTAACGTTTCACAAGGAAATAACTGTCGGCAATGCAATATTAACATACAATTTAAGTGTGTGTTATTTGGGTTAACTTTGATTATGAGACCTATAAATAAGTTTGACGGTCACGAAAAACAATGTCGGATTTGCGATTTTGGAGTTTTACAGTAGAGAAGTTTAAAATTTATTTTCGAGATCTTCTTCTTCTTCTTCTTCGATGGCGCTACAGCCCATATCGAGCTTTGGCCTCCTGCAACAGTCGCCTCCAACTCCTCCTGTCCTCAGCGCCTGACTTCCAATTTGGTACCTGGAGAAGCTGTACTGCATCCCCTCTTACTTCGTCTTCCCACCTCAGTCTGGGTCTTCCCACTTTTCTCTTTCCACCTGGGTGTCCAGTCAAAATTCTTTTTGGGACGCGTGTATCCGGCATTCTCTGCACATGCCCAGCCCATCTCAGCCTGAAGAGTCTCATATGTGCTGAGATGCTAGGGGCCTTATATATATCATACAATTCTGTATTGTGCCGGATGCGCCACTGTTCACCCTCTTTCACGGGTTCACATATTCTTCTCAGCACCTTTCTTTCAAAAGTATCCAGCATTTCAGCCATCTTTACCGTCAGTGTCAGCGCCTCATATCCATATGCCAATACAGTTCTAACAATGGTCTTATATATGGTTATTTTGGTTTTTCTGTGGACACTATGTGACTTAAACACTGGCAGCAAATAGAAGTATGTTTTGTTGGCTGCTGCGATTCTCCTTCTGATTTCTGCTGGATCCTCTTTGTTCTCTGTCAGACCGGAGCCCAGGTAGGTGAATTGATCGACCACTTAGTTGTCTTTAAATTGTGCACTACTTCTTCTTCTGTGTGAAGGGTTCCTGCTCTGTATCATCATTTTCGTTTTGTTAACATTAACCCGCAGTTCTACTTCCCGTGCCGCTGTTTCTAAAGGATCGAAGACCTCCTTAATTAATGGCTGAAATCGATCTTCCGACAATGTTAATGTCATCCGCTTTTGAAATCACGAAAGATAATTTTGTTTTGATATTTGGCATTTCATTCAAAATTTCGAAAATACAGACTTTTAAAACAACAAAATAAGCTGATAAATGATCCAACGTGAAGATTTTCAATGTTTAATACATCGGACATTGTTCTTCGGGATGTATTCAAAGCGGCTATTCAATGGAAGTAATGCATTTAGGTGTGTCGGTAGAAAGAATGGCGGGGCGTGTGTGTATAAGCGATTTGCAGTAGTATGGGTGAATGATGTTAGTGACATGCTTTGTGGGAGGCGACTACTAATATCTACAGGAATTCAAAAAACTGAACAAATCGGACTAATATCTATGAGAACCAAAGTGAGGACGAATATCTACAGCTCAAACTGCTGACTAATATCTACGAGAACCAAAGTGAGGACGAATATCTACAGCTCAAACTGCTGACTCATATCTATGAGAACCAAAGTGTGGACGAATATCTACAGCACTGGCAGTGGTTGGATTTGCAATTATGTATAGCATATTGGAATAACGTAATATTGCGTATGCAGCTTAAAAAACGTATGTATGTATGGATGTAAAAATCCCTAATATCGGACTATTGGACACATTTAGCTGATTATTAAGGATTTGGTTTTTTTTTAACAGCTTTCTTTATTTCGAGTGCTTCTAAATTATTTAGTCTGTTACCATGACCATTTCTATGTCAGTTAGGTTATGTTAGGTTAGGTTAGGTTAGGTTAAGTTAGGTTGTGGTGCCGTGTATTTCGAAATAAATAAATATCTTTGTATTATGACCTCCATGTTTGTTCAATAAATTATTGTCCTCGTAAACAGCAAAATACGTAATATTATGCAAAAACTTCATGTACGTACTTTAAAAGTTTAAGCCTTTGTGTAATTAGTAATTACGTACATAATTGAAGTAATTTATGCTTTTCCGTACAACCTCTTGCTCAGCTGCGCTCTGTAGATATTAGTCCGCCCTATGCTCCATAGATATTAGTCAGTCCAACATATGAGCTGTAGATATTCGTCCGACATACAGGCTGTAGATATTAGTATCTGGAGTAGCTTTGTGTTTTCCTAAGTATGGGTACGAATTACTTTCATTGCTATTTTTCTAACTAAAACTAACTAATTAACCATCACGCTGTTTCCCCGCAGGGGTAGGCAGAGAGGACGAACCTCCAAACAACTCGATCTTCGCACACACTCCTTGCCTCGTTCACATTCATACATCGTCTCATACATGCTCTTCTATTATTTCAACTCTTCACATGGTCCGACTCAAGTATCTGATTCACTTGGTCGTGCCATGTCTTCCTCGGGCGTCCCCGACTTCTTTTACCATTCACATTTGCGTCATATATTCTCCTTACACTCCTCTCCTCGTTCATTCGCTCTACATGCCCGAACCATCTGAGCGTCTCTTAATCTTACTCATTACGCTTACATCAGCCTTGCATTCTTCGCGGATCTCCACATTTCTCACATGATCGTACATGGTTTTACCACACATAAGTCTCAGGGATCTCATTTCTATAGCATTCAGTCTTCTTTCATCCTTCCTCTGCCAGTTCCATGCCTCACATCAGGGTAGGTACCAGCACTCCATTATGGACGGCTAACTTCGCTTCTTTGGACAGTTTTTTGTTGGCGCCAACGGCGTTCAGTCCTTCATTAATAGTGTTGCCTGCATTTATATTTATATCACAAGTTTGACGGCCGGCGTAGTGCAGCGGGAAGACGCTTGACTAGCATTCCGAAGGTTGCGGGATCGAATCCCGGCGTGGCAAATAAATTTTATTTGATTAATTTGTGTATTTCACAATTAATTCATTTAAAATAATATATAGTATATTTGCGGCACGTTCCAGAGAGGAAGATGCTCTCAGTATCGCCCTGGTGTAAGACCACCATTCAGAATTGAAACGTTGCTTGAAATGGCTTCTGCCGTGTTTGGTGGCCAGATCTGAATAGCCAGGTACTTCCCCACCTTCCTCTTCCCTATCTCCTTCCCCTCCCCACTACCTTCAGCCTCACAAAATACCCCAATTGGGGATGCCATAGTCCCACTTGCTCCAGACGGGAGCAGTTGGGACTCTTGAGCGGTATTCATGTAAAAAAAAATTTTTTTTTACTCTTCTTTCGATATCTCTGTCAGCCTTCCCATCTCTCGTAAACATACTTCCCAAGTATACAAACTCATCCACCTGCTCCAAATATTCACCATTCACAACTATGTTGCACATTGTTTTCATACTCTCTCTTTCAAACCATGCAATTTGTCTTGTTTCTATTATCTGCGTTCTGAACCAACGATTCAACAAACTACAAACTGTTCTGCTTACTCTAAGCATCTGCCCTGAAGATGGACTGAAGGCTGTATAAATCGATGGTTCAAAATGGCGGAAGAAGTCCAACACGCCAAAGTCAAACAGCACATTAAATTTATAAACATATTGCTATTTAAAAACAAAGTCCGTGAGGTATCGGTTCTGTCCTGCGTGATCCAGATATTTCTACTTTTATTGTATAATCTCGTCTTGTTATTACAGAAAAACAAAAGTTATGTATAAGTCTTAGATAATTCAGATTAATCCGCCATGTCCTTCTCAAGTTCATAAAATGGAAAATTTCTGGTCATCTTATTCACTTTCATTTTTTTATTTGATATAAATATTTATGTTACTGTCAAAGCCCGTAAATTGGTAAATCTTAGATTTTACTGGTAAATCTTAGAATTTACTGGAAAATCTTAAGATTTACCGTAGTACGGGCTTTTACGGACAAAGAAGATAATACTATTAAATCTAAATGAAAATATGAAAAATATATAATAAAACACCCTACCTCAGTGGCGGACCGTGAGTTTTCAGTGAGTTAGAGTGCTAGGATTGAAAAATATGACATTATTGATGTTGTTGTAGCTGAAAATGAATTTTATTTTTTTTTCAAAATTTCAACTTTTTGATGCGGCGCATCCACGTACTGAAACAACCCTGAAGATCTTCATATAAAAAGGAGAAATTTTGAAAAAACTATTAAAATTTTGAAATATACTATTTTCAGCTACAACAACATCAACAATATCGTATTTATCAATCTTAGCACTCTTGCTCACTGAAAACTCACGGACCGCCACTGCTACCTACAACATGTCAAGACCTAAAATCTTGGAATAAAGTGAGAATTTAAATTAGTAAATTGAAACATAATTATGTTTTAACATATTTATAGAACAAATAATTCCGTATTTAAAAAACTAAAGTTAAGAAAAAAAAATATATATGAAAAACAAAAAAGGTTAAATAAAAATTAGGGATTTGTAAAGTTATAACAGGTAAGATGTTATAGCAGGTAGGTATTTGTATCATTTGTAGTTACCCAAGTCTTTATAAATTTTTTGGATATGCTGTAAGAGGATATGTTTTTAGATTTAATTTCTATAGTCTGATACAGTGCATTATAGATTTTTGGTGCAATGAAAAAAGCATGTCTTTGCGCAAGCCTAGTTTTGCATAGGGGAACCTCAAATGCATTATTTACTCTACTGCTGGAGCGTTTTTCGTTTTTTGTAAAATATACATTTCGTGAAAATATATATTTCAGACATTGCATACAGTAGATTTTTCTTATATCTAAGAGTTCAGCTTCTTGGAATAATTGCAAGGAGGGGTAGGTAACATCTTTATGCAACATTATTTTTATTATTAATTTTTGAGTAATTTCTAGTTGCTTAATATGGGTATCATAAATACCCCCCCATCCAATTATTCCATAAGATATTGATGATTGCACCAATGCATGATATACCAGTTTCATTCTTTTAATATCAACTATGTTATTTAATCGTTTAAAAATGTAATTCAAATACCTAAGTTTATTTACAAGGTTTTCTACGTGATTTGCCCATTGGATTTGTATTTTCGTTAATCTCTTCGGGATGGAGAGATGGATGATAATATATAATTATTATTGTAACTGGCAGCTGTGAATAATAATACCACGTTGTGATTTCTACCACGCGCCTGCATATTATAAATGACGTCATTGTCAGTCGCGGTTACTTTATACGGTCACTGGGTAGCCTGAGATTACTTTTCCGAGAAATCGCCATCTCCGCCTTCCCTCTCCACACTCCCGCTCTCCCCTCTCCCGCTTCCCCCGTCCCACAAATCCCCTCCCGAGTTCCCCTCCCCCCTCCCGCATTCCATGTATTCAGTCCCAGTACATTCAGTTTTCAAACAGCTCGCGTGCCATCTATTGCAATTTTTTATACCAATTTCATAATGCCAGAGCTAACCAGTATATATAGAAACCTTCGTGGACATGCTCACAATAACTTACCTAAGTTTCATTGCAATTGGATGAACGGTTAGCAACGCATAATTTCATTATGCCAGAACTCACTATTATATATTGAAACCATCGCAGGCATGCACACATCAAATCTCAAAGGATGAACGGTTAGCAACGCATAATTTCAAGATGCCAGAACTCACTATAGTATATAGAAACCATCGTGGGCATGCGCACATCAAATCCCTAAAGTTTCATCGCAATTGGATGAATGGTTTAGCAAAGCATAGGCATCTTATATTTATATGTATATATATACAAACCCAGAAATATACATATTTTGCGGATGATACACTAATATACTTAATTGCAGATAACTATGAAGAACTAATACATATTTTAAATAATGAGCTAAACAATGAACCAAGATGGCTAAAAATCAATAAGCTTAAATTAAACACAAAAAAAAACAAAATTTATGATGTAAATGTATGACAAGAAGACATCCAGTGAAAGCAAAATTAAAATTGATGACGAAATTTTTGATATTACTGAAATGAAATACTTATGTAGGAGTTATATTAGATTCCAAACTAACATTCAACAAGCATGCTGAATATACACAAAAGAAAATTGGGAAAAAATGTCTTTTTGATGTCTGCAATCACTATCTACAAATCGATTATTTCTCCACATTTTAACTATTGCTCAACTATCCTTTTCCTATGTAACGAACGAGAACAAAATAAGTTTCAAATTCTCCAAAACAGGGCAATGAGTATAATACTACGGCGAAATAGATTTTCAAAAGTAAACAAAATGTTAAAGGAACTGAATTGGCTAACCGTGAAACAGATGCTGACCTAGAATACGATGATATTTATACATAAAATAATTAACAACATTTTACCAAAATACTTTTCAAATAAAATTATATTCAACAAGGATATTCACAGACATAACACAAGGACGTGCAAAGAAATCAGGCTTCAAAAAAAGGACAAGGCGAATACGCAGAACAGTTTACTGTACAAAGGGATGAAGTTATATAACAAGCTACCAGAAACTTTATAATCTACACCAATTGGAAAGTTCAAGACGTATTGTAGGAGCTACATAAAACTACATAAAATTTAGTTTGCAATATGAACTATTATAATTAATTAGAAATTTGTAAACTTAAATGTACAAATTACTAAAATAAAATTAATAAATAAGTTTAAAAAAAAATGTATATATAGAGATTAAGATTACATTACTCCCCTTTATGAATATTTGATTTTGGACCGAACGAGTTTGAGGTAACGTAACTGTAAAATACCGGGAAATTACCGTACGGAAACGGGTTTAGTTCAGTAACAAGCCGCACGTGACGCGATGTCGTCTGGTCGTATATCAAAACGCTGAGATTGACACAGTTTTTTTCTTATTGGTGTAGGCAGGAATTTCAAGAACTTTAACTGAACTGCAGCATTAAGAGGAACGTTTGCACGACTGTTTCGTCCAGTTTCATAATATCGGCGGGCGGCGGGCGACACTACAGAAGCTTTGTAACATCACGTATGAAGATGGTTTTGTACAAGGCGCGGAGTCAGAGATGTACCTACTCGTCGGGTTCTTAAATTTCAACCGTACAGATGCTAGCGTATTAATACTTTCAGATTTTGGATTTGAGATCAAAATACACGACCAAACTGAAAATATATTTTTGTAATCAAAAGGTAAATCAAATATCTATTACGGATATGAGCTACTTTATTTATTTTTG
Organism: Limnephilus marmoratus; assembly: GCA_917880885.1. Lineage (NCBI taxonomy): Eukaryota > Metazoa > Arthropoda > Insecta > Trichoptera > Limnephilidae > Limnephilus > Limnephilus marmoratus. Next base: position 21,174,576 of record OU862929.1, read on the forward strand.
CTTTCAGTTATAAGATATAGGCCATTAAAGATGTTAATGTTTCATGATTTTATAGGCAATTTGGGAAAATAATTGCCTAATCAGTAAAGAAAAACATTTGAAAAAATAATTTAACTATATTTATTTTAAAAATATGATTAAAAGTAATATAAAACTTCCTTAAAAATGCGGGTTTTTGGGTAGTAACTGTAATATAAACGACAAATTTATGTTCCGACGTAAATAAGTAATTTGTATTTTTCGTTATTTGTTTTTGGGGTGTTATGCCGTGTTGCGCTACCTCCTTCTTTAGCCAACGTTTCGGACATCGTTGCAGTGTCCATCATCAGGGCAGATCCGGCAGACACTGCCCTGATGATGGACACTGCAACGATGTCCGAAACGTTGGCTAAAGAAGGAGGTAGCGCAACACGGCATAACACCCCAAAAACACGGCATAACATCACAAATAACGAAAATGCTTTTGGCCGTGAAAATCTTAAAAGTAATTTGTAATTTATATTTACCCCATAAAAATTTTCTTTTATTAATTTTTATTATTTTTATTTCTTATTGCATCAAATTTCTATAATAAATGTAGTAAAACTATTTTTTAAATGTTTCTCATTTACTCCCAAGTTGTCTTTAAAATCACGAAACATTAAAAATCTTGGTTAAAATGGCCAATCTACTCGTATCTATCTATTTTCTACCTAAATAAAAATGAATCGCCGGAATGTGTGTACGCGCATAACTTCCGAGCGACTGCACCAAATAGGATAATTCTTTTTTTGTTGTGTTCGTTATTGTCAGGACAGGATTTGTATAAAACTACTGGTGAGCTCTGAGATTATGAAATTTGTAAAAAAATGAATCGCCGAAATGTATGTACGCGAATAACTTCCGAACGAATGCACCAAATTGGATAATTCTTTTTTTGTTGTGTTCGTTATTGTCTGGTAAGCTCTAGCATTATGAAATTTGTATAAAAATTGCAATAGGTGGTACGCGAGCTGTTTGAAAAAACTAAATGTACCGGGAATTAATTTATGAAACACGGGAATGGGGGGAACCAGGGAGGGGAAGGGGAACTGGGAGGAGGGAGGGGAATTCAGGAGGGGAATTCGGAAGGGGTTTTGCGGGATGGGGGAAGGGGGGAGTGGAGTGGGGAGAGTGAAGGTGGTGGAGGCGGAGTGAAAACGCGAAGGGGGGATGACGCAGGATAGGAATGAGGGGGGGGGGGAGCGGAAGGGGAACGGGACGAATGGGAAAGGACACGCAGGGAGAAATAATTTCTTTATAAACAACATATACCGGGTACCAGCTAGTACCTTGTAATTTAAAGCAAAATAAATAATGTTGCTCATATCCATAGTAGATATTTGATATACCTTTTGATTATAAAAATTATTTCGTAAGTTTGGTTGTTGATTTTGATCTCAAATTCAAAATTAAGATTTGTATGAAATGGGACGAATCGGGCCGAAACGAGCCGCGCAAAGATTGATGAAAGATCACCATTCGGCATCAAAACGTTGCTTGCACTGGCTTTAGCCGTGACTGGTGACCAGATCTGAATAGCCAAGTACTTCTAAAACTTTCTCTACACCTTTACTATCCAAAGCTGAAACTTTCATTATCTCTAGTTGCCTCTAAAAACACGCGATAAATTGGATTCTTGAACGGCCTTTATATCACAAGTTAAAATAAAATAAATAAAATAGCACACATCCGTACTACATATTTGTTGACACTTTTTGATGAAATAAACAATTTTTCTGTTTGGTTAGATATTTGGCCTCCATTCCAATATTTTAATGATAAAGGCCGCAGAGCCGTTCCTCTTAAACGGCAATAGTTGAAAAATTAATAGGGCATCCATAATAAACATTATGTGCTTTAGATGAAAATAATTTTTTTACCAGTCATTGAAATTTTAAATTTGTGAAAATATTTCTTTCAAGCGTTTATTTTTCATTCTCTGACTGGTGGGCTGCTGATTGAACTCATAAATAAATTTAACAATTATAATAAAAAAATAGAATTGCAACTAACAAATTAACCAACCATCATGCCGTTTCCTCGAAGGGGTAGGCAAAGAGGACGGATCGCCAAACAACTCGGTACACGCTCTTTACGCAGTACAGTATTAAGTAACAGTATCCGAATTAGGTGAACAAGTCAATAATTTTTCATATTACAATGCACGGGATATAAATAATGTCATGAACACAAATAAACTAAATAGATTGGCTATAATACACAGTACAGTACTAAATAATAGTATCCAAGTTAATATCACGAGCGCAAATAAACTAAACAGATTGGCTATAATACACAATACAGTACTAATATTATCCAAGTTAATATCATGAGCGCAAATAAACTAAATAGATTGGCTATAATACACAGTACAGTACTAACTAATATTATCCAAGTTCATACCATGAGCACAAATAAACTAAATAGATTGGCTATAATACACAGTACAGTACTACTAACTAATATTATCCAAATTCATACCATGAGCACAAATACACTAAATAGATTGGCTATAATAGACAGTACAGTACTACTAACTAATATTATCCAAGTTAATATTATGAGCGCAAATAAACTAAATAGATTTACTATAATACACAGTACAGTACTAACTAATATTATCCAAGTGAATATCATGAGCGTAAATAAACTAAATAAATTGCGTATAATATATATACAGTACTAATTAATATTATCCAATTTAATATCATGAGCGCAAATAAACTAAATAGATTGGCTATAATATACAGTACAGCACTAACTAATAGTATCCAAGTTAATATCATAAGCGCAAATAAACTAATTAGATTGGCTATAATACACAGTACAGTACTAACTTTATTTTAACTTTTTGACAGCCAACAGTACATAAAACAAATGAGTGGTTATAATAATTCATAAAATCTTATAAGACATATTTCTGTGAAATATTTGTAAAGTGATTCTTCATATGTTGTGTCTGTATGTTGCTTCTGTGAAATGTTTTGTAAATTTTTTCTTCATGTATTGTGTCTGCACATTGGGTTGGGTTTAACTTTTCAAAAGTACCAATTGGCGATCCCTTAATGAGTTTTGATAACTCGTGGGAGTGCAACTTCGTTGTATGTTTTATTTAATAAAAAAAAACTAACATTATCCAAGTTAATATCATGAGCGCAAATAAACTAAAATGATTGCGTATAATACATAGTACAGACCTAAATAATAGTATTTGAGTTAGGCTAACACCGAACTCAGGTACACCTCATACGTCATGCGTATGTCTAGTAATGTTACATTGTCGTGTAAACAAGCTTATGGGTCCGAGTGATTAAGTCAACCAATCGTAAAGCCCAGGATATAAGCAATATCATGATTATAAATAAACAACACAGATTGAGTATAACACGATATACAGTACTAACAGTATACGAAGCAGGTGAACACTGAATTAAAACAGAATAAATAACTTAAATCATTGCATGCAATGAAATTAATATTAAAATAAATATTTGCATCGAAGAAAGTGCTGATTTAGATTCTTGATATAAATTATTCTCACATAAAATAATGTACCATTTATCAATATCACAACTATCATGATAAGCTCAGTGTGGCGAGAAATCAAACTAAATTTTACATGTAAAAAAGTACAATGAAATAGAACGAAAAAACAAATTTAAAAACTTACGTTGTTCCTGCATATTTATGCACTGCATCAGTGATGCGACGACCAGAAACGTGGTAACGAACGAGGAATACATTTTATTAAAACTTTTTAACAAAACACAAAAAAATAAATCACACCAAAAAGATTTTTTCACTTTTTAAAATTATAACAAAATTAACTTCTTATTTAAAAAAACGCCAATAGTAAATGTTATGTTTGAAAGTGAGCCGATTTTGAAGTGGATTATTCAGTGACAGTTATGTTGTTTTATAGGGAGATTTTAGTGATAGCATCAGCATCATCAGTAGTTTCTTCCGCAAACCAGAAGAAGACCGGATGGTGGCAGCGCGCGCGGCTGTGATCCAACGGGTTACCGGTTCGATACTGAACGAGGAAATGGCCTTCGGTGTCGACCATACCGTGACCCTGTTCACGGCTGCCAGGCGTTGTCAATGCGGAACCACATCATTCATTATTTTTCACTAAAACATGAAAAATGTGTAACATAATCCCCGTATACATTAAATTATTTAACACATATTTATTTTAATCATTCTAATACTCCACTTGCAACACATTTTAATTTTTTTCCGGTTTAGACAAATATTCCGTTTTTTAAATCGAATTTTTGAAACCCTGGCGATTTTTTGAAAATTTCAATTCGAAAAATCGGAACTTTTTTTATAAACCGGAAAGATGAGACATAATTTTATGGGTGCGAAAAACGATAATTACATAGCCGAAAACCATTAAAAAAAATCGACGTATTCCACGGGAGAATAACGAGGCAAACCAAAAATATTACATCACATCGATATTTTTTTCCTTGATCCATCTTATTGATCATTAATCATTATAACGTTCAACATCTATGTACCTATGACTAAATCCATATGTAATAAACGTACTCGTAAATTATAATAATATATTATTTTTTATGCACCAGATTTAAATGTCCGGGTTAAATTTTCCCCACAGGAAAAACTAAACTCTTTCACATACTTCCCAAATGATCATCTAGTGAATCCACGATATGCAATTGCACTATATAAGTATTATAAATACAAAACAATACAAGAACAACATGTCAACCTACCAGAGACCAAATGGGAAAAAAATTCACTGACTCCAGATATTTTCATATCAGAGGGTTCGGCTCTGTGGAACTCCTAATTGAACCTATAAATCCTACTGATCCCTCAATATAAATATTTATATATTTTACTATTTTTGAACAATAATTTATTATCTTTACAGGATGTCCGTATTATTCATGTCTCGTTTTACTATGTTTTGCTTCATCGTGCGCTTTACTAGAAATAAAAACGTATTAATCCATGAATACTCAATTAATCATGTACCGTTGTCTATCAAATTCGAAAGTAAGGACCTTGGGGTTATACTTGATAGTAAACTGAATTTCAATAAACATATCGACCATATAGTCACTAACGCATCTTCTATGCTTGGTTTCATAATCCGCTCCTGTAAACAATTTAAAGACCTTACTACTTTCAAAACACTGTATTTCTCATATGTTCGTAGTATCCTTGAATACGCATCTCAGGTATGGAACCCAGGCTATGCAGTGCACAAAAATAGAATTGAAAGCGTTCAAAACAGATTTTTAAGGTACCTCAATTTCCGCTCTTTTCGATCGCATGTTAGTAATGAAGACTCTGCAAAGTTCTTCAAAATGCAAACGTTAACTTGTCGAAGAAATATAGCAGATTCGGTAATGTTATTTAAAATTACACATAACTTAATCGATTGTCCTGATCTTCTTCAACGCCTATCCTTCCATGTTCCAAATCGCAACAGTAGACAGTCGCTTACCTTTAATCTCCCTCTTTGCAAGACCAACTCTAAACAGAACTCATTTATCTACAGATCCACACACTCATTTAACTTAAATTATTACCACATTGACATTTTTAACTCAACTTTACGTGACATAAAACGATAACTCACCAAGCAACATGACACAAACTAGAAAGTTCAATCCCTATATATTCCCGTCATTTACCACTTAATCCTATCCCTATGTTCCTCCTCCCCCCCCCCCCCCCCCTTTTTTATGTTTTGTAACTAAACAATAAAACTAAGATAATACCCTTACACTGTCACACTTTATTATCTATTATTAATTATTATCAGTGGATAGTTCATAATTGGCATAATTATCATATTATTATTGTATTATTTTGTAATCTCTGATTTGCTGTCAACTTTCCCTAAAATAAATAAAATAAAATAAAATAAAAATAAAATAAAATAATTTATTATCTTTACAGGTTGTCTGTATTATTTTTCCAATGTTTTATTAGCTTAGGTTAGGTTAGGTTGGGTAAGGTAAGATTAGTTTGGTGAGGTTAGGTTTATTAGATATTTTGTTGGGGGATGTTTTGTCCGTAGGATAGTATGTCAGGGACATTTTGTCGGGGGGTATTTTGTCGCAGGAAAGTCGCGGAACCATTATTTTATATAGCAGGTGTAATGCAAATATGAAGTGCATTGAAAAGAAAGCGAGGCAGACAATTTGAAGCAAGTACCTAAGTAACTTAGTGTTTTTTGCCAGAACAAATTATATCATTATGGAAATTAACTTAAAAACCGTCAATTCGAAATTAAAATTTAAACAGACACAAATGATAAAAATATTCTAACGGATACATATCTTGATGTAAAATTAGATCACAAAAAATCGCAATTTAATTTGAAAAAAAAAGGTTTTAAGTTAAACTTAAGAGGGCATTACCAGAGAAAACCAGAAATATGTCATTTTCCAATCAGATTTTAGACGAATTGAATCATCACGCCTTTCAGCATTTTTGGATGAAGGTATAAATTAAAGCTAATTTGAATTGAAATAAATTCGATATTGAGTTATAATTTAAAAAAGCTGGTACGGAGAATAATTAATCTTTCTCGCTGTAACCGCCCTGCACGATCGTAAGAACAACTTTCGACAAAATGTGGATTTTCGTCCGCTGGCTGGTTAAACGCTCTTAATAGCACTCTATATAATAATAAAATCCCTACGGCTGTCGCGAGATAAACAACTTTATTTAATAGCACTCTATAAAAAATATGAAAACCCAACGCCTGCCGCTAGTTAAAGAACTTTATTTAATAGCACTCTATAAAATAATGAAATCCCTACGCCTACCCCGAAAACAACATTATTTAGAAGCTCTCTATAAAAACAATGAAAACCTTACGACTACTGTGAGTTAAAGAACTTTTTTTTCATTGTGTTGGTTTTCTTTAATATTGTTTTTATTCAATCGTATTATTCATAAATTCTGTTGTATTATGATAACACGGTTTGTTTTTACTTAATGATTATTGAGTTTGCTTGTAAAAATATGTGCAACGTAAACTTCAGTGATGAATCCAACACTCTAGAGCAGGTGTGACCGTATTCCACACTCATGTAGTCAAGCGATCGTCTGCTCACTACAGCTTTGCAGAAGGCTAAAGATGAAAGTCTTCTCTACATAATCTTCTCTACATATATATGTACATATATATGTACATATATATACATATATTTATTATAAATTAAAGTCGTCCGCGTCGTCTGTCTGTCTGTCTGTTCGCGAAAACGAAAACTACTAAACGGATTTTCATGCGGTTTTCACCAATAGATAGAGTGTTTCATGAGGAAGGTTTAGATATGTAATTTGTGAAGGTTTTGTGTAAATTAGTTGAAATTGAAGCACAACGAAAATTGTTAGAAGTCTCGGAAAAAGTCGAGCCGCCTTTTTTTTACATGAGCTACACACAGGAGGCCCTGAGGAAAATAATTTCCCTCAGGGCCTATGTCATCTTTGGGGATGCTGTGTGGAAGGTTTTTTTTAGGGAAAGGAAGGAGAGGAGAGTTCTGGGAAGGAAAGGGGTTTAATCTGGGGTTCAGTGTGTCTTGATCATCCGCCTCCAAGACCTAGACAAACCTCACCCCATGAACCCGGGCACCCCTGCTAAATCACCAAACGTAGCGAACCACTTGGGGTGACCTATGGCAGAGGTGTTGGTTATCCAATAAAGGTTCCCGGGGCGGCGGTACCCATTCTCGCCTCCCAAATTACTCCCAAGCTACCGCCTGGTAGCTTTCATCGAAAACGCTGCTTAATCCTTTTGGGATATAACAAAACAATGCATGGTGGGATATTCTTCTTTTATAGATCTACAAAAAAGTCCGGGAAGGCATATATCTATCTTTTACGGATAGCTTACTATACCCATTCTATCTTCTAAAAAAATGGTCACGTACATTGCGGTAATTGAAAAGTTATTTAGACGGATACAGTATTAATCCTTATTAACTTAAATACGTTAGTTACCCCAAGCATTTCATACACATTATTATAATCTTTCACACCATCTCTACGTATTATAAATTAACGTCCTCCGCGGCATCTGTCTGTGTCTTCGCGATAAACTCAAAGACGGCGGTGGTTATAAAGGTTGAATAACCATCCAGTAGATGAGGTCGTGTTTTATTAGCCACAGCAACGCGTGGCCAGGTCAGCTAGTATAATTATATCTCATACATATGTATACTCGTGTGTTAGGGTAAACGGTTGATTTATGGGGTGTAGGTGGCAAAAAAAACTTTATCTCTAAAATCTCTGTTTTGAGAAAGTAAGCATTAAGAGCGTTTAACCAGCCAGCGGACGAAAATCCACATTTCGTCGAAAGTTGTTCTTACGATCGTGCAGGGCGGTTACAATTAGAAAGATTAATTATTCTTCGTACCAGCTTTTTTGAATTATAACTCAATATCGAATTTATTTCAATCCAAATTAGCTTTAATTTATACCTTCATCAAAAAATGCTGAAAGGCGTGATGATAAAACTATTAAAATAATGTACTTTTTGTAATTATTTTTTTAATATAAGTACTTATCATTTTTTAATAATGTCTAAATTTAATAAGAATGTTTAAAAAATCTGAAATATATTAGTCTGTAAGTGCGCAAATAAATACACAAATGGACCAATTTCGTCAAGAAACACATGTACGTACATATTTTTTAATGATTTTATTGAAACTAAAACTAAAATTCTAATACATGCGGTTGCTAGATAATGTATTGATTTATTTTACTGCATGATTATATTATTTGAAATGGGTGTGGTAAAATACAATATCTTTTTTGAAAATTTAACAAATCTGCAAACGACCTATGGAATAACCTTATTATACTAAAAATGAAAAAAAATCTCAAAATTTATTACATGCGAATGCTATATAAAAGAACAATCTATCGAAATCCATTTATAATTTTTTGTGGAAAAGAGTCAATACGTCTAAAATCTGATTTGAAAATGACAATATTTCTGGTTTTCTCTGGTAATGCCCTCTTAAATAAAGTTCTTTAACTAGGGGCTGGCAAAAGGTATTCATTATTTTTACAGAGTGCAACTAAATAAAGTTTTTTTAACTCGCGGTAGGCGTAGGGTTTTCATATTTTTTATGGAGTGCTATCAAATAAAGATCTTTATCTCGCGGCAGGCGTCAGGATTTCATTATTTTTATAGAGTGCTATCAAATAAAGATCTTTATCTCGCGGCAGGCGTAAGGATTTCATTATTTTTATAGAGTGCTATCAAATAAAGATCTTTATCTCGCGGCAGGCGTAAGGATTTCATTATTTTTATAGAGTGCTATCAAATAAAGATCTTTATCTCGCGGCAGGCGTAAGGATTTCATTATTTTTATAGAGTGCTATCAAATAAAGATCTTTATCTCGCGGCAGGCGTAAGGATTTCATTATTTTTATAGAGTGCTATCAAATAAAGATCTTTATCTCGCGGCAGGCGTAAGGATTTCATTATTTTTATGGAGTGCTATCAAATAAAGATCTTTATCTCGCGGCAGGCGTAAGGATTTCATTATTTTTATAGAGTGCTATCAAATAAAGATCTTTATCTCGCGGCAGGCGTAAGGATTTCATTATTTTTATAGAGTGCTATCAAATAAAGTTCTTTATCTCGCGGCAGGCGTAAGGATTTCATTATTTTTATAGAGTGCTATCAAATAAAGATCTTTATCTCGCGGCAGGCGTAAGGATTTCATTATTTTTATGGAGTGCTATCAAATAAAGATCTTTATCTCGCGGCAGGCGTAAGGATTTCATTATTTTTATAGAGTGCTATCAAATAAAGATCTTTATCTCGCGGCAGGCGTAAGGATTTCATTATTTTTATAGAGTGCTATCAAATAAAGATCTTTATCTCGCGGCAGGCGTAAGGATTTCATTATTTTTATAGAGTGCTATCAAATAAAGTTCTTTAACTCGCGGTTCTAATTGGGTTTTCATTATTTTTATAAAGTGTTACCAAACAAAGTGCTTTTTCTCGCGACAGGCACAGGGATTTTATTATTTTTATAGAGTGCTGTAGAATAAAGTTCTTCAACTAGCGGCAGACGTAGGGATTTCATTATTCTTATAGAGTTCTATTAAATATAGTTCTTTAACTCGCGGTAGGCCTAAGGTTTTCATTATTTTTATAGAGTCCAACTATATAAAGTTCTTTAACTCACGCCAGGCAGAGGGTTTTCAATATTTTTATTGAGGGCTACTAAATAAAGTTCTTAAACTCGCGGCAGGCGTAAGCTTTTCATTATTTTATGGAGTGCTATTCAACAAAGTTCTTTAACTCGTGGTAGGCATAGGGACTTCATTATTTTTATAGAGTGCTATTAAATAAAGTTTCCGGGCATTCTAATGTTTATGTTCTGCATTTTATATCGGAAAAACGGCCCGGAACATAAACATAAGAATTAAAGAACATCTAAGATGTTTAAATAGTAACGCTTTTTCAGAATTCGCAAACCATCTACTAGAAACTAACCACTCATTCGATAAAACCTCCGGGACTAAAATATTACATAAAAATGGAATTGGAATTCGGTTAAACAATCTAGAAGCTCTCGAAATCAAAAAAGCCGTCAATAATAAATCAAACATTATTAATAACCATATCAATTTATCTGATAGTCCCATTTTTAATTTATTCCGTTAACATCTTCTTAAACAATTCCCTCCCTCTCCCTCGCCCCTTTACTTACCCATCCTGTAATTATTTTTGTCTCCCTCTTTTCTATTTGAATCGCTTTCTGGCACCAATAGGGTGTTGCCTATTCTGTTGCTATCTCTTTCACTAATTCTCTTAATTTCCTTTATATATGTATGTCTGTAGATAATTATCTTTAGTTGTTATAATAACCCCATGATATGCAAAAATAGCAAACTTGCCCAACTTGAAAAATAAATTATTAATTTATAAAGCAATCATCAGACCTATCTTCACTTACGCAGCCCCAATTTGGGGAAATGCAGCAAACTCCCACATGAAAAAACTTCTAATCCTACAAAACAAGGCCATCATTGGCGCGCCCCACTGGATGAGGTTATCCCAAATCCACAAGGATGCAGAAATTCCTATGCTAAAAGATTTCATTCTAAAACTAGCCGAACGCTTTTACGCCGGCATTCCCTACCATAAGAACAACTCTATAAATAATCTCGCCCGGTATGACGAAAGTGTCCGAACAAAATATAAATTGCCCAAACAAATCCTTCGGAAGGATTAAAAAAAAAATAGCAGCCATCTTCCGCTCATACTAACCACTAACTAACTATATTCTTTAAATAAACAAAAAATTTAACAAAACAAAAAAACGACTTAAAAAAATGCACTAAAAAGTAAAAAAATAATTTCGTATTCTTCTACAACTTCATAATCAACTTACTTTTTCTAATCATCAATATGTAGATACGATTGTTACTTTTGGAGTCGGTGTCAGTCAAGGTAGGTTTGTAACTACATACATAGTTATAGGTGTAATGTGCTTGTGTCGCACAAGCGACTTGACGAGGCGAGAGGCGAGAGCGGGGCCGCGGCGACGCGGGGAGCTGTCAAGTACTTTTGAACACGCCGGGCCGGGTACCTTTGCTGACACCGACTCCAAAAATAACAATCGTATCTACATATTGATGATTAGAAAAAGTAAGTTGATTATGAAGTTGTAGAAGAATACGAAATTATTTTTTTACTTTTTAGTGCATTTTTTGAAGTAGTTTTTTTGTTTTGTTAAAATTTTTGTTTATTTTTTGATTTTTAGTGAATCTGAAGTACACTAACTAATTTGTCTAAATATGGGTAAACCTAGGTACTAAACGTGCTGCTCATATGAGACAGACATAATTTGACCATAGCGACGTTAGGACCAAATTAAGAGATTCGGCCGAGTTTCGTTAATTTGTCATGGATCCAATAATCAAAACCTAACCAAACTCTCATAAAATTACCCTTGAAGTACATCCTTTCTAATAAAAAAAGAATCATTGAAATCGGTTGGCGTAATATTGAGTTATTCGTCCATTTGTCGCGCACATACTTAATGCAAATTTAAGACTTATGTGGTTTTCTCATGGATGCCATTGTCAGAACCAGACCAAATTAAAATGGGACCACGCGGGAAGCATCAGCTTTCAAATAAAAAAAGAATCATCAATATTGGTTCACCCAGTCAAAAGTTCTGAGGTAACAAACATTAAAAAAAAAAAAAAAATACAGTCGAATTGAGAACCTCCTCCTTTTTGAAGTCGTTTAAAAATTAAGTTACCCCTATAATCATTTTTCCATCATTATTAAGGAGCTAGAGCTTGTAAACCAAGCTAATTACTCTATTTTCCATTCTATCAAAGTCAAAGTCAAAGTTGTTTATAATAAGCCCTGATGAAGCTCGAGATGAGCGAAACCTGGTTCGCTGTTAAATATTAATTCTAATAAAAAGTGGTGTTTTACAAAGTGTGTTTTTTAATTTAATATGCAATGTCACACCACAAAGTATTTGCTTCCTTCGATGATTTTATTAAATCCTATTTGTAAGCATTTATTTCTGATGGTACGATGTTCGATGCTGATTGTCTTTCGTGTTTTATTTTAAATTACATATTATTGTTGTTATTTTATTTTTGTTGTAAACTGCCATAGGTCACCCCAAGTGGTTCTCTACGTTTGGTGACTAAGCAGGGGTGTCCGGGTTTATGGGGAGAGAGGTTTGTCCAGGTCTTCGCGGGGGATGCGTCTGCCGGCATGCTGCATGGCGGGCCGGATCGAGAGAGACTGTTTGACCTTTGGCCTTTAGACCTTTACAGCAGGACTCTCTCAACCCATCACCTTGCAACACTGTTGGAAGGATGGATTCATACGTCCGTCACTCCTAGACACACTGACCCTCTGATTCCTACCTACCCTTCATACCTTTTTCCTTCCCAGAACTTCCTATCCGTCCCTTCCTTAAAAAGACACTTCACCCAGCATCCCTTAAGATGTCATAGATATTATTTTTTTATTACATTAGCTGGTTCCCGGGCATGCGTTGCAATGCCATATTCAAAGAAATAAGTTGATTCTGCCTGCATGTCCTTTCCGGTGCGTCTCCGTTCCCCTCCCGCATCCCCTATCCTCCCTCGTTCCCCCTCCCCGCCCACCCTCTCCGCTCTTCCGCTCCCCCGTCCCGCAAACCCTCCTCCCGTGTTCCATACATTCAGTCCCAGTACATTCAGATTTAAAAAAGTTCTCGTGCCACCTATTACATTATTTTTATTAAAATTTTCATTTTTCGCCCATTACAAAAAATATATTTTTTTAATAATTTATAAAACAATCAATCATATTTGGTACCTAACTTAGGCACCTATTTAAAATATCTATGCTTTAAAAAATTAATAGACAATTCTCTTAATACAAAAAAACAGCTGCCAACTGTTGAACGTGCGAAGTTAAAATAGTCGTTAATTTTTCTGAAATTATTCAATTTTCTGCCAAATTTTCTTAGTTTTTCTATCCGTAAGAACCTTCTACAAAGTATCAGAAAACTTAAAAAAAAATTAAAGAAATACGTAAAGTCGTTCTCAAGTTTGGCGCGACCAAGGGAAGCAGGGATTCATTTTTATATACGACTCGTTCTTGTGGAACGATTTGCCGGCCGCTGTGCTTCCTCCCGATGGGTCTCTTCAAGACCCATGTTCACTCCATCCTTTCCTCAAAAATCCACATCCGCACAGCATCTTCAAAGATGACATAGGCCCTGAGGAAATTATTTTCTTCAGGGCCTCCTGTGTGGAGTTAATGTAAAAAAAAACTTCATCCATAGTTCAACACGTCCGACTTTAATAATACAACAACAATAGCTAGCATACATTGAATCAAAAAGAATTTACCGCGATGCGATAGGAATTATTTAATACCAGAAATGACTCAATCAGAATTCCTAACACCTGAAAAGTCATAATTGAAAATCCCTCAAAAACGGCATTTCCAAAATTATCAGAAGTATCTCCAATTAGCTTAACCAATCAGGTCTCTATACGCAAACCGCTTGATATTGCCGGACCCGCCCCCTACTCCCTCCACCATCAATCACCTTCAACCCGGGTACTCCGTTCTAGACATAAGAATTGACTTGCACTCACTAAGTCCATCTTAAGTCTTAGCTTCTGTATCGAACAGACATGCGAAATCAGTTTGAGACAAAAACTCGAGACATAGGTTGCATTGGTTGGGGAGCGTCGGATAGAACAATTTTAGATTCGCTTGTGAAGGCCCAGAAATCCATAATTAGAGTAATTTTGCGTAAACCCTATAGGTATTCTAGCGATCAGCTCTACAAAAACTTTTATGTACTTGATATTCGTCAAAACTATATAAAAAGGATTATTATCCACGTACATAAAAATCTAGACAATATGAAAAAAATTGGTCATAAATATATCACAAGAAGTCACACCAGAAAGGATCTTGTGGTCCCAGGGAGCAATACGGCAAAGTATCAAAAAACATGTACATATCTTGGACCAAAAATATATAATAAAATTCCCCTAGAATTAAATATTAAAGCTTGCAAAATGTCCCACGTCAGTTCAATAATAACAAAATGGTTGATTGGCTTAGGTAGGGTGGAATCTGAAAAACTATTAAATAATGTCACTTAAAATTTTACATGGCCTATTAACGGTACATTTAGTAAAAAAAAAATATTGTACGTATATTATTTAAATAAAAACATTTTTCTTTTCTTTTTCTTTTTTTGTTATAGAATAAATTTTGTGGCATCTTTATTAATGTATTTTGTTAAAAAAATATTTTTTTTATTTTTTGCATTCTCACCAGCATTTGGTTCCTTAGAACGGGCAATCTGCCTAGCTAGGAACTAATATCGACCCACAGGACATAATAACACTTGTACACATTTTATAGTTATTTTTCAATGTTATTATTATGTTATTTTTGCCATACAAATGTATCAAATGTAATGTTATAAATAAAATAAATAAATTAAAATAAATAAATAAGGCCTCTGAAGATGGACAGTGAGATCACTGAGATCTGTCCGAAACATCAGGAGTTAAAAAGTCACTTTAAGGACTACGTTACGCGGATAAACCGAGCATTACATCTTAGCAGTTACATCTTACACCCGTCATTAATCTATATCCATCATTAATCTATATATATATATAGATTAATGCACATTTACATTATGCTAGCTTTTTCCCGCGGCTTCGCTCGCATGGTGTTAGGGGGGTTTCCACTACATCTCCTCCACCTTCCCTCTCCCCACTCCACTCCCCCATCCCTCTCCCCCACCATCCTCCCCCCCTCCCCCATACCCCTCACCCCTCGCTACACTCTCACGCATTCCACACATTCATTCAAAAAAGTACCTACATCGAACAGTGTGCACGTCAAATTTCGCTCTGCAAAAATTATCTAAATTCAACGTTTTTAAATCGTATTATTCAAAAAGATATTGAATTTTGTAAAACTGTGAAACAGTAGTGAACTATCTACCACTTTAAATATTTGAAACGGTCAGGAATTACTAATCTAAAGTGATTTAAAAACTGTGAAGTAACTTGTGGGAATATTGTCGCATCTAAGAACCAACTGTAAACTGCAACTGACAATTGATAGCAATATTACCATTAATATAGCAATATTACCTCGCCCCCGATACCTAACGGAGTGGTCTAGTGGCTAGCGTCGCTGACATCGACCGTCTGAGCCATAGGTCCGCAGGAACGAGGTTCGATCCTCAGTAAAACCAATTTTTTTTTTTAAATTAATTAGTCAAGGCGCAAGACTCTGCACGCTTACACCATCTATTGCAGAACATCAAAATCATTAATATGAATAAGCAAAAGAGAACCACAAAAAAAGCAGCATCTAGCGAATCTGAAGAAGACTATAATACAAATAAGATGTTAAAATTCCTGGAAAAAAAATTCGAAGATTTATCGGAACAATTAATGAAATCTTTCAGAGAACAGATCAAGAATGAACTCAGAGAACTTACAAAATCAGTAGAATTCTGTTGTAACAAAATTGATGAATTCGAAGAAAAAAATAAAAACAAAGAGACATTGATTAAACAGTTGCAATCGGAAAACAAGGAAATAAAACTGCAAATTAACAAACTAGAACAACTTCAAAAACAAAATAACATCGAAATACAGGGAGTTCCTTTTAAAGAAAATGAAAATATATCTAAAATTGTCAACAACATAATGGAAACTATAAAATGCGAATCAGAATCTTCAAAAATAACAAATATCTACAGAATAAAAAACAGAAACCCATTAAACAAGCATCCTGCTGTAGTAGTATCCTTCCAAAATAAAGAAAGTAAAGAAAAAA
The DNA here is from genome assembly GCA_917880885.1 of Limnephilus marmoratus. Lineage (NCBI taxonomy): Eukaryota > Metazoa > Arthropoda > Insecta > Trichoptera > Limnephilidae > Limnephilus > Limnephilus marmoratus. The sequence continues at coordinate 21,190,966 of OU862929.1, forward strand.
CTATTTCCCATAAAAGAAAATATGGTGTTTTGTACACAAAAAATATTAATTTTCCCGAAGACGACAAAAGTATTGTGTATATAAACGAACAATTAACTCAACATAACAAACACCTCCTGTACCTGGCAAAATCTTCACGGCTTGGCTACAAATTCATCTGGGCGAAAAATGGAAATGTAATGATGAGGAAAGATGAGACAGCCCCAATCATCCACATAAGGCAGCCAGAAGACATTCCCTCAGAATAAAGGATCCAGTAACCATATTGCACGTGCTAATAATTTCAATCTTTTAACATGGCTGATGAAATTTGTTTGTATGAAAATTATATTTCCAAAAACACAACAGAACTAAATAAGTACTTTAAAGACGTTAATTTTTCAATTCTTAATATGAATATAAGAAGCTTAAGAAAGCACTTCGATGAACTCTGTATCCTTCTCGATAGTCTAGATTTTTCTCCTAGCATTATTATTTTAACAGAAACACAGATGAAAGAGGTAATCCCCTATTACCTTCCAGGATATGTTACCATTTCATCTGAGTGTAAACATACTGGGCATGACGGAATCACCGTATTTATGAAAAATTGCCTTGAAAAAACTGCCTACGAAATTCTAGATTTTAAAACAGCTAACGCAATTAAATTAACATTTAACCACAAAAATTGTAATTATCTGCTATTAGCTATCTATAGATCACCTTCATTGAATGAGTCTCTCTTCACTAAAGAACTTAATTCGCTTTTAAAATTAACTAACAGAAATAACTTCAACTTTGCAATATTAACTGGTGATATCAATATAAATATAAATCAAAATAGTAAAAGCACAAATTTTATAAATGAATACTTAGATTGTTTGTCATATGCAGGATATCAGTCATACATAAACTCTCCAACAAGAGAATATTTGAATAACTCCACGACTCTAGATCACATATTTGTCAAAACACACAAACACGTCAAAACTACATCTTCAACTCTACAAACAAACATTACTGACCACTACCCAACATTTTATGGACACACCATCTTAACCACTAATTTAAAAGAAAACTCTGGTAATCTAGAAAAAAATAATATTAACTATGACACATTAAACAATCTACTTCATTCAGAAAAATGGGACAATGTACGATCGACAGCTAACCCACATTCAGCACTAGAATTGTTTTATAAAACTCTACAAGATTATATTTCGAAAAGCACATACAAAATTGTTATTACTAAGAGAAAATATAAAAAAATCAAACCTTGGATTACTGTAGGCCTAATAGTCTCTATTAAACAAAGAGATAAACTTTACAAAGAGATGTTAAACTATGAAAAAAACTGTCAAAAAAATAATGTAAGAATAATGTCTTTTATGAAAACAAAGTATTTGATGTATAGAAATTTACTCAATAGGTTAATAAGAAGTTGTAAAAAGAAATTTTATTGTGAACAAATTGATAATGCAAAAAATGATACCAAAAAAACGTGGAATATTATTAATGAAATAATGAACAAAAAAAAAATGGCATCAACTGATGTGAAAGAGATTAAAATAAATAACAATATTATAACTGACAAATCGGCCATTGCAGAAAACTTTAACAACTTCTTCACAAATGTAGTAGATCAAGTACTTGAATCTTCTAGTAAAATTGATGGTACAACACCCGTAGACTCATCTTTGCATTTAGTCTCAACTTACGATTCAATTAACTCCTTAGAATATTTTTCACCTATCACGATAAACGAAATTGTAAAACACATTGATAGTCTAAAATCAACAAATTCTACAGGAATTGATGGTTTATCAGGAAACACACTAAAAAAAATAAAGCATAATATTTTAATTCCATTGCTACATATTTTTAATATATCACTAAAAGAGGGACATTTTCCAGAACAATTTAAAATCTCCACCATCATTCCAATTCACAAATCAGGAGAAACGCACATATTAGACAATTACAGACCTATCTCCTTAGTTTCAAACCTCTCAAAAATATTTGAAAAATGTATCAAAAATAGAGTAATGAATTACCTAGAACAAAACAAAATTCTGTCCCAAAATCAATATGGCTTCAGAAGTAAACTTAGCACTGAAGACGCAATATTCGATTTGACAAAAAAATTGTACACATCTGTTGATAAAAATAAAAAAAGTCTAGCTATATTTTTAGATTTAAGAAAAGCTTTTGATACGGTAAATCACAATATACTCATAAAAAAAATTAATCAAATAGGTTTCAAAAAAGGTACACTAAAAATTCTCACTAACTATCTCAAAGACAGAAAACAAAAAACAAAAATAGGGAATTTTTATAGTACTGAAACGAGGATAAAAAATGGAGTACCACAAGGTACTGTGCTTGGCCCAATCCTGTTTTTAATATATATAAATGATTTATGTAATGTTGTAATCCCTGGTAATATTGTATCTTACGCTGATGATACAGTAATAATTGTAAATGGAAAATCCTGGCTTGAAACTTACTTAAATGCATCAAAATGTATTGCACATGTCTCATCATGGCTAAACAGAAATAGACTCTTCCTAAACTACAATAAAACATCTTACCTACCTTTTTATAAAAACAGTAAAAACAAACCCCCCAATAGCCTTAAAATTAGAATTCATAATGCTAACTGTAATCAAGTAATATGCTCATCTTGCTCTGAAATTGAAAAAGTTGAAAAGATCAAATATTTGGGAATATGTATTGATACAAATTTAAATTGGCAATCACAAATTAATAATACCGTTTCTAAATTGAGATATCTTACGTACATATTTTACAGACTTAAAGAAGTATTGAATATTGACAAATTGAAAATGATTTATTTTTCTCTGGTGCAATCTTCACTCATGTACGGAATAATAGGATGGGGTGGTGCGCTTGATGTTTTTATAAAACCTTTACAAACAACTCAAAATTATATTGTCAAAGTTATGTTTAATAGAATTAAAACATTTTCAACAGATGCTTTATACAAAGAATCTAAACTATTCAGTCTCCGTAAACTATTTATACTGCAAACTATGAAATATATCTATAAAAACAGAAACAAATTCGAAAAAAATGAAAACAGAACAAACATTAGAAATAATAATGTATTCTATACCCCTCAAACAAACACAAAACAAATGCAAACTCACAGTAGTTTTATTGGACCTCGCACTTTTAACCTTTTACCAAAAAATATACAAGTTGCAACTAAACTTCCGCATTACATAAAAGAATTAAAAATATGGCTGAACCATACAGATGTAAAAACTCTATTAATTTAATTTTATATCAGTTTATGTTTCTCACAAACTTTACACTTATAACTGTTATTACACTATACACTAATTATTACCTTGTACACTATTGAACACACTTTTTGTACAAACTGTTTAAACAAATTTTAATAATGTTTTTGCTTCATATACCTACCACTGTTTGTTTTTTCTAGGTACTAAAATAAAATATATTTAACTATAACATTACCCACGCACAGGCTGCGCCTTAGTGGGTTCCCATTATTTTTATTATATCTAAAATATCTAAAATATGTAACCATAAAATGTAAAATTGGGAAAAATAAAGGATTTAAAAAAAAAAAAAAAAAAAAAAAAATTCCCGGTACATTCAGTTTTAAAACTGCTCGCGTGCACCTATCGCATTTTTTTAATAAAAAATCGTAATGCCAGAGCTCAACAGTAGTTTTATACAAAACAACGAACAACAAAAAAGAATTATCCAATTTGGTCAGTCGATCGGAAGTTATGCGCGTACCTACATTTCGGCGATTCATTTTTAGAGATAGATATTAACTACGACGCCAACATCGCCATCGTTTCCAAGGCAACAATTTGTTTTGCTTTTCTTCTAATCGAGTTATTGCAATTTGTTTGCAATAACTCGATTTTGTTAGGGACAGAAAACGTATGATAAATTATTTCATAACGCCAGAGCTTAACATTACATATAACAAAATGCTCGGATTTGTTCTTCGTAATGCGAGATCATTTACTAATGGAATTGCAATACGAAGAACATATGAAGCACTTGTCCGCAGCATCCTGGAATACAGCTCCATTATTTGGGCACCCTCTGAACAAAACCATATCCTAGAAATAGAAAAAGTACAAAAAAGGTTTATGCGTTACCTGTATATGAGGGAATATACATACTACCCATTCATTCCTGTATCCATCGTTGTTCTTAACAGGAATGCTCGATCTTAATACCTTAGAAGCCCGCCGTAAAATATTTTTGCGGAAACATTTTTTTAAGCTGATCTCCGGTACTGTACTGAATCCACCTATGTTGAAGGAGATTAACCTATATGTCCCTAACGCGTATACTCGTGGGCGATCTTTCAGAATGCCCCATTAAATAGAGCAATTCAACTGCTTAACGATTCTGCATTGAGCATTGACATCTTCAATGTTACCTATAGAGAGTTCAGTAACTATCTTTTGACATATGTCTCAACATAGAGAAACTGCCCCCTTGGCCTTTTTTTTCTCTTATATTTTGTAATCTTCTCCGTAATAATTTGGTGTATAACTGTTTTATGGAGAACCTGAAAAAAAAAATAATAAATAAATAAAGTCGCATATAATGTAGTTTTCCATTAATGAAAGAGTTTAAAAAATATTTTTTGTTGTTTAGGCGTGATAGCGTAACAAACAAACTCGCGCACTTTTACATTTATAATATTAGTAGGTATAGATAATAATATAGGTACATGTTCAAATATTTAAATTCTACGCTTCCATGGAAGCATTAGCTTGTGGCTGAAAGTGTAGTGTACATTATTTGTTATGGATATTTAATAGTTATTAATAATACTAAGGTTACGTACAACGTACGTGGCGCGCCCCACTGGATGAGGTTATCCCAAATCCACAAAGATGCAGAAATTCCTATGCTAAAAGATTTCATTCTAAAACTAGCCGAACGCTTTACGCCGGCATTCCCTACCATAAGAACAACTCTATAAATAATCTCGCCCGGTATGACGAAAGTGTCCGAACAAAATATAAATTGCCCAAACAAATCCTTCGGAAGGATTAAAAAAAAAAATAGCAGCCATCTTCCGCTCATACTAACCACTAACTAACTATATTCTTTAAAAAATTAAGTTACCCCTATAATCATTTTTCTATCATTATAAAGGAGCTAGAGCTTGTAAACCAAGCTAATTACTCTATTTGCCATTCTATCAAAGTCAAAGTCAAAGTTGTTTATAATAAGCCCTGATGAAGCTCGAGATGAGCGAAACCCAGGGCCGCCGAGAGGGCACGTTGGTCAAGTCTGAAACTTGGGGCCCGGGACGGATTCACGGGATCCGGATTTTTGACTAATAAAAGCCAATGACACTCGTAGGCCCGTAGAAAATGGTCTGGCCAGAAACTTGGACTTTGATGATGTCATAAATAGCTTTGCAAACAAGTAAAGTAGAATAGCAATATTGTAGATGACATTTTTTATTTGCCTATATTATTATTTTATAGTTTGTTGGGTTTTTACTATAATTTTAAAAATATTCCAATTTAGGGATGTTCCGATACCATCAAAGTATCGATACCTACTCATATCATAGTACTCAAATCATTTTTCGATACTTACTCATACAAATACTCATAATGTATCGATACTTACTGATATCGATACTTTTAGATTTTTTTTAATGAAGGAAATAACTAGGCAAATGTTAAAGGACAGTAAGGGCAAAAATTAAAAGTAAAGTCATTAATTAACAATTTTTTTATTTAATTAACAAAAATTATCTTTTATTTGAAAGTACTTTCAGCAAAAAACTCTTTAGCATCAATCTTGCCCAAAACAGTAACTGCTCTAGGTATTTTGGAGACAATCTGTTCCTTGTTTGCGACATTGTTGCTCCGGCTTTGGAAAATAAGCCCTCGCTTGGAACAAATGTTAACTAACCAACCATCACGCCGTTTCCCGCAGGGGTAGGCAGAGAGGACGGACCGCCAAACAACTCGGTCTTGGCACACACTCTTTGCCTCACTCACATTCATACATCGTCTCATCATTTTCATCATTTTTTAATACATTTTTTTCATTTTTTTTTTCATTTTGATTTGAGTACTATGATATGAGTAGGTATCGATACTTTGATGGTATCGGAACATCTCTAGCGTGAAATGGCGGCTCCCCCGGTCTCGGCTCGGGTGAAGTCGGACGGGTTCCGACTTCACCCGAGCCGAGACCGAAAGACGCGAGACACGTCACACGCGATAATTCGATACTAAGTACTTTTGTTTCGATACCGAGTAAGTATCGCAAGATTAATTCGATGCTATTAGTACTTGGTATCGAATCAAAAGTATCGAGTACCTACTCGTATTTACTAGTATCGGAACGTCCCTATTCCAATTTAGTATTCCATTACTAACGTATCTGTGTTGATATTATAATAATTTAGCCTTAAGATATAATGAACAAGGAAGAATATGTAAATACACACACATAGTAGCCTAAAACAATAAACACAAGCATTTTATTTTGAGTATTCACCATAACTTTTTAAACATTTCCATTGAATAATTATGCTAAATTAGGGCTACAATGCAGATCCCGCCAATGTCAGGGAATTTAATAAAAATGCACTTTCTAGATGAGAAAAGTGTGGAGAAGTTGAATAAAAAAGAAATTAAGGTGCGCTCGACAAAATTGAGGCAGATACAGCCGTTTAAAGAATGAATAAAATGACACTTCGTGAACTGATACTACGCCATTTTGTTACTGTTGTAATGTTGGTATCTCAGACTTGATATAAACGAATACGATTGTAGCCGACTTCGTGGGATATATAATAAGGCGCGTAATTATGAAAAACAGAATTAATAATGGTAATTTTTGGAGATCGCTGGCAACGGTTAATATGCACAGTGGAAAATATTTCATTCTAAATTTCGATTACGTAAAATTAAAATTAGCTTTCGTCTTGTGAGATTGTACGCCAGAATCACAAACCATGTTACACAAACCTAGCGTAGCCACTAAACTATTTGAAAACTGGGATGTTTTTCTTGCGTTGACGCGAGTAGGCGTTATAAAGGGACACAAACCATGTTTAGCGTAGTCTTAGGTTAGGTTACTTTAATTTGGAAGGTGAAAGACAGTTTAAAAAATCGTTGAAAAAAAGCCCGCTAGACAAATTTCATAATTACGCGCCTCATGTATCTCACGAAGTCGGCTACAGTCTAGCTGTTGTTTGCATCAGGTCAGGGATACCAACATTATAGATGGCGGGTGGGCTGTCAATAGTGTTGATTGGCGAAGTGAAATTTTACTTAACGCAATTACAAATTAATTACTTATTCAATTTTTATTGCTTTCCGCGCTTTCTTTCACCTTCCAGATTAAAGTTCTCCACTTAAAACGCCGTAAAAACATCATTTTCGGCATAAACCAAACATTGGCAATGGCGTAGTATCGGTTCAGGAAGTGACATTTTATTCATACTTTAAACGGCTGTATCTCCCTCAATTTTACCGAGCGCACCTTAATTTCTTTTTTATTCAACTTCTCCACACTTTTCTCATCTAGAAAGTGCATTTTTATTAAATTCCCTGACATTGGCGGGATCTGCATTCCTCCCTAAATTAGAATGATTGGTATAATGGTATAAGATACTAGAAAATAAGAAAAGGTAATGAAATAGTATTTCTAGCAGTAGCAGGTTAGCATGACACTTTTAATTGTTTTCTCTCTCTCCCCCCCCCCTCTAAGTTGGGGGGAGGGGGCCCGGTATAGTCTACTAGACTTGGGGTCCAGATTGGCTGTCAGCGGCCCTGGCGAAACCTGGTCGGCTGTTAAATATTAATTCTAATAAAAAGTGGTGTTTTACAAAGTGTGTTTTTTAATTTAATATACAATGTCACACCACAAAGTATTTGCTTCCTTCGATGATTTTATTAAATCCTATTTGTAAGCATTTATTTCTGATGGTACGATGTTCGATGCTGATTGTCTTTCGTGTTTTATTTTAAATTAAATATTATTGTTGTTATTTTATTTTTGTTGTAAACTGCCATAGGTCACCCCAAGTGGTTCTCTACGTTTGGTGACTAAGCAGGGGTGTCCGGGTTCATGGGGAGAGAGGTTTGTCCAGGTCTTCGCGGGGGATGCGTCTGCCGGCATGCTGCATGGCTGGCCGGATCGAGAGAGACTGTTTGACCTTTGGCCTTTAGACCTTGACAGCAGGACTCTCTCAACCCATCACCTTGCAACACTGTTGGAAGGATGGATGCATACGTCCGTCACTCCTGGACACACTGACCCTCTGATTCCTACCCACCCTTCATACCTTTTTCCTTCCCAGAACTTCCTATACGTCCCTTCCTTAAAAAGACACTCCGCCTAGCATCCCCTAAGATGTCATAGATATTATTTTTTTATTACACTAGCTGGTTCCCGGCATGCGTTGCAATGCCATATTCAAAGAAATAAATTGTTTCTGCCTGCATGTCCTTTCCGGCGCGTCTCCGTTCCCCTCCCGCATCCCCTACCCTACCTCGTTCCCCTTCCCCGCCCACCCTCTCCCCTCTTCCGCTCCCCCGTCCCGCAAACCCTCCTCCCGTGTTCCATACATTCAGTCCCAGTACATTCAGATTTCAAAAAGTTCTCGTGCCACCTAATACATTATTTTTATTAAAATTTTCATTTTTCGCTCATTACAAAAAATATTTTTTGTTTAATATCTAATATATAAAATTCTCGTGTCACGGTGTTTGTTACCATACTCCTCCGAAACGGCTGGACCAATTTTGATGAAATTTTGTGTGCTTATATGTTAGGTCTGAGAATCGACCAACATCTATTTTTCATACCCCTAAAAGTAAAGGGTGTTCCACTCCGAAGAAAATTATTTTCCCATACATTTTGTATGGAACGAATTCTCCTATTTTGAAAGAACTGCAGCAATATTGTAAGGGATATAATATTGAACTGTGAACCGGGGGAGGGGGGAGGGGGAGTGAGGAGGGGGGAGGGGGGACGGGGGAGGGGGGAGGGGAGAAGTGGAGTGGGGAGAGGGAGAGGGAACGCGAGAGGGGAAAGGATACGCAGGGAGAAACAATTTAGATCAATTCAGCTAATAAGTTGACAACAGTTTTTTGATTCTGAGGCGGTACGAAGTTCGCCGGATCAGCTAGTATTATAAAATAATCAATCATATTTGGTACCTAACTTAGGCACCTATTTAAAATATATATGCTTTAAAAAATTAATAGACAATTCTCTTAATACAAAAAACAGCTGCCAACTGTTAAACGTGCGAAGTTAAAATAGTCATTAAGTTTTCTGAAATTATTCAATTTTCTGCCCAATTTTCTTAGTTTTTCTATCCGTAAGACCCGTCTACAAAGTATCAGAAAACTTAAAAAAAATGAAAGAAATAAGTTTGGCGTGACCAAGGGAAACAGGGATTCATTTATATATACGACTCGTTCTTGAGTTCAACAGCTCGGCTGTGGAACGATTTGCCGGCCGCTGTGTTTCCTCCCTCCTACAACATGGGTCTCTTCAAGACCCATGTTCACTCCATCCTTTACTCAAAAATCCACATCCGCACAGCATCTTCAAAGATGACATAGGCCCTGAGGGAAATTATTTTCTTCAGGGCCTCCTGTGTGGAGTTAATGTGAAAAAAATACTTCATCCATAGTTTAACACGTCCGACTTTAATAATACAACAACAAAAGCTAGCATACATTGAATCAAAAAGAATTTACCGCGATGCGATACAAATTATTTATAAACATAAAAATAATATGAATACCAGAAATGACTCAATCAGAATTCCCAACACCTGGAAAGTCATAATTGATGAAAATCCCTCAAAAACGGCATTTCCAAAATTATCAGAAGTATCTCCAATTAGCTTAACCAATCCTGGTCTCTATACGCAAACCGCTTGATATTGCCGGACCCGCCCCCCACTCCCTCCACCATCAATCACCTTCAACCCGGGTACTCCGTTCTAGACATAAGAATTGACTTGCACTCACTTAAGTCTTAGCTTCTGTATCGAACAGACATGCGAAATCAGTTTGAGACAAAAACTCGAGACATAAGGCCTCTGAAGATGGACAGTGAGATGAGTGAGATCTGTCCGAAACATCAGGAGTTAAAAAGTCCCTTTAAGGACTACGTTACGCGGGGATAAACCGAGCATTTCATCTTAGCAGTTACATCTTACACCCGTCAAAACCATAACATATTACAGGGTGTTAAGGGACGTACTTGACTTACTTTAACCAGTGATTCCTGACATTATTTGGAGTAAAAAATGTAAATGAAATTTTGCACTCCGGTGACTTTTTTGGATTACTTTTTATTTTTTTTAAATTTTTTTCTTCAAAATCAAACAAAAAAAAATTTCTTCCGCACGTCGTCACTGGTCACTCAGCCGGATGTCTGACGAACCCCTTGCCCCGCCTCCAACTGTTCAACAACTACCATTTTTTTATGTTTTTGTAGAAAAAATAAAAAAAAAAACATCAAAAATGTCACCGGAGACCAAAATTTCATTTACATTTTTTACTTCTAATAATGTCAGGAATCACTGGTTAAAGTAAGTCAAGTACGTCCCTTAACACCCTGTATAGATTAATGCACATTTACATGATGCTAGCTTTTTCCCGTGGCTTCGTATTAGGGGGGTTTCCACTCCATCTCTTCCACCTTCCCTCTCCCCACTCCACTCCCCCATCCCCCCTCCCCGACCATCCTCCCCCCCTCCCCCCTCGCTACACTCTCACGCATTCCACACATTCATTCCCGGTACATTCAGTTTTAAAACTGCTCGCGTGCACCTATCGCATTTTTTAAATAAAAAAATTCGTAATGCCAGAGCTCAACAGTAGTTTTATACAAAACAACGAACAACAAAAAAGAATTATCCAATTTGGTCAGTCGATCGGAAGTTATGCGCGTACCTACATTTCGGCGATTCATTTTTAGAGATAGATATTAACTACGACGCCAACATCGCCATCGTTTCCAAGGCAACAATTTGTTTTGCTTTTCTTCTAATCGAGTTATTGCAATTTGTTTGCAATAACTTGATTTTGTTAGGGACAGAAAACGTATGATAAATTATTTCATAACGCCAGAGCTTAACATTACATATAACAAAATGCTCGGATTTGTTCTTCGTAATGCGAGATCATTTACTAATGGAATTGCAATACGAAGAACATATGAAGCACTTGTCCGCAGCATCCTGGAATACAGCTCCATTATTTGGGCACCCTCTGAACAAAACCATATCCTAGAAATAGAAAAGTACAAAAAAGGTTTATGCGTTACCTGTATATGAGGGAATATACATACTACCCATTCATTCCTGTATCCATCGTTGTTCTTAACAGGAATGCTCGATCTTAATACCTTAGAAGCCCGCCGTAAAATATTTTTGGGGATACATTTTTTTAAGCTGATCTCCGGTACTGTACTGAATCCACCTATGTTGAAGGAGATTAACCTATATGTTCCTAACGCGTATACTCGTGGGAGATCCCACACACTTTTTTATGCTCCGAAAGCAACTTCTTCTTCTGCTTCCTTTCAGAATGCCCCATTAAATAGAGCAATTCAACTGCTTAACGATTCTGCATTGAGCATTGACATCTTCAATGTTACCTATAGAGAGTTCAGTAACTATCTTTATATATATATATACAACAATAACACTGTTCGTAAATACTGTCAAATTTTGCTCTTCCCCTGTTTTATAAATTAATAATAAAAATACAATATTTATTACATTAAAATGACTACACGGTCAAACGCGAAGTCTGCCAGTAACTGTGTGCTTAATCCGGAATTGATGCAAATTCTCGATAATAAGTTCGATGACTTCAAAACTCAATTCCTTGAAAAAACATTTGCGGAGTTCAAAAAAACAATTGTTGAAGTTATAAAAAAGGAGTTTAAAGACGAAATAGAACAGCTCAAGAACAAGGTAATGCTTTTGGAGAGGCAAATTGATAACAACGATCAATACAACCGCTGCAATAATGTTATTATAAGCGGAATTCCTGAAAATAAAAATGAAAATGTATATGACATACTATCCAAAATCGGTACTGTGGCTGGATGCAAAATCACCCGTGAAGATGTGGATTTCGCTAGCAGAATCTCCCCAAGAATAAATCGCAATGTAATAAAGGAAAAAACGAGGAACATTGTGGTCAAAGTCACCCGCAGGTACATTAAAGATGATTTGTTAGCAGCAATAAGAAAGAGAAAGGGTATGTTCGTCTCAGAATTACAGCTTCCAGGATCCACTAGAATCTACATTAATGACCATTTAACCCCTAAAAATCAATATCTTTTGAAACAATGCCGAGAGATAAAAATGGAAAAAAAAATACTCTACTGCTGGGTACGAAACGGAAAAATATTCATTCGTGTAAGTGACACCACCCCAATGATACTAATCGCTGATCAAGATGACGTCGATAGACTATCAAAATTAAAAACAACACATGATGTTTCGCCGACTGTCCCTTTAGGAAATTAAAATTATATAATACTGTCAAACATAAACCTAACATTATAAATCTCTCTCAAGTATGTAAATACCTTAATATCACACACATTATCTCCTTAATTGTAACACACGAATTACCATCACTTGTTAACTACAAAATAGTATCAAAAACTTATGAAATGTATCATCGTAATATTATTTTTCTCACACTCGCATGTTTACAATCAATTTGTATTTCGACCATAGATGTACCTCTTAATCTGTCAAAACTAATGCCTATCGAAACCATAAACAATGCAACTCACCATAAACAAACAGAACCTGACGTTCAAAAATGTCCCCAATCACAGCATAATTATATTATATTTCTAAAATATTTTTCAACAAATTTTATTCACAAAATATTAAAAAATGCTTAACATATATTTCCAAAATGTGCGAGGTCTTCGCACAAAAACACATAATTTCTTAAATCAGGTTCTTTTAAACAATTTTGACATTTACATTTTATGCGAAACTTGGCTAAATGATTCAATCCATGATAGCGAATTGTTTGACAGCAGGTACGATGTGTTTAGAAAGGATCGTGACTACTTAGTTTCTGGACAGCAGCAGGGAGGGGGGGTATTAATCGCAACCTCTAAATCTCTTAATGCTCAGAAACTACCGTGGTCTACGTGTACTGAGGACATTTGGATATCGGTGCCAATACTAGGTAACAATAATAAACTCCAAAAATTATATATATGCTGCTCGTACCATCCACAAAACACCAACTACATTCATAATCTAATTCATCACTTAAACAATACATCGGACCTGCACACAAATCACCCGGAAGGATTGTTTTTATTAGCTGGAGACTATAACATACCCAAACTAAATTGGAAGGTAACAGAAGGGCAAAACTATTTAGAATCAAATTTTCCAGAAGATACTGCTAGTTGTGCGTTGGTTGACTTCCTTTCATTCACGCAATTACAGCAATTTAATTCTGTGATCAATACAAATAAACGAACTCTTGACTTAATCATGACAAATATTTCAGAATGTAGCATAACTCACAGTACCCAGCCTCTGACGCCTGAAGATACACACCACAGAGCATTAGACATAGAGTTATCCCCAGTTATTAAACCGTCTCCCCTCGTTTCGTCAAGGACAGTCAAAATGTTTCACCGAGGTGATTACGAACAAATCATAAACGAATTATCCATAATAAATTGGGAACACGAATTTCAAAATAAGGATACTGAAGGGGCCGTATTAAACTTTTATAATATCATAAATGACCTCATACGTAAACATATTCCCGAAAAAAAAAATTTATGTTAATTTGGAAAGGTTTCCCCCCTGGTATACTTCCCCACTTATTAAAATTGTAAAAGAGAAACTAAAATATCACAAAAAATGGAAAAAATACAAAAATCTAGCTGACTATCAATCCTTTTCAGTGCTGAGAAATCGTCAAAAGAAGATCTCACTTGAATGTTATGATAACTACATTAGGACGGCAGAAGAATCAATAAAAAAGTGTAGTAAACGCTTCTGGTCGTTCGTAAAATCAAAGCAATTGTCTTCTGATCTACCAAATCAAATGTATCTTGGCGATATCTCCTGCACTGATGGACAATCCATTTGTGACAATTTTAGTGATTATTTTAGATCGGTTTTTGTAGAGAATCCCAACCCCAGCCTCGATCCTATAAACTCTGATAACAATGTCGACAACTCTTATCTTCATATTCACACAATTAACTTTAATCAATCGCATGTACTTAATTATCTAAAAAAACTCGATCCGAACAAAAGCGCGGGATCTGATTTAATTCCATCCATTTTTTATGTAAAATGCCGGGACCAATTGGCTTATCCTATCTCCATGCTGTTCAAAATGTCATTTGAGGAAGGCAACTTCCCCAACGTCTGGAAACAAGCACTCATTACACCAATCCATAAAAGCGGGGACAAAAATAACATCACTAACTACAGGCCCATCTCCAAACTCCCAATTATCAGCAAGATTATGGAAAACATGGTTCTTGACCAACTTTTTCCAGCAGTACAAACTACCATATCAAAAAATCAGCACGGCTTTTTTAGAAAACGGTCAGTCGAGACAAACCTGCTGGAATACACAGATTTCATATTTAATTCTATGGGTAGTAAAACTCAGATTGATTCTATATACACGGATTTTTCAAAAGCCTTTGATAAAATTAACATCAAACTGCTTCTGAAGAAGCTATTAAAAATCGGGATCAGTGGGGACCTTCTAAGATGGATCAAATCGTACGTCACTAACAGGAGTCAAGCAGTTAGAGCTAAGGGTTTCTCTTCACGTTTCTATAATATACCCTCAGGAATTCCACAAGGATCACACCTCGGACCTCTCCTTTTTATTTTGTATATAAATGATATAGACTCTTGCTTCAAAAACTCTAAAATCCAAATTTTTGCTGATGACATTAAAATTTACAAAAAAGTAATTAATATTAATGACAGCCTAGAATTGCAAGAGGATATCAATAGGCTTGGACTATATTGCGCAAACAACCAACTGTACCTTAATCTAGAAAAATGTAATACAATATCTTTCACCAAAAGCACTAACCCCCTAACATTCCCATATAAAATAAACGGAGTTGAATTAAAAAGGTGTAGTGAAGTAAGGGACTTAGGAATAATAATGGACTCCGGAATGTCTTTCCGATCACACATAAATTCCATTTGTGACAGGGCCTACAAACTCCTAGGATTCATTGTAAGAGTGACTAAACCATTCAGATCACCAAATGTAATCAAGATATTATATTTTTCTTTTGTTCGCTCCATACTAGAATTTGGATCAGTGATTTGGAATCCCCAATACAAAGTCAATATTGAAAGGTTAGAAAGAATCCAAAAAAATTTTTTGAAATACTTAGACTTTAAATCGTTCCGAATATCAGAACATGTAAAAGATTCCTTAGCATTCCATAAAATTACATCACTAGAAGAGAGAAGAAATATATCCGACCAGAAATTTTTATACAAAATCATCAACAACGCTGTTGACAGCAACTATCTTCTGGAAAACATCCACTTCCACTGTCCAGTACGTAATACAAGAACAAACAAACTATTCCACATCCCACAATCAAAAACTAACTACTCACAACATACATTTCTGAAAAGGACGTGCACAAAATATAACAATATCCTTTCAGACGCTGATATTTTCCATTTGTCCTCAGTTCAATTCACAAAATATGTAACGGAGAAGATCAAAACAGATTGTTGATCGTGAATCCTGCTGTGTGCCTTATTTTATTGTTTTTCTCTTATTATGTTGGTTTCATCTGATTTTCGTATGAATTATTATGTTGGTTTCATCTGATTTTATTATGTTGGTTTCATCTGATTTTCTGTAATCTATTTAGGTATTATGTATGTATAACTTCTTATATTAATGAGTTTTTTGTTTTTTCTTTAAATTCTATATTGTCAAATGTGGAAACTTCACTGGTTCATGCAAATTTGTCAAATGTAATTATTTAATAAAATATGTACAACTGTTTGTTTCCCAAATAAAGTAAAATAAAAATAAAATAAAATATGTCTCAACATAGTGAAACTGCCCCCTTGGCCTTTTTTTTCTCTTATATTTTGCAATCTTTTCCGTAATAATTTGGTGTATAACTGTTTTATGGAGAACCTGAAAAAAATAAATAAATAAAGTCGCATTTAATGTAGTTTTCCATTAGTGACAGAGTTAAGAAATCTTTTTTGTTGTTTAGGCGTGATAGCGTAACAAACAAACTCGCGCACTTTCGCATTTATAATATTAGTAGGTATAGATAATAATATAGGTACATGTTCAAATATTTAAATTCTACGCTTCCATGGAAGCATTAGCTTGTGGCTGAAAGTGTAGTGTACATTATATGTTATGGATATTTAATAGTTATTAATAATACTAAGGTTACGTACAACGTACGTGCATATGTATTATATATGTTATATTATAATTAAATTACAATCCGAACGTAATAAACAATAAGTTGTAAGTTAGATGTTATATAATTTTAAGTATTTAACTACAATCAGACTCTTTTACTATTAGAATAATGTATCTAGAAACACTGTAATTAGTTGTTAAAAATAAAACAAAATTTAACTTAAAAATAATGAATCTATTATCAACAAACAATTTTTTTATCCTACAGTCCAATCATGGATATGTTCCCAAAGACGTTACATACTTTAGACACGGGGTAGAAATCTCAAAATGGGAAGCCAACAACAAGACAATTGTAGAGTACTCGATTTCTAGTACTTTAGTACTAAACTGCCACGCGTCGAGTAAGGTCGTGTCCTACTAGTAAGTAAATTGCCTCCTGTGTGATGAGAAAATGTTTCCATTACAAGGTAAACAGTCGTAAAAGCGAAGGAATAACATTTCATTCGTAAATACATGCAAATTACTTATTATTATCGATTATAAAAATAATACAATTGCTTTCCGCCCAAAGATTTTATGCGTCATTAGAGAACTCAAGGCCTACTAAAGTACAGGTCTGGATGCGCAACAGCCAAATTACAAAGTCGATGCCATGCCGTCGCTAAGTAAAATTTACTTTTTATAATAATAATCTAATGATTCTTTATTTACTTGCCTGCGGTAAAACAACATACAAATCAGCAGAAACAACAAATACAATAACAATCAACGCCATTTGCAAACTATCGTTGTTCATTATAGCTATTTGACACCTCAAAATTCAACTGGTGCCCAGGCCTCCTACTTTAGTCGGCCTTGAGACAGTATTCGACGGAACTTTTGAATTTTGAATACGAAAATGCCGCCCGCGTTCTATCTTTTGTTTCGTTCATATGCACATATTCTTTTAAGCATCTATCTTTATCATACACGAATAACTTTTGAATTAAGAAATTATTGAAAATCGCTGAAAACAAAAGAGTGTTGATTAATTGCCACGTTATATCTTGAGTTTGTGAGACTATGGCAAGTCTATTTATATAACGTCATTGTATGTTCCCCCACCCACTTCTAGCAATGCCTCTAACCCTTCTACAATCCTTAGTAATAATACATTTCCCACTCACTATTTTATAATTGTCAAATCAGTATACGTTTGCCCTGAGGAAGGAACGGTCGTTACGAAACCGGTCGGCTTTAAACAAATATACAAGTGGTTCAAACAAAGTAACATTGTTTCATTTATCTAAAATTTAACTTATTTGCCAACGCCCAAACCTACTTTTCCTGTCTGAAACCCAGATAGCTGAGCCTGTAGACACCTCCTATCTGAACTGCCCGGGCTTCACCCTCGCAGGCAAGTTCAGACCTAAAGGAGGTGTCTGTCTCTATAGTCGAGCTGACGTCAACTGTGTGCGACTGTTGAATCTGGAAAACTCCAGATTCGACGTAATGTGGGTACGCGTCAATCTTGCCAGTACGGTAAGATTCTACGCGTGTTTATACCGCTCACCGAACCTTAGCGAATCAGACACGTCCGAGTTCTTCAAACACTTAAGCGATACTATTGATGACCTCTTGCCCCGCTACCCTACGGCAGAGTTTGTGGTCCTGGGGGACTTCAATGTTCATAACGAACCTTGGTTGAAGTTCTCAGGATCAACAGACTCGGCTGGACGCCAAGCGGAATCCTTTGCCCTTTGCTACGGATTGGAACAAATGGTTCAGGAGCCTACAAGGGTTCCTGATGTCCAGACTCACCGTTCCAATCTGTTAGATCTATTTTTAACTACTGTGCCACACGGTTACAGGATTGAAGTCACAGCGCCTTTAGGATCGTCCGACCACTGCCTGGTGACGACATCAATCCCTGTAAACTTCAGACCACCAAACGAGAGGCTGAAGAGAAAAGTGTGGCACTATAGGTCAGCAGATTGGTTCGGTCTGCGGGCACATTTTAATGCTTTTCCGTGGTCAGCTGTCTGTTTTCGGACTTCGGATCCCTCAAGATGTGCCCAGGAAATTGGTGAAGTCATCACATCCGCGATGGATGGCTTCATCCATTCTACTGTTAAGGAAACTGGTGTGGGCTCAAAGCCGTGGTTCAGTCGACAATGCGCTGAAGCAGTGCGACGAAAAACGCGGCTTACCGAGCCTACAACACATCTAGAACATCCGAAGACAGAACAGCTTACAACAAAATGGCAAAGGAAACCAAGAGAATCATAAATAGGTCGAAATTGGAGCACGACCTGCAGATCAGCAGAAAGCTGGCTGCATGCCCGCATGGCAGCAGGCAATTCTGGTCGCTTGCGAGCTCAATAGGTCGCAATTTCTGCAAATCCAGTTTGCCACCTCTCACCAGACCTGACGGCTCACTAGCAAACACCGCCACCGAAAAGGCAAACTTATTAGGTAAAATGTTTGCGGATAACTCAACCCTCGATGACCAAGGTGCTGTCCCGACGTCGGTTCCTCACTGCGGTTTTCGTATGAAAAAGCTGAGGATTCGGCATCGGGAAGTACTCCATGTTTTACGAGGGCTTGATGTTAATAAAGCTAGTGGGCCTGACGGAATACCTGCCCTGATACTGCAGAGGTGCGCTGCAGAAATAGCTCCAATTTTGACGAAGCTTTTTAAATTGTCCCTGAAGACTGGCTCTGTGCCCTCTGGTTGGAAAAAAGCGGTTATCCATCCTATTCCAAAGAAGGGTGACCGCTCCAACCCGGCCAACTACCGCCCCATAGCGATCACATCAGTTCTGTCTAAGGTGATGGAACGTGTGATCAACGACAAACTGCTCACATACCTCGAGAAGAACAAAATTATTAACGACCGTCAATACGGATTCCGGCGGAACCGCTCGTGCGGTGATCTTCTCGCGTATGTGACGCATGTTTGGGGGCGATGCCTGGAACGTTTCGGTGAGACCCAAACGGTTGCACTGGACATCTCCAAGGCCTTTGACCGGGTTTGGCACCGAGGACTTGTCAACAAACTGCATTCTTACGGACTTCCCGCATCCTTGTGTATGTGGATTGCCGACTTCTTGAGGGAGAGGTCGATTCAGACGGTAGTCGATGGTTTCACTTCTTCCTCACACTCGATAAATGCTGGCGTCCCGCAGGGATCGGTTCTGTCTCCGACTTTGTTTTTGTTGCACATCAACGACCTTTTGTCATGTGCACCAATTCACTGTTACGCGGATGACAGTACAGTTCATGATAGCTTTTTGTTTGACAAGCCCCCAAAGGGCTCACAAACTCCAACAGCTCGTAGGGCTTTGAAGCAAAGAATGGACGGTTACCTCGAGAGTGTTTTCTCTTGGGGTAAAAATAATCTCGTTGAATTTAATGTTTCAAAGACCCAATCTTGTCTGATTACGTCTAAAAGGGATCGAAATGAAAATCTAGTCTCTTTCAACGGAAGCAATCTTCCGAACAGGCCCTCCATTGATATGCTTGGTGTAACCCTAAGTGACCAGCTTAGGTATGGGGGCTCCATCGAAGCCAGAGTAAAGTTAGCCTCCCAAAAACTGGGCGTACTGTACAGGGCCCGCAGATACTTTAATAGTACACAACTGCTAACCTTGTACAAATCACAAGTACGCCCCACGGTTGAATTTGGCAGCCATCTCTGGTCTGGAGCTCCAAAATACCTGAAAAATACCCTCGACTCTGTGCAGAAACGGGCGGTCCGTTTGATAGATTCTCCCATCTTAACAGACGGATTGCAATCTTTAGAGCACAGGCGTCGGGTGGGAATGCTATCCTTGTTCTACCGGTATTACAATGGAAGATGCTCTGAAGAACTAGCATCATTGATCCCTTCGGCACCGGTGCATAGTCGGGAAACACGCCAAACGCGTGCCCAACATTTGTACACGGTTGACATTTGTCACATGAGAACGGGTCGTTTCTTCGACTCGTTCTTGTGTTCAACAGCTCGGCTGTGGAATGATTTGCCGGCCTCTGTGTTTCCTCCTTCCTACAACATGGGTCTCTTCAAGACCAATGTTCATTCCTTCCTCTCCTCAAAAAGACTCTCCACACAGCATCCCAGATGACATAGGCCCTGAGGGAAATTATTTTCCTCAGGGCCTCCTGTGTGGAGTTAATGTAAAAAAAAAAAAAAAAAAAAAAAATTTGAAAAATGGAGTATCACTAACTTCTAAACTGAGTTATAAGTTTTTCTTAAGATTAAATTAGGTGGAAACTTTTTTTTCTCAATTTATTTTAAAAATATTTTTACAGTGTTTATTAATTGGATTTTAATTTCTTCCGGTAGCCGATTGAAAAAAAATCTTCCTTGGCAAGTATAATAGTTTTGTGCAAAGGAAGTGTTTAATTTTGGGCAAGGAAAAAATATTTTTGTCTAGTCCGGTTTTCAGTAATAAATTGATATGTGCTTTTTCTTTTATAATTTGAATCAATGCATTTTTATTGTACAGATCTATGAGTGAAGGTACTTGGAATCCATTAAATAATCATTTTTTGATACGATCATATATGTAAATACATATTATACGTTTACTCTACGCCTCCGAGCAAACGGTGTTAGCTATTTCACTATCTTTGGTGTTGTGAATTTTGCAGACAATTATGCGACGGGCGCTTAATCATGTGTTGTAGCACTGGCACTGGGCCGGGCCGCGTATTTACAATCCCTAACGCGTTTGAGTCGCTTTAAATTTTCAATATCAAATTTTAAAATTTAAAAAATAAAATTATTACTTTCTAATATACACATTGGAAAGATTATTTTATCTAGATTTTAGAACATTTATTTGTTTTTGCAAAGTAATAAAAAT
Organism: Limnephilus marmoratus; assembly: GCA_917880885.1. NCBI lineage: Eukaryota > Metazoa > Arthropoda > Insecta > Trichoptera > Limnephilidae > Limnephilus > Limnephilus marmoratus. The sequence goes on from OU862929.1 coordinate 21,212,273, forward strand.
TATCAATATAGAGGTGTATTTACAATATATGGGAATAATATTCAAATTTTAATATTTAGAAATAAAATTATTCATTTCTAATATACACATCAGAAAGATTATTTTATCTAGATTTTAGAACATTTTTTGTTTTTGCAATGTGATAAAAAATAACCAATATAGAGGTATATTTAAAATGTAAATTGTAATCGGTCGGTATAGGTTTTGTAAATACGCGGCCGGGCCGCGTATTTACAATCCCTAACGCGTTTGAGTCGCTTTAAATTTTCAATATCAAAATTTAAATATTTAAAAATAAAATTATTAATTTCTAATATACACATTGGAAAGATTATTTTATCTAGATTTTAGAACATTTTTTTGTTTTTGCAAAGTGATAAAAATTATCAATATAGAGGTGTATTTACAATGTATGGGAATAATATTCAAATTTAAATATTTAGAAATAAAATTATTAATTTCTAAAATACACATCAGAAAGATTATTTTATCTAGATTTTAGAACATTTTTTTTTTGCAATGTGATAAAAAATAACCAATATAGAGGTATATTTAAAATGTAAATTGTCGTTACCGCGACTGAATCGGTATAGGTTTTGTAAATACGCGGCCGGGCCTATTGAATATTTTGAAATGAAAACTTCTTTACAACCGTTGTGATTTGAAACTCAAAGAAACGGAAGCAAGCGACACTAAAAAGAGACAAACATCTATAGGATTTAACCTGAGACAATGAGATAGCAATAAAATATTTATTTATTTCAAAATACGATAAATCCACAGTCCCGCGCCAAGCCTCCTTTGATCTAGTGGTATGAAGCGCCTGACGGACCTTAGCGGCCAGACATTCAGAGGAACAAAGATTGAATCCTACGAAATAAAAAAAAATAAAAAATTTGTTGTAAAATCAACAACCAATTTCAAACCACCCTAAAATGAACAGGAGAAATAAAAACAAAAGAAAGCGGACATTTAGCGATTCCGCAGCAGAATACACAAATACTAAAACGATGACCAAAAGTATATGAAAAGGTGCCCAGGATCCCAGGAATTCGACGACAAAAATATGTAAAAAATCATCAATAATATAATAAATAATAAAAAAGTGCTTCGTAGTCTCCCCACTCTTATCTACTTTATTTTTCTGAAGATTCCACTTCTACCCCGTGTGAAATGCTCACTCTGATTTTTTTAAAATTATTTTTTATATATCAATAATCCTGCTAAATTACTTTTGTATTTTGTTTTTGAAAACATTTTTTAGACGCCAGGGTGATACTGAAAGAATTTTGTACCCTGGAACATGTCGCAAAAATATACTTCATAATTTTTAAATGAATTAATTGTGAAATAACTCAAACTAATTAGATGAAATGCACACCCGCTAAAAATACCTTAATTTTTACGTGAATATTGATGACAGTACCAACTACTTCCAACGCCGCCGCCGTCTGGAGCCAGGGAGAATATGACATCCCCAATAAGGAACTCCAGTAAAAAATATTATGACTTTAAAAAAATATGTTCATACAGACCAATAAACGCTGATTCTGAATATATAAGTTTTTTTATAATATTAAACGTAGTGTTCGTAAAAAAATATTAAAAAGTGCATTTTTTAAAGTCTCGTTAAAATACACTGTAAAGTCGGTACGATTGAATGGTTAGTGCTGACGTCACGCGTCACCAGTCATTGTATCACATTGTATTGAAATCAATTGACATGTAGGTATGGCACAAGCCATCAGTATTAACAACATTTCATGTTATTCTTTATTTCGTACTGTTTATAGAGATTTAGTTGTAGTGTTTATTGAAACAATATTTAAGCCTAAATAATTCAGAATCAAAAATAGAGGTATCTCTATTATTTAAAATATTGAAAAACTACTGCACAAAAAAAATAATGAATGAAAAAAGTAATGCTTCTTCTAGGGAGAATACTTCGAACAACGGAACAACGGATTTCAAAATGGCGGCAGTAGATCAGCTGATTGCCCAATCCCATACTAATTTTTCGGGAGTGATGACGTCACACGATTTATCATATTTCCGGGGGGTCTCGAAAAATTAAAACTTTGACAATTATTTTAAGTATTAAAACTAACTCTAAAAATAAAAACCTAAACGCAGTTATTTAAGTTAGAAGGTCATTATTCGTAAAAAAAAATAAAAAAATTGGACTGGAGTTCTCTATTGGGGAATGTTACAAGGAAGAAGGTAGTTGAGCGGAAAAGAATATGGGAAGAGGAAGGTGGGGAAGTATTTCAAGCAATATTTTAATTCTGAATGGTGGTCTTACACCAGGGTGATACTGAGAGTAAATAATATATTGATACAATACATTATAATAGATAAATAAAATAATGAAAAGTATATAAAAAAGCTTAATACAATAAATGTATGAACAAAAAAAATTCCACAAAGGCAAATGCCTGTGCGTGGGTATAATATTGATTTTCATTATTTATTTATTTATTTATATGGTTAAGGCGATCCACTAGTTGAGGAAAAAATCGAAATCGTAATTCAATTAGTATCTATAGCAAAATTTGTACACAATGTATTTATAAATTATATTATATTAAGGTATTATAAAGTAGATTTTTTTTTTCACAGTCCTCCTCACTAGGGTTTCCTGTTCTGAGGCGGCCTGTCGTTTTTCCACATTTGTATTTAGTATCCAGTTGTCTTTACACATGGTCTTCAGTATGTTTGATAGTTCATTTTCACTTTGTTCTCTCATTATCTTTATGGGAGGAGTTTAAAAATACTTGAGAAAAAGCTTTTGGAAAGGTTGGAAAAGGTATTTGAGAGTTTTGTTTTACAGGTTGATTTCGTAAAGGCCTGTAAAAAATATTAATTCCTGTTTTACGCATTGTTTATTGTAATAAAACGGACATTTAAAATTGATTTCACGAAATCAAGCGACGCGGAGTGACGCGTCCATCTCCCGCTGTGTTCGGGGCGTGACTGAGGTTTGGCGACTGTGGCGTGGACATAAGTTCTTCGGTGGACGCCATAGGGTTCACTTTGAAAAACTGAATTCGTCGACTAGCGGCCGTATTGTAAAATAACAACGCGAAAATGCATATTTTATTTTATTTTGGGAAGATTGGGTGTAAATATCAACTTTTTTTGCGATCATTATAAAATAAACTGAATTTGCCACATTATACAATAAAACCATAACCGAAAAGGGGTTTATAAATAGGAGAGTTTGGACTTGAAAGTGTGTTTTTTAGACCTTATGCTTTATTTTTTTATAGGCTTATTAAAAGATTTATAAAAAAAATAACCGATATTTTTAAGGGCCAAGGTATGTTCTACACGCAGTATTTAATTGAAGCAGTGACGGTTCCCCATAAGGGGACCATGGGGACAGTCCCCACCAGTTATTCCAGAAACATACCAAGAAAAAATTGATAATTCTCTGTGTTCACAAAAAATAATTAATGCGTTCTCAACATAAAAGTGTCATTGCGCTTAGAAATATAATCTAAAAAATTAATTTGGATAAATTTTAGGCTCGAAATTTGAAATATTTCCGCGAAAAAACGTGCAACCGCTCTCTTTTCTTCCAAAGCATACAACTAAACTAAACTAATACTAACGCGAAACGCGACCGGCCGGGCCGGCCAGTCGGCCACTTCGGATCGGACTCGACTCGACGCATAGGTACTAGATTCTAGCGCCCGCTTGACTGCGCACTGACTACTGCGCAGTTAGGGGACAACACGGCGATCTATTCCTTCTAAAATGAAGTTTTTGCGCGCGCTGAATATTTTTGTATGTGATTTTAGGGATCCGCGCATGCGCACTTGAACCATCTATACCATAATCGCGGGGACCGGTTCAAGAATCCCCCTGTGAAGATTCAAGATTGTGAATATTATGCACGGGCCGGAATTCACGTTAGGCGTTTTATAATCGTATTTGATGTTTAGTAAATAGTAATATTGTTATCGATTGATCGGATTATTTCAATAGCGCCGTTCTCGTGGTAAATACACATCAAAGGTAATTTAAACGAAAGTGCCGATGATTATCTTGTGTATTTTTATTAAACTTAATATTTATGTATGTAGGTACCTAGTTGGTGTTCCTGGTTAGGTGCGTGACTTATCCTCTGATCTATTTTACTTTATATACTTTGTTATACTTTTGGTAAGAAATAAAAAATCCATAAAAAGAATTAATGAAGTCGACTTTTAACTGAAAATTATATTCTAAGTATAGATACTTTTTGGTGGTGATACGGTGTACTGAAGCTGGGTATAAGATTTAAAACTAATTTTAATCTTATATATTTTAAACATTTATCGGAAAGTTTGACAAAACACGAAAATTCGTGGGCGCACGTGACAAACGCAATAACTCACTTTTTTGGTAAAACACAACATTAAAAAAAACTTGAAAATGTCTACACAACAAAATGACCGTCCCCACCACAAAAAATGTGCTCGAGCCGCCACTGAATTGAAGCATCTACAATACTTCTAAGCGATCAAATTTTCAAAAGAAAAACATATGATTTTGTATGATTTTGCATTATTTACTATGGCTTCATCTTGAAGTGAAGATTTTAAGTATTCATAAAATAGGTATTTAAAAAGAGTAACTGAATAAATGCAATTAAAACCACATAATATCAAATCAAATCAAAACATATTTATTGTACAAATAAAAAATACAAAAGGTTTAGCTCATAGGTAGACCCCATTTCTTCCTGCGAACCACGTTAAATTATTATGTTTATTATAATGTTTATACAAATAAGAAAATACAAATATACCAATAAAAATACAAACATAGGTGTTTCATTTATGTGAGGTATTCATTTATGGTGTAATGACATTTGTTTATAAGAAAAGTGCTTAGTGACGATTTGAATTTGTGTGTATCTTGTATTTGTTTAATGTTATGTAGAAGGTTGTTATATACTTTAATGGCCATGTATTATGGTCCTTTTTGGAATATCGTTTTGTTTGCTTTTGGTATTATTAAGTTTTCTGAGAACCTTGTAGCGTATTTATGTGTCGAGTTTTTTTCTGAAGATGATCGCACTAACACGTCTGTGATGTCAGAATTTTCAGATTTTTAAACACAGGTCCACATAAACACGTTTTTGGCGTTTACTGAGTTTCCCCAAAAAATGATACCGTATTTTATTATTGAATATACATAACCATAGTATGCGGCTATTACTGATTCGATGTTTAATATTTTTCTCAGTGTACAAAAGAAAAGCTACTGACTTTTGCTACTATTTTTGATACATGTTCTTTCCAGTTTATATTTGTATGTAGTTGTATTCCCAGCAGTGAACAAGTTTGGGAAGGTTCGATAATATTATTATTAAAGTTTACATGTATGTTTATAGGTGTAACTTGCACTGGACAAAATTTTAGAATTTGAGTTTTGTTTATGTTGAGTGACAGATGTTGCGATAACAGACAGTTTGCTATTAATTGGCAAGTCTCGTTAACATGTTTGTTAAATTCGTCAACGTCTCCATTACATTTACACAAAAAAGCGGTGTCATCAGCCAGTCTGCACTGTTATTATCGCATTTGTGAAGGTTACAGAAGAATGAATGTTACAAGTGCAATAAAAAGACAAAAGAAAACATAGCAAATAATATAATATACATATCTAATCTGAAAGCTGTCTAATGATAGATACAATTAATGCTTGGCATAGTATTAATTGATACAATTAATACGATGTTAAAATCATCCAAAAGAACAACTTTTGGAAAATTCATCGTTTTTACGGGCATTTTATAATCATGTAATGAATAACACTGCTTTAATATTACACTTAACCAACAGGTCAGAGCATCTCAATTTGAAATATTTTCAATATGAACAATTTCGGACGTTTTCATTAAAATGAAAATTAATTATAAAATGTTTGATCAACTATTTTACCATATTTTAAATTTTTATAAAACAGACGATGGTTCAGCCTCCCAGCCTTTCTCACCCCATTGTGGAACGTCATGCTTTGTAATTGTATAGATGTTCATATTTTTTGATTAATTCGTTGACATTATGCGGAGACCATGGTTTTTAGAAAGAATCACGCTTAAACGAGTCATTCAATTATTTGTTGGCATTTCGTACATCAGTTGAACGTAAAACAAAAAAAAAAGAATTTAATTTAAAAGACAACTTTCTTCCCATTCCCAGTAATGTAGTAATTGAAACACTGAAAATTCTTCTTTTGGCATATCATAACTTGCATAAAAGTGTTTTTTCATAATTCCAATAATCATAAGACTTTGAACATCAAAGGGAAGGGAGGGGAAGTGGAGGCGGAAGGATATATGCCATTTTATGTTTCTGTGTCTTGTTCTTTTTCATATTTTCATACGCATCTCGAGGTTTATTCCGAGATTGAAGAGGGGGGAAGGTGGAGAGAAACGCAGAAAAATCAAATCACTATTTTTGTGCATAAAGGTTTAAAAAACGATCTACAAATTCGATGAAAATTAAACCATGGTTTGTAGACGAATCAATCAAAAAATCTTTAAAAACAACCATCATCTTCAATTTTTGAAAAACTCGATGCGGAAGCCTAACGAATGAATTTGCAACAAATCTACGGTCGCAAAAAAAAATAACGGCTATTCTAATCTATTCCGCGCCATATGTAATTTTTTATTTAAAAGAAAGACAAACATTCCCGGGTTACGAATAACCCAATAATGTTTGAAAATCTCCTACTACCACCACAGAAAGCCGAAAATGTTGCTTGTGTTGTGATGGAGGATTTAGGCAGCCGAGGAATTGAGCACGCGACGCTCGGGTGGGACCCAAGCGCTATACCCACTCAACCACTGACCGGTCAAAATGTATAAGTACTAATTACATAATGGTTTATATACAATATTTTTAAAAATTTCAGTCGTTTCGGCGGTGGGTGGTTTGGTATATTTATGGTTCGGCTGCATTGGACCTGATTTGACAGACAAAAGTTGATTGATAAAATATATTTTAAAGTGTTTAAATGTGCCATTAAAAATATCTATTTCATTATTAGAGCAATGTATTGTGAATAATTAAATTATACAAATATAATAGTAAATTGACCATGTTAGCAGCAAGCTTATCACTAAAAAGGCTTCTGTTTAATAACCCTCCAGGATTATGAAGTATTGGGAGGCTTCCATTTGGTGTCTGCATGGTGCGGAGGCTACCACCACAATCCTGGTCATGAGAACTGGATTGAACAGAATACCGGCAGGAGTGGCGTTGTTTCCAATAGGTCATCTGAACTCTCTAAAGTTTGTAGCGCTGAAGATGATATATTATGTGTCTATGTGGATCTGAAAATGCAAAAAAATTACATCTGTAGTCCAGGCTGAGTTTTATATATATAATGGACGTTCTCAAAACAAAATGTTCTTACGGGTTGTCTTAAAAATGAATCAGATGCTTTACAACTTGCAAGAATATAGAATATATGCCCGGGTTCATAGGGCGAGGTTTTGCTAGGTCCTTGCGTTTTTTTTTTTTTTTTTACATTAGCTCCACACAGGAGGCGGCACCGAGGAAAACAATTTCTCTGGGGGCCTATGTTATCTTTAAGGATGCTGTGTGGAGGGTTTTTTAAGGGAAAGAAAGGAGAAGAAGACATGGAATGGAAAAAGGTATGAGGGGTGGGTAGGAATCTGAGGGTCAGTGTGGCCAGGAGTGACGGACGTATGAATCTATTTCTCACACTGCGGTGCAAGGCGAAGGGTCGGGAGAATCCGGCTGGAGAGGTCAAAAGGCCTCCGATCCAGCCCGCCACGCAGTGGTTGGGCAAACGTATCCGCCACCAAGACCTAGACAAACCTCATCCCAAGAACCCGGGCACCCCTGCTAAGTCACCAAACGTAGCGAACCACTTGTGGTGACCTGTGTGCAGGGGTGTTGGTTGTCCTATAAATGGTTCCCGGGGCGGCGGTACCCATACCCGCCTCCCAAATTGAGGTTGATGCGTCTGCTGACTGTTAATGCGGTTATTTTGACCTCCAGCCAGAATCCCTCGACTCAGCGCCTCCCGCTGCAGTTGAAGCGATGGATTTAGAGGTCCATCACTCCTGAATACATTGACTTCCGGATTCAACCCACCCCTTATACCTTTTTCATTCCTAGAAATTCATCTCCTTCCTTTTTTAAAAAAGACCCTCCACACAGCATCCCCAAAGATGACACAGGCCTGAGAGAATTTTTTTACTCAGGGCACCCTGTGTGGAGCTAATGTAAAAAAGGACAAAGATTTCTGTATTTAGTGACTTATTCCTAAACTCGTTTATTTTACCTGAATAAGTCTTAACAGCCTCCTCATGTTGAAGAGAGGCGTAGTGTGGCTGCATGGAGAGTGTAGTACTGCATCATACCTCCAGTGGGGTCCAGTCAAAGAGTATCTGTATTTACAATCGTAAAATAATGATTAAGTAATATTTCCTGTACTGTGTTTTAATATAATGTCAATATTTAACCTTTCGGGCTGTTAAAAACAAGTCCCAATGATGGTAAAAATTCTCCCGGAATTTAGTAATTTTTTCCGAGGTATTTTAAACGTTATTTATGAAGTTGCTGTAAAAACAAGTTACATTTCAGAGGCTAGATAAATTTTCTTTCAGATTGTAATTAAAATATTTCATTAATATTTCAAAAAAATTTAATTTTAAGCCAAAAATGATAAAGTTATCAAAAAAACATTAATAATTTTGATCGATTTTAATTTTTACAAATCGCTCTTATTTTGTGTAGTAAATTAGTAAAAAAATGACACTAGACAATGCCATTTAAACAATTTAAAAAAATTGACTTTCAACTGTCAATGAAAATATCCCGTCAATTTTATAATCATACTCTTATGCAGTTTATATATTTGAGACAAATTGAGAAAAAATAATTGTTTTCAATGACTGACAAATCTAATATTGGCGCATTATAGAATAAAAAGATCTGTCAGATCTGTCCCTAGGAGACTCTAATGGAATATGATGTTTGTGGCTAGTTATGTCCTTTCAAGACTTGAAGGAAAAACAGAAATTAAAAATGATTAATGAAACCTGCCTGGAGAGTGTAACTATGTGGCTGCATTCCCCTCAAGAGGTATCCATGGGCAGAGGTGGATTGAGACAGTATTCAGAGTGTTGATTCCCTCAAGAGGTGTCCAGGGGCAGAGGTGGATAGAGATATTCAGAGTGTTGATTCCCCGAAGAGGTGTCCAGGGGCAGATGTGGATTGAGACATTCAGATTGTTGATTCCCCGAAGAGGTGTCCAGTGTCCAGGGGTAGAGGTGGATTGAGACTTCAGAGTATGATGGCACTTTTGTAATGTTGTGAAATAATCAAATTTTAATGGTCACAAACTCAAGCTAATCATGGCACACTTTATTGTTAGTTTGTAAGGAAAAAAATTGTATGTAGCAATTTACTTGCGAAGCATATTTCACAGTTAAGAATGGAATATATGAATGTTTTGTACTGGACAATTAAACAAAATAGCAAATTTGATCCCAGCTTATGGTTGTAGGTACAGTTCTAAACTATTCTACAGGCTATCACAGGGTGTGGCTTCCTGGTGGCGTTGGATAAGATTAACTACATCTTTGTAGCCCCTTTCTTTTGCCTTGGAGCACGCTGCTTTCCAACTGTTGTCCTGCGATAAGATGTTGGAGTTGTACCGCAAAAGGAGCTTCACGACTTTCAGATGTCCATAGGATATTGCCCTAGACAACGCTGTTTCCCCGCCACTAATCTGATTTTTTGTATCTGCCTTGGCCTCGAGCAGTATATGTACTACCTTACGGTATCCCCTTCCAGCAGCGTACATCAGGGCAGTATCACCATCATTATTTGCAGAGTTAATATTAGCCTCCTTCTTAAGTAGCACGCGCATTGCCTTGCGGGATTCTTTCATAACTGCTAACATCAGCGCAGTATTACCATATTTATTTACCGAGTTTATATATTCTCGGGAATCAACCAATATGTGTATTGTCTCAGGGTGATTATTCTCTGCAGCCAACATAACGGCAGTAAAACCCTCATTATCCGCAGAGTTAATATCAGCCCCGGAATCTAAAATTTTCTGCACCACCTCGTTGTGTCCACCCCGCGCAGCCAACATAAGGGCGGTTTTACCCCCTTTGTCCTGAGAATTGATAGAAGAAAATTGTTTCAGGATTATTTCCTCATCTCCATTATACATAGAGTTTATGTTTTTATAGGTTTCTTCAGTTTGATTTAATAAATAATTTACAATTGTAATATACCCTTGGTCTGCTGCGCAATGCAACGGATTCTGCCCATCTTTATCATACGATACACAAACTCCTAGTTTAGCAAATTCTTTGAATAATATTTGATCTTGCTTACGAGCTGCGAGATTGATGGCAGTATTCCCTCGGTTGTCAATAGCGATCAATAAATAAGCTCGCTCAGTGTCACTTTTAATGTTCCTCCAGATCTTTAGTACAATATCGTGTTGATTTTTCCTCACTGCTGCAATAAATGGCTTTAACATATCATCTTTTATCCGCTGAACTCTGTTTAATGCTTGATTTACCTTTGTCATTTGCGGTGTATCTGGGAAGCATTCATTTGTATATATTACTTCACTTTTGTTGTTTTTGTTACCATCGTTGTTACCGTTGTTGTTACAGTTGTTGCCATCACTGTTATTATTTTTATCACTGTCACTATCGTTTTCGCTATCACTGTCGCTGTAACTGTCACTGTCACTGTTCCTATTGCTGCCGTTTCTGTTGCCTCCCGTATCCAAAAAAGTGGCGAGCATAAGTTCTAGGAGTGATTCATATGAGCAACTGTTAACATTGTCAATAAGTTTGTTAACCATGTTGGTATTTCTTTTCTCCCATGCGATGTTCAGTGCAGTCCTCCCGGTTTTATCTCTTGCTGCTATGAATGAGACGTAAGCTTGATCAGATATTCTGCTGTCCGGGCCACTGAGTAGAACTGAAAAGGTGTGCAAATTCTGCTCTTCAGCTGCTATATGTAATGGAGTCTTTTCATTATCGTTGAACAATAGCTGATGATCTTTAGACCAGTGTTGGTATATTATAGGATGATTTTCCAGTGCATCGCCCGGTTTGTGCATTATTTCAAGCTGTGTCTCGATGAACATTCTGATGGTTTTATAGTCTGGCCTGAGCAAGAATTTACTCATCTCTTTTTTAATAAGCGTATTTTTTTCGTTGCATTTTCTTTTGCGTCTGAGCCATCGGACGAAGAAATCAGCACAAAAGTATTCTTGGAACGTGCCATGAATGAAAGAAAAAGTGCCTTCAGTTTTAGATTGGATCAGCCCTAGACAGCTTATGTCTTTCACTTCTTGATCTGAAAATGTAACGTTTGTAAAATATTCTGTTGCAAATGTTGGGTCAATGGCCTTAAAAGCTAAGACACAATGCTTTTTCATCACATACTCTTTCATTACAATTTGGAAGGTTGGTGGTAACTTGCTGATTTTAGTCTTCTGCCCATAGAATATTGTTTCCTTGACATTTATGAACTGTTTATACAAGACAAACAGATTGGTGATTTTTGGTAATTGGTTCTCTTGTTCAGGAGATACCACAGACTGTATAGCCTGCTGGAGGAACACTTCGGCCAGCATGCGGATCTGCAGCGGAATTCCCATGAAGCTGGCCACGTCATTCCCCAGCATTCTTTCCACCTCCTTCCGCAGCTCTCTTGCAAATTTGCGCAGTGTCCCCTCCTCCGACTCTACGTGCTCCGTGTGTTCTAAGGCCAGGTGAGGAAGCCAGGATTTCACCAAATAAACTTCCTGCTCATCTTCCGTAATTTTTTTTAATTCTGCTGCAAATTCCGCCAAATCGTTTTCAAGCCAACCTTGCGTATATAACCGCGTAGTGATTACCGTTTGACACGTTGTGGCAGTTTTTAAATATTTTAGGAACTCTACTGTTTTGACCTTTGTTTCTTCATCAGTTATCTCATCAAAAGCATCTACCAAAACACAAATTTGCCCAGATTTTTCTGTTTCGAGGCAATGCTGTAATATATTGCGTAACAAATCGTTATTGGTAGGTAAACCCGATGCATGAATCAAACAATTTGTAACCGATTGCAGGTTAAGTTTTGGAGGTAGTTTGGCAGTGGCGGAGTCTAACAGCTTGTGGTCAATTCTCAGTACCCAAGAGTCTCGGATGAACTCCGACATTCGTGTTAGGCTGGTGGTCTTTCCCATACCAGGATCATCAGCAATGATGACCAGCTTCTTCCTTGTGTTACTGAAGAGATCTTCTTCGGTGGATTCGGTGAAGTCCGTGGCGATGAAGGGGCGCAGGCCATCCAGAGAGCCCTTGGAGTATTTCCAGACAAGACACGGGTTCTTTTCACAATCCAACTCAAAATAATGTTTACTGAATGATTCCTCTATTATTATGTCTCCACTGTCCACTTTAAAGTGATCTTTTGACATAAATATTCTCTCCTCTTCAAAAGATAAGCCAAAGGGGCGTATGAGTGATTTTTTATCTTTGACATTTTTAAATATAAATAAATCCTTAGATCCATTGTACCTGACGAACTCACTGATGAATTTAATTATTACTCGACTGTGGAACTTCCTGTCTATGTATACGCTTTTATTATAAATTTCGATCAGGGAAAAGCCTTCTGTGGACAATTGGAACCAATAGATTATTCTCTCTGGCTCCTGCCGACACTTTTCCTGAAACAGGTCCTGTCCATCTTCCTCAGTGGTAAAGATCCTCCCACGCTCAATCTCTGCCACCTCCCCCCAGTAGTCCTGGCTGAGCTGGTTTGGATCCCCGACCACCAATAAGGGTCCATCAGACCCACTCCTCTCCAGTAGTGTGGTAAGCCTCGCCTTGTCCACTAGCTTGTTTCCCTTAGAATAGAAAGCATCCAATTCACAAAGCCTCGAAAGTTTGTTTGGTATTTTTTCTACACTCCAGTTTTTCGTTGCAAGGTTCTTCAAAATGGGTGAAGTGATTTGATTTAACAGGTTGTTTAACTGCTCATTGGTAGTATTATCATAATTTCCAAGTAATCTTTTGAGGCTCATTGTTTCTTCCCCTAAGACTATTACATCTCTTCCTAGTATTTGTTCTCTAGAGATAGGAGTCAGGTCGTTTAATTCAAATGCTTTTAAAGGCTTAGTTTCAACATTAAGATCATATTTCTCAAATAAATATGCATCAATTGGTTGAGATCGAATGATCACAAGCTTCTTGTAGTTGAATAATGTTAAATTCATCAATATGGTTCCCATTAGTTCGCGGTTTGGAGGTATTGGTGGCTCGTCGGGAAAATTAAGAATGAGTAAGTTATTATTGGTAATATGTTTTATCATTAATTCTTTGAAATCTACAACTTTATAATTTTGGATATCATTCCAGTTTAATATTGTGTGATAGTTTTCTTCCAAGTATTTTTTATTCAATAATGTATTTTTTATGAGAATCAAGATGTTGTACAATCTGGCAGCTTCAAATTCAAAATCACCAGTCACAATTATTTGTAAAACACGTTTTTGGGGAGATTCCAAGAATGTCTCCAATCCCAAGGTGTCCTCGCAGTCGAAGATATCAGACATGGTGCGGAGGTAGGCGTTGCCAGCCAAATACAATGGGACTGAAACGATACTCTTCATCTGTTTATCCAGAGCATCCTTAATCTCTTCAGGAAACCAGCGCAACAATTGTTTTGTTTGTGTTATCAACTTCTTCAAGTCTTCTCTTGAATTACACACAATAGTCTTTTTTATAGCATCCATCTTAAATAATGGGAAATTAAATCTCTCCAGATCGTGAATGGTTATAAATTGTTCAATTTCGGTTAACTTTATTGCATTGGTTTGAAATATCCTCCAATTTTCTAATAAACTAAGCTCTTCTGCAGAAAACACCCCCAGCTGACAGGTATTTCCTCGCGACAGAATAGTACTGTATCGTAATATTGTTGTTTCTTCCGAGTGCATACTGTCAGAATTTCCTTCAACTGACCGTGGGTCCCGGTGGCTGCCACTTGAACTTGTGAGAGGAATTTGTTCATCAGCTGGCTGTAAGACGTTAGAGTTGCTGAACATCTCTAGCTCATGGTAATTTTTTCGCTCACTCCATCCCTGTGGCCAGTTCTTTACGACGTATTTTTTATCTATATAATTCTCATCTTCAAAAGCTTGGATAAATATGTCCATTCTGTGGGTATCTAGATTGAACAAGGTGGGCTTCTCCGAGTGACTGAATGGAGCCACACTATCAATGTGCAGCTGAAATATTTCCCCCGTGTGGAAGCCAGTTGTGTTTACCAGATTAGGAGCAGCGAAGATGGTGGTGATATCCAATTTCTCGGTATGCATTGAACGATCGTACCGTACATCATAATGATTGCAAATCTTGGTCAATATTTCCTCCACCCCTGGACTGTCCAAAACCAGTGTGTGTGCATGGATGCCTTCACTGGAGCTGGCGATTTTGCAGAAGCCACTTCCTGACCCTTTGAGGTGTTTCACCGTCAAGGTGGTGACCCCAGCCAGCCACCCCCCAAGAGAATGCCCTGTGAAGGACACAACAAAGCGACTGCTCTGTTTAAGATTTGTTTCCAGTATTATCTTCTTTATCTCTTCTGCAAAAGAGACGGCGGAACTCATATGTTTTGTGAATTTGTTCAGGAAAATACCTTTTATATCAGCAAAGAGTGCCCCCGCATTCCCAAGTATCGTTCCTCTATGGGCTATTGTGATCTGCTGCTCTGAAGGGCTCCAGAACGCAGTGCCGAAGTAATTATTACTCCAGGAGTTGTTCCGTGCCGTGGTAAGCAAATGCCACCCTTCAGGCAGATGTAGTTCCCCTGTACAATCAGTGTACGTCAATGATGCGAACTTCGTCAGCACTTTCAGGCTAGGATATGGTTGGAGGCCCATTTTATATCTGTTATTTTCAATGGGATGGAAATTTATGAGGGTTTCCCGCCAGTTGGGTACACTGTAAACCAATTCAGTATCCACCTGCATGTTGAAGAGATGTAGATGTAGTCCGATGGAGGTGCTGGAGACTAATCTGTAACACGGACAACAAGAGCCAGAGTTGGTATTGTGTTTTCACATATCGTCAACTAACATACCTACATAATTGTAACATTTATAATGCGCGCTAGATACCTAATAATGGGCGCGAGATACCTAATAATCATATAACGCAAAAATAAAAACTCATCTCAGGATTGTGGGATCTGCTTCCCTGTAAAGAAGTTTCTAATTCTACCATGAAAAGAATTGCAACTTTTTAAATTTATTATTAATTACAATAATTAGTATTAAACTAGTCATAATTTAAAACTAACTTGTAAAATAAACTATCGTACCGAGATACTTGTGATTGATACTATTTTGTTTCTGAGCCCACTAAATTGATACTCAACCCTATCAATATTGATAGGGTCAAACAAAATACAAGTATCTCGGTACGATAGTTTATTTTACAAGTTACACAGAATATCAGTTAATGTTTTTTTACAGTCGCTTTTTTTACGCTTCTGAAAAACTCCTATATGTCAAAAAAAGAAAAATCAAACAAAAACAATTCAATTCGAATTCTGGTGCGTTTAAAAAAAATATATTCGCGTAACCACCGTACGAAAGTACCTAGACTACACTGGGTAGCTCGATTCGAGCCGTGACTGATTCCCTTTGCGTTTTTTTTAGTGACGGGGTTTTGGGTCAGTATTCATGCTCGTATCAGTATATTTGCGGCACGTTCCAGAGTGGAAGATACTCTCAGTATTGCCCTGGTGTGAGACCGCCATTCAGAATTGAAGCGTTGCTTGAAATGGCTTTAGCCGTGTTTGGTGACCAGATCTGAATAGCCAGGTACTATCCCCACCTTCCTCTTCCCTATCTCCTTCCCCTCCTCACTACCTTCAGCCTCACAACATACCCCAATTGGGGATGCCATAGTCCCACTGGCTCCAGACGAGAGCAGTTGGGACTCTTGTGCGGTATTTATGTAAAAAAAAGTATTAAAAAGGACCAATACGCAGATTGGAATTTCAAAACCTTTCATTTTTTTTATAAAGGAACTAGAATACGAGAACATCTTAATTTTAAACAACCTTGACAGATCACAAACACTTACTCAAATGACGAGAGCTAATCTTTCAGACAATAGTGAGTATGGAGAACTAAAGCTCCCACTTTTTTTTTGAAAAATAAAAAAACAACGCTTTAATACTTATAACAAAAGCAACAAAAAATAACTACCAAATCCCTCTATCTCTCATTGTATTTAATTAATACTTAAATTCCAACCTGAAGTTAAAAAACTAAACGAAGTAATACATAACACCGTTTAATGCAAATGCGTACAGGAAAAAACCTTTCCCAAGAGAATCGGCAAAGGTGAGAAAAATTGAATTTTAAGTGATATAATAAAAATTCTTAAAGAAACTGATCCGAACAATATGCCGCAGTTTTAAACATAAACAAACTACCGCATGTGATTTTTGATTATATTGAAGCAACTGCGTTCCTAAGAGACTTAGTAATAATTAAAAGTGATGTACAGAAACTCAAAGATGAATCTGACCATGCCAAGAACTCGGCGATTAAGGAACAAATTGATTTGTTAAAATCCGAAATAAAAAGTCTCAAACTAAATGTCAATGAACTAACAAAATAAAACAATAATAAATATCAAGACCAAACCCACGAAAGAGTCAAACATCTCAATGCCATCTATGGAGGCAAATCTAAAACTGAACCCACTTCTGACAGAAAAATCATTTAATCGCCCAAAATCATTTGCAGATGTCGCTAACACCATCCCTTCAATGAAAACGAAAATCACGACAATCAAGAATGGAAATCCATAAAAAATCCAAGAAAACGTACCCCTTACTAAAAAAAAATAATATTATTTTGGGCAGAAACGAAAATGCAGATCTCAAAGGTCTGTAGAGAACGAAATATGCTCTCATCACAAGACTGGAGAAAACAACAACCTATGAAGATGTTTTCTTTTTTCTCAAGCAAAGTGATATTGATGTAGTCGCTTACGAACTACAGACGAAATCTGGCGAGTATTGAGCATTCAAAGTTGGGACTCCTGAGTCAGCATACGAAAAACTTATGGATGCGAGTATCTGGCTGAACTTCTCAGTTGTGCGAAAATACATTTTCCGAATGCCGACAACGCAAACCAATGATTCAAAATAATATTTAAAATGGATCACACAAGTCCACATCGGAATAGGCTCAGAGTGAGGTGGTGTATACCAAAAAGCAAACAAAAATGTGTATTGTACTTCAAACAGTAAAAAAATAAATTATTTTGTGCTTATCTTGGTTAAAAAATATTTTTTTTTGCAGTATTAAGCCTCTAAAATTGTTTCATTCAATTGCAGATCAATTCCTCGAACATAGTACTTCATAAATGAATTATGTGGTTGTAACGACGTCATTGTATTACAGGAAACCTGGCTATTACCTACAGACTTCGGGTATCTTTCGTCAATACATCTAGAATTTCTGAGCCATGGAACATCTGCCGTGAACCTCTCAGACGCCCCATTAATTTGCCGCCCCCACGGAAGCGTTGCAATATTACGGCGCAGTTCAATAAAAGCCATTCTGGTTGACTGTAAAGATCCTCGAATCTCGGCTATTTCAGAATTCGAGTATTATATTAGTATTATATATATACTATTCGAGTCAGCAAATGAAACTCTCCTAATAGTCACGGTTTATATGCCGACCAATTCAGCTGAAAACTTAACGGAATTCGCAGACCGTTTGGGAAAAATACACGCCATTATTGAGGAACAAAAAATCTTCCACTCAATTATTACAGAAGATTTTAATGCAGATCCGAGGTCACTTTTTGGCCGTGAACCTGCACAATTCTGTACAGAAAATAACTATACATACACTGATATTGTGCATTTAAGCTCTGATATTATATTCACTTAAGTAAGTGACGCCCACGGAACCATCAGATGGCTTGATCACTGCATTATGACACAAGGGTTGAATAATGCAATGAGGTATGTAAAAATCACAACCAATGCGACGTGGTCAGATCATCTCCCACTAACTGTCGAAATAGATCTAAATCTAACCCCCATTATTTCCAACAGACAGAATCGACCAATGAATTCTGGAAAATGGACGGCGAAGTCCGAAAATGATATTAAAACTTACAACACCCTGGCCAATAAATAACTGATAAAATTAAAACCCCCAGATGCCGTAAGATGTCAAAGACTTAACTGTGATAACAAGGCTCATAAACATATACTAGATTCTATGTATGGCAATTTTGTGATTATACTAAGAAACTCCGCCATAAAAGTATTCAGAAGTAAAGGACCGAAAAAAATGACGTTGGTCCTGATTGGAATAATGAAGTCTCCACTTTGTACCGACAATCATGGCATGCATTCTTCTGCTGGGTTCAAGCCGGAAGGACCACGGAAGGCCGTTTTGCAGACGAA
This sequence comes from Limnephilus marmoratus, assembly GCA_917880885.1. Taxonomy (NCBI): domain Eukaryota; kingdom Metazoa; phylum Arthropoda; class Insecta; order Trichoptera; family Limnephilidae; genus Limnephilus; species Limnephilus marmoratus. The sequence goes on from OU862929.1 coordinate 21,230,782, forward strand.
AGGAAAACTAGCAAGAAATCTTTTAAAATTTCTCTCCAAAAATGCCAACACTCGGAAAACAAAGCACGAATGGATAGTATAGCTAAGTTCATGCATAACAAAGATTTCAGAAAGTTTTGGCAAAAAGCTTCAACTGTGCTGAAAACCAAAAGCAAAGTTCCACTATGCGTCAATAACATCATGGGGGATGAAAACATAGCTAATCAATTAGAGACTTTTTTTCTTTACGCGAGGATCAAGGAGATACCACGAAACCTTCGATAACGTCATGTCCACCTACGGCCAATGATGACGTCATGCACATTACTCCTGAAATGATTGAATGCGCGATTAAGCAAACCGCCCACGGTAAAAGTCCAGGGTACGACACCATTGGTATTGACACGCAGGAGATCAGCTTAATACTATTCTAGCCGCCCTGTACTCAAGCCTCCTAAGGAACACACATCTGCCGATGAACATGAGCCAAACTATTATCGTACGAATCCTGAAATCCAATCAGCTGGATGCGTCGGTATTAGGAAATTACCGACCGATTACCTTGGCGAAAATGTTTTCGAGACTCTTTGAAAAAATTCGCGCTAATCAAGGAGAAACTATTTACCCTAGATAATCAATTCAGCTTAAAGTTTTTGGAGTGAAACAAACAATAGCCAACTACAAAAAAATAAAGAAAATCCACTGGTTATTGGTGTATTCTTGATCTGAGCAAGACCTTTGATCGTGTTTCCCATCAACTATTATGGGAGAAACTCATAAAGCGAGATGTTCCAGCAGCAGTTGTCAACATTTTGGCTATTTGGTACGGACAACAGGAAAATCACATTCAGTGGCAGGAGCTTCTTCAAGACCTTTATTCCGTAAAAGCGGAGTCAGCCAAGGGGGAAATATGTCTCCCACTCTATTTATTCCTACAAATTTGAACGATACACCAATCGGTGGCCATACCTACGGACAAGGCAGTAATAACATTCGATTAAAGCGATGAGACAACTTGCGCAAATATGTGAAGAGTATGCAAACTCTCATAACTTGTCGTATAAGGTATGATTCTACAAAGCCAGTCATCGTCGCTTTCAACCACAACAAGGGGCCATTAATAGTACGGTCAAGTTAGCTCGAAAACAGGGGTACTCTAGCATTAGCATTTTTTGTTTTCGATAGTTACCTAACCTAATACGCTACCATATTTTATTTCTTTTAGATTTTTATTTGCTCTGTAAAATATATTATACTATAGTTTATGTAATATGGCAGACTGGGATTGCACTACCCTCCCAGCCCTGCTGGAATAAAAACTTAAATAATAATAAAAAAAATTAATTCCCAAGAAGCTGAAAATTTACATGAACGTTAGGAATATCATTATAATGAAATTCTGAAAAGTTTCGATCGATCTCATAAATGCAAAAAAAAAATATTCAAGGTCATAATTCGCAAAAACGGGTTTATTGAATTTTTTAGCGAAACGGTTAGTTTCATGATAACAATAGCTCAGACAAAAGAACATCAATTAGATGTTCTACAATTTTTGTCTGAGCTACAAAAATTGGCCTTATACTTTTCCCCCTAAGATTAATTATTTCTGAGAAAAAGCGATTCTAAAATTTACGAAACTTGTATTCCCCATAACACGCACGACTACGCTGCCTGTGTATCTACATCATATAAGTAAGTCTATTAGTCTGTGTTGTAGCGGTAGGTACCGTCAAGGCAATTTAATGCTCTATGGATTTAACCGTTGTGGTTGGCAGCCTTGCACTCTGAATGCACGAGAGAGGTGGGAACAAGCTTCTAGAGGAATCGACGCGGCAGTTGACGGATTTACCAGGATCGGAAAGCGTTATGTGGCACGAGCAGTTATATGGCTGGACTCAAGACATTTTGGATCACGAGAAGTGAGATTTAAATTACTTATATTTTTAACAGATCGAGATTGTGCTTTTTAGATTATTTTTAGGGATTACTGATTCATAAATATGTTACGTTTTACGTCACAGGCGCCCATCAGTAATTTTCTTATGTCGTTACAATATAATTTCTTTCTTATTGACACGTGTCGAGAAACTTTAAACATTTACAGCTGGGTACGATACATCGTAACCAGTCACCCCTGATGATTATTTCCGTTGTTTAACTTAGAGTCTCATAGCTAATCATTATAATATGTTCCAAGGGCAGGGTTTGATTTTTTATAATAAATTATACATTGTTCTCATACCTACTTATTATTGCTACCTAACCTCATGGCTTGCTTGCTGGCTTTGTATGTGATTATTTATTCTATTCATGGATGGATGACCAGGTTTGGAGGGTATGAATTACAAGTAAGTATTTAACGTCACAGTGTGACTAATACATTAATTTTGAATGATAATTTTAAGAATAGGAACCCCCCCCACTAAATCTAAGGGTTTTCTAAATTGTTTTATAATGACGTTACTATCAGTCATTTCAGTGCATTATATTTAGTAAACCCTAACATTTAGTGCTGGGAGAAACACATTCAGAACCCGACATAATCACTCTCTCAATTAGTGTCTCTGACTACTGGTTTAACCAATATTATTCAGTTTTCAAAAGAAGCAAACACATTGTGACTTGATATTTTAAATAAATAAAAAGAAAGTACCTACTTTGTTTTAAGTCACTTTATTGATATTTTTTCCGTCTACCAGTTTCGGTACCTCCGTACCTTCATCAGGACTGAATATAAAAATACTAACAAATACAGGTTAATACACATACATATATACAAATTGTGAAAGAAAGAGACAGTAAATTAGAGTGGGCAGTGTTTAAAAGTGTGATCTTTTCACAGAAATATACGGGATACGGGTATTAAAGTCCTTCACAAAAATGGGATAGGCCTAAGATTAAATAATTTTGAGGCATTGGAAATAAAAAAAAATCAGTTAATACAAAGGCTGAAATCATTAATAATCAACTAAATCTAACATTCAGCCCTATCATAAGTATGTTTCCCGTTATCACACTCTCTCCTCCCCCACTTCCCTCCCACAACTGACGCCCTGTCCCACTCTAATTTACTGTCTCTTTCTTGTGCGGCTAAGGAGGTTAAACAAACAGTTTCCTCACACAGCCGTGGGAAAGTGGTGGGTCCCCTCCAATCAGTGGCGGCGTAAGGGGGGGGGGCGGAGGGGGCGGTCCGCCCCGGGTACCAAGCACCGAGGGGTGACAACGACAACTCACTTGTACAGCCAAAGAATGCACAAAATCTCCTTCTATAAAGACATATCAATAAATAACTACCTACTCTTGTACCTAGCAACATGTATAGATACTAATACATATTTTGAAACGCACCACTAACATAAACGCTAAAAACTATATTTTTTTTTTCCGAATATAATTTCTAATTCCCTAAAAGAATGAATTCATGTTGCATTCTTTCCCTAATAGCCCATTCACACCATTCATTTATCGTTCATTTCGTGATTTCATTCCGCCTCTTTCCCTCGAAATGAACCGTGTGAACACGAAAGTGAATAGAGACAGTTCACTCGCAACCGGAATTTAACATCACGTGACGCGAATGATGTGTGTGAACACTCAAGTGAACAGTCTTTCACTCGCAAATCAGTCGGCCGAAATGTTCTGTCGTGAGGACGAGTAGCCGGAGCGGCTTAAACGTCAAAATGCTCCGTTTGGTTCGCTTTTCGAAATAACTCCTACACGTCTCATAGAAATCGTTGTTTCTCCCTTACTATCATAGTGAAAAATATGATCTAAACGGTATTGGAAAGAGAAAATAATGTTCTATATATCCAATATAACAATTAACCACAAAATAATACGAATGTACACTTCTATGGAACCAAAGTTTCTGATCGAATTTGAAAAAGAAATTATGAAACATTGTGAATTTTTTATGAATTATTTTTATATGAAACGACAAAAAAGTGAGGTGACAAAAACGTTTATAATTTATTTGTCTAACAAAATAAGTGTGTGTTTTTATATTTCTTTTGTTAACCAGTAATTTTAGTTAGAATAAAAGCAAGTAGAGCCATTTTTTAAACTTTTAAAAGTTTACATTAAAAATTATTCTATTTAAAAAATTACGTGGTTATTTCTAATAATAAATTTTGAAAGCATATTTCATCACCTTTCCAAAACAGTTTTTAGTTTTTGAATACGTTAATAAATATTCCATTTATATGGATTTTATTGCAAGCCGAGGCCTATTTTGGAATAAAAATATTTTCATGGTGCAAAAATACTGGTAGATATCAGTTTTCAGGTTATTATTTAACCATATGTTCATTTTATGGTGCTGAAATTTATTTACTGTTTACAAGAATCGCCAATTTCTCGTAATTTAGTTCGACGTTATCGGAAATGTCAATTGAAATCGTAAATATTCCCGAACTTAGCCGTCAGCGCCGGACGAATTCCAATGCGGCCGCGACTACTCTCGACGACTTCGTAGCGAGAATGTCGAGTGAACTCTTCCTTCGAAGGAACCGTGTGAACACTCGGTGAACGAGAATGGAACATTTCATCGAGTAAACCTTCATCCGAGTGAACCTTGTGTGACTTCAGCTTAAGATGACATAGTCCCCGAGGAAAATTATTTTCCTCAGGGTCTCCTGAGTTTTTTTTACATGAGCCTCACACAGTAGGCCCTGAGGAAAATAATTTCTCTCAGGGCCTATGTCATCTTTTGGGGATGCTGTGTTGAGGGTTTTTTTAAGGAAAGGGAGGAGAGGAGAGTTCTGGGAAGGAAAGAGGTTTAAGGGGTGGGTAGGAATTTGGGGTTCAGTGTGTCCTGGTCAACCACCTCCAAGACCTAGTCAAACCTCACCCCATCAACCCGGGCGCCCCTGCTAAATCACAAAAGGTAGCGTACCACTTGGGGTGACCTATGGCAGAGGTGTCGGTTATCCAATAAAGGGTGACGGTACCAATTCCCGCCTTCAAAATTGTCTGATCTTATACCGCGCGTACCTAACATCAAGCGCGGGGTGAAATACTAATGAAAAATATAGGCGTGTCCTTTAAACGACTATCGGAGATAATATGGAGTGCTCATCACGACGCTGTTAAATCACTGAAGAATAATTTTGAGATGGTTGTATCAACACTCGAAGAGATGTGTAATCCCAGCACAGCAAAGAAAGCGTCGAAGCAAGAGAAGCAGCATCAACACTCATACCAACTTTGTGTGACTTCAGTTTTCTATGCTATCTTTCCTTTTGGTGTGAAGTCCTAGAAGAAGCTAATCAGACAAAAAAGTATAAATAAAAATCTGGACTATCATTGGAAAAGTGTGTAATAAAAATTAAAGCTCTTAAAAATTTTCTTCAAATTCAACGTAACCAAATAATGGAAAAGGCTATTTGCTACGCAATAAAAAAATGTGAGGAAGACATTCCGAAATCGAAGGAAAAAGAGAAAGGAGTAGATTTCTAAAACGTATGCCTGCTGAAATGGCCCGAGATGCTGGACTTCCATTATCAGAGGAGCTGCAGAAAGCAATGTTAGAATGTCACGATAGATTTTACGAAGAATTAAACCATCGTTACCGGGCAACGGATTTTATGCTGGTTACATTTAGTGTTATTCAGCCTAAAACGTTGGTAACACCACCAGAAGAAGTGGAATGGTTCCAAATCTGTTAAAAATTTACGATGAATTTTTAGCAAAAGACATCGTGTTGGAGATTTTACGGTTGAGGCGGCAATTGGAAGCCGCCAACATTTCTGCCCAAGAAGCAGTTCAATGGACTACATTGGAGCTTCTCAGATTCATCGTAAAATGGGGCTTAAGTAATTATGGACTTAATCTTAAGCCTCGATTACATTAAACGAGTTTACAAGCTACTAGCCGGAGTACTCACTATATGCTAGTAAACTCTTTCAGTGTAAAAATCTGCTAGCTAGCTAATAATATGATAACACTGAGCGAGTTCACTAGCAGATAGTGAATACGCCGGCTTGTAGCTTTTAAACTCGCTCAATGTAATCGTGACTTGAGATTTTTTTTTAAATATATGTTTTGGTGGCTGCGTGTGAAAGAAGCTTTTCAGAGTTAAAATTATTAAAATCGTATTTAGGTCCACAATGAGCCAAGCGCGACTAACCAATCTTTCGATTTTATCAACTGAAAGAGACAGGTAATAAATTAGGATAATGTGATCGAATATATTAGTAAAATTAAGTCTCGTAAGCATGTTTAGTATTTGGTGTTTTATTTTAAGTAGGGGTGCTCAATACAAAACCGCCCCGGGTGCCAAACTACCCTACGCCGCCACTGCCTCCAATGTCTCTTTCTTGCATAAATATTTCTGCACTGTCCTTCTGTAATTTACTGTCTCTTTCTTTCACAATTTGTATAATATGTATAATTTGTATATTAATGTTATGTATGTGTATTAACCTGTATTTGTTAGTATTTTTATATTCAGTCCTGATGAAGGTACGGAGGTACCGAAACCGGTAGACGGAAAAAATATCAATAAAGTGACTTAAAACAAAGTATTTTCTTTTTATTTATTTAAAATAATTATTCAATTTGAACACCTTCAAAAAGTGACATTGACATTTATTCATCAGCCTGCTGGCAACTACAATACTATATACACTTTACTATATGCATTGGAGAATGTAAAACGTTACGGTCACGATGTATGCATTATAACTTTTGATCAACCTCTATATGCAAACGCTCGAGGAATTGTATCAGCTGCACCTGAAGGGTCCGAATTATCGAAGATCTAATCAGGTTAGGAGGATTTCATCTTCTCATGTCTTTTTTCTTTTTTTGAAACAATTGGTTACATCATGCAAGGAAGTGGCATGAAGGAAGCACTTTCTTTGATTTATGCTCCAAAATCATCAGAAAAGATGCTCAATGGCCATGCTTACGCAAGACTGTCCGAGCTCATACATTACTTCAACTTACTCCAGCAATCATAATATCTAAAGAACTTGTTCTTGATGAAAACATGGTTGTAAATCTTATGATAACCGTTCAAAATGTAATAAACGAAACTTTTCCCTATAATGAGAATTACTTCATCAGTTTAATCAAAAACTGAGAAAGTATGCACAAAAAAATACGCTATTTTTTCTATGGTGTGGTAATGAGTTTACAATATTATTATTATTATGTTATGAATAGCCCGAAAAAAAAAATTGGAAATTTCACTGTTTTTTAGAAAAATATTCACATTTCCGCCACTGTCGTTACCGATTAGAAATGAAAAAAACTTTTTTTTCGTTGGAGTCCCAATCTAAACAACACACATCAAAATCGCTACAACACGACCTTTTGCAAGATAAAAGCCTTTTTTATTCCCCACTGACTGGACTAACTGGCTAGAACACTCCTTTGGCATGAAAAGCCACGAAAAAAAGAAGAAATCTTTGAGAGCCAGCAGTAACTTTTTTCGAAATAGTCAGGCGGTAGTCCTGATCAGTATTGCCAATCGGATCGGGAGATACTTTTGACATCTACAGCCGAAATCTTTCGACACATCGTCTTGCGTCGGACGGATCGATTCATACGTCCGTCACATCTGGACACTTTGACCCCCAGATTCCTACCGACCCCTCATACCTACCTTTTTCCTTCCCAGAATTTCCTCCTTCCTTTCCTTAAATCCCTCCCCATAGATGACATAGGCCTCGAGGGATTTTCTTTCTTCAAGGTCTCCTGTGAGGAGGTGATGTAAAATAGGGAAAGTCGACCGCTCTTTTACAACAGAATGGTTGTTTTTAAATTTTCTATGGCAAATAATAATAATAAATATAGATTAATAAATTTTAGGTACTTTTTTTAATTACGAAAAAAGTAATTTGTTTAGCTATTTCACAATCTCAAATAATAAAGCCACCTGTCCTCATCACCCTTATCAGTGTTTATCAGAATATATAATATAATAATCAATGATATCCGACAATAAAAGATTGGTGAATTTCTCAGATTAAAACCTCTGCCAAGGCCGTGGCGCTATCTATCTTCAAAAGATAACACTTTCTGTCAAGTTGCATTATGTGTTTCAGTGGAGGAAACATTTTTAAGCAATTAGAATAATTCACAAACTGTTTTAAGATTTTCACGGCCAAAAGCATTTTCGTTATTTGTTTTTGGGGTGTTATGGCGTGTTGCGCTACATCGTACCTCGTTATTCTAAGCAATTAGAATAATTCACAAACTGTTTTAAGATTTTCACGGCCAAAAGCATTTTCGTTATTTGTTTTTGGGGTGTTATGCCGTGTTGCGCTACCTCCTTATTTAGCCAACGTTTCGGACATCGTTGCAGTGTCCATCATCAGGGCAGATCCGGTAGATCACACATTTTACGATGTCCGAAACGTTGGCTAAAGAAGGAGGTAGCGCAACACGGCATAACACCTCAAAAACAAATAACGAAAATTTACAAACTTTTTATCTTAACTAGGCTAATTTGTTTGCTTTTCGGAACAACTCATGTAGGTCTCGTAGAAATCGTTATGTCTCCTTTTTTTGAAATAGGCAATTCACCCTAAAGGTGAGAAATATGATCCAAACGGCACTGAAAGAGAAAACCCCACGCTTATTTTCAAGTATAAAAGTTAACCACAAAAAAAGTAAAATGTAGACCTTTATGAAACAAAAATGTGATCCGAATTGGAAATTTTTTAAAAAACTATTTTTATATGGAACTACAAAAAAGCAACAACAACATTTCTAAGACATTTGTCTAATAAAATATGTGTTTTATTTTCTTTTCGTTATCAGTAATTTTAGTTAGAAAAAACGTTGGGTGAGCCATTTCTGAAACTTTTTTGTATTTGCATGCACAATTTTTATATTGCAAAAATTATACGTATATTTCGATTTATAAAAATTGAAAGTGTATTTTATGACCTTTCGAAAAACAGTTTAGTTTTTGGATAAAGCGGAAATATTTTGACCATCTGACAAAATATGGTCGAGGCCTGAAGGGTTAACCCAAATGCTGAAATAAGCTAAACTTGCGTACAAACAACAGTAAAGGCCAATTCTGACTTCACTGATCTAGATTCTGGTGATGAACATGAGGTAGGAATTGAAAATTTACCAGGGTCCTGTTTCAAAATGAAGTATTTGTGGAATATTTAGATCAACTGATGATGATATTCCATTCTAAGAAAAAACATAAAAAAAAAACTATTTATGTCGCTTTTTATGTGCCGATAAAAGCATGTATTATGTAAGTGGCTCATTTGTTTTCCCACTTATTACTTGTTATTGTAATTATAAAAGCGTTTCTCATTATGAATTCGAGGGCTGTCCAAGAATTTTCCTTTCCAATTTTCCCTTTGTCCAAGAAGACCTTTTCTCATTTTCGTTTGTTTGATTTGTCTTTCCCCTCTAAAACAAGCAGTGCTCCGGCTCGGTAGCTGCTTCAGTGCGACCTTTGCATCCGTTTGAGATGGTTGTTCCACTGTCAATTCCCGCCGCCTGCAAGGTGCGTTAAATTATTTGCTTTTACAACAAGGGGGAGTCTGCCCTGTTGAAGTCTATGAGATGACAATTTTGAAACCAAACCTCAGTAAGTCTAACATACAAATAATTTTGAGGAAAAAATTGTCATAAGCATGTCTTTGGGTGTTCAAAATGCTGACAGAAGCCCCCCGAGCAAAATCATGTGGAAAGCGCTTGTGTCTTTTGGAATCGTTTTTCCAACAAAGGCCAGGCTTTATTGGGTTGAAACATGGGTTCACCGCCTAACCCCTGAATGAAAAAGGCAATCAATGACATGTTTTCCATATTTTTCTTCACCTGTTGGCCAAAAAATGTTTGGAGACCAAAGAGGATGCGGTGAAAGTGGTGAATAAGTACCACGGCCCACTGCTCACCAAGTGCGTTGATCGTAGTATGGGGACTATGTCAAAAAGTATTGGAGACATATTCCTATATTTTAAATGTTTTTTTGATAAAAATAAAATTTTCCTTGTTTTAAAAAACAATTAACGTCTTTAATTCTTGGACAACCCTCGGACTTAGGAAGTTGGGTCGCCAGTTTCCAAAGAAGGGGGAGACAGCTTGCATTTTTTATAGGCTAAAAAATATATTTATACAAGCCATGTACACGGCGTCGCTCGGAGTCGAACAACGCCGTCTTAAGGCTCTGCAATCGGGCCCGAAAAGAAGAAGATGGAGAGATACGAAATTACGAATGTTAGAGGAGAGCGCTAACATTTACAGTGACAAAATCAAAACACGACTCGTTTAAAATAAAGCAAAAATCTCGCGGGCATTATCTTAAACAGCATTTATAGAAACACTGTGAAATTTTTCATGCATATAACTTGTAAAATAACTGAAACAAACGTGTTAATAATAATTTTTGGAGCATACTTTGCGATTTTTTTCTATCGAGGGAATTTTATATAATTTGCGTTTTGGCGCGGGCAAAGTCTAGTATTATCTTCAAGAATAACATATATATTTTGAAGAGCTTTAAAACTTACCGTGTTTAAGGGAAATATGTAATAAATCGGTACAAATCCGGGTTGCGGGCCCTCGAAGCCGTGAAGGGGCCAAATGATTATAGAATTATTAACAAGCCATCTTAAGCCGTGTAGTGGCCCATATGAGCCCACCGTATGGCGTTATTAACCCTTAAGAGGGAAAATCGCCGGTGAGAATCTCGACGGTAGGTATTTTCAAAAATTCTCGCTGTCGCACCGCGCTCAAAAAAGAACTAGTTATCGATGTGTGGGTGAGACCACGTGAGTGTTTGGCTTGTACACCCTCTCGCCCCCTCTGCGTCTCTTGCCTACCGTCTCACGCCTCCACGCATGCTTGTAGCTTGTAGCTCACTGCATAATCCAATATTCTGTTTGGATAAGGTATGTTTCAACTTACGAGTATTTTGTCGCTAATGAAGTTTTTGACTCGGCCTTAGGGTGTACCGCTCTCCATAGACTGAAAAAGGGCGCATTATTTTTAAACGCACGAGGTCTGCTATGCCAGTCATTTATAAATATCGTCGATAGGTACTGTAACAATGTCTTCTGTTCACGCTTATTAGCGACATATTACGAATTATTTTACTAGAACTCTATGTAGGTTGGTAGTTTTAAAGTTTTCACTGTACTTGCGTTTATAAATATGCAGTTATACCAACTACATCGAATTATTATATAAACATGATTATTCTCTATGATACATTAGTTATTATTGAAAATTAGTATTAACCTCTCAGGCCTCGGGCCTGTTTTTCGAAAAGTCAAAATATTTCCGCTTTCCAATGAATTCCAAATAACTTTAATATTTGTGAACGGATCCGAAAACTAAAAACTGTTTTAGAAAGATGATAAAAGACGCTTTCAAATTTTATAATTCGAAAGAAACATATATTTTGGTTTTTTTATTAATAATAAAATAAGTTTTTAAAATAGCCCACCTTACGTTTTTTCTAATTAAAATTACGATAATGAAAAAGATAAAAGCACATACATATTTTATTAGACAATTAAATCTAAATGGATTTATTGTGTTATGTGTATCATACGTGTGAATTGACATTTTTGTAAATAATAATGTTTAAAACGTTAGATATATCGCTTGCTGAGGTTTGATTTGTACTCCTGTATTTTTGAGTTTCTTTAAGCAGTAAATACAAAAAAGGATGTGTTAGTTCGTTCAAAATTCAACCGAAAATGTTGGTCTTTTACTTATAGATAGATTAACCTCCACATTTGTCCGTAAATACTACTGTCGTCGAAGGAGTAGTATGTACAGGAAATGGATATTCACAATGGAACGAAATTTGTGGGGAATTGAATATGCCAAATATGAATCCTTCAACTTACACGAACATAGAACAATGTTTAGCGCTAACACTTGAAAAATGTGCCTAAGAAGAAATGATCGCAGTTGGTGAAGAAGAAAAAAGGCTAGCAATTTTAAATGGTGACGTAGACGAGGGAGGGTACCCTTTGGTGACGGTAGTTGCAGATGGTTCTTGGGCAAAGAGATCATATAAAAGTCTGGTGCGGGATGCATAGTTGGACTGCGAACTAAAAAGGTTTTATTTCTGGGAGTACGAAACTCATACTGCTGCATATGTGCTAGAGCTACAAAACTACACGTAGAAGCATCTGAGCACAGGTGCTTTAAAAACTGGCGTGACAGTGCTAATGCCATGGAAGCCCACATTATAGCAGAAGGGTTCTCGAGAAGCATTGAAAAGCATGGATTGAAATTCAATAAACTAATTGGAGATGGCGACTCCAGCATCATGAAAAAAATTTTTGAAGCAAATGCCATATGGGCCCAACTTCCTAGTACAAAAAATAGAGTGCAAATATCACTTACTTCGCAATTTTTGCAACAAAATAAAAGCACTTGGAAAAAAAAACCAACAACGCTAAAGGTTTTGTACCAGTTCACATAAGGAAAAAGGTTGAAGCAAACGTTTTACGAATGAGAAAAGCTATAGTTGGAGCAGTAAATTACAGAAAATAGCAAGAAAACACGGCACAAAGTGATAAAGTAAAAAATCTGAAAATGGATATAAAAAATGCCGCAAACCATGTTTTTGGTGATCATACAAAATGTTCGTCATACTATTGCAAGTCGGAGAAGTACACTAATGAACCAAATTTAGTAAGCGTTCTTCAAGATTGTGGAATATGGACTGATATTCAACAATTATTGTCGTCTCTAATAGCAAATGCAGAAAGCCTTATTATTAACGTGACAAATAACACCGTGGAGCAATTCATCAACGTTATTGCCAAATTTATAGGCGGAACAAGAATAAATTTTACAAAAAAGGGGATCATACCAACCAAGATGTTTTGGAGCAGTAACTTCGTGGAATAGTGAAATGGCAACCCATTCATGAATAAAAAAAAATCCAAGGCCACAGTCCTGGCAACTACACGAAGCATTTTATCGAAAGAAAACGACGTTCGAAGGAGACAACACAGAGGTGTCGAAAAAGAAAACTAAGGTATAACGAAAACACGACAGAAAAGAGAAAAAAGTTACAGGGCCTGATGAAAATTATGGTCAATTGGAATTAGGACCAGATATGCCACCTGAATTATTTGAAACGAAAAAAGAGGAATTTCTCCAAGAATTATCTCCATCGAATAAGGAAGAACTCGAACAAAATACGGTGGGCCAAAGCAATAATAATTTGTGGGCAATTGAAGGGCGTAAGAGGCTAACAGCTTCTAACTTTGGACAAATATGTAAGTTACGGCCAAAAACTTCAGTTGCGAGAGTATTAAACTCGTTACTGTACTCGCCATTAAAAGAAAATATGGCCACAAATTATGGGAAAGAAAATGAAAACCAAGCAATTAAGCAATTTACAAAAGAAACAAAATTAGAGGTATTCGCCTGTGGACTATTTATCGATGAAAACAAAAACTTTTTAGCGGCAAGGGGGGATGGCCTTATCGGCAAGGATTCTATAATTGAAGTGAAATGCCCATATAGTATAGCAAATATGTCACCAGAAGAAGAAATTGAACAAAAAAAGATGATTACTGTAAAATTGAAGAAAATGCTTTAACATTAAAACGGAATCACAATTACCAAGTACAAAGCCAGTTACACATTACTTGTCGTAAATACTGTTATTTTGTCGTGTGGAGTCCTAAAGTTTGCTGTATGAAAAAATTGAAAGGAACGATTCAATCTGGCAAAAAATTGAACCACTGTTAGAAAACTTCTACCACCAATGCCTATTACTAGAAATAATTGACGGTCGCATACCAAGAAATTTACCGGCGAGAGAAAGATCTGAATCATAAATTGTTTAAAATTCATTGTCTAGTTGTAAAATTTTTTGTACAATAAAGTGTTTACAAACAAAAAAAAATCAATTAACCACTGAAGGCAAGGTAAGCGACTCTCAACCGAAAATTTGAAACAGATTTTTTTTTAAAACATATACCCCACATTGGAGGCACCGAGGAAAAATAATCGCTCAGGGACTTTGTTGGAGAAGTTGTTGGACATCATTGGAGAAGCTGTGTGGAGGGTATTTTTAAGATAAGGAAGGAGAGGAAGTTCTGGGTAGGGAAAAGGTAGGTAAAAGTATGAAATGATTGTGTAGAGTCCGGCTGTAGAGATCAAAAGATCTCCCTCTTCCAGTTTCTCCCAATCCGGCCCGCCACGCAGTAAGTGGACAAAATTATCCGCCACCAAAACCCATGCAGACCTCACCCGTGAACCCGGAAACCCAGGCTCAGTCACCAAACATAGCGGACCAAGTGGCGGGGGTGTTGGTTATCCAATAAATGGTTCCCGGGGCGATGGTTCCTATAACGCCTCCCAAATTGAAAATTTATTATAGTACTTGACATAAACAATTTTAATTTGGCTCAATTTTAGTTTGAAAGCTCGATCAGTATTGGTATACCGCGATAAGTCACTAAACAGAAAAAAAACGAATAAAAAATATCGATTACTCGGGGAAGGACAACACTAGTCTATCGATAAAATTCGTTACATCACTACTTCGCTTTGTATGTATTTGTCAAAACCCTCGTTCCCCGGCCCCCCTCAGTGGAACTGAGCGAAAGGGACACCTGCACATCGGGCCGAAAACACCTAAATAAAATCTTCGAAATCGATGTTTTGTATTCCCCATTTTTCTTCTCCAAAACTGGACCGATTTTAAATTTTTTTTCACTAACTGTATTAAAAGAAAATATTCTATGTCGGTACGTTTTGCTTTTTTTTAAAATACATTGTTTAGTTTGTATACTGAACGTCTTTTGACGGCTTTTAAACCAGGCAATTTTATTCATTTATGGAAGGTCCTAACTTCTATAAGAAGTAAATTATCAAAAAAAAAAAAACAAAACGTACCGATACGCTGGTAGTTGATATCTATATTATGTAAAAAAAAAATTGCTCTAGGGTCAAAATCCAGAGAGATAAACGGGGAATACGTATGTATGGAAAAAAACGCGCTAGTATTTCCTCTTAAGGTGTGACTTAATTTATGAATATGGGCTAAGCCCATCAAAAAGTCACTTGTTTTTATAGTCTGTTAAAAACAGGTTAATGGTAAAAGAAAAGACTTACTGAATTATCTTCTCTTCCCGTGAGGATTGACACAATCACTGACCACACCAAGAATTATATATATATATGTAAGTGTCTTGCGACTGAAGCGCTGACCTTCACAGTATATGGATTCACAAGTGCAAATGGATATTTAAAAGGTTTATCCAACATTTATCTTATCAGCCCTGATAAGTAATGCTATCTCTAATAAAAACGTAGATATTTGTTGCAAAGAACACACCATGAAGTTCGGTAAAAAGAATATGAATTCGGTGAAATGCAAATAATAATAATGCAAGCATATTTATATTATTATCAACTTGCATATCAATCATTCACACACACACATGCACAACAACATACGCCGTTTTTATTTTCGTTACCGACATTATATATTTTATTAAAATTTATTATATACTTCATCTTAGTGGATTTTGTATTAAAAAAAGGGGGCCTCAGCGCGGTTAAACCACCCAGTGAGGCCAACATTATTAAATGATGTTATAAAATGTACATTATTGTCCCAAAATAAATAAACTGTATTATGGACCTATCTACACCTATCCATCATTACTTCTTAAAATTCGTATAATTATAATTACCGAAATGTCAAAATTTGGCAAGAAAACTTTTGGTGTTTTACTTTTAAAGATGCACCAAACTTAGATTTTCTGAAAAAAGCGTTGCGCTAAAAAGGTGATTTTTTTAACTTCATTTAAGGCGAGACATTATCAAATTTTCACCACTTCTCTTTTATTTTTTTACAGAAACTATAGCAAATCATGTGAATAACTTCTTTGCAAGTGTAGGAAAATTTTTAGCGAACCGTAAAATACATAACACAAAAAAACATATCAAGCAATACCCAATCGAATAACACAAAAAAACATATCAATAAACACATTAAAAAATCGAATTGCATCTGGATTAGATAAGATAACAACGGATTCTTTAAATTTTTATTTATTTATTTAATGAAAAGAACATGATTTTATGAATTTCTACGCCAATGAAGAGTACTAGCTCTTGAGCTTGGAGTTATTTTACAACTAGTTCATTTTTATATCATATATTTTACTTACAGTATACAATGAATATAAACTATATATAAATATAATATATAAACTACTATTTTTCACTTTTATAACATGCATTTTACTTAGTGTATAAAATAAATATTAACTATGTTGTGATGTTAATTTTTGATATGCTATGAATTGAAGTTATAACATTTTGATTGGTGTTATGGTTGTTGATTTTTTTTAAAGATTAATTTGACCTTTTTCTTGAATGATACAAAATCTTTATAAATTATCTTTAAAAAAGTTATTTTTTTAATTTATTCGGGAAGACTATTAAAATATTTTATGCCTTTGTAAATATAATTGTTGTGCATTTGTTGTGTTGAAAATAGAGGAATTTGTAAGTTAAATTTATGCCTGAGTTGAGTTTAAATTTTTTAGTTACATTTTCTTTGAATATTTGTAGTATTGAATCTTTTTTATAGATGTCTTCAATTTTTGGTACTTCGAAAATTTTGAACAATGATGCTGACGGGAATGTTGGTTGTTTTTTAAAAATTACTTTAATAATTAGTTTTTGTACCACTTTTACAGGACTTCAAATTTTTTCATATGCACCTCCCCATCCATTACATTAAGATAATAAAAA
The DNA here is from genome assembly GCA_917880885.1 of Limnephilus marmoratus. Classification (NCBI taxonomy): domain Eukaryota; kingdom Metazoa; phylum Arthropoda; class Insecta; order Trichoptera; family Limnephilidae; genus Limnephilus; species Limnephilus marmoratus. The sequence continues at coordinate 21,247,486 of OU862929.1, forward strand.
AATGAAATATTAAAACCTATAACACACTTAATCAACCCTAGTATAACACACACCAGCTTTCCTAGTTCTCTTAATAAAGGACTGGTGATTTCTATTTATAAATCCGGAGACAAAATGGAAATAACTAACTATACACCAATCACATTATTAAACTCGCTATCAAAGATTTTCGAAAAAGTCTTAAAAAACCAAATCATAAAATACCTGGAAGAAAACAAATTAATCTCTGATAAACAATATGGATTTAGAGAAAAAAGAGGCACAAAAGAAGCCTTGGCATGAACCATAGATTACATACATAGCAACTTAGATCAAGGATACAGATGCATAGCTATATATCTAGATTAAGCTAAAGCCTTTGATTCAATTTGCCACAATACGTTTTTTAAAAAATTAGGAAACATGGGTATCAAAGACAAGGAACTCCAACTACTAAAAAGTTACATGAGTAATAGAACACAACAAGTCAAAATTAACAACCATATTAGCAAACCACTTCCGATTACATACGGAGTTCCACAAGGAAGCATACTAGGGCCCGTTCTTTTCCCTATTTACATAAATGAACTTTGCAGCATGGAAATAAACGGTGAAATAGTTAATTATGCAGACGACACAGTTTTACTCTTTAAATCTAAGGATTGGAATAATGTATTTAACATAGCAAATTTGGAAATCACGCGAGTGAAAACATGGTTAGACTCATACATACTAACACTAAACATATTGAAAACAAAATTTACAACGTACATTATAAACAGTACGGGACAACTAAAAAAAACACAAACACCATAAAAATATACGAATGTTTAAATAACAACATTTGCAATTGCCCTTCTCTAGAAAAAACAGAACAAATACAGTATCTAGGAATCGTAATTGATCATAACCTCAGATGGAAACATCATATCAAACAAATTACAAATAAACTCCTCAAAACAATACACATTTTCCTAAACATAAGAAATATTTATAAAATAAAACAAATGAAAACAATATATTTTGCACTTTGTCAATCAGAACTAGAATCCTATCCTCCTACTATATCTTCTAATATATAAAATTCTCGTGTCACGGTGTTTGTTACCATACTCCTCCGAAACGGCTGGACCAATTTTGATGAAATTTTGTGAGCTTATCTGGTAGGTCTGAGAATCGACCAACACCTATTTTTCATACCCCTAAAAGTAAAGGGTGTTCCACTCCGAAGAAAATTATTTTCCCCATACATTTTGTATGGAACGAATTCTCCTATTTTGAAAGAACTGCAGCAATATTGTAAGGGGTATAATATTGAACTGTGAACCGGGGGAGGGGGGAGGGGAAAGGGGGGAGGGGGAAGGGGTGAGGGGGGAAAGGGGGGAGGGGGAAGGGGGGAGGGGGGAAAGGAACTCAAGAAGGGGGGTTAGCGGGACGGGGGAAGGGGAGAAGTGGAGTGGGGAGAGGGAGAGGGAACGCGAGAGGGGAAAGGATACGCAGGGAGAAACAATTTAGATCAAGGTATGGTACACGCAGGGAGAAACAATTTAGATCAATTCAGCTAATAAGTTGACAACAGTTTTTGATTCTGAGGCGGTACGAAGTTCGCCGGATCAGCTAGTAATATTATAAAGGCGAAGGTTTGTATGGATATATGGATGTCTGGATGTATGTTTGTTACTCTTTCACGCAAAAACCACAAAATGGATTTTAAAAATTCTTTCACTAATAGAAAGCTACATTACTTGCGAGTACTATAGGCTATATATATTGGTTAGTTCTGGCGTTATGAATAATCTCTGGCTATTTGAAATTATTTATAATACGTTTTCTGTTCCTAACAAAATCGATTTATTAAAAACGTCAGAAAAAAAGCAAACCAATTGTCGCCTTGGAAACGATGTTTTTATTTATTTTTTATTAGGCAATTCACCCTAAAACGAGTGCTTTGTTGGCGTCGTACTTAATAACTATCTCTAAAAATGAATCACCGAAATGTATGTATGAACGAATTTAATCGAGTGATATTTTACAAACATTTAGGTAGTGTTCTTGCCCTACTAAAGTAAAGAAATCAATGTCTGCCCCTATTCAGAGTTAATCGTTCTACATTAAAGCCAAATACATACCATTCAAACTCTTGTCAAAACTAAACAGAGATATTTTGCACTCAACTTTTGGCAAGACGCTAGCTTGTTAGAAATACAAATTTTTAACTTACAGCCTACTTACTACTCGCATGTCAGATCCACGAACCATTTGAACTCCCTAAACAATTAATAAACTTAAGCCGGACAATAAAGCAGATGCAATAAAAATGTTTTATTGCCTTTAGTAATTATATTTCTACTGTGAAACTAGATTTTTATCATCGGACATAAAAAAGTAATTTGGAATGTTTTTCTATTCAAGATACATTTTTTGTAAGAGCATGAAATTTAATCTATTTCTTTTTTATGATCGTTACAAAAAACAAATCAACTATCGATGTTAAAATCAGCGCTTTTATTAATTATTTTTTACAATCAGTATTTAATTAAAACAAGTTCCATGTACGCCTCGTGAGGAAGATTAATAAAAAAACTGGTAAAATAAAAAATGTTTTTTTTTTATTATCAAAGAAATTTAAGTATATTTTTTTGGTTTGAACAACGCTGGCCCCTTAAGAAAATCCCAGTTGGAGAGTGGCGATATTTATTTCGTATTTTAATAGCTGTAAATTTTGTATTATACTGTAATCAATTTGAGTGATGGAATGCATTGTAGTCGACAATGGGTCTATCTGCCGAGTTTCAGCTCGGATGTTGGGAAGTGGGTTAATTTCCACTTCTAAGATTCCTTTAATTCAACCAAGAAAACAATGGTGAAATTCAAAGTTGTAAGAATAAAAAAAATATTATGAAACATTCTTTAACGTGCATATATGGGTATGTAATATTAACATAATTCTTTAACGTGCATATTACTTTTTTTAAAAAAGTTACGTACATTTTTATAATCTAATGCTTATCTACTTCTTTTCTCCTTTCTATTTTCTACTTTTTATTATAATTTTTAGAATTTTCATCATCGTTAATAGTAAATCTATATGTTTTCACTAGATTCAGTCCTGGATTTGTCAATAGGCCTTATAGGCCGCGGCCCAGGGGCGGCAGAGTTCAGGGGGCGGCGCACAGTGGTTGCAAATGCTCATTATCGTCTCATAAATCTGTAACTTCTTTGTTTCTTGTCATAAAACAATAAAATTTGGTGTGCTGATTAAAAACTAAACAATCTTTTTGTTTCATATTTTTATTCAGTGAATTATTATTATTTTGATATTAAACATGTCATTTCAAAAACAAATTATTCTTTTTTAGTACTGCGCTAAGGTAATTTTCTGATAAAAAGGAGCAGCGGCAAAACCGTTTTTGACGCTGTTGCGGAAAAATTCCCCATTTTTTTTAAAATGAAATTTAAAAAATGTTCTTTTTTTTATAAAATGGTGTTTTAATATCCACAGGGGCAAAGCCTGCGACCGGTTGAAAATTTGCCTGGACTTTGTTAAAATCCGGTTTAGGTATCATTTGCTTAAACGGATTCTTCAGTTACCACATCTTCAGTTACAAAAGGCTTAAATGGTTCTATGGGCTCCTTCTTTTTGATTGAGTAATTTTAGAATTTGACAGCTTGATAAGCGGCGTTAGGGTTTTCGTCCTGCTCGGCCTGGGTGATCTGCGTGTTCATCAGCCTCAACCAGGAGTTGGGCAGATCCTCCAGCGTGCCCGTGATTGAGTTCTTGCTAACGTGAACATGTTGTTTGACGTTCGTGGGCAGTTAATACTAAATCTATATGTTTTCACTAGATTCAGTCCTGGATTTGTCAATAGGCCTTATAGGCCGCGGCCCAGGGGCGGCAGAGTTCAGGGGGCGGCGCACAGTGGTTGCAAATGCTCATTATCGTCTCATAAATCTGTAACTTCTTAGAGCGCGTTCATCTTTGTGCGACTTCTTCGAGAACAGCTTGCTGAGGCTGTGCGTAATTCCGTTTAGACTCATTTTCGGGTTAATCACGCGCACATAACTAGTAGAATATCACCGGAATACGTAACACATAATGCATGCGGTGGAGAACGGGTTACAATAAAAGAATCACTAAACTCAAACTGTTTATCAATAAGGAGTGGTCACAAATCTTTTCCAGCCGCTGGGTTCGCTGGGCTATCAGGCAACTGCTGAAGTTTTTCTCTGATACGAGATAGGGCAGACGACTGCATAATCACATGTAAAAAATATCACAAAGCCAAAATGATATTTTTATATGCCAAAGTGTTAATAGATGGCTCTATTCAGGTAGCTAAAAGGTTCGAGGTTTAGCTATAAAAACAATATTACAAAATACTTTTGATTATTTTTAAAAATCGAATAAATAACACAACGCTAAACAATGGCTTTACAATATTTTTAGATGGATCAAGTCCTCTCGATCCGTTGCCAACTGCGATATAAAAATAATGTGTTTGAACTGGTGAAACATCGTTGGTGTGACTCATGAAATAATGTGACTCATTTTCCAGCCTCTGAGTTTCATGAAAGCGTTTCCTTGGATTCATTGATGAATGAATGTTATGAAGTGGTGTCAAATCCTATTTAAAAGTTATTATTTTTTTTAAAACCTCTTCAGAACAAATACCATTGTTGTATTAATTTTCTTAAAGTTATTAAAAGCACGGGCGGGCAACACAGAGACGACCGGGAATCTATGGTTTCCGGCTCCGTTCTTTTTTCACTCTGGAATCGTTTCATCGGCCGGGTGGCATTGAAACGTTAGCACAGTCAATTAATTATAATTTTCTTTGAATCCCTGACGGGTGAACGTATCTAAAATGTTATAATAGTGTTTCCTCGATGATGGATGGAGTTTTAACCGAATTATAAAAAGTTTAGTCGAGTGTGGTGCCTGATTAAATGACCGCATAAGGTCCGCGTGCGCAATGAACGATATTGAATGTTTTACTACTGTGAATCGTCGCGATCACGCGATGTTGTAAATCCGTGCATTCTGCCAAGGAAGTATAATACTCCAGGGGCGCTACTCAGGCCTTATTTCCCATACGGTATTCGTATAAACGAACCACGCGCTCTGGACTGCACCAGCCAAGGCCATCTGCCCGTGGAGCTCCCACATTGTCATAGATGGGATCTCAATGAACTGAGATCAGCCACCCTGTGTTGGAGACGCTGGACCCGTCTCCAGGACACTCTTTCCGGACAGAGATCTTGATGGAACCTGCTGGGTCTGACAGGATCGGATCACCACCGGCTTGATGGAGGCTCCCCGCCCACACACGGTTATTTAGATTATAGTCAGTTAGATAAAATTAAAACCATTTACCGATCCCTGGGGGGTAAGTTTAATTGACCATTATTGTATTTTTGTTATGATTAATATAACCTACACTTTTATTTTTCCGAACATCATCTTTCAATTAACGCCCAAAACAATATATCATGCAATCCATTGTGCCCATGCTCTGAAGGTAGTGTCATGCTCTCCCCCATCAAGAACATTACTCGGGAAGGACCGAGTATTGGCGCGCAGGAATCTGCAAAGTTCTGGATGGTAATGTTATTTAAAAACCCACACATACTGTGTTTCTACTTGGTAAATAGCTCCTCATAAGAATCTACCTAGCATGTATAATGCAAGTACATCAAGTACATGCGGAGGAATGAACGTATAACTTATAATACATTATTGTTTTTAATAACAATAACACTGTAAACTGTGATAACGCGATGTATCCGGTTTTGAATATAACCATTTATCGGTCATGTAAAAAAATAAATTACATAACACTAATCCTATTAGGTTCTTAGGTTCTTAGTAGGGGAGGGTGGGGCGTGTTGTGACGGGGGCAAAATTCCCGCTGGTTGACTTAGCAGGGCACGCATCGCGCGATATCGTGTGAACTCCGTACCGCCAGTTTCTGTTAAAACAGTGGTGCCGTGCGGTTGATATAATTAAAGCTACACGATTTCAGTGTAAAACGAAGTTTTCCTGCAAATTTTCGAAGTCATCTGCTAACCTCCTAACATTCGGTAAGTCGATATATGTTTTTTTCTCCAAACGGTGTGTCTTTTGACTTTTGACTGTGTTATTAGCTATAAATGAAATGCGTGCGTCAAGTACGTTTACTTGCGTGGCTATTTTTATGTAAAATCGTCGGGTGAGGCGAGTTGTGACATTAAGGCGGGGGCGTATTGTGACACTCACAACTCGCCCCCAGAATTTAGTTTTTATTTACGTTTATATCAATGTGTATTACGTAAAAAGGCATATTTTTAATATATTATGAATGCTTACATATGTATTACCTATACACATTTCCTTTGTGTATCTATTTGTGATTCAAACTTATTTTTTCAGGCTTGTAAATTGGTCCGAAAGTATAAAAAAAGAAGAGGAGGGAAACACCTCTGCTGCTGTTCTCACAAGGACACCATTGCAAGACATAACAAATGCAGACATTGAAGAAAATTATTGGACCCTCAATTACCCTTCTTTTACTTAATTATTTGTTTGTCACAACCTGCCCCACCCCTGTCACAACTCACCCTACGGGTGGGGCACGTTGTGACAATTCCCTTATTTTGTCGCTTTATTCGTATGTTAACAAGGCTAATAATATGAAAATAATGTAGCCAAAGAGTTATTTGTTTCCATTAAAATGTCAAACCTTTGATTTCATTAAAGATTTTTCTACTATACGCAGTTTTGTAATTTAGTCACAACACGCCCCACCTTCCCCTACTTACTTACATTATAATAAAATGTTAATATTGTCATTATGGTACTAGGTAGGTACTTACACATTTATTTTTTGTGACCAGTTGTCTCAATACGGTCGGGGTCAAAGATCGGAGTCGTCGGGGATACAGTTGACAAAATAATGACAAAACTGTTCGTGCCCATCCTTTTAATTTTTCGTCCTTTGAACCGATCTTCTCAAAACACTGCACAGTATGGTTATGGGCGTTATGGCCAATGACAACTACTTATTATACATGGTGTCCGGAAACTAGTAGTACAAACAGAGAAACCGGTAAATCTGTCACATTTGGAGGCGTTTTGATTTGAGCTTTCGTTTTCGAATAAATCGAGCCCTAAGAGTATGGATGTTGGAATTGGTCGAAGAGTAGACCCGGCCTCAATTTTTTTTAACCGAAAAAATGACGAAAAAAAAAAAAAAAAAGAGTGGGTTTTCCATGTGATGTGGATTCCACTATTTTCCAGACACCCTGTATAAATATCTATTAACGTAGGTGGCTATATTTTTTTTTTAAATTTGAAATTCGATACCATAATTAGTTATTATCTAGAATAGAAAATGGAATTAATAGACCAAAATGTATTACCCTCCACACAGCATCCCCTAAGAAGTTTGAGGTAGGGTATGCGCTAGTTTTGATTAATTATGAGATATAAGTAAATTTTTCAAAACTTTAAGTAAGCAAAAATCAAAACGCAAAAAAGGGCTGATGATCTTGAAACGCCTGAACAGATTTTCATGAATTGTATGTAGCTAAGGGTGACCCGACAATTCGTCCTGCGACAATTCATCCGGCGACAGTTCATCCTGCGACAGTTCATCCGGCCGACAGTTCATCCTGCCGACAGTTCATCCTGCCGACAGTTCATTCCGCCGACAATTCATCCGGCGACAATTCATCCTGCCTGATCATTTAGAAGATTTTTATTAAGTAAGTATGCAAAGAGGATATCCGCTGTAAAAATATTTTTACTAAATAGGTTAGGTTAGGTTAATCTGGGGGTCAATGTGTCCAGGAGTGACGGACAATCCATCCCTCCCACTGTGGTGCAAGGCGATGTTCCAAGAGAGCACGGCTGGAGAAGTCAAAGGGACTCCCCCAATTATTGTCTCCCGATCCGGCCTGCCATGCAGCGTGGACACACACATCCGCCGCCAAGACCTGAACAAACCTTACCCCCTGAACCCGGGCACCCTGTGAAGTCACCAAACGTAGAGAACCACTTGGGATGACGTATGGCACAGGTGTTGGTTATCCAACAAATAGTTCCAGGGCGGCGGCACCCACGCCCGCCTCCCAAATTGAAAACTTTGTATTATCTATCTATCTTCTATCTTCTATCTTCTATCTTCTATCTTCTATCTTCTATCTTCTATCTTCTATCTTCTATCTTCTATCTTCTATCTTCTATCTTCTATCTTCTATCTTCTATCTTCTATCTTCTATCTTCTATCTTCTATCTTCTATCTTCTATCTTCTATCTTCTATCTTCTATCTTCTATCTTCTATCTTCTATCTTCTATCTTCTATCTTCTATCTTCTATCTTCTATCTTCTATCTTCTATCTTCTATCTTCTATCTTCTATCTTCTATCTTCTATCTTCTATCTTCTATCTTCTATCTTCTATCTTCTATCTTCTATCTTCTATCTTCTATCTTCTATCTTCTATCTTCTATCTTCTATCTTCTATCTTCTATCTTCTATCTTCTATCTTCTATCTTCTATCTTCTATCTTCTATCTTCTATCTTCTATCTTCTATCTTCTATCTTCTATCTTCTATCTTCTATCTTCTATCTTCTATCTTCTATCTTCTATCTTCTATCTTCTATCTTCTATCTTCTATCTTCTATCTTCTATCTTCTATCTTCTATCTTCTATCTTCTATCTTCTATATAAATAAAAATGAATCGCCGAAATGTATGTACGCGCATAACTTCCGAACGACTGCACCAAATTGGATAATTCTTTTTTTGTTGGGTTCGTTATGGTCAGGACAAGGTTTCTATAAAACTACTTGTGAGCTCTGGCATTCTGGCATTATTGGGAACGCGAGGGGGAAGGGGACGCGGGAGAGGAAGGGGGGGGCGGAAGGGGAACGGAACGAGTGGGAAAGGACACGCAGGGAGAAACAATTTCTTTATTAATTGGCATAGCAACGCATGCCGGGAACCAGCTAGTAATATTATAATCACATAGTTTTCAAAACGCCACCACTGGTAACAGCTGGAAAGCCCTACGCAGAAAATGTTACATAATATAATTTTCAATTATTCGATTATTCAATACACTGAATACTGAAAATACATTTTTATGGTTATTATTTGTTTTCTCAGGATATTATTATGCAACGATAATTATTTCTAGTTATTTTTTGCAATTAAAAAAAATGTTTTTACTACCGTCGCAATCATGTCTTCTAACATCTCTTGAATTGCCGCGAAATTGAAAAATTTTATTAGTTTTTCAAAACATCGAATTAATAAACATTTTAACACGCGTGGAATTATAATGGGTGAAAATTAAAAGTAAAAAATTATTTATTTTGTAAATTTTTTTGGGAAAGATGACCGCAAATCTTAAATTATATATATTGTTAATATTAAATAATATAATTTTTAAATTTCTCAACTTGGGAGGCGCGCATGGGTACCGCCGCCCCGGGAACTATTTGTTAGATAACCAACACCTCTGCCATAGGTGGTTCGCTACGTTTGGTGACTTAGCAGGAGTGCCCGGGTTCATGGGGTTTGATTTGTCCGGATCTTGGCGGCGGATGCGTCTACCTACCTGCTGCGTGGCAGGCCGGATCGAGAAAGACTGGTTGAGGGACAAGGGAGGCATTTTGACCTTTCCTGCCGGACTCTTTAGACCCATCGCCTTACACTGCAGTTGGAGGGATGGATTCATATGTCCGTCACTCCTGAATACACTGAGTCCATTCCTAACCACCTCACAAAACTTTTTCCTTCCCAGAACTTCCTATCCTTCCCTTCCTTAAAAAGATCCTCTACAGCATCCCCTAAGACGACATAGGCCCTGAGGGAAATTATTTGGATATATATTTGCAAGTTGATGCAATTTCCAAAAATAACGGGTGAGTTGGCCGTGCCGGGGTTTTGACAACAGAAGGAGAAACGGTGAAGATGGCGACGCGCTTGCTTTGACGTTTTTCGACGGGGATGTTTTATGGAAAGGACGTTTTGGAATCCGTATTGATCGGAATTTATGTTATAGAAAATATTTTGTCCAATGTGGGAGTGAATTTGTTTTTTAATAAGGATGATTTGCGGTTTTCAAGCTGTAATGGCATGCGTGGTGAGGTCAAGGGAATATTGTGTAAGGTTGCGGTTTTCAAGCCGTAATGGCATGCATGACGATGTCGAGGGAATATTCTGTAAGGATGATTAGCGGTTTTCAAGCCGTAATGGCATGCGCCGGGAAGTCAGGGAACACTGTGCAGGGATAATTTGCGGTTTTTAAGCCGTAATGGCATACACTGGGAAGTCAAGGGAATATTGTGCAAGTATGATTTGCGGCTTTCAAGCCGTAATGGCATACACTGGGAAGTCAAGGGAATATTGTGCAAGTATGATTTGCGGTTTTCAAGCCGTAATGGCACGCATGGGGATGTCGAGGGAATATTGTGTAAGGATGATTAGCGATTTTCAAGCCGTAATGGCATGCGCCGGGAAGTCAGGGAACACTGTGCAGGGATAATTTGCGGTTTTTAAGCCGTAATGGCATACACTGAGAAGTCAAGGGAATATTGTGCAAGTATGATTTGCGGCTTTCAAGCCGTAAGGGCATGCACGGGGATGTCAAGGGAATATTGTGCAAGTATGATTTGCGGCTTTCAAGCCGTAAGGGCATGCACGGGGATGTCAAGGGAATATTGTGCAAGTATGATTTGCGGTTTTCAAGCCGTAATGGCTTGCATGGGGATGTCGAGGGAATATTGTGTAAGGATGATTTGCAGTTTCCAGGCCGTAATGGCATGCATGGGGATGTCGAGGGAATATTGTGTAAGGATGATTTGCAGTTTCCAGGCCGTAATGGCATGCATGGGGATGTCGAGGGAATATTGTGTAACGATGATTTGCGGCTTTCAAGCCGTAAGGGCATGCACGGGGATGTCAAGGGAATATTGTGCAAGTATGATTTGCGGTTTTCAAGCCGTAATGGCTTGCATGGGGATATCGAGGGAATATTGTGTAAGGATGATTTGCAGTTTCCAGACCATAATGGCATGCATGGGGATGTCGAGCGAATATTGTGTAACGATGATTTGCGGTTTCCAAGCCGTAAGGGCATGCACGGGGATGTCAAGGGAATATTGTGCAAGTATGATTAGCGGTTTTCAAGCCGTAATGGCATGCATGGGAATGTCGAGGGAATATTGTGTAAGGATGATTTGCGGTTTCCAAGCCGTAATGGCATGCACCGGGAAGTCAAGGGAATACTGTGCAAGAATGTTTTTCCGGTTTCCAAGCCGTAATGGCATGCACTGGGAAGTCAAGGGAATACTGTGCAAGGATAATTGGCGGTTTTCAAGCCATAAGGGAAAAATAATACTTATAAATTCTACTTTGATGGAATGAAGCGATCAGCTGATCAAAGCGGCGATTAGTCGATTAACAGGCGACGCTTGCTTGTGGCGCCTTTGATTTGGACTGCATTAGGGGATGATTCTATCCTCTCATAATGTCAAGTTGCGAGACCGGATAATGAGGCAAATGTATTTTGGAGGAAGACGGTTGGTTGCTCATCATCAACCTTGGACAAAACCTTTCATTAATAAGAATTAAAGAAAACCACTCTCTGTTTCTCCACACATCCAATATAAAACATTGGTAAAAGGTACTGTACAACATTGTTATCATTAGTAAGATGTTCCTTATTTTAATTATATAAAAAATTAACCATTCTTTTTTTACAAGAGTAGTGATTTGAAACATCTCTTTCAGTTTAACAGAAACAATCCCCACAATTACCTGAGAGTGTATCACGCTCTCATATAAAACATGACAATACGTATGTACAATAATAAAGTAGTTAATTATGATTAATTATATAGATGGTAGTGAATGACAAAAGTGTGACAGTAGGGTAGATTGAATGATCTGGTTTGAGTCATGTTGTTTAATGAGTTTTCGTTTTATGTCCCGTAAAGTTGAGTTAAAAATGTCAATGTAGGATTATTTTAAGTAAAATTAATTTTTGGTTCTGCAGATTATAAAGTTTAATTTGTAGAGCTCAATTTTAATTTTAATTTCTTTCATATATATTCAATAATATTTTTATTTCATTTATCTAAGCTTTAAGCAGTTTATTTATAAACAAGTTTTGCTATATAATTATAATCAGGCGTGACAGCTGTTTTGCCTTCTGAAGGCATTATCACACTGTGGTTAGGTCATAGTTTGATTATGCCAGTATTGTACGGTAGCTCAGTGGCCAGAGTAGACGCCCAAATACTGTAAGGTCCAGAGCAGCTCCGATACGAAATCATTTTCTTTTCTGGTTCATTAATACTGTTAAGATTTGGTAGGGTCCTTTCTTTAATGATAAACACTTCACGAGATTTGAACTGAGTTTTTTTTTTATTTACACCTTTTAGATTAACATGACTGATGCTTTTAAATGCTGCAAACTACACCTGGGGGGCACGGTTCAAGTGATAGAAAGGCAGAATGAGCCTTGTTTGTTATTCAAATATTTACAGGAATAAGAGAATGAATTTACGGGAACCGGCCTTTTTATAAGAATGACACAAACATATCTTGATATTAGACATTTCACGAGAAGCGCCATCTGGACGTCCAGCAGAACCCTGCACTATCGATAGCCTACCGGCAAATAAAACTATTAAGCCAGATAGAGGGCAGTAATCACACAATCTCGATTATAAATAAATACAAATACTTCAAGAAAATGCCCCTGCATTTTATTTAATTTTTTCTCAAAAGATAATTTTTAATATGTAGTCGGAAATTTTTTCATGAAAATATTGGCTGACACGAATGAGGAAAACAATAATCCAAGTGATTGATTACGTCCATAATGTTTGAAAAGCTCCGGCCCACAGTTTGACACTCAAAGCGCCCGCTGAGGGTATATATATCCTCGGAAACAACATCTCCTCAGTCGTGTTCCAGCAGACAGCTACAATGGCAACCTTCAGCAACATGATATCTGGTAACAAAACTCTATATTTTCTCCAAGTACATTATAGTTCAGTCACATCTCTTTTTGGAACATGCCAACAATCATTCATTAAACCCTTTTTGTTTCAATGTTTATAGATTAATTTTAAATCAAAATCCCTCTTTGCGGGGTCTATTGTTTCTAGTATACATTTCGGAATACATACCAACTAGCCACTCTTCCCTTCTATTCGAAGAACTTGCTTCTATTATCAGTGGCGGCTGGAGCACTTCTTTAGTGGTGGGGATCGACATTTTTTTACGTACTGTACCGTAATCTCATCACCCGTAGAATATAATTATAATTATAGAATATAATTACCTACGTGGAAACCTATGAATGGTTCAATTATTGTTACTCAATTACTATATGCTCTGTTATTAAAGTAAACTGTTGGTATCCCAAATAAATAAAATAAAATAATATAAAATTTCTCAAAAAAATTTTTTTTATGGTCTAATCATGCTGGTCGGATATCTAAACACAAAATAATATAAAATTTCTATAGATATATGCCAATTTACAATATAGTATAATAAAAATAGCTTTATCTTGCAAGATTATTATCAAACTAATTTGAACGCGAGCGATTCCCGCCCGTAATTTCGCAAACAAATGTTTCTGTGGGGATCCAAAGAATTGTCCCCGCGGGTATTTGAATTCACACACGACTGCGCATGCGCAGTTGCATACGATCGCGAAACAACGCAAGGAAAGTATGGAGATAGTTCGGATCGTCCCTCAAGTGCGCATTAGATTCTGCGCACTGAGAAATAGACCCACTGTTTTGTGCGCCGTACATTGTTCGCTGTACGCGCGTAGGGTCTTATTAAAATCATCCGGAATAACTACTTGTATCTATTTTATTTCTGCAAATGTTAATTACTTTTATGTTTAAATAATTCATTTATTTTGGTGAAGACAAAGCACCGACTGTTATTTCCTTTAGTAGGTTTTGAGTGTAACTGGCTGGGACCATCCCATTGTCCCCCTGTGAAGAACCGCCACTGTCTATTATACATTTCGGAAACATACCTACTAGCCACTTCTTCCTTTCTATTCGAAGAACTTGCTTCTGGTATGCATTCCGGAATATACCTATACCTACTAGCCATCCTTCCCTTCGGTTCAAAGCACTTTCTTCTAGTTTACATTCCGGAATATATACCTACCAGCCTTCTGTTCGAAGAACTTTCTTTAGGAATATATTTCGAAATATATATATTTACTAGCCACTCTTCCCTTCTGTTCGAAGAACTTGCTTCTGGTATACATTCCGGAATATACCTATACCTACTAGCCACTCTTCCCTTCTGTTCGAAGAACTTGCTTCAAGTATGCATTTCGAAATACATACACTAGCCACTTTTCCCTTCTGCTTGAAGCACTTACTTCTGCCCAGCTAGGGGAGTGTTTTATTATAGTGTGATTCTGTCAAGCATATTTTTCTCAATTATGAGTCTTTTTCTACTCCTTTCGGGTCAATCGTGTGCAGGAGTCTCGTTACTTTTTGAACTTTATATTCTTTGATGCCTTTAGCTGCTTGCCATAAATATAAATTGAAAAGGTTGTTTATGTCTTTCACTCACCCGTGGCTTGTAGACAGTTCTTCTTCATTCACAATAATTATATTTATAAAAACGCACCTGATACCAAGTTGTGTAGTGGAAACGTTTATAAAGATTTTTTTTAATCCTATGTAATTTTTTTATGTTATTTAACTTTTGTATTTATTTTATCTTAATGTAATTTTTTTAATAAGGAGGCACTACTGAAAACCAGCTGCATTCCAGGAGAAATCCTGAATTGTAGCTGAGCAGTGACTTTTTCATCAATAGACTCAATGAAAAAAGAACAAAATCTATGGGTAATACACGTTTTTATTATTATTATTATTACTACGAGTAAATTCTCAAAATGTATTATTTAATTAATAGGCCACTTGCATCACATTTAAAAAAAATCCGGTTTAGGCAAATATTCTAAGACATTCTGTATTTTTTTTAATCGTTTTTTTAAAACCCTGGCGATTTTTGAAAATTTCAATCCGAAAAATCGGGCCATTTTTTATAAACCGGAAAGAGGTATATAATTTTATAGGTACGAAAAAACGATATTTACATAGCCGCAAATCATTTTAAAAAATTTCCACAAAAAAGGGCACAGGAGAATAACTCAAGAATAGTTTTTTCCTTGATCCATCTTATTGATCATAAATCATTATAATGTTCAACGTCTATATTACTAAATCCAATGTAATATACTTGTACTTGTAAATTGTAATAATAATAAGAATATTACAAAATTTGATTTTGTTAAAGTCAGCAGCACTATCATTATACCTCTAAAACTCGCACAGACAGCGTAAAATGTACGGGGTTCTCTTCATAACAATCTGTCAAAAAGTCAAACTAAATGATAAGTTCGCAAAGAACAAACAATAAATCTAGTGAACGTTAAATGTCAAATTCAAAAATTCGCCTGAAATCAAAGTGTTGCCATATGAAAAAAAAATAATCAGTGTGGAATTTTATTAAATTAATAGGAACATTTTCGGAGACGTGGCATTTTCATGTAGTGACGTCATGAGCCCAAATAATGGATTTATTTATTTAAAAAAAACTCAATATTTAAAATTTTTTACTAACATTTTCGTAATCTTAGTAAAAAAATCTATCCACACGATATTTTATGAAATCCATGCAAGTGGCCCATTACCCAACAAGAAAAAAAAACAATTCAAAGGAGTTTTCAAAGAAATAATGACCATGATACTATTTTGAAAACGTAAATTATCGATATTTTCGCCATTGACAGCTGCTGAAAGTGACCCGTAAACCATAGAAAATTCATTTTAAATCATTCCGAGAAAGTAGAAAAATCAAATAAAGTGATGATAAGAAAGATATTGGTGCTTACCGTGCCCTTCATACAGTTTATGTATTCACAAGGGTTAAAATCGTATAAAAAAAGCAAAGATTTTTTTTGTGCCCTTCGGCAAGGGAGCCACAGATGAGAGGTCCATGGCACCGTTTGTAGTTTTAAAAGAAATTCGAAATAAAAAATGTTTTTTAGATATCCACGCGGTGTTATCATGTGAGCGACGATATACAGTTTGTATTTTATTGAAAAAATATTTATTTACAAATTTACAATACATAAACAAGTTAATTAAAGATTAAGAATTTGTGCAGAAGTTGCAGAAAAAAAAACTTGCAACCAATTATCCATATTAGAAGGATAATTGGTTGCAAGCCACGCTTTCAAAACATTTTCATATGTACAGAGAGGTATTTTTATTATTCTACTTTTAGCATTTTTTTTTTAAAAGTAAATTTAGGGAAAATATATGTTCGCGCCTTTTATTGTTGCATGTGGTTCTTTGAAACTACCTATTGGGGGCCCTCTGCCTCAGTTGAATTCGCCTCGCCGCAAGGGACACAAGTCCTATACCGCACCGCTTTACACTTAAATAATCAAACCGCAAACGTAATTCTAAAACCGTAGCTATTATCGAGTATCATCGCCACGCGTCACTTACTCTCGCTAATGATTTCGCGATCAATTAATTGTTCATTCCCAGTCGCCATTCCTTCCAAAATCTCCCATACTAACATACCTACCTTCCCAGTGAACACAAAATCTAAGAGGGAAGCAGTCTGGGTAAGTGAGATAAAATATAATAAAATAGATAAGAACCACGCATACAGTCCACAACATACCGCAGCATTTGATCCCTCGATCTTGAGAGGGATCATTTGCTACCCGCCGCAACAATATATATTTTAGCAATAAATCAGCTTTAGTTCATTTTCTTGAAATAATTGCACTTAGGGTAGGTAATGTGTTTATGCAATATTATTTTTAGCATCAATTTTTGAGATGTTTCTGGAGGCTCCGTGTGGGTATTGTAAATAATCCCTCCTTCCGAGTATTCCATAAGATACAGATCATTGCAGCAATGCCTGATACACCAATTTTATTATTTTAATATCAACTATGTTATTAAAAAGTTTAAAAATTTAAGTTCGGCACCTAAAAATACTTACAAGCTATGACGAATGTTCATTTTAACGCCTTTTAAAAATTTAATATTAATAAAGTAATAACTTAAATCATAAAGTGGAGTATTTTTTGTAAATTGATAAAAAAATATTAAATCCATTTTTGGTAAAAGGCCGGACTGTACTCAAGGACCACCAGTATAAACCGTGCCTCGCTAACCTTTTCCACTATTACTTGCAGATATATTCGTATCTACGAGTATCAAACAGAAGATTGTTATCAACTTTACAGAAGCACTGTTTTTGCTCTCTTTTAAAATTTGTCAATGTTACATGCGATACGTTAACTTTTGAGTCATAGATTTGAAGCTAACCTAAAATTGGTTATAAATTTTCAAGAGAATTTTCACACTTGATAAACACGATTCTTCCATAATAATCCCAACAGCTGTCGAAGTAGGTGGTGGTCTCCTCTAGGGAACGTATCAACTTCCGTCACTCTCCTCCTGTCTTCCTTCAGTTTATTATATCCAAGAAAACGACCAGCCACCTATGATCTCTCAACATTCCTTAGTCCTAAAGATTATTGTAGAGAAGTCTTTTGGCGGTTGGCTATCTTCCATCCGTGGTACATATACTGCAAACCGGACCAAAAATTACAAATCTTGGCGTTTGCACTCCCGCTTTGCACGCGTCTTCTTCTGGTGGAAGGTGGAGCTGTTCCGCAGGTGGAAGTGTTTCGTTCATTATTGCACTACTAACTGCATCAATTAGTTTATATCTCTATTAGGTAAATGCTGCCTAAAAGTGACATTACGTAATGTATTGTTTTTGTTTCAGTCTTCTTTCTTGTGTTCTTTGTGGGCATTGCGAGTAGCATCCCCACCGTAAACAATGTACAAACAATGCTGACCCAAAGCATCAACCACTTCGCCAAGGATGTATTTGAGGTAATATCTGTTCAGGTATTATAGGTAGGTTATTATAATAATGAACATTAACGAAACTCCGACTGTGGTTTTAATTTTAATTTGTATTATTGAGTTATGTTCACGCTCATGAGGCTTTTACATAATAAACGAGTGTTGAACACGATTAAAAATAAATAATTTCCATACCCAGTGAATTGATTTTGTAGATTTAATGAAATTACACCACTCAACCGACTTATATGTCTTGCAGAAGAACCATGAGATTTGGTACTTGTGTTAAATTAGTTGATGGCTCAGTGGATGCACCTGACTTAACAATGCCAACAAATAACGCTCCGAGCACCAACTCGTTAAAGACTAGGCTCGTTACACAGGCTTTGAAAAAAAACTCAGTTCCGTTGAAAATATCATTTATACAATTTTAAAATTTATAACAATATAAGCGTCTTATTATGTTTATTTTTATCAATAACTTTACTTGTTCTTCAAATGTTGATTTATTCTAACTGTAGTATGCAGCATTTAACCTTTTTTCTTTTTTGTATTTGTTGTGAAAGTATTGTGTTGATTCATTTTGGACCCATCTTATTTTTTTAACTTTTTATTGTTTGCAGTAATACCAATAATATGGATACATATAATTGGATATGGATACATATAATTAATTATATACCTTTCATGTAGCATGTAATAAAACTATTATTTAATGTCAATTTTAATACAGTAGTGTAATTAAGACATGAACCATTCATTGTATGACCAAAATCTCTACCAAAGGTCATCCCAAGAGGGTGTTCGCTACGTTGAGAGACTTAGCCGGAGTGTCCGGGTTCATGGGGTGACGTTTGTTTAGGTCTTGGCGGCTGACTTTGACCCCCTTTGACAACCGTAGTGGGAGGGATGTATTCATAAGTCCGTCGTTCATAGACCCCCAGATTCCAACCCACCCTTGAGTCATTTTCTTTCCCTGAACTTCCTCCCTTTCCTTTCCCCAAAAAGAATTTATTAGTTGACATTTATTAGCTCAGAGGGAAATTATTTTTTTTTCCATGAACTTCCTCCCTTTCCTTTCCCCAAAAAGAATTTATTAGTTGACATAAGCTCAGAGGGAAATTATTTTCTTTCCCTGAATTTCCTCCCTTTCCTTTCCGCAAAAAGAATTTATTAGTTGACATTTATTAGCTCAGAGGGAAATGATTTTCTTTCCATGAACTTCCTCCCTTTCCTTTCCCCAAAAAGTAAAGAATTTATTAGTTGACATAAGCTCAGAGGGAAATTATTTTCTTTCCCTGAACTTCCTCCCTTTCCTTTCCCCAAAAAGAATTTATTAGTTGACATTTATTAGCTCAGAGGGAAATTATTTTTTTTCCATGAACTTCCTCCCTTTCCTTTCCCCAAAAAGAATTTATTAGTTGACAAAAGCTCAGAGGGAAATTATTTTACAATGGGTCTCCTTTTTCCAGTGTATTATACAATTATTCTACAAATATTGTACTTGACATAACTGCAGTGTACTTGACATAGCAGTGATTCCTCACATTTTTTAGACTATAACGTATGATTGAAATTTTGGTTTCCGGTGATATTTTTGAGGATTTTTTTCTACTTAAAACGTAAAACAAATCAGGTAATACTGGATAGTTAGGGTCGGGATGAGGGGTTAATGAAGATTGGAACATTTTTTTTTGTCTTGTGAAAAGAAAAAAAAAATACATAAAAAAGCCACCCGAGACCAAATTTTTCGTTTACATCTTTTACTCCAAATAATGTCAGAAATCACTATAAGTTAAGAACGTCCCTGAACATCCTGTAAAATTAAATTAATTTTAATATATGTCTAGATGTTTTGAAACATAAACAAAAATTTTAACAAAACAAAAAAACGATTTCAAAAAATCCACTAAAAAGTTAAAAAATAATTTCGTATTCTTCTACAACTTAATAATCAACTTCCTTTTTCTACTCATCAATATGTAGGTACGATTGTTAGTTTTGTAGTCTGTGTCAGCCAAGGTAGGTTTGTAACTACATACATAGTTTAGGTGAGATGTGCTTGTGTCGCACGAGCGACTTGACGAGGCGAGAGGCGAGAGCGGAGCCGCGGCGGGAGGGGTACCTTTGCTGACACCGACTCCAAAAATAACAATCGTACCTACATATTGATGAGTAGAAAAAGTAAGTTGATTATTAAGTTGTAGAAGAATACGAAATTATTTTTAAACGACTTCAAAAAGGAGGAGGTTCTCAATTCGACTGTATTTTTATTTTTTATTTTTTTATGTTTGTTACCTCAGAACTTTCGACTGGGTGAACCGATATTAATGATTCTTTTTTTATTTGAAAGCTGGTGCTTTCCATGTAGTCTCATTTTAATTTGGTCCAGTTTTGACAATGGCATCCATGAGAAAACCATATAAGTCTTAAATTTGCATAAAGTATGTGCGCGACAAATGGACGAATAACTCAATATCACGCCAACCGATTTCAATGATTCTTTTTTTATTGGAAAGGATGTACTTCAAGGATAGTTTGATGAGAGTTTGGTTAGGTTCTGATTATCGGATCCATGACAAAGTAACGGAAATCTTCAATTCTTAGGAGCAAATTAACGAAACTCGGCCGAATCTCTTAATTTGACCCTAACATCGTTATGGTCAAATTATGTCTGTCTCATATGAGCAGCACGTTTAGTAGGTCCACCCATATTTAGACAAATTAGTGTACTTCAGATTCACTAAAAATCAAAAAATAAACAAAAATTTTAACAAAACAAAAAAACGACTTCAAAAAATGCACTAAAAAGTAAAAAAATAATTTCGTATTCTTCTACAACTTCATAATCAACTTACTTTTTCTACTCATCAATATGTAGGTACGATTGTTATTTTTGGAGTCGGTGTCAGCAAAGGTACCCCTCCCGCCGCGGCTCCGCTCTCGCCTCGTCAAGTCGCTTGTGCGACACAAGCACATCTCACCTATAACTGTGCATGTAGTTACAAACCTACCTTGACTGACACCGATTACAAAAATGACAATCGTACCTACATATTGATGAGTAGAAAAAGTAAGTTGATTATGAAGTTGTAGAAGAATACGAAATTATTTTTTTACTTTTTAGTGCATTTTTTGAAGTCGTTTTTTTGTTTTGTTAAAATTTTTGTTTATTTTACTTTTTAGTGCATTTTTTTAAGTCGTTTTTTTGTTTTGTTAAAATTTTTGTTTATTTTTTGATTCTTAGTGAGTCTGAAGTACACTAATTTGTCTGAATATGGGTAGACCTACTAAATGTGCTGCTCATATGAGACAGACATAATTTGACCATAACGATGTTACCGTCAAATTAAGAGATTCGGCCGAGTATCGTTAATTTGCTCCTAAGAATTGAAGATTTCCGTTACTTTGTCATGGATCTCATAATCAGAATCTTACCAAATTCTCGTCAATCTATCCTTGAAGTACATCCTTTCCAGTAAAAAAAGAATCATCGAAATCGGTTGGCGTGATATTAAGTTATTTGTCCATTTGTCGCGCACATATTAATGCAAATTTAAAACTTATAAGGTTTTCTCATGGATGCCATTGTCAGAACTAAAACAAATTAAAATGGGACCACACAGGAAGCACCAGCTTTCAAATAAAAAAAGAATCTTCAATATCGGTTCACCCAGTCGAAAGTTCTGAGGTAACAAACATAAAAAAAATACAGTCGAATTGAGAACCTCCTCCTTTTTGAAGTCGTTTAAAAATAAAATACGTATCCTTTGTAGATTTGTTTTGATATCACAATTAAAAGCAAGTTTTAATAAGGTAATTATCATTTAATACAATTTTTAGGTTTGGTCGACGTAGATTTCATAAAGTTATATGAATAGTTGCTTTATTGGCTAATTTTGGTTGCTTTGTATCGCAGGTGGTCTCCAAAGAATATGCTGGCAAAAACATCGCCATATCCCCGTTATCGACGAATATTCTGCTGGCCTTGCTATCTCTCACCGCCAAAGGAGAAACCCACAAGGAGCTGATCGATGGTCTCTACCAGCCCAGCTCTGGCTTTGTGAGTACCCCCGATAATCTAATCCAAGAACCGAGGGTATAACCAACCGCGAAGTTGAGAAAAGAAGAAGATTTTAATGGACCGCCAAATTCAACTACATGAATTAATCACTCCTTTCTGCCCTCGGCTTCATCGCCCCTGTCTTCTCATGACTACATGAGAATGACTAGGATGTTACCCGGACTATTACTTTTACTCCTAGAACTAGTGTAACCTTCAAACATTGAGAGATTACTCTACTGTTACCTGAATTAACAATTATTCACTCTCTCCAGACCAGCGCAGACTACAAATCAACCGTCGACGAGATGAAATCGGAAGGCAGCCCGAAGATGGCATTGAAAGTATACATCAATTTGGACCTGAATGCAGAGTCCACTCAAATGGACCCCACTTTCCATAAAAATGCAGTTGACTTCGACATGGAGGCGCAATTCATCAACTTCACCAAACAAAATGAAGCAGCTGCCGAGATGAACGCTTGGGTGAGATAAACAAGCTAACACAATACTACAAGCACTAGAATATAATTTTTGTTTATTTTTATGATTTGTTAGGAGTCTTTTCTTCATTTAAAACACCCCGAGAATTTGAACTGAGTTATTTTATTTACAACTTTTTGTGTTAAAAACATGATCAGTCACTTTAACATGAGACAATTAGTTTTGTACCACCCTGTTCCCCGTTCTTTAACCAAAGGCTAAATAAGCATTTTAATGGTTCGAATATTAACATTGGAGGTTATCCACCACATACCCGCCCCGGTATAAGTAACTTACGGTTACTCCTTCAGGGCTCTCAGAAGGATCCTAATTTTTTTTTGGAGAATGACTCTACATTTATAAATTAATCAAAACTAGACCTCCATTGTCCCTGCATACGTTGTTAGCGAGAAGCATGCAAGTGCTTACTCTAATATTAACAGTAAAAAGAGAAAGAGACTACAAAAAACTGGCCTTTTATATCAACAAAAACACGTCTTTGACAACCCTATAGTTCTAATGGTGACCCGACAATTCGTCCTGCGACAATTCATCCGGCGATAGTTCATCCTGCGACAGTTCATCCGGCTGACAGTTCATCCCGCCGACAGTTCATCCTGCCGACAGTTCATCCCGCCGACAATTCATCCTGCCTGATCATTTAGAAGATTTTTATTAAGTAAGTATGCAAAGAGGATATACGGCCGTACAACCAAAATCGATATACTTATATCTGAAGGCATCTTGAGTGGAAATCCGCTTTAAAAATATTTTTAATAATTAGGTTAGTTAAGGTTAGGTTAGGTTAGGTTAGGTTAGATTGTACGGCCGTATATCCTCTTTGCATACTTACTTGAAGAAAAAATCTTCTAAATGATCAGGCAGGATGAATTGTCGCTGGATGAATTGTCGGCGGG
This sequence comes from Limnephilus marmoratus, assembly GCA_917880885.1. Lineage (NCBI taxonomy): Eukaryota > Metazoa > Arthropoda > Insecta > Trichoptera > Limnephilidae > Limnephilus > Limnephilus marmoratus. The sequence continues at coordinate 21,270,873 of OU862929.1, forward strand.
ATGAACTGTCGGCAGGATGAACTGTCGGCAGGATGAACTGTCAGCCGGATGAACTGTCGCAGGATGAACTGTCGCCGGATGAATTGTCGCAGGATGAACTGTCATGGAACCAGTTTTAATACAAGCGCCATCTGGATGCACTATAGAAACCTGTATTATCGACATAATATAACATGTCGATAAATAAACCAGATAAAGACCGGTAGAGGGCAGTAACTGTATCAATTCAACATAATATTATACATTATCTAGACAGCACAATTAACGCTTATCAGGCAAATCCCTTGTCTTTGCAGCTGTGCTGTAAATAATAAAAAAAAACATTTGTTTCGATCACTTGCAAAGCCTGTTTATCTGTTTAGGTTGGGAGTAAGACCAACAATGGAATCAAGGACCTCGTCAATCCCACCGATTTGCACAAGGACTCCTTTGCAGTATTCATCGATGCCTTTTCCTTTATGGTTGGTACTCACATGATAATATGGAATTAGTTATAAAATCAGGGGTATAGTAGGTACCTTATATTTCAATATCTTTGGTAGGTACCCTTATTGCTTTGTAAATATAATTGGTTGTGTCTTCTAATGGCAAGTCTACTGAACCACACTTTTAATATTCTATCGATTTTTAATATCACTCTAAACTTATTTGTGCTCCCTAAAGGATAAACCTTGTAAGTCCATAGCAAAGTCTGTGAGTGGTTTATGGTTTAAGGTACAGATTTGCGTTCCTACTATTTTAATTTAATATTATTTTTTTCTACATAATAAATTATAATGCTCATATATTATTTAAAAGGTGAAAGAGTTTATTTTTATTGACTGACTGGAGTGAACCTGTTTTCACTAGATCATTTATATTTTTTCTGTCTGTAATTTTGTTTGCTAAATTTGTTGTCCGAGTCCGGCTCAAGATGTTTGCCGTGTTGGATACTACTTTTTTATTCTGCCAGAAATCGCACGATCGTGGGTCCTACTACGAGCTGTCAAAACGGATTAAGTAAACAATATTCAGGTACCTACCGGTGTGAAGAAAGTTTGAAAATAGAATTTATTGTCATTGAGATGGAAACGTTCAAGATTCCTGGGTAAAGTATGGACAAGCCACCGCATGCCGCTACACTTTAAATAGTCATAAAATTTGAAAAGTAAACTACTTTTAAACTTAATTACCACAAGAACCATCGGTTTCAGTCGGGATAGACGGAAAATAAGCATTAAAATTCGATTTTCATTAAAAGTTTAAAAATCACCATCTCCATTACGGTCATGTTTTTTTTGTATGGATTTGACATTTGCGAAGTTTCGTTTCAAACTAAAAATGCATGAATTACTTAATTTACCTAAACTAAGAACCTAATAACCTATTTTGTGTTCGTAAATAGTTGTTTCTTGTAATAATTGTTGAAATGAAGTATAATTTCCGTAATCTGTGCATAAAAATGCGGCGGCTTATCCATAAATTAATAAAAACATTTATGGTTTAAATATCAATATAGAGGTAGGGAGATATTTAATTACCAACCCACAAATCTTACGATTTCAGAGGAAATTTTAACTTTGTAAAATAACAACATTAAATAAGAGAAAATTAACAACATTTTTTTTCGAAGCGAGGTTTACTGATCACAGAACGACCGGTATAATAAATCTGTTGGTAATAATTAGAGACCGGATTATATGCAAATGCATATTTGCATTTGCATATTTAGACCCTTTTCAGCAGTGGTTGCATATTTTAGCAAAAAAATTGAGATCTTGCATATTTACGCTCGATCTCGTTCATCGTTCACATAGTGACACTATAAACGTCAGATAGCTAAGTGCGCGGCTAGTGAACTGATCACTCCGCGGCTAGTGAAAACGCTTGAAACTCATGGATTGGCGTTGAATGAATCTACTCAGGTTATGAAGAAAATTCGCCTTATGAATTCCTTGTTGCCAAAGCTTTTCCCGAGTAAACTCAAAGAAAAGTTTGAAAACTTACTGAATAATAACCCAGGGTTTGAACCCTTCAAATTGATCAACGGGGCAGGTGAAATTTGGCCCGGCACAATAAGTTCAAAAATAGCACCAAAATTTAAATTCTGTCCAGTCACATCAGTAGACGTAGAACGCTCCTTTTCCGCTTACAAAAATATATTAAGCGATCTTAGTAATTTATCTACAGAACATTTAGAACAGTACTTAGTCATATAGGTTTTTAAAGGTAAATTGTAAATTTCTTGTTAAATACATTTTGTAATTGATATTTTCGAAAATACGATTGTTATCCTTGAGAACTAATAGCTTACTACAATAATATATATTTTTTTAAATATGACTTCCTGTTGCATATTTTGGCCCTTTTTATGGATTTTCGTGCATATTTTAGCTACTTTTATTGCATATTTGCATGCATATTTTGGGCTGTTTTTGTTGCATATAATCCGGTCTTTAGTAATAATAATTCACATTGTTTGTACTTTTCGTCTCGCAGGGCGACTTTGAGCAGCAGTTTAACCCGGAATACACTTGGAATGATTCTTTCTTCCCGAGCAATTCTGAGGCGATACAACTTCCCACCATGCATGAGTTAATGAAAAATTTTTCTTACGCAGACACTGCTACAAAACAGGTAAAGTAACATAATAATTAGTTTTAAAAACGACCTCCATGGTTGAAATCCTTATCTCGGGATATGTGGCAAGAAGGAATCCTAAACCCAGCAGAGACGTGGTCGATTTATTTTGGTTTGCAATCGCTAAACTCCTATAAGCACTCAATGGGTTCCCTGTCCGTATTTATTAGGCGTCTACTAATATCTACAGGAATTCCAAAAACTGAACAAATCGGACTGATATCTATGAGAACTAAACTGAGAATGAATATTTACAGCTCAAACTGCTGACTAATATCTATGAGAACCAAAGCGTGGACGAATATATACAGCACTGGCAGAGGTTGGATTTGCAATTCTGTATAGCATATTGGAATAACGTAATATTGCGTATGCAGTTTAAAAAACTTAATTTATGTATGTATGTAAAAATCCCTAATATCGGACTATTGGACACATTTAGCTGATTATTAAGGATATGGGTTTTTGTTTTAAGAGCTTTCTTTATTTCGAGTGCTTCTAAATTATTTAGTCTGTTACCATGATCATTTCTATATCAGTTAGGTTAGGTTGTAGTGCCGTGTATTTTGAAGTAAATAAATAAATAAATTGCATACATTTTCATATTCACATATGTTAATACCACTCTTCCATGGAAGCATTAGCTTGTGTCTGGAAGAGTAGTGTACATTTTTTAATGCTATATTTAAGTTCTAAAATTACAATGTTAATGTAAAAAACAATAAGTTGTAAGTTCGGTGATATGCAATTATAAGTATTTATCTACTATCAAAACAATTTTACTATTTGGATAATGTATCTAGAATTATTGTAATTAGTTGCTAAGAACAATACAAAATTTAACTTATTTGAAGAACGGAGTATCACTTGGAAACTGAGTTATAAGTAGTTATTCTTGAGATTAGATTAGTCGGAAACTTTTTTTTTTTGAGATTATCTTTAAAAAATTTTTAACAGTGTTTATTAATTGGATTTTATCATTAATTTTTCTAATTTTTTCAATATATTTTCAAAATATCTTTGTATTATGACCTCCCTGTTTGTTCAATAAATTATTGTCCTCGTAAACAGCAAAATACGTAATATTATGCAAAAACCTTTGGTACGTACTTTAAAAGTTTAAGCCTTTATGTAATTAGTAATTACAATTACGTAATTGAAGTAATTTATGCTTTTCAGTACAACCTCTTGCTCAGCTGCCCTCTGTAGATATTAGTCCAACCTAGGCTCCATAGATATTAGTCACCACTGGGACCGTCATAGATATTCGTCCGACCTTAGCTCTGTAGATATTAGTCATCACTCTGAAGTTCATAGATATTAGTCCAACATATGAGATGCTATATATTCGTCCGACATACAGGCTGTAGGTATTAGTATCTGGAGTCCGTATTTATTGTTATATTTTGGTATAAGAATGTATTCATGCTTTAATAACCTAGCATTGTGTTCATGTTCCACTTTCATCTTACATTCAGATACAGAATCAATATTTGGTGCCGTAATACGGCCTGCACTGGCAAGATAATTACGTTCCGATAGAATGTTTTGTGCCGTAATAAGGCCTGCACCGGCAAGATAATTACGTTCCGATACAATATTAGGTGCCGTAATCAGGCCTGCACTGGCAAGGTACTCGTAGTTACGTTCCGGTACAATATTTTGTGCCGTAATAAGGCCGGAAATGGCAAGATAGTTACGTTCCGATACAACAACGAAATATTTCGTCTCCGTGAAAAAAAATGTTTATACTTTATTTTTATTTTATGTGAAACCGTACAAAAGATCTGGTCTCCAGACTGTTGGGAGCCGCTGGGTTTAAAATTGAAACTTTGCTTGAAATTGCTATAACCGTATTTGGTGACCAGATTTGAACAGCCAAGTTCTTCCCCACTTTCCTTTTCCCCGTCTCCTTCCCCTCCAGACGAGAGCAGTTGGGATTTGGTGCTGTATTCAAATAAAAAAATAAACCTGAAAACCGCAGCTGATGAGGGATTCCAGAGTGTAGGCATCAGTCCCCCCAGTTCGATCCAAGAACTCAATTCACCTCCGCCATAGTCAATTAAGTATAGTACATACAAAATCCTACTATTTTATTTAAACAGTTGAACCTTATTACCAATGCAAAAAGAGTGCCCATGTCTCTGCAGAAAGATACCGACACAGATAGTACCGATCTGAAGGTCTGGGTTCAATATGAACCCAGTGGTGCCCGGGTATTTCTATTTCTAACATATGCCTTCAGCACATACACCACTATGGGGTCTAAGAGCAGTACACAAACTTTTATTAACCTACCCAGGGGTCGGAATTTGCGACTCGCGAGCCGCATGCGGCTCTTTGCATAGGCGTCTGCGGCTCTTCAGACATCAATTGCAATTCACCTCTACTCAACCAGTTTTATCAGATGAAGCCGCCGAACGAACTTCGACTCGATGTTCAGTTCATGGAACGCTTAAACGTAACCTTAAGTTTAAACTTAACCTAAGGTTTAAACTTAACCCCCCACCCCGTTATAATATGGCTCTCTGATATATTTGTTATCCTGTTTCTTTGACAAATTGGCTCTTCTCACTTGAAAGTTTTCCGACCCCTGACCCAACCTAACCGTATCAGTTGGCACCCACTTTCATTACCTCCACATCACACTTTAAATTTTCAGGTAATATTTATAACTTAACTAAAATTTGCAATTTTTTGTATTCGAACGTATGTAACCTTTGTACTTAATGTGTTCGTTAAAATAATGTGTACTTATACTAGTGAAATCAGCGCATAGTTTAGTACTATTTCATGATGAAGTATATCTGATCCACAGGTCTTGTGGCTGCCGATTAAAGGTGGGTACCATTTCGTTATCACTCTACCCAAAGGAGAGCACTTTATGGAGGACGAGGTTACTGACTATTCCGCAGTTAACAAACCTGCATCAGTCCAGACCTTCGTGGCCCTGCCCAAGTTCCACATCGAGACAACTATGGAGGACAAAATCATCTTAACCAAAGTGAGTGCTCCTATTCAGATTTCTTTCCATAAGATTCACCATTGTCGTGGTACAATGAATAAATGTTTACTACCAGCTCCTGTCCTTAACCATTCCTCTCCAGTCTTCAGCTTTCTCGTCATTCTTCAATCCTCTTCCACGCAGTCAGTACATCTGTCTCTTTCTCGGTCTACCTCCAGAGCGTTTTTACGGGCACCATCTGGCGTTCTTTCTGCATTTTTAACACAATTTCATAATGACTTGGAAAAAATCGTGTAGATAGATTTTTCTACAAAGATTACGAAAATGCTATTGAATTTTTTTTGAAATTTACAGTTTTTTTTTTTAAATAAATAAATCTATTTTTTGGGCCGTGACGTCACTACCTTAAAATATTCCGTCTCCGATAATATTCAATTAAAATTTTGTAAAATTCCACAATACTTTTTTTTGTATGGCAACATTTTGATATCCGCCGAATTTTTGAATTTGACACTTAAAATTCACTAGCTTTATTGTTTGTTGTAATGGTAATGTGCTGATTTTAACAAAATCAAATTTTATAATAGTATATTATAAAACTTTTTTTAATAATATACTATTCTTCTTCTTTTTCTTTGCCACTTCCCACTTTAAGTGGGGTCGGCTCTCCTAATCAATCTGCGCCAAGACGACCGGTCTTGGGTTGTTGGATTGGGGAAATTTTGAGCTATTTTTGCCATGCTGGTCCACCATGTCAGAGGGGGGCGTCCTCTTCCTCTTTTTATTTCAGGTATAGCTAGCGCTTTATGGCCCACGTGTTCTTTGTCTCTTCTCATTACATGACCATACCACCGTAAGCGACTTTCTGTTAGTTTTTCAGGAAGGGGGGCTACCTTGAAACTACCTCTTATATGTTCGTTTCGTATTTTGTCCAGTTTCGTAACCCCACCTGACCATCTAAGCATTTTCATTTCTGCAACGTGCAGTTTTTGGACGTGATTTTCCTTCACTGTCCAACACTCAGCCCCATACAGCATTGCTGGTCTCACTGCAGTTTTGTATATTTTGCCTTTTGTGCGAATGGGCATGCTTGAATCGCACAGTACTCCAGTGAGTGATCGCCACTTCTGCCACGCAACATTTACTCTGTGAGATACATCGGCCTCTACATTTGCATCTTTTGTTATTACTGAGCCAAGGTATTTGAAGGATTCTACTTTTGGCACCGGCATTCTGTCTGGATAGTAAACGGTGGTGTTGCTCGCTGTATTGCTGAAATTACATTCCAAGTGCTCCGTTTTTGACCTGCTGACACGAAGTCCTGATGTTTCAAGTGCTGTTATCTATTCTGTAATAATATACTATTATAATCATAATTTAAAAGTACAAGTTTATTATATTGGATTTAGTCATATATAGACTTTGAACATTAGATGTAATATTTTTGGTATGCCTCGTTATTCTTCTGTACCATCCGTGTGGAATACTTTTTTTTTTAAAATGATTTTCGGCTACGTAATTATTGTTTTGCGCACTCATAAAATTATGTCCCGTCTTTCCGGTTTATAAAAAATGGTCCGATTTTTCGGATTGAAAGTTTCAAAAAATCGCTAGGATTTCAAAAATAAGAATAAAAAAAGTCTTAGAATATTTTCCTAAGCCGGAAAAAAATTATAAAATGTGATGAAAGTGGAGACCGTCACGGGTATCACTTATTGAATAACCAAAACATCTGCCACAGGCACCCCGAATGGTTTGCTACATTAGGTGATTTTGCAGGGGTGCCCGGATACATCGGATGAGGTGTGTCTTGGCAGCAAATGCGCCTGCCCTTCAGCTGCACGGCATGCTGGATCGGGAAAGGTCGGTCTAGGGAGGCCCTTTGATCTCTCCAGCTGGTCTCTCTCGATCCATCGTCTTGTACCGCAGCGGGAGGGGCGGATTTATACGTCACTCCCGGACACACCTCTTGGATTCCTCTCAACCTCTCATACTTTTTTCTTGCCAGAACTTCCTCTCCTTCCTTTCCTTAAAAATGACCTCCACTCAGCATTCCCAAATATGACATAGGCCCTGAGGTAAATTACTTTTCATATGAGCCTCCTGTATGGGGTTAATGCATAAACAACAACAAAAAACTTCGTAGTCTTTGGAACAAACAGAATCTAAGGATGGTTCAAAGCTCAATTAGTTTTTCGCATTCTTGGTTCATTTTAAATCGGGTTGATCCATTATCTCGTTTAGTTTTCAGAGATTTTTTCGTTAAAGACTGCTAATTTTGATTCTTTGACGTGGATTATGCATCATGTAAACTTTCGCAACGAGTTTCAAGAGTGTACATATTCATTATAAATGTACTAAAAAACACTTGTATCGCCACTAGCTCGGCATGGGCACCATGTTCACCGACAAAGCGGAACTCGGAGTCCTGGCCAACCATCAAAGCAAAGGGGGAGTCACCAAGAGCATGAAGAAAACTGTAATCAATGTGGATGAAAAGGGAGTTTCTGCCGCCATTACCACCGGTAAGTTGAACGGGTCGTGGCTCTCTTAGAAGCCTCTTCAGAAACCTATACTTCATTTATGTTCTTACCGAGCATGCCCAAGAGAAAGTCGGTAGGGTAGAGTCACGGGTAGTAGCCATACTCCCCCAGGTAAAGAAATCTCAGAAATTTTAAATCTCAGAATCTTCTCCAACATGAGGGAATAATTCACTTGGTGTGGGCTCCAAACCACTGATCCACTCTCAAGCCTACTCCTAAGCAAAGCATTGCATAGTACTGTGAAAATCTCTAAAATTACTCGTAGTGCGTGGGACAAAACCCAGCATTCTCAGTGAATTACGATATGGGCATGAAAAGTTAACCTACTATCAAACACAATACAAAGATTTTTCATAGTGCAGACACGTTTTAAATTTCAAACTCTCATAGTATACCGGTAAAACTAAGTATGACACGCTCTCGAAAGAAAGAATACATTATCCGAACAGGCCCTCCATTGATATGCTTGGTGTAACTCTAAGTGACCAGTTCAGACATGGGGGCTCCATCGAAGCCAGAGTTAAGTTAGCCTCTTAAAAATGGGCCCGCAGATACTTTAATAGTACACAACTGCTAACCCTATACAAATCACAAGTGCGCCCCACGGTTGAATTTGGCAGCCACATCTGGTCTGGAGCTCCAAAATATCTGAAAAGTATCCTCGACTCTGTGTAAAAACGGGCGGTCCGTTTGATGGATTCTCCCATCTTAATAGACGGATTGCAATCTTTAGAGCACAGGCGTCGCGGGTGGGAATGCTATACTTGTTCTACCGGTATTACAATAAAAATATGCTCCGAGGAACTAGCGTCATTGATCCATTCGGCACCGGTGCATAATCGAGAATATGCCAAACGCGTGCCCAACGTATGTACACGGTTGACATTTGTCGCTTCTTCGACTCGTTCTTGTGTTCAACAGCTCGGCTGTGGAACGATTTGCCGGCCTCTGTGTTTCGTCCTTTCTACAACATGGGTCTCTTCAAGACCAATGTTTATTCCTTCCTCTCCTCAAAAAACACTCCACACAGCATCACAGATGGCATAGGCCCTGAGCGAAATTATTTTCCTCAGGGCCTCCTGTGTGGAATTAATGTAAAAAAAAATCATAGACTGATATGATACAATACAGTTTTATAAAGCAATTTTTATGAGGGGGTGATTTTGCATCATTTTCGCATTTCCTTATTATGTCATAGGTTACAGCACACTGATCAATTTATAAAAATATGCAAATATAAACATTTTTAGGCACCTCTAAAAGTCATTATTAGTTCTTATTTATTTTAAAGTACCCCATATGATGTGAAGTATCCTCGGTTTAAGGGTAAAACGTTAATATTAGGTCCTTATTACATATGAAATTGGCGTTTTGTATGGGAGGAACATGAAGTCGATTTTTTTAAATATAATATATTTATTTAATCGAAGTATGTACCATTGTTATCTATGTAATTTTGCCATCTCATAGGCAGTTCATCGATCCCTTTACTTAAAAAACCATTCGGACGGGAATCAATAAAATCTTTGAAGTCGCTTTGGACTTCCCCATCTGAGTTGAATTTTTCCCTTGCAAGAAGTTATCCAAATTTCGAAAAAAATGGTAATCTGTTGGGGCAAGGTCCGAAGAGAACGGTGGATGTCTTAGACTTAGACATTCCAATTGAAGCTCCTCTAATTTGGTAGCCGTCTGTTGTGCAGTGTGTGGTCTAGCGTTCTAACGCGCGTTTTGATGATTGTTGAATTGCTTCACTCAATTCGTGAGGTACCCACCTTTCAAGCTTTTTCACCTTCCCAATTTGCTTCAAGTGGATTAAAACAGTTTTATCACTAACACCGCGACTTGCAGCTAACTCGGTTTGCGATGGATCCGCTTCCACAATAGCCTTCAATTCTTCTTTATCAACTTTGGTCTACGGCCGTCCACGGGGCTTGTTCTGCAGGTCGAAATTTCAAGAACGAAAACGTTGGAACCAAAAACGCACTGTGTTTTCTTTTGCGGCACCGTCGCCATACACATCATTAATCCTTCGAGCCGTTTCTGCAGCACTGGTGCCACGGTGGAACTCGCACTCGTAAATAACGCGATATTTCAAGTTTTCCATTTTGTAAAATAAGTGACTCAAAGAAAAAAAAAAACAATTAAGGAAAAAACAAATGAATTATAATTTTCGAAACACAAATACATGAGTAAATAGCTGTATAAATTTGAATTTGAAAATCCTAACCAAAGAGAAAATATTTGAGATCAAAGTTGCCAGCACGAAAAAACGCCAATTTCATATGTAAGGACCTAATATTTATCTTTAATTATACAGCTTCATGATCGTCAATTAAAATCGGATAAAATGATTACAGCTTATGGTATGGAGAAGTAATTTCTGGTAATGCATGTTTGTTTTCCAGGGCAAGTGGCGGAGAACAAGAATCCAACTCAAAAATCTCAGGTAGCAGTATTCTTCGCTAATAAACCATTCTATTACAATCTGGTCAACAAAGATGGAAAAACCTTCATCTCAGGAAAATTCACCGGTGAAAATTAAGCGTGAGTAATTGTATTGCCTAATTATTGTGAAAATGAACAATTTACTTATTTATTTGTACTGGGTTTTTAGAGATGTTCTCACTCAAATGAGAACAATCGGTTATAAAAACTACTTAAGTTAATACAAAAATAGGTTAAGATGAAGCCATAGTAAATGATGCAAAATCATACAAAATCATATGTTTTTGTTTTGAAAATTTGATCACTTAGAAGTATTGTAGATGCTTCAATTAAATACTGCGTGTAGAACATACCTTGGCCCTTAAAAGTATCGGTCATTTTTTTTTAAAGTCTTTTAATAAGCCTATAAAAAAATAAAAGTATAAGGTCTAAAAACACACTTTCAAGTCTAAACTCTCCTATTTATAAACCCCTTTTCAGTTATGGTTTTATTGTCTAATGTGGCAAATTCAGTTTATTTTATAATGATCGCAAAAAAAGTTGATATTTACACCCAATCTTCCCAAAATAAAATAAAATATGCATTTTCGCGTTGTAATTTTACAATACGGCCGCTAGTCGACGAATTCAGTTTTTCTAAGTGAACCCTATGGCGTCCACCGAAGAACTACTGTTCACGCCACAGTCGCCAAACCTCAGTCACGCCCCGAACTGAGCGGGAGATGGACGCGTCACTCCGCGTCGCTTGATTTCGTGAAATCAATTTTAAATTTCCGTTTTATTACAATAAACAATGCGTAAAACAGGAAATAATATTTTTTACAGGCCTTTACGAAATCAACCTGTAAAACAAAACTCTTAATTACCTTTTCAAACCTTTCCAAAAGCTTTTTCTCAAGTATTTTTAAACTCCTCCCATAAAGGGCGTGAATTCCAATTTCGATTTTTCCTGAACTAGTGGATCGCCTTAACAATTAACCTTCATGCTTCACTTTTACAATTCTACTGTAGCTTCAAGACTAATTTTATTTATCTTTTTGAACAGCAACAAAAAAAAAATTTACTTGTATGTGTCACTTTGTTACTACAATATTTTCAAAGATACATTTCCTTTATTTTTAAACTTTTCACTTTGAAATTTACATTTTTTACTTGTACCGCCAACTGATTGGTGTAATTTAGCACTTTAGTTAATATTACGCACGTACAGGCAGTGTCTTGGTGGGTTCCCATTATCTATGTTATAATATATAATTAGAAAATGTGTAAAAATTACTTTTGAAATGTATCAAGATATAATGGAAAAAAAAAATAAAGGAAAAAAAACATTACAAACCCCTCCAAAGCCAGTAAAATCACGAAAATTTCCTAAACAAGCCCACTTTGAATTGAATGTTTTGTGGATTAATTTTGAGCTATTGTTTATTTTATTGACCGAAACACATTCCTAGAGCAATAAACTATGTACTAAAACAACATTACTTGCGTAATTACGTAAATTGATAGGTTTTTACGATGTTTTCATCTCGTCAAATGCATCGAATTAGAATCGTGGCAAGTGGCATTTCGATGTCCACAGATAAAAAATATTTTAAAATATTCTGTGGTTACAAGGTGAATGAAATTTAATCTTTACCCATCCCATAGGGAATGTTGGCGCAAGCGATTCTGACACTTCCTTTACAAATTTTGTACATAGAATGGTCAATATAGTAGAAAAAACGTATTTTTTCCCCGCGCATGCGCAGAAACTATTCACATCCCCGCCCGACGGCAAATTAAATATAAATTTTTCCGAGTGACTAGGCGCATTGCAGGTTTCGCTATGGTAAAGGGCGATAATAGAGCAAGCGATTCTGGCCTTATTCTTCATACACTTTCTTTATACATAAGGGTCAAAATCGCGTACAAAATATATATTTTTTTGTTATTATCACCGGTGTACGATCGGCAGGGGGCGGGTTAATCTGATGAGCCAAATTATACACTTGTAAATCTTGAAATTGTTTCTAAATAAATTTAAATGACAAAACAATAGAAAACTATAAAATTACTAGCTGACCCTGCAAACTTTGTTCTGTCATATAAATTATTTCTAGTGAATATTTTGGTTGTTAAATAAAAAAATAACGAATGGAATGACAGAAAGACGCTATAGACGATGACCGCATATAAAAACAAAAAAACACCAATACAACAATACATAACAATAACATATTGGTACATAACAAATGCCGAATGAAATGTTAAAATGACGCGATGCTTTTCATCGTCTCATGGATGAAAGTACGATGAGGCAGACGTAGCGCCATCTGTCATTCAATAACATAAATAATTTCAATCGGTTTGAAATACGAAAGACGCGCTACGGTTAAATTTGTTCATACAAAAAATACTAAAATCGCGATTAAAAATTGGGAAGGTCACGATTAAAAATCGGGAGGGTGAAATTATTTTTTGATGCCAAATAAATAAAATACACAAAAAAATCTGGATAGGGACACCTATCCAGAAATTAACTAACTAGCGGTAAAAAATATACTTCACGACCTATTATCGTACTTACCAAATATGCATAAAAAATTTGATAAAAATCGGTCGAGCCGTTTCAGAGGAGTGCGACCACAAACACCGTGGCACGAGATTTTTTATGTATATAGATAAAGTTAACTCAAATGAAAAATAATACAAAGAGAGGCAAGATGCGTAAATTATACTTAATATAATTCGCACAACATATTTTTTAGCAATCACAGAACATTTTTTTCTGAATCCACATAGACTATCGACGAAAATATCAACTTCAGCACACTCTATCTTATTATATAGCCGACACATTTGGGTCTAATATAGACGATATTATTTTTAAATGTATTCAAGTGAAATATATTTTGCCGTCTTAAACAATGGGAATTATGGCTTGTTCGCATTGGAAGAGCAGTTTCGTCGAGTAGCGAGTAATTAGCTACTTGACTGGCCGAAAAGCGTTCGCATTACGTTCAAGTAGAGTTCATTAGTGAGCCGCCCGTTGCAAGATGACGGGCTGCTACGCAACAAAATAAATGCGCTAATTAAGCTGATTGTATTGCTTATTTTAGAAGAGGTGGAACAATAAATTATGGAGATGAAAATAAATAAACTGTGAACATGTAAAGAGATTAATAGCAGCATATATAAAGAATTTTAGAGTAGCATCTTCGCTCCAAAAGCACGACATATATGCGCGTCTAGTAATGAACTCTGTTTAAACGACGAGTTCGCTCATGTCAGTGGGCAGAGACGTGTGGTGGGGGACGCTACTCGCCCGAAAAAATAGAATGAAATGGATTGACTACTAAAGAGCTGACTAAACTACTCTACTAAAATTATGGTGTTCGGACGCGTTTAGTTACTAATATACACGCTACTCGACTAAACTACTCTCCCAAGGGACTCTTGGATATTTATTTCAATACTAGCGAGTTCCCGTCATGCATTGCAAGGCCACATAGTAAAGAAATTGTTTCTCCCTACGTGTTTTTTCCAATTCGTTCCGTTTAACGTACATGTTGGGTTTATTAGTCGGACCATAGGATTTCTAAAATTATCGGGAAAAACATGAAATCACAATGTTTAATAATAACCTGTTTTCAGTGTTTTCACGATGAATTTAATATTTTTATGCATTAATTAAAACAGTTTCCTGATAAACGTTTTTTTCCGTTTCAGGGATTAAGGCTATTATTTCCACACCAGAACCAACATGACTTGGAGCTGATCAACCATTCATCTGCGCGATCAGAAATGGACAATCGGACACCCTTTTTGTGGGGAGAATTATTACAAACTTTTAAGTTTAATTTAAATTATATAATTATTTCAACTCTCTCGTGCAATTGGACAGAAATGTAATTACATTTGGTAAAATAAATTTCAAATCTTTTCAATTTTCATTATTGCTTGTTTTACTTATAATCCATTGTTGAAAAGCTATCCCTAAATCAGTTTGTTGTATTGAGTAAAAGGGTAATATTTTTTATCATCACTCTTAACCCTTTATAACTCAACTTCTTGAAAAGTCAAAAATACCAGCTGTTTTTATGGCTTTCTGCAAATAATAAAACACATATTTTTTATTTCTTCAAAATTTTAATAATAAAATGATAAAATAGTAGAAAAGGGGTTTGCGACATTTATGTTACATTGCGTTACTATACTTTAAAATATTCTCAAGTGTCTACGAAGTATGAAATAATTTGTAACATTTTTGCTTATTGTAGTATAATGTAACCCCACATTTTTCACACAGTGTTTGTAAGGCGCCATTGCAACATGGACGCTTACAAAAAATTCTTTTTTCAGCCTATATTGGCCAATGCCCAATTTGATCTTGTCTTGGAACATATTGAGCTGGACCCTTTTGCTTCTTAGCCTGAATTTCTGGTTCAATGCTACGGCGCATCATAGTGTTCTTTGTACCCAGCTTACAAAGCACCATAGCAACCTCCAGACAAAAATCGGTCCATGCCAGCTGTGCATCCTGCTTGTTATTCGCCTTTCGAACTCTCTTACACAATAGCCAGGCATAATATTTTATATCTACCCATGATGCTATCGATAAAGCTCACCTTCGCAAATTTATTCACTGGCATGGTTTCTTTCAGTATAGGCATCCATATCAAATTATTGCAGTGTTTTGTTACTCTTGAAAGATGCACTAAAGACATGATGAAAACTACTCCCATAAACTGCTGCATATCTGTTTCTGACACACGGAAAGAATTACTTGGACCTTTTTTAGATCTATGCACAGATTCGTTTGATCAGCAACGTAGTCTATCAATTCCTTGGCAAAGATTTTCAGAAATAATTCAATCGACGTTTCTAATTTTTAGATCTCAGGTGCCAAGGACTCGTCACCTGCGAAACGAAGCTGATGCTCATTCAACTCAAGATTTTTCTTCTTCCAGAGTTGATTTTTTTTTTGCCTTCTGATGGTCCTGGTTGCGAAGTTGGTGCAGATATGGGCTCAGGCTCAACAACAATCTCACCACCGAACTGAGACTCCAATTCTGAATCTAAATCGCTCTGATGCTCAAAGTTAGGATCTGCAAGACTGTTATCATCATTGTCGAAGTAATCCTCACTGTTTTCATTGTTAAATAATAATTGTTCAATATTTTCATTACGTCTCGAGCCCGGGAAAGCCAAGGCAAGAAAAAATGTACAAATCAGGAAAAATATATAATAACAAAAATTAAAATATATGTGTAGGTATATAGGTACTCGTTTGCACAAATATTATTTTAAAATATATTGCCCACGGAAAGGCTTGGCCTTGGTGGTATTCTTAGTTGTAATAAATATTCCTAAGATATACAACAATAATTTTTCTCACCTCCCAAATGTACCAAAAACATCTAGTGAATATGAACTTTATAACGCGATGTGACAGGAATGAAACAAACTTAAATTAATTCCTCATGCCAAAAATACTAAATATTTTGAGTAACTAAGAATATATTGTCCAAAACAATGAACTTACCTGTAGGTTTACAAAAAAATAAGTACTTGACAGAAGTAGAAATATTTTTTTTCTATTTTTTAAATGTTTCAAACGCGCATCGTTGTCAATTTCACGGCGACTGAAGGTCAACTGAACTTTTTAGCTACTAAAGTCATCTGTTTGTGAGAAAATGTACTTGCATTGTAAAGAATGGTGTTTTTCTGTGCTATTACATTAATTTTAAATTAACATTCATGATTATTTTAGATGTTGTGAGCATTGAAGCGGTTTGTAACAGAACTGTCACATGATGTTATAAAGGGTTAATGACCTTTCTGGGGTGCTTCTGAGTTGGTTTCATTCTGAGTTGTCAGGTTACCGAGTAAACGGCTCGTGTAAAGCACATATGTGGTGCCAAACAGTGCAGTTTAAATTAGTGATGCAACGGAAGTGTCTTAACGGAAGCAGAAACGGAAACAGATGTCAAAAGTAAATCTTAGCGGAAGCGGAACCAGAAGCGGAAGTGTTAATACTATGAAGAATAAGCACATTTTTTTTAAAGATTTGTTTAATTAAATTTGTATTTCGTACGTTTATTACTCGAAATTAAACGTTAAATTAAAAGTCGTGCAACCTTTTCGCGAATACACTTTTTCACTGAGTTTGCATCTGGCACTTGAGTCATTACTCCCAAAGAAATAGTTCCAAATGGGACATGTGTTTGGTTTCATAATTGCATTAAACACAAAACTGACAAGCAACAACACAAACAACAAACAAGAAAAAAACAACAGAAGATTTACACGCTTACGCTAATCGTCACGAGGCGCGGTGATGCGCAGAATGAACCAAAATAATATATAAACAAACGAACTCGTTGCGACACGTTTGTGTACCGCCCTCTGTCCAGTCGTCCACGAGCCCCCCACCCCCAAGCTTCTCGCTGTATTCCTCGTTTAGAGTTCTGTTATAAAGTTTGCGGAAACGGAATCGGAACTGACAAAACTTGCGGAACTTCTGTAGAAGCGGAAGCGGAATCAGAGTTCTGTTGCAACACGAGTTTAAATACAGTTGGGAAGGCAATATTGTGGATCATACTTAAGTGTAAATAGTGGTATACTGCTTACATTAATAAAACAAAGGCTCCGTATTCAACACTCACAATATGTTTTGACAGGACGGTTTGTAATTTTCAACTAAATAATATGATACGTGAATGTACCATATTATTTAGTGGCATAGTAGTGTACTGCTTACATTAATAAAAATCAGGAAAATTTCCTATCTGGGTCATATACTACGAGGGGAGAAGTATCACTTGCTCCATTTAATATTGAAAGGCAAGATGGAGGGTCGCCGAGGGTCTGGTAGGAGACAAATGTCTTGGCTGCGAAATATACGAGAGTGGACCGACATTAGAAGTGTGGAGGAGCTATTCCGGGCAGCGCAAGACAGAGAGACATTATCAAGAATGATCGCCAACGTCGGGGGACCGGATAGGGCACACCAAGAAGAAGAAGATGGGTAGGAAAAAAATAATTTGTGGGGTAGGAATTATAAGTTCGGAAAAAGGTTAAAGGAAAAATGCTAAGTACCAACATAAAACCTCGCCAAATTTTGGTTTTCAAGTAAACCAAAATATACCATTTCCAAGAGTTTCTTGTAATACATACTTTCAGAGTAGTAGGGCTGAGAGTTCATCTCTAGGGCGGCTAGCACAGTTCATGTCATTGTTGGTGTAAAGGATTGCTTATCGACAAATTAAACAAAGTTTAAATGGTAGAATGATAGTTAAGTATTTTGTAAGATAAAGTTTGATCACATTTCCCACTGAGGCAGATTAGGTAACTACGTTAGCTATATACGCTATTGGTACAACCGAAGGATGGTAGAGGGTGCTTATGTCAAAACTCTCCAATCGGCGAAAGTCCCATGTTGAGCAGATAGTTTGAATTTCTATAAAACACTTCAGCCATAGACATCAGAATTCAATAGACCAGAACATACAGATGAGGGGTAAAACCAAACTATGGGGGGCGAAGAGAGGAAAAATGACTGTGATTCGTTAAAAAATCAATCTGAGAGTTTATAGGCATCTTGCATTATAATGTCACCATTTAGTTCTTAAAAGCAAAATCTGCTTTGAATGAATAGACCATTTTACATGGGAGCGCGAATTGCTTGCCACGTTAATAACATATTTGCTAAAGCCAAATGCTCGCCCCGAAAATGTTCGCCCCAATTCACATAGCAATATTTTGTTGCCGTGTTTAGTTAAGATACTTTTACAAATGTTTCATAATTTACTTACCCCTGTAACCAGCGACGAGCACACTGGAGAACCGCCCACATTCGCTATGTCCATATAATATATGGGTAAAATGTTTCCACAAGCTACCGTTTTTGGCGTGTTATTTTGAAAAATGTATGGATGTTACTTCCGCGCTGTCCAGGACAAGAATGATGACGTCACATATTTTAGATTCAAGCGAGGTTCTCTCCCCTCCCCATGGAGCAAAATGGGTCCAAGGCGGAGCTCTAGCCGGCTCCATGGGGAGGGGGAAATAATACGTTTTTATCACTTAGGGCAGGTCCAGATATATTCATATGTCCGTGACTTCAGCCCATAGAATAAAGGATAACACATGAAGTGGAGTCGTGGGCGTGGTTCGTGATCCAATAAGGAACTCCAGTGAAAAATATTATGGCTTTAAAAAAAAGTTCTTATAGTATGGACCAATAAACGCTGATTCTGAATGTATAAGTTTTACTAAATAATATTAAACGTAGAGTTTTTAAAATGAAAAGTCCATTTTTAATCGTGTCATTGAAACACCCCGTCAAGTTTGTATTATTAAAATGTATAGTGGTCATGTTTAATGTCATTGTTCACCGTAATTTTAGTCATTGTATGGGAATGTACAACACGAGCCATCGTATTAACTTCATTTCATCTCATTCGTTTATTTACATACTGTTTATAGAGATTTAGTTGTTGTGTTTATTTTAACATTATTTAGGCCTAAATAATTCAGCTTCAAAAATAAAGGTATCTCTTATTAGTTTATCTCTATTATTGAAAATATTCAAAAACTACTGTACAAAAAATAGTAATGGTAGTTCCAGGGCCAAACGTTCGAACTCTGATTGCGCGATCTTATAGTAGGGGAGCCCAAGAGGCTAAATGGTAGTTACTCCAGCGTTAAGGGGACCTATTGGATTGCGAAGATTAGATGCTAAAAAGAAAAAAAGTTTATATGATGCCCTTTTACTGGTGGAGGGAGCGAGTATAAATTGTCACAATGTAAAAAAAATACTTACAATGACATACTAGAGCACGTCAGTAGCGTATACGCCCGACGTGTTTCTGGTAACGGAGAGATATTAATCCGACGACTTGCTTCGTGGGGGAGGCCGCACGAAGAGGTAGAAAATTGAAAAAAAATAAATTATTCGAGCTTGTCAAGATATTCAGTAGCATTGTCTTCGAATTTGAGACTGCTTACTTTACTAATCGTGCGTTTGTACTTTCCACCTCTGCTTCGCGACGAAATAAGCATAATTCTTTAAAATCAAATACTTCATTTCTTTTATTGCGAAGTACGCTTGATGATGTTGAAGGTTCATTCTCTTCGAGGCGTTGTTTCGATGCTCTGATTGAATTTTTACTAATGTACACTTTTCGACACTCGGTATGAACATTCATAGAAGTTAAAGTGTTATAATTTTCTAGTTTCGGAACTGTCGTTCCGATACCGGTCGGCTTTAAACAAATATACAAATAGTTCAAACAAAGTAACTTTGTTTCATGTGTTATAATTAAAATATATTAAAAATAATTCACTTAATAACTTTAGTAATTACGTACAAAAGGGTAAGTAATGTCAAATGACTATTTGATTCATAGGTAATATCTATAAAATATATTAAATAGTTAATTAACTAATATTTAACAAAAAATTATGTTAAAAAAACGTACTACGAACTGGGATTCGCCATTGACCTTGCGCCATAGGATGTACGACTTAGCGCTCCGGACTCTTCGCGCTCAAACTGAAAAACGGTTAAGCGCATAAAAAATTATTTCAGTCAAAATTTGTAGAGAATTTTATACTCTACAACTTTTATATTAAATGCAAATACGAATTGAGGCAAAGGAAGCGAGTTACTTCCAAAAAACTGATTTTCGTGACCTTTGACCTTGAATATCCAAAAACAACACGTTACCGTATGAGACTTTTGAGACAACATGTAGAATACCAAAATAAAGGATTACACAAATTTTCAGCACATTCCGTTTCATTTAGGAGTGAAATCCTTATTTGAATGGACTAATATACTATTCTTAGTAAGAATCCAAAATTACAGTCGGTTTGATGCCATAGGGCCGAAAATATGGAAGTGTAAAACGACCGAACCCAAGGGCTAAATCGGCCGACCCAGTGTTTTAAAACGATGATTTTTTTTTTTAAAATTCTTCCTTTGTCAGCCTTTTTTAATTGATTCGTGTACAGACCATAATTGTTGTTACAAAGCGCCCGTAAAACGAAAAAAAATGTAAAACTTATTATATTGGAAGATTTTTTATTGATTCATGTACAGAGCATGATACTTAAAAAGAATCCAAAATAAAAGTCGGCTCGGTGCCAAAGGGTCAAGTAATTACCGACCACAGGTGTTGTTACAAAGCGCCCGTAAAACGATAAATTTTGTAAAAATTATTACATTAGAAGATTTTTTTATTGATTCGTGTACCGAACATGATTCATAGAAAGACTCCAACGTTTCAGTCGGTTCGGTGCCATAAGGCTGAAAATATGGCCGAGCCGAAGTGTAAAACGACCGAACCCAAGGGCTAAAACGACCGACCCCAAGTTTTAAAACAAAGATTTTTTTAATATTTCTTCTTTTGGCTTTTTGGATTTTTTTATTCATTCATGTACCGAAAATGATTCTGTAAGACTCCAAAGTTTCAGTCGGTTCGGTGCCATAAGGCCAAGGTTATGGCCGACCCCAAGTGCTTAAACGACCGAACCCAAGTGCTAAGACAACCGAACCCAAGTGCTAAGACGACCGAACCCAAGTTTTATAACGATGATTTTAGAATAATTCTTCTTTTGGCATATTTTTTTATTGATTCGTGTATACTATATACTAATCCTAGTAAGAATCCTAAATTACAGTTGGTTTGGTGCCATATTACCGAAAATATGGCTGAGCCCAAGTGTAAAACGACTGAACCCAAGGGCTAAAACGACCGACCCCAAGTTTTAAAAGGATGATTTTTTTAATAATTATTCTTTTGACAGATTTTTTTTATTAATTCGTGTACATAGCATGATTCTTCATAAGAATCCAAAAAAGTCGGCTCGGTGCCATAGGGTCAAGTAATTACCGACCACAAGTGTTATTACGAAGCGCCCGTGAAACGATAAATTTTGTAAAAATTATTATATTGGAAGATTTTTATATTGAATCATGTACAGACCATGATCGTTGTTACAAAGCGCCCGTGAAACGAAAAATTTTGTAAAACTTATTATTTTGGAAGATTTTTTATTGATTCATATACAGACCATGATTCTTAGTAAGAATCCAAAATTTCAGTCGGTTCGGTGCCATGTGTAAAACGATCGAACCCAAGTGCTAAGACAACCGAACCCAAGTGCTAAGACGACCGAACCCAAGTTTTATAACGCTGATTTTAGAATAATTCTTCTTTTGGCATATTTTTTATTGATTCATGTATACTATATACTATTCCTAGTAAGAATCCTAAATTACAGTTGGTTTGGTGCCATAGGACCGAAAATATGACTGAGCCCAAGTGTAAAACGACTGAACCCAAGGGCTAAAACGACCGACCCAAAGTTTTAAAACGATGATTTTTTTAATAATTATTCTTGTGACAGATTTTTTTTTTGATTCGTTTACATAGCATGATTCTTAATAAGAATCCAAAAAAGTCGGCTCGGTGCCATAGGGTCAAGTAATTACCGACCACAAGTGTTATTACGAAGCGCCCGTGAAACGATAAATTTTGTAAAAATTATTATATTGGAAGATTTTTTTATTGATTCATGTACAGACCATGATCGTTGTTACAAAGCGCCCGTGAAACGAAAAAATTTGTAAAACTTATTATTTTGGAAGATTTTTTTTATTGATTCATGTACAGACCATGATTCTTAGTAAGAATCCAAAATTTCAGTCCGTTCGGTGCCATAGGACCGAAGTTATGGCCGAGCCCAAGTGTAAAACACTGAACCCAAGTGCTAAAACGACCGACCCCATGTTTTAAAACGATGATTTTTTTGATAATTATTCTTTTAGCAGATTTTTTTTATCAATTCGTGTACATAGCATGATTCTTAATAAGAATCCAAAATTAAAGTCGGCTCGGTGCCATAGGGTCAAGTAATTACCGACCACAAGAGTTGTTACAAAGCGCCCGTAAAAGGATATACTTTGTAAAAATTATTATATTAGAAGTTTTTTTTTTTTTGATTTGTGTACCGAAAATGATTCTGTAAGACTCCAAAATTTCAGTCGGTTCGGTGCCATAGGGCCGAGGTTATGGCCGACCCCAAGTGCTTAAACGACCGAACCCAAGTTTTAAAACGATGATTTTTTTAATAATTCTTCTTGTGGCAGATTTTTTTACTGATTCGTGTACAGACCATGATTTGTAATAAGAATCTAAAATTATCGTCGGCTCGGTGCCATAGGGTCAAAGTGATGACCGACCACAAGTGTGGTTACAAAGCGCCCGTAAAACGAAAAATTTTATAAAACTTATTATATTGGAAGATTTTTGATTGATTTATATACAGACCATGATTCTTAGTAAGAATACAAAATTTCAGTCGGTTCGGTGCCGTAGACTGAAGTTATGACCGAGCCCATGTGTAAAACGACCGAACCCAAGTGCCAAGACAACCGAACCCAAGTGCTAAGACGACCGAACCCAAGTTTTATAACGATGATTTTAGAATAATTCTTCTTTTTGCATATTTTTTATTAATTCGTGTATACTATATACGATTCCTAGTAAGAATCCCAAATTACAGTTGGTTTGGTGCCATAGGACCGAAAATATGGCTGAGCCCAAGTGTAAAACGACTGAACCCAAGGGCTAAAACGACCGACCCCAAGTTTTAAAACGATGATTTTTTTAATAATTATTCTTGTGACAGATTTTTTTTTATTGATTCATGTACAGACCATGATTCTTAGTAAGAATCCAAAATATCAGTCGGATCGGTGCCATAGGACCGAAGTTATAGCCGAGCCCAATTGTAAAACGACTGAACCCAAGGGCTAAAACGACCGACCCCAAGTTTTAAAACGATAATTTTTTTTAATAATTATTCTTGTGACAGATTTTTTTTATTGATTCATGTACATAGCATGATTCTTAATAAGACTCCAAAAAGTCGGCTCGGTGCCATAGGGTCAAGTAATTACCGACCACAAGAGTTGTTACAAAGCGCCCGTAAAACTCTGTAAAAATTATTATATTAGAAGTTTTTTTTATTGATTTATGTACGGAAAATGATTCTGTAAGACTCCAAAGTTTCAATCGGTTCGGTGCCATAGGGCCATGATCCTTAGTAAGATTCCAAAATTTCAGTCGGTTCGGTGCCATAGACTGAAGTTATGGCCGAGCCCATGTGTAAAATGACCGAACCCAATTGCTAAGACAACCGAACCCAAGTGCTAAGACGACCAAACCCAAGTTTTATAACGATGATTTTCGAATAATTCTTCTTTTGGCATATTTTTTATTGATTCATGTATACTATATACTATTCCTAGTAAGAATCCTAAATTACAGTTGATTTGGTGCCATTGGAATATGGCTGAGCCCAAGTGTAAAACGACCGAACCCAAGGGCTAAAACGACCGACCCCAAGTTTTAAAACGATGATTTTTTAAATAATTATTCTTTTGACAGATTTTTTTATTGATTCGTGTACAGACCGTGATTCTTAGTAAGAATCCAAAATTTCGGTTTGTTCGGTGCCATAGGACCGAAGTTATGGCCGAGCCCAAGTGTCAAACGACTGAACCCAAGGGCTAAAACGACCGACCACATGTTTTAAAACGATGATTTTTTTAATAATTATTCTTTTAGCAGATTTTTTTTATTGATTCGTGTACATAGCATGATTCTTAATAAGAATCCAAAAAAGTCGGCTCGGTGCCATAGGGTCAAGTAATTACCGACCACAAGTGTTATTACGAAGCGCCCGTGAAACAATAAATTTTGTAAGATATTGGAAGATTTTTTTATTGATTCATGTACAGACCATGATCTTTGTTACAAAGCGCCCGTGAAACGAAAAATTTTGAAAAACTTATTATTTTGGAAGATTTTTTTTATTGATTCATGTACAGACCATGATTCTTAGTAAGAATCCAAAATTTCAGTCGGTTCGGTGCCATAGGACCGAAGTTATGGCCGAGCCCAAGAGTAAAACGACTGAACCCAAGGGCTAAAACGACCGACCCCATGTTTTAAAACGATGATTTTTTTAATAATTATTCTTTTAGCAGATTTTTTATCGATTCGTGTACATAGCATGATTCTTAATAAGAATCCAAAATAAAAGTCGGCTCGGTGGCATAGGGTCAAGTAATTACCGACCACAAGAGTTGTTACAAAGCGCCCGTAAAACTCTGTAAAACTCTGTAAAAATTATTATATTAGAAGTTTTTTTTATTGATTTATGTACCGAAAATGATTCTGTAAGACTCCAAAGTTTCAATCGGTTCGGTGCCATAGGACCGAAGTTATGGCCGAGCCCAAGAGTCAAACGACTGAACCCAAGTGCTTAAACGACCGAACCCAAGTTTTAAAACGATGATTTTTTTAATAATTTTTCTTGTGGCAGATTTTTTTACTGATTCGTGTACAGACCATGATTTGTAATAAGAATCTAAAATTATCGTCGGCTCGGTGCCATAGGGTCAAAGTGGTGACCGACCACAAGTGTGGTTACAAAGCGCCCGTGAAACGAAAAATATTGTAAAACTTATTATTTTGGAAGATTTTTTATTGATTCATATACATACCATGATTCTTAGTAAGAACACAAAATTTCAGTCGGTTCGGTGCCATAGACTGAAGTTATGACCGAGCCCATTTGTAAAACGACCGAACCCAAGTGCCAAGACAACCGAACCCAAGTGCTAAGACGACCGAACCCAAGTTTTATAACGATGATTTTAGAATACTTCTTCTTTTGGCATATTTTTTATTGATTCGTGTATACTATATACTATTCCTAGTAAGAATCCCAAATTACAGTTGGTTTGGTGCCATAGGACCGAAAATATGGCTGAGCCCACGTGTAAAACGACTGAACCCAAGGGCTAAAACGACCGACCACAAGTTTTAAAACGATGATTTTTTTAATAATTATTCTTTTGACAGATTTTTTTTATTGATTCGCGTACATAGCATAATTCTTAATAAGAATCCAAAAAAGTTGGCTCGGTGCCATAGGGTCAGGTAATTACCGACCACAAGTGTTATTACGAAGCGCCCGTGAAACGATAAATTTTGTAAAATTTATTATATTGGAAGATTTTTTTATTGATTCATGTACAGACCATGATTGTTGTAACAAAGCGCCCGTGAAACCAAAAATTTTGTAAAACTTATTATTTTGGAAGATTTTTTTTATTGATTCATGTACAGACCATGATTCTTAGTAAGAATCCAAAATTTCAGTCGTTTCGGTGCCATAGGACTGAAGTTATGACCGAGCCCATGTGTAAAACGACCGAACCCAAGTGCCAAGACAACCGAACCCAAGTGCTAAGACGACCGAACCCAAGTTTTATAACGATGATTTTAGAATAATTCTTCTTTTGGCATATTTTTTATTAATTCACTTCACCTACCTACTACAAAAGTCTAGTGTTGACATATTCTTACGTCTGCTATAATTTATTAAAAACCAACATAAAACTGTAGTGTACTAAACTTAAAGACCTAAACTATTCCAATTCAAAGATCGCGCTTCTAATCAGTGCATTTATATCTTGCGAAGTGTTATTTTTTCATGTTTTTTGTCTTCCCAAAGAAATTGCATGTTAACTGTCAAAAATAAATAATAAAAATAAAACTGTCATTCTGTACTAAAACAAGCCAGCTGTTAAAAAATACAAAAGTGCCATATCTGTGTTGAAAATATCATACAATCAATTTTATTCACAGCGAAATCACTTTATAAATTAATTTCAACATGAATACATTATGCATCGTTTGTGACAAAAATATTGACAGTCCAGCCGAATTCATAGCGTGTGTAGTCTGTGAAAACGGCTACCATCTTGTTTGTGCAGAGATTGGGGAAAATCTACGTGGTGCTCGTAATTCTCAATGGAAATGTAAAAAATGTTCAAAAAATTTTACGAAAAAAAAGAGCAAAAATACGATATGTGATATGAAAATAGATCAAGAGCCATCTAGCGGCAAATCTACCAAGCAGCTAACCCAACCTTCTAAATCGGCAGTCGAGCAGTCAACAGACGAGGAGAAATTTCCTTCCTCAAACAAAGATGGCGCAAGCGGTTTACTTACGTCGAATTATTTCATTATGGAACTAAATAATTTCAAAAAATCCATAATGGATTTTGTTGAACAAAAATATGAATCAATTATCGCACAAAATAAAGAAATCCTTGATTCAATTAATTTTTTAGCGGATCAGCAAGACCAGCTAAAAAAACGCATAACTGAAATTGAATCCTCACAAGAAATTATCAATACTGATATATTAGAATTAAAAAAACAAAACGCTGTATTAGAAAAAACTACTTCTCTTCAGGACGACAAAATTGACCGGCTGGAGTACATTACACAGATGTGCAATATCGACATCAGAGGCATCCCTGAAGCAACCAATGAAAATATTATGGAAACTCTTAAAAAAATATCAAAAATCATTAATTACGGAGAGAACACGATACCTTTACAATCTGAAATTAATAAAATGTACAGACTAGGACCAAAATTGTCTGAAAAAAATCCCAGATCTATAATAGTGTCGTTCAATAGTATTAAATCTCGAGATGACTTCCTACTCAAAATCAAAGAATATAAAAAATCCTCTACCTCCAGTTCAAGCAAACTCAATACAGCAGATTTAGGGCTATCGCAAGAAGCAAAACGGATTTACGTGTCGGATCATTTAACGCAAAAAGGAAAATTCCTACTCTCTCAAACTAAAAAATTTGCCAGAGATTATAACTATAAATACTCTTGGACATCCTCGGGGCGCATTCTGCTAAGACAAACGGATACATCCAAAATTATTACGATTAAAAACATCATGGATCTCGATCGAGAAAAACGTCAACAACTGTGACAGATGATAAAAAGTACCTCAACATTTACTTCACCGATAAACGAAAATAATCCGGCTAATATCATTTTCACCGCAAGTTTTCATATTATGCGTTTTTTCTTTGTCTTTAAAAATAATGTATTAATTCATAATAATTCATTCTTACTCTTTTTAGTAGTTCTTTCATGCAGCAACAAAATCAGTATGAAAATTGTTTATATCAGTATTCACTTTTTTTATTATACGTTATCTCCTTTGAATGTAACTCACATTTCTTTAACTCTCTCTAAGAAAAAATTATATATCTCCATAAATAATACTGTCATTAAAAGTTTTTATTCGAATATTACCACTATCTACAATTCACACACACTAAGTATAATACCTAAGATTTATCAAAATAATTCATTCTCTAGTAACAGAAAAAATATTACAAAAATTACAAATCTTACAATTAAAAATTCTAACCTTACTCTTCCTCTAACCAAAAAAAATCACGCTGTTTTAGTATTCTTTAAGATAATATCAGTTTACTGTGTAAATATTATTCTTCATGCATGTTCTCGTAGGAATCTGAGTATTAATACCTTATTTACTCACTGTTGGATGCTCCTATTTTCTGTAATAATCTTTTTATTTTGGTTAACTATTATTATACTCACTTGTATTTACAGAATTTACATTAACTACAAATGCTCGAGCTCTGTCAAAATAATGTTTTTGTATTTCCCAAAAACCATTACTACTGTTTTATTTACATATTTTTTAATCATACTTTTGCATTTTTCACATGTTACTGTATTTAATTATTGTTTCTTATCACACCTATCAATGCAAACCTACTTATGGTACCAAAGTATTATCGCCAAAAGCACTTACCTAGCTATTATCCACTCCATTGTTATAATATGCTTTATGATTGATAATTATGTAAACATTTCCTTCGCTTGTTTTTTATCGGATCATACCTACATTTTCGAGAAGATTTTACGAACTCAAATTATTGTACTCCCACTATTATTCTTATTATTATTATTAATTACATCGCATGTTATTTCTTGTTGTTTTATGAATCACACCACCAAAAGCAATATGTATAAAAATGTAATTTTCTGTCTTCAATCAAGCCAATATATTTTTAACATTTATATGCTCAAAACTGTATTCTTACTTTCTTGTATCAGCATAATTATTATAATAATTGCCTATCTAACTTCTAATTATTCCTACCATATTTCACCTTTTTGGGCCAAATCTCAAGCCTTTTTAATATTCCTTAAGAAAATGGTAGATCACTCCATACATATTTTTTCACTCGCATGTTTTTATAAATTCAACACCATTCATAATGTTTATACCGAAAACAATGTATTCATACTTTCTGTAATGGTTCACTCTGGTATTAACATACTTATTCTCACAAAATATAATGTCATATCGTATTATTCGACATTCTTACTGTATAAACCAATAATAACATTTTTATTAACACAAATATTCCTCACCAGCAATAATATCTTCAGTCGCTTCTCTACTCTAGGTTTACTGACAACATTTACAACATTTATCTCAATAATAAATAAAACTTGGAAAGAAATCTACTGCAAATGCAAAACTGAAATTTACTCAAGCTCCGTTCTAATTACATCTTTGCACATTCCAAAAATCATTACAACTTTTTATTATATTATAACGTACTTATTGCACTCATATCTTTCCCGCATAATCACTTACCATGTTCTTATCTATTTATCAAACTTACCTATACTCTATCGACCTGCTCGTTCTAAAATTAACTTTTGCTTAAATATTCATTTTTTTTGTTTTTTTTTTTGTTTTTGTTTTTTACAAATAGAAAACCATGGATTTAGAAATGAATGATATCAATGTACAAATAGAAAATCATGGTAATATAATTACCTCTGAAACTAATGTTGCATCAACTTGTATAGATACACTAAAGCCATATACACAATTAAAATTATTCTCTACAAATATTCGCAGCATAGATAAGAACTTCAACAGTCTACTAGTAACGCTTGCTGACTTGAATAATATATTTGACATAATAATTTTAACAGAATGTTGGATCAAATCAAATTATACTCACAAAAAAATTACAGGATTTACTGTTTTCAATACATTGAATAACAAGACACAGTCAGATGGAGTAATCGTCTATGTAAAATCCGATCTCTACCCGACCATCTCTGAATTATCCGTCGACAATGCCAACTGCCTTAAAATTAAAATAAACCAGACCACCATTCTTGCACTATACAGGTCACCTAAACAACAAAATGTTTCAGCCTTCCTTAAATCTTTAGACGTGGCATTATTGAACTGTAGAACAAATGAAGAACTAATGGTAATAGGCGACATTAACATAGATTTACTTAAGCCCATGTCAACACAAACACTCGACTATAAAAACCTAATGACTCAATACGGGCTTGTTTCTTATATTAATGTCCCAACTAGAGTAACCGACATGACCAAATCATGTATTGACCACATATTCCTAAGAACAAAAAAAAATTCTAAAGGAATTGTTTATCAATCAACTATAACTGATCACTTCTCAATAGTAATTGGCCTCATGAATAAAAAATCCACTCCCATTACCTCATGTGAAAATACATTAAAGACTACGATCAATTTTGAGGAACTAACCTCCAAAATTAAATTAGAAAATTGGCTCTCTGTTGTAAATTCTTCAGATGTAGATGTTGCATTTAATAAATTTTCTGAAATACTATTGAAACATATTCAGGCTGTTACCGTTGAATCCCCTTTGAACAACTCAAAAAATAAAAAACTAAAACCATGGATAACAGATGGTTTAATTTTTTGTATTAAAAAACGGGACAAACTCCACAAAAACTTAATTAACAATCCAAATACACAAGCCCAAACATTTTATAAAAAATACAGAAATATTTGTAACAATCTCATCAGAATCACTAAAGAAAACTACTATAAACAAAAATTGTCCAGAGCCGGTAATAATAATAAAAAAATTTGGCAAATTATTAAAGAAATATCTGACACTGACCATTCAACACCAACAATCAATAAATTAAACATCAACGGACTAGACACTTCACTAAAAGTCGACCCTGACACTGTGACCAATCACATAAATGAATATTTTTGTAATATTGGAAAAAACTTAGCATCACAAATTTTAAATAAAACATCTACCGATGAAAATGCTCTTGCCAACAATATAAATATCTCTGCTTGTGAAACAAACAATTCATTCACACTCAACCCCACCAACTCTGCTGAAATTTCACAAACTATAAAACAACTAAAGCCCTCCCATTCATGTAATCATGATAAAATATCCTCAAATATACTCAAAATTATTGAACCTTTTATAAATCTACCACTGGAACATATCATTAACCTCAGTCTCGACAAAGGTATATTTCCGTACAAACTCAAACTTGCTTTGGTCCAACCAATTTTTAAGTCTGGAACTCCTACTGAGATATCAAACTATAGACCTATCTCCATTTTATCATCACTCTCCAAAATCATAGAAAAAATCGTAAAAAAAAGACTTACTGACTATCTTACAAAATACAATATTCTCTCGCCTAACCAGCATGGGTTCAGAGAAGGGCTCAGCACAGATTCAGCTATTCTAGAATTAACATCACACATAACAGAAGCCCTAGACAAAGGTGATAAATGTCTGGCAATATTTCTAGACTTAGCTAAGGCATTTGACACAGTCTCTCGTCGAATCCTCCTAGCTAAGCTTCATAAAATTGGAATAAAGAATAAGGCATTTGATTGGTTCAAATCTTACCTAACAGACAGAAAGCAATTTGTTAAGTTACCATCATACAAATCGTCTCAACCTATCAGAATCAATTTTGGTGTACCACAGGGCAGTGTACTCGGTCCAATACTTTTTCTCATATACATTAATGATTTATGTAGATTAGAAATTGATGGCAACATAATCACCTTTGCCGATGATACTGCCCTGATACTAAAAAGTAAAACATGGGTAGAAACTTTTCATAAAGCGGAACTAATTTTGCAAAATGTTAAACAATGGCTGGATGATAATTTACTAACGCTAAACATAACCAAAACAAAATACCTAACATTCAGTACAAATAATCCAAGTCAACCCTCAAGTAATCATGTATTAAAAATACATTCTTGTAGTAATATATCCAGCTGTTTATGCAATCCATTGGAAAGAGTAGACTCCATCAGATACTTAGGCGTAATAATCGATAACAAACTGCGATGGGAAGAACATGTAATTAACGTCACAAGCCGTATAAGGAAACTGGCTTATATCTTTAGATCATTGCGCAATATACTACAAAAAAATACAATGAGAACAGTATATTTTTCCCTGTGTCAGTCAATCTTATCGTACGGTATAATTATCTGGGGAGGATGCTCCAAAACTGTATTAGATCCATTAATAAAAGCCCAAAAATTAATAATACGGACTATTTACAGAGTTCATTATATACACCCCACGAAAGACCTATTTAAAGACTTCAAAGTTCTTAATGTAAAATCCATATATGTAAAAAATATTACCTCTTATTTTAAATTCAAATTTACAAAAAAAAAAAATATAAATTCAAAATACAACACAAGATATTCAAACCTATCGAATTATATTATTCCAACAACAAAAACTTCAATGGCACAGTCCCAGTTCAACTTTCTTGCACCTAAAATTTTTAATAATTTATCATTTGAAATAAAGTCCAAAGACAAATATCTCACTTTCAAAAAGGCGCTTACTGACCTTCTGATGAGTGACAATGACAATGTTTATAACCTGTTTCACATACTAAAATAGTTATTAATTATTAATAGTTAAAAGAAAACAAAACGTAAGATATAATAATGTTTTATTACTAATGTTTTTGGGTTATTTGTCATTCAATTTATTCAAAATTAAAAACGGTTTTTGCAAATGCAAAATGATTTTAATGCAAAACGGAAATTTTCTAACCTTCGGAACATCCCCGATATGAGAGGTTAAACTTCCATATTCATCGGTTAATTATCATATTTAATGTCATATTTTATGTTTTTACCCCGCTTATAGCTCAATTTGACATAATTTTTCTTATAAAAGTAATGCTTTATAATATTATGATGTTTTAATTTAAAATCACTTCATTAATATGTTAAAAAATAGAATTATACCAACGCATATTGTCGAACAGGCTATGCCTTTTGTAATCTTTTTTGTTTCCATTTTTTGTATTATCTTGTATTTGTATGTTTTTTTTTAATAACTGTTACAATGAATCAAAACTTTTCAATAATAGAAAGAGTATATGCCTGAATTATTTATTGTACATATTTACATTGTATTCATTTATCTATTTATAAAATAAGAAATATATATAGCAATAAGCTGCACATCTCACTAGGGCATTCCTGTATCGAGATGTGCAGTTTTACAACAAAGTTTTACAACAATGTAGTTTTTCAATAATGTAATTTAAAAAAAAAGATAAGAAAGAAACATACACATAAACTTAATAAAAATATTATAATAAACCTACAAAAGCAGCATGAGTACAGTTATTCAAACATTAATAAATAATTATATTCTGTCACCATGTTAGAAAATAACACCTCTTTTATTAACATATATCTCAATACTATTTGGAAAGATACTTACTGCAAATACTCAAGCTCCATTCTAATTACACCTTCATACACTTCAAAAAAAAAAAAAAAAATTACAACTGTGTGTAAATGTGTTGGTACTGTGTCCATGGCCGTATATATACATATTAATGTATTCATATACCTAGACGCATATATATGTGTAAGTGTGTGTGTGTATATGCCTATGTGTGTATGGATGTGTGCACCTGTACATACGTATGCGTATGCACTCACACATATAAATTTTAAAATAAGGATATGTATCTTCTCACAAACTTATCCTTACCCAATTCTTTTTCTCTTTACTAGTTTTTTATTATAACTTTACCAATTTTCAACATCATTACATTACTAATAGTTCCATATGTTAACAATAGACTTCACTTAAAGTAAATATCCTCCATTGTCACCATGAAACAGGCAGCCGCCTAGTATGGTGATTCAATGTATCCAATTCTATGTAAATGTCTAATTATGTAACATGTATTTAAATAAATAAATAAATAAAAAAAATTCGTGTATACTATATACTATTCCTAGTAAGAATCCCAAATTACAGTTGGTTTGGTGCCATAGAACCGAAATTATGGCTGAGCCCAAGTGTAAAACGACTGAACCCAAGGGCTAAAACGACCGACCCCAAGTTTTAAAACGATGATTTTTTTAATAATTATTCTTGTGACAGATTTTTTTTATTGATTCGTGTACATAGCATGATTCTTAATAAGAATCCAAAATTAAAGTCGGCTCGGTGGCATAGGGTCAAGTAATTACCGACCACAAGAGTTGTTACAAAGCGCCCGTAAAACTCTGTAAAACTCTGTAAAAATTATTATATTAGAAGTTTTTTTTATTGATTTATGTACCGAAAATGATTCTGTAAGACTCCAAAGTTTCAATCGGTTCGGTGCCATAGGACCGAAGTTATGGCCGAGCCCAAGAGTCAAACGACTGAACCCAAGTGCTTAAACGACCGAACCCAAGTTTTCAATCGATGATTTTTTTAATAATTTTTCTTGTGGCAGATTTTTTTACTGATTCGTGTACAGACCATGATTTGTAATAAGAATCTAAAATTATCGTCGGCTCGGTGCCATAGGGTCAAAGTGGTGACCGACCACAAGTGTGGTTACAAAGCGCCCGTGAAACAAAAAATTTTGTAAAACTTATTATTTTGGAAGATTTTTTATTGATTCATATACAGACCATGATCCTTAGTAAGAATCCAAAATTTCGGTTTGTTCGGTGCCATAGGACCGAAGTTATGGCCGAGCCCAAGTGTAAAACGACTGAATCCAAGGGCTAAAACGACCGACCACATGTTTTAAAACGATGATTTTTTTAATAATTATTCTTTTAGCAGATTTTTTTTATTGATTCGTGTACATAGCATGATTCTTAATAAGAATCCAAAATTAAAGTCGGCTCGGTGCCATAGGGTCAAGTAATTACCGACCACAAGAGTTGTTACAAAGCGCCCGTAAAAGGATATACTTTGTAAAAATTATTATATTAGAAGTTTTTTTTATTGATTTATGTACCGAAAATGATTCTGTAAGACTCCAAAGTTTCAGTCGGTTCGGTGCCATAGGGCCGAGGTTATGGCCGACCCCAAGTGCTTAAACGACCGAACCCAAGCTTTTAAACGATGATTTTTTTAATAATTCTTCTTGTGGCAGATTTTTTTACTGATCGTGTACAGACCATGATTTGTAATAAGAATCTAAAATTATCGTCGGCTCGGTGCCATAGGGTCAAAGTGATGACCGACCACAAGTGTGGTTACAAAGCGCCCGTAAAACGAAAAATTTTGTAAAACTTATTATATTGGAAGATTTTTTATTGATTCATATACATACCATGATTCTTAGTAAGAACACAAAATTTCAGTCGGTTCGGTGCCATAGACTGAAGTTATGACCGAGCCCATGTGTAAAACGACCGAACCCAAGTGCCAAGACAACCGAACCCAAGTGCTAAGACGACCGAACCCAAGTTTTATAACGATGATTTTAGAATAATTCTTCTTTTGGCATATTTTTTATTGATTCGTGTATACTATATACTATTTCTAGTAAGAATCCCAAATTACAGTTGGTTTGGTGCCATAGGACCGAAAATATGGCTGAGCCCACATGTAAAACGACTGAACCCAAGGGCTAAAACGACCGACCAAAAGTTTTAAAACGATGATTTTTTTAATAATTACTCTTTTGACAGATTTTTTTTTTGATTCGCGTACATAGCATTATTCTTAATAAGAATCCAAAAAAGTTGGCTCGGTGCCATAGGGTCAAGTAATTACCGACCACAAGTGTTATTACGAAGCGCCCGTGAAACGATAAATTTTGTAAAAATTATTATATTGGAAGATTTTTTTATTGATTCATGTACAGACCATGATTGTTGTTACAAAGCGCCCGTGAAACGAAAAATTTTGAAAAACTTATTATTTTGGAAGATTTTTTTTATTGATTCATGTACAGACCATGATTCTTAGTAAGAATCCAAAATTTCAGTCGTTTCGGTGCCATAGGACTGAAGTTATGACCGAGCCCATGTGTAAAACGACCGAACCCAAGTGCCAAGACAACCGAACCCAAGTGCTAAGACGACCGAACCCAAGTTTTATAACGATGATTTTAGAATAATTCTTCTTTTGGCATATTTTTTATTGATTCGTGTATACTATATACTATTCCTAGTAAGAATCCCAAATTACAGTTGGTTCGGTGCCATAGACTGAAGTTATGACCGAGCCCATGTGTAAAACGACCGAACCCAAGTGCCAAGACAACCGAACCCAAGTGCTAAGACGACCGAACCCAAGTTTTATAACGATGATTTTAGAATAATTCTTCTTTTGGCATATTTTTTATTAATTCGTGTATACTATATACTATTCCTAGTAAGAATCCCAAATTACAGTTGGTTTGGTGCCATAGGACCGAAAATATGGCTGAGCCCAAGTGTAAAACGACTGAACCCAAGGGCTAAAACGACCGACCCCAAGTTTTAAAACGATGATTTTTTTAATAATTATTCTTGTGACAGATTTTTTTTTATTGATTCGTGTACATAGCATGATTCTTAATAAGAATCCAAAAAAGTCGGCTCGGTGCCATAGGGTCAAGTAATTACCGACCACAAGTGTTATTACGAAGCGCCCGTGAAACGATAAATTTTGTAAAAATTATTATAATGGAAGATTTTTTTATTGATTCATGTACAGACCATGATTCTTAGTAAGAATCCAAAATTTCAGTCGGTTCGGTGCCATAGGACCGAAGTTATGGCCGAGCCCAAGAGTAAAACGACTGAACCCAAGGGCTAAAACGACCGACCCCATGTTTTAAAACGATGATTTTTTTAATAATTATTCTTTTAGCAGATTTTTTTATCGATTCGTGTACATAGCATGATTCTTAATAAGAATCCAAAATTAAAGTCGGCTCGGTGGCATAGGGTCAAGTAATTACCGACCACAAGAGTTGTTACAAAGCGCCCGTAAAACTCTGTAAAAATTATTATATTAGAAGTTTTTTTTATTGATTTATGTACCGAAAATGATTCTGTAAGACTCCAAAGTTTCAATCGGTTCGGTGCCATAGGACCGAAGTGATGGCCGAGCCCAAGAGTCAAACGACTGAACCCAAGTGCTCAAACGACCGAACCCAAGTTTTAAATCGATGATTTTTTTAATAATTTTTCTTGTGGCAGATTTTTTTACTGATTCGTGTACAGACCATGATTTGTAATAAGAATCTAAAATTATCGTCGGCTCGGTGCCATAGGGTCAAAGTGGTGACCGACCACAAGTGTGCTTACAAAGCGCCCGTGAAACAAAAATTTTTGTATAACTTATTATTTTGGAAGATTTTTTATTGATTCATATACAGACCATGATCCTTAGTAAGAATCCAAAATTTCGGTTTGTTCGGTGCCATAGGACCGAAGTTATGGCCGAGCCCAAGTGTAAAACGACTGAATCCAAGGGCTAAAACGACCGACCACATGTTTTAAAACGATGATTTTTTTAATAATTATTCTTTTAGCAGATTTTTTTTATTGATTCGTGTACATAGCATGATTCTTAATAAGAATCCAAAATTAAAGTCGGCTCGGTGCCATAGGGTCAAGTAATTACCGACCACAAGAGTTGTTACAAAGCGCCCGTAAAAGGATATACTTTGTAAAAATTATTATATTAGAAGTTTTTTTTATTGATTTATGTACCGAAAATGATTCTGTAAGACTCCAAAGTTTCAGTCGGTTCGGTGCCATAGGGCCGAGGTTATGGCCGACCCCAAGTGCTTAAACGACCGAACCCAAGCTTTTAAACGATGATTTTTTTAATAATTCTTCTTGTGGCAGATTTTTTTACTGATTCGTGTACAGACCATGATTTGTAATAAGAATCTAAAATTATCGTCGGCTCGGTGCCATAGGGTCAAAGTGATGACCGACCACAAGTGTGGTTACAAAGCGCCCGTAAAACGAAAAATTTTGTAAAACTTATTATATTGGAAGATTTTTTATTGATTCATATACAACAATATACAACAATACAACAATAAACAGTGTGTATCACGATATTTTGCTCTACCAATAAAATCACAAAATCTATATCTAAAACCATCATATTGAAAATTAAATATATTGGAGGTAATTCCTTGGGTCACATTTAGTGTACAAACTTCAAACTTGGCTTTGATTCATTGATTCTACAGTGATTTCAAGTGTCTTTTCGATAAAGTGACAGTTGCTGTGAACTCCAGTGTTTATTTGTGTTAAGAACTGTGACTGCTTATTACAAAACTTTCACTGCCTATTCCAAATAACAGTGAAACATCATCAACATGAACAACATATGCCAAGAATGTTCCGAACCTACACTTTCTGCAGAGTCTATTTTTGTGTGCATAACCTGCAAGGAGACATTTCATCTGCAATGTGGAGGTGTAGCGGAAACTACCTACCGTCGCCTCTCTAAGGAGCGGCGTGCCCTCATAAAATGTAAACAATGCATTTGTGTCACACCGACTGTCAAACCCAGCGGCAGTTCACTTATTGATAGTGAACTACTCTCTAAACTCCTCGAACAAAACACGCAGATTCTTGCCACTCTAGCGGGGATGAGCAAGCAATATGAGGAGATTCTCCTTCGCGTCCATGAGCTTGAGGACACTAATAACAAACTGGAGAAAAAAAACACCAGCCTCGAAGCAAGAATTGAAGTTTTAGAAAATCACATGGAGCAAATCGATAGGCAAAATAGGTCTAAAAACGTAGAAATCAGGGGGGTCCCAGAAAAT
Organism: Limnephilus marmoratus; assembly: GCA_917880885.1. Lineage (NCBI taxonomy): Eukaryota > Metazoa > Arthropoda > Insecta > Trichoptera > Limnephilidae > Limnephilus > Limnephilus marmoratus. The sequence continues at coordinate 21,309,278 of OU862929.1, forward strand.
AACGGGGAAAACTTGAAAAACCTTATATCCAACATCAAAAAAACTACTAATTCAAACGTGGAAATGAACAAGATTGACGCAGCTTACCGCATCTCCCAAAAAATACCTAAAGATCAATGCAGGCCCATAATCATATCATTTAAAACCAGTATCGACCGTGATGTTTTCCTGACAGACATAAAAAAGTTCAACAAAGAAGCAAACAATAGAGAGGAAAAACTCAACACCACCCTCGTCGGAATTGCAGGACCTCGCTCCCACATATACGTCTCGGAACACCTTACGTTTCGTGCGAAACACTTGTGGTTCCTTGCACGTAAGGCTACACGGGAAAACTTATTTAAATTCGCCTGGACCCGTGGAGGGCAAGTGTACGTCCGCAAAGAAATTGGGACACCAGTCATTATTATCAATGACAAAAACAAACACCTCTTATCTCCCTCACTCAATAACTTGTAAAAAAACTGTAACTATTGTACTTATGTTTATATATTTTTTATTTTACCCAAAAATCATTAACATCACTATTTTATCTATTAAACTCAACCTATTATATGAACCAGAAGGGCACAGGTATATGGCGACAGGGGAATTTAAATTATTTAATTTGTATTTTTCTAGTTTTCTTTTATATCTTTACACAAACACTACATTTAGTTTTAACATTAACAAATATAAATCTTGTACTATGTATCTTCAATTCGTAGTTACAATATATACCTGCTATAATTATATAAAATACTTGCAACATCTAAATCCTTATAGCACTTGTGTACTTTACATGCTTGTGCTTATGTTTTATATTCTTATGTTTTATACTCCTTATATGCTTATGCTTTATATGCTCGTGATATATACTCGCAACAAATATATGCATACTTTGTATACTTATGCTTGTGTTATACATGTTAAATATCCGCAACAACCAAATACATATATCACTGGTATACTTTATATGCTTATGTTTTATTTTCTTTATATGCTTGCGTTTTATAATCTTTTTAAGCTTATGTTTTATTTTCTTTGTATGCTCATATTTCATATTCTTATGTTATTTATTATTTATATGTTTATGTCATACATTCGCAGAAACTATAAGTACACTTTATACACCTATACTTATACTATAAATACTTTATATGCTTATGTTAAACATTCTCAACAACTAAATTCTTATATCACTTACATACTTTTTATGCTTATGCTGATGTTTTATACTGTTTATAAGCCTATGTTTTATTTACTTAATATTCTTTATATGCCTATATTTTATATTCTATATATGCTTGTGCTACATATTTTGTATACGCTGATGTTATATTTTCGCAACAACTATATGTGTACCTTATATACCTATGTTTATGTTGTACATACTATACATACTTTACATACATACTTTTATTTTATATTCTATATACGCTCGTATCATATATTATCTATACGCTTATATTATATTTTTCGTAACAACTATTTGTATACTTTACATACCTATGTTTGTGTTATATATACTATATATGCTTATATTATAAATTCACAACAACAAAAACCTTATTTCACAAAGCTAACACTATATTCTTATGCTTATGTCATATATTCATTATGTGCTTATATTATATATTCACAACAATTATATTTACACTTTATATATTTATGTATATTTTATATATTTATATCAACTAAATCTCTATCTCATAAACGTACCAATGTCACTACAACTTGGTTGTTAATAATTTATGCAAAACAAAAAACCAGAAAATGGAAGACATAGCAGATTTAATAGATAACACAACACAAATCCCATGTATATCTACCAATGATCCCGAAGTAGTACGTCAATTATTATTAACTAATTCAACCCTTACGATATTCTCTATGAACATAAGAAGTATAAACAAAAATTTTGATGAACTTCTTATTCTCCTCACTGATCTTGTCTCAGATTTTGATATAATTGTCTTGAGTGAATGCTGGATTCAAGGAAATTTCATCCCTAAAACGATAAGAAACTACAATCACTATAATACTCTACACAACCAAACTCAGAACGACGGAGTCATTGTATACATTAAAAATCATATCTCTCACTCAGTAAAAGAGATCAAAATTAAATATGCAAACTGTCTACAAATTCAAATTGATAATCATATAACACTTCTTACAATGTACAGATCTCCGAATACACATAACATAGCCCCATTCATACATTCACTGCAAGAAATTTTATCAAACATAGAACACCGCCAAAACACCTTTATAATAGGTGATCTTAACATAAATATAATTAATAAAATGCACCCTCAAGCAAATGAATACCTAAACGCACTAACTTTATTAGGATATTTTCCAGCTGTTACAGCACCAACTAGAGAATCAGACTCATACACTAGCAGTTGTATAGATCATGTATTTGTTAAGAGTGAATTAGACACCAAATCCATTGTCTATCAATCAACTGTTACAGATCACTATTCAATCATCACTTCTCTCTCGCATAAAAATCATAAATCACCACAAAATACTTCCCCTCAAGAAAAGATCTCATATGAAACTCTCCTAAACAGTGTCTCTAAAGAAAACTGGGAACTTATCTATTCTTGTACCGATGTCACCTCTGCATGTGAATTATTTATAAATACCCTACGTAACCACTTAACCGATGCTACATCATACACAAAAAGTAAAAAAAAACGATCTGACACAAAACTCAAACCATGGATCACTGCAGGAATTCTCTACTGTATCAGAAAGCGCGATAAGATTCATAACTTCTGTAGAAAAAATCCCCACGATTATGAATCTCTCTTATTCTACAAACGTTACAGAAATAACTGCAAAAAAATAATTGACAGTGTTAAAAGAGATTACTACCATAAACAAATCAGTGAAGCTACCGGTGATAATAAAAAAATTTGGAACATCGTTAAAGATATAGCCAATATTAATAAAACCAATACACCCATTGTTAAGATTAACATCGAAGATCAAATATTACATGTCAATTCCGACCCCGAAAAAATTTCCGACCATTTCAATCAATTTTTCTCCAATATTGGATCTAACTTAGCAAAAAATATTTTAGACAGACACAACGTCTCGGACAAAGATCTTGCAAACAATATACCCCTCACTAATCTTAGCTATAACCCTTTCCAATTCACTCCCACTACTGACACAGAAATTTTAGAACTAATCTCATCCCTTAAAAACAGTAACTCTGTAGGTATAGATCACATTTCAACAAAAATCATCAAACATATCCAAAAATATATAGCCTCACCTCTGAAACATATAATCAATCTAAGCTTTAAAACTGGTGTATTTCCTAACTCCTTAAAACAGGCCACAATAATCCCAATATTCAAATCAGGAGACAAACTATCTGTAAATAACTATCGACCGATATCTTTACTTAGCACAATATCTAAAATCATAGAAAAAGCGGTGAAGAATAGACTCTACAAGTTCCTTGAAGATAACAAAATATTATCGGACAACCAATATGGTTTCCGCAAAGGTAGGAGTACCTCAGATGCAATAGCCGCCCTCACAAAAATAGTTTCTTTTAATCTTGACCTTGGTCGAAAACCGCTTGCTGTTTTCCTCGATCTCTCAAAAGCATTTGATACGGTCTCCCATCCCTTACTGCTTAAAAAACTTCAACAGATCGGAATAACTGGGATACCCTACACATGGTTCGAAAACTACCTAACAAACCGAACTCAACAAACTCTTATCCACTCTGACAAAATAAATAAAAGCAAAAAATTATCCATGTCTTACGGTGTACCGCAAGGCAGTGTACTAGGACCACTCTTATTTCTTTTATACATCAACACACTATGTACCATGGATATTGGAGGTAAGATTTTATCATTTGCCGACGATACAGTCTTAATATTCGAAGATGAAACATGGCAAGCAGTTATTAATAAAACTAATAATGGCCTAATAAATGTGAGGCATTGGCTTGACACAAATCTCCTTACACTCAATATTGACAAAACACAATATATGACGTTTTCCATACGCAAACATAATTTTCCCAACAACTGCCCTAAACCAATAATTCACTCGTGTTCACTAAACATGCACCCACACCCACCCGGAACCCCACCTATTACAAATTGCACGTGTCCTACCCTTAAATCATCTAAGGAAGTTAAATATCTGGGCATAATCATAGATGACCAACTACGTTGGGAAGCACACATAAGTAAAACAGTGAAAAGACTCCGTAAGCTCTGCCATATATTCTGCTCTCTTAGATCCATCTTAGACCTAAAAACCCTTAGAAGCGTATATTTTGCCCTTTTTCAATCCATTGCAACTTACGGTATTTTGGGATGGGGTGGTTGCACAGAATCCGTCATTAATCCAATAATTACAGTTCAAAAACTAATACTGAGAATCATATTTAAATGCCAACCTACCCACCCCTCTAATGTGCTATTTACTAAATTTAAGGTCTTAGATATTCGCCAACTATTCACTAAGACAAGCCTATCCTACGTACGGAAAAATAACCTACTGGTGGCTCCACAACATCAAGCCAAAACCCGCTTTTCATCAAATCTGGGATGCATGGTTCCTAACACTAGAACCACATTCGCTCACCGACAATTTTGGTTCATTGCCCCCAAAATATACAATGCATTGAGCACCGATATAAAATCAAGTATTACCATACCTCTTTTTACTATTCGTGTTCAAAATTGGATATTCGAAAGGGGACGAGATTTCTTTAAAGAATATCTGACTTCCTAACCATTATAAAGGAAAAGAAAATAATTAAATTAACTAAATAAAATATCATACTTCACATCTTTTTCTAACCTGACTTCACTGAAATCTAATCTAACCTAAATATATACTCTTCTAGGTGATTAATTACCTACCTTGTCAAACCTCCAGAAAATTTTTTAGCTTTCATAAAAAAAAAAAAAATTATAGATTAACATATTTAAATCTTACTTCTTAGTATTTTATATTTTTATATAGTTATATTTTAGTATTTTATATAGTTATAAGTTTATATTTTAGTATTTTATTTTTTATGTATATTTTATATAGTATTTTATTTTTAACTTCTTTCAAACATTTTCTTTTTTATAATTATATATATATATATATATATATATATATATATATATATATATATATATATGTATATGTGTATGTGTATGTAAGTGTATATATATATATATATATATATATGTATGTATGTGTGTTTGTATGTATTTGTATGTGCATACGTATACATATATCTTGTTATATTTTACCTTAAATATTTTTATCTTTTTTCTTTCTCTTGTTTCTAATATCTTATAATTTCTATTTCAAACCTATATTTTGTTCTAGTTCACACATTGTATAATTTATATCATGTTTGATTACCTTAACACGGGCATTAGCCTAGTATGGTAATCAAGAAAAAAACATAAAAGTGTATTTTCAAAAATTGTATGAAATAAAAAAAATAAAAAAAAAAAAAAAAAAAAAATATACATACCATGATTCTTAGTAAGAACACAAAATTTCAGTCGGTTCGGTGCCATAGACTGAAGTTATGACCGAGCCCATGTGTAAAACGACCGAACCCAAGTGCCAAGACAACCGAACCCAAGTGCTAAGACGACCGAACCCAAGTTTTATAACGATGATTTTTGAATAATTCTTCTTTTGGCATATTTTTTATTGATTCGTGTATACTATATACTATTTCTAGTAAGAATCCCAAATTACAGTTGGTTTGGTGCCATAGGACCGAAAATATGGCTGAGCCCAAGTGTAAAACGACTGAACCCAAGGGCTAAAACGACCGACCAAAAGTTTTAAAACGATGATTTTTTTAATAATTATTCTTTTGACAGATTTTTTTTTTGATTCGCGTACATAGCATTATTCTTAATAAGAATCCAAAAAAGTTGGCTCGGTGCCATAGGGTCAAGTAATTACCGACCACAAGTGTTATTACGAAGCGCCCGTGAAACGATAAATTTTGTAAAAATTATTATATTGGAAGATTTTTTTATTGATTCATGTACAGACCATGATTGTTGTTACAAAGCGCCCGTGAAACGAAAAATTTTGAAAAACTTATTATTTTGGAAGATTTTTTTTATTGATTCATGTACAGACCATGATTCTTAGTAAGAATCCAAAATTTCAGTCGTTTCGGTGCCATAGGACTGAAGTTATGACCGAGCCCATGTGTAAAACGACCGAACCCAAGTGCCAAGACTACCGAACCCAAGTGCTAAGACGACCGAACCCAAGTTTTATAACGATGATTTTCGAATAATTCTTCTTTTGGCATATTTTTTATTGATTCATGTATACTATATACTATTCCTAGTAAGAATCCTAAATTACAGTTGGTTTGGTGCCATTGGAATATGGCTGAGCCCAAGTGTAAAACGACTGAACCCAAGGGGTAAAACGACCGACCCCATGTTTTAAAACGATGATTTTTTTAATAATTATTCTTTTAGCAGATTTTTTTATCGATTCGTGTACATAGCATGATTCTTAATAAGAATCCAAAATTAAAGTCGGCTCGGTGCCATAGGGTCAAGTAATTACCGACCACAAGAGTTGTTACAAAGCGCCCGTAAAAGGATATACTTTGTAAAAATTATTATATTAGAAGTTTTTTTTATTGATTTATGTACCGAAAATGATTCTGTAAGACTCCAAAGTTTCAGTCGGTTCGGTGCCATAGGGCCGAGGTAATGGCCGACCCCAAGTGCTTAAACGACCGAACCCAAGTTTTAAACGATGATTTTTTTAATAATTCTTCTTGTGGCAAATTTTTTTACTGATTCGTGTACAGACCATGATTTGTAATAAGAATCTAAAATTATCGTCGGCTCGGTGCCATAGGGTCAAAGTGATGACCGACCACAAGTGTGGTTACAAAGCGCCCGTAAAACGAAAAATTTTGTAAAACTTATTATATTGGAAGATTTTTTATTGATTCATATACATACCATGATTCTTAGTAAGAACACAAAATTTCAGTCGGTTCGGTGCCATAGACTGAAGTTATGACCGAGCCCATGTGTAAAAAGACAACCGAACCCAAGTGCTAAGACGACCGAACCCAAGTTTTATAACGATGATTTTCGAATAATTCTTCTTTTGGCATATTTTTTATTGATTCGTGTATACTATATACTATTCCTAGTAAGAATCCCAAATTACAGTTGGTTTGGTGCCATAGGACCGAAAATATGGCTGAGCCCAAGTGTAAAACGACTGAACCCAAGGGCTAAAACGACCGACCCCAAGTTTTAAAACGATGATTTATTTAATAATTATTCTTTTGACAGATTTTTTTTATTGATTCGCGTACATAGCATAATTCTTAATAAGAATCCAAAAAAGTTGGCTCGGTGCCATAGGGTCAGGTAATTACCGACCACAAGTGTTATTACGAAGCGCCCGTGAAACGATAAATTTTGTAAAAATTATTATATTGGAAGATTTTTTTATTGATTCATGTACAGACCATGATTGTTGCAACAAAGCGCCCGTGAAACGAAAAATTTTGTAAAACTTATTATTTTGGAAGATTTTTTTGATTGATTCATGTACAGACCATGATTCTTAGTAAGAATCCAAAATTTCAGTCGTTTCGGTGCCATAGGACCGAAGTTATAGCCGAGTCCAAGTGTAAAACGACCGAACCCAAGTGCTAAGACGACCAAACCCAAGTTTTATAACGATGATTTTCTAATAATTCTTCTTTTGGCATATTTTTATTGATTCGTGTATACTATATACTATTCGTAGTAAGAATCCAAAATTACAGTCGGTTTGGTGCCATAGGGCCGAAAATATGGCCGAGCCCAAGTGTAAAACGACCGAACCCAAGGGCTAAAACGACCGACCCCACGTTTTCAGAACGATGATTTTTTTAATAATTCTTCTTTTGGCAGCCTTTTTTAATTGATTCGTGTACATAGCATGATTCTTAGTAAGAAAACAAAATTATAGTCGGCTCGGTGACATAGGGTCTAAGTAATTACCGACCCCAGTGATATTATTACGAAGCGCCCATGAAACGATAAATTTTGTAAAAATTATTATATTGGATGATTTTTTTATTGATTCGTGTACAGAACATGATTCTTAACAGGAATCCAAAATTAAAGTCGGCTCGGTGCCATAGGGTCAAGTAATTACCGACCACAAGTGTTGTTACAAAGCGCCCGTAAAAGGATATACTTTGTAAAAATTATTATATTAGAAGTTTTTTTTTAATTGATTTATGTACCGAAAATGATTCTGTAAGACTCCAAAGTTTCAGTTGGTTCGGTGCCATAGGGCCGAGGTTATGGCCGACCCCAAGTGCTTAAACGACCGAACCCAAGTTTTAAAACGATGATTCTTTTAATAATTCTTCTTGTGGCAGATTTTTTTACTGATTCGTGTACAGACCATGATTTGTAATAAGAATCTACAATTATCGTCGGCTCGGTGCCATAGGGTCAAAGTGATGACCGACCACAAGTGTGGTTACAAAGCGCCCGTAAAACGAAAAATTTTGTAAAACTTATTATATTGGAAGATTTTTTATTGATTCATATACATACCATGATTCTTAGTAAGAATACAAAATTTCAGTCGGTTCGGTGCCATAGACTGAAGTTATGACCGAGCCCATGTGTAAAACGACCGAACCCAAGTGCCAAGACAACCGAACCCAAGTGCAAAGACGACCGAACCCAAGTTTTATAACGATGATTTTATAATAATTCTTCTTTTGGCATATTTTTATTGATTCGTGTATACTATATACTATTCGTAGTAAGAATCCAAAATTACAGTCGGTTTGGTGCCGTAGGGCCGAAAATATGGCCGAGCCCAAGTGTAAAACGACCGAACCCAAGGGCTAAAACGACCGACCCCACGTTTTCAGAACGATGATTTTAGAATAATTCTTCTTTTGGCATATTTTTTATTGATTCGTGTATATTATATACAATTCCTAGTAAGAATCCCAAATTACAGTTGGTTTGGTGCCATAAGACCGAAAATATGGCTGAGCCCAAGTGTAAAACGACTGAACCCAAGGGCTAAAACGACCGACCCCAAGTTTTAAAACGATGATTTTTTTAATAATTATTCTTTTGACAGATTTTTTTAATTGATTCGCGTACATAGCATAATTCTTAATAAGAATCCAAAAAAGTTGGCTCGGTGCCATAGGGTCAAGTAGTTACGGACCACAAGTGTTATTACGAAGCGCCCGTGAAACGATAAATTTTGTAAAAATTATTATATAGGAAGATTTTTTTATTGATTCATATACAGACCATGATTGTTGTAACAAAGCGCCCGTGAAACGAAAAATTTTGTAAAACTTAATTTTTTGGAAGATTTTTTTGATTGATTCATGTACAGACCATGATTCTTAGTAAGAATCCAAAATTTCAGTCGTTTCGGTGCCATAGGACCGAAGTTATGGCCGAGTCCAAGTGCAAAATGACCGAACCCAAGTGCTAAGACGACCAAACCCAAGTTTTATAACGATGATTTTATAATAATTCTTCTTTTGGCATATTTTTATTGATTCGTGTATACTATAATATACTATTCGTAGTAAGAATCCAAAATTACAGTCGGTTTGGTGCCATAGGGCCGAAAATATGGCCGAGCCCAAGTGTAAAACGACCGAACCAAAGGGCTAAAACGACCGACCCCACGTTTTCAGAGCGATGATTTTTTTAATAATTCTTCTTTTGGCAGCCTTTTTTAATTGATTCGTGTACATAGCATGATTCTTAGTAAGAAAACAAAATTATTGTCGGCTCGGTGACATAGGGTCTAAGTAATTACCGACCCCAGTGATATTATTACGAAGCGCCCATGAAACGATAAATTTTGTAAAAATTATTATATTGGATGATTTTTTTATTGATTCGTGTACAGAACATGATTCTTAACAGGAATCCAAAATTAAAGTCGGCTCGGTGCCATAGGGTCAAGTAATTACCGACCACAAGTGTTGTTACAAAGCGCCCGTAAAAGGATATACTTTGTAAAAAATATTATATTAGAAGTTTTTTTTTAATTGATTTATGTACCGAAAATGATTCTGTAAGACTCCAAAGTTTCAGTCGGTTCGGTGCCATAGGGCCGAGGTAATGGCCGACCCCAAGTGCTTAAACGACCGAACCCAAGTTTTAAACGATGATTTTTTTAATAATTCTTCTTGTGGCAAATTTTTTTACTGATTCGTGTACAGACCATGATTTGTAATAAGAATCTAAAATTATCGTCGGCTCGGTGCCATAGGGTCAAAGTGATGACCGACCACAAGTGTGGTTACAAAGCGCCCGTAAAACGAAAAATTTTGTAAAACTTATTATATTGGAAGATTTTTTATTGATTCATATACATACCATGATTCTTAGTAAGAACACAAAATTTCAGTCGGTTCGGTGCCATAGACTGAAGTTATGACCGAGCCCATGTGTAAAAAGACAACCGAACCCAAGTGCTAAGACGACCGAACCCAAGTTTTATAACGATGATTTTCGAATAATTCTTCTTTTGGCATATTTTTTATTGATTCGTGTATACTATATACTATTCCTAGTAAGAATCCCAAATTACAGTTGGTTTGGTGCCATAGGACCGAAAATATGGCTGAGCCCAAGTGTAAAACGACTGAACCCAAGGGCTAAAACGACCGACCCCAAGTTTTAAAACGATGGTTTATTTAATAATTATTCTTTTGACAGATTTTTTTTATTGATTCGCGTACATAGCATAATTCTTAATAAGAATCCAAAAAAGTTGGCTCGGTGCCATAGGGTCAGGTAATTACCGACCACAAGTGTTATTATTACGAAGCGCCCGTGAAACGATAAATTTTGTAAAAATTATTATATAGGAAGATTTTTTTATTGATTCATATACAGACCATGATTGTTGTAACAAAGCGCCCGTGAAACGAAAAATTTTGTAAAACTTAATTTTTTGGAAGATTTTTTTGATTGATTCATGTACAGACCATGATTCTTAGTAAGAATCCAAAATTTTAGTCGTTTCGGTGCCATAGGACCGAAGTTATGGCCGAGTCCAAGTGCAAAATGACCGAACCCAAGTGCTAAGACGACCAAACCCAAGTTTTATAACGATGATTTTATAATAATTCTTCTTTTGGCATATTTTTATTGATTCGTGTATACTATAATATACTATTCGTAGTAAGAATCCAAAATTACAGTCGGTTTGGTGCCATAGGGCCGAAAATATGGCCGAGCCCAAGTGTAAAACGACCGAACCAAAGGGCTAAAACGACCGACCCCACGTTTTCAGAGCGATGATTTTTTTAATAATTCTTCTTTTGGCAGCCTTTTTTAATTGATTCGTGTACATAGCATGATTCTTAGTAAGAAAACAAAATTATAGTCGGCTCGGTGACATAGGGTCTAAGTAATTACCGACCCCAGTGATATTATTACGAAGCCCCCATGAAACGATAAATTTTGTAAAAATTATTATATTGGATGATTTTTTTATTGATTCGTGTACAGAACATGATTCTTAACAGGAATCCAAAATTAAAGTCGGCTCGGTGCCATAGGGTCAAGTAATTACCGACCACAAGTGTTGTTACAAAGCGCCCGTAAAAGGATATACTTTGTAAAAAATATTATATTAGAAGTTTTTTTTTAATTGATTTATGTACCGAAAATGATTCTGTAAGACTCCAAAGTTTCAGTCGGTTCGGTGCCATAGGGCCGAGGTTATGGCCGACCCCAAGTGCTTAAACGACCGAACCCAAGTTTTAAAACGATAATTTTTTTAATAATTTTCCTTGTGGCAGATTTTTTTACTGATTCGTGTACAGACCATGATTTGTAATAAGTGCCATAGGGTCAAAGTGATGACCGACCACAAGTGTGGTTACAAAGCGCCCGTAAAACGAAAAATTTTGTAAAACTTATTATATTGGAAGATTTTTTATTGATTCATATACATACCATGATTCTTAGTAAGAATACAAAATTTCAGTCGGTTTGGTGCCATAGACTGAAGTTATGACCGAGCCCATGTGTAAAATGACCGAACCCAAGTGCTAAGACAACCGAACCCAAGTGCTAAGACGACCGAACCCAAGTTTTATAACGATGATTTTCGAATAATTATTCTTTTGGCATATTTTTTATTGATTCGTGTAATATATAAGAAAATAAAAAAAACAAAATAAAAAAAAACACTCACTCATAGTTCCATTCATTACAAAAACACGTACTTACCATTGCAGAACACAATTGTCTATTCTTTTATCAATACCTTTCCCATTTTTTTCTACATTCAATTCCTGCGGAGATCTTTCTTTTTATTATACAAAATTACGTAAATTATAATTTATACATAATACGTATAAAATTATACAAAATTACGTACTATGCGTAATATTACAAAAACACGTACTTATCACTTCAGAACATAATTGTCTACAATTTTATCAATACCCTTCCCATTGTTCTACATTCATCTCCTGTGGTGATCTTTCTTTTTATTATTACCATCTGGATTTTACTTACTTTACCTGTTTTATTTTATATTAAGTGCTCTAAGGGAAAATATCTTAGTAGGATGAAAAAATGACGCAAGGAAAGGGAAATAAATACAATTGGTTATCAACCCCTTTCTCATGTCACTATTTATACATTAACTTAAGACATATTTATATACAAATTGTTTTTATTCATTTGCTGCATCCTTTTCGAGTCACATTCTTTTTGAGTTTCTTTACCCGCTCGTAAAGTTGAGGGATACGTCACTCACGTTAATTATACTTATTTTTTGTAATCATGTTTAAACATCCACTTTAATTATAATATGGATTTTGTCATCACACTTGAAGCTGGTCTCGATTCTCAATTTTTGCTAGCGATTCACATGCCCAAACATTTATCTATTGTTAAACAAGCATTCGATACTAAATCTGTACTTTAAGACATTGTTTTTTTCTCTTCGCTTATTCTTTTTTTTTTATGAGTTCAAAATTGTAGTTATTAACTAAAGCTTCTACGAGGAATTTAATCGTAACACTTGTTTCATTCAATAAATAATATGTATATAATTTATCAATGTAATATGAAATTATGATATGAACTAAATTTGTCAATTTGACTGGCCTAAAACAGGATCCATTCCTAGTTGGCTAGTCAAAGTTTCCACATATGTTTCATTGTATAATTTTATGCGAAATAAATATTATTATTATTATTATTATTATTATTACTATATACTATTCCTAGTAAAAATCCCAAATTACAGTTGGTTTGGTGCCATAGGACCGAAAATATGGCTGAGCCCAAGTGTAAAACGACTGAACCCAAGGGCTAAAACGACCGACCCCAAGTTTTAAAACGATGATTTTTTTAATAATTATTCTTTTGACAGATTTTTTTTATTGATTCACGTACATAACATAATTCTTAATAAGAATCCAAAAAAGTTGGCTCGGTGCCATAGGGTCAAGTAATTACCGACCACAAGTGTTATTACGAAGCGCCCGTGAAACGATAAATTTTGTAAAAATTATTATATTGGAAGATTTTTTTATTGATTCATGTACAGACCATGATTGTTGTAACAAAGCGCCCGTGAAACGAAAAATTTTGTAAAACTTATTATTTTGGAAGATTTTTTTGATTGATTCATGTACAGATCATGATTCTTAGTAAGAATCCAAAATTTCAGTCGTTTCGGTGCCATAGGACCGAAGTTATGGCCGAGTCCAAGTGTAAAACGACCGAACCCAAGTGCTAAGACGACCAAACCCAAGTTTTATAACGATGATTTTATAATAATTCTTCTTTTGGCATATTTTTATTGATTCGTGTATACTATATACTATTCGTAGTAAGAATCCAAAATTACAGTCGGTTTGGTGCCGTAGGGCCGAAAATATGGCCGAGCCCAAGTGTAAAACGACCGAACCCAAGGGCTAAAACGACCGACCCCACGTTTTCAGAACGATGATTTTAGAATAATTCTTCTTTTGGCATATTTTTTATTGATTCGTGTATATTATATACAATTCCTAGTAAGAATCCCAAATTACAGTTGGTTTGGTGCCATAGGACCAAAAATATGGCTGAGCCCAAGTGTAAAACGACTGAACCCAAGGGCTAAAACGACCAACCCCAAGTTTTAAAACGATGATTTTTTTAATAATTATTCTTTTGACAGATTTTTTTTATTGATTCGCGTACATAGCATAATTCTTAATAAGAATCCAAAAAAGTTGGCTCGGTGCCATAGGGTCAAGTAATTACCGACCACAAGTGTTATTACGAAGCGCCCGTGAAACGATAAATTTTGTAAAAATTATTATATTGGAAGATTTTTTTATTGATTCATGTACAGACCATGATTGTTGTTACAAAGCGCCCGTGAAACGAAAAATTTTGTTAAACTTATTATTTTGGAAGATTTTTTATTGATTCATATACAGACCATGATCCTTAGTAAGAATCCAAAATTTCAGTCGTTTCGGTGCCATAGACTGAAGTTATGGCCGAGCCCATGTGTAAAATGACCGAACCCAAGTGCTAAGACAACCGAACCCAAGTGCTAAGACGACCAAACCCAAGTTTTAAAACGATGATTTTCGAATAATTCTTCTTTTGGCATATTTTTTATTGATTTATGTATACTATATACTATTCCTAGTAAGAATCCTAAATTACAGTTGGTTTGGTGCCATTGGACTATGGCTGAGCCCAAGTGTAAAACGACTGAACCCAAGGGCTAAAACGACCGACCCCAAATTTTAAAACGATGATTTTTTAAATAATTATTCTTTTGACAGATTTTTTTATTGATTCGTGTACAGACCGTGATTCTTAGTAAGAATCCAAAATTTCGGTTTGTTCGGTATCATAGGACCGAAGTTATGGCCGAGCCCAAGTGTAAAACGACTGAACCCAAGGGCTAAAACGACCGACCACATGTTTTAAAACGATGATTTTTTTAATAATTATTCTTTTAGCAGATTTTTTTTATTGATTCGTGTACATAGCATGATTCTTAATAAGAATCCAAAATTAAAATCGGCTCGGTGCCATAGGGTCAAGTAATTACCGACCACAAGTGTTGTTACGAAGCGCCCGTAAAAGGATATACTTTGTAAAAATTATTATATTAGAAGTTTTTTTTTATTGATTTATGAATCGAAAATGATTCTGTAAGACTCCAAAGTTTCAGTCGGTTCGGTGCCATAGGGCCGAGGTTATGGCCGACCCCAAGTGCTTAAACGACCGAACCCAAGTTTTAAAACGATGATTTTTTTAATAATTTAATTTAATAATTTAATAAGAATGTGGCAAATTTTTTTACTGATTCGTGTACAGACCATGATTTGTAATAAGAATCTAAAATTATCGTCGGCTCGGTGCCATAGGGTCAAAGTGATGACCGACCACAAGTGTGGTTACAAAGCGCCCGTAAAACGAAAAATTTTGTAAAACTTATTATATTGGAAGATTTTTTATTGATTCATATACAGCCCATGATTCTTAGTAAGAATACAAAATTTTAGTCGGTTCGGTGCCATAGACTGAAGTTATGACCGAGCCCATGTGTAAAACGACCGAACCCAAGTGCTAAGACAACCGAACCCAAGTGCTAAGACGACCGAACCCAAGTTTTATAACGATGATTTTCGAATAATTCTTCTTTTGGCATATTTTTTATTGATTCGTGTATACTATATACTATTCCTAGTAAGAATCCCAAATTACAGTTGGTTTGGTGCCATAGGACCGAAAATATGGCTGAGCCCAAGTGTAAAACGACTGAACCCAAGGGCTAAAACGACCGACCCCAAGTTTTAAAACGATGATTTTTTTAATAATTATTCTTTTGACAGATTTTTTTTATTGATTCGCGTACATAGCATAATTCTTAACAAGAATCCAAAAAAGTTGGCTCGGTGCCATAGGGTCAAGTAATTACCGACCACAAGTGTTATTACGAAGCGCCCGTGAAACGATAAATTTTGTAAAAATTATTATATTGGAAGATTTTTTATTGATTCATGTACAGACCATGATTGTTGTTACAAAGCTCCCGTGAAACGAAAAATTTTGTAAAACTTAATTTTTTGGAAGATTTTTTTGATTGATTCATGTACAGACCATGATTCTTAGTAAGAATTCAAAATTTCAGTCGTTTCGGTGCCATAGGACCGAAGTTATGGCCGAGTCCAAGTGTAAAACGACCGAACCCAAGTGCTAAGACGACCAAACCCAAGTTTTATAACGATGATTTTAGAATAATTCTTCTTTTGGCATATTTTTATTGATTCGTGTATACTATATACTGTTCGTAGTAAGAATCCAAAATTACAGTCAGTTTGGTGCCATAGGGCCGAAAATATGGCCGAGCCCAAGTGTAAAACGACCGAACCCAAGGGCTAAAACGACCGACCCCACGTTTTCAGAACGATGATTATTTTAATTATTCTTCTTTTGGCAGCCTTTTTTAATTGATTCGTGTACATATCATGATTCTTAGTAAGAATCCAAAATTATAGTCGGCTCGGTGCCATAGGGTCTAAGTAATTTCCGACCCCAGTGATATTATTACGAAGCGCCCATGAAACGATAAATTTTGTAAAAATTATTATATTGGAAGATTTTTTTATTGATTCGTGTACAGAACATGATTCTTAACAGGAATCCAAAATTAAAGTCGGCTCGGTGCCATAGGGTCAAGTAATTACCAACCACAAGTGTTGTTACAAAGCGCCCGTAAAAGGATATACTTTGTAAAAATTATTATATTAGAAGTTTTTTTTATTGATTTATGTACCGAAAATGATTCTGTAAGACTCCAAAGTTTCAGTCGGTTCGGTGCCATAGGGCCGAGGTTATGGCCGACCCCAAGTGCTTAAACGACCGAACCCAAGTTTTAAAACGAGGATTTTTTTTGATAATTCTTCTTTTGTACATTTTTTTTAATCAATAATCGTGTAAAGACGATGATTTTTTTAATAATTTTCTTTTGGCAGCCATTTTTAATGGATTCGTGTACAGACCATGATTGTTGGTACAAAGCGCCCGTAAAACGAAAAATTTTGTAAAACTTATTATATTGGAAGATTTTTTTTAATTGATTCATGTACAGACCATGATTCTTAGTAAGAATCCAAAATTATAGTCGGCTCGGTGCCATAGGGTCTAAGTAATTACCGACCCCAGTGATATTATTACGAAGCGCCCGTGAAACGATAAATTTTGTAAAAATTATTATATTGGAAGATTTTTTTATTGATTTGTGTACAGAACATGATTCTTAGTAGGACTTCAAAGTTTTAATCGGTTCAGTGCCATAGAGCCGAAGTTATGGCCGACCCCAAGCAAACCCCACTTGTTTTTTTGGTATATTTTTTTATTGGTTCGTGTACAGACCATGAGTCTTAGCAAGATTCCAAAATTTCAGTCGTTTCAGTGCCATAGGGCCGAAGTTATGGCCGAGCCCAAGTGTAAAACTCCAATTTTCAAAAAGGGCGATAAAAGTGATATTTCTAATTACAGACCAATATGCATTCAATCCACCATACCGAAACTCTTTGAAAGCCTAATACTTGACAAACTTTTTACACAAATAAAACCTGTGATATCACCTTACCAGTTTGGATTTATGCCAGGTAGAAGTACTCTATCAAACTTAATTATTTATGAAAATTTTATAACCAATGCTTTTAAAGAAAAAAAACAAGTAGACTCTGTCTATACTGATTTTATTTGATTCTATTTGATTCAGTTTCCCATAAAATTCTCATTTGGAAATTAGAAAAACTTGGTATACGTGGTAATATATTAAACTGGTTTGAAAGTTATCTTACTGGAAGACAACAAATTGTCAGAATAAAATCCTCCCTGTCGGAAAAAATTTATGCAACAAGTGGAGTTTCACAGGGTTCACACCTTGGCCCAATCTTATTTATCTTGTTTATAAATGATCTATCAAAAATATTTCATGATGTATTTTTCTTACTTTTTGCTGATGACCTCAAAATGTTTAGAATTATTCAAAATATTTACCACTGCAACATTCTTCAAGATAATATCAAAAAATTGTTAATTTGGTGTAATGAAAATAGACTTTACTTAAATATCTCAAAATGCCAAGTGGTTAGATTTTCTCGATTAAAAAATCCAGTGATCTTTAATTACAACATTGATAACAATACTCTTGAGACATTAACACAAATTAAATTTGAATCTTTCATTTGTTAACCATATAACAGAAATCTCTAATAAGGGCTTAAAAATGTTGGGATTTATAACTAGGCTAACTAGAAATTTTAACAATATAAAGTGTATTAAACTGTTATATTTTGCCCATGTTAGGAGTCAACTTGAGTACAATTCTCCCGCCTGGAATCCACATTATAGTATACATGTACAAGCTGTTGAAAGAATACAAAACAAATTCTTACGTTTTCTAAATTTTAAAATGGGTATTCCAGCAATTATGTTGAACTACAACATTATTTTAAATGATATGAATATACTCAAATTGTCCGACAGAAGAATTTTCACTGACTTGGTATTTTCTATATAAAATTCTAAATGATTTAGTTGATAGTCCGATATTGCTAGAATTGATAAGTTTCCGGATTCCACTACGTAATACCAGAAGTTAGGATTTATTTCAGTGCAGAAATTCTGGAACTAACTACCATATGTATTCCTCTTTGCCCAGAATACTAATGGAGGGAAATAATTATACCAAGTCAGTGGACATCTTCAATTTATCTTTAAACAAATACAAAACACTGTTACTGAGGCAGTTCAGTCATGTACAATAAATACTGTATATTGCGTTGCAAGAACCTATTATATTTCTTTGTTAAAGAAATAGTATTTAAATATTATTTAATCATAGTGTAATTTGTAAATTTCATACTTATGTAAAAGCCCGTAAAAGGGCGTGAATAAATAAATAAATAAATAAAATGACCGAACCCAAGCCCCACCATAACCCCACTGCTAGAGAGGCGATGGCGCTACTTCGTGATTTGTTCCCTAAAAAAGTGATTAGGGGGTTCGGTGATATCCCCTGGCCAAGGGGGTCACCAGATCTCACTCCTATGAACTTTTTTCTATGGGGGTACCTCAAAAGTAAGGTGTATGAAACCGACCCCGCGACCACCTCTGCACTAAAATAAAATATCATTCGCGAAGTTAATGGTATCCCGATGTCACTTCGACTCCAGATACTAATATCTACAGCCTGTATGTCGGACGAATATCTAATACACAGCCCAAGATATTTTTCCTGGATTAGGTTTTGCAAGTCGTTGTTTTCAATTTTTAAGGGTACATGAGGAGGAATTATTTTACGGGTTGAGCTTAAGATCATGTATCCTGTTTTTTTTAACATTCATTGTTAAAACATTTGATTGGAGCCAACTGTTGTTTTTTTCTAGATCTGTTTGTGCATTTTCTAGTAAGATATCTAAATCTTTACCCCAATAGAAAATTGCTGTATCATCTGCATATGAAAAGATTTCACCATTTAAAATTAATTGCGAAATATCATTGATATAAATTTGGAACAGTAGTGGACCTAGTATGAACCCCTGCGGAACTCCATAGTTTATTGGAACGTAGTTGCTATTTTGGTTGTTAATGCTAACAAATTGCTTTCTATTGCTAAGATATGATTTGAGTAGATTTAGAGCAGGACCAACAACACCAATTTTCTCGAGTTTCTTTAGAAGTATGTCATGACTAACTGTATCAAAGGCTTTTTGAAGGTCAACTAATATAGATAAAATATAATTTCCACCATCAATGCCGCTTCTAAGTTTACTGATTAAGTCATTTATTGCTCCTAGTGTGTTCGATTTTTTCCTAAAGCCGTATTGTTTTTATATAAGAATTTTTTTTTTAGTAGAAAATTGTTTAATCTATCGTAAATTACACGCTCAAAATTTTTAGATAAAATTGGTAAGATTGAGATGGGTCTGTAGTTTGAGGTGTTTGTTTTGGACCCACCTTTGTGAATTGGTATCACCTTAGCAATTTTACAGCTATCCGGAAAAGTTCCCTCTTTAAAACATTGATTGATTAATTTTGTTAAAATAGGAATCAATTCTGTGGAGAGACTTAGCACTGTCTTACATTTGAGTGAATCGTAACCAGCACTAGCATTTTGTTTTAGAGATTTTAATATTTGACTTATTTCTAACTCCGTAGCAGGCTGAAGATATAAAGATTCAATGCTGTCATGCACCAACGTTATTTCATTGGCTGGATTGTGTTTGACTTTGCCATGTATATTAGCGGCTAGGGAGGAGCCAATGTTGCAAAAGAAATTGTTAAATTGGTCGCATATCTCTACATTGTTAGTGATTACTTCATCATTAATGATTAATTTAGTACAAAAATTTCTTGAGGTGTAAGATTGGTTCTTAAAAATATTATTAATTAAGTTCCAAGTTTTTTTACTGTTATTTTCGCATTTTTTAAAAAGATTACGGTAGTGTGTTTGTTTTAGGTTTCGTTTTTTTTTTAGTGACATTATTTCTTATTTTTAAAAATTCTGCTTTTAATAATGTGTTATTTGGTTGTTTTTTTAGTTTCAGATTTAATTTATTTCTTTAATTGATTAATTTTATAAGGTCTTTGGTTATCAAGTCTGGGTTATTTATGTTTTTTGTTTTAATTTTAGTGGTACTGTTAGAATTAATTTTATTTTTCAAGTAGTTTACAAGATTGTCATAATTTAATACCGAATTGTCATTCATATTTAGATGAAAGGGATTTTGCATGATATCATTCTTTAGATTATTAAGATTAATATGTGTATATTTTTGGGACGATTTTAAAGATGTGCTTTTAACATATGTGTGAATTACATCAAGGAGTAGTATATTATGATCAGAAATTGAATTATCACAGTTCGTTAGTGAGTATGATAGTTTTGTATCTGTGAGTATATGATCTATGATTGTGTTTGTATTTTCTGTGATGCGTGTGGCGTGTTTTTTGTTTATTTTGTTTAAAATAGTGTAATTATTAAATCTAACTGTGTTCGTATATTTACAAGTATGTGTATTAGTTGAGTCAAGCAGATTTATGTTGAAGTCTCCAAATACAATACCTCTTTTATATGTTTCTAGATGAGAGGATAGTGTTTCCAGGAAGTCTTTAAAAACAGTATTTGGCTTTTTATACACTAAACCTATTTTTAGATTGAGCTTATTTACATGAAGCCATAGAAAGTTGTTGTCGGGGTCACTAGTGTTACTAATCACATTGTATTCCAAAGAATCTTTTATAAATATAGAAACTCCGCCTCCAGCTCCCTGCGGCCGGCAAGATGCTTCGTGTTTGTATCCTTCTAGGTTGACGTACTTTAGGTCCGCTTCTTTGAGCCAGGTCTCACACAGTAGGATAATGTTGAAGTTCGATTTCGTAGATTTTAGTAGGCATTTGATGTCATCTAGTTTACCTTTCAAGCTTCTCACATTTAGGTACATAAAGGACATTAAGGTTTTTCCTTTTGATATGCTCGGATGTTTGTGGCATGATATATTTTTAATTCTTATGTGGTTTTTTAGTTTTTCTGCAGTATTATTATGATCAGAAAGATTCTGGGTATCATTAAAGAATCCCAATTCTGAAGTGTCAGTGAGGGCGTTAGAGTCGCGGATTAAAGTAGGTAAGTTTGATTTCAGGTCCTGTAATTTTGTTTGTAGTCCTCGTACATTTTGATGATGTATTAACATTTTAGTCTTTAGTTTTTTGGGTGCATTTTAACGATGGTGGGATTGTTATTTAGGTATTTAATTGTAATGTCCGTTTCACCAGAAGACTCCCCTTTTTCTAGTTCTTCTCTTAAATCTGTTAACTGTTTCCGTTGTAGAAAAGACTGGTCTTGGTAAATTCGGATATTATTTTTCAGAGTGTTTTTCTTTTTTAGAAGAATTTTCGGCCATTTGGCTTCCGGAAATTCAACTTTTATACTTCTGGGTTTGTCAGTTTTCGGAATACCCAATCTGTAGATTTTTAAGTCAAGGTTTGTTGCAGAGGCATCCATATCGGAGATAATTTTCTTAACTGATGCGATGTCACTATTTATTGATTCAGTCTGAGATAATGATATATTCTCAGGAATATTGTGAATAATAATATTTTTATCTCGGTAACTTTGTTCTTTCATTTCCGCTAGGATTTCGCACACAGTTTGGGTTTGGGCTTGTGGGGAGCACACATTTGGAGTTGCACTTTTTAGAGCTGTTAATTCACCCTCAAGGTTTGCCATTTTTACTGCCATTTGGGCGATGGTTCCTAATATGTCGTTAGTTCGAGGTATTATTTTGAAGACAATGTAAGCGAAACTCAATCGAAAATCTGGAAACAGAAAAATCAGAAAAACATATTGACACCTCTGGGACTCGAACCCAGGACCTCTTGAAATATATTAGTTTGTAAGTGCGCAAATAAATACACAAATGGACCAATTTTTGTCAAGAAACACATGTACGTACATATTTTTTAATGATTTTAATGAAACTAAAATTAAAATTCTAAAACATGCGTTTGCTAATTGTATTGATTGTATTTGCGTATTGATTTATTTTACTGCGTGATTATATTATTTGAAATGGGTGTGGTATAATACAAAATCTTTTTGAAAATTTAACAAATCTGCCAATGACCTATGGAATAATCTTATTAAACTAAAAATTAAAAATTTTTCTCAACATTTATTACATGCGAATGCTAGATAAAAGAACAATCTTTCGAAATTCATTTATAATTTTTTGTGGAAAAGAGTCAATACGTCTAAAATCTGATTTGAAAACGACATATTTCTGGTTTTCTCTGGTAATGCCCTCTTAAAAATACGTCTTACTTACACTCACGTGACATCGTAGATCTCCATTCTATTGAATTTCAAACAAGTAAACATAGTTTTGTATTGGAATTTAAGCCTCGATTAGACAAATATTTGGATCATGAAACACGCCCACAAGTCACTTCATGCGTTATTCTTCATTTTACGCCATCCATACGGCATCGCCAAATATAGCACTTTTAAATTTTTTTTAATTTTATTTTATTGAAACATTTAACAAGCTTACAATTTTACAACATATCATCAATATTTCAATCACACTCCTAATAAAGCAGCTGCTTGTGTTTAGGAGAGGACAACCAAATATTTTTACATTTGTTTGAAATAAAACAAAAAAATATTAGTAATATAACAAAACATTAGTGATTTTTGAGAAAATACGGATAAAAGTAATAAAAATATAGATCAGTTAATAAATGATTCAAAGAGTTGATAAAGCAAAAACTTATTTCCAAACATTTAGTAAAGTTATGAGGTGGTACTAGAGTATTTTAATTTAATTTTTTTTTACATTTGTCGTAGTTTACTTCCGATCGTATATCTAGGGGTAATTTATTAAATAATTTTATACCCATGAATACATAGTGATGCTGTGCTGTCGTGGTTCGCACTAGTGGCACGATTAATACTACTTCTTTTTCTTTCCCACTTCCCACTTTAAGTGGGGTCGGCTCTCCTAATCAATCTGCGCCAAGACGACCGGTCTTGGGTTGTTGGATTGGGGAAATTTTGAGCTATTTTTGCCATGCTGGTCCACCATGTCAGAGGGGGGCGTCCTCTTCCTCATTTTATTTCAGGTATAGCTAGCGCTTTATGGCACACGTGTTCTTTGTCTCTTCTCATTACACGACCATACCACCGTGAGCGACTTTCTGTTAGTTTTTCAGGAAGGGGGGCTACCTTGAAACTACCTCTTATATGTTCGTTTCGTATTTTGTCCAGTTTCGTAACCCCACCTGACATGAAGCATTTTCATTTCTGCAACGTGCAGTTTTTGGACGTGATTTTCCTTCACTGTCCAACACTCAGCCCCATAGAGCATTGCTGGTCTCACTGCAGTTTTGTATATTTTGCCTTTTGTGCGAATGGGCATGCTTGAATCGCACAGTACTCCAGTGAGTGATCGCATCATTAATACTCCAACAGATATTATTCTTTTGCTAATATTTAATTGTGGTAAATTATTTTTATTAAAGAAATCTTTATGTAATTGTAGTAGTGCAATTTTGTCGTAAATTCTTGTAACCGGGAAATCTTGGAAAACATTTATTGTTGGGTAGTAATAGGGCTTTTGAAAATGATTTTTATTAATATTTTTTGAATTTTTTCCAATGGAAGAAGGGATGATTTACATGCACCCCCCCCCCCACCCCCCCCCCACAAGCCACGATTCCATATTGTAGTACAGAGTGCGCAAGTGCATAATAAATATATTTTAGTATTTTTAATGATACAGTATTTCTTAATCTAAAAAATATATAGATCAGTTTTCTCATTCCGTCTACTGTGGAATTTAACCTTAACACCTCAGGCCTCGGCCATATTTTGACGGTAGAATATTTCCGCTTTGCATTAAAATCGAAATAAATGGAATATTTCTATACGTATCCAAAAACCAAAAACAGTAGGAAATACGCTTTGTATTTTTTGTAAATTTTATTGTTAGAAATAACTAGATTAATAATATACGTAATAGTTTCTCCCAACTTAGCAGACGGATTGCAATCTTTAGAGCTTGGGAATGGGAATTGGTTGGGAATGCTATCCTTGATCTGCCGATGTTACAATGGAAGATCCTCATCCTCATCCTCATCCCCATCCCCATCCCCATCCCCATCCCCATCCCCATCCCCATCCCCATCCCCATCCCCATCCCCATCCCCATCCCCATCCCCATCCCCATCCCCATCCCCATCCCCATCCCCATCCCCATCCCCATCCCCATCCCCATCCCCATCCCCATCCCCATCCCCATCCCCATCCCCATCCCCATCCCCATCCCCATCCCCATCCCCATCCCCATCCCCATCCCCATCCCCATCCCCATCCCCATCCCCATCCCCATCCCCATCCCCATCCCCATCCCCATCCCCATCCCCATCCCCATCCCCATCCCCATCCCCATCCCCATCCCCATCCCCATCCCCATCCCCATCCCCATCCCCATCCCCATCCCCATCCCCATCCCCATCCCCATCCCCATCCCCATCCCCATCCCCATCCCCATCCCCATCCCCATCCCCATCCCCATCCCCATCCCCATCCCCATCCCCATCCCCATCCCCATCCCCATCCCCATCCCCATCCCCATCCCCATCCCCATCCCCATCCCCATCCCCATCCCCATCCCCATCCCCATCCCCATCCCCATCCCCATCCCCATCCCCATCCCCATCCCCATCCCCATCCCCATCCCCATCCCCATCCCCATCCCCATCCCCATCCCCATCCCCATCCCCATCCCCATCCCCATCCCCATCCCCATCCCCATCCCCATCCCCATCCCCATCCCCATCCCCATCCCCATCCCCATCCCCATCCCCATCCCCATCCCCATCCCCATCCCCATCCCCATCCCCATCCCCATCCCCATCCCCATCCCCATCCCCATCCCCATCCCCATCCCCATCCCCATCCCCATCCCCATCCCCATCCCCATCCCCATCCCCATCCCCATCCCCATCCCCATCCCCATCCCCATCCCCATCCCCATCCCCATCCCCATCCCCATCCCCATCCCCATCCCCATCCCCATCCCCATCCCCATCCCCATCCCCATCCCCATCCCCATCCCCATCCCCATCCCCATCCCCATCCCCATCCCCATCCCCATACTCGTCCTCGTCCTCGTCCTCGTCCTCGTCCTCGTCCTCGTCCTCGTCATCGTCCTCGTCATCGTCCTCATCCTCGTCCTCATCCTCGTCCTCATCCTCATCCTCATCCTCATCCTCATCCCCATCCTCATCCCCATCCTCATCCCCGTCCTCATCCCCGTCCTCATCCCCGTCCTCATCCCCGTCCTCGTCCTCGTCCTCGTCATCGTCCTCGTCATCGTCCTCGTCCTCGTCCTCATCCTCGTCCTCATCCTCATCCTCATCCTCATCCCCATCCTCATCCCCGTCCTCATCCCCGTCCTCATCCCCGTCCTCGTCCTCTTCCTCGTCCTCGTCCTCGTCCTCGTCCTCGTCCTCGTCCTCGTCCTCGTCCTCGTCCTCGTCCTCGTCCTCGTCCTCGTCCTCGTCCTCGTCCTCGTCCCCGTCCTCGTCCTCGTCCTCGTCCTCGTCCTCGTCCTCGTCCTCGTCCTCGTCCTCGTCCTCGTCCTCGTCCTCGTCCTCGTCCTCGTCCTCGTCCTCGTCCTCGTCCTCGTCCTCGTCCTCGTCCTCGTCCTCGTCCTCGTCCTCGTCCTCGTCCTCGTCCTCATCCTCATCCTCATCCTCATCCTCATCCTCATCCTCATCCTCATCCTCATCCTCATCCTCATCCTCATCCTCATCCTCATCCTCATCCTCATCCTCATCCTCATCCTCATCCGCATCCTCATCCTCATCCTCATCCTCATCCTCATCCTCATCCTCATCCTCATCCTCATCCTCATCCTCATCCTCATCCTCATCCTCATCCTCATCCTCATCCTCATCCTCATCCTCATCCTCATCCTCATCCTCGTCCTCGTCCTCGTCCTCGTCCTCGTCCTCGTCCTCGTCCGCGTCCTCGTCCTCGTCCTCGTCCTCGTCCTCGTCCTCGTCCTCGTCCTCGTCCTCGTCCTCGTCCTCGTCCTCGTCCTCATCCTCATCCTCATCCTTGTCCTTATCACTCCCCTAGACAAGCGTGCATAAAGGCCCGACCGTTCGCATCGATCACCGTTGGCATCGACTACCGTTCGCATCACAGTTTTTCGCAACGCATTCACCAGCTTACCCCCAATTCGAGCATGCGTATAGAAGTTTTACTTCAAAAAAAGTGGTTCAATCCTACCCATACTCCCCGATTTTCCGACCTCAAACCACCTGGAAACCAAAATAGAAGGTCATTTCAAAAATTGTCACTCATTTTAAAATTTCACACTACGAAATTATATTGTAAATTTCCGTGAAATTAAATCTGTCGTTTCTTCATTAACTTCTTCAATTAATCTTCCGTGAAATTATAACCTTGCAGTTAATTTTTTTCAATCATTTTGAAAATAGATAGCAACCTTGAAGTGCCAGGGTACAAATCTACATACATATCCCTGACCCAAGATAATTGTTCATTAACCAAACGGTTACGCTTCTAATTGACCCAACTTGTTCGCAAACTAATCTACCGTCCTATGCTGCTTCTATTATTTTCACATTAAAATCATTTATTCAAAATAACTCTTCAAGATTTCAGAATACTTCAGTGGAATAGCCAATGTGCTATTTCTAAAAAATCGATCCTCCTAAATCTTTTAAATTCAAACCTCGTTTCTGTGGCTGCTATCTCGGAGATATGGTTTATTCCATCCATCCTACATCCGTACTCCTGTCTCCGCAATGTAAAAAGGTGGTGGTGGTGCCCTTTTTATTAAAAAATCCATATAGTTGTGGGCTGGGCATTAACACGTTATTTTTATTTATTTATTACAAAGAACATCTAAGTAAGCACAACAAAATCAAAGCAAAATCAAAAACAAAATCATAGACTTGTCAAAAACAAAAACAACTTGACTTGACAAAATCAAAAACGACATCTAGAGCAAAAACAAACTAAATAACATCGAAAGTACGAGTAAATACTCCGCCATGCAAGATGGGAAAATGTAATACTAGGAAAAATACAATACGTTGGTAAGGTCTCGTAAGTCGATGCTGGGCTAAGTAATTTGTTTAGTTAATTAAATTAAATTTGATGTTCTTCTTTTCAATATAAATTGGGTAATTAATGACTTGTTTATATTTGGTGAATGGTGTGTTGAATATATTAACAACATTTTTATAGTCATTACCCAAATTTTATATACGGCGAACGGGAGTATACATTTGTGATTCTGTGCTGGAGTTATCACAATAGAAATATTGCCTCGATGTTGGTTTGCGAGGTAAATGTAAAGGAATCGAGTATAATAGTTCAGGGCTGCCAATTATTGAATTTATGATTTTATATACACATGTTAGGTCAATAACTATTCTACATTGAGATAATTTTAATAAATTGAGTTGACATAGTAGATAATCATAGTTGACACATTCTTTTGTAATACCCATTCTAAAATTAATAAATCTTAAGAGTTTATTTTGAATTATTTCTATCGTGAGCGAATGACTAGCGTAACTAGGTGCCCATACTGTCGAGTTGTACTCAATTTGACTCCTAACCAATGACATGTAAAAAATTTTATAGGTTTGAATATTTTTAAATTGACTGCAAATTCTTATTACATTTTCAAAGCTTTATTTGATGTAATTTTAATATGGTTTATAAAATTCAGTTTTTGATCAAAGTTTACACCCAAATCATTCACCTCGGTTATAGCTGTTAGAATTACATCGTCGATGGAGTATTCATAAATTATTGGATTTTTTTATTTTATGAAATCTCATAGTTAGACATTTGCTTATATTTAGTTGTAGATAGTTCTCTTGGCACCAAACAACAAGTTTAAACAAGTTATTTGACAATGCTTGACAGTCATTGATATTTCTTATAACTTTGAATATTTTCATATCGTCCGCAAACATTAAAACTTGGACATCGTACAAAATAGAAAGAACATCGTTCACAAATATCAAAAATAAAATTGGTCCCAAATGTGATCCTTGGGGAGCAAAACTAGTAGCAATAAATTTATATGAAGTAAAACCATCCTAACATTTTAACGGCCAATTGCCTGTTACTTAAATAACTGTTATACCACATGTATAAATACCCTGCTTTCCTAATTTATGTAGCTTTTTTAACAGTAGTCGAATTAACTCTGTCGAATGCTTTGCTGAAATCAGTATAGATTGAATCAACTTGTAACTTCATGGATTCGGATATAAAGTTTTGGTAAATTAAAAGATTGGACAAAGTAGATTTTCTAAAAGTGGTTAGGTGAAATTACTGGCTTGATACAGTGAATGATTTTATTTAAAATAAGTTTCTCAAACAATTTTAAAATAGTTGATAAAAGGCACATCGGTCTGTAATTGCTCACGTTATTTTTGTCTTATTTTTTAAATATCGGGGTAAGGAAACTGTATTTTCATTTTTCAGGAAAGCGTCCTGTTTGAAAAGACTGGTTGAAAAGAAAGTATAGTGGGTATGTAAGAGTGTTAGCGCAATTCTTTAAGATAACATGTGGGATATTATCAGGACCACCGCTCTTACTTTAATCCAGTTGTTTTAGCTGAGTCAGAACATCGTCATATCCAATTATTACATTGGCTAAATTTAAGTAATGATCTGAGGAAAACCTGGCAAGTAATCGTTGACTATTATTGAGTCACGGACATATACACTTGTAAAGAAGTCGGCAAATAGGTTAGCTACGTTTTGAGAGTCGTGGGCTATTTTTCTTTCGTAGCACATATTGGAGGGTAAGCTAATATCATAATTTTTCGAAGACTTTGTGTAATTCCAAAATTGTTTTATGTCTCCTTTAATTGACATTTCTTCCTTATTTATGTAATTGTTGTAACAAATTTTTTAATATTTTTGCAATCTTTTCTTATTTTACTGAACTCGATATAATTTGATAGGGATCTCTCTTCTTTATATTTTTTATGTAAAACTTTTTTTTTTAGCTATTAATTGGATTACTTCCTTATTAAACTATTTTGGATGAATTAAATTTATACAGTTTATGATAATGGCATTTATTTTATGATAAAATGATTCTATATTATGGATCATATCGTTTTCTTTGAGAAACGACCAATCCACCTTGCTGAGATGATCACTAATTTCAGTGTAATTGGCATTTTTTAAATTAAAACTAGAACTTGTGAGTTTATTACTTTTTTGCATTGTTTGGAATGATTACTGACTGATTAATGATTACTGTGGATGGTGGTGGTTATCTATGAGAAGCATAGGCATTTAGTTCTAGTGCTCCGTCTTACTTTCACTGGCGTGACAGCGTAGATCTCCATCCTATTTGAATTCACAGTTTTGTATTGAAAATATAAGCCTCGATTCGGCAAATATTTGTATCACGAAATACGCCAAAAAATACGAGTTTCGTTATTCTTTATTCTATGCCCTCCGAACAGCACCTCAAAGAATGACACAAGCCTTAAGGGAAATTATTTTCCTCATGACCAATAAGGAGTTAATGTAAATGGGTAGAACTGAACCAGCATTATCTAGCTATAATCTTGATATATAAAACAAAGTCGGGTTAGTTACTCCATTTATAACTCGAGAACGGCTGGACCGATTTCTACGATATTTGATTTGTTGGATTTGTCTCCGCCCCGAATAGCAGAATAGCTAATAAAACATCTGAAATGTTCACGAAAAAAAATATTAAGAAAATTTATTTTTCATACATTTGTATGGAACGAATTCTCATCTTTTGAAAGAGCTGCAATATTGTGACAGTGGCAGCTCGTTACTTTTGGGTGTGCTATAATGCTGATATTAAAAAATGGCATTATTGATGTTGTTGTAGCCGAAAATTTTTTTATGTAAATTAGTTTTTGGTATGAAATATTTCAGGAAGTTTCTGTACGGCCGTGTGCCGCACGGACTTTCTGAAAAATCTTCGTACAAAACACCGATTTTTGAAAAAAAAAAAAAACTTTTTTTTCGCCTACGTCAACATCCATGATGCATTTTTTTTAATATTAGCACCCTAACATACTTTATGATAAGTATAATATTGAATAGTGAGAGAATTCCAAAAAATCAAAAATGTCAATGCGCTGATTGTTTTGCTTTTGTTCTTAAACATATAATGCTGTCCCTCTTTCTTATACACTAAATGTCAACAGTCGAAAATGAGACAAACGGTGAACGCATGTCTGCACCCCTCCGTAGTAAAAATTCAATAATTACAATAAATCTTCCTCATATGTATAAAGAAAATGAAACGCAATTCCTATAAGTAAGTGGAAAAGTAAGAAAATTGCAAAAAATATATATTCTACCCAACGCCATCTCTGATACTGACGACAGACACGGACAGTTGCCCATGGATAATAATTGCTTCATTATGTAATTTTTAACAATAAAAAATTGAATTTAATTCAGGTAATAAGCTAACACAACAGTTATTGATTCTGAGGCGGTACGAAGTTTCCGGGTCAGCAGTTACTAACACAATAAAAAACCCAAATCGTCCCTTAGCTAACAACACCGCATAAGTCATTTTTACCAACTTTTCAGGAGACGATAAAAACTGTCTATTTTAAAAAATCGCTGGAATTTTTCTGTTATTACTTAATAAATACCCTAGTTAGCGGTTAAGAAATTATTATTTATACTTATTTTGAAAATTTACTTTATTTTAACTTTTATTTTATGACTTGAGCTGTGTTGACTGATATTTTATTAGATTAAGGCGGTGTTGTTTGCGAAAAGGTTAGGGAATACGGTATTAATAGATGATTTACAAAGAAAAGTTTTTATTAAGAAATATTTCAAGAATAATTAACAATCGTTATAACATAGGTTACTATAATCTAAAACCAAAAAATCACATTATTGAGATCAATTGCTTAAAATTATTTGGTGACACACGAACCTTTAGAGCGTTAGTGCAATTATTATTATATTTTTTTTAATAGGTAAATATTTAAAACATAGTCTTTGGTAAACTCCGACGAAACAAGATATATTAGTAATAAAATGATAAAAAAAAATACCTACTCGAAATCTCTAGTCTAATAGTTAGTTACTGTCTTTTGCTATTGCTGTGCGGAAGGTCATCATAAAAAGAGTGGTAACTAGATGGTAATACACTTTTTAGGTCTTGCAAATCTTTATACTTCCGCTTTGTAGGTAATTGGTATTCTAGTTGCATACAATTTCTGCAGGTGATTTATTTGTTTAATGCTGTTAATTGGCGTGGGACGATGTGGTAACGGCTGAAGCTCGTCATCAAAACCAATTTTATTTACAATTTTTTACCAGGCCGTATAGATTTATAAATTAATTCTTTCGAAAAGTCGGGTATAGATATATAAAGGTATGGTCCAAATAGATATATAAAGGTATAGTCCAAATAACGAGCTTCGTAAGCGCATCATCAATGATCACTCCTAGCAGTTTTAGTTATAGCCTTTCAGAAGACCTGCTAAAAACTTTGCAACATTTTTATGTTCTTCAATTTTCTCTGGATTTCTGCGATTA
The DNA here is from genome assembly GCA_917880885.1 of Limnephilus marmoratus. NCBI lineage: Eukaryota > Metazoa > Arthropoda > Insecta > Trichoptera > Limnephilidae > Limnephilus > Limnephilus marmoratus. The sequence goes on from OU862929.1 coordinate 21,341,492, forward strand.
GTGGTTGAAGTAGACAAACCGGGAGGCATGGCACAGTCTGTTTTTGTCAGCCAATATCTGACAAACCAATCTTTAATGCTAAGAGAGGCCAAGAATATTTTTTAACAGATTTGGTGACGTACATTATCATTCGTGAAAACGTAAGTTCGACTATCAGTTCAATCGTGAAAACATAGAATTGCACGGTGGTTTCATGGATCTTGCAGGCTTAAATACGTCTTGTTTCACTTTAAATGTTTCATTAGTCTCTTCTGTATCCTAAATAATTTTCGCCTTTAATCCGTAATTCTTTATTACATTGCGTTTATATTTCTTTGGATCTTTTGTCGCCTTGTTCTGTCGTTTTTTATGACTTAACAAATCACCGTGATATGGAACATCACTGAGTATGACCACTCTTGAAGAACACGATGGAGTCGCAAAGGCATTGGATTGCTGCATATTATTTTGGTTTGTATTATTTTTATCTGTTCATTGAGTATTGTTCTCATTATCAATAATTATATCAGAAATTGGGTCTTGAGTGTTCCTAGATACGAGAATATTTTGGTTTGAAGTAGAGAAAGATTCGTGATGATTTAAATTTATGGAATTTATATAAAGGACAATATTTCCTATTTCTTGCACAACGTTCTCACTTTCTACCGTGATATTGGCAACATTCAATACAGAAGGCTGAAGATACTCGATGGCCTATGCTACTAACCTAGTTTAATTCTTTTTTTATCTTTGCAACTTTGTTTACTTTTTCAGTCCTGCTTCTTGTAATTGAGCACATAACAATTCATCACCTGAACTCCAGGAATCAATTTCTTCTCCATCCATAGTGTATTTCAATTATTGAGCTACCTAAAAGAAATAAAATACGTTTTGAAACACCGCCTAAGTTCAAAAAAGATAGTTAGTAAACACCGCTTAAGTAAATGAAGATATTCTATTACCATTTCTTTCTATGTATGAATATGCGTAAATCAATAAACATTACTTTATTATATAGCTTACCTCTTAACCTTCTAATAAGCCTTCTTTCATGGACCTTTCAGCGATAAAACTCACGTAAAAATATAATAATCACGGAGCGCGAAGTACTTTTGCGAGAAATGTATGACATACTAACGACTTACGCGGTGTTGAGAGGCCAACCGACTTGCGCGCTGTCACTACTTTTCGAATTACGGCTTCTGATTGACTGAAATCTATATCATGTGACCAATGGTTAGACGCGCAATGAGCAGCTCTATCCAATGGCATTAAAATGTGAAAACTGCCAATTTTCGACTTGAGCGGTGCTGTAAGCTAAGGGATGAAATGTCTAAAGAAATATCTTTAAATCCAATGAATTCTTTAACTGTCACAAATGCAATGAACTTAGTTAACATTTGAAACTTTCTCTGCTTATTTATCTTGTTCTTTTCCCCAGGACAAGGACTAGCATTTATTAAAAAAGTGGCTCACTCCTCCCAACACCTCCTTACTTTCCGACCTCAAACCATGTTGAAGGTCATTTCATAATTTTTCAAAACAGGGTATTATTGCCAGAAAGACATAAAAAATTTAATCTTCCGTGAAATTATAATCTTCAAGTTAATTCTTTTTCAATTATTTTGAAACTTGATAACGCGGCCTACAAATTACAGAGGACAAATCGACACACTTATGTGTGCAGCTCAAAGATGAACTAACCAACTATGAACTAATAATTATTTTTTAATTTATAAACTAACGTTTAGACAAGATTTTTATGCATAGCACAAAGGGTAACAATTATTATAAGCAATAATTGTCAGCCTGAAGCACTCATTTACATTGAAAAATCTTCCGAGAAAAGATACTTGCCGCCAACGGGACTTGAACCCGTGTCCTTTTGATTGCCGGTCGGATGCTCTGACCACTGAGCTATGGCGGCTTATCAAATACCCGCCAAATAATTCAATATTTACTAGTGTTTCATTCAACATTTACTGCTTATTATATTTTTTCCCTCTGAAAACAACCTGAATCTTCCCAGGGACTGACTTAAATAAATGAACACCGCCAAATCCTAATTGGATGGTACCGAGATTTATTTCGTATATAAACTGCTGTAACCTTTTAAAATGCCGAAGTATTTGTATTGCGTTATTAGCGTGTGGGCATGAGTGCCACCAAAATATTGCCACAAAAGTTGATAAAATACATTGCCATCGTCGGATCTCGGGGAGTGGGTTAATTTTCGCTTCCAAGATTTACACTCATCAATCCATTCAAGAAAACTAAATCGAACTTCAAAAAGATATATGTAAAAATAAAAGACGACGTGATTAATAAAATAATAATTTAGAGTGTTTAATTATTTCTGTGATTAATGCTAGAAGTGCCTACGTCAGTTTTAGAAAATTTGGTATAGTTACCAGAAAGCACTACAAAACGTCCCTTATTTGAAAGCTATAAATACTTATTGTTCTTGGTGTTCTAGATTAATGAAATTGTGACCTGTCAGTTTCAGCGTTTTGTGCGCCAAGAAATTGAAAAACAAATTTTATTGCAAAGCGAATTACAAATTTGACAAAGGCACTTCTAACTAAACCCCAGATATATAAAAAGTTTGAAAAACTCCGGCTCACACTTTGACATTCCGAATGCCCGCTCAGGGTAGGAGTATATATATCCTTGGAAACAACATCTCCTCAGTCGTGTTCCAGCAGACAGCCACCATGGCAACCTTCAGCAACATGATTTCTGGTAAGACAACTCTTTATTATCTCCTATATTATTGTTCAAAAACAAAATTTCTTCTGAAATACCCCACTAGAAATAACTACTTTATTATAAACCACACATTTCATGTAACATTTAAAAAAATTAAAATAAGCAATTTGTTCAAAGAAACATCACTATCTCAATGATAATTCTTTTACTAAACTTTTATTCATGCAGGTAGGTAATAGGTACCGATAACGCTCAGATTAAAGTGGATTAGAAAATCAATAAAAATAGTTTTTTTTTTAAATCATATAATGAAATTTAATATAAGTAAATTTAATATTAATAAATTTAATGTAAGTTAATCACTTTCAGCCTTCCGCTGTATAATCAATTTCAGTCTTGAGCGCTCGGAAATTTCCAAGCAATCGCTTTGGAAATTTCCCGTTCTCTTTCAAAAATCACGCCTCCGAATTTTAATAAAGACATAAACTTCTTAGTAGTAGAGAGCCATTGAATGCACCCTTATTTGTAAGATTAATTTAAACACATTTTTTAAATTCGTTAAATTTATAAACGCGTGATTTCTGCGTATTATCTACTCGTATTTTTAAATTGCCGTTCGTTGTGCCTACTTTTTTTGTACATTAACTCCACACAGGAGGCCTTGAGGAAATTAATTTCCCTCAGGGCCTATGTCATCTGGGATGCTGTGTGGAGGGTCTTTTTGAGGAGAGGAAGGAATGAACATTGGTCTTGAAGAGACCCATGTCGTAGGAAGGAGAAAACACAGAGGCCGACAAATCATTCCACAGCCGAGCTGTTGAACATAAGAACGAGTCGAAGAAACGACCCTTTCTCATGTGACAAATGTCAACCGTGAACAAATATTGGGCACGCGTTTGGCGTGTTTCCCGACGGTGCCGAAGGGATCAATGATGTTAGTTCCTCGGAGCATCTTCCATTGTAATACCGGTAGAACAAGGATAGCATTCCCACCCGACGCCTGTGCTCTAAAGATTGCAATCCATCTGTTAAGATGGGAGAATCTATCAAACGGACCGCCCGTTTCTGCACAGAGTCGAGGGTATTTTTCAGGTATTTTGGAGCTCCAGACCAGAGGTGGCTGCCAAATTCAACCGTGGGGCGCACTTGTGATTTGTACAGGGTTAGCAGTTATGTACAAATAAAATATCAGCGGGCCCTGTAAAGTACGCCCAGTTTCTGGGAGGCAAACTTTACTCGGGCTTCGATGGAGCCCCCATATCTGGTCACATCATCCTGGTCACTTAGAGTTACACTAAGCATATCAATGTAGGCCCTGTTCGGAAGAGTGCTTCCGCTGAAAGATACCAGATTTTCATTTCGATCCCTTTTAGACGTAATCAGACATGATTGGATCTTTGAAACATTGAAGTCAACGAGATTATTTTTACTCCAAGAGAAAACACTTTCGAGGAACCGTCCATTCTTTGCTTCAAAGCCCTCCGAGCCGTTGGAGTTTGTGAACCCTTTTGGGGCTTGTCAAATAAAAAACTACCATGGACTGTACTGTCATCCGCGTAATGACAAAAGGTCGTTGATGTGCAACAAAATCAAAGTCGGAGACAGAACCGATCCCTGTGGGACGCCAGCATTTATCGATTGTGAGGAAGAGGTGAAACCATCGGCTACCGTCTGAATCGACCTCTCCCTCAAAAAGTGACAATTCACGTATACAAGGATGCGGAAAGTGTATAAGAAGGCAGTTTGTTTGTCAAAGGCCTTGGATATGTCCAGTGAAACCGTTTGGGTTTCACCGAAACGTTCCAGGCACCGCACCCAAACATGCGTCACATACGCGAGGAGACAATGTCAAATATCACAAGACAAAACTGTAATTTTTCCGTGCGTGTAAAAAGAAGCATGGCACATCCGCGCATGCTTCCTTTTAAGTTTCGCGCATGTGTCCGTTAATAAAAAAAATACCATGGGGGATGGCGGCAGAAACCGTTTTAAGATATTGCAGCATTGTTCTCATCCCGCAAACGTTTTGGTAATAACTAAATAATTTTAGCTGATATTACATACTTCAGACATTTGTTTTCTTTGCAGCTCCGTGAAATCTTGCATAACTTGATGCCATTTATCAGCTTATATTAATTAAGAAATTTTTGCCTAGCTTGATGTGAGACTTGGAGTTCTGCTTTAAATGAGCCTGTTCTTATCATTTTTTCGTATGCTATAGATATTTAAATGTAATTTATCGTCGATACTTTTCAACGTAGGACATACCTTATTGTTATCATCAGATGATATCCTGTTAGTTTGATTCTTGGCGCTACTTTCTGGCCTACGTCCTACTACTTTTAGCGGAATAAGATTTTTAAAACATACCTACCTACATATTAAGCATGTTTGTTTTTGTTCCAGTATTCTTCCTCGTCTTCTTTGTGAGCATTGCGACCAGCGACCCTGCAGACGATCTCACCAAAAGCATCAACAAATTTTCTACTTATTTCTTTAAGGTAATGTCATATCAAGAGGTACATTGCAATAAAACGCGTTATGTTATGTGAGAACTGAGATCAATTTTATTTGCATGAATTCAAAATGTCAATACAGTTTGCCTTAATCATAGGCCACAAGATGGCGCTAGTAGTATCTGTATTTTGGTGCTTATAACACTCCCTCTCAAAATAAAGATTGCCTAAATAACGTATTATAACAAAAATAAAATTACGCTTTAACAATTCCTAAGGAATTCAAATATTTTTAATGTTTTATTGCACCTAAGCTCTTAGTGAGCAAGTCTGCAGGTATATCTAATGTACAAAAATAATTAACACTAATGCTTACTCCACACCAAAGCCAACCTTCAAACTCCGAACTTGAGTTTGGAATTGGAAGGTTGGCCGATCGTGTGGCGGCTGCAGCCAACCGTCCAACTCCGAATTTCAAACTCAGAAATGGCGGATGCCAAACAGCTAATTCGACGCCGTATCCTATGAATGGCTTATAATTGTGCAGGTGGTGCTTTGGTTTCCATAATATTGATTGCGATACGAAAAGCTAAAAAAATAATAATTTCAAACAGTTTTTGCACAACTATCCCGTAATAATATTGCGTAGACTGATGTGTTGGGCCAACTCGCACGAACCAGCCATCGCCGATTGCCTTGCCGAGGGCAACTACTCGAACTTCCAACGCACGAACTATCCCTCCACTCAATCGTCCAAACATTTGAGTTGGAAGTTGGCCACAGTGTGGCCCCACCATCCCAATGTTTTCATTTATCATTTCTCTACAATAGTGATGTCTGACATCAATACTCTTAGTTTTAATATGGAAAACAGGGCTTAGCAATAGTTTTTGCGCACTCATCGTTTTTAGGCCTCTGAAATTGACACATATTCGGCTTCTGTACTAGAAAGTGTAACACATTTTTAACTTAAGGATTGTGTTCACTTGCACTTCACTAAATTTCCGCCTACAGGAATATCAACAATGTTCCAAGCGTTGTAGTCTTCAAAACTTTTCAGCTCTTCTTTGATTGGCTATTCCCAATGCTCTTTTTCTGGTCCCCGCAGTGCTCCTTCTAGTGTCTCTTCGTCACTGAGAGATTAATTACTTTCTTCTGTGAACATTTATTTATAAACAAAAACTAACAGTACATTTTTAGTAACATTGGTGAAAACAATTTGCAATTTTTTTTATTTTTTTTCATAATTTTTGATTTTTGACAATATGTTTTACATGGAATTTACATGATAATTTTACATCTCAGGTTTTTTATTTCCCTTCCATTGAAAGCATTTGCTTGTGTATGGAAAGGGAGTGTACATAAATATGTTATTAGTTAGTTATTAAATAACTCATTGTACATAAATATATGTGAGCTGCAGTATTTATTTAGATAATAGTGTGTATTTAAAAAAAGAAAGAATGTTATGGAAAACTAAGGATATTTGTAAGATTAATTAAGTGACAGTAGTTTTTTTCTTAAGAATAGTTTTAAAATGTCTCTTGACAGAGTATTGACAGAGTATTTGGGTTTTATCATTAATGTTTCTGATTTCTTCTGGTAGACGATTGAAAAAAGTTCTTCCCTGGTATGTGTAATGATGCTGTGCAAAAGACGTATTTAGTTTTGGGCATAGAAAAACATTTTTAAGTCGAGTTCTGTTTTCATTTAAAAATGGATATTTATCTTTTTTCTTTTATAATTTGAATTAGTGAATTTTTAATATATAAATCTTTAAATGTGGGTACTTGAAATTCTTCAAACAGGCGTTCTGTTAGGTAGTCCAAGGATTTTTTAAATATAATTTTAATAATTGTTCTTTGTAAAATTTCTATTGGAAGAAGATTACATCCAAATCCACGAAAATCCAAAGAATATTTCCGTTTCAAATGTTTACAATTTTATAATATTTTTTTTATAAATCCTAAGAATATTTGATAATCATTATAATAAAGGTGAATTCATTGACTATATAGAACTTGTACGTCTGTACGTCTCCATATTAATATTCGTAGGTATGATTTTTTTTAAGGTGGGCGGAAAATATTTAAAATGTTCACCCAAAAATCTCGAGCAATGCAAGAAAAAAGTTTCAATTTCGGCTGTCGCTCCAGTGGTTATGTTAAAATCACATTCTTTAGTTGTCGTAGATATTTTTACATTTCCACAACATTCCACTGGGACTTTATTCTGGCTAGCAACCATTATACGTTTCGCGAAACCAGAACAATAATTCGTCGATCATTCAATTTTTATTGCTTGTCAAATGTGAACTGGCACCAGAGTCAACGTACCAGTCACTCTTATCAAATGTTCCATAAAAAACACGGCTCTAAACGCGTTAGTTGTTTTTGAACCTTGCGTATTCTTGGAATATTTATCCATAATAGTGCACTGATTGCGATAGTGGTCATATTGTTTGCAACTATAATATTTGACGTTTGGTTTTCCTTTGACAGCTGTTGACACTTGTGCACCTCTGCTATCTTTATTGGCCATAGATTGTGGAATAGACTTAACATTCCTTGAAAGCTGATTAGACTTATTTCGGAAACATGCAAATGCATTATTGATATCACTATCTTCCGATTCCATATCCATCAACTTCCCTCAAATGGCGTCGGTTTTAATTACCATATTGGAATGTTCAATAACTATCATCATAGGCATATGTCTTTCAGATAAACCAGCTAACACGAAAGAACCAATCCATTCGTCGTTTATGCCAAATCCCGTTCCTTGTAATTTCTGCCCCAGTTCTACAATTTGTGTCACATACGACGTCATCGAAGTGCAATTTAATATTCGAATAGCTTTGCGGTTCCTCGGAAGGCTGATTTTCTGGAAAACCCCGAGTCATCAAATAGCATCTTCAATTTAACCGACAGTTCTTTCCATTTCCTGACTTTTTTTATATGAACGTAAAGAACCGGGTCGATTGTTAAGTTGGGCTTCGCTTTTGTCTTCGCATCATCTATAACTGCTGGCGGCTTTTCGGGCTCAGGTTTTACATACAGAACCATTCCTTCTAATAACAGCTGTTTCTCTGCTGCAAAACACCACTCACTATAGTTTTTGCGGCCTTTCAATTTCGGGATGCTAGATAGGTAGTTTGAAATGTTGCTGACGTTCACTTTTAGAAACGAACCCCGTTTTGGCTCACTGTTTACTAGACACACTGTATTTTTGTAAAACACAGAGATTATTGTTCATCAAACAGATAATACCAATAATAAACACAATAACTAGCTCTTTACATCGGTCGCCGGTCTCGTAAACTGTAATAAAACGCGTTATGTTAAGCCAACCAGCTTTGGAGATAATACTTTTCCTCCTTCCCGTCTCAAACTAAACACGTACTAATTAGTGGTCATTATATAAATAAAACCCATTTTGGCGTCAATTTTAAATAATATGTATTATCAATGCGTAGACATTCTTATTTGGTTGTCCTATGTCGGCAAATTCTTCCCAGTTGGACAGTCAAAACATTACTAAATCTGTTTTGCACTATGGTCTTTTTATTGCAGGAGGTCTCCGGAGATGGTGCTCATAACGGCAAAAATTTCTTCACATCCGCAATGTCGGCTCATATCGTGCTGACCGTGCTGTCTTTCGGTGCCAAAGGAAAAACCCAAGATGAGATGAACAAAGCTCTTTACGAAACCGATCCCAATGTGAGTATCCCTGATCGTCTCACCCGAAAACCTTCCCCTATACCAGGGGTCGGCAAACTTATTAGCCAAATATGTATATTACAACGAATCGAAAAAAATTTGGGATCCAAATCTGTTTATTAATTTAGAAAACATTTATTGTACGAGGGATGTTAAAAAAATACGTTTACCATGACCATAACAGGCTGTGGTTTTTTTGTTTTTGGGGGTTGGCAACACTGAGTGGTAGAGGGGGTATACCAACCAGAGTGAGCATCGCAGGAACATTGTAGTACGTAAACTAGCTTTTGACTCACGAAAGGAATAACACCTACAAGAAAAAAGGTGAGGATTTCTGAGCTTTATTGTGAATGGAGATGATAGTGGGTGACTCTTTACACGTTTGGGAAAAAAAACAGTCGTCAAAGTGGCGCCACACCAATTCCCCATCGGCCAAAAAAAATCAAAACCACAATTTCGGGCAAAAAAGTTACGGCCTCAGTGTTTCGGGACCGAAAAGGCGTCATTTTGGTAGAATTTCTGCCTCAGGTGGAGACCAACAATGCAACAATATTGTGATACCCCAAAAAATTCAAAAGACACAGACGTTCACATTTAGAGCTCCACATTTCCTTGTTTTTTTAATCCAGCAATTGTATTTCGAAGTTACAGTTTGTCAAATAAGAGTAGAAAATATATGAGGGCGCCACTATTGATCAAATGATTATAAAAAATTAAAAAGGCATATTAGTGGAAAAATATTTTTTCATTGCAGTATAGATACCCGCCGATCTCAAAATTAGAATTGCGTATAGGTATATTATTATTATTAATGAAGAATAACTATAATATAATAAAATATAAAGCACAGTTAGATAAAGTACCTAGCGTTGCCTGTGCTTTAGATCATGTCTCTAATTTTAGATCTGGATATATTTAACTCTTTCAGATCTAAAAGAAGTGTAACTTAACTCACCATTAGTGATTCTTGCTTTAATTACATTGTTAAATTCAAATTTATGTTAAATTAAATTAAAGCAAATCGTTTTATAAATCACCTTATAATCAAATTTATGTCATGAAGAAAAAATGTTTTTTTAAATGTGGTTTACTGTGTTCTATACATTCAGTGTCATTGCACTTCAAAAAAATATTTGACAGTTAAATTGGTATTGCCAGTCTACAAATTTAGTAGTTCAAGTTTTTATATTTTCTACTCTTATTTGACAGACTATACCGTTGTCAAAGCCAAGGAGAGAAAATTTCAAATCGGTTATCGAAGCATGAGGGTGTTTGAAGAATGCTTAATTTGAAGAATACAAAATTCCTGAACCCTGCTGAGAAATGCTTCCCCCAAATTAAAAATAGTTATTATGAAATAGTGTTTATCAATTGAGGAATTAATTTCCTTGCGATGCTTCAGCGGACTCGAAAAGTGAAACAATGTTTTCCTTTCAAAATCTTGAGCATAAATGATACCATTGGCGCGTCTCGCGCGCCTGTTTTTCGATATTTGTGCCAGAGCCGCACGGGGCAAAGAGCGGCATTGGGCTCCGGTAGTGTTGAGTACCTCATACAAGAGGCACCTCAAATGTCCCATACAAACACGTAAAATGACCCCCCACCTCACAATATGTATTTGTACCAACTCATTTTCTTTGTATTACTACAAATATGCAGGGGGGACAAATTTGAAGGAGGGACAAACATGAGGATGAGGTGGTTTGTTTTGTTGGACTACATTCATGTCACGTACGGGACAAATATGAGGTGAGGTGTGAGGTGGTTGGTGTATTGGACTACATGTCATGTCACGTTGTCACTTATGGGACAAATATGAGGTGAGGTGTGAGGTGGTTGATCAACTACATGTCATGTCACGCATAGTTTGGGACAAATGTATAAGGTGGTGAGGCGTGAAGTGTTTGTATATTCTATGACATTTTTGTATTAGAACCGTGAGGTGGTGATGGGGTAAGCCAATTCATATATTGTGAATACCGCAGAAGCGTCCCAACTGCTCCGAAATTTTTATTTTTTATTTTTTTATTCTAAATTATTGTTAAGTGAATACCGCCCAAGAGTACCAACTGCTCCAAAAAAAATTTTTTTTTGAAAAATTTTTTTGTTGTAAATTATTGTTATGTGAATACACAAAACAATAATTTATGAGCACAAGAGTCCCAACTTCTCGAAAAATTTTTTTTTTATTGTAATATATTATTATGTGAAAAAACAAAACAATAATTTATGAGCACAAGAGTCCCAACTGCTCCAAAAAAAATTTTTTTTTGAAAATTTTTTTATTGTAAATTATTGTTTTGAAAACAATAATTTATGAGCACAAGAGTCCCAACTGCTCAAAAAAATTTTTTTTTTGAAATATTTTTTTATTGTAAATTATTGTTATGTGAATACACCTAACGATAATTTATGAGCACAAGAGTCCCAACTGCTTAAATTTTTTTTTTTTATTCTAAATATTTTTTATTGTAAATTATGTATTGATAAGTGAATACCGCACAACAGTACCAACTGTGCCAAAAAAAATATTTTTTTTAAATAAATTTTTATTTGAAATTATTGTTATATGTTATGTAAATACCGCACAAGAGTCCCAACAGGTGAAGGTGGGGAAAATATTTTATTACACCTCACCTCAAATGAGGTGGGACACCTCAACACCTCATTTCAATATTTGAGTACCTCACACAAACTCATCCTGATATCGTGTCCTACCCAACACTAGGCTCCGGAGCCGCACTTTGCCGACCTCTGCCCTATACGAACCAGCTAGGTTGAGAAAACAAGAAGATTTGGATGGACCGCCTTAAACAAATATAGAAATATCCTCTCACACTGTGATGTTTAACAGTGTTGTAAACTTTAAAGTATTATAGTGTCGTTGCATATTTAGCATGAACTAGAAGACGATTTTGACGATATTATCAGTTGGTTTTCTTTTTTTTCTCCATCTAACACAATATGAGCCACGTAATAATATCATATATTTATGGAGATCGAAAACGAACCATGTGCCAACCACCAAAATTTTTTGATTTTAATGTCACATTCTTTCGTTCATTCACAAATTTGCTGACCTTCTGACAGAATATGCCCGAGACGTGATGGATTAAATTAAGTAGAGCGCGGATCCCATAAAGTGATAATGAACTGAATTCTGACATTTTAGTTGTTCAGAAGATTTAAAAAATCAGAATCAGAGTCTTGGGGAAAGGGTATGTCGGGTATAAAATGCATGGCAGAAACTATGAACAACACCAAATACAGCTACAAAAGTTTGTGAAATTAAGATAGATATTCACACCATTTGCCCAACGTGGCACCGATAAATTATTTATGTTGTCAAAAAATAAATTATCATTAATACGTAGCAACGGCTCCACCTCTACCATAATAATACATTGTTCTCATCCATATTTCAAAACTGCCAAATCAGTATACATTTGCCCTGAAGAAGGAACGGTCGTCCTGAAACCGGTCGGATTTACTCAAATATAAAAGTGGTTCAAACGAAGTTAAATTATTTCATTTATCTATAATGGATAACCACAAAGTTATAGCTACATTCAAAAGTATAAACTTTAGTATTGTAAATCAACCATCCTAATTGCAAGTATCTTTTATACTCTTACAAAATTTAGTATTTTAAATCAGCCACCCGAATTACAAGTATCTTTTATACTCTTACAAAGTTTAGTATTTTAAATCAACCACCCGAATTGCAAGTATCTTTTATACTCTTACAAAGCTTAGTATTTTAAATCAACTACCCGAATTGCAAGTATCTTTTATACTCGTACAAAATTTAGTATTTTAAATCAGCCACCCGAATTGCAAGTATCTTTTATACTCTTACAAAGCTTAGTATTTTAAATCAACCACCCGAATTGCAAGTATCTTTTATACTCGCACTAAGTTTAGTATTTTAAATCAACTACCCGAATTGCAAGTATCTTTTATACTCGCACAAAATTCGGTATTTTAAATCAGCCACCCGAATTGCATGTATCTTTTATACTTGTACAATGTTTAGTATTTTAAACCAGCCAACCATATTGCAAGTATCTTTTATACAATTTTATATACAATAGACAGAATTTATTGGGAACAAAAAAATTTTTCACCTACGGTGCTTTGTTTGTGCGTTATATTCTTGGCTTGTGTTGTCATCTGAACTAAATGATTATTCGCTCTCTTTAGATCAAATATGCCTACAAGGATGTCGTCCAAAAAATGAATACCTACATGCAATATTCAGGACAGGCGTACGTCCAGCAGGGCAAAGAGCTGAACCCCGACTTCAAGGACAAGGTTACTGGTATTTTTAATGGCAATGTGGAATATGTTGATTTCAACAACGGCGATGATGCAGCTTACCAGATAAATTCAGGGGTAAGTTGAACAAGCTATTAACATTACATATTTCCACCCCGGTAATAAGCCCGTCTACCATTAGCCTAATTTTATTTCGATCATCTTCGGAGTTTGCTGGAATCTTTTAGTAATTTTATTATCAATCTATATAAATAAAAATGAATGGCCGAAATGTATGAGGGGGAGGGGGGAGTGGGAGGAGAACTCGGGTAGGGAGTTCGCGGGAGGAGGGAGGGCGGAGAGGAGTGGGGGGAGGGGAACCTGGGGAGGGGGGAGGGGAACTCGGGAGGGTGGTTCGCAGGACGGGGGAAGGGGGGAGAGAGAAGTTGGAGGAGGCGGAGTGGGAACGCGAGAGGGGAAGGGGACATGGGGAGGAAGGGGAGGTGGAAGGGGAACGGGACAAAAGGGAAAGGTGACGCAGGGAGAAACAATTTCTTTATTAAACATTCCGGGAACCAGCTAGTTTTGGATAAAACAGAGGTTAGGTTTTGCCTAATCACAACTAATTAACTAAATGGCAACATTTCAAGCCAGTAGTGCTCAGCTCCATGTGTCTATGGCTCAGCTGAATATTTAGCACTAAAATCTATTCACACATACCTACCTATTTGCAAAAGAAAAATAATGTATTGCTTGGGCTCAGGCACGTTAAATGTTGTTTTATAGATTATACAAGATATATCAAGATGTACCTGACAGAAAGAGATCAGATGAAAGACAGTTTGAACAAATTTTAATAGTATTTTTGTCTGAAGTGACATTTTTTTTTACAATTGCACACAGAGGAGCGCTATATCATTATTACACACAAATTATTTCAAAATCATTTCGCATCAGTTTATTAAAATGAGGTACAATTATTTCAGTCCACAGAGAAGCAAAGTAATGCATTTTCATTAATATTTGCCAATTCTTCATGTTCACTGTGACCTAATTTTCTTATATTTGACAAATAACAAGTGTGTTTTTAGGTTAGCTTTCTCTTTCTTATTTTATAAAAACCCAAACTAAGTATATCTTATTTGAAGTAGGTCCTTATTTTCGATTGAATTAAAAAAGAAAATAACAATCTAAGAACCTATTTCTCAATGATTTGTGGGTACTGGATAAGGCGCACGCTGAATATTTACCAAATTCTGTTACATTTTGTCGCATCATTGACACAACATGATCTGACAGATTCATTTTAATTGTAACAATAATTAAATAATGTTTTGACAGCTGTCACATTTTAAAACAATCAAAATGTGGAGTTTATATTCTCAAATATCAGAATCGTACAATAAGATACTCCTGGTGATGATACAATAAGACACCACTGGTTCTACAGCACAGACAGGAGTGCTCTAACAGTTGTCAAGTAAATAAAAAGCCATTTGTTACATTGATCACTTGTAAAGTCTTCTGTTCTCTGTTTAGGTTCAGGCTAATACCGAGAACACAATCAAGAACTTTGCGAACGCCGGCGATTTTGACGGCACAACCTCTGTAGTATTTGTCAATACCCTCTACTTTAAGGTTGGTAAACTCACATAATATATAGCAGGGTACTCCTAGGGGTATATTTTAATACCAACAATGAAGTTGATGTTGGCTTCATGAGTCGGCTAGTGAGCCGAGTAGAACGAGCTACCGGCATCTGTTATTCCTCCTTCAATTAACCTGGACCTCTTCAAGACCCTCATAAATCTCTTCCTAGTTTCTTCATCAGCTCGACACAGATGCGTTCAAGGACTTTTTAGGGGAAGGAAGGAGAGGAAGTTCTGAGAAGGAAATAGACATGAGGAGTGGTTAGGAATCTGGGGGTCGATGTGTTCAGGGGTAACAATATTTGGTAATTATCGGTTCGGACTGGCCACGTTTATTACGAATAATTTTTAGAAAAAAACTTTAGATTCGCCTTAATTACTATAAAAGAAAACTTTTTGGCTTTGGGGCGGCGGAAAATAATGCATTTTAATTTTCAATTGCATAAAACCAAAATTCACTTCGCGAACCGACGCAGCGAAAATCCGCGGCCGTAGCTGTCACTGTTATGGACTGCAGCCGACTTCGTGGGATACCTACATGAAATACCGCGAATCACAAACCATGTTACTCAAACCTAGCGTAGCCGCTAAACCACTTGAAAACTGGGATGTTTTTCTTGCGTTGACGCGAGCAGGCGTTATAAAGGGGCACTTTCTTTTGTATCACAAACCATGTTACACAAACAAGCCCGCTAGACAAATTTCATAAATACGCGCATTATCTCACGAAGTCGGCTACAGTCGTATTAGCTCTTGATAATTTATCAAGAATACCAACATTAACAAAACATTAACAACAAAAGTGACAGTAGTTAAGGCCGCGGATTTTCGCTGGATCGGTTCGCGAAGTGAATTTTGGTTTTATGCAATTGAAAATTAAAATGCATTATTTTCCTCCGCCCCAAAGCCAAAAAGTTTCCTTTTATAGTAATTAAGGCGAATCTAAAGTTTTTTTCTAAAAATTATTCGTAATAAGCGTGGCCAGTCCGAACCGATATTTACCCAATATTTTTGTAATTCTTCATTATTTGAAAATTCACTTTGTATCTATTTAATTACCTCAATATCTGATTATGTGTAAGTGGGGCGAAATGGTTTTAGAAAAGACGTTTGAATAAAAACGTAAAAAAGACAAACATTATAAAAATTATAACAATTGGTTAATTTGTTATTTTTTGTATCGCAGGGCGACTGGGATAAGAAGTTCAACAAGGATGACACCTCAAAAGAGGATTTCCATGCCTCCGGTAATACGATTAAAGTTGACACGATGAAACAACAATGCCAAACCAATTACGGTGAAAACTCCGATTTAGACGCAAAGGTAAAGTAATATATTATCATAATTAATATTCAAGACCTCCGGGGCAGAACGATAAAAGAGAAACTGTTAATTAGTCTTATTTAGACGTTCTTCATGGCTACAGTAAGCACTCAAGCCGTTCACTCAGAAAGTCCCTTCCTGGTCCCTTCAATATGCTCCACCAGGCAGTCACTGGGTGTTGACGTAGTCCCCTGGTTCCACAACGAGCTTATTAGTTATCTGAATCTTCATAACTAGTGACATATTGTACCTTGAACGGTCAGTGGCTGAGTTGGCATCGCGTTTGGTTCCCACTTGGGCATCGTGTTTGATTCCTCGGCTGGCTAAGTCCTTCATCACAACACAAGCAACATTTTCCGCGTTTTGTGGTGGTAGTAGGGGATTTTCAATTATTTTTGGGTTATTCGTAATCCGGGAATATTGATCTTTCTTTAAAAAAAAAATCGAGTGCATTTTACAATCCCAACCAATACTTGAAAAGTGAGGTCATAATCAAAGCGACCAATGAGCGCAAACCAGCGTAATTTCCGTTTCATTTCTCAACCAATAGGAGCCTTTAAAATGACATCATAATCAAAACGGTCAATGAGCGCAGTTAATGCGTCGCAGGTGCATTAATCGTCATTTCCGTTTCAGCCGAAATCCAAATCATAGCGGAGCTATAGAAGTTTCACTTAAAAAAAAATCCTTTGGTACGATAGGTGTTTCTTCATTCAGCTTATGTCTGCTGAGATGACAGTACCATTATATTTTAAATTTTATTAGCCCTACTAGCTCCTCGTATTTAGCAGTTTGCATGGTTCCTTTCAAGATTAGCACCATGAAGCGTGGTGACGCTTCGATAATCTGTGCGTGATAAATCATTTAATTATGTTTTTTAATCTACAGATCTTGCAGCTGGCTTTTAACGGTAACAAGACGTCAATGGTGTTTATTCTGCCCAACCAGATGGATGGTCTTAATGATATGGAACAGAAGTTAAAAGACAAAGACATGAAAGATTTGGTTAACGGCCTTAATTTAGAAGATGTCAATGTGAACCTGCCCAAGTTCCAAATCGGGAGCTTTGAAAACCTTAATGATGACCTTAAGAATGTGAGATTTTCTTTTTCATTAAAATTCGTTCCACGAGATTCATTGTTATGACTGTATATCCCAGGGTGGGATTTGGCACCCTGTGCATAACCAGTCTTCTCCAGTTCGTTGATCTTCCACTCCTTCTTCAATCTGGTTCCATTTAGTCAGTACACCTCTTCCTTTCGTAATGGTTCCTCTCCAATTCGCACAATTACGATTTGGGAGGCGTGTATCGGTTCTGCCGCCTCGGGAACCATTGATTGGATACCCCATGGGTCACCCCAAGTGGTTCGCTACATTTGGTGACTTAGCAGGGGCTCCCAGGTTAATGGGGTGAGGTTTGTCCGGGTCTTTGCGGCGGATGCGTTTGCCCACCAGCTGCATGGTAGGCCGGATTGAGAGAGAATGGTTGAGGGAGTCTCTTTAACTTTTACAGCAGTATTCTTTCGGAATATCGCCTTGCACCACAGTGGGAGGGATGGAATTCATACGTCCGTCACTCCTAGACATACTGACTCGCAGATTCCTAACCACCCCTCATTCCCTTTTACTTCTCAGAACTTCCTCTCCTTCTATCTCCTAAAAAAGACCCTCCACGCAGCATCCCAAAAGATGACGTAGGCCCTGAGGAGAATTATTTTCCTCAGGGTCTCCTGTGTGGAGCTAATGAAAAAAGGTCTTCCCGTCCCACTTTAATAAACTTCCACGCAGTCGTTCACATCTTCCTTTAGTAACCATTCCCTTCCAGTCCTCAGGCTTTCCCGTCCTACTTCAATCTACTTCCACGCAGTCAGTACACTTTTTCCTCCCATAACCATTCCTTACATAACTTTACTTCAATCTACTTCTACGCAGTCAGTATACCTCTTCCTTCCGTTACCATTCCCCTCCAGTCCGCAGGTCTTTCCGTTCTGCTTCAATCTACTTTAACGCTGTCAGTACACCTCCTACCGACTTTCAATACTGGCTGGCAATAAAATGTATGTGGTCGTGGTTTATTTTTATTTCGGTGTGATAATTTCCTTCCGATAGATTCCAAATATTTAAAATGCTGCTCATTTTGTTTCTTTGATGTGGGTTAGGCACGTTAGGCACTATGTGAACTTTCATAAGAATTCAACTAACTTAACACTCTTATTGCCACCAGCTCGGCATGAACACCATGTACACTGACGACGCAGATTTCGGAGGTATTCTGGCCAACTCTGATGTTCAATTGAAAACCTATAAGGTCTTCCAGAAGGCCTTCCTCGATTTGAATGAGGATGGAATTTCAGCCAGCGGCGCCACCGGTGGAATCACCGGTAAGTCTATACTGTGTACCTTTATCATTGATACTATTTTGGGCTGACTTTAACTATTCAACCGCGGTTGATGCACACTCATGTGATTTGGATAGGTTGATATACGAATGTGATTGAGCGGCACCCAAGATTCATATCAAAATTTTGCAGAATGAACAGGTCACATGGTTCTCAAACCAGGTTTAAAATGTGGCTTATTCTTTATTCCATTGACATCTGTTGAAATATTCAAAGAGATATATCTTTACTTTATACAGAGCTTCAATTTTGTTTATTTAATTTAATATTTTGTCTGTATCATAAATTATGACGGCATATTAATATGGGATCGGTTAGTATCTCACATTTTCGTTATTTGTTTTTGAGGTATTATGCCGTGTTGCGCTACCTCCTTTTTTAGTCAACGTTTCTGACAGCGTTGCTGTGTCCATCGTCAGGACAGATCCGGCAGATCCGGTAGATGGATCTACCGGATCTGCCGGATCTGCACTGTCCAAAACGTTGGCTAAAGAAGGAGGTAGCGTAACATGGCATAACACCCCAAAAACAAATAACGGAAATATTTTGGCTGTGAAAATGTAAAAACAGTATCTTTCATGTTTACGTTATTGCACGGTAATAAAAACTTGAGAATAATTTTAAATGACAATGGTAAGTAGAACGGAAAAGATTTCAACGTTTGAACATTTTTGAGAAAATTGAAATTTACTTACCAGAGAGTTTAGTTTCGGTTAAACTGTACTGAAGCTAAAATTCAGTGCCACCTGATATCTATAAACCGATTTTTTAAGTAATGTGGTCCCGACTGCACCTAAATTTAGAATACGTTTTGGGTGATAAAGTGGAACCTTTATCATTTGAAAATTTCAAGTAACCGAAAGTAGACCAAGATTCCATAAGATTCTAACTTTGGATTTGAGGTCAATATATGCAACCAAAATCAAAAGGTCATATATTTTTCTGTTACACCTTGCAATAAGGAGAGGTCAGGGTGGCTTTTATTTGGATTCTGATTCAATACATGTGTTTTTTTTTATTCCAGTGAAGAAAAATTCTTTGAAGAGAAATGCCTCCAAGGATTTCCAAGCTAATCATCCATACTTTTTCGCAATGTTCAATGAAGATAATCAGATGGTCTTCTCCGGGCATTTCACCGGACAAAATTAAGAGTAAGATGTAATATTGACCTTATTATTGTTAACACAACCTACAACCTAACCTACAATATTATTCTCAAAATTTTCACAGTATCCAACATATTTTTTTCACATTGATAAAATTAGAGAAGTAGCAAGTTTTTATTTTCCATGTCAACCCGTCATTCAATGTTTGTCTTTCAGAAATTAATTTCAAATTCAATTAAAAATTTTCTTATTTCAATTAAGGTCTTCAGAAACCTCCTTCTGGTTGTTTAATATTCTGCAAATCTCCATCTACATGATAGGTATTTTAAGAAATCTCCATCTGATTATTATATACTAAGAATTTATTTTTTTGAAAACTATTAAATGTACCTATTAAAAAAAAAATTTAAATCAATACCACATAAAATTCAAATTAAATAACAAACGCAATCTCACTAACACAAGTAGGAGTCACTGGAGTTAGGGCTGAAGGGCACCGGTCCGCAACGGTTGGTCTTCAGGCCCAAAAAACATCAACTAAAGTAGGATAATAAAATAAAGAAAATCAATATGAATTTCGAAGAGCAATTGAGTCTTCGATATTTTTTGTCAGTCCGTCTTTAGCCAACACAAATAAGCTCGATGGTTTGCCCATGCGAGAACATAACGCCGAATGAAATATCAAAATGACGCGACGCTTGAATGAAAGTTCGATGAGACGGACGTAGCGCCATCTGTCATTCAACAACATAAATAATTTCTTTTTGTTAAAAATACGAAAGCCGGTTAAATTTGTTCATGCAAAAATACTAAAATCACGATTAAAAAATGGGAGGGTCGAGGTGGGAGGGTTAAATTTTTGGGGTTATAGGGATTTTTGAAGCCAAATAAAAAAAAATACAACAACAAAAAAATTTGCCAGAAAATTTAATTTTTTTTCCGCATAGAGTTACCCTAATCATCTAGCGGTATGAAATATACTTTGAAACCTATTCTCATACCTACCAAATATAAACAAAAAAAAAGTAAAAATCAGTCAAGCCGTTTCGGAGGAAAACATTGGTTGCTTTTACAATTTCCACGGCAACGGCACGGCGATGGCAACCGCACACGGCATCTCCTTTCTTTAATACGAGTGAGGGAGATGCAAGAAAATGATAACCCTTTTTCTTTGGAGGAAATAGACATACGTGTATTGTTTGTCTCACTATAGTGTGTAACAAAGAGCTGCAGTATTGTTGTGATTAAAAAACAGAAGATTAATGCTTTTTATTCCATTGCCGTGCCGTAACCGTGGGAATTATAAAAACGACCAATTACTGCATAGCTTCTTGAAGCTCTGTGACAATGTCGTTATTCGAGTAGATAGTGGAAATTCATTATAATGTGGTTGAGGAATAGCTGTAACAGTGAACTACCCTCAAATACAGTGATTTGATGTCTGGGAAGAACAAGTAAATTGTACATGCCACTACATTCTGTCAAACAGATATGCAGGAACCTGTCAAATGTATACTCATCAAAGTATACATTTGACACTATTCCTTCTATTTGACACATTCAGTATCCTATATCGATATAGATTATGTGAGATAGGCTGGTATCTCAGCAGATTATAACAATAGCGGACACATGCGTTTTAGACACGTTGCAGTTGTTTTAGTTTTTTTAAAGATGGACTATTCACTGTGTCTCCGTAGTCCATATTGAAAGAATAAGACTATCAGTAATAATTTTACCATGTACAATGTTGGTGGTTGAGTTTTATAGTTACAAACAAACAATAAAGCCTATTGAAAGTTTTCATCTTAATTACAAGTGTTTGACATTTCAGCCATTTTTCCTTTCCGGGGTAAATATTTTAAAAATTACTGTTCAACTTTTGTATTTTGTTAATTAAAAATACGCCATGATTTTGTGGATTCACTCAATATTTCGTTACAATTGTCGAAGAATACTTCAGATTCACATTTCTGTTTCATATTTAATAATAATCTAATAAAGCGTCACCATTACCAGTAATCTGTAATGTTTCCTAAGATTCATCACAAAGCAGTTTTCCTATAAATGCATTTTTCTTTTCCAGGATAAATAGTTTCCAACATTAGCGCTATATTTCCGCACCATCGCCCACACGACTCGGAGCTGATCACCCATTCATCTGCGCATTCAGAAGTGGACCATCGGACATCCTTTTCGTGAGGAGAAATACAAACTTTTTATTACTCCTTCAATTCAGCTGAAATGTAATAACTTTTAATAAAATATATATTAATAAACAATGCACAATTATACATCTGATTTTGTATCACTTGCTGGGCTTTACTTGTCGGATCTACGCCAACCAATGTAATGTCAAATACAGCGGAGTGAACTTGGGCTAAAGATCAAATTTATCAACAAGCCGACAATAGTAAAGATAATTCCAAAAAACTCAAACCTATCAATGGAGACAGTTAAAACATTAGAGGTTGCCTTCCCAAACTCCTAGAGTAAAAAACTACTCGAAATTACCATACCGTTACTCCAAAGGGTTGATGTATGTTTTCTTACCGAAACCTGGCTTGACCCTGATAATCTTACTAGAGACTTGGATTTTTATCTTACAACTCCTACCGCCTTGACGGAAATCCAGCTACTAATACTTAAACCACAGTTGGAATTTTCATCGCTGTATGCATAATAGCGTGTGTCAATTATCTCAACTTTTGAATTCAGAAACGCCCGGGGTCTCAAAAGTTGCGTCTTGCAAAGAAAATGAGAACTGCATTAAAATTTATTTTTTTAAAAATGGTTATTAGCCCGCTAAAATGCATTGAAAATCAGAAAACAAACCAAAAACCATTCTTTTTTTAATTTTTAATAATTTTTTTTTCAGTAATCTAACCTTTTAAGGTTTGTTTATTATTAAAAAATGCGTATAACTGACAAAAATGAAAAAAAAGGTCAACTTTATGTATACAAGTAAGTCAACAAGAATTCTGATTTTATCCAGAAAAAGTGTTATTTTCCCCTTTTATTTTTTTAACCAACACATCACATATGTTTAAAAAATTTTTTTTTTGGTTCTTTGTACTGCAGTTATGCAATGAAAAATAAGTTTGGTACAAAATATAAAATATGAATCCTTTGTATTATTTTTTTTCCAAATCACGAAATCTATTTTTTTCGAAACTTCCGGCCATTTTAGCGGGCTAATAGTGAACAATAATTTCATTTTTTTTTACGTTATCGAATAGCTACAGATCATTCGAAACTTTTGAGACCCCGGGCGTGTAAATATAAGGCCATTTGTTTTCTCTCTATGGAGAGCGACACACGCTAATGCATAACCATTGTGATGAATAACTCAGCAGATGACACAAGACTTAACCGAATATGAAACAATATCTTGCAAATGAAGAATGGTTCTTCATCACAATAACAATATTAATAACATAATCTGTGATATCATATCATAATAATCTACAAATAGTTTACTTCATTATGATTAATAGGGCCATTGGCCACTATGTACGAGTACCACTTTAGCACTTCAAAGAAGCTCAGTTCTACATCCCAATCCATCCGGTTAAATCATAGGTTCCCAACGTGGGCGATAACGCCCCCTTAGGGGCGTTTCAGACCTTCAGGGGGGCGGTAGAAAGCAAAGAGAAAATTGGGGGGCGTTTCAGACTTTCAGGGGGGCGGTAGGAGACCCAGAGAAACCCATAGCTAGTTTGCTAGCACATATCGAAGAAGTCGAAGACATGCTAAAAGAATACGAACTGCAAATGGCGATGATGAGCGAAACCTATATTACCGAAGAAATTAGCCAAAATGAAACAACATTTCAGGGCTATTCGACAATTAGATGCGACTCATTTGGCAGCAGGCATACAGGTGGAGTTATCACATTAATTCTGTAGTGTAAGTGTGTGAGTGTGTAAACAACATCTCTTACAAAGTCACAACAAATGCGGTACTAGATAAAAATAAAACTTGGATACCTACTGGCTATTGAAGGATTTTAAGCTGGGAACCTATGCAGCTATTTATCATTCCCCAAATCAAAATGATACAAAATTCTTAGATTTTTTTGAAGAATGGAGCCGTTAGCAAATAAATACAAGAGACTGAAAATCATCTGTGGAGATTTTAATATTCAATATAAAAAGCACATGATTACAAATCATCATAAATTGCCTGGGTAGGAAGCAACTTATCAAAAATTATACAAGAATATGAAAAAACTCTAAAGCCATGATTAATTTGGTAATTTCAAATGACTTTTACGCGGAAGTTAATGCTGCGGAAGAATTCAAAATCAATCTGATCACGAAACAATTATTACAAAAATTAGATATAATAGTCTGAAGCCTCAGGGAACACGAAGTATAATATATATACAGGAATAAAAATAACTATAATAAGGATAAATTGTGTACGGCATTACAAAACAAAAAGTGGATCTGCGATAACCAAGGAAATTTAGACAGAAAAGCCGATGAACTAATAGGACACCTGAAAACAGTAGTAAATGAACTAATGCCTACAACGAATATATCTTCTCTTATATATAAAAATGAATCGCTTAATGTGTTGCCAAGCGCCGAGATCAGCTGAACCGATTTCGCTAATTCTTTTTTTTCGAATTTTCGTTGAAGTACGAGGATGGTTCTTACGGAGAGAAAAATTAAGAAAATTGCTCAGAAAATTGGATAATTTCAGAAAACCTATAACTAACCTAAACGACTATCGCACGTTTGACAGTACGCGTGTTTGAGAAGGATATTTTGCAAAACAATGATTGTTAAATAAAATTCTATTGTTGAAAATCTTTAAGTTGATAAATTTATTTAAAGTAGTTACTCCCCTCATAGTTTGAATCGAATCAAGAATTTTAAATAGGTACCTGTGTTAGGTACCAAATTTAATATACATGAAAAATGGAAATTTGAATAAAAATTGTAAAAGATGGCACGCGGGCTGTTTAAAAACTGAATGTACTGGGATTGAATATATGGAACGCGGGAGGAGGGTTGGCGGTACGAGCGGTAAAGGGAAGAGGGAAGGCGGAGAAGGTGAAAGGCGAAGACGAGAGGGGGAGGGGAACCTGGGAGGGGGAGAGGAACGTGGGAGGGGGAGGAGAACTCGGGAGAAGGGTTTGCGGGACGGGAGAAGGGGGGGGGGAGTGGAGTGGGGAGAGGGAAGGTGGAGGTGATGGAGTGGGAACGCGAGAGAGGAAGAGGACGCAGGAGAAGAAGGGGAGGCGGAAGGGAAACGGGACGAATGGAAAAGGACACTCAGGGAGAAACAATTTCTTAAATGGCATAGCAACGCATGCCGGGACCAGATAGTATTTTTATATAAAATGAATCCCTGTTTCCCTTGGTCACGCCTTCATTTCACTTTTTTTTTAAGTTTCCCAATACTTTGTAGAAGGTTCTTACGGGAAGAAAATTTAAGAAAATTGGATAATTTCAGAAAACTTAACGACTATTTTAACTTCACACGTTTGACAGTTCGCGCGTTTGACGAAATTGAATTGTGTTTTCGAACGTTTTTTTTTTGTAAAAAGAGAATTATCTATGGGTTATTTAAATTATAGATATTTTAAATAGATACCTACGTTAGGTACCAAATTTGATTGATT
The DNA here is from genome assembly GCA_917880885.1 of Limnephilus marmoratus. Lineage (NCBI taxonomy): Eukaryota > Metazoa > Arthropoda > Insecta > Trichoptera > Limnephilidae > Limnephilus > Limnephilus marmoratus. The sequence continues at coordinate 21,366,725 of OU862929.1, forward strand.
GTTCTTATAATATATAAAAATGAATATTTGTTTTGAATGAAAAGCGAAAATTTGAATAAAAAAATTGCAATAGGAGGCACGCGAAATGTTTGAAAACTGAATGTACTGAGACTATTATATGAAACGCGGTAGGGGGATTGGCGGGACAGGGAAGTGGAAGAGGGGAGGGGGTAGGCGGGGAAGGTGGAAAGGGAACGCGGGAGGGGAAGGAAATGCGGGAGGGGAACAGGGAAACAATTTATTTCTTTAAAAATGGTATATCAACGCATGCCGGGAACCAGCTAGTAGTATATTAAAAGATACAAATAAATAGTATACCTACGAAATCCCTACATCTTCTGAAAAAACAAAGGGATACAGCTTATAAAGCCTGTAAAATACAATTTCCAGAAGAAAGGTGGGAAATCTGTAAGAAACTTAGAAACATGTATAGGTACAGAAATAAAACATACCAAAAATTCGTATTCGAGGCTAAAAATTATTACCTCTCAAAGAGATTCAAGAAAAATGTGGACTACGCTTAAAGAAATTATAAGTGGCAAACAGAGGGAAAACATTAAGGAAGTTCGGTTCCCGATGGAGTTGAAGATGATAAAACTAAAATAGCCAAATTTAATACTGAGTGTCGAAAACATAAATAAGAGTATTTTATTATTCACAGATACTTCTTCTCAATCATCGGAAAGAAGAGAGAATAATAATATTTTCAGGTAACAGTGAGTATTTAATGAAAATTTTTAATACAATGACGCAAAAATCATCGACGTCTGGAATTACTATAGGCATAATTAAATTTAAGTAGTTGCACTAATAAATTAATCTGTGTTAAAGGAAATTTTTCCGCAGTCGTGGAAAACTTCAATAATAACACCAGTGCCCAAAATAATAAATGCTAAAAATTTCGAAGACCTCAGAAAAATAAATGGATAACCTACATATGAACAAATACCAGAATCCATAGTTAAAGAAGAGATGAGAAAATTTATTGAAAAAAAATAACATTCTTGTAAAACAGCAGGGTTTAGAAACAAATATTCATAATGGAAAACCAGTATGAATCAGAAGAAAAATACAAGAGTAGTGTTCTTGGATTTTAGACGTGTTTTTGAAACGATAGACAGAGAAATACTAATAATAAAATTAAAAATAGAAAACAAAGAAACAAAATTGGAGATGCTGTATCTGAAGAACAACAAGTAAACCTCGGAGTTCCTCAAGGATCTGTATTGGGACCGCTCCTATTTATTAAGTATATATATTAATGATATAGTGAAGTGCCTAAAGTACTGTTCTATCAAACTTTTGCTGATGACACACTTTTATATATTATACCAAATAATATCGATGCATTGTCAAAAAAACCTATTTTTTAAAGAACACTTCTATATTATATATTAAAGTTTTTTTTTCTTCGAATAAACTGAAAATAAATGTAACTAAAAGTAAATTCATGGTATTAGAGAAGAAACTCAACGAAATTACTACCCTTAATATAGAAAATCAAAATATTGAAGAAGTAAAAGAAATTAAATACTCAAGAACTGATTTTGAAATGTTAAATAAAACAATTGCAGAAAAGATTAAAATGAAAAAGAAAAGTAGGATAAAGGGAAAGTTAGAAGTCAAAACGCGGAAATTGGTCTACAATACCACTGTAGCGTGTCACGTGAATTACTGCACAAGTGTAATCTTTCTGAGCAATAAAACCCAAGTAAAAAAAATAAAAATAATTCAGAACGGTTCCATGCCAACTCAGAATTAAACCATCTCTGAAACACCTCAGAAAGGTCATTAAAAGCTATGAAAAAATACATTTAAAATTGCCGGTAATCCTAACCTAACTTGATCAATATTTTTTTTATCATCACTCGTTAATGACCTTTATGAGGTGCTTCTGAGTTGGCCGGTCACCAAATAAAATATACAATAAAAAATTTAAAAAAACGCATCTTGCCCCATCCAATCTCCCACCCCCCCCCCCCCCCCCCCCCCCGCCCTCGTTGGTTAATATAATCGTGACGACAATTGCTCTTTCAGATTTACGAGTTGGGGGACGCTAGAAAAAAATATTCTCGAAGTGGCCGATGGCAAAAAAAGGTTGGGAACCTATGGGTTAAATCAATTGATGTTACGGGTAGTAAATAAGAAGATTATAGTTTACTAAACTGGATTTGGTTCATATTTAAATTTCACATTTTACAGAGTAAAATACACGGCAATAACTTTTGATAAAATTAACAGATGAGCAAAGGGTAAACTACGTAAAGCACATCGCGATCAGCCCGGACCAAGGTACCTCCAAGAATGTTTGAGAATTCGTCTTTCTGTCGACTCATAGCGGAAAGAACCTAGGTCCCCATTAGGTCCCGGTATTGTCATATTACTAATATATTTTTATGGCTGTTATGTGGTGTACGTAGGCACTGTCCGCAACGGCTTATGTTGACCCCTTCATTCTAAAAGGCATTAAACAACTGATAGCGATCCTCTTCCTTCTAAAAGGCAATACCCAGCTGACGGTGACCCTCTTCATTCTAAAAGGCATTAAAGAGCTTATGGTGACCCCTTCATTCTAAAAGGCATTAAACAAGTGATGGCGATCCTCTTCATTCTAAAAGGCTGGAGCGCCCACTTTTGCCGAATTCATTGTGCCGCCACTGGCGACGAGAGAATACAATAGAAATACCGACGGCCCACACCGTGTAAGGTACCGCCGGCACATATCTACCTACAGCGGTTAATTATTCCGCACTTACGCGAAAGGCATCGAATCAACGGCCGCTCACACTACGGCCGCAGAACGTTCGAGCACTTTTTTCGCTTTGCGTGAATTCGCAACATTATCTGGCGCTCTGGGAAGCTACTCTACCTACCGGTTAGCTATATAAGCGCCACAATTCACGCGCTAGCCCAGTCAGGTCTCCCTCGCCGGGTATCCGCCCGCGTAGTCAGCATCTTGTGATTAACGCATATCCAGTGTGACTTCAGGAACATCTCCATAACACCTTCGAGGCCTCCATCTCCTACCACCACCTCGCTGTCCGGCCCATCGCGCCTCGACATGAAATGTCACCCGACCTACCAACACAAAGCTCGCGCTTTCTCTTTAGGTGCAACCCTCTCTCTGGCATCCGAAACTCATCGCGTTCCGCTGCCAGAACCTCTCAAGGTTTGGGCTATTGACGAAAACGTCAACTCGCACAAGTAAGAGGTGGCAAATGGAATCAAGCACTTCAAAGCTTCTGTGGTCAATCTGGGTAGGTATTCTAATTTTCTTTTTAACCAAAAGTTATCCAATTTAACAGACTTGAATTCCAAGTGCAACATTCCATCGGCAGATAATTCCAGCAGATTTTCTTTTAGGTTGGTGTCTAAACTTGCCTCATCTAAAGCTACATTCAAAAACGAGTTTATGATCCACCTTTTCCCAGCGTTCTGTGATAGTTCTTGCACCGAGAAATAATGACACATTTCTTCTTTCAAATTCTGCAAGACAATTTCCAAACCGGATATATATGCTTTGATGTTAATCTCAAACCCCACTTCTCCAATGAAAGACTGGGTCGACGAAAATGAATCGTACTTGTTTTGATTTATAGATGATGCCCACAAGTTTATTTTCTTTGTAAAGCCATGTCTTTAGCAGTAATGACATTTTCATCCCGTCCTTGAAGGTTTTTATTCAAGGTGTTTAAATGCTCGAATAAGTCGGAAAGAAAAGCCAGTTTTAAAATGAATTCCGGGTCACAAATGAATTTGGAATATTCTGACTTGACCTGCTGTAAATACACCAAAAGTTCAGTTCGAAGTTCAAAAACTCTTGTCAGTACTTTGCCTTTCGATAACCACCTCACCTCTGTGTGGTAAAGTAAATTTTGGTGCAGTGAACCCATGTCTTCACAAATGATTCAAAATAATCGTGTCTGTAATGCTTTCCCTAGTAGAATTTACCATTTTTTAAATTATGTTGAGAACTTCATTGTATTCCTGTGGCAAAGTTTTGGCCGCAAGAGCTTGGCGGTGAAGAAAGCAATGCATCCAACAATCGTTTGGCGTGACTTGTTTTAGTCTGGTAATAAATCCACTTTTCGAACCAGTCATGGCTTTCGCTCCGTCACTACAAATACCTCTGCATTTCTTCGCCCAATCGATATTGAAGTCTTGTGTAGCTTCAACGAACATGTTATATCTGTACCCGAGAAGCATACGGATGCAAGTCCAAAAAGGTAAATGTTCAGGAGAGCCAAAAAACTATTTTTTTCTCTAACAACTATGGTCTCATAACTCTTCGGATATCCATGCTGATTCATAAAAAAAAAGTTATTATTAAATCAATTAGTTTGGTTTTAGAAACGAGCAAATAAAACGAAATATTTTATATTGTAATATTTTGATATATTTTATACGTAAAACCTTTAAAAATATTGTTAATAAAAAAACGCTCACTTGAGTTTAAAAAAAACACGGACTTGAGTCCTTCTGCTTCTAAATGAAGTGGAATATTTTGTTATGACATGTGGTGTATTATGAAAGGATCAATGTTTAAAAATTGTTTACTTCCATAGAAAGCGTAGTAATGATAATTTGAGTCATAATACTAAACAATACGTAGAATTTGAGACATAATACTCAAAATGCAACTAAATCACAAAGATGCAAGTCCATGGTACATCCTTCTGCTTCTAAGATAGTTGGTACATCATGGTCAATCATGGTAGTTGCATCCGTATGCATTTTTCAAAATCCTATTTTTTCTTCATGATAGGACCTGTATCTTTCTGCCACTGATAAACATGATTATTTACTTCTAGTCTGCATCAAAAACTCATTTCTTCAAATTTTGGACTTGCATCCGTATGCTTCTCGGGTACAGATATAAGCACTCACCTGTTGTATTTTTGGGAAGAGCTTTACAAAACAGTATTTCTTCTATGAATCTCTCATTGGATTCAAAACGCACAAAATTCACACACTCCTAATTCCAACATATCAATCTATAAAAAACACTGTGAAGATGTTGAGTTAGTAATAACAAAATACACAAATCATAAATTAATTATTTGCGGTGATTATAACCTACCTAATTGCAATTTCAACGTTTTAGACAGTAACTTTAATTCAATACCAGCAACCGCCTGCGAACGAGAAATTCTAGATATGTCTTTACTTTTTAATTTAACCCAATTTAACCATGTATAGTTTTGTCAAATGAGAGCAACGTAATAATAAATGAATCATTGGAGTCTATTCTTCCGATAGACAACCACCATCCCCCACTAGCAATACTTATCCCTTGTAATAAAGAAGACAATCAAAAAATTTCAACTCCTACATTTAACTTTAAAAATGCGAACTATCGGGACATAAATTATCGTCTCCACAAGGAAGATAGGTCATTTCTTAAAGAAGGTGATATTAATCAAAATATTGAATCATTTTATTATTTACTGAATTAAATTATTTCAGATCTCATCCCACTCATTCATTTTAAAGAATCGAAATATCCGAGATGGTTCAATAAAGAACTTGTTCAATTAACTGCCCTTAAAAAAGTTTTACATAAGAAATATAAAGAAGATAGGTCCTTATCAAATTATATTGAATTTTAAAACGTTAGAAAAGATTGCAAAATCTTATCAAAAATATGCTACAAATCTTTTATTAATAATGTTGAAACTTAAATTTTTATTTATTTATTTAAATACATGTTACATAATTAGACATTTACATAGAATTGGATACATTGAATCACCATACTAGGCGGCTGCCTGTTTCATGGTGACAATGGAGGATATTTACTTTAAGTGAAGTCTATTGTTAACATATGGAACTATTAGTAATGTAATGATGTTGAAAATTGGTAAAGTTATAATAAAAAACTAGTAAAGAGAAAAAGAATTGGGTAAGGATAAGTTTGTGAGAAGATACATATCCTTATTTTAAAATTTATATGTGTGAGTGCATACGCATACGTATATACAGGTGCACACATCCATACACACATAGGCATATACACACACACACTTACACATATATATGCGTCTAGGTACATGAATACATTAATATGTATATATACGGCCATGGACACAGTACCAACACATTTACACACAGTTGTAATTTTTTTTTTTTTTTTTGAAGTGTATGAAGGTGTAATTAGAATGGAGCTTGAGTATTTGCAGTAAGTATCTTTCCAAATAGTATTGAGATATATGTTAATAAAAGAGGTGTTATTTTCTAACATGGTGACAGAATATAATTATTTATTAATGTTTGAATAACTGTACTCATGCTGCTTTTGTAGGTTTATTATAATATTTTTATTAAGTTTATGTGTATGTTTCTTTCTTATCTTTTTTTTTAAATTACATTATTGAAAAACTACATTGTTGTAAAACTTTGTTGTAAAACTGCACATCTCGATACAGGAATGCCCTAGTGAGATGTGCAGCTTATTGCTATATATATTTCTTATTTTATAAATAGATAAATGAATACAATGTAAATATGTACAATAAATAATTCAGGCATATACTCTTTCTATTATTGAAAAGTTTTGATTCATTGTAACAGTTATTAAAAAAAAAACATACAAATACAAGATAATACAAAAAATGGAAACAAAAAAGATTACAAAAGGCATAGCCTGTTCGACAATATGCGTTGGTATAATTCTATTTTTTAACATATTAATGAAGTGATTTTAAATTAAAACATCATAATATTATAAAGCATTACTTTTATAAGAAAAATTATGTCAAATTGAGCTATAAGCGGGGTAAAAACATAAAATATGACATTAAATATGATAATTAACCGATGAATATGGAAGTTTAACCTCTCATATCGGGGATGTTCCGAAGGTTAGAAAATTTCCGTTTTGCATTAAAATCATTTTGCATTTGCAAAAACCGTTTTTAATTTTGAATAAATTGAATGACAAATAACCCAAAAACATTAGTAATAAAACATTATTATATCTTACGTTTTGTTTTCTTTTAACTATTAATAATTAATAACTATTTTAGTATGTGAAACAGGTTATAAACACTGTCATTGTCACTCATCAGAAGGTCAGTAAGCGCCTTTTTGAAAGTGAGATATTTGTCTTTGGACTTTATTTCAAATGATAAATTATTAAAAATTTTAGGTGCAAGAAAGTTGAACTGGGACTGTGCCATTAAAGTTTTTGTTGTTGGAATAATATAATTCGATAGGTTTGAATATCTTGTGTTGTATTTTGAATTTATATTTTTTTTTTTTGTAAATTTGAATTTAAAATAAGAGGTAATATTTTTTACATATATGGATTTTACATTAAGAACTTTGAAGTCTTTAAATAGGTCTTTCGTGGGGTGTATATAATGAACTCTGTAAATAGTCCGTATTATTAATTTTTGGGCTTTTATTAATGGATCTAATACAGTTTTGGAGCATCCTCCCCAGATAATTATACCGTACGATAAGATTGACTGACACAGGGAAAAATATACTGTTCTCATTGTATTTTTTTGTAGTATATTGCGCAATGATCTAAAGATATAAGCCAGTTTCCTTATACGGCTTGTGACGTTAATTACATGTTCTTCCCATCGCAGTTTGTTATCGATTATTACGCCTAAGTATCTGATGGAGTCTACTCTTTCCAATGGATTGCATAAACAGCTGGATATATTACTACAAGAATGTATTTTTAATACATGATTACTTGAGGGTTGACTTGGATTATTTGTACTGAATGTTAGGTATTTTGTTTTGGTTATGTTTAGCGTTAGTAAATTATCATCCAGCCATTGTTTAACATTTTGCAAAATTAGTTCCGCTTTATGAAAAGTTTCTACCCATGTTTTACTTTTTAGTATCAGGGCAGTATCATCGGCAAAGGTGATTATGTTGCCATCAATTTCTAATCTACATAAATCATTAATGTATATGAGAAAAAGTATTGGACCGAGTACACTGCCCTGTGGTACACCAAAATTGATTCTGATAGGTTGAGACGATTTGTATGATGGTAACTTAACAAATTGCTTTCTGTCTGTTAGGTAAGATTTGAACCAATCAAATGCCTTATTCTTTATTCCAATTTTATGAAGCTTAGCTAGGAGGATTCGACGAGAGACTGTGTCAAATGCCTTAGCTAAGTCTAGAAATATTGCCAGACATTTATCACCTTTGTCTAGGGCTTCTGTTATGTGTGATGTTAATTCTAGAATAGCTGAATCTGTGCTGAGCCCTTCTCTGAACCCATGCTGGTTAGGCGAGAGAATATTGTATTTTGTAAGATAGTCAGTAAGTCTTTTTTTTACGATTTTTTCTATGATTTTGGAGAGTGATGATAAAATGGAGATAGGTCTATAGTTTGATATCTCAGTAGGAGTTCCAGACTTAAAAATTGGTTGGACCAAAGCAAGTTTGAGTTTGTACGGAAATATACCTTTGTCGAGACTGAGGTTAATGATATGTTCCAGTGGTAGATTTATAAAAGGTTCAATAATTTTGAGTATATTTGAGGATATTTTATCATGATTACATGAATGGGAGGGCTTTAGTTGTTTTATAGTTTGTGAAATAAATCATAATGTAAAGTATTTCTGGAACTATGCAAAATCAATGAAAAATTACAACTTTGGTATACCCGCCAACTTGGAATATGCAGGTAAAAAGGCCAAAGACACTCAAAGTATCGCTGACCTTTTTGCTGATTTTTTTAAAAGCGTTTATGAATGTGATACACCAGTTTCTGCTTGTACAGCATCAAAATTTACCACTGATCATAATCTTAATTTATCTTGTATCCACATAGAATATAATGATATTCTGACTGAACTAAAATTACTAGATCAAAGCAAAAGCGGTGGACCAGATAATATACCTCCTGTATTTTTGAATAATTGTGCTACTAATCTGGCGTATCCTTTATATTTGTTGTTTAACCAGTCTTTACGAACAGGATGTTTTCCTACTAAATGGAAATTCAGCTTCCTTACGCCTATTTTCGAAAAAGGTGAGAAAAACAAGGTGATTAACTACAGACCGGTGTGCCTTTTATCAACTATTCCTAAAGTTTTTGAAAAAATTCTTCTTAAAAAATTATTTTCCAATTAAATCACGTCATTTCTCCCAAACAACATGGTTTCTCTGCTGGAAAATCTACCCTCACTAACTTGTTAACGTATCAAAACTATATATCTGATTCTATGTCTAATAAATGTCAAGTTGACTCTATTTATACCGATTTTAGTAAGGCTTTCGATAAAGTTAATCATGAGATATTGCTGAATAAACTGCATAAATTCGGTATTATTGGTTCACTATATAAGTGGTTTAACAGTTACTTGGTCAACAGATTACTGGCTGTTAAAATTGATGATACATTTTCATACAAATTCACTGCTACGAGTGGTGTTCCCCAGGGGTCACATTTAGGTCCAATCTATTTTTTATTATTTGTTAATGATGTGTTATATATTTTCAATGATGTTCAAGTATTAATGTTTGCAGACGACCTGAAATTATTCAAAGCAAACAGAAACATTAATGATTGCCGTATATTGTCAAATAACTTGTTGAGATTTATTATATGGTGTCACGATAACCGCTTGCAACTTAACCCAAGCAAATGTCAAATTATGAGGTTTTATCGAATAAAGAATCCTATATTTTTCGATTATTCCATTAAAAATATGTCGTTAGTATCTGTCTCGGAAATTAATGACTTAGGTATTTGGTTTGACACGAAACTCAACTTTATCAAGCATATAGAAATAATAACCAATAAAGCTTTGAAAATGTTGGGAATTATTTTAAGGGTATCTAGTGATTTTAATAATGTCAATACTGTAAAAACGTTATATATGTCACTAGTAAGGAGTCATATAGAATATAATTCCACGGTCTGGTCCCCAAATTATGAGGTTCATTCACATGCGATTGAAAGAATCCAAAATAAATTTTTAAGATATGTAAATTTTAAAATGGGCATTTCTAGTGAATGCCTAAATTACGATAACCTACTTCGTTCATTAAATTTAATAAAATTATCAGATCGTAGAATCATTTTCAATTTAACCTTTTTGTATAAAATCATTAATTCAATGTTTGACACCCCTGATTTATTATATGTAATCTCCTTTCATACTCCAGGCAGGTCAGTCACAAGACAGTACCTACCATATTATTGTAGCAATTCTAAGTCAACATGTCAATATTATACTCCTATGCGACGAATTCAACAGCTTGGAAACAAATACTCCGATGTTGTTGATATATTTAATACATCAATTTTAATATATAAGCATACCTTATTGAAGTTTTTTTCATCAAGTAGGGGAATGTGTTGATGAAACTGTTTGAATTGACTAGCATATTGGTGGTGTTTTGTCGGTTGAAAGAGAGAAGCTATTTTTGTATTTTTTTTTGTTTTTATTTTTGTGCCTGCATACTGTGTGGATCAAATTCAATATTATTTTTGCTTTATATTTGTTTATGTGCAAGTGTTGTAAACAGTCATTTCCTGCATTATTTACTAGTATAATTTCGTAAATATTGTTAAGTGTATATATTTATGTAAAAGCCTAAATGGGCGTAAATAAATAAATAAATAAAAAATTAAAAAAAGCTACAAGCTGCGCACAACCCGCAATATCCGTAGATTCATCAAACTGTAAGGCCACAAAAGTACTTTCTTTTATATATGCAATGCGCAATATCATACGCAACATGGCAGGAGGCAAATCTGCTGGTCACGATGGACTTGTCATAGAACATGTGAAGCATGCGGGGGGATACTTGACAACACTGCTCGCTTCTCTCTTCACTGCCATGGTTGGGCTTGGACACATTCCGAAAGAATTGATCAAAACCATTATAGTACCGATTCCAAAAAGTCGCCAATTAAACCTGACATCCTCCGTTAATTACAGGCCCATATCTCTTGCCACCATAATAGCAAGAATATTTGAAAAAGTGACTTTAAATTTAACGGAAGACAAGTTCATTACAGAGGATTCTCAAATGGGCTTTAAAGCTAGGTGCTCTACTGATACAGATATATATGGATATAGCATGAAACTATCAATAGAATATTACAAAGCCAGAAAAACATCGGTATATGCATGCTTCCTAGATCTAAGCAAAGCTTTTGACATGGTTTGTCATGATAAATTATGGAAAAAACTGACGGACCGACAAGTACCGCCACAAATTGTAAATATATTGAGTATATGGTACAAGCAACAGGAAAACTTCGTCAGATGGAATGACAGCCTGTCAGAAGCAGCAAAATTAAAGTGCGGCGTTAGGCAAGGAGGCTCAATGTCCCCAGTGCTGTTCAACGTATATATGGACGAACTTAGTAAAACAATGAACAAAGCAAGAATCGGATGCCACGTTGCCGGAGTATGTATGAATAATATAAGTTATGCAGATGACATGGTCATACTAGCCCCATCAGTAAGGGCAATGAGAAAACTTCTGGCCATTTGCCAATCATACGTCGATAGTCATGTTTTGATGTACAATGCCAAAAAGTCATCATTGCTGGTGTTTAAAGCAAATACTGGTCCTACTGTCATTCCACCCATTCTCCTCGGCGGAGATAATGTCAAAATCTGCAGTGAAATAAAATATTTGGGGCATGTCGTCACTGATGATCTAAATGATAAAAATGACATAGAACGCCAAAGAAGAGTACCAAGCGTGCGAGCCAACATGCTCGCTAGGAGATTCAACAGGTGCAGTTCTCCGGTGAAGAAGCAAATATTCCAGAGCTATTGCATGAGCTTTTACACCGGCGAACTATGGACAACATACTCACAAGGCGTCATGAACACACTTCGAGTACAATACAATAACGCATATAGGGCGCGATTCGGCCTACCTTGGCGATGCAGTGCCTCGCAGATGTTCGCAGAAGGAAGGGTACATGGGTTCGTCGCTTTGATGCGCCACAGAATAGCCAGGGTGAAACAGCGCTACCAAAGATCGGAGAACACTCTCGTCCAGGCCGTGGTCCAGTGGCAGGGCGCGCCTCTTCACCAAACATGGAGAATTCATCTGAAGCCCCCGTAGTAGATATACAAGTACTAAATATGTGTATATATGTTTCTTTTTATATCTTATTATATTATTTTATTTTTTCTTTTTATAGTATGTAAATCCATTTTATGTAATGTATACTTTTTTATGGCAGACAGAGTATTGCACCCACCGCACTGTTCGGCTGAAATAAATAACTTATTTACGCACCAGATTTAAATGTCCGGGTTAAATTTTCCCCACAGGAAAAACTAAACCCTTTCACACACTTCCCCAAATGATCATCTAGTCAACCCACGCTATGCAATTGCACTATATAAGTATTATAAATACAAAACAATACAAGAACAACATGTCACCTACTAGAGACCAAATGGGAATATAATTCACCAACTCCAGATATTTTCATATCAGAGGGTTCGGCTCTGTGGCATTTCTAATTGAACCTATAAATCCTACTGATCCCTCAATATAAATATTTAAAAAATCTTTTGTAATCCTACATGTATTTAAAATTACTGATTTTTGCATTTTTATATACAAATTCTTTGACAAATCTAATATGCTTAAATTTTGAATCAGATTCCTAGGTATTATGCCAGTGGCCGAAATAAAAAATGGTAATATTTTTATAGTCCGAGAATGCTAAATTCTTTTAATCTCATTTCCTAAATCTGTGTATTTTCTTATTTTTCCAGAAATAGTTTTTTGAATATTACAGGAATTTGGAATAGCTACATCAATGATATAAGTTATTTTTTTAATTTTGTCATGTAAAACTATATCAGGTCTATTATGACTAATTGTTCTGTCTGTTAGTATAATTTTATCATAATATATTTTATAAAATTCATTTTCTAAAAATGAATTTGGTTCATATTCATAATATGGTACTATATTACGGCAGTCAATCAAGTTATGTTTAATTACCAAACTTTGGTGAATTATTTTTAAAACCTGATTGTGCCTAAATGTATACTCGGACGGCGCTAATATAGAACATCCCGATATAATATGTTCTATAGTTTCCGGAAAAGCCAAACATTTTCTACATAAATCATCAATTTGATTTATATCTTTGATTATATGCTTTCTATAATTTTTAGTATTAATGACTCTATCTTGAATGGCAAGCATAAATCCTTTTATTTCTGCGCTCAACTCTCCAATACTCAACCATTTGTTTGACAAAAGTTTGTCAACATACGTTTGGTTGAGATAATTGAAGTGTTTTGCGTGAATAATTTTATTTGAACAGGAATCTAATAATTCCTGGTTAGTATTTATAAGAATGAATGACTTGATCACGAACGTCAGTCGCCATATCGCTTATTCTGTCGCCATATAGCTTTTCTACCTCTTGTTTGCCGAACATAATCTCTGCTATATCTAAAGCCGTTGGTAAAATTAAATTTTCGGCAATCGTATGAGGTTTTCCTGATTTCGCCACATGAAAAGCAACACGATAACTAGCCAGCAACTCTTTCTCATTTACGTTGGATATTTGTACTACAGCAGTTTTTTGATGATCAAGAACCTTCATTTTTCTTTCAAAAAATTCCAACGGTTTGTTTTTTTCATTTGGATGTTTTGTGTTGAGGTGGCGCACTAGTTTTGATGGCTTCATACTTTCTCGTGATAAAGTTTCGAAGCAAATAACGCACTGCGGTTTATTTTCAATGACAGTAAATCCTAATTTTAAATAGTTGTCGTCATACAGGCGTTTTTTCTTTGGTTTCGTTTCAGTACTCTCACTACAACTAGAAGTTGACTAGGAGTTGTGTTGATCTTTTTATAAATTTATCCATTTTTTATTATCATGACAAGTCACTTCAATAAATTCAAATACGTGAGTTCAACACAAAAAAAACGCGCGCATATGACACCGAATTGCCGATTGACAGGGTCACGTTATTCCCGCCGTCCGTCATAGCCCGAGTCGCCCTGTACCCCTGTACCCTTCGACAACCCCGTAACGCTCGTTGTGTCTCGCTCTTTAATTCAACCACATTCGTCGGCACGGCGCGGCCTCGCTCGCCTCAGTCTTGAGTTGAGTCGGCATCGGCCCGGCCTGTACGTTGTACGAATGGGAGCAAATGGTTCAGGAGCCCACAAGGGTTCCTGATGTCCAGACTCACCGTTCCAATCTGTTAGACCTATTTATAACTACTGTGCCACACGGTTACAGGATTGAAGTCACAGCGCCTTTAGGATCGTCCGACCACTGCCTGGTGATGACATCAATCCCTGTAAACTTCAGACCACCAAACGAGAGGCTGAAGAGAAAAGTGTGGCACTATAGGTCAGCAGATTGGTTCGGTCTGTGGGCACATTTTAATGCTTTCCCGTGGTCAGCTGTCTGTTTTCGGACTTCGGATCCCTCAAGATGTGCCCAGGAAATTGGTGAAGTCATCACATCCGCGATGGATGGCTTCATCCAATCTACTGTTAAGGAAACTGGTGTAGGCTCAAAGCCGTGGTTCAGTAGACAATGCGCTGAAGCAGTGCGACGAAAAAACGCGGCTTACCGAGCCTACAACACATCTAGAACATCCGAAGACAGAACAGCTTAGAACAAAATGGCAAAGGAAACCAAGAGAATCATAAATAGATCAAAATTTGAGCACGACCAGCAGATCGGGCATCGGGAAGTACTCCATGTTTTACGAGGGCTTGATGTTAATAAAGCTAGTGGGCCTGACGGAATACCTGCCCTGGTACTACAGAGGTGCGCTGCAGAAATAGCTCCAATTTTGACGAAGCTCTTTAAAATGTCCCTGAAGACTGGCTCTGTGCCCTCTGGTTGGAAAAAAGCGATTATCCATCCTATTCCAAAGAAGGGTGACCGCTCCAACCCGGCCAACTACCACCCCATAGCGATCACATCAGTTCTGTCTAAGGTGATGGAACGTGTGATCAACGACAAACTGCTCACATACCTCGAGAAGAACAAAATTATTAACGACCGTCAATACGGATTCCGGCGGAACCACTCGTGCGGTGATCTTCTCGCGTATGTGACGCATGTTTGGGGGCGATGCCTGGAACGTTTCGGTGAGACCCAAACGGTTGCACTGGACATCTCTAAGGCCTTTGACCGGGTTTGGCACCGAGGACTTTGGACGAGGTCAACAAACTGCATTCTTACGGACTTCCCGCATCCTTGTGTACTTGGATTGCCGACTTCTTGAGGGAGAGGTCGATTCAGACGGTAGTCGATGGTTTCACCTCTTCCTCACACTCGATAAATGCTGGCGTCCCGCAGGGATCGGTTCTGTCTCCGACTTTGTTTTTGTTGCACATCAACGACCTTTTGTCATGTGCACCAATTCACTGTTATGCGGATGACAGTACAGTTCATGATAGCTTTTTGTTTGACAAGCCCCCAAAGGGCTCACAAACTCCAACAGCTTGTAGGGCTTTGAAGCAAAGAATGGACGGTTACCTCGAGAGTGTTTTCTCTTGGGGTAAAAATAATCTCGTTGAATTTAATGTTTCAAAGACCCAATCTTGTCTGATCACGTCTAAAAGGGATCGAAATGAAAATCTAGTCTCTTTCAACGGAAGCAATCTCCCGAACAGGCCCTCCATTGATATGCTTGGTGTAACCCTAAATGACCAGCTCAGGTATGGGGGCTCCATCGAAGCCAGAGTAAAGTTAGCCTCCAAGAAACTGGGTTTGCTGTATAGGGCCCGCAGATACTTTAATAGTGCACAACTGCTAACCCTGTACAAATCACAAGTGCGCCCCAGGGTTGAATTTGGCAGCCACCTCTGGTCTGGAGCTCCAAAATACCTGAAAAATACCCTCGACTCTGTGCAGAAACGGGCGGTCCGTTTGATAGATTCTCCCATCTTAACAGACGGACTGCAATCTTTAGAGCACAGGCGTCGGGTGGGAATGCTATCCTTGTTCTACCGGTATTACAATGGAAGATGCTCCGAGGAACTAGCATCATTGATCCCTTCGGCACCGGTGCATAGTCGGGAAACACGCCAAACGCGTGCCCAACATTTGTACACGGTTGACATTTGTCACATGAGAACGGGTCGTTTCTTCGACTCGTTCTTATGTTCAACAGCTCGGCTGTGGAATGATTTGCCGGCCTCTGTGTTTCCTCCTTCCTACAACATGGGTCTCTTCAAGACCAATGTTCATTCCTTCCTCTCCTCAAAAAGACCCTCCTCACAGCATCCCAGATGACATAGGCCCTGAGGGAAATTATTTTCCTCAGGGCCTCCTGCGTGGAGTTAACGTAAAAAAAATTCCTTTAATGATTATTTCAAAAGTGCATATGTATATGGCCCACCCTATATAACAAGTGTGTATTAGGTTAACCTTTTCTTTCTTTTTTTACTACTACTAAACTAAGAACCTCGTCTTTGAAGTAGGTTTTTATTTTCGGTTGAATTAAAAAAGAAAAAAGCAATCTAAGATCTGTTTCACCGTTTTTCTCAATGATTTGTGGGTATCGAATAAGGCGCCCGCTGAATATTTACCAGATTCTGTTACGTTTCGTCGCTGATCATTAACTGGGTAATTCTATCATTAACTCCTTGGATATTTTTTGATCAGGTCACTTTACACAACCTGTCAGATTTACGAAATATTTATTGTAGCAATAATTAACTTATGTTTTGACAGTTTTTACATTTTAAAACAATCAAAATGTGGAGTTTATATTCCCAAATATAAGAATTATACAATAGGATACTCCTGGTCAGCGCCGGATCTGCCATACGTTCAAAAACGTGCAAAAACCTGGCGCCAACTCCAAAGGGGCGCCGTGAGAAAATAAACATTGTATAAAAATTTAGTTATAATATTCCCTGAATCGTTTAAAAATTACCCATAGTACGAAATAATTATTACGCTCTAGCAACACTTTCCAAAGAAACAGAATGCGCACGCATCAGGTGGGTATCAACGGCTTACGAATTTATACTCAGTTACAGAATTTTTTTACAAATTCCATATATTTAGTTTAAGCCTCGGTTCTCCCAATTTCTACCGATTTCTTACAAATCTCCCTTAAACATTTGAAGTTTTTAAGCTCTTGAAAAAATATATGTTTTTTTTAAGATAATATCTAGACATTTATCGCGCCAAAACGCAAATTATAGAAAATTCCCTCGATAGAAAAAAATCACAAAGTATGCTCCAAAAATTATTATTAACACGTTTGTTTCAGTTATTTTACAAGTTATATGTATGAAAAAATTCACAGCGTTTCTTTAAATAAAACTAAAGACAATTATCGCGAGACTTTTGCTCTTTTTTCAATAAACCGTGATTAATTAAATATTTTAACAAGAGGTGCTTACGTTTTTTAATTCTAAAGATAATACTTACAGGCCATCTCTATCTAACGTGCGTGTAACCTATGTGCCTTTCAAATATTCGTCATTCGCTGTCCAGACAGCTTGCTACACAGACGTGTAGTCCTACGTTTCATGATTTGTTTAATATACACGTACGTAAATAATAATATTGTTTTGCGAAAATGGTAAGACAATAACAAAAAAATGTATTTCTAAGCGTAAACATTATCTCCAAAATCGAGAACGTATTATTTACTATTATGTAATATTTATTATAAAAATAAATTTTCAATTTATTTGTGTATTATATAACAAAGGTGACAGTTATTGTTTTATTTTTTACAGAATGCGTACTTTGGGTAATAAATCTATTTCCAATGCTTCGGAAACTGAAATTCCCGGGCAAGTTTTTTAAAATTAAATTACGTTTTTTTTAAATGACCATTGAATGCAAAAGCTTTTATTTTGCTCATTTATTAAAATTATAGGACAAAATAATCATACATTTTTACGGATCAAACTGCTAACAAAAATCTGCTTTCAAAAATTACCTTGTTTTTTTACAGTAACTCCACACAGGCCCTGAGGATTTTTTTCCCTCAGGGCATATGTCATCTTTGGATATGCTGTGTGGAGGGTGTTTTAATGGAAAGGAAGGAGAGGAAGTTCTGGAAAGGATAAGGTTATAGGGGTGGGTAGGAATTTGAGGGTCAGTGGGTTCGGGTGTGACGGACATTTGAATCCATCCCTCCCACTGCGGTGCAAGGCGATGTTCCAAAAGAGTTCTGCCTGAGAGGTCACAAGGTCTCCCTCAACCAGTCTCTCCCGATCTGGCCTACCACGCAGCTGGTGGGCAGACACATCCGCCACCAAGTCTCAAACCCGGGCACCCCTGCTTAGTCACCAAACGTAGCGAACAACTTGGGGTTATCCAATAAATAGTTTCCGGGGCGGCGGTACCCATACCCGCGTACCAAATTCTTACGGACAAGGAAATATGTAATTATCGTAATACGTATTATTACTATCTATTATTAGATGTTCGTTGGATAATAAATCCAAAATGCGTTACGTAAATGTAAGTAAATAAAAGTTTCGCTTGTTTACTAAAACCGACTACATTGTTATAAGTAATTACTTTGACCTTTTTATAAATGTTTAATAATTTAGATTCCATCGGTTAACTAGTCCCAGCAAAGCTGTAGTTTGCTGCTTTGAGGGCTGCCACTTCATAAATTTCTACATAAACTTCGGGAGGTACATGATGGTGAATGTAAAAAAGACAAATAACTTTTTTTCTAAATTCAATTTTTTCCCTAAACAAAATTATTTTTCCACAGAAGATTATTATTTTTTTCATACAAACAACAAAACTTTTTTACCCGTAACTACCTTTGAACGTTTTGAAAAAAGTTTCCTATCTTTTTTTACGTGTACTGTCGTGTAGAATTACCTCCCGAAGTTTGTGCACTTTACCCCCGGATATAAATAAAGAGCGAAAAGGTGCATGTAGGCAAAAACAGGTTGTGCAATTCACACGCGATAGAAGTGAAACCTTCGGAAAACTAACTTAGATAAAAGTGGGGAGGCTACAAAACACCGCCAAAAGAGAAGACCGATTTTATTATCTCATTCTCTCGCAGGATAAATCATATATATGTATGTATTTGTCTCTTTTTAGTGTCGCTTCTTTTCGTTTCATCGAGCTTCAAATCACAACAGTGCTACAGAAGTTTTCATTTCAATAAATAGATTTTTATTATAATGTATTAAACGCCAAGGCATTTTTTTTTCACAAAAAAGGCACTAATAGTCCAGTCAAGGAAGGAGGTGTAGAGTGCGTGAGCAGAAACCTAAGCGATTCCTTCAGAAACTTGTTCAGGGTGCTTAGGATGTGAACATACTAAAAGTCCTGACGTCTAGGTGGTAAGCTAGGAAGGGAGAGGGGGGAGGGGGGAGAAGGTCCTAATTTTCGGGTTTCCGCTTATATATTGAAAACGGTGCGTCTCAGAGGAAAATTTTGTGAGAATAAGTAAAATCTCATAAAATTATCAACAACGTTTATTCTATACGTAATTTTCGAAATTCCAGCCGTTTTTGAGTTACACGCTCCACAAATGTAGATATTTTCGAAGAAAATCATTGTACCCACATTTTTCATCAAACATTCCTTCATATCGTCTAAAATATTCATCAAAGAAAGAAATTTGTTTGAAAAAAGTTGTAAAGAATTTAATTCCCTTTTAGAATATGTAATATTCATATGCAAATTAGTCTCCATCCAGTAAATATTTACAGGAATTTAATTTTTTTTGTAATTATCGTTATTTTCAGAAAAAGCTGTTTTTATCTTATTACTGATACCGCTTTTGTTTGTGACAGATTGTGGAACTTGGACTTGGATTTCATTTATTTTCAGAGTTCCTAAAACAATTAGTTTAATGACTCTAACTTTTAGTGGACGTTTTGTGGAGAACCACATTTATGCGATCATTCAAAAGCTGAGGATTCATAACAGGAGGCAGAGGTGTTTCGCACAATGTTCTCAGCAAGAGGTTAGTTGGTTGTTACGTTACGGAATTGATTCCCGTGCGAGCTAATAGCGAATTGACCTCTTGCACAGGCCCTCCGCCCCCCTTCCCCGCACCGCTCGACACAAGTAGCCAAGCGCCGAGCGGCTCCCAGGATTCATTCCCCAACCGGGCCTCGGGCGAACAACAAGTGCGTCCTAGCGGGTGCGCTAGGGCGCCCGCCGTAAACTGACTTCGCGATGTTTTATTTTAATTGTGTGAAGTATATAATACCAGTACCTTCTGACGACTACCTATATCCTGCCTGTGAGTACAAATGAACCTTCCTTCCCCTCTGTGTGCTAAGAACTGACATTTAACTTCACTATATACGCGTAGAGAGAGAGTTGATAGAACGATAGCAATTTAGTTAGTCAAATAACCATGTGTTTAGTGCCGAGGCTGGCTTGTGTATAATCCTGTTCACCTTTAATTGAATAAACCCTTTTTCGTGCATAACAACTGTGTTCTGATTGAGGAAGGAGACCTGGAGATTGTGAGGAAAGAAAGGGAAGTAGGAATTTACAAGCGAACCACAAACACTCGCCCTGGGTTTAAGAGGAACCTTGCTCGCGCCGGCTGTGTGAGCTAGCTGCCGACTTGTTTATTGCATGTCCTTTCCAGGTTTTGGGTTTGGCGTTGGCCGCAAGTAGCGCCAATGCTAGCACTGTCGCCCGACGTGTGGCAATTTTTTTCCTCCCTCTTCACGGTCCCACAGTCTCGTTCTTCAATCAGCAATTGTTTAAACTTTATAATGTATAATGTTTTGTCTCGTTATCCCCAATTTGTCTAGCATTTCCATCAAGAACCCCGGCGCGATTGTAACTTCGAATTGCAATTTAAATTATCACGGGCACGATTCCTTCATTTTCGAGTCGTCACTCAACAAAAAAATATCACCGGTATTCCTACGTAAAGTGCTCAACCAAGAAAGTTGCCGTCGTGAATAATATAGTGTTTACAAGTGTCGACCGACTAAATTTGCTAGTTTCAAATACAAGATTAATAGTGGAAATGTACACAAATATTTAAAACAAAGTTATTCAACAATTAAAATCCTGTATATGATAAACCAATTACCCGCTTCGTTTCCCGAAAGTTAATTAACCAGTTTTTATTAATAAACTTATTCCGCAGAGTGCTGGTCTGTATTTGATATCGACATATTCTGCGGGTAGGGGACTATTTCGCAAAATACTGGCCTGTATATATAACGGCATATTTTGCAGCTTAAGGGAAACAAGTGGATTAAATTATTTCTACCTTTTGACAATTGGGCATTTTTTTTGTACTTCTGTCGTCCGTTTCTCCCTTTTTCTTGCGCACCTATCATCTTTCATAAAGAAACAGACGACATAATTCGAAAAATGCCTAGTTCGCGTTGACGTCGATTCCTCGAAAGCTAACATTACAACCGTATACAATATCTGTATATAACTTGTTATGACGAAAGGAAGTTGGCGTGTAAATACCAATATTTGGTGAAGCTCAAATCAGGCTACAGTCTAGCCACGTAAATAAAAAAAACTATTCCCCAAGACATTGTTGAATTATCAAACAAATACTTCCACGAAAACTTGTATAAAAGAAAAAATATTTCCTTCTTTTTCTGAAGAACCCCCCTTTGGAAAGTTAATGGAAATATTCTAAAAACATGTTCGTTTAAGGCGAACCTCGTTTCCGTTTTTTTTATTTTTTTTCTTTTCCGGACTTTTGCAAATTTGCAAACCTTTTTCAAAAACATCGGAATAAATTCTAAAAACGTGTTCCATTAAGGTGAATCCCGGCCTGTGAAATTTTCATATCCGGACTTTGAAAATTTTCAAGAAATTTCCAAAACATCTGGATTTTTTCACAAAATCACGTTTTTTAAGGGAAACCGCTGCCCAAATTTTTCTCGTTTTTGGACTTGGAAAATTTTCAACAAATTTCCAAAAACATCTGGATTTTTTTTCACAAAATCACGTTTTTTAAGGGAAACCGCTGCCCAAATTTTTCTCGTTTTTGGACTTGGAAAATTTTCAACAAATTTCCAAAACATCTGGATTTTTTCACAAAATCACGTTTTTTAAGGGAAACCGCTGCCCAAATTTTTCTCGTTTTTGGACTTGGAAAATTTTCAACAAATTTCCAAAACATCTGGATTTTTTCACAAAATCACGTTTTTTAAGGGAAACCGCTGCCCAAATTTTTCTCGTTTTTGGACTTATTTCCAAAACATCTGGATTTTTTCACAAAATCACGTTTTTTAAGGGAAACCGCTGCCCAAATTTTTCTCGTTTTTGGACTTGGAAAATTTTCAACAAATTTCCAAAAACATCTGGATTTTTTTTCACAAAATCACGTTTTTTAAGGGAAACCGCTGCCCAAATTTTTCTCGTTTTTGGAATTGGAAAATTTTCAACAAATTTCCAAAACATCTGGATTTTTTCACAAAATCACGTTTTTTAAGGGAAACCGCTGCCCAAATTTTTCTCGTTTTTGGACTTGGAAAATTTTCAACAAATTTCCAAAACATCTGGATTTTTTCACAAAATCACGTTTTTTAAGGGAAACCGCTGCCCAAATTTTTCTCGTTTTTGGACTTGGAAAATTTTCAACAAATTTCCAAAAACATCTGGATTTTTTTTTCACAAAATCACGTTTTTTAAGGGAAACCGCTGCCCAAATTTTTCTCGTTTTTGGACTTAAAAAATTTTCAACAAATTTCCAAAACATCTGGATTTTTTTCACAAAATCACGTTTTTTAAGGGAAACCGCTGCCCAAATTTTTCTCGTTTTTGGACTTGGAAAATTTTCAACAAATTTCCAAAACATCTGGATTTTTTCACAAAATCACGTTTTTTTGAGGCAAACCCCTGCCCAAATTTTCAAATAAACCAAACACTTATAAAAAACGCGTTTTTTTTTCAAAAACTTTTTGTAAAAATACGTCCCCAGTGGTCAATCTCTGCCCAATTTCTTTCCAATTGCGAGTCTAGTTCTCACTTTTTCCAACATAAGGTCACTCTAACACAATCCTATACACCATGGAAGTTCCTCAAGTTACGCTGGGTATAATCCCGCACGTCTTTACTTCAAGAAAGGAAGAATTACTACAGGCCCTGAGAAATAGAAAGATTCCTCCTCGGAATAAATCCAAAAAATGCCTTACTCTATATGCTTCTTTCTACAACAAAAAATACATCAGGAGGTTGCAATTTCAACCGAAAGTCACCTCGGAAATCATCACTACCCCCCTCACAGTCTCCGAAGCAAA
Organism: Limnephilus marmoratus; assembly: GCA_917880885.1. Classification (NCBI taxonomy): domain Eukaryota; kingdom Metazoa; phylum Arthropoda; class Insecta; order Trichoptera; family Limnephilidae; genus Limnephilus; species Limnephilus marmoratus. Next base: position 21,389,912 of record OU862929.1, read on the forward strand.
ACCCTTGGTGGTGCAAGCCCAGGAACCAACAAAAATATACGATCTGACAACCTGGAAAACGAAATACAACGGACTCACGGATGTGGAGGATTTCATCAACAGAATAGAAGAAACAGCTCAAGTCAGAGGAATTCCCTAAAATATCCTACACAGAAATTTCATAGACCTCATCGCTCCTGAAATGCTTACCTGGCACAGGATACATAAGAGAAAAACAAACTCATGGAAGGAACTCAGGACGGCACTTTTAACAAGTTTCGGAGAAAAAAAGGCCCAACATAGAATCAGGCTATCCTTACTCGCTATCAAGCAGCACTCCGGAGAGCCTGTCGCTAGATTCACGCAGAGGGCAGAGGCCATCAATATTAAGCTTGCCCAACCCGTTCCTGAAGTGGAACTCCTCCCAGTTTTGATCGACGGTCTCCTGCCCAGATACGAAAATATCATAGCTTCCCAGAAAATTTCCACGCTGGAGCAACTTAAAGATGTCTGCCAGATACTGGAGGCATACCAGGATCGAAAGAGGGACGAAAGATTCCCCAAGGAAAACTTTCACCCCAGCACTTCGTCCAGCATAAAACCAGAGCACAACGAAAAGAAATCCTGCTCTTTTTGCCACAAGGTTGGTCACTCCCAAGCCTCCTGCTTCAAGCAAGCTAAACTTTTATCTTCAAGAGACCCCCATTCTAACAAAAGACGATCCGTTGATCGTTCTCCAAGAAGAGACGAAGGGAGGAAGTTTGGTAAAAGACCACGCCAAGACAATACTGAGACACCCATCCCGGACCTCAGATTCATCAAACCCCCTACAGACTTCTCCAGACCCCCGCCCAATTGGACAGCCAAGAGGACAAAAAACTAGAACCCAACCACCCGGGCCATCCTCCCCATAGGCCGAAGGAATGGTCGGAATGGTTGGAACACGTCAAATTCTTCAAACAGGCCTTACCCCTCTCTACAGTTTGCTGCAAACAGGCAATAGACGGTAGACCCTTCGCGCATTTTTCTATAAACAATGTGGTTTTTTCTGGTCTCCTCGACAGCGGCGCGTCTGTCAGCTGTCTGGGCGACAACGCTCACACCTTATTCACAAACTGTGGTTTTAAAATGGAAGAACATTCTTCACATGTCACCACGGCAGACAACGCTTCACAACGTGTCATTGGTTCTCTTACCCTGCCGATCAATTGCGACACAAAAACAGTTCGGATCAAATTTCTGGTTGTACCTACAATCTCACAAAAATTTATCCTGGGAGTGGACTTTTGGATGGCTTTCAAAATTGCTCCACAGTTGTTTAACAACCCCTCCGTCCCTCTCCAAGTGAACGAAATCCGTACAGTAATACCTTACGAAAATTTGAACCCCCTACAAACAAATCAGTTGGATCAGATGATCAACAAGTTTGAATCAATCTCCTTCGAAAGGTGCGGTTTAGGCTTAACCAACTTAGTAGAACACCACATAAAAACAACAGGCCCCCCAATCAAACAAAGGTATTATAACCTCGCTCCACAAAAATTAAAAATTCTAGAAAAAGAATTGGACGATATGTTAAGAATGGGAGTGGTGGTACCCAGCCGCAGTGCATGGACCAACCCCACCTTAATAGTTTCAAAGAAAGACGGCTCGGCCCGTTTCTGCCTCGATAGCAGACGCCTCAACGCATGTACAGTGTCAGACGCCTACCCCCTCCCCTTGGTCAACTCCATCCTCGACAGACTTCGAAACGCTAAATACATCTCATCTATAGATTTGAGCAAAGCTTTCTGGCAAATACCCTTGGATCCCAGCTCCTGCGAAAAAACTGCCTTCGTAGTGCCTGGCAGGGGTATGTTTCACTTTAAAAGGCTACCCTTCGGTTTAAAAAATAGCCCAGCGGAGCTACAAAGGCTCATGGATAAATTGTTTGGCCCAGAGTTCGATAACAACTTATTTTGCTACCTGGATGACTTGATCATCATCAGCGATACTTTTGAAAAACATATACTCATACTAGAAAAGGTTTTTCAACAACTCAAACAAACCGGTTTGACTATCAACCTAAAGAAATCGGAATTCTGCAAACATCGCCTACGATACTTGGGCTTCATAGTAGATGAAGAAGGCCTAAGAACCGACCCCGCAAAAGTTGCGGCTATGACAAATTTTCCCCGGCCCACGAATGCAAAAGAGGTAAAAGCTTTCCTCGGACTCACCGGTTATTACCGAAGATTCATAAAAAATTTCTCAACACTCGCGGCGCCGCTCAACAAAATCACGGGCGTCCGTAAAGGTACCAGTAACTTTGCCTGGTCCGCAGAGACCGAGTCAGCATTCAACTCCCTGAAGGAAGCCCTTCAATCAGTACTGAATTGTCCTGACTTCAACCTCCCCTTTACGATCCACTCGGACGCATCAAACGTCGGAATCGGAGGAGTCCTCACTCAGAATTTTACGGACGGCGAACACCCCGTGGCATATTTCTCTCGCACCCTAAACAAGCACGAAAAAAACTACGGAATCACCGAGAGAGAATTATTAGCAGTCATGGAATCCATTCAACATTTCCGCGGATACATTGAGGGCAGTAAGTTTACCGTGGTTACAGACCATAGCAGCCTAAAGTGGCTGATCTCGCTAGACAATCCCTCTGGAAGATTGGCTCGCTGGTCGTCCCGCCTATCCCAATATACCTTCGACGTCATCCACCGTAAAGGTGCAGATAATATCGTCCCGGATGCCCTTTCTAGAATCGAGATTGCAATACTAAATGCCGAATTATCCAATTCTAGTCTCCCCACAAAAGATTTATGGTATCAAAAAATCTTCCAAGGATGCAGTAACAACCCACAAAAGTTTCCGAATTTTACAATTAAAAACGGACAATTATACCGCAACTGCAAGCCACCACTGTCAATCTTAGAGGATTATGCCTGGAAAATGGTAGTCCCTCTCGAAAATAGAGAACAGGTTATTATCAATAACCACAGTGCCGTAGATTCCATACACCCTGGAACCTTTAAAACATATAAAAAAATATCCCTAAGATATTATTGGCCTGGCCTATTCAAACAAGTTCGTTCATACATCTCCAAATGCGACATCTGTAAGGCATACAAACACAGTACGGCACCACCGTCTGGTCTAATGGGCAACCCCAAACGTGCCGATAGACCACTTCAATCCTTCTCAATGGACCTCATCGGACCTTACCCTAGAAGCTACGCTGGTTACATGCATATACTCAGTGTGGTGGATGTCTTTTCCAAATATTGCTGGTTGTTTCCTCTGAAAAGGGCGACCGCAGCAGCAATAACCAATCTATTAGAGAAGCATATTTTCATACCCTACGGTATTCCTCGTACTATAATATGCGACAATGGCAAACAATTTATAGCTCTAGAATTTAAAGAGTTTTTGTCTAAATATGGTATAAAGGATGTATTCTACAATACCCTTTACACCCCACAGAACAACACCGTCGAACGATGCAACCAGACCATAAACACGGCTCTGGCAATTCTGGTTGGCAAGGACCAACGTACATGGTGCAAAAAATTAGACAAAATACAAGCAGCCATGAACAACACGGTGAACCTCGCTACAGGCTATACACCATTTTTTCTCAAACACGGCATGGAGCAAGTAGTTCACGGTTCATTACACCCTGACATTTGCCTTCCACCCACCCCTTCCTCCACAGCAGACCCTGCAGCAAATTACGCCCACCGCTTGGAGGAACTCTCCGCTATCTATAGTGAAGTAACAGACGCTCTACTATTGGCCCACCAAAAGAGCGCCGACAGGTATAACCTTCGCAGAAAGCACGTCACGTTCAAGGAAGAAGACATCGTTTGGAGAAGAAACAACACTTTGTCGCAAGGTGCGCTGTACTTCTCTGCCAAATTGGCACCTCGCTTTGTAAAAACGAAAGTTCTAAAAAAGATCTCAGACCTCGTTTATCGATTGTCTGACATCTCTGGTAAACACATCGGAAATTACCATGTGAAAGACATTGTAAAAATTGGGAATACGGAATCAGTAAATTCCATCACATCAAGTTCTCAGGCGTTATCAAATTGGCAAAACATGCATCTTGTTAACCCTGATCATCATTACGCCCCTGACCTCTCTTGGCCAGTCGTCAATCAGTGCGATGCGGTCTCTTTAAAAGTCTTATAATTCTTGTCATAAATGACGTGAGTTACTTGTAAATATTAAATGTAAATAATCACCCATATGGGCATTCGTAAGGTAATCCTTACACCCGAAGGCACATTAATGTCAACGGTAGCCTAACTCCTGTACATTCTTTTTCTTTTTGCATAATTTTATATGTTCTTGTACATCCTGCGTGCCTTGCCTGCTGTACCACAAGAGCACCTCTTGGGGCACCGTTTTCATACTTGTATGCATCCTCTTCCTGAAATTGATCACTTCGGGAAAGGGCCTCCTTTTCCTCCTACCATCAACGGTTCCGGAAAACTCTTGCTCCAAGACGTCGCTTTCCTTTTCACAATTCTTGCAGCATCCGCGCGTTTTTTTTCTCACCTCATCGCGTCATCTTGTCATATCACCTTTTTTTAATTGTTTTGTGTCGGGTTTTTGTCGTACCAGTACGTCCCTACCCTAATGTTGTAAATATAAAATCTTAAGTGCAAGTCTGTATAATAACCATTGGTTTCAGACCATTGCCGCAGCTCACTACTATGGTCACAGCACCATATTGTAAGAATGTCGCGACGATTTCCGTTATAATAGGAAATCCTCCCGTTTTTTCTTTTTTCTTTTTCCTCTTCACCCCATCCTAACACATTCATAGTAATGTATATTGGGGATCGTTTTGAATACACCAAATGTACACACCTATCAGGTCACATTCGCTGGATTCGAAACAATTCAAGGGCAACCTTGTTGCTACTTGTGGTTTTTCTTCTTTATCCAAAAATTAGAATGGCGCTCAACCCAATTGCTCTATTTTTTTCCAGAATCGTATTTTGTCGGATTCTGAGAAAAATTTGTTATAAAAGTGACAATACGTTTCGTCCCTTCATTAACATTGTTCTTTGTACATATACAACTTCATTATGAGGTACAATATTTTATCATGATATCAGTTTCTTTTGTCCTTTATTGTACCATTATTTTTGTTTGAAGTTTAAAATCTTGGCCAGATCTTCAATAAAATTTGTGTTTATCGCCTTTTGGCAAGTCTTGTAACGTATGCTAATATGAAATTATTAAGCTACAGCAGTGCCGTATTAATTACATCATTGCAAACCGCCGTCTGTATTGAATGGGGACCCACATTTTCGAACGTAAACTTTTGTAACATTATAGGCGCGAGCCTTACAATATCTACTATTATAGGTGTGAACCTTACAATATCCACTGCTATAGATGCGAATCTCATAATATCTTTGTGTTTTTACACGTCACGGGGAGTCCGTCATAACTACTCATTGTTTGCTCGTCAACACAGGGTTGTTGATCGAGAGGGTGATTTATCTCATTAAATTGTTTTAAATACCTATTGGGTTACTGTCTTTCAATACTGGGCAAAATTTGTTGTAAATCGTTCATTCCTGTCACGTGAGACGTGAAAACGTGACAATATCTACCATCATAGGAGAGATCCTCAAAACATCCGCCATGATACGAGAAGTTCGTTATAATTACTTTATACTCTTAACTAAATGTTATTGAGTTGGTCGTGTGTCTTTTGGCATGAGAACCGCTTTGTTATAACTGTGTACTTATATAATCTGTGCACCAAACGTGAAGACGTTACAATACTCACCATGAGTCGTGCGAACGAAATAATATCTACCCCATGTTTGTGTGACCTACCAAGTGTAGATCACACGCCTTTTATTTTCTGTTATCAGAAAATTATTGCTTTTGCAGCAGAGTACTCATTAACATGCCCGTGGACTTCCTGTCACAAGAACCCAGGAACTATCCACTATCTCAAAAGGACTAATCATACGCTTCACTCATGATTATGGGGCATCGTGTCGTAGGAGTTAAGTTGATGGACACAAAAAACACCTAACTCGTTGTCTGGGAGACGAACAAGAAAACCCCCCAGGTTTGTGAGATTTGAGCAAGGGTCTGTCATTTCTCGCAAACAAGTAGGAGAATAAAACGACCCTCTAATCTTCTACCCAATACACGTGGAGGATTAGACTCTTTTATGTCAGTGTATTCCTTTTGTCCCACACTACCAAATGGTATTGTAATGTGCCAGGATAACTGCTGTAGACCTTGTTTCACCTTCCACTCAGAGGTCGAATTTCGGAAATAGCCGAGTCCTCAGCAGTTTTCTTCGTTCAAATGTTCCCAATTGTCACCCTTTCCCTTCCTCGAAATTATCCGTGAATGGGGATATATGCGTTACGCACTTGGCGTTTCGTTTGTCAAATGGGACAACCTTCATACACGGATCCTTTCAACTTCCTACTCCTTTCCCACTTTTCATAACTTATTTGTACTCAATGTTTTTGTTCTTCGAAAGTAGAAAAAATGCTACCGTATAGACGTGAGCATAGGTCATGGAAGACCAACTTCTTTCGAACGTGGCATTTTGTCATACGTACAAACCCTTACCTACGTGTTCTTGGAAATGTATTTAGTTTAAAAAAAACTAACAGACTTATACATATCACGCACTCTACACCTCCTTTTGGACCATTCATTGACTGGACTATAAAAACAAATATGATTAAAATGTGCACTTTACTTAATTGAAAATTGAAAAATGGGTCGGGTCAAGATGTCACGGGTTCAATTCCTCTTTCAATGCACAAGCAACATCTTCCACTTATTATGATGCTGGTAGGAGATTTTCAAATTGTCAGGTTATTCGTAAACCGGGAATACGAATTATGAATCTTTTTCTTTTAAAAAAAAGTATTACCCAATAAATAGATAAGCCTCACCCCACGAACCCGGGCACCTCTGTTATCGAATGAATGGTTGCCGGGCGGCAATAGTCGCCTTCCAAATTGATACCTCATCCCATGACCCGGGAACTCCTGCTAAGTCACCAAACATAGCAAACTACTTGGGTGACCTACGGCAGGGGTGTTGGTTATCCAAAAAATATTTTCCGGGGCGGCGCGGCGGTATCCATCCTGTCCCGTTTCCCAAATTGATAAGAGAAATTAAAGAGAAATAATGATAATAGTAGTTCCGTTATAATAAATAATATAGCTTTGTTTTGTGAACGGTCACCTCAAGGCTACATTACACTGTATTGGTAATCTAACGTAATACATTGAGAAAATAACAGATATTTTCATAAATATTATGTGTATTTTAAAATTGTGGCAGCCCTCCAAATATTATCAACTTCTCTGGGAACGAATATTTGAAATCATACTTATCGAGAATTATTAGCCAAGTTCCAAACCAGACCTTTTGTAATAATAATGCGCGCGCTTTATCTCCCCGCGCGCTGCAGATACATACACCTCCTGTCGAATGCGTTAAAAGTAAATTTCAAGAATGGTCCGAAATGAAATTCTTTGTGCGGAGGGCGGGGCCTTAAACGTAAGATCTATTTTTCCATATATCTTTTACCGTCTTTTACGACGAATAGGTGCGATCCAAATTCAATAACCAATCACAGCGCGGTATTTTTGTTCGTAAGCCGTTGATACCATACGTCAGTGTTTAGTGTTTGTTCGCTCAACACAGGGGAAATGCAACGTACAAATGTGAGGTTATATTCTTATTATCACTGCTCACTGTCTCTCGTCGGGACTGCCTGTTGCTAGTCAGAAGCTGTAGATGCTATTCTTGTGTTGTACGTTGCCACGAGAACGTATTATACGTATAAAGGTGTAAGACATATTAAATAATGTATATTTTTTTTACAAAAAACTTTATATAATACATAATAATATGTAATTTTTGTAAAATTTATTAAATGAATAAATAAAAAAAATTGTATTTGTATTTTCTAATATTCGCGTAGGGTATATAGGCAGTAAATCTCAAGAATGTCTAATGGACCTAGTTCAGCGAAACCACCCGCATTGTCTCGTAACCTATATTTTAAATCATGGTACGGGCACAAACAAACAATTCGTTGTAATATTTTAAAGCATAACTTGCAAAGAGTTTTTCCTAAAATAATTAAAATAGCACCATAATTTATGTTTGCCCAATAGATTAAGAGAGTATAGGGCTCCTGGCGATCCTCTCTTAAAAAAAAAACGAGTGTGAGAGCTACCGCCAGGTCACTTAGAAAAGTTACACCCTTTATATGTCTTGATTTTATTTGATAAATTAGTGTAAAAGATTTCGTAGATCCGGCCCTGCTCCTGGTGATAATACAATAAGAGACCACTGGTTCTACATCGCAGGCAGGAGTGCTTTAACAGTTGTCAAGTAAATAAAATACCCTTTTGTTACATTGAACACTTGTAAAGTCTTCTGTTCTCTATTTAGGTTCAGGATAATACCGATAACACAATCAAGAACTTTGCGAACGCCGGTGATTTCAACAGCACAACCTCTGTAGTACTTGTCAATACCCTCTACTTTAAGGTTGGTAAACTCATATGATATACAGCAGGAGTACTATCGTGAGTGTTTTTTTATAGCAACAAGGAAGTTGATGTTAGCTTCGTGAGTCGGCTTGTGACCCGTGTAGAACGAGCTACCGGCATCTGTTCTTCGTCCTTCATTTAATCCGGACCTCTTCACGTTTTTTTTTTTCATTAGCTCCACACAGATGATGTATTGAAGGACTTTTTAGCGAAAGGAAGGAGAGGAAGTTCTGAGAAGGAAACAGATATGGGGAGTGGGTAGGAATCTGGGGGTCAACTGTTCAGGAGTAACACTATTTTCGAAATTCTTCATTATTTTCAAATTCACTTTATATCTATTTATATACCTCAATATCTGATTATGTGTAGGTGGGGCGATAAGGTTTTAGAAAAATCGTTTGAATAAAAACTTTAAAAAAGACAAAAAGTATAAAAATTATGACAATTGGCTAATTTGTATTTTTTTGTATCGCAGGGCGAATGGGATAAGAAGTTCGACCCGACTAAAACCTCAAAAGAGGATTTCTATACCTACTACGGTACTACGATTAAAGTTGACATGATGAAACAGGAACTCCAAACCAATTACACTGAAAATTCCGATTTAGACGCAAAGGTAAAGTAACATATAAATATATATATGTATATATATATATATATAGAAATATATAAATGTTATGGTTAAAGTTTTCACGGTGTAAGATATAAAACAATTTTCTCAGTTTACCCGCGTAACGTAGTCCTGAAAAGGACTTTTTAACTCCTGACGTTTCGGACCGAACAGACATGCGAAAGCTATCAGTTTGAGACAAAAACTCAAGACATAAGGCCTCTGAAAATGGACAAGATCTGTCCGAAACGTCAGGAGTTGAAAAGTCCTTTTCAGAACTACGTTACGCGGGTAAACCGAGAAAATTGTATGTATATATAAATTCCGACGGTAAATACAAGCTTTGGACAAAGACATTACCAATATCACGCTATAAAAGCATTCAACAGTCTAACACTTGAAAATAAAATTGAGGAAAACAAAAATAAATTCCGACACAAAATTACAAAATGGATTAAAGACCAAAATAGACAATACTACCAAAATACCATAGCATAAAATAACAAAACATATAAGTAACACACAAAACCAATATTTTAATTTTATTTAATTTTATTTATTTTGGAGAAAGTTGACAGCAGATCATAAATTACAAAATAATAAAATAATAGGATGTTATTTATGCCAATTATGAACTTTCCACTGATGATAATTATAATAATAAAGTGTGATATGTAAGTTTTATTTTTTAGTTACAAAATATAAAAAGGGGGGGGGGGGAGTGAGGAGGAACATAGGAATAGGATTAAGAGGCAAAGGACGGGAATATATATAGGGATTGAACTTTCTAGTTTGAGTCATGGTGCTTGCTGAGTTTTCGTTTTATGTCACGTAAAGTTGAGTTAAAAATGTCAATGTGGTAATAATTTGAGTTAAATGAGTGTGTGGATCTGTAGATAAATGAGTTCTGTTTGGAATTGGTCTTGCAAATAGGGAGATTAAAGGTAAGTGACTGCCTGCTGTTGCGATTTGGAACATGGAATGATAGGCGTTGAAGAAGATCAGGACAATCGATTAAGTTATGTGTAATTTTAAATAACATTACCATATAAAACACAATCACCCACAAACACACAACACGTATTAAAAATATCATTTTTAATCTTATATATTATATTATATTATATTATTTATTCTTAATTTTACGTTAATTCTAAATCTCTAATTTTTAAGTTTAATTTATCTTAATCGTATGTTTTTTATTTACTTTTTTCCTATTTTTCACCAATATTATGTATATATGTATTGTGTATAATTTTGTATATGAAATGGAGGCCTCAGCACGGGTAAAACACCCAGTGAGGCCAACATCTTTGAATTATGTAAAAAATGTAAATAATATTGCATCAAATAAATAAATATATATATAAACACATTTTTTTTTAAAGAAAGACAAACATTCTCGGGTTACGCATAACCCAACAACGCATAACTACCGCCACAGAAAGCCGAACATGTTGCTTGTGTTGTGATGGAGGACTTAGCCAGCCGAGGAATCGAACATGTCGGGACCCAAGCGCCATGCCCACTCAACCACTGACCATTCAATTCAATTCATTTATCATAATTAATACTCAAGACCTGTGTGGGAGAGCGATAAACGAGAGACTCTTATATAGTTCTATTTAGATGGTCTTCAAATCAATCGTAAGGTCATTCATAGGCCTCATGCATAATTTTTTTACCTTGGCAGGAAGTCCCTTCCTGGTTCCTTCAATATGCTCCACCAGGCAGTCACTGGGTGTTGACGTAGTCCACCCTGGTTCCACAAGGAGCTCTGAACATTCTTAACTAGTGAAATATTGTACCTTGATCGGTCAGTGGCTATGTTGGCATCGCGTTTGGTTCCCATCCGGGCATCGCGTGTTCGATTCCTCGGCTGGCTAAGTCCTCTATCACAACATAAGCAACATTTTCCGCTTTGGTAGTAAGAGATTTTCAATTATTGTTAGGTTATTCGTAACCCTGGAATATTTTTCTTTCTTTAAAAAAAATCTTTTTAAATTATAAAAGATAGGTCAGATAGGTGTTTCTTCATTCTGCTTATATCTGCTGAGATGACAGTATTCAGTTAGTAGCCCTACCAGCTGCTCAAATTGAGCAGTTTGCCTGGTTCACATAGAATATTTAGACTATCATAATGAAGCGCTACGCTTCGATAAATAATCTGTACGTGATAAATCATTTAATTATGTTATGTAATCTACAGGTCTTGCAGCTGGCTTTTATAGGTAACATGGCGTCAATGGTGTTCATTCTGCCCAACCAGAAGAATGGTCTTAAAGATCTGGAGAAGAAGTTAAAAAAACAAGACATGCAAGCTTTGGATAACAGTCTTAAATCAGAAGATGTCAATGTGAACCTACCCAAGATCCAAATCGAGCAATCAAACCAAGTTAACCTTAATGATGGCCTTAAGAATGTGAGATTTTCTTTTTCATTAAAATTCGTTCCACGAGATTCATTGTTATGACTGTATATCCCAGGGTGGGATTTGGCACCCTGTGCATAACCAATCCTCCCCAGTCCGTAGATTTCCCGTCCTGCTTCAATCTAGTTCCATTTAGTCAGTACACCTCTTCCTTTCGTAATGGTTCCTCTCCAATTCGCACAATTACAATTTGATTGAACCATTGATTGGATATGCCACAGGTCACCCCAAGTGGTTTGCTACGTTTGGTAACTTAGCAGGATGAGGTGAGGATTGTACGGGTTTTTACGGCGGATGCGTTTGCCTATCAGCTGCATGCAGGCCGGATCGAGATAGAATGGTTGAGAGAGTCCCTTTTACTTCTACAGCCGTACTCTTTTGGAATATCGCCTAGTACCACAGTGGGAGGGATGGAATCATACGTCCGCCACACCTGGACACACTGACCCGCAGATTTCTATCCACCACTTATTCCCTTTTCCTTCCCAGAACTTCCTCTCCTTCCTTTCCTAAAAAGACCCTCCAAACAGCATACCGAAAGATGACGTAGGCCCTGAGAGGTATTATTTTCCTCAGGGCCTCCTGTGCGGAGCTAATGAAAAAAAGGTCTTCCTGTCCCACTTTAATACACTTCCACGCAGTCAGTACACCTCTACCTTCCGTAACCATTCCTCTCCAGTCCGCAGGCCTTCCCATTCTGCTTCAATCTACTTTTACGCAGTCAGTACACTCCGACTCTCCCTTCCGACTTTCAATACTGGCTGGCAATAAAATTGAAGTGATGGTGGTTTACTTTTATTTCAGTATGATCATTTCCTTGCATAGGTTCCAAAGATTTAAAATACTGCTAATTTTGTTTCTTTGATGTGGGTTAGGCATTAGGTGAACTTTCATATGAATTCAATCAACTTAACACTTTTATTGCCACCAGCTCGGCATGAAAACCATGTTCTCCGATAACGCGGATTTTGGAGGTATCCTGGTCAACCCTGGTATTCAATTGAAAACCTACAAGGTCTTCCAGAAGGCCTTCCTCGATTTGAATGAGGATGGAATTACAGCCAGCGGCGCCACGGGTGAAATCACCAGTAAGTCTATACTTGTGTACCTTTGTGATTGATGCGATATATTTTGGGCAGACTTTAACTATTCACCCGCGGTTGATGCACACGCAAGTGATTTGGATAGGTTGGTATACGAATGTGATCGAGAGGCACCTAATATTCATATTAAAATTTTGCAGAATGCGCAGGTCACAAGGTTCTTAAACCATCAGTATTTTTATAAGGTTTATCGTGCTTGAAAAAAAAATATTAAGCTCATTTTTGTTCTCAAGAGAAGAAGGTTGAGGAGGTATTGAATCCTACCTTTGATCTGAACGGCTATCCGCAAGTTCAAACATTTTCCCAAATTTTTTAAGTGTAGCGATATCCGGAATCGAATTCAACGCTAATTTTTGTATGTATCTGGGTGCCATATTACAATTCAATTTTTCTAAAATTTCGTCATCAGGTAACTTTTTCTTTAGCCTTTTGTTAAGAATTAACGCTTTCGTAATGAAGGTACCAAGAGACTCTGGGTACTTGAAATGTCGTCCATAGCTGTGAATCTTATAATTCATATTCATCTTTCAGACCAGACACCAGTTCCTCCCATGTTATAAAAGAAGAATGGTTCACTCTCAACCAATTGAGAGCAATCCCCTCAAAAAGTTCAAACGCTCCTAAGAAAAGTATGCTTTTACTTACAAGGCGAGTTGTCCAATGCGTTCTATAAATTCACGTACGCAAGACTTTCCATCATATACATCTTAGATCCCATTTGTGCAGGGGCACCAGCGGGGCTGGGGAAAGTGGTAACACCTTCGTCTCCAAACCATCAACGATAGATACTTTGGGCACCGACATCTCGGAATCTTTTGTCTGACTCATTGTTTCAGGCATTTAAAATATTTGTACCTATGACTTTATGGAACAAAAGAAAAAACACACAATGCATTTAATCACGCCCATATACGGAAGTTGAACATTAAAATAAATACTCCGAATACGCAATAACTAACCTAAAATAAATAATTAAAAGAAGCACTCAAAGGATATTAAAAAAAATTCTCTCCGAATAAAATGTTATATGTAATTGTATAACAACACGTATGGCTAAAGTTCGGTTTACGGGAGATGGTCCTAGATATTTTTTTTTTCTTTTTTTATACTAATTATGGGTCGGAAAATCCGAATCTGAAAGAATTAAGCGTCGGCAAGCAATATTAAGTGAATTACACGATTTTAAACTTTTCTATAAACACTAAGGAAAAAACGTCATTTTGAATGTATTGACATAACAAGTCATAGAAAAACAAGAAAGATGTTACACCACATAAAATTAAGTATTGCCATTAAGCAATAATATCAATAACACTTTCTTTTCTATCACAAACCATGTTACGCAAACCTAGCGTAGCCGCTAAACTGCTTGAAAACTGGGATGTTTTTTTGCCGTGACGCGAGTAGGCGCTACGAAGGGGGCACTTTCTTTTCTATCACAAACCATGTACATTGATATTGGTGACCGGTGTACTGCTTATATTATTGATAATGGCAACACTTAATTTTATGTGGTGTAACATCTTTCTTGTTTTTCTATGACTTGTTATGTCAATACATTCAAAATGACGTTTTTTCGTTAGTGTTTATAGAAAATTTTAAAGTCGTTTAATTCAGTTAATATTGCTTGCCGACGCCTAATTCTTTCAGATTCGGATTTTCCGACCCATAATTAGTATAAAAAAAGAAAAAAAAATATCTAGAACCATCTCCCGTAAACCGAATTTTTTCCGCACGTATAAATAAGATAATGTTTAAAATTATTAATCGAGGTAGTTCCTGAATAACCAATTCACCGGCCGACACGTGTGAGGTGGTATAGAACCTCGTGTAACAGACGTGTCACGCCTTTACAAGAACTGTAAAATAGGGGACCGGTCTCGTGCACGCCTTCCACTGGCTCACGCTGATGATGATGATTAAAGCTGGCTGGCCTCCCTACATCCAGTGGTAATGGCCCTGGATGCGCCTAGTTTCTGCCTGAGCGGTGCCTTGGCAGTGCCCAGAGTCAGGGTCGACTGCAGCGGTAGGCACCGGGTTCTCGTTCAGGCAGAACTTCAGCAGGAGGCAGCAGCTGGCAGCAGGTCGCAGACTTCCAGAGGTAGGAAAGAGTAATGAAAGACAAGTTTGAACTTTTGACTTGAACTGTTGACTGATTTATTTACAAAAAACGTGTCCTTATATACCCTAATCTGGGTAAAAAGGTGATGGTACATTTATGGGGTGGGAGGTTGGACCTCGCCCGAAGGTATAAGTACTGCGACTTTCTTGTCGCACTTCATTTTGCTGGTGTCGCTCAAGAAAGCGGTCGCTTAAAATCATTATTTAATAATAATTCTACAGGTTATAACATAGTGTTTACAAAGGATTCCTTAATTCTAACATTTATACAAAGATATTTTCTATCGGTAGATTTTTAGTTCGATGAAATTCATAGTGTTTACAAAGGATTCCTTAATTCTAACATTTATACAAAGATATTTTCTATCCGTAGATTTTTAGTTCGATGAAATTGGGAATATTTTTAGAAATGTTTACCATTTGTTGGTAGGTATTTGAGTTTAAGTTAAGTTTGCGAAGTGATGTGAAGAAGTTAGTATTTTCCCTAGGTTCCTCGTAAGACTGGCTACCGAAACCTGTATGTCTCGTCGTCTTACGAGGTTCCTGGATTTTTAAAATGGAAAAAGACTGTTTTTTGATCGGAAAGTCCAAAACTTTTGCGCAAATGCATATAGCGTTGGCAGTTTAAGAGTTAGAGGTTTAAATTTTGATTCCCTGCATGCCCGTCAGGACTCTGTAATAAAACGTCTTTGTTTTATTGTCCTACGGCGTGTGTAAATGAAGTTATGTTAAAAAACGATAATATTTGCAAGCAAGATGAGAGCCCTTAATGGGGCCGCCGCAGAGCGGCAGCCTGCTACTCTGCTCCAAGGAGCCGGAGATGTCGGCGTCCAGGGAGCCGGAAAAACGGCCCTTGTTGGGGCCGCCGCAGAGCGGCAGCCTGCTACTCTGCTCCAAGGAGCCGGAGATGTCGGCGTCCAGGGAGCCGGAGATAATATCTCTTTGGTGGGGCTAAATAATAACAATTTGTAAATAATGTTACAATGTCTCCCGGTGGCAACCTGGCACGCAAGCTTTATTTGGTTGCACCGGGGCATTGTACACAGTAAAAGAACATTATTTTACATAATTATAAAAATAGGTAATAATTGAACCTAAAGAAAAATATCTTTCACCAAACTCAGTCGTTGGCGGCACGGTACATTAGCATTTCGAGGCCAGAAATTTCAGCAAAATTTCCAAGAAATGACCTCGAAATGTAAAGGATGCCACCAACGATGAATCTTGATGAAAGATGTTTGGAGGGTGCGAACACGTCCATTACACCTCGTGTTCTGATAATAATGGCACACATCAAAATCACAAACTACCTACAAAATGCAAAACAAGAATAAAATTTGCTAGTTTAATCAGTCATCCACATCGTTGGCGCCATTGTAACTTATAATTTTAGCATGTTAAACTAATGCAATATTCCCAGCGACTACAATACCTTCTTGTAAATCACGGGCAGTTAAATGAAACCAATCAATCAACTTCAACATTTATTGAATTCTAAAACATAGCAAATAATGTTTCTGTAAAATTAGAGACATTATTTATTAATCAAAAGTATTATATCTCAGGACGTGGTCCAAGGTTCCTTGTAATGAATCACTTGAGATGATGAAACTATCAAATTATTGGTAAATATTCGGAACAAACGTCAACGGTTATGTAACGCGATTGTGTATGTTATCTTTACTTTAAAAAACAGCCTACGTTTTTGAATGGTTTGTCTGGCAAAGCAGGGTTTGTGTAGCGGGCTTGTGTATATTATCTTAATTTCAAAAGTTTTATCAAAAAAACGTGCGTATTAATCGTTGACGTTTGTTCCGAACTGCAAACAGCACTCTATTATAACATAGCATTATAACATCACTATTTGACAGTGTGAAAGCAAATTTTCAATTTACGTAAATAACATTAAAAATGTAACATTTTCAACCTCCCCTAATGCAAATAGTTGTCTTTTACGGTAATTAAGAAGAATCTAAGAGTTTTATAAAAAAAAGTGCGTATTAACCGTTGACGTTTGTTCCGAACAGTTACCAAATTATTAATCAAGAAGGAAAATCAGTGATGTGTGACAGTATTATCTAAACTCGGGCACTAACCTTAAATATTGTAATTCTGTCGGGCGCCAGGCTAGTCTAATAAACACGACCGTATTATTTAACCATCGTAATATTTAAATTTTAATAACCAGTAAAAAGTAATAACTAACACCACATGATGTCAGCCGGAGATCGGAGATCTGGAGTTCAGGAACAACCTCCTTCCTCTTCAAAATTCGTTGAGTACCCCATGACATTCCCATAGACCAGATGTCGCCACTGTCTCGCATGAACCTAGCGAGTAGCTAGAAGGCGTTTGCCGAGTCAACATCCAATTCCGATGTTTGGTCGAATCAACATTCAAATTTAGTTGGGGTAGCAAGTAACACAGTTCAGGGCCGTAGCTAGAGTTGAATTTAAGATAGGGCAGCGGTAATTATAGGTAGGGCGCAAGTGAAATGATCTGTGGGCCTAGTCACTAATTTTTGTAAACCTCCGTTTCATGAAGTTACGGGTTTAGCTACGTCACATACCCGTTGTTGTTGTTTTTTAAGTTGGCGAATCTGTCAAAATACGGGTATGTGACGTAGGGGGGACGTATTGGGGGGGGGGGGGGGGGGGGTCCGGGCGGCACTTTTAAGGGGCGGCAAAATTTCACAATAAATAATAATAATATCTTGTTAAAGATCATTTTTTATTTTCAAAGAATCATATTTTTGTTGCATATATGATTCAGACCGATTGAAATGGGCACGGAATTTTTCATTACTTATTCTGTAACAAACATGGGGAATCCCCTTTTTTTCAAGTAAATGTATAATAATGTCATCTTGATAACTGCAGCGACTGGCAACACCGTCCGGGTCGAATTTTGTTTTGCGCTTGGATTTTTTATGACTAATATTCGGTGAGAATGATTGAGAGAGGTTCGTGGGCGATGTGCGACAATTCTAAGAAAGTTTCATGGATCATCAAACCATCCATGTGTTCCAAGTACAAAAGTAAGAGGAAAACCATTTTCTTGTTCTGGGTGTAGTATCTGAGCTTAAGCTGAGGACTTAGCAGATTAAATCCTGGGTTAAAACCAGTTTCATATTCCGAATGATCTGTCAAAATTCCAGTAGCGGATTAATCTGCTGACACATTTCGAAGAAAACCGTTCTAATATTTCGAGTGGAGTTAAATTTTTTATTTCAAACCATTCCACAAAATTCGTAATTCGTAGGAAAACCATACTACGCATTATATGACAGTAATACTAATTAAATCTGTGGACACGCAAGCAGATTCACCCTTAATTTAAAACCAGTTTTGTGGTCAGAATGTAAATTTCCAGTTTTGGATTCATCTGCTGACATATTTTGAAGGAAAACGTTCTCTTATTCGAAGTGAATTGGAGGTTATCTACCACATACCCGCCCGGTGTAAGTAAGAGAAGGTTACTGTTTAACAAGGACTCTTATTTTTTTATAGAACGACCCTCCAATTATAATTAACTAAAACTAGACCCTGTTGTCCCTGCATACGTTGTTAGCGAGCAGTATGCAAGTGCTTGATCTGATGACAAACCGTTTAGTATGGAGAAGGCCCGAATATATCGATCTAGGGATTGGTTTATTTATGATTCAACCATTGAATAACATCCCCAAACTGTTTGGGAATTCCCCTTAAGCAGTGATTGCAATAACCGCACAGCCTCTCACCACTTACTTCAATTCCATCTATGGGCAGAATAAAGAATTGATACAATATGATTCTTTGGTTAATTCGAAGCTGTTTAGTTGATGTCGCTACGCTACCCTAATCGGAAGTATTTTTTTTCAAATATGTCAAACAATGAACAAACAGTTTACTAGTATATTATAATAGTCGATGGTATTTCTTAAGGTAGGGCACAGGTATTTTAAGGTAGGGCATTGCCCCCTAATGCCCCCCCCCTAGCTACGGCCCTGACACTGTTACAATATGTGGCTTATTCTTTTTTCCATTGACACCTGTTGAAATATTCAAGAATATATGTCTTTACTTTATCTATGTAGATATGTGATGAAACAAATTCGTCAATAGGCCACTTGCATCACATTTTTTAAAAAAAAAATTCCGGTTTAGGCAAATATTGTATTTTTTTTTTAATCGTATTTTTGAAACCCTGGGGATTTTTTGAAAATTTCAAACCGAAAAATCAGACCATTTTTTATAAACCGGAAAGACGGGACATAATTTAATAGGTGTGACAAAACGATAATTACATAGCTGAAAATCATTTAAAAAAAGAACGTTTTCCACACGAATGGTACAGGAGAATAACGAGGCATACCAAAAATATTATATCTCATAAATATTTTTTTCCTTGATCCATATTATTGATCGTAAATCATTATAATGTACAGCGTCTATATTACTAAATTCAATGTAATATACTTGAACTTGTAAATTGTAATAATAATAAGAATATTATAAAATTTTATTTTGTTAAAATCAGCACCATAATCATTATACCTCTAAAACATGTACCGACATCATCTTTACGTTCTGAAGAGAACCCCGTACCCATTAATTGTACGGGGTTCTCTTCAGAACATCTGTCAAAAAATCAAACCAAATGATAAGTTCGCAGAGAACAAACAATAAATCTAGTGAACGAATTCAAAAATTCGCCTGAAATCAAAGTGATGCCATATAAAAAAATAAATCAGTGTGGAATTTTATAAAATTAATAGGAACATTTTCGGCGACGGGACATTTTCATGTAGTGACGTCACGAGCCCAAATAATGGATTTATTTATTTAAAAATTAAAAAAACTGTACATTTCTAAAAATTTTTACTAACATTTTCGTAATCTTAGTAAAAAAAACTCTATCCACACGATTTTTTCCAAGTCGTTATAAAGTCCATGCAAGTGGCCTATTCTGAATGGTGTGGCGCAGCGTCGACCACCCGCCATTTTGTCTCCAAGTACCTATCCATATCTATCTTGCTTCAATTTTGTTAATTTAATTTTATATTTTGTCTGTATTATGTCCGTAATTTTAACATAGGATCGATTAGTATCTTTCATGTTTACGTTATTGTACGTTAATAAAAACTTCACGGTTTGCAGAACAAGAGGGGTATTATCTATCTATCATCTATCTATCTATCTATCTATATAAATAAAATTAATATTATTTTTTTAATTAATACTTTTAAAAAGAAAGACAAACATTCCCGGGTTACGAATAACCTAACAATGTTTGAAAATCTCCTACTACCACCATAGAAAGCCGAAAATGTTGCTTGTGTTGTGATGGAGGACTTAGCCAGCCGAGGAATTGAACACGCGACGCCCGAATGGGATCCAAGCGCTATGCCCACTCAACCACCTACCAGTCTATAATCTATCTATATAAACTATATAAATAAAAATGAATCGCCGAAATGTATGTACGCGCAAAACTTCCGAACGACTGCACCAAATAGGAAAATTCTTTTTTTGTTGTGTTCGTTATTGTCAGGACAAAGTTTGTATAAAACCACTGGTGAGCTCTGGCATTATGAAATTTGCATAAAAATGAATCGCCGAAATGTATTTATGCGCATAACTTCCGAACGAATGCACCAAATTAGATAATTATTTTTTTGTTGTGTTCTTTATTGTCTGATGAGCTCTGGCTTTATGAAATTTGTATAAAAAAATTGTAATAGGTGGCACGCGAGCTGTTTGAAAAATAATGTACCGTGAATTAATTTATGGAGCGCGGGAGTTGAGAGAGGGAAACCAGGGAGGGAGAGGGGAATCTGGGAGGGGAACTCGGAAGGGGATTTGCGGGATGGGGGAAGGGGGAAAGTGGAGTGGGAAGAGGGAAGATGTAGGAGGCGGAGTGGAAACGCGAGAGAGGAAGAGGACGTGGGAGAAGAATGGGGGGAGGGGGGACGGAAGGGTAACGGGACGAATGGGAAAGGACACGCAGGGAGAAACAATTTCTTTATTAAATGGAATGCAGCAGCAACGCATGCCGGGTACCAGCTAGTAAATAATAAATATAAGTGAGAGTGAAAAGATTTCAATGGTGTTTTTGATGTATTTAGGGAGTTTAGTTTCGGTTAAACTGAGCTGAAACTAAGATTGCGCCATCTGATGTCTATAAACCGATTTTTTAAAAGTAATCAGATCCCAACTGCACCTAAATTTAGAATACGTTATGGGTGATAAACTTTCAACAACAAATGAACCTTTATCATTTGAACATAATATCAAATAACCGAAAGTACACCAAGATTCAAAATTCGATAAGGTTCTAACTTACTTCCTTAAAGACTTAATTTTGGATTTGAGGCCAAAATATGAAACCAAAATTGATGATCGCTTCTAAAATCAAAAGGGCATACATTTTTCTATTACACCTTGCAATGAGGAGAGGTCAGGTTGGCTTTTATTTGGATTCTGATTCAATACATGTGTTTTTTTTATTCCAGTGAAGAAAAATTATTTGAAGAGAAATTCCTCCAAGGATTTTAAAGCTAATCATCCATAATTTTTCGCAATGTTCAATGAAGATAATCAGATGGTCTTCTCCGGGCATTTCACCGGACAAAATTAAGTGTAAGAACCTTGAACCTTGACTTTATTATTGTTAACACAACATTACATATAACCTACAATATTATTCTCAAAACGTTTACAGTATCCAACATATTTTTTTCACATTGATAAAATAAGAGGAGTAGCAAGTTTTTATTTTCCATGTCAACCCGTCATTCAATGTTTGACTTTCAGTAAGTAATTTCAAATTCAATCAAATATTTTTCTTATTTCGATTAAGGTGTTAGAAATCTCCCCCTGTTTGTTTTTAATATTCTACAAATCGCCATCTGTGTGATAGATATTAAGAAATCTCCATCTGTTTGAGATACTAAGAAAAAAAATAATATATGTAATAAAAAAAAAATTATATCAATATCACATAAAATTCAAATTAAATAACTAACGCAATCTCACTAACACAAGTAGGCATCCCTTTCATTAGGCATTTATAAATTATATTTATTACGATATTACAGTGTTGCAGTCCTGTAAACATTGGCATTGGTTGCTTTTATAAATTTCCACGGCAACCGCACACGGCATCTCCTTTCTTTAATACGAGTGAGGAAATGATTACCATTTTTCTTTGAAGGAAACAGACATACGTGTATTATTTGTCCCACTATAATATATAAGAAAGAGCTGCAGTATTGTTTTTCTTTTTTTTATTTATTTTATACACTTTACAAAAAGTCTTTATATAAGACAAAAAGTCCCGATAAATTACCTTTTAGCAGTTTGTCTAACGGGTTCTTTACATTAAAGATCTTATTATAGCGATTTAATAGTTACATTTTTACAATCATATAAAATAAAATAAAAATTATTTACAGAAATATGTATAAAAGAATTTTTTTTAAAAACATGTACAAAACAATTTTAAAGTCTTTAGAATAGTATGTCATTGTAAGCTAATACAATTTGGTTCTTTCAGTAAGCCAAGTCTTCAGTAAATTCACCAATTGTTTGTTTTGGGCACAGTTTTTAATTTCAACAGATAACATATTTAAACAATTGGGATCATGTAATTTAACGTTCTTTGTCCATATTTATTTGAATGCTCTGATTGTGATTAATTAACAATTAATATTAATTGTGATTAAAAAACAGAAGATTTATGCTTTTTGTTCCAATGCCGTGCCGTACGTAACTGTGGGAATTATAAAAGCGACCATTTACTGCATAGCTTCTTGAAGCCCTGCAATAATGCCGATATTCGAGTAGATAGCGGAAATTCATTATAATGTTTTGTTGGGGCAATAGTGTACTACCCTCAAATAGAGTGATTTGATGTCTGGGGAGAACAAGTAAATGGTCTCTTTGAAATGTACTTATTGTGTATTGTACATAATGTACATGCCACTACATTCTGTCAAACAGATGAGCAGGAACCTTCGAATTCATCAAAGTATACATTTGACACTATTCCTTCTGTTTGACATTTATTTTTTATTTTTTATTTATTTATTATTTTCAACGCCCTGATGGGCTTTTACATGACAAGTTTATAATACAGAGACAGTTTTTAAATAAAAAAGATAAACTATAAAAATATAACTAGTAAACATCATATGAAAGGTAGGTATACAGATAAATTTAAGGAAAGATAGTGCATTACAATAAAAGAGAATGTTTCTAAGTTATAAATGGCATAGAAATAAACTTGTAGGTATGTTAGTAATTACAAAATTTACAGGTGATTAATTAAATGGGATGAAAAATACATGACAAAATGCAAGATACATAAAAAGAAAACGATAATAGGTTTTTACATTGTAGATTAATATAGAAATACACAAATATATGCAATAGACCCTAGGTGATGCTCCTTAGATATCAAAATATTCTACATAAAAATATTGTTCAGATATTTCTTGAATAAAGGTAAACTTGTATTAAATATATCGATATTTGAGGTGAATTTGTTCCCTAGTGTGTGTAATCGTGAAATTGGTCCATGTGTGTGGTATCCATATTCAGAATCCAATGTCGATGGAGATATTACTAGATATGATCGTATCTCAGGACATATAACAATAGCGGACGCATGTATTTTAGACATGTTTCACTTGTTTTAGTTTTTTAAAGACGGATTATACAGTCTAGATAGGAGTGAATTCTTTTTTTTCACTGGACGATAATGTAAGAGTCAAAAATTGGTGCCTTTTAGGTTTAATTTAAGCCATGTAAAATATTATTCAAATTTTTTTAGGGTAACTGCCTCCGCAACGGCATTGAATTTACGAAAAAAGTCGGTTTTACACTCTAATTGGAAGTCATGTTTATGTACGATATTTTTGAATAAACATACTTATTTTTATCAAGAAAGTTTACTTGGTATAAATACAGATTCGACACAAAATAAAAAGAAGTTAGAATTTGTCTTTATTTATAATTTAAGTAAAGGGGAGAGAGGAAGCGCGGGAGGTGATACTTAGCTTGCTTGCTTGCTCTATTTGTTCGAGGCTCGGATCAGTCGCACGCTCGTTTGTCGTTAAAATTACGTTCGATATTCTTTCATGGCAACTATGCAAAGAACTTGGAGTGTATTCAAATCTCCTCTATTTGGTGATGTTTGTGAGATGAAAGAGAACTTTCTACCTGCTTACGAAGATGCAGTAAAATACTATTATGAGTGGACGAGACGTCAACTGAAATTGCAATCAGAAACTGCGAAAGAACCAATTTTTTGTGAGATAGCAGATATAGTAATGTCGAAATTGAAAATATATGGCACACTCAATCTATTCCTACATTGACGCGAACAAGGATCGTTCAAATGTTGAAAGCATATCATTTAAAGTGCACAAATCTACTCAAGTCTATCAAGAGGCTCTCCCTGGACAAGTTAAACAGTTTTCAGAAAAGCAGTAAGATACTTTTTGATATTCGCTCAATGTATATATTCTTAGGATAAAAAGGTTCCCAAACAAGAGCAAACTTTTTTTACCGATCAAAGAACGTCTCGGGTAATGGAAATCAGCGGAATCGACGTAACTGCTATAAAGAAGTTGCAAAAGACTCTAAAAATGAACCTATCTCACTGATTCAAGAGCCGGGATCCATTTACATAGGATACCTGGTACCTGATGTTGGTACAGAAAAGGAATAGATACCGTGATAACAGGGTTTCTGTTACATAAAGAAGTTTTCCAAGATAGATTTTATGGCAATTGATTGTGATGGTACGAATGAATACTGGAAAGTATGCTGGATTTAAAAGACTGCTTGAGAAAAGGCTACAAAAACCATTTCAGTGGATAATTTTTTTACTCCACATTAACTTTTGAGACATCTGTTTTTTCATCTCGATGGGTGTACTTCGGGACCTAAATCTTATATTGGTCCACTGGGAAAATCACTGGAAACCTGTAAAAAAAACTGCCTGTTAAAAATTTTTAACGCATCGAAGGTCAAATGCTACCAGAAATGGCCAAAGATCTGAGTCCAGACCAACAGTACTTGTATAAAATTGTCTCGGCTGTAGTTTCAGATGAATTTCCAGAAGACCTACGCAATAAATCTCCAGAAAAACTATCACATGCCCGTTGGATCACCGAAGACTACGTTTGTATGCATCTACTGAAGAACCATCTGAAAATTTGAAAACTATGGCTACTTTTGTGGTCAAAATTTACGCACCGTTTTGGTTCTCAATTAAAAGTAAACCATCATGCAAAGATGGCACTTGTTATCTGTTCAATATTATTAAGGCCTCCAGTTACCTGCCAGAAACTCTAAAAAAATTATAGATCCTGTTATCCAAAGAAACGGCTACTTTGCCATCCTGAAGGGATCCTTCTTGCGATGATAAAAAAACATGTTAGAGAGCTGGCAGCCCTACTAAAGGCACGCAATATACTACTCAACCTCCAACACCTAGACTGTTTCAAGTGCCATTAATAGATTTTAATGCTTCTACATATAGTGATTTAATAAATTGGCAGGAAAACTTAACCGAACCACCGATTTTGAAAAACTTATTGGACTGGAAAATTCAGAATGTCGTGGAATCTGGTGGTGAAAACGAACTATTGTTTATAAGGCTTCCCTGCCATACCCAAGCTGTTGAAAGAGCTTTAAAGAATACAATGGAGGTTTCCATTTCTCAGTGGATAAGAAAGTCGCGATTAGGTGCAATAAATGCCAAGCTGGAATCGCGAAATCAAATGCCTAAATTTGAAACTAAGAAGGATTTTAAACCTAAATAATAAATGTATAATTTGTCGAGTTTGTTTCAAATTTCATTTTTTTTACATCGATGCCTTAATAAATATCTTAATTATATATTGTTTATCATTTAACACCTACTTACCACTAAATTAAACACAATGTATCGCCTTTTAAACTTTAAACTTTTTTACCCTAATTTTCAATTTTTGAAGTCACTGCGGAGACAGAAGATCTTAATCAAATGAAATGAAAAATCCCACGTATTTTTACTTTAACATAAGGCACAAAAGCGCGTTTGCCCGGAAAGCAAGAGGTCCTGGGTTCAAGTCCCAGCGGTGTCAATATCTTTTTCTGATTTTTCTGTTCTCAGATTTTCGAGTGACTTTCGCTTGTATTGTCTTCGTTTAATTAAATATTACAATTTGAGGTTTTACTCATAAAGTTAAAATAAAAATAAAAAAAATAAAAAATAAATATTTGCTTAACGATTTGGAGAGGTACACTATCAAAGGAGACAGAAAAGAGGGTCAATTTTTTTTTCGAGTGAATGCCACTACCTTAGTTTTAGAAGTGGCTAAATTCATTCCATTTGACAACAACCACAATTTAATGTTATGCAAAGGTAAATTTAATTCATTCGCAGCATGGGATAAATTTTTGTGCGATATATATGTAAGAAAATCGTCGGCAAAATAGAGTCATTTGATAGTTGAAGCATTACAATGTCTAAATCACTTATTTATTTATTTATACTGGGTTTTTACAGATTGTTCTTATACACGTGAGAACAACCCAGTTATAAAAACTCAGTTAATTATACAAATAGGTAAAAATTTATATAAAATCAATTAGCTTAATTATAAAATTGTTTATTTTGAAGCTGTTTAAATAAAAAATAGAAAAAATAAAACAAATCGGTTAGAAATAGAAAATTATAAAAATACAAAGTTTACTCAAATTACAATTAAAGAGAGGCAAGACAAGAGACATAATTAAAGTCATAAATGATACATGTTTAGCACATATTTTTCAGCAATCGCAGAGCATTTTTTTTAATCCATATAAATTATCGGCAAAAATCTCTACTACAGCACTAATTATATTGTCGACACATTTGGGTCAGAGGGCCAAACCACGCGATATTATTTTTAAAACAGATGGTTACCCTCGGCAGTTCTGTTGCAAATCATATATGGGTGTTTCTCTACTAATTGGAAACTGGCCCATACAACACTGTCCCAAGCATATTTTTGTTAATAATTAAGAAAATATGTACATATATGGAAAGGCATTAAAAAATTAAATATATATTTACATAAATCTCACACATTTTTCTCTTAATTTTTGAGTTATGTTAAATTTTATGAAAAATATTGACAGGGGACTGTTATATAATTCAGAGGAGTATTTATATGAAATAAAAAACGTATTTTCATTGAATATAAGCAATCAGTCTTTGTTTCTATTTATTATAACTATTACCATCTGTATTATGGACTGATAAAACAACAATTTCTAAGCAAATAAAACATGTTATGAACTTTCTTAATTCTACAGAACACTTGTATTAAAACTTCTTAAGTAAACAATCTTTTCTTCACTCTTTATTGACTTGTAAAATTAATACTAAAAAATATTAACTTGCTTTCTAATATCACAATCAACATACTTTGAAATATTTAACCTTTAATAGTAACCAGTTGTAATTATATACAAAATCAGTCATCATATTGCAGTTCCAGAAAATATTAAAATTAAATTATTTCTCTAAAACCGGTACAGCTGATGGAAAGTAATAATAATATCTTTTCCCTTTTAAGATTAGATCTGGATTTGGTCACTTTTCCAGTACTTGTCCAAAAGAAACATCAGAAACATCATTTTCGTTAACTCTAAAAGTGTGACTTATCGTCACAAATTTTCATACAAGTTACTGTTAGTTCACCTTCCTCATAATCTATTTGAGCATAACGATATTCCACGTTTATTAATTTTAGCTATAGTTATAGTTAATGCATTATCTGGCCATCTCAAAGGCACCGGAAAAGCTGATGCGGAATACACTGAATCAGGCATATTTTCCTTAACAAAAGTATTTGTAACTGCTTTCAAAACTTTTTTCTTTGCGCGATAGGTAGAACAATGTTCTCTCCAAGTTTTTCTTGGAGCCTTCTGCTCACGACTACTCATGTCCTTAACTAATTTTCTTGTCCCTTTTTCTTTCATTTCTTCTCTTTTCTGTGTGTCATTTTTAAGTCGTTGGTATCTCAAACGTGCAGCTATGCACTTTTGATCTAATATTTCTTCCCTTGTTTTCGCTGAATTCTTTTTGTGTGGTATTATGGAGTATTACCTGCTATAAAAATAATATTAAACGAAATGTTTATATTGTGCAATATGGCAGGTAAAACTTGAAGATACCTAAAAGAAACAGTCCCCTGTGGTATAGAACAGTCCCCTGTGACATAAAAATGACAGGGGACTGTGCCCAGGGGACTGTTATTTTTGCATAGAAACTTTTCTAGCATAAAACCATTTTAAATCAATTCAAAATCAAGAAGCAAGCGTGATTGCATTCTCGATAAGTAATTATTTAAAAAAAAATCGTAATTTTATTACTTAAAACTATAAGTAAAATGCTTACCAGGGGACTGTTCAACTAGCGGTCTAGACACGTAGTTCACTTACAAGCGTGGCTGTGAAAATGCATACGATGGCGTCAGCCCGCATAGCTCTAAAACCGAACGAATATCACACCGATTTCGTTCTGTTTCACGATATAAACTACCGCGCCAATGCATAGTGCGATTTCGGTGCAATTTTCAAATTGTAACAGGGGACTGTTCAAAAAAATTGAGGACAACATTTGATAACTGTTTTCTAAAATAAATTGTTATTTTAAAAATATGATTGTGTATTGCAAAGATGCTTACTATATTCTAGTACTATTAATATACTTTTAACTGACGCAGTGATGATACTGAAAATGAATATTTGTCATAAGACTTGTAATTTCGGAAATGGGACACGACAGGGGACTGTGAATTGAGGTGTTTGAAGTGCATTTAAATTAATATTACAATATTATATTACTGTATGAGCTATAGCATACCAAGAATAGCTAACATATTGTCGTTATCAATACAAAGAACTCGGTAATATTAAGATCTACTATATAAAATTTACCTGGGACAGCGATTTTCCAATTAGTGGAGAAATGCCCATATAAAGACAGCAGCCAATAATATGTGCGTTAAGAAAATGAAGATAATGTTGGTAGTTCTTAGTCGAAGTATGATACAGTTTAAAAGTGACCGAATTGAATATAGACACCTTAGCTCAGTTGGTAGAGCATTTGCCATGTAAGCAGAAGGTCCTGGGTTCGGGTCCCAGAGATGCCAATATATTTTTCTGATTTTTCCATCTCCAGATCTTCGGTTGAGTTTCGCTAACATTGTCTTCATTTAATTAAATATTTTAATTTGAGATTTTACTCATAATGTTAAAAATAAAAGTCAATAGTTTTGTTCTAAAAAAAATCTCTCATTACAAGACAAAATAATCGGATTACAAGAAAATATAATCAACAGTGACAGAAAATATATCAGTAACTAAAATATCAAAATCTCGAAAACGAAGCAACTACGAGAAGTTACGTTAACATCGCCAATGGAAAATACACGACACAAATTCCAGTATACCCCGTTATAATAAAAACTAAAAACTATAATGAAAATATAAAAGAAACAATTATGAAGAAAGTCAAAATATCTAAACTAGGAATCGGAGTAAGTAGCTTCAGGAAGATATAAAAAAATGAATTAATAATAAATTTACAAAAAGCAGATGACATGGCCACCATCAAAAATGAAATTACAAAGTTTAAAACTTGAAGGAATACAGGTTAAAAACATTGATAGAAAAAGACCGTGCATTATTTAAGAAATCGACGAAAAATATACACGAGAAGAATTAATTTCAGATCAGATCAGACCCAAAGAAATATATAGGAACCACACCATTTAAAAAATTTCAACAAAATATCGTCCTCGAAACCAGTGGAGATGTGAGAAATCTTCTAATTGCGAAAAAATAATTAACCTTGATCACCTAATCAGAGTAGAAGATTGTGACCCTCTAATGCAGTGTTACCAACGCCAAAATTATGGTCACACAGCAATTCGTTGCCTTCAACTTCCTAACAAACCGAAATATCTTCATTGTGCGGGTGAGCATAACATTTAATACTGCAACAATAAGAATGAAAATGCATTTATTGCACAGAATTTAATTTAAAATTTAAAACTACGACTCTAACAAACCACAAATCAAATGGTGAAATCTTTTACATTACAGAATGAAAATGCTTGACTTTGCTCAAGAAAAAAACAATTATAATTATAAATGACCGATTTTATAGTAAAACAAATTGACGAAAAATGTAAAATAAAACAAGAAATATGTCAAAATATTATAGAAGTTGAGTGGTGCATTACTTCCCCCTTTCCCCTTTTCCCCCCTTTTTATTTTAACATATGAACATTGGAAGCATCGCAAAAAACCTCGATGCATTTTCGATAAATATTAATGATCTGTGTTCATCGCCCGTCTGCGTAGTGTTAACGGAAACGCACTGTAATAACGATCAATACATTAATGCGCTACCCAACTACAAAGGCATCGCAACAACAACACCGATTTACAAAAATATTGGTATAATCATGTTAGTCATGACGAGTGTGAAATTACTAACATTGAAGGAATTTATATACAATGTGGAAACTGTCTAAAAGTAGATATGAAATTAAAAAAATAAACTTTACAGAATTATAACAGTGTACAAAACACACAAATCAAACATAACAAACATTATTTTTTTTACATGAGCTCCACACAGGAGGCCTTGAGGAACATAATTTCCCTCAGGGCCTATGTCATCTTTATGCTCACCTATGATACTGTGTGGAGGGTTTTTTTAAGAAAAGGAAGGACAGGAAAGTTCTGGGAAGGAAAAGGGTTTAAGGGGTGGATAGTAATCTTGGGTTCAGTATGTCCTGGTCATCTGCCTCCAAAACCTAGACAAACCTCACCCCATGAACCCGGGCACCCCAGCTAAATCACCAAAAGTAGCGAACCACTTGGGGTGACCTATGGCAGAGGTGATGGTTATCCAATAAAGGTTCCCGGGGCGGCGGTACCAAATTAAGAATAATTATAAATGAACTATGTGAATCTCTAAGCAAATTTTCAAGAATATTTATTTTGTGTGTGGTGATTTCAATATAAATATTTCTACAAACCATAACTCAATAGAAAAAAATAGTTTCATTAACATGATGGCGAATCTCAATTTTAAATCTTGTATTAAAAGTAACACTCGAGAAATTAAAAACCAAATGCCATCATGCATAGATCATATCTGGCGTAACATAGATCAGTGGGTATCTATTGGAATGAATTTTTTTTTATGCTTTTCTGCCTTTTTTAATTTTTAATAAAAATGTTGGTTACACAGATTTAAATTATCACCATGGTTATATTTTTAGTATTGCCATTTGAACAACAGTGGCGCCCTCCTATGTTTTCTCCTCTTAATTGTCAAACTGTAAATAGAAAACTAAACACGAAAGCCAAATTCAATCTTCCATATTTCCAAGTAGACCACAAAATATTAGAAAAATCATTAATAACTGAAAAATGGGAAGAAAATTTGAAAAATAAATGTGCTAACCAAAGTGTCTTACCGTTTGTCACTTTAACTAAACACGATTTAGAAGCAACAAAAACAACACAGATCGTCCTCAATTCAAAAACCAGAAAAATCAAACCTTGGATTTCTCTAGGATTAATAAAAGCCATTAGGAAAAAAATAAACTTTATAAAATAACACAAAGGCCAACAGTTAACAATAAAATTGTATTATATTAAACAAATTATAAAAATGTGCTTAGCAAATATCTAATAAAAATTGAAATATATCTAATTGGAAAAACGAAAACGACTATTACTCAAAAAATATTACAGAAGCTAAAGACGCTAATAAAAAAATATAGTCAACAATAAATGAAATAATAAATAAAAATATAAAATATAAGCACATATCAGATGGGAAAAATAATATAAAACGTACAAAATGACTCAAAAATAAGTTGTAATATTTTAAATAACTATTTTAATAACGTGGGAAAAAACCAAGCAAAATCGATAAATTCGACTAATATATCTAATCCACCTCAAATAACACGATGATAAATTAAAAAAATTCATCCAGTCATAGAAGCCGATATTAACAGAACTATTTCGGAACTAAAAGAAGATTCTCCCCCCGGCTTTGAAAACATAGATGCTTAGTATATCAGATGTAGATGCTTGGACAATAAGATCGATGAAAAAATACTTCGTTTTCCCCATAACACATATAAATAAACCTAAGTCTAGCAAATGGTGAATTTCCCAATAAGTATAAAAGAGCAATTATGTATAACTCCAATTTATAAAACACACTATCCTAAAAAAC
This sequence comes from Limnephilus marmoratus, assembly GCA_917880885.1. Taxonomy (NCBI): domain Eukaryota; kingdom Metazoa; phylum Arthropoda; class Insecta; order Trichoptera; family Limnephilidae; genus Limnephilus; species Limnephilus marmoratus. Next base: position 21,422,009 of record OU862929.1, read on the forward strand.
CACAAAATTATCGCTCGATTTCCCTATCAAAAATATATGAAAAAAAAAAATTTTAAATTTTGACGAGAATAAAATAATTATTTAAAACCAATTAGGATTAAAAAAATAAAAGTACTCATGACGTGATAGCAAAAATAACCAACTATTTATTAGCCCAGGCAACGAAGGAAAAATATGGGAAATAATTCGGCTGCCTCGGCTCATGTATGAACGGACCCCCGTCGAAGACAGCATTGATGACGATGAAAGTTTAGATTTCGACGAAATTTAATGTTCAAGGTACATCCTTAAGCACTAATTATTTGATTTTTTAACAATAAACGTTTCATTTTTACCGACAAACATTTCATTTAAAAAAATTAAAACAGTTTTTTATAAATTTTACATTTTCCCCCCTCCCTATCTCCTTAAGCATTGATCCTAACAAAAAAGTTTATAGAATCTTTTTTGTAGAGCATTTTATGTAGATAATTTAGTACCTATACACTTTTTCGCTAGAGGCGATAGTTTTCAAGTTATTAACAAAAAACTGAAAAAAGTGACCTTTACACCCCCCCCCCCCCTTAGTTCCACCCCCACCCCCCAGTACTTTTAGTATTTTGTTAACGACACCTTCCCCTACAACTGTGCCAAAATTGGCTTCTACATGAATTATTTCCCCTATTTGGTGTTTTTTGGTCTTCGTTGCCTGGCCTATATATACGGTCCTGGATTCCGATAAAAAATGTATTGGAATATTTATGGACCTTAAAAAGCTTTCGACAGCATATCACTTAAAAAATTAAAAAATAAATTATAATCATAGGAATTAGTGGAAAAGTTTTAGCATAGATAACTAGTTATTTACATAAAAGACCTCAACAAGTAAAATTACTCAATCTAGTCAGCGATTCAAAATACAGCGACTTTTCAATACCCCAAGGTGCAGTTTTGGGTCAATTGTTATTTATTATATATGTCAATGATATATTCCATGTTTCCAAATATGGAGACACTGTCTCCTACGCTGGCGATATACTCCTACTGCAACAGTTTGGGCGAGTACTTGTCTAATTTAGACGAAGTTTCTAGCCACGCGGGTACCTGAGAAAATTGACAGCCGGCCGTTAATGTACAGGCGCCGGGAGAGGGTGAATTGAGGAGAAGTTTCGATACGTTCTTCAGTTGGTTCCGGAGAGTACACCACTTTGTATATTTATGGGAGAGTACATGGTGTAACAGCTGATCTACAAGCCGCCAAAGGTCATGGCCGAAACACACGTGAGCAAAATAAAATTTGTAATGGATCATCACGAGATAGTATAGTTTAACTTTGGTTTAATATATCCTTAGCATTTAATTTTAATCCTTCTAAATATGTACAGTTATCGGTACAGGCGCCCTTCAGGATTAACTAATAATTTGCTTCCATTTATTGAGACCCACATGTTCCGAGATTATAGTTTCACATTAATTTGACATACCTATGGTAATCAACCACCCCTGTAGATTTAAAATCAATTAATCATGCTTTACCCATAATTGTTTGAAATTAATTAAATAAATGTTGCATCTTTGTTACTGAAACAATCCGTCTTTTCTTACACTGATCTACCCACATGTCTGCACTTGTTTATTTGAATACGAGAGAAATATTAAGAGCATTTGGATGGCGGTGATTAGTAAAGATAGATATTAGGTACAATTACCGTTACAATACTACTAAAAGCAAATACCTGGTCTGAATTAAATAACATGGCAAATACAGATATCAATGATCTAAAATTATGGTTTTATAAAAACCTGTTGACTTTAAATTCTAAAAAAACTTATTATTAACCACGTGTCATAAAAAAACTAGAAACACTAATCTAAATAAATATAATAATCCACTCTGTGATAAATACAGAAAACCACAAATGAAATATACTCGTAATATGTGTAAACATAGAATGCAAGATCGTTATTAAGTACCTGGACATAACAATAGACCAGCGTTTAAAATAGTCCCCACATACAAATATTTTGAACCACAAAGTAAGTAAACTAACGTGTATTTTTAGACGTTTAAGAGATATTTCAAACGAAAAATTTCTTTGAATTTGAAAAATTCTTTAACCATCATAAATGCAACTTTTTTCTAATATGAATACCTTACAAGAGTCCTAGCTGCTCCCGACTGGAGCCAGTGAGGCTATTGCATCCCTACCCTAATTGGAGTATGTTGTTAGACTTAATGTACTGGGTAAGGGAAGGAGATGGAGAGGAGGAAGGTGAGAAAGTATCTGGTTATTCGGACCTGGTCACCAAACACGGCTAAATCCATTTCAAGCAAAGTTTCAATTCTGAATTGTGGCCTTACACCAGGGCGATACTGAGAGTATCTTCCACTCTGGAACGTGTCGCAAATATACTATATATGATTTTAAATGAATTACTTGTGAAATAACAAATAAATGATGAATGAATGAATGAAAAAAATTATTTGTCAACTTCGGGAATCGATCCCACGACCTTCGGATTGCGAGTCAAGAGTTTTGCCCCTCGACCACGCCGGCCGCAATAAATTTAGCTGACCTTTGCAACTTGTTCTATTTTTTTTTCTGAACAACCATTTCAAAAGAAGTGGTTCACTCCTACCCATACTTCCCTATTTACCGACATCAAACCGCGTAGAAACCAAATAGTATGTCATTTAAAATTTTGTGTAAATTTCCGTGAAATTAAATCTGTTGTTTCTTTTCAAAAAATAGTGTTATTGCCATTTCTCGAAAGATATAAATAATTTAATCTTCCGTAAAATTATAACCTTGCAGTTAATTCTCTTTCAATCATTTTGAATCTTGATAATGCAACCTTGTAGTGCCAGGGTACAAATGTACATACTTACTCGTATGTGTGCAGGCAGCCTAAAGATGATCGAACACACGGAAGAATTGGTTTTTTTTTTTTTTTTTTTTTTTTTTTTTTTTAATTGTACAACAGATTTTTTATCCAATTATTGTACAATTTTCTCATTTTGACAGTCTTAACACCTAGGAAGATGATTATTATACAAAAATCTTAAGGCTATCTAAAGAAGAGTTATATATATCTAATGTTTCCGATATTTCGTTCAACAGCACCATTCCTCTTGTCATGCTATGCTGTGCTAGAACATCTGTTCTGCCATATGGTATTTTGAACAAGTCGTGTCGACGACTACGGCTGAAATTTTCAGGCACGTATAAGCCATAACATTCCAAGAGGAATGGGCTGTCAATACGATTATGGATTATGTTAAAACTAAGAATTGCAAGATTTGCATAACGTCTAGTTTCCAAGCTAAATCTATTTGTTGCCTCAAGTAATTCCATATGGTGCATGAATCTCGGGTACGTTCCATTCATCCGCATATAGACATACCTAAGGAACTTTTTCTGAATTTGTTCTAGCATATTAATATATTTAGCTTGGTGCGGAGTCCACACACCACTAGCATACTCCAGCTTACTTCTTATGACTCCATCGAACATGGCTATCATTGCATCTGGGTCATCAAATTGCTTACATATTCTGTAGTAATTATTATTTAATACTTTTGAATGTAGCTATAACTTTGTGTTTATCCATTATAGATAAATGAAACAATGTTACTTTGTTTGAACCACATGTATATTTGTTTAAAGCCGACCAGTTTCGGAACGATCATTCCTTCCTCTGGGCAAACGTATACTGATTTGACAATTACAAAGAAGTGGATGGGAACAATGCATTATTAGTCTATTACTAAGGATTGTGGTAGCGGTGGAGCCGTTGCTAAGTGTAAACACGCCATAACTCCCCAAAAACAAATAACGAAAATGCTTTTGGCCGTGAAAATCTAAAAACGTATGTTTTAGCCGTGTTTGGTGATATGACATAAATAGTCAGGTACATCCCAACCTTCCTCATTCCATCTTCTTCCCTTCCCACAAACCTTTAGTCACACAACATTTTACGCCATAGTCTCACTGGCTTCAGACAGGATAAAGGTCTATCTATCTATCAGGACAATCTAGTCTCCTTCAACGGAAGCAATCTTCCGAACAGGACCTCCATCGATATGCTTGGTGTAACTCTAAGTGACCAGCTCAGGTACGGGGGCTCCATCGAAACCAGAGTTAAGTTAGCCTCTCAGAAATTGGGCGTACTGTACAGGGCCCGCAGATATTTTAACAACACAACTGCTAACCCTGTACAAATCTCAAGTGCGCCCCACGGTTGAATTTGGCAGCCACCTCTGGTCTGGAGCTCCAAAATACCTAAAAAAAACCTTGACTCTGTGCAGAAACGGGCGGTCCGTTTGATAGATTCTCCCATCTTAACAGACGGACTGCAATCTTTAGAGCACAGCAGGTGGAAATGCTGTCCTTGTTCTACCGGTATTACAATGGAAGATTCTCCGAGGAACTAGCGTCATTGATCCCCTCGGCACCGGTGCATAGTCGGGAAACACGCCAAACACGCGCCCAACATTTGTACACGGTTGACATTAGTCACATGAGAACGGGTCGTTTCTATGACTCGTTCTTGAGTTCAACGGCTCGGCTGTGGAACGATTTGCCGGCCTCTGTGTTTCCTCCCTCCTACAACATGGGTCTCTTCAAGACCCGTGTTCACTCCTTCCTTTCCTCAAAAAGACCCTCCACACAGCATCTTCAAAGATGACATAGGCCCTGAGGGAAGTTATTTTCCTCAGGGCCTCCTGTGTAGAGTTAATGTAAAAAAAAAGTAGCAGTTGGGACTCTTTTGCGGTATTCACATAAAAAACATAAAACAAAAATAAGGTTAAGCAGTTGGGACTCTTGTGTATTTATGTATATTTTTTAAATCCTTGTTTGGAAAGTTGATAGGGACCCGCATTAGAGTAACTATTTCCCTATCCGCGTTGAATAATTTTAATGCATTTAATCGTGTAAAACTGTGAGTCAATAAGAACTTGAAAGCATTTTAAAGGTGACATCATTTTTTAAAAAAAAAATTTTTTATTATTATTGTACAACAGAATAATTCCAATTACAGTACAATTTATTTACCCTATCAGCATTTAGGCAAGTGAATCTTCAATAATATTTTTAAGGCATATAAAGAACAGTCACTTACATCCAAATGGTTTGCATTTTCATATAACAGCACCACTCCCCTCGTCATGCTAAGCTTTGCGAAGATGTCTGTTCTGCCGTTCGGTACTTTAAATAAGTCATGATGTCGACTTCGGCTTTGGTGGTCTGGTACATATAAATCATGGCATCCCAAGAGAAATGGGCTATCGATGAAATTGTTTCAAATTTTGAAAGACAGGATAGTAAGACTTACTTTCCGTCTAGTTTCTAGACTCACAGAATCAGTTTCCTCAAGTAAGTCAATATGGTGTATGAACCTTGGATGGGTTCCATGCTTCCGCAAATAAACATACCTGAGGAATTTCTTCTGGATTTGCTCTAACATATCAATGTACTTCTGGTGGTACGGTGCCCAAACATCGCTCGCGTACTCCAGCTTGCTACTCAGTATGCCATCGTATAACGCCAGCATAGCTTCTTGGTTATCAAGCTTACAAGTCCTGGTGATGAACCCAAGAAGTTTGTAGCAAGACTGAGTGAGCTGCGATAAATGGCAAGAGAATGTCAGTTCGGGATCAAAGACGACACCGAGATCCTTCACGGATTTCACACGTGATAACGTTTCGCCCTTTATTTTATAGTCGTAAACTATAATGTTTTTACAACGGGTGAAGGACATTGTGACACATTTCTTTGTGTTAAAATCTAATTTTTTGCCAACGACCATTCAGATAGTGCATCGAGATCAGTTTGCATTTTAAAGCAATCTTGTTGGAAGGTTATTTCCATCATAATTTTAAGGTCATCAGCAAATTTTATTTGATTAATTTGTGTTATTTCACAATTAATTAATTTAAAATAATATATAGTATATTTGCGGTATGTTCCAGAGTGGAAGATACTATCAGTATCGCCCTGGTGTAAGACCACCATTCAGAATTGAAACGTTGCTTGAAAATGGCTTTAGCCGTGTTTGGTGACCAGATCTGAATAGCCAGGTACTTCCCAACCTTCCTGTTCCCACCTCCTTCCCCTCCCCACTACCTTCAGCCTCACAACATACCCCAATTGGGGATGCCATAGTCTCACTGGCTCCAGACGGGAGCAGTTGAGATTCTTGTGCGGTATTCACTGTAAAAAAAAAAAAAAATAGTAGACATTTGCGGTTCCTAACCCAGTTTTGGATGTCATCTATAAGAATTAGAAACAACATTGGTCCGAAGTTAGACCCTTGAGGAATTCCAGATTGCGCTTGGAATTTTTTTGAATTTATTTAAGTAATAGTAATTTATTTAAGTCCATTTATCGAAACAAATGGGCTTCTGGATTTTAAATATGTACCTACGATGAGAAAAAGTTTAGTGTTGGTAGATCGAACCTATTTTAAACATTTTCCTCAGAAGTATATCATGGTTAACACTGTCAAATGCTTTGGCAAAGTCGGTGTAAACTACATCTGTTTGGTGCCTCGAGTCTAAACTGGTGGCTACCATCCGTGAAAAATTAAGCAGATTTGCGATTGTTGATTTCTTTGGAAGGAAACCGTGTTAATTTTCACCAATGAAAGGCGCAATCTGGTTTAATCATAAAAAATCTCCAGTCCTGAAGGGTTCTAAAATCTTGAGATTTGTGCGGTATTCGCATCCACATTAAAAAAATTAAAAAATAAATCAAAAAAAATTTAAAACTGACCAAGGTTCACGCTCTCCCATTAGGGAAAATATTGCGAAATGCTACGAGTTACTTTTATTTAAATAACCTTGCGCCACACACAGAGATGTTATTAAATTTTTAATGCCAAATTTAAATTAGATTTTTAGCATCGGACATAAAAAAGTAATTCAGAATAATTGTTTTCATGTTCATGACATTTTGAAATAGTGATAACGGAAAAGTAATCCTGATCTTTCTTGTGATCGTTAAAATAAATCAATAATATTTAATCAAGGGTGAGGGAACCTCCGATCCGTAGGCCCTCTAATACTTCCGGTCCGGCTTGCAATAACTACGGCAGAAACAAGAAACTCGAAATTCAATTAATTTATAAGAAATGGTTGTTTGCATAATATTGAACATACATTTTCAAAGGCAAATCATTTAAAGGGACCCTTGCTTTTTTAGTTGTGTACTAATGGATGGAAAAAATAAATTAATAAAAAAGTTATTTTTGTAAGGAAGCTGAGAATTAAAAGAAAAAAATAACATTGCCGATTTGAATCCAAGTTCAAATTTAAACAATTAATCAATTAATTATTAACAATTAGAAAAGGGTTTTGTCATATAAAGTGACTATGCACTCAGAGTATTTGGGCTATTGTGGGTAAGGGGGGGCTGTGGATGGATGTTCCAAACTAGTTCTAAAATGCATATTAGACTTTAACAAAAGAATGTGAAGCTTACGTATAAAAACGAAATTTTTCAATGTAACGTTGATCAATGAAACGGAAAATGAAGATGACATAATGAAAGATACAAACTATCAGAAACTCGAACAGGTCTACAACACATTACCATCCAACAATTAATTAAGATGGTAATTGGGGACTTTAATGCCAAGATAGGACAGGATCCTCTGCTCCAACACATTGCAGGAATGAACAGTTTGGAAGCTAATAATAATGGAACCCGAGTTTCGCAGAATCAAGAAACCGTATTATGGCCTCGACTCGATTTCCAAGAAAAGATGTACATTAAGGTGGTCCAAAAATTTTTTTTTATTTTTTTTCATTTGGCCACCCCATGAATTTGTTACACGTATTCATAGAAATAACATAGTAAAATTTCAGCAAGATAGCTCAAGTAGAAAGGGGTGCTCAATCGAGTGTTGTTTTTGATTTTTTTGTGTAAAATGCTTAATTTTTACTTTTTGCTACAGGCCAGTTTCGTGTGTTAAACTATTAAATAAATATTAAAATAAACTACTGAAGAGTTTTATAGACACATATGAACAGTATTTGATACTTATTTAGTAGACTGTGAAGTGAATCAGTGTAGTAAAATGTGTTCATCTACTCGAAAAAAAATTTCTACTTCGGGTTCGAGATATTGAGCCATTGATGAAGCTTAACCAACATCCTACTCTTCGACATGTTTAACTCCGTTATCACTACATATTAAATGATTCCAAAAATGTGAAAGATTCCGCGCATGTACTTATTCAAGAACTTATAAAAGTATGGAGTAAATCTAGTATTCCGAGGAGACAACAAAATCACTACATTGAAAAATTGATTAAGTTTCTTAAGAACTGGCTGCTAGAAATAAACCTTGAAGAAAAATAGAAGAAGAAATTCTGAAGCACAAAGAAAAGGAGAGTATTTGTTTAAAAAAGAACTAGAAAAACTTTTTGATATTGCCCATTTGAATTTGATAAAAATTGCGGAAGACAAAGCGTTTCTCATTGATCAAAGATGAGAACGTAAGATGATTATAACATCATCGACAAGAAACTAGAAAAGGTCAAAGAAAGTTCTCTAAAATGGAAACAAAGATCTGAAAAATTGAACGAAATGACTGCTAAAAGTAATTCTTCATCTTCGGTGGTGTCGAGACAAGAGTTAGAACTTGAGTGCAGCTTCAGTAGCACTTCTAGTAATGCTAGCATATTAGAGGATTAGTCCAAAGATGAGTTTGTAGTGCGTTGAGCTGTCTACAAGTGACATATTTACACAATACGTTACCAGTGCGCTTGATCGTAACAAGATTTAAACTAATCAAGAGAGAAGAAAAACAAATTGTTCGATTTGTTAGTTATCATCTACACCAAAGTTTGAATCGAAGCGTCTTTGGCAGCAGATGCACCAGTAAATGACTTAATAATTTGGAATAGCTTAAAATTGTACAAAGCCATTGATTCCAAAATCAGTATAGCAGCTAGGGGTGTCTTAGAGCGTCACTTGTGGTATTTGTCAGATGAACTAGTCGCATTTACCTTGTTTTCTGAGAATTGCTATCTAATGCGGAGAAACAGGCCATTATTCAAAAAAAAATTCTGATGGCGGTAATCGTTCAGTATGAGGTAATTCTGCTAAGCTTGCCTCAGAGGTTACATTAGAAGCTTTTGCAATTCAAAGAACGTTGAAAACGCTCTTAGTTCTTGATATCAACGACTCTTTCTTGCAATTACCTTCTGAGACTTGGAATAACAATGTTGATTAGGTACCTTCAAGGCAAAAGCAGAGTCAAAAATTTGCGTGTTGTTAATGATACAGCGAAGAGAGGTGTTAAACTATTTGAAGATTACAACACGCTACTCACTAAGAATGAGGAAGAAAAGCAATCTTTACTTCACATCGTTGAACAAAACAGAAAAATTGTTTCTACTGAAACATTCAAAAAGGAGTTAACAAACATAGTTTTGAAAGATTGCGAGTAATATTATGTTAATTATTGCTTTGTTACAAAATTTCGTTCAAATTTAAATACGTTTTATACTTATTTGACTAAAATACTTGTAATATTAATAAACCTTAAATTACGTGTTTTACTTAAAATCCAGAACTTTTGTCAGGAACTTCTAATTCGATGAGCACCCCTGTTTCATAACGCCGATGGTTTTCTTTCGTTTTGTGCTCCGATTGTCATACGAGATCGGCAGGAACCCAGACTTGGGAATTCCGCACAATAAGGGTGCCTAACTACACGGTCAACAAGTGACAAGCGCTTTATCGTCAACAAGTCAGTCCGTTGCTAACCCCCGATCGTATAGTGACATTTCGCACCGAGCCGAAGTGTTATTCATCATATCGTCACATAAAGTATAAATCCTACCGTATTCTTTCGTATATTTTGTGTGAACTCGTGACTCAAACTTTACCGAAGTTCTAACAATCAAATAGAACAATATCGAGCGCTATGGACATCTGTGACTATCACCAAGCCAGAAGACAACTACCGTGAGTACCACTTAATTGTATTATACCTTTCTTGTTTGGTGGTTGGGCATAACTCAACGAAATCCATTAGCGTCTTAGCAAGAGTAACTGCAAGGTTACCCTCATCCCCATGCCCCGTGCATGAATAACCCCCTTGTATATAAGATAGGGGGCTGAAATTTTTTACACATAATATTAATGGTAGGTGTAACAAATTAAATGGGTGGCTACATCTATATTTAAAAAAAAAAAAATTTACTATGTAGGCCTGGACCACCTTAATGTACATAAACGAACTTGGATATCGCCAGATGGTAGACACCATAACCAAATTGATCATGTCCTGATAGAAAGAAGGGGGGCAACGAGCATCATAAACGTGAGGACGTATAGGGGTTCCAACTGTGATTCAGATCATAACATGGTGGTGGCCACCTATAGGAGCCTAATCGCAAACAACAGGACATGGAAACTACCCAATATTCCAAAAATCAATACGGAGGCTCTAAAAATACCAGAAGGCTGGGCTGTCTCTTGGAGCTCTTTAGCTGTTTCAGAACCCCGTTGTAAATAGCCTTCGAGGTCAGATTACTGAGCAGAACTACCAAGAATCACTCGAAAAAGACTGGAATGGCAATTGTAAGAGCAGTGGAATCAAGTGTTGGAAACATGCCCAGACAGCCCAGGAACCCTTGGTTTGATGAATAGTGTGAAAGAAAGATAGCTGAAAAGAATACAAACAGAAAGAAGTACTTGGAAAGGTCAAAAAGAAATAAAAGACAGGCGTACGAACAAGCTAGAAAAGAAACAAATAATCTGACAAGGGGAAAGAAAAGAAAATTCTTGAATGATGTACTGCTAAAAATGGAACAGGCCTTGTTGATAATAATACTAGAGAAGCATATAGGGGAGTAAACTTCTTCAAGAAGGGTTTCAAACCGAATAAAACAGTGTGCGAGGACGTTGATGGTTCAATTATATCCGATAAGGAACGAATTAAAACAGTGTGGAAAAACTACTTCTATAAACTTCTCAACCCAAATAGCGACATGAGAAGCCACCCTACTGACATCCTCATTGAATTAACCCAGCCAGCCCTGAGAGGGGTGTACAAAATCCCCTTGATCCACTTTTCGCACGATAACTCGATAATTAATCGTACAATTTAATTCATAATTTTTGTAATCCTCAAAAAAATATTGACAAACATTTTGCCATTTTTTGTTTTATAATATTTAAAGCGCATCACATTGAAAAATATTGTTTTTCATGAAAATTAGTGCAAATCGCAATAAGCGCTTGAATTTTATCTACATTTCGGTATGTCCTCTCTTTACGCTCTTGTGAAATGTTTTTGTTTCACCTTACCAATACGTTGGATAGCCCGAATAACAGATGCGAAAGAGCGAGACAGGCATACTGCTATTATCAGTTACCGGTAGTTATACGCTGCGTTTTTAGCTCAGAATTTTATTTCGCTGAAAGCGGTCAGTCAGTCAGTTTTTACCTCCTTTTAGGGTGAACAGATGTACATTTTCTGAGCTTCTAAAACTGTTCTTTATTTTAAAATAAAAGTGACGTTAAAATAAATAAAAATATTATTATTTAAATTTTAAAAAAAACGGGTTGGTAAATATTTCCCTATCGAGTCCACGCTCAAAACACACTTTAAACAAATTGTACTAGGTAGATAATGGTTAGTAATAAGTAATTCAGTAACCGGAATTGAAAAATATTGCGTTTTAATGTTTTTTTTTTAATTTAAAAAAACGTGAAATATCATTTTTCAAGGACCGCCATGTTAATTACGACGATGAAATGCGCATTTTTAAAAGAAAAAAATCACTCTCTGTCAGTTAGACAATAATAATTACGAATTGCAATCTTCGGAAATGATAAATAATGTGTATTAATCATTATTTTGTTCGATTTCATAAACACGAAAAATCACGTGAGACGTTGTTTGCCGTCGTAATTAACAACATGGCATTCCTTGAGAAATGACTTTCGCGTTTTTAAAGATAACAAAATAACAATTAAAATGCAATATTTTTCAATTCCGGTTACTGAATTACTTATTACTAACTGTAATCTACCTAGTACAATTTGTTTTAATTTTTTAAAGTGTGATTTGATCGTGGACTCGAAAGGGAAATATTTACAAACGGGTTTTAAAAAAATCACTTGATTTTCATTTTTTACGCGTAAACATTTTTATCCGTTTAACACAGGGGTAGGTAGAAAGGATAGACCGCCATACGATTTTGATACACTTAATCGTGCCGTATCTTTCTCGGGCGGCTTCTGCTTCTTCTACCATTATTTCCGCGGCATATAACTTAACTTATTTTTAATGTCTAAATTCCTATGTAAAATTGTAACTATTTCCTCCCCCATGAATTGTATGTTACCCCTGTCCTAAAATGAGTTCCGTAACTCATCAGGATTGCTCTAGCAAGAAATAAAAAACAAAAAAAAAGAGTACCGACAAGCTGAAATCTCTGAATGTGAAATATTTTTTTTTAAAGAATATTTGTAAAAGTTACCTTATAAATAAATTATCGTTGTTATATTAACAATTTTCTTTTTAAATTTATCGATGTACTTTTAAGTTTAAAAGAAAAATAAGCAAGATTTAAAACTGCACTTGTTTACAAAATATTTTTATTTAAAAATATATCCCACTGTTTAGAAAGCGCTGGCTTGCTACAGCTTCAGTGCCTAATAGCTTCGGTCACATTCCAAGCCGGGCCAGATGGTCGACAAGACGTCACTTAAACACACTATGATTTTTTGCAATTTGTACAAATACGAGCGGGGACCCGCGATCCCCCGGTTCGGAGCATGCGGAATTTTTGTATGGTTAGTATGGGGAAGGTTAAGTAATGAAGAATCAGCGAATCCACTAACAATGCCAGAAATAAATGCTGCACTAAAGAGACTTAAAAACAACAAATCACCTGGGAAAGACAACTTGCCGGCAGAGTTGTTCAAATATGGAAATGAGCACCTGAGAAATCTTCTACTTAAATCTTGTACAAAGCATCATTGCACATTACGAAGAGGTCCAAATACTTTTAGAAGAGAAGAAACCATTTATGCTAATGATGAGCGAAACACATGTGACAGAAGATATTCAAGATAATGAAATAAAATTTGAAAATTATAATACCATCCGTTGTAACTCACATAGTAGACACACAGGAGGAGTGATGATTCTCTTAAGTAAGAAATACCCGTATGAAGTAATATCAAATCAGCAAATTGAAAAACTTTGTTGGATCTTAGCCATCACCATTAAAACAGGAAACAAGAAAGGTACATATACTGTTATTTATAGATCGCCAAACACAAGTAAGTGCGACTTTTTAACATATTTTCAAAAATGGTGTATGGAAAATTTACAAGACGAAAATGTAAACATTATAGCTGGAGATTTTAATATAAATGTCAAAGCAAAGGCAGACATATACACAAAAAAATTGAAATATATTATTCAAGCTGCAGGGATGAAACAACTGGTTAAAGATTTTACACGAATTACCTAAACCTCGAAAACAGTGATTGATCTTGTAATCTCAAATAAATTCAACTTAAATATTAATATACTAGATAATCCTAAAATTACCGACCATAACATCATTCAGATTCTATTAAATGACAGAGAAAAATACAACTCCAGCAAAGAAACAAAAGTAATAACTTTTAAAAATTACAAAAAATCTGATAAAGAAATTTTCATTCAGACCTTGGAGGCTATTAATTGGAATGAAATAAATCAAATGGAATATAACAAAAAAGCGGACCAGATGATAATAAACTTAAAAAAGTATATTGATGAAGTAGTCCCAGAACAGAAGATACATAAAATAAATAATAATAAGTGGTACACAAAAGAACTACGCAAAATGCAGCACGATAGAGATACATTTTACAAAAGAGCACGCCTTACCAATAATACTATGGATTGGGATAACTACAAAAAAGCGAGAAACGAATACTCCAAAGACATAAAAAGAACGCATAATGAGTACATAAAAAATAAAATTAACTCAGAAGAAGGGGATCCCAAAAAAATTTGGAAAAGCATAAAAGAATTAGTACATGGCGAAAACAAAGACTACATAAAAATTGTAAACTTCCCAAAAGAGATAAACGAAGAAAACATGGCTAATAGCTTTAATAAATATTTTATTGAAAGCATCACTCAAATCAACAAATTAATACCCAACATTGTTGCTAACCCCATAAATGAAAATAACGACTCAAACAAAGAATTATTGGTCTTCAGAAGAATAAATGCAGAATATTTATTTAAAGTCTTAAATGAAATTAAATCAAAGAATAGTTCAGATGGATTAACTATTAGTATAATAAGGGATGCTTTTCCAGTAATTGGATCTACACTATTAAATATTATTAATGAGACGATTGAAGAAGGAAAATTTCCACAGTCATGGAAACAATCTACCATTATACAGGTTCCGAAGGTTAAAAATACCAGAAAATGTGAAGAATTTCGACCAATCAACACCTTACCAAAATATGAGCAGATTCTTGAAGTGATAATAAAAGAACAAATTTTACAATACCTAGACAAACACAATATTCTATGCCAAGAGCAATCAGGATTCAGATCTAATAACTCGTGTGAAACAGCATTAAACGTAATTGTCGAAGAATGGAAGGAAGGAATGAATAGTAATAAATTTATCTTAGCAATATTTTTAGACTTTCAAAGGGCATTCGAAACTATAGATCGAGAAATCTTAATAAGAAAACTTAAAGAAATTGGTTTCTCATCTATAGCCATTAAATTAATAGAAGAGTATTTGAAAGACAGAAAACAGATAACAAAAATAAATAATCAATTCTCAAAACCAATGGAAAATAAATTAGGAGTACCGCAGGGATCGGTCCTTGGACCCCTATTGTTCATACTCTATATTAATAACATGGTGAAAATATTTTCAAAATGCAAAGTACGACTTTTTGCCGATGATACACTTATATACTTAATTGGAGATAACTATGAAGAACTAATAAATATTTTAAATAATGAACTAGATGATGTATCAAGATGGCTAAAAATAAATAAGCTTAAATGAAATACAAAAAAAAACAAAATGTATGGTGATTGGATATAAGAAGACATCCAGTGAAAGCAAAATTAAAATTGATGGTAAAATTATTGAAAATGTTTCTGAAATGAAATACTTAGGAGTCATATTAGATTCCAAACTAAACTTCAATAGACATGCCGAATATACCCACAAGAAAATTGGCAAAAAGATATCTTTTATGGGAAGAATTCGGCCTAAAATTTCCAGAAAAACCGCCATCACCATTTACAATTCAATTATTGCTCCACACTTCAACTACTGTTCAAGTATCCTTTTCCTTTGTAATGAAAGAGAACAGAATAAATTTCAAATTCTCCAAAACAGAGCAATGCGAATAATACTCCGAAGAAATAGATTTTCAAAAATAATTAAAATGTTAAAGGAACTTAATTGGTTAACAGTGAAACAAATACTGACCTTGAACACGTTGATATTTATTCACAAAATATTAAACAACATGTTACCAAAATACTTCACAAATAAAATCGTATACAATAAGGACATTCACAGACATTACACAAGGACTTGCAAGGAAATAAGATTAAACAAAAAGGACAAAACGAATACGCAAAACAGTCTGCTGTACAAAGGAATTAAGTTATATAACACACTACCAGAAACTCTTAAGTCCTCACCAATTGAAAAGTTCAAGATGGATTGTAGGAGCTACATAAAACAAAAACAAAAAATTTTGAGATTTCAAAAAATTTTGTGAATTTAAAATATTATAATTAAAAAAAAAAACTGCAATATGAAATATTATAATCAATTAGAAATTTGTAAACTTAAATGTACAAATTACTAAAATAAAATTCAAATAAAAAAATAAATAAAATTTAATTACAAAAATTTGGACAAGGGAAAAAATCCCAGAGGGATGAAAAATAAGTATAATATGCCCAATTCACAAAAAAGGTGACAAATTAAAATACGAAAATCTTAGAGGTATATCACTTCCATGCACAGCATATTAAATCTATACCATGATACTGAAACAAAGAATTGAGAAGTACGCAGAAAACCTACTTGGAGAGTATCAGGCAGGCTTCCGCACCGGTAGATCCACAGTCAGACAGATTTGGCAAAGTGCTGGGAGTTTGATATACATAGATATACTCCATAGATTTCAAGCAAGAGATATACTCCATTATATATATATATTTTTTTTTTTACATTAACTATACACGGGAGGCCCTGAGGGAAATAATTTCCCTCAGGGCCTATGTCATCTGGGATGCTGTGTGGAGGGTTTTTTTGAGGAGAGGAAGGAATAAACATTGGTCTTGAAGAGACCCATGTTGTAGGAAGGAGGAAACACAGAAGCCGGTAAATCATTCCACAGCCGAGCTGTTGAACACAAGAACGAGTCGAAGAAACGACCCGTTCTCATGTGACAAATGTGAACCGTGTATAAATGATGGGCACGTGTTTGGCGTGTTTCCCGACTATGCACCGGTGCCGAAGGGATCAATGGCGCTAGTTCCTCAGAGTATCTTCCATTGTAATACCGGTAGAACAAAGATAGCATTCCCACCCGACGCCTGTGATCTAAAGATTGCAATCCGTCTGTTAAGATGGGAGAATCTATTTAGCGGACCGCCCGTTTTTGCGCAGAGTCGAGGGTATTTTTCAGATATTTTGGAGCTCCAGACCAGAGGTGACTACCAAATTCAACCGTGGGGCGCACTTGTGATTTGTACAGGGTTAGTGGAGGTAATCCACCTCTTACCCGCCCTGGTATAAGTAACTGATGGTTACTCCTTCAAGGCTCTCGCAAGATTCTAATTTTTTTTCCTAAACGAAGCTACATTTATTTATTTTGAACGAATCTAGACCTCCAGTGTCCATGCATACGATGTTAGTAAGCAGTATGCAAGTGCTTAACAGGATAAAAAAAATGCAAAAAAATAGGTTAGTAAGACAAAGATAAATTAAACAGGGCAAAAGAAAAACTCATTCATGAGACTCCATGACGCGAAATTGCATCTGTAAAAAACCTGCAAGCACCTGTATAAAATAGAGAACATAAGAAATACAATAAATCTCAAATCAATTGGCAAGTACCAACAAAAAATGTGAATGGCTTTCGGTCTGACCATAAACTACACTTAGCTTCCGTGTCCCTTAGCCAACTACTCAGTGAAGCCTCAAAGAAAGTTAACTGAATATTTGGGGTAAAATACCCGAAGACTAAAAGAAAATTCAGCGTTGGGTAGTCAGAGGCAGGACAAAGGACAGTCAAGGTCGTGTGATCAAACCTCAAGCCTGCACATGTCATTGGGGGAGGCGCAGATAGATTTGAGAAGGATCTGCAAAATTAATAATGTAACTAAAGATGAAGCAGGGACGAGGTCCAGCACACCCCCATACGGGGATAGGGAAAAAAAAAATTTGGAGTTCAGTTCATCTAAAAAAAAACATTGAAATAGTTAAAGATAAACAAAACAAAACTAGGAACATGGCATAAATTAACAAGTAGTATAGTAAATATAAACACAGCAAATCGCAAAGCAATTATATACATTTTTGAAAATATAATGAACAAAATAACATAACGCAAATATAAAATATAACATATAACTTATAATATATAATAAAATAAAAGAAATAACGTATTACAGAAACACAAAACACATAAATCATAAAAAAATAAATCCAAGCGGTAAATGTAAAGGAATAATGAAGAGTGTCCGTGAATTCAGAAGCAAAATACACCTGGTACCTAAGTTATTTTACAGCTACTCAGCGACTCTAAGAACAGGCCATCTCTCAACCCAGATGTTCGTGAATTTCCTCAGGCACTCAAAATTCACCTTATTCGAGACGAGATCTGTATTCCAAGCAGGTCTCGTAATAACTTGTAAACCATCAATCATTTCGTCTCGAGCATCCGTCAAAATCTCACAGTGCCACAAAATGTGCTCGGCTGTTTGGTCGGTATCACCACAAGCGCAATTGGGATGGGATGATAGAGCCAGTCTGTGAAGTCTACCTCTAAACTCCCCATGCCCAGAAAGCAATTGGGTGATATGGTGGTCCATTAAGAGATATGCCCCTTCCATTCTGATTTTAACTGATGGAAAGAAGGAGAAGGTCCATCTTCCCATATTCTATCTATCCCATCTCATCTGCCATTCACTCAGCGTTTTTACTCACATCATCTTTAGAAGTTCAGGGAGAGGCACTGCTCCACCAGGTATTAATTCAATACCAAGGTGGTTTACAGGTCTTCCTCTTTTCAGACACTTCTTTGTCAAAACTTCCCTAATTTCTAAATCAATTGGCAAAATGCCGGCCAAAATTGGCAAAGCATCCGATGATACTGTTCTGTAGGCTCCTGAAAGCGCCAGTAAGGGGATTCGCTGACCCCTCTTAAGCGCTGAATGAATAAGTGAATTACCCAATCGATGTTCCCATACACAGGCACCGTATGAAACTTGTGCCACATATACGCATCTGTATAATAGATGGAGCGCAGGGAAACGTAAACACCATTCAGCAGTTGAGATTCTTCTCAGTTTTAAGAAGAGAGCCTGGGCCTTACTAGAAACGCTTTTAACGTGAGTCAAGAACGAGGATGATCTGTCTAATGTAACGCCTAAATATTTAGTACTCTCTACAAAACGGATTGCAGTATCTCCCATTTTTATGAAAGGGTTTCTACCTCTACTGAGGGAGCCTTTCATAAGGAGACCCACGGTCTTATGGGGAGCAAAAGTCAGTCTGTTTTCCTTTCCCCAGTTAAGAATCATATTCAAACCTTCTTCAGCTTTATTTTCAACTTCTTTTCTACTGTCCCCAGAGACCAAATACAATTTGTCGTCTGCGTAATCAATCGCAATAGTGCCTTCAGGTAAGGGTAACCTGGAGGAGTCATCGAATAAAATATTCCAGAAATCCGGTGCAAGGGGAGAACCTTGGGGACAACCCATGTCCACATCTCTTTCAATGATGCAATCACCAAAAGAAATTATAATTTTTCTATCTTTAAAATAATCGCAAGATATTTGAAAAAGTTTTCTTGGACAATTACGATTCTTTAATTTAGTTAAAATCATCTCCCACCATGCATTATCGAAGGCACCAGTTATATCTAAGAAGATACCGATTACGTACCTCTTTGTGCAGACCTTCACCCAGTCAAGCGCAGTCATAAGGGCGTGCTCCGTGGATTTACCTGGGACGAATCCATATTGATGTACATATGATGGTGTTAATGTTTCTGTTAAGATAATAATAATATATTAATTAAACGTCAATTTAGCGTACATAGTCTTTTTTCGCGTTTGTTTTACTGATACCAACAAAATAAAAAATATTATTTACAAATTAAAAACAAAGTCAGAGTATGCAATTCACATGCGGTAAGTTCACAAGTGAAATCTTCAGAAGACAAGATTGAGGAGGCTACAGCGCACGCACAAATAGGAGACCGATAGGCTACGAAGCAATACACAAAGAAGAAACCGATTACACTATCTCATTCTCTTACAGGACAAATCCTATAGATTATAGATAGTCTCTTTTTACTGTCGTTACTTTTCGTTTCAACGAGTTTCAAATTACAACAATGCTATAGAAGTTTTCACTTCAAAAATACTTTTAACACATTATTTAATATATAAGATATATTAATTATTATTATTATTATTAATATATTAGATATATTAATAATATATTAATTCGTCATACTGAACTGTACAGGGTTAGCAGTTGTGTACTATTAAAGTATCTGCGGGCCCTGTACAGTACGCCCAGTTTTTGGGAGGCTAACTTTACTCTGGCATCGATGGAGCCTCCATAATATCTGAGCTGGTCACTTAAGGTTTCACCAAGCATAACAATGGAGGGCCTGTTCGGAAGATTGCTACCGTTGAAAGATCCTAGATTTTCATTTCGATCTCTTTTACACGTAATCAGACATGTTTGAGTCTTTGAAACATAAAATTTAACGAGATTATTTTTACCCCAAGAGAAAACACTCTCGAGGTAATAAGTTAGCCTTTTCGGTGGCGGTGTTTGCTAGTGAGCAGTCAGGTCTGGTACGAGGTGGCAGACTAGATTTGCAGAAATTGCGACTAATTGAGCCCGCAAGCGACCAGAATTGCCTGCTGCCAAGCGAGCATACAGCCAGCTTTCTGCTGATCTGGTGGTCGTGCTCGAATTTTGACCTATTTATGATTCTCTTGGTTTCCTTTGCAATTTTGTTGTAAGCTGTTCTGTCTTTGGATGTTCTTGATGTGTTAAGGGCTGTTAGGGTTGTTAGGCTCGGTAAGCCGTGTTTTTTCGTCGCACTACTTCAGCGCATTGTCGACTAAACCACAGCTTTGAGCCTACACCAGTTTCCTTAACAGTAGATTTGATGAAGCCATCCATCGCAGATGTGATGACTTCACCAATTTCCTGGGCACATCTTGAGGGATCCGAAGTCCGAAAACACACAGCTGACCACGGGAAAGCATTAAAATGAGCCCGCAGACCGAACCAATCTGCTGACCTATAGTGCCACACTTTACAAGTTTACAGGGATTGAAGTCGTCACCAGGCAGTGGTCGAACGATCCTAAAGGCGCTGTGACTTCAATCTTGTAACCGTGTGGCACAGTAGTTAAAAATAGGTCTAACTGATTGGAACGGTGAGTCTGGACATCAGGAACCCTTGTAGGCTCCTGAACCATTTGCTCCAATCCGTAGCAAAGGGCAAAGGATTTTGCTTGGCGTCCAGCCGAGTCTGTTGATCCTGAGAACTTCAACCAAGGTTCGTTAAGAACATTGAAGTCCCCCAGGACCATAAACTCTGCTGTAGGGTAGCGGAGCAAGAGGTCATCGATAGTGTCGCCTAAATGTTTAAAGAGCTAGGACGTCTCTAATTCGCTAAGGTTCGGTGAGCGGTATAAACATGCGTAGAATCTTACCGTACTGGCAAGATTGACGCGTATCCACATTACGTCGAATCTGGAGTTTTCCAGTTTCAACAGTCGCACACAGTTGACATCAGCTCGACTATAGAGACGGACACCTCCTTTAGGTCTGAACTTGCCTGCGAAGGTGAATCCCGGGCAGTCCAGATAGGAGGCGTCTACAGGCTCGGCTATCTGTGTTTCAGATAGGAAACGAAGGTTTGGACGTTGAGAAAAGAGGTGGTGATGGACAAAGTTTAAATTGGTGTGCAGGCCGCGAATGTTGGTGTAATTCCGTCTTCCCCCCCTTGCAAGAAAGCACATACCGCACCCCTCCCCGCCATTCCGGCAGAAACCCGCCGGCCGTCGCCCGAGAAGCTGCGCCCGTCGCCGTGCGCTCATTAAATTCCCGCGTGATCGCCGTTTACAATGGCGATCCGTTAGAGCCCGAATTCAAACAGTAAAACACGAGGTCGCGAGCATGACCCTCTGCGCGTGGAGATTACCGCTGCCTGGTAGGGAATTGGAGCTACCCGCGCTGACCTTAGCCTGCTGCTCCGGCTTCCTACACCAGACCACCAGCTGTGAGTTGAACCTCGATTTCCCTCTTAACTAATGTGTCCCATAGCAATACTCGGTTGAAACGACCATATTCCCGGAGAGATTTGAGAGACCCCTTCGTTAGGAAATACCTAGCTAGGCATTGTTGTTGATTTGTGACTATTAATTATGTTTTGCTAGATGTTGTAATTGTGTATACCAGACAATACAGATATGTTTCACCCAACTACCTCTTTCATTTGATGGGATCACATGGGCGGGCTTTGGCAATTACCTATGTACCATTTACCCCCAGTTACCTACGACCTTGACGAGGAGAGGACTCCTGCCTGCCGACGACTGAGCTAACCGAGAGCAAAAGGTAGGTGGCCTCCCCCCCCCCTTGGGACCGCTACAGTGTAAAGAAATTTCTTTAAATCTAATACATTCTTTAACCATCACAAATGCAATAAACTTAGTTAGCATTTGAAACTTACTCTGCTTATTTATCTTGTTCTTTTCCCCAGGACAAGGACAAGCATTTATTAAAAAGTGGTTCACTCCTACCAACACCTCCCTACTTTCCAACCTCAAACAATATTGAAGGTTATTTTGTCATTTTTCAAAACTGAGTATTATTGCCAGAAAGACATAAAAAATTTAATCTTCCGTGAAATTATAATCTTCTAGTTAATTCTTTTTCAATTATTTTTAAACTTGATAACGTGACCTACAAATTACAGAGGACAAATCGACACACTTATGTATGCAGCTCAAAGATGAACTAACCAGGAATTAGATGAACTAGTTTTAAAATGTATTTATTATTTACCAAACTATTTATTTAAGTATTTTATTTTTTTATTTTAACTTTATGAGTAAAACCTCAAATTGCAATATTTAAATAAATGAAGATAATGTAAGCGAAACTCAATTGAAAATCTGGAAACAGAAAAATCAGAAAAACATATTGATACCTCTGGGACTCGAACCCAGCAAGAGGTCCTGGGTAATGAGGTCCTACATAACACTTCACAGAAGTACCCGGCTGGTACCATTATAAGGCGGGTAGCGGAAAGTAGCTCCTATATAACACTTCACAGAAGCACCCGGCTGGTACCATTATAAGGCGGGTAGCGGAAAGTAGCTCCTATATAACACTTCACAGAAGCACCCGGCTGGTACCATTATAAGGCGGGTAGCGGAAAGTAGCTCCTATGTAACACTTCACAGAAGCTCCCGGCTGGTACCATTATAAGGCGGATAGCGGAAAGTAGCTCATATATAACACTTCACAGAAGCACCCGGCTGGTATCATTATAAGGCGGGTAGCGGAAAATAGCTCCTATATAACACTTCACAGAAGCTCCCGGCTGGTACCATTATAAGGCGGGTAGCGGAAAGTAGCTCCTACCACATGAATTACGATGCACAGAGGATTAATACCGGTGGTTCCTAGCATGCCTAATAAATAAATAATACCTACGTTGCGTCTGTGCATCATACGGACAGCCCTCTTTTGCACAGAATCAAGTAGGTTTATTAAGTATTTGGGAGCCCAGCCTAGAGGTGGCTCCCATATTCAATTGTTGGAAGTACTTGATATTTGTGCAGGGTTAACAGTGAGTCTCTATTGAAAAAGCCGGGAATTTTGTTGTCATAAACAAATACATATGTTTTCAACAACTCTTTTGGCAAAAAATAATAATCTTTGTTGTTATTCATCAGATCCAATCGCCAGACCCAAGTTTATTTTTTACACTCGTATTTATTTACATAGCAAAAAAACATCGAAAAAGTTCTCCTTTCTTCCCAGGGACTGACTTAAATAAATGAACACCGCCAAATCCTAATTGGATGGTACCAAGATTTATGTCGTATATAAACTGCTGTAACCTTTTAAAATGCCGAAGTATTTGTATTTGTGCGCATGATCTCCACTAAAATATTTCCATAAAAGTTGATTCGTTGTCATCGTCAACGAGTCAATCTGCCGAGTTTTAGCTCGATCGGATCTCGGGAAGTGGGCTAATTTCCTAGATTTGGACTCGTCAATTCATTCAAGAAAAAAAACGAACTTCAAAGTAAAAATTAATGAAAACTTAGTGAATAATAAAATAATAATTTAGGGTGTTCAATTATTTCTGTAGTTAATGCTGGAAGTGAATTTGGTATAGTTACCAGAAAGCACTCCAAAACGTCCAAAATTTGAAAGCTAAAAATAATTATATCAGGTGCTCTGGATTGATGAAATTGTGACCTGTCAGTTTCAGCGTTTTGTGCGCCAAGAAATTGAAAAACAATTTTTATTCCAAAGCGAATTACAAATTTGACAGGGGCACTTATAACCAAACCCCAGATATATAAAAAAGTTTGAAAAACTCCGGCCCACACTTTGACATTTCGATTGCCCGCTCAGGGTAGGAGTATATATATCTTTGGAAACAACATCTCCTCAGTCGTGTTCCAGCAGACAGCCACCATGGCAACCTTCAGCAACATGATTTCTGGTAAGAAAACTCTATATTTTCTCGTACATATAGTTCAAAATGAAAATTTCTTCTGAAATAACCCACTAGAAATAACTACTTTATTATAATATAACATTTTTAAAATTTAAAATAACTAACTATGCAATTTGTTTAAAGAAACATCACTATCTCAATGACAATTCTTTTCCTAAACTTTTATTCATGCAGGTAGGTAATAGGTACCGATAACGCTCAGATTAAAGTGGATTAGAAAATAAATTAAAATATATTTTTTTTAAATCATATAATGAAATTTAATGTAAATAAATTTAATATTAATAAATTTAATGTAAGTTAATCACTTAAGTCTTCCGCTGTATAAACAATTACAGTCTTGAGCCCTCGGAAATTTCCAAGCGTCCGCTTTGGAAATTTCCCGTCCTCTTTCAAAAATCACACCACCGAATTTTAATATAGACATATATTTAACGTCAACTCCACACAGTAGGCCCTGGGGGAAATTATTTTCCTATGTCTTCTGAGATGCTGTGTGGAGGGTCTTTTTGAGGAGAGGATGGAATGACTATTGGTCTTGAAGAGAACCATGTTGTATGAAGGATGAAACACAGAGGCCTGCAAGTCGTTCCACAGCCGAGTTGTGGAACACAAGAACGAGTCGAAGAAGCGACCCGTTCTCGTGTGACAAATGTCAACCGTGTACATATGTTGGGCACCCGTTTGGCGTGTTTCACCCGTACCGAAGGGATCAATGACGCTAGTTCCTCAGAGCATCTTCCATTGAAATCCGGTAGAACAAGGATAGCTTTCCCACCCGACGCATGAGCTCTAAAGATTGTAATCCGTCTGTTAAGATGGGAGAATCTATCAAACGGACCGCACGTTTCTGCACAGAGTCGCGGGTATTTTTCAGGTATTTTGGAGCTCCAGACCAGAGGTGGTTGTCAAATTCAACCATGGGGCGCACTTGTGATTTGTACAGGGTTAGCAGTTACGTATTGTCTGCGGGCCCTGTACAGTACGCCCAGTTTTTGAGAGGCAAACTTTACTCTGGCTTCGATGGAGCCCTCATATCTGAGCTGGTCACATAGAGTTACACCAAGCACATCAATGGAGGGCCTGTTCGGAAGATTGCTTCCGTTGAAGGATACTAGGTTTTCATTTCGATCCCTTTTAAACGTAATCAGACATGATTGGGTCTTTGAAACATTGAATTCAATGAGATTATTTTTACCCCAAATGAAAACACTCTCGAGGTAACCGTCCATTCTTTGCTTCAAAGCCGTTCGAGCCGTTGGATTTTGTGAGCCCTTTCGTGTCAAACAAAAAGCTATCATGGACTGTACTGTCATCCGCGTAATGACAAAAGGTCGTTGATGTGCAACAAAAACAAAGTCGGAGACAGAACCGATCCCTGTGGGACGCCAGCATTTATCGATTGTGAGGAAGAGGTGAAACCATCGGCTACCGTCTGAATCGACCTCTCCCTCAAAAAGTGACAATTCACGTATACAAGGATGCGGAAAGTGTGTAAGAAGGCAGTTTGTTTGTCAAAGGCCTTGGATATGTCCAGTGAAACCGTTTGGGTTTCACCGAAACGTTCCAGGCACCGCCCCCAAACATGCGTCACATACGCGAGGAGACAATGTCAAATATCACAGGACAAAACTGTAATTTTTCCGTGCGTGTAAAAAGAAGCATGGCACATCCGCGCATGCTTCCTTTTAAGTTTCGCGCATGTGTCCGTTAATAAAAAAAATACCATGGGGGATGGCGGCAGAAACCGTTTTAAGATATTGCAGTATTGTTCTCATCCCGCAAACGTTTTGGTAATAACTAAATAATTTTAGCTGATATTACATACATCAGACATTTGTTTTCTTTGCAGCTCCGTGAGATCTTGTATAACTTGATGCCATTTATCAGCTTATAATGATTAAGAAATTTTTGCCTAGTTTGATGTGAGACTTGGAGTTCTGCTTTAAATGAGCCTGTTCTTATCATTTTTTCGTATGCTGTAGATAATTAAATGTAATTTATCGTCGATACTTTTCAACGTAGGACATACCTTATTGTTATCATCAGATGATATCCTGTTAGTTTGATTCTTGGCGCTACTTTCTGGTCTACGTCCTACTACTTTTAGCGGAATAAGATTTTTAAAACATACCTATCTACATATTAAGCATGTTTGTTTTTGTTCCAGTATTCTTCCTCGTCTTCTTTGTGAGCATTGCGACCAGCGACCCTGCAGAAGATCTCACCAAAAGCATCAACAAATTTTCTACTTATTTCTTTAAGGTAATGTCATATCAAGAGGTACATTGCAATAAAATGCGTTATGTTTTGTGAGAACTGAGATCAATTTTATTTGAGTGAATTCAAAATGTCAATACAGTTTGCTTTAATCATAGGTTACAAGATGGCGCCAGTAGTATCTATATTTTGTTACTTATATGAACTCCCTCTCCAAATAGAGATTGCCTAATAACGTATTATAACAAAAATAAAATTACGCTTTAACAATTCCTAAAGAATTCAAATAATTTTATTGTTTTACTGCACCTAAGCTCTTAGAGAGCAAGTCTGCAGGTATATCTATTGTACAAAAATAATTAACACTGATGCTTCCTCCACACCAAGGCCAACCTTCCAACTCCGAACTTAGTTTGGAATTGGAAGGTTGGCCGATCGTGTGGTGGCTGCAGCCAACCGTGCAACTCCGAATTTCAAACTCAAAAATGGCGGATGCCAAACGGCTGATTCGACGCAAATATCTCATGAATTGCCTGTAATTGTACAGCCGGTGCTTTGGTTTCCATAATATTGATTGCGATTCGAAAAGCTAAAAAAATAATAAATTCAAACAGTTTTTGTGCAACTATCCGGTAATAATATTGCGTAGACTGATGTGTTGGGCCAACTCGCGTGAACCAGCCATCGCCGATTGCCTCGCCGAGGGCCAACTCGCCAACTCGAACTCCAACCGTCCAAATCGAATTTCCAATGCACGAACTACCCCTCCACACAATCGTCCAAACGTTTGAAGTTGGAAGTTGGCCGCAGTGTGGCCCTACCATCCCAATGTTTTAATTTATCATTTCTCTACAATAGAGATATCTAACATCAATACGCTTAGTTTTAATATGGAAAACAGGGTTTAACAATAATAGTTTTTGCGCACTCACCGTTATCTATGATAATTTCAGGCCTCTGAAATTGACACATATTCGGCTTCTGTACTAGAAAGTGTAAGACGTTTTTTACTTAAGGATTATGTTCACTTGCACTTCACTAAATTTCCACCTACAGGAATATCAACAATGTTCCATGCGTTGTTGTCTTCAAAACTTTTCAGCTCTTCTTTAATTGGCTGTTCCCAATGCTCCTTTTCTGGTCCCTGCAGTGTTCCTTCCACTGTCTCTTCATCACTGAGAGATTAATTACTTTCTTCGTGAACATTTATTTATTTATAAACCAAAACAAACCGTACATTTTTAGTAATATTGGTGAAAACAATTTGCAATTAATAAGTATATTTTATGGTGGGTACCTATTATGTGTTTCATTGCACTGTCTTATTTATGGTATGCATATTAAGTAATTACCGGGTGATGTGTGTAGTGGGAAGGTGAGTGTGTGTGTGCGTGTGTGAGTATGTGTGTATGTATGTATGTATGCGCATTGAACAATTTATATTATTGACATGATGCTCTTTTTAAATTTGGGCAGTGAATCGGAGAAAATGTCGGTGTTTGAATTTAGACCAATATTATTGAACATATGAAGTACTGCATTTGTCTTGTAATTAATGGCGTGTACATCTTAATGGTATTTAAAATTAACTAGGGAAAGAAGCTTGGTACAGTCAATGTGTAGCTCTATAATACACACGAAGGGCGTTAAATATAGTATTTGTAGCCAATTGTAACAGGATGTCAAAGCAAAACATTACCATATATTACATAAACTACAAAGGGTTCTAATGTTCGTAAAATTTAGCAGTAGAGCATAACGAGACTTAGGACAAGATTGTGGGGAATTTGATTTTTTGCAGAAAGGTTATTACTCATGGTTAAAATAAAATAATAATGTCTAGGTGTCAGTAAAATAAATATTTTAATACACAAGGCATTGTAATCATGGAACAGAAACAAGGAAAAAATATTGCCAAAAATGAACAGTCTACCATGGTGCCAAAATCTTAAACAGATTATAAAATTGTATAGTACCTGATGGACCTGAGGAATAGCTAAGATAGGATATCACCTCACAATAGGCTGAGCCGCGTGCCAAAACAAAACCCAGCAAAGAGGTACGAGTATTCCGCCATGATAGGATTCGCAACCTCCTTCAAAAAGGGAACGGGACATCCTTCAGAGTAGGAACATCCTTCAGAGTAGGAACATCCTTCAGAGTAGGAACATCCTTCAGAGTAGGGACATCCTTCAGAGTATGACTCCGCGTCGTCTTTGAAATATTACCAGAAGGACATGCATGAAAGGACCTTCGTGTGTGGTTTTAATTCTTCAAAGAGAAATATGGGGATCGAAATCTGACCAATGTCACAAAAGCCAATTGCGCGTTCCCCTTCTCAGAAAAACTCCATCCCAAACAGCGGATGGATTTAATTAGCGCGAAAACAGGCCATTCAACGGGCCGCGCGAGGATTATTCACCCAAGTACAATTACACGCACTTTTGTTTAAAAGACATAACGGATCTCCCATTTTAGGATCTCGTAACATTAGACTAGGCACACGGCACTATCCTCTATAACTCTCAAGGATTTTATCACTCCATTATTTAAAAATCAAGTGACACAATCAGATGAACGCCGGCTTCTCTATCGGCGTTCATCCAAGAAGTATCTCTACCGGAAACGAACTCCTGAAGTTGCCAATTGATAAAACAAAAATAAAGGCGGTTGATTAATTATATAACCTAGCCAGGAGGTGACCAATTATTATCGTGACAAATGTTATTATTTAAAATTTTGTGTATAAATGTCAAATCAGCTATTGCTCGCCTTTGTTGAAAAGTTTGAAATGTCATTCAAAGTTATTGTTGAATTTGAAGGTAAGATATTTTGTAAACTTGTTTTGAAAATATTTATAATAATATAAATACATATAATAATATAATAACCTACTTGTAATACTTGCCGGTTCCAATTATATTTTTGACATTATAATTTTAACTGAATGTTGGATTAAATCAAATTATACTAACAAGAACATTGCAAGATTTACAGTTTTCAGTACAGAAAATAATAAGACACAGTAAGGTGGAGTAATTGTCTATTATCACAAATTCTAAACGAGTCTTCAACCAATGAAAATGTTCTTGCCGACAAAATCAATAAATCTGCTGGTGAAACAAATAATAAATATTCATTATTCATATTAAACCCCACTAACTCTGTTGAAATTTCACAAAATATTAAACAATTAAAGCCCTCTCATTCATGTTATCACGATAAAATATCCTCAAACATACTCAAAATAATTGAACCTTTTATAAACAAACCACTAGTACATATCATTAATATCAGTCTCAACAAAGGTGTATTCCCAAATAAATTCGAACTTGCATTGGTTCAACCAATGTTTAAGACTGGAACCCCTACAAACATAACAAACATAACAAACATAACAAACTATAGACCTATTTTCATCATTATCTAAAATTATGGAAAAAATCATGAAAAAAAACTTATCGACCTTCTGGACTTAGCTATGGCATTTGACACAGTCTCTCGTCCAATCCTTCTAGCTAAGCTACAGCAAATCAGTACAAATTAAGGCATTTGAATGGTTCAAATCATACCTAACAGACAGAAAGTTACCATCACTTAAATCAACCCATCCAACAAGAATCAACTTTGGTGTAAAACAGGGAAGTGTATTCGGTCCCATACTT
Source organism: Limnephilus marmoratus (assembly GCA_917880885.1). Lineage (NCBI taxonomy): Eukaryota > Metazoa > Arthropoda > Insecta > Trichoptera > Limnephilidae > Limnephilus > Limnephilus marmoratus. The sequence goes on from OU862929.1 coordinate 21,451,918, forward strand.
TTTCTCATATATATTACATATAATCGGTATTGTGGATTTTAGATAATTGATGTATCTGTTTGATGTGCTGCAATTATTCTGGCGAGTTCTTTGTGAATTCCATTTTAGTCTATTAAAAGTGTCGCCATTTCTCGACTAAATTTGTGTCAAAAGTTTGTTCAAAGGGAACTTTAAACACTTCACAATTAATCAAAATTGAGTTTTCCCATACACATTATCTAGATTTTGATAATAAATTAGACTTTTTAAAACAAACTTCATTTAAAATATTTAATGTGGAGGCAAAATTGAACTTCCTACGCGAGTTTAAAAGTAGAAAATCCAGAGAATATTTCCGTTTCAAATGTTGACGATTTTATAATATTTTTTTTATAAATCCTAAGAATATTTGATAATCAATATAATATAGGTGAATTCATTGACTATATAGAACTAGTACGTCTGTACGTCTACAGTTTGTACGTCTCCGTATTAATACTCGGAGGTGTGATTTGTTTAAGGTGGGCACAAAATATTCAAAATGTTCACCAAAAAATCTCGAGCGATGCAAGAAAAAAGTTTCAATTTCGGCTCTCGCTCCAGTGGTTTTGTTAAAATCACATCATTTAGTTGACGTAGTTATGTTTACATTTCCACAGCATTCCGCCGGGACTTTATTCCGGCTAGCAACCATTATATGTTTGGCGAAACCAGAATAACAATTCGTCGATCATTCAATTTTTTAGTGAGTTAGTTACGTTAGTTGTTTTTGAACCTTGCGTATTCTTGGAATATTTATCCATAATAGTGCACTGATCGCGATAGTGGTCATATTGTTTGTAACAATAATATTTGAAGTTTGGTTTTCCTTTGACAGCTGTTGACACTTGTGCACCTCTGCTATCTCTATCGGCCGTAGATTGTGGAATAGACTTTACATTCCTTGAAAGCTGATTAGACTTATTACGGAAACATGCAAATGCATTATTGATATCACCATCTTCCGATTCCATATCCATCAACTTCCATTAAATGGAGTCGGTTTTAATTACCACTTTGGAATGTTCAAGGACTATCATAATAGGCATATATCTTTCAGATAAACCAGCTTACACGATAGAACCCATCCATTCGTCGTTTATGCCAAATCCCTTTCCTTGTAATTTCTGGCCCACTTCTACAATTTGTGTCACATATGACGTCATCGTATGGCAATTTCCTGTTCGAATAGCTTTGAAATTTCTCGGAAGGCTGATTTTTCTGAAAAACCCCGAGTCATCAAATAGCATCTTCAAATTTATCCCACAGTTCTTTCGATTTTCTGACGATTTTTATATGAACGTAAAGAGCCGGGTCGATTGTTAAGTTCGGCTTCGCTTTTTTCTTCGCATCATCTATAGCTGCTGAACTTTTCGGGCTCAGTTTTATACACAGAACCATTCCTTCCAATAACAGATGATTCTTTGCTGCAAAACACCACTCACTATAGCTTTCGCGGCCTTTTAATTTCGGGATGCTAAATGGGTAGTTCGAAATAGACGCCATTACAGTTGCTGATGTTCACTTTTAGAAACGAAGCCCGTTTTAGCTCACTGTTTACTAGACACACTGTATTTTTGTAAAACACAGAGATTATTGTTCATCAAACGGATAATACTAACAATAAAATCAATAACTAGCTATTTACATGGGTCGCTGGTCCCGTAAACTGTAATAAAACGCGTTATGTTAAGCCAACCAGCTTTGGAGATAATACTTTTCCTCCTTCCCGTCTCAAACTAAACAGATACTAATTAGTGATGGTTATTTCATAAATAAAACCCATTGTGGCGTCAATTTTAAATAATATGTATTATCAATGCGTACACATTCGTATTTGGTTGTCCTATATCTGCAAATTCTTCGTAGTGGGACATTCAAAACATTACTTAATCTGTATTGCAGTATGGTCTTTTTATTGCAGGAAGTCTCCGGGGATGAAGCTAATAACGGTAAAAACTTCTTCACATCCGCAATGTCGGCTCATATCGTGCTGACCCTGCTGTCTTTCGGTGCCAAAGGAACAACCCAAGATGAGATGAACAAAGCTCTTTACGAGACCGATCCCAATGTGAGTATCCCCGATCGTCTCGTCCGAGAACCTTCCCCTATACGAACCAGCAAGGTTGAGAAAACAAGAAGATTTGGATGGACCGCCTTAAACAAATTTAGAAAAATCCTCTCACACTGTGATGTTTAACAGTGTTGTAAACTTTAAAGTGTTATAGCGTCGTTGCATATTATTTGTATGTATGAACCATGTGACGATTTTGACGAAATCAGTTAAATATACGGTTGGTTTTCTTTTTTTTTCTCCATCTTTTACAATATGAGCCACGTAATAATATCACATATTTAAGGAGATAGAAAACGAACCATGTGCCGACAACTTACATTTTGTATTTTAATGTCACATGGTTCATTTTCTAGATGATAGCGGAAATCTGCTGACCTTCTGACAGAATATGCCCGAGACGTGATGGATTAAATTAAGTAGAGCGCGGATCCCACAAAGTTTTAAAGATATTTTTTACGACTGAATTCTAATATTTTAGTTGTGCAGAAGATTTTAAAAATCAGAATCGGAGTCTTGGGGAAAGGGTATGTCGGGTATAAAACGCATGGCGGAAAATATGAACAACACCAAATACAGCTACAAAAGTTTGTGAAAATAAGATAGATATTCACACCATTTGCCCAACGTGGCACCGATATATTATTTATGTTGTCAAAAAATAAAGTAAAGTTTAGTATTTTAAATCAACCACCCGAATTGCAAGTATCTTTTATACTCGTACAAAGTTTAGTATTTTAAATCAGCCACCCGAATTGCAAGTATCTTTTATACTCGCACAAAATTCAGTATTTTAAATCAGCCACCCGAATTGCATGTATCTTTTATACTTGTACAATGTTTAGTATTTTAAACCAGTCAACCATATTGCAAGTATCTTTTATACAATTTTAAGTATTTTGGAATGATAAACTAGACAGAATTTATTGGGAACAAAAATATTATTTCACCTACGGTGCTTTGTTTGTGCGTTATATTCTCAACTTGTGTTGTCATCTGAACTAAATGATTATTCCCTCTCTTTAGATCAAATATGCCTACAAGGATTTCGTCCAAAAAATGAATACCTACATGCAATATTCAAAAAAGGTGTACGTCCAGCAGGGCAAAGAGCTGAACCACGACTTCAAGGACAAGGTCACTGGTATTTTTAATGGCAATGTGGAATATGTTGATTTCAACAACGGCGATGATGCAGCTTACCAGATAAATTCAGAGGTAAGTTGAACAAGCCATTAACATTACATTATTTCCACCCTGGTAATAAGCCCGTCTACCATTAGCCTAATTTTTATTTCGATCATCTTCGGAGTTTGCTGGAGAATATCTTTTAGTAATTTTATTATCTATCTATATAAATAAAAATGAATGGCTGAAATGTATGAGGGGGAGGGGGGAGTGGGAGGAGAACTCGGGTAGGGAGATGGCGGGAGGGGGGAGGGCGGAGAGGAGTGGGGGGAGGGGAACCTGGGGAGGGGGGAGGAGAACTCTGGAGGGTGGTTCGCAGGACGGGGGAAGGGGGGAGAGAGAAGGTGGAGAAGGCGGAGTGGGAACGCGAGAGGGAAAGGGGACATGGGAGAGGAAGGGGAGGTGGAAGGGGAACGGGACAAAAGGGAAAAGGCACGCAGGGAGAAACAATTTCTTTATTAAACATTCCGGGAACCAGCTAGTTTTGGATAAAACAGAGGTTAGGTTTTACCTAATCACAACTAATTAACTAAATGGCAAACATTTCAAGCCAGTAGTGCTCAGCTTCATGTGTCCATGGCTCAGCTAAATATTTAGCACTAAAATCTATTCACACATACCTACCTATTTGCTAAAGAAAAATAATGTATTGCTTGGGCTCAGGCACGTTAAATGTTGTTTTATAGATTATAGAAGATATATCAAGATATACCTGACAGAAAGAGACCAGATGAGAGACAGTTTGAACAAATTTTAATAGTATTTTTGTCTAAGAGACATTTTTTTTACAATTGCACACAGAGGAGCGCCTTATCCTTATTACACACAAATTATTTCAAAATCATTTCGCATCAGTTTATTAAAATGAGGTACAATTATTTCGGTCCACAGAGAAGCAAAGTAATGCATTTTTATTAATATTTGCCAATTCTTCATGTTCACTGTGACCTAATTTTCTTAGATTTGACAAATAACAAGTGGGTTTTTAGGTTAGCTTTCTCTTTCTTATTTTATGAAAACCCTTGAAGTAGGTCTTTATTTTCGATTGAATTAAATAAGAAAATAACAATCTAAGAACCTATTTCATCGTTTTTCTCAATGATTTGTGGGTACTGGATAAGGCGCCCCGCTGAATATTTACCAAATTCTGTTACATTTTGTCGCATCATTAACCCCTTGGATATTTTGTGGTCGGGTCACTTAACATGACCTGACAGATTCATTTTTATTGTAACAATAATTAAATAATGTTTGACAGGTGTCACATTTTAAAACAATCAAAATGTGGAGTTTATATTCTCAAATATGAGAATCGTACAATAAGATGATGATGGTGATGATACAATAAGACACCACAGGTTTTTCAGCACAGACAGGAGTGCTCTAACAGTTGTCAAGTAAATAAAAAGCCATTTGTTACATTGATCACTTGTAAAGTCTTCTGTTCTCTGTTTAGGTTCAGGCTAATACCGATAACACAATCAAGAACTTTGCGAACGCCGGCGATTTTGACGACACAACCTCTGTAGTATTTGTCAATACCCTCAACTTTAAGGTTGGTAAACTCACATAATATATAGCAGGAGTACTATCAGGGGTATATTTTAATACCAACAATGAAATTGATGTTGGCTTCATGAGTCGGCTAGTGAGCCGAGTAGAACGAGCTACTGGTATCTGTTATTCCTCCTTCAATTAATCCGGACCTCTTCAAGACCCTCATAAATCTCTTCCTAGTTTCTTCATCAGCTCGACACAGATGTGTTGAAGGACTTTTTAGGGGAAGGAAGAAGAGGAAGTTCTGAGAAGGAAATGGACATGAGGAGTGGTTAGGAATCTGGGGGTCGATGTGTTCAGGGGTAACAATATTTTTGTATATCTTCATTATTTGAAAATTGACTTTGTATCTATTTAATTACCTCAATATCTGATTATGTGTAAGTGGGGCGAAATGGTTTTAGAAAAGACGTTTGAATAAAAACGTAAATAAACAAAAATTTTAACAAAACAAAAAAACGACTTCAAAAAATGCACTAAAAAGTAAAAAAATAATTTCGTATTCTTCTACAACTTTATAATCAACTTACCTTTTCTACTCATCAATATGTACGTACGATTGTTATTTTTGGAGTCGGTGTCGGCGGGAGAGGAGCTGTCAAGTGAACACGCCGGGCCGCGGGTACCTTGCTTGACACCGACTCCAAAAATAACAATCGTACCTACATATTGATGAGTAGAAAAGGTAAGTTGATTATAAAGTTGTAGAAGAATACGAAATTATTTTTTTACTTTTTAGTGCATTTTTTGAAGTCGTTTTTTTGTTTTGTTAAAATTTTTGTTTATTTTTTGATTTTTAGTGAATCTGAAGTACACTAAGTAATTCGATTAAGATGCGGCCGAGTATCGTAAATTTGTTCTTCAGAATTGGAGAGTTCCGTTACTTTGTCATAGATCCCATAATCAGAACCTAACCAAACTCTCATCAAACTACCCTTGAAGTACATCCTTTACAATAAAAAAAGAATCATCGAAATCGGTTGGCGTGATATTGAGTTATTCGTCCATTTGTCGCGCACATACTTGATGCAAATTTAAGACTTATATGATTTTCTCATGGATGCCATTGTCAGAACTGGACCAAATTAAAATGGGACTACACGGGAAGCACCAGCTTTCAAATAAAAAAAGAATCATCAATATCGGTTCACCCAGTAGAAAGTTCTGAAGTAACAAACATAAAACAAAAAAATAAAAAAAATAAAAAATACAGTCGAATTGAGAACCACCTCCTTTTCGAAGTCGTTTAAAAAGAGAAAGAGTATAAAAATTATGACAATTGGTTAATTTGTTATTTTTTGTATCGCAGGGCGACTGGGATAACAAGTTCAACAAGGATGACACCTCAAAAGAGGATTTCTATGCGTCCGGTAATACGATTCAAGTTGACATGATGAAACAACAATGCAAAACCAATTACGGTGAAAACTCCGATTTAGACGCAAAGGTAAAGTAATATATTATCATAATTAATATTCAAGACCTCCGGGGCAGAACGATAAAAGAGAAACTGTTAATTAGTCTTATTTAAACGTTCTTCATGGCTACAGTAAGCACTCAAGCCGTTCATAGGCCCCGTGCTTATTTTTTTTACCTTGACAGCAAGTCCCTTCCTGGTCCCTTCAATATGCTCCACCAGGCAGTCACTGGGTGTTGACGTAGTCCCCTGGTTCCACAACGAGCTTATTAGTTATCTGAATCTTCATAACTAGTGACATATTGTACCTTGAACGGTCAGTGGCTGAGTTGGCATCGCGTTTGGTTCCCACCTGGGCATCGTGTTCGATTCCTCGGCTGGCTAAGTCCTTCATCACAACACAAGCAACATTTTCCGCGTTTTGTGGTGGTAGTAGGAGATTTTCAATTATTTTTGGGTTATTCGTAATCCGGGAATATTGATCATTCTTTAAAAAAAAAATCGAGTGCATTTTACAATCTCAACCAATACTTGAAAAGTGAGGTCATAATCAAAGCGACCAATGAGCACAAACCAGCGTAATTTCCGTTTCATATCTCAACCTTTAAAATGACATCATAATCAAAACGGTCAATGAGCGCAGTTAATGCGTCGCAGGTGCAGTAATCGTCATTTCCGTTTCAGCCGAAATCCAAATCATAGCGGGGCTATAGAAGTTTCACTTTGGTATGATAGGTGTTTCTTCATTCAGCTTATGTCTGCTGAGATGACAGTACCATTATATTTTAAATTTTATTAGCCCTACTAGCTCCTCGTATTTAGCAGTTTGCATGGTTCCTTTCAAGATTAGCACCATGAAGCGTGGTGACGCTTCGATAATCTGTGCGTGATAAATCATTTAATTATGTTTTCTAATCTACAGATCTTGCAGCTGGCTTTTAACGGTAACAAGACGTCAATGGTGTTTATTCTGCCCAACAAGATGGATGGTCTTAATGATATGGAACAGAAGTTAAAAGACAAAGACATGAAAGATTTGGTTAACGGCCTTAATTTAGAAGATGTCAATGTGAACCTGCCCAAGTTCCAAATCGGGAGCTTTGAAAACCTTAATGATGACCTTAAGAATGTGAGATTTTCTTTTTCATTAAAATTCGTTCCACGAGATTCATTGTTATGACTGTATATCCCAGGGTGGGATTTGGCACCCTGTGCATAACCAGTCTTCTCCAGTTCGTTGATCTTCCACTCCTTCTTCAATCTGGTTCCATTTAGTCAGTACACCTCTTCCTTTCGTAATGGTTCCTCTCCAATTCGCACAATTACGATTTGGGAGGCGTGTATCGGTTCTGCCGCCTCGGGAACCATTGATTGGATACCCCATGGGTCACCCCAAGTGGTTCGCTACATTTGGTGACTTAGCAGGGGCTCCCAGGTTAATGGGGTGAGGTTTGTCCGGGTCTTTGCGGCGGATGCGTTTGCCCACCAGCTGCATGGTAGGCCGGATTGAGAGAGAATGGTTGAGGGAGTCTCTTTAACTTTTACAGCAGTATTCTTTCGGAATATCGCCTTGCACCACAGTGGGAGGGATGGAATTCATACGTCCGTCACTCCTAGACATACTGACTCGCAGATTCCTAACCACCCCTCATTCCCTTTTACTTCTCAGAACTTCCTCTCCTTCTATCTCCTAAAAAAGACCCTCCACGCAGCATCCCAAAAGATGACGTAGGCCCTGAGGAGAATTATTTTCCTCAGGGTCTCCTGTGTGGAGCTAATGAAAAAAGGTCTTCCCGTCCCACTTTAATAAACTTCCACGCAGTCGTTCACATCTTCCTTTAGTAACCATTCCCTTCCAGTCCTCAGGCTTTCCCGTCCTACTTCAATCTACTTCCACGCAGTCAGTACACTTTTTCCTCCCATAACCATTCCTTACATAACTTTACTTCAATCTACTTCTACGCAGTCAGTATACCTCTTCCTTCCGTTACCATTCCCCTCCAGTCCGCAGGTCTTTCCGTTCTGCTTCAATCTACTTTAACGCTGTCAGTACACCTCCTACCGACTTTCAATACTGGCTGGCAATAAAATATATGTGGTCGTGGTTTATTTTTATTTCGGTGTGATAATTTCCTTCCGATAGATTCCAAATATTTAAAATGCTGCTCATTTTGTTTCTTTGATGTGGGTTAGGCACGTTAGGCACTATGTGAACTTTCATAAGAATTCAACTAACTTAACACTCTTATTGCCACCAGCTCGGCATGAACACCATGTACACTGACGACGCAGATTTCGGAGGTATTCTGGCCAACTCTGATGTTCAATTGAAAACCTATAAGGTCTTCCAGAAGGCCTTCCTCGATTTGAATGAGGATGGAATTTCAGCCAGCGGCGCCACCGGTGGAATCACCGGTAAGTCTATACTGTGTACCTTTATCATTGATACTATTTTGGGCTGACTTTAACTATTCAACCGCGGTTGATGCACACTCATGTGATTTGGATAGGTTGATATACGAATGTGATTGAGCGGCACCCAAGATTCATATCAAAATTTTGCAGAATGAACAGGTCACATGGTTCTCAAACCAGGTTTAAAATGTGGCTTATTCTTTATTCCATTGACATCTGTTGAAATATTCAAAGAGATATATCTTTACTTTATACAGAGCTTCAATTTTGTTTATTTAATTTAATATTTTGTCTGTATCATAAATTATGACGGCATATTAATAAGGGATCGGTTAGTATCTCACATTTTCGTTATTTGTTTTTGAGGTATTATGCCGTGTTGCGCTACCTCCTTTTTTAGTCAACGTTTCTGACAGCGTTGCTGTGTCCATCGTCAGGACAGATCCGGCAGATCCGGTAGATGGATCTACCGGATCTGCCGGATCTGCACTGTCCAAAACGTTGGCTAAAGAAGGAGGTAGCGTAACATGGCATAACACCCCAAAAACAAATAACGGAAATACTTTTGGCTGTGAAAATGTAAAAACAGTATCTTTCATGTTTACGTTATTGCACGGTAATAAAAACTTGAGAAGAATTTTAAATGACAATGGTAAGTAGAACGGAAAAGATTTCAACGTTTGAACATTTTTGAGAAAATTGAAATTTACTTACCAGAGAGTTTAGTTTCGGTTAAACTGTACTGAAGCTAACATTCAGTGCCACCTGATATCTATAAACCGATTTTTTAAGTAATGTGGTCCCGACTGCACCTAAATTTAGAATACGTTTTGGGTGATAAAGTGGAACCTTTATCATTTGAAAATTTCAAGTAACCGAAAGTAGACCAAGATTCCATAAGATTCTAACTTTGGATTTGAGGTCAATATATGCAACCAAAATTAATGAAAATCCCATCCAAAATCAAAAGGTCATATATTTTTCTGTTACACCTTGCAATAAGGAGAGGTCAGGGTGGCTTTTATTTGGATTCTGATTCAATACATGTGTTTTTTTTTTATTCCAGTGAAGAAAAATTCTTTGAAGAGAAATGCCTCCAAGGATTTCCAAGCTAATCATCCATACTTTTTCGCAATGTTCAATGAAGATAATCAGATGGTCTTCTCCGGGCATTTCACCGGACAAAATTAAGAGTAAGATGTAATATTGACCTTATTATTGTTAACACAACCTACAACCTAACCTACAATATTATTCTCAAAATTTTCACAGTATCCAACATATTTTTTTCACATTGATAAAATTAGAGAAGTAGCAAGTTTTTATTTTCCATGTCAACCCGTCATTCAATGTTTGTCTTTCAGAAATTAATTTCAAATTCAATTAAAAATTTTCTTATTTCAATTAAGGTCTTCAGAAACCTCCTTCTGGTTGTTTAATATTCTGCAAATCTCCATCTACATGATAGGTATTTTAAGAAATCTCCATCTGATTATTATATACTAAGAATTTATTTTTTTGAAAACTATTAAATGTACCTATTAAAAAAAATATTTAAATCAATACCACATAAAATTCAAATTAAATAACAAACGCAATCTCACTAACACAAGTAGGAGTCACTGGAGTTAGGGCTGAAGGGCACCGGTCCGCAACGGTTGGTCTTCAGGCCCAAAAAACATCAACTAAAGTAGGATAATAAAATAAAGAAAATCAATATGAATTTCGAAGAGCAATTGAGTCTTCGATATTTTTTGTCAGTCCGTCTTTAGCCAACACAAATAAGCTCGATGGTTTGCCCATGCGAGAACATAACGCCGAATGAAATATCAAAATGACGCGACGCTTGAATGAAAGTTCGATGAGACGGACGTAGCGCCATCTGTCATTCAACAACATAAATAATTTCTTTTTGTTAAAAATACGAAAGCCGGTTAAATTTGTTCATGCAAAAATACTAAAATCACGATTAAAAAATGGGAGGGTCGAGGTGGGAGGGTTAAATTTTTGGGGTTATAGGGATTTTTGAAGCCAAATAAAAAAAAATACAACAACAAAAAAATTTGCCAGAAAATTTAATTTTTTTTCCGCATAGAGTTACCCTAATCATCTAGCGGTATGAAATATACTTTGAAACCTATTCTCATACCTACCAAATATAAACAAAAAAAAAAGTAAAAATCAGTCAAGCCGTTTCGGAGGAAAACATTGGTTGCTTTTACAATTTCCACGGCAACGGCACGGCGATGGCAACCGCACACGGCATCTCCTTTCTTTAATACGAGTGAGGGAGATGCAAGAAAATGATAACCCTTTTTCTTTGGAGGAAATAGACATACGTGTATTGTTTGTCTCACTATAGTGTGTAACAAAGAGCTGCAGTATTGTTGTGATTAAAAAACAGAAGATTAATGCTTTTTATTCCATTGCCGTGCCGTAACCGTGGGAATTATAAAAACGACCAATTACTGCATAGCTTCTTGAAGCTCTGTGACAATGTCGTTATTCGAGTAGATAGTGGAAATTCATTATAATGTGGTTGAGGAATAGCTGTAACAGTGAACTACCCTCAAATACAGTGATTTGATGTCTGGGAAGAACAAGTAAATTGTACATGCCACTACATTCTGTCAAACAGATATGCAGGAACCTGTCAAATGTATACTCATCAAAGTATACATTTGACACTATTCCTTCTATTTGACACATTCAGTATCCTATATCGATATAGATTATGTGAGATAGGCTGGTATCTCAGCAGATTATAACAATAGCGGACACATGCGTTTTAGACACGTTGCAGTTGTTTTAGTTTTTTTAAAGATGGACTATTCACTGTGTCTCCGTAGTCCATATTGAAAGAATAAGACTATCAGTAATAATTTTACCATGTACAATGTTGGTGGTTGAGTTTTATAGTTACAAACAAACAATAAAGCCTATTGAAAGTTTTCATCTTAATTACAAGTGTTTGACATTTCAGCCATTTTTCCTTTCCGGGGTAAATATTTTAAAAATTACTGTTCAACTTTTGTATTTTGTTAATTAAAAATACGCCATGATTTTGTGGATTCACTCAATATTTCGTTACAATTGTCGAAGAATACTTCAGATTCACATTTCTGTTTCATATTTAATAATAATCTAATAAAGCGTCACCATTACCAGTAATCTGTAATGTTTCCTAAGATTCATCACAAAGCAGTTTTCCTATAAATGCATTTTTCTTTTCCAGGATAAATAGTTTCCACCATTAGCGCTATATTTCCGCACCATCGCCCACACGACTCGGAGCTGATCACCCATTCATCTGCGCATTCAGAAGTGGACCATCGGACATCCTTTTCGTGAGGAGAAATACAAACTTTTTATTACTCCTTCAATTCAGCTGAAATGTAATAACTTTTAATAAAATATATATTAATAAACAATGCACAATTATACATCTGATTTTGTATCACTTGCTGGGCTTTACTTGTCGGATCTACGCCAACCAATGTAATGTCAAATACAGCGGAGTGAACTTGGGCTAAAGATCAAATTTATCAACAAGCCGACAATAGTAAAGATAATTCCAAAAAACTCAAACCTATCAATGGAGACAGTTAAAACATTAGAGGTTGCCTTCCCAAACTCCTAGAGTAAAAAACTACTCGAAATTACCATACCGTTACTCCAAAGGGTTGATGTATGTTTTCTTACCGAAACCTGGCTTGACCCTGATAATCTTACTAGAGACTTGGATTTTTATCTTACAACTCCTACCGCCTTGACGGAAATCCAGCTACTAATACTTAAACCACAGTTGGAATTTTCATCGCTGTATGCATAATAGCGTGTGTCAATTATCTCAACTTTTGAATTCAGAAACGCCCGGGGTCTCAAAAGTTGCGTCTTGCAAAGAAAATGAGAACTGCATTAAAATTTATTTTTTTAAAAATGGTTATTAGCCCGCTAAAATGCATTGAAAATCAGAAAACAAACCAAAAACCATTCTTTTTTTAATTTTTAATAATTTTTTTTTCAGTAATCTAACCTTTTAAGGTTTGTTTATTATTAAAAAATGCGTATAACTGACAAAAATGAAAAAAAAGGTCAACTTTATGTATACAAGTAAGTCAACAAGAATTCTGATTTTATCCAGAAAAAGTGTTATTTTCCCCTTTTATTTTTTTAACCAACACATCACATATGTTTAAAAATTTTTTTTTTGGTTCTTTGTACTGCAGTTATGCAATGAAAAATAAGTTTGGTACAAAATATAAAATATGAATCCTTTGTATTATTTTTTTTCCAAATCACGAAATCTATTTTTTTCGAAACTTCCGGCCATTTTAGCGGGCTAATAGTGAACAATAATTTCATTTTTTTTTACGTTATCGAATAGCTACAGATCATTCGAAACTTTTGAGACCCCGGGCGTGTAAATATAAGGCCATTTGTTTTCTCTCTATGGAGAGCGACACACGCTAATGCATAACCATTGTGATGAATAACTCAGCAGATGACACAAGACTTAACCGAATATGAAACAATATCTTGCAAATGAAGAATGGTTCTTCATCACAATAACAATATTAATAACATAATCTGTGATATCATATCATAATAATCTACAAATAGTTTACTTCATTATGATTAATAGGGCCATTGGCCACTATGTACGAGTACCACTTTAGCACTTCAAAGAAGCTCAGTTCTACATCCCAATCCATCCGGTTAAATCATAGGTTCCCAACCTGGGCGATAACGCCCCCTTAGGGGCGTTTCAGACCTTCAGGGGGGCGGTAGAAAGCAAAGAGAAAATTGGGGGGCGTTTCAGACTTTCAGGAGGGCGGTAGGAGACCCAGAGAAACCCATAGCTAGTTTGCTAGCACATATCGAAGAAGTCGAAGACATGCTAAAAGAATACGAACTGCACATGGCGATGATGAGCGAAACCTATATTACCGAAGAAATTAGCCAAAATGAAACAACATTTCAGGGCTATTCGACAATTAGATGCGACTCATTTGGCAGCAGGCATACAGGTGGAGTTATCACATTAATTCTGTAGTGTAAATGTGTGAGTGTGTAAACAACATCTCTTACAAAGTCACAACAAATGCGGTACTAGATAAAAATAAAACTTGGATACCTACTGGCTATTGAAGGATTTTAAGCTGGGAACCTATGCAGCTATTTATCATTCCCCAAATCAAAATGATACAAAATTCTTAGATTTTTTGAAGAATGGAGCCGTTAGCAAATAAATACAAGAGACTCGAAAATCATCTGTGGAGATTTTAATATTCAATATAAAAAGCACATGATTACAAATCATCATAAATTGCCTGGGTAGGAAGCAACTTATCAAAAATTATACAAGAATATGAAAAAACTCTAAAGCCATGATTAATTTGGTAATTTCAAATGACTTTTACGCGGAAGTTAATGCTGCGGAAGAATTCAAAATCAATCTGATCACGAAACAATTATTACAAAAATTAGATATAATAGTCTGAAGCTTCAGGGAACACGAAGTATAATATATATACAGGAATAAAAATAACTATAATAAGGATAAATTGTGTACGGCATTACAAAACAAAAAGTGGATCTGCGATAACCAAGGAAATTTAGAGAGAAAAGCCGATGAACTAATAGGACACCTGAAAACAGTAGTAAATGAACTAATGCCTACAACGAATATATCTTCTCTTATATATAAAAATGAATCGCTTAATGTGTTGCCAAGCGCCGAGATCAGCTGAACCGATTTCGCTAATTCTTTTTTTTCGAATTTTCCTTGAAGTACGAGGATGGTTCTTACGGAGAGAAAAATTAAGAAAATTACGCAGAAAATTGGATAATTTCAGAAAACCTATAACTAACCTAAACGACTATCGCACGTTTGACAGTACGCGTGTTTGAGAAGGATATTTTGCAAAACAATGATTGTTAAATAAAATTCTATTGTTGAAAATCTTTAAGTTGATAAATTTATTTAAAGTAGTTACTCCCCTCATAGTTTGAATCGAATCAAGAATTTTAGATATTTTAAATAGGTACCTGTGTTAGGTACCAAATTTAATATACATGAAAAATGGAAATTTGAATAAAAATTGTAAAAGATGGCACGCGGGCTGTTTAAAAACTGAATGTACTGGGATTGAATATATGGAACGCGGGAGGAGGGTTGGCGGTACGAGCGGTAAAGGGAAGAGGGAAGGCGGAGAAGGTGAAAGGCGAAGACTAGAGGGGGAGGGGAACCTGGGAGGGGGAGAGGAACGTGGGAGGGGGAGGAGAACTCGGGAGAAGGGTTTGCGGGACGGGAGAAGGGGGGGGGGGGAGTGGAGTGGGGAGAGGGAAGGTGGAGGTGATGGAGTGGGAACGCGAGAGAGGAAGAGGACGCAGGAGAAGAAGGGGAGGCGGAAGGGAAACGGGACGAATGGAAAAGGACACTCAGGGAGAAACAATTTCTTAAATGGCATAGCAACGCATGCCGGGACCAGATAGTATTTTTATATAAAATGAATCCCTGTTTCCCTTGGTCACGCCTTCATTTCACTTTTTTTTTAAGTTTCCCAATACTTTGTAGAAGGTTCTTACGGGAAGAAAATTTAAGAAAATTGGATAATTTCAGAAAACTTAACGACTATTTTAACTTCACACGTTTGACAGTTCGCGCGTTTGACGAAATTGAATTGTGTTTTCGAACGTTTTTTTTTTTGTAAAAAGAGAATTATCTATGGGTTATTTAAATTATAGATATTTTAAATAGATACCTACGTTAGGTACCAAATTTGATTGATTGTTCTTATAATATATAAAAATGAATATTTGTTTTGAATGAAAAGCGAAAATTTGAATAAAAAAATTGTAATAGGAGGCACGCGAAATGTTTGAAAACTGAATGTACTGAGACTATTATATGAAACGCGGTAGGGGGATTGGCGGGACAGGGAAGTGGAAGAGGGGAGGGGGTAGGCGGGGAAGGTGGAAAGGGAACGCGGGAGGGGAAGGAAATGCGGGAGGGGAACAGGGAAACAATTTATTTCTTTAAAAATGGTATATCAACGCATGCCGGGAACCAGCTAGTAGTATATTAAAAGATACAAATAAATAGTATACCTACGAAATCCCTACATCTTCTAAAAAAACAAAGGGATACAGCTTATAAAGCCTGTAAAATACAATTTCCAGAAGAAAGGTGGGAAATCTGTAAGAAACTTAGAAACATGTATAGGTACAGAAATAAAACATACCAAAAATTCGTATTCGAGGCTAAAAATTATTACCTCTCAAAGAGATTCAAGAAAAATGTGGACTACACTTAAAGAAATTATAAGTGGCAAACAGAGGGAAAACATTAAGGAAGTTCGGTTCCCGATGGAGTTGAAGATGATAAAACTAAAATAGCCAAATTTAATACTAAGTGTCGAAAACATAAATAAGAGTATTTTATTATTCACAGATACTTCTTCTCAATCATCGGAAAGAAGAGAGAATAATAATATTTTCAGGTAACAGTGAGTATTTAATGAAAATTTTTAATACAATGACGCAAAAATCATCGACGTCTGGAATTACTATAGGCATAATTAAATTTAAGTAGTTGCACTAATAAATTAATCTGTGTTAAAGGAAATTTTTCCGCAGTCGTGGAAAACTTCAATAATAACACCAGTGCCCAAAATAATAAATGCTAAAAATTTCGAAGACCTCAGAAAAATAAATGGATAACCTACATATGAACAAATACCAGAATCCATAGTTAAAGAAGAGATGAGAAAATTTATTGAAAAAAAATAACATTCTTGTAAAACAGCAGGGTTTAGAAACAAATATTCATAATGGAAAACCAGTATGAATCAGAAGAAAAATACAATAGTAGTGTTCTTGGATTTTAGACGTGTTTTTGAAACGATAGACAGAGAAATACTAATAATAAAATTAAAAATAGAAAACAAAGAAACAAAATTGGAGATGCTGTATCTGAAGAACAACAAGTAAACCTCGGAGTTCTTCAAGGATCTGTATTGGGACCGCTCCTATTTATTAAGTATATATATTAATGATATAGTGAAGTGCCTAAAGTACGGTTCTATCAAACTTTTGCTGATGACACACTTTTATATATTATACCAAATAATATCGATGCATTGTCAAAAAAACCTATTTTTTAAAGAACACTTCTATATTATATATTAAAGTTTTTTTTTCTTCGAATAAACTGAAAATAAATGTAACTAAAAGTAAATTCATGGTATTAGAGAAGAAACTCAACGAAATTACTACCCTTAATATAGAAAATCAAAATATTGAAGAAGTAAAAGAAATTAAATACTCAAGAACTGATTTTGAAATGTTAAATAAAACAATTGCAGAAAAGATTAAAATGAAAAAGAAAAGTAGGATAAAGGGAAAGTTAGACGTCAAAACGCGGAAATTGGTCTACAATACCACTGTAGCGTGTCACGTGAATTACTGCACAAGTGTAATCTTTCTGAGCAATAAAACCCAAGTAAAAAAAAATAAAAATTATTCAGAACGGTTCCATGCCAACTCAGAATTAAACCATCTCTGAAACACCTCAGAAAGGTCATTAAAAGCTATGAAAAAATACATTTAAAATTGCCGGTAATTCTAACCTAACTTGATCAATATTTTTTTTATCATCACTCTTTAATGAACTTTATGAGGTGCTTCTGAGTTGGCCGGTCACCAAATAAAATATACAATAAAAAATTTAAAAAAACGCATCTTGCCCCATCCAATCTCCCACCCCCCCCCCCCCCCCCCCCGCCCTCGTTGGTTAATATAATCGTGACGACAATTGCTCTTTCAGATTTACGAGTTGGGGGGCGCTAGAAAAAAATATTCTCGAAGTGGCCGATGGCAAAAAAAGGTTGGGAACCTATGGGTTAAATCAATTGATGTTACGGGTAGTAAATAAGAAGATTATAGTTTACTAAACTGGATTTGGTTCATATTTAAATTTCACATTTTACAGAGTAAAATACACGGCAATAACTTTTGATAAAATTAACAGATGAGCAAAGGGTAAACTACGTAAAGCACATCGCGATCAGCCCGGACCAAGGTACCTCCAAGAATGTTTGAGAATTCGTCTTTCTGTCGACTCATAGCGGAAAGAACCTAGGTCCCCATTAGGTCCCGGTATTGTCATATTACTAATATATTTTTATGGCTGTTATGTGGTGTACGTAGGCACTGTCCGCAACGGCTTATGTTGACCCCTTCATTCTAAAAGGCATTAAACAACTGATAGCGATCCTCTTCCTTCTAAATGGCAATACCCAGCTGACGGTGACCCTCTTCATTCTAAAAGGCATTTAACAGCTTATGGTGACTCCTTCATTTTAAAAAGCAGTACACAGCTGACGGTGACCCTCTTCATTCTAAAAGGCATTAGAGAGCTTATGGTGACCCCTTCATTCTAAAAGGCATTAAACAAGTGATGGCGATCCTCTTCATTCTAAAAGGCTGGAGCGCCCACTTTTGCCGAATTCATTGCGCCGCCACTGGCGACGAGAGAATACAATAGAAATACCGACGGCCCACACCGTGTAAGGTACCGCCGGCACATATCTACCTACAGCGGTTAATTATTCCGCACTTACGCGAAAGGCATCGAATCAACGGCCGCTCACACTACGGCCGCAGAACGTTCGAGCACTTTCTTCGCTTTGCGTGAATTCGCAACATTACCTGGCGCTCTGGGAAGCTACTCTACCTACCGGTTAGCTATATAAGCGCCACAGTTCACGCGCTAGCCCAGTCAGGTCTCCCTCGCCGGGTATCCGCCCGCGTAGTCAGCATCTTGTGATTAACGCATATCCAGTGTGACTTCAGGAACATTTCCATAACACCTTCGAGGCCTCCATCTCCAACCACCACCTCGCTGTCCGGCCCATCGCGCCTCGACATGAAATGTCACCCGACCTACCAACACAAAGCTCGCGCTTTCTCTTTAGGTGCAACCCTCTCTCTGGCATCCGAAACTCATCGCGTTCCGCTGCCAGAACCTCTCAAGGTTTGGGCTATTGACGAAAACGTCAACTCGCACAAGTAAGAGGTGGCAAATGGAATCAAGCACTTCAAAGCTTCTGTGGTCAATCTGGGTATTCTAATTTTCTTTTTAACCAAAAGTTATCCAATTTAACAGACTTGAATTCCAAGTGCAACATTCCATCGGCAGATAATTCCAGCAGATTTTCTTTTAGGTTGGTGTCTAAACTTGCCTCATCTAAAGCTACATTCAAAAACGAGTTTATGATCCACCTTTTCCCAGCGTTCTGTGATAGTTCTTGCACCGAGAAATAATGACACATTTCTTCTTTCAAATTCTGCAAGACAATTTCCAAACCGGATATATATGCTTTGATGTTAATCTCAAACCCCACTTCTCCAATGAAAGACTGGGTCGACGAAAATGAATCGTACTTGTTTTGATTTATAGATGATGCCCACAAGTTTATTTTCTTTGTAAAGCCATGTCTTTAGCAGTAATGACATTTTCATCCCGTCCTTGAAGGTTTTTATTCAAGGTGTTTAAATGCTCGAATAAGTCGGAAAGAAAAGCCAGTTTTAAAATGAATTCCGGGTCACAAATGAATTTGGAATATTCTGACTTGACCTGCTGTAAATACACCAAAAGTTCAGTCCGAAGTTCAAAAACTCTTGTCAGTACTTTGCCTTTCGATAACCACCTCACCTCTGTGTGGTAAAGTAAATTTTGGTGCAGTGAACCCATGTCTTCACAAATGATTCAAAATAATCGTGTCTGTAATGCTTTCCCTTTAGTAGAATTTACCATTTTTTTAATTATGTTGAGAACTTCATTGTATTCCTGTGGCAAAGTTTTGGCCGCAAGAGCTTGGCGGTGAAGAAAGCAATGCATCCAACAATCGTTTGGCGTGACTTGTTTTAGTCTGGTAATAAATCCACTTTTCAAACCAGTCATGGCTTTCGCTCCGTCACTACAAATACCTCTGCATTTCTTCGCCCAATCGATATTGAAGTCTTGTGTAGCTTCAACGAACATGTTATATCTGTACCCGAGAAGCATACGGATGCAAGTCCAAAAAGGTAAATGTTCAGGAAAGCCAAAAAACTATTTTTTTCTCTAACAACTATGGTCTCATAACTCTTCGGATATCCATGCTGATTCATAAAAAAAAGTTATTATTAAATCAATTAGTTTGGTTTTAGAAACGAGCAAATAAAACGAAATATTTTATATTGTAATATTTTGATATATTTTATACGTAAAACCTTTAAAAATATTGTTAATAAAAAAACGCTCACTTGAGTTTAAAAAAAACACGGACTTGAGTCCTTCTGCTTCTAAATGAAGTGGAATATTTTATTTATTTATTTATTTATTTATTTAAATACATGTTACATAATTAGACATTTACATGGAATTGGATACATTGAATCACCATACTAGGCGGCTGCCTGTTTCATGGTGACAATGGAGGATATTTACTTTAAGTGAAGTCTATTGTTAACATATGGAACTATTAGTAATGTAATGATGTTGAAAATTGGTAAAGTTATAATAAAAAACTAGTAAAGAGAAAAAGAATTGGGTAAGGATAAGTTTGTGAGAAGATACATATCCTTATTTTAAAATTTATATGTGTGAGTGCATACGCATACGTATATACAGGTGCACACATCCATACACACATAGGCATATACACACACACACTTACACATATATATGCGTCTAGGTACATGAATACATTAATATGTATATATACGGCCATGGACACAGTACCAACACATTTACACACAGTTGTAATTTTTTTTTTTTTTTTTTTTTGAAGTGTATGAAGGTGTAATTAGAATGGAGCTTGAGTATTTGCAGTAAGTATCTTTCCAAATAGTATTGAGATATATGTTAATAAAAGAGGTGTTATTTTCTAACATGGTGACAGAATTTTTGTTATGACATGTGGTGTATTATGAAAGGATCAATGTTTAAAAATTGTTTACTTCCATAGAAAGCGTAGTAATGATAATTTGAGTCATAATACTAAACAATACGTAGAATTTGAGACATAATACTCAAAATGCAACTAAATCACAAAGATGCAAGTCCATGGTGCATCCTTCTGCTTCTAAGATAGTTGGTACATCATGGTCAATCATGGTAGTTGCATCCGTATGCATTTTTCAAAATCCTATTTTTTCTTCATGATAGGACCTGTATCTTTCTGCCACTGATAAACATGATTATTTACTTCTAGTCTGCATCAAAAACTCATTTCTTCAAATTTTGGACTTGCATCCGTATGCTTCTCGGGTACAGATATAAGCACTCACCTGTTGTATTTTTGGGAAGAGCTTTACAAAACAGTATTTCTTTTATGAATCTCTCATTGGATTCAAAACGCACAAAATTCACACACTCCTAATTCCAACATATCAATCTATAAAAAACACTGTGAAGATGTTGAGTTAGTAATAACAAAATACACAAATCATAAATTAATTATTTGCGGTGATTATAACCTACCTAATTGCAATTTCAACGTTTTAGACAGTAACTTTAATTCAATACCAGCAACCGCCTGCGAACGAGAAATTCTAGATATGTCTTTACTTTTTAATTTAACCCAATTTAACCATGTATAATTTTGTCAAATGAGAGCAACGTAATAATAAATGAATCATTGGAGTCTATTCTTCCGATAGACAACCACCATCCCCCACTAGCAATACTTATCCCTTGTAATAAAGAAGACAATCAAAAAATTTCAACTCCTACATTTAACTTTAAAAATGCGAACTATCGGGACATAAATTATCGTCTCCACAAGGAAGATTGGTCATTTCTTAAAGAAGGTGATATTAATCAAAATATTGAATCATTTTATTATTTACTGAATTAAATTATTTCAGATCTCATCCCACTCATTCATTTTAAAGAATCGAAATATCCGAGATGGTTCAATAAAGAACTTGTTCAATTAACTGCCCTTAAAAAAGTTTTACATAAGAAATATAAAGAAGATAGGTCTTTATCAAATTATATTGAATTTTAAAACGTTAGAAAAGATTGCAAAATCTTATCAAAAATATGCTACAAATCTTTTATTAATAATTTTGAAACTTAAATAAATCATAATGTAAAGTATTTCTGGAACTATGCAAAATAAATGAAAAATGACAACTTTGGTATACCCGCCAACTTGGAATATGCAGGTAAAAAGGCCAAAGACACTCAAAGTATCGCTGACCTTTTTGCTGATTTTTTTAAAAGCGTTTATGAATGTGATACACCAGTTTCTGCTAGTACAGCATCAAAATTTACCACCGATCATAATCTTAATTTTCTTGTATCCACATAGAATATAATGATATTCTGACTGAACTAAAATTACTAGATCAAAGCAAAAGCGGTGGACCAGATAATATACCTCCTGTATTTTTGAATAATTGTGCTACTAATCTGGCGTATCCTTTATATTTGTTGTTTAACCAGTCTTTACGAACAGGATGTTTTCCTACTAAATGGAAATTCAGCTTCCTTACGCCTATTTTCGAAAAAGGTGAGAAAAACAAGGTGATTAACTACAGACCGGTGTGCCTTTTATCAACAATTCCTAAAGTTTTTGAAAAAATTTTCTTAAAAAATTATTTTCCAATTAAATCACGTCATTTCTCCCAAACAACATGGTTTCTCTGCTGGAAAATCTACCCTCACTAACTTGTTAACGTATCAAAACTATATATCTGATTCTATGTCTAATAAATGTCAAGTTGACTCTATTTATACCGATTTTAGTAAGGCTTTCGATAAAGTTAATCATGAGATATTGCTGAATAAACTGCATAAATTCGGTATTATTGGTTCACTATATAAGTGGTTTAACAGTTACTTGGTCAACAGATTACTGGCTGTTAAAATTGATGATACATTTTCATACAAATTCACTGCTACGAGTGGTGTTCCCCAGGGGTCACATTTAGGTCCAATCTATTTTTTATTATTTGTTAATGATGTGTTATATATTTTCAATGATGTTCAAGTATTAATGTTTGCAGACGACCTGAAATTATTCAAAGCAATCAGAAACATTAATGATTGCCGTATATTGTCAAATAACTTGTTGAGATTTATTATATGGTGTCACGATAACCGCTTGCAACTTAACCCAAGCAAATGTCAAATTATGAGGTTTTATCGAATAAAGAATCCTATATTTTTCGATTATTCCATTAAAAATATGTCGTTAGTATCTGTCTCGGAAATTAATGACTTAGGTATTTGGTTTGACACGAAACTCAACTTTATCAAGCATATAGAAATAATAACCAATAAAGCTTTGAAAATGTTGGGAATTATTTTAAGGGTATCTAGTGATTTTAATAATGTCAATACTGTAAAAACTTTATATATGTCACTAGTAAGGAGTCATATAGAATATAATTCCACGGTCTGGTCCCCAAATTATGAGGTTCATTCACATGCGATTGAAAGAATCCAAAATAAATTTTTAAGATATGTAAATTTTAAAATGGGCATTTCTAGTGAATGCCTAAATTACGATAACCTACTTCGTTCATTAAATTTAATAAAATTATCAGATCGTAGAATCATTTTCAATTTAACCTTTTTGTATAAAATCATTAATTCAATGTTTGACACCCCTGATTTATTATATGTAATCTCCTTTCATACTCCAGGCAGGTCAGTCACAAGACAGTACCTACCATATTATTGTAGCAATTCTAAGTCAACATGTCAATATTATACTCCTATGCGACGAATTCAACAGCTTGGAAACAAATACTCCGATGTTGTTGATATATTTAATACATCAATTTTAATATATAAGCATACCTTATTGAAGTTTTTTTCATCAATTAGGGGAATGTGTTGATGAAACTGTTTGAATTGACTAGCATATTGGTGGTGTTTTGTCGGTTGAAAGAGAGAAGCTATTTTTGTATTTTTTTTTGTTTTTATTTTTGTGCCTGCATACTGTGTGGATCAAATTCAATATTATTTTTGCTTTATATTTGTTTATGTGCAAGTGTTGTAAACAGTCATTTCCTGCATTATTTACTAGTATAATTTCGTAAATATTGTTAAGTGTATATATTTATGTAAAAGCCTAAATGGGCGTAAATAAATAAATAAAAAAAAAATTAAAAAAAGCTACAAGCTGCGCACAACCCGCAATATCCGTAGATTCATCAAACTGTAAGGCCACAAAAGTACTTTCTTTTATATATGCAATGCGCAATATCATACGCAACATGGCAGGAGGCAAATCTGCTGGTCACGATGGACTTGTCATAGAATATGTGAAGCATGCCGGGGGATACTTGACAACACTGCTCGCTTCTCTCTTCACTGCCATGGTTGGGCTTGGACACATTCCGAAAAAATTGATCAAAACCATTATAGTACCGATTCCAAAAAGTCGCCAATTAAACCTTACATCCTCCGTTAATTACAGGCCCATATCTCTTGCCACCATAATAGCAAGAATATTTGAAAAAGTGACTTTAAATTTAACGGAAGACAAGCTCATTACAGAGGATTCTCAAATGGGCTTTAAAGCTAGGTGCTCTACTGATACAGCCATATATAGCATGAAACTATCAATAGAATATTACAAAGCCAGAAAAACATCGGTATATGCATGCTTCCTAGATCTAAGCAAAGCTTTTGACATGGTTTGTCATGATAAATTATGGAAAAAAACTGACGGACCGACAAGTACCGCCACAAATTGTAAATATATTGAGTATATGGTACAAGCAACAGGAAAACTTCGTCAGATGGAATGACAGCCTGTCAGAAGCAGCAAAATTAAAGTGCGGCGTTAGGCAAGGAGGCTCAATGTCCCCAGTGCTGTTCAACGTATATATGGACGAACTTAGTAAAACAATGAATAAAGCAAGAATCGGATGCCACGTTGCCGGAGTATGTATGAATAATATAAGTTATGCAGATGACATGGTCATACTAGCCCCATCAGTAAGGGCAATGAGAAATTTTCTGGCCATTTGCCAATCATACGTCGATAGTCATGGTTTGATGTACAATGCCAAAAAGTCATCATTGCTGGTGTTTAAAGCAAATACTGGTCCTACTGTCATTCCACCCATTCTCCTCGGCGGAGACAATGTCAAAATCTGCAGTGAAATAAAATATTTGGGGCATGTCGTCACTGATGATCTAAATGATAAAAATGACATAGAACGCCAAAGAAGAGTACCAAGCGTGCGAGCCAACATGCTCGCCAGGAGATTCAACAGGTGCAGTTCTCCGGTGAAGAAGCAAATATTCCAGAGCTATTGCATGAGCTTTTACACCGGCGAACTATGGACAAGATACTCACAAGGCGTCATGAACACACTTCGAGTACAATACAATAACGCATATAGGGCGCGATTCGGCCTACCTTGGCGATGCAGTGCCTCGCAGATGTTCGCAGAAGGAAGGGTACATGGGTTCGTCGCTTTGATGCGCCACAGAATAGCCAGCGTGAAACAGCGCTACCAAAGATCGGAGAACAATCTCGTCCAGGCCGTGGTCCAGTGGCAGGGCGCGCCTCTTCACCAAACATGGAGAATTCATCTGAAGCCCCCGTAGTAGATATACAAGTACTAAATATGTGTATATATGTTTCTTTTTATATCTTATTATATTATTTTATTTTTTCTTTTTATAGTATGTAAATCCATTTTATGTAATGTATACTTTTTTATGGCAGACAGAGTATTGCACCCACCGCACTGTTCGGCTGAAATAAATAACTTATTTACGCACCAGATTTAAATGTCCGGGTTAAATTTTCCCCACAGGAAAAACTAAACCCTTTCACACACTTCCCCAAATGATCATCTAGTCAACCCATGCTATGCAATTGCACTATATAAGTATTATAAATACAAAACAATACAAGAACAACATGTCACCTACTAGAGACCAAATGGGAATATAATTCACCGACTCCAGATATTTTCATATCAGAGGGTTCGGCTCTGTGGCATTTCTAATTGAACCTATAAATCCTACTGATCCCTCAATATAAATATTTAAAAAATCTTTTGTAATCCTACATGTATTTAAAATTACTGATTTTTGCATTTTTATATACAAATTCTTTGACAAATCTAATATGCTTAAATTTTGAATCAGATTCCTAGGTATTATGCCAGTGGCCGAAATAACAAATGGTAATATTTTTATAGTCCGAGAATGCCAAATTCTTTTAATCTCATTTCCTAAATCTGTGTATTTTCTTATTTTTTCAGAAATAGTTTTTTGAATATTACAGGAATTTGGAATAGCTACATCAATGATATAAGTTATTTTTTAATTTTGTCATGTAAAACTATGTCAGGTCTATTATGACTAATTGTTCTGTCTGTTAGTATAGTTTTATCATAATATATTTTATAAAATTCATTTTCTAAAAATGAATTTGGTTCATATTCATAATATGGTACTATATTACGGCAGTCAATCAAGTTATGTTTAATTACCAAACTTTGGTGAATTATTTTTAAAACCTGATTGTGCCTAAATGTATACTCGGACGGCGCTAATATAGAACATCCCGATATAATATGTTCTATAGTTTCCGGAAAAGCCAAACATTTTCTACATAAATCATCAATTTGATTTATATCTTTGATTATATGCTTTCTATAATTTTTAGTATTAATGACTCTATCTTGAATGGCAAGCATAAATCCTTTTATTTCTGCGCTCAACTCTCCAATACTCAACCATTTGTTTGACAAAAGTTTGTCAACATACGTTTGGTTGAGATAATTGAAGTGTTTTGCGTGAATAATTTTATTTGAACAGGAATCTAATAATTCCTGGTTAGTATTTATAAGAATGAATGACTTGATCACGAACGTCAGTCGCCATATCGCTTATTCTGTCGCCATATAGCTTTTCTACCTCTTGTTTGCCGAACATAATCTCTGCTATATCTAAAGCCGTTGGTAAAATTAAATTTTCGGCAATCGTATGAGGTTTTCCTGATTTAGCCACATGAAAAGCAACACGATAACTAGCCAGAAACTCTTTCTCATTTACGTTGGATATTTGTACTACAGCAGTTTTTTGATGATCAAGAACATTCATTTTTCTTTCAAAAAATTCCAACGGTTTGTTTTTTTCATTTGGATGTTTTGTGTTGAGGTGGCGCACTAGTTTTGATGGCTTCATACTTTCTCGTGATAAAGTTTCGAAGCAAATAACGCACTGCGGTTTATTTTCAATGACAGTAAATCCGAATTTTAAATAGTTGTCGTCATACAGGCGTTTTTTCTTTGGTTTCGTTTCAGTACTCTCACTACAACTAGAAGTTGACTAGGAGTTGTGTTGATCTTTTTATAAATTTATTAATTTTTTATTATCATGACAAGTCACTTAAATAAATTCAAATACGTGAGTTCAACACAAAAAAAACGCGCGCATATGACACCGAATTGCCGATTGACAGGGTCACGTTATTCCCGCCGTCCGTCATAGCCCGCGTCGCCCTGTACCCCTGTACCCTTCGACAACCCCGTAACGCTCGTTGTGTCTCGCTCTTTAATTCAACCACATTCGTCGGCACGGCGCGGCCTCGCTCGCCTCAGTCTTGAGTTGAGTCGGCATCGGCCCGGCCTGTACGTTGTACGAATGGGAGCAAATGGTTCAGGAGCCCACAAGGGTTCCTGATGTCCAGACTCACCGTTCCAATCTGTTAGACCTATTTATAACTACTGTGCCACACGGTTACAGGATTGAAGTCACAGCGCCTTTAGGATCGTCCGACCACTGCCTGGTGACGACATCAATCCCTGTAAACTTCAGACCACCAAACGAGAGGCTGAAGAGAAAAGTGTGGCACTATAGGTCAGCAGATTGGTTCGGTCTGTGGGCACATTTTAATGCTTTCCCGTGGTCAGCTGTCTGTTTTCGGACTTCGGATCCCTCAAGATGTGCACAGGAAATTGGTGAAGTCATCACATCCGCGATGGATGGCTTCATCCAATCTACTGTTAAGGAAACTGGTGTAGGCTCAAAGCCGTGGTTCAGTAGACAATGCGCTGAAGCAGTGCGACGAAAAAACGCGGCTTACCGAGCCTACAACACATCTAGAACATCCGAAGACAGAACAGCTTAGAACAAAATGGCAAAGGAAACCAAGAGAATCATAAATAGATCAAAATTTGAGCACGACCAGCAGATCGGGCATCGGGAAGTACTCCATGTTTTACGAGGGCTTGATGTTAATAAAGCTAGTGGGCCTGACGGAATACCTGCCCTGGTACTACAGAGGTGCGCTGCAGAAATAGCTCCAATTTTGACGAAGCTCTTTAAAATGTCCCTGAAGACTGGCTCTGTGCCCTCTGGTTGGAAAAAAGCGATTATCCATCCTATTCCAAAGAAGGGTGACCGCTCCAACCCGGCCAACTACCACCCCATAGCGATCACATCAGTTCTGTCTAAGGTGATGGAACGTGTGATCAACGACAAACTGCTCACATACCTCGAGAAGAACAAAATTATTAACGACCGTCAATACGGATTCCGGCGGAACCACTCGTGCGGTGATCTTCTCGCGTATGTGACGCATGTTTGGGGGCGATGCCTGGAACGTTTCGGTGAGACCCAAACGGTTGCACTGGACATCTCTAAGGCCTTTGACCGGGTTTGGCACCGAGGACTTTGGACGAGGTCAACAAACTGCATTCTTACGGACTTCCCGCATCCTCGTGTACTTGGATTGCCGACTTCTTGAGGGAGAGGTCGATTCAGACGGTAGTCGATGGTTTCACCTCTTCCTCACACTCGATAAATGC
Source organism: Limnephilus marmoratus (assembly GCA_917880885.1). Taxonomy (NCBI): domain Eukaryota; kingdom Metazoa; phylum Arthropoda; class Insecta; order Trichoptera; family Limnephilidae; genus Limnephilus; species Limnephilus marmoratus. The sequence continues at coordinate 21,480,432 of OU862929.1, forward strand.
TGGCGTCCCGCAGGGATCGGTTCTGTCTCCGACTTTGTTTTTGTTGCACATCAACGACCTTTTGTCATGTGCACCAATTCACTGTTATGCGGATGACAGTACAGTTCATGATAGCTTTTTGTTTGACAAGCCCCCAAAGGGCTCACAAACTCCAACAGCTTGTAGGGCTTTGAAGCAAAGAATGGACGGTTACCTTGGGGTAAAAATAATCTCGTTGAATTTAATGTTTCAAAGACCCAATCTTGTCTGATCACGTCTAAAAGGGATCGAAATGAAAATCTAGTCTCTTTCAACGGAAGCAATCTCCCGAACAGGCCCTCCATTGATATGCTTGGTGTAACCCTAAATGACCAGCTCAGGTATGGGGGCTCCATCGAAGCCAGAGTAAAGTTAGCCTCCAAGAAACTGGGTGTGCTGTATAGGGCCCGCAGATACTTTAATAGTGCACAACTGCTAACCCTGTACAAATCACAAGTGCGCCCCACGGTTGAATTTGGCAGCCACCTCTGGTCTGGAGCTCCAAAATACCTGAAAAATACCCTCGACTCTGTGCAGAAACGGGCGGTCCGTTTGATAGATTCTCCCATCTTAACAGACGGACTGCAATCTTTAGAGCACAGGCGTCGGGTGGGAATGCTATCCTTGTTCTACCGGTATTACAATGGAAGATGCTCCGAGGAACTAGCATCATTGATCCCTTCGGCACCGGTGCATAGTCGGGAAACACGCCAAACGCGTGCCCAACATTTGTACACGGTTGACATTTGTCACATGAGAACGGGTCGTTTCTTCGACTCGTTCTTATGTTCAACAGCTCGGCTGTGGAATGATTTGCCGGCCTCTGTGTTTCCTCCTTCCTACAACATGGGTCTCTTCAAGACCAATGTTCATTCCTTCCTCTCCTCAAAAAGACCCTCCTCACAGCATCCCAGATGACATAGGCCCTGAGGGAAATTATTTTCCTCAGGGCCTCCTGCGTGGAGTTAACGTAAAAAAAATTCCTTTAATGATTATTTCAAAAGTGCATATGTATATGGCCCACCCTATATAACAAGTGTGTATTAGGTTAACCTTTTCTTTCTTTTTTTACTACTACTAAACTAAGAACCTCGTCTTTGAAGTAGGTTTTTATTTTCGGTTGAATTAAAAAAGAAAAAAGCAATCTAAGATCTGTTTCACCGTTTTTCTCAATGATTTGTGGGTATCGAATAAGGCGCCCGCTGAATATTTACCAGATTCTGTTACGTTTCGTCGCTGATCATTAACTGGGTAATTCTATCATTAACTCCTTGGATATTTTTTGATCAGGTCACTTTACATGACCTGTCAGATTTACGAAATATTTATTGTAGCAATAATTAACTTATGTTTTGACAGTTTTTACATTTTAAAACAATCAAAATGTGGAGTTTATATTCCCAAATATAAGAATTATACAATAGGATACTCCTGGTCAGCGCCGGATCTGCCATACGTTCAAAAACGTGCAAAAACCTGGCGCCAACTCCAAAGGGGCGCCGTGAGAAAATAAACATTGTATAAAAATTTAGTTATAATATTCCCTGAATCGTTTAAAAATTACCCATAGTACGAAATAATTATTACGCTCTAGCAACACTTTCCAAAGAAACAGAATGCGCACGCATCAGGTGGGTATCAACGGCTTACGAATTTATACTCAGTTACAGAATTTTTTTACAAATTCCATATATTTAGTTTAAGCCTCGGTTCTCCCAATTTCTACCGATTTCTTACAAATCTCCCTTAAACATTTGAAGTTTTTAAGCTCTTGAAAAAATATATGTTTTTTTTAAGATAATATCTAGACATTTATCGCGCCAAAACGCAAATTATAGAAAATTCCCTCGATAGAAAAAAATCACAAAGTATGCTCCAAAAATTATTATTAACACGTTTGTTTCAGTTATTTTACAAGTTATATGTATGAAAAAATTCACAGCGTTTCTTTAAATAAAACTAAAGACAATTATCGCGAGACTTTTGCTCTTTTTTCAATAAACCGTGATTAATTAAATATTTTAACAAGAGGTGCTTACGTTTTTTAATTCTAAAGATAATACTTACAGGCCATCTCTATCTAACGTGCGTGTAACCTATGTGCCTTTCAAATATTCGTCATTCGCTGTCCAGACAGCTTGCTACACAGACGTGTAGTCCTACGTTTCATGATTTGTTTAATATACACGTACGTAAATAATAATATTGTTTTGCGAAAATGGTAAGACAATAACAAAAAAATGTATTTCTAAGCGTAAACATTATCTCCAAAATCGAGAACGTATTATTTACTATTATGTAATATTTATTATAAAAATAAATTTTCAATTTATTTGTGTATTATATAACAAAGGTGACAGTTATTGTTTTATTTTTTACAGAATGCGTACTTTGGGTAATAAATCTATTTCCAATGCTTCGGAAACTGAAATTCCCGGGCAAGTTTTTTAAAATTAAATTACGTTTTTTTTAAATGACCATTGAATGCAAAAGCTTTTATTTTGCTCATTTATTAAAATTATAGGACAAAATAATCATACATTTTTACGGATCAAACTGCTAACAAAAATCTGCTTTCAAAAATTACCTTGTTTTTTACAGTAACTCCACACAGGCCCTGAGGATTTTTTTCCCTCAGGGCATATGTCATCTTTGGATATGCTGTGTGGAGGGTGTTTTAATGGAAAGGAAGGAGAGGAAGTTCTGGAAAGGATAAGGTTATAGGGGTGGGTAGGAATTTGAGGGTCAGTGGGTTCGGGTGTGACGGACATTTGAATCCATCCCTCCCACTGCGGTGCAAGGCGATGTTCCAAAAGAGTTCTGCCTGAGAGGTCACAAGGTCTCCCTCAACCAGTCTCTCCCGATCTGGCCTACCACGCAGCTGGTGGGCAGACACATCCGCCACCAAGTCTCAAACCCGGGCACCCCTGCTTAGTCACCAAACGTAGCGAACAACTTGGGGTTATCCAATAAATAGTTTCCGGGGCGGCGGTACCCATACCCGCGTACCAAATTCTTACGGACAAGGAAATATGTAATTATCGTAATACGTATTATTACTATCTATTATTAGATGTTCGTTGGATAATAAATCCAAAATGCGTTACGTAAATGTAAGTAAATAAAAGTTTCGCTTGTTTACTAAAACCGACTACATTGTTATAAGTAATTACTTTGACCTTTTTATAAATGTTTAATAATTTAGATTCCATCGGTTAACTAGTCCCAGCAAAGCTGTAGTTTGCTGCTTTGAGGGCTGCCACTTCATAAATTTCTACATAAACTTCGGGAGGTACATGATGGTGAATGTAAAAAAGACAAATAACTTTTTTTCTAAATTCAATTTTTTCCCTAAACAAAATTATTTTTCCACAGAAGATTATTATTTTTTTCATACAAACAACAAAACTTTTTTACCCGTAACTACCTTTGAACGTTTTGAAAAAAGTTTCCTATCTTTTTTTACGTGTACTGTCGTGTAGAATTACCTCCCGAAGTTTGTGCACTTTACCCCCGGATATAAATAAAGAGCGAAAAGGTGCATGTAGGCAAAAACAGGTTGTGCAATTCACACGCGATAGAAGTGAAACCTTCGGAAAACTAACTTAGATAAAAGTGGGGAGGCTACAAAACACCGCCAAAAGAGAAGACCGATTTTATTATCTCATTCTCTCGCAGGATAAATCATATATATGTATGTATTTGTCTCTTTTTAGTGTCGCTTCTTTTCGTTTCATCGAGCTTCAAATCACAACAGTGCTACAGAAGTTTTCATTTCAATAAATAGATTTTTATTATAATGTATTAAACGCCAAGGCATTTTTTTTTCACAAAAAAGGCACTAATAGTCCAGTCAAGGAAGGAGGTGTAGAGTGCGTGAGCAGAAACCTAAGCGATTCCTTCAGAAACTTGTTCAGGGTGCTTAGGATGTGAACATACTAAAAGTCCTGACGTCTAGGTGGTAAGCTAGGAAGGGAGAGGGGGGAGGGGGGAGAACGTCCTAATTTTCGGGTTTCCGCTTATATATTGAAAACGGTGCGTCTCAGAGGAAAATTTTGTGAGAATAAGTAAAATCTGATAAAATTATCAACAACGTTTATTCTATACGTAATTTTCGAAATCCCAGCCGTTTTTGAGTTACACGCTCCACAAATGTAGATATTTTCGAAGAAAATCATTGTACCCACATTTTTCATCAAACATTCCTTCATATCGTCTAAAATATTCATCAAAGAAAGAAATTTGTTTGAAAAAAGTTGTAAAGAATTTAATTCCCTTTTAGAATATGTAATATTCATATGCAAATTAGTCTCCATCCAGTAAATATTTACAGGAATTTAATTTTTTTTTGTAATTATCGTTATTTTCAGAAAAAGCTGTTTTTATCTTATTACTGATACCGCTTTTGTTTGTGACAGATTGTGGAACTTGGACTTGGATTTCATTTATTTTCAGAGTTCCTAAAACAATTAGTTTAATGACTCTAACTTTTAGTGGACGTTTTGTGGAGAACCACATTTATGCGATCATTCAAAAGCTGAGGATTCATAACAGGAGGCAGAGGTGTTTCGCACAATGTTCTCAGCAAGAGGTTAGTTGGTTGTTACGTTACGGAATTGATTCCCGTGCGAGCTAATAGCGAATTGACCTCTTGCACAGGCCCTCCGCCCCCCTTTCCCCGCACCGCTCGACACAAGTAGCCAAGCGCCGAGCGGCTCCCAGGATTCATTCCCCAACCGAGCCTCGGGCGAACAACAAGTGCGTCCTAGCGGGTGCGCTAGGGCGCCCGCCGTAAACTGACTTCGCGATGTTTTATTTTAATTGTGTGAAGTATATAATACCAGTACCTTCTGACGACTACCTATATCCTGCCTGTGAGTACAAATGAACCTTCCTTCCACTCTGTGTGCTAAGAACTGACATTTAACTTCACTATATACGCGTAGAGAGAGAGTTGATAGAACGATAGCAATTTAGTTAGTCAAATAACCATGTGTTTAGTGCCGAGGCTGGCTTGTGTATAATCCTGTTCACCTTTAAATGAATAAACCCTTTTTCGTGCATAACAACTGTGTTCTGATTGAGGAAGGAGACCTGGAGATTGTGAGGAAAGAAAGGGAAGTAGGAATTTACAAGCGAACCACAAACACTCGCCCTGGGTTTAAGAGGAACCTTGCTCGCGCCGGCTGTGTGAGCTAGCTGCCGACTTGTTTATTGCATGTCCTTTCCAGGTTTTGGGTTTGGCGTTGGCCGCAAGTAGCGCCAATGCTAGCACTGTCGCCCGACGTGTGGCAATTTTTTTCCTCCCTCTTCACGGTCCCACAGTCTCGTTCTTCAATCAGCAATTGTTTAAACTTTATAATGTATAATGTTTTGTCTCGTTATCCCCAATTTGTCTAGCATTTCCATCAAGAACCCCGGCGCGATTGTAACTTCGAATTGCAATTTAAATTATCACGGGCACGATTCCTTCATTTTCGAGTCGTCACTCAACAAAAAATTATCACCGGTATTCCTACGTAAAGTGCTCAACCAAGAAAGTTGCCGTCGTGAATAATATAGTGTTTACAAGTGTCGACCGACTAAATTTGCTAGTTTCAAATACAAGATTAATAGTGGAAATGTACACAAATATTTAAAACAAAGTTATTCAACAATTAAAATCCTGTATATGATAAACCAATTACCCGCTTCGTTTCCCGAAAGTTAATTAACCAGTTTTTATTAATAAACTTATTCCGCAGAGTGCTGGTCTGTATTTGATATCGACATATTCTGCGGGTAGGGGACTATTTCGCAAAATACTGGCCTGTATATATAACGGCATATTTTGCAGCTTAAGGGAAACAAGTGGATTAAATTCTTTCTACCTTTTGACAATTGGGCATTTTTTTTGTACTTCTGTCGTCCGTTTCTCCCTTTTTCTTGCGCACCTATCATCTTTCATAAAGAAACAGACGACATAATTCGAAAAATGCCTAGTTCGCGTTGACGTCGATTCCTCGAAAGCTAACATTACAACCGTATACAATATCTGTATATAACTTGTTATGACGAAAGGAAGTTGGCGTGTAAATACCAATATTTGGTGAAGCTCAAATCAGGCTACAGTCTAGCCACGTAAATAAAAAAAACTATTCCCCAAGACATTGTAGAATTATCAAACAAATACTTCCACGAAAACTTGTATAAAAGAAAAAATATTTCCTTCTTTTTCTGAAGAACCCCCCTTTGGAAAGTTAATGGAAATATTCTAAAAACATGTTCGTTTAAGGCGAACCTCGTTTCCGTTTTTTTTATTTTTTTTCTTTTCCGGACTTTTGCAAATTTGCAAACCTTTTTCAAAAACATCGGAATAAATTCTAAAAACGTGTTCCATTAAGGTGAATCCCGGCCTGTGAAATTTTCATATCCGGACTTTGAAAATTTTCAAGAAATTTCCAAAACATCTGGATTTTTTCACAAAATCAGGTTTTTTAAGGGAAACCGCTGCCCAAATTTTTCTCGTTTTTGGACTTGGAAAATTTTCAACAAATTTCCAAAACATCTGGATTTTTTCACAAAATCACGTTTTTTAAGGGAAACCGCTGCCCAAATTTTTCTCGTTTTCGGACTTGGAAAATTTTCAACAAATTTCCAAAAACATCTGGATTTTTTTTCACAAAATCACGTTTTTTAAGGGAAACCGCTGCCCAAATTTTTCTCGTTTTTGGACTTAAAAAATTTTCAACAAATTTCCAAAACATCTGGATTTTTTTCACAAAATCACGTTTTTTAAGGGAAACCGCTGCCCAAATTTTTCTCGTTTTTGGACTTGGAAAATTTTCAACAAATTTCCAAAACATCTGGATTTTTTCACAAAATCACGTTTTTTGAGGCAAACCCCTGCCCAAATTTTCAAATAAACCAAACACTTATAAAAAACGCGTTTTTTTTTCAAAAACTTTTTGTAAAAATACGTCCCCAGTGGTCAATCTCTGCCCAATTTCTTTCCAATTGCGAGTCTAGTTCTCACTTTTTCCAACATAAGGTCACTCTAACACAATCCTATACACCATGGAAGTTCCTCAAGTTACGCTGGGTATAATCCCGCACGTTTTTACTTCAAGAAAGGAAGAATTACTACAGGCCCTGAGAAATAGAAAGATTCCTCCTCGGAATAAATCCAAAAAATGCCTTACTCTATATGCTTCTTTCTACAACAAAAAATACATCAGGAGGTTGCAATTTCAACCGAAAGTCACCTCGGAAATCATCACTACCCCCCTCACAGTCTCCGAAGCAAAACCCTTGGTGGTGCAAGCCCAGGAACCAACAAAAATATACGATCTGACAACCTGGAAAACGAAATACAACGGACTCACGGATGTGGAGGATTTCATCAACAGAATAGAAGAAACAGCTCAAGTCAGAGGAATTCCCGAAAATATCCTACACAGAAATTTCATAGACCTCATCGCTCCTGAAATGCTTACCTGGCACAGGATACATAAGAGAAAAACAAACTCATGGAAGGAACTCAGGACGGCACTTTTAACAAGTTTCGGAGAAAAAAAGGCCCAACATAGAATCAGGCTATCCTTACTCGCTATCAAGCAGCACTCCGGAGAGCCTGTCGCTAGATTCACGCAGAGGGCAGAGGCCATCAATATTAAGCTTGCCCAACCCGTTCCTGAAGTGGAACTCCTCCCAGTTTTGATCGACGGTCTCCTGCCCAGATACGAAAATATCATAGCTTCCCAGAAAATTTCCACGCTGGAGCAACTTAAAGATGTCTGCCAGATACTGGAGGCATACCAGGATCGAAAGAGGGACGAAAGATTCCCCAAGGAAAACTTTCACCCCAGCACTTCGTCCAGCATAAAACCAGAGCACAACGAAAAGAAATCCTGCTCTTTTTGCCACAAGGTTGGTCACTCCCAAGCCTCCTGCTTCAAGCAAGCTAAACTTTTATCTTCAAGAGACCCCCATTCTAACAAAAGACGATCCGTTGATCGTTCTCCAAGAAGAGACGAAGGGAGGAAGTTTGGTAAAAGACCACGCCAAGACAATACTGAGACACCCATCCCGGACCTCAGATTCATCAAACCCCCTACAGACTTCTCCAGACCCCCGCCCAATTGGACAGCCAAGAGGACAAAAAACTAGAACCCAACCACCCGGGCCATCCTCCCCATAGGCCGAAGGAATGGTCGGAATGGTTGGAACACGTCAAATTCTTCAAACAGGCCTTACCCCTCTCTACAGTTTGCTGCAAACAGGCAATAGACGGTAGACCCTTCGCGCATTTTTCTATAAACAATGTGGTTTTTTCTGGTCTCCTCGACAGCGGCGCGTCTGTCAGCTGTCTGGGCGACAACGCTCACACCTTATTCACAAACTGTGGTTTTAAAATGGAAGAACATTCTTCACATGTCACCACGGCAGACAACGCTTCACAACGTGTCATTGGTTCTCTTACCCTGCCGATCAATTGCGACACAAAAACAGTTCGGATCAAATTTCTGGTTGTACCTACAATCTCACAAAAATTTATCCTGGGAGTGGACTTTTGGATGGCTTTCAAAATTGCTCCACAGTTGTTTAACAACCCCTCCGTCCCTCTCCAAGTGAACGAAATCCGTACAGTAATACCTTACGAAAATTTGAACCCCCTACAAACAAATCAGTTGGATCAGATGATCAACAAGTTTGAATCAATCTCCTTCGAAAGGTGCGGTTTAGGCTTAACCAACTTAGTAGAACACCACATAAAAACAACAGGCCCCCCAATCAAACAAAGGTATTATAACCTCGCTCCACAAAAATTAAAAATTCTAGAAAAAGAATTGGACGATATGTTAAGAATGGGAGTGGTGGTACCCAGCCGCAGTGCATGGACCAACCCCACCTTAATAGTTTCAAAGAAAGACGGCTCGGCCCGTTTCTGCCTCGATAGCAGACGCCTCAACGCATGTACAGTGTCAGACGCCTACCCCCTCCCCTTGGTCAACTCCATCCTCGACAGACTTCGAAACGCTAAATACATCTCATCTATAGATTTGAGCAAAGCTTTCTGGCAAATACCCTTGGATCCCAGCTCCTGCGAAAAAACTGCCTTCGTAGTGCCTGGCAGGGGTATGTTTTACTTTAAAAGGCTACCCTTCGGTTTAAAAAACAGCCCAGCGGAGCTACAAAGGCTCATGGATAAATTGTTTGGCCCAGAGTTCGATAACAACTTATTTTGCTACCTGGATGACTTGATCATCATCAGCGATACTTTTGAAAAACATATACTCATACTAGAAAAGGTTTTTCAACAACTCAAACAAGCCGGTTTGACTATCAACCTAAAGAAATCGGAATTCTGCAAACATCGCCTACGATACTTGGGCTTCATAGTAGATGAAGAAGGCCTAAGAACCGACCCCGCAAAAGTTGCGGCTATGAAAAATTTTCCCCGGCCCACGAATGCAAAAGAGGTAAAAGCTTTCCTCGGACTCACCGGTTATTACCGAAGATTCATAAAAAATTTCTCAACACTCGCGGCGCCGCTCAACAAAATCACGGGCGTCCGTAAAGGTACCAGTAACTTTGCCTGGTCCGCAGAGACCGAGTCAGCATTCAACTCCCTGAAGGAAGCCCTTCAATCAGTACTGAATTGTCCTGACTTCAACCTCCCCTTTACGATCCACTCGGACGCATCAAACGTCGGAATCGGAGGAGTCCTCACTCAGAATTTTACGGACGGCGAACACCCCGTGGCATATTTCTCTCGCACCCTAAACAAGCACGAAAAAAACTACGGAATCACCGAGAGAGAATTATTAGCAGTCATGGAATCCATTCAACATTTCCGCGGATACATTGAGGGCAGTAAGTTTACCGTGGTTACAGACCATAGCAGCCTAAAGTGGCTGATCTCGCTAGACAATCCCTCTGGAAGATTGGCTCGCTGGTCGTCCCGCCTATCCCAATATACCTTCGACGTCATCCACCGTAAAGGTGCAGATAATATCGTCCCGGATGCCCTTTCTAGAATCGAGATTGCAATACTAAATGCCGAATTATCCAATTCTAGTCTCCCCACAAAAGATTTATGGTATCAAAAAATCTTCCAAGGATGCAGTAACAACCCACAAAAGTTTCCGAATTTTACAATTAAAAACGGACAATTATACCGCAACTGCAAGCCACCACTGTCAATCTTAGAGGATTATGCCTGGAAAATGGTAGTCCCTCTCGAAAATAGAGAACAGGTTATTATCAATAACCACAGTGCCGTAGATTCCATACACCCTGGAACCTTTAAAACATATAAAAAAATATCCCTAAGATATTATTGGCCTGGCCTATTCAAACAAGTTCGTTCATACATCTCCAAATGCGACATCTGTAAGGCATACAAACACAGTACGGCACCACCGTCTGGTCTAATGGGCAACCCCAAACGTGCCGATAGACCACTTCAATCCTTCTCAATGGACCTCATCGGACCTTTCCCTAGAAGCTACGCTGGTTACATGCATATACTCAGTGTGGTGGATGTCTTTTCCAAATATTGCTGGTTGTTTCCTCTGAAAAGGGCGACCGCAGCAGCAATAACCAATCTATTAGAGAAGCATATTTTCATACCCTACGGTATTCCTCGTACTATAATATGCGACAATGGCAAACAATTTATAGCTCTAGAATTTAAAGAGTTTTTGTCTAAATATGGTATAAAGGATGTATTCTACAATACCCTTTACACCCCACAGAACAACACCGTCGAACGATGCAACCAGACCATAAACACGGCTCTGGCAATTCTGGTTGGCAAGGACCAACGTACATGGTGCAAAAAATTAGACAAAATACAAGCAGCCATGAACAACACGGTGAACCTCGCTACAGGCTATACACCATTTTTTCTCAAACACGGCATGGAGCAAGTAGTTCACGGTTCATTACACCCTGACATTTGCCTTCCACCCACCCCTTCCTCCACAGCAGACCCTGCAGCAAATTACGCCCACCGCTTGGAGGAACTCTCCGCTATCTATAGTGAAGTAACAGACGCTCTACTATTGGCCCACCAAAAGAGCGCCGACAGGTATAACCTTCGCAGAAAGCACGTCACGTTCAAGGAAGAAGACATTGTTTGGAGAAGAAACAACACTTTGTCGCAAGGTGCGCTGTACTTCTCTGCCAAATTGGCACCTCGCTTTGTAAAAACGAAAGTTCTAAAAAAGATCTCAGACCTCGTTTATCGATTGTCTGACATCTCTGGTAAACAAATCGGAAATTACCATGTGAAAGACATTGTAAAAATTGGGAATACGGAATCAGTAAATTCCATCACATCAAGTTCTCAGGCGTTATCAAATTGGCAAAATATGCATCTTGTTAACCCTGATCATCATTACGCCCCTGACCTCTCTTGGCCAGTCGTCAATCAGTGCGATGCGGTCTCTTTAAAAGTCTTATAATTCTTGTCATAAATGACGTGAGTTACTTGTAAATATTAAATGTAAATAATCACCCATATGGGCATTCGTAAGGTAATCCTTACACCCGAAGGCACATTAATGTCAACGGTAGCCTAACTCCTGTACATTCTTTTTATTTTTGCATAATTTTATATGTTCTTGTACATCCTGCGTGCCTTGCCTGCTGTACCACAAGAGCACCTCTTGGGGCACCGTTTTCATACTTGTATGCATCCTCTTCCTGAAATTGATCACTTCGGGAAAGGGCCTCCTTTTCCTCCTACCATCAACGGTTCCGGAAAACTCTTGCTCCAAGACGTCGCTTTCCTTTTCACAATTCTTGCAGCATCCGCGCGTTTTTTTTCTCACCTCATCGCGTCATCTTGTCATATCACCTTTTTTTAATTGTTTTGTGTCGGGTTTTTGTCGTACCAGTACGTCCCTACCCTAATGTTGTAAATATAAAATCTTAAGTGCAAGTCTGTATAATAACCATTGGTTTCAGACCATTGCCGCAGCTCACTACTATGGTCACAGCACCATATTGTAAGAATGTCGCGACGATTTCCGTTATAATAGGAAATCCTCCCGTTTTTTCTTTTTTCTTTTTCCTCTTCACCCCATCCTAACACATTCATAGTAATGTATATTGGGGATCGTTTTGAATACACCAAATGTACACACCTATCAGGTCACATTCGCTGGATTCGAAACAATTCAAGGGCAACCTTGTTGCTACTTGTGGTTTTTCTTCTTTATCCAAAAATTAGAATGGCGCTCAACCCAATTGCTCTATTTTTTTCCAGAATCGTATTTTGTCGGATTCTGAGAAAAATATTTGTTATAAAAGTGACAATACGTTTCGTCCCTTCATTAACATTGTTCTTTGTACATATACAACTTCATTATGAGGTACAATATTTTATCATGACATCAGTTTCTTTTGTCCTTTATTGTACCATTATTTTTGTTTGAAGTTTAAAATCTTGGCCAGATCTTCAATAAAATTTGTGTTTATCGCCTTTTGGCAAGTCTTGTAACGTATGCTAATATGAAATTATTAAGCTACAGCAGTGCCGTATTAATTACATCATTGCAAACCGCCGTCTGTATTGAATGGGGACCCACATTTTCGAACGTAAACTTTTGTAACATTATAGGCGCGAGCCTTACAATATCTACTATTATAGGTGTGAACCTTACAATATCCACTGCTATAGATGCGAATCTCATAATATCTTTGTGTTTTTACACGTCACGGGGAGTCCGTCATAACTACTCATTGTTTGCTCGTCAACACAGGGTTGTTGATCGAGAGGGTGATTTATCTCATTAAATTGTTTTAAATACCTATTGGGTTACTGTCTTTCAATACTGGGCAAAATTTGTTGTAAATCGTTCATTCCTGTCACGTGAGACGTGAAAACGTGACAATATCTACCATCATAGGAGAGATCCTCAAAACATCCGCCATGATACGAGAAGTTCGTTATAATTACTTTATACTCTTAACTAAATGTTATTGAGTTGGTCGTGTGTCTTTTGGCATGAGAACCGCTTTGTTATAACTGTGTACTTATATAATCTGTGCACCAAACGTGAAGACGTTACAATACTCACCATGAGTCGTGCGAACGAAATAATATCTACCCCATGTTTGTGTGACCTACCAAGTGTAGATCACACGCCTTTTATTTTCTGTTATCAGAAAATTATTGCTTTTGCAGCAGAGTACTCATTAACATGCCCGTGGACTTCCTGTCACAAGAACCCAGGAACTATCCACTATCTCAAAAGGACTAATCATACGCTTCACTCATGATTATGGGGCATCGTGTCGTAGGAGTTAAGTTGATGGACACAAAAAACACCTAACTCGTTGTCTGGGAGACGAACAAGAAAACCCCCCAGGTTTGTGAGATTTGAGCAAGGGTCTGTCATTTCTCGCAAACAAGTAGGAGAATAAAACGACCCTCTAATCTTCTACCCAATACACGTGGAGGATTAGACTCTTTTATGTCAGTGTATTCCTTTTGTCCCACACTACCAAATGGTATTGTAATGTGCCAGGATAACTGCTGTAGACCTTGTTTCACCTTCCACTCAGAGGTCGAATTTCGGAAATAGCCGAGTCCTCAGCAGTTTTCTTCGTTCAAATGTTCCCAATTGTCACCCTTTCCCTTCCTCGAAATTATCCGTGAATGGGGATATATGCGTTACGCACTTGGCGTTTCGTTTGTCAAATGGGACAACCTTCATACACGGATCCTTTCAACTTCCTACTCCTTTCCCACTTTTCATAACTTATTTGTACTCAATGTTTTTGTTCTTCGAAAGTAGAAAAAATGCTACCGTATAGACGTGAGCATAGGTCATGGAAGACCAACTTCTTTCGAACGTGGCATTTTGTCATACGTACAAACCCTTACCTACGTGTTCTTGGAAATGTATTTAGTTTAAAAAAAACTAACAGACTTATACATATCACGCACTCTACACCTCCTTTTGGACCATTCATTGACTGGACTATAAAAACAAATATGATTAAAATGTGCACTTTACTTAATTGAAAATTGAAAAATGGGTCGGGTCAAGATGTCACGGGTTCAATTCCTCTTTCAATGCACAAGCAACATCTTCCGCTTATTATGATGCTGGTAGGAGATTTTCAAATTGTCAGGTTATTCGTAAACCGGGAATACGAATTATGAATCTTTTTCTTTTAAAAAAAAGTATTACCCAATAAATAGATAAGCCTCACCCCACGAACCCGGGCACCTCTGTTATCGAATGAATGGTTGCCGGGCGGCAATAGTCGCCTTCCAAATTGATACCTCATCCCATGACCCGGGAACTCCTGCTAAGTCACCAAACATAGCAAACTACTTGGGTGACCTACGGCAGGGGTGTTGGTTATCCAAAAAATATTTTCCGGGGCGGCGCGGCGGTATCCATCCTGTCCCGTTTCCCAAATTGATAAGAGAAATTAAAGAGAAATAATGATAATAGTAGTTCCGTTATAATAAATAATATAGCTTTGTTTTGTGAACGGTCACCTCAAGGCCACATTACACTGTATTGGTAATCTAACGTAATACATTGAGAAAATAACAGATATTTTCATAAATATTATGTGTATTTTAAAATTGTGGCAGCCCTCCAAATATTATCAACTTCTCTGGGAACGAATATTTGAAATCATACTTATCGAGAATTATTAGCCAAGTTCCAAACCAGACCTTTTGTAATAATAATGCGCGCGCTTTATCTCCCCGCGCGCTGCAGATACATACACCTCCTGTCGAATGCGTTAAAAGTAAATTTCAAGAATGGTCCGAAATGAAATTCTTTGTGCGGAGGGCGGGGCTTTAAACGTAAGATCTATTTTTCCATATATCTTTTACCGTCTTTTACGACGAATAGGTGCGATCCAAATTCAATAACCAATCACAGCGCGGTATTTTTGTTCGTAAGCCGTTGATACCATACGTCAGTGTTTAGTGTTTGTTCGCTCAACACAGGGGAAATGCAACGTACAAATGTGAGGTTATATTCTTATTATCACTGCTCACTGTCTCTCCTCGGGACTGCCTGTTGCTAGTCAGAAGCTGTAGATGCTATTCTTGTGTTGTACGTTGCCACGAGAACGTATTATACGTATAAAGGTGTAAGACATATTAAATAATGTATATTTTTTTTACAAAAAACTTTATATAAAACATAATAATATATAATTTTTGTAAAATTTATTAAATAAATAAATAAAAAAAATTGTATTTGCTTTTTCTAATATTCGCGTAGGGTATATAGGCAGTAAATCTCAAGAATGTCTAATGGACCTAGTTCAGCGAAACCACCCGCGTTGTCTCGTAACCTATATTTTAAATCATGGTACGGGCACAAACAAACAATTAGTTGTATTATTTTAAAGCATAACTTGCAAAGAGTTTTTCCTAAAATAATTAAAATAGCACCATAATTTATGTTTACCCAATAGATTCAGAGAGTATAGGGCTCCTGGCGATCCTCTCTTAAAAAAAAAACGAGTGTGAGAGCTACCGCCAGGTCACTTGGAAAAGTTACACCCTTTATATGTCTTGATTTTATTTGATAAATTAGTGTAAAAGATTTCGTAGATCCGGCCCTGCTCCTGGTGATAATACAATAAGAGACCACTGGTTCTACATCGCAGGCAGGAGTGCTTTAACAGTTGTCAAGTAAATAAAATACCCTTTTGTTACATTGAACACTTGTAAAGTCTTCTGTTCTCTGTTTAGGTTCAGGATAATACCGATAACACAATCAAGAACTTTGCGAACGCCGGTGATTTCAACAGCACAACCTCTGTAGTACTTGTCAATACCCTCTACTTTAAGGTTGGTAAACTCACATGATATACAGCAGGAGTACTATCGTGAGTGTTTTTTTACAGCAACAAGGAAGTTTATGTTAGCTTCGTGAGTCGGCTTGTGACCCGTGTAGAACGAGCTACCGGCATCTGTTCTTCGTCCTTCATTTAATCCGGACCTCTTCACGTTTTTTTTTTCATTAGCTCCACACAGATGATGTATTGAAGGACTTTTTAGCGAAAGGAAGGAGAGGAAGTTCTGAGAAGGAAACAGATATGGGGAGTGGGTAGGAATCTGGGGGTCAACTGTTCAGGAGTAACACTATTTTCGAAATTCTTCATTATTTTCAAATTCACTTTATATCTATTTATATACCTCAATATCTGATTATGTGTAGGTGGGGCGATAAGGTTTTAGAAAAATCGTTTGAATAAAAACTTTAAAAAAGACAAAAAGTATAAAAATTATGACAATTGGCTAATTTGTATTTTTTTGTATCGCAGGGCGAATGGGATAAGAAGTTCGACCCGACTAAAACCTCAAAAGAGGATTTCTATACCTACTACGGTACTACGATTAAAGTTGACATGATGAAACAGGAACTCCAAACCAATTACACTGAAAATTCCGATTTAGACGCAAAGGTAAAGAAACATATAAATATATATATGTATATATATATATATATATATATATATATATTTATGTCATACCACATTTTGTGGCTCATCTTAGAAGAAGCCACTTAAGTTGCTCATTCTTTCGCATGTAATATATACTTACGTAGATGAAGTACCAACATGCTGTCTTTTAAATTTTGTTTAAAATATGGTCAGCTATAATATGTAATCAAAAATTATGTTTATTTATTAAAAAAATATATCTTAAAATAACGTGCATTCCTTGATCTATTTTAAGAACACACTTACCGCATCAAGCTACGTTGCCAAGTTTAATGTTACCAATATAGTCACATATGTAGGTAGGTTGACAGAACAGTTTGGATGTTGCTTGTTGATTATTCACACATATTTATCATTTCTAGCGGCCGTTTTTGATTATTGGCGCGTTTTTTTTAAATTGTAGTATGATTTGCTAATTAATATTGTTATTTATTTGGTGTTTACGGTTGTTTTTTTTTGTGTTAAGGTTTATTTTATTATTATCATAAATAAAATTAGGTATTTAAATACATATTGGTGTAGTTTCTTTTATGTGCTACATAATTATTTTATCTTAGTTTTACTAGTGTTTTCGAAAAATTATGAATAAACTTATTAGAAATATATTACATAATTTACTTTATTCATTGATTCGTACGTTTCTTTAAGTTGTCACCTCCGATCTATATGGATAAAATCGATCTAAAAGAAACTAACTAACTAACCATCACGCCGTTTCCCGCAGGGGTAGGCAGAGAGGACGGACCGCCAAACAACTCGGTCTTGGCACACACTCTTTGCCTCACTCACATTCATACATCGTATCATACATTCTCTTCTATTATTCTGACTTTTGACACGGCCCGACTCAAGTATCTGATTCATTTGATCGTGCCATGTCTTCCTCGGGCGTCCCCGACTTCTTCTACCATTCACATTTGCATCATATATTCTTTTTACACTACTTTCTTCGCTCATTCGCTCTACGTGCCCAAACCATCTGAGGGTCCCTTTCTTAATTTTGCTCATTATTAAATTATTATTATTATACTTAGTTGCTATCATATTTTACAATTTACAAATAGAGACGGACCGCCAAATAATATTAATTGGTTAAATTGTATTTTTTCTCGCATTAGCACCACACCTGATAAAAAATCCCTCAGTGTCTTTGTCATCTTTGGGGATGCTGTGTGGAGGGTTTTTTTTAGGGAAAGGAAGAAGAGGAAGTTCTGTAATGAAATAATTTGGTATCTTAACCGTAAATCCAGAACTAAATTTTGTATGAAATAGGCCGCGAAGAAGTTTCTCTTTTCAAGAGCAATTATAATACTCTTAGAAGAAGTCGGGGACGCCCGAGGAAGACATGGCACGATCAAGTGAATCAGATACTTGAGTCGGGTCATGTCAAAAGTCAGAATAATAGAAGAGAATGTTTGAGACGATGTATGAATGTGAGTGAGGCAAAGAGTGTGTGCCAAGACCGAGTTGTTTGGCGGTCCGTCCTCTCTGCCTACCCCTGCGGGGAAACGGCGTGATGGTCGTCTCATACATACTCTTCTATTATTCTGACTTTTGACATGGCCCGTCTCAAGTATCTGATTCACTTGATCGTGCCATGTCTTCCTCGGGCGTCCCCGACTTCTTCTACCATTCACATTTGCATCATATATTCTTTTTACACTACTTTCTTCGCTCATTCGCTCTACGTGCCCAAACCATCTGAGGGTCCCTTTCTTAATTTTGCTCATTATTAAATTATTATTATACTTAGTTGCTATCATATTTTACAATTTACAAATAGAGACGGACCGCCAAACAACTCGATCTTGGCACACACTCCTTGCCTCGTTCACATGCATACTTCGTCTCATACATGCTCTTTTATTATTCTGACTCTTGAAATGGCTCGACTCAAGTATCTGATTCACTTGGTCGTGCCATGTCTTCCTCGGGCGTCCCCGACTTCTTCTAGCATTCACATTTGCGTCATCATATATTCTCCTTACACTATTTTTCTCGTTCATTTGCTTTACATGCCCAACCAATCTAAGCGTCTCTTTCTTAATCTTACTCGTTACGCTTACATCAGGCTTACATTATGTGCGGATCATTATTATTCATTTCGGTCTACTTTCATCATTTCTCTACCAGTTCCGAGCCTCACAGCGAAGCATTAGGGTAGGTACCAGCACTCCATTATGGACGGCTAGCTTCGCTTCTTTCGATAGTTTTTTAGACCGGGGTAATATAATTACACTAAGAACAGTTTTACTCTGTATCTCAGTTGTCTTTTACACCATATACTCAATAATTTTGGTAATCATAGAAAAACTATTTGCTTATCGATCTGTTTTTAAAACTGTATATTGCATTGCTAGTTTTTTTAATATAAAATAATTTCTATCAAATTCCGGCAAAGTATCTGTAGCCCTCCCCCTCTCCGCCACGCATCGCATAGCGTTACCCCGTGCCTACAAACTGAAGATTCCACGGACTGGTAGCGGATCGGTAATAGTTGCATTTTAATAAAAAGGGAAGTGTCATAATAATTGAATCACGCTAGCTTCCTTAATATCGCTTTTACTTTTTTACTTTACTTAAGTTGAAAATGGGCGTTGGCGTAACTTGACAATTCAAGCAATAATAAGCAATTTCTAAGTTATTAATGGAAAGGACTACATCCCGTTCGCTTACACTTTGCATTTCATATGATCTTTTTACAATGCTTAAATATTTGCGTGCCGGTACTAGATGATTCCGTCTGGGACATTTCCGGTAAAATATTGAATTTACCATTTTTAGAAACATCACTCCAATTATACCCGTCTCTGTTTGTCGTGTGAAATAAAAATATATCAGAAAGAGACAATCATTATTGTTTAATTGGTTGAAGGAATTTGTAAAAATGAACTCCAACATTGTACAGGTGGTTTAAGTCTACATTGTATAAATAGTCTTAAATTGGGTTTTCGGTTTTAATTGCTAACTTGTTTAGATTAGGTGGTAATATTCATCTGGGAGGCGGATATGTGTACCGCCGCCCCGAGAACCATTATTGGATAACCAACACCTTTGCCATAGAGGCAGGGCTGGGCAAAATACATGCATTACTGTAATTAAAATACAAATTACAAAATACTTTTTCGCATGTATTTAAAATACGAAATACAAAATACTTTCAAGTCGTGTATTTGAAATACAAAATACAGTATTTTAACCATTTTTAAATTTCAAATACAAAATACAAAATACAAATTACAAAATACATTTGGTTTAGGTAGAACCTTTGGTTGCAATAAATTGTCGTAAGTGCCCATATCTAAGAGTGCGTTTCCATTGAAGCAAAGCAGAGCATAGTGAAACAGAGACGTGCTAAAATTGACTAATCATATTGCTCAGGACACACATCTCGTCTCCGCTCCACTTGTAAAGATTTGTGGTATAGGACTTAGGTGTTAGATTATAATAATTATTATTATAATAACACTAGCTGGTTCCCGGTATGCGTTGCACTGCAATATTCAAAGAAATAAATTGTTTCTCCCTGCATGTCCTTTCCCGTGCGTCCCCGTTCCCCTACCGCTTCCCTTTACCCTCTTGCATTCCCCGTACACCTTCCCTGCCTACCCTCTCCCCTCTTCCGCTCCCCCATCCCGCCAACCCCTCCCGCGTTCCATATATTTAGTCCCAGAACATTTTTCTATATTATAAAAACAATCAATAAAATCTGGTACCTAACATAGGTACCTATTTAAAATATCTATAATTTTAAAAATCCAATGAAAATTCTTTGGTTACAAAAAAACAGCTGCCTGCTAAATTTATTTTCATCTAACGCGCGAACTGTCAAACGTGCGTAGTTAAAATAGTCGTTAAGTTTTCTGAAATTATCCCATTTTCTGCGTAATTTTCTTAATTTTTCTTTCCGTAAGAACCTTCTAAAAGTATAAGAAAACTTTAAAAAAATGAATGAAATAGGTAAAGTCATTTTGAAGTTATGGCGTGACCAAGGGAAACAAGGATTCATTTTTATATATAAATGGATGACATTTGTGTAGCGAAGTTTTGTGTTATTTCACTTCAAGTGCGCTCTACAGTAGTTAACTTAAAAACATTCTAGTATTCAGTCCAATATTTTATTTCTAGTATTCAGTCCATTATTTAATTATTCCAATAGTGCTCGATCAAAAACTGGGCGTACTGTACAAGGCCCGCAGATACTTTAATAGTACACAACTGCTAACCCTGTACAAATCACAAGTGCGCCCCACGGTTGAATTTGGCAGCCACCTCTGGTCTGGAGCTCCAAAATACCTGAAAAATACCCTCGACTCTATGCAGAAACGGGCGGTCCGTTTAATAGATTCTCCCATCTTAAAAGACGGATTGCAATCTTTAGAGCACAGGCGTCGAGTTGGAATGCTATCCTGGTTCTACCGGTATTACAATGGAAGATGCTCCGAGGAACTAGCATCATTGATCCTTTCGGCACCGGTGCATAGTCAGGAAACACATTGTACACGGTTGACATTTGTCACATGAGAACGGGTCATTTCTTCGACTCGTTCTTGTGTTCAACAGCTCGGCTGTGGAATGATTGCCGGCCTCTGTGTTTCCTCCTTCCTACAACATGGGTCTCTTCAAGACCAATGTTCATTCCTTTCTCTCCTCAAAAAGACCCTCCACACAGCATCCCAGATGACATAGGCCCTGAGGGAAATTATTTTCCTCAGGGCCTCCTGTGTGGAGTTAATGAAAAAAAAATCTAATACTATGATACAAGAGTGTACCATACAAAGCAATGACAAGTATGATACAAAATGTACAATAACAGTGCTAATATAGCACAGGACAATAATAATAACTAGCATGAAGTAAAAAAAAATATAGTACAGTACATTATAAAGCAATTATAAGGGGGCATACATTAATTAGGTGAGCAGTTTTTCTTCCAAACTAGACTCCCCCCGCCCCTTGGTGAGATAATTTGGACCACTTCGTTTATTCTTTTCAAGTACCGTGAGATTTTGCTGGACCCCCCCCCCCCCTCCTTTTTTGAGCTCACATAATTAATGTATGCCCCCTAAGAGAACTACAAATAATCATTAATAAAGAGTCCTATAGCAAAGGACAATAGTAGGTACAGGATTCTAGCGTTTTTAGTCTATGTATTATCTATGTGTGGTTATTTTTAATTATCATTATTAAAATCACTAAATGTATTTGAAAATGTATTTTGAAGCCTTAAGTATTTGAAATACAAATTACAAAATACCTCAGCAGCAGGTAATTGAAATACCAATTACCAAATACATTGTATTTGTATATTATTGTATTTCAAATACGTATTTCAATTACAAGTTTTTCAAATACTGCCCAGCCCTGGCCATAGGTCACTCCAAGTGGTAAGCTATGTTTGGTGACTTAGCAGGGGTGTCCGGGTTCATGGGATGAGGTTTGTCCGGGTCTTGTTGGCGGATGCGTCTACCCACCAGCTGCATGGCAGGACGGATCGGGATAGACTGTTTTTTTTACATTAGGTCAACACAGGAGGCCCTGAGGAAAATAATTTCCCACAGGGCCTATGTCATCTTTGGGGATGCTGTGTGAAGGGTCTTTTTAGGAAAGGAAGGAGAGCAAGTTCTGAAAAGGAAAAGGGATGAAGGGTAGGTAGGAATCTGGGAGTCAGTGTGTCCAGGAATCTATCCCTCCCACTGCGGTGAAAGGCTATGTTCCGAGAGAGTACGGCTGGAGAAATCAAAGGGACTCCCTCAACACTCTCTCCCAATCCATCCTGCCATGCAGCTGGTGGGCAGAGATGCATCCGCCGCCAAGACCCGGATAATCCTCACCCCATGAACCCGGGCACCCCTGCTAAGTCACCAAACGTAGCGAACGACTTGGGGTGACCTATCGCAGAGGTGATTTTAGATTTTCACGGCCATAAGTATTTTTGTTATTAGTTTTTGGGGTATTATGCCGTGTATACCTCCTTCTTTAGCCAAAGTTTCGGACAGCGTTGCAGTGTCCATCATCAGGGCAGATGTGTAATCTCTTTCAACCCATCGCCTTGCAATGCAGTGGGAGAGATGGATTCATATATCTCTCACCCGCGACCTCCGGATTCGTAGTCGAAGTTCGCAATCTCATTTTTTTTACAGTAGCTCCACATAGGAGGCCCTGAGAAAAATAATTTCCCTCAGGGCCTATGTCATCTAAGGGGATGCTGTGTGGAGGGTCTTTTTAAGGAAGGGAAGGATAGGAAGTTCTGGGAAGGAAAAAGGTATGTGGGGTGGATAGGAATCTGGGGTCAATGTGTCTAGGAGTGACGAACCTAAAATTCCATCCCTCCAAATGCGGTGCAAGGCGATGGGTCGAGAGAGTCCGGCTGGAAAGGACAAAAGGCCTCCCTCAACCAAACTCTCTTATCCGGCCCGCCACGCAGCAGGGCAGACCTATCCGCCGCCACGTCCTGGACAAACCTGATACCATGAACCCGGGCACCCCTGCTTAGTCACCAAACGTAGCAAACTGCTTGCAGAGGTGTTGGTTATACAGTAATGGTTCCCGGGGCGGCGGTACCCATACCCGCTTCCCAAATTGGAATACCTCGTTTACAATTAGTCCTTATTCAAGTCATCTTAGGTATGATTAGTCTATTGTATATTTATCGGCGTAGTCCAGCGGTAAGGCTCTTGACTCGCACTCCGAAGGTCGCGGGATTATAATTTGTGTTATTTGACAATTTATTTAGTAAAAATAATACATATATTTTATATTTGCAGCACTTTCCAGAGTGGAAGATACTCTCAGTATCGCCCTGGTGTAAGACCACCATTCAGAATTGAAATGTTGCGTGATATGGCTTTAGCCGTGTTTGGTGACCAGATCTGAATAGTCAGGAACTTCCCAACCTTCCTCTTCCCTATCTCCTTCCCCTATCCACTACGTTGTGCGATATTCATGTAAAAACAAAATAATCAAGATTTTTGAACCCTACCCTAAATCCAAAATCAAATCTAAAATCAAATTCAAAATCAAATTCAAAATCATGAGAACTGGTCGCTTCTTCGATTCGTTTTTGTGCTCAACAGCTCGGCTATGGAACGATTTGCCGGCCTCTGGGTTTTCCCCTTTCTACAACATGGGTCTCTTCAAGACCAATGTTGACTCCCTCTTCTCCTCAAAAAGACCCTCCACACAGCATATTAGATGACATAGGCCTTGAGGGAAATCGTTTTCTTAAGGGCCTCCTGTGTGGAGTTTTTTTTACAGTGAATACCGCACAAGAATCTCAACTGCTCCCGTCTGGAGCCAGTGACACCATGGAATCCCCAATTGGGGTATGTTGTGAGGCTGAAGGTAGTGGGGAGGGGAAGGAGGTGGGGAAGAGGAAGGTTGGGAAGTACCTGGCGATTCAGATCTGGACACCAAACACGGCCAAAGCCATTTTCAAGCAACGTTTCAATTTTGAATGGTGGTCTTACTTACACCAGGGCGATATTGATAGTATCTTCCACTCTGGAACGTGCCGCAAATATACTATTTATTATTTTAAATGAATTAATTGTGAAATAACACAAATTAATCAAATAAAATTTGAGACCTGCGGTTTGCGAGTCAAGGGTCTCACTCCTGGACTATGTAGGCCGTATATTGTAATTTATTTTTAAATTATTGTTTATTTTTGTTCATAACTTTTTTTTATAAAATACACCAAAACAACAATAAAACATATTTTAATTACTTCAATACAACTAGAGACAATGCTTTTGAAAAATTGTCACGCGTAAAGTAATTACCTAGGTACAGAACATTTTTTAAAATGAAAAACTTGTTAGATTTCTTAAATATGATAATATAATCCATTATAAAAATTACGTTCTACTAAAAAAACATTTTAAAAATATAATATAACTGTATGAAAAAACATATTACATGAGTACCTAATATATTTCTGAAATTTTTAGAAAACCCTGTATAGATATCATTACATTACAACTGACTATGCTTTCAGAACGCAAAAGACAAATACAGAATGACGTAGCAAATATTTTATTTATTAAAGAAAAAACTACATAAATGTGTATTAAAATACGTAATAATATCAACCTTGTAATAAACACAAAAACAATTAACACAAAATTAATAACGATATTATAAAAGCAATTCGTAAATCAATCTTCAATTTTAAAAAAGCGCGCGAATAGCCGCTAAATATTACTCGTATAATATAATGTCTGTTCTTCTAAAACAACTAACAGTCCACAGCGAGCGCTTGACAGTAGCTACCTATGTAGATAGAATACAACATAACATACCGGCAAACATATAACATATCGCAAAAGATTCAATCTGACATAGCAATGTCATGCGATAATAGATTTTGAGGAATTTAACCATTGAGTTCAATATCGCAAAGCATTGATAAACGACTTGGAGTTTGAATGATATTGTATGACGAGAACATCCGGCAACGTCGCATGCCGTGATGTTATAGATGCGATAAAAAGTGTACCCAATTGATGTTCTAAGTATGGATGAATATTTACTGATAAAAAACGCATTCCGGAGCATTAACGGTCCACGTAAAAATGTCATTTATTCACTCAAAAATTTTTTTTACACCGTTCGACTCGTCTCATCGAGTTTGATATGATGGACTTAAAAAAAAAAAAACGATGAGCCACTAAGTGCCCAAATGAGCCAGTAAGTCGAAATGATCAAGAAGTTCCGGTAATTAAAGGACGCTTTGAGCCACTAAATGCCGTAACATAAACCTATATATATATATATATATATATATATATATAGAAATATATAATTGTTATGGTTAAAGTTTTCACGGTGTAAGATATAAAACAATTTTCTCGGTTTACCCGCGTAACGTAGTCCTGAAAAGGACTTTTTAACTCCTGACGTTTCGGACCGAACAGACATGCGAAAGCTATCAGTTTGAGACAAAAACTCAAGACATAAGGCCTCTGAAAATGGACAAGATCTGTCCGAAACGTCAGGAGTTGAAAAGTCCTTTTCAGAACTACGTTAAGCGGGTAAACCGAGAAAATTGTATGTATATATAAATTCCGACGGTAAATACAAGCTTTGGACAAAGACATTACCAATATCACGCTATAAAAGCATTCAACAGTCTAACACTTGAAAATAAAATTGAGGAAAACAAAAATAAATTCCGACACAAAATTACAAAATGGATTAAAGACCAAAATAGACAATACTACCAAAATACCATAGCATAAAATAACAAAACATATAAGTAACACACAAAACCAATATTTTTATTTTATTTTATTTTATTTATTTTGGAGAAAGTTGACAGCAGATCATAAATTAAAAAATAATAAAATAATAGGATGTTATTTATGCCAATTATGAACTTTCCACTGATGATAATTATAATAATAAAGTGTGATATGTAAGTTTTATTTTTTAGTTACAAAATATAAAAAGGGGGGGGGGAGTGAGGAGGAACATAGGAATAGGATTAAGAGGCAAAGGACGGGAATATATATAGGGATTGAACTTTCTAGTTTGAGTCATGGTGCTTGCTGAGTTTTCGTTTTATGTCACGTAAAGTTGAGTTAAAAATGTCAATGTGGTAATAATTTGAGTTAAATGAGTGTGTGGATCTGTAGATAAATGAGTTCTGTTTGGAATTGGTCTTGCAAATAGGGAGATTAAAGGTAAGTGACTGCCTGCTGTTGCGATTTGGAACATGGAATGATAGGCGTTGAAGAAGATCAGGACAATCGATTAAGTTATGTGTAATTTTAAATAACATTACCATATAAAACACAATCACCCACAAACACACAACACGTATTAAAAATATCATTTTTAATCTTATATATTATATTATATTATATTATTTATTCTTTATTTATACGTTAATTCTAAATCTCTAATTTTTAAGTTTAATTTATCTTAATCGTATGTTTTTTATTTACTTTTTTTCCTTTTTTTCACCAATATTATGTATATATGTATTGTGTATAATTTTGTATATGAAATGGAGGCCTCAGCACGGGTAAAACACCCAGTGAGGCCAACATCTTTGAATTATGTAAAAAATGTAAATAATATTGCATCAAATAAATAAATATATATATTAACACATTTTTTTTAAAGAAAGACAAACATTCTCGGGTTACGCATAACCCAACAACGCATAACTACCGCCACAGAAAGCCGAAAATGTTGCTTGTGTTGTGATGGAGGACTTAGCCAGCCGAGGAATCGAACATGTCGGGACCCAAGCGCCATGCCCACTCAACCACTGACCATTCAATTCAATTCATTTATCATAATTAATACTCAAGACCTGTGTGGGAGAGCGATAAACGAGAGACTCTTATATAGTTCTATTTAGATGGTCTTCAAATCAATCGTAAGGTCATTCATAGGCCTCATGCATAATTTTTTTACCTTGGCAGGAAGTCCCTTCCTGGTTCCTTCAATATGCTCCACCAGGCAGTCACTGGGTGTTGACGTAGTCCACCCTGGTTCCACAAGGAGCTCTGAACATTCTTAACTAGTGAAATATTGTACCTTGATCGGTCAGTGGCTATGTTGGCATCGCGTTTGGTTCCCATCCGGGCATCGCGTGTTCGATTCCTCGGCTGGCTAAGTCCTCTATCACAACATAAGCAACATTTTCCGCTTTGGTAGTAAGAGATTTTCAATTATTGTTAGGTTATTCGTAACCCTGGAATATTTTTCTTTCTTTAAAAAAAATCTTTTTAAATTATAAAAGATAGGTCAGATAGGTGTTTCTTCATTCTGCTTATATCTGCTGAGATGACAGTATTCAGTTAGTAGCCCTACCAGCTGCTCAAATTGAGCAGTTTGCCTGGTTCACATAGAATATTTAGACTATCATAATGAAGCGCTACGCTTCGATAAATAATCTGTACGTGATAAATCATTTAATTATGTTATGTAATCTACAGGTCTTGCAGCTGGCTTTTATAGGTAACATGGCGTCAATGGTGTTCATTCTGCCCAACCAGAAGAATGGTCTTAAAGATCTGGAGAAGAAGTTAAAAAAACAAGACATGCAAGCTTTGGATAACAGTCTTAAATCAGAAGATGTCAATGTGAACCTACCCAAGATCCAAATCGAGCAATCAAACCAAGTTAACCTTAATGATGGCCTTAAGAATGTGAGATTTTCTTTTTCATTAAAATTCGTTCCACGAGATTCATTGTTATGACTGTATATCCCAGGGTGGGATTTGGCACCCTGTGCATAACCAATCCTCCCCAGTCCGTAGATTTCCCGTCCTGCTTCAATCTAGTTCCATTTAGTCAGTACACCTCTTCCTTTCGTAATGGTTCCTCTCCAATTCGCACAATTACAATTTGATTGAACCATTGATTGGATATGCCACAGGTCACCCCAAGTGGTTTGCTACGTTTGGTAACTTAGCAGGATGAGGTGAGGATTGTACGGGTTTTTACGGCGGATGCGTTTGCCTATCAGCTGCATGCAGGCCGGATCGAGATAGAATGGTTGAGAGAGTCCCTTTTACTTCTACAGCCGTACTCTTTTGGAATATCGCCTAGTACCACAGTGGGAGGGATGGAATCATACGTCCGCCACACCTGGACACACTGACCCGCAGATTTCTATCCACCACTTATTCCCTTTTCCTTCCCAGAACTTCCTCTCCTTCCTTTCCTAAAAAGACCCTCCAAACAGCATACCGAAAGATGACGTAGGCCCTGAGAGGTATTATTTTCCTCAGGGCCTCCTGTGCGGAGCTAATGAAAAAAAGGTCTTCCTGTCCCACTTTAATACACTTCCACGCAGTCAGTACACCTCTACCTTCCGTAACCATTCCTCTCCAGTCCGCAGGCCTTCCCATTCTGCTTCAATCTACTTTTACGCAGTCAGTACACTCCGACTCTCCCTTCCGACTTTCAATACTGGCTGGCAATAAAATTGAAGTGATGGTGGTTTACTTTTATTTCAGTATGATCATTTCCTTGCATAGGTTCCAAAGATTTAAAATACTGCTAATTTTGTTTCTTTGATGTGGGTTAGGCATTAGGTGAACTTTCATATGAATTCAATCAACTTAACACTTTTATTGCCACCAGCTCGGCATGAAAACCATGTTCTCCGATAACGCGGATTTTGGAGGTATCCTGGTCAACCCTGGTATTCAATTGAAAACCTACAAGGTCTTCCAGAAGGCCTTCCTCGATTTGAATGAGGATGGAATTACAGCCAGCGGCGCCACGGGTGAAATCACCAGTAAGTCTATACTTGTGTACCTTTGTGATTGATGCGATATATTTTGGGCAGACTTTAACTATTCACCCGCGGTTGATGCACACGCAAGTGATTTGGATAGGTTGGTATACGAATGTGATCGAGAGGCACCTAATATTCATATTAAAATTTTGCAGAATGCGCAGGTCACAAGGTTCTTAAACCATCAGTATTTTTATAAGGTTTATCGTGCTTGAAAAAAAAATATTAAGCTCATTTTTGTTCTCAAGAGAAGAAGGTTGAGGAGGTATTGAATCCTACCTTTGATCTGAACGGCTATCCGCAAGTTCAAACATTTTCCCAAATTTTTTAAGTGTAGCGATATCCGGAATCGAATTCAACGCTAATTTTTGTATGTATCTGGGTGCCATATTACAATTCAATTTTTCTAAAATTTCGTCATCAGGTAACTTTTTCTTTAGCCTTTTGTTAAGAATTAACGCTTTCGTAATGAAGGTACCAAGAGACTCTGGGTACTTGAAATGTCGTCCATAGCTGTGAATCTTATAATTCATATTCATCTTTCAGACCAGACACCAGTTCCTCCCATGTTATAAAAGAAGAATGGTTCACTCTCAACCAATTGAGAGCAATCCCCTCAAAAAGTTCAAACGCTCCTAAGAAAAGTATGCTTTTACTTACAAGGCGAGTTGTCCAATGCGTTCTATAAATTCACGTACGCAAGACTTTCCATCATATACATCTTAGATCCCATTTGTGCAGGGGCACCAGCGGGGCTGGGGAAAGTGGTAACACCTTCGTCTCCAAACCATCAACGATAGATACTTTGGGCACCGACATCTCGGAATCTTTTGTCTGACTCATTGTTTCAGGCATTTAAAATATTTGTACCTATGACTTTATGGAACAAAAGAAAAAACACACAATGCATTTAATCACGCCCATATACGGAAGTTGAACATTAAAATAAATACTCCGAATACGCAATAACTAACCTAAAATAAATAATTAAAAGAAGCACTCAAAGGATATTAAAAAAAATTCTCTCCGAATAAAATGTTATATGTAATTGTATAACAACACGTATGGCTAAAGTTCGGTTTACGGGAGATGGTCCTAGATATTTTTTTTTTCTTTTTTTATACTAATTATGGGTCGGAAAATCCGAATCTGAAAGAATTAAGCGTCGGCAAGCAATATTAAGTGAATTACACGATTTTAAACTTTTCTATAAACACTAAGGAAAAAACGTCATTTTGAATGTATTGACATAACAAGTCATAGAAAAACAAGAAAGATGTTACACCACATAAAATTAAGTATTGCCATTAAGCAATAATATCAATAACACTTTCTTTTCTATCACAAACCATGTTACGCAAACCTAGCGTAGCCGCTAAACTGCTTGAAAACTGGGATGTTTTTTTGCCGTGACGCGAGTAGGCGCTACGAAGGGGGCACTTTCTTTTCTATCACAAACCATGTACATTGATATTGGTGACCGGTGTACTGCTTATATTATTGATAATGGCAACACTTAATTTTATGTGGTGTAACATCTTTCTTGTTTTTCTATGACTTGTTATGTCAATACATTCAAAATGACGTTTTTTCGTTAGTGTTTATAGAAAATTTTAAAGTCGTTTAATTCAGTTAATATTGCTTGCCGACGCCTAATTCTTTCAGATTCGGATTTTCCGACCCATAATTAGTATAAAAAAAGAAAAAAAAATATCTAGAACCATCTCCCGTAAACCGAATTTTTTCCGCACGTATAAATAAGATAATGTTTAAAATTATTAATCGAGGTAGTTCCTGAATAACCAATTCACCGGCCGACACGTGTGAGGTGGTATAGAACCTCGTGTAACAGACGTGTCACGCCTTTACAAGAACTGTAAAATAGGGGACCGGTCTCGTGCACGCCTTCCACTGGCTCACGCTGATGATGATGATTAAAGCTGGCTGGCCTCCCTACATCCAGTGGTAATGGCCCTGGATGCGCCTAGTTTCTGCCTGAGCGGTGCCTTGGCAGTGCCCAGAGTCAGGGTCGACTGCAGCGGTAGGCACCGGGTTCTCGTTCAGGCAGAACTTCAGCAGGAGGCAGCAGCTGGCAGCAGGTCGCAGACTTCCAGAGGTAGGAAAGAGTAATGAAAGACAAGTTTGAACTTTTGACTTGAACTGTTGACTGATTTATTTACAAAAAACGTGTCCTTATATACCCTAATCTGGGTAAAAAGGTGATGGTACATTTATGGGGTGGGAGGTTGGACCTCGCCCGAAGGTATAAGTACTGCGACTTTCTTGTCGCACTTCATTTTGCTGGTGTCGCTCAAGAAAGCGGTCGCTTAAAATCATTATTTAATAATAATTCTACAGGTTATAACATAGTGTTTACAAAGGATTCCTTAATTCTAACATTTATACAAAGATATTTTCTATCGGTAGATTTTTAGTTCGATGAAATTCATAGTGTTTACAAAGGATTCCTTAATTCTAACATTTATACAAAGATATTTTCTATCCGTAGATTTTTAGTTCGATGAAATTGGGAATATTTTTAGAAATGTTTACCATTTGTTGGTAGGTATTTGAGTTTAAGTTAAGTTTGCGAAGTGATGTGAAGAAGTTAGTATTTTCCCTAGGTTCCTCGTAAGACTGGCTACCGAAACCTGTATGTCTCGTCGTCTTACGAGGTTCCTGGATTTTTAAAATGGAAAAAGACTGTTTTTTGATCGGAAAGTCCAAAACTTTTGCGCAAATGCATATAGCGTTGGCAGTTTAAGAGTTAGAGGTTTAAATTTTGATTCCCTGCATGCCCGTCAGGACTCTGTAATAAAACGTCTTTGTTTTATTGTCCTACGGCGTGTGTAAATGAAGTTATGTTAAAAAACGATAATATTTGCAAGCAAGATGAGAGCCCTTAATGGGGCCGCCGCAGAGCGGCAGCCTGCTACTCTGCTCCAAGGAGCCGGAGATGTCGGCGTCCAGGGAGCCGGAAAAACGGCCCTTGTTGGGGCCGCCGCAGAGCGGCAGCCTGCTACTCTGCTCCAAGGAGCCGGAGATGTCGGCGTCCAGGGAGCCGGAGATAATATCTCTTTGGTGGGGCTAAATAATAACAATTTGTAAATAATGTTACAATGTCTCCCGGTGGCAACCTGGCACGCAAGCTTTATTTGGTTGCACCGGGGCATTGTACACAGTAAAAGAACATTATTTTACATAATTATAAAAATAGGTAATAATTGAACCTAAAGAAAAATATCTTTCACCAAACTCAGTCGTTGGCGGCACGGTACATTAGCATTTCGAGGCCAGAAATTTCAGCAAAATTTCCAAGAAATGACCTCGAAATGTAAAGGATGCCACCAACGATGAATCTTGATGAAAGATGTTTGGAGGGTGCGAACACGTCCATTACACCTCGTGTTCTGATAATAATGGCACACATCAAAATCACAAACTACCTACAAAATGCAAAACAAGAATAAAATTTGCTAGTTTAATCAGTCATCCACATCGTTGGCGCCATTGTAACTTATAATTTTAGCATGTTAAACTAATGCAATATTCCCAGCGACTACAATACCTTCTTGTAAATCACGGGCAGTTAAATGAAACCAATCAATCAACTTCAACATTTATTGAATTCTAAAACATAGCAAATAATGTTTCTGTAAAATTAGAGACATTATTTATTAATCAAAAGTATTATATCTCAGGACGTGGTCCAAGGTTCCTTGTAATGAATCACTTGAGATGATGAAACTATCAAATTATTGGTAAATATTCGGAACAAACGTCAACGGTTATGTAACGCGATTGTGTATGTTATCTTTACTTTAAAAAACAGCCTACGTTTTTGAATGGTTTGTCTGGCAAAGCAGGGTTTGTGTAGCGGGCTTGTGTATATTATCTTAATTTCAAAAGTTTTATCAAAAAAACGTGCGTATTAATCGTTGACGTTTGTTCCGAACTGCAAACAGCACTCTATTATAACATAGCATTATAACATCACTATTTGACAGTGTGAAAGCAAATTTTCAATTTACGTAAATAACATTAAAAATGTAACATTTTCAACCTCCCCTAATGCAAATAGTTGTCTTTTACGGTAATTAAGAAGAATCTAAGAGTTTTATAAAAAAAAGTGCGTATTAACCGTTGACGTTTGTTCCGAACAGTTACCAAATTATTAATCAAGAAGGAAAATCAGTGATGTGTGACAGTATTATCTAAACTCGGGCACTAACCTTAAATATTGTAATTCTGTCGGGCGCCAGGCTAGTCTAATAAACACGACCGTATTATTTAACCATCGTAATATTTAAATTTTAATAACCAGTAAAAAGTAATAACTAACACCACATGATGTCAGCCGGAGATCGGAGATCTGGAGTTCAGGAACAACCTCCTTCCTCTTCAAAATTCGTTGAGTACCCCATGACATTCCCATAGACCAGATGTCGCCACTGTCTCGCATGAACCTAGCGAGTAGCTAGAAGGCGTTTGCCGAGTCAACATCCAATTCCGATGTTTGGTCGAATCAACATTCAAATTTAGTTGGGGTAGCAAGTAACACAGTTCAGGGCCGTAGCTAGAGTTGAATTTAAGATAGGGCAGCGGTAATTATAGGTAGGGCGCAAGTGAAATGATCTGTGGGCCTAGTCACTAATTTTTGTAAACCTCCGTTTCATGAAGTTACGGGTTTAGCTACGTCACATACCCGTTGTTGTTGTTTTTTAAGTTGGCGAATCTGTCAAAATACGGGTATGTGACGTAGGGGGGACGTATTGGGGGGGGGGGGGGGGGGGGTCCGGGCGGCACTTTTAAGGGGCGGCAAAATTTCACAATAAATAATAATAATATCTTGTTAAAGATCATTTTTTATTTTCAAAGAATCATATTTTTGTTGCATATATGATTCAGACCGATTGAAATGGGCACGGAATTTTTCATTACTTATTCTGTAACAAACATGGGGAATCCCCTTTTTTTCAAGTAAATGTATAATAATGTCATCTTGATAACTGCAGCGACTGGCAACACCGTCCGGGTCGAATTTTGTTTTGCGCTTGGATTTTTTATGACTAATATTCGGTGAGAATGATTGAGAGAGGTTCGTGGGCGATGTGCGACAATTCTAAGAAAGTTTCATGGATCATCAAACCATCCATGTGTTCCAAGTACAAAAGTAAGAGGAAAACCATTTTCTTGTTCTGGGTGTAGTATCTGAGCTTAAGCTGAGGACTTAGCAGATTAAATCCTGGGTTAAAACCAGTTTCATATTCCGAATGATCTGTCAAAATTCCAGTAGCGGATTAATCTGCTGACACATTTCGAAGAAAACCGTTCTAATATTTCGAGTGGAGTTAAATTTTTTATTTCAAACCATTCCACAAAATTCGTAATTCGTAGGAAAACCATACTACGCATTATATGACAGTAATACTAATTAAATCTGTGGACACGCAAGCAGATTCACCCTTAATTTAAAACCAGTTTTGTGGTCAGAATGTAAATTTCCAGTTTTGGATTCATCTGCTGACATATTTTGAAGGAAAACGTTCTCTTATTCGAAGTGAATTGGAGGTTATCTACCACATACCCGCCCGGTGTAAGTAAGAGAAGGTTACTGTTTAACAAGGACTCTTATTTTTTTATAGAACGACCCTCCAATTATAATTAACTAAAACTAGACCCTGTTGTCCCTGCATACGTTGTTAGCGAGCAGTATGCAAGTGCTTGATCTGATGACAAACCGTTTAGTATGGAGAAGGCCCGAATATATCGATCTAGGGATTGGTTTATTTATGATTCAACCATTGAATAACATCCCCAAACTGTTTGGGAATTCCCCTTAAGCAGTGATTGCAATAACCGCACAGCCTCTCACCACTTACTTCAATTCCATCTATGGGCAGAATAAAGAATTGATACAATATGATTCTTTGGTTAATTCGAAGCTGTTTAGTTGATGTCGCTACGCTACCCTAATCGGAAGTATTTTTTTTCAAATATGTCAAACAATGAACAAACAGTTTACTAGTATATTATAATAGTCGATGGTATTTCTTAAGGTAGGGCACAGGTATTTTAAGGTAGGGCATTGCCCCCTAATGCCCCCCCCCTAGCTACGGCCCTGACACTGTTACAATATGTGGCTTATTCTTTTTTCCATTGACACCTGTTGAAATATTCAAGAATATATGTCTTTACTTTATCTATGTAGATATGTGATGAAACAAATTCGTCAATAGGCCACTTGCATCACATTTTTAAAAAAAAAAATTCCGGTTTAGGCAAATATTGTATTTTTTTTTTAATCGTATTTTTGAAACCCTGGGGATTTTTTGAAAATTTCAAACCGAAAAATCAGACCATTTTTTATAAACCGGAAAGACGGGACATAATTTAATAGGTGTGACAAAACGATAATTACATAGCTGAAAATCATTTAAAAAAAGAACGTTTTCCACACGAATGGTACAGGAGAATAACGAGGCATACCAAAAATATTATATCTCATAAATATTTTTTTCCTTGATCCATATTATTGATCGTAAATCATTATAATGTACAGCGTCTATATTACTAAATTCAATGTAATATACTTGAACTTGTAAATTGTAATAATAATAAGAATATTATAAAATTTTATTTTGTTAAAATCAGCACCATAATCATTATACCTCTAAAACATGTACCGACATCATCTTTACGTTCTGAAGAGAACCCCGTACCCATTAATTGTACGGGGTTCTCTTCAGAACATCTGTCAAAAAATCAAACCAAATGATAAGTTCGCAGAGAACAAACAATAAATCTAGTGAACGAATTCAAAAATTCGCCTGAAATCAAAGTGATGCCATATAAAAAAATAAATCAGTGTGGAATTTTATAAAATTAATAGGAACATTTTCGGCGACGGGACATTTTCATGTAGTGACGTCACGAGCCCAAATAATGGATTTATTTATTTAAAAATTAAAAAAACTGTACATTTCTAAAAATTTTTACTAACATTTTCGTAATCTTAGTAAAAAAAACTCTATCCACACGATTTTTTCCAAGTCGTTATAAAGTCCATGCAAGTGGCCTATTCTGAATGGTGTGGCGCAGCGTCGACCACCCGCCATTTTGTCTCCAAGTACCTATCCATATCTATCTTGCTTCAATTTTGTTAATTTAATTTTATATTTTGTCTGTATTATGTCCGTAATTTTAACATAGGATCGATTAGTATCTTTCATGTTTACGTTATTGTACGTTAATAAAAACTTCACGGTTTGCAGAACAAGAGGGGTATTATCTATCTATCATCTATCTATCTATCTATCTATATAAATAAAATTAATATTATTTTTTTAATTAATACTTTTAAAAAGAAAGACAAACATTCCCGGGTTACGAATAACCTAACAATGTTTGAAAATCTCCTACTACCACCATAGAAAGCCGAAAATGTTGCTTGTGTTGTGATGGAGGACTTAGCCAGCCGAGGAATTGAACACGCGACGCCCGAATGGGATCCAAGCGCTATGCCCACTCAACCACCTACCAGTCTATAATCTATCTATATAAACTATATAAATAAAAATGAATCGCCGAAATGTATGTACGCGCAAAACTTCCGAACGACTGCACCAAATAGGAAAATTCTTTTTTTGTTGTGTTCGTTATTGTCAGGACAAAGTTTGTATAAAACCACTGGTGAGCTCTGGCATTATGAAATTTGCATAAAAATGAATCGCCGAAATGTATTTATGCGCATAACTTCCGAACGAATGCACCAAATTAGATAATTATTTTTTTGTTGTGTTCTTTATTGTCTGATGAGCTCTGGCTTTATGAAATTTGTATAAAAAAATTGTAATAGGTGGCACGCGAGCTGTTTGAAAAATAATGTACCGTGAATTAATTTATGGAGCGCGGGAGTTGAGAGAGGGGAACCAGGGAGGGAGAGGGGAATCTGGGAGGGGAACTCGGAAGGGGATTTGCGGGATGGGGGAAGGGGGAAAGTGGAGTGGGAAGAGGGAAGATGTAGGAGGCGGAGTGGAAACGCGAGAGAGGAAGAGGACGTGGGAGAAGAATGGGGGGAGGGGGGACGGAAGGGTAACGGGACGAATGGGAAAGGACACGCAGGGAGAAACAATTTCTTTATTAAATGGAATGCAGCAGCAACGCATGCCGGGTACCAGCTAGTAAATAATAAATATAAGTGAGAGTGAAAAGATTTCAATGGTGTTTTTGATGTATTTAGGGAGTTTAGTTTCGGTTAAACTGAGCTGAAACTAAGATTGCGCCATCTGATGTCTATAAACCGATTTTTTAAAAGTAATCAGATCCCAACTGCACCTAAATTTAGAATACGTTATGGGTGATAAACTTTCAACAACAAATGAACCTTTATCATTTGAACATAATATCAAATAACCGAAAGTACACCAAGATTCAAAATTCGATAAGGTTCTAACTTACTTCCTTAAAGACTTAATTTTGGATTTGAGGCCAAAATATGAAACCAAAATTGATGATCGCTTCTAAAATCAAAAGGGCATACATTTTTCTATTACACCTTGCAATGAGGAGAGGTCAGGTTGGCTTTTATTTGGATTCTGATTCAATACATGTGTTTTTTTTAATTATTTGAAGAGAAATGCCTCCAAGGATTTTAAAGCTAATCATCCATAATTTTTCGCAATGTTCAATGAAGATAATCAGATGGTCTTCTCCGGGCATTTCACCGGACAAAATTAAGTGTAAGAACCTTGAACCTTGACTTTATTATTGTTAACACAACATTACATATAACCTACAATATTATTCTCAAAACGTTTACAGTATCCAACATATTTTTTTCACATTGATAAAATAAGAGGAGTAGCAAGTTTTTATTTTCCATGTCAACCCGTCATTCAATGTTTGACTTTCAGTAAGTAATTTCAAATTCAATCAAATATTTTTCTTATTTCGATTAAGGTGTTAGAAATCTCCCCCTGTTTGTTTTTAATATTCTACAAATCGCCATCTGTGTGATAGATATTAAGAAATCTCCATCTGTTTGAGATACTAAGAAAAAAAATAATATATGTAATAAAAAAAAAATTATATCAATATCACATAAAATTCAAATTAAATAACTAACGCAATCTCACTAACACAAGTAGGCATCCCTTTCATTAGGCATTTATAAATTATATTTATTACGATATTACAGTGTTGCAGTCCTGTAAACATTGGCATTGGTTGCTTTTATAAATTTCCACGGCAACCGCACACGGCATCTCCTTTCTTTAATACGAGTGAGGAAATGATTACCATTTTTCTTTGAAGGAAACAGACATACGTGTATTATTTGTCCCACTATAATATATAAGAAA
The DNA here is from genome assembly GCA_917880885.1 of Limnephilus marmoratus. Taxonomy (NCBI): domain Eukaryota; kingdom Metazoa; phylum Arthropoda; class Insecta; order Trichoptera; family Limnephilidae; genus Limnephilus; species Limnephilus marmoratus. The sequence continues at coordinate 21,518,556 of OU862929.1, forward strand.
GAGCTGCAGTATTGTTTTTCTTTTTTTAATTTATTTTATACACTTTACAAAAAGTCTTTATATAAGACAAAAAGTCCCGATAAATTACCTTTTAGCAGTTTGTCTAACGGGTTCTTTACATTAAAGATCTTATTATAGCGATTTAATAGTTACATTTTTACAATCATATAAAATAAAATAAAAATTATTTACAGAAATATGTATAAAAGAATTTTTTTTAAAAACATGTACAAAACAATTTTAAAGTCTTTAGAATAGTATGTCATTGTAAGCTAATACAATTTGGTTCTTTCAGTAAGCCAAGTCTTCAGTAAATTCACCAATTGTTTGTTTTGGGCACAGTTTTTAATTTCAACAGATAACATATTTAAACAATTGGGATCATGTAATTTAACGTTCTTTGTCCATATTTATTTGAATGCTCTGATTGTGATTAATTAACAATTAATATTAATTGTGATTAAAAAACAGAAGATTTATGCTTTTTGTTCCAATGCCGTGCCGTACGTAACTGTGGGAATTATAAAAGCGACCATTTACTGCATAGCTTCTTGAAGCCCTGCAATAATGCCGATATTCGAGTAGATAGCGGAAATTCATTATAATGTTTTGTTGGGGCAATAGTGTACTACCCTCAAATAGAGTGATTTGATGTCTGGGGAGAACAAGTAAATGGTCTCTTTGAAATGTACTTATTGTGTATTGTACATAATGTACATGCCACTACATTCTGTCAAACAGATGAGCAGGAACCTTCGAATTCATCAAAGTATACATTTGACACTATTCCTTCTGTTTGACATTTATTTTTTATTTTTTATTTATTTATTATTTTCAACGCCCTGATGGGCTTTTACATGACAAGTTTATAATACAGAGACAGTTTTTAAATAAAAAAGATAAACTATAAAAATATAACTAGTAAACATCATATGAAAGGTAGGTATACAGATAAATTTAAGGAAAGATAGTGCATTACAATAAAAGAGAATGTTTCTAAGTTATAAATGGCATAGAAATAAACTTGTAGGTATGTTAGTAATTACAAAATTTACAGGTGATTAATTAAATGGGATGAAAAATACATGACAAAATGCAAGATACATAAAAAGAAAACGATAATAGGTTTTTACATTGTAGATTAATATAGAAATACACAAATATATGCAATAGACCCTAGGTGATGCTCCTTAGATATCAAAATATTCTACATAAAAATATTGTTCAGATATTTCTTGAATAAAGGTAAACTTGTATTAAATATATCGATATTTGAGGTGAATTTGTTCCCTAGTGTGTGTAATCGTGAAATTGGTCCATGTGTGTGGTATCCATATTCAGAATCCAATGTCGATGGAGATATTACTAGATATGATCGTATCTCAGGACATATAACAATAGCGGACGCATGTATTTTAGACATGTTTCACTTGTTTTAGTTTTTTAAAGACGGATTATACAGTCTAGATAGGAGTGAATTCTTTTTTTTCACTGGACGATAATGTAAGAGTCAAAAATTGGTGCCTTTTAGGTTTAATTTAAGCCATGTAAAATATTATTCAAATTTTTTTAGGGTAACTGCCTCCGCAACGGCATTGAATTTACGAAAAAAGTCGGTTTTACACTCTAATTGGAAGTCATGTTTATGTACGATATTTTTGAATAAACATACTTATTTTTATCAAGAAAGTTTACTTGGTATAAATACAGATTCGACACAAAATAAAAAGAAGTTAGAATTTGTCTTTATTTATAATTTAAGTAAAGGGGAGAGAGGAAGCGCGGGAGGTGATACTTAGCTTGCTTGCTTGCTCTATTTGTTCGAGGCTCGGATCAGTCGCACGCTCGTTTGTCGTTAAAATTACGTTCGATATTCTTTCATGGCAACTATGCAAAGAACTTGGAGTGTATTCAAATCTCCTCTATTTGGTGATGTTTGTGAGATGAAAGAGAACTTTCTACCTGCTTACGAAGATGCAGTAAAATACTATTATGAGTGGACGAGACGTCAACTGAAATTGCAATCAGAAACTGCGAAAGAACCAATTTTTTGTGAGATAGCAGATATAGTAATGTCGAAATTGAAAATATATGGCACACTCAATCTATTCCTACATTGACGCGAACAAGGATCGTTCAAATGTTGAAAGCATATCATTTAAAGTGCACAAATCTACTCAAGTCTATCAAGAGGCTCTCCCTGGACAAGTTAAACAGTTTTCAGAAAAGCAGTAAGATACTTTTTGATATTCGCTCAATGTATATATTCTTAGGATAAAAAGGTTCCCAAACAAGAGCAAACTTTTTTTACCGATCAAAGAACGTCTCGGGTAATGGAAATCAGCGGAATCGACGTAACTGCTATAAAGAAGTTGCAAAAGACTCTAAAAATGAACCTATCTCACTGATTCAAGAGCCGGGATCCATTTACATAGGATACCTGGTACCTGATGTTGGTACAGAAAAGGAATAGATACCGTGATAACAGGGTTTCTGTTACATAAAGAAGTTTTCCAAGATAGATTTTATGGCAATTGATTGTGATGGTACGAATGAATACTGGAAAGTATGCTGGATTTAAAAGACTGCTTGAGAAAAGGCTACAAAAACCATTTCAGTGGATAATTTTTTTACTCCACATTAACTTTTGAGACATCTGTTTTTTCATCTCGATGGGTGTACTTCGGGACCTAAATCTTATATTGGTCCACTGGGAAAATCACTGGAAACCTGTAAAAAAAACTGCCTGTTAAAAATTTTTAACGCATCGAAGGTCAAATGCTACCAGAAATGGCCAAAGATCTGAGTCCAGACCAACAGTACTTGTATAAAATTGTCTCGGCTGTAGTTTCAGATGAATTTCCAGAAGACCTACGCAATAAATCTCCAGAAAAACTATCACATGCCCGTTGGATCACCGAAGACTACGTTTGTATGCATCTACTGAAGAACCATCTGAAAATTTGAAAACTATGGCTACTTTTGTGGTCAAAATTTACGCACCGTTTTGGTTCTCAATTAAAAGTAAACCATCATGCAAAGATGGCACTTGTTATCTGTTCAATATTATTAAGGCCTCCAGTTACCTGCCAGAAACTCTAAAAAAATTATAGATCCTGTTATCCAAAGAAACGGCTACTTTGCCATCCTGAAGGGATCCTTCTTGCGATGATAAAAAAACATGTTAGAGAGCTGGCAGCCCTACTAAAGGCACGCAATATACTACTCAACCTCCAACACCTAGACTGTTTCAAGTGCCATTAATAGATTTTAATGCTTCTACATATAGTGATTTAATAAATTGGCAGGAAAACTTAACCGAACCACCGATTTTGAAAAACTTATTGGACTGGAAAATTCAGAATGTCGTGGAATCTGGTGGTGAAAACGAACTATTGTTTATAAGGCTTCCCTGCCATACCCAAGCTGTTGAAAGAGCTTTAAAGAATACAATGGAGGTTTCCATTTCTCAGTGGATAAGAAAGTCGCGATTAGGTGCAATAAATGCCAAGCTGGAATCGCGAAATCAAATGCCTAAATTTGAAACTAAGAAGGATTTTAAACCTAAATAATAAATGTATAATTTGTCGAGTTTGTTTCAAATTTCATTTTTTTTACATCGATGCCTTAATAAATATCTTAATTATATATTGTTTATCATTTAACACCTACTTACCACTAAATTAAACACAATGTATCGCCTTTTAAACTTTAAACTTTTTTACCCTAATTTTCAATTTTTGAAGTCACTGCGGAGACAGAAGATCTTAATCAAATGAAATGAAAAATCCCACGTATTTTTACTTTAACATAAGGCACAAAAGCGCGTTTGCCCGGAAAGCAAGAGGTCCTGGGTTCAAGTCCCAGCGGTGTCAATATCTTTTTCTGATTTTTCTGTTCTCAGATTTTCGAGTGACTTTCGCTTGTATTGTCTTCGTTTAATTAAATATTACAATTTGAGGTTTTACTCATAAAGTTAAAATAAAAATAAAAAAAATAAAAAATAAATATTTGCTTAACGATTTGGAGAGGTACACTATCAAAGGAGACAGAAAAGAGGGTCAATTTTTTTTTCGAGTGAATGCCACTACCTTAGTTTTAGAAGTGGCTAAATTCATTCCATTTGACAACAACCACAATTTAATGTTATGCAAAGGTAAATTTAATTCATTCGCAGCATGGGATAAATTTTTGTGCGATATATATGTAAGAAAATCGTCGGCAAAATAGAGTCATTTGATAGTTGAAGCATTACAATGTCTAAATCACTTATTTATTTATTTATACTGGGTTTTTACAGATTGTTCTTATACACGTGAGAACAACCCAGTTATAAAAACTCAGTTAATTATACAAATAGGTAAAAATTTATATAAAATCAATTAGCTTAATTATAAAATTGTTTATTTTGAAGCTGTTTAAATAAAAAATAGAAAAAATAAAACAAATCGGTTAGAAATAGAAAATTATAAAAATACAAAGTTTACTCAAATTACAATTAAAGAGAGGCAAGACAAGAGACATAATTAAAGTCATAAATGATACATGTTTAGCACATATTTTTCAGCAATCGCAGAGCATTTTTTTTAATCCATATAAATTATCGGCAAAAATCTCTACTACAGCACTAATTATATTGTCGACACATTTGGGTCAGAGGGCCAAACCACGCGATATTATTTTTAAAACAGATGGTTACCCTCGGCAGTTCTGTTGCAAATCATATATGGGTGTTTCTCTACTAATTGGAAACTGGCCCATACAACACTGTCCCAAGCATATTTTTGTTAATAATTAAGAAAATATGTACATATATGGAAAGGCATTAAAAAATTAAATATATATTTACATAAATCTCACACATTTTTCTCTTAATTTTTGAGTTATGTTAAATTTTATGAAAAATATTGACAGGGGACTGTTATATAATTCAGAGGAGTATTTATATGAAATAAAAAACGTATTTTCATTGAATATAAGCAATCAGTCTTTGTTTCTATTTATTATAACTATTACCATCTGTATTATGGACTGATAAAACAACAATTTCTAAGCAAATAAAACATGTTATGAACTTTCTTAATTCTACAGAACACTTGTATTAAAACTTCTTAAGTAAACAATCTTTTCTTCACTCTTTATTGACTTGTAAAATTAATACTAAAAAATATTAACTTGCTTTCTAATATCACAATCAACATACTTTGAAATATTTAACCTTTAATAGTAACCAGTTGTAATTATATACAAAATCAGTCATCATATTGCAGTTCCAGAAAATATTAAAATTAAATTATTTCTCTAAAACCGGTACAGCTGATGGAAAGTAATAATAATATCTTTTCCCTTTTAAGATTAGATCTGGATTTGGTCACTTTTCCAGTACTTGTCCAAAAGAAACATCAGAAACATCATTTTCGTTAACTCTAAAAGTGTGACTTATCGTCACAAATTTTCATACAAGTTACTGTTAGTTCACCTTCCTCATAATCTATTTGAGCATAACGATATTCCACGTTTATTAATTTTAGCTATAGTTATAGTTAATGCATTATCTGGCCATCTCAAAGGCACCGGAAAAGCTGATGCGGAATACACTGAATCAGGCATATTTTCCTTAACAAAAGTATTTGTAACTGCTTTCAAAACTTTTTTCTTTGCGCGATAGGTAGAACAATGTTCTCTCCAAGTTTTTCTTGGAGCCTTCTGCTCACGACTACTCATGTCCTTAACTAATTTTCTTGTCCCTTTTTCTTTCATTTCTTCTCTTTTCTGTGTGTCATTTTTAAGTCGTTGGTATCTCAAACGTGCAGCTATGCACTTTTGATCTAATATTTCTTCCCTTGTTTTCGCTGAATTCTTTTTGTGTGGTATTATGGAGTATTACCTGCTATAAAAATAATATTAAACGAAATGTTTATATTGTGCAATATGGCAGGTAAAACTTGAAGATACCTAAAAGAAACAGTCCCCTGTGGTATAGAACAGTCCCCTGTGACATAAAAATGACAGGGGACTGTGCCCAGGGGACTGTTATTTTTGCATAGAAACTTTTCTAGCATAAAACCATTTTAAATCAATTCAAAATCAAGAAGCAAGCGTGATTGCATTCTCGATAAGTAATTATTTAAAAAAAAATCGTAATTTTATTTTCGTTATATGTTTTTGGGGTGTTGTGCCGTGTTGCGCTACCTCCTTCTTTAGCCAACGTTTCGGACATCGTTGCAGTGTCCATCATCAGGGCAGATCCGGCAGATCCGGTAGATGTGACACATCTACCGGATCTGCCGGATCTGCCCTGATGATGGACACTGCAACGATGTCCGAAACGTTGGCTAAAGAAGGAGGTAGCGCAACACGGCACAACACCCCAAAAACATATAACGAAAATGCTTTTGGCCGTGAAAATCTTAAAACTTAACCGTAATTTTATTACTTAAAACTATAAGTAAAATGCTTACCAGGGGACTGTTCAACTAGCGGTCTAGACACGTAGTTCACTTACAAGCGTGGCTGTGAAAATGCATACGATGGCGTCAGCCCGCATAGCTCTAAAACCGAACGAATATCACACCGATTTCGTTCTGTTTCACGATATAAACTACCGCGCCAATGCATAGTGCGATTTCGGTGCAATTTTCAAATTGTAACAGGGGACTGTTCAAAAAAATTGAGGACAACATTTGATAACTGTTTTCTAAAATAAATTGTTATTTTAAAAATATGATTGTGTATTGCAAAGATGCTTACTATATTCTAGTACTATTAATATACTTTTAACTGACGCAGTGATGATACTGAAAATGAATATTTGTCATAAGACTTGTAATTTCGGAAATGGGACACGACAGGGGACTGTGAATTGAGGTGTTTGAAGTGCATTTAAATTAATATTACAATATTATATTACTGTATGAGCTATAGCATACCAAGAATAGCTAACATATTGTCGTTATCAATACAAAGAACTCGGTAATATTAAGATCTACTATATAAAATTTACCTGGGACAGCGATTTTCCAATTAGTGGAGAAATGCCCATATAAAGACAGCAGCCAATAATATGTGCGTTAAGAAAATGAAGATAATGTTGGTAGTTCTTAGTCGAAGTATGATACAGTTTAAAAGTGACCGAATTGAATATAGACACCTTAGCTCAGTTGGTAGAGCATTTGCCATGTAAGCAGAAGGTCCTGGGTTCGGGTCCCAGAGATGCCAATATATTTTTCTGATTTTTCCATCTCCAGATCTTCGGTTGAGTTTCGCTAACATTGTCTTCATTTAATTAAATATTTTAATTTGAGATTTTACTCATAATGTTAAAAATAAAAGTCAATAGTTTTGTTCTAAAAAAAATCTCTCATTACAAGACAAAATAATCGGATTACAAGAAAATATAATCAACAGTGACAGAAAATATATCAGTAACTAAAATATCAAAATCTCGAAAACGAAGCAACTACGAGAAGTTACGTTAACATCGCCAATGGAAAATACACGACACAAATTCCAGTATACCCCGTTATAATAAAAACTAAAAACTATAATGAAAATATAAAAGAAACAATTATGAAGAAAGTCAAAATATCTAAACTAGGAATCGGAGTAAGTAGCTTCAGGAAGATATAAAAAAATGAATTAATAATAAATTTACAAAAAGCAGATGACATGGCCACCATCAAAAATGAAATTACAAAGTTTAAAACTTGAAGGAATACAGGTTAAAAACATTGATAGAAAAAGACCGTGCATTATTTAAGAAATCGACGAAAAATATACACGAGAAGAATTAATTTCAGATCAGATCAGACCCAAAGAAATATATAGGAACCACACCATTTAAAAAATTTCAACAAAATATCGTCCTCGAAACCAGTGGAGATGTGAGAAATCTTCTAATTGCGAAAAAATAATTAACCTTGATCACCTAATCAGAGTAGAAGATTGTGACCCTCTAATGCAGTGTTACCAACGCCAAAATTATGGTCACACAGCAATTCGTTGCCTTCAACTTCCTAACAAACCGAAATATCTTCATTGTGCGGGTGAGCATAACATTTAATACTGCAACAATAAGAATGAAAATGCATTTATTGCACAGAATTTAATATAAAATTTAAAACTACGACTCTAACAAACCACAAATCAAATGGTGAAATCTTTTACATTACAGAATGAAAATGCTTGACTTTGCTCAAGAAAAAAACAATTATAATTATAAATGACCGATTTTATAGTAAAACAAATTGACGAAAAATGTAAAATAAAACAAGAAATATGTCAAAATATTATAGAAGTTGAGTGGTGCATTACTTCCCCCTTTCCCCTTTTCCCCCCTTTTTATTTTAACATATGAACATTGGAAGCATCGCAAAAAACCTCGATGCATTTTCGATAAATATTAATGATCTGTGTTCATCGCCCGTCTGCGTAGTGTTAACGGAAACGCACTGTAATAACGATCAATACATTAATGCGCTACCCAACTACAAAGGCATCGCAACAACAACACCGATTTACAAAAATATTGGTATAATCATGTTAGTCATGACGAGTGTGAAATTACTAACATTGAAGGAATTTATATACAATGTGGAAACTGTCTAAAAGTAGATATGAAATTAAAAAAATAAACTTTACAGAATTATAACAGTGTACAAAACACACAAATCAAACATAACAAACATTATTTTTTTTACATGAGCTCCACACAGGAGGCCTTGAGGAACATAATTTCCCTCAGGGCCTATGTCATCTTTATGCTCACCTATGATACTGTGTGGAGGGTTTTTTTAAGAAAAGGAAGGACAGGAAAGTTCTGGGAAGGAAAAGGGTTTAAGGGGTGGATAGTAATCTTGGGTTCAGTATGTCCTGGTCATCTGCCTCCAAAACCTAGACAAACCTCACCCCATGAACCCGGGCACCCCAGCTAAATCACCAAAAGTAGCGAACCACTTGGGGTGACCTATGGCAGAGGTGATGGTTATCCAATAAAGGTTCCCGGGGCGGCGGTACCAAATTAAGAATAATTATAAATGAACTATGTGAATCTCTAAGCAAATTTTCAAGAATATTTATTTTGTGTGTGGTGATTTCAATATAAATATTTCTACAAACCATAACTCAATAGAAAAAAATAGTTTCATTAACATGATGGCGAATCTCAATTTTAAATCTTGTATTAAAAGTAACACTCGAGAAATTAAAAACCAAATGCCATCATGCATAGATCATATCTGGCGTAACATAGATCAGTGGGTATCTATTGGAATGAATTTTTTTTTATGCTTTTCTGCCTTTTTTAATTTTTAATAAAAATGTTGGTTACACAGATTTAAATTATCACCATGGTTATATTTTTAGTATTGCCATTTGAACAACAGTGGCGCCCTCCTATGTTTTCTCCTCTTAATTGTCAAACTGTAAATAGAAAACTAAACACGAAAGCCAAATTCAATCTTCCATATTTCCAAGTAGACCACAAAATATTAGAAAAATCATTAATAACTGAAAAATGGGAAGAAAATTTGAAAAATAAATGTGCTAACCAAAGTGTCTTACCGTTTGTCACTTTAACTAAACACGATTTAGAAGCAACAAAAACAACACAGATCGTCCTCAATTCAAAAACCAGAAAAATCAAACCTTGGATTTCTCTAGGATTAATAAAAGCCATTAGGAAAAAAATAAACTTTATAAAATAACACAAAGGCCAACAGTTAACAATAAAATTGTATTATATTAAACAAATTATAAAAATGTGCTTAGCAAATATCTAATAAAAATTGAAATATATCTAATTGGAAAAACGAAAACGACTATTACTCAAAAAATATTACAGAAGCTAAAGACGCTAATAAAAAAATATAGTCAACAATAAATGAAATAATAAATAAAAATATAAAATATAAGCACATATCAGATGGGAAAAATAATATAAAACGTACAAAATGACTCAAAAATAAGTTGTAATATTTTAAATAACTATTTTAATAACGTGGGAAAAAACCAAGCAAAATCGATAAATTCGACTAATATATCTAATCCACCTCAAATAACACGATGATAAATTAAAAAAATTCATCCAGTCATAGAAGCCGATATTAACAGAACTATTTCGGAACTAAAAGAAGATTCTCCCCCCGGCTTTGAAAACATAGATGCTTAGTATATCAGATGTAGATGCTTGGACAATAAGATCGATGAAAAAATACTTCGTTTTCCCCATAACACATATAAATAAACCTAAGTCTAGCAAATGGTGAATTTCCCAATAAGTATAAAAGAGCAATTATGTATAACTCCAATTTATAAAACACACTATCCTAAAAAACCACAAAATTATCGCTCGATTTCCCTATCAAAAATATATGAAAAAAAAAAATTTTAAATTTTGACGAGAATAAAATAATTATTTAAAACCAATTAGGATTAAAAAAATAAAAGTACTCATGACGTGATAGCAAAAATAACCAACTATTTATTAGCCCAGGCAACGAAGGAAAAATATGGGAAATAATTCGGCTGCCTCGGCTCATGTATGAACGGACCCCCGTCGAAGACAGCATTGATGACGATGAAAGTTTAGATTTCGACGAAATTTAATGTTCAAGGTACATCCTTAAGCACTAATTATTTGATTTTTTAACAATAAACGTTTCATTTTTACCGACAAACATTTCATTTAAAAAAATTAAAACAGTTTTTTATAAATTTTACATTTTCCCCCCTCCCTATCTCCTTAAGCATTGATCCTAACAAAAAAGTTTATAGAATCTTTTTTGTAGAGCATTTTATGTAGATAATTTAGTACCTATACACTTTTTCGCTAGAGGCGATAGTTTTCAAGTTATTAACAAAAAACTGAAAAAAGTGACCTTTACACCCCCCCCCCCCCCTTAGTTCCACCCCCACCCCCCAGTACTTTTAGTATTTTGTTAACGACACCTTCCCCTACAACTGTGCCAAAATTGGCTTCTACATGAATTATTTCCCCTATTTGGTGTTTTTTGGTCTTCGTTGCCTGGCCTATATATACGGTCCTGGATTCCGATAAAAAATGTATTGGAATATTTATGGACCTTAAAAAGCTTTCGACAGCATATCACTTAAAAAATTAAAAAATAAATTATAATCATAGGAATTAGTGGAAAAGTTTTAGCATAGATAACTAGTTATTTACATAAAAGACCTCAACAAGTAAAATTACTCAATCTAGTCAGCGATTCAAAATACAGCGACTTTTCAATACCCCAAGGTGCAGTTTTGGGTCAATTGTTATTTATTATATATGTCAATGATATATTCCATGTTTCCAAATATGGAGACACTGTCTCCTACGCTGGCGATATACTCCTACTGCAACAGTTTGGGCGAGTACTTGTCTAATTTAGACGAAGTTTCTAGCCACGCGGGTACCTGAGAAAATTGACAGCCGGCCGTTAATGTACAGGCGCCGGGAGAGGGTGAATTGAGGAGAAGTTTCGATACGTTCTTCAGTTGGTTCCGGAGAGTACACCACTTTGTATATTTATGGGAGAGTACATGGTGTAACAGCTGATCTACAAGCCGCCAAAGGTCATGGCCGAAACACACGTGAGCAAAATAAAATTTGTAATGGATCATCACGAGATAGTATAGTTTAACTTTGGTTTAATATATCCTTAGCATTTAATTTTAATCCTTCTAAATATGTACAGTTATCGGTACAGGCGCCCTTCAGGATTAACTAATAATTTGCTTCCATTTATTGAGACCCACATGTTCCGAGATTATAGTTTCACATTAATTTGACATACCTATGGTAATCAACCACCCCTGTAGATTTAAAATCAATTAATCATGCTTTACCCATAATTGTTTGAAATTAATTAAATAAATGTTGCATCTTTGTTACTGAAACAATCCGTCTTTTCTTACACTGATCTACCCACATGTCTGCACTTGTTTATTTGAATACGAGAGAAATATTAAGAGCATTTGGATGGCGGTGATTAGTAAAGATAGATATTAGGTACAATTACCGTTACAATACTACTAAAAGCAAATACCTGGTCTGAATTAAATAACATGGCAAATACAGATATCAATGATCTAAAATTATGGTTTTATAAAAACCTGTTGACTTTAAATTCTAAAAAAACTTATTATTAACCACGTGTCATAAAAAAACTAGAAACACTAATCTAAATAAATATAATAATCCACTCTGTGATAAATACAGAAAACCACAAATGAAATATACTCGTAATATGTGTAAACATAGAATGCAAGATCGTTATTAAGTACCTGGACATAACAATAGACCAGCGTTTAAAATAGTCCCCACATACAAATATTTTGAACCACAAAGTAAGTAAACTAACGTGTATTTTTAGACGTTTAAGAGATATTTCAAACGAAAAATTTCTTTGAATTTGAAAAATTCTTTAACCATCATAAATGCAACTTTTTTCTAATATGAATACCTTACAAGAGTCCTAGCTGCTCCCGACTGGAGCCAGTGAGGCTATTGCATCCCTACCCTAATTGGAGTATGTTGTTAGACTTAATGTACTGGGTAAGGGAAGGAGATGGAGAGGAGGAAGGTGAGAAAGTATCTGGTTATTCGGACCTGGTCACCAAACACGGCTAAATCCATTTCAAGCAAAGTTTCAATTCTGAATTGTGGCCTTACACCAGGGCGATACTGAGAGTATCTTCCACTCTGGAACGTGTCGCAAATATACTATATATGATTTTAAATGAATTACTTGTGAAATAACAAATAAATGATGAATGAATGAATGAAAAAAATTATTTGTCAACTTCGGGAATCGATCCCACGACCTTCGGATTGCGAGTCAAGAGTTTTGCCCCTCGACCACGCCGGCCGCAATAAATTTAGCTGACCTTTGCAACTTGTTCTATTTTTTTTTCTGAACAACCATTTCAAAAGAAGTGGTTCACTCCTACCCATACTTCCCTATTTACCGACATCAAACCGCGTAGAAACCAAATAGTATGTCATTTAAAATTTTGTGTAAATTTCCGTGAAATTAAATCTGTTGTTTCTTTTCAAAAAATAGTGTTATTGCCATTTCTCGAAAGATATAAATAATTTAATCTTCCGTAAAATTATAACCTTGCAGTTAATTCTCTTTCAATCATTTTGAATCTTGATAATGCAACCTTGTAGTGCCAGGGTACAAATGTACATACTTACTCGTATGTGTGCAGGCAGCCTAAAGATGATCGAACACACGGAAGAATTGGTTTTTTTTTTTTTTTTTTTTTTTTTTTTTTTTTAATTGTACAACAGATTTTTTATCCAATTATTGTACAATTTTCTCATTTTGACAGTCTTAACACCTAGGAAGATGATTATTATACAAAAATCTTAAGGCTATCTAAAGAAGAGTTATATATATCTAATGTTTCCGATATTTCGTTCAACAGCACCATTCCTCTTGTCATGCTATGCTGTGCTAGAACATCTGTTCTGCCATATGGTATTTTGAACAAGTCGTGTCGACGACTACGGCTGAAATTTTCAGGCACGTATAAGCCATAACATTCCAAGAGGAATGGGCTGTCAATACGATTATGGATTATGTTAAAACTAAGAATTGCAAGATTTGCATAACGTCTAGTTTCCAAGCTAAATCTATTTGTTGCCTCAAGTAATTCCATATGGTGCATGAATCTCGGGTACGTTCCATTCATCCGCATATAGACATACCTAAGGAACTTTTTCTGAATTTGTTCTAGCATATTAATATATTTAGCTTGGTGCGGAGTCCACACACCACTAGCATACTCCAGCTTACTTCTTATGACTCCATCGAACATGGCTATCATTGCATCTGGGTCATCAAATTGCTTACATATTCTGTAGTAATTATTATTTAATACTTTTGAATGTAGCTATAACTTTGTGTTTATCCATTATAGATAAATGAAACAATGTTACTTTGTTTGAACCACATGTATATTTGTTTAAAGCCGACCAGTTTCGGAACGATCATTCCTTCCTCTGGGCAAACGTATACTGATTTGACAATTACAAAGAAGTGGATGGGAACAATGCATTATTAGTCTATTACTAAGGATTGTGGTAGCGGTGGAGCCGTTGCTAAGTGTAAACACGCCATAACTCCCCAAAAACAAATAACGAAAATGCTTTTGGCCGTGAAAATCTAAAAACGTATGTTTTAGCCGTGTTTGGTGATATGACATAAATAGTCAGGTACATCCCAACCTTCCTCATTCCATCTTCTTCCCTTCCCACAAACCTTTAGTCACACAACATTTTACGCCATAGTCTCACTGGCTTCAGACAGGATAAAGGTCTATCTATCTATCAGGACAATCTAGTCTCCTTCAACGGAAGCAATCTTCCGAACAGGACCTCCATCGATATGCTTGGTGTAACTCTAAGTGACCAGCTCAGGTACGGGGGCTCCATCGAAACCAGAGTTAAGTTAGCCTCTCAGAAATTGGGCGTACTGTACAGGGCCCGCAGATATTTTAACAACACAACTGCTAACCCTGTACAAATCTCAAGTGCGCCCCACGGTTGAATTTGGCAGCCACCTCTGGTCTGGAGCTCCAAAATACCTAAAAAAAACCTTGACTCTGTGCAGAAACGGGCGGTCCGTTTGATAGATTCTCCCATCTTAACAGACGGACTGCAATCTTTAGAGCACAGCAGGTGGAAATGCTGTCCTTGTTCTACCGGTATTACAATGGAAGATTCTCCGAGGAACTAGCGTCATTGATCCCCTCGGCACCGGTGCATAGTCGGGAAACACGCCAAACACGCGCCCAACATTTGTACACGGTTGACATTAGTCACATGAGAACGGGTCGTTTCTATGACTCGTTCTTGAGTTCAACGGCTCGGCTGTGGAACGATTTGCCGGCCTCTGTGTTTCCTCCCTCCTACAACATGGGTCTCTTCAAGACCCGTGTTCACTCCTTCCTTTCCTCAAAAAGACCCTCCACACAGCATCTTCAAAGATGACATAGGCCCTGAGGGAAGTTATTTTCCTCAGGGCCTCCTGTGTAGAGTTAATGTAAAAAAAAAGTAGCAGTTGGGACTCTTTTGCGGTATTCACATAAAAAACATAAAACAAAAATAAGGTTAAGCAGTTGGGACTCTTGTGTATTTATGTATATTTTTTAAATCCTTGTTTGGAAAGTTGATAGGGACCCGCATTAGAGTAACTATTTCCCTATCCGCGTTGAATAATTTTAATGCATTTAATCGTGTAAAACTGTGAGTCAATAAGAACTTGAAAGCATTTTAAAGGTGACATCATTTTTTAAAAAAAAATTTTTTTATTATTATTGTACAACAGAATAATTCCAATTACAGTACAATTTATTTACCCTATCAGCATTTAGGCAAGTGAATCTTCAATAATATTTTTAAGGCATATAAAGAACAGTCACTTACATCCAAATGGTTTGCATTTTCATATAACAGCACCACTCCCCTCGTCATGCTAAGCTTTGCGAAGATGTCTGTTCTGCCGTTCGGTACTTTAAATAAGTCATGATGTCGACTTCGGCTTTGGTGGTCTGGTACATATAAATCATGGCATCCCAAGAGAAATGGGCTATCGATGAAATTGTTTCAAATTTTGAAAGACAGGATAGTAAGACTTACTTTCCGTCTAGTTTCTAGACTCACAGAATCAGTTTCCTCAAGTAAGTCAATATGGTGTATGAACCTTGGATGGGTTCCATGCTTCCGCAAATAAACATACCTGAGGAATTTCTTCTGGATTTGCTCTAACATATCAATGTACTTCTGGTGGTACGGTGCCCAAACATCGCTCGCGTACTCCAGCTTGCTACTCAGTATGCCATCGTATAACGCCAGCATAGCTTCTTGGTTATCAAGCTTACAAGTCCTGGTGATGAACCCAAGAAGTTTGTAGCAAGACTGAGTGAGCTGCGATAAATGGCAAGAGAATGTCAGTTCGGGATCAAAGACGACACCGAGATCCTTCACGGATTTCACACGTGATAACGTTTCGCCCTTTATTTTATAGTCGTAAACTATAATGTTTTTACAACGGGTGAAGGACATTGTGACACATTTCTTTGTGTTAAAATCTAATTTTTTGCCAACGACCATTCAGATAGTGCATCGAGATCAGTTTGCATTTTAAAGCAATCTTGTTGGAAGGTTATTTCCATCATAATTTTAAGGTCATCAGCAAATTTTATTTGATTAATTTGTGTTATTTCACAATTAATTAATTTAAAATAATATATAGTATATTTGCGGTATGTTCCAGAGTGGAAGATACTATCAGTATCGCCCTGGTGTAAGACCACCATTCAGAATTGAAACGTTGCTTGAAAATGGCTTTAGCCGTGTTTGGTGACCAGATCTGAATAGCCAGGTACTTCCCAACCTTCCTGTTCCCACCTCCTTCCCCTCCCCACTACCTTCAGCCTCACAACATACCCCAATTGGGGATGCCATAGTCTCACTGGCTCCAGACGGGAGCAGTTGAGATTCTTGTGCGGTATTCACTGTAAAAAAAAAAAAAATAGTAGACATTTGCGGTTCCTAACCCAGTTTTGGATGTCATCTATAAGAATTAGAAACAACATTGGTCCGAAGTTAGACCCTTGAGGAATTCCAGATTGCGCTTGGAATTTTTTTGAATTTATTTAAGTAATAGTAATTTATTTAAGTCCATTTATCGAAACAAATGGGCTTCTGGATTTTAAATATGTACCTACGATGAGAAAAAGTTTAGTGTTGGTAGATCGAACCTATTTTAAACATTTTCCTCAGAAGTATATCATGGTTAACACTGTCAAATGCTTTGGCAAAGTCGGTGTAAACTACATCTGTTTGGTGCCTCGAGTCTAAACTGGTGGCTACCATCCGTGAAAAATTAAGCAGATTTGCGATTGTTGATTTCTTTGGAAGGAAACCGTGTTAATTTTCACCAATGAAAGGCGCAATCTGGTTTAATCATAAAAAATCTCCAGTCCTGAAGGGTTCTAAAATCTTGAGATTTGTGCGGTATTCGCATCCACATTAAAAAAATTAAAAAATAAATCAAAAAAAATTTAAAACTGACCAAGGTTCACGCTCTCCCATTAGGGAAAATATTGCGAAATGCTACGAGTTACTTTTATTTAAATAACCTTGCGCCACACACAGAGATGTTATTAAATTTTTAATGCCAAATTTAAATTAGATTTTTAGCATCGGACATAAAAAAGTAATTCAGAATAATTGTTTTCATGTTCATGACATTTTGAAATAGTGATAACGGAAAAGTAATCCTGATCTTTCTTGTGATCGTTAAAATAAATCAATAATATTTAATCAAGGGTGAGGGAACCTCCGATCCGTAGGCCCTCTAATACTTCCGGTCCGGCTTGCAATAACTACGGCAGAAACAAGAAACTCGAAATTCAATTAATTTATAAGAAATGGTTGTTTGCATAATATTGAACATACATTTTCAAAGGCAAATCATTTAAAGGGACCCTTGCTTTTTTAGTTGTGTACTAATGGATGGAAAAAATAAATTAATAAAAAAGTTATTTTTGTAAGGAAGCTGAGAATTAAAAGAAAAAAATAACATTGCCGATTTGAATCCAAGTTCAAATTTAAACAATTAATCAATTAATTATTAACAATTAGAAAAGGGTTTTGTCATATAAAGTGACTATGCACTCAGAGTATTTGGGCTATTGTGGGTAAGGGGGGGCTGTGGATGGATGTTCCAAACTAGTTCTAAAATGCATATTAGACTTTAACAAAAGAATGTGAAGCTTACGTATAAAAACGAAATTTTTCAATGTAACGTTGATCAATGAAACGGAAAATGAAGATGACATAATGAAAGATACAAACTATCAGAAACTCGAACAGGTCTACAACACATTACCATCCAACAATTAATTAAGATGGTAATTGGGGACTTTAATGCCAAGATAGGACAGGATCCTCTGCTCCAACACATTGCAGGAATGAACAGTTTGGAAGCTAATAATAATGGAACCCGAGTTTCGCAGAATCAAGAAACCGTATTATGGCCTCGACTCGATTTCCAAGAAAAGATGTACATTAAGGTGGTCCAAAAATTTTTTTTTATTTTTTTTCATTTGGCCACCCCATGAATTTGTTACACGTATTCATAGAAATAACATAGTAAAATTTCAGCAAGATAGCTCAAGTAGAAAGGGGTGCTCAATCGAGTGTTGTTTTTGATTTTTTTGTGTAAAATGCTTAATTTTTACTTTTTGCTACAGGCCAGTTTCGTGTGTTAAACTATTAAATAAATATTAAAATAAACTACTGAAGAGTTTTATAGACACATATGAACAGTATTTGATACTTATTTAGTAGACTGTGAAGTGAATCAGTGTAGTAAAATGTGTTCATCTACTCGAAAAAAAATTTCTACTTCGGGTTCGAGATATTGAGCCATTGATGAAGCTTAACCAACATCCTACTCTTCGACATGTTTAACTCCGTTATCACTACATATTAAATGATTCCAAAAATGTGAAAGATTCCGCGCATGTACTTATTCAAGAACTTATAAAAGTATGGAGTAAATCTAGTATTCCGAGGAGACAACAAAATCACTACATTGAAAAATTGATTAAGTTTCTTAAGAACTGGCTGCTAGAAATAAACCTTGAAGAAAAATAGAAGAAGAAATTCTGAAGCACAAAGAAAAGGAGAGTATTTGTTTAAAAAAGAACTAGAAAAACTTTTTGATATTGCCCATTTGAATTTGATAAAAATTGCGGAAGACAAAGCGTTTCTCATTGATCAAAGATGAGAACGTAAGATGATTATAACATCATCGACAAGAAACTAGAAAAGGTCAAAGAAAGTTCTCTAAAATGGAAACAAAGATCTGAAAAATTGAACGAAATGACTGCTAAAAGTAATTCTTCATCTTCGGTGGTGTCGAGACAAGAGTTAGAACTTGAGTGCAGCTTCAGTAGCACTTCTAGTAATGCTAGCATATTAGAGGATTAGTCCAAAGATGAGTTTGTAGTGCGTTGAGCTGTCTACAAGTGACATATTTACACAATACGTTACCAGTGCGCTTGATCGTAACAAGATTTAAACTAATCAAGAGAGAAGAAAAACAAATTGTTCGATTTGTTAGTTATCATCTACACCAAAGTTTGAATCGAAGCGTCTTTGGCAGCAGATGCACCAGTAAATGACTTAATAATTTGGAATAGCTTAAAATTGTACAAAGCCATTGATTCCAAAATCAGTATAGCAGCTAGGGGTGTCTTAGAGCGTCACTTGTGGTATTTGTCAGATGAACTAGTCGCATTTACCTTGTTTTCTGAGAATTGCTATCTAATGCGGAGAAACAGGCCATTATTCAAAAAAAAATTCTGATGGCGGTAATCGTTCAGTATGAGGTAATTCTGCTAAGCTTGCCTCAGAGGTTACATTAGAAGCTTTTGCAATTCAAAGAACGTTGAAAACGCTCTTAGTTCTTGATATCAACGACTCTTTCTTGCAATTACCTTCTGAGACTTGGAATAACAATGTTGATTAGGTACCTTCAAGGCAAAAGCAGAGTCAAAAATTTGCGTGTTGTTAATGATACAGCGAAGAGAGGTGTTAAACTATTTGAAGATTACAACACGCTACTCACTAAGAATGAGGAAGAAAAGCAATCTTTACTTCACATCGTTGAACAAAACAGAAAAATTGTTTCTACTGAAACATTCAAAAAGGAGTTAACAAACATAGTTTTGAAAGATTGCGAGTAATATTATGTTAATTATTGCTTTGTTACAAAATTTCGTTCAAATTTAAATACGTTTTATACTTATTTGACTAAAATACTTGTAATATTAATAAACCTTAAATTACGTGTTTTACTTAAAATCCAGAACTTTTGTCAGGAACTTCTAATTCGATGAGCACCCCTGTTTCATAACGCCGATGGTTTTCTTTCGTTTTGTGCTCCGATTGTCATACGAGATCGGCAGGAACCCAGACTTGGGAATTCCGCACAATAAGGGTGCCTAACTACACGGTCAACAAGTGACAAGCGCTTTATCGTCAACAAGTCAGTCCGTTGCTAACCCCCGATCGTATAGTGACATTTCGCACCGAGCCGAAGTGTTATTCATCATATCGTCACATAAAGTATAAATCCTACCGTATTCTTTCGTATATTTTGTGTGAACTCGTGACTCAAACTTTACCGAAGTTCTAACAATCAAATAGAACAATATCGAGCGCTATGGACATCTGTGACTATCACCAAGCCAGAAGACAACTACCGTGAGTACCACTTAATTGTATTATACCTTTCTTGTTTGGTGGTTGGGCATAACTCAACGAAATCCATTAGCGTCTTAGCAAGAGTAACTGCAAGGTTACCCTCATCCCCATGCCCCGTGCATGAATAACCCCCTTGTATATAAGATAGGGGGCTGAAATTTTTTACACATAATATTAATGGTAGGTGTAACAAATTAAATGGGTGGCTACATCTATATTTAAAAAAAAAAAAATTTACTATGTAGGCCTGGACCACCTTAATGTACATAAACGAACTTGGATATCGCCAGATGGTAGACACCATAACCAAATTGATCATGTCCTGATAGAAAGAAGGGGGGCAACGAGCATCATAAACGTGAGGACGTATAGGGGTTCCAACTGTGATTCAGATCATAACATGGTGGTGGCCACCTATAGGAGCCTAATCGCAAACAACAGGACATGGAAACTACCCAATATTCCAAAAATCAATACGGAGGCTCTAAAAATACCAGAAGGCTGGGCTGTCTCTTGGAGCTCTTTAGCTGTTTCAGAACCCCGTTGTAAATAGCCTTCGAGGTCAGATTACTGAGCAGAACTACCAAGAATCACTCGAAAAAGACTGGAATGGCAATTGTAAGAGCAGTGGAATCAAGTGTTGGAAACATGCCCAGACAGCCCAGGAACCCTTGGTTTGATGAATAGTGTGAAAGAAAGATAGCTGAAAAGAATACAAACAGAAAGAAGTACTTGGAAAGGTCAAAAAGAAATAAAAGACAGGCGTACGAACAAGCTAGAAAAGAAACAAATAATCTGACAAGGGGAAAGAAAAGAAAATTCTTGAATGATGTACTGCTAAAAATGGAACAGGCCTTGTTGATAATAATACTAGAGAAGCATATAGGGGAGTAAACTTCTTCAAGAAGGGTTTCAAACCGAATAAAACAGTGTGCGAGGACGTTGATGGTTCAATTATATCCGATAAGGAACGAATTAAAACAGTGTGGAAAAACTACTTCTATAAACTTCTCAACCCAAATAGCGACATGAGAAGCCACCCTACTGACATCCTCATTGAATTAACCCAGCCAGCCCTGAGAGGGGTGTACAAAATCCCCTTGATCCACTTTTCGCACGATAACTCGATAATTAATCGTACAATTTAATTCATAATTTTTGTAATCCTCAAAAAAATATTGACAAACATTTTGCCATTTTTTGTTTTATAATATTTAAAGCGCATCACATTGAAAAATATTGTTTTTCATGAAAATTAGTGCAAATCGCAATAAGCGCTTGAATTTTATCTACATTTCGGTATGTCCTCTCTTTACGCTCTTGTGAAATGTTTTTGTTTCACCTTACCAATACGTTGGATAGCCCGAATAACAGATGCGAAAGAGCGAGACAGGCATACTGCTATTATCAGTTACCGGTAGTTATACGCTGCGTTTTTAGCTCAGAATTTTATTTCGCTGAAAGCGGTCAGTCAGTCAGTTTTTACCTCCTTTTAGGGTGAACAGATGTACATTTTCTGAGCTTCTAAAACTGTTCTTTATTTTAAAATAAAAGTGACGTTAAAATAAATAAAAATATTATTATTTAAATTTAAAAAAAAACGGGTTGGTAAATATTTCCCTATCGAGTCCACGCTCAAAACACACTTTAAACAAATTGTACTAGGTAGATAATGGTTAGTAATAAGTAATTCAGTAACCGGAATTGAAAAATATTGCGTTTTAATGTTTTTTTTTTAATTTAAAAAAACGTGAAATATCATTTTTCAAGGACCGCCATGTTAATTACGACGATGAAATGCGCATTTTTAAAAGAAAAAAATCACTCTCTGTCAGTTAGACAATAATAATTACGAATTGCAATCTTCGGAAATGATAAATAATGTGTATTAATCATTATTTTGTTCGATTTCATAAACACGAAAAATCACGTGAGACGTTGTTTGCCGTCGTAATTAACAACATGGCATTCCTTGAGAAATGACTTTCGCGTTTTTAAAGATAACAAAATAACAATTAAAATGCAATATTTTTCAATTCCGGTTACTGAATTACTTATTACTAACTGTAATCTACCTAGTACAATTTGTTTTAATTTTTTAAAGTGTGATTTGATCGTGGACTCGAAAGGGAAATATTTACAAACGGGTTTTAAAAAAATCACTTGATTTTCATTTTTTACGCGTAAACATTTTTATCCGTTTAACACAGGGGTAGGTAGAAAGGATAGACCGCCATACGATTTTGATACACTTAATCGTGCCGTATCTTTCTCGGGCGGCTTCTGCTTCTTCTACCATTATTTCCGCGGCATATAACTTAACTTATTTTTAATGTCTAAATTCCTATGTAAAATTGTAACTATTTCCTCCCCCATGAATTGTATGTTACCCCTGTCCTAAAATGAGTTCCGTAACTCATCAGGATTGCTCTAGCAAGAAATAAAAAACAAAAAAAAAGAGTACCGACAAGCTGAAATCTCTGAATGTGAAATATTTTTTTTTAAAGAATATTTGTAAAAGTTACCTTATAAATAAATTATCGTTGTTATATTAACAATTTTCTTTTTAAATTTATCGATGTACTTTTAAGTTTAAAAGAAAAATAAGCAAGATTTAAAACTGCACTTGTTTACAAAATATTTTTATTTAAAAATATATCCCACTGTTTAGAAAGCGCTGGCTTGCTACAGCTTCAGTGCCTAATAGCTTCGGTCACATTCCAAGCCGGGCCAGATGGTCGACAAGACGTCACTTAAACACACTATGATTTTTTGCAATTTGTACAAATACG
Source organism: Limnephilus marmoratus (assembly GCA_917880885.1). Taxonomy (NCBI): domain Eukaryota; kingdom Metazoa; phylum Arthropoda; class Insecta; order Trichoptera; family Limnephilidae; genus Limnephilus; species Limnephilus marmoratus. The sequence continues at coordinate 21,541,641 of OU862929.1, forward strand.
AGCGGGGACCCGCGATCCCCCGGTTCGGAGCATGCGGAATTTTTGTATGGTTAGTATGGGGAAGGTTAAGTAATGAAGAATCAGCGAATCCACTAACAATGCCAGAAATAAATGCTGCACTAAAGAGACTTAAAAACAACAAATCACCTGGGAAAGACAACTTGCCGGCAGAGTTGTTCAAATATGGAAATGAGCACCTGAGAAATCTTCTACTTAAATCTTGTACAAAGCATCATTGCACATTACGAAGAGGTCCAAATACTTTTAGAAGAGAAGAAACCATTTATGCTAATGATGAGCGAAACACATGTGACAGAAGATATTCAAGATAATGAAATAAAATTTGAAAATTATAATACCATCCGTTGTAACTCACATAGTAGACACACAGGAGGAGTGATGATTCTCTTAAGTAAGAAATACCCGTATGAAGTAATATCAAATCAGCAAATTGAAAAACTTTGTTGGATCTTAGCCATCACCATTAAAACAGGAAACAAGAAAGGTACATATACTGTTATTTATAGATCGCCAAACACAAGTAAGTGCGACTTTTTAACATATTTTCAAAAATGGTGTATGGAAAATTTACAAGACGAAAATGTAAACATTATAGCTGGAGATTTTAATATAAATGTCAAAGCAAAGGCAGACATATACACAAAAAAATTGAAATATATTATTCAAGCTGCAGGGATGAAACAACTGGTTAAAGATTTTACACGAATTACCTAAACCTCGAAAACAGTGATTGATCTTGTAATCTCAAATAAATTCAACTTAAATATTAATATACTAGATAATCCTAAAATTACCGACCATAACATCATTCAGATTCTATTAAATGACAGAGAAAAATACAACTCCAGCAAAGAAACAAAAGTAATAACTTTTAAAAATTACAAAAAATCTGATAAAGAAATTTTCATTCAGACCTTGGAGGCTATTAATTGGAATGAAATAAATCAAATGGAATATAACAAAAAAGCGGACCAGATGATAATAAACTTAAAAAAGTATATTGATGAAGTAGTCCCAGAACAGAAGATACATAAAATAAATAATAATAAGTGGTACACAAAAGAACTACGCAAAATGCAGCACGATAGAGATACATTTTACAAAAGAGCACGCCTTACCAATAATACTATGGATTGGGATAACTACAAAAAAGCGAGAAACGAATACTCCAAAGACATAAAAAGAACGCATAATGAGTACATAAAAAATAAAATTAACTCAGAAGAAGGGGATCCCAAAAAAATTTGGAAAAGCATAAAAGAATTAGTACATGGCGAAAACAAAGACTACATAAAAATTGTAAACTTCCCAAAAGAGATAAACGAAGAAAACATGGCTAATAGCTTTAATAAATATTTTATTGAAAGCATCACTCAAATCAACAAATTAATACCCAACATTGTTGCTAACCCCATAAATGAAAATAACGACTCAAACAAAGAATTATTGGTCTTCAGAAGAATAAATGCAGAATATTTATTTAAAGTCTTAAATGAAATTAAATCAAAGAATAGTTCAGATGGATTAACTATTAGTATAATAAGGGATGCTTTTCCAGTAATTGGATCTACACTATTAAATATTATTAATGAGACGATTGAAGAAGGAAAATTTCCACAGTCATGGAAACAATCTACCATTATACAGGTTCCGAAGGTTAAAAATACCAGAAAATGTGAAGAATTTCGACCAATCAACACCTTACCAAAATATGAGCAGATTCTTGAAGTGATAATAAAAGAACAAATTTTACAATACCTAGACAAACACAATATTCTATGCCAAGAGCAATCAGGATTCAGATCTAATAACTCGTGTGAAACAGCATTAAACGTAATTGTCGAAGAATGGAAGGAAGGAATGAATAGTAATAAATTTATCTTAGCAATATTTTTAGACTTTCAAAGGGCATTCGAAACTATAGATCGAGAAATCTTAATAAGAAAACTTAAAGAAATTGGTTTCTCATCTATAGCCATTAAATTAATAGAAGAGTATTTGAAAGACAGAAAACAGATAACAAAAATAAATAATCAATTCTCAAAACCAATGGAAAATAAATTAGGAGTACCGCAGGGATCGGTCCTTGGACCCCTATTGTTCATACTCTATATTAATAACATGGTGAAAATATTTTCAAAATGCAAAGTACGACTTTTTGCCGATGATACACTTATATACTTAATTGGAGATAACTATGAAGAACTAATAAATATTTTAAATAATGAACTAGATGATGTATCAAGATGGCTAAAAATAAATAAGCTTAAATGAAATACAAAAAAAAACAAAATGTATGGTGATTGGATATAAGAAGACATCCAGTGAAAGCAAAATTAAAATTGATGGTAAAATTATTGAAAATGTTTCTGAAATGAAATACTTAGGAGTCATATTAGATTCCAAACTAAACTTCAATAGACATGCCGAATATACCCACAAGAAAATTGGCAAAAAGATATCTTTTATGGGAAGAATTCGGCCTAAAATTTCCAGAAAAACCGCCATCACCATTTACAATTCAATTATTGCTCCACACTTCAACTACTGTTCAAGTATCCTTTTCCTTTGTAATGAAAGAGAACAGAATAAATTTCAAATTCTCCAAAACAGAGCAATGCGAATAATACTCCGAAGAAATAGATTTTCAAAAATAATTAAAATGTTAAAGGAACTTAATTGGTTAACAGTGAAACAAATACTGACCTTGAACACGTTGATATTTATTCACAAAATATTAAACAACATGTTACCAAAATACTTCACAAATAAAATCGTATACAATAAGGACATTCACAGACATTACACAAGGACTTGCAAGGAAATAAGATTAAACAAAAAGGACAAAACGAATACGCAAAACAGTCTGCTGTACAAAGGAATTAAGTTATATAACACACTACCAGAAACTCTTAAGTCCTCACCAATTGAAAAGTTCAAGATGGATTGTAGGAGCTACATAAAACAAAAACAAAAAATTTTGAGATTTCAAAAAATTTTGTGAATTTAAAATATTATAATTAAAAAAAAAAACTGCAATATGAAATATTATAATCAATTAGAAATTTGTAAACTTAAATGTACAAATTACTAAAATAAAATTCAAATAAAAAAATAAATAAAATTTAATTACAAAAATTTGGACAAGGGAAAAAATCCCAGAGGGATGAAAAATAAGTATAATATGCCCAATTCACAAAAAAGGTGACAAATTAAAATACGAAAATCTTAGAGGTATATCACTTCCATGCACAGCATATTAAATCTATACCATGATACTGAAACAAAGAATTGAGAAGTACGCAGAAAACCTACTTGGAGAGTATCAGGCAGGCTTCCGCACCGGTAGATCCACAGTCAGACAGATTTGGCAAAGTGCTGGGAGTTTGATATACATAGATATACTCCATAGATTTCAAGCAAGAGATATACTCCATTATATATATATATTTTTTTTTTTACATTAACTATACACGGGAGGCCCTGAGGGAAATAATTTCCCTCAGGGCCTATGTCATCTGGGATGCTGTGTGGAGGGTTTTTTTGAGGAGAGGAAGGAATAAACATTGGTCTTGAAGAGACCCATGTTGTAGGAAGGAGGAAACACAGAAGCCGGTAAATCATTCCACAGCCGAGCTGTTGAACACAAGAACGAGTCGAAGAAACGACCCGTTCTCATGTGACAAATGTGAACCGTGTATAAATGATGGGCACGTGTTTGGCGTGTTTCCCGACTATGCACCGGTGCCGAAGGGATCAATGGCGCTAGTTCCTCAGAGTATCTTCCATTGTAATACCGGTAGAACAAAGATAGCATTCCCACCCGACGCCTGTGATCTAAAGATTGCAATCCGTCTGTTAAGATGGGAGAATCTATTTAGCGGACCGCCCGTTTTTGCGCAGAGTCGAGGGTATTTTTCAGATATTTTGGAGCTCCAGACCAGAGGTGACTACCAAATTCAACCGTGGGGCGCACTTGTGATTTGTACAGGGTTAGTGGAGGTAATCCACCTCTTACCCGCCCTGGTATAAGTAACTGATGGTTACTCCTTCAAGGCTCTCGCAAGATTCTAATTTTTTTTCCTAAACGAAGCTACATTTATTTATTTTGAACGAATCTAGACCTCCAGTGTCCATGCATACGATGTTAGTAAGCAGTATGCAAGTGCTTAACAGGATAAAAAAAATGCAAAAAAATAGGTTAGTAAGACAAAGATAAATTAAACAGGGCAAAAGAAAAACTCATTCATGAGACTCCATGACGCGAAATTGCATCTGTAAAAAACCTGCAAGCACCTGTATAAAATAGAGAACATAAGAAATACAATAAATCTCAAATCAATTGGCAAGTACCAACAAAAAATGTGAATGGCTTTCGGTCTGACCATAAACTACACTTAGCTTCCGTGTCCCTTAGCCAACTACTCAGTGAAGCCTCAAAGAAAGTTAACTGAATATTTGGGGTAAAATACCCGAAGACTAAAAGAAAATTCAGCGTTGGGTAGTCAGAGGCAGGACAAAGGACAGTCAAGGTCGTGTGATCAAACCTCAAGCCTGCACATGTCATTGGGGGAGGCGCAGATAGATTTGAGAAGGATCTGCAAAATTAATAATGTAACTAAAGATGAAGCAGGGACGAGGTCCAGCACACCCCCATACGGGGATAGGGAAAAAAAAAATTTGGAGTTCAGTTCATCTAAAAAAAAACATTGAAATAGTTAAAGATAAACAAAACAAAACTAGGAACATGGCATAAATTAACAAGTAGTATAGTAAATATAAACACAGCAAATCGCAAAGCAATTATATACATTTTTGAAAATATAATGAACAAAATAACATAACGCAAATATAAAATATAACATATAACTTATAATATATAATAAAATAAAAGAAATAACGTATTACAGAAACACAAAACACATAAATCATAAAAAAATAAATCCAAGCGGTAAATGTAAAGGAATAATGAAGAGTGTCCGTGAATTCAGAAGCAAAATACACCTGGTACCTAAGTTATTTTACAGCTACTCAGCGACTCTAAGAACAGGCCATCTCTCAACCCAGATGTTCGTGAATTTCCTCAGGCACTCAAAATTCACCTTATTCGAGACGAGATCTGTATTCCAAGCAGGTCTCGTAATAACTTGTAAACCATCAATCATTTCGTCTCGAGCATCCGTCAAAATCTCACAGTGCCACAAAATGTGCTCGGCTGTTTGGTCGGTATCACCACAAGCGCAATTGGGATGGGATGATAGAGCCAGTCTGTGAAGTCTACCTCTAAACTCCCCATGCCCAGAAAGCAATTGGGTGATATGGTGGTCCATTAAGAGATATGCCCCTTCCATTCTGATTTTAACTGATGGAAAGAAGGAGAAGGTCCATCTTCCCATATTCTATCTATCCCATCTCATCTGCCATTCACTCAGCGTTTTTACTCACATCATCTTTAGAAGTTCAGGGAGAGGCACTGCTCCACCAGGTATTAATTCAATACCAAGGTGGTTTACAGGTCTTCCTCTTTTCAGACACTTCTTTGTCAAAACTTCCCTAATTTCTAAATCAATTGGCAAAATGCCGGCCAAAATTGGCAAAGCATCCGATGATACTGTTCTGTAGGCTCCTGAAAGCGCCAGTAAGGGGATTCGCTGACCCCTCTTAAGCGCTGAATGAATAAGTGAATTACCCAATCGATGTTCCCATACACAGGCACCGTACTTGTGCCACATATACGCATCTGTATAATAGATGGAGCGCAGGGAAACGTAAACACCATTCAGCAGTTGAGATTCTTCTCAGTTTTAAGAAGAGAGCCTGGGCCTTACTAGAAACGCTTTTAACGTGAGTCAAGAACGAGGATGATCTGTCTAATGTAACGCCTAAATATTTAGTACTCTCTACAAAACGGATTGCAGTATCTCCCATTTTTATGAAAGGGTTTCTACCTCTACTGAGGGAGCCTTTCATAAGGAGACCCACGGTCTTATGGGGAGCAAAAGTCAGTCTGTTTTCCTTTCCCCAGTTAAGAATCATATTCAAACCTTCTTCAGCTTTATTTTCAACTTCTTTTCTACTGTCCCCAGAGACCAAATACAATTTGTCGTCTGCGTAATCAATCGCAATAGTGCCTTCAGGTAAGGGTAACCTGGAGGAGTCATCGAATAAAATATTCCAGAAATCCGGTGCAAGGGGAGAACCTTGGGGACAACCCATGTCCACATCTCTTTCAATGATGCAATCACCAAAAGAAATTATAATTTTTCTATCTTTAAAATAATCGCAAGATATTTGAAAAAGTTTTCTTGGACAATTACGATTCTTTAATTTAGTTAAAATCATCTCCCACCATGCATTATCGAAGGCACCAGTTATATCTAAGAAGATACCGATTACGTACCTCTTTGTGCAGACCTTCACCCAGTCAAGCGCAGTCATAAGGGCGTGCTCCGTGGATTTACCTGGGACGAATCCATATTGATGTACATATGATGGTGTTAATGTTTCTGTTAAGATAATAATAATATATTAATTAAACGTCAATTTAGCGTACATAGTCTTTTTTCGCGTTTGTTTTACTGATACCAACAAAATAAAAAATATTATTTACAAATTAAAAACAAAGTCAGAGTATGCAATTCACATGCGGTAAGTTCACAAGTGAAATCTTCAGAAGACAAGATTGAGGAGGCTACAGCGCACGCACAAATAGGAGACCGATAGGCTACGAAGCAATACACAAAGAAGAAACCGATTACACTATCTCATTCTCTTACAGGACAAATCCTATAGATTATAGATAGTCTCTTTTTACTGTCGTTACTTTTCGTTTCAACGAGTTTCAAATTACAACAATGCTATAGAAGTTTTCACTTCAAAAATACTTTTAACACATTATTTAATATATAAGATATATTAATTATTATTATTATTATTAATATATTAGATATATTAATAATATATTAATTCGTCATACTGAACTGTACAGGGTTAGCAGTTGTGTACTATTAAAGTATCTGCGGGCCCTGTACAGTACGCCCAGTTTTTGGGAGGCTAACTTTACTCTGGCATCGATGGAGCCTCCATAATATCTGAGCTGGTCACTTAAGGTTTCACCAAGCATAACAATGGAGGGCCTGTTCGGAAGATTGCTACCGTTGAAAGATCCTAGATTTTCATTTCGATCTCTTTTACACGTAATCAGACATGTTTGAGTCTTTGAAACATAAAATTTAACGAGATTATTTTTACCCCAAGAGAAAACACTCTCGAGGTAATAAGTTAGCCTTTTCGGTGGCGGTGTTTGCTAGTGAGCAGTCAGGTCTGGTACGAGGTGGCAGACTAGATTTGCAGAAATTGCGACTAATTGAGCCCGCAAGCGACCAGAATTGCCTGCTGCCAAGCGAGCATACAGCCAGCTTTCTGCTGATCTGGTGGTCGTGCTCGAATTTTGACCTATTTATGATTCTCTTGGTTTCCTTTGCAATTTTGTTGTAAGCTGTTCTGTCTTTGGATGTTCTTGATGTGTTAAGGGCTGTTAGGGTTGTTAGGCTCGGTAAGCCGTGTTTTTTCGTCGCACTACTTCAGCGCATTGTCGACTAAACCACAGCTTTGAGCCTACACCAGTTTCCTTAACAGTAGATTTGATGAAGCCATCCATCGCAGATGTGATGACTTCACCAATTTCCTGGGCACATCTTGAGGGATCCGAAGTCCGAAAACACACAGCTGACCACGGGAAAGCATTAAAATGAGCCCGCAGACCGAACCAATCTGCTGACCTATAGTGCCACACTTTACAAGTTTACAGGGATTGAAGTCGTCACCAGGCAGTGGTCGAACGATCCTAAAGGCGCTGTGACTTCAATCTTGTAACCGTGTGGCACAGTAGTTAAAAATAGGTCTAACTGATTGGAACGGTGAGTCTGGACATCAGGAACCCTTGTAGGCTCCTGAACCATTTGCTCCAATCCGTAGCAAAGGGCAAAGGATTTTGCTTGGCGTCCAGCCGAGTCTGTTGATCCTGAGAACTTCAACCAAGGTTCGTTAAGAACATTGAAGTCCCCCAGGACCATAAACTCTGCTGTAGGGTAGCGGAGCAAGAGGTCATCGATAGTGTCGCCTAAATGTTTAAAGAGCTAGGACGTCTCTAATTCGCTAAGGTTCGGTGAGCGGTATAAACATGCGTAGAATCTTACCGTACTGGCAAGATTGACGCGTATCCACATTACGTCGAATCTGGAGTTTTCCAGTTTCAACAGTCGCACACAGTTGACATCAGCTCGACTATAGAGACGGACACCTCCTTTAGGTCTGAACTTGCCTGCGAAGGTGAATCCCGGGCAGTCCAGATAGGAGGCGTCTACAGGCTCGGCTATCTGTGTTTCAGATAGGAAACGAAGGTTTGGACGTTGAGAAAAGAGGTGGTGATGGACAAAGTTTAAATTGGTGTGCAGGCCGCGAATGTTGGTGTAATTCCGTCTTCCCCCCCTTGCAAGAAAGCACATACCGCACCCCTCCCCGCCATTCCGGCAGAAACCCGCCGGCCGTCGCCCGAGAAGCTGCGCCCGTCGCCGTGCGCTCATTAAATTCCCGCGTGATCGCCGTTTACAATGGCGATCCGTTAGAGCCCGAATTCAAACAGTAAAACACGAGGTCGCGAGCATGACCCTCTGCGCGTGGAGATTACCGCTGCCTGGTAGGGAATTGGAGCTACCCGCGCTGACCTTAGCCTGCTGCTCCGGCTTCCTACACCAGACCACCAGCTGTGAGTTGAACCTCGATTTCCCTCTTAACTAATGTGTCCCATAGCAATACTCGGTTGAAACGACCATATTCCCGGAGAGATTTGAGAGACCCCTTCGTTAGGAAATACCTAGCTAGGCATTGTTGTTGATTTGTGACTATTAATTATGTTTTGCTAGATGTTGTAATTGTGTATACCAGACAATACAGATATGTTTCACCCAACTACCTCTTTCATTTGATGGGATCACATGGGCGGGCTTTGGCAATTACCTATGTACCATTTACCCCCAGTTACCTACGACCTTGACGAGGAGAGGACTCCTGCCTGCCGACGACTGAGCTAACCGAGAGCAAAAGGTAGGTGGCCTCCCCCCCCCCTTGGGACCGCTACAGTGTAAAGAAATTTCTTTAAATCTAATACATTCTTTAACCATCACAAATGCAATAAACTTAGTTAGCATTTGAAACTTACTCTGCTTATTTATCTTGTTCTTTTCCCCAGGACAAGGACAAGCATTTATTAAAAAGTGGTTCACTCCTACCAACACCTCCCTACTTTCCAACCTCAAACAATATTGAAGGTTATTTTGTCATTTTTCAAAACTGAGTATTATTGCCAGAAAGACATAAAAAATTTAATCTTCCGTGAAATTATAATCTTCTAGTTAATTCTTTTTCAATTATTTTTAAACTTGATAACGTGACCTACAAATTACAGAGGACAAATCGACACACTTATGTATGCAGCTCAAAGATGAACTAACCAGGAATTAGATGAACTAGTTTTAAAATGTATTTATTATTTACCAAACTATTTATTTAAGTATTTTATTTTTTTATTTTAACTTTATGAGTAAAACCTCAAATTGCAATATTTAAATAAATGAAGATAATGTAAGCGAAACTCAATTGAAAATCTGGAAACAGAAAAATCAGAAAAACATATTGATACCTCTGGGACTCGAACCCAGCAAGAGGTCCTGGGTAATGAGGTCCTACATAACACTTCACAGAAGTACCCGGCTGGTACCATTATAAGGCGGGTAGCGGAAAGTAGCTCCTATATAACACTTCACAGAAGCACCCGGCTGGTACCATTATAAGGCGGGTAGCGGAAAGTAGCTCCTATATAACACTTCACAGAAGCACCCGGCTGGTACCATTATAAGGCGGGTAGCGGAAAGTAGCTCCTATGTAACACTTCACAGAAGCTCCCGGCTGGTACCATTATAAGGCGGATAGCGGAAAGTAGCTCATATATAACACTTCACAGAAGCACCCGGCTGGTATCATTATAAGGCGGGTAGCGGAAAATAGCTCCTATATAACACTTCACAGAAGCTCCCGGCTGGTACCATTATAAGGCGGGTAGCGGAAAGTAGCTCCTACCACATGAATTACGATGCACAGAGGATTAATACCGGTGGTTCCTAGCATGCCTAATAAATAAATAATACCTACGTTGCGTCTGTGCATCATACGGACAGCCCTCTTTTGCACAGAATCAAGTAGGTTTATTAAGTATTTGGGAGCCCAGCCTAGAGGTGGCTCCCATATTCAATTGTTGGAAGTACTTGATATTTGTGCAGGGTTAACAGTGAGTCTCTATTGAAAAAGCCGGGAATTTTGTTGTCATAAACAAATACATATGTTTTCAACAACTCTTTTGGCAAAAAATAATAATCTTTGTTGTTATTCATCAGATCCAATCGCCAGACCCAAGTTTATTTTTTACACTCGTATTTATTTACATAGCAAAAAAACATCGAAAAAGTTCTCCTTTCTTCCCAGGGACTGACTTAAATAAATGAACACCGCCAAATCCTAATTGGATGGTACCAAGATTTATGTCGTATATAAACTGCTGTAACCTTTTAAAATGCCGAAGTATTTGTATTTGTGCGCATGATCTCCACTAAAATATTTCCATAAAAGTTGATTCGTTGTCATCGTCAACGAGTCAATCTGCCGAGTTTTAGCTCGATCGGATCTCGGGAAGTGGGCTAATTTCCTAGATTTGGACTCGTCAATTCATTCAAGAAAAAAAACGAACTTCAAAGTAAAAATTAATGAAAACTTAGTGAATAATAAAATAATAATTTAGGGTGTTCAATTATTTCTGTAGTTAATGCTGGAAGTGAATTTGGTATAGTTACCAGAAAGCACTCCAAAACGTCCAAAATTTGAAAGCTAAAAATAATTATATCAGGTGCTCTGGATTGATGAAATTGTGACCTGTCAGTTTCAGCGTTTTGTGCGCCAAGAAATTGAAAAACAATTTTTATTCCAAAGCGAATTACAAATTTGACAGGGGCACTTATAACCAAACCCCAGATATATAAAAAAGTTTGAAAAACTCCGGCCCACACTTTGACATTTCGATTGCCCGCTCAGGGTAGGAGTATATATATCTTTGGAAACAACATCTCCTCAGTCGTGTTCCAGCAGACAGCCACCATGGCAACCTTCAGCAACATGATTTCTGGTAAGAAAACTCTATATTTTCTCGTACATATAGTTCAAAATGAAAATTTCTTCTGAAATAACCCACTAGAAATAACTACTTTATTATAATATAACATTTTTAAAATTTAAAATAACTAACTATGCAATTTGTTTAAAGAAACATCACTATCTCAATGACAATTCTTTTCCTAAACTTTTATTCATGCAGGTAGGTAATAGGTACCGATAACGCTCAGATTAAAGTGGATTAGAAAATAAATTAAAATATATTTTTTTTAAATCATATAATGAAATTTAATGTAAATAAATTTAATATTAATAAATTTAATGTAAGTTAATCACTTAAGTCTTCCGCTGTATAAACAATTACAGTCTTGAGCCCTCGGAAATTTCCAAGCGTCCGCTTTGGAAATTTCCCGTCCTCTTTCAAAAATCACACCACCGAATTTTAATATAGACATATATTTAACGTCAACTCCACACAGTAGGCCCTGGGGGAAATTATTTTCCTATGTCTTCTGAGATGCTGTGTGGAGGGTCTTTTTGAGGAGAGGATGGAATGACTATTGGTCTTGAAGAGAACCATGTTGTATGAAGGATGAAACACAGAGGCCTGCAAGTCGTTCCACAGCCGAGTTGTGGAACACAAGAACGAGTCGAAGAAGCGACCCGTTCTCGTGTGACAAATGTCAACCGTGTACATATGTTGGGCACCCGTTTGGCGTGTTTCACCCGTACCGAAGGGATCAATGACGCTAGTTCCTCAGAGCATCTTCCATTGAAATCCGGTAGAACAAGGATAGCTTTCCCACCCGACGCATGAGCTCTAAAGATTGTAATCCGTCTGTTAAGATGGGAGAATCTATCAAACGGACCGCACGTTTCTGCACAGAGTCGCGGGTATTTTTCAGGTATTTTGGAGCTCCAGACCAGAGGTGGTTGTCAAATTCAACCATGGGGCGCACTTGTGATTTGTACAGGGTTAGCAGTTACGTATTGTCTGCGGGCCCTGTACAGTACGCCCAGTTTTTGAGAGGCAAACTTTACTCTGGCTTCGATGGAGCCCTCATATCTGAGCTGGTCACATAGAGTTACACCAAGCACATCAATGGAGGGCCTGTTCGGAAGATTGCTTCCGTTGAAGGATACTAGGTTTTCATTTCGATCCCTTTTAAACGTAATCAGACATGATTGGGTCTTTGAAACATTGAATTCAATGAGATTATTTTTACCCCAAATGAAAACACTCTCGAGGTAACCGTCCATTCTTTGCTTCAAAGCCGTTCGAGCCGTTGGATTTTGTGAGCCCTTTCGTGTCAAACAAAAAGCTATCATGGACTGTACTGTCATCCGCGTAATGACAAAAGGTCGTTGATGTGCAACAAAAACAAAGTCGGAGACAGAACCGATCCCTGTGGGACGCCAGCATTTATCGATTGTGAGGAAGAGGTGAAACCATCGGCTACCGTCTGAATCGACCTCTCCCTCAAAAAGTGACAATTCACGTATACAAGGATGCGGAAAGTGTGTAAGAAGGCAGTTTGTTTGTCAAAGGCCTTGGATATGTCCAGTGAAACCGTTTGGGTTTCACCGAAACGTTCCAGGCACCGCCCCCAAACATGCGTCACATACGCGAGGAGACAATGTCAAATATCACAGGACAAAACTGTAATTTTTCCGTGCGTGTAAAAAGAAGCATGGCACATCCGCGCATGCTTCCTTTTAAGTTTCGCGCATGTGTCCGTTAATAAAAAAAATACCATGGGGGATGGCGGCAGAAACCGTTTTAAGATATTGCAGTATTGTTCTCATCCCGCAAACGTTTTGGTAATAACTAAATAATTTTAGCTGATATTACATACATCAGACATTTGTTTTCTTTGCAGCTCCGTGAGATCTTGTATAACTTGATGCCATTTATCAGCTTATAATGATTAAGAAATTTTTGCCTAGTTTGATGTGAGACTTGGAGTTCTGCTTTAAATGAGCCTGTTCTTATCATTTTTTCGTATGCTGTAGATAATTAAATGTAATTTATCGTCGATACTTTTCAACGTAGGACATACCTTATTGTTATCATCAGATGATATCCTGTTAGTTTGATTCTTGGCGCTACTTTCTGGTCTACGTCCTACTACTTTTAGCGGAATAAGATTTTTAAAACATACCTATCTACATATTAAGCATGTTTGTTTTTGTTCCAGTATTCTTCCTCGTCTTCTTTGTGAGCATTGCGACCAGCGACCCTGCAGAAGATCTCACCAAAAGCATCAACAAATTTTCTACTTATTTCTTTAAGGTAATGTCATATCAAGAGGTACATTGCAATAAAATGCGTTATGTTTTGTGAGAACTGAGATCAATTTTATTTGAGTGAATTCAAAATGTCAATACAGTTTGCTTTAATCATAGGTTACAAGATGGCGCCAGTAGTATCTATATTTTGTTACTTATATGAACTCCCTCTCCAAATAGAGATTGCCTAATAACGTATTATAACAAAAATAAAATTACGCTTTAACAATTCCTAAAGAATTCAAATAATTTTATTGTTTTACTGCACCTAAGCTCTTAGAGAGCAAGTCTGCAGGTATATCTATTGTACAAAAATAATTAACACTGATGCTTCCTCCACACCAAGGCCAACCTTCCAACTCCGAACTTAGTTTGGAATTGGAAGGTTGGCCGATCGTGTGGTGGCTGCAGCCAACCGTGCAACTCCGAATTTCAAACTCAAAAATGGCGGATGCCAAACGGCTGATTCGACGCAAATATCTCATGAATTGCCTGTAATTGTACAGCCGGTGCTTTGGTTTCCATAATATTGATTGCGATTCGAAAAGCTAAAAAAATAATAAATTCAAACAGTTTTTGTGCAACTATCCGGTAATAATATTGCGTAGACTGATGTGTTGGGCCAACTCGCGTGAACCAGCCATCGCCGATTGCCTCGCCGAGGGCCAACTCGCCAACTCGAACTCCAACCGTCCAAATCGAATTTCCAATGCACGAACTACCCCTCCACACAATCGTCCAAACGTTTGAAGTTGGAAGTTGGCCGCAGTGTGGCCCTACCATCCCAATGTTTTAATTTATCATTTCTCTACAATAGAGATATCTAACATCAATACGCTTAGTTTTAATATGGAAAACAGGGTTTAACAATAATAGTTTTTGCGCACTCACCGTTATCTATGATAATTTCAGGCCTCTGAAATTGACACATATTCGGCTTCTGTACTAGAAAGTGTAAGACGTTTTTTACTTAAGGATTATGTTCACTTGCACTTCACTAAATTTCCACCTACAGGAATATCAACAATGTTCCATGCGTTGTTGTCTTCAAAACTTTTCAGCTCTTCTTTAATTGGCTGTTCCCAATGCTCCTTTTCTGGTCCCTGCAGTGTTCCTTCCACTGTCTCTTCATCACTGAGAGATTAATTACTTTCTTCGTGAACATTTATTTATTTATAAACCAAAACAAACCGTACATTTTTAGTAATATTGGTGAAAACAATTTGCAATTAATAAGTATATTTTATGGTGGGTACCTATTATGTGTTTCATTGCACTGTCTTATTTATGGTATGCATATTAAGTAATTACCGGGTGATGTGTGTAGTGGGAAGGTGAGTGTGTGTGTGCGTGTGTGAGTATGTGTGTATGTATGTATGTATGCGCATTGAACAATTTATATTATTGACATGATGCTCTTTTTAAATTTGGGCAGTGAATCGGAGAAAATGTCGGTGTTTGAATTTAGACCAATATTATTGAACATATGAAGTACTGCATTTGTCTTGTAATTAATGGCGTGTACATCTTAATGGTATTTAAAATTAACTAGGGAAAGAAGCTTGGTACAGTCAATGTGTAGCTCTATAATACACACGAAGGGCGTTAAATATAGTATTTGTAGCCAATTGTAACAGGATGTCAAAGCAAAACATTACCATATATTACATAAACTACAAAGGGTTCTAATGTTCGTAAAATTTAGCAGTAGAGCATAACGAGACTTAGGACAAGATTGTGGGGAATTTGATTTTTTGCAGAAAGGTTATTACTCATGGTTAAAATAAAATAATAATGTCTAGGTGTCAGTAAAATAAATATTTTAATACACAAGGCATTGTAATCATGGAACAGAAACAAGGAAAAAATATTGCCAAAAATGAACAGTCTACCATGGTGCCAAAATCTTAAACAGATTATAAAATTGTATAGTACCTGATGGACCTGAGGAATAGCTAAGATAGGATATCACCTCACAATAGGCTGAGCCGCGTGCCAAAACAAAACCCAGCAAAGAGGTACGAGTATTCCGCCATGATAGGATTCGCAACCTCCTTCAAAAAGGGAACGGGACATCCTTCAGAGTAGGAACATCCTTCAGAGTAGGAACATCCTTCAGAGTAGGAACATCCTTCAGAGTAGGGACATCCTTCAGAGTATGACTCCGCGTCGTCTTTGAAATATTACCAGAAGGACATGCATGAAAGGACCTTCGTGTGTGGTTTTAATTCTTCAAAGAGAAATATGGGGATCGAAATCTGACCAATGTCACAAAAGCCAATTGCGCGTTCCCCTTCTCAGAAAAACTCCATCCCAAACAGCGGATGGATTTAATTAGCGCGAAAACAGGCCATTCAACGGGCCGCGCGAGGATTATTCACCCAAGTACAATTACACGCACTTTTGTTTAAAAGACATAACGGATCTCCCATTTTAGGATCTCGTAACATTAGACTAGGCACACGGCACTATCCTCTATAACTCTCAAGGATTTTATCACTCCATTATTTAAAAATCAAGTGACACAATCAGATGAACGCCGGCTTCTCTATCGGCGTTCATCCAAGAAGTATCTCTACCGGAAACGAACTCCTGAAGTTGCCAATTGATAAAACAAAAATAAAGGCGGTTGATTAATTATATAACCTAGCCAGGAGGTGACCAATTATTATCGTGACAAATGTTATTATTTAAAATTTTGTGTATAAATGTCAAATCAGCTATTGCTCGCCTTTGTTGAAAAGTTTGAAATGTCATTCAAAGTTATTGTTGAATTTGAAGGTAAGATATTTTGTAAACTTGTTTTGAAAATATTTATAATAATATAAATACATATAATAATATAATAACCTACTTGTAATACTTGCCGGTTCCAATTATATTTTTGACATTATAATTTTAACTGAATGTTGGATTAAATCAAATTATACTAACAAGAACATTGCAAGATTTACAGTTTTCAGTACAGAAAATAATAAGACACAGTAAGGTGGAGTAATTGTCTATTATCACAAATTCTAAACGAGTCTTCAACCAATGAAAATGTTCTTGCCGACAAAATCAATAAATCTGCTGGTGAAACAAATAATAAATATTCATTATTCATATTAAACCCCACTAACTCTGTTGAAATTTCACAAAATATTAAACAATTAAAGCCCTCTCATTCATGTTATCACGATAAAATATCCTCAAACATACTCAAAATAATTGAACCTTTTATAAACAAACCACTAGTACATATCATTAATATCAGTCTCAACAAAGGTGTATTCCCAAATAAATTCGAACTTGCATTGGTTCAACCAATGTTTAAGACTGGAACCCCTACAAACATAACAAACATAACAAACATAACAAACTATAGACCTATTTTCATCATTATCTAAAATTATGGAAAAAATCATGAAAAAAAACTTATCGACCTTCTGGACTTAGCTATGGCATTTGACACAGTCTCTCGTCCAATCCTTCTAGCTAAGCTACAGCAAATCAGTACAAATTAAGGCATTTGAATGGTTCAAATCATACCTAACAGACAGAAAGTTACCATCACTTAAATCAACCCATCCAACAAGAATCAACTTTGGTGTAAAACAGGGAAGTGTATTCGGTCCCATACTTTTTCTCATATATATTACATATAATCGGTATTGTGGATTTTAGATAATTGATGTATCTGTTTGATGTGCTGCAATTATTCTGGCGAGTTCTTTGTGAATTCCATTTTAGTCTATTAAAAGTGTCGCCATTTCTCGACTAAATTTGTGTCAAAAGTTTGTTCAAAGGGAACTTTAAACACTTCACAATTAATCAAAATTGAGTTTTCCCATACACATTATCTAGATTTTGATAATAAATTAGACTTTTTAAAACAAACTTCATTTAAAATATTTAATGTGGAGGCAAAATTGAACTTCCTACGCGAGTTTAAAAGTAGAAAATCCAGAGAATATTTCCGTTTCAAATGTTGACGATTTTATAATATTTTTTTTATAAATCCTAAGAATATTTGATAATCAATATAATATAGGTGAATTCATTGACTATATAGAACTAGTACGTCTGTACGTCTACAGTTTGTACGTCTCCGTATTAATACTCGGAGGTGTGATTTGTTTAAGGTGGGCACAAAATATTCAAAATGTTCACCAAAAAATCTCGAGCGATGCAAGAAAAAAGTTTCAATTTCGGCTCTCGCTCCAGTGGTTTTGTTAAAATCACATCATTTAGTTGACGTAGTTATGTTTACATTTCCACAGCATTCCGCCGGGACTTTATTCCGGCTAGCAACCATTATATGTTTGGCGAAACCAGAATAACAATTCGTCGATCATTCAATTTTTTAGTGAGTTAGTTACGTTAGTTGTTTTTGAACCTTGCGTATTCTTGGAATATTTATCCATAATAGTGCACTGATCGCGATAGTGGTCATATTGTTTGTAACAATAATATTTGAAGTTTGGTTTTCCTTTGACAGCTGTTGACACTTGTGCACCTCTGCTATCTCTATCGGCCGTAGATTGTGGAATAGACTTTACATTCCTTGAAAGCTGATTAGACTTATTACGGAAACATGCAAATGCATTATTGATATCACCATCTTCCGATTCCATATCCATCAACTTCCATTAAATGGAGTCGGTTTTAATTACCACTTTGGAATGTTCAAGGACTATCATAATAGGCATATATCTTTCAGATAAACCAGCTTACACGATAGAACCCATCCATTCGTCGTTTATGCCAAATCCCTTTCCTTGTAATTTCTGGCCCACTTCTACAATTTGTGTCACATATGACGTCATCGTATGGCAATTTCCTGTTCGAATAGCTTTGAAATTTCTCGGAAGGCTGATTTTTCTGAAAAACCCCGAGTCATCAAATAGCATCTTCAAATTTATCCCACAGTTCTTTCGATTTTCTGACGATTTTTATATGAACGTAAAGAGCCGGGTCGATTGTTAAGTTCGGCTTCGCTTTTTTCTTCGCATCATCTATAGCTGCTGAACTTTTCGGGCTCAGTTTTATACACAGAACCATTCCTTCCAATAACAGATGATTCTTTGCTGCAAAACACCACTCACTATAGCTTTCGCGGCCTTTTAATTTCGGGATGCTAAATGGGTAGTTCGAAATAGACGCCATTACAGTTGCTGATGTTCACTTTTAGAAACGAAGCCCGTTTTAGCTCACTGTTTACTAGACACACTGTATTTTTGTAAAACACAGAGATTATTGTTCATCAAACGGATAATACTAACAATAAAATCAATAACTAGCTATTTACATGGGTCGCTGGTCCCGTAAACTGTAATAAAACGCGTTATGTTAAGCCAACCAGCTTTGGAGATAATACTTTTCCTCCTTCCCGTCTCAAACTAAACAGATACTAATTAGTGATGGTTATTTCATAAATAAAACCCATTGTGGCGTCAATTTTAAATAATATGTATTATCAATGCGTACACATTCGTATTTGGTTGTCCTATATCTGCAAATTCTTCGTAGTGGGACATTCAAAACATTACTTAATCTGTATTGCAGTATGGTCTTTTTATTGCAGGAAGTCTCCGGGGATGAAGCTAATAACGGTAAAAACTTCTTCACATCCGCAATGTCGGCTCATATCGTGCTGACCCTGCTGTCTTTCGGTGCCAAAGGAACAACCCAAGATGAGATGAACAAAGCTCTTTACGAGACCGATCCCAATGTGAGTATCCCCGATCGTCTCGTCCGAGAACCTTCCCCTATACGAACCAGCAAGGTTGAGAAAACAAGAAGATTTGGATGGACCGCCTTAAACAAATTTAGAAAAATCCTCTCACACTGTGATGTTTAACAGTGTTGTAAACTTTAAAGTGTTATAGCGTCGTTGCATATTATTTGTATGTATGAACCATGTGACGATTTTGACGAAATCAGTTAAATATACGGTTGGTTTTCTTTTTTTTTCTCCATCTTTTACAATATGAGCCACGTAATAATATCACATATTTAAGGAGATAGAAAACGAACCATGTGCCGACAACTTACATTTTGTATTTTAATGTCACATGGTTCATTTTCTAGATGATAGCGGAAATCTGCTGACCTTCTGACAGAATATGCCCGAGACGTGATGGATTAAATTAAGTAGAGCGCGGATCCCACAAAGTTTTAAAGATATTTTTTACGACTGAATTCTAATATTTTAGTTGTGCAGAAGATTTTAAAAATCAGAATCGGAGTCTTGGGGAAAGGGTATGTCGGGTATAAAACGCATGGCGGAAAATATGAACAACACCAAATACAGCTACAAAAGTTTGTGAAAATAAGATAGATATTCACACCATTTGCCCAACGTGGCACCGATATATTATTTATGTTGTCAAAAAATAAAGTAAAGTTTAGTATTTTAAATCAACCACCCGAATTGCAAGTATCTTTTATACTCGTACAAAGTTTAGTATTTTAAATCAGCCACCCGAATTGCAAGTATCTTTTATACTCGCACAAAATTCAGTATTTTAAATCAGCCACCCGAATTGCATGTATCTTTTATACTTGTACAATGTTTAGTATTTTAAACCAGTCAACCATATTGCAAGTATCTTTTATACAATTTTAAGTATTTTGGAATGATAAACTAGACAGAATTTATTGGGAACAAAAATATTATTTCACCTACGGTGCTTTGTTTGTGCGTTATATTCTCAACTTGTGTTGTCATCTGAACTAAATGATTATTCCCTCTCTTTAGATCAAATATGCCTACAAGGATTTCGTCCAAAAAATGAATACCTACATGCAATATTCAAAAAAGGTGTACGTCCAGCAGGGCAAAGAGCTGAACCACGACTTCAAGGACAAGGTCACTGGTATTTTTAATGGCAATGTGGAATATGTTGATTTCAACAACGGCGATGATGCAGCTTACCAGATAAATTCAGAGGTAAGTTGAACAAGCCATTAACATTACATTATTTCCACCCTGGTAATAAGCCCGTCTACCATTAGCCTAATTTTTATTTCGATCATCTTCGGAGTTTGCTGGAGAATATCTTTTAGTAATTTTATTATCTATCTATATAAATAAAAATGAATGGCTGAAATGTATGAGGGGGAGGGGGGAGTGGGAGGAGAACTCGGGTAGGGAGATGGCGGGAGGGGGGAGGGCGGAGAGGAGTGGGGGGAGGGGAACCTGGGGAGGGGGGAGGAGAACTCTGGAGGGTGGTTCGCAGGACGGGGGAAGGGGGGAGAGAGAAGGTGGAGAAGGCGGAGTGGGAACGCGAGAGGGAAAGGGGACATGGGAGAGGAAGGGGAGGTGGAAGGGGAACGGGACAAAAGGGAAAAGGCACGCAGGGAGAAACAATTTCTTTATTAAACATTCCGGGAACCAGCTAGTTTTGGATAAAACAGAGGTTAGGTTTTACCTAATCACAACTAATTAACTAAATGGCAAACATTTCAAGCCAGTAGTGCTCAGCTTCATGTGTCCATGGCTCAGCTAAATATTTAGCACTAAAATCTATTCACACATACCTACCTATTTGCTAAAGAAAAATAATGTATTGCTTGGGCTCAGGCACGTTAAATGTTGTTTTATAGATTATAGAAGATATATCAAGATATACCTGACAGAAAGAGACCAGATGAGAGACAGTTTGAACAAATTTTAATAGTATTTTTGTCTAAGAGACATTTTTTTTACAATTGCACACAGAGGAGCGCCTTATCCTTATTACACACAAATTATTTCAAAATCATTTCGCATCAGTTTATTAAAATGAGGTACAATTATTTCGGTCCACAGAGAAGCAAAGTAATGCATTTTTATTAATATTTGCCAATTCTTCATGTTCACTGTGACCTAATTTTCTTAGATTTGACAAATAACAAGTGGGTTTTTAGGTTAGCTTTCTCTTTCTTATTTTATGAAAACCCTTGAAGTAGGTCTTTATTTTCGATTGAATTAAATAAGAAAATAACAATCTAAGAACCTATTTCATCGTTTTTCTCAATGATTTGTGGGTACTGGATAAGGCGCCCCGCTGAATATTTACCAAATTCTGTTACATTTTGTCGCATCATTAACCCCTTGGATATTTTGTGGTCGGGTCACTTAACATGACCTGACAGATTCATTTTTATTGTAACAATAATTAAATAATGTTTGACAGGTGTCACATTTTAAAACAATCAAAATGTGGAGTTTATATTCTCAAATATGAGAATCGTACAATAAGATGATGATGGTGATGATACAATAAGACACCACAGGTTTTTCAGCACAGACAGGAGTGCTCTAACAGTTGTCAAGTAAATAAAAAGCCATTTGTTACATTGATCACTTGTAAAGTCTTCTGTTCTCTGTTTAGGTTCAGGCTAATACCGATAACACAATCAAGAACTTTGCGAACGCCGGCGATTTTGACGACACAACCTCTGTAGTATTTGTCAATACCCTCAACTTTAAGGTTGGTAAACTCACATAATATATAGCAGGAGTACTATCAGGGGTATATTTTAATACCAACAATGAAATTGATGTTGGCTTCATGAGTCGGCTAGTGAGCCGAGTAGAACGAGCTACTGGTATCTGTTATTCCTCCTTCAATTAATCCGGACCTCTTCAAGACCCTCATAAATCTCTTCCTAGTTTCTTCATCAGCTCGACACAGATGTGTTGAAGGACTTTTTAGGGGAAGGAAGAAGAGGAAGTTCTGAGAAGGAAATGGACATGAGGAGTGGTTAGGAATCTGGGGGTCGATGTGTTCAGGGGTAACAATATTTTTGTATATCTTCATTATTTGAAAATTGACTTTGTATCTATTTAATTACCTCAATATCTGATTATGTGTAAGTGGGGCGAAATGGTTTTAGAAAAGACGTTTGAATAAAAACGTAAATAAACAAAAATTTTAACAAAACAAAAAAACGACTTCAAAAAATGCACTAAAAAGTAAAAAAATAATTTCGTATTCTTCTACAACTTTATAATCAACTTACCTTTTCTACTCATCAATATGTACGTACGATTGTTATTTTTGGAGTCGGTGTCGGCGGGAGAGGAGCTGTCAAGTGAACACGCCGGGCCGCGGGTACCTTGCTTGACACCGACTCCAAAAATAACAATCGTACCTACATATTGATGAGTAGAAAAGGTAAGTTGATTATAAAGTTGTAGAAGAATACGAAATTATTTTTTTACTTTTTAGTGCATTTTTTGAAGTCGTTTTTTTGTTTTGTTAAAATTTTTGTTTATTTTTTGATTTTTAGTGAATCTGAAGTACACTAAGTAATTCGATTAAGATGCGGCCGAGTATCGTAAATTTGTTCTTCAGAATTGGAGAGTTCCGTTACTTTGTCATAGATCCCATAATCAGAACCTAACCAAACTCTCATCAAACTACCCTTGAAGTACATCCTTTACAATAAAAAAAGAATCATCGAAATCGGTTGGCGTGATATTGAGTTATTCGTCCATTTGTCGCGCACATACTTGATGCAAATTTAAGACTTATATGATTTTCTCATGGATGCCATTGTCAGAACTGGACCAA
The DNA here is from genome assembly GCA_917880885.1 of Limnephilus marmoratus. Taxonomy (NCBI): domain Eukaryota; kingdom Metazoa; phylum Arthropoda; class Insecta; order Trichoptera; family Limnephilidae; genus Limnephilus; species Limnephilus marmoratus. Next base: position 21,564,716 of record OU862929.1, read on the forward strand.
ATTAAAATGGGACTACACGGGAAGCACCAGCTTTCAAATAAAAAAAGAATCATCAATATCGGTTCACCCAGTAGAAAGTTCTGAAGTAACAAACATAAAACAAAAAAATAAAAAAAATAAAAAATACAGTCGAATTGAGAACCACCTCCTTTTCGAAGTCGTTTAAAAAGAGAAAGAGTATAAAAATTATGACAATTGGTTAATTTGTTATTTTTTGTATCGCAGGGCGACTGGGATAACAAGTTCAACAAGGATGACACCTCAAAAGAGGATTTCTATGCGTCCGGTAATACGATTCAAGTTGACATGATGAAACAACAATGCAAAACCAATTACGGTGAAAACTCCGATTTAGACGCAAAGGTAAAGTAATATATTATCATAATTAATATTCAAGACCTCCGGGGCAGAACGATAAAAGAGAAACTGTTAATTAGTCTTATTTAAACGTTCTTCATGGCTACAGTAAGCACTCAAGCCGTTCATAGGCCCCGTGCTTATTTTTTTTACCTTGACAGCAAGTCCCTTCCTGGTCCCTTCAATATGCTCCACCAGGCAGTCACTGGGTGTTGACGTAGTCCCCTGGTTCCACAACGAGCTTATTAGTTATCTGAATCTTCATAACTAGTGACATATTGTACCTTGAACGGTCAGTGGCTGAGTTGGCATCGCGTTTGGTTCCCACCTGGGCATCGTGTTCGATTCCTCGGCTGGCTAAGTCCTTCATCACAACACAAGCAACATTTTCCGCGTTTTGTGGTGGTAGTAGGAGATTTTCAATTATTTTTGGGTTATTCGTAATCCGGGAATATTGATCTTTCTTTAAAAAAAAAATCGAGTGCATTTTACAATCTCAACCAATACTTGAAAAGTGAGGTCATAATCAAAGCGACCAATGAGCGCAAACCAGCGTAATTTCCGTTTCATATCTCAACCAATAGGAGCCTATAAAATGACATCATAATCAAAACGGTCAATGAGCGCAGTTAATGCGTCGCAGGTGCAGTAATCGTCATTTCCGTTTCAGCCGAAATCCAAATCATTGCGGGGCTATAGAAGTTTCACTTTGGTATGATAGGTGTTTCTTCATTCAGCTTATGTCTGCTGAGATGACAGTACCATTATATTTTAAATTTTATTAGCCCTACTAGCTCCTCGTATTTAGCAGTTTGCATGGTTCCTTTCAAGATTAGCACCATGAAGCGTGGTGACGCTTCGATAATCTGTGCGTGATAAATCATTTAATTATGTTTTCTAATCTACAGATCTTGCAGCTGGCTTTTAACGGTAACAAGACGTCAATGGTGTTTATTCTGCCCAACCAGATGGATGGTCTTAATGATATGGAACAGAAGTTAAAAGACAAAGACATGAAAGATTTGGTTAACGGCCTTAATTTTGAAGATGTCAATGTGAACCTGCCCAAGTTCCAAATCGGGAGCTATGAAAACCTTAATGATGACCTTAAGAATGTGAGATTTTATTTTTCATTAAAATTCGTTCCACGAGATTCATTGTTATGACTGTATATCCCAGGGTGGGATTTGGCACCCTGTGCATAACCAGTCTTCTCCAGTTCGTTGATCTTCCACTCCTTCTTCAATCTGGTTCCATTTAGTCAGTACACCTCTTCCTTTCGTAATGGTTCCTCTCCAATTCGCACAATTACAATTTGGGAGGCGAGTATCGATTCTGCCGCCTCGGGAACCATTGATTGGATACCCCATGGGTCACCCCAAGTGGTTCGCTACATTTGGTGACTTAGCAGGGGTTCCCACGTTAATGGGGTGAGGTTTGTCCGGGTCTTTGCGGCGGATGCGTTTGCCCACCAGCTGCATGGTAGACCGGATAGAGAGAGAATGGTTGAGGGAGTCTCTTTGACTTCTACAGCAGTATTCTTTCGGAATATCGCCTTGCACCACAGTTGGAGGGATGTATTCATACGTCCGTCACTCCTGGACATACTGACTCGCAGATTCCTAACCACCCCTCATTCCCTTTTCCTTCCCAGAACTTCCTCTCCTTCCTTTCCTAAAAAGACTCTCCACCCAGCATCCCAAAAGATGACGTAGGCCCTGAGGAGAATTATTTTCCTCAGGGTCTCCTGTGTGGAGCTAATCTAATGAAAAAAAGGTCTTCCCGTCCCACTTTAATAAACTTCCACGCAGTCAGTTCACTTCTTCCTTTGGTAACCATTCCCCTCCAGTCCGCAGGCTTTCCCGTCCTACTTCAATCTACTTCCACGCAGTCAGTACACTTTTTTCTTACATAACCATTCCTTACGTAACTTTACTTCAATCTACTTCTACGCAGTCAGTAAACCTCTTCCTTCCGTTACCATTCCTCTCCAGTCCACAGGCCTTTCCGTTCTGCTTCAATCTACTTTAACGCTGTCAGTACACCTCCTACCGACTTTCAATACTGGCTGGCAATAAAATGTATGTGGTCGTGGTTTATTTTTATTTCGGTGTGATAATTTCCTTGCGATAGATTCCAAATATTTAAAATGCTGCTCATTTTGTTTCCTTGATGTGGGTTAGGCACTATGTGAACTTTCATAAGAATTCAACTAACTTAACACTCTTATTGCCACCAGCTCGGCATGAAAATCATGTTCACCAACAACGCAGATTTCGGAGGTATTCTGGCCAACTCTGATGTTCATTTGAAAGCCTATAAGGTCTTCCAGAAGGCCTACCTCGATTTGAATGAGGATGGAATTTCAGCAAGCGGCGCCACCGGTGGATTCACCGGTAAGTCTATACTGTGTACCTTTATCATTGATACTATTTTGGGCTGACTTTAACTATTCAACCGCGGTTGATGAACACTCATGTGATTTGGATAGGTTGATATACGAATGTGATTGAGCGGCACCCAAGATTCATATCAAAATTTTGCAAAATGAACAGATCACATGGTTCTCAAACCAGGTTTAAAATGTGGCTTATTCTTTATTCCATTGACATCTGTTGAAATATTCAAAAAGATATATCTTTCTCTATACAGATAAATTCAATTACATACCTACCTAAACCTTCCTCACGAAACACTCTATTGGTGAAAACCGCATGAAAATCTGTTCAGTAGTTTTCGAGTTTATCGCGAACAGACAGACAGACAGACAGACGACGCGGGGGACTTTAATTTATAATATGTAGAGATAGAGATGAAAATAAATTCGGCAATTCTGAACGGCACGGCGCAGCGTCGATCACCCGCCATAGTCTCCAAGTGCCTACCTATCTGTGTCTATCGTGCTTCAATTTTGTTTATTTAATTTTATATTTTGTCTGTATCATGAATTATGACGGCATATTAATATGGGATGGGTTAGTATCTCACATTTTCGTTATTTGTTTTTGGGGAATTATTCCGTGTTGCGCTACCTCCTTCTACCGGATCTGCACTGATGATGGACACTGCAACACTGTCCAAAACGTTGGCTAAAGAAGGAGGTAGCGTATCATGGCATAACACCCCAAAAACAAATAACGGAAATTCTTTTGGTCGTAAAAATCTAAAATCAGTATATTTCATGTTTATGTTATTGCATGGTAATAAAAACTTTACGGTTTGCAGAACAAGAGAAGAATTTTAAATGACAAAGGTAAATGGGACGGAAAAGATTTCAATGGTGTTTTTGAGAAAATTGAAATTTTGTTACTAGGTAGTTTAGTTTGGGTTATTCTGTACTGAAGCTAAAATTCAGCGCCATCTAATCAGGTCCCAACTGCACCTAAATTTAGTTACCAGGGAGTTTAGTTTGGGTTATTCTGTACTGAAGCTAAAATTCAGCGCCATCTAATCAGGTCCCAACTGCACCTAAATTTAGTTACCAGGGAGTTTAGTTTGGGTTATTCTGTACTGAAGCTAAAATTCAGCGCCATCTAATCAGGTCCCAACTGCACCTAAATTTAGAATACGTTTTGGGTGATAAAATGGAACCTTCATCATTTGAACATTTCAAGTAACCGAAAGTAGACCAAGATTCCATAAGATTCTAACTTAATTCCTTAAAGACTTAATTTTGGATTTGAGGCCAAAATATGCAACCAAAATTAATGAAAATCCGTTCAAAATCAAAAGGTCACATATTTTTCTATTACACCTTGAAATTGGGAGAGGTCATGGTTGCTTTTATTTGGATGCTGATTCAATACATGTGTTTTTTTTATTCCAGGGAAGAAAAATTTTTCGAAGAGAAATGCCTCCAAGGATTTCCAAGCTAATCATCCATACTTTTTCGCAATGTTCAATGAAGATAATCAGATAGTCTTCTCGGGGCATTTCACCGGACAAAATTAAGAGTAAGATGTAATATTGACCTTATTATTGTTAACCCAACCTAAAACCTTACCTACAACATTATTCTCAAAATTTTCACAGTATCCAACATTGTTTTTTCACATGGATAAAATTAGAGAAGTTGCAAATTTTTATTTTCCATGTCAACCCGTCATTCAATGTTTGTCTTTCAGAAATTATTTTCAAATTCAGTCAAATATTTTTCTTACATCAATTAAGGTCTTCATAAATCTCCCCCTGTTTGTTTAATATTCTGCAAATCTCCATCTGTATGATAGGTATTAAGAAATCTCCATCTGTTTATTATATACAAAGAATTTATTTTTTTGAAAACTATTAAATGTACCAATTAAAAAAATTAATCAAATCAATACCACATAAAATTCAAATTAAATAACAATCCCAATCTCACTGACACAAGTACCATCCCTTTCATTAGGCATTTATAAATTATATTTATTACTAACTGACTCGACGAACGTTGTTCTTCCATATACATTATTTCCAATGAATATTATGGTTATTAATTAAAAAAATAAAAAGTAAGTGTGTGGGGATGGGATCTATGACAGAAAGAGGAATGGAGCGCTGTGGACGGTGACCGCCGATAAAAACAAAAAAACGCCAACTGGAGATTGCCCACCACTTTCCCACGGCGCGGCGTCCTAAGGAAACAGATGGTTTCCTAATTCACCGCACTCTTCAGGACTCTAATTTTTGTTTATAAAGAAGCTTTTTTTATTATTGAAATGACTCTAGACCTCCAATATCCGGGCATACATTGTTAGCAGGCAGTATGCGAGTGCGTACATGTTGTTAGTTATTTATTTCACAGTATCACGTCTTATCTCCGCCACTGGATAAAGCTGAAATAAAAGTTTATTAATATAAAAGAGGAAAAGTTAGTAGAATAAAAAAATATTACATATTATGATGAGATTGTATGACTTAACCAAAGCAATTGAGTTGCAGTCGTCCGGCAGTCCCACCGAGGATAAGCGGAGCCATCAGTCCAGTCGCATGCGGAACTCGGTGTCCGCGCCCCTAAGCCGGCTTCCCGGTACGCCCTCGAAGAAAGTATTGGAATTAAAGAGGGAAAGACCTGAAGACCCTAGGGATAAAAGTGAGCATCGGGTAACCGGAGGCAGGGCTGAAGGGCACCGGCTCGCAACGGTTGGTCTTCAGGCCCCAAAAAACACCAACTAAAGTAGGATAATAAAATAAAGAAAATCAATGTGATTTTCGAAGAGCAATTGAGTGTGCGATATTTTTTGTCAGTCCGTCTTTAGCCAACACAAATAAGCTCGATGGTTTGCCCACGCGAGAACATAACGCCGAATGAAATATCAAATTGACGCGACGCTTGAATGAAAGTTCGATGAGACGAACGTAGCGCCATCTGTCATTCAACAACATAAATAATTTCTTTCTGTTCAAAATACGAAAGCCGGTTAAATTTGTTCATACAAAAATACTAAAATCACGATTAAAAAATGGGAGGGTCGAGGCGGGACGGTTAAATTTTTGGAGTTACAGGTATTTTTTGAAGCCAAATAAAAAAAAATACAACGAAAAAAATTTGACAGAAAATTAGATTTTTTTTCTGCATAGGGTCACCCTGATCAACTAGCGGTATGAACTTTAAAACCTATTCTCATACCTACCAAATATAAACAAAAAAAATCGTAAAAATCGGTCAAGCCGTTTCGGAGGAGTGCGACCACAAACACCATGACACGAGATTTTTATATATAAGAGATGATATTAATTAAGACGTTGCCGTCAGCAAACGTTGCTTGCTTTTACAATTTCCACGCAACGCACGGCGATGGCAACCGCAAATGGCATCTCTTTTTTTTAATACTATAGAGAGAGATGCACGAAAATGATTACCCTTTTTCCAGGGAGGAAACAGACATACGTATATTGTTTGTCCCACTATTGTGTGTAAGAAAGAGCTGCAGCATTGTTGTGATTAAAAAACCGAAGATTTATGCTTTTTGTGCTATTGCCGTGCCATACGTTACCGTGGAAATAAGCTCTACCATAGCTTCTTGAAGCACTGCAACAATGTCGATATTCAAATAGATAGTGGAAATTCATTCCAATGTTTTGTTGAGGAATAGCTGTAATTGTGAACTACCCTCAAATACAGTGATTTGATATCTGAGGAGAACAAGTAAATGGTTTCTTTGGAATGAACCTATTGTGCATTGTACATGGCACTATATTATGTCAAACAGATAGGCACGGCAGGGACCTTCGAATTCATCAAAGTATACATTTGAAACATTTTCTTCTGTTTCACATAGTCCGTATCCAATGTCGGTGGAGATTATTCGAGATATGCTTGTATCGCAGAACATTGTAGCAATATCGGACACATGCGTTTTAGACACGTTGCACTTGTTTAAGGTTTTTTCTATTCTTTCAATATTGGACTATGCACTGTGTCTCCATAGTCCAATATTGAAAGATTAAGACTATCAGTAATAATCTCACCATGCACAATGTTTCTGCTTGAAATCATTAAATCAAGTTTTATGGTTTTTCTAGAGTTTCCCATATGTTCTGGGAAACACTAGGAAACTTTAATTAATGAACACAAGCCCAAACAAACAATATGGTTTATTGTGGGTTTTCATCTTAATTATGGGGCACACATTGATTAGGTGAGCTCAAAACAGGGGGGGTCCAACAAAATCTCACGTTACTTGAAAAGAATCTACACTAGTGGACTTATGTATGGACACTTTTCATAAATTTCTTATATTTGATGTTCATTCGCTCTTTTTTAAATCATGTTGGGGTTTAAGTATAAATTTGTTAGCAAATTGATTCAACAACATATTATACTGTTATATTTTGAATAGATTTAAATGTTTTTTCTAGAAAAATATCAAAAATTCTGAATAAAACAACGACATGGCAAAACACAAATTATTTATTAATTACGAAGATTTTGCATAATATTTCAAATTAACATTTAACGCTAGTATTTCGTTGGAATTTTTTAAAGTTTAATAATTTCCTAAAGTCTTCTAGGCATGGAGTCCACAAGACGTCACTAATTTTCAGGTTTGATGACATGGAACCATGTTTGAATAAATTATTTCAATTATTTCTCTTTTATTGCTCGATTTGCGAATTGAAACCAGGATTTTTAATCTCGACCAAAGATTTTCAATGGTATTCAAGTCCAGATGGTTCCCTGGCCAAGGTAGAACAACAATATGGTGGTTCTGTAAGCATTTTGTGCTCGTTTTGCTATGTGGCATGGGGGTCCATACTGCTAGAAATTGCATTTACCACGGTTCCCCTCGAACAAATCATTGTGCTGAGCAATAATTTTGGCTCCAGAATCACATTTTAATGACTTTTAGCCTTAATTGTGCCTTTTACCACTCCCAGACGTCCAAAACTAACCCTTATCATGCAAGCCCACACCATTACACTCAGAGGAAGTTTCATTGTCGCAGTAGTGCATTCTGATATCACATCTTCAACTTGATGGCAACGAACAAATCTGATTCCATCACTCTCAAAAGTGAAAATTTTGGTCTCATCACTCCATACCACCTTTGCCCAGTGTTCTGAGGTCCATTCCTTATGTGTTACAACCCATTTCAGCCGTTTATGCCTCTGTTTCGTGTTTTGGTTACACTTTTATTATTCTTGCCTAATTTCTTCCTAAATGATATATCAGTAATATCGAGTCCAGCAGCTTTAACGACTTTGTTAATATCTTTGGATGTTTGACGATGGTTCTGCAGGGTAAGGCAACACATGCTCCTTTCATTTTGTGGCGTAACCTTTTCGGACTGTTTTTGTAGTTTTAGACTCCTTGCAGCGTTTGCAAACCATTCTTTCTTCGTGAAGTGTAACAGCTCTGCTTCTCTTTGGGCGACCGATCGGCACGTTTTGACACCTTGGGAGCCATTTTAATAATATTTATTTAAAAAAAAACAACCTCACTTTCCTTTAATGGATGACTGACTAACACGGGTGTAAAACTTAATCGTGTTACATCTTAAAGTGTCCTGATTGGGGCACACGACGATCCTCTGCACTTTGTGGTTGGTTTAGACAGAAGATGAGACATTGTAGGGTTGCCAAAACTCAAAAACATTATTCTCAAAAATTGGTCGTTTTTAAGGCGTTTGCTCCCATTTCTCATAAAGAGTGATAAGAAATTTGAATCACTAAATGGCATATCGTGTGATACTTTTATTAATTAACAATAGCACAAGGAACACGGAAAAAAAACTTAGAAGGGTTCCGTAACAAAATAAGTTGTTTTTTTATAAGGCAAACGACAAGTACAATAAATCTCGAAAAGTGTCCATACTTAAGTCCACTAGTGTACGAAGTCGCCCAAATTTATCTCACCAAGGGGGGGGGGGTCTAGATTGGAAGAAAAACTGCTCACGTAATTAATGTATGCCTCCTTACAAGTGTTTGGCTCTTTCGTCATTTTTCCTTTCCAGAGTAGATATTTTGAAAGTTATTGTTCAACTTTTGTGTTTTGTTCATTAAAAATACTCCATGATCTTGTGGATTCACTCAATATGTCTTTACAATTTTCGAGGAAAACTTCAGACTCACATTTTTGTATCATGTTTAATGATAATCTAATAAAGTGTCATCATTACCAGCTATCTGTAGTGTTTCCTAAGATTCGTCACAAAGCAGTTTTCCTATAAACACATTTTTCTTTTCCAGGATAAACAGTTTCCGTCATTAGCGCTATATTTCCGCACCAGATCCCACACGACTCGGAGCTGATCACCCATTCATCTGCGCGATCAGAAGTGGACAATCGGATATCCTTTTCGTGTGGAGAATTACAATCTTTTCTTTATTCCTTCAATTCAGCTGAAATGTGATTACATTTAATAAAATATATATTAATAAACATTGCACCATTATACATCTGATTTCTTTTTTGCTGGACATTACTTGTCGAACCTAAGCCAACCGATGAAATGTCGGATTCAGGGGAGTGAAGTTGGGCTAGCGATCAAATGTACCAACAATCCGATAATAGTAAAGATAATTCCAAAAAACTCAAACCCATCAATGGAGACAGTCAAAACATGCAAGGTTGCCTTACGAAACTCTTAGAGTAAAAAAATACTCGAAACTCTCTTCCGTTACTCCAAAAGGTTGTTATGATAAAATATTTGTTAATATTTCTCGCAGTTTATTTTATCATAGATTTAGGCAAGCAGGTACCTAATTTCAAGAGGTGATTAAATAATATTTAAAAAAATAATAAACTTCAACATAGATTTATTTTTTTTAAATTTTGGAAGTAACATCATTCATTTTTTCTTTTTTGAAAAGGGTATAAAAATGGAATATTTTGTTTAGTGCCCACTTCTTAGTTATCTTTCAAGGTGGTAGAGGGTTTAACTGACGAGTCGGTCGTGATTTCATTTGATATTATTTCGTATAATTTAATTAAGAAATACGAAGGTTATTGTCCGAAACTGGAACATAATTAACTAGGCTGCGATCTTCGTTATCGTGATGCCCATAAGTGTATTTAATAACACATTTCTAACGTCGTAATTTACACGAAAATAACCGATGGATAATTTCAAATCTTAATTGCCAAGTAATAGGCATTTTATGTAAACACATGGAAGTAAAATATCCTAAAGGAAATCAATCTGATAAATAACGAAGATATATTATTCTCGCCTTGATATACAAGATATTTATGGCTGGATTTGATTTTGGGAGCAAATAAACATTTCGGCTGAATACAGTACCAGGTATTTTGTCTGTCTATACTACAGGAGAAAAACCAGAAGCTCAAGATCGTAATTTAGATAGATAGATAGAATCTTGTATTTTTGGTCGATCCAAGGAAGGTGAGTTTATGTTCTGTTATTATGTTAATTTGTCCCAGTTTAATTTATTATGTGTTAATAAAATCTTTAATTTAATATATCTTAACAATACTGTTTAATTTATTTAAAAATAATCCTTCTAATTTAATCGTATAGTTTACATATCAAAGGCCCTGAGAGTGTTTCATTGCTTTACTATCTGCTAGCCTGGTTAATCAACCAGTGGCGCCCCTATAAAAATAAAGCTGGCAGATCTTTTATTCTACCCTTTTAACATCATTATTTATTAAACATTACATATTGCGTAACATTTTGACCCACTCTGGGATCATGTAACAAGGTTGATGTGTTTCTTCTTACTGAAACCTGGCTTGACCCTGATATTCTTACCAAGGAACTTGGATTTTTATCTTACAACACCTACCGCCTTGACAGAAATCCAGCTACTAGTACTTAAACCAAAATAAGAGTACTCATCGCTGTAAGCATAACCATTGTGACGAATAACTTAGCAGACGACACAATACCATCCGAACATGAAACAATATCTTGCAAATGAAGAATGGTCATTCTTCAATATAATAATAATCTGCAAATATTTTACTTCATAATTATTATTAATAGGGCCATTAGCCACTATTTCCACTTCAGAAATTCAAAGAAGATCAGTTCCCAAAATGGTTCAGCACTAGTTATCCGTAAAAAAAACTGCACAAAAAACTATTAAACCCAATTAGTCTAATTTCTTCGCTTTTCGGAACAATTCATACATTTTTATATTTCATAAATTACATCACGGTTATTTCGAATAATGAAATTTGAAAGCGTATTTCATCACCTTTCAAAAACAGTTTTTGGTTTTCAGATACGTTCACAAATATTCCATTTATTTTGATTTTATTGCAAAGCGGAAATATTCTGACAGAACATGCTCGAGGCCTGGGGGGTTAAGAATAGAACTCCCTTAACGATTTCAAGATGTTTCACAACTGTAGAACTCAATGTAAAAAAACTTAAAAAAAAATGTATTTTAACGCAGATAGCCCTACCGTACAAATTTTGGTTCCGAACAAAAGATATTTTTTTTTTTTTTTAATTAGGTAATTCACCCTAAAAATAGTGCTTTGTGCCGAAAAAGTTAAGAAAGATAGATATAATTTTGAAATTAATTTATAAGAGAATAGGACAAATCAAATACTGAAGTCATTCAAACCAAAAATCAAGGATACCCCACAGAATACAAATACTAGTGACGCATCAAAATCTAATGAAGATAGTAATTTCCTCTATGAGCGCCTTGCGAAACACTTCCGATGCTAAAATTACTGAAATAAAAAAAATGTTTACAGATGAAATCAATGACCTGAAGAGATCAAGTGATTTTATCTGCAACCAATACGAAGATCTGCTATCAAGATTCAAAAAAATGGAAGACCTTCACAAGGAAACAAAATTCCTACGCGAAGAGAACGAAAATCAAAATATTAGAATCTCTTCTCTGGAATGTCGTATAGCTGAAATAGAGCAGGAGAAGCTCTCTGATAGCTTAGAGATGGCGGGTGTAAAGTTGCAGCCGGGAGAACCACCTGTGGAAGCGGTACTTCGGTTAGCCAGCTCCCTGGGAATGCCCCTACTACCACAGGACTTACGACTGGTAACCACAACACAGGACCGGAGACACAATACCCCGGATAAACTCCGTGCTGCCTTCCATAGCTTTAAAACAAGGGACTCCTTCTTAACGCTCAAAAACGCGGCTAAATCATTAAGTTCAAACTCTCCCATATACATAAGTGAAGTGCTAACACCATACTACAAAGAATTACTGTGGAAAACAAAGCAAACAGCAAAAGATAAAAAGTTCCAATTTGTATGGTTTAAAACCGGCAAACTACTAGTCATGAAAGGACCAGGGGAAAAAACTGTACAAACTAAACATGAAAATGATTTTAAAAAAATGATATAACTAATAAAGGTCACTCAGACCTTATAACAACTCTATCCTGATTTACAAAACACCATGGCTGATCTTCTCTCAATTAATTTGAATAGTTCTCATCAACATCATACAACCAATGACACTAAACTATGTGATTCTATTTTTAACAATCCAGGCTCTCTTACACTACTTAACCAAAATATAAGATCACTAAATCATAACTATGACGAACTTGACATTCTCTTAAACAACTTTAAACCAGATTTCAAAATTATAATCCTAACGGAATGCTGGATATCAACAACTTTTACAACAAAACATAAAAAAAATTATACTGCGTATCACACATTAAAAAATAATATTCAAAATGATGGGATTGTTGTATACATACATGATAGTCTAAACGTGTCTGTTTCAGAAATCGACTTGATAAATAATAACTGTCTACAAATAATCATTGACTCAGATACGTGTTCCCTCGCCATATATAGATCACCATCCACACATAACATTACACCATTTATAATAGCTCTGGATTCTCACCTAAAAAAACTCACTTCATACAAAAACATCATCATAGCTGGTGATCTAAACATAAACATACTTCCTAATGGCCACCCTCAAAATATTGATTACCAACTGAAGCTTCTGGAACATGGTATTATAAGCACCATTAACACTCCTACCAGAGTAACCAAAGATTCAGAATCATGTATAGATTACTTTATGGTTAAATCAAAAAGTCAAATATGTAGTGCTGTATACGAATCCACAATCACAGATCACTACACTACTATGATAGGCCTGACTTCGCCAACTAGAAACTCAACTTTCCAAAATAACACTGCAAAAAAAAATTGATTACGTCAATCTAAATCAATGTTTAGAAAAACAAACTTGGGAACATCTTACAAAATTTAACTCGGCAGAAGAGGCCTGGAATTTCTTCATAACACATCTACAAATTCTCATTACCCAAAATACCAAAACGATATACATACCTATCCCACACCGCAAAGTAAGACTTAAAAAATGGATTACCCAAAGCATTATAAATAGTATTAAAAAAGGGACAAACTACATAAACAAATTAAACTGAACCCTTATGACACTCCTCTTTATTTCTTCTACAAAAGGTACAAAAATATTTGTTCTCTAATAATACGAAAAGCAAAAGAATTATATTATCGAAACAAACTTATAGCAGCAAACTATGACCCTAAAAGCGTATGGTCAATTTTGAGGGAAAGTACGCATTCACAGAAGAACAAAGAGGATACCATAAAAAAATTACTTATAGATAATGAAGAAATCCACTTCCATAACAATCCTACACTTATCCTCAATTACATTAACAAGCACTACACTAATATAGGAGCTAGCCTAGCTGAAAACATCAAAAAATCACAGCCTCTCCAAGATATTCAGGAATCCCAAAACACTGCCACTAACAACAGCAATGAAAATAGCAACAGACACTTCAAATTACAAAATATTTCACTAGAAGACACCAATAAAATAATTCAATCATTAAAGAATAACACAACAACGGGACCCGATGGCGTGGATTCCAAAACAATCTTAACAGTAAGCCAACAACTACTCCAACCACTCACATACTTAATTAATCTTAGTCTAAAAGAAGGAATTTTTCCTAGCTTACTAAAAAAAGGTCTTGTCATTCCAATTTTTAAATCAGGACAAAAAAATAACATAAACAACTACAGACCCATTACGCTACTAAATAACTTTTCAAAAATTCTGGAAAAAACTATTAAGAAACAGCTTCAACACTATCTGGAAACCAAACAATTACTATCGATGAACCAACATGGATTCAGGAAAAACAGAAACACAGAACATGCAATAGCTACTGTAACGGACTTCATTACACCTAATCTTGATGCTAAAAAAAAAGTTATTTCAATTTTTTTAGACCTATGTAAAGCCTACGACACAATCTCACACGAAAAACTTTTCAATAAGTTAAAAAACATTGGTATTAACGAGTAGAATTCGACTTAATCAAAAGCTTCATGTCTGACCGAACTCAACAAGTTAAAATTGATAACAAGATAAGTGAACCACTTTTAATTACGTACGGAGTCCCACAGGGGAGTGTACTTGGCCCTTTATTATTCCTCATCTACATAAACGACATTGAAATTGAAGGTAAAATCATGACCTTCGCTGACGATACAGTTCTTCTCTGTCAAGCAGCCACATGGAAAGATGTCTTCATAATAGCTGAAAAAAGTTTGTCAATTGTCAAAAAATGGCTAAACAGTAATACTCTTACCGTTAATACAATTAAAACAAAATACATCACACATAGTATTACACAAAGAAGTCAACCTCCATCAAACATAGACCTGTTTCTGCATGACTGTGAACAAACTTCATCCAATTGTCAATGCGAGCATATAGAAAGGGTCAAACAAACAAAATACCTAGGGGTTATTATTGATACACACTTACGCTGGACTGACCACATAACTTTCATCAAAAACAAACTAAAAGGAGTCATGTACCTAATAAAATCGATTAAAAACATTTTCCCACTGACAATACTCAGATCCATATACTTTGCCCTTTGTCAATCCATTGCCGCATATGGAATACTGGCATGGGGAAGTGCTACAAATATAGCAATTGACCCAATTCAAAAGATACAAAAGGCGATAATTAAACTAATCCTTCAAGTGCCTTTCTACACACATTCAAGCGAAATATACAAAACATTTGATATACAAAAGCTTTGCTATACTTCCTCCAAAACAAACTCCATATTCCAATCCAACCAAAAACAATAATAAAAACCCGGTCCTTAACAAATATAACCCTGAACATACCGATAACACACACCACTCACGGACAAAGACATTTTCAGTATTATGCAACCAAACTTTTTAATTATATGCTCATTACTCTGAAACAACTCCTAACTGCAAATACATCTACCAACATTCACAAAAAACATATCACAGCCTGGATCAAAAATCAAGATATTCACTTTATACAAAATACTTTAATCCCTAACCAAACTTAACCAAACTATAAAATAAATAAACATGTCTTTCAAGAATTTACCAACTATTCATATGTACATATATATACCTTATACGTATTTTTTTCTTCTAAATATTCAATGTGCAATTATCATTAAAATGTAAAAAAAAGAAGTTAAAAAAAACTAACTTTCTACTACAACACATAAATACCTGTACTTGTCACACTTAATCACAAACACGTAAACACCTCAGCACAGGTTCTCCTAGTGAGGTGTTCACGAAACATACAATATTACCAACCAACAGTTTCACCTTCTCAAACCTACCTTACACCCAACATAATGAAATGAAATATTAATATGTAAAAACTTTTTTTTTTACAAAATATATTATGTAAAGATGTTTATAATAATGTAAAACCTGTAATATATATAGATATAAATAATTAAAAAAATAAAAAATTCAAGTCTAAAAACTATAAAAATTAAAAAACGCGAGAATCGTTTAGAGACAACAAATACGGAATACTGAGGGGAGAATGATGGATGATTTTAATGAGCAAACGATATATGCTGTTGAAGGAAGAATGATTTTTATAATTAAAAAAGACATGGTCAAGAGTCTCCTCCTCCACACCGCACTGGCAGAGTGGACTATCGAGGACTCGAATTTTAAACAAATGCGCTGCAATAGAGCAGTGACCAATTCTCATTCTCGAAATGCAGGAAATAAATCTTTCAGATGTTTTTTGCCGTGGATCCAAGATTTACTTGGAATATGATTATGAATTCCAGCATAGAAAGATCCATTTATGTGCTATGGCGGAAAATAACCTTATTTCCAATATTAATTCTCCAACTAGGGACAAGGTACTTCAAGCTCGTGCTTGGATCATATATTTACTAGAAAAATAACAAACTTTTGTTATGCATGATACAATTATTACTGACCACTACACCATTGCAATTAGTATCCCAAACTCAATGCACAAACAAATAAAAATAAACCGGTTATTGACTTTCAGGCTTTATTAAATGATCTTAGTAAAAAAAAATGGGAATTTATTTATAAAGAAACTGAAGTTAACAATGCTCTAAACTATTTCATCAATGAAATCAATGCATACATTACGAAACACTCAACAATAAAACACATTTCACACAGTAAACTACAACTCACCCCGTGGATTAGTAACGGCATTGTTAAATCTATACATTAAAGGAACCATCTTCATAAAATAGCAAAACAGGACCCATTGAATGTTACTAAACAGCAAAACTATAACCGATACCGAAACGTATTTAAAAACGTTATTCGCAAATGTAAAGAGCGTTACTATAAATCTTTAATCGATGAGGACAATTCCAGCAAAAATATGTGGAACGTTGTCAGAGACATAACTAAAACTAAACGAAATACAGGTACACCTATAAATGAATTAATAATCGGAAATTCGACTCTAACTGACCCTCAAACAATTGCATGTCACACTAATCAATATTTTGCATATATGGGCTCTAAGATAGCAAATAATATTTTTTTTAAATTCTCAGAAAAATGAAGACGCTTTAGGGTCGGCAATTAAAACAAACGATCCAAGTTACTCATTTGAAATTAAACCGACCACTGTAGAAGAGATCATAAAAATAATCAACAGTCTTAAAACTACATATGCTAAGGGTCCAGATAGTCTAAATACACACATATTAAAAAAAAACTCAGATTTCTACACCGCTTGCATATATCTATAACTTAAGCTTTGCTTCGGGAATATTTCCTGAACATTTAAAAAAATCAATAATTATCCCAATTCACAAAAGTGGACCAAAATTTCTTGTTGAAAACTATAGGCTAATATCACCGTTAAGCGCGATATCTAAAGTTATTGAAAATATTTTCAATTCAAGGTTGAGCGAATATGTGGTGAAACACAAAATTCTAAGGCCAAACCAATACGGTTTTCGGTCTGGTAAAGGAATAGATGATGCCATCGCATGTCTCACGGAAACTATTGCAGGAAATATGAACCGTGGCAAGAAAACTATCGCCCTGTTCCTGGACCTGGCCAAGGCTTTCGACACAATATCACATAAAATACTTTTACAGAGACTGCAAAATATAGGGATAACATGAAAAAGTTTTCAATGGATGCAATGTTATATTTCTAAGAGATTTCAGCAAACAAAAATTAACGAGGCTACTAGTACTTCATTAGAAAATAACTTTGGAGTGCCACAAGGAAGTATACTAGGACCTCTCCTCTTTATGATATACATCAACGAACTATGTAACCAACATATAGGTGGGAAAATTATTACGTTCGCAGATGACACCGTCATAATATTTGAAGGAGAAGATTGGAAAGAAACACACAACCTTGCAAATATCGGTATTAACATAGTGAAACAGTGGCTCGACAGTAATTTGCTCACATTAAACATATCAAAAAGCAAGTACCTAACATTCAGCACTACTGTTGCAGAACAACCCAAAACACTTCACCACCTCATAATACATAAAATTAATTGTATCTTTAGAAATAATAACTCTCCATGCGATTGTGAAATTCTTGAGTGTGTTAAATTTATTAAATATCTAGGCGTTATAGTAACCTCAAATGGAAATACCAAATAGAAAATGTAGTGAAAAGAGTGCGTACACTTATTCATATATTTATTTCACTGTGGGAAATTTTAAAAACACACTACTTAAAATATACATATTACGGGCTATGTAACTCTATCGTAACCTACGGTTGCAATAGGTGGGGAGGGGGACAGGGAAAACAATATTAAACCCGTTATTGAAGGCGCAGAAATCTATTTTATGTGTTAAAATGAAGAAACCTTTCAGATATTCGAGCGACACTCTCTTCAGAGAATGTAATGTACTAGATGTTCGAAAAGATAATAATTTATGCTCATAAAAATAAATATAAAATGAAAAAAGTCGAACACCAACATCAAACCAGAAGTAAGGACAGAAATGACATTTCTATTCCAACAAGCAACACAGCGGCTTATCAAATGATAGTCTCATACCTGTAACCGAAATTGTATAACAAAATCCCTTGGTCCACATATATCAGAGTGAACCAATTCAAGTGGTTTGCTGACCTTTATTCGTGCACTTTTAAAAGGTAATCGTGTCTGTTTACCTTCCTCGGAGGTTATACACGTCAGATTTTCTGTTTTCTTTGAGAAAGTTACATATTTAGTATTTTCAGTCATTTTCATTAAACTATGAAAATTCTAATGCCACATTCTTTGGTGCCACAAGTAAGCATCTTGTTTTTCAACATTAGTCTTGTGAGATGTGAGCATGCCCTCCAGGTATGTTCAGCTGGTACGTGTTGTTAACAATACTTGCAGATGCTACTATTTGATGCTTGCTGTTCAAGATGACACAGCCGGAGTTATCAAATTTTACTTGGCCACCATTTCGAATAATTTGGTTCACAGATAGCTGGTTGGTTGCTAGTCCAGGGACATGTAGAACATTTGTAAGCAGAATCTTATTTTCTTGGCCTTTGTCATCGTAAACATCTAAAGTCACTTCTCCCGAGCTTTGCACAGATGACACTTTATTGTCTGTAACTCTAATATTCTTTATTACAGGAGTTGATTCCTTTTGGAAGAGATTCTTGCACTTTGTCGTATGAGCTGAGGCGCCGAAGTCTATGTACCAGGCAACATTATAATAAGACGATACGATAAACACAGCAGCATAAGATGAGGTAGGTTTCTGTACCTTGTTTTTGGGTTTTGATTTACATTCTTGTAGGCGTATTTGTGGCCACTCTCGTGGCCATATTTGTTACAGGAATAACATCTCGGACGTTTGGTTTGTTTCTTGTCATTGTTATGAATCTCTATATTCACTGCGAAGGCTGTTGTGTTGTTTTCATAATTTCTCACATCTTGCAATAATTTTGCTTTAACAGAATCTTCCGTTATCTTCGTGCCAGAGCTTTCAATTGCGTTAATCATTATATGAGTCGGGCAGACGGGAGAGCAGCAAAGTCTCGAGTCATTCATCGTCCACCTTGATGCCAATATTGCGGAGCTTGTGAGCTTTCGCCATTATTTTGCTCACATAGTCTTCAATACTTTAACATGCACTAAGCGAGGTATTGCACAAATCACGCATAGTTTATTAGAAGAAACTTTCACTGAATGTCTCTGGGCTTTCCCGGATCACATAAATTATTGATTTAATCAAAATTAAACACTTATTTTATATAATTTAGTTTTATTTACTGATAAGAAGTACACTTGCTTTGCAATGTGACAGAGAGAATATTGTTACATATATTTTAATCACAACATGGTCAAGTTAGAGTTGACTGCGAAAGTGTGGGAAACTTAAATCGAACTTGGGGTAAAAATAATCTCGTTGGATTTAATGTTTCAAAGACCCAATCATGTCTGATTACGTCTAAAAGGGATCGAAATGAAAATCTAGTCTTCTTCAACGGAAGCAATCTTCCGAACAGGCCCTCCATTGATATGCTTGGTGTAACTCTAAGTGACCAGCTCAGATATGGGGGCTTTTCGAGAGGCTAACTTAACATAGTAACGAATTTCAATCTTTAGAGCACATGCATCGTGTGGGTATGCTATCCTTGTTCTACCGGTATTTCAATGAAAAATGCTCTGAGGAATTAGCTTCATTGATCCCTTCGGCACCGGTGCATAGATGGGAAACACACCAAACGCGTGCCCAACATATGTACACGGTTGAAATTTGTCACATGAGAACGGGTCGCTTCTTCGGTTGAACGGTCGACTCGTTCTTGTGTTCAACAGCTCGGCTGTGGAACGATTTGTCGACCTTTGTGTTTCCTCCTTCCTACATTATGGGTCTCTTCAAGACCAATGTTCATTCCTTCTTCTCCCCAAAAAGACCCTCCACACAGCATCTCAGAAGACTTTATTTAAAAAAAATTATTTTATTTAAAAATAAATCTTTTTTTATATCCAAGACATAAAACTGGCACACTTTATTTAATTTTTATTTTTATTTCTTTTACTTTTATTTTACTTTCATATACTTTTATTTATTTCTATTTTTGAGAGTGATAATTCATGGTGGAATTCTATTATTATTCATTATTCGTTTTATTATAATATATTACTTTTATTTTACTTTTACTTGATTTTTTTATACATGTGTATATTATTTCTCGACATTAAACGTCTGGTTTTTTCAGTTTTCAGTATTATTATTAAATATACATACATATACAGGGTGGCGCAAAATTGGTCATCCAATTTTGATTTTGAATAACTTTTTTACTAAATAACAAAACGACATTGAGTAATAGAAATCTTTATTTGGACTTGTACAATTTTTTCTGTTAAGTGGAAAAGATGATATCCGTCAAGTGGCTGCCGCCAGTATTGATACACATTTGTGCCCGTTTTATCGCATTTTCCATGACTTTCCCAGAAGATTTCCGGTGATAACTGTTCGCATTCCTGTCGAATATTCTCCTTGAGGGCTGCGATTGTCTGAGGCTTGTTGGCATAAACCCGCGACTTCAAATAGCTCCAACGAAAGAAGTCTGGGATGGTTAAATCGGGTGATCTTGCTGGCCATGCCAAATCGCCAAAACGAGAGATTACTCGACCAGGAAACGCTTCCTTCACAAAATTCAGTGTGACTCGTGCTGTGTACGTGGTTGCACCGTCTTGTTGTAACCACATATTCACCAAGCCCCGTTCATCCAATTCCGAAAGTAAGAAGTCGTTTATCATGGCCCAGTAGCGTTCGCCAGTAACAATGACCGTAATGCCAATGGCGTCCTCAAAAAATACGGCCCAATCACTCCTCCACAGTGGCTTTGAGTGGATGTAATGGCTTTTCGTGCATCATATGCGGATTTTCATTGCCCCAGAAACGAATATTTTGCTTATTGGCGTAACCGTTTAAGGGAAATGCGCCTCGCCGCTCATGATGACTTTCAAAACAAAATCGCTAAAAGCTTTAAAGCTTAAATCGACACAATTATTCCACGTCTAGATCACAAATGTCAAATATGATTGACGTACGACGCCATTTGCAAAAATTATACCATCTTCCGGTAGTGTCATTCAATAAGATTTTACAGAATAAGTCAACCAATTATTCATCTGTACTTACGTACTTAATAACTCTACCCTTACCTCTATCGAAGAAATTAATGACCTGGGCATAATTTTCGACTCTAAATTAAACTTTATATCCCATATAAACACAATCGGTAATAAAGGAATGAAAATTCTTGGGTCCATTCTTCGAAATTCCATAGGTTTTAGGAATATTACATCCTTAGTACGTAGTCAAGTCGAATAAAACTCCTCGATCTGGTCCCTCCATTTTAAAATACATTCAGATACAATCGAAAAAATTCAACACAAATTCCTAAGACACATAAATTTTAAACTCGGTATTTTCATTGAAAACATAAACTATAATTACATTACTTGATGAAAGAATTAAATTTATTAAACTCTCAGATTGAAGAATTATATCCAACTTAATATTTATGTTCAAAATTGTAAATGGTAGAATAGACAGTCATGATTTAACTAAGCTCGTCGAATTTCATATACCCCCTAGAGCAACTCGCTCCAAAATCCTATTTCAATGCAACTGCAACAGGACTGAGTATACGAAAAACTCGCTTGTACCTAGGATACATGAAGTTGGTAATAGATACGCAAACGTGGCGGATCTATTAAAGTGCACGGAAGCTAGGTACAAGAAGGCTATTCTATCAAATATTTTCAATGAATATTAATTTTATTTATGAGTTCGGATTTAACACTCGTAGTGTGTGGTCGTGTTGCCCGCAGTACTCGTGTACCTTCCTGTCTACGTTCAGATAAGAATTTATTGTCACATTTATTTGTTCATTATAATTCGTTTTATAATAATGATTGACTATTATTATTTTATTTTATTTTTTCATGAATATATTTTTGGATATGTATTTTTTTCTCTTTTTGCGATTAATTAGTTTTTAAAAATGGAGGAAGATGAAAATCGTCCTCCAGAACCCGAATCTATATTCAATATGGCGGAGGAGTATGACTCGGATGAGAGTCATACTTCTACAACGATCCCTTCCCGAAAACGTAGACCTTCGCTGTCTCCCGATATTCCTACCAAAATTAAACCTATTTCAAAAAATAATCAAACCCCAATCACTCAGGAAAGTAATAAGGATCTTAATATACCTGAATCTAAAATTACTAACTTAAATTATTCTCTCTCCTCTTTGCCACCGTATATTGTTAATGTTCAGAGATTGGAACAGGGGAAGATTATTCATCCCCTAGATTTTGGCAAATTCATTTTCAGCTCCAAAAACAAAAATCTTGGTCTAGTAAATGGATCAATTAAGCCGGAAGGTCGCTACAAATTTTCAGTTCAATTTAAATCCGCCTTGTTGAAAAAATTGATTCTCTTTCTGACCATACATATAAATATTTTATTCCTAGATACAATCTAATAAGGATGGGCCGTGTAAAGGGAATTCCTTCTGACCTCAGAAAAAGAAATTTTGGATGCTTTAAATGATTCAAAAGTTACACCTAAAATATTAAAAGTACGTCGTATGAATTTTAAGGATACATCTAGGGGATCTATCATCTATCGATCTATCTATCAAACCGTCACAATCAGTTGTCATTACGTTTGAGGGCCAAACTTTGCCATCACGGGTGTTCATGTACTACAATTCACTTCCGGTTGAAGTGTACAAATTCCCAACCATCCAACGTTTCAATTGTTGCCGGTTTGGTCATTCTAAACCCGTATGCCGTTCCACTCCTCGTAGTCTCCATTGCGGAGAAGATAATCCTTTTGACCAATGCCTAAATTCATCTAATGATTCGACTTGCATTAATTGTAAAGGTATTCATACTGCGGCAGTTTGGCCTGTCCATAATTGACTAGACAGAAGAAGGCATCGGGAAGTACTCTATGTTTTACGAGGGCTTGATGTTAATAAAGCTAGTGGGCCTGACGGAATACCTGCCCTGGTACTGCAGAGGTGCGCTGCAGAAATAGCTCCAATTTTGACGAAGCTTTTTAAACTGTCCCTGAAGACTGGCTCTGTGCCCTCTGGTTGGAAAAAAGCGGTTATCCATCCTATTCCAAAGAAGGGTGACCGCTCCAACCCGGCCAACTACCGCCCCATAGCGATCACATCAGTTCTGTCTAAGGTGATGGAACATGTGATCAACAACAAACTGCTCACATACCTCGATAAGAACAAAATTATCAACGACCGTCAATACGGATTCCGGCGGAACCGCTCGTGCGGTGATCGTATGTGACGCATGTTTGGGGGTAATGCCTGGAACGTTTCGGTGAGACCCAAACGGTTGCACTGGACATATCCAAGGCCTTTGACCGGGTTTGGCACCGAGGACTTGTCAACAAACTGCATTCTTACGGACTTCCCGCATCCTTGTGTACGTGGATTGCCGACTTTTTGAGGGAGAGGTCGATTCAGATGGTAGTCGATGGTTTCACCTCCTCCTCACACTCGATAAATGCTGGCGTCCCGCAGGGATCGGTTCTGTCTCCGACTCTGTTTTTGTTGCACATCAACGACCTTTTGTCATGTGCACCAATTCATTGTTACGCGGATGACAGTACAGTTCATGATAGCTTTTTGTTTGACAAGCCCCCAAAGGGCTCACAAACTCCAACAGCTCGTAAGGCTTTGAAGCAAAGAATGGACGGTTACCTCTTGGGGTAAAAATAATCTCGTTGAATTTAATGTTTCAAAGACCCAATCTTGTCTGATTACATCTAAAAGGGATCGCAATGAAAATCTAGTCTCTTTCAACGGAAGCAATCTTCCGAACAGGCCCTCCATTGATATGCTTGGTGTAACCCTAAGTGACCAGCTCAGGTATGGGGACTCCATCGAAGCCAGAGTAAAGTTAGCTTCCCAAAAACTGGGCGTACTGTACAGGGCCCGCAGATACTTTAATAGTACACAACTGCTAACCCTGTACAAATCGTAAGTGCGCCCCACGGTTGAATTTGGCAGCCACCTCTGGTCGGGAGCTCCAAAATACCTGAAAAATACCCTCGACTCTGTGCAGAAACGGGCGGTCCGTTTGATAGATTCTCCCATCTTAACAGACGGATTGCAATCTTTAGAGCACAGGCGTCGGGTGGGAATGCTATCCTTGTTCTACCGGTATTACAATGGAAGATGCTCCGAGGAACTAGCATCATTGATCCCTTCGGCACCGGTGCATAGTCGGGAAACACGCCAAACGCGTACCCAACATTTGTACATAGTTGACTTTTGTCACATGAGAATGGGTCGTTTCTTCGACTCGTTCTTGTGTTCAACAGCTCGGCTGTGGAATGATTTGCCGGCCTCTGTGTTTCCTCCTTCCTACAACATGGGTCTCTTCAAGACCAATGTTCATTCCTTCCTCTCCTCAAAAAGACCCTCCACACAGCATCCCAGATGACATAGGCCCTTAGGGAAATTATTTTCCTCAGGGCCTCCTGTGTGGAGTTAATGTAAAAAAAAAATATATATATATATATATATATATATATATATAAAACAAGCTATGGCTTCAGACAATATTTCTTACTTCCAGGCATCAAAATTATTCTCACCCGCGAAAAAATCTTTTGCGGAGACAACATCCTCCTCATCTCCCTTTCAATTTACTTCCTATAAACCGCCTACATCATCTTCTCACAGAGAATCTATTTTCAAACCATTAAAACCAAAACCGAAATTTATTCCTTTTATTGATAAAAAGCAACTTAATGAACTTTGTTTAACCCGAATGGGAATAATAAATCTCAGGCCCCCAACGGGAGTGCTTTAAAAAATTATCCTTCTTCCTCCATTTTTCCCGAAGTTATGAAAGAAAATTCTCCTTTTATTCATACTTTAATTACACTATTAATTTCTATTCTTTCTATAACAACAATGTTAAATCTTTACTCTCTTGTCTTCCCAATGTCTCCGAAAAGGAAACAGAACAGAATTCTCCAGTGGAATAGCAGAAGTCTGTTCGCTAACAAATGTGAACTTATACAACTACTGGATGAACGTGACATTTCAGTTGCCGTCATTTCCGAAACATTGTTAAAACCCGCATATCAATTTAAGATTCCTGGATATCATTATCTTAGACATGATAGACTGGATGGTAAAGGTGGCAGGGCTCTTGTTATCCATGATTCTATCCCTTCTAAACAAATCGTTTTTCATACTCTCTCCGACAACTTTCAGATAGTAGCAGCTGTTGTATTACAATTACAATTTTATCAATATATATACCTCCCTCTACTACATTTGTTGAAAACGAATGGTCTTCATTTATATCTCAGATTCGTCCCCCGTATATGTTACTGGGTGACTTTAATGATCATTCTCCCTCTTGGGGTAGCGAATTACAAACCACTCTGGCCGTAATCTAATAAGTTTTATTGATACCCATAATCTGTGTGTTTTAAATGATGGATCCCCAACTCGATTCACCCCCTTCATCAAAGTAAAAGTGCTGTTGATTTGTCACTTTGTTATTCTTCGGTGATACCTAAATGTTCTTGGAACATTCTTAAAGACCCCCTTTCTAGTGACCATTTCCCAATCATAATTTTCTTCCACCATCTAAACACTTCGCATTTCTTTGGTGTAAATAATAATTTTAAATTTAAAACGAAAGACGCTAAATGAAGAACTTTCTCTTCCGAATTAGACTCCCTTGTTCACTCGAAAAAATCTTCCTTTGAGAGCATCAGAACACAGTGTGAATTATTCCCTAGTATGGTAATAAGAGCAGCAGAAAAATCCATTCCAAAGCGTAATGTTAATATTAAAATAAAATATTCCACTCCATGGTAGGATGAAGAATGCACTCGTTCCATTAACTTTAGAAAAGAAGCCATTTCTATTTTCCGGAAATGTATGTCTATTGAAAATTCCTTGTCAGTGAAACGCACCCAGGCAGAAATTAAACGTATTTTGAAACAAAAAAAGCGGTCTGGATACCGAAAATTCTGTGAAAGTTTGTTTGTCACAGTCTTCTGTTTGGACTAATTTTAAAAAATTCGGTTCGTCATACACTCCTCAGCGTATCAAACATATTCCAGAAGAAATTATTACTGGTTTTGGTAATAAGATAGCCCCTCCAACAGTTGCCTGATTTGATGAAATGCCTTCTTTTATTTCGTATCTATCACATTCTAACTGGTTAGATTCTCCTTTCTCAGTTAGTGAATTAAAACGAGTAACTAATTCTCTTTCAGACTCTTCTCCAGGTCCTGATGGAATATTATATTGCTTTATTAAAGCATTTTCTGACATGTCATTGGAATATTTCTTATCCTTAATTAATAACATGTTTGAAACAGGTTTTATTCCGGATATCTGGAAAGTTCAAAAAATCCTCCCTGTTCTAAAACCAGGAAAAAATCCATCTGAAGTCTCATCTTATCGTCCTATTGCTCTTTCGTCGTGTTTAATGAAAGTGGCGGAGCATTTGATAAAGAACAGATTAGAATGGTTTATTGAAAATCACAGTATTATCTCTCCAAATCAGTACGGCTTCCGGAAAAAGAAATCTACTATGGATAATTTAAGTGTGTTTACTACAGACATCCGTATTCCTCAATCCCTTAATTCTTGCACATTGGCCACATTTCTTGATCTTTCGTCAGCTTACGATGATGTATTAATTAGTATTTTGAAAGAAAAATTAATAAAAAATAAAATCCCCATAAAATTAGTTCAATTTATTATCAATTTATTTCTCACTTACTTTTAAGTATTTTTTAAATTTTTATTTAATATGTTTAATCATCTGTTATAATAAAATAGTATTTATTAAATCGTATTTAAAATATTTAATGTACGACTACCACAACACGGGCATTAGCCTAGTGTGGTAGCCAAAAAAAAACAAATATATGTAACTAATTTTATGAAATAAAAAAAAAAAAATAAATAAAAAAAATTTGCTAACAGACAAATCCATTATTATGCACTCGCCCTCAAAAACGTTGAAACGCAAACTATGGAAAGGATTACCTCAGGGGTCTGTTATCAGTCCTTTATTATTTAGTATTTATATAAGTGATTTAGAAATTGTAATCCTTTCAATTATCAAGCGACTCTATTTTGCGGAAGATTTTCTTACATATTGGTCGCACAAAAATTTATCCCATCTGCGAAGGAATTAAATTTGGCTTTGCATAACATTAAATTGTGGTTGTTGTCAAATGGAATGAATTTAGCTACTTTTAAAACTAAACTCGCAAAAGAAAATGGCCCCCCTTTTCTGTCTCCTTTTATAATGTCTCTCTCCAAATCGTCAAGCTAATAAAATTTCTTGGTCTACTTTTGGACTATAAGCTTTCCTGGCTCCCGCAAATTCAGAATATTTCTGCGAAGTATGAAAGGACCTGATGCGAGCTGTTTCCAGAGTATGGTGGGGATTTCATCCTACTACTCTTAAATTAATGTATAATTCCCTAGTTCGAAGCCACTTGGATTATGGTATTTTTCTTTTCGACCCACTTCCTAAATATTTGGATAAAAAAACTTGAAAGAATTCAAACCAAAGCGCTTAGATTGATTATTGGAGCGATGCAATCTTCTCCAATTAATTCCCTCCAGGCAGAATGTGTAGATCCACCTTTATTTTTGAGAAGACAATTCCTTGCTGATAAATATATTTTTAAATCTTTATCTTTATCTGGTCATCCTTTACGACAAAGTCTCGATCATTTGTATAATAATTTAAATGACAACAAAAGATTGACAGATAAAAATCGATTCCCTCTCCTAGTAAAAAAAATTATTTCATACATATCTCTGTCTTCTTCCCCCAAAATCTACAAGAAGATCCGATCCTACCCATTTTCAGTATCCCGTTTGATACTATCAATTTTATCACAATGTTATAACTTCTGTCTTTCGGGCGAACATTTTAACCTCCTCTAATAAGTTCCAAAATGTTGAGGAACATTTTAAAAACATTACTTCATCAAAGTTTCCTGGGTTTTCCCTCGTTTATACAGATGGATCCAAATCCGATCTCAAAGATTGTGGCACATCTGTATATATTCCTGAATTCAATTTAAATCTGTCTTATAAATTGCCTAAAGAAATTTCTATATTTACGGCAGAATGCTTCGCTATTGAACAAGCTTTAATTCAAATCCAGCTTTTCAATATTCGTCGAGCCTTACTCCTTACTGTGCCCTGACTCTCTTAGTGCAGTATTAAAAATATCCTCAAATATTGTTCGATGTCCAGAAGACTACCTTATTTGTAACATTAAAAACATCCTCAATTCTCTAAACGAATCAAAGTTTGAGACAATATTGGTTTGGATCCCTGGTCATCTAGGAATTGAGGGTAACGAGAAAGCCGATTCTCTCGCTAAATTTGGAACAATCTCTGTGGTTCTTTTCCTTTAGATTTTAAAATTCCAATCTCTGACGTGTTCTCTGTTCTTAAATCCAACATGTCTCATTCCTACGAAGAAAATTGTTCAGATACGAAAACCTGAACTGGATCTTTCTATGCTGGAATTCAAAATCACATTCCAAGTAAACCTTGGTTCCACGGCAAAAAAAAATCCAAAAGATTTATTTCCTGTATTTCGAGAATGAGAATTGGTCACTGCTCCATTGCAACGCATTTGTATAAAATTCGAGTCCTCGATAGTCCACTCTGCCAGTGTGGTGTGGAAGAGGAGACTCTTGACCATGTCTTTTTTAGTTGTAAAAAAAATTATTCCTTCAGAAGCATATAATATCGTTTGCTCATTAAAATCACCCACCATACTCCCCTCAGTATTCCGTATTTGCTAACTCTTAACAATCTAAATGACTTGGATATTCGATTTTTCCTATCCTTTTATAGATTATCCTCAAAATTATAACTATCTTCCTTAACTTTTTCGGCACAAATCACTCTTTTTATGATGAATTGTCTAATTAAAAAAAAAAAGTTATTTACTCTATATATAGTATTGTATGTAATTGTAGATCTTCCAGTCATTTCTCAACCAAATGCCATAATTAACTGATATAATCTTTTTTATTATTTCTTATGCACGGACGTAGCTATAGCTTTGACAAGGGGGGGGTCCCCAAAGTAAAAAAAAAAAAAAAAAAAAGACAGAACTCTAACGCCAATTAAATCTATCATTTACAAATTAAACATTGCCTGCGACTAAAACAAGCAAGCATAGTCGCGGGTAATCTATAATATTTTTATTTATTTATAACATTACATTTGATACATTTGTATGGCAAAAATAACATAATAATAACATTGAAAAATAACTATAAAATGTGTACAAGTGTTATTATGTCTTGTGGGTCGATATTAGTTCCTAGCTAGGCAGATTGCCCGTTCTAAGGAACCAAATGCTGATGAGAATGCAAAAAAAATCAGTTTTTTAACAAAATGTTCATTTTAATTTTTTAAATTAAATAGACATTAATAAAGATGCCAGAAAATTTATTCTGTAACAAAAAAGAAAAATTAAATTAAATTGAAATATTTAACTTAGGTTACTCTAAGTAGGCGCCTTTAAATAAAAAGTTATATGTGATGTATGTAAGCGTTGAAATATTTATTCAAAAGTAACAAAGTTGAAACTTTAAAGTAATAAATTTAGTCTTTTACGTTTTTTTTTTTACATGAGCTCCACACAGAAGGCCCTGAGGAAAATAATTTCCCTCAGGGCCTATGTCTTCTTTGGGGATGCTGGGTAGAGGGTTTTTTTAAGGAAAGGAAGGAGAGGAGAATTCTGGGAAGGAAAATGGTTTAAGGGGTGGGTAGGAATCTGGGGTTCAGTGTGTCCTGGTCATCCGCCTCCAAGACCTAGACAAACCTCACCCCATGAACCCGGGCACCCCTGCTAAATCACCAAACGTAGCGAACCACTTGGGGTGACCTATGGCAGAGGTGTTGGTTATCCAATAAAGGTTCCCGGGGCGGCAGTACCCATTCCCGCATCCCAAATTGAGAACTGATGCTAACTGATTAAAAATTTCTTCGGAATCAAGTTGCACCGCCAGATCTTTTTTTATATGCGGTTTTCAGTGATGTGTTGTGGCAAGCTTCCCGTAACATTTTAGTGCATGTTTCATTCCAATCGGTTCATAAACTAATAAGTGATGTTAAGAATAAGAATTTTCAACTAAAAATTAAGTCTACGCGAACAAAGTCGCGGGCACCAGCTAGTTGTTAAATATAATTGTATTTCTTTCTGTTAAAAGGCGAAATGATTTTATGACACTTAAAAACATTTAGCATATACACTGAAATTACCATTTGTCAAATATTTTATGCTCACGGCAACACATTTGTTTACAAAAATTCTCTGAGAATAAAAATAAGAGCAGGATAAAAGTTTTTAGAGCGTTTATTTTAGGCGCGGTGTAGTAAGTAAGATGGATATGAATGGGGGGGGTCCGGACCCCCAAAACCCCCCCCTTATATACGTCCGTGTTCTTATGTACAACTATGATTTTGTGACATGTAATCAATCTGTGTTTATGGTATATTTATACCGTTAATATAAATAAAAACCTTTTTTCTTCACAGAACTTCCTGTCCTTCCTTTCTTAAAAAGACCCTCCACACAGCATCCCCTAAGATTACAATATTAGCCCTGAGGGAAATTATACTTTCCTCAGGGCCTCCAGGAGCCAATGTAAAAATAACAGCTTTCATTCTTGAAGAAAAACTTATTTGTTGGAATCAAAATAAAACAGCAATTGTTTTAATAAATGCTTAAAATATTTTTATTACAGAGCATTTATAAATTCCATTAAAATGTTGCCTATCAATCATAGAATAAATTCATATCAAATACCAATGCACATTAGTTTCATAAACACATGTCCTAAATACACTTTCCACTGAGGAATTGAAGAATACATAAGGTATAACAAGTGTTTTCTAAGTAATTTTTGTTTTATTTTCTAGGTAAAAGTATTTAAAAATATCAAAAAATGAACTTTCATAGTGTAGTCACAGAATATAGGTATAAATGTATTTTCTTTTTAATGTACAGTAGAATTCGGATATAACGACTTCGCTTATAACGGCTTACCGTTTTTAGCGACGACAATGTCAACTCAAGTTAGGTTTCATAGTTTGGTACTAGGAAAACATATACGTTTAGTAAGACTCCGTTTTAAGCGTCCAACTGCTTAAAGCGACATATTTTAATAATAATTCGTCCGATTAGAACGACACACAGTGTTTTGTTCATAAAACCTAGGCACCAATACCTCGCCGCCCCGCGCCTCACCTGCTCCCCGCGCCCGGTCATCCTCGCACGCTAACACCTATCCTTATTAGCACGCGTAAATCACAGTCAGTATTTATTTCTGTTGTGACTAGGTTAAAAGCTCAACACAATGAGTTACATGAACCGAAAGTGTTTTTCAATTGAAGAAAAAAGTGCTATATTATAATGTTTAGAAACCGGTGAATCAAATGTAACCCTCGTGAAGAGTTCGGCGTGTCTC
This sequence comes from Limnephilus marmoratus, assembly GCA_917880885.1. NCBI lineage: Eukaryota > Metazoa > Arthropoda > Insecta > Trichoptera > Limnephilidae > Limnephilus > Limnephilus marmoratus. The sequence continues at coordinate 21,596,371 of OU862929.1, forward strand.
ATGTAAAAACAAGCTTAAATTATCCAGCCGTTTTGTGAGTCGTACAACAAAGTATCGCCGGCCCCTTGAGGGTCGTTATATCCAGATTCTGCTGTATGTATACGAAATTGAGTAAAAGAGATTTTCAAGATAAAATCCTACATTATTTTAATTTGAGTATTGTTTTTATTACTATTTGTCTGTGTCTAGTATATTTTAATTGATATTTTTTATTGTCAATGTTACAAAAACACATCATAATATCGTCGTTTGGCATGCAGTACCATGAATGTTTCAATTCAATGGTATTAAAAATCACTTTTGGGAAAAAAGTTACATTTCGTCGCCTTATTTCGTATTTGTCCAACAGACCATTTGAAAATATTACAGGAGAAGGTTTTCTTTCATTATTTCAATGAAACATTATGATAGGTGTAAGATAAAGCTATTTCCATAAAGGTAAAGAAAGGTCTCATTATTTTAAATAATTCTTAGTTAAGTGATTAACTATCATTTTTTATACCTTATTTTTAAGTTTAAAATGGAGATTAAACAAAAACTAAAATGGTCTGTTGGACAAATAAGAACTGAGGCGACGATTTGGGGTATTGCACGCCAAACAGTAATATTACGCAACTTAAAAACTAAAATTCAACAAATTTGCCTGAATCTTACTATAGTTATTAAAATATGATATGGTATACAAATATTTTGCCCTATTGAAAAAAAAACATTTTTGCATTAAATAAATAGAGTATAAAAATATAAAGTTGAAAAGAAATATTTGTTTACATAAGTTTTAAAATAAACAGAAATGAGAGGCACATAGTGTCCTAGAAATTTATAACAATTACTGATTTTGATATTATCCACTCGACCGATGGAGATTTCCTGGTGTTCGGTTTTCGATTCGGCCGTTCGATTTAATGATAATTTTGATATTATGCCTTCAAATATTAGGTCCTTACATATGAAATTGGCGTTTTGTATGGGAGGAACATAAAGTCGATTTTTTTTTAATATAATATATTTATTTAATCAAAGTATGTACCATTGCTATCTATGCACTTTTGCCATCTTATAGGTAGTTCATCGATCCCTTTACTAAAAAAACCATTCAGACGGGAATCAATAAAATCTTTGAAGGCGGTTTGGACTGCCCCATCGGAGTTGAATTTTTTCCCTTGCAAGAAGTTATCCAAATTTCGAAAAAAATGGTAATCTGTTGGGGGCAAGGTCCGGAGAGTACGGTGGATGTATTAGGCATTCCAATTGAAGCTCCTCTAATTTGGTAGCCGTCTGTTGTGCAGTGTGTGGTCTAGCGTTCTAACACGCGTTTGTTGATTTGCTTCACTCAATTGGTGAGGTACCCACCTTTCAAGCTTTTTCACCTTCCCAATTTGCTTCAAGTGGATTAAAACAGGTTTATCACTAACACCGCAGTGCAGCCTGCACCTAACTCGGACATGGTTTGCGATGGATTCGCTTCCACAATAGCCTTCAATTCTCCATTATCAACTTTGGTCTCCGGCCGTCCACGAGGCTTATTCTGCAGGTCGAAATTTCCAGAACGAAAACGTTGGAACCAAAAATGCACTGTGTTTTCTTTTGCGGCACCGTCGCCATACACATCATTAATCCTTCGAGCCGTTTCTGCAGCACTAGTGCCACGGTGGAACTCGTACTCGTAAATAACGCGATATTTCAAGTTTTCCAATTTGTAAACTAAGTGATGCAAAGAATAAAAACAATTTAAGGAAAAAACAAATGAATTATAATTTTCGAAACAAAAATACATGAGTAAATAGCTGTATAAATTTGAATTTGGAATTCCTAACCAAAGAGAAGATATTTGAGATCAAAGTTGCCAGTACGGCAAAACGCCAATTTCATATGTAAGGACCTAATATTAATATGGAAACATTCTTGTTTACTGCGGTTTAAATTAATGAATCCACTTAGATTTCATCGTTTATCCCATATGATCTAAAAAAAAAAAATTTATTCATTTTAATTTATAAAAATCACCTACCTAAATTAGGGTTGCAATCGCTCGAGTGGTTATTTAACCACAGAAGCATTATTTTGGCTTTTTTCAGAATTCACATTTACTTAAATATGAAGTGTACGCAAGTCTTGAATAAGAAGGCTGTAACAATGTACAAAATGCAATAAAAATACATAATAATTCAATCTTTGCTTCTTATTCAACGTTCAAATATTATATCGTGGAATATTATTTACTTAACTTTGCCTTCTATCCGGCGCAATGAAGTTGTTGTGTGATAGAAGTGTGTTGTGGGCGTGTCGTGTGCCTGAAGTAAGGTCAATTGAGGACACAGGGGGAAGAATGACATAAAGTCTTAACCGGTCACCAACTTAAGCAGATATATGCGTTAGAAATACAACAGCAGTCAAGTACAATAAGCGTGTTTATATGTCAACGCGTGTGTCTACATAGAAACCGTTATAACTCCGTTATTCTTTTAGTGACATCCCTAAAACAAAAAGTAAAAGGTCGGTAGTGGAACAAGCTGTACATCCCTATTCAAGTTGTCCATAGAAATACATAACAAAAATATTCTGTCATTTGCGCAATCTGACACATAATTTTTCCAACCAAATTTCAGACCGGCGCGGGCGGCTCGACCCCGCTCGACATTGTTAATTTTTATTAAATATTTTTATATGAAATGATAAAAAATTGAGGTGATAAAAGTGTTTATTATACATTTATACAATAGAATAAGTATTGTTGTTTACATAATCTGTGATTTTAGTACCGTTTTCATATAAAAATATCACGTGAGTCATTTTAACAATTTTTTAATGTTTGCATTCTAAATTTTAATATTTATAAATGTTAATATTTATTTGTAATACAATAATTCGAAAGCTTATTTTGTAACCTTTCTAAAACAGTTTTTACTATACGGCTACGTTCAGAAATGTTTCATTTATAGAGCTTTAATTGTGAAGCGGTAATAACACAAAGTTTTTGTAAAATGTCATTTCGTTTGAGACATCTCAAGCGAATATTCGCGAAAATTCGGAGGGGTTAAGTTACAAATCAGCCAATGCAACGAAGTCCAGACAGGGCATGCGGATGTTAAGAATTACAAAACATTAAATTTATCAAAAAAAACGTACAGTATTTCGCAGTCAAATGATCGACTTTTGTTGGTTTACAAGGACTAAGTTTGTGTAGCAATTTCGAAGCGAGGCGACAGAATGAGGCGGCGAGTTTGCTATATGAAATTACTCATTGGTGTAATTTGTAAGCCACTCCATTTCCAAAGTTGATAATTTATCGATCGGCCCATGCATTTTTTTTTACTTCACAATAGCTAAATAGCAAATAAAACTTCTATGGACAACAATGTATTTAATAAAAATCCAAAGACATCTCAAGACTCCCTTTCATGGGTTAGGTTGTTCCTCCACCTGTCATCAATTTTCCCTTACTTCAGGTGAAATCAATCAAACTTTCCAAATATCGATTTTTTTTATGAATGTCACACGTATGGCGATGTATGCGGTGTGTTCTGCGTCTGAAGGGAGGAGGGGAAGAGGAAGGTTTGTAAGTTCTCTGCTTCTGCGGCTGAAGAGTTGGAAGGTTTTATGTAAACTGGCAATCAATTTTATTTTCACTTCTAGACATTTTCTGTTCAGTGTTTTTTTCCAGAACGGCAGGCCTTAAAATCACTACCCTAGGTACACATTATAGATACGGAAGATATGTTGTGAAATGAGTATTTTATATAAGTACATATTTGACACATGAAATGGAAGTTAGCAATAGATATTTATCTAAAAGCATTTTATACATTTTTATTAAAAAAGCATTTTGCAAATTTTTTTGGGAATCAGTTAACTTTAAGGCCATCCGCTCATGGAGAAACTGAAAAACCAGTTGGCGACTCAATCGCTATCCACAGGAAAGGAACTTGCGGAATTTATTGGCGGTCCGTACACAGGCATAAGCACGTTGCCTTGTTGACAGGTTGCAAGCGCCTCACAACCTGTCAAGTTTTCAAGTAATTTGCGATATGTTAGAGCAAAATATCGATTTTGTTCGGGAGGTTGATATTAGAGATGAAACGGATATCCGGTAACTATCCGGTATCCGGCCGGATAGTAAATGTAGGCCGGATAGGCCCTAATAGGCCCTAGTAAATTTAGGCCGGATATCCGGTATCTGGCCAATCCGGCCTAAATTTACTATCCGGCCGGATACCGGATAGTAACTCAATATCCGACTGGATACTGGATATTCAAAAACTATGACAATTTCCTATAATAAAATGCATTACATTAATCTTTGTGAGGTAAATATCAATAAAATGATAAGTTTTAAGATTTTCACGGCCAAAAGCATTTTCGTTATTTGTTTTTGGGGTGTTATGCCGTGTTATGCTACCTCCTTCTTTAGCCAACGTTTCGGACATCGTTGCAGTGTCCATCATCAGGGCTGATCTGGCAGATCAGGTAGATGCACATCTAACACCCCAAAAACAAATAACGAAAAAAAAAAAATCAATAAAATGGCTTATAATTATGACGCCTTTTATTTAAAGTCGAAAAAGTTACAAAAAAGCCATAAGCCCTTCCAAAAAACTAAAATTTTCTTTTTAGATATTCACTCTAATGATAAATACATAAATAGTATATATCTAAACTTTTAGTAAAAACTTACAAAAACCCCGCAGAGTAGCTAAAACTTAAATTAACATGATTAACTAATCACAATCACCATTATAGTGAACTAAAAATCGTAAAAAACACAGAGATTATTGAAATGATTAAATACTGACATTGAAGCACCATAATATACCTCTTGTTCTTCTTCTTATCAAAGAGAATATTCGCGATCACTCACGAATACTCACAATGGCAACCGAAACCGCCGGAATTGATCTGATCGCGTTAGCCGCACCTGTGCGGCGCTAAACTCGTCACGACATGCAATGAGACTTCTTCGATGGCACTACAGCCCATATCGAGCTTTGGCCTCCTGCAACAGTCGCCTCCAACTCCTCCTATCCTTAGTGGCTGACTTCCAATTTGGTTCCTGGAGAAGCTGTGCTGCATCCCCTCTTACTTCGTCTTCCCGCCTCAGTCTGGGTCTTCCCACTTTTCTCTTTCCACCTGGGTGTCCAGTCAAAATTATTTTTGGGACGCGTGTATCTCTGTACATGCCCAGCCAATCTCATGCAATGAGACAATGGCCACGCAGCTCACCGGATATCCGGTATCCGGTATCCAGCCAAACAAATATCCGTTTCATCTCTAGTTGATATATTCTTATGTATTAAGGTTGATTATTGATAAATTATTAATAAATTATATTTTGCTTAAACAAGCTGATTTAAGGTTGAGTTATGCCGTAAATTGAGTTGCCAACCAGTTTACGGTTTCTCCATAAGCAGATTGTCTTAATGTTTTTATTTTTCTTTTTCATAGCTAGCCAAATGTGCAAATAACATTCAATATTTTCATATCCATTAAATTCGTGTTGTATTCTTACAATGAATGTAGTAAATATCATATAAAAAGACTAGATTAAATTATCCCATTTCAAAATGGCGACTTACGTTTCAAATACTTAGTCTTGTTTCAGAAATTGCTTTCGTATTTAATGTTAATTTATATTAATTATACAATATCGGAGAAATGGGGCAAATAATGAATTTTAAAATCTATGCATTACATCAATTCCTTTACATAAATTGTTTGTCACACTTCAAGAGATTTTCTGTTCAATGATCTGACAATTTGAAACATGTGTTTTTATTTATGGCTAACGTGTGACACACCTGTATAATATTCGTTAATAGGCCACTTGCATGGATTTCATAACGACTTTGAAAAAATCGTGTTGATAGATTTTTTTACTAAGATTACGAAAATGTTATTAAAAATTTTCAGAAATGAACGGTTTTTTTTTATTTTTAAATAAATAAATCCATTATTTGGGCCTGTGACGTCACTACATGAAAATGTCCCATCTCCGAAAATGTTACTATTAATTTTGTAAAATTCCACACTGATTTATTTTTTTTATATGGCAACATTTTGATTTCAGGCGAATTTTTGAATTTGACTTTTAACGTTCACTAGATTTATTGTTTGTGCTCCGCAAACTTATCATTTGGTTTGACTTTTTGACAGATGCTATGGAACCCCTTACATTTTACGCTGTCGGTACGTATTTTAGAGGTATAATGGTAGTAGTGCTGATTTTAACAAAATCAAATTTTATAATATTCTTATTATTATTATAATTTACAAGTACAAGTATATTACATTGGGTTTAGTAATATAGACGTTAAACATTATAATGATTTATGATCAATAAGATGGATCAAGGAAAAAATATTTTTGGTATGCCTCGTTATTCTCCTGTGCCCTTTCTTGTGGAAAACATTCTTTTTTTTTTTTAAATGATTTTCGGTTATGTAATTATCGTTTTTGCACCTATAAAATTATGTTCCGTCTTTCCGGTTTATAAAAAATGGTCTAATTTTTTGGATTGAAATTTTCAAAAAAACGCCAGGGTTTCAAAAACACCGTGATGCAAGTGGCCTTTTTTCAACAATTTGTCGGCTAATTTGTGGATGTAGCCGTGAAATTAATGATTTTGTAAGATCCCATTAGAAATTAGATTGAGCAAATTTTAAAAAAAGCTTAATTAATAATATGGAGTGAAGTGACTGTTTACTATTCATATTTGTAATTTAATTGTTAAAACTTTTTAACAAACAAAAATGTTTATATTTTGATGTAGGTCCTAACATAAAAATATTACTTTCAAAATTGCACTCCGAATAGATTGAGTAAAATGTTAAATAATAAATTTGGTATTAGAGAAGTTAATTATATGTAAATTTATTATAAGTTAAAATGTCAACACTATTTTTTGTTATCCCACAATTATTGTGGACCAAAAGGTCTTGAAACAAAGGGTATGGAGTCTTTTGTTATTTTTATCTTATCCAACAATGAAACCCTGTTCAGACATCGAATATAACCGCGAGCAGATATCTGTTGAACCGCGAGCGCTTATGTTTCGTACCGTTCACACGACGCAATCAAATATTTCTTCCTATGTTAGGAGAGGAGGTCAGATAAATTAGCGAGCGGCCACGGAGTGCGCATTTTTTGTACTGAATCTGTCAACTTGTCATCCACCGGTCTAGGAAGCTCCGTAATTAAAATGACCCCCTCTCCTGTTTTCGTCGGAGTGGGGGGCGCTTAACTGTTGGCATATCGCATCAGGAGCGGTTACGGCGTAAGATGTGCATTGTCTATGGTTGATGTGCGCAAAGCGCTTAGGTGTGAACGGTCTAAAGGGATTGTATGGAGAGCAATATTTGGCTTACTATGATCTTTTATATTTATATGCTCAATCTGAACAGGCCTTTATTGTGGAACAAAGGGTGTGGTGTCTTGTATTATTTTTATCTTATCGAACAATTATTGTGGAAAAAATGGTATGGTGACTTGTATTATTTTTATCTTATCAAACAATTATTGTGGAACAAATGGTATGGTGACTTGTATTATTTTTATCTTATCAAACAATTATTGTGGAACAAATGGTATGGTGATTTGTATTATTTTTATCTTATCAAACAATTATTGTGGAACAAAGGGTGTGGTGTCTTATATTATTTTTATCTTATCCAACAATTATTGTGGAACTAAGGGTGTGGTGTCTTGTATTATTTTTATCTTATCCAACAAATTATTATGCAACAAAGGGTATGGTGTCTTGTATTATTTTTATCTTATCAAACAAATATTGTGGAACGAAGTGTGCGGTGTCTTGTATTATTTTGATCTTATTAAACAATTTTTGTTAAACGAAGAGTATGGTATCTTGAATTATTTTTTTAAATATTTAAATGAATATTTTAAACCTAACAGGAAAAAGCTACGCAAATTTCATAATGCCAGAGCTGACCGTCAGAGAATTTTTGATATTTCAGATATTCTGCTTTCATCAGCAAGATTTTTTCATGAACCCAAAGGAAACAATAATAAATAAGAAGTCATTTTTATGCACCTAGTCTATTATTTGTCTATGTTTATGCAGTAATAAAACCACCATAGACAATATTATAATATGCACTTCAATATTGATAAAACATTTACCTTATAGAAGGTACCCAGATTCTCATTTGGATAATAATAATAAAACTATTTTAAAATACCCCATGTGAATGACACATAACTACTATGTAATATCACTGATAAAATGTTAATTACCGCTAGAGACCCATTTAAACCTAATTAATAATACAATATGTCACCATTCGATATGCAGGAAGGCTAATGATTCCATAACAAATAAATAAATAAAACAATAATGCAATCTTTAAGTCTCTCTTCGAAATTTGGCTTTAAAAACTTTGCAGAAATAATAATTTTAGCAAAAAAATGATATCAACCAACACCTTCCCATATAAAGGCCCCAACACTGTCAAACAAGATGGTTGCCGGACTATTGGTTAGTAAATGTATATAGCTGGGTCCACATATGTTCTTTTGTCCGTTCCGTTCCGTACCTCCGTTCCGTATCAAAAACTCTGGATGCAAGTAAAAATAGCCCGTACCTCCGTAACGTCGCTGCAATCATCGGCATCCGCATGTTCATTCCAGCGACAGAGAGAACGACCTGCGCATGCCGCGATCGCGTCCAGACTGGCGCATACCCGTATCGTATCGCCTTTGAACGGGCCGAATAAACCGACTCCCGATGGATCGGGGCGTACCTCTACCCGTAACGTACCTCCGTAACACCGTACCGTTCCAAACGGGCGTCCAAACTAGCGTTCTTGATCGCGACGCTGATACGGAATGGAGGAACAGAATGGACAAAAGAACATGTGTGGACCCAGCTTAAAAATTAAATCAACCAACACCTTCCCACATAAAGGCCCCGACACTGTCACACAAGATGGTTGCCGAACTATTGGTTAGTAAATGTATTAAAAATATTTTTCTTATTTGACTGGTATTCTATCAGAGATTGTGATCTTTTATTAACCCCTAGGCCCAGTTGTTTGAATCCCCTTCACATCATAAAACCGGCAATCAGTGCTATTTTGATTTTTCGCATTCAAATACCAGTCCCCGTTAACTACCGATTCTCAGCCCCTCCTGCCTGTGTATATTGTGTATTTTTAATTCTATTTTATTTCACTCTACTTAAAAGAATATTTTTTTTTTTTAATGCCAACTTTTCATGTAAAAATGAAATAGTTATGGGTTTATACAATAATAAATTAATAAAGAGGAACTCGAGTAAACATGTAAAAATCAGAAAGTTAAGAAATTATATTTGTACAAGATTGGCGGCCATCTTAGCGATCAGTGTTTAGGCATTTACATAGGACGGTTTTGTAAAATGAAACTACTGTTCCCATTGTAACCTCTCCTCGTCTTTCTCATGAACAACACATGTAACAGAAAGAGAGGTTACAATGGAGCAGAACCCTTATATGCTATTTTAATTGGTATTGCTGGCAACTCTAGAACATAGTTGGCAAAAAAAATGCATTTTACACAAACATAAGTAAACAGTTTTCATGGTTCGTGCAGCGTCGGTTAAGTCTCAATAATTTAGTGAAGAGGAATGGATTTCCGTACGATATTTAGTCCTCGTTCAATCTCCATTGCCGCACTTATCAATACCTATGAGCTCATCGAACAGCGTGTTGTTTTCAGCTATGACGTGTGGTTCGTGGATGGTCTGGTGTGCGTACCTCAGAGCCGCCGTGGCCAGTTTTCCCACTGTCCATTTGCGATCCATAAGCACTCGCGATAGCGTGTCGAGCTGGAATAAAATCAATTATTATTATTGCAATATTTAGATGAAGATAAAATCATCACTTTTTATGATAAGAGAATCGTGATATAATTTATTTCTTTAGAAATATATTTCGACGTAAGCTAAAAATTTACAGAATAAGGATGAATCATGAACTTGAAAACATACTGCATAGATCATGAGGCTAATGTATCCTCATTAAAAAGACTTAATCAAGATCTACATGGCTCTTTGTCAAACACTATTATAGTATATGGTATTATCGAATGGGGCAGTGCAAATGACAATGTGTATATTAAATCCACTAATTAAAACCCAAAAAGTGACTAGCACTGATGAAATCTTCAACAATCTTAACATGTAAATTAACAACTCTATTCACAAACTGTACTCCTTTACATTCATAAATACAAAACATAAGAAATAACAACTAAGGGCCATCCATAAATTATGTCACACGAATTTAATTTAAATGATTTTAACATTGTCATACACGATAATACTAAAATTCATAGCCAAAATTATTGCAAATCAAACTGTACAATATTAAAAACAACAAATAAAATTAAATATCTCGGAGTAATTATCGACAAAAATCTGAAATGGAAGGAACAAATATGTCAAGTAGTAAACAAAATCAGAAAATTAATATATATATTTCTAAGAATTATAAATTTTCTGTCGATAAAAAATCTATATTTAATCTACTATGCCTTAGTTCAATCCACTCTACAATACGCTATTATTAGTTGGGGATCCGCGTATAAATGTAACCTTCTTCCAATAGAAATTGTACAAAGGACAATTATTAAAATTATATTAAAAAAATCCTTAGACTACCCAACAGAACGCCTGTTTGAAGAATTTCAAGTACCCACATTTAAAGATTTATATATTAAAAATTCATTGATTCAAATTATAAAGGAAAAAGATAAATATCCATTTTTAAATAAAAACAGAACTCGACTTAAACATGTTTTTCTATGCCCAAAACTAAATACGTCTTTTGCACAGCATCATTATACTTACCAGGGAAGAACTTTTTTCAATCGTCTACCAGAAGAAATCAGAAGCATTAATGATAAAACCCGAATACTGCTCTCTATCAAGAGACATTTTAAAAATATTCTTAAGAAAAAAACTACTGTCAATTAATCTTACAAATATCCTTAGTTTTCCATAACATTCTTTCTTTTTTAAAAAAAATTCACACCATTATCAAATACATACTGCAGCTCACATATATTTATGTTCAATTAATTATTTAAGTACTAACTTATAACTAATAACTAATAGCATTTATGTACACTCCCCTTCCATACACAAGCAAATGCTTTAAATGGAAGGGTAGTAAAAAAAAAAAAAAAAAAAATACCTGTAAAAAAATATATATATTTGTTGTAAAATTGTAATTATAATAAATAATTCAAATAATAAAAAAATAAAAAAATTCCCGTCCCTGTCACACATCGTCACATTTGTGAGACCCCCTCCCCCCTAGTGTGAAGTCACATATTTTGCAATTTTACATCTAAAAATAATCAAAACAGCAACATATAGAAAGAGTTGGTAATATTTTTAAGTTTTTCGTTTACATTTTAGTTTTGCGTTTTAATAATTTAGATTTTTATATGTGACGTCACAGAGCTGATGACCCCCCCTTACCCCTTGTCACAAATTGTCACACTTCTCTACCCCCCTCCCCCCTTCTTAAGGTGTGACGTAATTTATGGATGGCCCCTAATATGTATGATAAAAACACTAGATCGGCGTGATCTCTTTGGTTTTATTTTATATTCTTAGTTTTTTGTTTACTTTTTTTCATTACGTTTATATTTTATTTATTGATTTAATTTTTAAATATTTGCAATAACAGTGACACAAACAATTTGTAAAATAGAATGTGAAAGCCCACCAGGGCGTGTATTAAATAAATATCCAAAAAGTAACTATAAATAAAACATTTGAGGCCCCTAGAAACAAAGACGGAAGTGTCCACCTCACGTCAAAAATGAGTTGAATATGCAGTTTCATAGAGAAAAGTACATTCTTTCTCCATAATATTTGTAACATAAACGACAATAAACCATCGTATTTTGGCTTTAAAGTTTTGTTGTTGTAACAAATACGGAAGTGTCCACCTCCTTCCGAAACAAAAGCGGCAGTTTTTCAAATAGCCAATCAGGATGCTCTATTCATAATGGCCGCCGTACTTTAAATCATACAAACTCCCGCAAAAGCGTCAATGAATCGTACACTGATAAGTTATTTTTTGGGTTGTAATAACCATTTATTGTTAGTGGACATTACATATTCCAAGAATGGAAGCTTTCCCCGATGTTTTGCCACCAGAATCAGCGAGGAAATGTATCAAACAACCACACAAATGGAAGGCAAACATTACCAAGAAAAAAGGTAAATCGCCGTTATGTTGTAGGCAAATGTCTAAATATGACATTTGAAGATTTATCTGAATTAGTTCACATTTTTTTTGTAAGGATATGGATCGAGTCAGCTAGACCATGTATTTTGACAACTATACCTAAATAAATTATTTGATATAATATTTCAAATTAATAACAACTGAATTCTTTTTATTTTTATTATTTGTTATAGATTCATTCAAGGATCAGCAGAAAACATGTCAGGCTCATTAATGATTTAGTTAATTTTTGTTTTGTTTTATAATTTAGTTAAATTTTCTATTATATAGTGGATGTAATTTCATTATTTAAAAAAAAATCTAACATCTATTTCTCGGAATTTATAAATATTTCTAAATTTGATAAATTTATTAAGTGAACTAAGCTGTTCATATTATTTCCATTTCATAAAAAAAATTTATAAAAAAAAATCTTCTTTTTAATATTGTTTTCTTACATTGACTGCAACATCTTCGAAATTGTCTTTTAAATCAAAACCGGCAGTGTCCAACTGTTTGTCAAACAAAACAGCAAGTGTCCAAATGATTGAAACAAAAACGGAAGTGTCCATCAAAAAAATGCAATTTTTAAAGAAACTATGTTAGGGCATTCAGATACATAAATGATTTGAAATATTATTCTTAAACCGGTTTACTAACATAATAATAAATTTTCCTTTCATATTAATGAATAACGGACTGATTAAACGTTTTTTTTAGTTTGCCAACAATTTAACAAAGTGGACACTTCCGTCTTTGTTTCTAGGGGCCTCATTTGGTCAAAAAAGCTTTTATACTATGGTACTAAACTGTACAATAAAATACCACTCTCATTCAAAAATCACAAGAATATTATAACATTTATTTCAAATAAAAAGCTCGAAACAAAATATACGGAGATCAGCCGAGCGATTCTATATCTTTTGTGAGATGGAGATCTCCTGATGGAGGAGACCTCCTGTTAGATTTGTGTGATTTTCTGTGGCTGTTATTTTGGTATCAGGCCAGCTTCGCCGATTTAAAATGATCTAAACTTAAAAATGTGACAGCTCACAGTTGAAATCTGACATTGGCCCATAGAAAAAGCAAATAACAGTCATAGAAAAATCACACAAATTTGACAGGAGATCTCGTCCGTCAGGAGATCTCGATCTCACAAAAGATATAGAATCGCTCGGCAGAAACAGAAAATATACTGACACCAAATACAGACCGAAACCGAAACCACTCAAGTGCACTAAAAACAATATGTAATGTATTTTTGTTATTTGTTTTTGGGGTGTTATGCCGTGTTGCGCTACCTCCTCCTTTAGGCAACGTTTCGGACAGCGTTACAGTGTCCATCATCAGGGCAGATGTGTATGATGGACACTGTAACGCTGTCCGAAAAACTTGGCTGGCCACAGGGAACTGTAAGGCTGCATTACACGATCAAGAGAATCAAATGCTTGAGTCGGGCCATATTAAGCGTACCTTTACATGAAACGACGTATGAATGTGAATGAAGCAAATGCAGGTAACTTCGCATTTATTGAGTACTGAACGCCGTTGGCGCTAACAAAAAACTGTCGAAAGAGGCGAAGCTAGCAGTCCACAATGGAGTGCTGGTACCAACCCTGATGTATGGCAGTGAAGCATGAAACTGGCAGAGGAAGGACTAAATACTATAGAATTGAGATCCCTGCGGCATCGCAGGGATCTCAATTCACATACGCATGTGTGGTAAAGCCATGAATGATAGTGTGAGAAAAATATGAAAAGAATACAAGGCTGATGCAAGCGTAATAAGTAAGATTAAGAAAGGAAATCTTCGATGGTTTAGACATGTAGAGCGAATGATTGAAGAAAGATTTTTTTATATTTAGGGGCTGCCTTTTTGTCATTTGCCGCATCAAACCGATCACTAACCTAGTTGGGTTGTTTGATCAGCAATCATAATGGTCATCAAACACGGCAATCTCGTGCCAATGACAGCAGCATACTGTACTGTGACATCATACTTTTTCATTTCCTATAACTCGGGCCCGCGCCCCCACATATATCCGCCACTGGTAAAGACAATAAATTATTGTTCAATATTAGTTATAAGAAATGAAAAAAGTATGATGTCACAGTACAGTATGCTGCTGTCATTGGCACGAGATTGCTGTGTTTGATGACCATTATGATTGCTGATCAAACAACCCAACTAGGTTAGTGATCGGTTTGATGCGGCAAATGACAAAAAATTAAAAATGGCATTGATGGCCTATTTGATGGCAATGTCAAATGTGAAGAGAGTTCAGACAAACAACTACGTCTTGTTTCACAGAATTTGAACAATCCATCAAATATCACAGTTAATATTCAAGTTTTGTTATTATTTCAGTTATGGAAAACAACTGGCTAATAGTGATATAATTACAGAACTTGAATAGAATCTTTGCAGAACTCTTCAAATTCTATGAAATATTCCAAATGCCCTTAGGTTGAAGGAATCAAACTCCATCATATTTGAAATACGAACTGCCTCAGTTAAAAGTCAACTCTTGGCCTGTTTCAGCTGTTAATAAATATATGTATCAATAAATTATCAAGAGCAATGGTTATGCTGATGAAACATCTTAATCTTAAAGTTACACTTGGTAGAGGAAGTTACCTTGAACAGCTGGGAGTTCCCGGCGGTGTAGTAGACCAGCGAGGGGGCCCCCGCTACGCTTGCCGCCAGCCACTGGATCACAAGCTTGAGCTGCGGGTCCGCCCCCTTGGAGCCCCCGCAGCCCCAGTTACCAGTGATGATCGGCTTCAGGCAGCCTCCCCCGTTGGACGCCTTGTTCGCCAGCTGGGAGAGCTGCCCAGCAAATTCACATTAGCGGTAATTCGTTATTTTAATACTATAAATTAAACAATAAATAAGTATCGTAACAATTTCAATATTTTGCTTTAGTTTTGCGTTCACAGAAAAGAAAAAAGAAGATTTTAGTAAAACCAGGGTCCGAGTGCCGGGTGAGTCGGTGGATGTCTTCCAAATTTGACTACCTTTCCAAAACTGTTGCATTTCTCCACTACTGATTTTTGCTGCTAGACCCTGCAGGCTGCTTATGGTTCGGCTTTGCCCGATTTGAGTATTGGTGACCATTTTATAAATCCGATCGGAACTGGTTCCAAAAATAGCCGATTCCTCAGATCCACTGGGATCCAGTGACAGCTAGTCACAGGGACGAAGTAACCGCAACAGACAATGACGACATGGTATTATTATTATTCACAACTGCCAGTTACAATAATAATCATATTATCGTCAAACTCTCCGTATCCGGAGAGACTCACAAAATTACAAATCCAGTTTTACTTACTCCTCACGCTAGCTGTTAACGTAAGTGGTGCTATCTTTTGGCTTTTCTTTAATTCGGTTCTATTACAAAATTAGATTTGTATACAAATTTTACATTCAAAAATGGTTTTGCGTAAGGTGCAGCTTCAGAGTTACATTCTTAACCGGATTCTTAAATTTCAACCGTACAGTCTCTAGGCTATTAATACTGTTTGATGATTGTTTCAATTTCAATGTGGGCACACTCCAATGCAAATGATTGATATTGTATCGATAAAATAATATATGTATCGCAGAGTACCAAAGCAGGCAAATCATTCCACAGCCAAGCTCTTTTGACCACAAGAAACAATCTAAAATAATAAAGTTGACTCATTCTCATCATGTACAAATGAAGAACACGTATTTGGCATTTCTCTCGGCTGTTCACCAGTGCAGAAAGGAGAGGCTGAGCGAAGCCAACTGCTGGGAGCATAACATTTACCGACCGTTATGGTAACTGTAGTACATAGGATTTGATCTTTTTCTTTTTAAAAAAGAAAGACAAATATTCCCGGGTTACGAATAACCCAACAATGTTTGCAAATCTCCTGCTACCACCACACTAAGCGGAAAATGTTGCTTGTGTCGTGATGGAGGACTTAGCCAGCTGAGGACTCGAACACGCAACGCACGGTTGCGATGCCCACTCAGCCATAAACATGTACATTTCAACATCCTTCAACAGATGTCGTTATATGTAGTTTTTAGATGTCTCAACTGATGTCAGTTAAGTGGTACCTTATAAGAGTATCATCTATCGTCATTCGTGCCTAACGTACAAACAGTTATGGAAAAAGCCCAAGGCGTATGATGACGGCTGGGCGTATATGCGCTCCCAGCCTCAGAATTAAATATTCATAGCAACCTTACGATAACGTAAATAAAGCAGTGTCTAGTCTAAAACTACTAAAAAATGTATGTTTGTCAAAAAGATTGCTGCGGCACGCCTGTTATTCCATAATATCGGTGGCAAACCATCATCGCATAAATCATCCGTAAACGCCATTTGATATTGGCAATAAACATGCATTGATTTTTTAAACGTTAGGAAATAATTGTCCTACAATGAAAAAGTTTCACCACACAAATGACCTCCTGTTTTATGTCTCTCCTGTAAAGATTCCAAATATGATTTATGCGGTGATGGATAGCCGTCATAAGCACATGTTACAATATTATGTAAACTGTTTATAATGGATAAACACATGGTATCACTTAACTGAAAGTAAATGTTTATAAAAACAACAAACACAAGCTGTTTCATGCACAAAAGTCCACAGCATTTCTTTTGTTAACATTCTCGCTGTGTTAACGGAAGCTCAAGGTTTGTTTAAAACATGCGGGCAATCAACTCATTTAGTAGAAATAGATTGCGTATAAAAGGCCTCAAAATAATATACAATAGAAATTGGATTCTCTAAGAGAGATGGAAAATTTACTTTAGAAAATCAATATTGATACAAGGATATCAATCAGGATACTTTATATTTCAGGATATCAATCAATCACTATCAAATAATTCACTACTAATAAAAATATAATTCTCCGTGAACACTCAAAAAATTACCAAAACGACTTTTGCATCTAATCCCAGAAAACACTTCCTTGCAAATAGAGTGGTGGATGCTTGGAACAAACTCCCACAACATGTCATCGATGCAACTAATATAAACCAATTCAAAGCTCTATTGGATTCATATTTGGAGAGAAGAAAGGACTTGGTTAAAAATTAAAACTACTCATTTACTGTCAAAATATTGTGAAATTAGATATGAGCGCATCAGCAGAATGCTGCCTGCTCATTATATAATAATAATAATCGGAATCAAGTTCAGACAACACTGAAACTGTTACTTTTACTTGCGCTGTCTGTTTTATACATGAAATTTTACACAGCTGATAAAACAATCATTAATGTCTGGTAAACGGTTGTTTATCAGTTGTGTAAAATTTAAAAAATGTTTATTGGGAGGTTAATATTGTATTGAATTATTTAACATCATAAATAAAAGTTTGTATCAATTGTCTATTCTTGTCTTTTTTTAGAAATAAATGGAATAATTATGATCTCAATTTAGGAGACGGGTATGGGTAACGCCGCCCTGGGAATCATTTATTGGATAACCATCACCTTTGCCATGGTCTCCTCAAGTGGTTCGCTACATTTGGTGACTTAGCAGGGGTGAACGGGTTCATGGGGTGTGGTTTGTCCAGGTGTTGGCGGCGGATGCGTCTGCCCACCTGCTGCGTGGCGGGTCGGATCGAGAGATACTGGGTGAGGGAGGCCTTTTAACCTTTCCAGCCGAACTCTCTTGACCCATCGCCTTGCACCGCAGTTGGAGGGATGGATTCATATGTCCGTCACTCCTGGACACACTAACCCCCAGATTCCTACCCATCCTTCATACCTTTTTCCTTCCCAAAACTTCCAATCCTTCCCTTCCTTAAAAATATCCACTACACATCATTCCCTAAGATGACATAGGCCCTGAGGAGAAGTCCTGTTTGGAGCTAATGTAAAAAAAAAATAGGAAAGCTGTAATCAAGGCTTATGGATTTGTAAAACTAATGGAGGTCCAATCGTTTATAAATAAAGAATCCACAAGAAAAATGAGTTTCAAATCATAATACAGTCTTTGGAGGAACCTGAATTATCAGGACAATTGAACAGGGTTAACAGGAAATGCCAAGGCAACTAGGAAATGATTGAAGCCATTACGCCACTCTGTAGTTTGAATCAAACCACCGAGTAATTACTTTCTGTGAAAAGGTTTTTTTTCATATAAGTACTTATAGTACCTAAATGTTGGTGGGACTGGTAACAAGAATTCCCCTGCATTGTGAGGCGAGTTAAGGCACCACAACCGGACTCAAAAAGAAGAAGATGGAGAGATATGAAATTACGAATGTTAGTTCACATTGCTAGCAACAAAATCGATGCGAAAATTGTGAAAATGTTTAATAAAACACGACTCATTTAAAATAGAGCAAAAATCTCGCGGAGGTTGTCTTAAACAGCATATAAAGAAACTCTGTGAATTTTTCATACATATAACTTGTAAAATAACTGAAACGAACGCGTTTATAATAATTTTTGGAGCATACATACTTTGCGATTTTTTTCTATCGAGGGAATTTTATATAATTTGAGTTCGGCGCGGGGAATGTCTAGATATTATCTTCAATAATAACATACATTTTTTAAGAGCTTTAAAACTTAACGCGTTTAAGGGGGATATGTAAGAAATCGGTAGAAATTCGGGTAGCGGCGGCTTAAGGGCTGTAGGTAGGAAAGGATCTGTTAATGCAGGGCCAGTAAAAGGAGGGAAAGAAAGATGCCGGTAGCCGAATTTTTACGGCCGTCATTTTATAACGACGATTAAATTAAAAAAAACGGTTTTCACGTTACCAGCAATTACCAGAAATGAGAATCATTTCAAACAGGCAAATGAATTTGTTAGTAACACACACACACAATATTCTTTACTCTGCCAACTGGAGGTGTTAAACAATGTCATATTTTTCAAAATAACTATTTATTTTGACTTTTGCATACTTATTTGAATCCTAATAAAATTGGTACCAACTGAAGATTTTTTAACACCTCTTTGGTGAATAAAACGTCTTCAATGTTGAAATCTTCATGAATCACTATATTCTCTGTAACATGGCTTTTATTTTCTTTGATTCTATGTAGGTATAGCTTTTCAGACCACAAAAGAAATCAACATGGAATAATTGAACATAAAGCCGATTGCGAAAAGTACTAAAAAGCTTCACCAACTGTCAGTCCGTCAATTCAGTACCCACTGTGATATTTGAACATACAATCTGTCCAGCGAGCTACCGGCCATCTCAAGTATTACAAAGATACGACAAAAAGATGCTTTTGTTAATCATAAATTTCACAAAGGCTGCATTTTAATTATTTTTGTTAAGTTTATTCATATGTTTTTGGTCAGTATGTTATTCATTAATTCAATTTGCGAACATACTATATACCTGAGATTTCTGTATTTTCAATGTGATGGGCTCACACTCTATAGTCTGTTCGATGGCATCCGTGATGCAATCGATAACCCAAGCCAATTTGGTTTTACGCTTAATTTTTCTAGCTTCTTTCGCCACCGAGCTTTGTCGCGAAGTCCTCGACTTTCTGCTCGATCTTTGACTGATTGTACCTTCTCTCGGCAAGAGTGGAGAAGTAACATCTTCTGAATCTACATTTCCATTTCCATTAAGAGCAGTATTTAAAACTATTCTCGGGCATTTTTTCAAGGTAACTTCTTCAACTGTTTCGAGTATTTGGCTTGGTTCCTCTTCGATTATTTCTTTATTGATTATCTCTTTCTCATTGGCGACGCTTGGTAGTTGCAAGCTCTTTGTTTTGTAAACAAAATAATATTATTAAATTAGTTTCATAAAAACGTACACCCAATTATGGATTACAGAGTATAACATGAATATGAGTAGGTACAGAATGATACATAAAGTTAATAATATCATATATCGTACATAATATATGTACATAAAAATAGGATAATAATATAGATAACAATATAATAAAGTATTCCGCATGATAAACAATAAAATATTGTGTATTAAAATGATTTTAAAGGATTTATTTTGTACCTCCAGTTGTCAGACTATGACGTAACACACACAGATTTAACAAAATTCCCCCTTGTGTTAGTTGGGTATACAGATAAAAATCATTCCACTAAACATTAGTCAAATTCAAACAAAATGAAGTTTCAGCATTTTAAATTTAGCAAATATAATATATGTTTTATGTGTTGTTTTAATACCCGCACAGATGTTCTCCTTTCTTCAACTTCATCAAAGTTCTGTAGGGAGAATTCCCAAAGGACGGATCAATGAATGGTAAAGTCAACTTCAAGTTCCTAGCATACAGAACTAGGGGCCAGTTTTTTCGCAGGTATTCAAATGTAACATTGTCATCAAATGGCTATCTATATAGCGCCATTTTGTTTTTTCGACATTTAAAGATCCTGGCTAAATGCTGATTCTAAGTCTCTTTCATCTGTTGAACAAATTGTGATTTGCAGAATGTCCTCATGTATTGATATAAAGTTGAAAAGCACCTAATCGGCTAATGATGGGGACCTTTCAAATATAAAAAAAATAAAATGATGCTTTGGCCGTTTGATGACTTTGTTACATTTGAATTTCTGCAAAATAAAGACTGCTGGTCAGAAACCATTCATTAAAGTAGGAATCGGGAACAAGAGGTATATTCTATCATTCTATCCATTATTTGCAGGGGTAATACAGTGAGAATGGACGACATTCATTTTTACATCCTTATTTTCCTGTTATTCCGACTCTTTTAAGATTCGACTCATTGACTGTAGAGTAATTTCACCGTTATAAGATTTTTTTTTTTTAAAGTAAGACAAACATTCCGGGGTTACGAATAACCCAACAATGTTTGAAAATCTCCTACTACCACCACAGAAAGCCGAAAACGTTGCTTGTGTTGTGATGGAGGACTTAGCCAGCTGAGGAATTGAATACGCGATGCCCAGATGGGATCCAAGCGCTATGCCCACTCAACCACCGACCAGTCATAAAGATGCTTCACTAATACTTTTACGGAGGCGGTGTCTTAAACCCACATGTAAGTGTGTGAGTGTCCATTTCAGGCTCAACATTGGCTGGACTATGCTGGACTATGCTGGACTTTAGCGGTCAGTTGCATTTACGCAGTGCACATGTTCAAACTAACGAAAGTTCGCAAAGTTATATTTTTTCGTTAATAATGATGGTAATCATGCCAAAACTTAAACGTTCCTTTACAACGACAAACCGAAGAAGTCATTAGGTTCTAATGTGATGGAACTTTTCAGAATCTTATACCCAATTAAAATTTTATTTAATAATTCGTACAACTTTGTGATATAGAAAAGTATGCTGACCACTTAACGAGGGTGGCCATTTTGCATTAATACAGCTGTTCTGCATCTGAACGGCTATGGCTTTACTCTTTGTTCGAAATTGGAATGTATTTTTGAGCGGGGTTAATGTGAACCGTCCTATACCCGAGGATCTTATAATGGTGATACTACTCTACCAATCATGTTTTCCTGAAGCATCCCCATCTCTTATCATTATATCCAGATACCACCTTATCTGCACATTCGCTCCATATTAAAAAAAAGACAGATTAATCACGCATTTACATTTTTACAGTGTAAGATTTCTTATTTTAACATTTAGAAAGTTAGGTAGGTATGCAAAAAAAAAAAATTGGG
The DNA here is from genome assembly GCA_917880885.1 of Limnephilus marmoratus. NCBI lineage: Eukaryota > Metazoa > Arthropoda > Insecta > Trichoptera > Limnephilidae > Limnephilus > Limnephilus marmoratus. The sequence continues at coordinate 21,618,237 of OU862929.1, forward strand.
TTCTCTTGCATTCATGCAATATAGATTCACTAGTTTATCACTAGTACTACGAGTGTTCAGTTACATTGCGTAATTAAATATATTATCTTTTGTTTTAGAAATTTCATTTTATAGCACCATTCATCTTACTGAGCAAGAGCTCTGTTCTGCCGTGTGGTATCTTTAACAAGTCACGGTAATGACTACGACTATGACTACTAAAGGTCTAAATCTACAAGCGTCCTCTTCATAATCTTTTTAATTATGTTTGCATCAGCTTTTTAGAACTTTTTAATATAATTCCATCAAACATGGTTTCACAACTTTATTCATTCCTATTATTATTAAAGTTCCTGCTTCACTCTTCTGTCCATATCTTTTTCAGCAATTACAATATGATGTTTATCATTACTGGGAATTAATTAAGTATTTTAATAATAATTGTAATATTAAACGATAAAAATATTACATACACAATATATTATTATGCGAGTACTGCATTATTTTCATTAGCTGATTAAAAATGTAATATTAAAATATTATATAAATTATAATATAACAAATTAATGAATATATTATGGTACATATATCTATTACATCATACATTGTATTCTACAAAGTATATACTATATTATATGCATAGAAATAAATATTATTTTATATCATGCTACAATACTTTGTGACGAGCGTCATCAATAATCCATTTTGATATGGTTGATGATTTAATATAATTGAATAATATCCATTTAAAAAAATAATACTTTAAAATTCATTCATTTGCATACACCGATAAGGCCGAATTTACATTACGCAACTAGTTGCATGCATTTAAATTGCGCAAATTTAGTGTCGTGCAACCTTCAGTATCACAGTAACCATAGCACCATCAATATCATCAAACGATGCACAATGATGTTGTACACATCATATGTCTGCTTAGTTGAAATGGTTTCATGATACTAGTTGCATCATGTTTTTACACTATGTTACACTAGTTGCGTACCACTAGTGTTGCCGTAATTTTGCGCTAGTGTGGCTCTAATTTCTAATGCATGCGTGATGAAACTATATGTTTACATGTGAAACTAGCAGTGCAACTAATGTCATAAAATAACTTGTGCACAACTGCATAACGTAAATTCGGCCTTAAAGCAGAGATAAATATCCAAATTGACTACAACTTTTATTTTATAAAATAGACCGTAGATAGATAAGGTGGGATTAATTAATTCAGCTGACTGCATAGACATATGAATATTACTAGACCAGAACATAAAGGTGAGGGGGAGAAACCAACTATAGCGGGGCGCAGAGCGGGAAGATGAATTTGGTGATATGTGATTTGTCAATAACTCAATCTGAGAGTATATGGGCTTCTCGCATTATAATATCACCATTTAGTTCTTAAAAGTAAACTCTGCTTTTGAATGAATAGACTTTTATATGGGAGCGCGAATTGCTCGCCGCGTAATGAACAAATTTGCGAATTCCAAATACAGCAAAGTAAAGTTTGCCTATTTTCATAGTCCAATATTTTGTTGCCGTATTTAGTTAAGACACTTACACAAATTTTCGTTATTTGTTTTTGGGGTGTTATGCCGTGTTGCGCTACCTCCTTCTTTAGCCAACGTTTCGGACATCGTTGCAGTGTCCATCATCAGGGCAGATCCGGTGTGACACACATCTACCGGATCTGCCGGATCTGCCCTGATGATGGACACTGCAACGATGTCCGAAACGTTGGCTAAAGAAGGAGGTAGCGAAACACGGCATAACACCCCAAAAACAAATAACGAAAATGCTTTTAGCCGTGAAAATCTTAAAACTTTTACAAATGTTTCATAATTTACCTACCCCACTAAACAGCGACGAGCACACGCCATGTATCTCGAGTGGTAGTGTGTGTTACAAAAATGACCATATTATGTGATCTGAATAAGCTTAAAATAAAGTAAAATATGCTTGCCTATGGAATGTAATACGACAATTGGGTTTATTCTCTTTTTCACTTCTATTTTTACACATTTTCAAAACACAAGCCACTATTTTTGACGTGTTATTTCGTAAAATGCACCGATGAGTGCTCGATGCTGGCTCGCAGAAGAATGATGACATCACATTTTTTAGATTCACGCGAAGCCATACTCGATCCCAGCCGGTTACAATGAAACCGGTATGGGGAGGGGGAAATAATACACTTTTATCGCTTAGGGCAGGTCTTGTAATATTCATATGTCTATGGCTGAATAAATTAACAATAAAATGGAGGCAGTTTCATGCCTTCTTTCAAGGCTTTCATTGAAAACATACTATAATTTTTAATTCAATCATTTTTTTGATTGATTGCTTCCGTCCACACTAAGTCCACACAACGCACTGAGCCACTCCCAACTAGCAAGTAAATGGGAAGGTCTGATTTGTTTTTAACTCCACACAGGAGGCTCTGAGGAAAATAATTTCCATGTCATCTTCGAGGATCTTTGTAGAGGGTCTTTTTAGGAAAGGAATAGGTATCAGGGTCAGGGGTTTGTAGAAATCTGGGGGTCAGTGTGTCCAGGAGCGACATACATATGAATCCATCCCCCCCATTGTGGTGCAAGGTGATGTTCCAAGAGTGTCCTGTTGAAGAGATCAAAAGGTCTCCCTCAACCAGTCTTTCTCAATCTGGCCTGCCACGTAGTTGGTGGGCAGACGCAACCGCTGCCAAGATCACCCCATGATCCCGGGCACTCCTGCTAAGTCACCAAACGTAGTAAATGGTTCCCGGGGTGGCGGTACCCATACCCGCCTTTCAAATTGTGTATGTATACACTATAGAATATACTTTACTAACAATTGATTTCAAACATATTATTTTAACGTTTTTAATGTTTAATTATTACTCAGTACGTTGTGTGGGCATTGTGTGGATGGAACCATTGATTCAAAACATTTTAAAAAATTTAAATGATAGAAGTTTCTGAATTGTACGCACCTCACTATTATTAATTAATAATTCATGTGATATGACGTATAGTAAATGTACGTAATAATGAACATTTTTTAATATACAAAAAGAATTTGAAACTCACCAATTGTGCGGCGAGCTTGTGTTTGTGCCTGGCCAGTTCCAGACTCAGCGAGCGAACGCTCATGCAGAGCTTGTTCTTGTTGACGATTCTGTTGTCGAGTCCGTCGGTGAGGGGAACCCCGGCAAAGGACTCGCTGAGGGTCCGCTTCAGCAAGGAGCTGGCGAACCTCACCACGGCCAGGTCCCTGGAATCCAGCTCGCGACCCTTCCGGCGCTCCGAGCCGTTCTCCACGATGGGGTCGTCCAGCCACTGGCTGAATTGTTCGTACACTTCTTCCAGCTCCGAGCTGTAACAACAACTTCTTTTTAGGAATTACACATCTCAAGATTGGATGGAGAGAATGAACAATAGCGTATTTAAAAAAAACACCTCGAGCAATATAGATTTTTGCTTTAACCCTCTCGAACACGAGATACTCATATGAGGCCCCAAAATTTGTCATCTTTGACAAGCTGCCATTTCATAATTCCAATCATATTTTCAAATACAACCTCACCATAGATCACTTTAGACCTTGCTTGATGACAATTGATAGTTCAAATACAGTTTGGCAAGAAAGTGTAGAAAATAAATGATGGCGCTGCGATCGTTTTCTAGGTTTAAATGGCAACACCAAGATGGCTCATAAGACAAAGAACGTATATTTTAAAAAAACACTTCTGGCAAAATGCATATTTCATAGCGTATTTGTATTTTCAAAAAATTTCCACAAAAAACTGTAATTTAATAGAAGCAAAATAAAACAAAACAAGTTTTAAGTGGGCCTTTATTCCGATATAAAAACGTAGGTACTTAAAAATTTAAGTCTATTAATTCAACACCCGACATGTAATTATTGTCTTCGTCCTCGTGTGATTCTTCTTCTTCCGTATCTTTATCTTCATCTAAACGCAGTTCATCGATATCATCATATATATTACTGCCTCATGCATAATATTCTGCATCAATCATAATGCCCATTTTCCGTTTTCCCGGTGTTTCAAATTTTCCATCTGCCTTTTCCCCTTCCTTGACAATTCGTCTTACCGTTGATTCAGATTTACCTGTGTGTGAAAAATCATTAAAATTATTATTATAGAAGGGAGTTTTAAAAACACACACTAGATAATATTCACTTGGAAAGAAAGAAAGAGAAAACGAGAAAAAAGTAACTTTTCTACGAGTTTAATATTATTTTTTTTTTTGAGTTATTCCCTTTTTCCTGTGGCCGCATATTAACTGTCAAAATGAAGTGTCAAAATCAGATTTTTTTACTATAACCTCAAATCAGATTGTAATGGTTATTATCGCTCGAAAATTGGCATAAATCTTGTAATACTAATGAAATTTATTAAACAAACTATACTACGTACCAGTCATTTCTGCAGTTCGTTTGCAAACATCTTCTAAATTAAAAAGAAGCTTCTTCGCGTGACACTCGGCTAGGCAGCGTTGAAAAACGCAGAATATAACCACTCTTGTATCACTATGTAATAATTTATTCATTTTAATTAAATTCAGGCAAACAATGAATAAAAATATTATCAAATCAGCGATATTCTACTCAGATTTAAGACAATAAATCAACCGTAACACGCAACAATATGACAGCCATAGGAAACGTCATATAATTCGGTGTTGCCATAGTAATGAACACGTTTAGTTCCAATTGAATTAATTTCTACACTTTCTTGCCAAACTATACTTGCCATCACAAGAATTCACTATCCCAGGTTGATTTGAAATTTCATTGCAAAAGTTTTTGACGTTTTTTTGTCGATTTCTGTTTCTCCTCCTTTCAACGTACCATTAAATATTGAAATTCGACCATTATAAACAGTAAATAAATATTTTTATATGCTCTGTACGTACATCGTACTTGTGAAACTATTAGAATGTTATTTTCTTAATATTTTGTATTAATTTCTTTGCAAAAACTAATCGGCCTCATATGAGGTCTATGTGTTCCAAAAGTTGTCAATATCAACCAATAGAATTCAGTGAGCTATGCGAATAAACTTATTTTGTTTGTTGTATTTTGATATGGAATTAAAATATTTATGAGGGCATTTTATTTTTATTACATTCTTTATCATTTTTGAAGGCATAAAATGAGTTAACGAATGAATGAGGATTGTGATCTCGATGAAGATCAAATTTTGACCCTGCTTACTCTCCCCGATGGATCTGACGAAGAAGGTTTTTCTGGATCAGAAGACGATCTATTTGAGCCACCGGAAAATGAACGTTACAGGATTGAGAATCTAGCAAGTGAGCATCCCTCTACTATTCCCGAGGCTGAAAATGGTAATACTTCAAGAAGTACGCGTCCCTCAACAAAATATATGAGACCTGTCATATGGTTTAGAGCTAAATAAAATGCTTTTCTTAACAATATACCCAAATTTCAAGGGCAATACAAATCAAATATTAGTGGCCAAATGCCTATCAACTTAGAAATGATTACTGAAACGTACATCATGCAACAATTGTAAATGAACGTAAAAAAGGGTAAAGAAAATTTCGAATTAACTTTATCGGAGCTGAAAGTCTATTTAGGAATCAATTTTGTCATGACGTATATTCCATACGCCCGTTTGCGCCAATACTGAACCGCCATTTTCTTAAAATATACAACAAACCCATGAGAGGGATTGACCTGATCACCTAATGAACTCTTTGGTAGGCCTGTATCCGCATCGAGTACGCCACAAGAGATGGTATTTGAGATTCTTTTCCACCTTCTCAATACGACTATAGTAAACTGTTGGATCTTATGTAAAATGGACCCTAACAACGAATCAATAAACTTATTAGAATTCAAGTAATATGTTGCGTCATCTCTCGTTTACACTGATAAACATTAGATCTGTAATAGGCCTTCACTGAAAAAAAAATCGAACGCGATTGAAGGGAAACTTTACCAAAACAATCTCAGCCAATGAGCATAGACCTAGCATCATTTCCGTTTAATATCTCAACCAATAGGAGCCATGAAAAGTGACATCATAATCAAAGCGGACAATGAGCGCAGTTTGATGCTTTGCAGGTACTTTATGCGTAATTTCCGTTTCATCCGAATTCCAAATCACAACGGGGATAAAGAAGTTTCACTTCAAAAAATTAAAAAGTTTTTAGATTCTGAAATATGTAATTTTCTTAAAAGTTGCACGAAAATATTTAGTATGGCAAAGTTATAATCCTTGTACCCTTTGATCACTTTAAGCCTCATATGAGGCCCGTCAATTTGACCAACTTATAATAAGGGTAAAAAAAAAAAAAAATTTTTTTCATTTTCTAAACCCATTTAACCAAAGAAAGTATCCTTAAACATTTTTATTTAATTGTATTTCATAATTCATGCTCGAGAGGGTTAAGATTCAACCGCACTCATTCCAAAAAAATGTGAATATTTTATTAATATGGAAACATATAAGCTGCTTACTACGGTTTAAAGCTAATAAACCCGCCTATATTTCACCATTTATCCTGTTTGGGAATATTTCTATCCTATCCTTGGCATAGAGTGGGGGGGGGCGGTCCGCCCCGGGTGCCACCCGACGGGGGGTGGCACTACACCTGACGTGGGGTGACACCCAACCGTGGAAAAAAAATTACGAAGGATTTTGTCACAAAAACATTGAACATGGTCTGTTATTTATATTTTCGTAGATCTATGGTTCCCCGTGGAGTGCCCCGAAACGGGAAGAATTTTGTGCCTGATGGTCTTTTTATAGGCGAAAATAGTCTATATCTGAAATTCTTATTGTTGTTTGTTATCAGGGAGCCGAGGTATGTAAATATTGGTATCATTTCAAAATTTTGACCTCCACATGAGAGTTAGGGTTTGTTGGGTGCATCCTACGGCATGGGCATAGCCAGGTTTTGATTCAGGTGGGGCAAAAAATAAAAATCTAGAGTAGGTACTGAGAAAAAGTACACTTCTACAACATATTCATGCTTTAGACTTTATGTATACTAAGAATATGAATTATATTCATATGAATATATATATGAATATGCAATTATATTCCAAGCAAATTCATGGAAAGAACTTGAAATAACTGCTAATCATGATATTAATATCTTGAAAGAATGGTTTGACGAAAATTTATTAACATTAAACATTGAAAAAACCTATTATATACCTTTTAGTATAAATAACAAAAAATCTCCTCCTATCGCCTTAAATATTAAAATTCATTCAAAAAAATGCACCACTAAAATATTAACATGCCAAAATAATGACTGTCTATTCATAGCAAATAAAAAAGAAATAAAATATTTGGGTGTAATAATAGATAGTAACCTTAAGTGGAAGACTCAAATTACCAATACTATAAATAGATTAAGAAAACTTATATACATATTTATTAATTTAAGAAATATACTTAACTTAAAAATTCTTAAAAATATATACTATGCTCTAGCCCATTCGATAATACAATACGGTATTGTTGCATGGGGAGGAGCTTACAAAACCTCAATTTTACCGTTGGAAATTACTCAAAGATTAATAATCAAAATTATTACTAAGAAACCATCAGATTATTCAACCTCTCAACTTTTTCAAGACTTTCAAGTCCCACCTCTAAAAAATACATATATAAAAAATACACTGCTTCAAATACACAAAGACTATTCTAATAAGTCGCACCACGCCATGGTCCGCGTTGAGAGCAATAGGCAAAACACAGTGGGTCGCTTGTGTACGCCATTAATGCATACCAGTTTTGCACAACACTACTACACGTACAATGGAGTGATGTGGTTTAATCAACTAGCAATAGAGCTGAGATTAGAACCTGACTACAATAAATTCAAAAATAAATTAAACAATAATATCTTAAATAATTTAGCCACTTAGAACCGCATTAACCTTTAATTAACAATACTTATTCAAAAATTTATTTTAAATTATTATTTTTTTTTAATATTATTTTATTTTTTTTACACATTCGATTTATGTAAGTACGTAAATATAATGTATGTGTTATAATTTTTAATTTTAATTTTTTTAATTTAAAAAATATATATATATATATATTTTTCTCTTCCCTTTACACACGAGTAGTTACACTCTCGTAAAGGTTATATATTATATACATATATATGTTTATACTGTTTATAATCAATGTTGCATGTTAGTATTTAATGATTTGAGTTTAATCCGTTTGTAACCTGAAAATGTAATTACTCATGATTATATTACATGTATATGTATATAAAAACTAATTAAAAAAAAAATAAAAAATGAACGGAAGAAGGAAAAACCATCATATGAAGAGCTGTAAATTTGAAAACAGGACTCGGTCGACAATACCAGAGGTCATGCATCGGCCAGCCAGGGTGGGGCAAACGCCCCATCTTGCCCCACCGTGCCTATGCCCATGTCGTACGTTCATGTATTTGGTCTTCTGCTGGTTTACTATGAGACCCATGTTTCTGGCAGAACTTTCAAGATTTTTGAAGGTGTCACGTAAAGCATCGGGAGTTTTAGCAATTATGTTGATATCATCAGCGTAAGCACAGAGTTGTCAAATATCATTGCTCTTATCTCAATGCCTGAGTCATGAATAACTTTTTCTAAGGCTATGTTGAATAAGAGGCAGGCCATCCATCTCCTTGTCTCACCCCGTGAGCACTTCAAAGAACTCAGACAGATCACTGCCAAATCTGACTCTACACATTACTGAAGACATTGTTAGTTTCACCAGATTGATCTGCTTACACCAGTGGCGGCTCGAGCACAATTTCGATGGTGGGGACCGATATTTTTCATGTGTATAAATAAATATACTTACATGACAATTTACCTCAGTATAATTGAGAACCTTCAAAATACCTACTCTTTTATATTCATGTACCTGCACGAGTAGGTATATTTTTTAAATTCTAATGTCTAAAGTATAAGGTAAATAATTCATAAATTTTTTCGAATAAATATTTATTTTTCCCACAAAAATATTATTGGATAAGTTACGCACCTTACCAGAATTACAAAATAGGTACATATATGAATATAAAGCTTAATAAAAAATAATAAATATAATTCAACCAACTTAGGTTTAGAGCGCCTTTGAGGTAAATTTTCCACCAGAACGGCGCTTTAGAAATATATTATTCCTATATCCGACCTATATTATTATTTTAATAACAAAATACGTACAACAATAATACCACTAACGCGAATCCTGGTCCGTGCTTAGACTGCTTAGCTCACATCTTTCAATTTGAACGAAAACGAACGTCCAATTATCCACGAGGGGATCGTAGAGTTTATCCCCACGAGAATGATACCGTGACTCAAATGCGCATGCGCGAATTCGCGAGATCTCTAAGAAACGTATTCAGTACGAATAAAAGAAATAAATTTCAAGGAAAAAATCCCGTGATGTCCCCCAAGTGCGCAGAACGGTTTGCGCAGTGCGCATGGCGGTCGGCGGATGGCAACTGCTAGTTTCGAGCCAGAGTCGCGATCAATGAATCGCGCAGTTAGTACGCAACAAGGAAGTGAGCGGAGCGGTTGCATGTTCGTCCGAAGAAACTTTTTCAATTTCGAACTTAAAAATGTTCTGAATTGAAATTATAGATTATGTTTCTGCAAATGTTAATAATTACTTTTATGTTAAGAATTAATGTTTGTGAACATAAAGCATCGAAAGAATTCTCAATAGGTTTCTGAAATATGAAGTGGGGTCTGTCCCCACCGTCCCCTTGAGAAGAACCGCCACTGGCTTACACGGTATTCCAAACTCACGAACTCTTTGGGCATCTCTTCTTCTGTCCATACTTTTTGAATTAGGTTATGTTACGCAGGTATTGAATAAACTCTCCACCTGCTGCTTTAAATAATTCAGCCACCCGATCGTCTGACCCAGGGGATTTGTTGTTTTTCAACTGTCTTATTGCCAGCTTCACTTCCTTCAGTGAAGGGGGTTCAGCATTGTCAATGCGCAAGTCATCTCCCTTGCCGTCCACTGTGTTGTGCTCCACCTCTGCCGAGTTGTTATTGAGAACCGAGTCAAAGTACTTCACCCATATCCTCAGGATGACAGACTTTTCACTCACTACCACTCCATTCTCGTACTTGCATATATTTATTTTTCTTACAATTCATAACATTTATCATATGTTTACATATTTAAAAAATGTAATAGAGAATACCAGTCCAATTTTTTTAATTTTTTTTAATGAAGAATGACCTCCTAACTTAAATAACTGCATTTTTATTTTTATTTCTAGAGTTAGTTTTAATAGTTAAAATAATTGTCAAAGTTTAATTTTTCAAGACTCCCCGAAAACCACCGCATGTGTGGTGAATCGTGTGGCGTCATCACTCCTGAAAAATTACTATAGGATCGGGCAATTAGCTCATCAACTGCCGCCATTTTGAATTCCGTTTTTTTAAGTATCCTCCCTAGAGTAGCATTACTATTTTTTTTTGTGCAGTAGTTTTTGAGTATTTTCAATATAGAGATAAACTAATAAGAGATACCTTCATTTTTGAAACATTATTTAGGCCTAAATAATGTTTCAATAAACACAACAACCAAATCTCTATAAACAGTATGTAAAAAAACGAATGAATTAATACGATGGCTTGTGTCATATCATACATTCCCATGCAATGACTTTACGGTGACGTCACGACACGTCGAACAGTGATGTCACCACTAAAATTTCAATAATGCCAACTTGACGGCGTTTTTTTACGACCCGATTAAAAATGAACTTTTTAATAATTTTTTAAAAACTAAATATTATTAAATCAAACTTATATATTCAGAATCAGCGTTTATTGGTCTATATGAACATATTTTTTAAAGCCATAATATTTTTCACTGGAGTTCCTTATTATCGACTAGGTGATAGAGAAGTCAAAATGTATATTCTCCAAACAGGTACTACCATAAGGCAATTTTAAAGGAAATAAAGAGCAGAACATGTGCATTTACAAATTTAACAATTTTTTTTTAAATTTTATGAATCCTAAAAATATGCGATAAAAGGTTTAAAGTTGGTGCATTTATTGGCCCTCTAAAACTATTAATAGTTTGCATGTTTCCACATTAAGAATCGGGGGAACGATTTTTTTTTTTTAAAATGGAAAATTTCCAAACTGTCCAAGGTTAAAATCGACTATGGGTTAACATTAACATTAAGTGTTGACCTGTACTCCGTGCTGAAGCTGTACTTGGAGCTGTCGTTAGCATCCCTCCCTGCCAGGCCAGGACTTCTCCGGTTCCTGAAGCGGGAGATCCACTCCTGCTCGTGCTGCAACGACTCCATCAGGAAGTCTTCGTCCAGGGAATCCTCAGCCAACACAAAGCCACCAGATCCACCTCGCCGGAGTCTGGAACAAGCAAAATTACAGTGAACTTAATCAAAATGTTCAGAAATTTTAGCCAGTTTGCTAATGCTAATAATACCTCTAAATGTTACCATAATCTCTAATTGACAAAATGTTGGATCATAGTAATGGATAGTTCATGCATTCTGGGTTTTTACAGATGTTCTTACCTTAATGGCTCTTTAATGAATGGTACTAACCGTATATCCCCGTCCTGCAGGCCCGAGCCCGCCACGCTGATCCCCACGGCGTAGCTGGAGTCAGTGGACATGGAGTCGGATAGAGAGTTCTCCATCTCACGGCGCAGGGCATCCCTCAGCCGTGCTGCGAAGCTCGCCCTCCGCTCCGCCGTATTCAGCTCCGTGCTGTACCTGCGCACCTTGTTGCCTTCCGAGTCCTCATCGCTGTCCAGGAGATCTAAAGAGAACACACTAAATCAATGCCATTATATTGACAAATCGCTTATTTCAGGAGACTGAAAACTTTGAAAAAGTTAGTCCATGATTGGGCATATTTTTCGAAGAATGTGATTCGGACACAGTTTCGGTTTCGACCAATAAATGAGAATTAACAAAAGTTTCAGCTTCCGCCGATAAACGTGATTAGGCCACAATTTCGGCTTCGGCCAATAAACGTGATTTGGCCACAGTTTCGGCTTCGGCCAATAAACGAGATTCGGCCACAGTTTTGGCTTCGAACAAAAAATGTGATTTGGCCACTGTTTCGACTTCGGCCAATAAACAGAATTCACCCAATAAATATGATTCAGCCACCGTTTCGGCTTTGACCAATAAACGACATTTGGCCAAATTAATTGGCTTCGGCCAATAAACGCGATTTGGCTACTGTTATGGCTTCGGCCAATAAATTTGATTTCGGTGACAATTTTGGCTTTGACCAATCAACGACGTTCGGCCACAGTTTTGGTTTGGCCGATAAATTTGATTCGGCCACAGTTTCGGCTTCGACCATTAAACATGATTTGGCCAAAAAACGTGATTCGGCCACAGTTTTGGCTTTGGCCAATAAACATGATATAGCCAGTTTTTCGGCTTCGGCCAATAAACGTGATTCAGCCAATAAATGTGATTTGGCCACAGTTTTGGCTTTAGTCAATAAACATGATTCAGCCGAAGTTTCGGTTTTCATTCAATGCCAATAAACGTGATTCGGCCACAGTTTCGGTTTCGGCCAATGAATGAGATTCGGCCATAGTTTGGGCTACGGCCAATAAATGTTGTATGGCCACAGTTTCGGCTTTGACCAATAAATGAGATTCGGTCATAGTTTCGGCTTCGGCCAATAAACGTGATAAACGTGATTCAGCCAATAAATGTGATTTGGCCACAGTTTTGGCTTTAGTCAATAAACATGGTTCAGCCAAAGTTTCGGTTTGGCCAATAAATGAGATTCAACCACAGTTTCGGTTTGGCCAATAAATGAGATTTGGCCATAGTTTCGACTTTGGCCAATAAACGTGATTCGGCCACAGTTTCGGTTTCGGCCAATGAATGAGATTCGGCCATAGTTTGGGCTACGGCCAATAAATGTTATATGGCCACAGTTTCAGCTTTGACCAATAAATGAGATTCGGTCATAGTTTCGGCTTCGGCCAATAAACGAGATTCGGCCACAGTTTCGGAAAATTTAAAAAAATTACAACTAATTAGCAAATTATGGTAGAAACCAGTATGGTTATGGTGTATAAAGAAATATTTGAATAAAACAGATTTATCAGCACTGAAACTGAAATTGAAAAACTGATTGTTCACCAAGGCGATACTGAGAGTATCTTCCGCTCTTTTTAAGAAGTATTTGTGAAGTAATACCAATTGTAATTAAAAATATTTACGCATACCGGAATTTGAACCTGCGACCTCTGGATTCATTGTCTAGGACGTTACCTCTCGACCATGGAGGTGTTCAGAGTTGGAAGAAAGGACTCGGCAAGATACCACAAGGGCACAGTCACAAGGGAATAACAGAATTATAACAGAACTAACCTTCCTCCACGCTAGTATTGGCACTGTGAAATTCATCGAAGCTGGAGTTGCAACTCGAGTACAAACTGTCGCAGGATTCCGCGGCTGGTCGCTTCACGGGCAGACATTCCCCGGAGGACCCCAACACTATGAATCTTCCACGTCGGTTGTTCAGGGTGTTCATCTCGGGGGCCAGGTGGCATTTCCGCTTGGATATTTCAACACCTGCAATTTTAAATACATATTATAAATTGTTCAGATTTACCACGTAATAAGGTCTTCGCTGGTTTAACTCATGATTATGTAAAATACTATACTAGGTAAACTAAAATACTAGGTAAAATATTATTTTTCTTTGTGTACGATTCAAAACATCATTGACCTCTTAGAACTCAACCATATTTTGTCATAAGCGCGGGTCACATTATGCTGGTTGCCAGCCGCGAGTTGAAGAAGCCGCTTCTGCCAGCCGTCGATCAGCTTGGTGTGACAACAAAATTCGGCGCTGGCGTCGCCGGCCGGCGAGTATTTGTCAGCGGCTGACGAAGTTGGACATGTTTAACTTTTGGTAGCAGGCAGCGGCGAATAATCAATCACATGACCGCTAGCACCAGCCGGCAGCGCAGTCTGACCACTATTGCGTCTATCAGCAACGAGAAAGCACGTGTTTTTTTTTTGTGAAGTTGTTTAGTTGTGACTATTTTATAATTTGTAATTTTTAATTGATATAATTAAAGTTATTTATAATGTCTGAGTTAAAGTGGACTGCGAAACAAATAATAACATTTTTAAATGTTTTTCAAAATTATCCTTGTCTGTGGGACGTTACGTCGAAAGACTATTTAAATAGAAACTTTAAAGAGGTGTCGTACAACAAACTATTAGACAACTTACACATGTCAGATGTACCAGGATCACTTGATTCTTTGAAAAAAAAAAAAAAAAGTTTACGTGATACCTACCGCAAGGAATTGCAAAAGATTGGAAAATCAAAAAAAAGTGGTGCCATTTCTAAACTAAGTTCCCTGACACCCTCTCTCAACAACTGCTTAATTAGCTTTTTACGTGAAACGACAGACGACATATAGTGAATGACTAACTGGAGAGTGCGAGACGCGAGTAGCAGCAACAGTAGTGTGACGAGATTGCCCGCCACTGCTAGCTGGTACTACTACCAGCCGCTGGTAAGCAGCAGCTGGCAACCAGCATAATGTGACCCGCGCCTAAGAGTCAAAATATTTCGGCTTTGCAATAAAATCCAAATAAATGGAATGTTTCTGAATATATCCGAAAACTAAAAACTGTTTTTGAAATTTTATAAAACGAATTTTAAAAGCATAAAAATTTTGCATGCAAACATAAAAAAGTTTTAAAAATGGCTCATCTTACGTTTTTTCTAACTAAATTTACTGATAATGAAAAAAATAAAATCACATGCGTATTTTATTAGACAAATGTATTATAAATTTACAATCACCTCACTTTTTTATTGTTCCTTGTAAAAATAATTAATGAAAAATTCCCAAAGTTTCTCAAATTTTTAAAAATTGCAATCTGAAATTTTGATTTCATAAATGTGTATATTTTGCTTCTTTTGTGCTTAACTTTAAGATTTGAATATAATGCGTAGTGTTTTCTCTTTTTTCACCGTTTAATCACTCGAGCGACAGCGTGATTTTTAACTTTTTCCTCCGTTTGCTTGTGATTTTTTGGTGACCATTTTGAATATTTTCCGCCGACATTAAAAAATCATACCTCCAAAATTTAATATGGAAAAATTGAAAAAAAAATTTATGCATCTAGGGAAAATTTGCCTAAAACCGGCAGCAAAGCAATCCGAGGCATTTTAAATGATGCCATATTTTGGCAAAAAAACGCTCCAGTAGTTATATAACTGTGATAGTAAGGGAGACACAATGATATCTATGAGACTATTCTATTGTTCCAAAAAGCGAACAAATTAGCCTAAGGGGTAGAAAATACCTACCACTCTTCCCTCTTTATATCCTTCTAATATTATTATTAATTCAATATTGTGCTGTATGCTCTAAAGATTACAATCCGTTTGTTAACCCCTCCGAATTTTCGCGAATATTCGCTTATGTTGTCTCTACCGAAATGACATTTTACGAAAACTTTGTGTTATTACCGCTTCACAATTAAAGCTCTATAAATAAAACATTTCTGAACGTAGCCGAATAGTAAAAACTGTTTTAGAAAGGTTACAAAATAATCTTTCGAATTATTATATTACAAATACATATTAACATTTGTAAATATTAAAATTTAGAATGAAAACATTAAAAAAATGTAAAAATGACTCACGTGATGTGTTTATGTGAAAATGGTACTAAAATCACAGATTATGTAAACAACAATACTTATTCTATTGTATAAATGTATAATAAATACTTTTGTCACCTCACTTTTTTATCATTTCATATAAAAATATTTAATAAAAATTAACAATGTCGAGCGCGATCGAGCTGCCCGTAGGAAATTTGGCGGGTAAAATTATGTGTCAGATTGCGCGAGTGACAGAATATTCTTGTTATGTATTTCTATGGACAACTTGAATAGGGATGTACAGCTTGTTCCACTATCGACCTTTTACTTTTTGTTTTAGGGATGTCACTAAAAGAATAACGGAGTTATATATGAGAATCACGGTTTCTATGGAGACACACGCGTTGATATAAATACGCTTATTGTACTTGACTGCTGTCGTATTTCTAATGCATATATCTGCTTACGTTGCTGACCGGTTTTAAGATAGGGAACTCTGTCAAATTTGGAACTGTGCTACTGTCAAATGAATAAGGTGAAACATGTGCCGTCTTCGTGCAGGCCAAGAGAAATTAAAAAGCATAGTATTGAATGTTTATTAACTTGGATCATTCAGGTTGATGGTGGCTGCACAGTAGGCATCTGGAGAAGGAGATCTGCTGCTGAAACTGTTGACGGTACTGGCCGAGTGCTGTTTGATGATGACTGTGGCCTCCACCTCTGGGGGAGTGTGGCTAAATGACTCTCCTGGAAAATAAACAACCGTTTTACTTATCATCCAGAGTCGTGCTGGTGCAGTCATTCCTAGCCACAAAAGTTGTGGTTTTGTGATGGCTTTCTATTTTTTTTACTTTCGATAATTATTTATTTATTTAATACATGAATTATCGAAAGTACATATAGTTTTTTGTGATATATCACCCTCCATGTTAGGGATGACCCTGTGTTATGGCGGGTGAAGTTAACAGTTTGCGGATATACATTCATTAGTATAGGTTGAAAATTTTTCACTAATTGATACCATGCCGACCTCCGTAGTCCAGTGGGTAAGACTCTTGACTCACCATCCGGAGGTTGCGGGTTCGAACCCAGCATGCACAAATAAATTCTATTTGATTAATTTGTGTTATTTCACAATTAATTCATTTAAAATAATATATAGTATATTTGCGGCATGTTCCAGAGTGGAAGATACTATTAGTATCGCCCTGGTGAAAGACCACCATTCAGAATTGAAACGTTGCTTGAAAATGGCTTTAGCCGTGTTTGGTGACCAGATCTGAATAGCCAGATACTTCCCAACCTTCCTCTTCCCCACCTCCTTCCCCTCCCCACTACCTTCAGCCTCACAACATACCCCAATTGGGGATGCCATAGTCTCACTGGCTCCAGACGGGAGCAGTTGAGATTCTTGTGCGGTATTCACTGTAAAAAAAAAAATGCACACAAATCCTTCTACAGTATGAGAGTTTATGTAGTTATATTGGATTAAAAGAATAAGGTGAAGAAGTTAAAGAATTATTGGAAAAGAGAAGTTATTATTAATATATTAAGGAATTATTGGTATACACGGTGTCCGGAAACTCGTAGTTCAAGCGGGAAACTGGTAAATCTACATCACATTCGGAGTCGATTTGTGATATAACTTTTTTGATTTGAGCTTTCGTTTTCGAGTAA
This sequence comes from Limnephilus marmoratus, assembly GCA_917880885.1. Lineage (NCBI taxonomy): Eukaryota > Metazoa > Arthropoda > Insecta > Trichoptera > Limnephilidae > Limnephilus > Limnephilus marmoratus. The sequence goes on from OU862929.1 coordinate 21,635,564, forward strand.
ATCGGGTCCGAAGTTGGAATTTTTTTGGTTAAATTTGAAAAAATTGTTCACTAGGGGGTTGATTTCAGCTGTGTAATGTCTTATAAAATGCATCGAAGGGTAAACCGGGCTCAAAAGTTATTTTAACCCTTTAATTGCCGAAAAAATGGAAAAATAGAAAAAAAAATATATTAAAATCGAAATGCTCAGATCGAAAAAAAAAAGTTTTTTGGTTTCTCTACGTGATGTAGATTCACCAGTTTCCCGCTTGTACTACGAGTTTCCGGACACGTTGTATAAATCACAGTAAACAGTCTTATACATACATACAATGCTGCTTAGATAGTAAATAAAGATGTATTATGTTTTGCCTGCTCTTAATACTATGCACGTAGATCTTCTATAATAAGAAAATGATATATAGTTAGATTGGGTTACAAGAACATGAAAAAGTTAGAGAATTATTAGAAAATGAAAAATTTGAAGAGTTGTTAGATATAGATCACACTAATTAATCTTTTATGTACAATGCCGCTAATTTAGAAAATAGTAATATATTATGTTTTGTCTGAAAGGTGATTAAATTGATAGAGTATAAAGTGAATGAGTATTAAAATTGTAATGTATTCCATGTGTAAGGATCCATTTCGTTATTTGTTTTTTTAAATATTAATTATTATATTGCACGAACCATGAATAACAATAAACAAAAAGCACAATGTTTGGTTTTGAAATAATGATAATATGCACAGTTCTTATCCAGTACCTACCTGAATAAATTTATCCAGTACCTATCTAGATAAACCATATCACCTTACTGGAAAAGCATTTTGAATTTGGAACAATGACAAGTTTGAATTTGAGTGCAGTTTTGTTTTCTGAAAATCAGAAGATTTGGGACTACCTCGGAAGCAAATTGTTGGTGTTAATCGTGTTAATAACAAATTTTGAACTACAAAGAAGTACAATATCGTTTTGTGTTGTTGTAGCCAATGACGTTACATACTATATTAGACGGGGGGTAGAAATCTCAAAGTGGGAAGACAATGGCAAGACAATTGTACCGGTCTCGATATCTAGTACTTTAGTACTAAACTGCTACGCGTCGAGTAAGGTTGCGTCTTACCAGTAAGTAAATTGCATTTTAAAAAGTGTCAAAATGCCCTCCTGTGTGATGAGAAAATGTTTCAATTACACTGCAAATAATAGTAAAGGCGAAGGAATAACACTTCATGTGTAAGTACACGCAAATTACTTAATATTATCGATTATTATAAATATTACAATTAATTTTCATGTTTCCCGCTCGCGGTTTTACACGTCATTACGAGACAGAGAACGTTGCATCAAAAAGTCACAAGCATAACAAAGACAACCTGCTAACAGTAGGTCGGTTCACACAGCGTCCCGCACTCGTTTACTTCTATTGGGAAAGTTGGGGTAAAACGTACAAAGGGTAAATCGTTAATTAATTTAATTATGTTTGAATTGTCATAACGCTCGAACCGAGCTTCCTTGCTGACAATGACAAGACACTATAATTTAATACACGTAAACACGCTAGTTGTAGTTAAGCTCTGTTGATAAATATAATTTTTTGTCATTTCATATGAAAATAATTAATACCTAATAAAATCCCAAAAATTTAAAAAAAATTCAAATTGCTATTCAAAACTTTACGTTTTGCTTTTTTGGTGGTCATTTTTAGATTTGAATATAAAGCGTGGTATTTTGTCTTTCTAACACCGTTTAGAACATATTTCTCACTCTGTTAGTAAGGGAGTTACAGTGATTTATATGAGACCTGTGTGAGCTGGGACAAAAATGGTCTCGTGCTATTCAACCGGTTAAGCCTGTACAGATCTTTTTGTAATTTAAAGCAGTCAATAAGGCGTTAATAGGAAGAAATATTTTGATGTCATCAGCGAAGAGTAGAACATTTGTATAATTTAAGCATTTTATAATGTCGTTGATGAAAATTGTAAATAGATTTGTATACTCATTTGAACCTATGACCTGTACTGTATAATAAAATATGTTTTTAACAATACTACTATAATAGTACCAATATTGTATTACTAATTATAACTCATATAATTATAATTAAAAAAATATTTGCCCGTGTGTCTTGTTTTACCCGCCTTTACCCTCCCCTGTGCGTAGTGTAACCGAGTGAGAGTATCTTGTTATCTCAGTCACACCCGTGATGGAAAGCAGTATTCGGCGAAGAAATTAATATGCCGCCCGCTAATGTATCCGTGCCATTCATACATACACATTATTTGATTGTCTATCTTTATCACACAGGAATAAACTTTTGAATAAAGAAATTATTGAAAATCGCTGAAAACAAAAGAGTGTTCCTTACTTTCCACATTATATTGTGAGTATGTGAGACTATAACGAGTCTATTTATTTTATATAACGTCATTGGTTGTAGCGATAACTATCTCGAGGTAGCGCGGTGGAACTACATAAAGTATGTTTAATTGTGATCAGTGGCGGCTCGTGACTTCTGGGTGAGCTACACTGCTAATATAAAAAAATGGCATTATTGATGTTGTTGTAGCTGAAATTTTTTATTTACTTACCATATACTTACATACAGTATCGCACCGGTGAGACCATACAAATAAGAATCGAAAGGTTGCTTGAAATAGCTTAGCTATGTTAACCACTATAGCGACAGCGTGATTTTTAAGTATTTCCTACGATTGCTCCTGATTTTTTGGTAACCATTTTGAATATTTTCCGCCGACATTAAAAAAATCATACCTCCGAATTTTAATATGGAATAATTGAAAAAAAAATTAATGCTTCTATTTTGCCTAAAACTGGCAGCAAAGCAATCCGGGATATTTTAAATAGTGCCATATTGTGGCAAAAAGCGCTCCAGTGGTTAAGAGGGAAGATCTTTGGTATTAGTATCAGGGCTGGGCAGTATTTGAATTACTTGTATTTGAAATACAAATACGTATTTTGTATTTGTATTTCAATTACTTCCTAAAAATGTATTTTGTAATTTGTATTTCAAATACTCATGGCTTCAAAATACATTTTCAAATACATTAAGCGATCTTAATAATGATAATGAAAAATAAACTAACATAAATAATACGTAGAGTAAAAACGCAGAATCCTGTACTATTGTCCTATTGTCCTGTGCTATAGCACTCTTACTAATGATTATTTGTAGTTTTCTTATCATTGCTTTATAATGTACTGTACATTTTTTTATGTCATGCTAGTTATTATTATTGTTTTGTGCTATAATAGCACTGTTATTGTACATTTTGTATCAAATTATATTAAACTTATCATTGCTTTGTATTGTACATTTTTGTATCATAGTATTAGATCAAGCACTTAGTTAATTACTGTAGAGCGCACTTGAAGTGAAATAACACAAAACTGCGCTATACAAATGACATCTATGTATATAAAAATTAATTTTTGTTTCCCTTGGTCATGCCATAACTTCAGAACGACTTTAACTATTTCATTCATTTTTTTTAAGTTTTCTAATACTTTGTAGAAGGTTCTTATGGAAAGAAAAATTAAGAAAATTACGCAGAAAATTGGATAATTTCAGAAAACTTGATGACTATTATAACTTAGCGCGTTTGACAGTTCACGCGTTATATGAAATTGAATTTAGCATGCAGCTGCTTTTTTTTGTAACAAAAGAATTGTCTATGGCTTTTTTTATTATAGATGTTTTAAAGGTACCAGATTTGATTGCTTGTTCTTATAATATACAAAAATTAATATTTGTAATATGTGAAAAATTAAAATTTTTATAAAAAATTGTAAAAGCTGGCACCCGAGTTATTTGAAAACTGAATGTACTAGGACTGAATATGTGGAAGCGGGAGGGGGGTTGGCAGGGAGTGGGAGAGGGGAAAGGGTAGGCGGGGAAGGTGGCATGGGAACGCGGGAGGGGAATGGGATGTGGGAGGGGAACGGGGACGCACGGGAAAGGACATGCAGGGATAAAAAAATTATTTCTTTGAATGTGGCATTGCAACGCATGCCGGGAACCAGCTAGTGACCACCACAACAGTTTCGACCACCACAACACGGGCATGTGCCTAGCATGGTGGTCGAAAAATCCCCAACTTTTGTAAAAAAAAATTTCAATGAATAAAGAAACTTAAAAAAAAAAAAAAAGTGTTATTATAATAATTATTATTATTATCTAACACCTAAGTCCTATACCACAAAACTTTACAAGTGGAGCGGAGACGAGATGTGTCTTCTGAGCAATATGATTGGTCAATTTTTGCATGTTTCTGTTTCACTCTGCTCAGCTTTGCTTCTTTGGAAACGCACCCTTATGGCCGTTATACAGGACATATTTTTTTCAGCCCGATTCCAATTAGACACAAAAGTCAACATTTTTCACTCTACGCGATCGCTATTTTCATATCTACGATTTCAGTTGGCATCACAGCAAACAGCATGGTTCATATTGTTATGATGTGGATGCATCATTACATATAAATTACTTTAATTTATTACTCGGATAGGCAGGTACCTTTATTTGAAGGATGGTAATAGTTTATTCGAGATACTCGGCAGGTTGGCAGACTGAGCGGAAACGGGTTTTGTTTTTGAAACGGCACTCTGGACGAGAGAGAACACGGGAGGACGCCGTGTTTTTCTCGGGCACAGTCACCTAGCGATTTAAGTTTTATAATGTAAAATATACCGGAACAATACGACTCCGCGTTGCAAAGAGATCCGTACCTTATGTGTAAATAACGGGATTAACCTAAAGATCCGAATTGTTCGGCCCGGAATTAACGAAGTTTTCGGTTCATCAATGGCCGTCGGCGCCTCGTGCGACGAGAATAAGTAATGCCGTTTATCTAGCTGATCTGGCGACTGGGAAAGTGCAATTGGCGAACATGGACTCCCGCTACACCTCGCAAGCCACGGCGAAGTTTATTTAATTAGTGTTCGGAGTTTTAACTTTAACATCCGCCGCCTACTGAGGCGTTCATATAAAAACCCGCGTACTTGATTTTGATACGCAGAACAGACCGTTCCGGTTCACCGCAACCCCGGATTCGTCGCCGACTCCGTCTGTCAACAAATCCCGTAGGCATCCATCTATTTGGGCTTGATGGCCTCGTAGGACGGGCATCATACTGCTGGCCAGGCTGGCGCAATACACCGGATCATTTCTCATCGTCCTGATGCTCCCAGGGGGGTTTGGCATCGCGACCTCAGCAGGATCACATCAGGACCACCTCTTGGATGCTGGACGAAGCACCAAGCTCCACTACGTGCATCATGCCTGCCCGCAGGCACTTAATCCGAATTAGCTAGTTTTCAAGGTCATGGTCGCAATACAGGGGTGAGTTTTCAGTAGTGTATTTTTTTTCCCTTGTAAAATTGGTTTATAATACCGTATTGTTTTAAATGTTCGATATTGTAAATATAGAAAATATTGATTCAAATCTCTTTGTTATTTCATATCGATACACTGTAGTTCCTAATGATGAGTAAAGAAGTGATTGTCATAGTGCCCACGCTCCCTGGGAAGAATTAAATGCTCTCCGTCGTTCTAGGAAGAAGGCGTAGTGAATTCAACTGTGGACATATTCTGTCTTGAACAGGATTTGGCGCTCTATTAATAGAAAAGTACGCAGTTGTATTCATCCCGTCTTCTTCCCTCTCAGCTAGCCACATCATATGGCTCCTTACGCCATTTTGCACGTAATAATTGCCGTTTCAACGTGAATTATAAGATATTCACATAACATTTGACGCCTTTAACGTGGGTTGCTCGTATAAAGACACATTCTTTACTCACAATTATATTCATCAAATCGATCAACTAAAATCTCGTTTTACAACTTGCTATTTTATCACAGAGATTTAAAACAGTATGATACTGTAATTTCATAATAATTTTCATTAATTTAATGGTGCAATGGTGTCTCGTTATAATTCAAATACAACAATGTCCTTTGCAATACGGAGTGTTGCAATTTACGTATAATTATGTCATGTATTTTGGTGTTTCTCGTGCTCAGTAGACATGTAATACAGGTTATGTTTTAAATGTCAATACGTCAACTTAACCTCAATATTTGAAATATTATTTTCATAGAAGCGTCGGGTATCACCATAGACAATATTTCTTCTATGATAAAAGAAAATTACATATGTTTATTTAAAAAAAAAAATAGTTATTGTCTATGCTTCAAAATAGAGGCAATTTAAAAGGTAAACATCGTAAGTGTCAATTGCTGTTTATTTCAGACAAGCGAATGTCAATAGTGACAGATGGGTTTACATCAAACTAGAATTCTTGTTATGAATTTAAGTGAATTAGTTAGAATTATTAATTATTTAACAAGTGTAGTATAATGAAGGGATTGTTATTTAATGAGATTAAATTTATAATTTATTCCTTAAAACATCATCATACATAAAGGATGGTCATAATTAATCAACAACATTCAAATTCAAACAATAATACATCGATTATTGAGAGTGGTGGAATAGTTTGACATATTTAACTAAATTGTTGGAATATTTTTCTTTTATTGAAAAAATATTTTTTTTTTGGATTATTCTTTTTTGAAATTATGCTTGGAATTTCGGTGGTAAATTCAGTAAAATACCTACGCCAGAATTACTTTGGATGTCAAGGTTGCCACAAAATACAGGGTTGCTAAAAAAATTTTTTTTTTTTTTTTTCCATTCTTTCATTATTTAAAATTTTTTCTTTTTTTTTGGTTTGTTCTACTTATCATCAACAATCTATATTATACGTCAACAAAAATAACATCAACAATAATTATTAACATTAACAACAACTTTTCATTATTTTATTATTTTATCCAATTGTTTTAACAATGTCAACTCCTATCCCAAACATCAACAACGCCTCTAAAGAGGATCTCATAAAAGAATTATCAAGTCGTTCTCTTGAACCGGCACCCACCTCTCACGCGTTGCGCTCGCAGGCGCGTGCATTTAATAAGGCACTTAAGATGCCAACAATATCAGAAACAGATATGGATTCTTCAGATTCGGATTCTGAGAACCAGACCGTTGACAACCCTACAATAATTAAACACACAAAAATTATTTATAGAGAATCACCCACCATCAATGTGGAAAATTGGAAGATAAAATTTGATGGAAAATCGAGCATAAGAGAATTTCTCTTGTTGATTGAAGAAAAATGTAGGACGAAAAATTTTAGTCAGGATAATTTAGTTCGCGTTTTTCCTGATCTGTTAGATGGACTAGCACTACTTTGGTTCAGGTCAATATATCATCCGGACTTGAAATGGGACGAGCTGTCTAAACTTTTGATCAATCAATTTGAGGCAAATGACCTACAAACGGACTTAAAAGTAAAACTTTTCAACATGACGCAACCAAAAGGTATGTCAGTCCTTGAGTTTTCACTTAGAATGAAATCTCTAAATAACATGCTAGAAGCTAAACTTCCTGAGCAGGAACTTTTGCGGCTTGCCAAAAAGGCTTTGCTTCCAATGTACACTAACTTATTAGTTTCTAGAGATATTTTTACATTCGAACAGTTAACAACTTACGCAGGAAACTTAGAGTCTTATGCGACACCACCGGAGGAATTTGCTACTTCTTCTTCTTCTTTTTCAAACAAATTTGAAAAAAGCAATAACTATACTACTAATAAAGAAGAGAGATTTGGGCCTACCAATAAAACTTTGTCAAACAATAATACCGGTACTTATAAACGTACAGGGTTTTCTTATAATAATTATAAACAATCTTCTAATGGCAATAGTTATAGTCATGCTGGGCGTAACTACAGTAACACCAATGCGGGTTACAACAATAACAAACCTCCGTCTTCTTTCAATGGAAATAGTCTAAATACCGAAGGAACTTCTAGAACCATTGTTAGGAATCAATTTTGTCTTTATTGTAAGAAACCGGGACATGTTGTAGCGGACTGTAAAAGAAAAGCCGCAGCGGGAAATAATCCAAAAGTGGGAGCGGTTAAAGGAAGAATTAATAATAACAAGTCGGAAAACTAGGGCGGAGTCTCTCTTACCACGTCCCATCCTATGCGCAGAGGAATCGGGAATGGAAGAGTTGGCTCCGACTAGTCCATCAGTTTCTCTCAGTCCCATCACCTGGAACAGTGGGCCCACTGCCACAGGGGATGGAGATTGAAAACGATGGTCGTCCTTATGCAAATGTATATATATTTAACAATTTTTACAGCGCACTGTTGGACAGTGGCGCCTCATTATCGTGTTTGGGAGGTGATAGTTATAAGATTTTTATTAAGTTAGGTATAGAATTAGTTAAGGTTAATTTTAGTGTATCAACAGCGGACGGTGCGAATCAGCCAGTCCTGGGTACAATGTCGTTGCCGGTGACGTACAAATCAATTACCCATACAATACTTTTCTACGTCATCCCGACATTGTCACCATCGTTTATCCTAGGTATAGACTTTTGGAAGCAGTTCCATATCGCACCGGAGCTGTTTTCAAAAGCTATTGGTCCTACTTCGGAAAACAAAATTAATGGGTTGCGGGCAATTCAGCCAGCCTCTTCCTTAAGTCCCTCAGAGAATCAGGCACTCTCTGCTATTATTAAAAAATTTGAATCGATTTCTTTCGAGAAGCGTGGCTTAGGCCTGACGCATTTAGTCAAACACAAGATTAATACAACAGGGCCTCCGATCAAACAAAGGTATTATCCTTTGTCTCCAGCAAGACAAAAACAATTAGAATTAGAAGTGGATGAAATGCTAAAATTAGGAGTAATACGTCCCTCACGTTCTCCATGGTCGAGTCCAGTATTAATCGTTACAAAAAAAGACGGTACCGGTCGTTTTTGCTTAGACTCTCGCAAAATCAATAATGTCACGATTCGCGACGCGTACCCTTTGCCATATATATCGCGGATTCTAGACAAGCTAGGTGGAGCTAGGTACGTCTCTTCTATAGACCTTTCAAAGGCTTTTTGGCAAATTGCCTTAGACAAGGACTCTTGTGAGAAAACAGCTTTCGTCGTCCCTGGACGGGGTTTGTTTGAGTTCACCCGTATGCCTTTCGGACTGAAAAACGCCCCTAGTGAGTTGCAAAGACTGGCAGATGTTCTTTTTGGTCCGGAATTCGACGATAATGCTTTTTGCTATCTGGATGATTTGATCTTAATATCAGAAGATTTGGAGTCACATCTTAATCTATTAAACCGTGTATACGAACGTTTGCGAGACGCAGGTCTTACCATAAACTTAAAAAAATCCGAGTTTTGCAAATCAGAACTTAAATATTTAGGGTATTTAGTAGATTCGCAGGGTCTCCGTACGGATCCAATAAAAATAGAAAGCATCAAAAATTTCCCAGTCCCAAAAAATGCAAAACAAATCCGGGCATTCATTGGTTTGTGCGGTTACTTTAGAAGGTTCATTAAAGGATTTTCGGGAATAGCTGCCCCTCTTACTAAACTCACAGGTTCTAAAAATGGAATTAGCAATTTCAAGTGGTCTCAGGAAGCTGAAACTGCTTTTAAAGATTTAAAACGCGCGTTGACTACGGCTCCAGTTTTATGCTGCCCGGATTTCACCAGGCCTTTCTCTATCCATTGCGACGCGAGCTCCGCAGGGATTGGAGGAGTTTTGATCCAAGACGTAGACGGGCAAGAGCATCCCATCGCTTATTACTCACGTTGCTTAAACGTTCATGAAAGAAATTATGGCATCACTGAACGGGAACTCTTAGCTGTGCTAGACTCGGTGACTCACTTTAGACCGTATATAGAAGGAGCTCATTTTTCAGTAGTTACTGACCACTCAAGCTTGAAATGGCTGGGGTCCTTGTCCAACCCTAGTGGCCGTCTTGCACGGTGGAGCTCTCGCCTTTCGCAATTTTCTTTTGACGTTGTCCATCGCAAAGGGACACAACATGTTGTTCCAGACGTGCTATCACGAATGGACCTTGCCGTATTATCAGGTGTGGACACTGAACATACAAAGGATACGTGGTATTTGAAAGCCTGGAAAGGATGCCAAGATTTTCCACAACGTTTCCAGAACTTTCAAATGCGTAATAATGAATTGTTCCGACACACAAAGACTAGTCTAGCTCTGTGCGAGGATACTGCCTGGAAGAGGGTAGTTCCGCAGGAAGGTAGACAGGCAATTCTTTCAAATTTACACGAGTCTTCGCGAGCTTGTCATCCTGGGGTATTCAAAACCTATAAAAAGGTGCAATTGCGTTACTATTGGCCTAATATGTATAAGGATGTTAAGCAATTTGTTAATCGTTGTACAGTCTGCAAGGCCCACAAAATAAGTACAGCCCCACCTAACGGCATCTCTTCAAACCCAAAAAAGGTCACACGACCCTTGCAAATGTTGTCGATAGATTTAGTAGGTCCTTTACCTAGGAGTTACTCAGGTTTTACCGTAATCTTATCATGTGTAGACGTTTTTTCTAAATTTACATGGCTATTTCCGCTGCGCAATGGCACCGCGAGAAGCATAATTAAAATCTTAGAAGAAAACATCTTTCTTGTTCACGGCGTACCACGAACTATCGTCTGTGATAATGGTCGTCAATTTGTTTCGAAAGAATTTAAGGACTTACTTAGTAGTTATAACATACCACCACCATTTTACAATTCGTCTTATACGCCTCAAAACAATGTAGTCGAACGTTATAATCAAACCTTGGGTACGGCGTTATCGATCCTTGTTGAATCAGACCACCGAAATTGGTCCAAATTTCTTCCGCAAGTTCAATCGGCTATGAATAACACGGTAAACTGCGCTACAGGTTATACACCTTATTTCCTGATGCACGGTCGGGAGCAGATACTGGACGGTGATCTGCACCGTAATCCAATAGCGGATGAGGAATCCAATTCGCAAGTGGGTGCTCAACCTAAAGCTTATGCACAGAAACTAGAAGAGTTGTCTTCGATTTACGAGCAAGTCTCGAATGCTCTTCTTAAAGCTTATCAAAAAGGAGCTGACCATTACAACCTGCGCAGAAAACACATCACCTATCAGGTTGGTGATGTGGTGTGGCGGAGAAATTTTGCACAATCTAACGCATTGAATTATTTCGCACAGAAATTGGCACCTCGGTTTGTTCAGAATGTGGTAGTAAAGAAAAAATCCAATCTAATCTATACGCTTGCAGACTTAAACGGAAAAGTTGCGGGTGATTTTCATGTGAAGGATATAGTAAAATCAAATAATATACCAGTATAGTCTTATTGTGGCAATACTTCGGAGGGTCTGGCCATCCCTACCGAATACTGCAAATTATCTTATTTACTAGTTAATATTTAATGCTTGGGAGTTTTAACCCGGCCTGATCAACCGAGTTGAAACGACCCGACATTCTGACAGTCAAAGTCCTGTCACAGGAATATTTCTTTTTGTTCGTTCATGTTTTTGGAGGGGGTGCGTTTATGCTAACTCACGTAGTATTTATGATTCATTGCAATCAAAATCCACTCTAGTAAGATTAACTCGAGTTGTTTTATAAGTTCTTACTTTCGTTAGGCGTAATTATTTATTGTTATTTATTCGAAATTAATTTAGTAACATTTTTTTTTTTGGACTGAGCACGAGCAAGCAAACAGGATGAATGACATAATTTGTTTTATATTACGTTTGTTAACCTCGAATACAATTGGAACACATGCCCACTTCCAATTGTGTTCAGGGTACATCCCATTGAACTGCGTTCATGGTTATTAAATTTTGTATTTATTATTAAGTTTTGTCTCGAAACACACAGGGATGCCAGTCCTACACCTCTATGTGTTTTGAGCATTGTTTTCTTTTTGTTTATCTCTTTCAATATGAAACATGACTGTTTTCAAATATAAATAAATTCTGAGAAATATTGTAAGTTCAACACGTAGTAACCACTTATATGCTTGCGAATATACAAAGAGAATAGTTTAGTAATATACATATTATTTTGTTAAATTTATTGATTAGTTTTAGTACCTATGATGCTACTTTACTTCATACACTCACCCGTACGACCGATTTAGGTAGAATAGGAAACTCTTCGTAGTGAACAATTTTATTTTTCCTAAAAGGGACGTAAATTCAGTGAAGTGAGGGTTGCTTGCACCCTAAAGTGTTGCCTAAATGGCTTTCTAAAACCCTATTATGGGTCAGTGATGCATTAATGCATATGGTTGTGTATAATTTTTGTGCTGGACACACAAAGGTATAGATAAGTTAAGGATGTGTTGTCCACTGATTAGTGTTTAAACTTACATAATTAATGATGATTATGCGGTATATGTAACGTTAACGGTAGTCCAAGACATAAGTCAGCCGTTCTTCACCCAGTATCTTCAATGCTGTGGGTGTTTACGGACCCCGTTCACGGAACATTAGTTCACCATGTTCTTAATATTAAGTTCTTTTAGTTTTAAGTTCTTTTAGTTGTAAGCTATGTTTAAATAAGAATGGTTGCATCGCAAGCCCGTCCATCGCGCCTTACGCATGATGGAGTGCGATCGGAGTTGCGGCACACCCATTCGCTATTACTATTTAATCTATGTTTGATCTACTAATCATTTTTTTTTTTTTTTACTGCTGTCTACTAATGATTGCTAGAATATGTTTGAATATTTTTTTTAGGCCCTGTGACCGACCTTTTTTTTAGATTAGGGGTAGGAACCTTATTAGTTGTTATGTTCGTGGGCGAACATTTTTGTGGCGAGGGGGGTAATGTTATGATGTGGATGCATCATTACATATAAATTACTTTAATTTATTACTCGGATAGGCAGGTACCTTTATTTGAAGGATGGTAATAGTTTATTCGAGATACTCGGCAGGTTGGCAGACTGAGCGGAAACGGGTTTTGTTTTTGAAACGGCACTCTGGACGAGAGAGAACACGGGAGGACGCCGTGTTTTTCTCGGGCACAGTCACCTAGCGATTTAAGTTTTATAATGTAAAATATACCGGAACAATACGACTCCGCGTTGCAAAGAGATCCGTACCTTATGTGTAAATAACGGGATTAACCTAAAGATCCGAATTGTTCGGCCCGGAATTAACGAAGTTTTCGGTTCATCAATGGCCGTCGGCGCCTCGTGCGACGAGAATAAGTAATGCCGTTTATCTAGCTGATCTGGCGACTGGGAAAGTGCAATTGGCGAACATGGACTCCCGCTACACCTCGCAAGCCACGGCGAAGTTTATTTAATTAGTGTTCGGAGTTTTAACTTTAACATCCGCCGCCTACTGAGGCGTTCATATAAAAACCCGCGTACTTGATTTTGATACGCAGAACAGACCGTTCCGGTTCACCGCAACCCCGGATTCGTCGCCGACTCCGTCTGTCAACAAATCCCGTAGGCATCCATCTATTTGGGCTTGATGGCCTCGTAGGACGGGCATCATACTGCTGGCCAGGCTGGCGCAATACACCGGATCATTTCTCATCGTCCTGATGCTCCCAGGGGGGTTTGGCATCGCGACCTCAGCAGGATCACATCAGGACCACCTCTTGGATGCTGGACGAAGCACCAAGCTCCACTACGTGCATCATGCCTGCCCGCAGGCACTTAATCCGAATTAGCTAGTTTTCAAGGTCATGGTCGCAATACAGGGGTGAGTTTTCAGTAGTGTATTTTTTTTCCCTTGTAAAATTGGTTTATAATACCGTATTGTTTTAAATGTTCGATATTGTAAATATAGAAAATATTGATTCAAATCTCTTTGTTATTTCATATCGATACACTGTAGTTCCTAATGATGAGTAAAGAAGTGATTGTCATAGTGCCCACGCTCCCTGGGAAGAATTAAATGCTCTCCGTCGTTCTAGGAAGAAGGCGTAGTGAATTCAACTGTGGACATATTCTGTCTTGAACAGGATTTGGCGCTCTATTAATAGAAAAGTACGCAGTTGTATTCATCCCGTCTTCTTCCCTCTCAGCTAGCCACATCATATGGCTCCTTACGCCATTTTGCACGTAATAATTGCCGTTTCAACGTGAATTATAAGATATTCACATAACAATATGTTGTTTGCAGTGATGACAATATGTTGTTTGCAATGATGAAAAAAGATGACGTGTATAACGGCCATTAGATAAGGGTACTTACGACCATTTATTGAAACCAAAGGTTCTACCCAAACCAAATGTATTTTGTAATTTGTATTTTGTATTTGAAATTAAAAAATGGTTAAAATACTGTATTTTGTATTTTGTATTTCAAATACACGACTTGAAAGTATTTTGTATTTCGTATTTTAAATACATGAGACAAAGTATTTTGTAATTTGTATTTCAATTACAACAAAGCATGTATTTTGCCCAGCCCTGAGTATGCCAAGAAATTTAGTGGCAATGATGAAAAATGTTTGTTAATATTTAAGTTATAAGTATTTTTGTATTAAGGACAATACTATTGCAAGATATGGTTGGCTGAACACGAAGCCTACATTTTCTGTGGTCCTTGCGTTTTAACTTACTTTGGCCATATAAATATTTTTTTCTTTTTTAAAGATATTTATGAAAATATAGTTACCAATTGGGGAGAGTCTCCTTTCTAACATTTTGGAGTAGAGTTCGGGGGGTTTCATGGGCTTCTGCTGAAAGCCCAGCAGGCATTTGTTCATCTCCCGGAGAACATTGTCCTCCTCGTACTGTCCCAGCGGGAGAGAGCTATAGTTCTCCGGATCCATACAACATATTGAAACCTGGAATAAACAATTATTCTTAGTCTCACAATTCGCATTCATTATTTCTTCTAGTTTTTGGGAGGGCCCTGTTTATTCAGGCCAATAATTAAAATGTAACTACAGTGAAACCCTCTTAAGAAGTTCTCTCTTAAGACGTTTCGTGGCTTAACCTGTCAAGGGCCAGGGTTTTTTACCTTACCTTTTTTAAATTACCTTAATAACAAGAATGGAGGAAGCTATTTTAAGCTTTATTTTATGTTATAAATTAATGGAATAAAATTTAAAATCGCATCCAAATTATTTGAATTAATATTCTTTTTTGAAATTCCAATCTCGCGCGCGGGCGCGTTCCTGGCCTTTGAAAGGTTAAGAAGTTTGATTTTTTCGGTCCCTCGGCCCAAAATTGGCCCAATTTTTCCCACATATAAGGTTTTCCTGCTTAAGAAGTTTGTTTTTTCCGGTCCCTTGGAAAACTTCTTAAGAGGGTTTCACTGTAGTAGTTCTGTGAACAGTAGATTTCTTTTTATTTATTTTTATTTTTTTATGAGTAAAATCTCAAACTATAATATTTAATTAAATGAATACAATATTAGCGAAACTCAATCGAAAATCTGGAGACAGAAAAATCAGAAATCTTTTGGGTAAAGTCACCTTTTTAGGGTTGTCTAAGACCTCCAATTGGCACTTGTGTTTGGAGTCAATGATCTTGGCGAAACGCCGCGCGCCCTCCACGCGCACTATCTCGTTGTCCTCCAAGGCTTCCACTGACAGCAGTAGCACCAGCAGGTCAGGAACGGTGCACATCGTACTCGCTTCCTGGTACAATACACATTCTTTATTTGTTTGAGACACAAACAGGAAATTTATGAAAAATGCTTATGGGTAGTATAAAAATTATTACTATTCAAATAAAAATATCCGTAGAAGGCTAAGGTGCTAAAAATCTGCTCTTTCACAGATGGTGCGAGTTTAATTATTAATGGGAAAACACTAGATATGCTTTAAAATATTAAGATGAGTTAATTGTTGGCTCCTGTACGTAAGCGATATGAATAAATAGTTTTAACCATAAACAATCTCAAATCTTTCAAGAAACGCTTAGAAATACATTATTGGAATGAATCACCGAAACAATTAGTGGAAGTAGTGGAATCCGAAAGCTTAGCATTACATGTCATTCTGGACTATCAACTACATTAATTAAAATTTTATATAGAAATACCAAGTCAGTGAAAATCTTTCTGTCACTGAAAATTCAATTTTAACATATTCATATCATTTAAAAAGTGTTGTAAGTTCAACAAAATTTCTGAAAAACTTAAAGATTTATTTTGTATTCAGTTTGTACATAAATTTTATAATGCGCGTTCCAGACGGGAGAATTGTACTTGAGTTGACTTCTAACAAAGGCAAAATATAACAGTTTATTTGTATATTTATGGAGTTTGTTTTCATTTAACCTTATACTTTCGTGTATTGTAGAAAATTCTTTGATTTTTTTTTCTTTTTTTTTACAGTTATTAACTCTGACCTTCATTACACATATATTCAAACTTTAGAAATGAATTTTCTTCTAAATATGAAATATTCTATGAAGCCATGACGGCAATTTCAATTAGGGCTGTTTCCTTTGAACACTGTCTATTCACTATGGGTCAGGCAGCAAACACTCGATGGTTGCATGCTCCGCTCGTCATGCAGAAAGCTCTACCACTCAAGCCTTACAAT
Organism: Limnephilus marmoratus; assembly: GCA_917880885.1. Classification (NCBI taxonomy): domain Eukaryota; kingdom Metazoa; phylum Arthropoda; class Insecta; order Trichoptera; family Limnephilidae; genus Limnephilus; species Limnephilus marmoratus. Next base: position 21,651,970 of record OU862929.1, read on the forward strand.
TAGATTATATCACTACACTCTATTGAACCTAAAAGTTCAAACTCCGTGTATTTCTAACTTCTTACGCATTCATGCACTCCATCGAAGCCAGAGTCAAATTAGGCTCTCAGAAGCTGGGCGTACTGTACAGGGCCCAGCTTCTGAGAGCTACAAATCGCAATGTTGAATTTGGCAGTCCCAAAATTCCTGAAAAAACCCTTGAGTCTGCGCAGAAACAGGCAGTTCATTTGATAGATTCCCCTATCTTAACAAGCGGGTTGCAATCTTTATAGCAAAACGGTCAGAAAGGTATGCTATGCTTGTTCTACTGGTATTACAATGGAAGATGCTCCGAGGAACGAGCTTCATTGATCCTTTCGGCACTGGCGCCGTTGTGGAACGGTTTGCCGGCCTCTGTCTTTCCTCCCTCCTACAACATGGGTCTCTTCAGGACCCATGTTCACTCCTTCCTCTCCTCAAAAAAAACCTCCACACATCATCTTCAAAGATGACACAGGCCCTGAGGGAAATTATCTTTCTCCTTAAATTAGAGCCTCCTGTGTGGAGTTAAGTTGTAAAAAAAATCTCCAGCTTCGGTAGGTGCAAAATCAGAAAGTCAATACCTTCTCTTTATTTAAAGAAGATGTTAACCTTGCCTCCATTTCACAGTTGTGAACTCTATTATGTTCTTGAAATCTATCTGATAGAATTCGCAATGTTTTTATTTTGTATTCAGGGCAATCTATTCTAATATGTAAAAGTAAACTGAGTTGTGTGAAAAAAAATGTGGCACGCAATTAACAAAAAATTTTTGGCTTTTTACCAAATGGATGGCCGTGAAATAATAAGGAATAATATTACCTACGGGCTACGGGCATGTTTGTTTTTGCTAGTAAATACATTAACTCGCGCACATCACACAGATGGGGCTAGTATTTTTACTACAAGAAACACACACAAAACCATCTTGTGTATTTTTTAACTCAAACCAGATGGTTGGGCATAATATGATATATATATTACCACTGTAACATATCGCATTGCTCCGGTAACTAGCTCTATAAAAATCACAGATGTGTAGTTAAATAAGTGCAGTTTTATACCTACCTCCGAATTTTCTTCACTCTATCTTCACACCAATTCAGGTCGCTTGGGTTGGGAACAGGGGGAATGAATTTAATTATGGAGATCTGTTTAAATATACGGATTTTAATAAGGTTTGGCTAAATCTCAATACACGATCTTAATTGTATATAGATCTACTTGCATCTAGCCTTAACTAATTGTCACATGGTTCGGGGACAACTAACTTTTCGATGCGCAATCTCGTTGGCAATCTGCGGGAGCCTTTCCAGGCACGGTGTCAGGATGCGGCATAGGGCTATGGCGATGCAGCGGATAGCAGGCAGTGGGTGGTGGGTGGCATGCGGTGATAATCGTTTTGCACTATTTTATTATTCGCAATGGCAACATTTTGTAACCCATTCTTCTAACATTGTCATTTACGCAATGCTCGTTTAACAATTTAACTGGCGATATCGACTCTCCTTTTTACGTATCTTGTTTCCTTAACTTCCGAAGGACCTGCTGTACCGGCGCGCCCTATGAACTCTTCTCCCTTCTTCCGTTCCCGCCACTCCAACACACATCTGTCAACACTTTCTTTGTTCGTGATGCAACATCCTATAAATGCAGTTGTCTTATTTAAGCAATTTTCCAGGGGAAAAGTTGTCAATGGGAGCAATAACTATCGGTTGTCCTGTGAGGGTAATTATCTGAGAGACAGTTGTAGGATAGTTGTCCTATTCCAACAACATTCTGGAGGATAGTCATCCTATTCTACCAACATTCTGGAGGGTAGTTGTCCTATTCCAGCAACATTCTGGAGGGTAATTGTCCTATTCCAGCAACATTATGGAGGATAGTTGTCCTATTCCAGCAACATTCTGGAGGATAGTTGTCCTATTCCAGCAACATTCTGAAGGATAGTTGCCCTATTCCAGCAAAATTCTGGGGGACAGTTGTCCTTATTCTTTGCATATGATTAGAATCAGCAGTCATTCAAAAGGCTAAGATTATCCTAAGCTAAGAGTACCTGCGAAGAGCCATCAGCCAGCACCTCCCCGCCCAGCCGCGAGTTGGAAAAGGACACTTCCAGCCCCTCCACGCTGCACCGCTCCATGCGGCCGTCATGCTTTATCTGCAGTCGGCAAAGCGGCAAACTGCATTCTAACCAGTCTTCTATTGTGAGCCATTGCTTCGCACTCATTACCTAGACACATTCAATACATGCGTAAACTTAAATTAGATAGAACAATTACAAGTGAGAAATTAGTCATTTTATTAATAACCCACTTTGCTAGTGATCAAATTCTCATATGATGAATGATAATGATAATTTAATCAAAGCTCTAAGCTAAAAGTCTTAACATCTTTGCAACCCCAGATGTTCATAGGCATTTTTTTTTACATTAGCTCCACCCAGAAGGCTTTTAAAGAAAATAATTTCCCTCAGGGACGTACATTCGATGCCTTGAGGATAAAAGGAGGTCTCTCCAAATCTGGCCCGCCATACAGGTGGGCAGACGCATCCGCCGCCAAAACCTAAACAATCCTCACCCCGTGAGTCCGGGAACCCCAGACAAGTCACTAAATGTAGCAAATCACTTGGGGTGACCTATGGCGGAGTGTTGGTTATCCAATAAATGATTCCTGGGGCGGCGGTACTCATTCCCGCCTCCCAAAATAATATTTATTACAAATTTATTCTAATATGTAAATCAATACAAAATGAATCTATTTCTACTATATCTACTGGAGCGCTTTTTGCCACAATATGGCTCTATTTAAAATACCTCGGATTGCTTTGCTGCCAATTTTGGCAAAATTTTCTTTATTTGTAAGTAATTAAGTAGTTTACGATTTTATTATATTTTTTTCATAAATCCTACGAATATGTGATAATCGAAAAAAGATAGATAAATTCATTGGCTATATATAACTATAATCAGTTTGTATGTGTCCATATTAAAATTCGGAGGTATGATTTTTTTAATGTTTGCGGAAAATATTCAAAACGGTCACCACAAAAATCTCAAGCAATCCGAGAAAAAAGTTTTAAATTGCGCCGTCGCTCCAGTGGATACCACAAAAATTCTAAAATTAGCTTATATTTACGGCATTAAATTGAAAGTAAGTTCTTCATAATATTATTAGGTTATAACACAAAGTTCAAGGCGGCTTATGCCTTGATAATAGGATTAAGAAATGGCAACTGATGTGCTGGGGATTTTAAGTCTCAAATAATGTAATATTGGGAAACCTGCTATAATTTTTTTTTATCTTTCATATTTTAAAACAGGTAGAAAATATTAAATACTTACTTGTCTAGATATTTTAAGGGAACCTTCATTGCTATTTTTTTCCAGCCAGTCAAAATAATGTAAAATACTTCTAAGTTTTGCCTTTTGGCATGGCCTGCAATCAAATAATCCAATGTAAACATTTATTAAATCATTATCCATACTATATACATCTGTCTTATACTATATACACAATTATACTATATACATAAGTGTGATATGTGTAGACATATATATGTAGTTTCAATGTCTCTCAACAGATGTCATTAGAGTACGTAGTTTCAATATCTCTCAACAGATGTCGTTAGTGTATATATATGCAGATTTAGGGGCCGTTCAAGTATTACGTAACGCACTTGGGGGGGGGAGGGGGGGGTCTTATGAAACGTTACTGTGCGTTACGAGGGGGGGGAGGGGGGGGGCCGAACAATGTGTTACGTAACATGTTTTTCTTTATTTAGATAAAAAAAACTAGGGAAGTAAAATCTTCCAAGTTGGCAACCCTTTTCGTTCTCGAAATCTCTTGTTTTATTTATTACCGCAAACGCGATTAAAAGAAAAAAATATTTAAGCGACTTTTCAGTACTTTGTGCAACTTTATTGTGACTTTCATGTAAAAATTGTCACTTGGGTGTTACGTAACGTTTAGGGGGGGGGGAGGGTACGGAAAAACGTCACGGCGCGTTACATGGGGGGAGGTGGGGTCAAAAATCTCCAAAAATTGCTTTACGTAATACTTGAACGCCCCCTTAGATGTCTCAACAGAGGTCAGTACAGTAGTATTTTTTTTTTACATTAACTCCACACAGGAGGCCCTGAGAAAAATAATTTCCCTCAGGGCCTATGTTATCTTTAAAGATGCTGTGTGGAGGGTCTTTTTGAGGAAAGGAAGGAGTGAACATGGGTCTTGAAGAGACCCATGTTGTAGGAGGGAGGAAACACAGAGGCCGGCAAATCGTTCCACAGCCAAGCTGTTGAACTCAAGAATGAGTCATAGAAACGACCCGTTCTCATGTGATTAATGTCAACCGTGTACAAATGTTGGGCGCGTGTTTGGCGTGTTTCCCGACTATGCAACGGTGCCAAGGGGATCAATGATGCTAGTTCCTCGTAGCATCTTCCATTGTAATACCGGTAGAACACGGACAGCATTTCCACCTGACGTCTATGCTCTAAAGATTTGCAGTCCATCTGTTAAAATGGGAGAATCTATTAAACGGACCGCCCGTTTCTGCACAGAGTCAAGGGTTTTTTTTAGGTATTTTGGAGCTCCAGACCAGAGGTGGCTACCAAATTCAACCGTAGGGCGCACTTGCGATTAGTACAGGGTTAGCAGTTGTGTACTATTAAAGTATCTGCGGGCCCTGTACAGTACGCCCAGTTTCTGAGAGGCTAACTTAACTCTGGTTTCGATGGAGCTTCCATACCTGAGTTGGTCACTTAGAGTTACACCAAGCATATCGATGGAGGCCAAGCATATAAAAATGATTGTTTCTTTGTATGTCCCTTATGCGGTACCTAAATCATTCATCCGATTGTGAAGAAACTTTGGGAATTTCTCGTGAGCATGTGTTGGGTCAGAAAACCTTCCGATTTATTCGTGTACGCACCAGACGGAAAAACAAAAAATAATGTGTATAGTACTTCAATAAACAGAATTAAAACACAATCACTTTGTTTGAGGGCATTGCAACGCATGCCGGCTACTCGCTAGTAATATATAATAATAAGTTACATAAAGAAAATTTTCTGTCTGTGTGTGTGTCCGAGGTTGACGAAATTTCGCACACTTATCCCTCAATACTAGAGAAACAGTGTCTACGTGATATTTCCAAAGAACCGCCCATCTTATTTTCCCACCCCTTAAAGAAGAATTTTGACACTTCTTGATGAAATTTTACACACTTCAAATTCAGAATAAGAGGAAAATTACTATCTTCATCTGATTTTGAAAAGTCTGTGTCAAGCCAGGGACTTCAGCTAGTCTAATTTTTCTGTGATTTCCGTCCAGTTCTCCATTCTACGTCAACGTCATTTCTATCATGAGCGAAGAAGCTTTGAAATATCCGTTTATTAAACAAAAATAAAGCAAGACTCCAAGTCTGACGGAGCAGGATGGTTTAACTATGTAGTAGCTAATAATCAAAGAAATAATATATTCAACAAAATAAAAAAGTAGGTATGGTGGGAACTTACCTATGTAAATTTTTGAAAAATTTTGTAAAATTAAAGTCTTGTAGAGTAGGATGCGTTTTTAACGTCCTTTTAGGATATGTGGAGAAGAAAGCGTGCGCCAGTAGCGACGACACAAAGTCATAACTCAATTCTGTCAGGTCCGCTGAAAATACATAAATAAATTATGAAACAATGCTGATTTCGGTGGTGCCTCTGTCTGTAAATCCAGTTCAATGAACTCTACAACTTAAGCTTCAAATTGTGTCATCATTTTAAAATTAGTAGTTAGGCCATCCCCTCATGGAGAAACTGAAAAATCTGTTGACGAAGCAATCGCAATTAACCTCCTGAACAAAATTGATATTTTTTTGATCTGACATATCGCAAATTACTCGAAAACTTGACGGGTCGTGAGTCGCTACCATGACAACCAGCACTGCTGGTCGCCGCGGCAGTCGCGTTTCAGTTGCTTTGTTGACAGGTTGCCATGGTAGTGGCTCATGACCTGTCAAGTTTTGTCATGAAAAATATCGATTTTGTTCAGGAGATTGATTGTGATTGAGTCGTCAACTGTTTTTTTTTTCAATTTCTCCATGAGCGGATGGCCTTAGTTTGGAGAATTCAGACAAGCGATAAAGTATCTGCTATAATATAATTTTTTTACCAGGAAATTATTTTAATTGTCATTTTTAAAATAGGCACCGATTTCTCGAGAATTCACAGGTTAGCACTAGTTCATTAATAATATTCAAACAATAATATATAAATCGTAAAATTCACCCTAGCACCCAAATGAAAATGATTTGGGTGCTAGGGTGAAACCGATCTGCCAAGTGATTTTATATCTTTTGTGGGATCGTTATTAGATAACGGATGTGATCTCCTGTCAGATTTGTGTGATTTTTATGGCTGTTATTTGCTTTTTCTATGTAAAACGTACATTATGCCGGCGCCAGACATAAGTTCAAAGAAGTGATAACTTCTTTGAAGACTTTGCTCGCACATTTGGTCACATATTTTTGTATCTGCCAGATATGTGCTCAAAGATTTGATCACTCCTTTGAGCTCACAATTTTCACATAGACTTCACAAAACATGGACAACGATTTGGTCGACACAGTTTGTTATTTCGATTTTTATGCCCTTTACGTTTCGGATCCCACATATCTGGCTCTCCTTGCATCAACTCTATAAACTCAAAAACGCTTTCATTATTCCACTCCATCGTTAGTCCGTTTGGTTTTTTACGCACGATATCTCTCCACGGCCCAGCGATGCTCTCGCATGCACTCGCAACTGATCTTCGCGCAGTATGGCAGACACACAAACATTTGAACTTTGATCCCTTTGATGTGCGCTAAAAAACCGACATGGAACGGCAAAGCGCACTTAATTGATCAAATATGTGACAACAGTATAAAATGCCCGTGCCATACATGTGAACACTTATTTGATCACTTCTTTGAACTAATGTCTGGCGCCGGCATTAAATGAACAAATAATCATGCATACTTGCAGGAATTCATGTTTACAACGATCTAAACTAAAATATGTTTCAGTAAATATGTAAAAATCACACATATCTGACAGGAGATCACATCCATTATCTAGTAACGATCCCACAAAAGATATAGAATCGCTCGGCAGGTCAAAAATGTTATAAAGGTTTTTTAATTTGAAATTCATGAAACTAAAATGGAATTACACCACAAATTATCAATTTCAATAAAATAAAAGTGTTTTTCCACTTGCAGTGATTTCAAAATGTATATGTACTGCTCTCATTATGGGTACTATGAATAGCCCTTATGATGGATAATGAAAAACTGTCCAAAACGTTGCATCTCAACATCTCAGCGTCCAAAATTATGAGCCAAATAATATTTTCTGTTGAATACAATAAAATTGAAAGCAAAATAATATACGCCGCCGATAAGTTAATTATTTGAAATATTTTTATTCATAACGTGTAACATTTGAGTATTGGTAAGTACAAAATGGCTTGAATTAAGCTAACTAAGCAGCATTACCTTCTTAGGAAACCTCACAAATGTAAGTAACTTAACGTAATCCTTCTCTGTTACTGATAAGCAAAAGACCAGACATTTCATCTTATCATGGACATACTTCGAAAACAGACACCGAAAAAATATTTAACATTTTGTGACCACGATATATTAACCACTGGAGCGACAGCACATTTTGAAACTTTTTTCTTCGTTTGCTCGACATTTTCAAATTTTTAAAATTTTTCGCCAATATTAAAAAAATCATATCTTCAAATTTAATATAGTGTTATATAGCCAATGAATTAATCTGTATTTTACCGTTTATCTTATATTTGTAGGATTTATAAAAAAATCGTAAAGTTTATAACCGAGAGAATCCTGCGTGGTTGTTACTTTGAAACTACCGTGAGAGGTACTTATTCAAGTCAACATAGAATATTTTCTATTTCTGTATATTGTCTGTGGTATACTTGATAATGAAAGTTGCATATCTATGGAAAGGGGACTTAATTTTAACCATAAACAGCTGATCAGAAATTCTGCGTGAAAAAAATATTTTAAAAATGTATTTTTAACATTGTTATAAGATAGTCTACAAAGTTCGAATTTGCGACATCTATGGTCATAGTAGATTAAGCATTTCAATAGCTTCGTTTTAAGTCCAAAATAACAAAAGTGGGAGCTACAAATATTTTTTTAATAAAATGAAGGAGATTATTGCCTTTTTTATCCGAAAAGCAATTGGAGACATTTAAAATGGCGCCAATATATGGCAAAAATCGCTCCAGTGGTTAACTTGGGGATTAATTAATATCATATTAAAATTTTCCCTAGAGTCTCGAGAACCTGGCTATTTTTTTTTTTTATTTTTATTTTTTTTTATTTTATTTATTTTGGAAAATCAACAGATATTTTACACTTGTAGTAATAACAATAATAATATACATAATACCCAATGATAGATTTTCACATAATTAAAATTATAATTAAAAAGTAAAACAAAAAGTGAGGGTCCTGTACCCCATTCAGATATGGTATAGTAACATTTCGTCACAATGGCATCGAGGCAAAAATCAAAGAATCGTACATCATATATACATTACATAGTATAAAATGAAGTCATCGCATAGATCTTTTCAACTACGCAACGGATTTTCATGCGGTTTTCACCAATAGATAGAGTGATTCAAGAGGAAGGTTTATAAATATAATACATGCTTATTATAGTAGAGAAAGGCCAAGAAATTCAAATATTCAATTCAGGTAGCGGGCAGCGGGCAGCTGGCAAGCGGGTGGTGTGGATTTTATTAAGGTTGTGTAATGGCGTTGTGTTTCGTTAGCCACAGCGACGTGTGGCCGGGTCTGCAAGTATTATATAAAGTACTCTGCAGTAATCCGCCACTCATATTCGTACATCAAATTCAGTAGTCTCGTCACGAGTCTAGAGTCCGTCTAGACTCGAGCGCCAAGCTTTGTACGCCTACTTAGGTTATCTCACACACCCAATTGCTATACCGCCGTCTAGCTTGCTATAGCTGGCCATTTTACCAGTCACAGGGGCTCATTATTATTGTTTTAGGACCTTTGGGTTAGTCCTCTTTGTATTTGTTGCAACTGTTGCTTATGTTTCTGTTTATTTCATCCTGCCACGTTTTTGTTTGAAAAATTTTACAAAATGTAGTCTTTTCGCAAGCATAAACTCGACACCTTAACTTTAAACCTGTAAAAGTACAAATTTCACAATAAAAACCGTATGCACTAAAATCGGTTTTAGGGATAGTGATTAGTGAGCTAGTACCTGCTGTATAAATATAGTTTTTACCATTGTCAGGTTTTGAACTTTTTCTTCGAGTCCTGATGGTTTGTTGTTAGCTAGTAGTAGCCCCCAGATAGTAATGGGTTAGTTCTGCATTTTGCCAGAGGCCTCCAGAGCGTGCTTCCTTTTAAAAGTACTCTAGTTCTAGGAGCAGGTCCCGGGTTTGAGTTTTTGGGTGTGGACTGCGTACTGGATGAACCAGAGCCGGACCTCGGAGCCAGAACCTGCATAATAACTCAATCAAGCACAAAGACCCTCACGACTCACGAGTGGCTCGGACTACGGACACGGGGACACCGGTGGAGGCATTCGGATTGAGACTCCGGGTCCGGCTCCGAGTTCCGGATTCAGGTCCGAATCCTGGACTGGATTCTCTGGGAGTAGTCGATTTGAAAAATGAATAGAAGTAGGATCTGCTTAACTCCGCTGAACTTACATATCACTAGTGGTAGTCCGTGAACTTCCAGAGAGCTAGAGTGGTATTGTTGCGGAAAATATATCTTTTTAGGTGCATAAATAATTTTTCAATTTTACCGCTCTATCTCACTGAAAAGTCACGGACCGCCACTAGTATTATGTATTATGTACAGTTTGTCAAATAAGAGTAGAAAATATATGAGGGCGCCACTGTTGTTCAAATGGCAATACTAAACACATAACTCATGGTGTTGAAGTAAAGCTGTGTAACCTACATTTTTATAAAAAATTAAAAAGGCATAATAGTGGAAAAAATATTTTTTCATTGCAGTATAGATACCCGCCGATCTCAAAATTAGAAATGCGTATAGGTTTATTATTATTATACCTTTGCAATTTTGTGTTAACATAATGAAGAATAACTATAATGTAATAAAATATAAAGGACAGTTTAGAAATTGCTCACATTTATTTAATACTAGATAAAGTACCTAGCGTTGCCTGGACTTTAGATCATGTCTCTAATTTTAGATCTGAATATATTTAACTCATTCAGATCTAAAAGTAGTGTAACTAAACTCACCATTAGTGATCCTTCCTTTATATCTATTATTAAATTCAAATTTATGTTAAATTAAATTAAAGCAAATCGCTTTATAAATCACCTTTTAATCAATTTTAATGTCATGAAGAAAAAATGTTTTTTAAAATGTGGGTTACTGTGTTCTATACATTCAGTGTCATTGTACTTTAAAAAAATATTTGACAGTTAAATTGGTGTTGCCAGTCTACAAATTTAGTAGTTCAAGTTTTTATATTTTCTACTCTTTTTTGACAGACTATATGTGTTCTAGCAAAACTTTATGGATCACATGCAATGTGAGTAGCCGTCGATGGATCGCATGTTTGTATCCGGGGTTTGTGTGCTAATAAGTTACAGCCACTTTTATCTAATAACTGTTTGTATCCATTGGGCTCCGTAAAGTCTAACCTTGTTGCTGTAGACTGAAAACATATCCCGTGGCAGGTTTCCAGTGGCGCAACTGAAGGGCCCGGTGCACTATGCCGGGCAGGGTCTGGTCCATGAAGTGGCTTCTCTCCGAGGGAGTCAGGTCCTTGTCCAGGAAGTCGGCCAGGCCCTGGAACAGTTCGGGGTCCCGCTCATCTTCATCGGGGTCTAGACTGATACTGAAAATACAAAATGTTATCAGTTGATTGCGTTTAGGGTTTGCAAATCCCGCAACCTTTTCAAATCCCGCGGGATTGTAGGTTTGGATTTAAATAATCCCACTAGATTTTTTATTTAGAGGTGCTAAATTTAAATAAAGCCAACTTCGTAAACATATTTTATTACTTGGTATCAATCAACCAATTACAATTTGGGAGGCGGGTATGGGTACCGCCGCCCTGGGAACCATTTATTGGATAACCAACACCTCTGCCATAGGTCACCCAAAGTGGTTCGCTATGTTTGATGACTTAGCGGGGGTGCCCAGGTTCATGGGGTGAAGCTTGTCAGGGTCTTCGCAGGCTGGATCGGGATATAATGGTTGAGGGGGACCTTGTGACCTCTCAAGCAGAATTTTTTTGGAACATCGCCTTACACCCGTGGGAGGGATGGATTCATACTTCCATCACTCCCAGATTCCTACCCACCTTTCCTTTAAAAGACCTTCCGCACATCCCCAAAGATGGTGTAGGCCCTGAGGGAAAATATTTTCCTCAGGGCCTACTGTGTGAGCTATTTAAAAAAAAATTATCTTTGGTAGGGTCCATTAAAAATAAAACAAAAACTTTAAACGGTTCATAATAAATCATTTAAGAAGACTTTGAAAAAAAAAGAAGACGGTAAAAACTATAGATCTTGGAGAGTCCTGTCACCCATACATGAAAGGACATTAAATTTGTGCACAAAAGTCCAGCAGTGGTAAATGCTTTCACACTATTTGGTAGGACTGTCATCAAGAAGTTGTGAGTTATCTGAAGGTGTCCTCCTCTGATATCTCCGTTCTCAAAAAGGAACAACTCTTTCTTGAAAATAGATTCTAGATCTTAAAGTTTCCCAGCTTAAAATGCGACTTTCTGCTCTCTTCCTACCATCAAGATGAGTTCCTCTTTCATTGTCAAATATTTATTAATTTATTTTTTTACAGTACAAATATTTTTAAATTAGGGTTGCCACGAATATTCGGCTACTATTCGGTTTTCGGCTACTTTTTTTACTATTCGGTATTCGATCGAATATTGCAAACCATTCGGCCAAATACTGAATACCAAATAATGAAAAAAAGCATATAAATTTAACCACTAGAGCGACAGCGCAATTTAAAACGTTTTTCTCCGATTGCTCGAGATTTTTGTGATGACCGTTTTGAATATTTCCGCCCATATTAAAACAATCATACCTCTGAATTTTAATATGGAGACATACCAACTGATTGTAGTTCTGTATAGCCAATGAATTCACCTATTTTTTGTCGATTTTCACATATTCGTGGGATTTATAAAAAAAAAAAAAGTTGTAAACTTCTAATTAATTACTTACGAATTGGGAAAAAGTTGCCAAAATTGGCAGCAAAGCAATCCGAGGTATTTTAAATAGTACCATATTGTGGCAAAAAGCGCTCCAGAGGTTAATATTCAATATTTATTGTCTTCACTACAAATTTCATAATATTTTTATTTTATTTATTTCAACGCCATAAAATGGCTATTACAATCCAGTGATATATGATTCATGATACACAGTGGTACACGAGAGGGTAATTGATAATAATGTACATTAAACAAAGTACATATGTACGATAACAACTAGTATTTAGTTATAGGATACAAATATGTTTTACAACAAAAAAAAAGAATATGAGCTCGTACAAAATACACATTTTTATGCAGAATAAAAATAAGTAAATAAAGGTGAATTCTTTGAAAAAAATCTCAACATCAAGTATGTGTTGGATTCTGGGAATTGGCTAAAATGAACTAACTTAGTAATGATATTATTGTTACCTTCAGTTGAAATAACTGCAGTTTGAAATGTCTACAGCAGGGGTGGGGAACGTTTTTAGCGTCGCGGGCCATTTGGATGTTCATACTTTAACCCGCGGGCCGCACTCCGATTTCCGTCTCTGGGAGGGGGGGGGGGGGAGAAGCCACATTAAAAAATATGGTTACGTAACTGCCGACACTCTTTAATTATAGCTACACTCAGAATATGCGAATGGTTTTACGTAATCTGCAAACACAATTTTATAACTGCACTTTGAACACGAGAATAGTTTCCGTCAAAATGCATCAGCAGATGTAACCACAACTGGAATTCTTTGTTGCATTCTGAACACGGAACAAGTTTCAATTTAGATTAAATTTGCATGCGGAGAATTAAAACTACACTCAGAACTACGAAACTAGAATTTTATAAAGGCACTTCCAACATAAGAAATGCGTCAGCAAATGAAATCACACCTGGTGCGTTTTCGTTGCATTCTTAACACAGAACTGGTTTTAATTACAGGTTGAATCTGTACGCGGGGAATTAAAACTATAATCAGAACGTGAACTTGCTTTCCTCCAATACTGGCAGCACATATGCAAATACAATTTTATATCTGCACTTCACATACGAGAATGGTTTCTTACGAAACATGTTAGCGAGATAAAACCCCACCTGGAATTTTTTCGTTGCGTTCTAAACACAGAACTGGTTTTACTTATAAAGTGAGTTTGTACACGGAGAACTAAAACTCCACTCAGAACATTAAAATGGCTTTCCTCCAATTCTGCAGCACACAGTACGCAACTAGAATTTTATAAATGCACTTCTTACACGAGGAATGCGCCAAATATGAAACCCCCACCTGGAATTTTTTCGTTGCATTCTAAACAAAGAACTGGTTTTTCCGTCAGAGCGAAAAGGATTGTGAGTCCCTAGCTTTAATTAATACTGCACCCAGAACACCAAAATGGTTTTACCTTCGAAATGCGTTAGGGTTAGCAGATGAATCCGCAACAGGAATTTGCATTGTGAACACAAGATTGGTTTTACCTTCAGAATGAATAGGAGACAACGTAGTCAAACAGCTTAAATTAAATTGTACTCTTGATTACGTGAATGGTTTTTCTACATATTGAAGCATATTTTTTTTTCCGCAATATAATTTTATATTCATTTAACTAATTTCAATAAATTACATGAAATGATTTTTGTGTGGCAATTATTATGGCATTCGTGTTTGCATTATATACAAAATGTTAAGGGACGTGTTTGACTTAATATAACCGGTGAATCCTGACTTTATTTGGGGAGATTGTTATATCTAGCTTTTAGTTCATCATCGCTTTGTTATTGAATAATTTCGTGCTGCAGATTATCAGGCACATTCTATGGTTTGACGTTGAACGGTTTAGCAAATATGTTCAAATCCGTTTGCTCTCTTTTCACGTCCTTAAATCGTACATTAAATGCCTCACTTAATTTTGCGCACTCACCAGCGTATGTAGAAGGCTTTTGTCCTTGCGTTAATTTAGTTTAGCCTTAATTCTTGTCCATAATTTAGTTTCAAATGATTTCACGTTTCATTCAGCTTCAACTTTTCTTTTCTTCGTAATTGTCATAAATAGGATTTTATTGATACTATCCACTATAAATTTATGACAGACTGCCTAAGATTCTCCTCCGGATAGAGTTGCCATCAATCCTGAAATATCGGAACTGTCCCTTACAAGAAAATTAAAAGTTCCGATGGAATTTTACTTTCGATTCACCATACCAAATTAAAATGAAAGTAAAATGGGAGGTTTTATCACGTTATAATTTTTATCTAAACTATTTGCTAGTAACGATTTTGTAATAACGGCTTAAAAATGCATCTGAAACACTGTGAAAAAACATCCCGTTCTGTGTAATTTTTGTGGTTCTTTCAAAAGTGCCCGCGGACCGCACCAAAAGGCCTCGCGGGCCGCATGCGGCCCGCGGGCCGCAGGTTCCCCACCCCTGGTCTACAGGTACTGCTAATTAGTTCTGCGTTTCAGGGCTGTCAGTTAGAGAATCAATAATAAATCTTTGGTTTAAAAATAATAATTTTGAAAAAATTTTCACTATCTAGAGTGCATTTAGTTCGGGTTTGAATCTTGCAATCATACATAAAGATAGTTGCCAATATTATATGCGTTAAAGAAAATGAAGATAATGTAGGTGGTTCTTAGTCGAAGTATGGTACAGTTAAACATGACCGAATTTCATATCGACACCGTGGCGTAGTGGTTAGCGCATTTGTCCGGAAAGCAAGAGGTCCTGGGTTCGAGTCCCAGAGGTGTCAATATGTTTTTCTGATTTTTCTGTTTCCAGATTTTCGATTGAGTTTCGCTTATATTGTCTTCATTTATTTAAAAAAAAACATTATGTTTTACATTTTTAATTAGTGGTCCACGTAGGTACTGGACCCCGCCCAGGGGGGGGTTCATGACCCCCATGACCCCCTTCCCCTGGATCCACCTTTGTAGTGGAGGGAATTGGGTACTGGTACTAACTAGTAGTAGAGGGAAGTGGCTAATGCATACTTACTAGTAGTGGAGGGTAGTGGATAATGGGTACTTACTTGCACATATCATGGATCTTCAGCATGCCCTCCGTCAGTTTCTGCGTGGAGGAGGCCAGCAGCAGGTGCTTGAGGTGCCTCTGTAGGGAAGTCCACCAGGGCAGCTCGCACGGTAGCATCACCAGCGCCATCTTTCATCTGCAGACAACATTGAAACAATTATTTGTATGGTTAAAAGAAAAAATTGTTAAGACTTTTGCTGTGCGGAGCTAATGTTAAAAAAATGCCTTTTTGTTGCATTAGCTCCATTAGGAGGCCCTGAGGAAAAATTCCCCAGTAATCTTTGGGATGTGTAATCTTTGGGGATGCTGTGTGGAGGGACATTAATTTAAATCAAATGACTGTATAATTGTTTTGTAATCCATATTTAAGCAATGTAATTCATTTTAAGTAAAAAAAGTTTTATTCTGTGTTTAAAGTTATTTGTGCTGCATCAACATTGTTAATATTACAACCTGAACAATGTTTTTAGGTTCATTTCAGTTTATCATTTTTTAAATTTTATGCAGTTGTAAATCATTGTAACGTAAGAAACTATATTTTTGCAACCTTTTGTTTATTACTACCCCTTATGTAAAAAATTGTTAACATTACCATACCCAATGTAAAAGCTCCGTCGGCATAAAAAAAGAGTAAACAAACAGGTAAACAAAAAAAAAATTTAAATTTACTTGCGCATGCCGGGATTTGTGGAACCTTATCTCTCGACCACGGAGGCAGATTTAAAATTTCCTTTCTAATAATATCTCCTTAAATTCAAATCCACTATGACCGCTACTAACCAAATTACAAAAAATGGCTAAATAAATCTAAATGTTTAAATCTCGACAAATCAGTTCCAATTCTGAAAAGCGACCCTTTGGATCCCAGAGGTGCTAGGTCACTGGAGATGGGGGCGTCTACTAATATCTACAGGAATTCCAAAAGCTGAAAAAATCGAACTAATATCTATGAGAATCAAAGTATTGACGAATATCTACAGCTCAAACTGTTGATTAATATCTATGAGAATCAAAGTGTTGACGAAGTTCGTAGATATTAGTTCAACATATGAGCTGTAGATATTCGTCCGACATACAGGCTGTAGATATTAGTATCTGGAGTCCTGGAGATGAATTCCGGAGAGCAATTTTAAGATTTAAGCAGCCAAAGTGGGTGTGATTATTGTAGAATAGGTATAAAAACATGGACTTGTGACAAACGTGTCAAGAATAGACGTTAATGCTTCGTTTTCCATCAAAAAGCCATTTTCGCATTTTGGTGGATTTGGCTCCTTTGTGCTCCAAAGGGTCGAAATGGCAATTAAAATATTTTTTGTACAGGTAGGTACTTACTTTATCGCTTGTTTGGATTCTCCAAACAAACATTTCCAACTTTGAAAGTGAAGCTTAAATTCAAAACAAAGTTCATTGATTCGGAGTTACAGATAGAGGCACAACCGACAAGAATATTTTATTATTTATAATAATTTTATTAGTCTTATTTGCCTTTGTTTTTTTCATATCAGGTAAGCACCCTTCTTAGCTAGTTATAAAGGCAGCCACCAGCCCCGTTTCATTCTTTTGTCATATGTTTTCTGTTTTGATGAAACTAGTGACCGGAAAGTAATATTTCTTTACATAAAAAGTCAGTTCATTTCGTATACGGTAGTAATTTAGAGCTTGAAATTGAAAACCTTCTTATAAGGTGGCGCACTATTTATACCCCGTCCTGCACTGTCCACTGACCCCGTGCATCCCGCTGACGGCTGATGTGCCGCGGCCGCCAGATGGTTTTCAAATCCGCGTTTGACGTTTCTCCAACTCGGCCGACATTGTGTGAAATTCTTATATAACTGGAAAAGTAAATGCTTCACCAACTCGCGAATGTAAATGCGTCGCTAAACGCTCATTTATCGTGGAATATTTGGATCGGGCTCGTGTCAGAAAAGCCGTGCGGTAATTCATTCGAATAATGTAATGACGTTTCATGATCGCTTTAGGTTTAGCTAAACACGCGCGGCGCCCGTAGCCCGTAGTCCGTACCGGGGTGCAAAGTACAGCTTCCGCGATAAGTCATGGCCTCATATCTCTGGTCGACTCTATCGATTGTAATATCTGTCTCACACCGCGACTGCACTCTGTGTCAGTAGGTGTTCTAGTGGTAGCAGTCAGAGTTACAGTTCCCAGTTCGGACGTCGTCTGTCCCGGCCGCGAGAATGTCCGCACCAGGAAAATTCTTGAAAGCCCTCATCCTCGGCGCGCCCGCTTCCGGAAAGGGCACCGTGTCCGCCCGCATCGTCAAGAAGTACAACTTCCAGCACATCTCCAGCGGGGACAAACTACGCTGGCACATCGAGAACAAGACCCCGCTCGGTTTGGAGGTGAAACACTTCTTGGACGAAGGAAAACTCGTGCCGGATGAAGTCATCATCAAGTTCATGATGGCGGAGATCGAGAAGGTGAAAGGCAAATGGCTGCTGGACGGTTTCCCGCGCACCGCTTCGCAAGCCGAGCAGTTATGGCAGGTTCAGCCGGTGGACTTTGCTATCAACCTGAATGTGCCTTTCCAAGTGATAATTGAGCGAGTTAAAAGCAGATGGGTGCACCTGGCATCGGGCCGAGTGTACAACACCACTTTCAACGCTCCCAAAGTGGCGGGAAGAGACGACGTCACCGGAGAGGAACTGACCCAGCGACCTGACGACACCCCCGAGGCGGTGCAGAAGAGACTGAATATTTACAAAGAAATGACCGACCCCGTGGTTAGCTTTTACAAATCCAAGAAAATCCTCCATGAATTCAAGGGATACACGACTGACGAAATTTGGCCGGAAATCGTCAAGTTTTTAGATGTTAAAGTTAATCAATAAAGGGAATATAATATATAAATAGCTAATTAATTAGGAATTATTGTTCTCCAGTCCAGTGATGATACAATGCGCGCCAACTATATTTTTACATTTGATTTATGTATAATATTGGGAAAAAATTCGGTTTATGGGCGAAATTCCTAAAAAATAAAACTAGTTATTTTTATACTAATTTGGGGTCAGGGAATCCGAATCTGAAAGAATTAGGCGGCGGCAAGCAATATTAACTGAATTACACGACTTTAAAAAATTTTATACACATACAGGAAAATAGCCATTTTGGAAGCATTCTGATTCCTAGAAAATCAAACTAGTTATTTTTATACTAACTATGGGCCGGGGAATCCGAATCTGAAAGAATTAGGCGGCGGCAAGCAATATTAACTGAATTACACGACTTTAAAATTTTCTATACACACACACATGAAAATAGTCATTTCGGAAGCATTTTGACACACGAAGTACGAAGATCATAGAAAAACAAGAAATGTACAAAAACATGTGCCGGCAGTGTTACCAGCTCTCAAAAATATTTATCCCTATATCAATAACGTAAAACTTTCCGACACGATAATTCCTCACATAACACATTAACCTGATGAATTACGACTATCTCAACGGTCGTATTCTTAAACCAAAAGTATGAAAATTCGTAGTCTTAAAAATGCGTAACCTAACCTAACCTAACGCTAGGTTTGTGTAACATGGTTTGTGCCCCTTTATACCGCCTGCTCGCGTCCCTAACCTAACCTAACCTAACCTAACGCTAGGTTTGTGTAACATGGTTTGTGCCCCTTTATACCGCCTGCTCGCGTCACGGCAAAAAAATCCCTGTTTTCAAGTAGTTTAACGGCTACGCTAGGTTTGTGTAACATGGTTTGTGTCCCTTTATACCGCCTGCTCGCGTCACGGCAAAAAAACATCCCTGTTTTCAAGTAGTTTAGCAGCTACGCTGGGTTTATGTAACATGGTTTGTGATACAAAAGTGAGTAAAATTTATAAAAAATAAGTACTTAAAATATAAACATGTTATTTTATGTTATTGATATTACTGCTTAATGGCAACACTTAATGTTGTGTGGTAAAAACATCTATGTTATCTTGTTTTTCTATGATCTTCGTACTTCGTGTGTCAAAATGCTTCCGAAATGACTATTTTCATGTGTGTGTGTATAGAAAATTTTAAAGTCGTGTAATTCAGTTAATATTGCTTGCCGCCGCCTAATTCTTTCAGATTCGGATTCCCCGACCCCAAATTAGTATAAAAATAACTAGTTTTATTTTTTAGGAATTTCGCCCATAAACCGAACTTTACCCTAATATTGTTATGAATCCATTTAATTACTTCCAGATACTAATATTAAGATGATTGAAATAAAATATTTACAATTTGTTTCAAGACGCACAAAAG
The DNA here is from genome assembly GCA_917880885.1 of Limnephilus marmoratus. Lineage (NCBI taxonomy): Eukaryota > Metazoa > Arthropoda > Insecta > Trichoptera > Limnephilidae > Limnephilus > Limnephilus marmoratus. Next base: position 21,671,587 of record OU862929.1, read on the forward strand.
TATACGAGTTTTGATTTAATTATACTTAAATAATGGTAGCGTGTTCAAGCAAAGATACGTCTTACAGTGGAATATAAAGCAATCACATTGCCTTTATTGATGTTTAGTTAAGCACATATTGATTAGACAAATAATCTGTTACCAGTTGTTAGCTATCAACTTTTATTGTACCCGTTACATAATATATTATATTGAACGGCAAGTTGAATTGAATTGCTCGCTTTATTATAAGAATTAATTTCAGATATTGTTATTTTTACAACAGCAGCTATAAAGTCAGTGTGAAGTGGTTGTTTTAGTTGACTACACAAACTGAAAATTAGGCTCATTTTCAGTAGCGCTTACAAAATCTAATTGTATGCGTGTTGTTTATATTAATTTATTATTAGGAATAGTAATATCTGGTAATAATTAACACCTGATGGTTCAAGACTTTAGTTCGACTTACACTTTAATATAATAAAAAATGCTGGAGCTAACTCGTAGCAGAAATAAAATGTATTTTGGTCATTTAACACACTATTAAATTTTCAAACAATGGCGGCAATTAATTCTATCAGAAATCTCATACATTTTACCGGTTCAATGACGTTTTTAAACATAATATTATGTAAAATGCAAATACAGATAAGAAGTTGACCTTCGCAATACAGTAGATAGTCAAATTTGAAAGTAAATAAAGAAGGTTACAATTTTTTTATTTAATTTTCTGTACTATTTAAAAAAACAGGTGTTGCTGTGCAAAGTTTACAAACTGAATTGTATACTCTTTTTTCATGATGCATTCAATTTTACAATTCTTTATCTTGCCATTTTATTAATAATTATTGATAATATAACAGTACTGATGATTGAAGTCAACATGTTGCACCCACAAATCTTTACTTATCTTTCCAATATTGATTATTTTCATGAACAACGTTAAGAATTCAAGGACATATTTTTTTTTTGATTTATCAATGACCCTTACAACAACTTTAATACATTTTCAGGCAAATACTTTCTATATTTTTTTACAACTATGCTAATTCAACGACTCCAGATACTAATATCTACAGCCTGTATGTCGGACGAATATCTACAACTCATATGTTAAACTAATATTTACGAACTTCAGAGTGTTGACTAATATCTACAGAGCGTAGGTTGGACTAATCAGCTAAATGTGTCCAATAGTCCGATATTAGGGATTTTTACATACATACTTACATAAATTAAGTTTTTTAAACTGCATACGCAGTATTACGTTATTCCAATATGCTATACATAATTGCAAATCCAACCTCTGCCAGTGCTGTAGATATTCGTCAACACTTTGGTTCTCATAGATATTAATCAACAGTTTGAGCTGTAGATATTCGTCAACACTTTGATTCTCATAGATATTAGTTCGATTTTTTCAGTTTTTGGAATTAGTAGACGCCTCCAATTCAACAAGTCTTAAAATAAGCTATCTTCCAAACAGACCACACTTCAAACAAATTGGTTTCTTATATTAAAAATAAGCGAGGCTATTAATATTGTCCAGTAAATTCTCTACATATTTGTAAAAACTATTAACTTTGTGGCTCGCCATAATTTACAATAAAAAAACACATAAATTTGTTGTAGACCACTTTTATTTTATTAACACTCTACTGGTTTCGTAAGCACCCTTCCTTCGTCAGGAGAATATTATAACTGGAAAAAATTCTCCTAACAGTTATAATATTCTCCTGACGAAGGAAGGGTGCTTCCGAAAGCGGTAGAGTGTTAATAAAATAAAAGTGGTCTACAACAAATTTATGTGTTTTTTATTGTAAATTCTTTAACTAGGTATTTATTCTGTGAGAAAAATAAAGATGCAGTTGTTAATTTGTGTTCTGTTTTTACATCACTTTGAAAGGGATGTTTTTTACAAATGACATAGAGTAAATAAGCCAAGTAGTACATTAGGGAACACACCCATACTACGTGACACGTTTAGGGGGGGGGTTAAAAATTGCAAAAAGTTGGTCACGTAGTATGGGTATGTTCCCTTATATGCTTTGCTTATAGATAAATGAATGGTGGTTTGTTCTCCGGGGAGTTAAACATTGTTTTTTAGACTTCTGCACCTCTCTCCACTTGAAATAATATTGGATTTCCAGTGTTATAATATCAACACTTGATTGGTTTGTGTTATCAGTTATTTATGAGCTTTATGACAACATTATCAAGATAAAGAGTTGGTTATTACTATTCTACATATTTCTGATGATGTATTTAGGATTACAGTACACTAACGGCATTATCAAACAATAATAACTTCAGATATTTTTATCCCATAGCGTCCCAACATCATTATACCTAAACATAATGTTTTTTTAATATCTAAAAAGTTAATAACTCTATCTCTACATATTATAAATTAAAGTCGTCCACCACGTCTGTCTGTCTGTTCGCGATAAACTCAAAAACTACTGAACGGATTTTCATGCAATTTTCACCAATATATAGAGTGATTCATGAGGAAGGTTTAGGTATATAATTTGTCAAGGTTTTGTGTAAATTGATTGAAATATATAATATAGTGGTGGATGAGCGGGCTAGCAAGCGGTGCGGATTTGATTTATATGCAAATCTACAGCTTTATGCCGAGGTTGGAAGGTCACTGTCTACATTTGATTTCGAAAACTCTGTGTAAAGCCCGGGCATCGCCGGTAATAAATAAAATTGTTTCCTTTATTCTAAGATATCGGCAAACAGAAGATCTTTAGATTACCTCACTTACATAACTTTTAGTAGATAAAACTGAAATTTTTAGTGCAAACTTAATTTGGCATCCAAAGATAAAAATTATTCAGTTTCGGTGTTTGATGGGTTAAAATAAAAAGTACTTCATTTAATATTTTATCAGAATCATTAAAATTTAAAGATTAATATCTTTTTTGATTAAAATTTCCCAAATCTGATTTTGAATTATGTGAGTGTCTGTCTGATTATCAGAAATCTGATGATACAAATATATAAATTACAGCTTCTGTTATCTCTAGCAGTTTAAAAGAATATGACAAACAAATTGATGAAATCATCTTGTAGCCAACAGGGTCCGCTTTCCAAGCCAATATTGTGATTTCCTACCCCTCGAGCCAATTTCTCCATCATAACAAACATATTTTCAGCTTGGTAATACGATTGGTGTTAAAATAATTACAATTCGAGTATATTTGGCACGGGTAAATGCAACTGACCGATTACACAGACAGCCACGTAATAATCAACTAGCTGACCAGGCCACGCATTGCTGAGGCTAACGAACTCAACGCCATCTACTGGTTGGTTAACCAACCTTTATAACCAACGCCATCTGTTAATCTGCATACAAATCAAACCCGCACCGCCCGCTTGCCAGCTTTATGTATTATATATTTCAACAAATTTACACAAAACCTTGATAAATTATATACCTAAACCTTCCTCATGAATCTCTCTATCTATTGGTGAAAACCGCATGAAAATCCGCAGACAGACAGACGTTTCGGAGGACTTTAATTTTTAATATGTAGAGATATTTGTGGGACGAAATGAATTATAAAATTGATTATATTCGATCAAATTGTGTATTTGTTTAGCCAATTGTTTTGGTGATTTATGTCGGCACTACCGACATTGTCTTAGGAACAGAATAAAATTATGCAAAGAGCTGAATTTTGGTAGATAGTAAATGTTTTTTAGTTATTTTTTGCACACTGCATAATCCCCCTACTTTGCAATGTACCTGGCAATTATCCTATTACCATAGTATTAATATACTGTAATGAAATGTTACTAATTGAAACTGTGTTTATTATTTTCATGTTGGTTTACGTTTTCCTACTTCTACCTCTTGTACACCAAAGTATAATCACCTTAAAACAGGTCTCCAGTGATCTAGTGATCTGGTTGGGTGAAAACCCAGGTAAAAGTACAAAAATAAAACAAATTTAGCTATAATCTATAAATAAATTAAGTTAATGTACTTCTTATTATTTACACATATTTTATTGTATTAGTCCCCAGCTTTTGTGCAAAGTTGGCTTTTTCTGTTTTATTTTCAAACTTGAAGCAAACAATGTGTTCAAATTGTCTGGTAGGAGTGTGTTAAGTCTTATTGGCTTATTTTTCATCCAAATTTGCCGGCAGTCTGTCTACAAGAATGTGTAATTACTTTGTAAACAACCCAATGTGTGATATTTTGCTTTATCTTAAAGTGAACAAATTGCATTTCCTGCCACATTAAATTACTAAGTGATTCCCTTTGTGGAATGAGGGCCTCGAAACAAATTGATTCACTAACGATTCCTTTGTAGTCTAGCCTATTTTAGTACTGAAAACATTGGAAACTTTAGTCCGTCAACACTAAACTTTTTGAAGATATTCATATTATGTAGTTAGAGTTCGTTCACTCTGTTCCTTATGACTCATGAATAATATCACGCGTTATTCATTAGAAATGTTATGTACTTACAATATTATATAATGCATGTTTATACAAAAATGTTAAGTGATTTATAATTACTACTTATATGTATAATAATATTGTCCTGGTTTCATAAATATGTATAAATTTTTTCATTAGCATACAATAAAATTTTTTTAATTTAATATATTCGACGATGCTTTACACTTGTGACACACCTACTGTTAAAAGCGCCAGCGTTATTTGGCTTGGCTTTCCCCAATGGGAATGTATGGCGAGCATTATTATCAAATAACACTAGGGCTTTTAACGCCAGGTGTGTCGCTAACATTAATATTAATAAATGCATATTGGTTTTAACCTTTAACTGCTGACGTGGGAGTCTGTCAGACGGCGTACATACATTTAATCATATATTTCCGCCTCAAATCAACAAAGAAATCCAGATTAACATTTTGAACCGATTTTTTCTTGTTTCAAGTAATTGTTACCAGTTTATTAGGAATACATTTTAGTATTTGTTTCTTTGGGTAAAAAAAAGAGCAAAGTTCCTCAATAAATGCACATAGGACTATTATAACGTAAAAAATAGCTAGACCTTTCAAAGGAATAGGTCAACTCGAAAATATGACTAGTCCTGTTTAAAATATGTCGAAATTGGAAAAAAAGCGAAATGTACCTCATACAAAGTTTGTAGAAATTGGAAAAAATAACTAGATCCGTCAAACAATTGTTAGGCTTGAAAAATCGCTAGATGCTTTTCAAAATATGTGGATTAAAAAAAAATCGTTAGACCTTATTAAATATACGTAATTATTATGTTGAAAATGTGAACAAATTGCTTGAGGTTTTTTAAAATCAAAATGTAGAAATTGTGAAAAAATAGCTGCTGATCTTATAAAAATATGTACGTAGAATTTGGATGGAAATAGCTAGACCCTCATGAAAAAAATAGGTAGATAAAACTAGTGCAATATTTATGCCCCAGTTACCTCATATATATATTATAAAACAATAGGTAATAATGTTTTTTTTTTTTATATTTTTGGTGTTCGGTGACTAACGTTGTGTATTCTGTAATATAAATCCATCGTTGGTTTGAACACGAAAGTCTTGATTTTTTTGAATAAGTATTTTTAAATTCTGACAAAGTAATGTTGAGAACAGTAAAATGGCCAGGGTAATCGGTTTACTTGTCTGCAACATTATTGTCCTAATGATGGGCACTGTACTGTACAGAGTATAGCTGTCTGAAACGTTGGATCAAGAGAGAAGAGTGTAACAACAAGACTTTTGGAAATTAAGTGATGAATTATTTTTAAAAGTTATATATTTATTGGACCACCTCTTGGAAAAAAGTTAGGTAGATATAATTATTATTTTGATAAAAAATTGGTGGTTGGATGATTTAAATTTAATTAATTAAAGTTACTTTGGAAAGAATTTTTACAAAGCATGTAATTTATAAAAATAGGAATTGCAGCAGAAAATTGGTTGTTTGCCGATAGCGCCTTTAAATATTTGATTTTGTTAAATAATTTACAAGTGGGTTAAAAATGTGCAAATAGCGCAGGATATATTTGTTTATTACGCACAATCTTTTACATTGTATTAAAATTAATTTTTTAGATTAAAAGTATTTTTATTTATGAATTTGCCCGTTACCATTGTACCTTTTGCTTTTTTAAAACAGTTATTATATTCATTTTTAATAGGTGAGTTCTCACATGGCGGGATGCTGGTTGGCATGTGTTGCAATACCACTTCAATAAATAAATGGTTTCTTCCTCCAATTCATTCCTGTTCCCCTTCCGCCTCCCCTTCCTCTCTCCTCCATCCTTCCCTCCCTGCTAAACTATATGAAATACACCCATTTTTCAATCAACTCACCAAAATTTCACAGCGCCAGAGCTCAATTTTATAAATTTCATTTCAGAATCACAATCGGATGAACGCTAGAGCTCACTATTATATAAAACTTCCCGGGTATAAGCATTAATTATCGGATGAATGGTTTAGGTACCTCATAAGGGACAAACAAAGAAACATTCATTTTTATATGTTAAGATAATACCTACAGACCTGACTGCTACTAGCATGCTAATTGGTTACTTGGTTGGACAGGGTTCTAACTTCACTTTATCTTGTTCTGAGATATGAGGTGTCCAAGTTTGAAAAGATGACTTCTCATAATCTATTTACCAAATGATTTGAATCTTGTATAAAGTATTTTAAATGTAACATATTTTATAGGAAAAATTTTAAATTTGATGTGTACTTACCATTTTGGAACATTCCAAAAGATTCAGATAGGATGCAACTTGGGGATTCCTAAAATGTGCAACCAACTAGGGCATGATAATAATAATTAGACATTAATAATTCATGGCATGAACTTCTAACCATATTTTCCTAATGCCACCAAGATAAGGCCACATTCTAATTAAATATTTTCTAAAGAAGATTAATACAAAAAGCAAACTTTTTTCAAATTTTATTATTTTTTTTTTGTGTTATTATTTTCTTTTATTTATTTCCTTTCATTGTGTAAATATATATGTTAATAGATGTATTATATATGTATAAGATGGAACTCGTGGGACTGCATCACCCTCCCCGAGATCTGGAATAAACTAGTAATTAAAAGAAAAAAAAGTCAAATGAAATCGGATGTATTTAAACGAGACACTATCTAAGATACCAGTTCTTAGAACACTTGTTTCCATTGAAGAAGGTAGCTGTCAATAATATCGAAAATAATATTGTTGTTAATTGACAGAAATGACATTTAAATACAAGGTCTCGGTAGCCGAGTTGGTAAGGCGATTGTCCCGGTAATATGGCCGTTACTTTTTTTTTGCGACCGTAGGTATCTTTTTATTTTTCCGTGTCTTGTTCTCTTTCATATTTTCGTTTAGATTATTAGTGTTATATTCTTCACCAATGAAATATTTTCTCTTAAAATTCGTTAAACTAAAAAACTTTACACAAGATTGAACCTCAAAATCAGAAATCTTACTTATGAGAAACATCTTTGATAGCTCCGCTACACTACTCGCGAAGTTAATCGAATACGATAGTGTAGACACGAACTTCACTTCGCTTCGTCCAACTTCGCTTCGCTTCGCCTGACTTCCGATAATTGTCGGTATTTGGCCCGAGTCAAAGGACTCGAAGTGCTCCGAAATTCGAAGTGAGTAGTGTAGACACGCGCTTCGAACTTCGGCTAACTTTGTCGAAGCGAGCAGCGTAGTGGGCGTTGAAGCGTCGTAACGAGTAGTGTAGACACGCGTTTCGTACTTCGGCTAACTTCGTTGAAGCGAGTAGTGTAGACACGCACTTCAAACTTCGGCTAACTTCGTCGAAGCGTCGGAGCGAGTAGTGTAGTGGACGTTTGACACATATAAAGCGAAGTTAAAACCCTATCCAACGGTAATATTATGATGAACTACACTGCACCTCGTTAAAACGATCAACTGTCAGATACAAACAAAATGGCAATTGCAAAAGGTTCAGAGTGATGTTAGAACCTTGTGAAGTAAAGGGAAGCCTTCAAAACTTGTTGGAACTTCGTCATAGAAGTATCTACGGAAATACAGCATAGATTGTTCTGAAAATTATTTTGGTTGTATGTATGAGCAAAAGAAATGGTATTCAAAGATCATTTAAAAAAAATGTCAGTCGCAACCAAAGATATTCAAATACAGAATTCAATATCTTTGGTCGCAACCTTTTTCAAATGGCCGGCCAACTCAGAACCACCTCAGAAAGTTCATAAAGAGTGATGACAAAAAAATGGTTAAATAGGTTAGGGTTAACGGCTATTTTAAAATTATTTTTTTCTTTTTTTTCGAAGAGTTTTTGAGTTGACTTGATTCTGAGTTAGCATGGAACCTTTTCAAACAAGGTGACAAAATACGAAATGTGTTTCACCGAACACGACGAACGAACGACCGACCGGCTACGAACATACCTACCTATGCAATTGTATTGTTAAGCTAATAGTAAAATACAACTTCAAACACAAAAAATGGAAAGGAGGTTGGTACCTCAGATGGCCTCTGTGGACAAGGGGTAAAACTCGACCAGCAATCCGGAGGTCGCGACTAGATCTGGATGATCAGATCAGAATAGCTAGATACTCCTCCACCTTCCTCTTTCCCACCTCCTTCCCCGTCCTACTACCTTTAGATTCATAACTTACTCCGATTGGAGATGCCATAGTCTCACTGACTCCAGATGGTGGGTAGCAGTCAGTGGCGTAGCGTGGGTTTCGGCCGCCCGCGCCCGGGGCGGGGGAAAATTTTGTCGCCCCCTTATTTGGGTACTTCAAAAGTCGGCGAGGAGGGGGGGGAGGTGCACATGGAAATACTATTTTTTACAACCTATTTATATAAGCGCCGATTTTTTTAATAACATAATTTGATGAGTATTCTTCCAACGAAAATCATGTTTATAAATTCGGAGGCGTCTACTAATATCTACAGGAATTCCAAAAACTGAAAAAATCGAACTAATATCTATGAGAATCAAAGTGTTGACGAATATCTACAGCTCAAACTGTTGACTAATATCTATTAGAACCAAAGTGTTGACGAATATCTACAGTACTGGCAGAGGTTGGATTTGCAATTAGGTATGTATAGCATATTGGAATAACGTAATATTGCGTATGCAGTTTAAAAACCTTAATTTATGTAAGTATGTATGTAAAAATCCCTAATATCGGACTATTGGACACATTTAACTGATTAGTCCAACCTACGCTCTGTAGATATTAGTTCAACCTACGCTCTGTAGATATTAGTCAACACTCTGAAGTTCGTAGATATTAGTTCAACATACGAGCTGTACATATTCGTCCGACATATAGGCTGTAGGTATGTGAAAATGAATTTTAATAAAAAAATTGTAATTGCTGGCACGCGAGTTGTTTGAAAACTGAATGTACTAGGACTGAATATATGGAACGCGGGAGGGGGGTTGGCGGGACGGTGGAGCGGGAGAGGGGAGAGGGTAGGTGGGAAGGTGGAAGGGGGATGCGGAAGGGGAACGGGGACGCACGGGAAAGGACATGCAGGGAGAAACAATTTATTTCTTTGAATATGGCATTGCACCGCATGCCGGGAACCAGCTAGTGTTATAATAATAATAATTATTATTATCTAACACCTAAATCCTATAGGTACCACAAAACTTTACAAGTGGAGCGGAGACGAGATGGAGGCGTCTAATAGCGTCGAATATCTACAGGAATTCCAAAAACTGAAAAAATCGAACTAATATCTATGAGAACCAAAGTGTTGACGAATATTTACACCACTGGCAGAGGTTGGATTTGCAATTATGTATAGCATATTGGAATAACGTAATATTGCGGATGCAGTTTAAAAAACTTAATTTATGTAAGTATGTATGTAAAAATCCCTAATATCGGACTATTGGACACATTTAGCTGATTAGTCCAACCTACGCACTGTAGATATTAGTTCAACCTACGCTCTGTAGATATTAGTCGACACTGGAACCGTCATAGATATTCGTCCGACCTTAGCTCTGTAGATATTAGTCAACACTCTGAAGTTCGTAGATATTAGTTCAACATATGAACTGTAGATATTAGTCCGACATACAGGCTGTAGATATTAGTATCTGGAGTCGACGAGATGTGTATTTTGCATTTTGTATTTCAAATACGCGACTTAGAGTATTTTGTATTTCGTATTTTAAATACATGCGAAAAAGTATTTTGTAATTTGTATTTTAATTACAGCAAAGCATGTATGTATTTTGCCCAGCCCTGACTATACGTATATGTATACCTACTCGCATGTGGCAGTAGCATCTGCAGCAGCATACATCGACTGTCAAGGTTGCTATAATCAAAATATCATCATTAACAACATATATGTACATATTTATTTACAAGTACAGCATTGCGCAACGCCGAGTTGGCGCTACGTAGGTAGGTACCTGCCTTTAGGCCTTATGGCGCAACTGAAAATGCGCCTTCACTTCAAATAGTGGATGAGAGACGCTTATTGAATTGAAACTTCTTTAGCACCGTTGTGATTTTACACTCGATGAAACGGAAACGAGTGACACTACAAAGAGACAAAAACGTACATCTATAGGATTAGCCTGCGAGAGACGAGAGAATGAGATATAATGAAACCTTACCTACGTACAGACGTACGAAGCGTCGCGCTCTGTCGCGCATTCTCAATAGGGGTGTTGGGGGCTGAGATAGTGGGGAGGGGAAGTAGATGGGGAAGTACCTGATAACTCAGATCTGGTCACCAAACACGATTAAAACTATTTCAAACATTTCAATTCTGAATAGTGGTCTGTGGAGGTCGAACAAAGGACACGGAATCGCAGTCGGCTGGCTATTCGATTGGTCCCCAAGCAGCCAATCCAATCCATTTTTAAGTCACAAGAACTTTCTCCGCGCCGCATTAAAAACCTGCCGCTCATTCTGTTTAAAACTCCCGGTCAAGGCTCGCTTGCAAATCGTATTTGTTCGCCCTTCACGTTATTATTATTGTAAAATATTAAAATATAGAGGAATTGTGAATGAGTTGTAAATTGTTAATAAACCTGTAAGTAATGTACCGCCATCTTACTTATTTGATTTACCACACCCTTTACACACTTTAAAACACATAACACATTATTAATATTTAACTATTATCATCACCCTATCACTGATGACCTCCATAAACACATAACCTCTATAGGTCTTTTATGTGATACTGAGTGTATAATCAAGGGCTGATTTAGGGGGGGGGGGGGGCACGGGGGCACGGGGGCACGTGCTCCCCCCCAGAAGGTTTTTTTTGTACTGTGGAGCAGGGATGTTCTGTCCAAAAAAATTATTTCCCTAGATTTCGAGGCGAAATTTCCCTAGATTTCAGGGGTAGGTACCTCCTTGGCAAATTAAAACTCGCTTCGGAGGCGGTGGCGGGGCGGGGGGGGATTTCGGGCTTTGAAATAAAGGACAACTTTTTTTGTATTTATTGTGCATTAACTATATCAACATTTTGTTTCAATAACTTTATTTTTTTTTTTTTTTCCTTCAATTTATTTATTTTTTAAAATTAAAAAAAAATTATTAACAAATGTACATAAAAAAATAAAACTTTTCACAACAAAATACATAATAAACGTTTGATATTGTAAGCAGTCAAATTATTCAAATACTTAATCACATTTACGCAAGTACGTAATCACCTGACCAATTCTGTTATTATTATTTATTTATTTTTAAAAGAAAGGCAATCATTCCCGGGTTACGAATAACCTGACAACATTTGAAAATCTCCTACTATCACCACAGTAAGCCGAAAATGTTGCTTGAGTCGTGATGGAGGACTTAGCCAGACGAGGAATCGAACACGGAACGCCTGGGTGGGACACAAACGCGATGCCCACTCAACCCCTGACCAGTTATATGTTTATTAATTGGAAAGATATTGGAACTTAGTAGATGTACTTATAATACTTTGCTTTTCCAAATAAAACACTTTCTGCTAAGTGAAATAATAATTTAAAAGTATGTTTACAGTTCCAACTGAATTAGAAACGGAATTCCAAATAAAAATCACTTTGCAAAATAAAAATCAACCGCAATTACCGAAAAAACGGAATTTGGAACTCAAATTGAATATTTTTTCAGAGGTCTCCATTTATCTTTTTAGATACATAATATCATTTTCAGTTGTCAGTGTTAAAAATAACATTGCTTGTAAGTACATTGACACTTTTTAAAAAGTCTATTATACCAGTGATATTGTCGTACGTAATAAAAATTTTGCCAGAGTTCGAAATTTCCCTAGATTTTGTGCTGATTTCCCTTTTCCCTAAAAAATATTTTTCTCCCCTAGATCTAGGGAAATTTCCCTAGACATACCATCACTGCTGTGGAGATTCCATCACAGTACAGAAAACTGTCTCTATTAAACATTTAATTTTTCTATTGTTTTGACACTTTCATAAACCTTCCTATACATACTTGAACTTGTAAAAATAAACTTGAAGTATGATACTTCAAGTTAATTTCTAACAGTAATTGTTGATTTTTTGCCCGTCCGCCCCTGGGGCCCCCCCCCCCCCCCCCCCCAGAAAAAAATCCTGGATCCGCCCTTGTGTATAATAATATGTGACACAACACAAACTAATTCAATAAAACTTACTTGCGTATGCCGGGTTTTGTGAACCCGCGACCTGCGCATTTGCAGCTCTCTATCACATATATACCTACACTAGTGTGGGCCGAATTTTTTTTCTTCCGAATTCCTTATGGCGCTAGTAATAAAAAGTTGTCTAGGTACCTAAAACATAAAAAAAAAATAATTTAAAAAAAAACAAAAAATATCCTAAGGCTCCGGGGGTCCTTTGAAGTTTGAGAAAATATCGAAATATTTCCATTTTTTCAGCCCCTACACAAAATATTCTGAAATAGTTTAAAGATATGCATTTATGAGATCTTGTTAAATAAGGTCCATAGCTTTGATGTATATAACTATCATCTATTATTTTTATAGTAATATGGCATTAAAACACCTCCGCCCGCAGTCCCAAAACCCGCCCGCGCTTGAGCGGCGCGCCGTATTGGCCGTTCCTTGGTCGACCAAGGACCCCCCCATTTCGTGATATTTTTGTGTAGGTAACTAAAATTATTTTGAAAATAAGGGAAGAAGATTATTTGCCAACCATTTTGAAAGAAAGAATTACAAACATTATATAATTTTATAAATTTTATAAACATAAGTATATAAACTTGTTGAAGTCATAAAAATGTGGAAGAAATACAGTTTCCTTCCAAAGAAGAGTCTCTCCATTTAAAACACAAGCTCCCTACTGTTTGATATTAGTTATTGTAAATGTAAAGTCAATAAATGCAATTTATTAATGCAAATTATAGACAAAAAATTAAAGTTTCCCTTAAAGAAAAAAACCAAAGAGGTGTGTTGGGTTTTGAATTGATATTGTGCTCAGTACCTACCTGAATGTCATTTTTGATCCTACCCCCACCAACCATGTCACCTTGCTGAAAAAAGGCTTGGAACAATAACAACCAGCAGTGTGCACCTACAACTGATCGACTTGTGACATTGGAAGGAACTGGTTTTTCTTTATGTTTGTGCTCGTCTTCGAATTTGGTAAGTGACTTGGCTTTCCTTACTTCCTTCTAGTTCCAGAGATTTACCAGACACATATAAGCATTCAATTCATTTCGTAATTTTTGTTTATTTAGCAATTTACAGTCCACCATTCGCCTGTTGCATTTGAGGCTGTCATTTCGGACAGTTTCGGATGCAACAAGGTGAGAGAAAAATGTTTATCGGCAGTGTTGGTATACCGACTACGAAACAATTGGAAAAGCCCATGAAAAGAAAATGAAAACATCTTACCAAATCAACTGCACCTGCACAGGTGTGAGAAAAAAAACTTTAAAATTTGTAGACATTTTGTATCATTGTCTATCATTGCGTCATTATCTTCCACGTTAACATCAAAAACATCTTCTCATGATGCAAAATCAAGTCGGCTACTTAAGACTAATAACACCGCCTTTCCGACAACAAGCGATTCTCCGTCTTTTACAGTTCCCTCCAAGATCTGTGACAGGTTTAGGATATTGAATTGAGCTGGAGCAGCAATCGCTTCTACCATCTTAAATGATTTCAACATAATCACGCAGGATAATAATAATAAAGTAATAGACAAAAATAGACAGCGTCGCGGACATCTGCGTGCCAGATCTGTACCTAAACTTTATAACTGTACTTCGAGTGAGGGAGTTCTAGTTTCTAGGTTTAGTAGAGGTGAGGGTATGTGGTGAATAACCTCCAATGCACTTCGAATAAAATAATGGTCTCCTTCGAGAGGTATCAGCGGATGAATACACAACTGAAATTCAATCGTTTATTCTGAACACAATTCTGGTTTTAATTAAGAGTGAATCTGTTTGCGAGTTCCCAGCCTTAATTAGTATTTCTCTCGTAATATGCGTACGATTTTCCCGCGAATGAGGAAATTTGCAGCTTAAAAAAATATTATTATTGACATTTATAATAAATAATAAACGAAAGAGTTGGAATCGTAGACGAAAGTATCGTAGAACATTTTCAAATAATTATACATTGAAAAAAAAACTTTCTTTACTCCCCCACGCTACGCCACTGAGGTACAACGATGTTTACATTATGATTCTCTCTAATGATAATATGTATTATTTTCTTAAATATTTATAAACATTATTATTGTGAAAATTTGCCCCCACCCACGCTACGCCACTGGTTGCAGTGCAGTATTATAAAAATAAACAACCAACGTACTTAGTTTCGTTTTAAACGTTCATTCACAGTCTCCGTGATTTTTATTATATTTTATTTATTAGGGAAAATCAACAGATATTTTACACTTATAGGTAATAATAACATTAATAATGCACCCAATATCCAATAATATATTTTCTCACATAATTAAAAGTGTAATTAAAAAGTAAGGGTCCTGTACCCATAAAAAGTTAACAAAAATATAACCGTTAAATTTAAAAAAAAAAGATGTAAAAACACAATATAAACAACTATAACATAAACTAAAAATCTGCTTACTAAATTTCAAAACATGAAGTAGTCAGAGTCAGTAATCTATTCTCACTACAACAGCAATGATAATAATATGTACATACCTACAACTCAGATTGAACAAATAGGGTGTAGGTTAGTATGGGCCGCAACTGTATGGCGAAAAATAAATTGTCTTATTTCCTTGAGCGCTAGTGATAAAAAGTTGTCTTAGGTCTTTGGTGTTAATAAAAAATAAAAATAAAAAATTTATATTATTGTTTCGAGGTTCCCCGAAGCGTTCGAAAAATGATTAAAATATATATTTTTGTGAATTATTTCCAAATAGTAAGGAAATGAAAGAGTTGCAATTAAAAAATTCTCGATATTAATTTATTTACTATTAAAGCAGTCACAATATTAAAAATTACAATCATAATTATTACATTAATCATGAAAAATTAAATGTGATCAATTATCCCCGTTGAAAATCACGTTTTTTTACGATTTTTGGCATATTTTTCCTGGAGTTTATTGTTGTAGTTATAAAGCCTTCCCTGTTCTTCTTGCCACACACTTTCGAAGATATTTCAGTCACAACCTTTACACAACGTTCTACAGATTGATCTATAGATTCTACAGATTGTGTAAGACAGGGGAACCTGTCAAAGTTGATGAAAATGGAGCTGACTTCTGAAGTTAGGTTAAATTCTTCTAATTCTTCTTCCGTTACATCTTCCAAAATGGGAGGATACGTGATTGGAGTATCTTGCAAAAATGTTATATCAAAGTAGGATTGCGCATCAAAATTCAATGTGGGTACTTTAAATGTTCGGTTTTCAGTCCGGATATCTCTCTGGCTTTCAATAAATGCCTTATTCCAAGTTCTTAGATGATAGGTGATTCATCGGTTATCATTGATAAGAGTAAATTTTCAGGATGAGCGAAGTAAGTGTTTCGCTGCATCGCCGGATTAATTATTGCTTTTAATTCGTCCGAAAGATAGCGCGAATATTTAATCATGTTAAAAACACGCCTTGCACCTTTTTGCAGTTCTATATCAAAGTGCAGTTTTATATCAAACCACATAGGAAAGTACGCCCTCATGAAAAACGTGGCTAACATAACAAAATTTTCTGATGGCATTGCGCTTCCAATATATAATCGTTAGATTCAACTCACTGTAGTAATCATTCCTGGGTTTTTTTGGCAATTTCAGGACGACACCGTCTGCTGAAAACTGCTTTGAAAATATCAAGCAAGTATTTTTGATTGGTGCTTAAATTTTGATGTTGAATACTCAACATCAATTTGAAAAAAGATTGTACCGGTAAATTATGGCAATTATGAAAAGTCAAACCTACGGAGCCGGAAAAACCACGAGGTCCGGTGGTTGTACCATCCGACTTCATAAATGAAAGGCGTAGAAGCAGCTCGTTGCAATGAAAAAAGCAGATCAGCAACTGTACCGGTCCATTCAAGTGTTTCTTCATCGTTCGAATCACAGCACCAGTTGTTACCGTATTAAAATTTGTGCCATCACACGCAATTGCTTTTAAATGGTAGAGTGAAATGTTTTGATGAGCAAAATATTCCATTATTGGTTTGACTATGTTTACGGGAGTGCCTGGCCTAGGCGTAAAATGCTACAAGAAATGAGATCCTGATTCCAAGATAATCGATACGTGTTCTTCAAGTACTGTGCTTTTATAGTATTTGTGTCTTTTTATGTTAGCTAAGGTCTTGTTCTTTCGACCATCAAAAAATAATTCACTTAGTTTATGCACTTAGTTTTGATGAGTACAGATCTGGCACGCAGATGTCCGCGACGCTGTCTATTTTTGTCTATTACTTTATTATTATTATCCTGCGTGATTATGTTGAAATCATTTAAGATGGTAGAAGCGATTGCTGCTCCAGCTCAATTCAATATCCTAAACCTGTCACAGATCTTGGAGGGAACTGTAAAAGACGGAGAATCGCTTGTTGTCGGAAAGGCGGTGTTATTAGTCTTAAGTAGCCGACTTGATTTTGCATCATGAGAAGATGTTTTTGATGTTAACGTGGAAGATAATGACGCAATGATAGACAATGATACAAAATGTCTACAAATTTTAAAGTTTTTTTTCTCACACCTGTGCAGGTGCAGTTGATTTGGTAAGATGTTTTCATTTTCTTTTCATGGGCTTTTCCAATTGTTTCGTAGTCGGTATACCAACACTGCCGATAAACATTTTTCTCTCACCTCTTTGGTTTTTTTCTTTAAGGGAAACTTTAATTTTTTGTCTATAATTTGCATTAATAAATTGCATTTATTGACTTTACATTTACAATAACTAATATCAAACAGTAGGGAGCTTGTGTTTTAAATGGAGAGACTCTTCTTTGGAAGGAAACTGTATTTCTTCCACATTTTTATGACTTCAACAAGTTTATATACTTATGTTTATAAAATTTATAAAATTATATAATGTTTGTAATTCTTTCTTTCAAAATGGTTGGCAAATAATCTTCTTCCCTTATTTTCAAAATAATTTTAGTTACCTACACAAAAATATCACGAAATGGGGGGTCCTTGGTCGACCAAGGAACGGCCAATACGGCGCGCCGCTCAAGCGCGGGCGGGTTTTGGGACTGCGGGCGGAGGTGTTTTAATGCCATATTACTATAAAAATAATAGATGATAGTTATATACATCAAAGCTATGGACCTTATTTAACAAGATCTCATAAATGCATATCTTTAAACTATTTCAGAATATTTTGTGTAGGGGCTGAAAAAATGGAAATATTTCGATATTTTCTCAAACTTCAAAGGACCCCCGGAGCCTTAGGATATTT
The DNA here is from genome assembly GCA_917880885.1 of Limnephilus marmoratus. Taxonomy (NCBI): domain Eukaryota; kingdom Metazoa; phylum Arthropoda; class Insecta; order Trichoptera; family Limnephilidae; genus Limnephilus; species Limnephilus marmoratus. The sequence goes on from OU862929.1 coordinate 21,689,421, forward strand.
TTTGTTTTTTTTTAAATTATTTTTTTTTTATGTTTTAGGTACCTAGACAACTTTTTATTACTAGCGCCATAAGGAATTCGGAAGAAAAAAAATTCGGCCCACACTAGTGTAGGTATATATGTGATAGAGAGCTGCAAATGCGCAGGTCGCGGGTTCACAAAACCCGGCATACGCAAGTAAGTTTTATTGAATTAGTTTGTGTTGTGTCACATATTATTATACACAAGGGCGGATCCAGGATTTTTTTCTGGGGGGGGGGGGGGGGGGGCACAAGGGGCGGACGGGCAAAAAATCAACAATTACTGTTAGAAATTAACTTGAAGTATCATACTTCAAGTTTATTTTTACAAGTTCAAGTATGTATAGGAAGGTTTATGAAAGTGTCAAAACAATAGAAAAATTAAATGTTTAATAGAGACAGTTTTCTGTACTGTGATGGAATCTCCACAGCAGTGATGGTATGTCTAGGGAAATTTCCCTAGATCTAGGGGAGAAAAATATTTTTTAGGGAAAAGGGAAATCAGCACAAAATCTAGGGAAATTTCGAACTCTGGCAAAATTTTTATTACGTACGACAATATCACTGGTATAATAGACTTTTTAAAAAGTGTCAATGTACTTACAAGCAATGTTATTTTTAACACTGACAACTGAAAATGATATTATGTATCTAAAAAGATAAATGGAGACCTCTGAAAAAATATTCAATTTGAGTTCCAAATTCCGTTTTTTCGGTAATTGCGGTTGATTTTTATTTTGCAAAGTGATTTTTATTTGGAATTCCGTTTCTAATTCAGTTGGAACTGTAAACATACTTTTAAATTATTATTTCACTTAGCAGAAAGTGTTTTATTTGGAAAAGCAAAGTATTATAAGTACATCTACTAAGTTCCAATATCTTTCCAATTAATAAACATATAACTGGTCAGGGGTTGAGTGGGCATCGCGTTTGTGTCCCACCCAGGCGTTCCGTGTTCGATTCCTCGTCTGGCTAAGTCCTCCATCACGACTCAAGCAACATTTTCGGCTTACTGTGGTGATAGTAGGAGATTTTCAAATGTTGTCAGGTTATTCGTAACCCGGGAATGATTGCCTTTCTTTTAAAAATAAATAAATAATAATAACAGAATTGGTCAGGTGATTACGTACTTGCGTAAATGTGATTAAGTATTTGAATAATTTGACTGCTTACAATATCAAACGTTTATTATGTATTTTGTTGTGAAAAGTTTTATTTTTTTATGTACATTTGTTAATAATTTTTTTTTAATTTTAAAAAATAAATAAATTGAAGGAAAAAAAAAAAAAAATAAAGTTATTGAAACAAAATGTTGATATAGTTAATGCACAATAAATACAAAAAAAGTTGTCCTTTATTTCAAAGCCCGAAATCCCCCCCCGCCCCGCCACCGCCTCCGAAGCGAGTTTTAATTTGCCAAGGAGGTACCTACCCCTGAAATCTAGGGAAATTTCGCCTCGAAATCTAGGGAAATAATTTTTTTGGACAGAACATCCCTGCTCCACAGTACAAAAAAAACCTTCTGGGGGGGAGCACGTGCCCCCGTGCCCCCGTGCCCCCCCCCCCTAAATCAGCCCTTGATTATACACTCAGTATCACATAAAAGACCTATAGAGGTTATGTGTTTATGGAGGTCATCAGTGATAGGGTGATGATAATAGTTAAATATTAATAATGTGTTATGTGTTTTAAAGTGTGTAAAGGGTGTGGTAAATCAAATAAGTAAGATGGCGGTACATTACTTACAGGTTTATTAACAATTTACAACTCATTCACAATTCCTCTATATTGCAGGTACCTACCTACGTAGCGCCAACTCGGCGTTGCGCAATGCTGTACTTGTAAATATGTACATATATGTTGTTAATGATGATATTTTGATTATAGCAACCTTGACAGTCGATGTATGCTGCTGCAGATGCTACTGCCACATGCGAGTAGGTATACATATACGTATAGTCAGGGCTGGGCAAAATACATACATGCTTTGCTGTAATTAAAATACAAATTACAAAATACTTTTTCGCATGTATTTAAAATACGAAATACAAAATACAAAATACTCTAAGTCGTGTATTTGAAATATAAAATGCAAAATACACATCTCGTCGACTCCAGATACTAATATCTACAGCCTGTATGTCGGACTAATATCTACAGTTCATATGTTGAACTAATATCTACGAACTTCAGAGTGTTGACTAATATCTACAGAGCTAAGGTCGGACGAATATCTATGACGGTTCCAGTGTCGACTAATATCTACAGAGCGTAGGTTGAACTAATATCTACAGTGCGTAGGTTGGACTAATCAGCTAAATGTGTCCAATAGTCCGATATTAGGGATTTTTACATACATACTTACATAAATTAAGTTTTTTAAACTGCATCCGCAATATTAGATACGTTATTCCAATATGCTATACATAATTGCAAATCCAACCTCTGCCAGTGGTGTAAATATTCGTCAACACTTTGGTTCTCATAGATATTAGTTCGATTTTTTCAGTTTTTGGAATTCCTGTAGATATTCGACGCTATTAGACGCCTCCATCTCGTCTCCGCTCCACTTGTAAAGTTTTGTGGTACCTATAGGATTTAGGTGTTAGATAATAATAATTATTATTATTATAACACTAGCTGGTTCCCGGCATGCGGTGCAATGCCATATTCAAAGAAATAAATTGTTTCTCCCTGCATGTCCTTTCCCGTGCGTCCCCGTTCCCCTTCCGCATCCCCCTTCCACCTTCCCACCTACCCTCTCCCCTCTCCCGCTCCACCGTCCCGCCAACCCCCCTCCCGCGTTCCATATATTCAGTCCTAGTACATTCAGTTTTCAAACAACTCGCGTGCCAGCAATTACAATTTTTTTATTAAAATTCATTTTCACATACCTATTACAAATATTCATTTTTGTATATTATAAGAACAATCAATCAAATCTGGTACCTAACATAGGTACCTATTTAAAATGTCTATAATTTATAAAATCCATAGACAATTCTTTTGTTACAAAAAAAAGCTGCCTGCTAAATTCAATTTCATCAAACGCGCGAACTGTCAAACGTGCGAAGTTAAAATAGTCGTTAAGTTTTCTGAAATTATCCAATTTTCTGCGTAATTTTCTTAATTTTTCTTTCAGTAAGAACCTTTTTCAAGTCCTTATTAGAAAACTTTTTAAAAAATTAATGAAATATGTAAAGTCGTTCTGAAGTTACGGCGTGACCAAAGGAAACAGGGATTCATCTTTATATACTTAGATGATATTTATATAGCGCAGTTTTGCGTTATTTCACTTCAAGTGCGCTCTACACTAATTAACTTAAAAATAATCAAGTATTCAGTCAAATTATTCCTATAGTGCTTGATCTAACACTATGATACAAAAATGTACATTACAAAGCGATGACAAGTATAGATACAAAATGTACAATAATAGTGCTATTACAGCACAGGCCAAAAAAAAAACGAGCATATCATAAAAATGTACAGTACTGTATTATAAAGCAATGATAAGAGAACTACAAATAATCATTAGTTAAGAGTGCTACAGTACAGGATAATAGGACAATAATACAGGATTCTAGGGTTTTTAGTCTTTGTATTATCTATGTCAGTTTATTTTTTTCATTTATCATTATTAAGATCGCTAAATGTACGTATTTGAAAATGTATTTTGAAGCCATAAGTAATTGAAATACAAATTACAAAATACCTCAGCAGCAGGTAATTGAAATACCAATTACAAAATACATTTTTAGGAAGTAATTGAAATACAAATACAAAATACGTATTTGTATGTCAAATACGTATTTCAATTACAAGTAATTCAAATATTGCCCAGCCCTGCCTATAGTGACAGTGAATTGATTGCCAACAACTATCTCAATCAAAGATAGCATTGCTCGATATCGCCATGTTGACGGATTTCCCGTCATATCTGGCGGATTGGAGTATCGAATAAAATAACAAAGTACATAATTTTAAAGAGTAAATAGCCTTTACGTATACGTCCTAGCAACCCTAGGATTTGTGGAGAAATTTTTATCCCTGAAATTCTCTAGCCGCGCCCCCTCCCCCACCAGGATGGACGAAAATATTCAATGATATTATGGTCAACATTAGGTGACTGACGGAATTCTGACCGATTTTGCTGTAGATTTTAATGGGAATATAAATTCCAAGATGGCAACATTGCTGATGCGGTCAGATCGACGGAACAAGTCAGTGTATATAAGTATCTTGTAAGTATGTACACTGTATACCAGGACCAGTGGCGGCGTAAGGGGGGGGCGGTCCGCCCCGGGTGCCAAGCACCAAGGGGTGACAACGACAACTCACTCGTACATACAAAGAATGCGTTTAAAATCTCCCTCTGTAAAGACATATCAATAAATAACTACCTAATCTTGTACCTAGCTACCTACATACCAATATCATATTTTGAAACGCATCGCAACTATATATTTTTTTTTTTAATATAATTTCTAATTCCCAAAAATATTGAATTAATGTTAAGCTTGGTCTGATCTTATATCGCGAGTAACATCGAGCGCGGTGGGAAATATTAATGAAAAATATAAGCGTTTCCGTTAAACGACTATCAGAGACAAGATGGAGTGCTCATCACGACACTTTACCACTGAAGAATAATTTTGAGAAGTTTGTATCAACACTCAAAGAGATGTGTGATCCCACCACCAGCAAAGAAAGCGTTAAAAAAGGAGAAGCAGCATCAACACTCATACCAGCTGTGTGTGACTTCAGTTTTCTATGTTATCTTTCCTTTTGGTGTAACGTCCTAGAAGAAGTTAATCAGACAAAAAAGTTTATACAAAAATCTTGGCTATCATTGGAAAAATGTGTAATAAAAAATAAAGCTCTCGGCATTTGGTCAACCAAACGGTGGAAAAGGCTATTTGCTACGCAACAAAAAATGTGTGGACTTAGACATTCCGATTGAAGGAAAAACAGGAGAAAACGTGTGCCTGGAGAAATGGCTCGATATGCTGAACTTACATTACCAGAGGAACTGCTTAGAATGCCACGATAGATTTTACGAAGAATTAGACCTTCGTTGCAGGGCTATGATTTTATTCTGGTTACATTTAGTGTTATTCAGCCTAAAACGATGGTAACATCACCAAAAGAAGATCTTCGTGGAATGGTTCCAAATCTGTTAAAAAATTACGATACGTGTTAGAGATTTTACGATTGAGGCGCCATCTGGAAGCCGCCAAAATTTCTGCCCAATAAGCGGTTCAATAGACTACATTGGAGCTTCTCAGATTCATTGTAAAATGGGGCTATTCTGAGTCTATTTCAAGTTTAGTGCTATGCGTTAGATTTTTTTTAACAATTTGTGTTTCAGTGGCTTCACGTGAAAAAAGTTTTTCAAAGTTAAAATTAATAAAATCTTATTTAAGATCCACAATGAGAGTAGCGCGATTAACCAGTCCTTCAATTTTATTAATTGAAAGAGACAGGGAAATCAATTTTGATAATGTGATCGAATATTTTAGTAAAATGAAGTCTCGTAAGCATGTTTATTTTATTTTAAGTAAGGGTGCTCAATACGAAACCGCCCCGGGTGCCAATCTACCTTACGCCGCCACTGACCAGGACCGACCATCCGCGGCCCGCGGCGCCCTAACGTGCGGCCTGCGGCGCCCTAAGGAACGACCCGGCACAGAGTGGGCTGAAAATCGCCTTTCATAGACATAGAGGCTTGAATTTTTAAGGGTCTTTTTTTTGCTAGAAATGAATTCTGCTGATCATTATTATGCTATAAATTTCGTATGAAGCAATTGCGTGTACAAATGAAGGAGTTATCATTTTTTTAAGAAAAATTTGTATGGCACTGACATTAAAAAATGAGGATATCTCTGGAATCATAAGGTTGGCCATTCCATCCTTACACGCAGATATACTACTATGTATTTGTATTTTTTTGACATATTTCGTATTGTAGCACAACGTGCGATTTATTTTTTTAAAAATCTTCAAAGTTGAAAAAAAAACTTTTTTATGTTTATGATTCATTTTAATGCATAAATGCATTATCATCCTCTTCCACAATATTTATCATGATTACTGATTAATAATCAATGTTGAAGCACCCATTTCCGTACATTACTTCGACCAGAACTCTTAAATATGCCAATGATGCCAATATGGCACAGTAACTCTAGAGTAACTTTACTATCGGTTTTCGGAAAGTACGTACAAAAGTTAAAAGTAACATACAACAAGCAGTCAAATTGTTGAAAAACGTATTTTGGTGAAATTTAACTATATTAACGGTCTTTTGTTTATCTTTTACTTTTAAAGTTAAAATCAAAAGGCCGTTACTATAGTTAAATTTTACCAAAATACGTTTTTCAATCAATTGAAAAGAAAAAAGGAGATGAAAGTCGCATTCAAATTTTATAATTAGAAATCGATAGAAATAAAATCTTGTGTCACGGCGTTTGTGATCGCACTCCTCCGAAACGGCTCGACCAATTTTTATGATTTTTTTTTATTTTGGTATATTTGGTAGGTATGAGAATAGGTCGAAAAGAATATTAATTTTTCATATCGCTATAGATGATTAGGGTGTCCCTATCCAGAACAGACGAGCGGGCTGGCAAGCGGGCAGTGTGGATTTGATTTGTATGCAAATTAACAGATGGCGGTGTGAGCTAATTTATCGTGATTATAATAGTTGGGTAACCATCCAGTAGATGGCGTTATGTTTCGTTGGCCGAGTCAGCTAATAATCGTTTATTATTTTCGAAATATCAAAATTTTGCAAGCAAACATAAAAAGGTTTAAAAATTGTTCACCTTATTTTTTTTCCAACTAAAATTACTGATAAGGAAAAAAATAAAAACACACACATGATTTATTAAACAAATTTATTATAAACCCTATCGTCAACTCACTTTTTTGTTATTTCATGTAAAAATAATAATAAAAGATTCTCAAAATTTCATAATTTGTTTTTCCAATTGCGGTTGGAAACTTTTGTTTCATAAAGGTGTACGTTTTAATTATTTTTCGGTTTACTTTTAGATTTGAATATAAAGCGTTATATTTTCTCTTTCTAACACCGTTTAGATCATATTTATGGCCATGATAGCAAGGGAGACAAAACGATTTCTATGAGACCTGTATGAGTTGTTTCGAAAACCGAACAAAAAGACTTGACGGGTTAATAGCCATTTGAAGCAATACATTGACCGCACGCGATGGTACAAAATGTTTTAACTTTTTTATGTGATTACCGTCCCAACTACTCCTAACCACCTGGAGCCAGTGAGACTACGGCATCCCCAATTGGGTGTGTTGTGAGCCTGCAGGTAGGTGGGAAGGGGAAGGAGATGGGGAAGGGAAGGCGGGGAAGTACCTGTCCAATCAGATCTAGTCACCAAACACGGCTAAAACCATTTCAAGCAATGTTTCAATTCTGAATGGTGGTCTTACACTAGGGCGATGCGTAGAGTATCGTAGTATAGGAATTAAAATTTTAAATTATTTAATTGTGAAAACACAAATCAGTCAAATAAAATTTACTTAGGTACGCATGCCGGGATTTAAGCTCATGACGGTCGAGAGACTTTCCCCTCGACCACAGAGGCCGAAAAGAAAGAAATTTTTAAATTAATATCAAACATTTTGTACATTTTTCGACGTCAATTTAAAATCGTTCTGTGTAGAGCATAGATTCCCAACCTTTTTTTACCCACCGCCCCCTTTGAGAATTTATTTTTTCCTAACGCCCCCCCAAAAACTCATAAATCTGAAACGGCAATTGTCACGATTATATTTACCACAACGGGGGGAGGGGGGGGGGGCGGCGTAATGGGATGGGATGAAGCAATATGGGAATTTTTATTGTACATTTTATTTAGTTATAACATAGTTATTAATTTTATTTATTCATAAAATATTTACTCTTATGTCTAATCAGCGGCGTAGCGTGGGAGGGGTAGATATTCTATTGTTTTATGCCGATTTTTATAATCCCATATGCCGAGTACTCTTCCAATAAAATCATGCTTATAAATTCTAGAATTAGAATTTCTCATCGTCATCACACATACATATGCGATGAATTAAAACTACACTCAGAACATGAAAATGGTTTTTCGTTGATTCTGCCGGCACTTACATTCTGAACACAAAACTGGTTTTTAATTAAATCTGTATGTGGTGAATTATAACTACACTCAGAACACCGGGGCGGAGGAAAATTTCGCCTCGCCCTTATTTGGGTACTTCTAGCGGCGGGGGGGTGGGGGGTGTATATGGAAATCCTATTTTTTTTATTACGACCTTTTTATACACGAGCCGGATATTTATTTAAATCACATTTGACAAGTATTCTTTCAACGAAAATCATGTTTATAAATTCTTGATTGATTTATTCTGCGTTAGAGTCCCCAAATAATAGTTATACAGGCGACAATCAATTTCTCAGAATTTTACAGAATTATGTAACTCAAACGTAAAGCTTTACTCGATGCACGATGAATCGGCAACTCGTTATTTAATTTACCGTTGTATTCTGAACACAAAACCAGTTTGTGTGAGGTGAATTAAAACTACACTCAGAACATAAAAATGGTTTTTCTTTGATTCTGGGATTAAATAAACAGTCTGCAACTAGAATTATATAACTGCGAATAACAGAACTTTTTCCTTCGAAATGTGTCAGCAGATGAAACCAACTGGAATGTTACATTCTGAACTGGTTTATATTAAATCTGTACCTGGCGAATTAAAACTACACTCAGAACATGAACATGGTTTTTCTTTGATTGCGGCAGTACATACAGAGTCTGCCACTAGAATTTTATAACTTCACTTCGAATCAGACAATGTTTTCCTTCGAAATGTGTCAACTGATGAATCCACAACTGGAAATTTACATTCTGAACACAAAATTGGTTTAAATTAAGTCTGTATGCGGCGAATTAAAAATTCACTCAGAACATGAAAATGGTTTTTTCTTTGATTCTGGCAGCACATAAATAGTCTGCAACTAGAATTTTATAACTGCACTTCGAATAAAATAATTGTCCCTTTCGAAATGTATCAGCAGATGAATACACAACTGAAATTCATTCGTTAATACATTCTGAACACAATACTGGTTTTAATTTTAAGAGTGAATCTGTATGCGAGTTATCAACTTTAATTAGAATTACTCTCATAATATGCGTGCGGTTTTCTTACGATTTGCGAAATTTGCAGCTTAAAAAAATATAATTAAATAAAAATATAATAATTATAAATATTTTTAATAAATAATAAAAAAAAGAGTTGGATTCGGAAACGAAAGTATCAGTATCATAGAACATTTTCAAATAATGATTTGAAATGGTTTAAATTTTTCCAAGATAATAATATTATTTATTGTGAAAATTTTCCGCCCCCTTAAAAGTACCGCCCCCCACGCTACGCCACTGTGTCTAATATATTATTTTCTAAAACTACTTACTATAATATTATTTCCTACCTACTTACTAAAATTTGGACTTAACAACATGACATAATCCGCGAAAAACTGCAAGACTTTTAGTTTCCTTAACATTTACCGGGAGTTCATTTAACATTTTAAAACATTTATGATAAATGTTGTTTTGTGTTCCCGTTTGTGTTTCTCCCTGCACGTCCCTTCCCGTGCGTCTCCGTTTCCCTTCCCCTCCTGCGTTCCCCTTCCACCTTTCCCGCCTTCCCTCTCCCTTCTCACGCTCCCCAGTCCCGCCAACCCCCCTCCCGCGTACCATATATTCAGTCCCAGTACATTCAGTTTTCAAACAACTCGCGTGCCAGCTGTTACAATGTTTTTATTCAAATTTTAATTTTTCATAAATTACAAATATTCATTTTAATAAGAACAATTAATCAAAACTGGTACCTAACATAGGTACCTATTTAAAATATCTGAAATTTAAAAAATCCATAAACAATTCTTTTGTTACAAAAAAAGCTGCCTGCTAAATTCAATTTCATCAAACATGCGAACTGTCAAACGCGCGAACTGTCAAACCTGCAAAGTTAAGATAGTCGTTAAGTTTTCTTAAATTATTCAATTTTCTTAATCTTTCTTTCCGTGAGAACCTTCTACAAAGTATAAGAAATCTTTAAAAAAAAAGATGAATGAAATAGGTAAAGTCGTTGTGTTATGGCGTGACCAAGGGAAACAGGGATTCATTTAAATATATATATATATATATATATGTAGATTAGTTATAGGCATTAGTTCATGTACTACTGTTTTCAGATGTCCTTCTAGTTCATCGGCTTTTCCGTCTAAATTTCCTTGTTTATCGCAGATCCTTTTTGTTTTGTAATGCATAATTACATAATTTATCCTTATTATAGTTCTTTTTATTCCTGTACGTTATACTTCGTGTTCCCTGAGGCTTTGGACTATTATAGTGATCAGATATTTTGAGTTCTTATGCAGCATTAACTTCGGCGTAAAAGACATTTGAAATTACCAAATTAATCATGGTTTTAGAGTTTTTTCACATTCTTGTATATTTTTTGACAAGTTGCTTCCAACCTAGGCAATTTATGATGCTTTGTAATGTTGTCCTTTTTGTTTTCGTTTTCATCATGTCAATATTAAAATCTCCACAAATGATTTTATCATGTCTTTTTTATTTTTTATTTGCTTACGGCACCATTCTTCAAAAAAATATAAGAATTTTGTATCATTTTGATTTGGGAAATGATGAATAGCTGCATAGGCTCCCCACTTAAAATCATTTTGAATTTCAATAGCCAGTATCCAGGTATTATTTTTTATCTGGTACCGCATTTATTGTGACTTTGTAAGAGATATTGTTTTGAATTAATCAATTAATATGATAACTCTACCAGTACGCCTGCTAATATCTAATTGTCGAATAGCCTTGAAATGTTAGGTCATTTTGGTTAATTTCTTCGATAATATAGGTTTCGCTCATCATCACCATGTGCGGTGTGTAATATTTTAGTCTTGTCCTTGTCTTGTCATCGACTTCTTCGATATGTGCTAGTATGGGTTTAAACTAGCTATGGGTTTCTCTGGGTCTCCTACCGCCCCCCCTGAAAGTCTGAAACGCCCCCCAATTTTCACTTTGCCTTCTACCGCCCCCTGAGGGTCTGAAACGCCCCCCAAGGGGGCGTTATTGCCCACGTTGGGAACCTATGGTGTAGAGGGTCATTTTGAAGAAAGAAAGGAGTGAATCTGGATCTTAAGGAGGGCCCATGGTTAATCCCCATGAGAATCCATTAAAAAAATATATATGTATACACTATATCTACTATATACTTATATACTCGTACGTACATAATATACTCGTAGGTACACCAGATACTCAACGATAATAAACGCGAGATACTGATGTTGCATTAGGCTGGCCGCATACACAGGGCCGGATTAACAATGTCGGGGCCCCTAGGCAATGCACGTCTCGGGGCCCCTTTACCAATGGCGGATTAACGGGGGGGGGGGGGGTTGAAGGGCCTCCAAACGCCTCCATGTTTCCCTGATCAAATCCTAAACAAGGCTTTAAGGTCACTGCAAAAAATTGTTATTTTTTTAATCCATTTTCTAAAAGATGAATTTGTTAATAATGCCTTAGCATTTGAGGAAATTGGTAAAATTGACGGAGATACACCATTTTATATGAAACCGTTTTAACGGTCTGTATGTTGAATTATCCTCAGCAAAACTATGGAAGCGTTTTTCTCGAAACTAGGTCAGAGGCGCGTGTGAACTGAATAAAAAAAACTTGTAAAATTACATTAACTTCGCTAAGGGGTGGGGGGGGGGTTCATTCAACTTTGCCGTCCCGTGCTTCTGACGGGCTTAGTCCGCCACTGCCCTTTTCCCTTTTCTAACTTACAAAAAAACAATTTTCTACCAAAACGTTATTTTATTCATAATTAATCTGTTCTTTTACTACATTACGAAAAGTATACCATCAATAAAAAAACTAATACAACACAATAAAATACAATATCCCTTTATCGCACATAAAAGGACACGTACATAGTAAAAAAAATACATTATTGAAAAAAAAAATTACCATCAGCTGTCTTGTCACTAAAGTGATCTTTTCCAGACAACCTTTCCCAAAAATTTTTAGCAAGCAGATAGGTAGTGCATACTGAAGCTTGTACAACAGTTATATTCTAAACATATAATTAGAAATAAAAGCAAAAAATTAAACAAAACAAATGCCAATATAAACCACACACGGCACCTTCAATTACTTGCACAGATACTAAGTAATGTTGCAACAAATAAAAGGAAAGAAAAGTAAAATACAACTTTGTTTTTATATGTATATTTGTTTTAATTATAGACTTTTTATTTTTTATTTGTGCATGATGTGAACATTAGTTATTTATTGGGTTATAAAATAAATTACTATAATTTGTTGTTTTCTTTATTGCGTGTATCTAATGTTATTAACCTGTAAATGTTCATGATAAAAAATTAAAACATCTTGAAAGCTGGCTTTATCCGAAACTTCGTTGCTCACTAATTGAAGCAAGTCATTTTATCTCGGGACGCGGGGCCCCTAGCCGATGCGGGGCCCCTAGGCAGTTGCCTACTCTGCCTTAGGGATAATCCGGTACTGCGCATACATCAGGTTTTTCCATCCGATTGTCTGATCAGACAACCGGAAGGCCTTCTCCATACATTTCTTATGAAAATCTATTTGTTTAATAATATGATTTTTGTCTGATCAGACAATCGGATGGAAAAACCTGATGAATGCGGCCAGCCTAAATCGTGTTTGCGCCCAGATCTGAATATCCGGATCCCAACCTTAATCTTTCCCATCACCTTTCCTTATCCACTCTCTTCAGCCTAACAACAAACTATACCCCCATTGGGCAACAATGTTAAGTACATTCTGGATAAAGAAACCAAAAATATATCTTTTAATAATGCAATAAAAGTATGTGGAGTTTTTTTTAATTATTTAACCGATTTATTTAAGCTGGCGAGAAAATAAAATGCAGAAGTACGATATTCTGTTATTTTGAGACGATCGCGCATTAAAACGTTTCACAAACCGTATAAGAGATTTCAAACATTCCCCACGATCTTATTTAAATATGTAATAATAATAATATATTTAACGTGCATATTTGTCGGGGTTTATGAACCACGCGGATGTCATTTACCCTGCACGAAGAAACCGGTCTGTAAACCGCACATTTTTATACGCTCAACCTTATTTTCACAATTCGGAAAAATAAACTAATAATCTTTCGCACTTGCTTCATTCGCATTCATACATCGGTTTATGGTTACACTTCTGTTATTCTGACTCATAAATAAGCCAAACCACTCTTTCTGACTTGACATGACCCGACTCAACCCGATCGTGCCATGTCTTCCCCAGGCGTTCTCATTCACTTTTGCGTCATAATAATATTCTACTCACACTACTTTCTTAGTGCATCCACTCTACAGGTCAAAACAATCTAATCGTCCCGTTATTTAATCTCGTTCATTTACTTTCTCGCTGAATCTCAGGATTTGTAACACGATAATACATGTTTTTACCACACATACGTCACACGGATCTCACCATGACCTCAGTTATACAAAACCTAATTAGAAATTGAACAACGCAATATTACAAAAAAATAAATATTAAATTACATACCTCCTGTTGACACTGCTTTGATAAACACAGAAACTTTTCTTGTAATAGTAACTCGCTTAATTTTTGGCACAGTAATATTTTTCAATTACATTTGTATATTTATTTATTTTGATTTTTAAAGCACATATTATCAATAATGTTTTCATATTTGAGTCATTTAATAATTTTACAACCTCATCGGATAATATAATATGGTCCGGGAAAATAATTCTATTTCTATTTTTGTAGACTTTCAGATACACCAAGATACACTGTGCGGCAATAGAAAACTGTCTATTATTATTTCACTATCACAACAAGATTTCAAATAAGTATGATCTATTTTAAAAACATCACAGAAAAATAATTATCATCTGGTTTAGCTAGGAGGGTACCTACCTTCGTTACTTTGAGTAGACGCGGTACCTCCTATTTTTTAATAAAGAGCGGTTCGTTTGGGACACTTTTCACAACAATTTCACTACTGTCGAGTCCAATGAAAAGTAGAAAATTTAATTTTAATATCGTTGTATTCGTGTGTCAAAAATATTGGTTAGTTTATTTTTGTTTCGCACGGTGCCCGCCCGCCGTCCTTGTCTGTCGCGAGATAAATAATTAGCGACAGAGAAAGATGGAAGAGGCTGGGATATAGTCTGTAGCGGCAGCCGGTCGGTGGTTAGATAATTTTAGACCGGCAAACAGTTCGAGACTTGCCGCTCTGCCCTCGGAGGCTATAATTATCCCGTGCAACGATCGGACCGTATCAAACGTATCAAAACCCGAGCACTTTTGACACAAAACGCTTCCTGTAAAATGTGCAAAATGCCCGCCTAATTTTCCACATCATACACGGCCAAAACAAAACAATGCCGCGCTTGCAGATTACGAATTACCAGGAAGCTGTTCTATTTTTGAAATAAATGCATAATAGTGATGCCAGCGTAAAAACAATTTGATGATATTATTTAAATCTGGGTAGGTACCTAATTATTATCTGATATCGGGGTGAGTTAGGGTTTCGAAGTTTATTATTATGTATTTAATATTTCGGCACGACTTTTTCCCGCTCGAGGTGGGGCGCGGGCGAACGCGTGCTGCAAGCGGTTTCCATGCGTCGACTGAAGGCTTTGGCGTCGCCGTCGGGACGCTGTCGTCCGTATTCTGACAAAGCTCCGCCCACGAGTATTTACGTTACCCACGCGAATTTTCTTGCAAATGTTGCCGGAATGGTTTGATATTGCGTAGGCATGTACGAGTATATACAACTGATTTGCATAACGGAATTATCCAATTTCGAGTTCTCCCCGTTTTGGGATTAATAATAAAATACACGGATTTTCAGACTTCCCACGCATTTCACATGTAAATCGTAATATATTGGTTGGAGCTTTTTATGGGAACACCGCTCAAGAGTCCCAACTGCCGGAAGTCAGTGGGACTTTGGCATCCCTGATTGGGGTATGCTGCAAGGCTGAAGGGCGAGGGAAGGGAAGGGAAGGGGAGGGAGATAAAAAAGATGAAACTTAAGAAGTATCAGGTCAATCAGATCTGCTTACCTAAAACGCGTATTGCCATTTATTACACACGATATATGATTTTCAAAAAAAAAATTTATTCAAAATAATTTATTTTTAATTTACTAACTTTACTACCCGGCTTCGCCCGAGATTCGGTTTGTAATACCAACAATTGATTCATGCCTTATTTTTAAATAAATAAAAATAGTCTTATAGAGCAGAAAACGTCTTAACGTTTATCTAGAAATTCTAGACAGACAAGCTGGGCAAATTTCGTGACGCCAGAAATTTTGTGCTTCATAATTTATTAAGAGGTGTGTAGAGGAACTCAGACTACGCAAGTACCAACCTACCCATACATTTATCGTCAACATAATAAATATTATGTTGACGATAAGGTTGAAATAAGGCAAAAATCACAAATATTAAAAAAAAAATCCAATTATATTCTAAAGAATTTAACCACATTATACAATTCCATCATATCCGAAAAAGGGTTCGTAACTAGGAAATTTTACACTTCAACGCCTGATACTAAATAGGTGCTGATATTAATAAGAACTTGCTTCGTTGTAGCGAAAGCCAAGATATATGTTTTACTTGCGGTATTTATTTAAAGCATCTTTAATATTTCCAAGATATCAAATTTTCAAACCAAAAATACATGATTTTGCATTATTTCGCATTTAGGCGCCGCATCCGCGCTCAAAAAGAAGAAGATGGAGAGATATGTAATTACAGATGTGAGAGGAGCGCGCTAATATTTAAAGCGATACAATCGATGCGAAATTTGTGAAAACGTTTAATAAAACACGACCCATTTAATATAGAGCAAAAACCACGTGGAAATCATCTTAAGTATCATTTAAGAGGGCATTACCAGAGAAAGCCGGAAATACGTCATTTTCAAAAAAGTTTTTAGACGTATTGACTCTTTTCCACAAAAAATTATAAATGGATTTCGAAAGATTGTTCTTTTATCTAGCATAGTTATGTAATAAATTTTTATAATTTTTTTTAATTTTTAGTATAATAAGGTTATTCCATAGGTCGTTGGCAGATTTGTTAAATTTTCAAAAAAGTTTTTGTATTATACCACACCCATTTCAAATAATGTAATCATGCAGTAAAATAAATCAATACATTATCTAGCAAAGTTATGTATTAGAATTTTAATTTTAGTTTCAATAAAATCATTAAAAAATATGTACGTACATGTGTTTCTTGACGAAAATTGGTCCATTTGTGTATTTATTTGCGCACTTACAAACTAATATATTTCAGATTTTTTTAACATTCTTATTAAATTTAGACATTACTAAAAAATGATAAATACTTATAATCAAAAAATAACTACAAAAAGTACACTATTTTAATAGTTTTATCATCACGCCTTTCAGCATTTTTGGATGAAGGTATAAATTAAAGCTAATTTGGATTGAAATAAATTCGATATTGAGTTATAATTTAAAAAAGCTGGTACGGAGAATAATCAATCTTTCTCATTGTAACCGCCCTGCATGATCGGAAGAACAACTTTCGACGAAATGTGGATTTTCGTCCGCTGGCTGGTTAAACGCTCTTAAAGAAACATTGAGAATTTTCTTACAACTATAACTTGTAAAATAACTGAAACAAACGTGTTTATAATAATTTTCGGAGCATAAAGGAGCTTTGAATGTCCGGTATATAAGAGAAAATTAGAATTAGAGAAGAAAAAGGTCAATTTTTTATAAAAAGCAAACAGCTGCAAGGAATTCTATGTTTAAATATTCAAAGTTTGATATCGAATAGTGAGGAGGTCCAGATGCTGATCGAACGAAATAATCCCACAATGGTAATGTTAAGCGAGACTCACGTAACATGCGACATTGAAGACAGTGAAATAACTTTTCAGGGATATTCTTATATGTTGTGATTCCTATAGTAGACATACAGGGGGAGCAGTGATAATTATTAGAAAAGACATAATATATGAAGTGATTTCCAACACACAGTACGAAAAGAATTGCTGAATACTAGCAATAAGGATAATTTCGGGATATAAGAAAGGTGTTTATGGAGTAATTTACCATTCTCCAAATGCAAGTACCAAAGACTTTCTATCATTTATAGAGAACTGGTGCAACCTAAATCTCCAAGAAGAAGAAGATAATATCTTAACTGGTGACTTCAATATAAATTTCAAAAACTTTAAGGATACATATACTAAAAGACTAAAACAAATTATTCAAACTTTGGGAATGAAACAACTTGTTAAAAGTGAGACACGAATAACAGATAAATCCAGTACGTTAATTGACCTTGTCATATCAAATAGATTAGATTTGAACGTAAAAGTTCTTGATGAACCAAAAATAACCGATCATAACCTTATCCACATTACAGATAACATAAAAAGAAATAAGACGAAAACCAGCAAAATAATAAAATACAGAAACTATAAAAAATATAGCAGCGAAAGATTAATTGAACTTCTGGGTGATATGGATGAACTTCATCAAATGGAATACAATGAAAAGTCTAAATCATTAATAAATAATCTACAAGAAGTAATTGATAAGTTAACACCAATCAAAACTACTAAAATAAGAGGAACAAATAAATGGTATAATATAGAACTACAAACAATACAAAATGAAAGAGATAGATTGTAAAAAATTGCGAAAATCTCAAGAAACTCTCAAGACTGGAAAGCATTAAAAAATATGAGAAATAAATACACAAAACAATTGAAAATTTGTAAGAACGATTACTTCAAAAACAAAATTATCTCTGAAAAAGGAGACACTAAAAAAATGTGGAAAACTATAAAAGGATTACTACAAACCGAAGATAAAGAGATGAAATACGAAATTGAATTCCCACATCAGATACAGGGTACCATACAGAACTGCTTCAACAAATATTTCGTAAACAGCATAATAGAATTGCATCAGAGTATACCAATACTGAAGAAAGACATCTACGCGAGAAATGATCGGCTAAACCAAGAAAAACTTGTGTTTAAAGAGATTGATGAAACATATCTTTTACAGATTCTTAACAGCATCAAATCAAAAGCGAGTCCAGATGGAATAAGTTTTACAGTTTTGAAAGATGCAATGCCAGTGATAGGACCTCATCTACTGGATATAATAAATGAATCATTAAGAACTGGAAAATTTCCAAACACATGGAGAACATCTACTGTGATCCCGATTCCGAAAGTTGTTAATACCAGAAAATGTGAAGAATTTAGAACAATAAATATGTTACCAAAATACGAACAGGTACTAGAAATTGTAATAAAAAAACAACTCGTTGATTATTTGGAAAAACATAACATATTATGTGAGGAGCAATCAGGATTCCTGAACAACAACTCTTGCGAAGCGGCGATAAACATAGTGATTGATACATGGAAGAAAGAAACAGACAAAAAAAAAATAACCATTGCAGTATTCTTAGATTTCAAAAGAGCATTTGAAACGATAGAAAGGAAAATACTATTGGAAAAACTAGAAGACATAGGTCTTTCTGACGTAGCTCTAAATCAATTCAAAGAATATCTCCAGGAAAGAAAACAGGTAACGAAAGTTGAAAGCTCAGAATCAGAACCGATAGAAAACAACCTTGGTGTTCCGCAAGGGTCGGTATTAGGTCCAATTCTTTTTATAATTTACATAAATGATATTATCAAAACTATTAAACATTGCAAAATTAGACTATTTGCAGACGATACCTTAATCTATATTTCGTGTGAAGATTACATAGAAGCAATTAACAAAATAAACGAAGACCTACAAAATATAGCAAAATAACTGAAATTAAACAAGTTGAAACTGAACGTAAACAAAACAAAATATATGGAAATAGGCAATAAAACATGTAACACAGGGTTAAATTTGACAATCAATGGTGAAAAAATTGGAAAAGTAAATAAAATCAAATACCTGGGTGTAATACTCGACTCAAAACTGACTTTCACAGCAAACTTTGAATATGTGCTAAAAAAGGTATCAAAAAAGGTAAATTTTCTTAGAAGACTAAGACGTAAATTAAATAGAAACACTACGGAGCTCATTTATAAAACTATCGTTGCTCCACATTTGGACTACTGCTCTACAATGTTATATTTGGCCAATGAAGGAAGTTTGAACAAACTAGAAGTTATACAAAACAAAGCTATGAGATGTATACTGGGAAAAGGCAAATACGCAAGGATTGATCAAATGAGAGAGGAGCTAAATTGGATTCCAATAAAAAAGAGACTACTATTTAACGTGTTAATTTTTGTGCATAAAATTATGAAAAACCAAATGCCAAAATACTTTAAGGATGAAATTGTTTTTAATAGAGACATTCATAATTACGAAACAAGAAATGTAAACAGAGTTCGATTGCCACAAATGAAGAAATCAAAAACACAGAACAGCCTAATGTACAGAGGACTAAAGATGTATGATGAAATGCCTGAAAGTATGAAGAATGAAGAAAGAATGAACGTATTTAAAAAGAAATGTTATGCTTACTGTAAAAATATTTAAATTTATCAAATGAAATGTTACATTGTGCTTATTAGTTTATATATGCATGTAGTATAAACTAATTCAATAATTAATAAAAAAAAAAATTAAAAAAAATACTTTGCGATTTTTTTCTATCGAGGGAATTTTATATAATTTACGTTTTGTCTAGATATTATCTTCAAAAATAACATATATTTTTTTAAAAGCTTAAAAACTTCAAATTTTTAAGGGAGATATGTAAGAAATCGGTAGAAATTCGAGTAGCGGCGGCTTAAGGGTTGGTTGTTTAAAAAAATTGATAAATTCATCAAATATTTGATGTTAATTTTCACGTTTTGTGTAAGTTTTATTCAAGTTCTGTGATTGTTTCAGCTTCATGTAGCAACTGGGATATAATGATAAGATAACTTGAGTAGAACAACGTGAAAATTAACTTAAAATATTTGATAAATTCATCAATTTTTTTTAAAACAAAAACTCCTAAGTCTTGTATGATTTACAGATAAATTATGTCCTCAGTAGAATTTCGCGTAGCATGTAATGTTCGTATTAACAGGCCATATTCAAGAATAACATATATTTTTTAAGAGCTTTAAAACTTAACGTGTTTAAGGGAGATATGTAAGAAATCGGTAGTAATTCGGGTAGCGGTCCCTTAACGACGTACGTAAAGAAGCCGTGTATACAAATTGCGACTCACCCCCCGTGTATTGGACGGACCTTCTGTCGAATTTTCCCTACCAAAGAAAAGAAGAAGAAGACAAATAATGAGGGAATCTTAACGACGTAAGTGAAGAAAGCTTGTAAACAAATACACGCCCGCGGCACGGCGTATTGGACAAACGTTCGGTCGAATTCAACATAGCAGGCATGGAGGTTCGACCTTTACATTAACTAAAATAACTTTTTTATTAATTATTAACTAACATTTTATCATTAAATGATTAAAATGTTAGTTTTGAGCAAAGAAAAATTATTAGGATTGTGTACCGCCTTAAAGACAAGTTGTCAAGGGCGACGCGGTAACTAGCAGTGCCAGTCGCCGCAGCCGTCGCGTTTCAGTTGCCATGTTGACAGGTTGCCATGGAACGAGTAACGAACGAGTAGTAAGAACACATTTTATTCTGTTATTTAAGATGAAAAAAATCACAGTTTATCTTTAAATGATAACTTAAGCATTTGTCCAGAGATTTTTGCTCTATTTTAAAAGAGTCGTGTATTATTAGATATTTTCCCTTGATTTTATTCGTTTTTAGATATTAGCGCGCTCCCTCTTACATTCATATTTACAAACCTCTCTTTATTCTTCGTTTTGAGCTTATTACCAGCCTTGAAGTAACAGAGTCAAAATCAGTCCCATACAAATATTTTACATTTACAAAATGTATATTTCATGGAGGGTTTTTTATACGTGTATACAGAATCATTGGGACTATGTGAGGTTAGTGTGAGGCTCATGGGAGTGGGCAAGGGAAGAAGACATCTCTACATAGAGAAAAATGAATATTAAACTGTGCGTTTTGTCTTCATTTTCAATTTAATTCAATTTGGGAGGAGGGTATGGGTACAGCCGCCCGGGAACCATTTATTGGGTAACGAACACCCCTGCCCTGACCTATGGCAGAGGTGTTGGTTACCGTACTTAAACGTAGCGAACCACTCGAACCCGAGTGGTTCGTTACGTTTGGTGACTTAGCAGGGATGCCCGGTTTCATGGGGTGAGGTTTGTCAGGACCTTGGCGGTTTACGCACTGCACACAGTAGCGTGGCAGGCCGGATCGGGAGAGACTGGTTGAGGGAATCCTTTTGATCTCTCAAGCAAAATTCTCTCGGAGCATAGCGTTGTACCGTAGTGGGAGGGATGGATTCATACGTCCGTTTCTCCTGGAAACACTGACCCCGAAATTCCTGCCCACCCTTCATACCCTTTTCCGTCCTAGAAATTCCTCTCCTTCCTTTCCCCAAAATAACCGCCACACAGCATCCCCAAAGATGTTATAGGCCCTAAAGGGAATTATTTTTCTCAGGGCTTCCTGTGTCGGTTATTAACATTTAAAAAATTAAGATGTCGGTTATTAACATTTGTGCTCTTTACAATGTTAATTTTATAACTTTTTCGTGTCAATACTCTGTAAATGTTGCAAAACAATAATAAATCAAATTCTTAAAAAATATGCATTTCGGCTGAATAAACTCAAAACCCAATACTTTTACAAATTACAAAACGCAATAATAATATACATATACACATCTCATTTCGCAATGTTAGAGAAAAATAGAAGTGCTTCTATACTGTTCTATACCAGCATTATTTTTCCGAGTGAAAAACTGGCTGACGCGTTGTTCGTTGGGAATTGTTACGTATTCGTTCGACGCGTTTCGGCATGACGTCAGGCGTCGCGGCGCTGCTCGTTATATCGACCCGTCGCCGGCGTCTGTGGTGACGTCATTGATAAACCTTCCCCACCTACCGCGCCCCCCACCACAGCTAAACTCCCTCTCTCAATCGGATTTACTACATCTTTTTTTATTTATTTCATATTTGTATGTTTTTACAATAAGCAAACATTTTTTTTACATGTTAAACAGAGTTGTAAATGAACATAATAATAGCATTTCCTCACCATAGAGAGACAAGGCTCTTGGTTTGGTGAGCGAATTCGTGCTTAAGTATAAATATGTAATCATTTAAGTAAGTGAATAATAATATTACAACTAATAACAAAAGATGTGTAGAAAAACTCAAGATACATCAATAAATAGATTTCAAGTTTTAAATGAAATATTGATAAAATAGAAATGAACTCTTACAGTTTTTTTAGGTAATTTTTTTTAGATGTTTTATTTATTTATTTATTTAACGCCCAAAGGACTTTTACATTTTGGTAGTACAAATAATTCATGACAGATTATTTTTAAACATATACAGAAATAATAAAAATAAAATTTGATAAAAAAGCACACAAGTCATAAAAATACAAAAATACAGCGATTTCATAGGTTTTCAGAAAAAACAGATAGGCTTAGGAATAATTTTGGAATAAGTTTTTCACAAGATCAACAAATTTCGCCAAGTTTATGCTAAATATGTCAATATCACCTAAGTACTGATTTCACATAGTGTGAAATCGTTGAATCGGAGAGTGGGCAATGTAGTTCCGCTTATGAATGCTACAGTAGAATAGTGTATTTTATCGTGTAGTTACTGTCGGTATTCGTAAGTTTATGAGTTGCAGTAGTTCGCAACAGTCAAATTTAGAGTTAAGTATTTTGAATAAAAATGTTAAGTCGTTTATTTTATGTCTGTCTTCTAGTGTGTGTATTTTTAAAATATTTAATAATAAATTATATTTCAAGTCTTGTAGTGGGATATTTAATTTAAAATTTATAAAACGCAGAAATTTTTTTTGTATTCGCTCAATATTATTAATGTGAGTTGTTAGATTAAACTTTGTCTCATCTTTTAATTGGTCATAATTAATATCGAGTCGAGCTAGACCGATTGCCCACACACGAGTTTTCGGGCGCAAAGCTGAACAACACCAATACTGTGTTTTAAATAATGGTTTTTTTTATGTTTTATAAGTTTGTGTTAAAAAATGAATCATCCTAAAAACGAAACCTAAACACGATGATGTCTCCTAGTGCAGAGGATATCAGAGGAAAGTGCGCCGTGATTGAGAATGCAGATGAAAACATCGCGGTTACGTCATCCAAAGGCTAATCGAAGCAGAATATCATTGGCTTAATGAATTTCAAGCACACTTGACAGCTCTACAAATCATGTTGGCAGAAAAGCAATCTAAGCAGCAGCAGCAGATCCTCAGCAGCTGAGGATTGCTAAAAACGTATCGGAAGTCTTTAGATCCGTATCTCAGCTGTTGGAGCGCGAGACCATTCGTGCCGATTTAGCTACAGTAAACGCGCAACTGAGAATGGCAGAAATAAAAATCCGCCACGAGAAGAGGGTAAAAAGACACCTCGAGCAAAAAATTATACAGGTAGAATCGGATCTCGGGCCTGTAACGAGGAGGTGGCATTTTGATTTGATTGATTCACTAGATTCTTATGTATCTTGAAGAGATGAATCATTTAAATTTACTGAATTTAACCTCTCTAAAAACCTATTTTGCATACTAGGTGTGACATTGCAAACTGTCAAAAAAATAAAATTTTGGTATTATTCACGATGTTTACTAAAAGCGTCATAAATCACGTTTTGGGAAACGTAGGCTAATTCTAAAAACTGTTTTGGAAAGATTATGAAATGCACTATCACATTATATTATTATAAATAAATATTTGCCCTTCTAAATATATATTTTTTTATGAAAACGTCAAAAATATTAAAAAATCGCTTACCATTATTTGAAAACGTTGAAAATGAACTTTTTTCTGCAGTAACGTAAACAAATTACAGTTTATTTATTGTAGAGATATATTTAAAAACTTTCTGTCACCTCAAAATATTATCCGTCCAAACTAAAATATTTAAAAAAAAATCATTTTCGAAACACAAAATAATATAAATTACGAACTTCGTCACTGAACACAGGGCAAACAAAAATATTTTATTTCAATTATTATAAAACGTAATTACAACGGCAATCGATTTCAACAGATGCATTATGCTTGTATATATACAGATATACCCAATTATTATTAATTATCACATAAATCAATTATTTTTTCATATAAATTCACGGCAACCTCAAAAATATGGACATATTTAAAACGTCGTGAAATCACACTAAAACTAACCATTTGGTTGTTGTTTTTACACTAAAACGTTAGTAAACAGGACGAATTATATTCAATTGTTGAAATCTACTGAAAATTTTTAAATATACACTTAGTAATGTTGATATGCATTGTGATAAAAAACGCGCCAAACTGTCACAAACTGTCAACAACCGACGAGCAACTGGGCATTTTTTTCTAACGTGAAGTTAGCAACGAATAGTGATGGGGCCAACCTTTTTAGTTGATTCGAACTGCGCTGGAGAAACAGTTCGAAAGAAATATTTTATTTCAAATTTATTGTAAGTTATTGAATATAGGTAGACAAAAATAAAAACACATGATATATAAAGCTATATTTTTTTTAATTATAAAATGACAACAATTGTAAACAAAAAAGTAAAATAATATTTTATTCATATTATATTTTGGAAATCATATATTATGGAATTCATTTAACATTTTTTTCCAGTACAACTATTTTAAATGTATCATATTTTCACATTTAAATAATACAAAAAAAACACGTTACGCCGCGTTAGAAGTGAAACTTGTGGAACTCATTCAACATTTTTTTCCAGTATGAATATTTTAAATGTAACAATGTTTTAAAAAATACGTTACGCCACGCCACGTTAGAAGTGAAACTTGTGGAATTCATTCAACATTTTTTTCCAGTACGAATATTTTAAATGTAACAATGTTTTAAAAAACACGTTACGCCACGCCACGTTAGAAGTGAAACTTGTGGAATTCATTCAACATTTTTTTCCAGTACGAATATTTTAAATGTAACAATGTTTTAAAAAACACGTTACGCCACGCCACGTTAGAAGTGAAACTTGTGGAATTCATTCAACATTTTTTTCCAGTATGAATATTGTAAATGTAACAATCAAAAAACCAGAACAAAAAAAAATCCCATGACGTCCTGTGCGGAGCTCCAGAGAGTATGACAGGTATAATTTTTGTCGTGCCATTCGGAAAGAAAATAAACAGTTATTATTGTAGAAGATCGAATAGATGCGGTGGGGGTCTGATTCAGATCACCTAAGCCGTTATAGATGGTACCCAAAGTCATAATACTTCATTTTATTTGCATTTTCTGATACATGGGTTGAGTCCAAATGCAGCCGACCAAAGGCATGTTAAAAAAACCAATGGTTGTTAAAGACTTGTTGCATTACAGAAAATACTTGTCCATTAAACGCTCCCCAACTTTCTATGAAAAGAAGAAACCTTTCGATACTTGCCAATAAGAACCTACCGAATGACAGAAGACAAAAACTTTAACTCAGCCAAAACAAAAAAAATTGACGACCTGGTAAAAGGTGAAATAATCAATCGGTTTCCACAAAACACAAAAACTAGACAGCTAGAGTCAGAAATACACAAATAAGCGGTAGTGTCTTTGCGATAGATAAATTGCAATCATTATTATTTACACAAACAAGATAAACAACAAGCTGGCACATTAATCGCAAAATAAGTAGTGAAGTTAATTAGACGACATTGAAAGAGAAAACACCGTCGACGGGCAAATTGATTTAACCTCCAGTCGCCCAACACTCAAGTGAAACATGAGGGATGAACTGTGATGACCATACCGCATTTCAAAGTGCAGAACGAGAATTGAATCTTTCACAAGATAGAGGAGATCTATAAAAACCCATAATCGAAACAACAAAAATATGTGAGAACCGTGACAAGGGAAAACGCTGGAACTCTACTCCACTCAAAGTGAATATTCATTCAGCATGTGATCGACAGTTTGTGTGAAAAATTTGTAAGATTTCGTTATGCGTACCGTGGTTGCCACTTTGAAATATATCATACTACAATTGTAGTATGATATATTTCAAAGCACGGATCCACGCACAACGGAACTCTACAAGTTTTGCAACCAAAAACTGTCGATTTTCTAATCTTGTTCCTCTTACAAATATAGCAATTTTGAGTACGTCGCTTTGTAAGAGGAACAGGATTATTTGCATCCCCAGCCTGCGGCGAGTCATTGTAGGCGGGGTAGTGGGCGTTAGGGATTGGGGGGAAAGGATGGTTGTATGGCCCTACAAATGACTGCCTTGGTTTCGGAGGCACTGACAACGCGAGGTGATGTTCGGTCAACTCTTGTACAAGAGTTAACCGAAAATTCATGTGTAGTACCTCCGAACTCTGTGACTGGGAATACAAAATTTTCGCGTTAAGAATACTCACATTGAGCAAACGCTTGAACATTTTGAGATACCATTTAAGGCATCTCTTACGTTCAAGCAAGTAAGGTTCCAGCATTTGATCCTTTTTATCAACACCTCCCATGTACTTATTGTAGTCTCTGATAACGTTCGGCTTATATACTTGCTCCCTACCCCTAGAATGACCAATAGTAGTTTCCGCGCCATGAAATGTCGATAGTGTCGTCACCTTCTTCTTGTCTTGCCACGACAGTATGGCAACATCACCAGCGTGGCGACCGAACATTTGTCCATCCTTTAAACTCATTCGACTGAATGCTGGCGGAACATCGGCTCTGTTAGTGCGCAATGTCCCGACGCAGTCAGTCTTGTTCCGCTTGAGGTAACGAGCGAGTAGTGGAGAGTTAAACCAATTGTCCATCCACAGAGAATAACCCTTATTCAAAAGTGGCCTGATTAAATTCACCACCGTAAGTGTTGATTTCAACACTTTTTCCGCTAATGAACCAGCAAGTGAATGATCTTTTCCTGTATAAATAAAAAATGACCACAAATATCCAGTCGCAGATTCGCACAACTCAAAAGATTTAATCCCGAATCTAGCAGCCTTTGTTCTTATGTATTGTTTAAAACCCAAACGACCTTTCCACAATGTAAGAGATTCGTCAATTGCAATGTTCTGGCTAGGTATATAAAGTTCCTGAAATTTTGCATTCAAGTGATTAATTATTGGCAATAACTTTGCAAGTTTCTTCTGTTCAGAGTTAGTGTGGATCAGATCATTGTCGGCGAAATGCAAATATTTCGTCAACTCACTAAAGCGTTTAAGGGATAGTAGTTGTCGAAATACAGAAGTCTTCAATAACCAAGTGTTTGACCAACACGACCTTATGCTCGGCATGCGAACAATTCCTAGCATCATGTAAAAAGCAAACAAAATCAAAATTTCATGGCGATTTGTGCCCCTCCATGAACTGCTTCGGTTACCATGAACACGAGAGTCCCTCGAATACTTATTCGTTTCTTCAACAACACTATCCAGAATTTCATCTGTCCAAATAGCACGAAAAGCATCATATGCAGTCAAATACTCTCTAGTTGCTCCTGACTTTTCGGGCACGAACCGTTCTCTTTGACCGGCAAATGAAGAAATGCCAGTCCAAGAGAAGCTGGCTGCGCTCGCATCATCAGGGAACAAATAAGTCGAATTTGGTGATGAATGGACGGCCTCGATTTCGTCATCAGACGACAAGGCTCCGTCCATTTCATCATCAGCAGACTCATTTGACGACTGATGATGAGAGCGCCCCAACGGCCGTGCGGCTCGAGCTGTAGCCCGCGCTCGGCGCGAACGTCCGCCGCGAGCTGCACGGGCGGCTTGTGCCCGAGGTAAAGCCAGGAACTGGGGAGGGAGCTCGTCATCAGATTCACCCACCAAGATGGGTGATTGTCCCGAAGACCAGGCCTCTCCCTCTCCGACAGCACATCGTCCCCTCCCCCCGCTACGCCCTCCACGTCGCCCTCCACGTCGTTCTCCACGGCTCCCGCGTACTGCTGTTGGGACAGGTAGCGGCGGTAGCGGCTGCAGAAACTGGAAATCTGAAAATATAAGAATAGGACACAGATAAGAATGGTCCTGTATATTTCTAAAAGTGTGAATGGTAGAATTCGGGGAACCCAAGGAAGACATGGCATGATCAAGTTAATCAGGTACTTGAGTCGGGCCATGTCAAGAGTCAGAATAATAGAAGAGTATGTATGTATGAGACGATGTATGAATGTGATTGAGGCAAGGAGTGTGTGCCAAGACCGAGTTGTTTGGGGGAAACGGCGTGATGGTTAGTTAGTTATAAAATGTGTAAAAATGCATTCTGTTAGCCATAAGTGGTTATAGTAGTTTGTCTAGTAGGAGTAAGATAGATTGTAGAAATATACTATAAATTTGTACAGAGCCCTAGAGGTGATTTCTCACAAAAACGGCGCTATACAAGTCATCCAAATATTATTATTATTATCATGGACAAATGCTGCAAAATATGAATACGAATGTGTTTATATATATATATATATATAATAATGTATATACCTTCCATGCTTGCTTCTCTATCACTGTCCGTCGTCTGCTCCATCTGCTCAATGGATTCTGAAAATATAATGCAAAACTATTACACAACGCAAACACACACTACTTATATAATATGATGTAAAGACAGCACAATATAAATAAAATTATATAGATATTATATATATATATATATATACATATATACCCTTATGGAATGTGTGGGATTGCACTCTCCTCCCCACATACTGGAATAAACACTTATTTATTTATTTATTTATTATTTATTTATATATTTATTTATTACAATGTACATACCTTCTCCAAGTCCACCGCTGCTTGCCAGATCTCCACAGGAGCCTTGGGCAGCAGGAGCCACCAACGAATCCAAAAAGATCATTTGACGAGCTTCTTCTCCGCTCGAAAAAAACGAAGAAGTCTGAAAAAAAAATTTGAAAAACATTTTATTTTATTAGCGGAATAAAAAATAAACATTACACAAAGTATTGATTTTAATTATATAAATCACCTCGTCAAATGTCTCTTTTGGGTTCTCCACGTCGGATTCGTCGGCCTCAATCATCTGCCCAAGGCTGCTGTTATTGCTATCAGCTCCAGTGGAAATCTCAAGTTCGTCATTCTCACACTCCAACTGGAGTTGCGCCAGCGCCCAAGCTGGCA
Source organism: Limnephilus marmoratus (assembly GCA_917880885.1). Taxonomy (NCBI): domain Eukaryota; kingdom Metazoa; phylum Arthropoda; class Insecta; order Trichoptera; family Limnephilidae; genus Limnephilus; species Limnephilus marmoratus. Next base: position 21,718,795 of record OU862929.1, read on the forward strand.
TTGGCTCTGTGGGGTTCCATGATGTGCTTTTCGTAGAAAAATTATAAAGGTTTACTCAAATATCAGTTCGCAAAGAAAAATTTTCGAATTCGAATTTTTCAGAAAAATAGGAAGTTACATCCCTAGTGATTTCGACATGTCAAACAATAGATTTTTACCCTTGTAGCCAATATTTCTTAAAAACGTTGAAAAATAACAATTGTTTCATGAAATTACTAATGTTTTTGATAGATATTGCTATAGAATACATGCTTTTATGAAAATATACAATTTCAAGCGGTAATGGTTGACATTTTTTACGAAAGCGTCCATTCAACGCGATGAAAAATTCCAACCACATGAAAGTGTGCAGTAAAATAACGATTTTTACAAGAAAAAACACTTCAAACCAACTAAATATATGATGAAAGAGTGGCAAATATATATCTCAACAATAAGACAAACACTTACTTTTCCATTTTGATTATTTTTCGTGTAAATTTCGTAGAAATGTCAGACCAGGGCGTGCAGCAATGTCATGCAAATTGATACGAATATTCGTTAGAAAAGTTGGACGTTCAATTACGCATAGAAAAATAATTTCTATGTTCCATAGATATTTTTGAATACAGACACGTAGCGTTGTTCATTATCGATATTCCGTTTTTTATTCCATGGTAATCCGTGAACTAGTGATGCAAATAAATCATTTTTTGTAAAAACTCGCGCGTTTACGTCAAAACACGCTCTAATGTCTTGACGGCTATTGTTATATTTTCGTCTTTTGACGCTCTAATGTCTTTACCGGTTAAAGTTAATGTTCTTCATACAAATAGAACGGCGTCATATGCGCCTTGCAATTTTTACCTCATGTGGGTATTTGAAAATAGTGGCAACGGGGGCTACCCTGTCTTTTGCTGACATCGCCCGCAAACAGGCTACTAATGCTCACCAACCCCCACCAATCATACAACATGGTCGCGACCACCAAAACCTGCCGTTTGTATCTTTCCAATAGATGCAGACGACACCAAGGTACGAAAAAAATGATTGAAGATATAATTCGGCCATCTGAACTAGGCGTTTGGGTAACGGGAATAAAAAAAAATAAGAAACAAAGGTATCCTAATAAACACGGCAACCGTGGGCGAACAGCAACATCTAGCTCGGGGCCCTACTACCGACATAGCGACTACCGAGATTAATTTTTTTTTTGTATTATATACCATAATCCTTATATATGGCTAGGACGAAAGACGGTGAGTTATTAAAGATCATCTCAAAACTTAGGTCGAATGCAGCGGCTGGAATCGATGGAGTAACCCCGTGCCCGTGCATCCTTAAAACCTGTAAAGAAGAACTAGCTGGGCACCTAGTGCAACTTATCAATTCCTCTACAGGTTCGGGAGTATTCCCAAATCAATTAAAGCTAGCGAATATACCGATTTATAAGTAAGACTGCAAAAAATGTGTTCCTAACTATCGCCCAATATCGCTTTTATCAGTATTTTCAAAGGTGTTCGAGACAATTATCAAAGACAGACTTCTAAAATATCTCTAATGACAATATCCTAACACCACAGCAATATGGCTTTCGAAAAAACTCCAGTACCCAATGTGCCACCTTCGATTTCATATCCAACATTCAGTAGTACCTACATAGACCAGGGTGATTATGTAGCAGTTATTTTTATAGATCTAAAATAAGATTTTGATAACGTAGATTATAAAAAGCTTCTACAGAAAATGGAACATTTGAGGGAAAATCAAAACAAAAATCTGAGGGAACTTGAATCTCTAATGAATAAAGATCTCGCAAAACTATCTAAATGGCTGCGAATAAATAAATTAAACCTAAGTGTTAAAAAAAACACTACCTCACTTTCGGGAAAAAAGATTACATGAGCATAATATCATTCTTAGAAATAAAAAACTCCAAAATGTACAAGTAACGAAATATTTGGGGTTATTCAGAGACTCCAACCTGTCGTGGAACTCCTATCTTGAACATATAAAATCCAAAATTTTCCCGATAACTGGTGTACACTATCGACTTCAAGATGTGCTCCCTATAGCTCTCCTAGTGTGTAGGGCTGCCACCTTTCAAAAACAGTAGACCCGGAGATTTTAGATATCAATTTTTTAAAATTAAAATAAACCTTTTTTATTATGAATTATTTAATTAAGGCAAAATGTCATGGTAAATTACCATTGGTAATGTGTGTTTTTTTTTAAATATAAATGACCTAGCTAGCGCTAGGCTGACTTGGTCCAGCTTAACACTTAAATATATATTTTTCATTCTGAAAGGATTGTTCAAGCATCTTTTCTTTCTCGGGTTTATTCAAAAACTTTTGGCAATTCATATTGTAATTAATCTTCACAATTAACTCTGCCTTCACCATGTCCACAGGACAAGCAGTTTCGTTCGTCTGTCCACAAATTTCCCATTAAAGAAAAGACGCGTTCAACAAAAGCATTGCTTGTAGGAATTGAAAAAAAATTTCAATTATTTTTGGCAGTTCCGTGAAGGTTGAGATGACTTTGAATAACTGAACCCATCGTTAATTAACTGGCAATGATGAATCACTAGATTGTACGAACTGAGGAAATACTTGGTTTAATTTTCGGGTATCGTCATAAAGTTTATCTTCGTCGATATTTTTCAAACCAAGTGATTCGACAGCTTCCACCATAGACATCCAAATGGATAGACAAGAAGTTACAGATGAGGGGTAAACCAAATTATGGAGGGCGAAGAGGGGAAAGATGACTGTGATTCGTTTAACAATCAATCTGACAGTATATAGGCATCTCGCATTACAATATCACCATTTAGTTCTTAAAAGCAAAATCTGCTTTGAATGAATAGACCTTTGTACATGGGAGCGCGAATTGCTTGCCACGTTAATAACATATTTGTTAAGGCCAAATGCTCCCCCCAAAAAGACTCGCCCCAATACACAAAGCAATATTTTGTTGCCGTGTTTAGTTAAAACACTTTTACAAATGTTTCATAATTTACTTACCCCTGTCACCAGCGACGAGCACACTGGAGAACCGCCCACATTCGCTATGTGCACATTGATATGTGGATATATTGTACAGCACAAGCTACCGTTTTGGCGTGTTATTTCGTTAAATGTATGGATGTTAGCTTCTCGCTGTTCACGGCAAGAATGATGACGTCACACATTTTAGATTCAAGCGAGGCTCTATCCCCTCCCCATGGAGCGAGCCGGTTCCAAGGAGGAGCTCCAGCCGGCGCCATGTGGAGGGGGAAATAATACTTTTTATCCCTTGGAGCAGGTCCAGATATATTCATATGTCCGTGGCTTCCACAGTATCTTCGTAACTTATTAGATCGAACAGGCGCGGATCCAGCCCTGGAAAAAGGTTGTGGGCACAGCCACCTGAAAATCGGCCAAGTGCGACGTTGCGAGTCGGAATTTGGAAAAAGTCGGATCGAACTCGCTCATGAACAATCATGACTCACGAACGACTTTTGAAATTGATTATTTACAGGACTTTGGCCTTAGGAATGGACATAATCATTGGAGGAAGTCAGGGGGCGTTCAAGTATTACGTAACGCAATTTTCGAAGATTTTGGGAGCCCCCTCTCCCGCATGTAACGCGCTGTAACATTTTCCTTTGCCCCCCCCCCCCCCCCCCTAAAACGTTACGTAACACCCAAGTGACAAATTTTACCTGAAAGTCACCATTAAGTTGCGCAACGTACTGAAATGTCACTTAAATACCCTTTTTCTTATTTAATCGCGTTTACGGAAACAAATAAATAAAACTCGCGATACATCCGTATATTGTTCATTTTATTAATTAAAATTTTTTATTTATTAAAAAAATTGAAAATTATTATATTTTTTATCGGCATTGTATTTCTTCCGGATTTCCACAATTTAACACTGATCTATTATATACCTACATGGTTTTACAACACGTACTTTTTTTACATTAGCTGCACTGAGGAGGCCATAAGAAAGTAATTTTCCTATTGTTTCCCTGTGGAGCAACACTTTACTCCACTATGATTCACAAGCTGACTCATAGTGGAATAAAACCTCTTTCATGTTCCGAATGCAGTTATACAAGTTCTCAAAGGGGAAGATTTAAAAATCCACAGTATGATTCGCAGAAGTGAAAAACCTTTTCATGCCCTGACTGAAACTATTCGTGTCATCAAAATGGATATCTAAGTAGTCACTCGCTGACTCATAGTAGAGAAATACCTTTTTCGTGTTCTGACTGCAACTATTCACGGATTACGAAGAGAAATCTAAAGATCACATGTTTACCCACAGCGGAGAAAGACCTTTTTCATGTACTGACTACAACTATTCCTCTTCTCGAAAAAAGTAACTAAAACGGCATTTGCTAACTCACAGTGACGAAAAACCTTTTTCTTGTCCTGACTGCGACTATTCATGTGCTACACAACGGTATCCAAAAATTTTACATGCTTACCCACACCGTACAAAAACCTTTTACATGTCCCGACTGCAATCATTCATGTTGTATGAAGGAACTTCTTAGAAATAATTTGCTTACTCCAAGTGACATAAAACCTTTTACATGTTTCCATTGTAACTATTCATGTTCTACAAAGAGGCGCCAAAAATCACATGTTTACGCACGGCAGACAAAAACCTTTCCTGTCCTCCTCAAAAGGACAATTAAAAAAATTTCCGTATGATTCACAGAAGAGAAAAACCTTTTTCATGTTCTGACTGCGACTATTCGTGTTCTGAAAAGGGATATTTAAGAAGTCACTTGCTGACTCGACTCATAGTGGGGAAAAACCTTTTTCATGTTCCGACTGCAACTTTCTTTCTTTACTATTTTTTCCACCTCTTAAAAAAAAATATACTAAAACGGCACTTGCTAACTACTCACCGTGATGAAAAACCTTTTTCTTGTCCCTACTGCGACTATTCATACGCTACACAACGGTATCCAAAAATTCACATGCTTACCCATACTGGTCAAAAACCTGTTTCATGTCCCGAATGCAATTATTCATGTTGTACAAAGGAACTTCTTAGAAATCATTTGCTAATTCAAAATGACAAAACCTTTTATATGTTAAAAATCCACTGAATGATTCACAGAGGAGAAAAACCTTTTTCATGTCCTGACTGCAAATATTCGTGTTCTCCATTGAGGGTTAACTTGTGATTTTTATTATTTCTCTTCGAAGTACATGAATAGTTGCAGTCGGAACATAAAAAAGGTTTTTCTCCACTATGAGTCAGGGAGTGACTTCTTAGATATTCCTTTAGAGACTTAATCGGGACATGAAAAAGGTTTTTCTCTTCTGTAAATCAAACTGTGGATTTTTAAATCTTCCCTTTGAGAACTTGTTTTTGCGTTACGTAATACTTGAACGCCCCCTAAACGAAAAGGGTTGCCTACTTGGAAGATTTCAATTCCCTAGTTTTTTTATTTAAATAAAGAAAAACATGTTACGTAACGCGTTGTTCGAATCCCCCCCCCCCCCCCCCAGTAACGCACCGTAACGTTTCACAAGACCCCCCCTCCCCCCTCCAAGTGCGTTACGTATTACTTGAACGGCCACTAAGTTTACTGCTAAAATGTAATAATATTACACATAGATAGGTATACAATATATAAACTAAACCTAGACTTTTCATAAAGAACTGGCCATAAGTAGGTATAACATATTTTAGCAACACTATTGTCAGCCAGCAACACAATTGTCAGCAAGCCTCAATGAACTATTTTGAATTTCTGTTTTTGAAGTTTTTCAGTGTTCAAATTGACCAAATCCCTTAAAAACGTAAACATACTATAAACATTTTCAGATGTAGGTTTTTTTTACTGTGGGTAAATATGTGACTTTTAAGACATCCCATTGTAGCACTTGTGAATTTTTAGATACCGTTTTGTAGCGCATGAATAGTTGCAGTCGGAACATGAAAAGGGTTTTTCTCCACTACGAGTCAGCAAGTAACTTCTTAGATATCCATTTTGAGGACACGAATAGTTTCAGTCAGGGCATGAAAAGGTTTTTCACTTCTGCGAATCATACTGTGGATTTTAAAATCTTCTTTTTAAAAACTTGTATAATTGCATTCGGGTCATGAAAAAGGTTTCACGCCACTACGAGTCAGCTTATGAATCATATTGGAGTAAAGCGTTGTTTCACACGGCAGCCTTAGAAAAACTATTTTCCTCAGGGCCTCCTCAGTGGATCTAATGTAAAATAAGAATGTGTTGTAAATCCATGTAGGTATATTAAAGATAAGACAAAATCAAATTGTGGAGATCCGGAAAGAATACAATAATAATAATTTCAAAATGTTTATACATGAATTAATAAAATAAACACTATTTCGCTATACGGGTGTCAGGAATGCAATTAACACATCTGCCGGATCTGCCCTGATAATAATGCTATCCGAAACGTTGGCTAGAGAAGGAGGTAGCGAAACACGGCATAACACCCCAAAAACAAATAACGAAAATAATTTTAAATCTAAAAAATGTACCCAATATAAGCATCTATTGCGAAATAGAAATCTCTTGTGTTATTTATTACCGCAAACGTGTTAAAAACAAGAATAAGCGACTTTCCAGTACTTTGCGCATCTAAATTGTGAATTTAAGTAAAAACAGTTGCTTGGGTGCTACGTAACGTTTAGGGAGGTAGAAGGGGGGGGGGGTACAGAAAAAATCACGGCACGTTACATGGTGGGATGGAGGGTCAACAATCTTCAAAATTGCGTTACGTAATACTTGAACGCCCCCTTATCAATTAGTATATGCTACAAAACCTCCCAAGAAAACAAACTTTTTGGTACCCACACCACACAAATAAAAATAAATAAAAAAACAATACAATAAATGTTTTGTTACATCATATGATCATATGTAACTTTTTGTTTTATTATTAAACAAAGTTACAAATGATGCAAGGAGGTCCGTCCTCTCTGCGTACCCCTTCGGAGAAACGGCGTGATGGGTGATGGTTTAAGATTAGTTAGTTAGTTACAAATGATGATACATAGCGTCGGGCTTTGCATTAGAGCGGTAAAATAGAAATAATTTCATAAAAATAACTTACCATGATGCAACAATACATATTATGTCGAAAAAACAATCAGAGCAATTTAAAAAGTAAACTTTTTTAGAAAGGTCAGGTTACCTAAGTTTGACAGCACAAACGATCTATGGACTCGGCGACCCGGCCATAGTCGATCATAGATAGTCATCTCTTCTTTCCAAAACAAGTATCTATTCATGTGCAAAAGAGAAACAGACAATATGTTGTCAAAAATGTGACATAACGTGTCAGAATATCGTCTATGACTCTTTGCTGCGTTCCGAATTACGCACGATTCATGTTTTTTTTTTTTTTTTTTTATTAAGGCATAGCGTTTATTATCATCAGCCCATCGATCTCAATAAACCGTGAAAGTGTGACGTTATAAGTCATTTTTGTCTATTAGGGTTGTGGGCATGCCCACCGTGCCCACAACAGTGGATCCGCGCCTGAGATCGAATCGAATCTTGTTAGATCGAATTTGGAAAAGATTTTGAATACAGAATCCTTAAAATCATAACATTTCTGTATGTATTCAAGAGTTCTCATGTAAACCTCATTGGCTTCTTTTTTAATTGATCCTGATCAGAAGGCCTCAAAAGCTTTACGTTTCTCATTATTTTGGCACCGTAAAATTCATCACGCAGTCGACTTTCAACCTTGTCTTTTATGTTTCTCATAATTGGGTGCAAATCAGCAGCTGTCACGGAGTTTTTTTCTGGCAATGGTATGGCTTCTGTAAGCATATTCATGTAATAATGAATGAAATATAAATAACATTCCTGTAGTGTGATCCTTGTAGATAAACTTCTAGCATCATTCAATTCGCCTTCGCCGCACTCTTTTGCGAATTTCCATATTATTTTATGGCATACTGCTTCACTACGACTTTTAAAATACGCTGATACAGCAGGCCACGACAATATCAATTGGTCAACAGCTCTCCCCAAACTTAACCATCTAGTTGGCCCATGTCGTAAAACTTTTCTGTATTCAATTTCGAACTCCTCAAAAAATGTTTGTAATTCTCTCGTGCGATCTGACCCGGAGATATCGATGTTAAACCCGTAGCCCGGACATGCACCAAGCAAACCCGTAGACTCCGGGTCAAACCCGGAGAGGTGGCAGCCCTAACTGTGTGCCACATATTTTGGTTTGATCCACTCTCACCTAAGTTATCTGGTTAGTATGGGCCCATATATGGGGCACCATTACTAAGAAACAAATATCCGAAATACAACTCATCCAAAATAGATCCATAAGAAATATATTCCATCTACCATGGGATACACAATGACATGTCAAAGATATTTACTCACTGACACAAATACTTCCCTTTACGATTCTGCCAAAATACAGCATCACTACTGCCATCATACAAATCTATAATATAAAAATGAATCGCTGAATGTGTTGCTAAGCGCATAACTTTTGAACGACTGCGCCAAATTGGATAATTCTTTTTTTTTGTGTTTTTGTTATTGTCAGGACAAGGTTTTTATAAAACTTTCGGTGAGCTCTGGCATTATGAAATTTGTATAAAAAAATGGTAAATATGCAGTTAGTCCACCTCACGGATAATATGGAACATTCGTGTTGTCGAAGTTTGATGCACGGATAATACGGAATGTTCCTTTTTTAACTAATAGACATTTGTCGGAAGTACCAATCTTATACAATAAATTCTCTAAAATAAACTCGCATTTCATCATACTTTTGAAAAACATCCCAGGTTTTGAATGGTTTGTTGGCAAAGCAGGGTTTGTCTAGCGGGTGTGTTTGGTAATTATTTTAATATATTTCTTTCCATGTTCTACTGTTATAAATACAGGTACAAACTTATCAATGATGCATTCACTTTGTTTAACGTAAAAAATATTTTTTGTATGATTGGCAGCATTGATGAAATGTTAAAATAAAAACGATGAATAAACATGGCGTTACCGCGCGAGGGAATTAATTTTAACAAAATAAAAATGTTAAATGCATATTTTTTGCATGTTTTTTGGTCTCCCCCGACATAAATATTCACTTTTCGTAATAATAAAGCTAAATCTAACTGTTTGGATAAAAAGTTTTCCGTATTAACGAGTAAGCGGTTTAATGCATGAATAATAAAAAAAATTGCTATTGGTGGCACGCGAGGATGCGGCTATTGCTATGGAAAACGGGACGGAGGGAGAGATGGGGGAGGGGAACCTGGGAGGGGAGAGGGGGGAGGGAGACTCGTGAGGGGGGTTAGCGGGACGGGGGAAGGGGGGGGGGGAGTGGAGTGGGGAGAGGGAAGGTGGAGGTGACGGAGTGGGAAACCCCTAATACCATGCGAGCGAAGCCGCGGGAAAAAGCTAGTCATTAATAAATTTAAAAAAAACAGAACTTTATCTAATTATCGTCATTTAATTTAATAATATTAGAAGGGATTGCAAAAAAATTACAAAATCATGTTATAATCGTTACATAAATTCGGTTGAGAACAATATAACACCTGTCTCGACACAGGTATATCCTAGTGAGACAGACTTAAAAAAACCCAATGTAAATATGCTTTTTATAGATAAATAAAAAATAAATAAAATGAAATAAAAATTCACGACGTAAAATACTTAGTACACGAAATCAATTAAAAAAATAGTGTTTGTATTTCCGGTAATATGCGTTACGGACAAAATAGTTTCAGTAAAATTAAAGAAATTGTTAACTTGTTTTCTGATTACTTTAATAGGCCAGTGCAATTAGCGATCCGCGATCGTAATTATTCCGGTAGTCCCAATTTTTTATATGTTTTATATACTCATCTCCTAATGTAAAATCTGAGTTTTCGACCTTGGGTCACTTGAGCTTTCGCCGCCATTTTGAAAAAACCAGCCGAAATCGCTCCAAAATCTAGTTTTTCTCAAATATCTCGTTCCCAATAAAAATTTCGGATAATATAGCTTCACAAGTTTAGTAGAACATAAAATTACCTATAATTTTTATTTAAAAAATTTTCTTCTATCTCTAATAAATATTGAGATATACCGTCGTAAAAGCGTGTATAAGTTTGTGAAAACATGAAAATTGCTCGACTTCGTTTGGTTTTTTGTGCGTATCTCTTTTCCAGTGCAATTTTGTGAAAAAATTACTGATATTAATTTTGTAGAGAATAAAATTTCATAAAAAATATAGGTATATGTTTATTATTTTTTATCGCAATTAGGTATCCAAGTTCTAATACAAAATTTTCACAAAAATTAGGTCAAAAACTGAATCAGAAGGATTGTGTTGGCATAACTTGATTATTATTTTTTTAAACAATTACTGTTAAAATAACATGTAACGTACACAACAGCAACATTAGCCATCAATGTAACCAAAACTTATATATAAAATTAATAATTAAGGTACATGGATGTGATAAAAAACTATAAATTAACGAGAGTGGGGGTTACCCCAGGGTTGAATCAGGAACGTCAGAGTAACATGTTGAGATGAGGCCTACACGATAAAGAGGGATGATAAAAACGTCCAAACTACCATTGATTGGTTTACTTGCCATGAACTATTTCCTCAAACAAAGTGATTATGTCTATAAGTAGTGGCACGATCGGTAACGTAACGGTAAAGTAACTTAAAGTAACTCGGTAAAGTAACTTGTCACATGGCTAAAAAGATGGGGAAATTTGCTATGTCTAAAGTTATCAACCAGAACTTTGGAAACCTACACTTAAAACGTAAGGATGCGATAGTTTCTCTTGCGGCGGTGACCAGCAGAATACAAAATCAGGGTATGACTGTGACAATAGATCCGTTAATGCTATTCCATCGTATGTATATTGCCAAAAAGTGTGTAATTGTACACAAAGAATATTTCCAATATGAACTATCTCCTGTCCCATTGTCTCTTTTCTCAGAGGAAGGCATTCGCCAGGCAACCAAGTCCATATTTTACTCATTGTTCAACCCTCTACCAAATAACACAGAACTGGAAAGCAGTAAAATATACGTAGTTGATGGAGCATATTTACTGCACAATGTTGTATGGGGTCGTACTCAACCTTTTTCAATCATTTTTCAGCAATATGTCAGGTATGCACAAACTCATTGTGGAGCCAATGCAGTAGTGGCATTCGATGGATCCCCGGATTCGGTTGAAAAGAAAAGCACTAAGGAAAAGTTTCTGGGAAATGAGAAGAACAAGTCTCGTTTTATTTGCCTACTCAGAGCCTCATTTGAACGATTGCAAATAACGACAGAGTTATTATCTCAACATGATGCAATCATAATCATTGGTCAGGATATCGACCTGTTGGTACTCCTCACAGCGCTCTCACCTCCAAACGTATATTACCAAAAAGTTGGTAAAGGAAAATCACCTAACGCGTTGTACTCCAACAAATGTTTTAAACACATCGAAATAGTTGAAAACATTTTATTCATTCATGCCATAAGTGCAACTGGTGCTCCGTTTGGTCAAGGTATATACAAATTTTGTAATATTCTTCTCAAAAACCACTCAGTGAATAAAACTTATTTGTGTATTTCAAGATCCAAAAGCAAAGCAAAAAATCACTTTGGCTGCCGAACCTTTTGTATGGCGGCAATGAGAAATCAAATTTGGAAAATTTAAGGTACATTCTTTTTGTCAAAGGAGTAAAAAAGAATAAATTTAATTTATCCAGGCTACCACCCATCTGCAGTCCAGCAAACATGCTTCAAGAACATACTTGCAAGTGCAGACTTGGCTTGCTCACCATAAATATACAACTGAATAGGGATGGAAGAAGGACGTTATTGGGTAACTAACTCCAGTATCAATGATGAAGGAGGCTGCACCTCAGGCGTTGTTGAACTTTATATCATGCCAATGCAAAAAAGGTTGCGCTGGAAAGTGCACATGTAGAAAGTCGGGTTTGAAATGCAACCTACTCTGTATTCACTGTAATGGCAGCTCGTGCGAGAACGCTGTGGAAGCCTTCGTTCATGATATGACGAGGAATTTGTGACCCAGTCGCCACAAATTCGGCTGAAGAGTCATAGGAAGACTATATTGAAGCTGTTATTGCCCTTAAGTGGCAATAACAGCTTACAAAACTAAAGTCAATAGTCATATATTTTAAGAAAATACTGATTTTTTTTCTTTTTTTACCACATCTATGTACCTTAATTATTAATTTTATTTATATGTTTTGGTTACATTGATGGTTAATGTTGCTGTTACGTACGTTACATATTATTTCAACAGTAATTGTTTTAAAAAAATAATAATCAAGTTATGCCAACACTATCCTTCTGATTCAGTTTTTAACCTAATTTTTGTGAAAATTTTGTATTAGAACCTGGACACCTAATTGCGATAAAAAACATTAAACGTATACTTACGTCTTTTTTAAAATTTTATTCTCTACAAAATTCATATCAGTAATTTTTTCACAAAATTGTACTGGAAAAGAGATACGCACAAAAAACCAAACCAAGTCGGGCAATTTTCATGTTTTCACAAACTTATACACATTTTTACGACGGCATATCTCGATATTTATTAGAGATAGAAGAAAATTTTTTAAATGAAAATTGTAAGTAATTTTATGTTTTACTAAACTCGTAAAGCAATATTATCCGAAATTTTGATTGGAAACGAGATATTTGAGAAAAACTAGATTTTGGTGCGATTTCGGCTGGTTTTTTCAAAATGGTGGCGAAAGCTCAAGTGACCCAAGGTCGAAAACTCAGATTTTACATCAGGAGATGAGCATATAAAACATAAAAAAAAATTGGGACTACCGGAATAATTACGATCGCGACCCCCTTTTTGACGCTAATTGCACTGGCCTATAAGGAAATGTATGAACCAGACATCCCAGATGATTTAATTCGTCACTTCAATTCGGATATTTAAAGACATTATAGTCTGTATTAAAGCCCTTGAACCCAAAACAAGCTCTGGCAAAATTCCTTCCATTGTTCTTAAAAATTGTACTGATACTTTATCCGTTCCACTTAATATACCGTTTAACAAATTACTCTTTATGGGATCTTTTCCACAAATATGGAAACATAGTTACTTAACTTCTATATTTAAAAGTGGTGATCAATCCGTTGTTGAAAACTATCGGCCTGTCTGTATTCTATCGTCTATACCAAAACTTTTCGAAAATTTAATTCTTAATAGCTTCAATTTAATCTCATGTATCACAACTTGTCAACACGGTTTTGTCTCTAGCAGATCAACTTTGACTAACATAACATTATATGAAAATTTCATCTCAAATCCATATATACCGACTTTAGTAAGGCGTTTGATCAAGGGCGGATCCAGGGGGGAGGGGGTCATGGGGATCATGACCCCCCCTGGGCTGGGTCAAGAACCTAAGTGGACCACTAATTAAAATTATTAAACATAATGTTTTTACATATTTTGTCACAATATAGATTTTATTTAAGTACTTTCAATATTTAATTAACTTAATTTAAATACTGTTTTGATGGAAAACGCATTATTCGGGAACGAACGCATCGAAAATTTGAATTTTGCAGCGCCACCGCCACGGCCGCCACCTTTCATATGTCACATTTCGTGTGACACTTGCGCGCGCTTTGTTTCGACTTTCGACTAAAGTCTAGCTAGACTGAAGAGTATTTCCGCAAAGCCATATACATCCATCTTCTGGATTCAATAATAAGTGATATACATGACACAGGACCGTCTGTCTCCTGAAATACTTAATTTGTTTCAGCTAAGCGTTTTCATGCCAAAAAGCGAATACACTAATCAAGACATTGAAACTGTGAAACAACTAGCAACCGATTATACATTGTTACTAGATAATACTCGTTTCTGTCGTTGTAAACGAATATCGGCTGTGGATGGTGAAGTGGCAGCGGAGTCAGGACCAGTGGCGTAGCGAGGGGGGGCGGCCCGCCCCAAGTGCCACCCGACCGAGTGTCACCCCCCAAGAGCACAATTCTCTAGCCAGTCTAGTCACACTGGCTAGACTGGCTGAAATTTGAGCTATGCCACTGGTCAGGACATACCGCAGTCGATTTCTGACCTTATTTTAAATTGCGATATTGAGATGTATCCTAATAAAAGAATTTTTTATGTATTATGGCTACACTACCTGTTAGTATAGCGACAGCGGAAAGATCTTTCTCTACGTTACGAAAAATCAAAACGTGGCTAAGAGCTTCAATGGTTGAAGAACGTCTAACCGGACTGGCACTTCTCCCAGTGGCGGATACAGAAAAAACTCAAGGGGGGGGGGGGCGCTAAAGATATAAAAAAAACTAAAAAGTAGACAACAGTGGGGAGAACACGAAGCACCGCACAAAGAGGAGATACTATCTCATTCTCTCGCAGGCTAAAACATATAGATGTATGTGTTTGTCATATTATAACGATGCTAAAGAAGTTTTCACTTCAATAAACAAATAAATGATTGGCGGATCGCACATTTAAAACTTGACGGGCCACAAGGAGCTGTAGGGCTGCATTACAAGATCAAGGGAATCAAATACTTGAGTCGGGCCATGTTAAGAGTACCTTACGGAACGTAGCCATACTACGTGACCTCTTCGGGGGGGGGTCTTCAAAATGTCACGCTTGGTACAAATGAGCGGCAGTTTGCTTAGGATTTTGGTCACCGGGGGGGGGGGGGGGGGGTTAAAAATTGCAAAAAAAATGGTCACGTAGTATGGGTACGTTCCCTTACATGAAACTACGTATGAATGTGAGTGAAGCAAATGCAAGTAACTTCGCACTTATGGAGGACTAAACGCCGTTCTTTTTTTTTACACGTATGCCGCACAAGAGTCCCAACTGCTCCCGTCTGGAGCCAGTGGGACTATGGCATCCTCAATTGGGGTATGTTGTGAGGCTGAAGGTAATGGGGAAGAGATTGAGATGGGGAAGAGGGAGGTGGGGAAGTACCTGGCTATTCAGATCTGGTCACCAAACACGGCTAACCCATTTCAAGCAACGTTTCAATTCTGAATGGTGGTCTTACACCAGGGCGATACTGAGAGTATCTTCCACTCTGGAACGTGCCGCAAATATACTGTATACTATTTTAAATGAATAAATTGTGAAATAACACAAATTAATCAGATAAAATTTATTTGCCACGCCGGGATTCGATCCCGCGACCTTCGGAGTGCGAGTCAAGAGCCTTACCGCTGCACTACGCCGGCCGCCGGCCGTTTGGCGCTAACAAGAAGCTGTCATAAGAAGCGAAGCTAGCAGTTCACAATGGAGTGCTGGTACCAACCCTGATGTATGGCAGTGAAGCACGAAACTGGCAGAGGAAGGACTAAATGCTATAGAATTGAGATCCCTGCGGCGTATGTGCGGTAAAGCCATGTATGATAGTGTGAGAAAAATATGAAAAGAATTCAAGGCTGATGCAATAGTATCTAAGTAATAAATCTTAGATACTTATGCTGATTGCATAAGTATCTAAGTTTTTCTTTATATTGTTTTTATTTCTTGCTAGAGCAATCCCGATGAGTTAAAGAACTCATTTTAGGACTCATTATTAAGAAAGGGAATCTCAGATGGTTTAGACATGTAGAGCGAATGATTGAAGAAAGATTTTCTTATATTTAGGGGCGGCCAAGGGGGGGGGGGGCGCGCCCCCCATATGTATCCGCCACTGACTTCTCCACGTCCATAAAAACGTACCTTACCCATTGAAGTAGATGAGGTGATAACGCGTTTCAAGAGAAGACGTAAAAGAAAAATTGATTTTGTTATTTAAATATAGGTAGGTATTTTTAAGTACAGTACTTTCATTTATTAATAAAATACCTACTTTTTGCTTGTATCTATTATTATCAAAATTAAATTATAACTTCTTGAGACATGACCACAACTATGTGACATGGCATGGACATGAAAAAGGTTTTTGTCCAGTATGGGTAAGCATGTGAATTTTTAGATATTGTTTTGTAGCGCATGAATAGTTATAGTCGGGACAAGAAAAAGGTTTTTCATCACTGTGAGTTAGCAAGTGCCGTTCTAGTTATTTTTTCTAGAATGAGAATAGTTGCAGTCAGGACATGAAATAGGTTTTTTTCCACTGTCGGTAAACGTGTGATTTTTAGATTTCTTTTCATAGTACATGAACAGTTGCAGTTGGAACATGAAAAAGGTTTTCCTCCACACTGAGTCAGCAACTGACTTCTTATGTATCCCTTTTGAGAACACGAATAGTTACAATTAGGACATGAAAAAGGTTTTTCTCTTCTGTGAATCATACTGTGGACTTTTAAATCTTCGTTTTGAGGACTTGTATAACTGCATTCAGATCATGAAAAGGTTTAACTCCACTCTGAGTAAGCTTATGAATCATAGTGGAGTAAAGTGTTGCTCCACATGGAAACCTTTGTACACTCTGAGTAAGCTTATGAATCATAGTGGAGTAAAGTGTTGCTCCATATGGAAACCTTTGTAAAATTACTTTCTTCAGGGCCTCCTCAGTGTAGCTAATGTAAAACGAAATATGTGTTGTAAAACCATGTACAGTTTGGCAAGAAAGTGTAGAAAATAAATGATGGCGCTGCGATCGTTTTCTAGTTTTAAATGGCAACACCAAGATGGCTCATAAGACAAAGAACGTATGTTTTAAAAAAACACTTCTGGCAAAATGCATATTTCATAGCGTATTTGTATTTTCAAAAAATTTGCACAAAAAACTGTAATTTAATAGAAGCAAAATAAAACAAAACAAGTTTTAAGTGGGCTTTTATTCCGATATAAAAACGTAGGTACTTAAAAATTTAAGTCTATTAATTCAACACCCGACATGTAATTATTGTCTTCGTCCTCGTGTGATTCTTCTTCTTCCGTATCTTCATCTTCATCTAAGCGCAGTTCATCGATATCATATATATTACTGCCTCATGCATAATATTCTGCATCAATTTTCATCACGTGTTTGCAACAATTTTTCCAATCATCAGCACTTATGCTATTACATAATGCCTATTTTCTGTTTTCCCGGTGTTTCAAATTTTCCATCTGCCTTTTCCCCTTCCTTGACAATTCGTCTTACCGTTGATTCAGATTTACCTGTGTGTGAAAAATCATTAAAATTATTATTATATAAGGGAGTTTTAAAAACACACACTAGATAATATTCACTTGGAAAGAAAGAAAGAGAAAACGAGAAAAAGGTAACTTTTCTACGAGTTTAATATTATTTTTTTTATTGAGTTATTCCCTTTTTCTTGTGGCCGCATATTATCTGTCAAAATGAAGTGTCAAAATCAGATTTTTTTACCATAACCTCAAATCAGATTGTAATGGTTATTATCGCTCGAAAATTGGCATAAATCTTGTAATACTAATGAAATTTATTAAACAAACTATACTACGTACCAGTCATTTCAGCAGTTCGTTTGCAAACATCTTCTAAATTAAAAAGAAGTTTCTTCGCGTGACACTCGGCTAGGCTGCGTTGAAAAACGCAGAATATAACCCCTCTTGTATCACTATGTAATAATTTATTCATTTTAATTAAATTCAGGCAAACAATGAATAAAAATATTATCAAATCAGCGATATTCTACTCAGATTTAAGACAATAAATCAACCGTAACACGTTGATACACACAATATGATAACACATAATATGACAGCCATAAGAAACGTCATATAATTCGGTGTTGCCATAGTAATGAACACGTTTAGTTCCAATTGAATTAATTTCTACACTTTCTTGCCAAACAAGTGTATTAAAAGTAAGACAGTATTAAATTGTGGAGATCCGGAAGGAATGAAAGGCCGATAAAAATAATAATATTTTCCCAATTTGTTTATGAATTACAATTTAAAACAATAAAATAAACAATATACGCATGGACCTATTGCGAGTTTGAAATCTCTTATGTTATTTTTACCGCAAACGTGACTAAAACAAGAAAAAGGTATTTAAGCGACTTTCCAGTACTTTGCGCAATTTTATTGAGACTTTTAGGTAAAAATAGTTACTAGGGTGTTACGGAACGTAAAGGGAGACGGAGGTGCAGAAAAATGTTACGGTGCGTTGCATGGGGGGAGAGAGGGTCAAAAATTTTCAAAAACTGCGTTACGTTATACTTGAACGCCCCCTTTACTATTTCACGATTGAAATTTTATCGTTACACTCTGAACACAAAACTGGTTTTAACCTAAGTATTGGTTATTATGTTTTCATGCCAGCAAATGATTTTCTTCAGATTTTTGCAGCATATTAGAATTGAAGACTCCACACAGAACTTTGTTGTTTGTAGCTATATAGCTCGGTCGGTCAGCATTCCCCAAAAATTCTGTTATTTTATTTTCGTTCCTAGCTCTTACTATTGATGTATTGGGGATTCCCGTGAAATATTCCTCGCTTTTCCCCTGTATCATTCTCATTTCTTTCGTACATTGTGATTGACGGGAACTCGCGAAGGAAATTATCACCTATCGATTGTTGAAAAAGCTGAAAGTTTTTAAGAGTGTTTTAATTTTGAGAATAACAATTTTTTTTACATATTTGACTAGCTAGAAATGTTTTTTTTATATTTTAGGAAGTAAAAAATTTGTGTTTTGAATTACTCAAAAAAAAAATATGGGGAGGGGGTGACACCGCGTTTTCCGCCCCGGGTGCCACCCATGCTAGCAACGCCACTGCATCTCTGTCCTATACTTTTTTTATTTTATTTATTAACGACGTAACTAACGTATTCACCCATGTTCTTATTTTAATGTTTGCAGATGATAAGAAGATATATAGAATTATTGATAATATTGAGGACAGCTTGTCCCTACAATTTAAACTTAATTGATTTTCCGATTAGTGTTTTACAAATAAATTAACTCTTAATGTTAAAAAATGTCAAATTATGAGATTCCGCAGGAAAAAAACCCATTGTTGTTCACTTACTTTCTCAATGACCACACCCAGTACCGGATTATCCCTAAGGCAGAGTAGGCAACTGCCTAGGGGCCCCGCATCGGCTAGGGGCCCCGCGTCCCGGGAAAAAATGACTTGCTTCAATTAGTGAGCAACGAAGTTTCGGAAAAAGTCAGCTTTCAAGATGTTTTATTTTTATTTTTATTAGGAACATTTACTGGTTAATAACATTAGGTACACGCATTAAAAAAAACAACAAATTATAATAATTAGCGAATAAATAACTAATAACAACTACTAACTACTAACAACGAAGTTTCGGAAAAAGTCAGCTTTCAAGATGTTTTATTTTTATTTTTGGTCGGTCTCGTTATAATTAATTAATTAAGAGGGATGGTTCACACTTTCAGCCCTTAAAAGTGTCAAATAATATTCCTCGCTGAGTGTAAGTTGCGTAATTATACTCAAAATAATTTTACCGTGAGTGGTGTGGACATAAAAACGTTATTAAGAATATGTGCAAAATAATATTGTGAAACGTATTGTAAACGAAGTGAACAGTGTAAACACAGTGTTTTAAAACTCGAGACTAGCATAGAACATTCACCAGATGTGGTCATCTGTTCGACCCTTGGGTGCCTGCCTGCCTGCCTGCCTGCCGTGCCTCTTGACCCCCGCCTCATCCCCGCACCAGTATGACTTGTCCGGTGCGTCGCGCATCGAGAAGGCCCTTCTCAGAAACGCATGAGTCCTGCAGTCTGCACCCCTAGCTGAAGCGGCCGTTCTCAGAAGGATAGAGAAATAAGAGAAAAAAAATAAGAATATTATCATCTAGTGACCTCTGTTCCCCTAACTGCAGTCCCCGCTGCCCCACCATCACCCGCCACCACCACCCGCCCCGAGCTCATGGAAGGATGACATCGGATTCAAATGGAGTGGTATTACTTATAAGCATTACAGTGATATAAATGCGACCCCCGCTGCCCCACCGACCGTCGCGACGCGGAAGGATGACGTCGGACTCTGCCCGCTAATTCTGTTCTTGATAGGAAGTGATTTACTTATAAACATTTTACAATGATTAGACATTATACGAAACATTTTGGAATGAACTTTACAAAGATATAGCATTTTACGAAGACATAAATAATGTATAGTGATAAGACAGTATATATTTTCTTCAGTGTTAGTTATTTTTAGTAGTTAATATTTAATTAATAGTTTAAAAATGGCTAATGTTAATATTTAATAAATAGTAGTTTAAAAAAAAAACTCAAGTGAAAGTGTTTTAAAACAATAAAATTAATAATAATAAACCGTTGACAGTGACAAGATACACACACATATATATTTTTTTCTCTAGTGTTAATTTCATGTCGTTTGTTGTTGTTTTTCACAATAGTCGTTATGAATTTCCGGTTTATTATGGTTGTTTTTGCGTATGTGTAAGTTAGATTAAGTTTGGTTAAGTTAGATTAGGTTATATTAAGTTAAATTAAGTTAGATTAAGTTAGATTAAGTGAGATTCAGTTAGATTAAGTTAGATTAAGTAGAGTAAGTTAGATTAAGGATGTAAAGCTAGTTTCTAAGAAGTAGTCCGTGGGAGGGAATGGCCGACACAGGTGTCGATGAGACTCGCTATCCATCACATCGCCAACCCTTCGGTGGCGCAAAGAGGAGGACGGAACGTGAGCAATGCCGAATTGGCACATGGAATATAAGAGGAGGGATGGAAAGAAAGATGAATGAATTATGTGATACAATGAAAGGCAAATGTTTGGACGTACTTTGTATAACTGAGAGTATGAAAAAGGGGAGCGGTACATTGCAGCATGATGATAAGTTCGTAATCTGGTCTGGGAGACCAGACACGGAGAGGGCTTGTCAGGGTGTTGCAGCGCTACTGTCTCCCAGAATGGTTGAATGTATGTTGCAGTTTGAATGTGTAACTCCAAGAATAATGTGGATCCGATTCAAAATTGGTTTAACAAGGGTGTTTCTTATTATTTGCTATGCCCCTGTTAATTCTGAAAGTGACGAAGTGAAAAATGATTTTTGGACTGGTGTGAATGATGTTATGAGACTAAAAGAGTTGAATGAAAGGATTATTATGGCGGGCGATTTGAATGGGTGGGTCGGTATTAGACGTGACGGATTTGATTCGGCCTTAGGTATGTTCGGGGATAAAAGAACGAATGATAACGGGAACAGAATACTTGAGGTATGTTTAGAGTGGAACCTTTTTGTGTCGAATACTTTCTTTGATCATAAAGGTATCCATCAGTATACGTGGGAAAGAGGAATTGA
Organism: Limnephilus marmoratus; assembly: GCA_917880885.1. Taxonomy (NCBI): domain Eukaryota; kingdom Metazoa; phylum Arthropoda; class Insecta; order Trichoptera; family Limnephilidae; genus Limnephilus; species Limnephilus marmoratus. The sequence goes on from OU862929.1 coordinate 21,740,018, forward strand.
AAGATCAATAATCGATTTTGTAGTAATTGACTCTAGGTTGAGAGCCGTTACCGAGGACACAAGAGTTTTCAGAGGGGCTGAGGTTGAAACTGACCACTTTCTGGTGGTGTCAAAAGTAAACCTCTTTCGCGGCTGGCGCTCTAAGGTGAAAACTTTATCAGCTCCAACTAGAATCAAAATAGAAAAACTACAAAACGAGTATGTCAGAAGTGAGTATGAGAAGTGTGCAGAAATGAGATTAAATGAGAAGGAAATGAACGGTCTAAGCATAGAGGAAACATGGAACCACATTAAGGTGAGTCTATGCGAATCTGCTAGAGACGTGTGTGGAATAAGTAAGCAAGGTAGGAAAAAAGGTGATGCATGGTGGGATGATGAGATCAAAGCACTGGTCTCAGAGAAGAAGAAAGCATGGTTACATCTGATAGCGACTGGCAGTGTTTCAAGCGAAGAGAGAGATCGAGCGAAAGAAGTGTATAAGGTATGCAAGAAAAGAGTAAGTGTTGGGGTGAAAGAACGGAAAAAACGCCTGGAAGAAGAAGAGGGAATCAAAATGACAAACCACTTCCAAGAAAACATAAAACTGTTTTGGAAGGAGGTCAAAAGATCCCGGAGTGGACCAGAGAACGGAAGCATGAAAGTGATAAAATCGAAAGATGGACAAATGTTGACGAATGAGAATGAAATTAAAGAGAGATGGATGAAATATTTCGAGGAGGTCTTCGAAAGTAACCCGAGTGACTGTGATCCAAGCGGTGAATCGGTTATGAACGATGATGGAGTGAATGTTACCAAAATCAGCATGGATGAAATAAAAAAATCTATTAAATGTATGAAAAATGGTAAGGCTGTGGGTTTCGACAATATTGCTGCCGAATACTTTAAAGGAGATAGCCGTATTATTCTCACATGGTTGTGCAGACTTTTTAACCAATGTTTAGAGGAGGGTTACACGCCATTAGATTGGAGAAGGGCTGTAATCATGCCATTGTACAAAGGTAAAGGGTCACGTATGGAATGTGGGAATCATAGGGCTATTAGCCTTCTTAGTACAGTGGGCAAGTTGTATGGTAGAATATTGATTGAAAGGGTAAGAATGGAAACAAAAGATAAAATATGGGATGTGCAAGGTGCTTTTATGAGTGGAAGGGGATGCATGGACCAGATTTTCTCATTGCGTATGCTCACTGAAAAGTTTCTTGCAAAAAAACAGAAACTCTTCTGTGCCTTTGTAGATCTACAAAAAGCATACGACCGAGTTGACAGGAAAAATCTATGGAAGGTATTGTCCAAGTATGGAGTGAATAAGTATCTCATACAAGCAATTGCGTCTCTGTATGAGGGAAGCGTTGCATGTGTTAGGGTGAACGGCGATTTTACGGGGTGGTTTGACATCACAAAAGGTGTTAAACAAGGCTGCGTAATGTCGCCGTGGTTATTCAATCTATATATGGATAATTGTATGCAAGAATTGAAAGAGATGGGATTGGGTGCGAAATTGAGTAATCTAGAAGTATGTTGCCTGTTGTATGCTGATGATGCGGTGCTGATATCTAACAGTATGGAAGATCTACAGTCTCTCGTGTCAAGAATGAACGAAGTATGCATGAAGAATGAGTTAATGATGAATGTAAGTAAGTCTAAAGTCATGGTGTTTGAAAGAGAGAGTACGAAAACAGTATGCAATATAGTTGTGAATGATGAATACTTGGAGCAGGTGGATGAGTTTGTTTATTTGGGAAGTATGTTTACGAGAGATGGGAAAGCTGATAGAGATATTGAAAGAAGGGTGAATGCAGGTAACTCTATTAATGGAGGACTGAACGCCGTTGGCAGCAACAAAAAACTGTCCAAAGACGCGAAACTAGCCGTCCATAATGGAGTACTGGTACCTACCCTGATGTATGGCAGTGAGGCATGGAACTGGCAAAGGAAGGATGAAAGTAGACTGAACGCTGTAGAAATGAGATCCCTGAGGCGTATGTGTGGTAAAACCATGTATGATCGTGTGAGAAATGTGGAAATCCGCAAAGAATGCAAGGCTGATGTAAGCGTGATGAGTAAGATCAAGAAAGGAACGCTCCGATGGTTTGGGCATGTAGAGCGAATGAAAGAGGAAAGGAGTGTAAGGAGAATATATGACGCAAATGTGAATGGTAGAAGAAGTCGAGGACGCCCAAGAAAGACATGGCACGACCAAGTGAATCAGATACTTGAGTCGGGCCATGTCAAGAGTCAGAATAATAGAAGAGAATGTATGAGACGTTGTATGAATGTAAACGAGGCAAGGAATGTGTGCCAAGACCGGGATGTTTGGCGGTCCGTCCTCTCTGCCTACCCCTGCGGGGAAACGGCGTGATGGTTAGTTAGTTAGTTAGTTAGGAACATTTACTGGTTAATAACATTAGGTACACGCATTAAAAAAAACAACAAATTATAATAATTAGCGAATAAATAACTAATAACAACTACTAACTACTAACAACGAAGTTTCGGAAAAAGTCAGCTTTCCAGATGTTTTATTTTTATTTTTATTAGGAACATTTACTGGTTAATAACATTAGGTAGGGTCAGTGGGTCAACAGTGAACCAGCAGGACACAGTGAACCACCACCTCTACAGCCCTAACTGTAAGTGTGTTAGTGTCAAGCTTTTGCTTGAAGCACGGGCTCAGAAAAAGACAAGATTTGATTTAGTGTGTGTTAGTGTGCAAAGGCGGCAGGTCATTTGACAAGCTAATATCTGATTTTTGCAAACCTCGACATCATTTTCACTTAAGTGTTTTTGTTTTATTACTAAATTATGTTATTGCCAACGCGAGAATCTTTAAAGTTTTTCAGTTTAGTATTTTGTTTTAATTGTTACCTATTATTAGAAATTTTCAATATCTAATAGGTTTTAGAAATATTGGCTAGTTATGTCAAAATGGCTTTATGGTACACACTGAACCAGAGTAATGTGGGACACAGTGAACTGGTTCACTGTGTACACAGTATCTGGTTCGCTGTGTAGATGCCTTCTAAAATAATCTTCATTCACAGAATAAGATCAATGTAAGTGTTTTCTTTGGTCAAAAGAATGGGTCGTAAGCAGAAAAAAATAAAGAAAATCGGTAAACACACGGAGGAGATGAAAAAACGTTTGGAGACGGTGAAAAATGGGCATATCTTCACAAATCTGCAGAAGCTGCTGACATCCCCTATCCAACTTTTCAGCGCTACTGGCTTATGTCGAAGGTTTCGGAACAGCCATAAGATTAGTTCCAAATTACGACATTAATAGAATATTTAACGAAGATCAAGAACGGGCCCTAAAGGAGAATATCAAGAAATGTGCATCCTTGTCCTATGGACTATCAATCAACGAATCAATATTTTTTTAAAGCATCAATATTCACTTGAGTCATGGCTCATGGGAATGCATATCCCACCATTTCGCCGATCTCGTAAATAATCAGTGGAATACCAGGATTTTTCAGAAGCCATGAATCTATTGCATTGTTGTAGTAGGCTTTGAATGGGCCGAAAACACCAACATCCAAAGGTTGGAGCTTAGCAGACGTGTGCGGATGTAATATGATAATCGTTACTCCAGATACTTTTGCCAGATCAAACGCATCAATTGATAAATGAGATTCATGATTATCAAATATTAAAATACTCGGATGTTGGGGTAAACTGCCAGAATGCTTGATGAAATGCTGTATCACCTCCACAAATGAGTCAATATTCAATGGTCGGTCTAAGAATCCCTATTTCCGAAAACCTATTTTATAAATTTGCTGTTACCTTCGCTAAAAACATTCGCTAAATCTTTTGTTCTTTTATGTAAGACATTATTCTACTTAAATTGTGCGAGTCTTCATGTTCGAAATGTTCAAAAAGCTCTAGTTATTTTCTTATCCCGCTACTTTTTTGTTATGGATTTTTCATATTGTATAATTATGTTTATAAAAAAGCCCTTATTATTTAGTTATATTGTAGTTTCATTGCGAGGCTTATTAGTACAATTTTCAGGAGAATTATCATGTTGGTCCACTGTGTACCTCTTCGGCTCACTGTGTACCATGCCTGCGGTTCACTGTGTACCAGCCTAGTACACAGTGAACCAAAATGCCATTTTTTTTTATGTAAATCATTATATCTAATTAATAGTAAACTTTGCGAAAATGAGTTTGTGCACATAAAAAAACCAAAGAAGTACTCAAGACAACAAAATTTATTTGACATTTCTACATCAAATTTTGGTGACTCAAATTGACTCGGAAAAAAAAGTGGTTCACTGTTGACCCACTGACCCTACACGCATTAAAAAAAACAACAAATTATAATAATTAGCGAATAAATAACTAATGTTCACATAATGCACAAAAAATAAATAAAAAGTCTATAATTAAAGCAAATATATAAACATAGTTGTGTTTTCTTTCCTTCTATTTGTTGCAACATTACTTAGTATCTGAAGTGATTGAAGGTGCCGTGTGTGGTTTATATTGGAATTTTTTTCATTTTATTTTTAATTATACATACATATGTTTAAAACATAAATGTTGTACAAACTTCAGTATGCACTACCCATCTGCTTGGGAAAATAAAAGTGAGGGCCAGTCGCTTGAAACGCTGTACCATCGTTAGTTTTGCTCCGATTTACTTGAAATTTTGACACAGTACTCAATATACTGACATGTTTTACATTCAGAAAAAAAGAAAAGTTTTAAAACCTTACCCCCCCCCCCCATTAATGTCTTGTTAAGGATTTGATCAAGGGAACAAGGAGGCGTTTAAAAGCCCCTTCAACCCCCCCCCCCCCCGATAGTCCGCCATTGGTAAAGGGGCCCCGAGACGTGCATTGCCTAGGGGCCCCGACATGGTTAATCCGGCCCTGACCACACCTTATTATCTGTTATTGAAATAAGAGACCTTGGTATTACCTTTTATTAAATTAACTTGTATTAAACATATTAATAATATAAGGGAACGTACCCATACTACGTGACACGTTTAGGGGGGGGGGGTCTTCAAAATGTCACGCTCCATACAAATGAGTGGCGGGTTGCTTAGGATTTTGGTCACCGGGGGGGGGGGGGGTTAAAAATTGCAAAAAAATTGGTCACGTAGTATGGGTACGTTCCCTAACTAGTAAAGCTATGCAAATGTTGAGATTTATCTTATAGCCCATCCAGACTCACGGCGAGAAGCCCCGAGAACACCCGAGAAGCGAGAATGTGATGTGTTTCTCGCATTCTCTTTCTTGTGCTCGGCTGTTCTCGGATGGCTGTCGGTAAATTTGGCCGCTTCAAAGGATTTCTCGGGCGAGAAGCGAGGCTACTACACTCTAGTAGTGTTCAATATCGGTACTTTTACTACCCGTCGGTATCCGTTGCTTTCGCAAAAAGTAATCGTTACTATGGAATCGTTACTGATTACTTTGATTACTTTCGGGTAGTAACTACTGCAAGTATCAAATCGTTACTGAATGCTTTGATTACTTTCGGGTACTACCGCTACTGGTATCAATTCGTTACTGAATGCTTTGATTACATTTGACTACTTTCGGTTCCGGATACCGCCGGATACTTTTATAATAGAGACAAATCGTTACTGGTTACACTTTGACGTTTGTGTTTTTCGTTAGCGTGAATAGCGCGTAGGTACTTTGGTTATGCATTATTAGGATTCTACGTTAGGTATTTATAGGTATTTTGAATGTTTTGAAGAGTTTTGTGTGTTTAGATTTTTTTTAAACTTTATTTTTGATTTTATACAAACAATCAGAATACGGGAGAAGATATTTTATATGGAATACAGCTACATAATATATTATTTTTATGTGTAGGTACATACCAAAATATTGCAGCATCTCTCATCAGTCGTGATTGGATAATATTAAACTTATTTGCACAAAAGTTTCAACGATCACGAACGGCCCAAACACAATACTTTATAAACAATTTAAATGAACACACAGATTAAATATATTATTACGTAAAAACAAAGTCAAATATTGTAATAAAAACTGACGCAAATTCGTAAACAACGAACTAAAGTTAACATGCTAATTTAGCCGTTGGCAAAGCTGTACGACTGATGAACTTTCACTATTTTACCATTCAACGAATAAAACAATTTTATTTTCAGTTATTAATTTGAGTACCGTCATGAATACAATATGGAAAGGATTAGTATCGCATCACTAACAATTACAATTTTATTACAATAATATAAACAAACTGAAATGGAATCCATTCCCCATAGTTACAACAAGATCCCGGTTCTTTTTTTGTTTACGTAGGCAATTTTGATCGTAAATTACATATTAACACTGGATTAACGTACTTATCATTTTCCATTGAAATTCGAAACGTAATTTTACATGCCAGTTTTTTTTTTATTTTTCTAGCTTTGGGATAAGTTAATAAAACACTATTATAGGCTGATGGTAATTTTTTATACATTTTATTTATTATTTATTTACATCTCACATAATATCATATTATACCTATGATAATAGATGTTAAAGGCGGTCTTTTTACTTAGCGGAAATTTCTACTATCCAAATTTATCTTTATAATCATAATCGTTTTTTTTGTAAACTCCACAGAAATTTAAATCTTATAATGTGTGAAGGAAAAAAGCAGTGTTAAAATTATTACTGTGAAAACTTTTTATAGTCGTAATAATATCTAATAATCATATTTTTTACACCGTTCGAAAATTTTGGTAGTTACCTACCGTCAAAAACTTGAATACTTAGTATATATTGGTAGCAATAATATACAATTAGATCAGATAGCAAGGTACGCAAACATAAATATCAACCGAAAGCGTTTTTTTACCGATGAAAACACCGCAATATTTTTTGTCTCTGGCAATACCGTTCCTAAACCGTTTACGCTTCGAACAACTGGCTCTGGCGTGGTAGCGCCTCCAGCGGCACAAATAGAAACGACCAAGTAATCGGTACAAAGTGTGGTTTATTTATGAACAGCTGGCTCTAACGTAGAGCGCCTCTAGCGGCACAAATAACAACCAAGTAATCGGTACTGAAGTATCCTCATCGAAAGTAATCATTTTGAGGTATCAATGAAAGTAATCATTTCGAAAGTAACGGATACTCTTCGTTTTTAGTAGTCGGTATTTTGATTACTTGGTGAGTACCGATTACTTCAGTACCGAATGATTACTTTTCATGCATCTCTAATGCGGTTTAAAAAAAAATGCATCTCTAATGCGGTTTGTAAAAAGTTTTCACAGTAATAATTTTAACACTGCTTTTTTCCTTCACACATTATAAGATTTAAATTTCTGTGGAGTTTACAAAAAAAAAACGATTATGATTATAAAGATAAATTTGGATAGTAGAAATTTCCGCTAAGTAAAAAGACCGCCTTTAACATCTATTATCATAGGTATAATATGATATTAAGTGAGATGTAAATAAATAATAAATAAAATGTATAAAAAATTACCATCAGACTATAATAGTGTTTTATTAATTTATCCCAAAGCTAGAAAAAAAAAACTGGCATGTAAAATTACGTTTCGAATTTCAATGGAAAATGATAAGTATGTTAATCCAGTGTTAATATGTAATTTACGATCAAAATTGCCTACGTAAACAAAAAAAGAACCGGGATCTTGTTGTAACTATGGGGAATGGATTCCATTTCAGTTTGTTTATATTATTGTAATAAAATTGTAATTGTTAGTGATGCGATACTAATCCTTTCCATATTGTATTCATGACGGGACTCAAATTAATAACTGAAAATCAAATTGTTTTATTCGTTGAATGGTAAAATAGTGAAAGTTCATCAGTCGTACAGCTTTGCCAACGGCTAAATTAGCATGTTAACTTTAGTTCGTTGTTTACGAATTTGCGTCAGTTTTTATTACAATATTTGACTTTGTTTTTACGTAATAATATATTTAATCTGTGTGTTTATTTAAATTGTTTATAAAGTATTGTGTTTGGGCCGTTTGTGATCGTTGAAACTTTTGTGCAAATAAGTTTAATATTATCCAATTACGACTGATGAGAGATGCTGCAATATTTTGGTATGTACCTACACATAAAAATAATATATTATGTAGCTGTATTCCACATAAAATATCTTCTCCCGTATTCTGATTGTTTGTATAAAATCAAAAATAAAGTTTAAAAAAAATCTAAACACACAAAACTCTTCAAAACATTCAAAATACCTATAAATACCTAACGTAGAATCCTAATAATGCATAACCAAAGTACCTACGCGCTATTCACGCTAACGAAAAACACAAACGTCAAAGTGTAACCAGTAACGATTTGTCTCTATTATAAAAGTATCCGGCGGTATCCGGAACCGAAAGTAGTCAAATGTAATCAAAGCATTCAGTAACGAATTGATACCAGTAGCGGTAGTACCCGAAAGTAATCAAAGCATTCAGTAACGATTTGATACTTGCAGTAGTTACTACCCGAAAGTAATCAAAGTGATCAGTAACGAATACATAGTAACGATTACTTTTTGTGAAAGTAACGGATACCGACGGGTAGTAAAAGTACCGATATTGAACACTACTAGTAAATAAGTGCTTGTTCTCGCGAGAAGTCTCGGCGAGAATGAGAGTGTGGATAAGTGCTTGTTCTCGCGAGAATTTCTCGCCGAGACTTCTCGCCGTGAGTCTGGAATCGCCTTTACGGATTTCGATGGATTTTAAAAATTTTAAAACTGTCAAACAACCATACACTTCTCTTGTTAGAATCCAACTAGAATTTAACTCCACCATTTGGAATCCATATTACAGTACACATGAATATTCCCTTGAGCGTGTCCAACATAAATTCTTACGTCAAAATAATTTTAAATTGGGAATATCTATTGAAAACATTAATTACTTCTCCCAGTTACATCTACTGGGACTTGATACATTAAAATAAAGAATAATTTGTTCTGACTTATTTTATTTATTTCAAAATTAGTTGGGATGGGGATGGGGATGGGGATGGGGATGGGGATGGGGATGGGGATGGGGATGGGGATGGGGATGGGGATGGGGATGGGGATGGGGATGGGGATGGGGATGGGGATGGGGATGGGGATGGGGATGGGGATGGGGATGGGGATGGGGATGGGGATGGGGATGGGGATGGGGATGGGGATGGGGATGGGGATGGGGATGGGGATGGGGATGGGGATGGGGATGGGGATGGGGATGGGGATGGGGATGGGGATGGGGATGGGGATGGGGATGGGGATGGGGATGGGGATGGGGATGGGGATGGGGATGGGGATGGGGATGGGGATGGGGATGGGGATGGGGATGGGGATGGGGATGGGGATGGGGATGGGGATGGGGATGGGGATGGGGATGGGGATGGGGATGGGGATGGGGATGGGGATGGGGATGGGGATGGGGATGGGGATGGGGATGGGGATGGGGATGGGGATGGGGATGGGGATGGGGATGGGGATGGGGATGGGGATGGGGATGGGGATGGGGATGGGGATGGGGATGGGGATGGGGATGGGGATGGGGATGGGGATGGGGATGGGGATGGGGATGGGGATGGGGATGGGGATGGGGATGGGGATGGGGATGGGGATGGGGATGGGGATGGGGATGGGGATGGGGATGGGGATGGGGATGGGGATGGGGATGGGGATGGGGATGGGGATGGGGATGGGGATGGGGATGGGGATGGGGATGGGGATGGGGATGGGGATGGGGATGGGGATGGGGATGGGGATGGGGATGGGGATGGGGATGGGGATGGGGATGGGGATGGGGATGGGGATGGGGATGGGGATGGGGATGGGGATGGGGATGGGGATGGGGATGGGGATGGGGATGGGGATGGGGATGGGGATGGGGATGGGGATGGGGATGGGGATGGGGATGGGGATGGGGATGGGGATGGGGATGGGGATGGGGATGGAGATGGATGGGGATGGGGGGGGGATGGGGATGGATGGGAAGATCCTGACAAATCTCGCCCCATGAACCCGGGCTCCCCTGCTAAGTCGCTTGTGGTGACCTATGGTAGAGGTGTTGGTAATCCAATACATGGTTCCCGGGGCGGCGGTACCATACCCGCCTTCCCAATTACTGATACTAACTATTGACGGCCGGCGTGGACGGCGTGGTCAAGGGGCAAGGCTCTTGACTCGCAATTTGAAGGTCGTGGGATTGAATCCCGACGTAGGCAAATACATTTTATTTGACTAATTTGGGTTATTTCACAATTAATTCATTTAAAAATAATAAATTTGCGTCACGTTCCAGAGTGGAAGATACTTTCAGTATCGCCCTGGTGTAAGACCACCATTCAGAATTGAAAATTTGCTAGAAATGGCTTTAGCCATGTTTAGTGACCAGATCTCAATAGCCAGGTAATTCCTCGCCTTCCTCTTCCCCATCTCCTTCCCCTCCCCACCACCTTCAGCCTCTCAAAATACCCAATAGTCATGGCTTTAGCCATGTTTAGTGACCAGATCTCAATAGCCAGGTAATTCCTCGCCTTCCTCTTCCCCATCTCCTTCCCCTCCCCACCACCTTCAGCCTCTCAAAATACCCAATAGTCATGCCATAATCTTACTGGCTCTAGACGGGAGCACTTGGGTCTCTTGTGCGGTATTCACATAAATATTAAAAAAAAATGTGCACACAAATAAATATTTCAAAATGAGTCATTTCTTACAAACCAACTGAATATTACTCGGTTAAAATACAATTAAAAACAAGCAAAAAAAATATATAAAAATTGTTTTTCATGTTAGTATCTACTTTATACATAAGTACTGTGTTTACGCATTTCACTTGCATCTATTTATGTTTACACACTTCGATAAACAAATTACAAATAACAACTTTTTCGGAAAAAAATCAGGAAGTGAGAAACCGACATCTTTATCTGAACCATACTATATCTGAACCGAAACAAACTCCGCGTGACCTAGTAGGTACGTGAAACACGGCTAGCGGCAAGACGACATTTAGTTTCAAAAGCGTCCGCTCGCGTTCGCTGATGTTTTATGAGCGCTACAGTCGAAATCGGAATCCTGATTTGCTGGTTAAACAGCCTTAAGTCTTAGCTTCTGGACCGAACAGACACGCGAAAGTGATCAGTTTGAGGCAAAAACTCAAGACATAAGACCTCTGAAGATGGACTAATAAATTTGTTTTTTTGTGCATTCAAAGTTAATATCTTATTCTTTAACCAACAATTTACCACTCATAAACCTATATTACTTTTGTTGAAAGTTTCATTAATTAAATATTACAATTTGAGATTTCACTCATAAAGTTAAAAATATTCATTACAGAAAAGTCAATAGATGTTTCGGATAGATCTCACTCTGAAGATGGACAGTGAGATCTGTCCGAAACATCACGAGTTAAAAAGTTCTTTTAAGAACTACGTTATGCGGGTAAACCGAGAAAATTTTTCTACATATGTATAAAATACATAAAAGCATATTTTGATTTTTCTATACCAATGCGACATTTATTGACTTTCTGTAATGAATATTTTTATTTTTAACTTTATGAGTGAAATCTCAAATTGTAATATTTAATTACATGAAGACAATATAAGCGAAACTCAATCTCAATAAAAACATGATATATTATATCTCAATAATACATTATGATATTAATATTGTTATTGTGATGAAGAAATGACCATTCTTCATTTTTTGCAAGATATTTTTTCATATTCGGATAGTCTTGTGTCGTTTGGTGAGTTATTCGTCACAATGGTTATACATAGAGCAATGAGAATTCCTACTGTGGTTTAAGACTAGTAGCTGGATTTCTGTCAAAGCGGTAGGCAGCGGTAGGTGTTGTAAGATAAAATCAGAGTTCCTTGGTAAGAATATCAGCCTCAAGACAGGTTCAGTAAGAAGAAATACAACAACCTTTTGGAGTAACGGAAGAACAGTTTTAACTCTAATAGTTTGGAAAGGCAACCTCGGATGTTTTGACCGTCTCCATTGATGGATTTAAGTTTTTTGAAATTATCTTCACTATTGTCGGCTTCCTGATAAATTTGATCGCTAGCCCAACTTCATTCCCCCTGTATCGGACATTTCATTGGTTGGTGTCAAAGATATTCAAATACAAAAGAGATATGCTATGGTGTCCGCGCAACTGTCGGCGGACTACGCCCTAATTAGAGTAGTTTGCATGCAAAAAGAATTCGTTCATTTCGTTGATTTTTTGAAGATTTGCATTAGTATTGGTTAACAATATAGTTTGAATACGGAAAGAATTCATTCATTTAGTTTAACGTTCATTTGGTTTATTCGTTAATTATTCGTTCTTTTAGTTTATTTGGTAATTGGTAAACAATATCGGCGACACCGGGAAGCGCAGTCCCACGTAGTAAAAACTGCAGATAGCACATCTACTTATATTCCAATATCTTTGTTGGAGTAGATCCGACACGTTAAGTCCAGCAAGTGATAAGAAATCAGATGTATAATAAGGAACTCCAGTAAAAAATATTATGGCTTTAAAAAAATATGTTCATATAGACCAATAAACGCTGATTCTGAATATATAACTTTTATTTCATAATATTAAACGCAGAGTTTTTAAAAAATTATTAAAAAGTGCATTTTTAAACCTCTCCTGAAAACACAGCGTTAAGTTGGCATTACTGAAATGGTGAATGGTGACGTCACGCGTCACACTCACCCACTGTCACCTGGTGAATTGGTGATCGCGTGTATTGTATTGACATTTGAATATGCAATTCAACATTTCGTGTTTTTGGTTTATTTTCATACTGTTTATAGAGATTTAGATAAATAATAGTTATTGTGTTTATTGAAACATAATTTAGGCCCTCAACAATTTACGAAAGGGGCTATATTTGCGGACAATCTGGAATAAATTTTGCCTATTTGAGGTTAGAGTCGTGTCATTTTTGACATTTGGTTGACGATACATCGATCGTATTTTCAAATTCTTTTTAGTATCAAGGGCTTTTTATACACACAATCGTCATGATCAGTGTATTATACCTAAATACCAGTGTTTCTGTATGTGTTACATAAAACAATGTACCTACAAAGTAACGCCTAACACAAAACACGATGTCACATGTATTTGCAATAAAGGAGAGAGATTTGTTTTTATATTGCACTTTGATTAAATACAATAACAGTAGCGGTGAAATGTGGACATTTTACCAATGTTTTTCAACATTAAAAGCAGTTAATCTTGAATAAAAAACGATTTCCCACACCTAAACATCACCAAATTTCATAGTAGCCTCATGATTCCGCCATATTGTTTATCATTTAAAACAGGGATGTTCTGCCCAAAAAAATTATTTCCCTAGATTTCGAAGTGAAATTTCCCTAGAATTTCACATTTACGCAAAATTACCTACGTAGCCACCTGATTGTGTAACACTAATCCTGTTATATATGTTAATTAATTGGAAAGATATCGGAACTTGGTAAATATACTAATAATACTGTGCTTTTCCAAATAAAACACTTTTTGCTACAAGAAGTAATAATTTAAAAGTACGAATGCACTCACCACTGAATTAAAACACTTTGCAAAATAAAAATTAACCACAATCACCGAAAAAACAGAACTTAAAACATAAATTAAATTCTTTTTCAGAGGTCCCATTTATCTTTTTAGATACATATAATATCATTTTGAGTTGTCAGTGTTAAAAATAGCATTGCATGTAAGTACATGAACAATAATTAAGATTCATAGGAATTCCAAAAAATATATATGTATACGTATATAATATATATATATATATATATATATAAAATAATACCAGTAATATTGTCATATGTAATAAACATTTTGCCAGAGTTCGAAATTTCCCTAGATTTTGTTCTGATTTCCCTTATCCCTAAAAAATATTTTTCTCCCCTAGATATAGGGAAATTTCCCTCGACATAATATCACTGATACAATATGACAACTTGAAGGTAAGTAAAATATCGGTGGGTGAAGACCATATCACCATATTAACAATTTACCATAGATATGGTGCTTTTCTGATGGTCTAGAAAAATTAAAACTTTGACAATTATTTTAACTATTAAAACTAACTATAAAAATAAAAATAAAAATGCAGTTATTTAAGTTTGAAGGTCTTTATTCATTAAAAAAAATAAAAAAATTGGACTGGAGTTCTCTATTGTGCAACGTTTATTAATATATATTTTACATTTCAGTTGAATTAAAGGAATAAAGAAAAGTCTTTAATTCTTCCTACGAAAAGGATGTCCGATTGTCCACTTCTTAACGCGCAGATGAATGGGTGATCAGCTCGGGATATGGTGCGGAAATATAGCGCTAATGGCGGAAACTGTTTATCCTGAAAAAGAAAAACGTGTTTATAGGAAAACTGCTTTGTGATGAATCTTAGGAAACACTACAGATAGCTGGTAATGATGACACTTTATTAGATTATTATTAAATATGAAACAGAAATGCGAATTTGAAGATTTCTTCGACAATTGTAAAGAAATATTGAGTTAATCCACAAGATCATGGCGTATTTTTAATGAACAAAACACAAAAGTTGAACAATAATTTTTAAAATATCTACCCTGGAACCCCTGGAAAGGAAAAATGGCTAATGCGTCAAACACTTGTAATTAAGATGAACACTCACAATAAGCTATATTGTTTGTAACTATAAAACTTGATTTAACGATCTCAAGCACAAACATTATGTAATGTACAATGACTGAAGATTATTACCGATAGTCTTGTTCTTTCAATGTTGGACTATGAATACGCAGTGTATAGTCCCTCTTTATTGAAAAATAAAACCTGAAACAAGTGCAACGTATCCAATACGCATGTGTCCGATAACGCTGTAATGTCCCGAGATACGAGCATATCTCGCCTAGATTCCATCGACATAGAATACTGAATATATCAAAAAGAAGGAAATGTTTCAAAGGCATGTTTTGATGCATTCGAAGGTTCCTGCCTATCTGTTTGACAGAATGTAGTGGCAAGTACGATGCTTTAATAGGTACATTTCAAAGAGACCATTTACTTGTTCTCCTCAGACATCAAATCACCGTATTTGAGGGTAATTTACAGTTACAGCTATTCCTCAACAAAACATTATAATGAATTTCCACTATCTATTCAAATATCGAAGTCGTTGCAGTGCTTCAGAAAGCTATGCAGCGAATGGGCGCTTTTATAATTCCCACGGTTACGTACGGCAATGGCACAAAAGGCTTTAATCGTCCGTTTTTTAATCACAACAATGCTGCAGCTCTCTCTTACACACGATAGTGGGACAAACAATTTATAATACCTATACGTATGTCTGTTTACTTCAAAGAAAAGGGAAAATCAATTTCTTGCGTCTCCCTTACTCGTATAAAGGAAAGGAGATGCCACGTGTGTTTGCCATCGCCGTGCCGTTGCCGTGGAAATTGTTAAAGCAACAAATGTTTGCTGACTGCAACATCGTAATATCATAATAAATATAATTTATAAATGCCTAATGAAAGGGATGCCTACTTGTGTTAGTGAGATTGGGATTGTAATTTAATTTGAATTTTATGTGATATTGATTTACATAATTCTTTTTTATCGTAGTATCTCAAATAGATGGAGATTCCTTAATATCTATCATACAGTTGGAGATTTGCAGAATATTAAACAACCAGAGGGAGATTTCTTAACACCTTAATCTAAGTAAGAAAAATATTTTATTGAATTTTAAATTAATTACTGAAAGTCAAACATTGAATGACGGGTTGACTTGGAAAAGAGAAAAACTTGCTACTCCTCTAACTTTATCAATGAGACAAAAATATGTTGGATACTATGAACATTTTGAGAATTTATTTATTTGTTTCTTTACATGGTACCTCTAATAGAATAATATTAATAATTAATATTTATTTAATAGAATCGAATAATATAGACCTAAAAATGAGAATACTCCTCATCAAGACCTATGTATGGATGTACGGCTGCGAAACATGGTGCCTATCCGAAAGAGATAAATGGAGACTAGAGGCTTTTGAGATATGGTCCTATAGAAGACTATTAGGAATTTCCTGGAGAGACCACATTACAAATGAGGAGGTTCTCCAAAGAATCGAAGGAGGAAGGCACCTGCTCAGGACCTTGTCCGAAAGGCGTGCGAGATGGATCGGCCATGTAATACGACAAGAAGGCCTCTTGCATGCCATAATGGAGGGTATGACCGAGGGGACAAACTCTAGGGGAAGCCCACGCCGAGGGTACCTGAAGGACCTACTGATGGACTTGCGCTGCTCATCATATGCAGACTTCAAAAGAGCCGCCCAAGACAGGGAAGAGTGGAAGAGACGAATAGAGGAAATTGCTGCAAACCAATTCCAGGATTGAAACCAGAGAGAGAGGTCTAATGTTTAAAATTCAGTTTGTAACCTCACTAGGTCAAGCCTGTGTTAAGGTTAAGAACTCTACAATTTAATAAAATAACACAAAACCTGTGTTAAGGTTAAGAACTCTACAATTTAATAAAATAACACAAAAATAATATAGTTAGTTATTGAAGAACAATATTGTTGCATGTTTCTTACAGATTATGATTAATACCTGATAAGCTGAAGGCTTTTTATCGGTATATGGGTGGTTTGGTATATTTATGATAGTATGTTACAATGTAAACATGTAGGGTGACCATAATGTTGTGATTTGATTTTTAGAAACATTTATTTATTTTAAAAGAATTAAGATGAGAAATATATATGTAACTAATACATTATGTTATTAATTTAGAAAGAGAAAGATGGGAAAACAGTTAATACAAAATAATATGATATCAATTTAGACAGGATAAAGTAGAGAAAAATAATTGGCAATCCTCGGCTAACACAAATAATTTAACAGTCGTTTTAAAAATGCTCAAGGAATTAGATGACTTAATGTGTTCTGGAAAGCTATAAATATGAGTGGAGCTTGATAATAATATTTTTTTTTGACCAAAAGAAGATTGAATAATGTTGTAGGTTATATGTAATGTTGTGTTAACAATATAAGGTCAATATTACTTCTTAATTTTGTCCGGTGAAATGCCCGGAGAAGACCATCTGATAATCTTCATTGAACATTGCGAAAAAGTATGGATGATTAGCTTTGAAATCCTTGGAGGCACTTCTCTTCGTTTTCTTCACTGAAATAAAAAAACGCATGTATTGAATCAGAATCCAAATAAAAGACACCCTGACCTCTCCTAATTGCAAGGTGTAATAGAAAAAAATATTTATGTCCTTTTGATTTTAGAAGCGATCATCAATTTTGGTCCCACATTTTGTCCACAAATCCAAAATTAATTAAAAAATTTGGCTTTTTTTTTGGGGGGGTCAAAATATTTTCGCTTTACAATAAAACGCAAATATTTGGAATACTTCTGAGCACATTCAAAAACCAAAAACTGTTTTAGAAAGGTGATGAAATACGCTTTCAAATTATAGAATTCGAAATAAACTTTTTTTTTAATTATAAAAATTTTGCATCCAAACATAAAAAAGTTTTCAAAATGGCTCATTTTACGTTTTTTCTAACTAAAGTTACTGATAAAAAAAAAAAATAAAAACACATACATATTTTATTAGACAAATGTACAACAAACACATATTTTAACCTCACTTTTTTGTCGCTCTATGTAAAAATAATTTATAAAAAATTCCTGAAGTTTGAAATTTTTTTTTCAATTTGCGATTCAAAACTTTGTGTACATAAAAGTGAACATTTTACTTTTTTGGTGGCTATTTTTTAGATTGGAATATAAAGCGTGGTATTTTTCCTTTCTAACACCGATTAGAACATATTTCTAACTATGATAGTAAGGGAGTTACAGCGTTTTATTTGAGACCTATGTGCGTTGGGACAAATATGGTCTCCTGTGATTAAACGGGAAGAAAGTTAGAAACTTATGGAATCTTGAATCTTGGTGTACTTTCGGTTATTTGAAATGTTCCAATGATAAAGGTTCATCTGCTGTTGAAAGTTTATCATCCAAAACTAAATTAATTCTTAATTCTAAATTAAGGCGCAGTTGGGACCTAATTAGGTACTTAAAAATTTCGATTTATGGACATCAGATGGAGCTGAATTTTAGTTTCAGTAAAGTTTAACCGAAAAAAAATTTAAATATTCTCAAAAACGCCGTTGAAATCTTTTCACTCTCACTTATGTTTGTCATTTAAAATACTTCTCTTGTTCTGCGAACCGTGATGTTTTTATCACTCGTACGTAAAAAACCGTAAGTTTTTATTAACGTAAACATGAAAGATACTAACCGATCCCATATTAAAATTACGGTCATGTTTAGGATTTGATCGAGGGATCATGGAAGCATTTGGGGCCCCCCCAGTACCGGGGGTCCGGAGCGGGCCGCCCCCTCCGCTCTCCCCTTAGTCCGCCACTGACCTGTGCATTCTGCAATATTTTGATATGAATCTTGGATGCCGCTCAATCACATTCGTATACGTCAGCCACGACGTGGATGGGCTTGAGTATCCAAATCACACACGTGTGCGTCAACCTACGGGTAAAAAGTTATATTCCGCCCAAAATAGCAACATATGACTTACCGGTGTATTCACCGGTGGCGCCGCTGGACGTAACTCCATCTTCGTCCAAATCGAGGAAGGCCTTCTGGAAGACCTTATAGGTTTTCAATTGAACAACAGAGTTGGTCAGAATACCTCCGAAATCTGCATTGTTGGTGAACATGGTTTTCATGCCGAACTGGTGGCAATAAGAGTGTTAAGTTAGTTGAATTCTTATGAAAGTCCACATAGTGCCTAACCCACATCAAAGAAACCAAATGAGCAGCATTTTAAATCTTTGGAAACTATGCAAGGAAATCATCTTGAAATAAAAATAAACCACCATCACATAAATTTTATTGCCAGCCATTATTGAAAGCCGGAAGGGAGAGGTGTACTGACTGCGTTAAAGTAAATTGAAGTAGAATGGCAAGGCCTGCAGACTGGAGAGGAATGGTTATGGAAAAAGATGTGTATTGACTGCGTGGAAGTAGATTGAAGTGGGACGGAAAGACCTTTTTTTCATTAGCTCCACGTAGGAGGCCCTGAGGAAAATAATTCCCCTCAGAGCCTATGTCATCTTTTGAGATGCTGCGTAGAGGATCTTTTTAGGAAAGGAAGGAGAGGAAGTTCTGGGAAAGAAAAGGGTATGAGGGTTGGATAGGTATCTGGGGGTCAGTGTGTCCAGGAGTGACGGACGTATGAATCCATCCCTCACACTGTCGTGCAAAGCAATACTCCAAAAGAGTACGGCTGCAGAAGTCAAAGGAACTTCCTCAACCATTCTCTCTCGATCGGGCCTGCTATGTAGCTGGTGGGCAAACGCATCCGCCGCACAGACCCGAAAAAACATCACCCCATTAACCCAGGAACCCCTGCTAAGTCAGCAAACGTAGCGACCTATGGCATATCCAATCAATGTTTCCTGTTGCAGCGGTACCCATACCCGCCTCCCAAATTGCAATTGTGCGAATAGGAGAGGAATGGTTACGGAAGGAAGAGGGGTACTGCCTACATGGAAGTAGATTCAAGAAGGACGGGAAGATCTACGGACTGGAGAGGTTATGCACAGGGTGCCAAATCCCACCCTGGGATATACAGTCATAACAATGAATCTCGTGGAACGAATTTTAATGACAGAGAAAATCTCACTTTCTTAAGGTCATCATTAACGTAAGCATAGCTCTCGATTTGGAACTTGGGCAGGTTCACATTGACATCTTCTGGATTAAGACTTTTAACCAAATCTTTCATGTCTGTGTCTTTTAACTTCTGTTCCAGGTCTTTAAGACCATCCATCTTGTTGGGCAAAATAAACACCATTGACGTCTGGTTATCAATAAAAGCCAGCTGCAAGATCTGTAGATTAAATAACATAATTAAATGATTTATCACGCACAGATTATGGAAGCGTCGCGCTTCATGGTGCTAATCTTGAAACGAACCAGGCAAACTGCTAAATACGAGCAGTTAGTAGGGATACTAACTTTAAAATATAATAATACTGTTATGGAAATGCGATTAAGTACTGACAACCATTATTTAAATCTATAACCAAACCGCGTTATGGCCACATTGGTCACGTGACCAATGTAGTTCTCCCAACTTCCGCCGGAGAGCGCAACCATTCCAGCTACTGAACTCGGCCCGACAACACGTTCGGGATAATTCAATCTCATTTCCATTCTTCTCCCGCGATCACAAAATTCTGTAAATACTTTTAACAAAGACGGAATAAATTATTAAACGTAGAGAACTCTTTCACTCATACAAAATACACGCAATCCTCTTCCTTGGAGACCAAGTAAGTATTCCGCCAACAGCGAACAAAGACTCTCTACATCTGGTGACCCCGACGTGATAAAATGATTGACGCAACTAGTGACCGCGTGTTTAACTTTCAACGTTTAGACCATTTTTTTAAATTCTTTTACACGTGTTGTCGGGCCGAGTTCAGTAGCTGGAATGGTTGCGCTCTCCGGCGGAAGTTGGGAGAACTACATTGGTCACGTGACCAATGTGGCCATAACGCGGTTTGGTTATAGATTTAAATAATGGTTGTCAGTACTTAATCGCATTTCCAAGACTCTCTACACTGTCATCTCAGCAGACATAAGCTGAATGACTGAAACTTCTATAGTAGCGTGTGTCGCTCTCCATAGAGAGAAAACAAATGGCCTTATATTTAAACGCCAGGGGTCTCAAAAGTTTCGTATGATCTGTAGCTATTCGAAAACGTAAAAAAAAAATTAAATTATTGTTCACTATTAGCCCGCTAAAATGGCCGGAAGTTTCGAAAAAAAATAAATATCGTGATTTGGAAAAAAAATAAAACAAAGGGTTCATATTTTATATTTTGTACCAAACTTATTTTTCATTACATAACTGCAGTACAAAGAACCAAAAAAAAATTTTTTTTAAACATATGTGATGTGTTGGTTAAAAAAATCAAAGGGGAAAATAACACTTTTTCTGGATAAAATCAGAATTCTTGTTGACTTACTTGTATTCATAAAGTTGAACTTTTTTTTCATTTTTGTCAGTTATACGCATTTTTTAATAATAAACAAACGTTAAAAGGTTAGATTACTGAAAAAAAAAATTAAAAAAAAAATTGTTTTAGGTTTATTTTCTGATTTTCAATGCATTTTAGCAGGCTAATAACCATTTAAAAAAAAAAAAAATTAAATGCAGTTCTCATTTTCTTTGCAAGACGCAACTTTTGAGACCCCGGGCGTTTCTGAATTCAAAAGTTGAAATAATTGACACACGCTATTCTATAGCCCCGCTATGATTTAGATTTCCGCTGAAACGGAAATGACGATTACTGCACCTGCGACATTAATTGCGCTCATTGACCATTTTGATTATGATGTCACTTTTAAAGGCTCCTATTGGTTAAGATATGAAACGGAAATTACGCTGGTCTGCACTCATTGGTCGCTTTGATTATGACCTCACTTTTTAAGTATTGGTTGAGATTGTTTTGGTAAAGTTTCGCTTCTACCGCATGTAAATGCACTCAATTTTTTTTTAAAGGATGAACAATATTTCCGGGTTACAAATAACCCAACAATAATTGAAAATCTTCTACTACCACCACAGACAGCGGAAAATGTTGCTTGTGTTGTGATGGAGGACTTAGCCAGCCGAGGAATCGAACACGATGCCCAGGTGGGAACCACACGCGATGCCAACTCAGCCACTGACCGTTCAAGGTACAATATATCACTAGTTACGAAGATTCAGATAAATGAGGAGCTCGTTGTGGAACCAGGGGATTATGTCAACACCCAATGACTGCCTGGTGGAGCATATTGAAGGGACCAGGAAGGGACTTGCTGTCAAGGTATAAAAATTAAGCATGGGGCCTATGAACGGCCTGAGTGCTTACTGTAGCCATGAAGAACATCTAAATAAGACTAATTAACAGTTTCTCTTTTGTCGTTCTGCCCCGGAGGTCTCGAATATTAATTATGATAATATATTTCTTTACCTTTGCGTCTATACCGGAGTTTTCACCGTAATTGGTTTGGCATTGTTGTTTCATCGTGTCAACTTTAATCGTTTTACCGGACGCATAGAAATCCTCTTTTGAGGTATAAGCCTTGTTGAACTTCTTATCCCAGTCGCCCTGCGATACAAAAAATAACAAATTAACCAATTGTCATAATTTTTATACTCTTTGTCTTTTCTACGTTTTTATTAAAATGTCTTTTCTAAAACCATTTCGCCCCACTTACACCTAACCAGATATTGGGGTAAATAAATAAATACAAAGTGAATTTGCGAATAATGAAGAATTACAAAAATAGTGTTACCCCTGAACACATTGACCCCCAGATTCCTACCCACTCCTCATATCTATTTACTTCCCAGACTTCCTCTCCTTCCTTCCCCTAAAAATTCCTTCAACACATCATCTGTGTGGAGCTAATGAAAAAACTGGTGGGGCTGTAGGAAGAGATTTATGAGGGTCTTGAAGAGGTCCGGATTAAATGAAGGAGGAAGAACAGATGCCGGTAGCTCGTTCTACTCGGGTCACAAGCTGACTCATGAAACCAACACCAACTTCCTTGTTGCTATTAAAAGACACTCCTTTAGTACTCTTGCTATACATCATGTAGTTTACCAACCTTAAAGTAGAGGGTATTGACAAATACTACAGAGGTTTTGTTGTCAAAATCGCTGGCGTTCGCAAAGTTCTTGATTGTGTTCTCGGTATTAGTCTGAACCTAAACAGAGAACAGAAGACTTTACAAGTGATCAATGTAACAAATGGCTTTTTATTTACTTGACAACTGTTAGAGCACTCCTGTCTGTGCTGTAGAACCTGTGGTGTCTTATTGTATCATCACCAGAAGTATCTTATTGTACGATTCTATATTTGAGAATATAAACACCACATTTTGATTGATGTAAAGTGACCGGACCACAAAATATCCAAGGAGTTTATGATAGAGTTATTCAGTTAGTGATCTGATCAGCGACGAAATGTAACAGAATTTGGTAAATATTCAGCGGGGCGCCTTATCCAGTACCCACAAATCATTGAGAATAACGGTGAAATAGGTTCTTAAATTGTTTTTTTTTTGTTTCAATTCAACCGAAAATAAGGACCTATTTCAAAGAAGAGGTTCTTTGTTTGGGTTTTTATGTAAAATTTGCTTCTCCGTCGGCTGAAATCATTGCATTGGTGAACAAAAGGGGGGGCGGCCCGCCCCGGATCACTGGTCCTGGGGTGACCCCAAACGCCTCCATGTTCCATTGATCAAATCCTAAACAAGGCTTTAAGGCACCAGAACTATTTTTTTCTTCATTTTTTGAATGATGCACTTGTTAAGAATGCTCTCACCAAATGTTTTAAAGAATTTTGAAAAATTGACGGAGATAAAACACTTTTTGTGCAACCGTTTGAAACAGTTTGTATGTTGAATTATCCTTTTCTCGAAACTTTTTTAAAACGTTTTTTAACCTGGTTGACAACATATTAAACAAACTATACTTCCGATTTGAATGCATTAATTCTTAAACTGTTCGAAAATCCAGTATTTATGGCACCATGTTGAGGAATTTCGATATCTAAAAAAATGACGAACCAGCGAATTTTATTTTCGATTTTTTATGGAAAATTTTCATCGTTCATGAAAATAAAAATAAAATAGAAAGGGGCCCTTTACAAAACAATCCCTAGGTGGTGTCAAAGTCAGGGCCGAATTAAACGTGACGGGGCCCCTAGGCAGTTGCCGACACTGCCGTATGGACAATACAGCCCTGCCAGCGTCGGCTTAAACATGACGGGGCCCTTAGGCAATGCACGTCTTGGGGCTCCTTTACTATAGGGGACCCCACCCGATGCGGGGCCTACAGGCAGTTGCCTACACTGCCTTATAGATAATACGGCCCTGGCCATAGTGACTGGATTTTTTAAGAGTTTAAGACTTGGTGAAAGGTGCATGCAAATCGGATGTATGGTTTTTCAAATATGTTGTAACCAGGTTAAGTTTTGCTGAAGGATAACTCAACATACAAACTGTTTAAAATGATTTCATATAAGATGGTGTATCTCCGTCAATTTTACGAATTTCCAGCATTTAGTGAGAGCATTATTAACAAATGCATCTTTTAGGGTCCCCTGCCTTAAGGCCTTGCTTAGGATTTCAACAAGGGAACATGGAGGCGCTTGGAGGCCTCCCAGGACTAGAGGCCCGTGTGAATTGAATAATAATCTTTTTTTTTATCGAAGGAAGCAAACACTTTGTGGTGTGACATTATAAATTAAATGAAAGAACACACTTTGTAAAACACCACTTTTTATTATAATTGATATTTAAAAGCCCCCCTTTACTTACTCACCTGTAATTATTGTTGTCTCCCTCTTGTCAATTTGCTTCACTTTCTGGCACCAATAGGGTGTTGCCTATAATATTGCTAGCTCTTTCACTCATCCTGTTAATGTCTTTTATATATGTATGTCTGTAGATAATTAACTTTAGTTGTTATAATAGCCCTGATGAAGCTCGAGATCGAGCGAAACCTGGTTGGCTTTTAAATATCAATTATAATAAAAAGTGCTGTTTTACAAAGTGTGTTCTTTCATTTAATATATAATGAATAATAATCTTGTAAAATTACATCATCTTTTTAAACTAGGGGAGAGGGCTCATTCAGCTTTGCCGCTCCTGGCCTCTGACGGGCTTAGTCCGCCACTGAATCATTGTTCCTCATTTTTAAATGACTTCAAAAAGGAGAAGGTTCTCAATTCTACGGTATTTTTTTTTAATGTTTGTTACCTCAGAACTTTCGACTGGGTGAACCGACATTGATGATTCTTTTTTTATTTGAAATTTGAGTTCTGACAGTGGCATCCATGAGAAAACCATATGTCTATATTATATATACCATATTTCTATATAATATTATATAATCTTGCCCAAGCAATACATTATTTTTCTATTGCAATTATGAAAAAATAAAAAGAATGTTAAAAAATTAACTAGAAATTTCAACAATATAAAGTGTATTAAACTGTTATATTTTGCCTATGTAAGAAGTCAACTTGAGTACAATTCTCCCGTCTGGAATCCACATTATAGTATACATGTACAAGCTGTTGAAAGAATACAAAACAAATTCTTACGTTTTCTAAATTTTAAAATGGGTATTCCAGCAATTATGTTGAACTACAACACTATTTTAAATGATATGAATATGCTCAAATTGTCCGACAGAAGAATTTTCACTGACTTGGTATTTCTATATAAAATTCTAAATGATTTAATTGATAGTCCGATATTGCTAGAATTGATAAGCTTCCGGATTCCACTACGTAATACTAGAAGTCAGGATTTATTTCAGTGCAGAAATTCTGGGACTAACTACCATATGGATTCCTCTTTGCCAAGAATACTAATGGAGGGAAACAATTATACCAAGTCAGTGTACATCTTCAATTTATGTTTAAATAAATATAAAATATTGTTACTGAGACAGTTCAGTTATGTACAATGAATTCTGTATATTTCTTATTAGTCATATGTAATGTTTGTAAAAGCCCCGAAAAAGGGCGTAAATAAATAAATAAATAAATAAAAATAAAATATTTTTGTAGGTATGTGTGAATAGGCTTTAGTGCTAAAAATTCAGCTGACCACTACTGGCATGAAATGTTGCCATTTAGATAATTAGTTGTGGAAAGGCGAAATCTAATCTCTGTTTAATGCAAAATAATAAAATTACTAAATGATATTTTCCAGTAAACTCCGAAGATGATCGAAATCAAAATTAGACTGATGGTAGATGGGCTTATTACCAGGGTGGAAATAATGTAATGCTATTAGCATGTTCATCTTACCTCTGAGTTTATCTGGTAAGCTGCGTCATCGCCATTGTTGAAATCGATGTTTTGTACACTGGCGTCGAAAATACCAGTGGCCTTGGCCTTGAAGTCAGGGTTCAGCTCTTCGCCATCCTGGACGTACACGCTTTCCGAATAATGCATGTAGGTATTCATTTTTTTGACGACATCCTTGTAAGCATATTTGACCTAAAGAGAGTGAATAATCATTTAGTTGAGTAGCGTGCCTTGGAGGGGCCCTGTATCAAAATTAGTTGGGGGGCTCTAATGAAGGATAAAGCTTTCTCACAAAAGAAACAAAAGGCCTCTGTAGCCCGGGGGCCCCGTATCGTTGATACGGCTGATACGGCGGTAGCTACGCTACTGATGACAACACAAGAATTGAGAAAAAATCAATGTAGTTATGTTTAAGGCTGCCGAGGTCTGAGGAAGACCAATAGTTAAATAGTTATCAAGAGAAGGTTTCAGGAGATAAAGGTGGTGATAGAAACAGGAAAGTGTTCACTGTACTTCATGGGTGGATGATTTGAAAAATAAGTTTAGTTGAGGATAAGATCTGGGGAGACATTTTTTTTTATAATTTTTAAATAGATCATTATTATATGAATACAATCAATCAGTTCGGGTACTAGCGACAACAGCAAAGACAAATGCATGGAGCATTACATATATTAAAGCGGAACAGTCAGGCACTCAGGCCATGGGTCCATTCTCGCACGTGGATACCCTGGAGAATCCCGTAGCAGTAAGGGTTTTCATCTTTGTTTGGGTTTCCTGAAGGCCCCACAAAAGAAGAGTCCACCAAGATGGTCTCATCTCTCCTCTCCACTTTCCCTTGGTTTCTCGAAGGCCCCAAGAGGTAAGAGTCCACCAAATGTATAAAATCTCATCATCAAATTAAAGTCCCCCGCGTCGTCTGTCTGTCTGTCTGTTCGCGATAAACTCGAAAACTACTGAACGGATTTTCATGCGGTTTTCACCAATAGATAGAGTGTTTCGTGAGGAAGGTTTAGGATTGTAATTTATCAAGTATTTGTGTAAATTGGTTGAAACATAACGATAATTGTTAGAAGTGTCGGAAAAAGTCAAGCCGCCTGGTAGCTTTCATCATAAACGCTGCCTAATCCTTTTAGGATATAACAAAACAATGGATGGTGGGATATTCCTCTTTTATAGATCTACAAAAAAGTCCGCAAAGGCATATATCTATCTTTTACGGATAGCTTACTATACCCATTCTATCTTCAAAAAAAATGGTCACGTACATTGCGGTAATTGAAAAGTTATTTAGACAGATACAATATTAATCCTTATTAACTTAAATACGTTAGTTACCCCAAGCATTTCATGCACATTATTATAATCTTTCACACCATCTCTACGTATTATAAATTAACACTTCGCGATAAACTCAAAGACGGCGGTAGTTATAAAGGTTGGATAACCATCCAGTAGATGACGTTGTGTTTTATTAGCCACAGCAACGCGTGGCCGGGTCAGCTAGTAAGAATATATTTATCTCACACAATGAGGTAAGGCCTCAACTCTCATCTTTACTACCTCTAGGTTTAACAAAGGCCCCTTTTAATTTATTTGAATGGTCCGTTTTTAATCCCACTAGTTTCTGAAGGAACAGAAGATCCAGCTCAGCAGAATCCCAGTGCTAGGGTAAGGTTTAAATACTCCGAGATATATGATCCTGCATCTCAGGGCCGGATCTACGAAATCTGGCGCCCTGTGCAGTAGGTACCGATGGCGCCCCCCCCCCCACACATTTTTATTTTTATTAAAAATTCGTTCACCCCAATTTTTTATTTTTTTTTATTTAATTTTTTTTTTACACTAATTTATCAAATAAAATCAAGACATATAAAGGGTGTAACTTTTCAAAGTGACCTGGCGGTAGCTCTTACACTCGTTTTTTTTTAAAGAGAGAATCGCCAGGAGCCCTATACTCTCTGAATCTATTGGGTAATCATAAATTATGGTGCTATTTTAATTATTTTAGGAAAAACTCATTTTACAAGTTATGCTTTAAAATAATACAACAAATTGTTTGTTTGTGCCCGTACCATGATTTAAAATATAGGTTTCGAGATAATGCGGGTGGTTTCACTGAACTAGGTCCATTAGACATTCTTGGGATTTACTGCGTTTATGTATACATGTGATGCCAGGGCAAAAATGTTTTCGTCGCAATCTATCCGTATCCTTTATTTAGATTATACCCAACGCGAATATTAATAGAAAAAGCAAATACAAATACGTTCTCATGGCAACGTACAACACAAGAATAGCATCTACAGCTTCTGACTAATAAGAATATAACCTCAAATTTGTACCTTGCATTTCCCCTGTGTTGAGCGAACAAACCCCAAATTGAGCGAACAAATACCATACAAACACTAAACTCTGACGTATGGTATCAACGGCTCACGAAATACGCTTATACTGACACCGTAAAATAACAAATCCAACAAATCTATATATATATTTTTTTAATAATAAGGTTTACATGGTATTTATATGATAATTTTACATCTCAGGTTTTTTTTTACTACCCTTCCATTAAAAGCACTTGCTTGTGTATGGAAGGGGAAAATAGATATTAATTATACATTTAACGAACTTTAAATAATATGTCAAATCAATGATCTGCAATGATCAAACTGTCAACACGTAACACGTTGCAACCTGCAAATCCTGCAAACCGTGCGATGTTTTTGTTAATGGAATTTACTGAAGATTTCATCAGAAAATGGTCTTTAACTACCTTCTCCTAGAGACTTAAATCGTACAAAATAAAACAATAGCGAGCGTACGCTAACTAAAATTGTCAGCATTTTGAAAGGCGGTCGGTTTGTTTGTTCTCTTGAACAAAAATACCGCGCTGTGATTGGTTATTGAATTTGGATCGCACCCATTCGTCGTAAAAGATACATGGAAAAGTAGATCTTACTGACTATAAATTCGTAAGCCGTAAACCAACCTGATGCGTACGCATTCTGTTTCTTTGGACAGTGTTGCTAGAGCGTAATAATTATTTCGTACTATGGGTAATTTTGAAACGATTCAGGGAATATTATAACTAAATTTTAATACAATATTTATTTTCTCACGGCGCCCCTTCGGAGTTGGCGCCAGGTTTTTGCACGTTTTTGAACGTATGGCAGATCCGGCGCTGCTGCATCTCGGAGGCATCTTTTTTGACACTGTTCCACAGTGACATTCGGCCTGAGCACACTTGCTCAAACCTTGGCTTGGGATTGCTGAACAAATTTGTATTCATATTTGGCACATTATTTTCAGAGCACCAAATAGTGAAGATTGGTAGCATGTTAGTCGATGTATAAAGGACGATTCGAAATATCCTTTATTTGTTTGCCAGTTTTTACATTTTCCTCGGCTTTAATATGCTTGGAAATTCTTTTCATTGTGTTGTTACGAGGAGCATTTCCATCGTCATTGATAATAACTTGAATGTGATTTTTTAAGGCTCAAAGTATTCAAAAACATTTTGTTGTTTATCCCGCCCTTAAAGCAGGTCATTTCTTTATTATTTTTCATGATACATTCACGCCAACGCTTTCTTATAGCACTTATGCTACAAAGCCCACGAATAATGCTTTTTTCTCCAACCAAGTTTTCAATAATAAAAACTATGCACTCGATTCTCTTACGGTATTTTCTGATAACCTCAATAATATATCGGTGCCACGTTGGGCAAACGGTGTGAATATCTATGTTATTTTCACACACTTTTGTAGCTTTATTTGGCTTGTTCATATTTTCTGCCGTGCGTTTTATACCCGATATAACCTTTCCCCAAGGCTCTGATTCTGATTTTTTTAATCTTCTGAACAACTAAAATATAAAAATTCAGTGGTAAAAAAAACATCAATAGCACTTTATGGGATCCGCGCTCTACTTAATTTAATCCATCAGGTCTCGTGCATATTCTGTCAGAAGGTCAGAAAATTTCCGCTTTCGTGTAGAAAATGAACCGTGTGACATTAAAATACAAAATTTTGGGTGTCGGCACATGGTTTGTTTTCTATCTTTATAAATATATAATATTATTAAGTGGCTCATATTGTAAAAGATGGAGAAAAAAAAGAAAAACAACTGAATTTGAACTGATTTTGTCAAAATCGTCACATGATTCATACATACATATATGCCACGACGCTATAACACTTTATAGTTTACAACACTATTAAACATCACAGTGTGAGAAGAAATTTCTAGATTTAAGGCGGTCCATCCAAATCTTCTTGTTTTCTCAACTTAGCTGGTTCGTAAAGGGATAGGGAAAGGTTCTCGATGAGACGATCGGGGATACTCACATTAGGATCGGTCTCGTAAAGAGCTTTGTTCATCTCATCTTGGGTCTTTCCTTTGGCACCGAAAGACAGCAGGGTCAGCACGATATGAGCCGACATTGCGGATGTGAAGAAGTTTTTGCCGTCATGAGCACCATCCCAGGAGACTTCCTGCAATAAAAAGACCATAGTGCAATACAAATTAAGTAATGTTATGACTGTCCAACTAGGAAGAATTTGCCGATATAGGTCAACCAAATACGAATGTGTACGCATTGATAATACATATTATTTAAAATTGACGCCAAAATGGGTTTTATTTATGCAATGACCATCACTAATTAGTATCTGTTTATTTTGAGACGGGAAGGGGGAAAATTATCTCTCCGAAGCTGGTTGGCTTTGTTCATTGCAAAGAAAATGTCTTTTCATATTTGTATTTATCGTTTTGTGATAATTACCTTAAGATACCGCATTCTGGATTATTTTCAGAAATGTTAAGCGCTGATAAAAGTGCCTGAACTCCTTTCCAAATGCTTCCTCGAACACCATGGATTAGTTCCCTACCAATGGATATTTCATAGAAGGTGTTCCAAAAGTTCACTAGTTCACTGCCATGGGCGTAGCCACGGTGGGCGTTTTTATTTTTAAAAAAATAAGAATTAGGCTTTACAGTATGTCAAAGAGTATAAAGCAAGAGTTGAGACTTCAACGTCAAATAGAATTAAAATTCTGAGAAGTGGTAATGGCAGAGAATTTTGAAATATGAACTTAGAAAGTTATTTAAAGAAAACTGGAATTATTCATCAGAAAACAAATCCTTATACACCCGAACAAAACGGGCTTTGTGAACTTATGAACAGAACTATCATAGAAAAAGCCAAATGTCTTTGTTTGATGCTAAACTCGGAAAGGAGTTTTGGGCAGAAGCCGTTAATACTGCTGTTTACATTTACGCTGTAGAATTGTGAAAACTTGTTTAGTAGATCTACCAGTATTCAGATAAATTAGTTAGTGTACTTCAGATTCACTAAAAATCAAAAAATTAACAAAAATTTTAACAAAACAAAAAAACGACTTAAAAAAATGCACTAAAAAGTAAAAAAATAATTTCGTATTCTTCTACAATCAACGATTATTATTTTTGGAGTCGGTGTCAGCCAAGGTTCCCGGCCCGGCGTGGTTATTTGACAGCTCCCCTCCCGCCGCGGCCCCGCTCTTGCCTCTCGCCTCGTCAAGTCACCCGTGCGACAAGCACATCTCACCTATAACTATGTATGTAGTTACAAACCTACCTTGACTGACACCGACTCCAAAAATAACAATCGTACCTACATATTGATGAGTAGAAAGAGTAAGTTGATCATTAAGTTGTAGAAGAATACGAAATTATTTTTTTACTCTTTAGTGCATTTGTTTAAGTCGTTTTTTTTGTTTTCTCAAAATTTTTGTTTTTACTTTTGCTAGAGTGTCACCAAATTTTTATTTGTTTCTAGATTTTCACCAATTTTTTTATTTTATTAGTTAATTCAAGTCTTTGTTTTTGATATTTGAATTGTTTTTTATTTCAAAATTTAGTTATAACTAATTCAAATACCCACTTTAAAAATATTCCAATTGTAGATTTTGCATGAAAACTATGATCTCATTCATAAGGCTGTTGATTAATAAATTTGACATTTTTGTTTATCTAAATATAAGAAATAATATAAATAAACATTGTTCATTAATAATAAAAAGAAATATGTTGACATTTTGTTTTAATAAAACCCTTAAACCCCCTTTATTAAGTACCGTAGTCGAAATGATGAAGGTTTGTTATAAGGGTCGAAAAATAAGGTTAGTGATAAGCACCAAAATATAGATACTACTAGCGCCATCTTGTGGCCTATGATTAAAGCAAACTGTATTGACATTTTGAATTCACGCAAATAAAATTGAACTCAGTTCTCACATAACATAATGCATTTTATTGCAATGTACCTCTTGATATGACATTACCTTAAAGAAATAAGTAGAAAATTTGTTGATGCTTTTGGTGAGATCGTCTGCAGGGTCGCTGGTCGCAATGCTCACAAAGAAGACGAGGAAGAATACTGGAACAATAACAAACATGCTTAATATGTAGGTAGGTATGTTCT
Source organism: Limnephilus marmoratus (assembly GCA_917880885.1). Taxonomy (NCBI): domain Eukaryota; kingdom Metazoa; phylum Arthropoda; class Insecta; order Trichoptera; family Limnephilidae; genus Limnephilus; species Limnephilus marmoratus. Next base: position 21,772,382 of record OU862929.1, read on the forward strand.
AAAAATCTTATTCCGCTGAAATAGGACGTGAACCAGAAAGTAGCGCCAAGAATCAAACTAATAGGATATCTGGTGATAACAATAAAGTATGCCCCACGTTGAAAAGTATCGACGATACATTACATTTAAATATCTATAGCATATGAAAAACTGGTAAGAACAGGCTCATTTAAAGTAGAACTCCACGTCTCACATCAAGCTAGTCAAATAGTCCTTAATCATTATAAGCTGATAAATGGCATCAAGTTATACACAATCTCACGGAGCTGTAAAGAAAACAAATGTCTGATGTGCGTAACATCAGCTAAAATTGTTTAGTTCTTACCAAAACGTTCGCGGGTTATAAATTACATGATAACGCTTAAAACATTTTCATATATATGATACATTACATTCCCATACTAGGCGGCTGCCTGTTTCATGGTGACCAATGGAATATAGTTACTTCGTGGTGTCTTGTGTGAACAAATGGATTAAATATATAAACATGTTGAAAATCGGAAAAATTATAGTAGAAAGTTTATAATGAGAATTATTTTTTTTTAATTGAACTAGAAAATAGAAAAGAAAAGAGAAAAGTTATGCACAAGATTATTAGATCATATTCAAAAACATAATTCTGGTTTATAGTTTTATATTTGTGCATGCATGCATACATGTGCAAATACATGTACATATACTTATATACATATACGCCCAGAGGGCTTTGAAGCAAAGAATGGACGGTTACCTCGAGAGTGTTTCTCTTGGGGAAAAATAATCTCGTTGATTTTAATGTTTCAAAGACCCAATCATGTCTGATTACATCTAAAAGGAATCGAAATGAAAATCTAGTCTCATTCAACGGAAGCAATCTTCCGAACAGGCCCTCCATTGATATGCTTGGTTTAACTCTGAGTGACCAGAGCAGATGTGGGGGCTCCATCGAAGCCAGAGTTAAGTTAGCCTCTCAAAAACTGGGCGTACTGTACAGAGCCCGCAAATACTTTAATAATACACAACTGCTAACCTTGCACAAACCGTGCACCCCAGCAGCCTCCACCTCTGGTCTGGAGCCCTAAAATACATTAACAGACGGATTGCAATCTTTAGAGCACAGGCATCGGGTGGGAATACTATCCTTGTTCTACCGGTATTTCAATGGAAGATGCTCCGAGGAACTAGCGTCATTGATCCCTTCGGCACCGGTGCATAGTCGGGAAACACGCCAGATTAATATTAAATTGATTTTTATAAAATTTATTTATTTTCTAATCCACTTTAATCTGAGTGTTATCGGTACCTACTACCTACCTGCTAAAGTTTAGGAAAATAATTGTCATTGAGGTAGTGATGTGTCTTTGAACAAATTGCATAGTTAGTTATCATAAATTTTAAAAATGTTACATGAAATGTATGGTTTATAATAAAGTAGTTATTTCTAGTGGGGTATTTCAGAAGAAATTTTGGTTTTAACTATAATATAGGAGATAATACAGAGTTTTCTTACCAGAGATCATGTTGCTGAAGGTTGCCATGGTGGCTGTCTGCTGGAACACGACTGAGGAGATGTTGTTTCCAAGGATATATATACTCGTACCCTCAGCGGGCAATCGAAATGTCAAAGTGTGGGCCGGAGTTTTTCAAACTTTTTATGCATCTGGGGCTTTGTTAGAAGTGCCTTTGTCAAAATTGTAAATCGATTTGGCATCAAAATTGTTTTTCAATTTATTGGCGCACAAAACGCTGAAACTGATAGGTCACAATTACATCAATCTGGAGCACCTGACACAAATATTTATAGCTTTCAAATATGATTTTTGCCCCCCCCCCCCGTCCCTGGCACACATCGTCACCATTGTGAGACCCCCCCGTTGACGTCACATTATTCTCTGTTTTTACTGGTTGATTTTTTTACAGATAAATTAGCGCAGACTAATGAAAAATATGGGACAGTATGAATTCTTCACCAAATAACTATTTGAAATCAAAATCAAATCTAATTTAAATAAAACGCACAGAACTGCTGACCTATCGCATCATCCTTCTGACCTACCGTGTTCCCACACTATGAACTCTGTCTGCTGACCTATCGTCAGCCATGTGGTAGGAGCTAGTTTCCGCTACCCGCCTTATAATGGTACCAGCCGGGTGCTTCTGTGAAGTGTTATATAGGAGCTACTTTCCGCTACCCGCCTTATAATGGTACCAGCCGGGTGCTTCTGTGAAGTGTTATATAGGAGCTACTTTCCGCTACCCGCCTTATAATGATACCAGCCGGGTGCTTCTGTGAAGTGTTATATAGGAGCTAGTTTCCGCTACCCGCCTTATAATGGTACCAGCCGGGTGCTTCTGTGAAGTGTTATATAGGAGCTACTTTCCGCTACCCGCCTTATAATGGTACCAGCCGGGTGCTTCTGTGAAGTGTTATATAGGAGCTACTTTCCGCTACCCGCCTTATAATGGTACCAGCCGGGTGATTCTGTGAAGTGTTATATAGGAGCTACTTTCCGCTACCCGCCTTATAATGGTACCAGCCGGGTGCTTCTGTGAAGTGTTATATAGGAGCTAGTTTCCGCTACCCGCCTTATAATGGTACCAGCCGGGTGCTTCTGTGAAGTGTTATATAGGAGCTACTTTCCGCTACCCGCCTTATAATGGTACCAGCCGGGTGCTTCTGTGAAGTGTTATATAGGAGCTACTTTCCGCTACCCGCCTTATAATGGTACCAGCCGGGTGATTCTGTGAAGTGTTATATAGGAGCTACTTTCCGCTACCCGCCTTATAATGGTACCAGCCGGGTGCTTCTGTGAAGTGTTATATAGGAGCTAGTTTCCGCTACCCGCCTTATAATGGTACCAGCCAGGTGCTTCTGTGAAGTGTTATATAGGAGCTACTTTCCGCTACCCGCCTTATAATGATACCAGCCGGGTGCTTCTGTGAAGTGTTATATAGGAGCTAGTTTCCGCTACCCGCCTTATAATGGTACCAGCCGGGTGCTTCTGTGAAGTGTTATATAGGAGCTACTTTCCGCTACCCGCCTTATAATGGTACCAGCCGGGTGCTTCTGTGAAGTGTTATATAGGAGCTACTTTCCTCTACCCCCTTTATAATGGTACCAGCCGGGTGCTTCTGTGAAGTGTTATATAGGAGCTACTTTCCGCTACCCGCCTTATAATGGTACCAGCCGGGTGCTTCTGTGAAGTGTTATATAGGAGCTACTTTCCGCTACCCGCCTTATAATGGTACCAGCCGGGTGCTTCTGTGAAGTGTTATATAGGAGCTACTTTCCGCTACCCGCCTTATAATGGTACCAGCCGGGTGATTCTGTGAAGTGTTATATAGGAGCTACTTTCCGCTACCCGCCTTATAATGGTACCAGCCGGGTGCTTCTGTGAAGTGTTATATAGGAGCTAGTTTCCGCTACCCGCCTTATAATGGTACCAGCCGGGTGCTTCTGTGAAGTGTTATATAGGAGCTACTTTCCGCTACCCGCCTTATAATGGTACCAGCCGGGTGCTTCTGTGAAGTGTTATATAGGAGCTAGTTTCCGCTACCCGCCTTATAATGGTACCAGCCGGGTGCTTCTGTGAAGTGTTATATAGGAGCTACTTTCCGCTACCCGCCTTATAATGGTACCAGCCGGGTGCTTCTGTGAAGTGTTATATAGGAGCTACTTTCCTCTACCCCCTTTATAATGGTACCAGCCGGGTGCTTCTGTGAAGTGTTATATAGGAGCTACTTTCCGCTACCCGCCTTATAATGGTACCAGCCGGGTGCTTCTGTGAAGTGTTATATAGGAGCTACTTTCCGCTACCCGCCTTATAATGGTACCAGCCAGGTGCTTCTGTGAAGTGTTATGTAGGAGCTACTTTCCGCTACCCGCCTTATAATGGTACCAGCCGGGTGCTTCTGTGAAGTGTTATATAGGAGCTACTTTCCGCTACCCGCCTTATAACGGTATCAGCCAGGTGCTTCTGTGAAGTGTTATGTAGGAGCTACTTTCCGCTACCCGCCTTATAATGGTACCAGCCAGGTGCTTCTGTGAAGTGTTATACAGGAGCTACTTTCCTCTACCCCCTTTATAATGGTACCAGACAGGTGCTTCTGTGAGGTGTTATGTAGGTGGCGCAAAACTAAATTATATATAGTTTGGTAAATAATAAATGCATTTTAAAACTAGTTCATAAGTTGGTTAGTTCATCTTTAAGCTGAACACATAAGTGTGTCGATTTATCCTCTGTAATTTGAAGGTCGCGTTATGAAGTTTCAAAGTAATAGAAAAATAGTTAACCAGAAGATTATAATTTCACGGAAGATAAATTTTTTTTATGTCTTTGGCAATAATACCTACTCTGTTTTGAAAAATGATGAAATGACCTTCAATATGGTTTGAGGTCGGAAAGTAGGGGAGTGTTGGTAAGAGTGAACCACTTTTTTTATGCTTGTCCTGGGGAAAAACACAAAATAAATTAGCATAATTTACCTTAAGGCTTGTATCATCTTTGGAGTGTGTTTCGCGATCCAAATATTTGCCGAATCGACTCTTATGTTTCCAATACAAAACTATGTTTACAAAAATTCAAATAGGATGGAGATCTAAGCTGTCACGCGAGTGTAAGTAAGACGGAGCACTGGGCTATTGGACTAAATGGAACATTCGTTTTCATTCAAATTTAAGTCGTTTCCAGATTTGTTCTTTACTTTATTCTATGGTGAAGGGTCGTTTTGAGGAGAGGCAAACGTGAACAAGGGTCTTAACCCTAGAAAGATAATCTAATCCGAGCAGAGCTGGCGCGGGGCGGCTCTGTAACCACGGTTAGTACAATAATTACGGAGAAATACATACTCTGTACGTCCGAGAGACGTATGATTATCTTTTGTGTAACTTTTAGACTTTTTCGTATAAAGGTGATTTACATGTACATATATATATTTCGCTAAATCACTATTATATGAAAAAGTCTGAAAGTTATACAAAAGGTAATCACATGTCTCTCGGACGTATAGGGTATGTATTTCTACGTAATTATTACAGGGAAATACGTACCCTATACGTCTGGGAGACATATGATTACCTTTTGTGTAACTTTCAGACTTTTTCGTATAAAGGTGATTTAGCAAAATAAAAAATGAAAAAGTTTTACCTTACAATAAAACTTATATTATGTACTTAGCTTTATTTAAAACCTATAAAGTGAGATAAACATTACCATTTTGCAGCCAAATCGACGTTCCTTACCAATATTCGTATGTAATTTTCAGTTTAAATCTGCCGCCAATGTCACCTGGCAGTTCCGCATGTAAAAAATACCATTTAGACATAAAATGACATTTAAAAAAGACTTGATATTTTGTAGTTGATTTGTAAGAGGTTTACAGAATGTATTTTTTATAATTATTTTTGTTTTATTTAAAGTACAAAACCCTAAACTAATTATTCAACTATCTTTAAACTGTGTAAGTGTGATAATATGTGAAATATTCACTTATAACTCATTACGTCTCTCAGACGTATATCTTTAAGGTAGGTAAAAATAACATTATCTTTCTAGGGTTAAAGAGATCCAAGTTGTAGGACGGAGGAAACCCAGAGGTTGGAAAATCGTTCCACAGCCGAGCTGGAGGGGGGAGGGCGGAGGGCGGAGGGAGGAGGGGGGAGAGGGGAGAGGGGAGAGGTGGGAGGGAGGAGAGGGGAGTGGTAAGAGGGAGGGGGGAGGGGGGGGGATTAGTTTTCCGTTATCACAATGTCAAAATTTCATGAACATGAAAACAATCATTCTGAATTATTTTATGTCCGATGCTAAAAAATCTAATTTATATTTGGCATTAAAACATTTTGATTACATCTCTATATTATTGTGTGGCGCAAGGTTATTCATATAAAAATTACTCTTATCATTTCGCAATATTTTCTGTAATCGGAGAGTGTAGCCCTGGGCCAGTTTTTAATTATTTTTTTTAACTGCTCCCATCTGAAGCCTATGGCATTATGGAAGTGGGACTATAGCACCCTCAAATTGGAGTATGTTGTGAGGCTGAAGGTGGTGAGGAGGGAAAGGGGATGGGGAAGAGGAAGGTGAGGAAGTACTTGTAGAGTAGAGTTGTGGTTGGCCATGACAACTAGGAATCTCGGCTTTTGAATATTTGAGGAATAATAATATTTAATAGATAATTTGTAGTGCGCCGTTTATGTGAAAAATCACCTCAAGGGCGCTGAACAATTTATTATGAACTAGCAGACCCGGCCACACGTTGCTGTGGCTAACGAAACACAACGCCATTACCCAATCTTTATAAAATCCACACCACCCTTGCTTGCCAGCTGCCCGCTGCCTGAATTGAATATTTGAATTTATCGGCTTTTCTCTACTATAATAATAATAATAATAATAATTGGCTAATTTATATAGCGCCGTTTTCGTGGAAAATCACCTTAAGGGCGCTGTACAAATAAATATATAAAAGAATTAATATTACTGGCTTATACTTAACTAAGATTGACAATTACAACTAGTGACTTACATCTAAGACTTATAGCTACTTATAATGGCTTACAACTAAGATTTACATTTATTACTAATGACTTACATCTAAGACTTATAGCTACTTATATTACTGGCTTACAACTAAGATTTACATTTATAACTAATGACTTACATCTAAGACTTATAGCTAATGACTTATGACTAAGACATATAGATTCTAACCTAAAACTGATGAATTATTAACACACATATTTACAATTAAGATTAGCGCCAGAAGAAGTAGGAAGTTTTTACATAATATTACAATTCGAGAATACGGGTACAAAAAGTATAATGAAGATTAACTGGATTTACGGGAAGGTATAGATATTTTAAATAAATTAATAAATTTAATGGTCGATCTTTACTGCATTAAGGTGATTCATCGCTCAACAGTAAACAGATTGAGGCGTCACAATTAACAAATTACTTTAAACAGATTGAGTTAACTATAAACAAAGAGAAAAGAGAGAAAAAAAATATTAAAAATTGCAGGGTTTAAATAGAATGATGAATTTATGGAAAGGAGTATCGGAAAAAGTGAGTTTTCAGTTTGGATCTAAATTCCGCTGAGTTGGTTATTTATTTATTTATTGTTGTTATACGCCCGTAGGGGCTTTTACATAGATTAGAAAATAACATTTAAGATATCTAGGATTGCACATACATAGAATTTATACCAAAAGTTATAAAAAGTGAAAAAACTTTTAAGAATATTCAAGTAGTTTTTAAAGAAAAAAACCACTTGTATATGTCTTGTGGAAAACCGTGAAATATTTTAAACAATGTAATATTTAACAATAAAATAGAACAAAATATAATATAAACATTACAATAACAAATCAAATCGTTAAATATATTATACCCATGTTACAATAATTTGTAGGATTCAACAAAGTGTTGGTTTAAATTGCATTTTAGAATGTAAAGGGAATCAGCAAATACATCTACAATACCACCAAACTTGTTGCCTAAATAATGCATCCTATTGGTAAGTGAGTGTGATTGATAGTTAGTTGTGTATGTGTTGCAAAAGAATGTTATATTTTGTCTAGTATTCCTTGTCGGTACAAGAAGTTTAATAGTAGAAACGATGGCAGGGCTGTCAATTAGGTTGTTCATAATTCTGTACAATAAAATTAGGTCTGAAATGATTCTTCTGTCAGACAGCGTAATTAAATTTAGTCGATTCATTAAACTTAAATAATTAATGTTTTCTATTGGAATTTTGAGTTTGAAATTTAAGTACCTAAGAAATTTGTGTTGAACTCGTTCTATTTTGTTAGAGTGTACTTTATAGAAAGGGGACCAAATAGGTGAATTATATTCAACTTGACATCTAACTAATGAAATGTAGAGTGTTTTCATGCAATCCAAGGACTTAAAATCAGTTAGGGTTCTACAAAGGAAGCCAAGAATCTTTAAAGCCTTATTAGTTATATTATCTATATGTGGTGTGAATGTTAAGTTTGAATCGAATATAACTCCCAAGTCGCGAATTTGTAATACTGGTGTTAATTTAACATTATTAAAATTATATTCATGTAAAATATGAGAATGAGTTCTGGAAAATCGTTTTACTTGACATTTCTCAGTATTCAAAAATAACATATTTTGTTCGCACCATTTAAAAAATTCATCTAAATTAGCTTGTAAAATTAGGCAATCATATATATTTCGTATTTTTTTTAAACAATTTTAGATCATCTGCAAAAAGTAGGACTTGTACATCTTTAAATATATTTACAATGTCATTAATGAATATTAAGAAGAATATTGGGCCGAGGTGGGACCCTTGCGGGACACCACTTGTGGCCTCGAATACATAAGATTCTATAAAATTAATCCTCACACTAAGCACTCTATTACTGAGGTAACTAATAATCCATGTCAATAAACTTCCTTTGATGCCTAACAGTCGGAGTTTGGATATAAGAATGTGATGTCGAACCTTATCAAATGCTTTACTGAAATCAGTGTATATAGAATCCACTTGTTGTTTCAGACTAAGGGATTCGGATATGTAATTATTATAGATAGTTAAATTACTTAAGGTAGATCGACCTCTGATAAAGCCATGTTGGTTAGGAACAATAATATTGTTGATAGGTTTTACAATGGTATCTAATACTAATGACTCGAAAAGTTTGGGTAAAGCAGACATAATACAAATAGGTCTATAGTTTGATATATCGCTTTTGTCTCCTTTTTTATGAATAGGCGTTAAATAACTCTTTTTCCACAGAGCCGGAAAACAGCCAGATGCTAAGGATTTGTTAAAAAGTTTTTGTATGGGATATATCAAACTATCAATGCAAGTTATTAAAAATATGGGAGGAATACCATCAGGTCCAGCAGATTTATTACTATCCAATGCGTTTATGCCCCTTTTTAAAGATTCTAATTTTATGAAACATTGGCTTAGGTTTAATGACTCTTCCACTGAAGTAGTGGAGACTGCATTAACAGGAATATCTTTGTCGTAAACACTTTTAAATGTTATGCATCTCAATTCCATAGGAAGTTTATTCCAAGCTTCAGGGCCGGATACTGCGAATGCACGATCACCAAACTTAGTGTTCGGATTTCGCTTAGGTTCTTTCAACCTTCCAATTGCAGAAGATGTCGCTGATCTAAGAGTTGACTGCCTTAGACCAATATTTTCCGGAATGCATAGTTCAGAGATATAGTGAGGAGCCATTTCATTGATAAATTTATCAATAAGCATGTATTATACATATAAACTAATTAACTCGCCACTAATTATACAATAACCCTTAACCCGGGCATTAGCCTAGTATGGTAATCAAGAAAAAAACATAAAAGTGTATTTTCAAAAATTGTATGAAATAAAAAAAAAATAAAAAAAATAAAAAAAAAAATACTTGCAATGCAACACTGGATATTTGAAAAGGGAAAATCAAATACCTACTTACTCTAGGACATCTATTTTCCAATTTCTTCCGTAGAACGAATTTCAAAAGTGACTATAGTACGGCCCGCCAGCCGTTTTAAATCGCACAAAAATATGTTTTCTTTGAATTTCTCGGCTTTTCTCTAGTATAATTTACATGTATTATACATATAAATATTCCTCTTCAATCACTCTATTTATTGGTGAAAACCGTATGAAAATCCGTTGCGTAGTTTAAAAGATTAACGCGCACTTACATTTTGAGCGACTTCATTTTATAATATGTGATGATTCTTAGGCTCCATCTAATTTTATTATTTACAAACAGATAAAGAAAACATACTTACCTGGCACTTCCGATAAACACACTATAATTAGAAAGTTTAGGCTTGGAGAAGATACGACTTTGCATACTGGACACTGGACAATTGCATGATATTATATTTGCCACCCCTTTCACTGTTGATATTACATTTATGAAGAGATTAGTGCCAAAAGCAGAGATGATATTTATTTTGAAAGGCTAGAGAATTTACTAAATTCAATTTAGGACTCCTTAGGATTGGAGAATTTTTATGAAATGACCAAACACGGCTAAAGCCATTTCTAGCAATGTTTCAATTCTGAATGGTGGTCTTAACCCAGGGCGATACTGAGAGTATCTTCTACTTTGGAGGAAGTCGTGCATTCACACCCCCATTTGGGGTATATTGGGCTGAGGGTAGTGTGGAGGGGAAGGAGATGGAAAGAGCAAGGCTGGGATGTACCCGTCTATTCAGATCTGGTCAGTAAACAATGAAACTGAGAATATCTTTGAAACGCGCCGCAAGAATACTACACATGATGTCCTGAAACTAATGGTACAAGCGTTAAACTGCTGAACCTACATCACGTTTGGAGTTGATTTGTTGGTATCATTTTTGGATTTGTGATTACGTTTTCGAGTAAATCGAGTCCGAAGTTGAAATTTTTAGGTAAAATTGAAAACGGTCACCATCAGCTGTTTAATGCCTTTTAGAATGAAGGGGGTCACCATCAGCTGTTTAATGCCTTTTAGAATGAAGGGGGTCACCATCAGCTGTTTAATGCCTTTTAGAATGAAGGGGGTCACCATCAGCTGTTTAATGCCTTTTAGAATGAAGGGGGTCACCATCGGCTGTTTAATGCCTTTTAGAATGAAGGGGGTCACCATCAGCTGTTTAATGCCTTTTAGAATGAAGGGGGTCACCATCAGCTGTTTAATGCCTTTTAGAATGAAGGGGGTCACCATCAGCTGTTTAATGCTTTTAAAATGAAGGGGGTCACCATCAGCTGTTTAATGCCTTTTAGAATGAAGGGGGTCACCATCAGCTGTTTAATGCTTTTAAAATGAAGGGGGTCACCATCAGCTGTTTAATGCCTTTTAGAATGAAGGGGGTCACCATCAGCTGTTTAATGCCTTTTAGAATGAAGGGGGTCACCATCAGCTGTTTAATGCCTTCTAGAATGAAGGGGGTCACCATCAGCTGTTTAATGCCTTTTAAAATGAAGGGGGTCACCATCAATGTTTTGTATAGGTTTGATAAAATTTAATAGCCCAAATTTCAATTTTTTTTTTAGTGATTCCTGAATTAATTTTATATATGAAGCCTTTATCTAATAAATTTATTTCTTCTTTTTCAAAAATTGTGTCTGATAAGTTAATAGTTTTTTTTGTAAAATTTAAGATATATTTAATTTATTTTAAAAAGACTTATTAGACTTATTTAAAATATGCCTGGAGACAAACTACTTTGCATTTAACGATAAATTCTATCAACAAAATGACGGCTTGCCTATGGGGTCACCGCTAAGTTCTCTTCTTGCCGAAATATTCATGGACTATATCGAAAATCAAATTTTAGACTCAATCTTTAGCAAATACATAATTTACTATGTGCGTTATGTTGATGACATTTTGATCTGTTGGAAAGGTACCAACAGACAATTAGACCTTTTCGTTTCATTAGCTAACTCCGTCAACCGTAAAATCTGCTTGACGGTCGAAAGAGAGTGTAATAATAAAATTAATTTTTTAGACTTAACAATCGGCAGAGAAAATAATAAACATACATTTGAAATTTTCCGTAAGCCTACGTTTACCGATACGACCATTAATTTTAAATCTTTGCACCCATGGTCACATAAATTATCTGCTTATCACTCGATGATACACAGACTTACTAACATCCCGCTTGACAATAAAGCATACGAAAAGGAAAAAAATATAATTTTATCAATCGCAAAAAATAACAACTTCAAGGGTAGAGACATTGATAAAATAATTAGTCATAAAAAACACAAAATTAACCTTAACTCAATTTACCCAACGATTAATAATAAAACGAATAATAAATTTGCGTGTTTGGAATTTGTCAGACCTACATCTAATAAAATTGCTAAAGTTCTCAAAAATTGTGGATTAGACATTGCCTTCCGCACTAATCATAATCTGGGATCATCCCTTAAAAACTCGAAAAGTAAAACACCGAAACTAAAAAATAGCGGCATTTATAAACTCCAGTGTGACGAATGCAACGCTGTTTATGTTGGACAAACTGGCCGGTCCTTTAATACTAGATTCAAAGAGCACATACGATCATTTAAAAACAATAATAAAATTCAAACTCAATTTGCCAGACACCTCCTAGAAGAGAATCACTCACTTAGCGATGATAATAAACCAACTCCTTTACACATCCAAAATAAAGGACATAAACTTGATCTTTTAGAGCAGCTGGAAATCAACAAACATAATAATAATCCTAAAACTATTTTAATAAACGAACAAAAAAATATAATTCACTCTCCGCTTCTAAATATTTTCAAACCAATTCAAAATAATTAATTATGCTTGAAGAGAAAACCATGAGTCATCATTTGCAAATGACTCACAATATAATTAGACTATCTGTCGAAGTGGGAAATTACACTAATTGGGAAAATAATAACCATTAGTAGTCTCAGTCATTTTTAATCAGAAATTGGAAATTAGTCATAATAAATACCTCTCTAGAAATAGTATAAATATATCGTCTGTATGTGGCATGACCACAGTTTGATAATGCCTTCAGAAGGCGAAACAGCTGTCACGCGTAACAATAATTATACAGCAGAACTTGTTTAAAAATAAACTGTTTTTATTAATTTAATAATAATATTATTGATTACCTATATAATAAAAAAATAAAAATTAAATCTGTTGTTTCTTTAAAAAAAATTGTTTTATTTCCATTTCTCGCAAGATATCAATAATTTAATCTTCCGTGAAATTATAACCTTGTAGTTAATTCTGTTTCAATCATTTTGAAACTTGATAAAGCAACCTTGAAGTGCCAGGGTACAAATCTTCATACGTATGTGTGCAGGCAACCAAAAGATAAACTAACCTACGAAAGAACTAGTTTAAAAAGTTATTAATTACTGGTACCGTTATAAGGCGTGCATCAGAAAGTAGTTCATACCACATGATTGAGGTGCACAGAGGATCAATGCCGCTGGCTCATTCGAGTAGACTCCTTTGAAATACTGGTAAAACAGACTCAGCGTACCAGGTACGCCGCTAGTCGTCTGACCACCCGCGGGCAAAACCGATGCCGCCTGGGATGGGGCAATGCCTAGAGAAATAAAATCCCAGAATATTTTCGAATCGTCTGGATATCTATCATCTCGCTTGAATACTTTCAAAAAGGAGCTAAAACGTTGGAAGAAAAGCTATGGTAGCTAAACCACCAAAGCTGATGACCTTGATTTAGAGCTAAATGATGAGAATGAGTTTGAGCATTTGCCGTCCCCTGAACATGCCGCCCGCGAGCTACAGCATACCTAAATTGCGTCTGTGCATCATACGGAGCACTCTCCTTTGCACAGAATCAAGTAAGTTGATCGTCTTCGCAACAATAACATTTGGCAGATCCCCCTCCTCCTGACCCACCAGATGTTGAAAATATTGATATTTCAGACAGTGAATCTGTCATTCTGACTTCAACTAAAAAATGTATGTTTAGTCCCTCTTCCCAAAAAAATCGACTCGCCTTCGACCTTGCAGTCCCCACCGCCTCTACTTTAACCTCCTCCAACAAACTTATTCTCCTCATTCTCGTGGCCCGCACATGGTATGTGCTCAAAAAACTGGCTAAGGTAAAACCATTCATACTCTTCAATTTGGTTAATTCCTATCAAACGGTAAGAACCTTTCAAATAAGCCTGCAGGTGTAAAAGCCGAGGGTCGTTTCTGAATCTCTGTTGAATTCCTTACGGGTTCAGCCACCAACAACTTCATCATTTTATCAAATTCAAAATTCAAGGCTTTTATCCCAACTACTAATGTCACTCGAATGGACATGGACAGTGGTATCACGACCGATCTGTCCATTGCAGAAATCCTGTCTTCGCTTTCAACCGGGTGTTGGGGAACACATCCCCAATCTCGTAAAAGCCAGGAGGCTAAATTACAGAACTCCTCTGAGGGCATCGTTTTCTGGAAGCCCTCCCAATCATGGGCGCCCGCAGCGGGGGGCAAGGGGGGGCACTTGCCCCCCCCTGGATTGATTGAAAATTGTCAAATAATGTTAATTTTTGATCAGTGTAGTAAAATTTCACCAAGGTGATTCCGATAACTATTTCAGGGATATTTTTGAGAAAACAGTACAACTCGCACAGAAAGTGGATATTGAACTGATTATTCCAAGACAGTGTGGAAGAAAAGAATCTAAGTAATCCGGGAACCATAAGTGTTGAAGAGTACTTCAGACAAAGAGTTTACATTCCATACTTAGTTTCTTTAACTCAATGAAGAGTCGATTTTGTGAAGCCAACAGTGCACAATTTAACTTAGCTTTGCTACATCCTTCGAAATTGTGCAAACTGAATCGTCAACAGTTTAAGGATATAATGTCTACTATTAATCAGGTAATTGATAATTTTGAAACTAAAGCCATTGGTTGGTTTGATTTTTGGAAAATGCGAGAATACAAAAGTAGCTAAGATTTCACCGACTTGTTACCTTTTACAGAGTTTTATCCGGAAGTCTGGTATGCCTTACTAGTTTTGCTAACATTACCAGCAACAACACGTACGGTGGAACGATCGTTCAGCACATTACGTCGTGTAAAAACATGGCTTAGATCTACAATGTCAGATGAACGTCTGTCTGGATTGTGCATGGGCTCAAAAAGAAGAAGATGGAGAGATATGAAATTACGAATGTTAGAGGAGCGTGCTAGTATTTAAAGCGACGAAATCGATGCGAAAATTGTGAAAATGTATAATAAAACACGACTCGTTTAAAATAGAGCAAAAATCTCGTGGAATGTATCTTAGGTATCATTTAAAGAAACATTGTGAATTTTTTCACAACTATAACTTGTAAAATAACTGAAACAAACGTGTTTATAATAATTTTCGGAAATTCGGGTAGCGGCGCCTTAAGCGTACACAGAGGCAAAGTGAACTGCAACAAAAAAGACTTTATGGACAAAATTGTAGATATGTTTGTTAGCGATAACAGACGACTCCAATTTTTATTTTAAATTTATGTAGTAATATTTTTTATTGTGTTAATAAAAAAAATGTTGCTACAGTATGCCCTTCATCACTACAATGTCCTATCCGTTCGTTCACCATACAAATACGCTACAGTAAATTAAAACTCCATTAAAATATTACTAAAAATATTTTGCCCCCCCCTAGAAAATTTTCTGCGGGCGCCCATGCTCCCAATCTGGACAATCTCTTCCTTCCAACATATATTTATTCTTCAACTCATTACCGGTTGAAATGTATAAGTGGAGAAGTCTCCCAATATTCAATGTTTCAATTACTGTCCTTTGGGTCATATCAAAACTACATGCAGATCCCTCCCAGATATTTTTAATGTGGAGAAAACCACACGGCTGACCAATGTTCCTCTTTCTCCTCACCTAAATGTTTCAACTGCTCAGGCAATAATTCCGCCATCAACTCTCCTTGCCCAGAACAATCTCGCCAAAAAATAAAAAAATTTCTATGCCTCGGTAACTTTTCTTTTCTTCTTCTGCTAAGGCTTCTAAACTATTCCGCCTGTCAAAAAATCATTTGCTAAGGCTTTATCCAGCACCTCTTCGTCCAACCTTATGAAAATAATCGTACTCTAGACTTATGTTTTTCTAACTTAGACTCACTAGTAATTGAAGAATGTAGTGAACCGCTGGTGCCCATTGATGCTTTTCATCCTCCACTGGAAGTCATTATTTCTAATGTCCATGTTAATGTCTTTTAGTTACCAAAACTTTTTCAAAACTGATTACAAGAAAAATTGTAATTATCTTCTCTCTTTTGATTGGTCATCTGTGCAATATGATGATATCAACACAGCTACCAATAAATTTTATTCTGTTTTGGAAAAGGCTATTAGCATATATATTCCAACCAAGATATGTAAGCCAAACACCTATCCAAAATGGTACTCCAAAGAACTTATAAATCTACTTATCACTAAAAAAACTTAAACATAAAGAATATAAATTATACCAAAAATTTCTGATTACATTGAATTCAAAGATTTAAGAACTTCACGTAAAAAATATTTTATTTTTTTTATTTATTTTTTTATTTATAAGAATATTGTACATTGCTTAGTTTTTTTGTGGTGTTTCATCCGCCATGCTAGGGATATCCCTGTGTTATGGCGGGTGAAGTTTACCGATTTGAAATTGTACATTTGTAATGGTTGATAAATAAAATTAGAAGTTGTACAGATTAAATTAAATTGCAAAATTTTATAATAATAATAATTAATTAATTAATAATAATGAATAACAAAATAATAAAATTTGTATAACAAAAATAAGTAATAATATTGTGATAATAAGTTGATAATAAGTTGATAATAATAGTTATTAAAATATAACATATAAGAAATAGTAATTTAATTGTTTGTTGAATTAAGGAATTAAGGAACATCGTTTCTAATCATCATTTCTAGTTGTAAGGATCCATTGTGATAAATTTTTTTTAAAGGTGAGCGGTTGGGTTTCGGTTTTTAAGTTCTCAGGGAGAAGGTTAAATATTTTAGGAGCTAGGTATATGAAATGTCTTTGTGCTGACGTGGTATGTTGTGTCGATACATTGTTAAAACAGATAGCATGATTTAAGTTGTAAATACATTGGAAATGGTTGAAACAATTGTTATAATAATAGTTCAGGCGATTAGGATAGTTAAGAGAATTAAAGAAGAATTTATTGATTTGGAGAAGTAAAGGGATTAAAGATAAGTGTATAATAATTACTAAGGGATGAGAGGAAATTAATAAATATACCA
The DNA here is from genome assembly GCA_917880885.1 of Limnephilus marmoratus. Lineage (NCBI taxonomy): Eukaryota > Metazoa > Arthropoda > Insecta > Trichoptera > Limnephilidae > Limnephilus > Limnephilus marmoratus. The sequence goes on from OU862929.1 coordinate 21,789,120, forward strand.
CATTTAATAGATTTAGCAAAATTAAAATGTATAAGATAAGTAAAAGAAGTGCAGGAATAAATACACTGGGGATAGAAGGAATCAAGTGGTTAGATATTATGAAATGAATTAAAATAGTAGCATACAGTTTTTCAATAACATTATTTGGGCAAGTTAAGTGAGGTAATTGAATTAAGTTAGATAATATTATTTGATGATTAAAGAAATTTGTAAAAATAATTGCATAATTACAATTAATCGAATGTATCATGTATATCAATTTAGTTAAAATATTTAAATAATTAAAAGAAATTAAGTAAATTGAGTTTAGTAAAATATTTGGATAGATTAATATAGTGGAGATAGATGAATAAATGAGAATAATTAAGAAGAATGGAATTTTTTAATAATTTAGAATAATTAGATAATTTGAATCAATTGAAAATATCACACATATATAAATATTAATAGTAATGAAATAATTAAATGTAATAGGTAAATTGTGAACAATAAAATAGTTGGATAGATTAAAATTGTGGAAATAAGTGAGTAAATGAGAACAGAGTGGAATATTTTGATAATTTAAAATAATTAGATTATTTAAAACAATCGATTGTATCACATGTATCAAATTAGTTAAAATAATTAAAAATTATTAAATAAATTGAGTTGAATATAATAATTGAATAGATTAAAATAGTGGAAATAAATGTATAAATGAGAACAGTTAAGTAGAGTGAAATATTTTTATAATTTAGAATGATTGGATACTTTAAAACAATCGAATGTATCACACATATATAGTTTGATAAAATAATTAAAAATAATTAAGTTCATTGAGTTTAATATAATAATTGGATATATTACAATAGTGGAAATGAATGAATAATTACGAAGAGTTAAGTATAATGGAATATTTGGATAGATTAGAATAATTAGATAATTTAAAACAATTGAATGTATCACATATATGAAATTAGTTAAAATAATTAAATATAATTGAATAAATTGCGTTAACTATAATAATTGAAAAGATTAAAATAGTGGAAATAAATGTATAAATGAAAACAGTTAAGTAGATTGGAATATTTTGATAATTTAGAGTGATTAGATAATTTAAAACAATCGAATGTATCACACATGTATAGTTTGTTAAGATAATAAAATAATTAAGTACATTGAGTATATTAATAGGACATGTTAAAATAGTGGAAATGAATGAATAAAAGAGAAGAGTTAAGTAGAATGGAATATTTGGATAGATTAGAACAATTAGATAAATAATTTATAACAATCAAATGCATCACATATATCAAGTTAGTTAAAATAATTAAAGAATTAAAAATAATTAGAAAAGTTGATTTAAATGTAATAATTGAATAGATTAAATCAGTGGAAATAAATGTATAAATGAGAAAAGTTAAGTAGAAATTAATATTTTGATAATTTAGAATAATTAGAAGATTTAAAGCAATTGAGTGTATCACGTATATTAAATAAGATAAAATAATTAAATTAAATTAAATTAAATTAATTAAATAAATAATTAAATAATTAAAAATAATTAAGTAACTTGAGTTTGATTTCATTATTGGATAGATTAAAATAATGGTGATAAGTGAGCAAGTGAGAATAGTTAAGTACAATGGAATCTTGTGGTAGATTGTTGATAAATGGTACTTGTGGAGTTTGGTAGGATATATAATATATTTGAAGTACGTTGATGTAGTTAATGTGATTAGAAATAATAATAAATTGATTTATAATGTGAGCAAAAGTGACTGAAAAAAAATATAAATGAAAATTATTAAATTAGTAATATAGGTAAGCTGATTTAATAATGGAATTTTTTGTTAGCCTCGAGTCACATTTTTTTAATGTCCGATTCATAGGAGATTGTAAGGATTTTGGAGTCTTCAGACTTACGAACAAGCACCTGACCATTTTGCGTCCAAATAAACTTGTAATTTTTTAGTTTCGCCTGTTTCTTAGTTTGGGCTAAGAGGAATTTTTTTCTAGAAGTCAGATGGTCAGAAATATAGATGGGCATACCCTTTTGAGCATTCGGTAGTCCTAATGAAGAAGTAGTAATTCGTCCTTTGGATTTAATATGATCTTTAAGTTTCGCCAAAAATAAATCACGCATCAGTTTAGAACTGAGGGTGATAAGTACGTCTCTTGGTTTTTTATGGGTTTCATCGGAGCGGTTTTTACCTCCCACCCGTACTATGGAGGTCACATCTTCGGGTTGAAGAACTGTTTTAATGATGTTTGTGGATAGGTTGTGGAATACGTTTGCTAGATTTTCCTGGGGATTTTCCGGTAAGTTGCGTATTTCTAAGTTGGTAGAATTAGATTCGTACTCCTGATGATCAATTTTATTCTCAAGGTACTCCACTGTTTTTTTGAGGTCTTGGTGTTCCTTTTTGAATGTTTCGATTTCGGTTTCAATTTTTTGGTTTTGGATTATGGTTTGGTCGATTTTTTTTATTAGGTCATCGTATTGTTTGCTGACGAATTCCATGCTTTTTTGCGTTTCTTCCTTAAATAATTCCATTTTTGTTATAATTTCTTTTTTCATAATATCCATTTTCTTGTCTATATGTTGGAGAATTTTTTCCATATTTTTGTCTTCAAGCTCCATTGCACTTTTGCCTCTAGTTGACATGATTAGTGTAAGTTATTTTAGATTAATTTTTAATTTTATGTTTTTTTTTGTTTTTGTTTTTAAATATTTTTTTTTTTGTTTTTGTTGGATTATGTTGTTTTATCTAAATTTAATTTTTATTAATTATTTATTTAATTTATTTATTTATTTAATTTATATATTGTTCTGTTACTGCCATCTATTGCTTAGTAATGTAACTCAATTAAATGAATTTGTGGTTTAATTTATGTGATTATTTACCGCCATCTATGGACAGTTATTTTATAAATATATTAATAAAATAAAAAAGATTATGGTATGGCCGAGGACTGAACACTGTCAGGAGATACTGCGAGCCAAACGCTTAACACCTACGCCAATTCACTGATTGACGTCAATGACATTAAATTTCATATAAAGCAACTGTCAACGAAAATGAACTAGAGTGTATTTTAACTGTTTTTTAACTAAAACACTATTTTTATTTTACAAATTCACAATTCAAATTTTGTTTAAAATTCACTTATTGCAAAATTTTACACGGATTGTTTATTGGTTTACTTAACTCACTTTATAGGTGATAAAATCATAGATAGTTTATGTGTCAATTTTTTAGACAAAAATAAAACCACTTTACGAGCGTTTCCCGGTAGAATATCGAGAGACAAATACACCGGATGATAGCCCTTGAAAAACACTGGACCTCAGTAACTAATTTGTTTCGATTTGTACACTATTTAATGTTATGTTTCTTCAGAAACTGGAGCTAACGAAATTTGCGACTTAGCAATATTATTGTTGTTGATTGACCTGCTACCGTAACTATATAAATGAAATTCAAAACTCCATAATAAATAATGTTGGTTATTTTTGGAAATACTCGAAATCTCTTAAAGAAGATGATTCTGATTTTCCTAGTATTATGCACCTAAATGGCAGCCATAGCAATAATACTGATGGTATTGTTAACTTGTTTGCAAAAATTTTTAAATGTGTTTATTCAACAGACTCAAGCAATGCTCCTGTTCCAACAACAACTCTAGATGAAACTCTTGATATTTCACAGTGTACCAAAAGTCTCTCTGATGTAATTACTAAAGTTAAATCCTTAGATGATATCCACAAATCTGCGGGACCAGATAATATACCAACAATATTTATCAAAGAATGTATTAAAGTAATTGCTCTCCTATTAACCAAACTTTTTAATCTATCTTTATCCAGTGGAATTTTTCCCGATAAGTGGAAAGTTAGTTATTTGACTCCAATTTTCTAAAGGGCGATAAAAGTGATATTTCTAATTATAGACCAATATGCATTCAATCCACCATACCGAAACTCTTTGAAAGCCTAATACTTGACAAACTTTTTACACAAATAAAACCTGTGATAACACCTTACCAGTTTGGATTTATGCCAGGTAGAAGTACTCTATCAAACTTTATTATTTATGAAAATTTTATAACCAATGCTTTTAAAGAAAAAAAAACAATTAGACTCTGTCTATACTGATTTTAGTAAAGCTTTTGATTCAGTTGCTAATAATATTCTCATTTGGAAATTAGAAAAACTTGGTATACATGGTAATATATTAAACTGGTTAGAAAGCTATCTTATTGGAAGACAACAAATTGTTAGAATAAAATCCTCCCTGTTGGAAAAAATTTATGCAACAAGTGGAGTTCCACAGGGTTCACACCTTGGCCCTATCTTATTTATCTTGTTTATAAATGATCTAACAAAAATATTTTGACGACCTCCGTAGTCCAGTGGCTAAGACTCTTAACTCACATTCCGGAGGTCGCGGGTTCGAACCCGGCATGCGCAAATAAATTTTATTTGATTAATTTGTGTTATTTCACAATTAATTCATTTAAAAATAATATATAGTATATTTGCGGCATGTTCCAGAGTGGAAGATACTATTAGTATCGCCCTGGTGTAAGACCACCATTCAGAATTGAAACGTTGCTTGAAAATGGCTTTAGCCGTGTTTAGTGACCAGATCTGAATAGCCAGGTACTTCCCAACCTTCCTCTTCCCCACCTCCTTCCCCTCCCCACTACCTTCAGCCTCACAACATACCCCAATTGGGGATGCCATAGTCTCACTGGCTCCAGACGGGAGCAGTTGAGATTCTTGTGCGGTATTCACTGTAAAAAAAAAAAAAAATTTCATGATGAATTTTTCTTACTTTTTGCTGATGACCTCAAAATGTTTAGAATTATTCAAAATATTTACCATTGCAACATTCTTCAAGATAATATCAACAAATTGTTAATTTGGTGTAATGAAAATAGACTTTACTTAAATATCTCAAAATGCCAAGTAGTTACAATTGTTTTCAAAGTTATTCATAAAAATGTTTCTGTCTTTCTTAAATATTTCCGCACTGTCCCACTCTATATTACTGTCTCTTTCTTTCTTAACAATTTGTATATAATATATATATGTGTATTTTCCTGTATTTGTTAGTATTTTTATATTCAGTCCTGATGATGGTACGGAGGTACCGAAACCGGTAGACGAAAAAATAACAATAAAGTGACTTAAAACAAAGTATTTTCTTTTTATTTATTTAAAATGTCAAGTCACAATGTGTTTGCTTCTTTTGAAAAATTTTATTTTTTAATTAAAATAAACAATAACTAGTTTGACTCCCCTGAATTGGTCTCGTTAATAAATTATCATGTACCTTGCAGACCGACTCGACTCAAAACACCTTTTCATTGTGACAATACTGGGACGAACACAGAACAAAATTCAATCATAAATCGCTTGCATATTTTAAATAATGAATATGCTAATATCAATCACGCCGCCGGTAATCTGGCTTCACACAAAAGTCGCATTAAACTAAATTTGTTTGCTAGTACCATGTAAATTATAATACATCATGAAAACATAATATGCCTTCCAGTACTTCACTCTAGACGTGGGCAAAATTGAACGACCAAAATAAACGAATAAATTCAATCTTGTGACACACTCGATTGATTCTCAATTTCAAAAGGAATTGATTCTTCATTCCTTACCTTTGGCCATGTATCGTACGATTTTTAACAGCACCATAAATTTTTAATTTCCTTTTATTTTACTGTAAAATTATTTCAATGAATAACGTGGTCCGTAAACAATTTAAATATTATAATGTTTCATAGGCATTTAAATATTATTCAATGGGTGGCGTGCCACACAGTGGTCGACGGTATTGTGAAAGACTCATATCCCACTACCGCAGCCATTCTGAAAACACCCGTAGATCATCAAAATCCGATTCAGCCGAGTTGTCCGAACGTCCCTTTCACGCAAGGAATTAATCATTTGTCATAGTCAATAAACCTGAGAAGGTCCTAAGGTCCCCGCCGTCCCGTCCCGTCCGCATCCGGGGTATTGTCGGAGATTGTCCGAAGCGCTTTATTCAGGATTAAAACAAAAGTCTTTTTCACTTGTTACGTCATCGTCCCTAGTAAATCTGAGACCCAGAAATGATGTCAGATGTCATCGTCCCACGTCAATCTCAGGTCTGTTCGAAACGCAGCAGCTTGCGAGTTTATCAAGTCACTGCGAGGTAAGATACAAGACACTAGTCAAAAGTTACTAATTCATTCCTCAATACCGGCCCTTAATCCGTCGGTGCGGTTCATTCATTCCTCCGTGGGCCAAGCCTTCAATTTCATTACATAGTTATTTGAAAACTTTCGACTTTGAATCCGAACATCAGCTAGAGAAGTGAGTAGCAAAAATAGTTAGTTTTTTGGTACATACGAAAGATATTGGAATACAAGTACCTACCTACTTTTAGACGTAAATAGGATATGTAAATTTGCATATATTATAAAGCCAATCAGCTGTTGTCAGCTGTCATAAAATACTCATCTTAATGTTAAAATGTATGTTTATATTAGATCACGTGAAGTGGAACAATTTTAAGTTTAATAAATAAAATAAAATTAGGAAAACTTTAGGGGTGAAACAAAAAACTGTTTAATTTTAAGGTTTAATTGCTAGCTATAAATACATTTTACATACGAAAAATTACGACATTAAAAAAAGACAAACACATACGTCTATAGGATTTAGCCTGCGAGATAATGAGATAGAATACTCGGTCTCCTCTTTCTGTGGTGCTTCGCAGCCTATTGGTCTCCTCTTTGTGCAGTGCTTCATAGCCTCCCCACTTATTGGGATTTGAAATGAAACAAAAAAGCGACACTAAAAAGAAACACATTAATCTATAGGTTTTAGCCTGCGAGATAAAGAGATAGAATAATCGGTCTCCTCTTTGTGCGGTGCTTGGTAGCCTATCAGTCTCCTCTTTGTGCGGTGCTTTGTAGCCTCCCGGTCTCCTGTGCGGTGTTTAGTAGCCTCCCCATTCATTAAATTTTTTTTTTTTGTGAATGAATTAAAGGAATGAATAAAAGGAATCAATTCAAAAGGCCGGGGGAATCAAACTGAATCCATTCACTCCTGGGAATCATTCTGCCCACGTCTACTTCACTCTATTAGTGCATTAGAAATCATAGGTACTTGTAAAATTTATCATATCGGTTAACATGATGAGACATCCAGAGAAGTATGAGATTCTGCATCTCATAATGCAGGGAAAGATTGCCGGAAGACGGGGCCCTGGAAGAAGGAGAACCTCATGGCTGAAAAACCTGAGACAGTGGTTTGGCCAGTCTACCGTGAAGCTTTTCCGGGCCGCAGTTAACAAAGTCCGCATAGCCAACGTCCGTTGAACGGACAGGGCACAAGAAGAAGGTTAACATAATCCAGGATTTCTTACTTTTTATATTTAAATCTTCTTCTTTTAAAGATTTCTTAGATTTCTACATTTTACTTTTTATTGTTTTATTTCTCATTTTTAATTTTTTTTTTTTTACTTTTTACCTAATACTTTACAGTTTGTACTTTGTATACTTTACACTTTATTATTATACTTTAAATTTAAATTTAACTCACTACTTATTACTTTACTTTTCATCTTTTTTTCATAAATTTAACTTACATTTATATTTTCGTTATTTGTTTTTGGGGTGTTGTGTCGTGTTGCGCTACCTCCTTCTTTAGCCAACGTTTCGGACATCGTTGCAGTGTCCATCATCAGGGCAGATCCGGTAGATGTGAGACACATGTCCGATGTCCGAAACGTTGGCTAAAGAAGGAGGTAGCGCAACACGGCACAACACCCCAAAAACAAATAACGAAAATGCTTTTGGCCGTGAAAATCTTAAAACTTATTTATATTTATATTGTTTATACTGTTATTCTTCATGTTGTTGTACTATTTATAAGTAATGTCAATTATATTAACGTATATATGTAAATAAATGTAACTGTTACCGCCTTGTTGGAGAAGTAGTATAGCTTTGTGGTTTGCCCAGGCTGAGGCACAATGTACGAACTCCCGCATCAAGGAGGATTTCGCAAAATATAACATAATTGTCGCAGTATTGAACTCAGAAACATTACAATGTGTTGTGAAGGAAAATCATCAAGCATCACTGAAAGATAGACTACAATACTCCGAAGAGAAGCAATTAACTCGGCTTTTGACAGGACTGAAGCTACATCAACTGTATCAACCTAGATAACCCGAATAGCACTGTGAAAAATTGAACAGTAAGCTCTTTGGATCCTTTTTGCAAAAAAAGGCCCATACAGAACGTATTGACCCAGGTGACCCAAGTGGCTCAGTAGCGGATGTACAAAATTGAACAGTTAACTGCCCAGGCCCTTTATGTAGACGCACACTCCTTGCTTCATCCACATTCAAACATAATTTTTTTTTTCAAATATTTAATTTTAAAAAATTTATGCACACTCTTTGCTTTATTCACATCCAAACATCAAATAGCTTAGTACCTTTACCAATTAGTTGTCTGCAAACGGGCAAAAGCTAGTAATATTATAGAGTACATAATACGAGGGCTGTCCTTAAAATAAGGACTCCAAGGTGCTGCGGTCAATTTTAGAGAGGAATTCAATTTTACGCGAGATCGGGCACACCTGCGTGTAGCCTGGTTTCCCTACGCCAAATTCCCACCACGCTGCACTCTCTGCGACACTTAGTCTCGACAGCCGTTCGCAATGAAGCTTCCGCTCGCAGTACCTGCCAGGTGTGAATTATGCTCTATAATTAGTTTTTTCAAAAACAAAGTCAAAATCCCGGGAGAAATTCATTCTCAGCTATTTGAAGTGTACGGAAAACAGTGTATGAGTGAGAAAACGTGCGCAAATGGTGCAGAGAATTTAAAAGCATGTCGGAAGGCCATCAGTTTCAGACGAAACAATTGCCAAAGTGGAAAAAATAATTATTGCAGATCGACGGATGATGGTTTGGGAGCTCTGTGATATGATCCCTGATGTCAGTAAAACCACTATTGACAAGATTTTGACAGAACATTTAACAGATCACAAAGTCTGTCTAAGGTGGGTCCCAAAATGCTCACCGAAGATCACAAACAACCACGGACTGAAGCAGCCCGCAAAATCTTTCAGTGCTACGTCATCGATGGGGAAGAATTCTTGGACTCAATTGTGACTGTGGACGAGACCCGGATACGCTAAACGACCGCAGAGACCAAGGAACAATCCCAGTGGCGTCATTCATATTCGCCTAAGCAAAGTTTAAAAATGAATTACAGAGCGCAACTGACGCCTGGCGGGTGCGGCGAGTGGAAGCTCCATCGCGAACGGCTGCCATGCCGAGACTAAGCTTCGCGGAGGGTGCAATGTGGCGGGGATTTAGAAGGGGAAACCAGGCTGCACGCCAGTGTTGCAGGATTTTGCGTAAAATCGTTGGAGACCTTATTTTACGGACAGCCCAAAGTACACGAGACAGCATAAACTAGACAAAAGCGAAATAAAACATCGATTTGAAAGGAAATTTATTACTTAAAAATTAAATTTACATTTCACAAGTACATATATACAGTTGAACTCTCTTCTTAATGAATCTATTAAAAATGTCTGTAAACCCATATTGGTCACTTTTCAGCAATTCAACGAACTCAGCTAAATTATTGATAAAATACTAATAATATAATTAAAGAGTTTCTAAATGAAAATACATCCAAATACAGTGAAACCCTCTTAAGAAGTTCCCCCTCAAGAAGTTTTCCTGCTTAAAAGTTTGGTTTTTTCGGTCTCTTGAAGGACTGACTGGTCCAATTTATCCCACTAATAAGGTTTTCCCACCTAAGAAGTTTTTTCCAGTCCCTTGGAAAACTTCTTAACCCGTCAAAGGCCAGCAAATTCCAGGAAAAATACGGAAATTCCGTATTTTTTGTGAGATCGTTATTGGAAAACAGACGTAATCGCCTGTCAGATTTGTGTGATTTTTATGACTGTTATTTGCGTTTTCTATGTACAACGTACATTAAATGAGTAAATAATCATGCGTACTTGCAGGAATTCTTGTTTAAATCGATCTAAACTAAAATATGTGACGTAAAAATCACACAAATCTGACAGAAGATAACGTCCGTTATCCAATAACGATCTCACAAAAAATATGGAATCGCTAGGCTGGTGCCTTAAAGCCTTGTTTAGGATTTGATCAAGGGAACATGGAGGCGTTTGGATGCCCCCAAGACCAGCGGCCAGTGTGAACCGATTAAAAAGCTTGTAAAATAACATCAACTTCTTAAACTAGGGGGTGGGGGGGTCTCATTTGGCTTTGCCGCCCCGGGCCTCTGAAGGGCTTAGTCTGCCACTGGTAATTAGTCAACCTTTGCTAGCACGCCTGTAATCTAAAGAACATAAAATATCAGTTTTGCAAAACTAACTCAATTGAATTTGACTTTACATAATGACAAACAGCTTAAAAAGCCAAAAATCAAATGATTTGATATATTGTGCCAGGCGTGCTAGCAATATGGATAAACTAGCGCAGACTTAGTTTGTGGATACGGTCATGCTATTAAAAATTCCCAAGCCCAAGGCTATTAAAAAGAGAGTTCAGTCCAAATGGAGCGATTGAGTTAACAAACAGAAGTATTGAAGTCTCGCCCATTCACTTCCCACCGACACAACACATTCATGATAGTCTTTAGCATTTGGCTAGAAGAACAGGCCTCTCATTCTCCGACCCATGGCCTGCCGGTCGTATAGGACGTTGAACTTGTTCACAAACTGGTTGATGTCGTTGCAGCCCTTTGTGACACTGCCCAGATAGGTCATGAGGCCCACGTCGTTGCATTGCTGAAATAGAGAAAGAAAATTATCAATCGATACGGAGAAACAACGATTTAAACCCTTATTCAACCACAAGTTACATATCAATTATTAGAAGCAGGATTTTCAAACGGCAATTTTTTCCATTCGCAAAAGTGAATGGAAAAGGAAGAGTTTGGAGGTGTCGTACAAAGACTTGGCACAATCATCACATTATTTTTTAAAAATCCGGTTTAGACAAATATTCTAAGACATTCCGTTTTTTTTTCTTAATTGCATTTTTGAAACCCTGGCGATTTTTTGAAAATTTCAATCCGAAAAATCAGTCCATTTTTTATAAACGGGAAAGACGATACGATAATAAACGATAATTACATAGCCGAAAATCATTTTTAAAAAAAATAAGGTTTTCCACACAAATGGCACAGGAGAATAACGAGGCATACCAAAAATATTACATCTCATAAATATTTTTTTCCTTGATCCATCTTATTGATCATTAATCATTATAATGTTCAACATTATCATGATCACATTATGATAATCACTAGGAAAGACATCAAAAAAGTATTTTATGCTTTATGTCATTCCCGTCTTGAGTACGGAATTCTAGCCCGTCTGCTTGGTTCAATATATTCACACCTCACAATTCAGAAGCCTCAGGTTCGTGCGAAAATTCTGAAACCGTCACTTTAGATCGAGATTGTAAAATATCCATGCAAGATATCTTTCATATTTCAAAGACAATAAGAAGCATTATTTAATTCTATTTCTGGTTAAAAGAAAAATACATATGTTTGCATGAGAGGACGATAAATATATAGCTTTTAAAATGTAAGGTCGCTCGGGACGTTTTTGGTCTTATGAAAGTATAACGCGATTACGTGTTTTGGGATGTATTTATTCCTAAACAAGCAGACGGGCTAGTATGGTATCTGCTACAGCAAATCATATTAACCACTTAGATATTGCTCAGAAGAGCATTATAAAAACCATACTAAAATTACCCATCAGAACCCCCAAAGATATTTTTAAGTGTTTTGACATTCTAAATTTAAAACAAATATATGCCAAGAATATTCTTATACATTATTTTAAAAACAGAGAATCTCCTAAGTAAACTCGGATACGTGACACAAGAGCCTCAAAAAAGGATATACGAGATGTTCCAAAATTCAAGACAAGTTTTGGCCAAAGAAACCACATATATCTGGCAACCAAACTTTACAACATCCTTCCTCCAAGTTTGAAAAAGATAGAAAAGATAAATAAGTTTAAGGAAAAAATCAAAACATAGGTGAAAGAAATTAATGCAGACATACTAGAGAATGTATTAAAAACATCATAAAAACTAAATAACGGAAAATCAAAGAAATCTACCAGTCCGCCTCAGCACAGGACCACCTCGTGAGGAGGACTAAGAACAAACAGATGAAATATTTATATACATTATCATATCTTGTAATTCTCATCAAACCTGTAATTAAATAGTCACTAATAAAAATAAAAAAAACATCTATATATGACTAAATCCAATATAATAGACTTGTACTTGCAGATTGTAATAATAATACGAATATTATAAAATTTGATTTTGTTAAAATCAGCACCATTACCATTACTCTTCGGGGTTCTCTTCGTAACGTCTGTTAAAACATCAAACCAAATAATAAGTTTGCAGAGAACAAACAATAAATCTAGTGAATGTTAAATCTCAAATTCGAAAATTCGCCTGAAATCCAAGTGTTGGCGTATAAAATAAATAAATCAGTGTGGAATTTTATAAAATTAATAGAACATTATCAGAGACGGGACATTTTCATGTAGTGACATCACGAGCCCAAATAATGGATTTATTTATTTAAAAAAAAAAAAACTGAACATTTCTAAAAAAATTTACTGACATTTTCGTAATCTTAGTAAAAAAATCTATTCATACGATTTTTTCCAAGTCGTTATGAAATCCATGCAAGTGGCCTATTAAATCAAATACAATTGTGTAGGGTCTGAATCAAATACATGCGTAGGGTCTGATCAAGAGTTGGAGAATGTGAATAAAAAGTGTGTGCCAAGCCAGAGCTGTGTGGCAGTCCATCCTCTCAACCGACCCCTACAAAGAAGCAATTAACACTCTCCAGGCAGGGTATAAAGTCATTTCTGTAACTCTATCTAGTGTTAGACGGCACAAATGTTGAACAAGCTATCAGCATTCGCCTTTGCTCACTCATTTAATCCAAGCTTCTTCAAGACCCACGAAAAAACCCATCCTTCTTAGCCCCTTCCTTAACCCTCCCACACCTCAAGGGGGTGAAACACTTCCCCCGAATAATTTAATTTAGATAATTATAATTTAGGTAATAATAGATTAACTAGTCGGTAATAGATCTGCATTTAAAAAAACGTGTGTGCTTTAGACCACACAACTGAAGTAAAACTACACTAACTTGTGAAAGAAGAGAGAAAGATAAACAAAAATTTTAACAAAACAAAAAAACGACTTCAAAAAATGCACTAAAAAGTAAAAAAATAATTTCATATTCTTCTACAACTTAATAATCGACTTACTTCTTCTACTCATCAATATGTAGGTACGATTGTTATTTTTGGAGTCGGTGTCAGCCAAGGTAGGTTTGTAACTACATACTTAGTTATAGGTGAGATGTGCTTTTATCGCACGCGCGACTTGACGAGGTGAGAGGCGAGAGCGGGCCACGGTGGGAGGGGAGCTGTCAAGTGAACACGCCGGGCCTGGTACCTTGGCTGACACTGACTCCAAAAATAACAATCGTACCTACATATTGATGAGTAGAAAAAGTAAGTTGATTATTAAGTTGTAGAAGAATATAAAATTATTTTTTTACTTTTTAGTGCATTTTTTGAAGTCGTTTTTTTGTTTTGTTAAAATTTTTGTTTATTTTTTGATTTTTAGTGAATCTGAAGTACACTAACTAATTCGATTTAGATTCGGCCGAGTATCGTTAATTTGCTCTTAAGAATCGGAGAGTTCCGTTACTTTGTCATGGATCCCATAATCAGAACCTAACCAAACTCTCATCAAACTACCATTGAAATACATCCTTTCCAACAACAAAAAAAATCATCGAAATCGGTTGGCGTGATATTGAGTTATTCGTCCATTTGTCGCGCACATACTTGACGCAAATTTAAGACTTATATGATTTTCTCATGAATGCCATTGTCAGAACTGGACCAAATTAAAATGGGACCATACGGAAAGCACTAGCTTTCAAATAAAAAAGAATCATCAATATCGGTACACCCAGTCGAAAGTTCTGAGGTAACAAACATAAAAAATAAAAATAAAAATAAAAATAAATAAAAAATAAATAAACAAAAATTTTAACAAAACAAAAAACGACTTCAAAAAATGCACTAAAAAGTAAAAAAATAATTTCGTATTCTTCTACAACTTCATAATCAACTTACTTTTTCTAATCATCAATATGTAGGTACGATTGTTACTTTTGGAGTCGGTGTCAGTCAAGGTAGGTTTGTAACTACATACATAGGTGAGGTGTGCTTGTATCGCACAAGCGACTTGACGAGGCGACAGGCGAGAGCGGAGCCGCGGCGGCGCGGGGAGCTGTCAAGTGAACCCGCCGGGCCGGGTACCTTTGCTGACACCGACTCCAAAAATAGCAATCGTATCTACATATTGATGATTAGAAAAAGTAAGTTGATTATGAAGTTGTAGAAGAATACGAAATTATTTTTTTACTTTTTAGTGCATTTTTTGAAGTCGTTTTTTGTTTTGTTAAAATTTTTGTTTATTTTTTGATTTTTAGTGAATCTGAAGTACACTAACTAATTTGTCTGAATATGGGTAAACCTACTAAACGTACTGCTCATATGAGACAGACATAATTTGACCATAGCGATGTTAAGGTCAAATTAAGAGATTCGGCCGAGTTTCGTTAATTTGTCATGGATCCGATAATCAAAACCTAACCAAACTCTCATTAAATTACCCTTTAAGTACATCCTTTCCAATAAAAAAAGAATCATCGAAATCGGTTGGCGTGATATTGAGTTATTCGTCCATTTGTTGCGCACATACTTATGCAAATTTAAGACTTATATGGTTTTCTCATGGATGCTATTGTCGGAACTGGACCAAATTAAAATGGGACCACACGGGAAGCATCAGCTTTCAAATAAAAAAAGAATCATCAATATCGGTTTACCCAGTCAAAAGTTCTGGCGTAACAAACATAAAAAAAAAAAAAAAAAAAATAAAAAAATAAATACAGTCGAATTGAGAACCTCCTCCTTTTTGAAGTCGTTTAAAAATAAAGTCGAATTGAGAACCTCCTCCTTTTCGAAGTCGTTTAAAAATGTGCACGAGCACTGCTCTCTCTTGCTCCTACAGTGTGATACAGACAATAGGCCTGAACTGAGTCTTAAATATACGAAACGTAACTGGCTATGAGAGAAAGAGAGAAAGAAAATGTGTGCTCGAACCTTTCTCTCTTGCCCCTACAGTAATATACGAAACGTAACTCTCTCTTTCTATCTTCACTAACTTATATCTTCCGTGTACTCTTCGGGGGATATGTGATTTTTACCATCAGGTATGTAAAGGCTAACCCATGTCACAATTTCATCCAAGTGAATGGTAACATAATTTCCCAAGTTTAACACAGTACAGAGTTGTAAGCAAGACAAGTTAATAGTTACATTATAGAAGTGATGCGTGAAGCTAGGGTCGTCCACCAGTGGCAGGCGGTGTGCCAGGGCTCGCGCCTCGCGTAGCAGGGCCGCGCTGTATGGCAGCTCCCCGGAGCGCAGGGCTGCCACGGCGCGCGCCACCAGACGCACGCGGCTCGCCACCATGCGAATGGCGGAGCGCTGTGCTGTCAGGTGCTCCGCAACTACAATCAGACAACCAATCAGGATGAGGAATATGATTGACTTGGAAATATGTATGCATAATTTTAGGTTTCAGATAAAAATAAAATATGTGTACCTACATAAATACTTAATATCCAGCTATTTATTTTGCTTTATGGTATCCTGCGTTTTCATCCCGCGACAAAATATCCCCGACACTAAACAGGGTGTTAAGGGACGTACTTGACTTACTTTAACCAGTGATTCCTGACATTATTTGGAGTAAAAATGTAAATAAAATTTTGGTCTCTGGTGAAAATGGTAGGTATTGGACAGTTGGAGGCAGGGTTAGGGATTGGTTAGTTACTCAGCTGAGTGACCAGTGACGACATGCAGAAGTTTTTTTTTTTGTTTGATTTTGAAAAAAAAAGACATTTAAAAGGTCACCGGAGCCCAAATTTCATTTACATTTTTTACTCCAAATAATGTCAGGAATCACTGGTTAAAGGAAGTCAAGTACATCTCTTAACACCCTGTATACTCTGACAAAATATTTCCCTTGACATAAAATCCCACAGGCAAAATATCCTACGGACAAAACTTCCTCCAACAAAATATCTACTAAAACCTAACCTAACATAACCTAACCTTATTTAACATTTTACTCTTTTTAAACAATAATTTATTGTCTTTACGGGATGTCTGCATTGGTTTTATCCCATTTTACTATTTGTGAACAATAATTTTTGTACCGAGAAGCATACGGACGCAAGTCCAAAATTTGAAGAAATGAGTTTTTGATCCATACTTGAAGTAAATTATCATGTTTATCAGTGGCAGAAAGGTACAGGTCATATCATGAAGAAAAATAGGATTTTCAAAAATGTATACGGATGCAACTACATTTGATGCAACAACTATCTTAGAAGCAGAAAGATGTACATGAACTTGCATCTTTATGATTTAGTCGCATTTTGAGTATTATGACTCAAATCCATTTGCATCCATCCGCCTCTAACATTACTACGCTTTCTACGGAAGTAAACAATTTTCAAACATTGACCCATTCATAATATACCACATTTCATAACAAAATATTCCATTCCATTTTGAAGCAGAAGGACTCAAGTCCGTGTTTTTGTTTGACTCAAGTAGCGTTTTTTTTTTAAACAATATTTTTAAAGGCTTTACATACAAAATGTTTCGTTTTAATTGATTTAATAATTACTTTTTTCGTTATCTCTCTGCATGGATATCCGAAGAAGTTATGAGACCATAGTTACATAAAATATAGCTTTTTGGCTCTCCTGAACATTTACCTTTTTGGACTTTTTGCACCCACCCGTATGCTTCTCGGGTACAGATTTATTGTCTTTACAAGTTGTCTGTATTATTTTTGTCCCATTTTTGTTAGGTTAGGTTAGATTGGGTTAGGTTGGGTTAGGTTTTAGTAGATATTTTGTTGGGGGATGTTTTGTCCAAAGAATATTTTGTCAGAGGATGTTAGTCGTCGGATAGTTTGTCGGGATATTTTGTCGGGGGGTATTTTGTCGCGGGATGAAAAGTCGGGGAACCTTTGCTTTATATGCTACTTAAAAATGCTTTTGCAATGATTTTAAAATAATAAAAAAACTAATTGGATTGATTCTTCCACCAAAGCTGTCAAAAATTAGTGTGGGTTGGCTTAGGTTAGACTTGTTTTCTTTTACACATTTCTTTATCACCTTCCTTCAATGTTTTGTTGCGTCACACAACCAGTAAAATATATTACAATATCAACAGCTTTACTAATACAAAATCACTTTCCAACCATTAAACATGGCTTTAGTTACACATTGTATAAAGACCGTACAATTTTAGATTCGATTTAGTACTAATAAAAAAAATCTCTAACTCTTTTTTTTTAAATCCGGCAACATTGCATTTTGTATCGCGTGCCAAGTTTCTTGCACAGTATTGGGTCAATTTAGTATTATATTTTTGTAATTCAATACGATTACAACTTATTTGTGTAATTTTTCGTCAATTTTAGTCAAGTAATTATAAAATAATTGCATGTTGTAAATTGTATTTTCGTAATGTAAGAAAATAGCGTTACACGCATAGACATCCAAATTCAATAGACCAGAAATAACAGGTGAGGGGAAAAATCAACTATGGCGGTACGAAGAGGGGAAGATGACTGTCATTGGTTGAAAAATTAATCTGACAGTATATAGGCATCTCGCATTATAATATCATCATTTAGTTCTTAAAAGCAAAATCTGCTTTGAATGAATAGACCTTTTTACATGGGAGCGCGAATTGCTTGCCACGATAATAAAATATTTGCGTAGGCCAAATGTACACCCCAAAAAGATTCGCCCGTTTTCACATAGCAATATTTTTTTGCCGTGTTTAGTTAAGACACTTTTACAAATGTTTCATAATTTACTTACCCCTGTAACCAGCGACGAGCACACTAAGGAACCGCCCACATTTATGTGCACACTGATATGTAGGTATGTTGTATAGCACAAGCTACTGTTTTGGCGTGTTATTTTTTCGTTAAATGTATAGATGTTAGCTTCGCGCTGCCGACGGCAAGAATGATGACGTCACACATTTTAGATTCAAGCGATTCTCTATCCCCTCCACATGGGGCGAACTGGCGCCAAGGAGGAGCTCCAGCCGGTTCCATGGCGAGGGGGAAATAATACGTTTTTATCACTTAGGGCAGGTCCAGATATATTCATATGTCCGTGGTTACACGGTTATACCCACCAACTGAATTTTGTGGTCTTAATTTTATAAAAATTTCATGAAAGTGATGTCTAATACATGTGTTGGTAAACATGCATCAAAGAAATAAACCTTTTAAGATGTGCAATGCGTTCAACATGTCAGTCTTTTTATTTTATTTTTTTGGGAATTAAAGGCAACTTTAAATATTTTTGATTAGGGGCCATCCATAAATTAAGTCACACCTTAAGGGGGAGGGGAGGGGAGTATAGAAGTGCAACATTGTGTGACAGGGGGTACGGGGGCTCATCAGCTTTGTGATTTCACATGCATAAAACGACTGCGACACATTTGACTGCCACAAAAATATTCCCATTACGCCCCTTCCGTCATGGTATCTCGGAACGCCTCCCCCCCCCCCTCCGTTGTAGTAAATATGACCGTGACGATAATAAATGTTGGCGAAAAACTTAAAAATATTACCAGTTATTATTTTTACATGTAAAATTGCAAAATATGTGACGTCACGTTAGGGGGGAGGGGGTCTCACAAATGTGATGATGTGTGACAGGGACGGGGGGGGGGGGTCAAAAAATCCTGAAATTTGTGTGACGTAATTTATGGGTGGCCCCTTATTGTAAGAATGAACGAGGTAAAAATTGAAGTGACAGTTTTCTTGCAAATTCCTTAAATAAAATGACTGTGTTTTTGGTTGTCAAATACAGAAATCTAAAAGGTAATAATAACATGTAGGACATTGGAAAAATTCCAATTAAAAAGTGTATTAGCTCTTACCCAGACTGCTCTCCCCAGCATCCAGGGCCGACACGCGGGCCACGTGGTCCACCCCAACACGCTCCGCCTCCTCGGCCGCCAGCGTGTACTTCAGGGGCGCCAGCAGCAGGGCCGTGCCCCCACCTCCCACCAACTCCACCACAGACTCATACAGGCTCACGGGCAGTTGCTGAAATGGACAAATATTAGATTATGAGACTAAATATCAGTGGTGGTCCTTCCCTCGGGACAATTGGTCAAAAACCTCCTAAAATTATAAGATGACAGTATAACATAATATTATTATGAAATATTAACCGGTCAACTGCCGCCATACAAGGCACAGAAAAACCACCACTTTGAATTTTGAATTGAATGTTTTGTTGATAAATTTTGAGCTATTGTATATTTTATTGACTGAAACACGTTCACAACACAATAAACTATCCACTAAAATCACATTACTTGCATGTATTACGTAAATTAATAGGTTTTACGACGTTTTATTCGCGATACACAGACATCGCAATGTGATTGCCACCGTTAATGTCGTAGCAAATCTGACAGCGCAGAGTAATGATGGCGCAAGCGATTTTGACACTGTTCTTCATACAAATTCGTACATATAAGGGTAAAAATCGCAGACCAAAAGTTTTTCATTTCAAATATTTGAATTATTTTCTTGCGCCTGCGCATATACACTGCGCGCCGGCGCGTCTCCGGCAAATAACCGGTTAAGAAAATCAAAACAACTGGTATTACTCTAATGCAGCGGTCGGCAACACGTGGCCCGCGGGCCGCATGCGGCCTTACTTGCGGCCCGTGAATGTTTTGAAAATAAGTATCAAAATAAATGCAATTTTTTTCTCTATTTATTAAGCCATACACTATAATGGTTAAGCCGGCTAAAAATAAATTCATTTATTAATGAGTAAGCGCGCCTCTTATAGCTCATTTACACTCGTGCGAGTGGCGAGACGTGTTCTTGTTTTGTAACTTAAAAGAAGCGCTAGTATCAATGCAATTACCATGGGAAAAATTGGTAAGTAGTGTAACAACTGACGGAGGCAGGAACATGAGTGGACAAAATAAGGATTCGGTAGGTAGAATTAAAACGAAACCGTCAGAGATAGGATGTGACATCCCATTATTTTTTCATTGCATTATCCACCAAGAAGTGTGATGTTCCAAAGTCGTATCATGGAAATAAGTAATGGATATCGTGGTATCGAATGTAAACTACATTAGAAAAAATGGGTTGACTCATCGTCAATTCCAGCATTTTCTGTCAGATACGGAAGCAGATCATGGAGATGTTGTTTATTATTCTGAAGTTAGATGGTTAAGTAGAGGTGCAGTACTGAAAAGATTTTTTGATCTCAGAAAAGAAATCAACACTTTTATGTTAAGGGTATTCTCAAAATTTATTTAGAAACTTCACACCGATAGATGGCGTTATTTTCAATATTATCGAATAAAACGCTTTCTACACGTTATGCTTTTTAATATTGGGATGAATTATTGGTTTGCGGCCGTACATAAGGTATAGTAATCTGTTTAAATAGTTTTTTATACCTATAACTTTATAATATTAGAAAACGGCTGAAAAACACACAGTTTTATTACAAAATTAACACGTAAAAAATACATTTGCTACAACCCCGCGCGCGTTCATACAGAATTTTTTTACCCAACCAAAACATATTTGCGATAAACAGTGCATTTCGTAAATTTAACGCCAAAACGTACTAGTTCAAAAGAGACGGAACACTAGAGTTTGTTGAATTTAGTAAATTAAATCAACACCCGGGGAGATAGAATAATTTATAAAAAGGGTCGGCTGAGTTAAAAGAGCATATCTTGCGGTTGCTGGCGTTAACTGGACCTTTTTTTATAAAGACCGCTTGCAAGACTTACTTTTCTGTATACGATGTTCGGGCAACAGAGACCGTATTACATGGTTCCAGAAAACTGTATTGTATTTTTTTCTAGTGATTTATATTTTTTCCAACGAAAAGTTCCAAGTTTTATGGAGGTTTCCGTAAATATTATGTGTCCGCTGTTGAAAATTTCGCACTCCTTCAACGCCACCTGTAGTTTTAATAGCCCTTTTCAGCGTGTAAAATTAATGAATTTCGACGTAGATATTTATCGCTTCTACAGAAAAACGTCAACAGAAGGTACTTTTTTCTTGTATGGAAGTTGTTTCTCCATCAAAATAATGCACCACCTATTATAATTTTTTTTTTGTCTTCCCTTCATGAAAATTCTTAGAGATGTATCAGTAGCATCACTTGCTCAATGAAGAACGTTGTAGTACAAATTATATTTTGAAATACTTTAAAGTGCTTGCCCACTTAAAGACCTCTAAAAAAATGGAGTAATTTTAATCACTTTTAAATATTTAGTTACTATAATAGTGTTCAATGAGATCGCGAAGTCAGTATAAGTATAATATAACATAAAACCTGTGCCCGACGCAGCTATAATGGATGTGGCTTGGCGTATTTCGGCATATCGCTCGCCGTACATTCCCAATGGCGAGCAATATGCTGAAATAGGCCAAGCCACATATTTTATCTGCGCGTGTGGTACCGCTTTAAGTGTTATATTACTTACATGAAATTAAACAACTTAAAATACATATATTTTTTATTTGTGTTTAAGTGATATTAGTTACACTAAGTATTGGATAAAATCAACGTAGTTTTATTGTGGTATTACTCTGAATCAGAATAGAACGGTAATAAAAATAATTTTTCGCAAATTAGCGGGATAAAATGCGCTTAAATCGCTAGTAACTAACTAACTAACCATCACGCCGTTTCTCCGCAAGGGTAGGCAGAGAGGACGGACCGCTAAACAACTCGGTCTTGGCACACACTCTTTACCTCATTCACATTCATACATCGTCTCATACACACTCTTCTATTATTCTGACTCTTGACATGGCCCGACTCAAGTATCTGATTCACTTGATCGTGCCATGTCTTTCTCGGGCGTCCCTGACTTCTTCGACCATTCACATTGCTACTAGCCTCAAATAGCCAATAATCGTTTTTGTGAAAAATCACCTCAATGGCGCTGTACAAATAAATATATAAATGAATTAATATTACTGGCTTACAACAAAGATTTACAATTATAACTAGTGACTCTCATATAAGACTTAGAGCTTGTGAATTATATTACTGGCTTACAACCACGATTTACAATTATAACAAATGACTTACATCTAAGCTCAAATATGATTGCAAACGCTAGTTTTTTTCTAATACCAGGCCTCATTTTGCTGACAACTTTTCAGTTTAATGTCAATAAAAAAATAAATGCTTTATCGTGTTTAACGGGCTTTTCCCCCAACGACGCAACTGTATGTACCCTCGCACGTGTTTGCTTTTTTCTATGTTTGTCAAAAGCGATAAATGAGTGATATCTGTCAAAAGGTTAGGATCTGTTCCTTTATATGTATGCAGCGAATTTATCAAACTAACAAAGTGGTGAGTATTGCTATATCTGAAAAATGGTTTCTCGTGTGCTCAATCCAGGACACATTAAACTTCATTATACGTAATAAAAATAAGTTTGTATTATGATTTTGCTAATAGGTAATAATATAATTAATAATAATATTATTATGAGACGATGTAGGAATGTGAATATGACACGATAGTGAAGGGTAAAAGAAGTCGGAGACGCCCGAGGAAGACATTTCAATTTGAGTGGCGGGTTAGGGTACCGCTGCCCCAGGAACCATTTATTGAAAAACCAACATCCCTAACGTACGTCACCCCAAGGGGTTCATTATGTGTGACGACTTAGCAGGGGTTCCCAGGAAAGCGTGATGGTTACACAGTAAATAAATAATTTAGATGATAATATAGTATAATTACTGTACCTACCTAGCAAATGTTTGTGAAAATAATAAGTATTTCACTCATTCTGGGATTCGTTTCTTCCCAGAATATTTGTAATTTTTATAAAATGCATGCCTAATGTTTTAGAATAACGCAAAACTGTGTTTGAGAAAATAGTGTTATTTATTTATTTTTACAATAGCTACAATAGGAAAATAATTTCCTCCGGGGCTTATGTCATCTGTGTGGATGGTCTTTTAAAAGAAAGGAAGGAGAGGATGTTCTGGGAAGGAAAAAGGCATGTGGCGTAGCTAGGTATCTGGGGACAGTGGGTCCAGGAGTGACGGACGTATAAATCCATCCCTCTCACTGCGGAGCAAAGCGATGGGTCAAGAGAAGAGTGCAGGAAGCCTCAAATGGTCTCCCTCAACTTGTCCATCCCGATCGGATTTATGTAAGGCTCAGCACCTCTAACTAACTATATCTCTGTGTCTTGAGGTAATTTTTCGCAAAAACCAAGTGAATCAATTATTTGAGAACGGTCACTCGGAATAACGCTAGAGAAGACTGACAAATCATGTTATGTGACAGAATGTAGATACCCGCGCAGCTTGATCTACCTATTCATTTTATTGTTTAGTAAGTCGCAACAACAAAATAACTAGATAACACTAGCAACAACAAAATAACTAGATAACACTAGCAACAACAAAATAACAAGAGTCTTCCTTGACCAGCCGACTCAAGTAGTGAGCAGGTTTTCGTTAAAATTCCGTTTTATATATTTACCTTCATTCATAATTAAATTCTCTTTTGATTGAATTAAATTTAAACGAATTTTTTACTCTTGCTAATTTTGCACAAATTTGCATAAAAACAAAATCAGTTCCTTTCGGTTTATACGCGCGTTTCATTCAAGTGACTTTTAGCAAATTATAAGATGCCAGAGTTTAAAGTGCCCACGTGTGATATTTTAGTGTATTTTTCCATCGCCCGCTATGCAACATCTGGCATCGTGGACCTTCCTGCCATTTTAAATGCTGTGAAAGTCTGTAATCAACTCAGTGTTCCTTGACCAGCCGACTCAAGTAGTGAGCAGATTTTCGTTAAAATTCCGTTTTATATATTTACCTTCATTTATAATTAAATTCTCTTTTGATTGAATTAATTTTAAACGAAATTTTTTACTCTTGCTAATTTTGCACAAGTTTGCATAAAAACAAAATCAGTTCCTTTCGGTTTATACGCGCGTTTCATTCAAGTGACTTTTGGCAAATTATATGATGCCAGAGTTTAAAGACCAGCCGACTCAAGTAGTTATTCTCCTTACATTTTGCATAAAATCACTTCGCAAAATTCTTGCATAAATTCGCTCCAAAGAATTTTCCCTTGATTTATTTTTTAGAACCGATTGCGAAGAATTGCACTAGAGCAAGGTTAAGTTAGAGGATGACGAAGAATTATTACAGCTAACGTTGGAAGACTAAATCGAACTAGATTCACTCGTGGGAAAAACGGACCATCTCAGTCCACCACAGCTCCGGTCACCGAGAAGAATTTCTCATTGATTGTCTCTGGGAAACCACCTATTGCTACTGAAATGGAGAGGCATGTTGACTCCAGGACTTCATGGGACTCCAGGACTTCGTGGGACTCCAGGACTTCGTGATTATTATTGGTCGGCGACTTTGCTACAGTACGACTAAATACATAAGATTGCAATGCTATTGCTTTACCTCTGGTAAGACTGCAATACGATTGTGTCCACAGCAGGCATTATTATTTGTTTACTGAAGAAGATCAGTCGGTAGCTTATTTTTATTTCTAGGTTCAAATGTTGAAGCGAGAGAGTATATGTATTCCGATAATCTTGAAATACGTAGGTACATATGAAAAGATATTTTATTTAATTTATTGGGGGGGCTAGAATTACAATAATCCATGCGCTTGATAGCTGCAAGACGAGTTGTTATCTAGCTCCTACATAGTTAAGTAAATTGAAATACGTGCATATGAAAAGATATTTAATTTAATTTATTGGGGGGCTGGAATTACAATAATCCATGCGCTTGATAGCTGCAAGACGAGTTGTTATCTAGCTCCTACGTAGTTAAGTAAATTGAAATATGTGCATATGAAAACATATTTTATTTAATTTATTGGGGGGCTAGAATTCCAATAATCCATGCGCTTGATAGCTGCAAGACGAGTTGTTATCTAGCTCCTACGTAGTTAAGTAAATTGAAATATGTGCATATGAAAACATATTTTATTTAATTTATTGGGGGGCTAGAATTCCAATAATCCATGCGCTTGATAGCTGCAAGACGAGTTGTTATCTAGCTCCTACGTAGTTAAGTAAATTGAAATATGTGCATATGAAAACATATTTTATTTAATTTATTGGGGGGCTAGAATTCCAATAATCCATGCGCTTGATAGCTGCAAGACGAGTTGTTATCTAGCTCCTACGTAGTTAAGTAAATTGAAATATGTGCATATGAAAACATATTTTATTTAATTTATTGGGGGGCTAGAATTCCAATAATCCATGCGCTTGATAGCTGCAAGACGAGTTGTTATCTAACTCCTACATAGTTAAGTAAATTCTAAAGTAAAATCCATGCTAATTTGTACAGCGCTCTTGAGGCGATTTTTCGCAAAAACAGCGCTATATAAGTTGTCCAAATTTATTATTTATAAAATTTATTATTATTAACTAGGCAAGTCTCTATCTAGTTATAGTTACAGATTTATGAAAGTTCTAAATTATTACAGCTGCCCTTGTTATCATTATGTAGTTAGTTTTGCCACTTTTACTGCGTGTCTCGACCACAAATATTCCCCGCGCACAGAAACAATCGTAAAAAAACAGAAAAGCAACTTGACATTTTTTAGACAAATATAATATCAAACTATCTACCGTGCTGAAAGCGTTCACGAGACGTGCATATTGGGATCGCTCGCACATAAGTTTGTCGCCTTCTAACATGCGGATACCTATTTCCGCGCCCCGCGCCGGGTGTAGCGGATTTTAGCTACCCGTGTCTAACGTAAATCTGATGAAAAATAATTACTTTTGATAATGCAATAACTTGGTTATTATAAGTCATATAACAGTGAAATTTTTGTTCGCGGAAATTTCATTATTAGTGCTATTTTTTTGTACTAAAATAAATAAAATACTATCTATAGTTTTCGAATGCGGCTGAAAAACAGATTGTATGAGAATTGTCGCTTCTGTTTCACCTTAATAGACCTTGGATTTTTGACATATGTAACTCAAGAATTAAATGTCTGAATGTACGGCTTCAAGGTGAAAACAAACTAATCTCTGATATGCACACAGACGTAAAGGCGTTCCAAATGAAAACCAAACTCTTTATAAAACATATTGATGAAAAAAGTTAGACCATTTTCCGAATTGTAAAAAGGCTGTCGAGGAAGCTGGATTTTATTTTCATTGGAAAAATGATAAAATGAAGGATATTTTAATACAACTGCAAACTCAATAGGCCACTTGCATGGACTTCATAACGACTTAATCGTGTGGATAGAGTTTTTTACTAAGATTACGAAAATGTTACAAAAAATTTTTAGAAACTTACAGTTTTTTTTATTTTTAAATAAATAAATCCATTATTTGGGCTCGTGACGTAACTACATGAAAATGTCCCGTCGCCGAAAATGTTCCTATTAATTTGATAAAATTCCACACTGATTTATTTTTTTATATGGCATCACTTTGATTTCAGGCGAATTTTTGAATTTGTTCACTAGATTTATTGTTTGTTCTCTGCGAACTTATCATTTGGTTTGATTTTTTGACAGATGTTCTGAAGAGAACCCCGTACAATTAATGGGTACGGGGTTCTCTTCAGAACGTGAAGATGATGTCGGTACATGTTTTAGAGGTATAATGATTATGGTGCTGATTTTAACAAAATAAAATTTTATAATATTCTTATTATTATTACAATTTACAAGTTCAAGTATATTACATTGAATTTAGTAATATAGACGCTGTACATTATGATGATTTATGATCACTAAGATGGATCAAGGAAAAAAATATTTATGAGATGTAATATTTTTGGTATGCCTCGTTATTCTACTGTGCCATTCGTATGGAAAACGTTCTTTTTTTTTAAATGATTTTCGGCTATATAATTATCGTTTTTCACACCTATAAAATTATGTCCCGTCTTTCCGGTTTATAAAAAATGGTCTGATTTTTCGGTTTGAAATTTTCAAAAAATCCCCAGGGTTTCAAAAATACGATTAAAAAAAAAAAAAAATACAGTATGTCTTAGAATATTTGCCTAAACCGGAAAAAAAATTTTAAAAATGTGATGCAAGTGGCCTTTCTGCAACAGGTTTGGTGATTTTGAGAAAGTTTCAAGCAAACTGAAAATTATTGCAAACCCTTTTTCGTGTGATATTGAGGATGTACCGAGTCATTTTTTTTTTTTTTTTTTACATTAACTCCACACAGGAGGCCTTGAGGAAAATAATTTCCCTCAGGGCCTATGTCATCTGGGATGCTGTGTGGAGGGTCTTTTTGAGGAGAGGAAGGAATGAACATTGGTCTTGAAGAGACCTATGTTGTAGGAAGGAGGAAACACAGAGGCCGGCAAATCATTCCACAGCCGAGCTGTTGAACATAAGAACGAGTCGAAGAAACAACCTGTTCTCATGTGACAAATGTCAACCGTGTACAAATGTTGGGCACGCGTTTGGCGTGTTTCCCGACTATGCACCGGTGCCGAAGGGATCAATGATGCTAGTTCCTCGGAGCATCTTCCATTGTAATACCGGTAGAACAAGGATAGCATTCCCACCCGACGCCTGTGCTCTAAAGATTGCAATCCGTCTGTTAAGATGGGAGAATCTATCAAGCGGACCGCCCGTTTCTGCACAGAGTCGAGGGTATTTTTCAGGTATTTTGGAGCTCCAGACCAGAGGTGGCTGCCAAATTCAACCGTGGGGCGCACTTGTGATTTGTACAGGGTTAGCAGTTGTGCACTATTAAAGTATCTGCGGGCCCTATATAGCACGCCCAGTTTCTAGGAGGCTAACTAAACGTACAAATGAACATGATTGATCTCCAATCTAATGATGTTCTCAAAAGCTTTTCCTGTGAAATCAATGATCTTGTTAAATGTTATGGCAGTTTGCCATCTGATTTTGAGGAATTGAAAAGGATTGCTCAGCAGATTACAATTTTTGGTAGCACATATTTATGCAAAAAACTTTTTAATTGTCAATTATAGAAAAATAAATACGCTTCTCGTCTCACAGATGAGCATTTGAGAGCCATTCTACTAATTGCAACTACAAATATGACAGCTAATATACAAGAAATAGCCTCCCAAATGCAACCTCAGACATCACACTGAAATTTATATAAAATCAGTTCCATATATTTTTTTTTTTTTTTTAAAAAGAAAGACAAACATTCCCGGGTTACGAATAACCCAACAATGTTTGAAAATCTCCTACCACCACAGAAAGCCGAAAATGTTGCTTGTGTTGTGATGGAGGACGTAGCCAGCCGAGGAATTGAACACGCGACGCCCGGATGGGATCCAAGCGCAGTCGTTTAGTTACTTTATATTTAGTTACTTGGTAGTTTTCATTAAATTTCTGAATGATTTACGTTGGTTTTTTTTCTTGCTATAAAGCCCAAGTAAACATAATGTAAGTATTACGTGTACGAATTAAATTCCGTATGTTTTATTTATTTATTTATTTATTTAAAATTTACGGCACAAAGTGCCATTTACAAACATGTATTATTATTATATTTAAACAGTCATAGTACAGTGAAGAAAGATTGTTTTTTTTTTTAATTTCTTATAATAAGAGAAAAAGAGAAAAAATTTCTAACAACTAATGAAAACTTCAAAAGGATACAGTGAAATAAAAAGAATAACTTGTTATGAAGTAACCTCGTTACAATACGTAAGGCTGAAATGTTTGATAAGTAGAGCCTTGTATTTTAATAAGGAAATATGGAAAATATCAGCAACATTGGCATAAAAATTACCAATGGTGAGTATTCTATTTATAACAGAATTATATCCAGCGACAGACGTATAATTGTCACAATAATACATACTAGGGAACCTTGATCTAATGGTAGGTACATGAAAGTGAATCAACTTTAATATATCAGGGCTATCCAACTGATGATTTACAATTTTATATAAAAATATGAGATCAAAAATTTTTCTTCTGTCACTTAACTTCGACAATTTCAATGAGTGTAATAAAAAGTCATAATTTATTGATTCTAAAGGGATTCCAAGTCGAAAATTAATACACCTCAAAAACTTGCGTGGAACTTTTTCAATGATATTAATGTGATTATTAAAGACAGGTGACCAAATTGTAGAGTAATATTCTAGAATGCTTCTAACGAGAGATGTCAACAGAATTTTTAATGTGTGAATATTTTTAAAATCTTTGGAAATCCTTAAAATAAAACCTAACATTTTCATAGCCCTGTTGGCTATAGAAGTTACATGAGATACAAAGCAAAGTTTCTGGTCAAAAATGATGCCTAGGTCAAGTATTTCGACTACAGAGATTAAGTCTACATTACAGAGTGCATAATTATATATTAATGGGCGTTTAATTTTGTAGAACCTCATAACTTGGCATTTGTTAATATTTAGCTGAAGTTTATTACCTGAACACCATTTGAAAAAACTTTTAACAAATTTTAATAGCATTTTTATTTTTTCCATGGTATATGACCAATTATTATTATACGTAGGTATATTGGGCTTCTAGGGTTTATATTACAAGTGCGGCCCGCCTTTAGTTTATTTTGCCAACTTGTGGCCCTTTCCTGCCAAAAGGTTGCCGACCCCTGCTCTAATGTATTTGAAATGCACCGCGAGAGTTAGCCGGCAGTGGCAAGCAGTGACATCTAACATCTTAAATGGAAGCTTTCTTTCCCACGCAATATGATGGGTCAAATTATGAAATGCCCCGATATCATATCTTCTGTCTCTTTACGCACCACACAATAAACGAGATAGCACTATGTCCCTTATTAAAAAGTTTTCCGATTCTGAAGACGGTTTGGGTCAGTGCCGTGAGGGAGAAAGAGCATGCTGAATATAATGCATCTGAAAGAGATGGTTTAATAAACGTAGGTTGATTTCGCATATTTTACGCTTGTCGCATGAAATAATTTACTATATTAAATGTAATTTGACGCATGTGGGTGAATTTGACTCTCAAACTCGTGAGGTTCCTACAAATGAATATTATCATATTTAATTTGATATTAGGTATATCATAAGTAATATTAGGTCTTTACATATGAAATTGGCGTTTTGTATGGGAGGAACATAAAGTCGACTTTTTTTAATATAATATATTTATTTAATCAAAGTATGTACCATTGCTGTCTATGCACTTTTGCCATCTCATAGGTAGTTCATCGATCCCTTTACTAAAAAAACCATTCGGACAGGAATCAATAAAATCTTTGAGGGCGGTTTGGACTGCCCCATCGGATTTGAATTTTTTCCCTTGCAAGAAGTTATCCAAATTTCGAAAAAAATGGTAATCTGTCGGGGCAAGATCCGGAGAGTACGGTGGATGTCTTAGACTTCATCATCATCATCATCATCATCTGTGGCTCTACAACCCAGGTCGGGTCTTGGCCTCCAGCAGAGCCTGCCTCCATGACTGTCGGTGTTGTGCTGCGTTGCGCCAGTTTCGGATGCCGATGGTGCTTGCATCCTTCACCACTCCATCCAGCCATCGAAGCTTTGGTCTTCCAACTCTTCTCCGACCCCCAGGTGCACCATCCATAATTCGCTTTGGGATATCTCCTTCGCTCATTCTCTGGATATGTCCAGCCCACCTGAGTCTTTCAGTTTTGATTTCCTTGGAGATATTAGGGTCCTCGTAAAGATCGTATAGCTCCTGGTTGTATCTGATACGCCATTCTCCATTATCACAGACTGGGCCATAAATCCTTCGCAGCACCTTCCTTTCAAAACTTTCTAGGGCTCCTTCATCACCCTTACTGATTGTCCAGCATTCCGAACCATACATAAGAAGAGGTCGTATAAGGGTCTTGTAAAGCAGGACTTTAGTTCTTCTGGTAAGGTGGCGAGATTTCATATGCTTCTGTAGCCCAAAGTAGTATCGATTTGCAGCTACTATTCTTCTTTTGATTTCGCTGGATACATTGTTGTCATTTGTCACCATAGTACCGAGATATACAAACTCGTTGACAGTTTCAAATGTATAATTATCTATCTGTATACTTGGTGGTTTCTGGCGTCCCATGTTCCTTGCCGACGTAGCTAAGCTTTTAAACGCCGTCTTAGACTTAGACATTCCAATTGAAGCTCCTCTAATTTGGTAGCCGTCTGTTGTGCAGTGTGTGGTCTAGCGTTCTAACGCGCGTTTGTTGATTTGCTTCACTCAATTCGTGACATACCCACCTTTCAAGCTTTTTCTCCTTCCCAATTTGCTTCAAGTGGATTAAAACAGTTTTATCACTAACACCGCAGCCCGCAGTTAACTCGGATGTGGTTGCTTGATGGTTCCGCTTCCACAATAGCCTTCAATTCTTCATTATCAACTTTAGTCTCCGGCCGTCCACGGGGGTTGTTCTGCAGGTCGAAATTTCCAGAACGAAAACGTTGGAACCAAAAACGCACTGTGTTTTCTTTTGCGGCACCGTCGCCATACACATCATTAATCCTTCGAGCCGTTTCTGCAGCACTGGTGCCACGGTGTAAATCGTACTCGTAAATAACGCGATATTTCAAGTTTTCCATTTTGTAAACTAAGTGACGCAAAGAAAAAAAAAATTAAGGAAAAAACAAATGAATTATAATTTTCGAAACACAAATACATGAGTAAATAGCTGTATAAATTTGAATTTGGAATTCCTAACCAAAGAGAAGATATTTGAGATCAAAGTTGCCAGTATGGCAAAACGCCAATTTTATATGTAAGGACCTAATATAATTTTTTTAAATGACCTTCCGCTTCTGGACCCCTAGAGCCGCCTCTACTAAATATACATGTGCAAGGTGCTAGAAATTAAGTAGGTACTTTTATGTGTTAGGTACAATAAGCTCCTATCTAATAATGAGATTATTAAAAGTGGTCCAATATTAACCTCTCAGGCCTTGACCGTATTTTATCAGAGGGTCAAAATATTTCCGTTTTGCAATAAAATCCAAATAAAAAAAATATTTCTGAATGTATCCGAAAACCAAAAACTGTTTCGGAAAAGTGTTGAAA
The DNA here is from genome assembly GCA_917880885.1 of Limnephilus marmoratus. NCBI lineage: Eukaryota > Metazoa > Arthropoda > Insecta > Trichoptera > Limnephilidae > Limnephilus > Limnephilus marmoratus. The sequence goes on from OU862929.1 coordinate 21,821,415, forward strand.
TATGCTTTTAATTTTTTTTATTTAAAATAAACATAATTTTTGAAATATAAAAATTTTCCATGCGAATATAAAAAAGTTTTGAAAATGGCTCACCTTATTTTTTTTCTAACTAAAATTACTGATAACAAAAAAAAAAAACACATGGTTAGTTTTTGTATTTGAATATAAAGCATGGTCTTTTCTCTTTCTAACACAATTTATATAATATTTCTCACTATGATAAAATAATTCCCCTCAGGACCTATGTCTTCTTTGGGGGTGCTGTGTGAAGGGTCTTTTAGGAAAGGAAGGAGAGAAAGTTCTGGGAAGGACAGGGGTATAAGGGGTGGAAAGGAATCTAGGGATCAGCAAATCCAGGAGTGACGGACGCATGAATCCGTCCCTCCCACTGCAGTGCAAGGTGATCTTCCGAGAGAGTACGGTTGGAAAAATCAAAGGGTCTCCCTCAGCCATTCTCTCCCGATCCGGCCTGCCATGCAGCTAATGGGCAAACGCATCCGCAGCCAAGACCTGGATAAATCTCACCAAACGTAGCAAACCACTTGGGGTGACTATCCAATAAACGGTTCCAGGGGCAACAGTACCCATACCCACCTCCAGACTCCACGGTGCGGACTTTCCGTGTACGGAAACCAGATTTAAAGAGTAGCATATCAGTAGGCGACTTGTGGTTGCCTCACAGTTATGTAGCTTGTAAATATCGCTGTGTACGAAGGGCCTAAGAGAAAGATAACCTAACCGTCCCAACCTGTGCCAAGACATGAGTTGTTTGGCGGTTCCTCCTCTCTGCCTACCCTGCGAGAAAACAGTGTGATGGTTAGTCAGTTAGTAAAACTCACGCTTTCCCCGATGTTGTTGGCTTTAGCATCGTAGGAGAGTTGGGAGGAGTCATTGCTGCGGCCGTTGGGATTGAGCTGAAAGAGGATGGGCGACTCATTGATCTCGCAGATCTGCCGGTGCACGGCGATGTCCTTCTCAGTGGGGGACTCGCCCGTGGTGTACCAGCCCAGGAAATCCATATCCGAGAAAACTTGCTTAACTGCAAATGAGAAATAGAAAACCATCATTAAAAAATTATGTAGAGTTGTAAAGTTTTAATAGACAAACATTACCAGGCTACATATAAAGCGGGAGAAAAATTATTTGTAAATAACCACCGACCGATATCCTTACTAATATCTAAAATTGTAGAAAAACGGTGAAAAATAGACTCTGTAAGTTTCTCGAAGATAACAAAATATTATTGGACAATCAATACGACTACATCAGATGTAATAGCCGCCCTCACAAAGATCGTTTCCTATAATCTTGACATTGGTCGCAAACCACTTGCTGTTTTTCTCAATCTCGCAAAAGCATTTGATACGGTCTCAAATCCCTTACTGCTAAAAAAACTGCAGCAGGTTGGAATAACTGGAGTAGCCTACACATGGTTTGAAAACTATCGAACAAACCGAACACAACAAACTCTCATCCAATCTGACAAAATACATATAAGCAATAAACTATCTGTGTCCTGTGGTGTACCCCAAGGCAGTATACTAGGACCAATTTTATTTCTTATATACATTAACTCACTATGTGCCATGAATATTGGTGGAAAGATATTATTATTTGCCGATGACACGGTCTTAATATTCGAAGATGAAACATGGCAATCAGTTATTAACAAAACTAATAATGCTCTAATAAAAGTAAAGCATTGGCTTGACACAACATAAAATTCTACAATAATTCAAAATGAATCAAGTAAGGAATGAATTGAAAAAATATAAACAGCAAAAAAATCACAATCACATAACCTCCTCAGTCCTCACACTTAACATCGACAAAGCACAATATATGACATTTTCCATACGCAAACACAATATACCCAACAACTCCACGCAAGCTTTGTTGCTATTAGTCTAATTGTGCTTCATATTGATGTTTGCTTAAATCTGCTTTAATCTTAATATTTTCTCTCTTTTAAAAACAGTTTGAAATTTTAACCCCTCTGAAAATCGCCATTTAAGCCCTTAAGATGTCTCAAACGAAATGACATTTTATGAAAACTTTTTGTTATTACCGCTTCACAATTAAAGCTCTATAAATGAAACATTTCTGAACGTAGCCGAATAGTAAAAACTGTTTTAGAAAGGTTACAAAATAAGCTTTCAAATTATTATATTACAAATAAATATTAACATTTAGAACGCAAACATTAAAAATAGGTAAAAATGACTCACGTGATGTTTTTATGTGAAAATGGTACTAAAATCACAGATTATGTAAACAACAATACTTATTCTATTGTATAAATGTGTAATAAACACTTTTGTCACCTCACTTTTTATCATTTTATATAAAAATATTTAATAAAAATTAACAATGTCGAGCCGCCGGTAGTAAATTTGGGCGGGTAAATATTTGTGTCAACTACGCGACTGACAGCTTATCTTGTTATGTATTTCTATGGACAACTTGAATAGGGATGTACAGCTTGATCTACTATCGACCTTTCACTCTTTGTTTTAGGAATGTAACTAAAACAATAACGGAGTTGGAGCGATTTCTATGGAGACACACGCGCTGACGTATAAACACGCTTATTGTACTTGAATGCTGTCTATTTTTAATGCATTTATCTGCTTAAGTTGCGGTGGGGTTAATTTTGTAATGTTTCTAAATGAATAAATTGATTTGAATAAAACCTGGGAGGAATTATTGATTATTGGTGATTTATTTTGCATCCATGGATTTCCTGCCAACAACTCCTGTAAACTTGGATAGCTCTGTCACCCATATTCTATTCACCACGCTATAAATTTAAAACTAGAGTAGGTAGTAAAATCCCACGCGGATAACAATTTTTGATTCACTCAAGCATTAGGACAGCATAAAAACAAATTGCGACCGTTGCTAAATGTGATGGGTCTGCCACACTCCCTACGCTTTCGTGTCTTTCATAAGTATATGATTTCGTTCTAGTTATCTTCGAGACTAGACAAACCCTGAGGTAATACATTTAAATTTAGTATAGAGTCATAAGAAATTACACTGGTCAACAATGGTTTTGTTGCCCTTGATATGAAAGTGGTTCTGAATCATATTATTTATTTATTTATTTACGCCTATTTAGGCTTTTACATACATATATATAACAATATTAACAAAATTGTACTGGTAAATAGTGCAGGAAACTACTGTTTAAAACACTTGCACAAAAATAAATACAAAGTAAAAATATATAGGTATTGAATTTAAAGCACACAGTATGTAGGTACAAAATATAATAAATCTGAAATAGTTTTTTTTCTTTCAGCCGACAAAATACTGCCAATGAATTAGTCAATTTTAATAGCTTTATCAAAGTATTATTCCCTTATGTGATGAAAAAAACTTCAATAAGGTGCGCTTATATAATAAAATTGATGTACTAAAGATATCAACAACTTCAGAGTATTTGTTTCCAAGCTGTTGAATCCGTCGCATAGGGGTATAATATTGATTTGTTGACTTAGAATTGCTACAATAATATGGTAGGTACCGTCTTGTGACTGACCTGCCTGGAGTATGAAAAGAGATTTCATATAATAAATCAGGGGTATCAAACATTGAATTAATGATTTTATACAAACAGGTTAAATCGGAAATGATTCTACGATCAGATAATTTTATTAAATTTAATGAAGAAAGTACGTTGCCTACAATTTATGAAACTATGAATGATTTTGGAATATTGGCTCTGGTTTTTATGATTTTGGCATATCTTATATCATCATTAAACAGTATAAAGTAAAGCCGCTCCCGATGTCTGGACGCTTAGATCTTTTAAACTACGCAACGGATTTTTATGCGGTTTTCACCATTAGATAGATTCATGAGGAAGGTTTTTAAGATATAGTTTGTCAAGGTTTTGTGTAAATTGGTTGAAATATATAATATATGTGGCAGCGGCAGCGGGCGATAGGCAGCGGGCTGCAGGCGGGCGATCTGGATTTGATATGTAGGCAAATTAACAGATTGCGTTGATTATAAAGGTTGGGTAATTGCGTTGTCAGTAGATGGCGTTGTGTTTCTTTAGTCACAGCAACGTAGGGTTGGGTCTGCTAGTTTAAAATAATTAGCAATGCAAGTAGGCTCTCCAGAACTAGAGTTATTAATGGATGTTTAGTTTTTTGGTGAAATTCGCTTTCTGCGACATCACGTGATCCCCCTCCCCCCCGCATGTCTCATGTGGAGAATCATCGTACCTAACTTGATATGTAGTGGCGGAAGTGTAATTTTTTCTCTACTTAACAACGGCTCATTTAGAACCAGTAGAGTAGCGTGCCTTGGAGGGGCCCTGTATCAAAATTAGTTGGGGGGCCCTAATGAAGGATAAAGCTTTCTCACAAAAGAAACAAAAGGCCTCTGTAGCCGGGGGTCCCGTATCATTGATACGGCTGATACGGCGGTAGCTACGCTACTGTTTAGAACATTGGCTTTACCAACAGTTAAGGATTCTCCACATGAGGCATGATGGGGGGGGGGGGTATCACGTGTTGTCACAGAAAGCGAATTTCACCAAAAAACTAAACACCTATTAATAACTCTACTTCTGAAGAGCCAACTTACACTCCTAATTATTTTTAACTAGCAGACCCAACCACACGTTGCTGTGACTAACGAAACACAACGCCATCTACTGACAAAGCTATTACCCATCTTTATAACCAACGCCATCTATTAATTTGCATACTTATCAAATCCAGATCGCCCGCTTGCCAGCCCGTTGCCTATCGCCCGCACCCCGCTGCCGCTGCCACATATATTATATATTTCAACCAATTTACACAAAACCTTGACAAACTATATAATGATGATATAAGATATGCAATCATAAAAACCAGAGCCAATTCAGTACTTTCATGAATATATCCGTAAACTGGGTAATCCGCAAGAAAAAATCCGCAGAGAAATCCAGGGCAACAAAAAAAAAAAAATTTTGTTGAGCTGTGTTATCAATGTTAACCTTTAACTATGGACGTCGGGTCTCAGAGGCCCAACCCCTTCTTCAATTTCTCGGAATAAACACCTTCGGGCGCGTGCCATCCCCGCGCGTCTCAGTAGCTTCAGTTTTAGTTGTGTTATGACCAAGGAGGGAGAAGGTCGCGTCATCCGGCACTTATTACGTGAGTAATAATCATTTAAAATTTGATCAGGGCCTGGGAGACCCGTTGACTATAATTTAAAATTTCAAAAAGTCATAAGAAAGTCAGAAAAAGAGTCAAAATTTCAAAAAGTCATAAGTTTTTTTTATGACTTTTTGTTACTGTTTCTTTTGTTAGCTAGGAAAAATTACTGGTTTTGATTTTTGTAATACCTACTATAATTAAGGAGCCTTAATATGATCTCAAGTCAATTAAGACTGAAAACTGACTAGGTTTGTTAAATTTGGAGATAATTATTAAAATATGAATAAAAGTTGATTATTTTTATTACTCAATCTTTTATTTATAAATACTTTATACATATAAACTCCTTTCTAAAGTCAAATTGGTCCAGGTTTGAAAATTAGAAGAATTTTATGAAGGGGTCTGTGTGACCCGACGTCCATGGGAGTGTGATTTTTTTTTCACGTCCATAGTTAAAGGTTAAAATCCTTGTGGTGGAGTGTATAAATACCCCCAACAAAGGCAGGCTTTGTACCCTACGAAATATAACAAATAATTAATTATGTACGCAGCGTTCTCACCTCAAAGATTATGGTCAAGAATTGCCTAAACATATAATGAAAACGTGCACAAACCTGCAGGAAAGCCTTCCTGCAGTAGAATGGGTCTCGTCTATCCGTTCAATATGGGCAAGCAGATTATTCATCCATTAGGTGGTTCATCAATTAATTACGTTGTGAAAGAAAAATTTTGAATCTCAAATCCTTCCTCTCAGAATCTATGACGTTATATAAATAGACTCGCCATAGTCCCACATACTCGCAAAATAATGTGGCAAGTAAGTAACACTCTTTTTTTTTCAGCGGTTTTCAGTAATTTCTTAATTCAAAAGTTAATCATGTATTAAAAAGATATGCTACATCCACACCGAAGCCAAACTTCCAACTCAAACATCCAACGCAAGAACTACCCTTCTACACAATCGTCCGAAGGTTTGAAGTTGGAAGTTGGCCTCAGTGTGGCCGTACCGTAAGACAATCAAAGAATGTGTGTTTTTTCTCTAATGACGCACAAAATTGTCAGACGGGGAACATGAAAATTAATTGTATTGCTTATAATAATAAGTAATTTGTGCGTACACATAAATGAAATGTTATTTCTTCACTTTTACTACACTGTTTGCCGTGTTTGGAAACATTTTCTCATCATACAGAAGGGCATTTCGGCGCTTTTTAAATGCAATTTTCCTACTGGTAAGACATGACCTTACTCGACGAGTGACAGTTTAGAACTAAAGTACTAGAAATTGAGACCAGTGCAATTGTCTTGCTTTTGACTTCCCACTTTGAGATTTCTACCCCGCGTCTACAGTATATAACGTCTTTGCTCAGAATACCAATTTTTCCAATAATTGAATACAGATAAATAGGCAGAGAACAATTCTTATTTTGAATTATTTTACATCCAAAATAAACAATCTTTGAGGTACTTATTTAAAACCCTTAGGCTACGTCCGCACAGACAGGACGGCTTGCTTAGCGCCTAGAGCCTAGCGAGTCACTTAGCGAGTAGCTTAGTAAAACGAACGTTCTAGAATTTTCGCGACCGACCGCACTGCGCGCTTGGCACCTAGATAGTTGATGGATAGTCGCTTAGCGTGTATCGAAGTAAACCAACGTGTTGGTTTTTTGCCACTACGTGCGAGGCATTTTAGAAGGAAAAAATGGAAGAAATATTAATTGCATCAGTTTTTAAAAGAGGACCTAGTCTGTGGAATCCAGCTAATGAACTCTGTAAAAATGTAAACTATGGGAAGAGGTAGCAATCGAAGCAGAAAAAGATGGTTTGTACTAAAAAGTGATTTATTTATGGTGAGATTTTTTTTTTTACATTGATAAGTTAATTATGGTTATGAATTTTCGTTATATGTTTTTTTGGGGTGTTATGACGTGTTGCAGCTCATCTGCCCTGGTGTTGGACACTGTAACGCTGCCCGAAACGTTGGCAAAAGAAGGAGATGGCATAACACCCCAAAAACAAATTACGAAAATACTTTTGACCGTAAAAATCTAAAAACTTACGTAATTATGATTGTATATTATGGTTGTGGCGTTGGATTATATTTTCAGGCAATGAGCAGGGCCGGATCTACGAAATCTGGCGCCCTGTGCAGTAGGTACCGATGGCGCCCCCCCTACATTTTTTTTTATTAAAAATTCATTCACCCCAATTTTTTATTTTATTTAATTTTTTTTTTTACGCTAATTTATCAAATAAAATCAAGACATATAAAGGGTGTAACTTTTCCAAGTGACCTGGCGGTAGCTCTCACACTCGTTTTTTTTTTAAGAGAAATACGCCAGGAGCCCTATACTCTCTGAATCTATTGGGTAAACATAAAATTATGGTGCTTGTCGGTTTGTTTAACTCTCTAGAACAAAAATACCGCGCTGTGATTGGTCATTGAATTTGGATCGCACCCATTCGTCGTAAAAGACGGTAAAAGATATATGGAAAAATAGATCTTACGTTTAAACTAAATATATGGAATTTGTAAAAAAATTCTGTAACTGACTATAAATTCGTAAGCCGTTGATACCATTCGTAAGCAGGTTTGTAATGCACTGTTTGAAAATCTATATTGTTTATACAGAACATTAAACTCCCCTTGACTTGACCGTGACTTATTTATGTCATGAACCCAACATGATGGATAAGGCCGTGAAATGGTATATTTTAAACATGAATTTTCTGTAAGTAGCAGTTTTAGAGCTATTTTTGAAAGTGACATCTCGTCAACGTGCCGACAAGCAAACGACCAAGGCACCTAGCGACCCACCACGAAAACTACCTTCAGTGCGGCTACCTTGTTTCCTAGCAAGTAGCCAGAATGCAAGCCACTAGTCTCTAGGCGCTAAGCAAACTGCCTGTCTGTGCGGACGTAGCCTTACAAAATTATTGTAAAGTAAGGCCTTCCGCTCGTGGAGAAACTGAAAACAGTTGTTGACGCAATTGACAAATCTATTAATAATAAAAGGATGCACTCACATTGTTCTTCCTTCATATTGTAGTATTCTCTGTCTATGATGATATCTCCCGCTATTACATTAAAGACTAGTTCAAAGGAGTTCATCACTTCGATGTTCCTGCCCTTCTGTTTTCCTATTATAGCGCCAATTACTGAAAACAGAAAACATAGAAAATTAAGAAACATAGGGAATCAGTTTATTATTAAAATTGGAAATTAGTAGCAATGGATTAAATTCATTTATCTTCATAAATATGAAAATGATATTTCGAAGCCTGTCTCACTGGGATATACCTGTCGAGGCAAACATAGGAGGTAAATCAATACCTACATAAGTACACAAACCATACAGAAATACTACAGAGATGTACATAATTTATTTAACCCTAGAAAGATAATCTTATTTTGACCTAAGTTAAAGATAATGATACCTACGTCTTAAAGTCATACTGAAGTTTAAAAGTATATAAATGACATATATTAGTTCAAATAAAATCGAAATAATTATAAAAAATATATTATAATTTAAAAAAAATAACAAGATGCTGTAAACCTCTTACAAATCAACTATAAATTATTTATTATTTTTTTTTATGTAAAATGATGTCTTATTTTTTGTTTAAATCATCTTTTTTTATATGCTGTGAAAATTTAAATGCTAATCAGTAGTAATACTTTAAAAAAATAACATTTTTAATAAAATAATAACATTAGAAAAAGTACGAAAGTTACACAAAAGATAATCATATATCTTTCAAACTTATGCCGCCTTACTCATAATCACAGAATACGACAATACCACGGTAATACGAACGGGTATGACAATTTCACCTAACCCGTTCGTATTACCATGGTATTATCTTATTCTGCGATTATGAGTAAGGTGGATGGTGAATGTCTTCATAATTATTGTACTGTGATGATAAAGCCGCCCTGCGCAAGCTCTGCTAGGCAACTTAGCTAACTGACATTGACAGCATGCTACGTTGCGAAATAAAAAAAAATACAGCAATACTTGTGTCTCGCTTATGTCACATAGATGTAGATATCTTTCTAGGGGGATGACAGAAGATTTTTGATAAGAAATAAGAACTTTTAGTTAATCCTATAAATAAGAATAATATTACAAACGTAGAAAGAAAACATAAAATAAAACAGAAACAATAATATTATGGAAGTTAAGTTTTAAAAATCATATTATGAGGTTAAATAATTAATAAATTTAATTTTTATTAAATAAGACAACAATAACTTTATGTACACCACTTCATAAATGAACATGCCAACAACGAATGGTGGTCTTTCACCAAGGCGATACTGAGAGTATCTATCAGCTTGTGCGACTCTTTGTACAAATAAAATTAGTCTCACTTTCCCTGTATATCATGATAGTTTGCTAAATGAGACTTTCAATTTGAAAAATTGAATCTCTACAAAGAAATATATACAAGGTGCGATTCTACATCATCAATGAAGAAGTAACACTGCAAATATTAGGTCCTTACATATGAAATTGGCGTTTTGTATGAGAGGAACATAAAGTCGATTTTTTTTTTAATATAATATATTTATTTAATCAAAGTATGAACCATTGCTATCTATGCACTTTTGCCATCTCATAGGTAGTTCATCGACCCTTTACTAAAAAAAACCATTCGGACGGGAATCAATAAAATCTTTGAAAGCGAATTGGACTGCCCCATTGGAGTTGAATTTTTTCCCTTGCAAGAAGTTATCCAAATTTCGAAAAAAATGGTAATCTGGTGGGGCAAGGTCCGGAGAGTACGGTGGATGTCTTAGACATTCCAATTGAAGCTCCTCTAATTTGGTAGCCGTCTGTTGTGTAGTGTGTGGTCTAGCGTTCTAACGCATGTTTGTTGATTTGCTTCACTCAATTCGTGAGGTACCCACCTTTCAAGCTTTTTCACCTTCCCAATTTGCTTCAAGTGGATTAAAACAGTTTTATCGCTAACACCGCAGCCTGCAGCTAACTCGGACGTGGTTTGCGATGGATCCGCTTCCACAATAGCCTTCAATTCTTCATTATCAACTTTGGTCTCCGGCCGTCCACGGGGCTTGTTCTGCAGGTCGAAATTTCCAGAACGAAAACGTTGGAACCAAAAACGCACTGTGTTTTCTTTTGCGGCACCGTCGCCATACACATCATTAATCCTTCGAGCCGTTTCTGTAGCACTGGTGCCACGATGGAACTCGTACTCGTAAATAATGCGATATTTCATGTTTTCCATTTTGTAAACTAAGTGACGCAAAGAAAAAAAAACAATTAAGGAAAAAACAAATGAATTATAATTATCGAAACACAAATTCATGAGTAAATAGCTGTATAAATTTGAATTTGCGTTCTGGCAACCCAAGATTCAAAGTACCTTCAAACCGATAGTTCACACACCCTCACCCCACGGGGCGGTCAGTTCGCGCACGGCGCTTGTTAATGGCAGACGTGTAAAGTGAGTATGGGTAAAAAATACTCGGTAGCAACGATCCTTGTTCCATCATTTTTCGATATTTTTATGACTATGTTTTTTGTTTTCGAGCTGTAATAAAATGAGTATTCCTCAAAGTGATAGTACAATAGAAGAGCTGCTTCAAGAAGAAGACAGCGGAGAAGAAAATGTGTCAGAAATAGAAGATTTTGATGAGAATAGTGAACACGAAAGTGAAACTGAACAGGAAGCTGATAGTTCAGGCGCGCCCTCAATTTCAGAAAATGTTTTTGACCGTCTACCTTCAGATTCAGAAGTTGGTTTGCGAATTGTGCTCCAAAAAGATTTGCCGCGAGCATACAACCCCAATATGTGAGGATTGCTATGATAGAGTGAAGTAGTTTCGTTTTTAGCAAAATATTTTAAACAGTTTGTTTAGTGTTGATTATCTCAATGTTCACTCAATATAAAGGTATCAGTATTTTTTAGTATTTTAGGAGTGTATCTAGTTTATTTTCGATACCGATCTCAATTTTGCCAAATTTGTAAGAAAAAAAAATATTATTGTTGATTTTCGTAAGATTACTAAGAAAAAATTTATTTTTTGATTATTTTTTAGGATAAACTCGAATACCAATAAGTAAACTTTAAAACTTGCATTTTTAGTTTTATTTATGAACAATAGTACCAATAACACAAATACATTGTCAAACATTGAAACTCAAGCGTATTTTTGAAAATAACGGCAATTAAACTCTGTGGTATTTATTACCCGGTAGCGAGTGTTCATGTTCGTAAATACCTAGCGAGTACCGCCGGGTTAAGGATCTAAACGTCACAAAATTTATAAAACTGGGAAGACTTCAGTGGCTGGGTCATCTAGAGAGAATGACCGAGCATCAAGCACCAAAGTCCCTGCTGAACTCAAGACCGACAGGGCGAAGGAGCCTGGGAAGACCAAGTTTAAGATGGAGCAACAATGTCTTCAAAGATATATCCACCTTGGAGATTGTAAAGTGGAGAGAGCTGGCACAAAATCGTGATGAGTGGAGGAAGACTCTTGAGGAGGCCAAGACCCACCAGGGGTTGCAAGAGTGATGATGATGACGATTCAACATAATTTGATAACAGGCGCAGCAGCGAATTTACGCATAATCACCAAAATAAAACTTTGTTTCAACTTTTAAAATAAGTACTAACCTATTTGTGGAGATCCTTCCTGGGCTCTGAGTCTGGTCCAGTGCTCCGACACATTCATGATGACCAGAGGATGGAGCGACACTGACACGGATCCTGCCGTCCCGGTGGTGACTATCACACTCTTGTTGACCGCCGAGGCTGATGATGTACTGGCGCTGGGGGACGGAGGGGCAGCCGGCTCGGCCGCGAAACCAAAAGATGCACTCTCCATTGCTATCTCCATGTCTACGTGAGTATCAGCCATGACTATTTACGGATTTTTTTTTAAGAATAGCTTGATAATTCAATCGCTCAATGCTTGTAAGAAGCCGAAATTTAAACAGCGAAGAGAATGTCAACTTCTTGCTATAAATATTTTTCTTGTTCGAACGCCATAGATGAAAAATTAACAAACCATTATTATTTTGACAGCTGGTCAAGTGCCTACCTAACATACTTTTTAATTGTTCTGGAAGATGGCAAGTTCTTGGTTACTACGCAACGCAAGTGGTGGCAACACTGGCAACTTGACAAATTCACTGCCCGGTGACATTTATGTAATTTTGGAGAGACGTCAAAAATGGTATGTAAAATCATTTAATTTGCACCATGTCGACGTAATTTGACATTATTTGCAAATAAAAACTATTGAAAATGTATTACACAATTATTGATTCCGCATTTTTTCAAGTAAGTTATTTTAATGATGTTTAGAAATTGTTTAAAAACAATTGAATTTTACAACCTCCAATTTTGAATTTTTATTAAATATCTACCAATGTGTGATGATTGATTTCTCATAATAATTATAGAAATAGTATATATTTCAATGCGGTAATTTTTGTTCATTCAAATCAGTGTGAGCCATGGAGATTCAACCGTGTTTCTGCTTTTGAGAAAAACAGTTATTTTCGATATTATTGAATAGTTGCAACAAACCGCACGATGTGTAAGGGACGTCCTGTCTCTCGCATAGATTGTAAAATATGGGCCTGGTCCTGGAGTGCGAGATCTCTGCTATGGTCGGGTATCTAAGGGATAGAGAAGTCGATAGGTCAATAGTTGATGGATAGGTCCAAGGAAGTGTAGAATCAAACGAGGTCCAGGATAAAAGCAGGTGAAAGTTAGTCCAAGAGTGGTTTGCAAAGGGCCGCACATCTGTATTTATTTCAGACCCCATTAAAAAATCCATAAGCACAGATTATGGATATCACACTTCATTTCAACAATTACTACAAGAAACAACTATTTACGTACACAAAATAGGTTATTAGGTTCTTAGTTTAGGTAAATTAAGTAATTCATGCGTATTTAGTTTGAAACAAAACTTCGCAAATTCAAATCCGTACAAAAAAGAATTCCGGCTATGTTTTAGGCCTAAACTACACGAGCGGTTCTCCCGCCGCGGGAAACCGCTCGATAAAGCTGGCGGCTCATATCAAACTACACGGGTGGCGGTTTCCCGTCAAACTACACAAGCGGTTCTACCACCGCGGGAAACCGCCTGATCCTTTACGCGCACGACCGATCAACAACGCTCCCTCGCACGAAATGATGCAATCGCGGGAAACCGCCCGTGTAGTTTGAACTTGGCGGTTTCCCGCGGCGGGAGACCCGCTGCATGTGGCGGGCGAATTTCTCCCGCCTGTGAACCGCGAGCTCCCGCGGCGGGAGAACCGCTCGTGTAGTTTGCGCCATAAAACACTCATAGTAAATTGTGTCTGCTGTGGTTTCCCGCGGCGGGAGAACCGCTCGAAGTTTACTGCATATTTTCCATCTGTCCCGACTGAAACCAGTCTTTCTTTGGATTATTTACCCAAACCCCTGATCCTCGTCCCGGCAGAGTGGCGGGTATCGGCACAACACTTCGCAACCATTCGCCTCATTCCTTCCCGTCCTGCCCCAATCCTCTTCCACATAGCCTGTCCGCCTTTTGATTATCCGCTTAATTAGATCGTAGATGGTTCATTCTATCTCTGTACAGGCTTTTACCCATTGCCACCATACAATACACGAAAGCTGCGATCTCTAATCAACGCCCGTCCGGTAAGACCTCCTCACTTCGCGCTTTTAATCACACACGCTCCCGGGATTGCTCACTGTTTTGTTTTTTTTATTTATTTATTTATTTATTTTAGCATATAAAATATAATATACATTTAGATAATGTAGTAATTTGCGTACATGTTCATTTTAAAATACGTTAATACCACTCTTCCATGGAAGCATTAGCTTGTGTCTGGAAGAGTAGTGTACATTTTTAATGCTATATTTAAGTTCTTAAATTACAATGTGAATGTAAAAAACAATAAGTTGTAAGTTCTGTGATATGTAATTAGTTGCTAAAAACAATACAAAATTTAACTTATTTGAAGAACAGAGTATCACTCGGAAACTGAGTTATAAGTAGTTGTTCTTGAGATTAGATTTGTTCAGTCGGTATCTGCCTCTGGAGACATCGACATCGAGAAGGAAATGTAAATCTTCAAAATGGTCTTCACTTGTTCAAAAGTAGTTATAAAAACGGTCTTGTAGATCATTATGCAAGTGATGATGATCCTCGCCAAGTAGATTTCTTTTTTTAGAACCAAGTAATAATAAAAACAAAAATTCTCTTCTCATTCATCATCTGAATTCATGTTTGATTATGGTTTTCCACCTGGGTTTCACATGCATATCTGTCGATGATGAAATCTTAGAAGCTGATGATCGACAAAACGGTTCGTAACCAATGTAAAGATAAATACGATCCAATCCAGCGATTCGCTCTGTTGTGGCATTCTATGACCATATCGGCAACATGGATCGGTCAATGGGTAAATGTCTTATGATCCATTTTCTGGCGCAGATCTCAAAACAAGAATATAAAATTTCCTGTGAGCAATTGAATTGGTGATGAATGCTAAAATTGCCTATGTCAAATGTGTGATCAGGGGTGAAATGCAGATCAATATCCGTTTGCCATTTTTTCATTGCTTATGTTGGATCCCAGACCTAATACAGAATTAATAGTACGCCAGAATCACAAACCATGTTACTCAAACCTAGCGTAGCCGCTAAACCACTTGAAAACTGGGATGTTTTTCTTGCCTTGACGTGAGTAGGCGTTATAAAGGGGCACTTTTTTTGTATCACAGACCATGTTTAGCGTATTAGGTTATGTCAAAATGGCAGGCGGACTGTCAATATCAACTCGCGAAGTGAAATTTTAAATACTTTGAACGGTTGTATCTCCCTCAATTTTGCCGAGCGCGCCTTAATTTTTGTTTTATTCAGCTTTTCCACACTTTTCTCATCTAGAAAGTGCCTTTTTATTTAATTTCCAGACATTGGCGGGATCTGCATTCCTCCCATGATCAGATAAGCCACAATTCATTAATCTTGATCGGCTGACAGGCATTTATAGCTTTCGAGGAGGGTAAATTTCAGAAAATATAATGTTTATTATATGGCACAAGCACTTATGAATAGCTTCAACCTCACATTTATTTTTTTATTATGATATGATATCCTTTGATATGATATCTTATATTTATGATGTCCTTTGTCGAGACAGGCTACTTAACTGTACCTGTCTTACTAGGGATATCCTTTGTCGAGCTACTTTACTGTCCATGTCTCACTAGAGATATCCTTTGTCGAGACAGGCTACTTTACTATGCCTGTCTTACTAGGGATATCCTTTGTCGAGACAGGCTACTTTACTGTACCTGTCTAACTAGGGATATCCTTTGGCGATATACACAATGTACGTAGATCTGTCTCCTCCAAAGGAAAAAAGGGTAATTGTTCGGAACAAACGTCAACGGTTAATATGCACTTTTTTGATAAAACTTTTAGATTCTTCTTAATTACCATAAAAGACAACTATTTGCATTGGGGGAGGTTGAAAATGTTACATTTTTAATTTTATTTACGTAAATTGAAAATTTGCTTTCAAACTGTCAAATCACTCTGTTTGCAGTTCGGAACAAACGTCAACGGACTTTTTTTGATAAAACTTTTAAAATTAAGATAATATACAAAAGCCCGCTACACAAACCCTGCTTTGCCAGACAAACCATTCAAAAACGTAGGCTGTTTTTTAAAGTAAAGATAACATAACACAATCCCGTTACATAACCGTTGACGTTTGTTCTGAATATTTACTGAAAAAAGTCATACTTTTCTTGCATCTCTCTCACGGCAGCATGTTGTCTCCGTAGACCCTTACAATACTCCTTGCTGTGACGATAATTTTGAAAGTAAGGAATATAGTTACAAGGATAATATTGAAGTCTGAGTGAATTCCAACAATTCAAAACGTCAAATGTCGATGTGCTGATGGTTTTGCTTTTGTTTTTAAACACATAATGCTGCAGCTCTTTACTCTGACAGGCTACTTTGCTGTACATGTCTCACTAGGGATTTCCTTTGTCGAGACAGGCTACTTTACTGTGCTTGTCTCAGTAGGGATAGTTACTTTACTGTACCTGTCTCACTATATAATACAATAATTACATAACAGAACTTGTTTATAATAAACTGTTTTTATAAATTAAATAATATTATTGAACATTAGGAAATAAAAATTAAAATGGAGTTCTACAAAGTAAACTTGATAACAATAAATACATTTTTTTTATAAGTTGATCACAAAAATATTTGACAGAATTAAATCATGATGGCATTGGTAAAAATAATGGGATTAGAGAATTTAAAAATAATTACTTGTGAGTTGAGTATATATGTTTTAGTGAAAATTTAAAATTTGTTCAGATTTATTACAATAAAAGGTAGGTTATTGTATATTTTAGTTGCAATGAATTAGAAGTTTCTTTGTCCAAATGTTGTAATTGTTTTAGAGTTTGTTGGTTTTATGTTGCGTGTTCAGTTTGTCACTGAACAAAGAACAAACCTGTAATAATAGTCCGTTGTTTGTTGTTTCCAGTTTATGCGCAAAGTGATAGTGGGTTCGGGCGGCTTATTGCTGGCTGCCACCCCCGTGGTGAATGCAGGCGCGGCCCCCGCCAGCCCCAAGCCCGAGGAGGCCAAGGGCCCCGCCGGCGCCACGCTATGCCGCCCCTCGGAGCTGCCCATCTACCCTACCCCCACGTGAGTTTCGAATTATTCATTTGCAACCATTTTGCATTGATCTATTCGCCTTTTTTTTACATTAACTCCACACAGGAGGCCCTGAGGAAAATAATTTCCCTCAGGGCCTATGTCATCTGGGATGCTGTGTGGAGGGTCTTTTTGAGGAGAGGAAGGAATGAACATTGGTCTTGAAGAGACCCATGTTGTAGGAAGGAGGAAACACAGAGGCCAGCAAATCATTCCACAGCCGAGCTGTTGAACACAAGAACGAGTCGAAGAAACAACCCGTTCTCATGTGACAAATGTCAACCATGTACAAATGTTGGGCACGCGTTTGGCGTGTTTCCCGACTATGCACCGGTGCCAAAGGGGTCAATGATGCTAGTTCCTCGGAGCATCTTCCATTGTAATACCGGTAGAACAAGGATAGCATTCCCACTCGACGCCTGTGCTCTAAAGATTGCAATCCATCTGTTAAGATGGGAGAATCTATTAAACAGACCGCCCGTTTCTGCACGAAGTCGAGGGTATTTTTCAGGTATTTTGGACCTCCAGACCAGAGGTGGCTGCCAAATTCAACAGTGGGGCGCACTTGTGCACTTGATTTATACAGGGTTAGCAGTTGTGTACTATTAAAGTATCTGCGGGCCCTGTACAGTACGCCCAGTTTTTGGGAGGCTAACTTTACTCTGGCTTCGATGGAGCCCCCATACCTGAGCTGGTCACTTAGGGGTACACCAAGCATATCAATGGAGGGCCTGTTCGGAAGATTGCTTCCGTTGAAAGAGACTAGATTTTCACTTCGATCCCTTTTAGACGTAATCAGACAAGATTGGGTCTTTGAAACATTAAATTCAACGAGATTATTTTTACCCCAAGAGAAAACACTCTCGAGGTAACCGTCCATTCTTTGCTTCAAAGCCCTACGAGTCGTTGGAGTTTGTGAGCCCTTTGGGGGCTTGTCAAACAAAAAGCTATCATGGACTGTACTGTCATCCGCGTAACAATGAATTGGTGCACATGACAAAAGGTCGTTGATGTGCAACAAAAACAAAGTAATGTAAAGAATCGTAACGTTGATGTGCCTGAACTTGTAATGTAGAATCATCATATCATGTGCTGCACAGGGCTCGCAGATACTTTAATAGTACATTATGAAGTTATATCTATTGTCGGTGAAGTTTACGGACAGAGTTATTTTGGTTCCCTTTAATTAAGACGCGTGTGGTCGAGTTATATTAATACTGATTTATTGCACAATGAGAATATTACAATAGGTGTTGTCTATCCGGGAGCTGGCTATTGAGAGAGCGAGTCTGATTACTACAACCCATTATATACTATGTCATCTTGCTCATGTACTCTGGGAGTCAAACAAGCCACTAAACATTCCTGTACAACTGCTGACCCTTTACAATTTGGCAGCCAGCTTTTGTCTGGAGCCCCACAATACTTGACTCTGTGCAGAAATGATTCCCCCATCTTAACAAATGGATTGCAATCTTTAGAGCACGGGTGTCAGATGCGAATGCTATCCTTGTTCTACTGACATCTCAATAGAATATGCTCCGAGGGACTAGCGTCATTGATCCCTTCAGCACTGGTGAATAGAGGTAAACATGCCAAGCACGTACCAAATAATTTGTACTCGTTCGACTTAATGTCACATGAGAACGGGTCGTTACTACAATTTCCTCTCCTCAAAAATACCCTTCACACATCATCCCCAAAGATGATGTTGGGCCTGAGGGAAATTATCTTGCTCAGGACTTCTCGTGTAGAGAATATTAAAATAAAAATAAAAACATCTCTTCTTTAGTTTTTAATTAATGAATGACATCATTCCGATAATTTTCAGAGCCACGGTGGCCAAGTTAGAGCTGGACGAGCCCAGCGAGCTGGAGAAGACCCTCTTGGAGCCGGTGAGGATAGTCCGGACCTCCCTGGTCTCCGCCGTGCAGCAGGTGCAGAGTGTCTCCTCCCAGGTTGGCACCGCAGTCAATGACACCACCGATCAGTTCTCCTGTAAGCTACTTCCTATTATTCTTTTATAGCCTTAAACACTTTACAAGACTTACAGCATTAAACAAGATTAGTTGCTGAGGGAAGTGTGCAGTTGGCCGCTCCCCACTCTAAACAAAGTTAAGAAAAGCAACTCCAGGGGCTGGACCTGCAACGAACGGAGTGAGGGACAGAGTCTCTGAAGCAGTACAGGAGGGGACCTAGTCGCGTTGTCGAGTATACAATAATAATAATAAAAATGTTTATTTGTCAATGGATTTTTACAAATTTAAACATCTTGTTGATTTAACCTCCTAAATTGAGGTTGGTATCATTGACAAATATATCATTGTAAAATATCTGTTTCCAGTTATCATATCGTACTTGCGGGAAGAGGACAACGAGGCGCAAAGGGTGGGAGCCACAGCCATGGGAACACTCACCGGATTCATCTTCGGTCTTCGCGGAGGCTTGATTAAGGTATTTTATCATCAGTTTTTTCTGGTGCGAAAGACTTTGTTGTCTGATAATTTTATATAAATATTATATACCAGTCTCTTCGTAAGGGTCCCAAATCTATATCTATATATAAATCAAAATATACTTATATGTATGTTTATGAGATATCTATGCGTTGCTAAACCATTCATCCGATTGCTTTGAAATTTTGGGGATTCGATATGCGCATGCCTGCGAAGGTTTCTATATTATATAATAAGAGTTCTGGCATCATGAAATTATACATTGCTAACCATTTCCAATTGCGATGAAACTTTTGGGATTTGATGTGTGCCTGCGATGGTTTCTATATGTACTGATGAGCTCTGGCATTATGAAATTTGTATAAAATAATTGCAATAGGTGGCACGCGAGCTGTTTGAAAACTAAATGTACCAGGACTGAATGTATGGAATGCTGGAGGGGGAGGGGAACTCGGAGTGGGGTTCGCGGGATGGGAAGGGGACGCGGGAGAGAATGGGAAAGGATACGCAGGGAGAAATAATTAATATTAATATTTGGCTGTATAAAGCGCCGTGAGTTTTTGTGAGAAATCACCTCAAAGGTGCTGAAATCAAGTGGCATAGCAACGAATGCCGGGAACTCACTAGTATAGTATAAAAAAATGTGATACAAGTCTTCCCCATCGTTTCATCTTCTTGTCTTTTGTGTGAAAAAATATTTAATCAAAAGAAAAGTATAATAAACTTATAGAACATTTAGAATAGACACATTTATGTCACTGGAGTAGAAGTGGGTTGATTCACTCATTTTACGGAATCAACTCCGGACCCATTTTCGACTGAGTGGACTCGATTCACTGGACTCGCTCCTTTGATTCCGGCGATTCCACCGGACTCGCCGAATCAAACTCATTGTGGCGCTCCGCCGGAGTCGTTGAATCGGCCGGAATCAAACTCAGTTCGGCTCTTGCTGATTCAATGCCGAGAGTTGATTCCGCCGGACTCGCTGAACCAAACTCATTGTGGCGCTCCGCCGGAGTCGTTGAATCGGCCGGAACCAAACTCAATTTGACTCCTGCTGATTCAATGCCGAGAGTTGATTCAGCTGAACTCGCCGTACTCGGTGGAATCGTGGAACGATACGGAGTTGGGGAATCATGTGTTTAAGTAGCCGGGCGTGTGTACAATAACATGTTATTGTTTATTGCGTGCGAGAAGTCTTATCTTTATATAGCTAATAATAATGTGTTTGACATGAGTGATATCTTTGTCGACTTTATGAGAACCGTGTAAGATATTTATGTTAAATTTGAAACTTACGAACAATGGAGTCCTTGTATAGCAGTGAGCCATGGAACCGGCAGAGAAAGGGTGAAAGTAAACTGAATGCTGTTGAAATGAGATCCCTGAGACGTATATTTGGTGAAACTATGTATGATCGTGAGAGAAATGTGGAGATCCACAAATAATGTAAGGCTGATGTAAGCATAATGAGTAAGATTAAGAAGGGGACCATCAGATGGTTTGGGCAAGTAGAGCGAATGAACGAAGAAAGTAGTGTAAGGGGAATATATGGCAAAATGTGAATGGTGGAAGAAGTTGGAGACGCCCGGGGAAGACATGGCAAGATCAAGTGAATCAGATACTCGAATCGGGCCGTGTCAAAAGTCAGAATAAAAGAAGAGTATGTTTGAGACGATGTATGAATGTGAGTGAGGCAAGGAGTGTGTGCCAAGATCGAGTTGTTTGGCGGTCATTCCTCTCAGCCTACCCCTGCGGAGAAACGGCGTGATGGTTAGTTAGGTAGTAAGATATTTTACGTTCTTCATAAAACTAGTAATTCATCAGAGTATCACCGGCGCGAACTTGCGGGAAAGCAAATTTGCTCCGTGATGACCGACAAAAGGTAAAAAGCAATGCTCCCTGCTATCTTTTGACTAAGATATAATGCTATTTCTTTTCGAAAAACGTTTTCACGCTGTCGTCGCGCCCCGCTTGAACAATACAACGCCGCCCCGCTCGCGCCGCACACCTCATCCCGTGAATGAGTCCTGTATTCTCACTCTGTCACTCGTTCCCGAGTGAGAGAGTGACAAATCCCCGCCCAGCCTGCGCCGCGCACCTCTTCCCGTAAATGATTCTTGCCGCCCGGCCCGCGCCGCACACCTCCTTCCGCCTCAACCTCGCCCGTGTGCGAGTGACTCCGGAATCGATTCATAACATTTTGCGGACTCGGAACGAATCAAACGCATTCGGACTCGGAATCATCGGATTCATTCCGGCCGGAACGACACACTTCTACACTGGAGACGTATTGCTGAAATTGTTGTTGTTTTTTATAACGATTTGTGCCAAAGTGAAAACCAAATTTTATTTATAAAATAAAATATATTCGTCACTTCAACTTCTGTTTATGGAGTTGTATTACAAAGTGGGCTTTAATTTCAGACAACGCTTTTATGTCTGGGTGTGATGAGTAGGTTTTAAGTAAAAGATTTGTATTATTTTCAAAGATATATCGGTTTAAAACAAAATCCATTTTCTCAGATGGAACCCTTTTTACGCCCATTTTTTTTTTACTTTTTCCACGCGATCGTAACAACAGTTGATACGGCAAAAGCCATGCCTCACACGCGCCCGTATCAGCCCTTGTTACGCTAACTTCGACTGCCGATATCACAGCGCTACTATGTCACAGTATTTTTTCCCGCTCGCAAGGATATTCGTGTAACTATCACGATGCTGACATCTTCAGGCATATTTCGAAAGTAAAATTGTATTTCGTAAAAAACATCTATAATCAAGTGAATGTGTCCTCGTGCCTTTGAATGCTAAATAGTTCTCAATTTACTCCACAGATGGCGCTAGTAGTTTGCGCAGGCGCATCCATGCAATTCCGACTGACCAAATTGGACAAGCGTTGATAACATTTATTATCGAGATCGCGCGTATTCGCACACGTTTATTTATGTTGTGAAACTGTGATTTTGAATTTACATAAAAATTTTATTAATTTTAGTGTCATCAGAAGTTTTAGAACTTGTTTATACGAATTGATAATAATAAGTGATTGAGGTACCACTTGTGTCTATCAACGCAGTGTCCTGAGTACAAGCACGCGGATAAATGGCGCCGTCTTTAAGATAATATAGGTACTTTTTTTACGTTTTTTGTTTTTTATAAACATCTAGGAGTGTTTACAAACGACGATTTGGTTTCAAATTGTAGATAATAATCTCATCTGTTTATATAGTATGATAAATCATGCCAAAATATGCTGTAATTTGACATAAAATTGGATGGATAGGTATATGAAATATGACATATACATGTACCGCATATGGGTATTGAAAAAACGGAGTAGTTCAATGCGGGGAAAAGGTTAATTAACACACAGGCGTCAGATGGGAATGCTGTACTTGTTCTACTGGTATTTCAATGGAAAAAATGCCCTGAGAACCTAGGATTTTTGATCCCTTCGGCACCAGTCACGACAAATGCGTTGCATACATCTACAGTATGTCAAATAAGAGTAGAAAACATCAGAGGGCGCCACTGTTGTACAAATGGCAATACTAAAAATATAATCATGGTTATAATCTAAGACGTGTAACCAACATTTTTATTAAAAATTAAAAAGGCATAAAAGTGAAAAATAATATTTTTTCCTTCCACTGATCTCAAAATTAGAATTGCATTTAAGTATATTGTTATTATATCTTTGCAATTGTGTGTTAATATGATGAAGAATAACGATTTTGTAATAAAATATAAAGCACACTTTACAAATTGTTCACTGCTCACATTTATTTAATATTAGCTTAACTACTTGCGTTGAACTACTCCGTTTTTTCAATACCCATACGCGGTACATGTATAGGTCATATTTCAAATACCTATCCAACCAATTTTATGTCAAATTACAGCATAATATGGCATGATTTATCATACTATATAAACAGATGAAATTATTATCTACAATTTGAAACCAAATCGTCGTTTGTAAACACTCCTAGATGTTTATAAAAAACAAAAAACGTAAAAAACGTACCCATATTATCTTAAAAACGGCGCCATTTATCCGCGTGCGTGTACAGGACACTGCGTTGATAGACACAAGTGGTACCTCAATCACTTATTATTATTAATTCGTATAAACAAGTTCTAAAACTTCTGATGACACTAAAATTAATAAAAACTTTATGTAAATTCAAAATCACACTTTCACAACATAAACAAACGTGTGTGAATATGCGCAATCTCGATAATAAATGTTATCGATGCTTGTCCAAATTGGTCACTCGGAATCGCATAGATGCGCGTGCGCCAACTGTTAGCGCAAACTACAAGCGCCATCTGTGGAGTAAATTGAGAACTTTGCATTCAAAGGTACGAGGATACATTCACTTGATTATAGCTGTTTTTTTACAAAATACGATTTTACTTTCGAAATATGCCCGAAGATGTCAGCATCGTGATAGTTACACAAATGCCTTAGCGAGCGGGAAAAAATACTGTGACATAGTAGCGCTGTGATATCGGCAGTCGAAGTTAACGTAACAAGGGCTGATACGGGCGCGTGTGAGGAGTGGCTTTTTGCCGTATCAACTGTTGTTACGATCGCGTGGAAAAAGTTAAGTACTTACTAGCGTTGTCCAGGCTTCAGATCATGTCTCTAATTTTAGATCTTATATTTAACTCATTAAGATCTGAAAGTAGTGTAACTAAACTCACCGTTAATGATTCTTCCTTTCTACCTACTGTTAAATTCAAATTTATGTTAAGTTAAATGAAAGCCAATTGTAAAACAAAATTTAATCAAATTATATAGGTAACTTAACAACAGTGCTTCTTCGATTTTTTTTAAGAACAAAAAAAGTAATTTTAAATGTGTATACAGTGTTCTGTATCATCAGTGTCATTGCACTTCAAAAGAATATTTGACAGGTAAATTGGTGTTGCCAGCCTACAAATTTCATAGTTCCAGTTTTTTTTTTTCTACTCTTATTTGACAGGCTCTATATGCACACACGGTTCACATTTGTCACATGAGGAAGGTTCATTTCTATGACTCATTCTTGAATTCAACAGTTCAGCTGTTTCTTCAAGACCCATGTTTACTCTTTCCTATTCTCTCTTCTCAACACCCTTTATAAAACATCCCCAAAGATGACATAGGGCCTGAGGGATCAATGGCTCCTGTGTGGAGTTGATGTTGGAGCTTTGTGAAAGGGTAGGAAACAAGGAAGCGTAAAAACTCACCGAAGGCCAGATAATGGTGTCTCTTTTCCACATTTAACTTTCCACTTTGCACCGATCGTGTATTTCATCACCAGTTATAATTTTGAAGGTTTTCACTAACTCGTAATTTATCATTTGCAGTCAAGATATAATAAGGGACACCAGTGAAAAATATTATGGCTTTAAAAAATATGTTAATATAGACCAATAAACGCTTCTTCTTCTTTCGTATGGTGGGGGGTCAGAGGGGGACATCTAGGTCTGCGAGCCAGTCTAGGGCCTCAGGCGTTGCCCTGTGGACCTCATAAATCCCGCCGGGGAATGAATGGAGCGGGCATTCATTGACCACATGTTCGGTGGTCTGCACCGCACCGCATTCACACATCGCCGACTCTTTAAGGCCCCATCTGTGCATCATAAACGCTGATTCTGAATATACAAGTTTTATTTAATAATATTAAACGCAGAGTTTTTAAAATTTATTAATAATCCTTTTTTAATCGGGTCATAAAAATACACCGTCAAGTTGGCATTATTGAAATTTTAGTGGTGACGTCACCGTAAAGTCATTGAATGGGAATTTATGATGTGACACAATCCATCGTATTAATTTATTCGTTTATTTATGTACTGTTTATGGAGATTTAGTTGTTGTGTTTATTGAAACATTATTTAGACCTAAATAATGTTTCAAAAATAAATGTATCTCTTATTAGTTTATCTCTACTATTGAAAATATTCAAAAACTACTGCACAAAAAAAATAGTAACGCTCTTTCTATGGAGATTACTTCGAACAATGGAATTCAAAATGGCGGCAGTTGATCAGCTGATTTCCCGATTCTATAGTAATTTTTCAGAAGTGATGACGTCACACGATTCACCATACATTTTTCGGGGGGTCTTGAAAAATTAAAACTTCGACAATTATTTTAACTATTAAAACTGACTCTAAAAATAAAAATGCAGTTATTTAAGTTAGAAGGTCATTATTCATTTTAAAAAAATTTAAAAAATGGACTGGAGTTCTCTATTGACACTGCATCATAGGACACTGCTTGCATGTTGAAGATTGTCAATGCGCTGACCTTATAATTTCACGTATGTAGGTAGGGGGACTAGGTGTAGGTATGAATTAGGAAATGGACTGGAATACTCCTTACAGTTGACGTAAAAAATAAATCTGTTTCAAAATTGGAAATATCCATTTATCGTTATTATTATTACATATTGTAACGATGCTTATTTTATTGTAGAAAATCACATACAGTCTCCTGGGCACAGCGGGTATGGGCAGCATCTGCTATCCGGAGGAGGCCAAGGAATACTTGAACCAGTCCATCGTGCAGGGGAAGCTGCTGGCCCATGTTGGATACAACTTTGTTATGGGAGGTGAGAACACCGCTACATTATACTTATACACAACTAGCTGGGGTACCCGGCTTCGCTCAGTGAGTTGATATGAGATTGAACTGATGTTGGAACCCACGACGGATCTTGCTTTATATACCCTTACCTTACCAACGGGTAGCCCCACTCATTCAAAAAAGGCTTCGAATGGTCCACAATGTTCCAGAATATTCCACAACTTTCGAGAGTGTTCTGGAATGTTCCGATGTTTCCGATTCTCTATTCCCGAACATTGCACAACATTCCAGAATGTTCTGGAATATTGTGAATGCTCTCGAATGTTCTGGACTGTTTTAGAAATTTCTAGAGGGCGAAACTTTCAGCCCTTATATCTTCAAAAGCACACCCTTTATGTCAAAACGGGAACCTTATTCGTGGATAGGGGATAAAGGGCTATCACACCATATAACTCATATATCTCCCTGGATCGTACCGGGACTCGTTTCTGAGTTTTAGCGGGATGCACACTTTTGTACACCTTCTTTTATAATATATATTGATTAAGATTTCCATAAATTAGGAAACTAGTTTTAGAAAGAAGAGAATAGAATCAAGTTCGTAACTTGAATGCTGTTTGCCTGATTTGTTAATAATAATTCCAGTGAAGCCCGGAGACCCGGAAGCCGTGGAGTTCCTGCCCAACTTCAAGATCCCCACCAGCCTGGACGAAATCTCCGCCCTCATCAGATCCACCCGAAAGAAGTCCGCACAGGGTGACCACAAGGAAGAAACCAAGCAAGATTAGATCTACAAATGGATTCCAAGGTTTATTCATATTTACTTTATGGCTGGGAATAAACTAACCGCTACAAGCTGTCGATACGCCGCATTATTTTGTTATGTTTTTATCTGTGAGAACTGCGCAATCCAGAGGCGCTCATCTGTCATTGAAGAAGAAGATAACACTATTAATCTAAAGGGGGCATTCAAGTATAATGCAATGCAATTTTTGAAAATTTTTGAACCCCCCTCCTCCCCATGTAACGCGCCGTAACGTTTTTCCGTACCCTCCCCCCCCCCTCCTAAACGTTACGTAACGCCCAAGTGACAATTTTTACCTGAAAGTCGCTTAAATACCTTTTTTCTTGTTTTAATCGGTTTTGCGGTAATAAATAAAACAAAAAATTTCTAGAACGAAAAGGATTGCCAACTTGGAAGATTTTTAATTCCCTAGTTTTTTTATCTAAATAAAGAAAAACATGTTTAACTTGGAAGATTTTTAATTCCCTAGTTTTTTTTATCTAAATAAAGAAAAACATGTTTGTAATGCGTTGTTCGAACCCCCCCTCCCCCCCCCCCCCCTCGTAACGCCTATTGACGTTTCCCAAGATCCCCCCCCCCCCCCCTCAAGTGCGTTATGTAATACTTGAACGGCATTTCTGTGTGTTTTTTTTTTCAGAATGTAAGGAACTTCAGAAAAAGCAGTATTTCACCGGGCAGAAAGGCGATGTCACAGCATCACACGGCATACATTGAACAATAGTCGGTAGTCAGCAGTCGGCAGTCAACAGTCAACAGTAGAAGGAACCAACCAACTCTCATTTATTTATTATTTCACCATCCACCTTCGGAAGAGCGCTAAATTACCCAGTGTCATGTTTTATTTATTTTTAATATTGTAAATTTATGCAGTTTTGTAAATATTATATTTAATAAAACATTATAACAGAGATGCGTATCATATTTGAACTTTATTTCACATACATGTACACATGTAACGAGTAAAAATATTTTTCATGGATTTAGTTAGTGATCCAAATTTAATTTAGTATAATTGTTACATAAAAGTATTGGTAACAAGGTGTGTGCACCATCTTAAATACACTTTATTTATATTTTCGGTGTGTGGCACCTCTAGTGCTTGCCCATTGACATTTGGGCATTGGTAATATTGCGAGCCCTGCAATATTTTTGAATGCAACAGTTGCTGATCCTGGACAAATTCAAATCAGGAGATTTGAAAAGAGAACTCCTCATTCTTTGAGCAGCCACAGGTGCCTCGGCCACCGTCCCTGTGGCGGGTCGACGTAATCAAATAGTAATAGTTCGCCATTATTTTAACAACATGTGAAGATTGATAAATCCGCACCCATCAGCGGCATCCATCATTGAGGACCATCAGGACAATCATTAAAATCCTGGATCAGCAGCGGAGTACCATGGGAGCCCATTATTTCTGCTGGATTAAAACCACATCCAGCATCTGCAGACGCAGACATGACAAGACCTTCCGACTACACCTGGAGCCAGAGGTGCTCGCAGAGATGCAGCCGAAGATTGCCCACCTTGGCCGTCATCAACATAGTCGGCTGGCTGGCAACCGCCCTGGGACGGGACGTCGCTGGGAAACCGCGGGACTGGAGGCCTGATTCGTCGCTCCAGCCTGCCGTTCAGCACATGTCAGCAGCGGAGGGAGCTGACCGCACATCTCCGAAGGCAGCAAGCAGCATCATGGAATGCCTACGTATGGCATCACCCATTCATCAACTCCTCAAGACTAAACGGTACTAATGCTCCATAATATGCCCATTCAGATTTAGTCTAGCCCTTATTGTTTTATTGTACTTATTAATAAATTAATTTAACTGTCTCAAAACAATAATCTCTTTTATTAAATCTATCCTCATACAAAGTATTTCATAGCCGCCTGCTTAAGGTCCACGCCTGAGATACAAATTCTCCAGAAATAATCTCATTTGTCTCTTATATTCCTAACATTTTAGGTTCCAATGTGAATGTAAATATTTTCATAACATAATTAATTTAATTTTGACTGTGTACCTATACATATTTATATGAAATAAATGCAATTTTGCCAGATTTAAAGATGAAATTAAATGCATTATTAGTAGTTTTGAATTAAAACAAACTAAAAAGCATAAAATCTGTTTGTCTGACTCTCGGGATTTTGAGTTGTATTTAACAGATTCATGACTACAGCCTCAATTAAATTGAGCGAGTTCACAAGCTACTAGCCGGCGAACTCACTATCTGCTAGTAAACTCCTTCAGTGTAAAATCTGCTAGTAAACTAGTAATATGATTATACTGAGCGAGTTCACTAGCAGATAGTGAATTTGCCGGCTAGTAGCTTGTAAACTCGCTTAATGTAATCAAAGCTTTACTTGCTAACTAGCAGATTGTGAACAATCTACAAAAAAAGTTGAAAAGGGGCTACTTTGCTCGATACTCGCTTGCGTGTGGGCTTGTTGGCTAGTAAACTAACCTTGTAAATATAATAATCATAATTGCTAGTGAGCTAGCTGCGGGTATCTCAGTTTTCTACAAAATGTCAACTAAATTAGTTCGCGGAACTATAAGAAAAACATAGCAACACGTGGTTTCAACTCGCTAGCTAG
Source organism: Limnephilus marmoratus (assembly GCA_917880885.1). Classification (NCBI taxonomy): domain Eukaryota; kingdom Metazoa; phylum Arthropoda; class Insecta; order Trichoptera; family Limnephilidae; genus Limnephilus; species Limnephilus marmoratus. Next base: position 21,850,750 of record OU862929.1, read on the forward strand.
TCCGCTACTGAGCGAGTGGAAAGTTTTATGTGTCATCATCACAATAGCCGATTCACCCGCTTTTAAACTTGCCGACTTGTAGCTTGTAAACTCACTCAATGTAATCAAGGCTTACTATGAGCTGTGAAGCTTTAAAATGCACAAGATCATATTGTGGGTTCTATATTTTTCAATAAGGAACTCCAGTGAAAAATATTATGGCTTTAAAAAAATGTGTTCATGTAGACCAGTGGTTCGACCTTTTTCTGACCCGGGACCACTTGTATGTTTATTTTTTCGACAGGGACCACAAGCAGCGCCCCGGGTGCCACCTGACCGAGTTTCACCCCCAAGACCACAATTCTCCAGCAACCCCCCCTCCTCCCCCCAGTTGTCAACTTTAATGGGGGGGGGTGGTGACACCACGTTATCCGTTATCCATTATTAGGCTAGCATGGGTTGCACCCGGGACGGATAGCACAACGGGAGAGGCTTAATGGGATAGGGAGGGGCAGGTTCTAGAACGGGGTAGGATGGGGTGGGGCGAAATGGAATACCATGATGGCCACTGACTGCAGGGTACAAAAATGATAAACTAAATATTGACTCGTGCTGGCTCGCTTATGGACCGGTGGACCATTGCGGACCATCTTCTAGCCTATTGTGGACCACTGGTTGGGAAACCCTGATGTAGACCAAGCTGATTCTGAATATATAAGTTTAATTTAATAATATTAAATGCCGAGTTTTCAAAAAATTATAAAAGTCAAGTTGGCATTATTGAAATTTGAGTGGTGACATCACTGTTCGACGTGTCGTGACATCACCGTAAAGTCATTGTATGGGAATGTATGATATGACACAAGCCATCGTATTAATTTATTCGTTTATTTACACACTGTTTATAGAGATTTAGTTGTTGTGTTTATTTGTTTAACATTATTTAGGCCTAAATAATGTTTAAAAAATAAAGGTATCTCTTACTAGTTTATCTCTATTATTGAAAATATTATATATATATTAATACTGCACAAAAAAAATAGTAATGCTACTCTAGGGAGAATACTTCGAACAATGGAATTCAAAATGGTAGCAGTTGATCAGCTGATTGCCCGATCCTATAGTAATTTTTCAGGAGTGATGACGTCACACGATTCACCATACATACGGTGGTTTTCGGGGGGGTCTTGAAAAATTAAAACTATGACAATAATTTTAACTATTAAAACTAACTCTAAAAATAAAAATGCAGTTATTTAAGTTAGAAGGTCAAAAAAGAGTTCTCTATTGTTCAATAAAAAAGTCGTGCAAACTCTGGTAGCAACTATGCTTTATATTCTGTGAAAAGCGGTGAATAAATAACTATGTTTCAGTATTTCAAGAAAAACACAGATATATCCCTGGAAAAAAGTTGTTAAGATCTAATTTGATAAATAAATTTGTAATAAAGATGATTTTGGCAAGTCAATAAAAAATAATTCCAAATAACAACTTTATTATTTGCAAAATTTACAGGCTTAATGTACAGAGTAGGTGTATGTGATAATTCATATGGATGACTGTAAAGTTGGCTAAGCAAATATCATCTCTTCCCGGCGCTTCTTGGTGACCACCGTTCCAGGTTTGTGCTGTGCATCCGGGTGGTTCAGCAGCTCCGGAGGACATGTGGACACGGAGCTGGTCATCAGCACCTGCTTCAGGTCATAGAACACCGCAGAGTCTTCTTTGGTAACGAAGGAAACGGCCTTTCCTGTCTTACCCGCTCGGCCGGTTCTACCGATACGATGCGTGTAGTCCTCGATAGACTTAGCCATATCGTAGTTGATAACCACGCTGACGTCCTTGATATCGATACCTCGACCGGCCACGTCCGTAGCCACCAGTATGTCTTTGGATCCATTCTTAAGACTGGCGAGCGCAAAGTCTCGCTGTTCTTGGCCTTTACCTCCGTGGAGCGTGCAAGCATTGAATCCGAGCTTTTCGAGCCCCCTAGCCAAGACATCGGCTCCTTTCTTTTGATTGACAAAGATAATGATGGGAGGTTCGACTCCTCGTTGCAAGATCTCCGTGAGCTTCCTGCGTTTCTCATTTTCACCGATCATGTGAATGACTTGTTCAGTTCGGTCGACAGGTTTACCGATGGAGCCTATATAGACGATAGCCGGTCGCCTGAGGTAATTTCTGGCCAATCTTTCTACCGCAGCGGGCATGGTGGCGGTGAACATGACAGTTTGTCTGTATTTCTTCTTACTGTGGTAATTAGCCAAAAGAACTGTTGCGTCTTCGGCTGCATCAGTATCCGGTTTGAGGTTAGTGACGGGCATGTATTCTAAGATCTTCTGCACGTCTGGTTCAAAGCCCATGTCTATCATACGATCGGCCTCATCCAAAACGACGTATGTACATCTGTTGAGTACCAAGTATCTGTTTTCTAGGACGTCGATGAGACGACCGGGAGTAGCGATGACGATCTCGCAACCGAGCCTCAACTTGAAGCCCTGGTCTTCCCTGGAGAGACCGCCCACCACCACCACAGACGTTATATCCAGAGGAACACCAAACTTATTGGTCTCCTCCTCGATTTGCTGCGCCAACTCTCGAGTGGGGGCGAGGATGATGGCATAAGGGCCCTGATCGGCGTCTTCTTGGCGCACTCCTTTAGGGAGAGACTGAATCCACATGAGCAATGGAATAAGGAAGGCCAGTGTTTTTCCAGAACCAGTTTCGGCAACTCCGATAATGTCTCTGTTCTGTAAGCCGATGGGAATGGCTTGCCTCTGGATGGGCGTAGGGCTCTTGTAGCCAACTTTGGTGATGATCTCCATGATCTCATCCGGAAAGCTGACTTCCTTCCAGCCGCGGATGGGATCGGGGATCCTGCCCCCTTTGATAGTGATATTATAATCCTCGCGGAAGATTCGCCAATCTCTCTCCGTCATCTCGTCTCGCTCCTTCTCTGACCAATGACGGTCGTCCCACTTCTGTTTGTCTTCCTTCTTCTTGACCTTCTTCAGTCGTAACTTTTCTTGTTCTTTCTCCAACTCGGTGCGCCTCTTCTCCAGTAGGTTTCCATAGAACTTGCAGTGGTCTCTCTTCTGTGACTTGATATCTATTCCGGCTATGTGCCCTCTGCCGAAGAACTGAACCTGATGCCTCTCCTTGTACAGAGCGTTGTAATCGTTGGAGGTATCTTCAGCGGCGTCCCAGTCAAATACAAATTTACGATCATTGAGCCTCCTGACCCTTCGCTTCTTTTTGACCAAGCCTAGATAGCGCGCCTTAATCGCTTCCTCTTCCCTCTCCTTGTCTTTATTCTTAGAGAAGTCTTCATTCCCCGCTCCTCCACCCCCTCCCCTGCCATCTCTTTTCTTATCCGACGGATCATTCTTATTATTAGAAGAGGATGGCCCTGATTTTCTGTCGTCCATCTTTCGATCTCTGTCCCTCCTGTCTCCGCGATCCATATTGTTATCTCTTTCTGTAGGTCTATCGGGTCTGTCGGGCCTATCAGGTCTATCGGGCCTGTCGGGTCGGTCTGTCCTTTCAGTTGTTTCTTTCCTGGTCTCTTGCTGCCTGTTATCTCCTGTTAAGTCGATGGTACTCATCGGCGGCCTATTTAGGCTGCTTCGAATTGCCGCAACTTGCTGTTCTCGCTTCTGAAGTGCCAATGCTGCTCTCTGTTCTTTTGTGAGGAAAACTGGTTTACTCCGGGCTACTTCTTCGGCTTTCTTCTTGGTTAAAAGCTCCTCGAGGGAAAGCGGCTCCTTTTTGGCGGGTTTATTTGCTTCTTCCTTAACTTCATCTTCTTGAACTGTCCCATCGGGGTTAAGTTTTTTCTTTGACAGATCCTCATCCTTCGAGTTTTTGGGCCTGTCTTTGGTTTCGGGTCGCTTAGAATCTTTTTCATTGTCTTTTTCTCGATAATCCCGTTTGCGCGCGGGACTCTTGGAGCGTTCTCGCTCTTTTCTTTTTATTTTATCGCGGTGACTGTCTCGATCTTCGCCGTGCCTGGTGACCTCCCTGTCTTTTTCTCTGTCGCGGCGATCCCTCGAACGAGATCGCGAACGTCGTTTCTTTTCGTTGCCCATATTATGAATGGGGCCAAGCGTTAAATTCTTTCGTCTAACTAGATCGGTACACTTATTTTATGAAAATACGAGCATCTGAAATGTAAAACAAACGTACGTCAAACGATGCCATAGATAACGCGGTTTGCGCGGTTTGTTTTTTGCCGGTTCAGTTGACTTAAGTCTTCTTCTATGACTTTTATGCGCATGTTCCTAGCCAGAATCAAAAGTTCGTACCTAAATTTAAAAAAGAACTAAAACGGTTTTCTAAAAAGTTTCGTCATTTATGCCTACAATACACATCTTTTTTCAGCCTCATTCCAATTAGAGACCAAAGTCAACATTTTTCGCTTTACGCGATCGCTATTTTCATCTCTATTCTCAAATCTACGATTTCAGTTTCAATTTCAGCATCACAGCAAACAGCATGGTTCATGTGTTGTTTGTAGTGATGACAATTGAAACCGTAGATATGGAAATAGAGATGAAAATAACGATCGCGTAAAGCGAAAAATGTTGACTTTGCTCTCTGATTGGAATCGGGCTGAAAAAAGATGTCGTGTATTGTAGGCATTTGTTATTATTACGAATTATGAGGATTACGAGTGACAGAGGTTTCGCCTCCCGAAGACGTTGTCGTAATGTCGCTATCTGGACAATGATTTTGCTGATATCAAAAATATTAATTTTAAATTTATTGCTCACATTTTTACATTATAAAATATGTCGTCTTAGGTTATGTTTCGACAGGTGACGTAATTTGAAAATAAGCCGTTGACAATATTATTTATGCTTAGGCCCTTCGTACATGGAGATGGAGATACTTACAAGTGACTCCAGATACTAATATCTACAGGCTGTATGTCGGACGAATATCTACAGCTCATATGTTGGACTAATATCTACGGACTTCAGAGTGTTGACTAATATCTACAGAGCTAAGGTCGGACGAATATCTATGACGGTCCCAGTGTTGATTAATATCTACAGAGCGTAGATTGAACTAATATCTACAGAGCGTAGGTTGGACTAATATCTACAGAGGGCAGCTGAGCAAGAGGTTGTACGGAAAACCATAAATTACTTAAATTACGTAATTACTAATTACGTAAAGGCTTAAACGTTTAAAGTACGTACATGAAGTTTTTGCATAATATTACGTATTTTGCTGTTTACGAGGACAATAATTTATTGAACAAACATGGAGGTCATAATACAAAGATATTTATTTATTTCAAAATACACGGCACCACAACCTAACCTAACCTATTTAACTGACATAGAAATGGTCATGGTAACAGACTAAATAATTTAGAAGCACTCGAAATAAAGAAAGCTATTAAAACAAAAACCCATCCTTAATATTCAGCTAAATGTGTCCAATAGTCCGATATCAGGGATTTTTACATACATACATACATAAATTAAGTTTTTTAAATTGCATACGCAATATTACATTATTCCAATATGCTATACATAATTGCAAATCCAAGCTCTGCCAGTGCTGTAGATATTCGTCAACACTTTGGTTCTCATAGATATTAGTCAGCTGAGAGTCAGCAGAGCTTGAGCTGTAGTTATTCGTATTCGTACGCACTTTGGTTCTCATAGATATTAGTCAGCAGTTTGAGCTGTAGATATTCGTACGCACTTTGGTTCTCATAGATATTAGTCCGATTTTTTCAGTTTTTGGAATTCCTGTAGATATTAGTAGACGCCTCCCTTACAAGCTACGTAACTGAACTAATATCTACGAACTTCAGAGTGTTAACTAATATCTACAGAGCTAAGGTCGGACGAATATCTATGACGGTCCCAGTATTGATTAATATCTACAGAGCGTAGGTTGAACTAATTTCTACAGAGCGTAGGTTGGACTAATATCTACAGAGGGCAGCTGAGCAAGAGGTTGTACGGAAAAGAATAAATTACTTCAATTACGTAATTACTAATTACGTAAAGGCTGTACGTACATGAAGTTTTTGCATAATATTACGTATTTTGCTGTTTACGAGAAAAATAATTTATTGAACAAACATGGAGGTCATAATACAAAGATATTCATTTATTTCGAAATACACGGCACCACAACCTAACCTAACTGACATAGAAATGGTCATGGTGACAGACTAAATAATTTAGAAGCACTCGAAATAAAGAAAACTGTTGAAACAAAAACCCAAATCCTTAAAATTCAGCTAAATGTGTCCAATAGTCCGATATTGGGGATTTTTACATACATACATACATAAATTAAGTTTTTTAAACTGCATACGCAATATTACGTTATTCCAATTTTATTCAAATATGCTATACATAATTGCAAATCCAACCTCTGTCAGAGCTGTAGATATTCGTCAACACTTTGGTTCTCATAGATATTAGTCAGCAGTTTGAGCTGTAGATATTCGTAATCGTACTCACTTTGGTTCTCATAGATATTAGTCAACAGTTTGAGCTGTGATATTCGTACGCACTTTGGTTCTCATAGATATTAGTCCTATTTTTTTCAGTTTTTGGAATTCCTGTAGATATTAGTAGACGCCTCCCTTAGAAGCCCGCCGAAAAATATTTTTGGGGAAACATTTTTTTAAGCTGATCTCCGGTACTGTACTGAATCCACCTATGTTGAAGGAGATTAACCTATATGTCCCTAACGCGTATACTCGTGGGAGATCCCACGCACTTTTTTATGCTCCGAAAGCGAGAACTTCTTCCTTTCAGAATACGTCATTAAACAGAGCAATTCAACTGCTTGACGATTCTGCATTGAGCATCGACATCTTCAATGTTACCTATGGAGAGTTCAGTAACTATCTTTTGACATACGTCTCAACATAGTGTAACCTCTTGGACTTTTTTTTTCTCTTAAATTTTGTAATCGTCTTCGTAATAATTTGGTGTATAACTGTTTTATGGAGAACCTGAAAAAATAAATAAATAAATTTATTTTTTTAACATTTACCTCAGACATACCTACTGCTAGTTTTTTTTCACTTCCATAAGGCTTATACACTCTTGACTAGTGATATCCTTTTTAATTATTTCATGAACCTCACTAAACTGTCTTAACCTAAACGATTCCCTAAACATACTATCTGGAATTTCACTGGATAACGTGAACTCTCCATGACTCTCTCTCTCTCTCTTTTTCGTAAATACTTATTCGTTTTACTTTTTTTTTTTTTTTGCTTTTTTTGTGCAATATGATAAATCTTTCTTCATCCTCAGATTCAGATACTAAATCGACAAGAAGTTGATGGCTTGCTGTCACCTTGCATCATAAATATACAAACCACCCACCCTTGCATACTGTGAGAAGTGAGGGGTGCATATGGGTGCATATGGCATATAGCCCAGTCATTCCGTAGTTAAAAAGGCCTTTAGCTTGCAAAAGGTCATGTAGTAGCGATTTTGATATATGTTGTTAAGATTGGGACTCTAAAGAAAAAAAAAAGTTTTCGACCTCGGGAGGGTCGAGCTCGATCCGCCATCTTGGATTGAAGGTCCCAAAATTTGGTTTTTTCAAAATAATTATGAAATGGTTGATTTTACAACCAAGTTGTTCAATGAAAACTTGAAGAAAACTAAATTACGTACATTTTATGTCGATTGTTTTTTTTTGTAAGTCTAATAGGTAACGACTTACAGCGGAAGAAAGAAGACAATTTTGACAAAAAATTGTAAAACTCAAGTTTTCTTGATAAATTTTTGTAAGAACATATTACAAAATATCATTTCAACGTATTCCCACAAACAATATACTTATATAGCATCATCCGTGTGCTCGATTACGTTGATTGACGTTGTTATAGTGGGCTCCTAGTCTATAGCTGATTTGGCAACACTGATTGAGTCCTGGTTACTGGACGATGCCTGGACGCTCGGTCTATCGGACATCGGAGGATGTCGAACATGGTTACCAGGTATACAAATTTTGAATCTATTAAATTCAAACGTAAGGACAAAGTTATTCCATTAGTAGCAGTCAACAGCAGCATCAAGATCGGCGAAACAACTATTTCCATCAACCCGCTAATGTTGTTCCAGAGAGTGTGTATTTTGAAGAAATCCGACGAAGAATTGAAGGATTACCTTAAATTCGAACTCGCCCCATTTCCTTTGTCGCTTTTCTCTGAAGAAGGAATGCGCAAAGGTACGAAATCATCATTTTATGGTGTTTTTGAACAACTTCCAGAAGGCGTGCAACTTGAAGGTAGCAAAATTAATGTTGTGGATGGAGGATACCTTTTACATAAAGTTGTATGGAATGGTAATGATTTTTTGGGTCAATTTGCGAGAAGTACGTTCACTATGTAAGACATCACTATAGATCACATGCAGTTATTGTTTTCGATGGATATCCGCTAGATGATGGTGAAAAAAAAATACAAAAACCGCAGAAAGACTTCGCCGATCGAAGAAGCATATGTCTGCAGATGTTCTTTTCGATGAAACAATGCCAGTTCAAGTTTCACAAGAACGTTTTTTAGCCAATGAAAATAACAAAGTCCGTCTGATTTCGATGCTTACAAAGCAATTTATACAGGCTGATTTTACAGTTCAGCAGGCTGAAGAAGATGCTGATGAGTTGATTGTCAATACTGCGATTCCCTTGTGTTCATCATTTGACGCTGTATTCGTTATTGGCGAAGACGTTGATCTCCTAGTTCTGCTAACAGCATTGGCACCACCCGAAAGTAGTATATATCTTCGCAAACCCGGGAGAGGCAAAACTTTTGAAAGACTGTATTCCGCGAATAGAGTGAAATACAAAGAAGCGGTTGAGAATATTCTGTTTCTCCATGCCTTTAGTGGCTGCGATACAACATCGTCCTTCTTCAACCAAGGAAAAACAAAATTTTGTTCACTTGTACAGAACGACACAAGACTCAATGCCATGATAGAAATCTTCAAACAACATGATGCAAAACCAGAAGACATAGCAGATGCAGGAACACGCTTTCTTGTTGCTTTGTACGGGGGTGACATGGATAAGGAAACCTTGGAAGAAGTCCGCTACCAACGTTTCGCAAAGTCAACAACAAAAAGCAAATTCAATCTTGCCTCTTTGCCACCAACGAACGACGCTGCACGGTCCATGCATTTAGGACGTACCACCAAGTCCAAAAATGGTATGGAATCCAAAAAAAAAACAGAAAACTGGGGCTGGAAACGTGGCACCAACGGGCTTGTTCCAGTAAGAACAAAGAAACCAGCACCCGAGACTTTATTGAAATTTATTTCATGTAATTGTAAAAAAGGATGCGGCGTTGCATGTGGCTGCAGGAATGCTGGATTGAATTGTTCTATTGTGTGTGGGTGCTGTAATGGTCAAACATGCCGAAATTCGTCAGAGGTTCATATCGATGTCGAGGAAGAAGATGAAGAGATTTTATCAATGGAAGCCTAGAATCTCAGTACCACAGGCAATGAATTAGAAGATGACAATGATGAAGAGTGTTAAGATGTCGATATCAACCAACCGGCATCGACAAAAAAATATCATTACGCAATAGCCAATATATAAAATAATTTCGAAATCTACCATCGCTGGTATATCTGTGGAGTAGACCTACAGGGGATACCACAATAAAAAATGCGCCATGTTCTCTACCTCATGGTAGTGTGGAAATGAGTTAACGAAATTATTAAAATTATATGATAAAAAATATATTATATAATATAATTATGTATAAAATGGTCACCAACACTAACTGGGCGAAGCCAAACCAAAAGCTGCCTACAGGGCCTAGCAGTAAAACCCTACGGAACGGGTTTTTAACAGCTAGTTATGTAATGAATAACCCGAAAAATAACACAAATTGGGAATTTCATCATTTTTTAGAAAAATATTCACATTTCCGCCACCGTAACTCGTTACCTATTAGACTTACAAAAAAAAACTTTAAACATAAAATGTACGTAATTTAGTTTTCTTCAAGTTCACCTTGAACAACTTGGTTGTAAAATCAACCATTTCATAATTATTTTGAAAAAACCGAATTTTGGGACCTTCAATCCAAGATGGCGGATCGAGCTCGACCCTCCCGAGGTCGAAAACTTTTTTTTTTCTTTAGAGTCCCAATCTTAACAACATATATCAAAATCGCTACTATATGACCTTTTGCAAGCTAAAGGCCTTTTTAACTACGGAATGACTGGGCTAATAGGTGTAGGCTGTGTTCAATATGCGTTACTATTTAAAAGGAGGCGTCTACTAATATTTACAGGAATTCCAAAAACTGAATAAATAGGACTAATATCTATGAGAACCAAGGTGAGGACGAATATCTACATGAAACTGCTGACTAATATCTATGAGAACCAAAGTGAGGACGAATATCTTCAGCTCAAACTGCTGACTAATATCTATGAGAACCAAAGTGGGGACAAACATCTACAGCACTGGCAAAGTTTGGATTTGCAATGATGTATAGCATAATGGAATAACGTAATATTGCGTAGGTTAGTTTAGGTTAGGTTAGGTTTTCGGTACAACCTCTTGCTCAGCTGCCCTCTGTAGATATTAGTCCAAATATATTCAATATTAGTCCCACCTATGCTCCATAGATATTAGTCACCACTGGGACCGTCATAGATATTCGTCCGTTCCTCACTCTGAAGCACTCTGAAGTTCATTGATATTTGTCCAACATATGAGCTGTAGATATTCGTCCGACATACAGGCTGTAGATTTTAGTATCTGGAATCATTTAAAAACATGTACGTGGGCTGAGTTTCGGTGACGCGTGTGCTGTGCGTGGGATGTGCATGGGCTACAGCGGGCCTTTTCAGCCAGACTTTCCCAGGGGGTGGGTCATGTCATGATTTGTGACCCGGCAGCGTATTTCCAAAACCTATACCGGGTCAGTCGCTTTACAATTTTCAACTCAAATCTTAAATTAAATCTTAATCTTACTTTACTTAAATTTAAGATTTCTTCGTTCGGCGAAAATGCGAAAGTCTCCTCTCTGAGGATCAAAGAGAGCCTCAAAAAGAGAGAGAGAAAAGGGACTTGAAAGGAAAATGTTTTCATACTGTTGAAGAAGTGAAACAAAAATCGCTGGAGGCCATAAAGGACATTCCAATCAGTGGGTTTCAAAATTGTTTTTAATCGGTGGAAAAAAAGGTTGGACAAGTGCATACACTATAATGGTGAATCCTTTAAGAGGAAATACTAGCGGCGTTTTTCCATACAAACGTATTCCCCGTTTATCTCTCTGGTTTTTGACCCTAGAGCAAAATTTTTTTTTTACATAATATAGATATCGACCACTAGCGTGTCGGTACGTTTTGCTTTTTTTGATAATTTACTTCTTATAGAAGTTAGGACCATCCAAAAATGAATAAAAATGCCTAATTTAAAAGCCGTCAAAAAACGTTCAGTATACAAACTAAAAAATGTATTTTGAAAAAAAGCAAAACGTACCGACATAGAATATTTTCTTCTAATACAGTTTGTGAAAAAAAAAATTAAAATCGGTCCAGTTTTGGAGAAAAAAAATGGGGAATACAAAACATCGATTTCGAAGATTTTATTTAGGTATTTTCGGCCCGATGTGCAGGTGTCCCTTTCGCTCAGTTCCCTTGAGGGGGGCGGGGAACGAGGGTTTTGACAAATACATACAAAGCGAAGTAGTGATGTAACGAATTTTATCGGTAGACTAGTGTTGTCCTTCCCCGAGTGATCGATATTTTTTATTCGTTTTTTTCTGTTTAGTGACTTATCGCGGTATACCAATACTGATCGAGCTTTCATACTAAAATTGAGCCAAATTAAAATTATTTATATCAAGTACTATAATAAATTTTCAATTTGGGAGGCGTTATAGGTACCATCGCCCCGGGAACCATATATTGGATAACCATTACCCCCGCCACTTGTTCACCCCAAGTGGTCCGCTATGTTTAATGACTGAGCCTGGATTCCCGGGTTCACGGGTGAGGTCTGCATGGGTTTTGGTGGCGGATAATTTTGTCCACTTACTGCGTGGCGGGCCGGATTGGGAGAAACTGGAAGAGGGAGATCTTTTGATCTCTACAGCCGGACTCTCCACCATAATTTCATACTTTTACCTACATTTTCCCTACCCAGAACTTCCTTTCCTTCCTTATCCTAAAAATACCCTCCACACAGCTTCTCCAATGATGTCCAACAACTTCTCCAACAAAGTCCCTGAGCGATTATTTTTCCTCGGTGCCTCCAATGTGGGGTTTATGTTTAAAAAAAAAATCTGTTTCAAATTTTCGGTTGAGAGTCGCTTACATTGCCTTCAGTGATTAATTGAAATTTTTTTGTTTGTAAACGCTTTATTGTACAAAATTTTTAATTTTTTACAACTAGACAATGAATTTTAAACAATTTATGATTTATATCTTTCTCTCGCTGGTAAATTTCTTGGTTTGCGACCGTCAATTATTTCTGGTAAAAGGCATTGGAGGTAGAAGTTTTCTAACAGTGGTTCAATTTTTTGCCAGATTGAATCGTCCCTTTCAATTTTTTCATACAGCAAACCTTTAGGACTCCACACGACAAAATAACAGTATTTACGACGAGTAACGTGTAACTGGCCTTGGACTTGGTAGAAGTAATTGTGATTCCGTTTTAATGTTAAAGCATTGTCTTCAATTTTACAGTAATCAATTTTTTTTTGTTCAATTCCTTCTTCTGGTGACATATTTGCTATTCTATATGGGCATTTCACTTCAATTATAGAATATTTGCCAATAAGGCCATCCGGACTTGCCGCTAAAAAGTTTTTGTTTTCATCGACAAATAGTCCACAGGCGAATACCTCTAATTTTGTTTCTTTTGTAAATTGCTCAATTGCTTGGTTTTCATTTTCTTTCCCATAATTTGTGGCCGTATTTCCTTTAAATGGCGAGTACAGTAACGAGTTTAATACTCTCGTAACTGAAGTTTTTGGCCGTAACTTACATATTTGTCCAAAGTTAGAAGCTGTTAGCCTCTTACGCCTTTCAATTGCCCACAAATTATTATTGCTTTGGCCCACCGTATTCCGTTCGAGTTCTTCCTTATTAGATGGAGATAATTCTTTGAGAAATTCTTCTTTTTTCGTTTCAAATAATTCAGGTGGCATATCTGGTTCTAATTCCAATTGACCATAATTTTCATCAGGCCCTGTAACTTTTTTTCTCTTTTCTGTCGTGTTTTCATTATACCTTAGTTTTCTTTTTCGACACCTCTGTGTTGTCTCATTCGAACGTCGTTTTCTTTCGATAAAATGCTTCGTGTAGTTGTAAGGACTGTGGCCTTGGATTTTTTTTTGTATACGGGAATGGGTTGCCATTTCACTATTCCACAAAGTTACTGCTCCAAAACATCTTGCTTGGTATGATCCCCTTTTTGTAAAATTTACTCTTTTTCCGCCTATAAATTTGGCAATAACGTTGTTGAATTGCTCCACAGTGTTATTTGCCACGTTAATAATAAGACTTTCCGCATTTGCTATAAGAGACGACAATAATTGTTGAATATCAGTCCATATTCCACAATCTTGAAGATCGCTTAGTAAATTTGGATCATTAGTGTACTTCTCCGACTTGCAATAGTATGACGAACATTTTGTATGATCACCAAAAACATGGTTTGCGGCATTTTTTATGTCCATTTTCAGATTTTTTACTTTATCACTTTGTGGCGTGTTTTCTTGCTCTTTTCTGTAATTTACTGCTCCAACTATAGCTTTTCTCATTCGTAAAACGTTTGCTTCAACCTTTTTCCTTATTTGAACTGGTACAAAGCCTTTAGCGTTGTTGGTTTTTTTCCAAGTGCTTTTATTTTGTTGCAAAAATTGCGAAGTAAGTGATTTTTGCACTCTATTTTTTGTACTATGAAGTTCGGCCCATATGGCATTTGCTGCAAAATTTTTTTCATGATGCTGGAGTCGCCATCTCCAATTAGTTTATTGAATTTCAATCCATGCATTTCAATGCTTCTCGAGAACCCTTCTGCTATAATGTGGGCTTCCATGGCATTAGCACTGTCACGCCAGTTTTTGAAGCACCTATGCTCAGATGCTTCTACTTGTAGTTTTGTAGCTCTAGCACATATGCAGCAGTACGAGTTTCGCACTCCCAGAAATAAAACCTTTTTAGTTCGCAGTCTAACTATGCATCCCGCACCAGATGAGGAGCTAAATCCACTTTTATATGATCTCTTTGCCCAAGAACTATCTGCAACTACCGTCACCAAAGGGTACCCTCCCTCGTCTACGTCACCATTTAAAATTGCAAGCCTTTTTTCTTCTTCACCAGCTGCGATCATTTCTTCTAAGGCACATTCTTCAAGTGTTAGCGCTAAACATTGTTCTATGTTCTTGTAAGTTGAAGGATTCATATTTGGCATATTCAATACCCCACAAATTTCGTTCCATTGTGAATATCCATTTCCTGTACATACTACTCCTTCGACGACAGCAGTATTTACGGAAACTTTCAGTTTCGGGTCTTCGGAATGTACATATTCTATTTTCTTGCACATTTTGCACTCGAAAACATATTGGCTTAGAAAACCATTTCGTCGTTCCTTCACAAATTTTAAATCGGAAAATGTGCAGTTGGTGTGTTCGTGCTTTATATTTGAAATTTCTGAAAACAAATATTTTATATCAACAATTCTGCGACCTTCGTGAATATGGGTTTCATCAATATGGTCTGGTTTCAACAGAAAATCATCAAGCGTTGTTGGCGATGAAGAACTTGCGTTTTCTTCTATATTTGGAGAAAATGATTCATCCCTCGAAGGTTCACGCATTTGTGAAGATGTATCTAAGTTTCTAGCAGCATCGTTGATGACATCCATATCCCTGTAAAAAAAAAGTAATAATAATTAAATTACTTATTTTCGTTGTACTTATAAGACAGAATTTTTTCGAGTTCCATACGCGAAGGAATCAATAGAGCCCATTTGTTCTCATCAAAATGTAATGCTTTATATCTTCTGTTCTTTTCCAAGTCTCGGTTACGCATGCTACATACAGGCTTCTCATAACATAAACCATTAGGAGGGTTCAGTAGTGAGAGGAAAACAGGAAAACTATATTTACTTACCTAGAGATCGAACGCGGTGCAACATGAATCTGTCGTTTGATAATAATAATCGGTTTTTTTCGTCTAGTAGACGAAAATAAACGAGCTTTGTTTCCATTTCTTTTACCCATTATTTATCTGTAAGAAAAAGATATCACATTT
The DNA here is from genome assembly GCA_917880885.1 of Limnephilus marmoratus. Lineage (NCBI taxonomy): Eukaryota > Metazoa > Arthropoda > Insecta > Trichoptera > Limnephilidae > Limnephilus > Limnephilus marmoratus. The sequence goes on from OU862929.1 coordinate 21,866,013, forward strand.
TTTTATTAGAAGTTAGATAATAGTAGCTGATTTTATATCACACACATACGAGAATCTTATGCTGCGTATAAAATTGTGAACCGAGGCGCGAATTGTGTAGTACTTGCACATTACTTAGGCTAATTTGTTTGCTTTTTGAAATAACACATATAGGTCTCATAGAAATCGTTGTGTCTCCCTTACTACCATGGTTAGAAAAATGATCTGTTAGAAAGAGAAAACAACCAGAACATAATTAAAACTTAAAACAAAATAATTATAACCTTTTATGAAACCAAAGCTTCCGATTAATATTTGAAAAAAAAAAAATAAGAAACTGGGAATTTTGTGTTAATTTTTTGACATGAAGCGAAAAAAAAGTGAGTTGACGGTAACATTTATTTAATTATGTTTACTTTTTATTACACGCCCGTAGGGTTTTTGCAGACATTTACATACATTTATAATGCATATCGTTTACTCAGGATTGGTTTGTACTAAGTCCACAAAAACACGTACTGAGAAATAAAAGTTTTGAATTAAATGAAGACTATATTAGCGAAACTCAATTGAAAAGCTGGAGACAATCTATGTCGAGTTTCGCTAATATTGTCTTCGTGTAATTAAATATTACAAATTAAGGTTTTATTTATAAAGATGAAAATAAAAATAAAAAGTTTTGAAGTTTAAAAATAGTATATATTTGTTTCCTTTATTTCAAACTGACTGTAATAAATATTTTAAAAAATATGTAGGTTAATCTATCTATAGGTAAAAGACCAACATTTTTGGTTGAATTTTGAACGAACTAACACTTCCTTTTTTGTATTTACTGCTTAAAAAAACTCAAAAATACAGGAGTACAAATCAAACCTCAGCAAGCGATATATCTAACGTTTTAAACATTATTTTTTACAAACATGTCAACTCACACGTATAATACACACAACACAATAAATCCATTTAGATTTAATTGTCTAATAAAATATGTACGTGCTTTTATCTTTTTGTTGTCGTAATTTTAATTAGAAAAAACGTAAGGTGGGCTATTTTTAAACATTTTTTATTATTAATAAAAAAAAAAAATTATATGTTTATTTCGAATTATAAAATTTGAAAGCGTATTTCATCATCTTTCAAAAACGGTTTTTAGTTTTCGGATGCGTTCGCAAATATTAAAGTTATTTGGAATTTATTGGAAAGTGGAAATATTTTTACTTTTCGAAAAACAGGCCCGAGGCCTGAGAGGTTAATACTAATTTTCAATAATAACTAATGTATCATAGAGAATAATCATATGTATATAATAATTCGATCTAGTTGGTTTGACTGCATATTTATAAACGCTAATACAGTGAAAACTTTAAAACTACTAACCTACATAGAGTTCTAGTAAAATAATACGTAATATGTCGGTAATCTACATACATTATAAAATATTTTAGTAAGACCCTGTATAGAGGGGTAAGTATACACTTTTCACACTGACATTCATCATAAATTTATGAATAGTTTAGTAGGTACTCACCGATATCCTAACTGTGTAATTCGTGACAAAATATTGGAGTGATGCAGCTAATGGTGAAATCAATCTCTAAACAACCACAAACATTGGGATCAGGACAAAACTTATATTTATCTCTCTGATATTCTCGCAACTTTGTTGTTTCAAATTACTTAACCAATAGGTACAGCATGCGTGATGCTTTACTTGTAGTATAACAATATAAATGAATGATGAGCGCAGAAGACATCTATTATATAGGAATACTTACGTTCAAGTCCCGACTCGACTTGACTTATTTGGTGCAGAAAATAATGAACTCTAGCAGGCAGACACCAGTCTATACACACGCTCAAGTCAAGACCCGATTGAAGATGCGCTAATCAGCAAGAAGCCACCTGTCTGAAGCGCTCATGTTGCAACGCGATTTATTTGGAAGAGTAGATATTATAACAAAACCCTGTAACAATCTGATACTGGACTTCGTCGTAACAAAGGTTGACCACCACAACACGGGCATGTACCTAGCATGGTGGTCGAAAAATCCTCAACTTATGTTAGGGAACGTACCCATACTACGTGACCAATTTTTTGCAATTTTTAACCCCCGCCCCCCGGTGACCAAAATCCTTAGCAAACCGCCGCTCATTTGTACCACATTTTGAAGACCCCCCCCCCCGAAGAGATCACGTAGTATAGGTACGTTCCCTAATAATTAACGATGCAATGAATAAATAAAAAAAAATAAAAATGTATCTTTGAAAAGATGCCATGTGCGTGGTTATAACAAAACACTGTAGGAAAAGTTGCAGCGTTTACTCATGACATTTTCTATTATTTTCGAGTTTTATTTTATTTCTTGCCACCTACTTGGTCACACCCGGTAAGGCGACAAACACACAAGACTCAGCATTACCGCGCGAAAACGTACACACGAGCTTCACACACTCACATATCTACTACGCGATGCTACTATAGATGTGTGAGTATTTGATCGAAGCGTGAACAGAAGACATTGTTACAATACCTATCGACGATATTTATAAATGACCGGCATAGCAAACCTCGTGCGTTTAAAAATAATGCGCCCTTTTTCTGTCTATGGAGAGCGGTACATCCTAAATAAGTCGAAACATGCCTTGTCCAAACCTGAGGCAAGAGACGCAGAGGGGGCGAGAAGGTGTACAAGCCAAACCCTCACGTGCGGTCTCACCCACACATCGAGAGCTAGTTCTTTTTCGAGCGCGGTGCGACAGCGATAATTTTTGAAAATACCTACCGTCGAGATTTCTCACCGGTGGTATTACCTCTTAAAGGCGACCAAATTTTGGTGTAAAAATATTGAGAAATAAAAAAGTTATAAAGAAATTCTCATATCTTTTGTGTCACCTTCCCCCACCCCCACCCCTTCCCCTCTCCATTTAATTTTATGCGTTACGAGAGCGTTACAAAAAGTGTGATCGGGCGAGGCGAATTTGAGAGGGAGATATAAGTTAATGAAGTTTTACTTCAGTCGTGTGGTCTAAAGCTCTTCTTTTTTTTAAGTTTATAATTTTTATTTAAATTAATAAAATACTTAGTTTTTACCACTTTTATTGTTTACAAAACCAACATTGAGCAACGCTCACTTCTTCAGGGTTTTTTATTGATGAGTATCAATAAAATTTTGATTATTAATTATCTTTTGATGAGTATCAATAAAAAACCCTGAATAAGTGAGCGTTGCTCACGAAACATGTTGGTTTTGTAAACAATAAAAGTGGTAAAAACTAAGTATTTTATTAATTTAAATCAAAATGGTGCCACAAAATAAGTTTGCGGTGTTAGGAGAAGTTATAATTTTTGTTTGTTTTATTGCAATAATATTAAACAACCAAAAAAATTGACGCACTTCAATATCTTTTTTATTTCATTTACCACGTGTTAACTATCTGTATAAGTGTAAAAACTAAGCCAAATTTCAGTGAACAATAGATTTTTAACATGTCTGAAAAAGTTTCGGTTCCGGTTTCGCCCGAAACTGAGACAGATACCGAAGATTCGGTTTCGGTCGTACAATAATTACATTGTATTGAAGAACATGGTAATAGTAATGTGGGAGTGTTTCGTGATCCAAAGTCAAACCATTCTTTGCTTAAATTTTAAATGGTTTACTGTGTTTCATTATAATTGCGAAATTTTCATTTCGATCAATTGGGATGGCGATATAGGCATATGGCGTAGCTAGCATTGGTGGCACCCGGGCGGATGTCACCCCCTGGGGCGTGGTGTTACCCCCCCTCCTATTACAGTTGACTTGAGTTGGGGTGGGGGGGGGGGGTGGCTAGAGAATTTCAGATTTCTCCACAAATTTAGGCTATGTGCACCTATAAAAAGACACAAAATTCGGGGCACTCCACGGGGAACATGTGAAAGAAAATAACAGACCGTGTTATACATACAATACTTTGGTGACAATATCCTTCGTAAATTTTTTTTCCGCGGTCGAGTGTCACCCCCCTGTCGGGAGGCACCGGGGCGGTCCGCCCCCTCCCCCCCCCCCCTCGCTACACCACTGAATATAGGATATCAGGCAGGTGAAATAGAGACAGAGTAATATGTTAAACAGGCTAATACCAAAGGTTCTAAGTCAGTGGCAAAATTGGTTTCCATCCAATTCTACAAGGAAAGCATTTTTAGTCCGATACAGTAATTGTTATTAGGCACATAGGTAACTACCATTAGAATGTTGGACCTTTTGTATTTGAAAAAAAACATGAATTTGAAATAAAAGCAAAACCTAATGATAATAATTGTGAGAATAAATAATGGCAGGAACAAGCACATGGGTGGTTTATTTATGGGAACAAGGAAAAGGAGAAAATTACGTGGGTTTATGTAACACTAACAATTTCATAAAAAAATAAAGAGTGAATTCAAAACAAAACGAAATTCTGACGAATTTATTTATTGTATTTTTTGTGTAGAAGTGAAGAACGTAGTTACGTACTTGAAAAAATAGGAACTGGATTTGTTTAAAATTATTAATATTTTTAAACTGGCATCCCTTCTCCCTTCAACATTTCGTCACTTTTTCAAATTTTGAAGTGTCTCCTAAAATATATCGCTGAGTAAATGGGAAATATCCCGCAGCTTCTAATAATGCAAATGGTCTAGCGAAATATTACTGCAGGCTGTTTATAAATGCACATGCGAGGTCTGATCGTTTGCGCTGATTAAAGCGACTGTGTCACACGTTTTAAAGTGAGAAGAAATAATAATATCGCTGTCGCTAGACAGAAGTTGCCAGAGGACATTTAAACATTTCCAGCGCTTGTCATTGCGAAATTTCAATGAAAGGAGACAGTTTGTGAGATTTTGCGCCGCATAATTTAATATAAATAGTGCTAAAATGTTTGTTTTACCGAGCAGGCTTATTATTTCATCGGCAAAATTGGTAAGCATATTGTTTCAACGTATTTTAAATGGATATCCGGCTTATGAGTTTCCAATATGATTCCCCGATTCCATCCATAATTCTGCATAATCGCAATATAAATTAATATAAGCCGCTTGATAATAATATAAACAATAGTCGGATGTATTTTAAAAGGCTAAAGTTCGGTTTATGGGGGAAATTCCTAAAAAATAAAACTAGTTATTTTTATACTAATTTTGGGTCGGGGAATCCGAATCTGAAAGAATTAGGCGGCGGCAAGCAATATTAACTGAATTACATCACTTTAAAATTTTCTATACACACACACATGAAAATAGTCATTTCGGAAGCATTTTGACACACGAAGTACGAAGATCATAGAAAAACAAGAAATGTACAAAAACATGTGCCGGCAGTGTTACCAGCTCTCAAAAATATTTATCCCTATATTATGAATTACGACTATCTCAACGGCCGTATTCTTAAACCAAAAGTATGAAAATTCGCAGTCTTAAAAATGCGTAACCTAACTTATACCGCCTGCTCGCATCACGGCAAAAAAACATCCCTGTTTTCAAGCAGTTTAGCGGCTACGCTAGGTTTGTGTAACATGGTTTGTGCCCCTTTATACCGCCTGCTCGCGTCACGGCAAAAAAACATCCCTGTTTTCAAGTAGTTTAGCGGCTACGCTAGGTTTGTGTAACATGGTTTGTGCCCCTTTATACCGCCTGCTCGCGTCACGGCAAAAAACATCCCTGTTTTCAAGTAGTTTAGCGGCTACGCTAGGTTTGTGTAACATGGTTTGTGCCCCTTTATACCGCCTGCTCGCGTCACGGCAAAAAAACATCCCTGTTTTCAAGTAGTTTAACGGCTACGCTAGGTTTGTGTAACATGGTTTGTGCCCCTTTATACCGCCTGCTCGCGTCACGGCAAAAAAACATCCCTGTTTTCAAGTAGTTTAGCAGCTACGCTGGGTTTATGTAACATGGTTTGTGATACAAAAGTGAGTAAAATTTATAAAAAATAAGTACTTAAAATATAAACATGTTATTTTACGTTAGGGAACGTACCCAAACTACGTGACCAACTTTTTGCAATTTTTAACCCCCCCCCCCCCCCCGGTGACCAAAATCCTAAGGAATCCGCCGCTCATTTGTATGGAGCGTGACCTTTTGAAGACCCCCCCCCCCCCCCTAAAAGTGTCACGTAGTATGGGTACGTTCCCTTATTGATATTACTGCTTAATGGCAACACTTAATTTTGTGTGGTAAAAACATCTATGTTATCTTGTTTTTCTATGATCTTCGTACTTCGTGTGTCAAAATGCTTCCGAAATGACTATTTTCATGTGTGTGTGTATAGAAAATTTTAAAGTTGTGTAATTCAGTTAATATTGCTTGCCGCCGCCTAATTCTTTCAGATTCGGATTCCCCGGCCCATGGTTAGTATAAAAATAACTAGTTTGATTTTCTAGGAATCAGAATGCCTACAAAATGGCTATTTTCCTGTGTGTGTATAAAATTTTTTAAAGTCGTGTAAAACAGTTAATATTGCTTGCCTCCGCTTAATTCTTTCAGAACCGAATTTTTTCCAAAAAAACGCTTCCATTCTGAATGCTGGTCTTTCACCAGAGATATACTGAGAGAATCTTCAACTCTGGTACAGATATGTTGCTTTTATATTAATTCCTCACAACTCACATCCCCTGACATTTTCCTCAGCTCTTTTGTCACCTTTGGGGACGTTTGGTAGTTCATTACCTTTTTTTTATATAGTGTGTTTAATTGTGAGTCCTTCAAATTTAAAAAAAAATTCTTGTTGTGTTTTGAAATCCGGAGTTTACGGAGTCTTTACCGTGAGCTGGTAAGCACAAAACTGCATGAAATCTGGCAGCTTAAAAGAGCCGTTGAAAAATGACGCTTGTTCCCATAGATATATTTATTATTATTTTTAATTTATAAACTAACGTTTAAGACAAGGTTTTTATGCATAGCACAAAGGGTAACAATTATTATAAGCAATAATTGTCAGCCTGAAACACTCATTTACATTGAAAAATCTTCTGAGAAAAGATACTTGCCGCCAACGGGACTTGAACCCGTGTCCTTCTGATTGCCGGTCGGATGCTCTGACCACTGAGCTATGGCGGCTTATCTAATAATTCAATATATACTGGTGTTTCGTTGAACAATTACTGATTATTACATTTTTCCACCTGAAAACAACCAACTTTATTTTTGTGAGCGAGGTATTGTTAGTACTTCCCGTTGGCGGCAAGTATCTTTTCTCGGAAGATTTTTCAATGTATTTCAGGCTGACAATTATTGCTTATGATAATTGAAATAAATGTGTGTGTGCTATGTAAAAAAATTATTTTAATTATTTTTATGAAAAAAAATAATAAAAAAATTATTTAAAATTATTAAAATTTTTTTTTTTTTTTAATTATTTTTATGCTATGCATAAAAATCTTGTCTTAAACGTTAGTTTATAAATTAAAAATAATAATTAATATTTAACAAGTAAAAGCATTTCACCAAAAAATGTAGACATAATTTGTCTCGACGCCACCTAGCGAGAGATTTAGTACTAACAATACCTCCCTCACAAAAATAAAGTTGGTTGTTTTCAGGTGGAAAAAGTAATTGTTGAATGAAACACCAGTATATATTGAATTATTTGGCGGGTATTGGATAAGCCGCCATAGCTCAGTGGTCAGAGCATCCGACTGGCAATCAGAAGGACACGGGTTCAAGTCCCGTTGGCGGCAAGTATCTTTTCTCGGAAGATTTTTCAATGTAAATGAGTGTTTCAGGCTGACAATTATTACTTATAATAATTGTTATAGATATATTTAATATAAATTAATCTGATAAACTAGGCGCTTTGCAGGTTTCGCTACGGTCAAGAGCGAGAATAGCCCAAGTGATTCTGACCTTGTTTCTTTATACATAAGGGTCAAAATCGCATAATTTTTTTTATTTATTTTTTATTTTTGACGACACACCGGCGCACGAGCAGCCACGGACTAATTATTTTTATTTTGCCATTTCAGAAAGTAGCGCCTGCTGTTTCTTCCCTGGCCCACTACAGCACCAACACCGCCCTGAAAGCCATCCTCGCCCAGAAGATACCCGAGCAGCAGGAAATAGTCCAGAAGTTGAAGAAAGACCATGGATCCAAGAGTGTCGGAGAGGTTACCGTCAATATGGTAAATATATCACCAAGCTTTTTCACTGTAGAGGATGTAATGCCTCAAATATCTGTCTTAGCAAATACTCCTTGCTTCATCTAAATTCATACACATCCGTTGCTAGTATTTCACTTACTTAAGCATGCCATGCTTCCTGAGATATCACCGATTCCTTTTTTCATCTACTTGTTCACTACATTCACCTGATGCTTGTTATTTAAACTGTCCACTATCCGGGTTTGCCAGAGTTTGAGAACAATTTTTTTCCTTTCTCTATTAGGGAATGTACCCATACTACGTGACCAACTTTTTGCAATTTTTAACCCCCCCCCCCCCTCCCCCGTGACCAAAAACCTAAGCAAACCGCCGCTCATTTGTATGGAGCGTGACATTTTGAAGACCCCCCCCCCTAAACGTGTCACGTAGTATGGGTACGTTCCCTTATGTGAATACTTTTTTGAATTTGTTTTTTTGTAGTAAAAATTTCTTACTTTTATGGTTATCTTCTACTGGTGTCTGCCACATTTTCAAAAATATTTTCTTTTTAAACAATTACCAAATTATGAATCGAACAATGTGGCGGAGGAGGAAAAAATGTATAATCAAACTTTCCATCTGATTCCGTCACCTCGCTTCAAAAGCATGATATTTTGGGAGATAAATTTGGTCCCTGTAGATCAGGGTTAGGGAAACTGCGGCCTGCGAGCACTTCTGGTGCGGCCTGCTGAAAGCACCACAAAAAAATTACATTCAAAATTCAAGAACGGTTTTCTTTCACCGTATGTCAGTTACATTTAGAGTTAGATAAATCTTAATATATAAAAATGAATATTTCTTTGTTTGTTCCTTACGCGTTGCTAAACCATTCAACCGATTATTATGGATGTTTATTTTATTTTATTTTTTATTATTATTGTACAACAGAATAAGGTAATTGTTCGGAACAAACGTCAACGGTTAATACGCACTTTTTTTCGATAAAACTTTTAGATTCTTCTTAATTACTATAAAAGACAACTATTTGCATTGGGGGAGGTTGAAAATGTTACATTTTTAATTTTATTTACGTAAATTGAAAATTTGCTTTCACACTGTCAAATCACGGTCAAATCACTCTGTTTGCAGTTCGGAACAAACGTCAGCGCACTTTTTTTGATAAAACTTTCAAAATTAAGATAATATACACAAGCCCGCTACACAAACCCTGCTTTGCCAGACAAACCATTCAAAAACGTAGGCTGTTTTTTAAAGTAAAGATAACATACACAATCCCGTTACATAACCGTTAACGTTTGTTCCGAATATTTACCCAGAATAATTCCAATTACAGTACAATTTAGTTACCCTATCAGCATTTAGGCAAGTGACTCTTCAATTATGTTTTTAAGGCATATAAAGAACAGTCAATTACATCCAAATGGTTTGCAATTTCATCAGCACCACTCCCCTCGTCATGCCAAGACGTCTGTTCTGCCGTTCGGTACTTTAAATAAGTCATGATGTCGACTTCGGCTGTGGTGGTCTGATACATATAAATCATAGATAGCATCCCAAGAGAAATGGGCTATCGATGAAATTGTTCCAAATTTTGAAAGACAGAATAGCAAAACTTGCTTTCCGTATAGTTTCTAGACTCACAGAATCAGTTTCCTCAAGTAAGTCAATATGGTGCATGAACCTTGGATAGGTTCCATGCTTCCGCATATAAACATACCTGAGGAATTTCTTCTGGATTTGCTCTAACATATCAATGGACTTCTGGTGGTACGGTGCTAAAACATCGCTAGCGTACTTCAGCTTGCTTCTCAGTATGCCATCGAATAACGCTAGCATTGTATTGATTGCGATGAACCTTTGGTGATTTGTTGTACGCATGCCCTCGAAGGTTTCTATGTTTAATGGTGAGCTCTTGGTTTTATAAATTTGTTTCCTACATCATTCATCCAATTGCGATGAAACTTCGGTGAGTTATTGTGCGCACAAATGGAAGGTTTCATTTAGTTTAGTAGTAGGGAGGGAAGGAAGGAGGAGGAGGGGAATACGGAGGGAGGGCGAATAAGGGGGACACTGGAGGGTGAAAGGTGGGCAAGGTGGAAGTTTTATATCATATTTCTCACTATATACTGTAAATAGTAAGGAAGACACAAAAATTTCTATGAGACCTATTTGAGTTGTTCCGAAAAACAAACACATTAGTCTGAGAGGTTAAATTAATTAGATACATTATTTGTAGTTGCTGACTTATTTGAGAAAATGACGTTTGGTCAAGCATTTAAATTTTTTTTCGCCAACATATTCTTGCTAAAATAAATAAAAAATTGGTACTAGTTAAATTGAGTTATCTTTATTACATTGTATAAAGCAAAGTCGCTCCCGATGTCTGTACGCTTAGATCTTTTAAACTACGCAACGGATTTTCATGTGGTTTTCACCCATAGATAAGAGTGATTCATGAGGAAGATTTAGGTATATAATTGTCCAGGTTTTGTATAAATAGGTTGAAATATGAAATATATAAAGGGAGCGGGCAGCGGGCTGGCAAGCAGGCGGTGTGGATTTGATATGTATGCAAATTAACATATTGCGTTGGTTATAAAGTTTGGGTAATGTTGTTGTGTTTCGTTAGCCATAGCAACTTGTGGCCAGGTCTGCTAGTTTATAATATATCGAGGATTCTGAAACCCCCCCCCCTCTCCCGCCTTGGCCAAAAAGTCTTTGTGCGGCCCGTGGGGGATACTACAAACACCCAAATGGCCTCTGATGGCAAAAAGGTTCACCACCCCGGTGGTAGTAGACCAACAAAAGAAAAAAATCAATTTTTTGCAATCTTTTCACTCCAAAATAATGCACTTTCTTCTCGATAAACGTTTTCGTATCCCAATTTTTTTGAACCAACAATTTTTCTTCCTTTTTGTAACTAGTTATGTTAGTTATATGCTTACGAAACATATTGGTTTTTCAAACAATAAAAGTATAGTTTTTAATTTTTTTTATTTAAAATGGTGCCACAAAATAAGTTTGCTATGCTTGAAGAAGTAATAATTTTGGTTTCGGTGTCATTTTCAACATCTACATGCCCTAGACTCGGTTAGATGATGTGCCGTAACCTTTGATTGTTTTTGCTCAGACATGAGCATTTTGCTATATGGTCAAATACGGTCGCACACGGATCTAAAGAATCTCATTTATGACTGCTTTCAGTCTGCCAATTCCGTGCCTCAGTTCCCTACATCACGGTTGGTATCAAAACTCCATTGCGGATTTCTAACCTTCTTTTCTTAGTTATAGAAACAGTAAAATGTGTGAAAGAAATTTATCACTGGGCCAAATTGAATTTCTTTCTGATTCAGTGAATTCAATGTCAAAGTTCATTGTCCCGTGGCAACTGAATTGTAATTTATCAATTTAAGAATGAAGCGATATGAATTTGATACTTTGTACATGTCAGTAGAGTGACTCATTCACTGTGATTCAATGACTTCCTCCAGACTGCCTCACAACAGAAGCCGCACTTCAAAAGGGCGAAATAAAGTGCATGAAATCAATTATTGTTACCACATATGAGGGTGGTCCGATAAGTACTTAGCCTACAAAAGAAAAACGAAAATTTTGTAATTTTAATTTTTTTATTTTTCAACGTAATCTCCTTTTAGCTCGATACATTTGACCCAGCGATGCTTCAATTTCTTTAACCCATCTGAAAAATACGTTTTCTCGAGTTCTGCCTTAAGTAGGCCTCCGTGGCAGCAATGACCTCCTCATTTGACTCAAATTTCTGCCCGGCAAGTGACTTTTTCAAGTTTGGAAACAAAAAGAAGTTGCACGGGGCCAAATAAGAAGAAGATGGGGAAGAGGAAGGTGGGGAAATACCTGCCTATTCAGATCTGGTCAGCAAACACAGCTAAAGCCATTTCAAGCAACGTTTCAATCGTCTTACTGAATCAGTCTTAAATCGTTATTGAAAGAATCTACCAAATTAAAATTTATTTTTTTTTACTTAATAGTATTTTTTTATTTTATTTTAATAGCTCCACACAGGAGGTCCTGAGGAAAACAATTTCCCTCGGGGCCTATGTCATCTTTGATGATGCTGTGTGGAGGGTCTTTTTAGGGAAAGGAAGGCGAGGAAGTTCTGTGAAGGAAAATGGTATGAGGGGTGGATAGGAATCTGAAGGTAGATGTGTCCAGGAGTGACGGATGTATGGATCCATTCCCCCCATTGTGGTGCAAGGCGATGAGTCAAGAGAGTCCGGCTGGAGAAATCAAGTATCCCTCAACCAGTCTCATCCGATCCGGCCTGCCATGCAGCAGGGGGCAGACGCATCGGCCGCCGAGACCTGGACAAACCTCACCCCATAAACCAGGGCACCCCTGCCAAGTCACTAAACGTAGCGAGTCAATTGGGGTGACCTATAGCAGAGGTGTTGGTTATCCTATAAATAAATTAAGGGGTGGCAATACCCAAATTTAAAAATGATTAAATTGTTGACACAAATTAATGAATTAAAATTTATTTGCTCACGCTGAGATTTAAACCTGCAACATTCGGATTGCTAATTGACTACGGAAGCAGTGGTCGAGCAGTGAGACTGTTGACTTATAATAAATGAAGTCTTTTAACAGGCATAAACTATAAAGATACTATATTTTTCCTGGCCATACAATTTGGAAGGCGGGAATGGGTACCGCCGCCCCGGGAACCTTTATTGGATAACCAACACCTCTGCCATAGGTCACCCCAAGTTGTTCGATTCGTTTGGTGATTTAGCAGGGGTGCCCAGGTTCACGGGGTGAGGTTTGTCTAGGTCTTGGAGGCGGATGACCAAGACACACTGAACCCCAGATTCCTACCCACCTCTTAAACCCTCTTCCTTCCCAGAACTCTCCTCTCCTTCCTTTCCTTAAAAAACCCTCTACACAGCATCCCTAAAGATGAGGGAAATTATTTTCCTCAGGGCCTCCTGCGTAGAGCTCATGTAAAAAAAACATTAAAAAAAAAAAAAAAAATTAAAAAAGTATTGTAAAATGCACCAACGAGAATATGAATGCGGCACTTATGCAACTATTATGCATACAAAGATAATTTTTTAACCAGAATAATTATTGTTTGTATTAAATATGTGATAACTTCTGTCGCTCTAATCAGAGAAGAACCGTAACGCATGGGTGTGTTGTTTTAATCACACTTTACAAATACGAGACGTCAAGTTCAAATAAAGGTGATCTGAAAGTCACGCACTGAATAAATTATATTTTAAAGTGTCTTTACAATCATTCGGGAGGCGGTTATGGGTACCGCTGCCCCGGGAACCATTTGTTGGATAATCAGCATCTGTGCAATAAGTCACTGCAAGCGGTTCGCTATGTTTGGTGATGGCGTGGTCTAGGGGTAAGGCTCTTGACTCGCAATTCGAAGGTCACGGGATCGAATCCCGGCATAGGCAAATAAATTTTATTTGATTAATTTTTGTTATTTCACAATTAATTCTTAAAATAATATATAGTATATTTGCGGCACGTTCCAGAGTGGAAGATACTCTCCGTATTGCCCTGGTGTAAGACCACCATTCAGAATTGAAACATTGCCTGAAATGGCGTTAGCCATGTTTGGTGACCAAATCTGAATAGTCAGGTACTTCCCCACCTTCCTCTTACCTATCTCATTCCGCTCCCCACTACCTTCAGCCTCACTCCCCCATTTGGGGAGCAGCTGGGACTCTTGTGAGGTATTCACATAATTTTTTTTTAAATAGCAGAGGTGCCCGAGTTCACGGGGTGAGATTTGTCCAGTTCTTAACACTGGACATCTACCCTCTGGAATAATTGATTATTTATTTTTATTGTTATTTTTCTTTTTCTATTCTATGTGCTTGTCTCTGTACTTAAAAATTTACTATTTAAATATGTATAACTATTATGGTACGTGTGGGATTGCACTATTCTCCCCACACCCTGGAATAAAACATTATTATTAATAAAAATAATAACTTTTTTACAGCTAAAGTCAAATATAATAAGGAAATGGCTATTAACCCCTCCGAAATTCGCTCTTTAAGCCCTTAAACTGTCTCAAACGAAATGACATTTTGCGAAAACTTTTTGTTATTACCGCTTCACAATTAAAGTTCTATAAATGAAACATTTCGGAACGTAGCCGAATAGTAAAAACTGTTTTAGAAAGGTTACAAAATAAGCTTTCAAATTATTATAATACAAATTAATATTAGCATTTGTAAATATTAAAATTTAGAACACAAACATTAAAAATAGGTAAAAATGTAAAAAAAATTTATGTTGTACTAAAATCACAGATTATGTAAACAACAATACTTATTCTATTGTATATATTGTAATAAACACTTTTGTCACCTCACTTTATTATCTGTAACCGACGTGTTCATACCCTCGAAATCTTTTTCATCAATGTTCATCGTTGGCCCGGTCCTCTGCAGTTTTGTGGTCATTTCTTGGAAATTAGTAAAAAATGACCCGGCCACAAAATGCAAAAATACCGTGCCGCCAGCGATAATGTTGATGAAAAGAATTTCTCTTGTCAAATTTCTTGTCAAATTTTCATTCTTGTATATTTTATGCTATAACTTAATTAAATAAACTATTTTAAGGCTTTTTTATTAACAATGTACATTTCCCCAGTGCAACAAATAAACGATTACTTTCAGGTTGTCACTGGGGAGATTGTAAACTCATTATTTTTACCTTTTTAATTTTTATGTTGTACTATTAATTTTTTACTTTTCAATTTAAAAGTCTGTGAGCCTTGCAGGACAATGAAATAATCAGTTTTCATTGTAGGGCCTGCAAGGCCTCCAGAAAAACATAAAACTTTGCCTCTAGGTAAAAACCTAGAGAAGATAGAGACACATTTTGTTCTTGTCAAACACTTAGAAAATTTCGCAGATGAAATTTTTACATTTTTTCCATTTTAAAAATCCCGGGACCTCGTGGGATATTGAAATAAACAGATTTCGATAGATTATCTCACGGGGAACCGGGGAAAAATAATATAATTGCATTTCATTATGAAATCAATTAATCATAATCATATAACCTAAATTTAAAATCAAAAAATCTCAAAATGCATCAAATTTCCCCAAAAAAAATTCTTGTTATACATTGTACTTTTCTTTATTTGTTTTCAATTATAAATTTATGTTTTTCACAGTAGTTTAGGCTACAAAATCCTGTAAAGTTCTAAATTTAAGCGAGCGCTTTTTTAACTTAAACAGGCAAAATAGATAATGAGCATTTCGCTGCCCATTATATACTAGTGGTGGCGCGGAATGACTCCCCTCACCACTTTTCTGTGGTTTCTTCCGGCCCCAAATCGGGTCCGCCGAATTGAATAAATACTGCGACCTTTTTGAAAATAAATCAGTTCAACGTTCAACTCGACAAAGTGTTTTATTAAATACTTCCTCTGGAAAACCTCTCTCCGACTGCCTCCTGCTGAAGCTCTGCCTGATTACCAAGCCTGGTGCCTACCTTAGGCGCCAGGTTCAGGCAGCGACCAGGACATCCAGAGCCGCCATCACCAAGCTCTGGGTGCAGGGAGGCAGATCAAGGGTTGCCACCCTCAACAATTCAGGGTTACCACCCTCATAATTTGGAAGACATCCGGACCATCGTGCACGAGACGCCGGTGCCCTCTTACAGTCTTGTAGGGACAACAACACGTCCGCTACATTATCATTTCATATAAAAATATTTAATAAAAATTAAAAATGTCGAGCGCGGACGAGCCGCCGGTAGTAAATTTGGGCGGGTAAATATTTGTGTCAACTACGCGACTGACAGCTGATTCCTGTTATGTATTTCTATAGACAACTTGATAGGGATGTACAGCTTGATCTACTATCGACCTTTTACTTTTTGTTTTAGGGATGTAACTAAAACAATAACGGAGTTAGAACGATTTCTATGGAAACACACGCGCTGACGTATAAACACGCTTATTGTACTTGACTGCTGTTCTATTTCTACCGCTTATATTTGCTTACGTTGCGGAGGGGTTTAATATCGAAGTTTTATATTGATGCTCTACTGAAGTCCTTGTATTCTTTATTGAAATTCACTTTCGAAGGAATTGGAAAATTAATTATAATTTTTGTAATACCTCATTTATATGAAACTATTCATTTACTTGTTGATTATATTAATTTGTTCATACTAAATCCTTATAATAAAGGCTTATAGTGCTATTTACATATATACTATTCCGTAATAACAATATATCTAATTTTGATTTTAGCATCAACATTTATTATACATATACATTGTTTGAAAATGTACCAGTTTATTGCATAAAATGTTGTCATTATGTACCTGCTGACAAACTACATAGGTAGTTTAGCGGGTTTAAATGTTAATAGATAAAAATGATTAATGTTTTAATCATTCTGCATAACTTTTGACACTCCCGTTGGTGCTTCTAGATAACTTAAAGTTAACTACAATTGTTGCATCCGAAACTGTCCGAAATGACAGCCTCAAATGCAACAGGCGAATGGTGGACTGTAAATTGCTAAATAAACAAAAATTACGAAATGAATTGAATGCTTATATGTGTCTGGTAAATCTCTGGAACTAGAAGGAAGTAAGGAAAGCCAAGTCACTTACCAAATTCGAAGACGAGCACAAACTTAAAGAAAAACCAGTTCCTTCCAATGTCACAAGTCGATCAGTTGTAGGTGCACACTGCTGGTTGTTATTGTTCCAAGCCTTTTTTCAGCAAGGTGACATGGTTGGTGGGGGTAGGATCAAAAATGACATTCAGGTAGGTACTGAGCACAATATCAATTCAAAACCCAACATTCCCGCCCCCGAGAAGAGATTGAAATCTCTTATCTACGACCGATGGTAAATCACACATTTCCGAATACTGACAACAAACAAATGAATTTAATAACAACCTATTATTAACAAAACGACAAACAATTATTCAATCTTTTTGCAACGAACAACTTAACGAAATTAAAAAAAAAAATGTAAGAAACATAAGTCTAAAATAAAACTAAAATTAATCCATATGGAATATGTTCCTAAGATAAGTTATTGAAGACCTATCTTTCATAGCAACTGACACCGCGGTAAAACGAACAAAAAGTAAGGAGAAAATAAAGACGACAAATATAAAACTTAAAATAAACTTATGAGTAAAATGTTTCAAAGTGGTAATGGATAAAGTTTGACAACTGGCCGACGAAATGTTCCTTGTGCAGTTTTAACTGTCACAACCCGTACGATTTGATCAGGACCCGGATGACATTCCTCGATGCGTCCCAGTGGCCAGTGCATGGATGGAATTTTTCCATCATTTAATAACACCAAATCTCCAACATTAAGATTAGGTGATGAAGTTATCCACTTTCCACGTTGTTGAAGGGTGTGCAAATATTCTTTTCTCCATCGATTCCAAAATGCCTGAGTTATTTTTTGCAACAATTGCCAACGTGATAATCTATTCATCGGTACTTCAGACCAATCAGGTTCCGGAAACGATGTAAGAGGAGCCCCTATCAAAAAATGACCAGGCGTCGATGCTTCAAATTCAGATGGATCAGAAGACAATTGAGATAATGGACGAGAATTCAAGATGGCTTCTATTCGACTAAATAATGTTGCTAATTCCTCAAACGTGAGTACTTGTTCACCTATTACTCGTTTTAGGTGATATTTTGAAGATTTTATTCCTGCTTCATATATGCCTCCAAAGTGAGGTGCAGAAGGGGGATGAAAGTACCATTTGATTTTCCGCGTGGTGGCAGCAGATGTGAGGTAATCACGCGCTGATAAGTATTTGTTAGCGCCGACAAAGTTTGTGCCGTTATCACTAAGGATACAAGAACATAATCCCCTTCTGGCTAAAAAGCGATCCAAAGCTGCTAAGAAAGCATCCGAGGATAAATCAGACACAACTTCTAAGTGTACTGCCTTGGTACTTAAACAAATAAATAAGCACAGATACGCCTTCAAAACTTTGGCTCATCTACGCCTACTTTCCTTTATTGAGAACGGGCCACCAAAATCCACTCCAACGTTGAGGAAAGGACGTCCTTCACGAAATCTAATTTGGGGCAAATCTCCCATCATAGGCTGTACCCCAACAGGACGAGCCTTAAAACATGTTATACATTTACTTAGACGCGACCGAATGACGTTTCGAGCGGAAACAATCCAATATTTTGATTGTAGAATTGACAATAATGTCCTAGGCCCCACATGCAAATAAGTCTTATGAAACGTGTCAATAATCAAGTTAGTAAGGTGACTTTTTTTGGGCAAAAGTATAGGGTGTTGAAAATTAGAGGCGATAGGGGCATTGTGTAACCGCCCACCGACTCTGAGCAGACCAACCGGGTCTAAAATGGCATTAACTTTTGAACATGAGACGAGTTACGACAATTTTTTCCTGCATCAATATGAAAATGCACGCGTTGTACTTTCAAAATCCATAATTTCAGAGATGAATGCAACTCCTCGACGGTTAACATTCCAAATATACGATCCTCTTTCTTCTTTCGAATGTTGACAGCAAATCTCAAAATCCATGCTGTAACACGTTGCAATCTTGTTAATGAAGAAAATCTATTTAACGTCTCATCATTCCACGAATCAGTTGTAGTCAATACATGAATATTGTTGGCCTTTAGCTCAGGAACAACATCAAGTTTTACACTGAAAGAATGGACCAATGGCCACTCATCGACGGGTGAGAGCATCCAAGGAGGCCCCTTCCACCATAACTCTGTATTGACCAACTGATCAGGCAAAAGTCCTCTGCTGGATACGTCAGCTGGGTTTAAATGAGAACGTATATGAAACCATTTGATCAACGAATTAACTTCATTGATTTGTTCTATTCGATTGGCAACAAAGGTTTGCAAATTATAAGTAGGTGTATGAATCCATGATAAAACTATCGAAGAATCCGTAAATGCGAACACTTTGTCAATATGTAAAGTTGTACCGAATGATTTCAAAACATAATCCAAAAGTCGAGCAAGTAACAAAGCACCACATAATTCTAAACGTGGAATAGAAAGAGTTTTCACTGGAGCCACCTTTGACTTGGCAACCAAAAGTCTAATGTTAAATTCTTGCTTTGAGTGTTGGGACCGAATATACACAACACAAGCATAGCCCCTTTCGGATGCATCTGCAAATCCCACTAATTGATATGTATTATCACTACTCTCCCCTAAGTAACGCGGAATTTGAATATTGGCTAATGTTGACAATGACGATACTATTGCCGTCCAATGAGATTGAACCATAACAGGAACTGGATCGTCCCAGTTCAATCCAAGCTTCCACAACTGTTGTAACAGACATTTAGCCAAAAATGTGACGGGGGAAATCCATCCAAGTGGATCAAAAATCTTTGCAATTGTTGATAAGATTGACCTTTTCGAAAATGTTATTTGTGATGTTTTCACTCGGTACGAGAACGAATCAGTTTGCGAATCCCAAACAATACCTAAAATCTTAATGTTATTGGCATGATCTAAATCAATTTCTATAGGTGCTTCCTGATGTGAGATTGGAATATCATAAAGCAGTTCACGACAATTACTCGACCACTTGCTCAATTCAAAACCGCCAAGATTAAGTAGTTCCACCAGGTCTCGCTGCAATTTACGTGCCGATTCAAGTGTGGATGCTCCAGCTAAAATATCATCAACGTACGTATTTTCTAACAAAACTTTTGATGCCGTCGAAAATTTGGCATCTGCATCCAATGCGAGTTGCTGTAAAGTACGTAAAGCGAGAAACGGTGCGGAAGCCGTTCCGTAGGTAACAGTTTGCAGTTCAAATTCTTTAATCATTTGTTCCGGTGATTCACGCCATAAAATATGTTGATAGGATCTATCCTCTGGTCGAACCAATATTTGTCTATACATTTTGCAAATATCTGTTGTAAAGACAATTTTATGCGTTCTGAAATTGGAAATTAACTTCACAATATCTTGTTGAAGTTTAGGTCCTACTAAAAGTATATCATTTAACGACTGAACTTGCGTCAAAAACAACTCTAAGTTTTTTAATGGATCCAGTATCCTTAATCACACAATGATGAGGAATGAAATATTTTCCAATAGAAACTGATGAACTTGTCACATCTATCATGTGGCCCAAAGATTCATATTCTCTCATAAATTGAATGTAATCAGATTTTATATCTGGATGCCGAGAGAAACGGCGCTCGAGGTGATGCAGACGAGATACTGCCGAATGATATGAATCACCAAGAGCCGATTTAACTTCCCTGAATGGAAGTGGGACAACGTAACGTCCCGCATCATTTCTATAATGATGCGTTGAAAATATTTCCTCACAAAGCAACTCTTCCGTAGATAACGGTGAAGGATGATTTGGAAGGTCTTCGATTTCCCAAAACGTTTTCAGAACAGTCTCAATTGTCGATTCTGACGTCGTCAAAAACGAATTCATGGGAGGAGACACGCTGTGATCGACATTTCCCATTAAAATCCAACCAAAAGCCGTGTTCAAAGCTATCGGTTCATTAGATTTTCCTACCACCCGTCCTGAACGAAGAACGGATGAAAACAACCCAGCACCCAATAAAATATCGATTGCAGAGGGTTTATCGAAATTTGGATCTGCCAAAGTTAAATTTTTCAAATGATCCCAGTCTCCCCGACGAATGGGAGAACTAGGCAACTGTGCACAAATGCTTGATAACACGACGAAATCCGCATCAAAAAGCTCATTCGAACATAGAGGACGGATCCGACACTTGACCAGTCCCTTCTGCGCGATGGCCGACAACTGTCCAATTCCTCGAATAGGAATTTGTTTATTAGAACAGTCGAGGCCCAAACGAATTGCACAATCATTTGAAATAAAATTTGCCTGACTGGCACAATCCAATAATACACGAACCTTGTGAAAATGACCCTTTTTATCACGAGCTTCTACGATGGCCGTAGCTAACAAAACTGATGATTGGCTAGAGCTCGATAAAACGTTGGGATTGTTAAGCCTCTCCGAATGAGGTGTGGTTGCCGCGATGGCCGATACGATTGGGTCGATTGTCTCAGGTGGCGAATCGAGTACTTCTTGTCTAGAAGTGTTATCAAAATTGTTGCTGTTTGACGCCTGTACTTGCCTATTTTCATCATGTGAAAAATGCAACAAAGAATGATGATTTTTATGGCACTGAAAACAATTAAAACGCGACGAACAGTTCTTGACCAAATGCTGAGCGGAAAGACAATTCTGACACAACTTATATTTCTTCACAACATCGAATCTAGCAGGTGGTTGTAGCTTTAAAAATTGGTCACACTTTGAAAGAAAATGTCCACCTTTGCATATTAAACACACCGACTTTTGTGTACTGACAAAAGAATTTAATAAGCGATTTGTTTTTGCTTTTGGCGCTTCATTTTTCACACCGTACCCATGAACCGATTCATAAATTTTAGATTGTGATTCTAAAAATGACAATAATTGTGAAAATGATGGAATTTCCTCCTTATGACCTATTAACTCGAAGTTAGTTCTTATGTCATCAGGAGTTTTCTTCAAAACGATATGTAGTAATAAAAATGACCACTGATCTGTTGGAAAATGTAACGCTTCTAATGCCTGAATATTTTCCTTCAAAACATTAACGACAGATCTAAGCGAATCCTTTTTAATTATGGGGCATGAGATAATGTTCTCTATGTGTCTGTCCGCAATTATCCGTTTGTTATGAAAACGATCTCTCAACAAATTGTAAGCAATTGGATAATTGATTGCGGAAACAGGAAGATGCTTTATAATTTTCAACGCGTCACCCGATAGTGCTCCTAACAAATAATGTAATTTATGTATGTCACTTAGAGATTCATTATCATGAATAATTGCATCATACGTATTTATAAAGTTTATCCATTCAGTAATTCCACCCGAAAAAGTTGGCAAACTAATTTTAGGAAGTGAAAAACCGTGACTATTTGATGTTTTTATAGAATCTTCCTTAGGTGGAAAAACTGCTAGATAATTCGTATGAATTTCAAAATACATGTTCATAAAAGATTTATATTTATTTTCCAAATCTGTTAATTTTAACTCCTCACTTTTTGACGTTTCTAGAATAATATAAGATTCAACAAAATCATCCCTTTGCTTTTCAATATCCTTAATTCTAACCAGTAAATTATTTCTATCTAATAAATTACCAGAAACAACTGCTCTGATCGATGAATCATGAATCTCCCGGAGACCTAGAATGGCCAATTTATTGCGAACACTAGCAGAAGCAGCCATTTTGATAATATTTGAAAATAGAAATTCAACAAACGAAAAATGTGAAATTTACCACGAAATTTAACCCCTTTTGAAGGTGACAATGTGCCCAATTCGAAAGCCGAAATGCCAGGAATATTAGGAACACAGGATCAAGGTTATTGGAAAAACACATACAAGCATTCAACTCCAAAATGCTCACGAAATCTGGCACGATTGGACCAATATGTTGCATCCGAAACTGTCCGAAATGACAGCCTCAAATGCAACAGGCGAATGGTGGACTGTAAATTGCTAAATAAACAAAAATTACGAAATGAATTGAATGCTTATATGTGTCTGGTAAATCTCTGGAACTAGAAGGAAGTAAGGAAAGCCAAGTCACTTACCAAATTCGAAGACGAGCACAAACTTAAAGAAAAACCAGTTCCTTCCAATGTCACAAGTCGATCAGTTGTAGGTGCACACTGCTGGTTGTTATTGTTCCAAGCCTTTTTTCAGCAAGGTGACATGGTTGGTGGGGGTAGGATCAAAAATGACATTCAGGTAGGTACTGAGCACAATATCAATTCAAAACCCAACAACAATATTTATAGTTAGGTCTAAATGTTGATAAAATACCTAGTTGTCATAATAAGAAATGTGATAAAATTATGTTTGATGAAATTATATGATCAGGAGATTTTAAAGGTATGTAAAATTTTAAAGCATCCTTGATATTGGATTTTCTCATCAACACAGCGCTATAGAAATAATCCAATCATTATTATTAAATTTCATTAGGGAGATAAGAAAACAACGTTTTATTAGAAAAGCTTATTAACCCCTCCTAATTTTCGCGAATATTCGCTTATGATGTCTCAAACAAAATGACATTTTATGAAAACTTTGTGGTATTACCGCATCACAATTAAAGCTCTATAAATGAAACATTTCATAGTAATCATAGTAAAAACTGTTTTAGAAAGATTACAAAATAAGCTTTCAAATTATTATATTACAAATAAATATTAACATTTGTAAATATTAAAATTTAGAATGCAAACATTAAAAAAAATTTAAAAATGACTCACGTGATGTTTTTATGTGAAAACGGTACTAAAATCACAGATTATGTAAACAACAATACTTATTCTATTGTATATATGTGTAATAAACACTTTTGTCACCTCACTTTTTTATCATTTCATATAAAAATATTTAATAAAAATTTAAAATGTGGAGAGCGGTGGAGCAAATTTGCGCGGGTAAATATTTTTGTCAACTGCACGACTGACAGCTGATTCCTGTTATGTATTTCCATAGACAACTTGATAGGGATGTGCAGCTCGATCTACTATCGACCTTTTACTTTTTGTTTTAGGGATGTAACTAAAACAATAACGGAGTTAGAACGATTTCTATGGAAACACACGCGCTGATGTATAAACACGCTTATTGTACTTGACTGCTGTCCTATTTTTAACGCTTATATCTACTTACGTTGCGGAGGGGTATCTTGGACATGTGATGTGACATCCAGAGAACTATGCGATCTTGCATAATGCAGGGAAAGTTTGCCGGAAGACGGGGCCCTGGAAGAAAGAGAACCTCATGGCTGAAAAACCTGAGACAGTGGTTTGGCCAGTCTACGGTAGAGCTGTTCCGGGCCGCAGTAAACAAAGTCCGCATAGCCAACATAATAGCCAACTTCCGTTGAACGGACAGGGCACAAGAAAAAGAAGAAGAATGTATATTATATGCATTTAAACACAACTTTATATATACCATGTATTATGTTAATTTTTTTTTAAAGTTTGTTGTTATCAAAATACTAAAAACTCTTGCCGTATCATGTGGTAAATCATGTAAACTATATAATATTGTAAAAGCCCATCAGGGTGTGGTGTTTAAAAATAATAAAAGAAAATAAATAAATACAAAGGTGTCACCTATATTTAAAAGATAACTGAAATTGTCATTTGGGATTGTATATGTGAACAAGCACATAAGAATGTGGATGAAGCAATATTTTGTAATCAGCGTTTTATTTTAACCCGTCTGCTTGGTTCAATATATTCACACCTCACAAACCGGAAATCTCAGTTTCGCACAAAAAATCAGAAACCGTCACCTTGGATCGAGATTGTAAAATATCTATGCAAGATAGCTTTCATACTTCAAAGACAATAAGAAGCATTATTTCGTTCTCTTTCTGGTTAAAAGAAAAATACATCTGTTTGCATGAGAGGAAGAGAGATATATAGCTTTTAAAATGTAAGGTTGCTCGGGACGTTTTTGGTCTTACTTTGGTATGACGCAATTACGTGTTTTGGGATGTATTTATTCCTAAACAAGCAGACGGGTTAATAGATATTTAAATTTTGGCGATGTGATTGTTTTTTAGATTATTAATTTAATAATGGTTTTCGTCATTCATGTAATTAATGTAATATTTGAATAATTTAGATATATGGCGGTATGCGTGGCATCAAGGCTCTGATCTGCGACACTTCCGTACTGGACATCGAGGACGGCATTCACTTCCGGGGGCTCACCATACCAGAGTGCCAAAAGGTATTTTACCACCTTACTGTTAACTAATCTCTTATACTTTATCATTTATCACACCTGACCCCCTAGCATGGTCGATCGATATAGGTTTTATCGAAAATGTCGGTAAGGGGTCGTCGATTAATCACGTGATGTTTTTTTAGCAACTTTTTAACCCCCCCCCCCCTGGTGATATGTGGTGAGGTTTTAGATTCCCCCCCCCAAAATCACATGTATTTTTTTTGTGCGAAGTATTTTGAAATTTTCAGAATATTATCACGAAAAATAGATACACGTGATATCTCATTATACCCCCCCCCCCCCCCCCCCATCGTGATATTTCGTGATTTTTTCCGAACCCCCCCCCCCCCCTTTCGAGCCTCACGTGATTAATGGACGACCCCTAACAGGCGATCGCTCCCGAGCAAGACTGCAGGCCGCTAACGAATAAACAAAAGTTTACGTCAAATATATTAGGAACCCCTAGTCATTGTGAACTATTTTTTTGTTCGTTAGCGGCCTGCAGTCGTGCTCAGGAGCGATAGCAAGTTACCGACATTTTCGATAAAACCTATATCGATTGACCATGCTAGGACCCCTGGAATGAAGGAATTAGGGTAGGGTGGGGCTGGTTGAGCAAATTTTTAGGAAAGCAAACTTAATCAGTCATATCTAGTAGACTGTGCAACAGACTGACTTACCTGAGTACCTTTACTGTTGAATAGGCAATTTATCATGATCTAAATATCTACAGACACAAATACATTCTAGTTATAATTTACTACCTGGTACCCGGCATGCGTTGCTATGCCATTTAACAAAAAAATTGTTTCTCCCTGCGTGTCTCCTGCCTCTCCCGCGTTCCCTTTCCCCTCACGCCTTCATACTTTTTTCCGCCTCCTCCACCTTCCCTCTCCCCACTCCACTCTCCCCCTTCCCCGCTCCGCGAACGCCCTTTCTGAGTTCCCCTCCCCCATCCCAGGTTCCCCTCCCCCCTCCATGGTTCCCCTCCTCACCCCTCCGTGAACCTCTTACCCGAGTTCCCCTCCTCCCTCCAGCATTCCATACATTCAGTCCCGGTAGATTCAGTTTTCAAACAGCTCGCGTGCCACCTATTGCAAATTTCCTAATGCCAGAGCTCACCAGTAGTTTTATACAAACCTTGTCCTGACAATAACTTCTTCGATGGCGCTACAGCCCATATCGAGCTTTGGCCTCCTGCAACAGTCGCCTCCAACTCTTCCTGTCCTCAGCGGCTGACTTCCAATTTGGTACCTGGAGAAGCTGTGCTGCATCCCCTCTTACTTCGTCTTCCCACCTCAGTCTGGGTCTTCCCACTTTTCTCTTTCCACCTGGGTGTCCAGTCAAAATTCTTTTTGGGACTCGTGTATCCGGCATTCTCTGTACATGCCCAGCCCATCTCAGCCTGAGGAGTCTCATATGTGTTGAGATGTTAGGTGCCTTATATATATCATACAATTCTGTATTGTGCCGGATGCGCCACTGTTCACCCTCTTTCACGGGTCCACATATTCTTCTCAGCACTTTTCTTTCAAAAGTATCCAGCATTTCAGCCATCTTTACCGTCAGTGTCAGCGCCTCACATCCATATGCCAATACAGTTCTAACAATGGTCTTATATATGGTTATTTTGGTTTTTCTGTGGACACTACATGACTTAAACACTGGCAGCAAAGAGAAGTATGTTTTGTTGGCTGCTGTGATTCTCCTTCTGATTTCTGCTGGATTCTCATTATTCTCTGTCATACTGGAGCCCAGGTAGGCAAATTGGTCGACCACTTCGTATAAGTAGTTGTCTTTGAATTGTGCACTACTTCTTCTTCTGTGTGAAGGGTTCCTGCTCTGTATCATCATTTGTCATCATGTCCTGACAATAACAAACACCAAAAAAAAAGAATTATTCAATTTGGTGCAGGCGTAGGGAAGTTATGCGCGTACATACATTTCGGCCATTCATTTTTATTTATCTAGACTAGATAGATACATAGATCAGGAAATGTCATGTACATGTAAGAAAGTTCAGAGTTGCTCAACCTGCCCCATGGGTGGAGTAACTTGAGCAAGGGTGTGGGGCACGTTGAGCAGTAGAAAGAATATTTATTTTATTCTTCATTTTAAGTACCCGCAGTTGTCAGCAGGTCAATTTAACAATATTAATATAACACTGAAGCACAAATATAACAAGAAATCACAATATACAAAGTAGATATAGAAGAATAACTTTTAAGTAACTACAATACAAATGCATAAAATATACAGACAGACAGATATAACACAGGCATATTTCTCATAGTTATGTTTATACGTAAGATTACAAACAATATCAATATAAAAAGTTTTGATGCATTAGCCATTTTTTAATAATAAATTTAATTTTAAATAAACCCATTGTTGTTAGAAAAACTGCCTATATCCACAATAATTAAACAATGGTTTATAATAAGTCTCCCGTGAAGTCTTAGGCCATCCGCTAATTGAGAAACTGAAAAAACCATTTGGCGACACAATCACAATCAACCTCCTGAACAAAATCAATATTTTTCTGATCTGATATATCGCAGATTATTCGAAAACTTGACAGGTCGTGAGCTGCTACCATGATCCTGTCAAGTTTTGTCAACGTTTTGACTTGTCAGATCATAAAAATATCGATTTTGTTCAGGAGGTTGATTGCGATTGCGTCGCCAACTGGGTTTTTCAGTTTCTCCATGAGCGGATGGCCTTTCTCTTATATATACGCATCCTGCATAAAAATAAAAATAAAAATTCATTTTGTAATGAGAAAATAATGGGGCAAGTTGAGCAATGTCTGCACAACTAGCCCCGACTTGACATTTCACAATTGAAGTTAGTCTGTGAAAAACTATGAGATCTGGGACAACATACAGCTGTATAAAATCTAAAGTACGATAACTACATAAAAGATAAACACTTAAGTTATCGTTGATAGCACGTTCCAGTTAATTCCAGGAGAAAAATTGCGATAAACGTAATTTTTACTTTTCACTTGAAAAAAAAAACAAAGCGTCACAAGGCAATCCATGTGAGCATGAGTTTTCTCAGGTTTGTGTTCTCAGTTTACACAATAGATTGTTTATATATATGTAATATTGTTTTATGTTCCAGGCGCTGCCCCCCGCCCCCGGGGGCACAGAGCCCCTTCCCGAGGGAGTCTTTTGGCTCCTCATCACAGGAGATGTACCCACCCCAGCACAAGTCAAGCAGCTCTCGGAGGACTGGGCAGACAGGTGATTCTTCTTCTAGGGTACCCATACCCGCCTCCCAAATTATAATATAAATAGCCATATTCCTCCCAATGTAAACATACAGATATATTTAATTTGTCAATAATAGGTGGTGTTTGTTTGCAGGGCCGATCTTCCCAACTACGTGGTGACCCTGCTGAAGAACCTGCCCCCCGGCCTGCACCCCATGGCGCAGCTCTCATGCGCCGTGACAGCCCTCAGTGGCGAGAGTAAGTTTGCCAAGGCCTATGCTGCGGGCGTCATCAAGAAGGACTATTGGGAGGTGAGCCAAACTCTCCTATAATATCTTCCGTGAATGGTATTTTTGTTTTACATTAGGAGGCCCTGAGGAAAATAACTTTTTCCGTGCGTGTGTAATTCTGACAGTGTAATAATAATCGTATATGAAATTCACACCTTTGTAAACTCCAATGTCTTGGTCACATTGTGACGAGTGACAAATGCAAAATGTATTGCTCAACTGTTAATCCAGGGAAAAATTGATTAATTGATTGAAAATGCAACACTTGCGGCCGTTGTTCCCAACTTTTCCAAAGACCAATTTGAGTCTGCAATCAGCTAAGTGATTTGTTAGTATTTTAAAGGTAACGCTCGAATCGCATTCCCAAATATTTTATCGTTGATTATCTTAAGTGACCACGCCCACTTTCATAGACAATAAATGGCATCTAAGTAAAAACTTTCGATGTGAAATTAAAATTAAAGTGTTAATTATTGTATTTATTATTAACAGCATTTTTCATCGACAGCCCATTTCTCTTGGGATGCTATGATTTATATGTACCAGACCACTACAGCCGAAGTCGACATCATGACTTATTTAAAGTACCGAATGGCAGAACAGACGTCTTGGCAAAGCATAGCATGACGAGGGGAGTGGTGCTAATAAATGAACTTGCAAACCATTTGGATGTAAGTGACTATTCTTTATATGCCTTAAAAATATTATTGAACAGTCACTTACCTAAATGCTGATAGGGTAACTAAATTGTACTGTAATTGGATTTATTCTGTTGTAAAATAATAATAAAAAATAAAATAAATAAACATACCTACATAATTTCCTTTAAATACTGTTATACATAAACTGGCATTTTATATTTTTTAAACAAACTATAAAATATATTATAAAGTAGCTGGTCCCGGCATGCGTTGCTATGCCATTTAATAAAGAAATTGTTTCTCCCTGAGTATCCTTTCCCATTCGTCCCGTTCCCCTTCCGCCTCCCCTTTTTTTCTCCCGTTCCCACTCCGTCACCTCCACCTTCCCTCTCCGCACTCCACTCTCCCCCCCCCCCCCTCTTCCCAGTCCTGCGAATCCCCCTCCCGAGTTCCCCTCCCCCATCTCTCCCTCCCTCCCGCTTTCCATAGCAATAGCCGCTTCTTCGCGTGCCACCAATAGAAATTTTTTTATACAAATTTCATAATGCCAGAGCTCACCGGAAGTTTTATAAAAACCTTGTCCTGACAATAACGAACACACAAAAAAAAGAATTATACAATTTGGTGCAGTCGTTCGAAAGTTATGTGCTTAGCAACTCATTCAGCAATTCATTTTTATATTATAGATTATAAATGAAAAAGTTTTACCTTACAATAAAACTTATATTATGTACTTAGCTTTATTTAAAACCTATATAGTGAGATAAACATTACCATTTTTGCAGCCAAATCGACGTTTCTTACCAATATTCGTGTGAAATTCTCAGTTAAAACTCCCGCCAATGTCACCTGGCAGTCCCACAAGAATCCGCTAGGCGGCGTTGCCAGCACGGCGTGGGGACGCCAATGATTATGCGTCATTAGATCTCATCAGGCAGCCCTTGCCTAGGTTTTAAATAAAGCTAAGTACATAATATAAGTTTTATTGTAAGGTAAAACTTTTTCATTATGTAGCATAGGCTTTATTTAAAACCTATATAGTGAGTAAGGTGGTCCAGGCTTGTATAGTAAATTTTGTTTTTTCAAATATAGATGTAGCCACCCATTTTATTTGTTACACCTATCATTCCTATTATGTGTAAAAAAATTCAGCCCCCTATCTTATATACAAGGGGGTGCTCATCGAATTAGAAGTTTCTGATAAAAGTTCTGGATTTTAAGTAAAACACGTAATTTAAGGTTTATTAATATTACAAGTATTTTAGTCAATAAGTATAAAACATATTTAAATTTGAACAAAATTTGGTAACAAAGTAATAATTAACATAATATTAGTCGCAATCTTTCAAAACCATGTTTGTTAACTCCATTTTGAATGTTTCAGTAGAAACGATTTTTCTGTTTTGTTCAACGATGTGAAGTAAAAATTGCTTTTCTTCCTCATTCTTAGTAAGTATCGTGTTGTAATCTTCAAATAGTTTAAACCTCTCTCCGCTGTATCATTAACAACACGCAAAATTTTGACTCAGCTTTTACTTTGAAGGAAATCAACACTGTTATTCCAAGTCTTAAGAGGTAATTACAAGAAAGAGTCCGTGACATCAGGAACTAACAGCGTTTTACACGTTCTTTGTGTTGCAAAAGCTTCTAATGTAACCTCTGTGGTAAGCTTAGCAGAATCACCTCGTACTGAAGGATTACCGCCATCAGAATTTATTTTTTGAACAATTTCTCAGCATCAGACAGCTTCTCAGAAAACAAGGTAAATGAGACTAGTTCATCTGACAAATACCATAAGTGACGCTTTAAGACACCCCTAGCTGCTATACTGATTACGGAATCAATGGCTTCGTACAATTTTAAGCTATTCCAAAGTATTAAGTCATTTACTGGCGCATCTGCTGCTAAAGACGCTTCGATTCAAACTTTGGTGTAGATGATAACTAACAAATCGAACAATTTGTTTTTCTTCTCTCTTGATTAGTTTAAATTTTAAATCTTATTACGATCAAGCGCACTGGTAACGTATTGTGTAAATATGTCACTTGTAGACAGCTCAACGCACTACAAACTCATCTTTGGAATTATCCTCTAATATGCTAGCATTACTAGAAGTGCTACTGAAGTTGCACTCAAGTTCTAACTCTTGACTCGACACCACCGAAGATGAAGCATTACTTTCAGCAGCCATTTCTTTCAATTCTTCAGATCTTTGTTTCCGTTTTAGAGAACTTTCTTTGACCTTTTCTAGTTTCTTGTCGATTGAGGTCATAATCATCTTCCGTTCTCATCTTTGATCGATGAAACGCTCTGTCTTCCGCAATTTTTATCAAATTCAAAGCGCTTGCATGGGCAAATCAAAAAGTTTGTCTAGTTATTTTTAAAACAAATACACTCCTGTTTTTGTGCTTCAGAATTTCTTCCTCTATTTTTATTCAATAGCCAGCCAGTTCATAAGAAACTTAATCAGTTTTTCAATGCATTGATTTTGTTGTCCGGTCGGAATACTAGATTTACTCCATACTTTTATAAGTTCTTGAATAAGTACATGCGCGGAATCTTTCACATTTTTGGAATCATTTAATATGTAGTGAAAACGGAGTAAAACTCGCCGAAGAGTAGGATGTTGGTTAAGCCTCATCAATGGCTCAATATCTCGAACTCCAAGTAAAAGAATTTCGTATTTTTTTCGAGTAGATGAACACATTTTACTACACTGATTCATTTCACAGTCTACTAAATAAGTATCAAATACTGTTCAAATTTGTCCATAAAACTCTTCAGTAGTTTATTTTAATATTTATTTAATAGTTTAACACACGAAATTGGCCTCTAGCAAAAAGTAAAAATTAAGCATTTTACACAAAAAAGTCAAAAACAACACTCGATTGAGCACCCCTTTCTACTTGAGCTATCTCGCTGAAATTTTACTATGTTATTTCTATGAATACGTGTAACAAATTCACGGGGTGGCCAGATGAAAAATAATAAAAAAAAATTTTTGGACCACCTTAATAGTGAGATATTGTTTGTTATCACCTGGTGACATGATGCTAATGTGAATCAATTGCAATATTTATATGCTAGAAAATAGAGGCAAGATTTCTAGAAATCAACTAACCAGCTACAGAGGTTGAAAAAGATTAGCAACCGATGGGTCATTGATGGTTCGGCCAGCTGATTCTGCAATTTCCCTTCTGTAGAACTTAGCAAAGGTATTGGGAGTTCTCCAGTTGCCACGCGACAGTATGTCGTCTAGCTTATATTTCTGCAACCAGTTCAGGGATGCCACCGCTGAACGGATGCTGCCAGGTGGATCCTCTACGCCGGCATCTCTGAGAACTGTCCTAATCCAACCAGCAATTACTGCCCTGGAGGCTGCCTTCGCCGTCCCACAAGTTGTAATAAATAGATTAGGTAATATCGCTTGCGCTCTCCGTTCCCTTGACAGTTCTATGACTTTCTCTGTCCAATAGACGGGGTCTATGTTCCTTGTCTCAGAACGAGCCAGCTTCCACCCTGATTGCTGCCAGTTTGCCGAATCTGTCTTGGCACCAAACACTGGCCAAATGGAGATGCCTTCACTATCCACTGACAGTCTTTCAGCTGTGCAGTGGAGCAAAGTGAGATCGTGAACTCGGCGCCCTGATGCCAAAAGCAGGATTGTGGCTGCTCTCCTTGATGCTTCAAAGAGAGTTATGTGTTGAGGCAAATTTTTCTCCAGCCATGATGTCACAATTCTCGGGTCCCAAATGGGGGGCTTCGAAGGCTTCAGTCTGGCTAAAGATATCCCTTTTAGTATCTTCTTCACTATTGGATTGGAGTTCAGCTTTCTATTGTCCTCTGGAGAGCCTAAGGTACACACCACTGACTTGTGGACTAAAATGGTACTCAGCGATAGCTTCTCTTTGATGTGTAGGTCGGCTAGGAACCTTTTTTTTTTTTTTTTTTTTTTTTTACAGTGAATACCGCACAAGAATCTCAACTGCTCCCGTCTGGAGCCAGTGAGACTATGGCATCCCCAATTGGGGTATGTTGTGAGGCTGAAGGTAGTGGGGAGGGGAAGGAGGTGGGGAAGAGGAAGGTTGGGAAGTACCTGGCTATTCAGATCTGGTCACTAAACACGGCTAAAGCCATTTTCAAGCAACGTTTCAATTCTGAATGGTGGTCTTACACCAGGGCGATACTGATAGTATCTTCCACTCTGGAACATGCCACAAATATACTATATATTATTTTAAATGAATTAATTGTGAAATAACACAAATTAATCAAATAAAATTTATTTGCGCATGCCGGGTTCGAACCCGCGACCTCCGGAATGTGAGTCAAGAGTCTTAGCCACTGGACTACGGAGGTCGTCCTGGCTAGGTCTTCAGCTTTGGGACGTATGGCATCGAGCTGATTCTCTGACGCCTAGTGTTGCCACCTTCGCTATGCCGGAGCATAAGTGCGAAGGGTAGAACTCCTCCATCCGGATTTAAGAAGTTCCTTCTGCTGAGTTGACCAACTTCTTAGGTTTTTATCCCACCCCCACAAAGCCAAATCTCCAGAATGAAGGATTCTACTTGAGGAGGAGGGTTGTTGGTCCTGGTGTCTATCAGTGCTTCTTCTAGATTGTGAATCGTGAGAGGTGGACCTAAGGCCCGACCCTTCAGATCCGCTCTCCAAAATGCCCTCTCCCAACGAGGAGCCACTACCAGGTATAATCCCTTTGCTCTGTTCAAGTGGCAAAGAACCCTCGGCAAGAGGCACGGAGGAGGGAAGATCCAAGCCAGCTGATAGTCCCAGTCCCTGCTCCAAGCGTTGTGGTAGTCTGCTCTGTCGTCCTGAAAATCAAGAGAAACATACCTGTGAACCACGTGTGCTGTCTTAGAGCCAAATAGGTCTATCTCGGGTCGTCCCCATTTTCTGAACGCTACCTCTGTAAAAGAGGGTAGCAAGTGCCATTCGGGTACAGCACGATGACGAGATAGACAGTCCGCTACTTCATTTGAAACGACCTGGTAGGTATTGTGCTGTCATGGAGATACAGTGTTTGTCCAAAACATCTAGCACTAGTCGAGTATAGCTCAGGAGTTGAGTTGATCTGGTACCCCCCTCCTTGCGGAGGTAAGATACGACAGACCTGTTATCCGACTGGATCAGAAGACCCGAGCTGGATAGCTCGAGCGCGTGTGGAGACAAGGCAGCCAACACGGCGAGCATCTCCTTCAGATTGGAGTGAAGATTCAGCTGATCTTCCGTCCATACACCACTGAGAAGTCTCTCGTCCAGCTGGGCACCCCAGCCCTGGTCCGAGGCATCGGTTGTCAGGTAATGCTCAAACAGCGGCAGATGTATAGGTGACGTCAGGGTGAGCGATCAAACCCACCATCTCAATTCCCGAGCAGCAGCTACAGGAATCGGTGACGACTTCCAAGGGTGGTAGTGTCTGAGTCCTAGGCACCCTCTCTGTATATACCGGCTGTTGAGTCTGCCTCTCGGAACTGCAAAACTAGCAAAGTTCAAAGAACCCAAGAGGCTGCGCCCCTTGTTTAGTGACCACCTTCCTGTCTGAATCAAACCCCTTAACAGATAAGATAGGGCTAAAACCTTGTTCTGAGGGAGAGACTTTTCGTTAGTTACGGTATTCCAGCTGATACCAAGAAATTGGACTTGTTGTGATGGTTCTAGTATTGACTTATCAAATTGTATTTGCCATCCCAAGTCTTGTAAAAACTCCACCATTTCTCTAGACTGGCGTTTTAAAGTAAGCAGGCATTGGTTTACTAATAAAAAATCATCCAAATATACTAAAATTCTCATCCCTCTCTTCCGTAGTTCCTGCGCTACCCAGTTAGTGATGGTTGCGAATGCCTTAGGTGAGGTGGCTAGGCCAAAGGGGAGGGATGTCATCTGCAAGAGTTCATTCCTATAGATAAGTCTAAGGAAGCATCTATGCTGCTCACTCACCGGCACATGGAAATAAGCGTGCGTTAGGTCCACTTTAACCATCCAGTCATTCTTTTTTTTATTTTTTTTTTTACAGTGAATACCGCACAAGAATCTCAACTGCTCCCGTCTGGAGCCAGTGAGACTATGGCATCCCCAATTGGGGTATGTTGTGAGGCTGAAGGTGGTGGGGAGGGGAAGGAGGTGGGGAAGAGGAAGGTTGGGAAGTACCTGGCTATTCAGATCTGGTCACTAAACACGGCTAAAGCCATTTTCAAGCAACGTTTCAATTCTGAATGGTGGTCTTACACCAGGGCGATACTAATAGTATCTTCCACTCTGGAACATGCCGCAAATATACTATATATTATTTTAAATGAATTAATTGTGAAATAACACAAATTAATCAAATAAAATTTATTTGCGCATGCCAGGTTCGAACCCGCGACCTCCGGAATGTGAGTCAAGAGTCTTAGCCACTGGACTACGGAGGTCGTCATTCGGTTGTAGAAAAGTAGGAACTCGATAAACGTTTACCAGACGAAATTTACTAATAGTCAAAATGTTGTTTAAATACTTTAAGTTAAAGACCGGTCTCTTTGAACCATCTGACTTGGGGATGAGAAACATGTTAGAAATAAATGAAGGAGTGGCAGGTGCCGACTCTAAAACTTTAAGGGCCTTAAGTTCTTCAATTTGTTCCGTCATTGCCACGGAAGTCTTAGTAGCGAATGGGGAATTAGATAAATCAATATTATTATTCAGTGGAGGTTTTGAAGAAAATGGAATCCGGTAGCCCTCTAACATCTTAAGGATGATAGTAGGGGCGCCAAGGTCCCTCCACTTACCTGCGAATGAGCGCAACTGACCCCCTTGAAAAGAGGGGCCTGGATTAGAACCTCTTACGATCTGACTTCCCTGCCCTTTCCTTGGGCCTGAACCTGTCTCGGCGAGTGAAAGCTTTAGCCGTTCTACGGGCTGGCTCCTGACCTCTGCTCTCTGGCTGTTCCCTTCTCGTGATGGTCCTCCCCTGCAGCATCTTGGGACGAAAGGGCTGCAAGTTCTGCGCAGGATTTAACGGGCTGGGTTTAACGGGCGGGGCAGGGCGCGATGTGCTAGGCTGAGGAGCGAAACACTTCTTCACTCCTCCCAACTTATCCAGCTGCGCTGCCAGGATGATCGGGTCGAAAAGATACTCTGATGTCGGTGGTATCTTTCGCATGGCGTCTCCGACGTACCCGTCACTGATGCCCTGCAATACCCTCTCTCTTCGGTGCTCGATGTGGGCTGCCCGTTTTCCGCAGACCATCTGCATAATGTCTTTGGACACTTTCTGGGACTCAGATCCCGTAGCGAAGAGAGACTGTACCTTCTCATACAGAGTGGAAGTGCTCAGCTTCGTGCCCGGTTCCGCACTCCAGTTGACCAGCTCCTGCAGGGAGGCCTTCAGGAGATCTGCGTGCAGCGAAAGGGCATTGGAAAGGGATCCGCAGAAGGAGTCCGTTGAAGTGGTGGCCGATTCCTCCTGGGCTACGCGCTTCAGTTCCGGGTTTAGAGCCAACATTGAGAAGAGAGGGTTGCGGCATAAGACTTCTGGATCTCAAGGTAGCGGACATTATTCCAATTTGCTGTCCCCAGATGTTGAAGGAGCTCCACTCTTTTCACCCTCCCTGGGTCGGCCGACAGTATCTTCGGCTGTTTCAGCTCCGTCGTCCACTCCCCGAGATCCAAGGCGCGAGACGGCAGAGGGCAGGTGAGACCCATCCCTTCATCTCTGTCGGCTTCCTTCGCCAATTCCTCCCGGAGCGATGCGGGGGTGTCCAGGGAGATGCTATCCTCATCGTCCGAGGCGTCACGGATAGGAGCATCCGACCGCTTCTCCAACAACAGGTGCAACATCTCCTGCATCTGGGACATCTG
This sequence comes from Limnephilus marmoratus, assembly GCA_917880885.1. NCBI lineage: Eukaryota > Metazoa > Arthropoda > Insecta > Trichoptera > Limnephilidae > Limnephilus > Limnephilus marmoratus. Next base: position 21,902,939 of record OU862929.1, read on the forward strand.
CTTCGTAAGCACGTCAATTCGTGGGTCGCCGAGAGTCGGCTCACCGATCTTCTGCCTCTTGGCATCACCGCAGACCCTCGAACGTTTGCCCCGCGTGTCCGTATGTATAACCTCCATGATTTCCGCCCTCGAAATCTCGGCTTCCCCACAATCTGAACTTTCCGAGTTCGACATAACAAAGGAACAATCACGGAACAATCACAAAAAAAGTCGCAAAAACACACGAAACTAAAATTCAATTTCGTGATTCGAACAGTATCACTGTTAAAATGTTTGGTAAATTAAAATTTTTGCACAAAATACTGCATGAAAGCCACTTCTAGTGTATTTTGTACAATCAAACGTGTTTGACTTGCGCAAAAATAAATGCTAATGACGCATAATCATTGGCGTCCCCACGCCGTGCTGGCAAAGCCGCCTAGCGGATTCTTGTGGGACTGCCAGGTGACATTGGCGGGAGTTTTAACTGAGAATTTCACACGAATATTGGTAAGAAACGTCGATTTGGCTGCAAAAATGGTAATGTTTATCTCACTATATAGGTTTTAAATAAAGCCTGTAAAAAATTGAGGTCTTCACTCAGGAGAATTTCTTTGGGTAGACTGGTTTTTTTATAAATGAAGCACTTTTTTGTTTTAACTTTAAGTTCTTGAATTTTTATTGTTATGATTTGATATTTATAAACTTGTAACTGACGACAATAACTTTCCCCACCCAACGGACAAGGGTTCAGTAGTATTTTAATTTCTTAGTGCAAGTTTTCGTAAAGAAGTGAGTTAATTTTACCGATGCAACCCTTTTATAAGGATTTCATACATCTATATTTCCCTTGTTTGTTGTGTGAGAAAGACAAAGAACAAAAAATGATTCTATCGACATCTAACGAACAAATCAGACAACTCTTGGATCGCAATCCAACCTTTGATAGTAACTCAACTTCATAATTGGTTTGCGTCCTGGGTTTAATTCTAAACATTCTCCGCCCCAAAATGGGCAGATATTTATTCTGAAATATCGAATCCATTTTTCTGCAAATTATACAAATAACATTATGCAAACAAATTATGAGCCTAAATTAAATATTGACTTTGCTCAAATCAAATTCAAATTCATTAAATTAATTTTAAAGTTATTCAATAACATAACACACTAAGATAATTTCAAAAACAAACTACATTTTTAAAAAACAAACAGAAACCATAACAATAATTACATATAGACATATAATATAGACAGCACAATCATGTCGCGGCAGGTTTCCTGGTCATCCTTCCTTCCTTCCTTGGGAAAAAATTAAATAAAGACAAATCATCCTTCCTTCCATAGTTCATTGCCACATTTGGAATTATTACAATGTCTCCAGATATATCTATATATGCAGTTTGCAATTCTAGCCAGCAGGCTATGTTAGTTTATAAGTGTTCATTAAGTGTTTTTATCCCTTTTTTTTTTTTAAATATATGGATCTACAATCCTTTTTTTTGTTTTATTATTTTTTATATCACTCCCTACCACACTCAAGTTTTTATTGCTCCACATTTTTCCACATTTTGTACACTGATTTTTACTTTTAATTTATTATTATATATCTTCCTTTTGTCCTTTTTGGTTACTTTTAATGTACAAATTTTTATATTATTTTTTACTTTCAACGTACAAATTTTTATATTGTTTTTTTTTTACTATTTATTGGTTTATCTTGTGGTATGCACTCATTGGTTTTTTTTTTCATAAAGCACAAGTTCCTTTTTTTTGCATTTTGTGCTTACACAGCGTCTGGTTCGTTGGGTGGGGATGTTGACATCTTCAGCTCCTCGTTATCGTCTATTGGCAATAGACACAGCTTTGAGATGGCCCTCTGAGTAGTTCCATGCGAGGTTTTGAGAGTTGCCACACGTACTCTCCCGTCAGCTCCTGGATGGACTGCAATTACACGTCCGAGTTTCCACACACATGGTGGTAGGTTGTCTTCCTTCAAGACCACCATATCGCCTGGTTTGAGCTGCGTATGAGGTCCGCTGGTCCACTTCGTTCTGCTTTGGAGTTGAGCCAGGTACCTCGATCAAAAAACATCGTATTAGCAAGGATTTTTTTTTGATATTTATTCAGTCCGTTGACTGAAATATTTTGTAGATCTTGTTCCGGAATTACTGCAAAGCTTCCACCAACAAGAAAGTGACCGGGACTGAAGGAAATTAGGTCATTTGGATCATTTGACAATGGGGTAAAAGGTCTAGGATTTAAACAAAATTCATCTGACACAAAACGGTATTAATTCCTCATATATCAATAAGGAGTTACTCGCTAGCCGTTTCAACTGACATTTAAACAGATTTCATTCTGACTTCTCAAAGGCCTCCAAAGTGCAGCGCCCTTGTCGGAATGTACCCCATATTGAATTGATAGCCCCGATAATGATTTTCCGATAGTAGGTAGTAGCATTATCTGAAAATAATTTACTCGGCCCTCCACTACGCGCGATAAAACGCTTCAAGGCATTTAAAAAACTTTCTGTATTCAAAGACAGTTCAAGTTCTAAGTGTATGGCTTTTGACACCACACATACAAATAAACATACATAAGAAAAACACCAATAACAAAAATATATAAGCTCCTTTCGGCTGGAAGGTCTGCCATTATTTGCTGCATCGTGTATTAGATCTATAACACATTATACATTTCCTTATTATCATTTTCACAAAATTTTCCCATTATTGGCCAGAACTTCAATCTGATTATTGCCAATACGGTATGAGTACCTGCATGCAAGTGTAACTGATAAATAAATAAATAAATGTAAATGTAGTTTTTCATAATTAATTCGGTTAAATTATGATGTGGTGGCAGCAAGATTGGATGTCGTTGATTTATTGACAGCAATTTTCCTTCGGAAAGCCTGCCGCCTACGCAAAATAAATCATTATGTAAATAAGGATTTAGTAGAGAGATGTAGTTCCTGAAAATATCCAAATCTTGCGTTACTGTTGCCAACACTACAGTTTTTGTTTTCACCTCAGGTGGATCTATGTACGTAGATTCTCCGCATGGCCAACTGGATGGTGCAAGAGTTAGCCAATCGGGTCCGTGCCACCAAATGGTGGATGTCAATAATTGAGAAGTCCTAATATCTCTGGATAGTACATCCGCAGCATTATCTTCTGATATCACATGCTTTTGACAAATGATTCTCCTAGGTACCTTCACATTATTTATCTGCGGCAATTCTTCCATATAAGCTCTCCAAACTTTCCAAATGTCAGGAGATATATCTTCAACCCACTGAGTTTTGTTCTGCCACAGACGTTGCATTAGTAGCTTCGCTACTATCGTTACAGGTCTTATCAGACTCGGGGGGATTAAAAATGGATGCTATGTAGGATAACATCCGTCGTTTGCTTCTACTTAGCAAGCAATCTTCTTCACCACTGTCACCCGCCATCAAGTCATCCATGTAAAAAAATTCTTTAAGAATGCGACTGACCTTGGGATTTGTGCCTTGATTTTCATTTCCTAGCCGCTCCAAATATCTTGTGGCTAAGAATGATGATCCCAGACCGTAGACTGTATTCAGCTGATAATGTTGAATCTCCTCGCTGGGTGCGTCTCTCCAAAGGATACGTTGTAAGTCCCTATCCTCCGGCTGCACTAATATCTGCCGGTACATTTTTTCTTTGTCGGCTGTTAACTCGTACTGATGTTTTCTGAAATTCAACAGATGTGCACATAAATCCTTTTGCAATGTCGGCCCAATCATGAGGGCATCATTTGGGATAATTCCAGTTGAGGATTTAGCTGATCCATCGACTACGACTCTGGTCCTCCTAGTTGTACTAGATTCCTTGATCATCGCATGGTGAGGCAGATAATAAGGTATTTGATTTTGTGACAATGGTTCACATTGCGTCATATGACCTAAGTCTTTACACTCCTGCATAAAATTCTTGTAATCTTTCATTAATTCTGGGTTTGAGGCTAATTTTTTCTCCAAATTATACAATCTCTTCTCCGCCATAGGGAGACTTTCGCCTAGCTGTTTCGCACAGGGGCGTTGTATTAAACTTACAATGAAACGGCCTCTGCCATCTCTTTTCTGAGCAGCTGTGAAGCTTTCTTCACACGCTCGCTCCTCGTGATTCCTATGTTCAATAGGATTTAGCTCCTCTAATTTCAACAAATTTTCAATTTGCTTATGTTTTAAGTTGAGTGAAAGATTACAAATTTTTACTGGCCTCTTTTCTGAAGTGAAGATGGGTCCGGAATCTTGAATCTTCATCCGGTCAGAGTGCAGAGTCTCCTTGAAAGTGTCAGCCTCGATCAACATGTCTATCGGGCCGGTTTCATTAATGTTTGGATCTGCCAATTGCAATCCTTGGGGGATGCCGGTGCCTTTTTTCTGAAATGAGATTTGCGGCAGATTACTGGTCACCTCCGACAATACTAGGCATTCAATCCTCTTTGAATATGGCGAATAATTGGAAGATATTTCCAAATCCACAATGTTTTTAATATGCTGTATTTCATTATGAATTCCGGTAATAGGGATATCAGCTTTTCTGCTGGATGATTTTAATGCGCAATTTTTAATAATAAGTCCTCTTGAAGAAGTATCACTTCCCTGATGACTTTGCATTCCTTCATTTTGTAAATGTAATAAAGTGTTGTGTGAATTCGCTCCACACTTGTGACAACTATATTTATTTTTACAATCCGGAAATTTATGTTCTACCGACAAACATTTCAGACAAGCATTCAAACGATGTATTGTTGTCAATCTATCCTCTATTGCTAAATTTAAAAACTTTTGACAATTATAAGTTTTATGATTTTTATTACAATAAATGCAATTGTGCTCATAATCTTCTTTGAACCGAGGCGGTTCAAAGATTGAAAGTTTGATAGAATTGATGATTTTACCGGTTTCGTTGAATTTATCCTTGGCCTTTGCCAATACAATATAATATAAATTTTCAAACATTTCTCGCTCGGTTCCATTTTTTAATTCATCCGGCAATAATGTCTCTATTTTATCTTGGAGTTTTCTAAAGACATCTAGAATAGGTTCGATTCTTTTCAAACGTATTTCGATTTCCGAATTTAACAACTCTTCCCCATCCAAGTAATTGCTAAATCTATACAATTTTCCCTTACATATGCCGCACTGGGCAATTAAATATTTCAAATCCATGATTTTCGTAAATAACAGGGATTTTCGTAAATAACAGACAATCAATACTCACTGATTGCTCTGGCGTGGTTCACTTCTAACCACGCTAAACACTAAAACACAAAAAACTTGCACTGTCTTTTACTTGATTGTTTCTTTTGTTTTAACAAAACACTAGATCACTAGATGCATGTATTCAACAACAAGAAAATCTATTGTTATTATTTTGTTATGAAAGTTCGCGACTCGATCTGACTTTACAAATGGCGTGCGCCTGCTTTACCGACTGGAAAAACACTTCGGAGTCAAACCAACGTCCAACGATCGCTTTCAGATTGTTTGAATAATCAATTAATACATTTCATGTATTATAATAATTATCCTTCTGTTTTTTGCCGTAGCATAATCATATGACTACCCACAAAAAACTTTGTTAGTTTCAGTTGCAAATAAAACAACGACGGTACCCGTCGCCTGCTTTATCGACAGTATCAAAAAACATCAAATTCAAAAACAATCAAAACAATGAAACCACAATTCCGATTTTTACGTTTTTTGCGACACTATAATCATAGCTAGCCACAAAAAATCTTGCCAATATCAATTGTAACAATTAGCCCGTTGCGATTTTTTATATCAACAACAATAAAATACCGAAGTGGTCTAACCGAATTTGTTTCTTTTCTATGGGATCAAATGGATAAAAAATAATAGGATGGTCACTTGCCCTTGTTGAAGATCCGCTTCATCAGAATTCTCCTTTGTTTATCGCTGGTTCATGTCTGGCTTCGATTGATTTTTGTATCCGCTCATGGGATCAATCCGGTCGAAGGATCAAATCCGCTCGAAGGATCAAATGTAAAAAAAAAATAGGTCTTCACTTAGGAGATTTCTTTTGGGCAGACTGGTTTTTTATAAATGAAGCACTTTTTTGTTTTAACTTTAAGTTCTTGAATTTTTATTGTTATGATTTGATATTTATAAACTTATAACTGACGACAATAACTTTCCCCACCCAACGGACAAGGGTTCAGTAGTATTTTAATTTCTTAGTGCAAGTTTTCGTAAAGAAGTGAGTTAATTTTACCGATGCAACCCTTTTATAAGGATTTCATACATCTATATTTCCCTTGTTTGTTGTGTGAGAAAGACAAAGAACAAAAAATGATTCTATCGACATCTAACGAACAAATCAGACAACTCTTGGATCGCAATCCAACCTTTGATAGTAACTCAACTTCATAATTGGTTTGCGTCCTGGGTTTAATTCTAAACAAAGCCTATGCTACATAATATATTATAAATTTAAAGTGTCGGCTTGACCTTTGCCACCATCGCGTTGGAACGTTGTGATGTTGGCGCCCCTCTTTTGACACTTTTTATTACCTTGCTTTGCTGAGGCGAGCTTAATCCACTAGTCCAGCTTCTTTAGATTGAGTGATGCTTAAGCGATGCTTGTGTGTTGGAAAGAGCTTATTTGTGCATTTGAGCAGTGTTGAGCCTTAGTGTCGGCTTAGCAGTTGATTAGTAGGATTGGGAACAGCGGCCGTTAATGGCATGGCTAAACACGTAATCAAATAACTTATTAACTCAAATTTCATGCATATTCTAAGACTAATTAAGTAATAAAGCAATAATGGATTGGTTGCAGTATATATTTGAAGACGTGATGGATCTCATAGCCAAGTTGCCCGTCATCGCAGCCAGCATCTACCGGCATACGTACAAGGACCTGAACAACATAGCCGCCATCTCCCCCAAGAAGGACTGGGCGGCCAACTTCACCAACATGCTCGGATTCTCTGACCCCGACTTCACGGAGCTGATGCGACTCTACCTCACCATACACAGGTACATTACAACAATACTCTAAGCAGTACTCACATTCTGTATACAAAATCTCTGCATATTATAAAACAAAGTCCTCCGCTGATAGAGTGATTCATGAGGAAGGTTTAGGTTTATAATTTGTCAAAGTTTTGCGTAAATTGATTGATATATCTTATATATAAAAATCTCGTGTAACGGTGTTTGTGGTCGCACTCCTCCGAAACGGTTTGACTGATTTTTATGAAATTTTTTATGTATATTTGGTAGGTATGAGAATAGGTTTTAAAGTATATTTCATAGCGCTAGGTGATTAGGGTATCCCTATCCAGGAAAAAAATCAAAAAGTGTTGGCTAAATACGGACTGACAAAAAATATCGTACACTCAATTGCTCTTCGAAATTCATATTGATTTTCTTTATTTCATTTTCCTACTTTAGTTGGTGTTTTTTTTTTGTTTTTATCGGCAGTCATCGTCTACAGCGCTTTATGCCTTTTTCTGTCATAGATCCCATCCCCACATACTTACAATACATTCGTTATTTTTTATTTAACAACCAAAATATTCACTAGAAATAATTTATATGGCAGAACAACGTTTGCCGGTTCAGCTATTTATTTATTTATTTATTTATTTATTTGTACACGCCCAATTAGGGCTTTTACATATGATAAAATTAAAAACACATTTGTTATAATCAAAGAATTAAGAGATAACAATTAAATAAGTATCAAGTATAGATTTTTTAACTTAAAACAAAAGAGTAGATTATAGGATACACATTGATATACATTTAAAGAAGTGATTTTCTTGCAGCTTAAAAGCAACAGAATAAAATAAAGGATACACATTCATATACATTCGACACATATTGAAAATTTATGAACATTTCAAATTTATCTTGATAGACATACAGATTTAATAACAATGTTTTTATTGGTTGATAGACTTTCAGTACCGTTGGTATTCATGTAATATTTATTCCCTGTACTGTGCAGTCGGTTCATTACTGAGTTTGTTTCTGAATTGGTACCTGAATTGTTACAATGGTAAGGTACAATCTGACGAACCGTTCTACTAGGCACATGAAAATTAATCAGCCTAAGGAGTTCAGGGGAGTCAAACATGTTATTAACAATTTTATACAGAAAAAATAGATCAGTACATATTCTTCTTTCTTTTAATGTAGCGAGGTCCATAATTTTCAACAGTGACATGTAGCTAATATTTTCAATAGGAATTTCTAATCTATAATTTATATTTCGTAAAAATTTATGTTGGATTCGCTCGATGGATTTTTCACGAATATTGTAAAATGGATTCCAAATGGTTGATTTGAATTCTAAATGACTTCTGACAATGGATGAATATAATATTTTTAAAGTTTTTAAATTGTTGAAATCTTTTGAAGTTCTTAAAATGAAACCCAGCATTTGCATCGCTTTAGTGGTTATATTATTAATGTGAGAGATAAATGATAATTTTGTGTCAAATATTATCCCCAGGTCTTTTATTTCGGGTACAGATACTAGGGCTTGATTGTTCATCCTATATGTGAAAATCAATGGGTTATTCTTCCTATAAAATCTCATGACTTGACACTTTTTTACATTAAGGGTTAATAATTAGCTATATTATATATATAGGAGAATGTCTGCAAGTGGTGGACGAACGGGCTGGCGAGCGGGCGTGTAGATTTGATTTGTATGCAAATCTACAGTTTTATGCCAAGGTTGATGAAATTTGTCACTTCAGTTTCACCTTCAAAACAAGAGGAAGGTCACTGTCTACATTTGATTTCGAAAACTCTGTGTAAAGCCCGGGCATCGTCGGGGACTTCAGCTAGTAGGTATATAATAAAACTGTAAATATGCCACAGACAATCTTCTTTATATAATGTGGTGTACTGTTAATTCCTCTGATTAATACAATTTTGTTGATCGGGAGTTTTCAATAATACTTCAGTTCGTCAGAGGTTACGAGTCTTGTTTATTATCGTGTCGTATTTATGACACGATAACTGTACTTAACTCCATTCTAAAAGATGTTCTCTGTTAATCTGCTGCTGACCCCCAGATTCCTACCCACCCCTCTTACCTTTTTCCTTCCCAGAACTTCCTCTCCCTAAAAAGACCCTCCACACAACATCCCCAAAGATGACATAAGCCCTGAGGGTTTTTTTAGCCTCCGGTGGGGAAGGTAATGTAAAAAACAATTTGCAGAATTGTGGTATCACAGTGAACACACACAAATAATTATATACTAGTGTAGCAGTGAGCCTTTTAAAATAACATATATTTATTGAAGAAGGTAACTAATACTGCCACATATTTGCTTCAAATACAAAAAACCAAATAGCGAGATGGGCAACGTGGAATGTCCGCACATTACTGCAAAACAGCAAACTGGATAATCTGAAAGCTGAGATGCAAAAAGTAAATTTGAATGCCCTAGGTATAGCAGAGATGAGATGGCCCAATTGCGGAGACTTCTGGAGTGGCAACTACAGAATCATCCACACAGGATGCATAAAGGATAAACCTGGCCAAGGAGGAGTAGGCGTTGTGCTGTGCAAGGAGTGGGGAAGACGGGTTAAGGGATACGTGCAATATAGCGGAAGAATTATTCTAGTCAAAATAGAAACTAAGCCTGTAGACACTGTAATTATCCAAGTATATATGCCAACATCTAGTCATAGCGAAGAAGAAGTGGAGGAGGTATACAGTTCGCTAGATAAACTTATATTAGAGATAAAAGCAGGTGAAAATCTGATTCTCCTAGGAGATTGGAATGCTGTCGTAGGAGAAGGACGTGAAGGAACTTGCATTGGGCCCTTTGGGTTGGGTGCAAGAAACGACAGAGGAAACAGATTGACAGAATTCTGCGAAAAACACAAATTAGTGATAGCAAACACTTGTTTCCAACACCACCCAAGACAGCGATACACCTGGAAATCCCCTGGAGACAGACAAAGACTGCAAATAGATTATATAATGGTTAGACATAGATTTAAAAACCAAATAAAAGACTGTAGAAGCTATTCCGGTCCAGATATAGATAGTGACCATAATATGGTAATGGCCAAAAGTCTCCTAAAACTGAAAAAATTAAAAAAGAGGAAAAATTTCAAATGGGATACAAAAGTATTAAAGATAAAAGAGATCAGCGACAGTTTTAGGGAAAAGACAAAAGAGTGCAACCTAATGGAAGAGGAGAACGTGAATGCGATCTGGAAAATGATAAAGACGAAGATTATAACTACGGCAGAGGAAACTATAGGCAAGGAAAAACCCCAAGCACGGAAGGAATGGATAACCGATGAGATCTTAAATATGATAAAGGATAGAAGAGAGCTCAAAAATGATAAAAGAGCTGAATCACAAGAGAAATACAAAGTGCTGAGAAACCAAATAAATAGAGAATCAAGAATAGCCAAAGAAACTTTCTACCAGAATAAGTGCAATGAGATAAACGACGACCTCAAGAGAGGAAATGTAGAAAGAGCCCACGCTGCGGTGAAAGACTTCTTTGGGATGAGAGTTGGAAAGGGTAATGCGATAGAAGGAGAAGACGGCAAAATACTTTTCGAAAAGGACCAAATAGGAGAGAGATGGAAAAGATATCTCGAAATGCTGTACAATGGAAAGGGAAATAATGACAACGAAACATTGATAGAAAGAGAAAACGAGGTAGACGCAGATGATTTGGGAGATCCAATCACTAGAGAAGAGTTTGACCTCGCACTGAAAAATCTCAAAAACGGGAAAGCACCCGGAATCGATGACGTTCCGGCTGAACTAATTAAGCCAGCAGGAAAAGGAACTATAGATGCCCTGTTTAAAATGATACAGACAATGTATAAGACTGGAAAGATACCAGAGGATTTCGAGAAATGCCTAATTGTCGCATTACCAAAGAAGGCGGGCACGACAAAATGTGAACAGCACAGAACTCTTAGCCTAATATCCCATGCCTCAAAAATATTGACTAATATCATCCTAAAAAGAATCGAACCAAAAGTAGAGAACATCCTTCCCGGAGACCAGTTTGGCTTTAGAAGAGGTGTAGGAACCAGAGAAGCAATATTGTCGCTACGAATACTACTAGAAAAAAGAATAAAAAGAAACCAAAACACATTCATCGCATTCATAGACCTGGAGAAGGCTTTCGACAAAGTAGAATGGAAAAGACTCTTCGAGATTCTGAAGAGAATTGACATCAAATATAGAGATAGACGAATAATCCAGGCGCTATACAAGAATGAGGCCGCTATAATTAGATGTGACAATGATACAAAAGAAGCCAGTATAAGACAAGGGGTGAGACAGGGATGCTCTCTGTCACCTGTTCTTTTTAACGCTTATATACAAAGTGCGATTGACGACTTGAGAGAGAGAATGAGTCACAGAAAAGGTGTAAAGATACACGGGCAAAAGGTGGATATGATAAGGTTTGCTGACGATATTGCTATGGTTGCTGAAAGCGAAGAAGAACTCCAAGAGGCCTTAACAATCATGCAAAGCATTCTTCAAAACAATTACAACATGAAGATAAATAAAGACAAAACAAAGCTGCTCACTGTAGGCCGAACGCAACATCAGATGAGAGTAGAGATGTCAGGAGTTCCACTAAAGAACACCAAGGAGTTTGTCTACCTCGGGAGTAAAATAACATGGGACGGTCGGTCTAAGAGCGAGGTCAACAGCCGTATACACCAGGCTAGGCTTGCATTCAATAAAAGGTCGAAAATAATAGAATCAAATAATATAGACCTGAAACTGAGAATACTCCTCATCAAGACCTATGTATGGAGTATCTTGATGTACGGCTGTGAAACATGGTGCCTAACCGAAAGAGATAAACGGAGACTAGAGGCTTTTGAGATGTGGTCCTATAGAAGACTATTAGGAATTTCCTGGAGAGACCACATAACAAATGAAGAGGTTCTCCAAAGAATCGAAGGAGGAAGGCACCTTCTCAGGACCTTGTCCGAAAGGCGCGCAAGATGGATCGGCCATGTAATAAGACAAGAAGGCCTCTTGCATGCCATAATGGAGGGTATGACCGAGGGGACAAACGCTAGGGGACGCCCACGCCGAGAGTACCTGGAGGACCTGCTGGTGGACGTGCGCTGCTCATCATATGCAGACTTCAAAAGAGCCGCACAAGACAGGGAAGAGTGGAAGAAACGAATAGATGACATTGCTGCAAACCAATCTCAGGATTGAAACCAGAGAGAGAGTGAACACACACAAATAATTATATACTAGTGTAGCAGTGAGCCTTTTAAAATAACATATATTTATTGAAGAAGGTAACTAATACTGCCACATATTTGCTGTCGTCAAAACCTTCATAAAAAAATTGAATAATATCTTTACTTTTTTTGTCATTTAGTTCGAAATTTTGAAGTAAAAAAAACGTCGAACATTCCGCTAAGGGTTGTAGCGGTCCCAAGGGGAAGCCACCTACCTTTTGCTCTCGGCTAGCTCAATGTCGTCGGCAGGCAGGAAATCTCTCCTCGCCAAGGTCGTATGTAACTAGGGGGTAAAGGGTACATAGGTAATTTGCCAAAGCCCGCCCACGTGATCCCATCAAATAAAAGAGGTAGCTGGGTGAAACATATCTGGTGTACACAATTACAACATCTAGCAAAACATAAATATTAGTCACCAATCAACAACAATGCCTAGCTAGGTATTTCCTACGAAGGGGTCTCTCAAATCTCTCCAGGTGTGTGGTCATTTCAACCGAGTAATGCTAGGGGACACATTAATTAAGAGGGAAATCGGGGTTCAACTCACAGCTGTCGGACTGGTGCAGGAAGCCAGGGGGCAGCAATCCGGGGTTGGTGCAGGTGACGGTGATCTCCAAGTGGAGCGGCCATGTCCGCGACCTCGTATACTACTATTGAGATCGGCTCTAATTGGAACGCCATTAAAATCGGCGATATCGCGGGAATTTACTGAGTGTACCGCGATGTGCGCAGCCTGTCGGAACGACGGCCGGTTGGTTTCTGGCCGGCGGCGGGCTAGCTTCTCGCGGGACTGGCGGAGAGGGGAGCGGTATGTCATTTCTTGCAAGGGGGAACCGGGCAGCGAGCTTCTCGCGACTGGCGGAGAGGGGAGCGGTATGTCGTTTCTTGCAAGGGGGGACCGGGAATACACTCGCCGCGCCGCGGGGCTGTGACGTCCTAATACTTGCAGAGCGTATCGTAACAGGGTTAATCATCTATTTGCTAGTTGGGAGCGGCTCGTTGCATTGTTCAGCTAGTCTCGACGCAGCCATTGATTTGGAGTGTATACGAGTACTGTTGTTTGTATTGAGTATTTGTTGACAGTGATCACGAGGGGGGTAACGTGTCGGCCCACACGGTCCACCTGGTGGGCTCGGCCCTCAGCGATCCCTACCTGTCCTTCGCCGCAGGTCTCAACGGGTTGGCGGGACCGCTGCACGGACTGGCCAATCAGGAGGTAAATTTATTCGTTATTATTTGCTGTAGCTTATTTTGGATACATTTTTCGGTTACTTTTTAATATAGTTTTAAGTATAGTATATTACAGTAAAGATAATTACTCGTAACACCTTTAATTGTCCAGGTGTTGGTTTGGTTGCTGAAGTCGCAGAAGGAGCTGGGAGACAACCCCACGGATGAACAGCTCAAGGAGTTCATCTGGAAGACGCTCAAGTCGGGGCAGGTGGTCCCTGGATACGGACACGCTGTGCTGAGGACCACGGACCCAAGGTAGGCAAATATGTACATTTATACAGGAAAAAAATTTCGCTCAGGGCAAGGCCTTCTTTGGGGATGCTGTGTGGAGGGTCTTTTTAGGAAAATGAAGTTCTGGGGAAGGGTGGGTGGGAATCTGGGGGACAACACAGCATCTCAGATGACGTAGGCCCTGAGGGAAATTATTTTTCTGAGTTACTAACTTGCCAATGGTGATGCCCCTGGGAAAAATTACTAGGTTAATTAATTGCCTTGCAGGAAATGTGGATATTTTCCATATGTCCTACAACGAGTTTAAACGCGAAATATCACTCATGTTTTAATTTGTATCTTAACTTTTTCCACGCGATCGTAACAACAGTTGATACGGCAAAAGCCATGCCTCACACGCCCCCGACTCAGCCCTTGTTACGCTAACTTCGACTGCCGATATCACAGCGCTACTATGTCACAGTATTTTTTCCCGCTCGCTAGGATATTCGTGTAACTATCACGATGCTGACATCTTCAGGCATATTTCGAAAGTAAAATTGTATTTCGTAAAAAACATCTATAATCAAGTGAATGTGTCCTCGTGCCTTTGAATGCATAGTTCACAATTTACTCCACAGATGGCGCTAGTAGTTTGCGCACGCGCATCCATACGATTCCGACTGACCAAATTGGACAAGCGTCGATAACATTTATTATCGAGATCGCGCGTATTCGCACACATTTGTTTATGTTGTGAAACTGTGATTTTGAATTTACATAAAAATTTTATTAATTTTAGTGTCATCAGAAGTTTTAGAACTTGTTTATACGAATTAATAATAATAAGTGATTGAGGTACCACTTGTGTCTATCAACGCGGTGTCCTGAGTACAAGCACGCGGATAAATGGCGCCGTCTTTAAGATAATATGGGTATGTTTTTTACGTTTTTTGTTTTTTATAAACATCTATTTTGTTTTTTATAACATCTTTACAGACGACGATTTGGTTTCAAATTGTAGATAATAATCTCATCTGTTTATATAGTATGATAAATCATGCCAGAATATGCTGTAATTTGACATAAAATTGGATGGATAGGTATTTTAAATATGACATATACATGTACCACCTATGGGTATTGATAAAACGGAGTAGTTCAACGCGGGGAAAAGGTTAAATGTAAATTTATGTATTATATATATACCGCTTTTGCAATGTATTGGTTTTTACACTGTTATTTCAAATAAATAAATAAATTATTTTCCTCAGGGCCCCTGTGGAGTTAATGTAAACTATTAAATGCAAACTAAATGCCTCAGTTGGATGAAAATTTTACAGTAGTCATCTAAAGGTTCGGTTTCATGAAAAACAACATTGATTTGATACTGGTGGCGACATTTCTTGCTGAGGCTGATAACTTTTCGACTGCCCCTAGTACATTTACAAATGTTATTATCTATAATATAAAAATGAATCGCTGAATGTGTTGCTAAGCGCATAACTTTCGAACGACTGCACCAAATTGGATAATTCTTTTTTTGTGTGTTCGTTATTGTCAGGAAAAGGTTTTTATAAAACTTCCGGTGAGCTCTGGCATTATGAAATTTGTATAAAAAATTTGCTATTGGTGGCACTTTGGAGGTTTGAAAACTGAATGTATGGAAAGCGGGAGGGAGGGAGAGATAGGGGAGGGGGAGGGGTGGCTGGGTGGGGAAGGGGGGAAGGGGGAGTAATGTGGGGAGAGTGCAGGTGGAGGAGACGGAGTGGGAACGGGACGAATAGGAAAGGACGAAACAAAACGCAGGGAGAAACAATTTCTTTATTAAATGGCATAGCAACGCATGCCAGGACCAGCTAGTTAGAAATAAAAATATATTTTTTGAAATATTAAATTTTTTAATATGTACAAACATTAAAAATGGTTCACCTTACGCTTTTTCTATCTAAAATTACTGATAATGATACAATTGGAACTGCCAGGTGACATTGGCGGTAGATTTAAACTGAGAATTACATACGAATATTGATAAGAAACGTCGATTTGGCTGCAAAATGGTAATGTTTATCTCACTTTATAGGTTTTAAATAAAGCTAAGGACATAAAATATGTTTTATTCTAAGGTAAAACTTTTTCAACAATGAAAAAAAAGAAAACCACACATATTTTATTTGATAAATGTTTAATACACTTTATTATCACCTCACGTTTTAAACATTTCATAAATAAATAATGAATCAAAAAAATTATAAACTTTTCTCAAATTGTTATTGAAAATTTTGGTTTCATGGAGGTGCACATTTGAATTTTTCTGTGCTTAAATTCTAGATTTGAATATAAAGCGTGGAGTTTTCTCTTTCTAACACCATTTAGATCGTATTTCACCATCACAGTAAGGGAGATACAATGACTTATATGAGACCTATTTGAGCTGGGACTTATTTGGTCTCCTGTGATTAAACTGGTTGGCTGGGATTAGACTCGAAGTTTTTTTCTGTAAATCGCTCTTGTAACGATTTATGGCCAAATTACCAATGTAAACGACACTAAAAGTCACTTAACGTAATTTATAGCAAGTTACAGAACTTATTCTTTCGTTTTTGACAGGTCTAATCGCGCCCGCTCGAATTTCCAGCCTTATAAAATCAGTTTGATAAGCTAAGAGACTTACTGCAAGTTATAGTTCCGAAATAGTTCCGAAATGCGCCGCGCACATCGATATATTAACTATAGATTAGCCCTCCCATACCCAATTCCAATCCCAAAGTGACACCACCCATGAGAAATTTCATAATACAACTACCCACCGAACCACGTTGCATCTCTTGCGTGACGCAGTTGTTTTACTAGGAAGAAATTAAACATTTTTTATAAAATGTTATTTTTCTCGATACGCTGCCTCGAATTCATATGTTACGTACATATTTTTTTAGATATTCATATAACTGATTAAATTGTTAATAATAAAGTCCGCGATAGCCCATACCTAAAATATTTCTAACTGCCTGAAATTTGTGTTTTAAAAATGATCTTCGCAAAGCTAGTAATTCCGTTACCGCGAACTTGCTAGAAAACAAATTAGCTACACGCAGACCAACTAAAGGTACAAACCAATGCTTCTTGCGATCTTTTGACTGCGAGATAAAGGGCTTCCTTTTTGATAAATGTTTTCGTAAACCAATATTTTTGGTTCCGGTGTCATTTTTAAGACCTACATGCCCTGTCTAGATATACATGGTCGAAGGCCGCGCACCATTGCGAAATGTCAAAAATTTAAAGACAATTGTTTTCATAGGGTTTTTTTCCTACAAAACTAGTATTTATTTCCACTTATTTACGTTTTCTGGAAAATGAGCATCCTTCTATTCAATTATCGGTCCAATCCTTTCCAATCTTAAGAGCGTTTAACCAGCCAGCGGACGAAAATCCACATTTCGTCGAAAGTTGTTCTTCCGATCGTGCAGGGCGGTTACAATGAGAAAGATTAATTATTCTCCGTACCAGCTTTTTAAAATTATAACTCAATATCGAATTTATTTCAATCCAAATTAGCTTTAATTTATACCTTCATCCAAAAATGCTGAAAGGTGTGATGATAAAACTATTAAAATAGTGTACTTTTTGTAGTTATTTTTTGATTATAAGTATTTATCATTTTTCAATATTGTCTAAATTTAATAAGAATGTTAAAAAAATCTGAAATATATTAGTTTGTAAGTGCGCAAATAAATACACAAAGGGACCAATTTTCGTCAAGAAACACATGTACGTACATATTTTTTAATGATTTTATTGAAACTAAAATTAAAATTCTAATACATAACTCTGCTAGATAATGTATTGATTTATTTTACTGCATGATTATATTATTTGAAATGGGTGTGGTATAACACAAAAACTTTTTTGAAAATTTAACAAATCTGCCAACGACCTATGGAATAACCTTATTATACTAAAAATTTAAAAAAAATCTAAAAATTTATTACATAACTTCACTAGATAAAAGAACAATCTTTCGAAATCCATTTATAATTTTTTGTGGAAAAGAGTCAATACGTCTAAAAACTTTTTTGAAAATTACGTATTTCCGGCTTTCTCTGGTAATGCCCTCTTAATGTTTTTGTTTTTAATATTTACATATTTGAAATTTCGAATTCGAAGTCGATTGCTGTCAGCACATGTCAGGTAGCTATCATTCGGATAAAACGAAATTAATTGCTGCCTGTGGAGAATTATTTAATTAAAGCCAAAATCTATTTCAACACTTTATTGGGGCCTTTTTGTCTTTATTGACAAAATCGCGTAAATTTGACAGTAGCAGGTCGTTGTTGACAGGAAGCCATCTTACCGCAAATAAATTTAGAGATGTAAACGGTCGCATGAGCATTTACACAGGTCGTACTTCTGAACAAATTCCGTGATCATTAATTACCACAAGTGGGATGCATATGTAAACGCTCCTGTGAGTGACCTGTCAAAATCTTATGTAATCCGTAAATTTTAATTACGAGTCTAACCTCAGCCTAATGTAAAGAAATATGGATTGTAAGTTGTTCCAGATATCTTAATACGTTGTGTATGATGCTTACGTTGGCCCAGTGTGTCCTTACCTTAAGGTTAGGAAGTAACTTATAACCAGAAAGAACATATGACGATGGCCAGAGGTCCAGTAGGGGTCCAGAAGTGGAAATTCGTTTAAAAAAAATTGATATTATGATACAATATCAAATTAAGTACCATAAAATTCATTTGTAATTAGCTCACGAGTTTGAGAATCAAATTACATTTAAAATAGTAAATTATTTCATGCGACAAGGGTACAATCTGCAAAATCATCCTACCTTTATCAAAAAAATAATCCGAAAACATTTTTTCTAGGCGGCATAGGGCCATCTTGTTTATTGTATGGCGCGTAAAGAGACAGAAGACATGATACGGGGACATTTGATAAAGTGACCCAGCCATACATAGTGCGTGGGAAAGAAAGCTTCCATTTAAGACGTTAGATGTCACTGCTTACCACTGTCTGCTATCTCGCGGTGCATTTCAAATACATTAGAATAATACCAGTTGTTTTGATTTGCATAATATTTCGTAATATTATGTTTTACTATCATCTTATAATTTTGGTAGGTTTTTGACCAATTTACCTGAGGGATGACGTTTGCTACGAGATGGCTTCGTAAAGCGATGAATAGAAATGATGAATGTTTTGTTGTTGTAGATATATCTGCCAGCGGAAGTTTGCCCTGAAGAACCTGCCGGAAGACAAGCTATTCAAGCTGGTGTCCAGCATGTTCAAGGTGGTGCCGGCCGTTCTCAAGGAGCATGGGAAGGTCCAGAACCCCTGGCCCAATGTGGACGCACACTCCGGAGTCCTGTTGAGGGTTCGTACACATAATTACATATACCTACTTTTTTTTTACAATATCTTCACACAGGAGGCCCTGAGGATTTTTAAATAAAACAACATATTTTAATAAAACAAAGTATTTATCTCAGGGCCTCTACGTGGAGATATTGTAAAAAAGAAGTATACAAGTTAATTTTCAAGTTCTGTGAAAGTTCTACTCAAGTTCTGTTATTATTTCACTTTTGGTGAAGATTTTGGCCAATAAATGTGTAATAACACAACTTAAAAATTAACTTTAAAATTTGATGAAATGTTAAAATTCTGCAAAACAATCCGTCCTTACTATTTAACTCGTTGAATGCCGGGAGTAAATGGGGTTGGTTGTAACCAATTAGCGTTCGCAAAAAGCGGCAGCCATGACACCCAATGTCCGGCGATTCTGACAGCGTCCTTGAGAAATTTCGTACATAGAAAGGTCAAAGTTGAAGACCAAAGAATTTTTCCCGCGCATGCGCAAGAACTTCGCACGTTCCCGCGCTCCGGTAAATCATTAATATAAATTATATGGAGTGACCAAGCGAATTGCGGTTTTCTCTATGGTAAAGAGCGATAATAGAGCAAGCGATTCTGACCGTGTTCTTCATACACTTTCTTTATACATAAGGGTCAAAATCGCGTGTAATTCTCACGACACGCCGGCGCACGAGCGGCAAATGAGTGGTTAACCACAAATCTTTATTATTTTATATATCGACCGGTTTTGCTTAAATCAAGCTTCTTCAGGATGTAAATTATTACTATAGAACCGGTTGTTTCACAGAATTTGAACACATTGTCATTGTCAATCAAACCAATAGAATGCTCGGTTTTATCTCTAGAATTACCAAATCGTTCAAGAATCCCAGTAGCTTCAGAATCTTGTACTACTCATATGTAAGAAGTATCTTAGAGTATGGCACCGTGATTTGGTCCCCACACTATGCAATTCATAGCAATAAAGTGGAGTCTGTTAAAAAAAGAATACTTGAGAATACTAGCTTACAAATCTGGAGTACATCGGAATCTAGATAACTATGCTGAAAGACTCACTCAATTTAGAGAAGTCTCACTCGTCAAAAGAAGGCACATTTCAGATTTGATCTCCCTGTTTAAAATCATAAACAACATGGTATGATTCATATTTAATTAATCAAATTAATCTTAATATAAGGCCGAAATTCACGAGAAACCTTGAAACCTTTTGGATCGATACTTACCGTATTAATACAAGTTTCTTCAAACCAACCTCGAGAATGACTCGGTTATACAATAAATATTGCAAACATGAAGACTTAGATGTATTTTCAAACTCAATTGATACCTTCAAAAGAAAATTATACTTACATATCCCTGATGATCTCCTCACCTAAACCTATAAAATGTGTATAAATGTATGCATATGTTCATGTATGAATATATTTTGGAATTATTGATTCTTCTTGTTTTATGTATGTACTTTAATTTATTATTATAACTAATTAAGAATGTTGTGATGAATGGTGTGCTCACCTCTCCTTGGAATTATCACTGTAACCATATTGCACGTCTAGATAAAGAGTAGCACAACTCGAAATAATCCAAAATCGAGTTATTGCCATTTTCGGAAGCTGCGTCTAAAACTACACAAACCACAAAGACACCTGTTTAAAAATCTCCATCAATAATATTGTAGATGGCACTTAAGTCAGTCTTTCTGAATTCCTCTATGAAAACCCCCACCAACAATAGTAACGCAATAGGGGAAGGTGCTGTCAATACGCACAAAGACTGGATTATTTCGACTTAGTCTTGTATTCGTGATTAACCGCAGTCATAGTGCGTGAATATTTTGAGTTGATTTGGTATTCGTGATTGAACTTGTCTTGTTTCTCGGGCATTCTACATATCAATTCCACTTACTCCGGTATTGTGAAGATTATAAAACAAAATATACAGAATAAGAGTGCATTAATGCAAAATTTATCACTAATATGGAATCAATTTGAGTTGATGAAATTATTAAACATTGATTTTGTCACAAATACTAAAATAACACAAAATTAATTAATAAACGCGTGACACGTGAATTTGATGGTTAAGTAATTAAGCAAATAAATATCCTAGTAAAATAACATACAATATCATTACAATATTTTCAATCAGTCAAATAGAAATCGAGTCAAACGTTTTTCGCTGTTCCTGAAAAAAGAGGTATTTTGAGTTGTACTACTCTTTATCTAGGTGTGCGATATTAAAATTGTTAACTGATGTAATAATTATATGTGATATATTCTGTTGGCGAGCCAACAAATAAATAAATAAAAATAAATATGAATTGAATCCTGAGGATGCTTGCTTAAATTATTGTGATTTATTTTTGGGTTATAAATGCCGTGCTCTACCTCCTTCTATATTCAACATTTCGGACTCCATTACAGGGTCCTTCATCAGGGCAGATGTCTAATATGGACTATATTTTGCTTGCGATGAGCTGTAGTAAAGCTATTGGAGTTGTTTAGTTCGATATGATTTGAAGTTTTCACGGCCAAAGCGTTATCGCGATCAATTACGCTACCTCCTTCTTTAGCCAAAGTTTCGAAAAGCTTTACAGTGTCCATCTTCAGGGCACGAGTGTAATGGAAAATTGTGGTGAAGTGTGTGCTTATAAATATAGATGTGAAACCTTGTTTAAAAATCTACGAGGGCTGGTATTTCAGTAAAAGAAGTTAATTTAAAATGTTTTGTTTGTTTGTTTGCAGCACTACGGTCTGACGGAGATGAACTACTACACGGTGCTGTTTGGGGTGTCACGGGCCCTCGGGGTGTTGGCACAGCTGGTCTGGTCGCGCGCCCTCGGCTTCCCCATCGAGCGACCCAAGTCACTCACCACCCAAGCCCTCCTACAGATGTTCAAATAAACATACACTCCACTCAAATCTATAATTAATATTATAATAGTTACTCTCGAAATTATCCTAAAATAGTGCCGTGTATCTAAAGCCGGATTCTTCTAACTTGAAGCTGCAATTTAGAAACAAATTTGTGTGTCGGAACACCATTGTACTTTAAATAAGTTAAACATTCCAAACGGTTTCTAATAAATTCATATTTAAAATTCTGTTCTATTTAAGATAAGTTAAACATTCCAAACAGTTCCTGATAAATTCATAATTAGAATTCCGTTCTTAAGATAAGTTAAACATTCCAAACAGTTACCAATAAATTCACATTTAGAACTACGTTCTATTGAAGATAAGTTAAACATTCCAAACAGTTACCAATTAATTCATATTTAGAACTCCGTTCTATTTAAGATAAGTTAAACATTCCAAACAGTTACCAATAAATTCACATTTAGAACTACGTTCTATTGAAGATAAGTTAAACATTCCAAACAGTTACCAATAAATTCACATTTAAAACTCCGTTCTATTTAAGATAAGTTAAACATTCCAAACAGTTCCTAATAAATTCATATTTAGAACTCCGTTCTATTTCAGAGAAGGTATACATTCTAAACAGTTCCTTATTTAAATTCATATTTAGAATTCTCATTATATTTAAGATAAGTTAAACATTCCAAACAGTTCCTAATAAATTCATATTTAGAACTCCATTCTATTTAAGATAAGTTAAGCATTCCAAACAGTTCCTCTCCATTCTATTTAAGATGAGTTAAACATTCCAAACAGTTCCTCTCCATTCTATTTAAGATTAGTTAAACAGTTCCTGATAAATTCTTATTTAGAACTATATTCTATTTAAGATAAGAATAGTTCCTAATAAATTCATATTTAGAACTCAGTTAGCTAACTTACTCAGTCACACTACTTACTCACTCTGTTGTATTTAAGATAAGTTCTCTAATTCATATTTAAAACTCAAGCCCTATCAAAAAAGTTAAGCATTTCAAATATGTAGTAATAATAAATGTAAAATGATAAAATGGAGCCAAAAATATGAATTTGAAACCTGAACTAGATGGAATATTGTTCCTGTTTGAGAAATTCGCCGATCTGAAATTCTAACACAAATTTATTGGTATCATTATTGTTACGATTCTTGGAAAGTTCTGACCACTTCTATGAAATTCCATAATTCCAGCTGTCTTTCTCTAATTCTTTATTCCTACACGCCATCCAGCCAATTGAACAGTTAAAATTTTTCCATCTTAGCTATTCGTCGCCCCAGTTCTTATTTGTCCAACAGACCTTTTTAGTTTTTGTTAAATCTTCATTTTAAAATTAAAAATAAAGTATAGAAAATGATAGTTAACTTTTTACCCGCGTTGATCTACTCTGTTTTTTTCAATACCCATACGCGGTATGTATACGTCATATTTCAAGTACCACGAGGCACGAGGACACATTCACTTGATTATAGATGTTTTTTACGAAAAAAAATTTTACTTTCGAAATATGCCTGAATATGTCAGCATCGTGATAGTTACACGAATATCCTAGCGAGCGGGAAAAAATACTGTGACATAGTAGCGCTGTTATATCGGCAGTCGAAGTTAGCGTAACAAGGGCTGATACGGGCGCGTGTGAGGCATGGCTTTTGCCGTATCAACTGTTGTTACGATCGCTTGGAAAAGGTTAATCACTTAACTAAAAATTATTTAAACTAATGAGACCTTTACCTTTACGGAAAAATAGCTTTATCTTAAACACCTATCATAATGTTTCATTGAAATAATGAAAGAAAACTTTCTCCTCCTGTAAAATTCACTAATGGTCTGTTGGACAAATACGTACTAAGACGACGAATTGTATACACGAACCGCAGAAGCGGGGAACTAGTGAATCCACATCCCATTTGGAGTCGATTTTGTGGTATTTGAATCAATCATTCTCAGTTTGGGAGGCGGGTATGGGTACCACACCATGTACAGACAGACACTACGTATATATCCCGCCCAGCCAGACCGTTTTTATAATAAATCTCAAAATAATTTGTGTAGCTCATTGTTGTACTTTATCCACCAGAAACAGTTTTTCTGGTTCCAAAGATCTTTTTTAGGATTAGTTGCATTGTAGTCTAAGGCCCTTCGATTACTTATTGCTTTGATTACCAATTTGATACTCGACGATTCAAATATGTTGGTGGCTACCACCATACACAGGCGCCTACTGCTGGCATTTTGTAAACTCGTCGGCGACGCAACCAGCTGGGCAAGGTTGTTGTTCCCACTCATGCCATCGAGACCATTACACAATTTCACTTGTGTCAAGACATTTTGTAACAATGCGTGTGTTTAGATCAATGCTAGGCACAAGCCTAGTCAACAGAGAATGACAGGTTGTAAAAATGACATCCACAATAACTCTTAATAGTTGGGTGAGCCCGACCGACTGTTGATCCCCGATGGTTGGCCCCTCAAAACAATATTTATTATAAAATTATGATATTTTTTGCATTATTTACCAATTTGAAACCTAAAATTGACTTAAAAAATTACCTTTAAAATAAATTGGTATGGATATCAAACGAAGCTATTTACAGTGTCGATTTTTTGTACTTATACGTTGGTATATACAAGTAGTTATAGCCTTGATGCATTTAAATGAAAATATTATGTTCTATACTTTTTGTAATTCGGCGGTACATTCTCTGCACATCCCTTCAGGGACACTTAGTTATATTTTGTGTAATTATAGTTATATTTTTTCTAAACTGACTGCATATTGTATGTAAGTACAACAGGAAGCCAACAGTCGAGGATCAACTGTCATGAAAATGTTTTGTTGTGAGTGTGGTTATGAAGGCATTCTAGTTTTGACATTTGAGAATTCAACAATGGTTGGTGGCGACTCTGGTCTCATGATTTTAGTAGTGTCGCGTAGGGATTGCGAACAACAAGTTGTTTGTGATGTGAGTACACAATATGAATATTGGATAATTTCGTATCCCTGTAGGAGAAGAGCCAAAGTGCCTCCGTATATGACGCTATTTACAAGACACTCGATCGTCGTGCGCGTATCATGCGCGCCGATCGTAAGTACCCCCAGTACGATTTTGCTGGTGCCCATACACGGCGCTACGCGACGTCAGTCGGTTTCCAATCAGTATCACAATACCGACAGTGCTGATCGCACGCGACGCGTCACATCATTTGTGTCTGATACTTATTAAATTAAAGTAATGTTAGATTTGTTCTGGAAGTGGAAAAAAATGCATTTTTACCAGAATTACTTTACCAGAGTATGTAAGAAAGGATTTAGTGGAGAAGGCATGGATTAATGTTGGAAAAAAAGTAATTTGACATTGCTTGACATCGTGTTAACTCCACGGGTGCACGTGAAAAATGATCAAGTTCAGTATATTTCGGGTAGCGTCGTGTACGGACACCAGCATTAAAAAGTAGTATATCGGCAGGGTACTTGTGGTTGCGTCACAATTACGTAGATTGTAAGTATCTCCATGAACGGATGGTCTTACTTGTTAAGGGGCCGTTCAAGTATTACGTAACGCACTTGGGGGGGGGGGGTCTTGTGAAACGTTACTGTGCGTTACAAGGGGGGGTTCGAACAACGCGTTACATAACAGATTTTTCTTTATTTATATAAAAAAAATAGGGAATTAAAATCTTCCAAGTTGGCAATCCTTTTCGTTCCCGAAATCTCTTGTTTTATTTATTACCGCAAATGCGATTAAAACAAGAAAAAAGGTATTTAAGCGACTTTCCAGTACTTTGCGCAACTTAATCGTGACTTTCAGGTAAAAATTGTCACTTGGGCGTTACGTAACGTTTTGGGGGGGGGAGGACAGAAAAACGTTACGGCGCATTACATGGGGGGGTCAAAAATCTTCAAAAATTGCATTACGTAATACTTGAACGCCCCCTAACATGATTGTATAAAAAAATGGAAGATTGCTTGACCAATAATTTCTCTAATGAAAAGTGATTTGGTGCTATACAAACTATCATGTAATGTTTTAATTCTATACTTAGTCAATTCTTAAATCTTTAAATGGTTGTGAAGCAAAAATAATAATAAATTATTTCTACTTTTGCTAAATGTGAATTTTGCTAATTTTGAATGTTGTGAAATATTTAAATGCTGTATGTAACAATAATTGACAGCAAATGGAGTGATAAATCAGGAATCTTTGTGCTTTTTTATCTGAAATGATAGTTATTTAAGAAAAATGAAAGACCAATATATTGTTTTATTGTTATCTTATAAATCTTATCTAAAACATGCCGTTCCACTGTGCCAAATTAGGGAGGCGTCTACTAATATCTACAGGAATTCCAAAAACTGAAAAAATCGAACTAATATCTATGGAAACCAAAGTGTTGACAAATATCTACAGCACAAACTGTTGACTAATATCTATGAGAATCAAAGTGTTGACGAATATCTACAGCACTGGCAGAGGTTGGATTTGCAATTATGTGTAGCAAATTGGAATAATGTAATATTGCGTATGCAGTTTAAAAAACTTAATTTATGTAAGTGTGTATGTAAAAATTCGTAATATCGGACTATTGGACACATTTAGCTGATTAGTCCAATCTACGCTCTGTAGATATTAGTTCAACCTACGCTCTGTAGATATTAGTCAACACTCTGAAGTTCGTAGATATTAGTTCAACATATGAGCTGTAGATATTCGTCAGACATACAGGCTGTAGATATTAGTATCTGGAGTCCAAATTAGCCGTCATTTTACCATGTGATTATTTTCCAAAAAAGTAGCTTTATAAATTAATTAACAGTACCAACAATTATATTTATACATAATGCATATGGTATAAATAAAACTTTGTACATGCTCAATAATTTATTACTTAAAACTAATTTAACATTTTATGTTTCTTTATTATGTTTTCTTCTACGAGTGATTGAAGTTGATAGGAGTACCTTCCTACATAATAAGTCAAAAAGCACCAGCTAAATAAAATATTTTATAAATTATGTTTATTATTTATTAATGAGTTTCCCTATCATCAAATGACACCACACCTTCTTTATAATTACTTTCCGCTGGCTGCAGTCTCTGGCTGGTCTTCACTTCTTGCTCCGGTTCACCTTCTGGTCAGTCTGCCTCTGCACATGGCTCGCTTCCTCGGAGCACCCGCAGTCATGATTTTTGGTGTTCTTTCATCAAAAGTGGAATGGGGCATTTCCACTTTTTTTATTGCTTAAAACAATTAAGCAAAAAATTACGATGATTATAGCATTTTTATTTTATTTTTATGTTGACGACTAAATTTTCTACAGTGCGTCAAAGTTTCCCAATTTTTTAATTACAACTAAAACGATATTTTGGAGCGGGGCTACATGTGACGTCATGAGCGTGGATGCTGACAGTGTTTATTTATGCTGGCCCAGTTGAACGTCGCTTGTGATGTCACATTCCGATTTTCAAATCATGGGCTGTTTTGATTTTGTCCGTTTTAGACCG
The DNA here is from genome assembly GCA_917880885.1 of Limnephilus marmoratus. Lineage (NCBI taxonomy): Eukaryota > Metazoa > Arthropoda > Insecta > Trichoptera > Limnephilidae > Limnephilus > Limnephilus marmoratus. Next base: position 21,930,421 of record OU862929.1, read on the forward strand.
TTTTTAAAATCAATAATATTGAATGAAAACATATAAAACAAACATTTTTAAAAGGATGATTAAAATCAGAAAAATGATCTTTAAATATTCCGTACGTTTTCAACAGAATCCCTCGTTTGCGGAAATACCCCATTCTTTCCATATGTCCAAACCATCGCAATGTTAGGGACATACAGAATGAATGCTTTTAATATTCCTATGGCAACGGCACAATAAAGTATTGAATGTACATTCTTTTAGGCCACGTCCGCTTGCTTAGCGCCTAGAGCCTAGCGAGTCACTTAGCAAGTAGCTTAGTAAAACGAACGTTCTCGAATTTTAGCGACCGGCCGCACTGCGCGCTTGGCGCCTAGATAGGTAGTAGATAGTCGCTTGGCGTGTATCCAGGTAAACCAACGTGTTGGTTTTTTGCCACTAGGCGCGAGGCATTTCAGAAGAAAAAATTGGATGAAATATTATTAGACAGTTGTCAGAAACTATGGGAAGATGTAGCAATCTAAGTAGAAAAAGATGGTTAGTACTAAAAAGTGATTTATTTATGATGAGATTTTTTTTTACATTGAGAAGTTAATTGTGGTTGTGATTTGTTTTTGGGATGTTATGCCATGTTGCAGCTCATCTGCCCTGATGATAGTGGTGATGGACACTGTAACGCTGTCCGAAACTTTGGCTAAAGGAGGTAGCGTAACACGGCATAACACCCCAAAAACAAATATCGAAAATACTTTTGGCCGTGAAAATCTAAAGACGTACATGGTTATGAATATTTTAAAAATGAAATTTCTGTAAGTAGCAGTTTTAGAACTAATTTTGAAAGTGACATCTCGTCAACGTGCCGACAAGCAAATGACCAAGGCACCTAGCGACCCACCACGCAAACCACCTTCAGTGCGGCCACCATGTATCCTAGCAAGTAGCCAGAGTGCAAGCCACTAGGCTCTAGGCGCTAAGCCAGCCACCTGCCTGTGCGTTCGTAGCCTTACACAATCATGCTGCAACTCTTTCTTACACACTTAATAAGGGTGAGACAAACGATGTACATCTGTCTACTTCTTTTTTTTTACATCAGCTCCACACAGGAGGCCCTGAGGAAATTAATTTCCCTCAGGGCCTATGTCATCTTTAGGGCTGCTGTGTGGAGGGTTTTTTAAGGAAATGGAGAAGAGGAGAGTTCTGAGAAGGAAAAGGGCTTAAGGGGTGAGTAGGAATCTGGGGTTCAGTGTGTCCTGGTCATCCGCCTCCAAGACCTAGACAAACCCGAACCCGGGCACCCCATGCTAAATCACCAAACATAATGAACCACTTGGGGTGACCTATGGCAAAGGTGTTAGTTATGCAACAAAGGTTCCAGGGGCGGCGGTACCCATTCCCGCCTCCCAAATTCTTCCCTCAAAGGAGAAATACTATCATTATCATACATCTTCCTGAGTTGTATTAAAGAAATGTGATGCTGCATGACATTGGTGTAAAAATTTTGAGGGAGGCTTTTATAATTCTCCCAGCAACGGCTCACGGCATTTCATTTATTTAATACAAGTGAGGGAGATGCAAGAAAATGATTACTTTTTTCCTTTGGAAGAAGCAGACATGTACATCGTTTGTCTCATTCCTTGTTCCACTAATACTCGTATTTAGTGTGTAAGAAAGAGCTGCACCATTGTTGTGATAAAGAACGTACATTTATTGCCTTTTTTCTTCTGATATTGTTAAGAAATTGCTTATTTTATTTATTAAACGCCCATAGGGCTTTTGCAGATATAATGTATGTTGGACATTTACAAACATACATGGTATGTTTATAAATATATATAATGTACATATCAGTACAAGAAATGTGGAGTCTGGGTTTGAATAATATGAAAATAATATCTGTAAACTTTTGCCTGTCAAAATATTTATTTAATATTTAAATATTCTATTTAATTGATATTTAGCATCAAAATTATAAAATTATATGTATACAATGTTTGAAAATGTACCAATGTTGTCATTATATACCTGCTGACAAACTACATAAGTAGTTTAGCGGGTTTAAATGTAAATAAATAAATAAAAGATTTGCATGCAAAAATTCTTAGTTCTTCCCATGCATTTTAAATGTTCACTTTTCTTGTTTATTTTTTAACCCTTTTACATAAACAAAAATTGTTCTAAAATCTAGATAAAATTATCTTTCCGATGTGTTTATTAGAAATCAAAAGTTTTGTTTCTAAATTTAAAAATTTTGATATTGGAAATGTAAATGGACTTAAAGTACTTAAAATAGAATAAACTTAAAATTCAATACATTTTCTTTTTCTAAGAAAATTTCTAATAAAACTGTCACTTTACTTTTTATCACATTTATACAATTTTATTTTAAAATTAAATGTGTGTTACGTCACAAATTGGTGCGAAATAAATCCGTCACTTATGATCGGGTTTGCAAAATGTCTGAACAACATAGCGCACATATTCCTTAGGCCATTAGAAGCATTATTTCTTTCGCTTTAGCGTCGATGACACAGAGCGAGTTTACAAGCTACTATCTGGGCAATTCACTATCTGTTACTTGCTAACTAGCAGATTGTTGACAATCTACGAAAAAAGTTGAAAGGTCGTCAACTTTACTCGCCACACGCTTGCTCGTGATTGGTTTATTTATGTTTTTCAAAATGGCTGTCAATCAACAGCTGATTTCGACTGTCAAACATCACAGAATTAGTTCACGCAGGCGTCGTATTCTTGTTCCTGGCGCTAGCAGCGTCCTCAGTTTCCTACGCTACTGAGCGAGTGGATAGTTTTGTGTGTCATCATGACAATCTCACTCGCTGATTTATCCGCTTTTAAACTTCTAGATAGTAGCTTGTAAACTCGCTCTGTGTCATCGAGCCTTTTCTAACATAAAAGAAATCACAAATGTTCGCATGACAGGAAGAGAGATATCTAAATTTTAATAATGCACGGTTGCTCTGGGGCAATCTGGGTCTCCTGTTATTATAATGGCATAGATGTTTTGGGACAACTTGGGTCTCTTGTGATTAGACCAGGGACACAGATATTTATAACTTTGAAATGCATTCTATGAGGTTTTTCAGTAATTTAAAAAGTGTAAGAATATATATTGAACAAATCTAAGAAACTTCATTTGTTTATTGTTATCAAGTTTAATTTGTAGAACTCCATTTTAATTTTTTATTTTTTTATTATATAATCAATAATATTATTATTAAATTAATAAAAACAGTTTATTTTTAAACAAGTTCTGCTGTGTAATTATTGTTACGCGTGACAGCTGTTTCGCCTTCTGAAGGCATTATCAAACTGTGGTCATGCCACATACAGACGATATATTTATAATTAATCAGAAATTGGAAATGAGTCATAATAAATACCTCTCTAGAAATAGTATAAATATATCGTCTGTATGTGGCATGACCACAGTTTGATAATGCCTTCAGAAGGCGAAACAGCTGTCACGCGTAACAATAATTACACAGCAGAACTTGTTTAAAAATAAACTGTTTTTATTAATTTAATAATAATATTATTGATTATAACTTCATTTGTACTTTCTCCAAGTGGTGTAAGTTACAAGTATAAATAGGAGACCGTATAGGAGATGTATTTTCTATTGTTAGAGATAAAATGAGTCTTTAGTCCACAAAAGCTGGCAAGTTACTCCAAGATAGCCGTTGAGCATAATTCTGACAGACGCTATGAAAGCGTCAGCGTTTTTCAAGTTGGCCCATTTCAGCATATTTCCCAATGGGAATGTATGACAAACAATATATTGAAAGGGGCTAAGCCAAAAAACGTTGGCGCTATTATAGCAAGGTCTGTCATTACCGTAAAAGGTATTAAAATGTTAGGCATGTATGTGTCCCAGCATCCCCAAAGATGACGTAGACCCTGAGGGAAATTATTTTCTCCTGTGTGTGGTCAATGTAAATAAAACCCTTATCGGTTCCTCATATTCCATTATAACATGGAGTTTAGAAAACCGCAGTAGAAGTGAAAAATTAGTGAATCTAAAAACATTGAATTGATCTTATTGTATAATTTTTTATTTCAGTTTTCGTTTTACATCGCATACAGAAACCAAAAAGTTTTTTGTGGTCCTCTATGTAAATTCACCATTTCCCGCCTTACTGCCTGTTTCCGGACACCGTGATTTTTGCGACAAATCAACCTATCAAATAAGAAAATGCAACACTTAAATAAACCAATCGTGCAGCATCAGCTCTATTTTTTCGACTTGCGCCGAAAGCGCGCGAAACTTAAATTGCAAATATAAATTCCGCCAAAAATCACTCCCGATCCCAGCATTGCCGCATTTTTGTTATTTACTCGAGTGTGCATGGATTTTATGGGCCTGTCCATTAGCGTATTTTTTTATCTATCAAAAAATAGTTTGCCTGGTGTACGGCTTTACGACGAAAGATTGCGATGGCCATGATAAGTATGTTGATTCGTGTACTTATACAAAAGTATAATGTACTTATTATGTTATGTGCGTAAACTGTGACCAGTCGCGCGGCGTGTCCATTGGCATGCTTGTTTCCTTATCACCACGATGTGTTGTTTAAAAACGCCAAAAAATGGACAGAATTCTGAGAGGAATCATAAGATATCGCTATCTGGACAGGGACGTGATGGTCAAACAGTTCCAGAAAGTTAAGGACAACCCGCAGGTGAGTTTATTCCGTAACATTTCCATTTGACATTTCGCTCAATGACGTTTATTTTTTCGAAACGCACGCAGCAATTGTAGAAGCTAAAATTTATCCACTTTATAAAAAAGTCTATTCATTTATAAGACAAATTTCAGAGTTAATAAAAAAATTTCATACAAATGATCGGTTTCTTTTTCCAAAGTGTTTTAAAATTTATTTTTATGATGTAAACATTTGTACGGTTTCCTCAGGGTCGTTTTGTAACGAATATTTTCGTGTTTTTCTGACACGATAGATGATATTATTTTAGGAATTTACAATCAATATGTTTTATTTGTTTTTAGCCCAAAGCAGTTTTCTTCACATGTATGGACAGTCGAATGATTCCGACGCGTTTTACGGAAACTTGCGTCGGTGACATGTTTGTCGGTAAGTACCTACTTACATTTGAAATCTTATGTGAGCGCGGTTTTTTCAATCTAAAAAAATACTTTTTTCTACGTTTATAGTAATAGTTTTGCATACATAACGTTTTCGATGAGTAAATAAATGCAGTCGGCATAATAAAAATATAATTAACTCTGATTTTTCAACGAACATTTGCTGTTCCGCCGACAGACATTGTTTTTTTGACCTCAAAGCTTGACTTTGATATTACGATAAAACAAACAGATCCATGTCAAAATGACCTTTCTATCTTTATTAGAACGATGTAAGACGTGAATTAGATAGTGATAGCGATTGGTACATAATCGTATTTTATTATTTGTAAAATAATCATTTTGTAGGTAAAAGGTAGGACATTTTGAATAAACTGATCATTTTTCTAAACTTGTATCTGTGCCAAAAGGTTCCTTGACGGTCTATACCCCGACTGGTATTTTTGAAGTCGATTTTACACAAAAATATAACTTTATGATAAATATCGATTTTGGGGGCCAACTTTTGGGGGATCAACTGTCGGGTGCAACATTTTATTTATTTGTTTATTAAGACATTTACACAGTACATTATAATACAAGTTATAAGGTATGTTAAATTAATTTTTACATGGTTATGTAGGTACTAGTGATGTGTCGGATCGTTAAAAATGTATATCCGCGGATTCGGATCCGAATACGCATATCTGGTGTCAAGATCCGCGGATACGGACCTTTATTTTCTTTTTCAATCGGTGTCGGCACGCGAGACCTTGAAACGATGGTTGACGTTACGCCCGCCGCAACGACGGTATGGTACATAATACGATAAAATATTTGATTTTTGGAAATAAAAAATACTCTGAAAGGAATTTAATAGTTTTTTAATTCTACCTAATCACCTGTATACAGCATTTCATCCTATCAATTGAAAATTAAAAAGATAAAAGATCCGCGAGAAAAGTAACGGATACGGATACGGATATCCGGAACATCACTATCATTTATTTTTTATTTATTTATTTTTTTTTTTTAAAGAAAGACAAACATTCCCGGGTTACGAATAACCCAACAATGTTTGAAAATCTCCTACTACCACCACAGAAAGCCGAAAATGTTGCTTGTGTTGTGATGGAGGACTTGGCCAGCCGAGGAATCGAACACGCGACGCTCGGGTGGGACCCAAGTGCTATGCCCACTCAACCACTGACACTCAATCATGTACCTATTACGTAAGTCCACAGAATGTCATTTGGTACTTACGCCCACTTAAGCCTCGATGACACACGGCGAGTTACAAGCTACTATCTACTAAGTTTTAAAAGCGGGTAAATCGGCGAGTGAGATTGTCATGATGACACACAAAACTGTCCACTCGCTCAGAAGCGTAGGAAACTGAGGCCGCTGCTAGCGCCAGTAACAAGAATAACGACGCCTGCGTGAACTAATTCTTCAAATGTTTGACAGTCGAAATCAGCTGTTTATCGGAAGCCATGTTGGAAACATAAATAAACCAATCACGAGCAAGCGTGTAGGCGAGTAAAGTTGACGACCTTTCAACTTTTTTTCGTAGATTGTCAACAATCTCCTAGTTAGCAAGTGACACGATGACACTGGGCGAGTTTACTAGCAGATAGTGAATTTCCCAGATAGTAGCTTGTAAACTAGCCTTGTGTCATCGAGGCTTTACGCCCACTTACGCCTGAGATATGAACATGCATGGACGTAGAGGTGTAAAGTCGTATTCGTTTATTTATTATTTACCTTTACATTTTATAATATTGTTGGGTTAATAATTAATTCACACAACAGAACCGATGAAATAGTAGATTAATGTATTATAATAATGCTACCACGGGTTTTTTGCTGCTAGGCCTTGCAGGTGGCTTTTTGATGGGTTTCGCCCAATTTAGTAAAGTTTCCTGATAGAAAAGTTTTGCCCCTTTCCTTTGTATAACAGCAATTATATTATTAGAACGTGTGCAAAAATTAACTAGCCACATAGGTACTTAGGGACGGTCAAGTATTACGTAATAGACGTGGGCAAAATTGAATGACTGAATTAAATGAATAAATTCAATCTTGTAACACACTCGATCTGATTCTCATTTTCAAAAGGAATTAAATCTTTATTCCTTACCCTTGGCCTTGCATCTTACGATTTTTTAACAGCACCATATTTATTTTTATTTTGATTAATTTATTTTACAGTTAAATATTTCATGTTATATTGAGGTAAGAAAATAATAATGTACTCTATAAATATTGTAGTGTTTCGTAAGAATTAAATAAAATATTATTCTGGATATTTGTTGCGCGGATAGGTACACCTACCACAGGCGAGGCGCGCCGCGAAATTGCCTTTCACGGGTACTGTGTAGTATCCCGCGCAGTAAATCTTATACCTACAAAAAACCCTGTAGTCCCCGTCCCCAATCCAAGTGACAAAACCGCCAAGCGAGTCAGCCAAGATCCAAATAATTCTGAGCTCCGTGTGTCGCGTCTGTTTCACAGTTGTGTCCCGCCAGTCCCGCCAGTCATAGTCACGGAGGAATCGTTCCTCCGTGGTCATAGTCCTGTAACCTGTTCGGTCTGTGCGAACTCAATCCGCAACCCCAATCTCTGTTTCACTTATTCAAGGAATCAAAACATTTATTTCTTATTCATTTATGACGTCGTAGTCCCACGGGTCCCTGGGTACCACGTGTCGAGTCGATCCGACCGGTCCGCGGAATGCAAGTTATTCAAGTCACAGCAAGACAAAAGACACTTATTAGTCAGAAGTTCCCAATTCATTTCTTGATGCCCGCAGAGAATCGGTTCGTCGTTAGTCCCCGCTCGGCCAAGCCGTCATCTTAGGGTGAAACTTCCCACTTCGGACCGCGGAACGTTAATAAAAGGACTAAAAGCGAAAGTTTATTCTATGTCTTTTCTCCCTCACACGTGCGTAAATTGTGATGCAATACTTGTAGAAACAAAATGATGTTTATCTATATTATTGTTTTTTTGTGGTATCTGTCTCTGTCTACTCTAGCCGTAAACAAAAAATCAGTCGCTATCGAACCGTGATACTGATAAATGATAATCGAGCGATTTGTTCCTTTATTTTTGTAACAAATTATACGACGCGTGTCGCCAGGGCTTTTAATTAGTTTTTATTCGGCGCGTCTTTTTAACTTCACCATTGAGGTAGGTGCATTTAAAAAATATATATTTGACTGGAGCTTATTCCAGGTGACCGGTCCGGATATACCTACCTATGAAAGCGCGATAATAGTATGTTTTTTATGTGAAATCCGCACAAGTCCCGTCTGGAGCTAATGAAACTATGGCATCCCCAATTGGGATTTTTTGCGAGGCTGAAGGTAGTGGGAAGTTTAGATCACGTGAAATGAAACAATTTTAAGTTTAATAAATAAATAAAAATTAGTAAAACTTTAAGGGTTAACCACGAAAACTGTTTAATTTTAAGATTTAATTGCTTGCCTAATATAAACACATTTTTCTTGTTAAAAATTTGTCTTTTGGGCAAAATAATATCTAAGTACACATTGAAATATTTCATTAACCTCGTCGCGCGTCGTTTTTAGTACCTACGATTTTTCAAAACAACATAATTTACACTAAGAAGAGGGCTTTGCGTAGTGAAAACTTATTTATCACCGTTGTGATTTGAAACTCGATGAAACGAAAAATAACGACACTAAAAAGAGCAAACACATGCACCTAAAGGAGAACTAAGAAGTATGTAGAAGTAGTCTGCGAGAGAATGAGATAGTATTATCGGTCTCCTCTTTTTGCGGTTCATCGTAGCCTTTTCGGCCTCCTCTTTCGCTTCGTAGCCGAGGTTTTTTAAGTAAGCGAGGGTTTTTTTTTTTTTTTTTTTTTTTTTTTTTTTTTTTTTTTTTTTTTTTTTTTTTTTTTTTTTTTTTTTTGGAATTAAAGGAATGAATAAAATGAATCAATTCAAAAGGCCGAGGGAATCACAATGAATCGATTCACCCCTGGGAATGAGTCTGCCCATGTCTATTACGTAACGCACTTGGGGGGGGGTCGTTAAACGTTACTGTGCGTTACGAGGGGGGGAGGGGGGTGGGTTCGAACAACGCGTTACGTAACATGTTTTTCTTTATTTAGATAAAAAAAAAAACTAGGGAATTAAAATCTTCCAAGTTGGCAATCCTTTTCGTTCTCGAAATCTCATGTTTTATTTATTACCGCAAACGCGATTAAAACAAGAAAAGGTATTTCTTGTTTGGGTAAAGGTATTTGCGACTTTCTAGTACTTTGCGCAACTTAATTGTGACTTTCAGGTAAAAATTGTCACTTGAGCGATACGTAACGTTTAGGGGGGGGGGGGGGTGGTACGGAAAAACGTTACGGCACGTTACATTAGGGCGAGGAGGGGGTCAAAAATTGCGTTACGTAATACTTGAATGCCCCATTTAATTATTCATTTTTTCTATCCAAATAAAAACCATTGGTGAATTGCCCACGATCCCACGTAATATGTTCATTCATTTAAAATTCACTGGACGAATGAAACTTATTTCTATTTTACACGTAATTTTCACGTTCTGCGTAAAGTCTATTCAAGTTCTGTTATTATATCATCGTAAGCCAGTTGCTTAACAAAACTGAAATAATATAATCAGAGAACTTGAATAGAACGTTCACAGAACGTGAAAATTAACTTCGATTATTGGTAAATAATCCATAAGCCACCAAATGCCGCTACATTTTTAATACATTTTGAAAAAAACTACTTTTAAACTTAATTACCAAAAGAAACATTAAAATTCGATTTTAATCCCATCAAAGTTAAAAATTTCCCATATAAAACATCTCCATTGCCCAATGACGTTACATAAATAAACCATTGCCGCATTGCCGCCATTTTTTTTGTATGAATTTGACATTTGGGAAATTGTTTGGGAAGCTTTGTTTCAAACTAAGTAATACGTTTACCTAAACTAAGAACCTAATACTTAACCTATTTTGTCTACATAAATAGTTGTTTCTTGTAGTGATTGTTGAAATAAGGTGTTATTTCCATAATCTGTGCTTAAAAATGCGGCGGCTTATGGATTGATTACCTATAAGATACTTTAGGGTTAGGGGCCATTCATTTATTACATAAGACGAATTTTGCTAGTTTTCGACCCCCTCCCCCCCTATTATTAGAAAAATAAGAATGGGCCCCCCCCTGTTTAATATTTATTACGTAAGAATCTAAAGGAAAAAATGAATACACGTTTGGTTTGTTTTAATGTTTATTTTTCAAAGTAACAATTTTTAGAAACGTTTATTTGTACTTACAAAGGTACTAAACTTTTTCAAAGTATAATTTTAACTTTGAGCATTTTTGTGATCTTACATAAGAACTATCGAGACTCCCTCCCACCCCCTTGTAAGAAAAAATAAGACATGGTCGACCCCCCCCCCCCCCCCTAAATCGTCTTACGTAATAAATGAATGGCCCTTTATACCATATTATATTTTTGATAGAATTGTTCAAATTTTTTGAAACAACCCATCCTAAGAAATGTGCTGCCAATAAGAACTCAAGATATTAAAGAACGCCGCCGAAACTTTGTATTTTGACATAAAAAATTGGGATTTCTCGATTTCTCCCCTTAAACATTCCCTTTAACAAATTTTAATCAAATCGATTTGAGAGATCTAAAATTTCTTCAACTGAGAATTTGCAAGTTTTGGTAATTTTCTTTTTGACATTTTCTTATCTGGGATCATTCTGGGATGATGTTTGAAATATCAAGAGGGCGCCACTTCCGCTTATAACAATCGAAAATGTACAGTCCTTCAGATAACAATCATATCAGATATGTAAATTGAAGAGAGGGTAGGTATCTATATTTTGCACGGTTTAACATAATCTACTATTTCTGCAAATATTAGGTACCTACCAATTACATGTAATCTAGGTAAAGCGAGTATCTAAATTATCCAGTCCTGATATTATTGTTACAATCAAATATAAATTTTGGATCGAATAGTTATGTTTTTGCTTGAAAGGCAAAGTCGAGTAAAATCAGGGTTGTCCATAATACTATTTTCTATTTTAAAAATAAAAGATATTATGAAAGTAACAATTCTTCTACCCGAGATTTTTGATCATTTTAATTTTTTAATCTAGTGATTGTCTAGTTATTGAAATTAATAATTATGGGTTCAATAGGTAGATCGAGTTTATAGTTAGCTGGTTCCCGGCATGCGTTGCTATGCCATTTAATAAAGAAATTGTTTCTCCCTGCGTGTCCTTTCCCATTCGTCCAGTTCCCGTTCCCGTTCCCCTTCTTCCTCCCTTTCCTCTCCCTCGTCCCCTTCCCCTCTTGCGTTCACCCTCCGTCTCCTCCACCTTTCCTCTCCCCACTCCACTCTCCCCCTTCCCCCATCCCGCGAACCCCCCTCCGGCCTCCCACCTCCCGCATTCCATACATTCAGTCCCGGTACATTCAGTTTTCAAACAGCTCGCGTGCCACCTATTGTAATACAAATTTCATAATGCCAGAGCTCACAAGTAGTTTTATACAAACCTTGTCCTGACAATAACGAACACACAAAAAAAAGAATTATCCGATTTGGTGCAATCGTTCGGAAGTTATGCGCGTACATACATTTCGGCGATTCATTTTAGACATTTACGTCGAACTTTTTCACTAATTCAATGGAATTTGAGTGTATTTTAAAATGAGGGGGTCTGGCTCCGAGAACACTTGTCGTTGAATATATTAAGAACATTTAGTCATTGTGAACTGTTACTTATTCGTTGGCGGTCTGCAGTCATGCTAGGGAACGATGAGAAGTTACCGAAAGTTATCCTATCTTTCCTTGTCGATCGACTATGCTAGGGGCCCAGATAGAAGAATTATATTATTTATTTTGGTAGAAAGCAGACACTTTGTGGTTTGACAAATTTAATGAAACAAAACAATTACTTTGTTTATACCACGAAATTTTATTTAATTTATTAATACCGACTGGTTTCGCTTAACCACTCCGACCCCTAAGCGTGTTTACACAACAATATAACAATAGCAGTCAAGTATACAATAAGCTTGTTTTTCTGTTCCCACAGAAATCGTTATAACTCTGTTATTGTTCTAGTGACAATCCTAAGACAAAAAGTAGAAGATCCTTATTGAATCAAGCTTCACATCTCTATGCAAAGTTGTCCACAGAAGTACATAAAAAAGATTTATTTTGTAAAAATAGTTTTCACCCGCCAAATCGCCGTTAGACATTGTTATTTTTTTTATTAAATATTCTTGATTATGATTATGATTATAGAGATAAAAGGAAAATTATTAAACGGTTTCACTTCTGTTGAAGTGTCCCATTTTACCCGCTGAAAAAATCTAATGGCTATTATGAAAAACATTTATTTCGAGAGTAAGAAAAAAGTCAAAATCTCACTTGAGGGGGAGGGGGGATCCCCCAAATCTCACTTAATCTCACCAGGGGGGGGGGAGGAGTCTAAATTGAAAAAAAACAGCTCACGTAATTAATGGATGGCCCTCAAGGCGGCCCCTAGATGCTACAATAACATTGTACAATATATGTTTTATTGTTCAATAAGATTGAAATGAGCTTAGAATCCAAACGACCAATTATATTGCGCAATAAAATGATAATTTATTTTGCACTATAAAATGATCAATTATATTGCACAATTGCACAATAAACGAACTGCTCAATGTTTTCGAGTTGATAAAATGAAAAATTTAAAAAATATTGTGCAATACTGACCCTACCCGATGCAATGGAAAAATATGGAGCAATCTTCAATATTAATCCTAAACGGTCGATAATATTGCACAATTCGTAATATTGAGCAATATAATTGATCGTCTAGGGCAGCGTTTCCCAAAAGGTGTTCCGCGGAACCCTGGGGTTCCGTAGAAGCATCACAAGGGTTCCGCGTTCCGTCTGGATTGTTGCAAGGATCATTGAAAGGAAGAAACACCAATACTTTTACAGTAAACGACAAAATCTCTTCTCTTAGAAAGAAGCTTGTCTTCTGGATAGAATGTGTTGAACTGAAACAGTACCAATGTTTTTCTCTTTTAAATGAGTTTCTGGAGAAAATGAGTTGCAAGTGACCTCAGATATTGAAAAATGCATTTACGAACATTTGATGGCCCTCAACAAATCTCTGGAAGAGTATTTTCCTGAAAAAAAAAACCGCAGGACATTGACTGGGTACAAAATCCATTCCTAGTTCACAGGAAACCGTCGACTCTTACAGCAACAGAGTACGAGACTTTGATAGATATCAAATTTCTTCTTCCTTACAACAAAAGTTTAATTCAGAAAAAACTAATCTGGCTGAGTTTTGGATTGGACTTAAAAACGAATATCCAGAAGTCGTCGAGAGGGCTATCACAGTTTTGTTACCGTTTGTGACCAATTACCGGCGTGAAAACTGGTTTTTCGGCTTACGCTTACACAAAAACAAATACGGAAACAGACTGGATGAAGCTCCAGATCTTCGTATTCAGCTGTCTGACATAAATAAAGCCTGATTTCAATGCTATTTTAACAAAAAAAAATAAAAAGATATCATTCTTCACATTAAGGTAAGTTTTACACAAAACTTTTGATCTTTCTTTTCTAGGTAAACATGAAAGTATTCAAAACTACAAGTTTATCTTTTTCTTATAAAAATAGGGTTCCGCCTAGAAAAGTATGATCGATAAGGGTTCCGGGGCGAAAAAAAATTGGGAAACGCTGGTCTAGGGGCCGCCTAACAGGACCGGCCCTGCGCAGGCGCATTTTGCGCTCTAATGGGGCGTTCAGACGTTTCAATTTTTGTTGATCGACTTTTATTGAACGTAAAAAGTTGAACGAGATTATGTTCACACGTTTCAATTTAAGTAGAACCGAATTTGACATTCAAGATGGCGTCAACTGAAATTGTCAGTGCGTGCGTCTCTCTAACTTCTGATGTTTTGCGAGATGAGCTCGAGATTATGAAAAAGCATAAACAACGTCGTATTTGGGCGAGAAAATGGATCATGAATTAGGCGCATCCAACACAATTTTGAAAGAGATGGAACTAGAAGACTCTGAAGGATATGGATGACAGAAAAACAATTTGATGAGCTGCTTTCCAAAATTGGCGATAAAATTTTTCAGAGATGTTTAAATTAATAATAATTACTACTAACTACAATAACCGGAGAAGCAAGGAAATAATCCATATTTCGTTAAGATTAGCTTTACCATAACCTAAAAACAACAACGCCAAACGTTATACCTACTTTGACATAGGTAGTTATTGTTATTAGATTTGTACAAAGATTTTTTCTTTTAATTTATGCGTATTAATAATGACGCATGCTCTGAATATTTACCGTTATTTTTTTGTCATTATCATAATATATTGGGTAGGTAGTGTAAATGAAACACATATTATTTATTGCAGTATCACGGGCATTTCTATTTGTGTACACTTCTTGCTTTTGATCCCAAAGACAGGGATGCATAAATCTGAACATCAAATCATCCGACCATTTCAAATATTTTTTCGTTGAAACGGATTCCATGACGGTAGAACTAGGAATGTCTACGAATATGGACATAAATGTTTGACGTCTAGTTGTGCACGCGAGTAACTATGGTAACCAAGATGGCGCGATCATACTTGAACGTCAAAAGTAGACGGGCTATCAACTTTAGCTAGTCAACAAAAAACTTGTTCAACTTTGTTGAAAGAAGGTTCACACCTGTCAATATGCTTTCAAGTGTCGAGTTGATCAACTAAAGTTGAACCGTGTGAACCGGCTATAAGCGCTGACTCGCCAAGGAGCCAAGGAACCAATGCGTAGATATAATACCTAATACAGTGGCCTTCAGGTTTTTATTGGCGCCAGGCGCCATTTGGCTCAGGGCAAGCATTGCCCAGTATTGGCTCGGTTAGGGCTCTTTCAATTTAGACGTTTCATGTCGGACTTGGTCGGACTGCTGCCGCACGTTTACTGTGCCGCTGGTTATAACCCGCTGCCGTGCTGCTGCCGTGCTGCTGCATGCCGTGCCGCTGCAGTACGGTAGCTGTTTGATACCAAACGCCAAAATTGAAAGCGTTTCTGACTGCCGTGCGTTTGTATGCTAGTGATGTTTAGACGTGGGTCGTTTGATGTTTTAAATTCATTTTGAACATAGAAGATGTTTAAATAATAATTATTATTCTGAATTTGCCAACCATATTTTGGAAACAAGTCATTCTTATGATATTAATAAAGGTCTTAAAATTTTACATAAGTACTTACACTACAGGCATACAATTAGATAATTTAGAAATTTTAGAAATTAGACAAAGCGTTAATAGTAAATTAAATATTATAAATAACCAAACATTTCTTAAAAATAGCCATCTCTTAAATTTATTTTCTTATTAATAATTATAATTTCGAAATTATAATAATAATTATTATTTATTTTGTTAATTAATCGCGTCTCCTTTTTAATATTTTTGTCTATGTTCTAATTTATTCTTATTTGTCTTTACTTGTTTGTCATTTATTTTTTAAATTAACATATTTCCTAATAAAGGTAACATTGTTATCGAAACATGTAGATTGATTATTAAATATAGTGGTGTAAACAAAATAATATATTTTTCATTATATAATAATATTTGATTTAAATAAATAGTTACCTGCTGAGTTTTTTTCACCAGTAGTTTTATTTTTAAAATCCTCTATAAATTTTTCACAGATACCTTCCCAAGCATTTTTTGTTTCCGTGCGATTACTGTGTTTGTCGCTTTTGGAGTTCCATATAGCAGGGCGTATTTCAATTTCATTTATAAATTCTTCCACGTTTATATCATCCATTTTAAGCAAACAGTAAACTTGAAAAATCGATGAAGTTAGCTCTCAGCTCTCAGCTCTCACGTCTTGTCACCGCACTATTCAACAGCGAAGTGAACACGTGGAGCTTGAGACTTTGCCGTTCTGTTGTCGAGCGTTCTCGGTACCGACGCCGCACTGTTGCCGCACGGTGCATTTTGTATGAAAACAAATGACCGTCCGTGCGCCGTACGACAAACGCACTGCTTCGGCACTGCAGCCGTCCGACATGAAACGTCTAAATTGAAGGCGCACTTATTATACGGTTACCTTACAAAATGTTGCTACTGTTGGTTTTCCCAATACAATAATATAAAAATAATAATAACAGAATATTAAATTTATTAGGTCAATGTAAACCCATGTCACGTGTTTCCGATTTCTTTCTATATACTTCTATATATTTCTGTTGTTTTTATTTAATATTTCCTTGGTTTCCTGCCAATATATTTCTTATATCCATGAGACTTTAGGAACCTATGCAAATAAAAAAAACTTTTATCTACATATTTTCTTGTACTTTCTTGTACTATTTTAATCCTCTAAAGCAGGGGTGGGGAACCTGCGGCCCGCGGGCACTTTTGGTGCGGCCTGCTGAAAGAACCGCAAAAAATTTCACAGAACGGGATGGTTTTTTCACGATGCATTTTTAAGACGTTATCACAAAATCGTTACTAGCAAGTAGTTAGGATACAAATAAAAACATGATTAAACCTCCCATTTTACTCTTATTTTTATTTGTTATTATGAAACGATAGTGAAATTCCATCGGAACTTTTAATTTTCTTGTATGGGACAGTCCCGATATTTCAGGATTTTTGGCAACTCTATTCGGAGGGGAATCTTAAGCAGTCTATCATAAACATTATTTTCTAGTCATCGTTGCGGAAGTAAAGTGGATAGTCAATGAATAAAATCCTATGACAACTACGAAGAAAAGAAAAGTTGAAGCTGAATGAAACGTGAAATCATTTGAAACTAAGTAAAGGCTGTGGAAAGTAACTCGAAATGAATAACACGACGCATTTTCCAACACTGCAAGGACAAAAGCAATCTACATCGTTTGAATATGCTGGTGAGTGCGCGAAATTAAGTGAAGCATTTAATAAACGATTTTATGACGTGAAAAGAGAGCAAACAGATTCTAACATATTTAATACACAGTTCAACGTCCAACCATCGAATGTGTCTGATAATCTGCAGTACGAAATTATTCAATTACAAAGCGATAGATATAACAATCTCCCCAAATAAAGTCAGGAATCACTGGTTATATTAAGTCAAGCATGTCCCTTAACATTTTGTATATAATACAAACAATAATGCCATGATAATTGCCACACTTCTGGCATAAAAAAATCATTACATATAATTTATTGTAATTAGTAAAATAAATATAAAATTATATTGCGGACAATAAATATGCTACAAAATATAGAAAAACCATTCACGTAATCAGAGTACAATTTAATTTAAGCTGGTTGACTAGTGGACTCCTATGCAGATTCATTCTAAAGGTAAAACCAATATTGTGTTCACAATGCAATTTCCTGTTGCGGATTCATCCGCTAACCCTAACGCATTTCGAAGGTAAAACCATTTTGGTGTTCTAGGTGCAGTATTAATTAAAGCTGGGGACTCACAAACCAGTTCGCTCTGACTGAAAAACTAGTTTTGTGTTCAAAACGCAATGAAAAAAATCCACATGTAACGGACGTGTTGCTCTCCCTCATTGTTTATGTATAATTTAATATGTCTTTCTAGTTATGTACAACGCCCCGGTGCAACCAATAAAGCTTGTGTGCCAAGTTTGCACCGGGAGACATTCTAGACTCCTATATTTTTTATAATTATGCTTATTTATGCTTATTTACGCCTCCAAGGCAACCAGGCTGACTAGCCTCCTTTTATTTTTAATTAAGACCCCTTTGAGGGCCTTAATTTCCAGCCTTAGGCTGAAGCCCTGAGAAGGGCCATTTGCCTTCCCTCCCTTGCCGTTCTGCTGTTATGGCACTGCAGGAGGCGGCAGCTCCGCCAAGCGGGCTGCTCTCTATTTTTAAATATGGCACTTTTAAGGTTTTTTCATTTTTTTTCATTTACTAGATTCTTATGTATCTTGAAGAGATGAATCATTTAAATTTACTGAATTTAAAGTTAATGTTCTTTATAAATAGAACGGCGTCATTTGCGCCTCATGTGGGTATTTAAAATGTTACCTGGCTATTATAGACTTAAAGGCCTTGTGTTTCATCGGTAGGGAAAAATTGTTATCTAAAAACCCTAGTAAAATTGCATGTTTCGTCCAGACTCAACATCAATCTTCATCATCAGAGGTCGAAGACCATATATACATACGTGTCTGTTTGTGTTATGTTGGGAGTGGGAAGGAGGCGGTCATGTCCTTTTAATTTGGAGCTCTTCCGCATTTGCCTTCGGGAATGAGGAAACCATGAAAAACCTCATCCGGGAAGAGTCGGCCGACAGTCAACATGAAACTGGGCGGCCTTCAGTGATTTCAGCACGTGAAATCCTGCGTTTTGTGGTGAGGGGTGTATGTGTCTGTTTTTATGTGAAATATATACTTTATGGGAATTTTTAAAATAAACTTACATAAACATACATATTATACAATATTATCTAGATATATAAATATATATATAAACATAAGTTACGGGGGGGGCGTCTGGTAGTTAGGAATACCTACTGCTAGCTCAGTCGTCCGCGTCTGAATCTGGCTCATGCCAGATGTGGTTCAGGTCCATCAGGATATGTTTAGGTAGTCTATGTGTATATCTGAAAGTAAAGTCACTAGGTGCATTGTATTGACCGATTTCCTTGATAAGTCTATTTTTACTATGTCTCAGAGATTTGTAAAATCGGTCCGTCAGTCGGTGTGTGTATTCAAATAAAGTTGGAATGTCTTCTCTTGCATGTAGTCTTTTCAAATTCGTTCTGATTCTAGTGTTGTATGCTATTTTAATGCAGAGATTTTGTAGCGTCTGTAGTTTCAAGTGGTCGGTGCGAGAAATACTGCTCCACACGGGAATAGCATATGTCAGTACCGGTCGGATGAGCGAGTAGTAGATCAGGAGCTTGGTTTTGGGAAGTAGCGGACTTCTTCTGTTGAAGATGGGCTTCATCGCGCCGACTGCCTTTCTGGCTCTTGCGTGCATCTTGGCTATGTGAGATTTCCAGTTGAGACGTGAGTCCATCGTCAGGCCCAGGTATACGACTTCATCTTTCCATTCTAGGACGTGCCCTCCCATTTCGATGTTGACGTCTGGTGTTCTTCTTTTTCGTTTCCTCGTGTACATGATTACTTCGGTTTTCGCCTCGTTAAGTTTGAGTCGCCATTGCTTGTAGTACTCTACGAGAGCGTCGAGCGCTCTCTGTAGGTATATGGACGCCATGTCCGATTTCAGCGAGGAAACATAAAGTTTGACGTCGTCTGCGTATATAGATAGCAAGGGCCTTTTTTGTTCTGGCCACTAAGTTCATGAATACCGTGCCGCCAGCAACGATCCTTTACCAAACACATTTTATCATTTCTAAAATGTTCTTTTTCTTAATACACAAATGCCCCGGTAACACAAATAAAGCTTGTATACCTAGTTGCCACCGGGAGACATCCTAAACTCATTATTATTTCGCCTTCAGGGCTATTTTTCCGGCTACAAAGCCAAAAGGACCAAGTCAGGGCCCTCACATTGCTCACAAAATATCATCATTTTGTAACATAACTTCATGTACACACTCCGTATGACGCTGAAACTAAGATATTTCAGTACAGAGTCCTACGAGGCATCCAAAGAAACATAAATCAACCTTGTAACTCTTAAACTGCCAACGCTATCAGCGTTTGCGCAGATTTTCGGGACTTTTGCATCAAATCACTTTTTCTCCATTTTAAAAATCCCAGGACCTCGTAAGGCGACGGAACCAAAACGTTTCGATAGCCAGGCTTACGGGGGACCTGGGAAAAATATTAACTTCATTATAACACTTCAGATTCCTTGTTAAAATGAAAATACCTACTGACAAAATGTCGAACTTTCTTCAAATCACCCTAAACTCGTCAAACAAAAAATCTACGGATAGAGAATATCCGTAGAACCACTTTAATTTTAAGAAAAACATTGTATATACTGTAATATGACCTGTATAATTATTTCTAAAAACCAATTTTAGACGACCACTTTCAAGCAAGTGTTTGCCAAAATAGGCGGCCCACAGAAAGGCACACCTTATATACGTAAAGGGCTAGGTAAAACCTCCCACCCTAAAAATGTACCACGTGACCGGTTTACACCCAGAAATCGGGTATAAAAGACCAGCCACTTTCAGTAATAAATCAGTTATTCTTCAACAGTCAACAAGTCTTGTTATTTACTCCACAAGTGGTCCAGACACCTACCTCTGGAAGTCTGCGACCTGCTGCCAGCTGCTGCATCCTGCCGAAGTTCTGCCTGAACGGGAACTCGGTGCCTACCGCTGCAGTCGGCCCTGACTCTGGGCACTGCAAGGCACCGCTCAGGCAGAAACGAGGCGCATCCAGGGCCATACCACTGGATGTAGGGAGGCCAGCCAGCTACAATCACCATCATCAGCGTGAGCTAGTGGAAGGCGTGCACAAAACCGGTGCTTCTATTTTACAGTCTTGTAAAGGCTTGATACGTCTGTTACACCACATGTAATGTAATAAATCGTAGAAACCCGTTCTCGCTTTTGAAGTGCATTTATAAAATTCCAGTTGCTTTTATGCTGCCAGTATTAGGGAAAAGCCATTTTCATGTACTCGTTAAAATAGCTACACTCTGTATTTTTAAGTCTCCGCGTACAGATTCACCCTATAACTGAAACCAGTTCTGTGTTTAGAATGCAACGAAAAAATTCCAGGTGGGGTTAATTTTTTGACGCATTCCTCGTGTTAGAAGTGCATTTATAAAATTCTAGTTGCATACTTTGTTCTGCTAGAATTGGTGGAAAGCCGTTTTTATGTACTGAGTGGAGTTTTTTTTTAATTCCCCGCGTACAAACTCACTTTATAATTAAAACCAGCTCTGTGTTAAAAATACAACGAAAAAATTCCAGGTGGGGTTTTATTTCGCTAACGCGTTTCGTAAGAAACCATTCTCGTGTGTGAAGTGCAGTTATAAATTTGTGGTTGCATAATATGCAAATGTGCTGCCAGTATTGGAGGAAAGCAATTTCACGTTCTGAGTATAGTTTTAATTCCCCGCGTATAGATTCAACCTGTAATTAAAACCAGTTCTGTGTTAAGAATGCAATGAAAACGCATCAGGTGTGATTTCATCTATTGACGCATTTCTTATGTTGGAACTGCATTTATAAAATTCTAGTTTCGTTATTTATGCTGCCAGAATTAGAAGAAAGCCATTTTCATGTTCCGAAAATTTCCGTTGTGGTTTCATCTGCTGATGAATTTTGACGGAAACCATTCTGGTCGTAGACTATGTGTGGAGTTATATTATTATACTATTTTTTAAAATTAGTTTTTTTTTTTAAACCAGTTCTTTGATTCGTGAATGTGGCTCTCCACCCCCCCCCCCCCCCCCCGGAGACGGAAATCGGAGTGCGGCCCGCGGGTTAAAGTATGACCATTAAATGGCCCGCGACGCTAAAAAGGTTCCCCGCCCCTGCTCTAAAGCATAGGTTCCTAACGTGGGCGATAACGCCCCCTTGGGGGCGTTTCAGACCTTCAGGGGGGCGGTAGAAGGCAAAAAGAAAATTGGGGGGCGTTTCAGGCTTTCAGGGGGGCGGTAGGAGACCCAGAGAAACCCATAGCTAGTTTACTAGCACATATCGAAGAAGTCGAAGACATGCCAAAAGAATACGAACTGCACATGGTGATGATGAGCGAAACCTGTATTACCGAAGAAATTTACCAAAACGAAACAACATTTCAGGGCTATTCGATAGTTAGATGCGACTCATTTAGCAGGCATACAGGTGGAGTTATCACATTAATTCAAAACAATATCTCTTACAAAGTCACAACAAATGCGGAACTAGATAAAAATAATACCTGGATAACCTACTGGCTATTGAAGTATTTTAAGCTGGGAACCTATGCAGCTATTTATCATTCCCCAAATCAAAATGATACAAAATCTTAGATGTTTTTTGAAGAATGGTGCCATAAGTCATAAGGAAGTCATAAATGGAATTGTCTAGACTACAGTTTTTCGTTAGTTTCGATCTTGAATTCACAGTAATCGGTGCAGCAGGGCAAGCGAAACCGTTATGAAATGGACGAGGTTTAGAAACTTCCGTCGTTTTTCGGACGAACGCAGCTCTTATGGCGACGGTGCGGTGGTTGTTCGAACTTCCAACCACTATAGACTATTAGGTTATCTTAAAAAAACTATTATAATGATAAATTTGTTTAATAATATGGGCACGCGTTGCGGCGAAGGGCTCCGCGGCCAGTTTCCAGTAAGTTGTTTCGCGTCGAAAGGCTCTCCCGTCCGATGGGGACACTCGGAACACTCAAAATTTTTTTTTTATGATTACAATTAATTTTATTTAAAATCTTTCATTCTAAGTTTTTAAAACCATATTCAAATAAAAATAATAATAAAGATATTGAAAATATATTTTTTTTAAAAAAAAAAAAATTTTAACTTTAAAAGATCGTACACAAAAAACTGCCAGGCTGCTGATCGGCAGACTAAGGAAGTCATAAATGGGATGATCTAGACTACAGGTTTTCGTTAGTTTCGACCTTGTATTCGATGTAATCGATGCAGCAGGGCAAGTGAAACCGATATGAAACGGACGGGGTTCGGAAATTTCCGTCGTTTTTCGGACGAACGCAGCTCTTACGGCGACGGTGGGTTGGTTGTTTGAACTTCCAACTACTAAAGAATATTAGGCAATCTTAAAAGGACTATTATTATTATAAATTTGTACAAAAATATTAACACGCGACAGCGGTGAGGGGCACCGCGGCAGGTTTCGTAAGTGGTTTGGCGTCGAATGGCTCGCCTGACGGATGGGTACACTCGGAACTCTCAAATTATTTTTTTTTATATTCTACGCTTATTTTTTTAAAATATGGCATTCAAAGTTTTCAAAAATATAGTGAAATAAAAATAATAATAAAGATAAACGAAAAATTAAGAAAAAAAAAACTTTCAAACATCGTACACAAAAAGCTGCCAGGCTGCTGGTCGGCAGACCAAGAAATTCTTAAATGGAATGATCTGGACTATAGTTATTCGTTGGTTTCATTCGTGTACTCGATGACGTAAAATTTACTATTTTTTACCCCACTTTGACGCCGGCTGCCTGCGAACGTGCCAGGCTGCCGATTGGCAGACCTGCTTTTTTCTCATTTTCTAATCGACCTTTATCATATGAGACCATTCCCGTTCATGTACTCGATGACGTAATTTTTTCGAAAAAAATCGCTGACTATTTCCATGACTGCGCGGCTCCTGCCAAGAGGCGCACCGGCAGACCAGCTTTTTTAAGGTTTTCTAGATGTCCATTACCACTACAAAGTAGTTTCATCCGTGTACTCGATGACGTAGGGTTTACCTATCTCGCCTCCCAGTCTAATAGTGAAGTGCGTAAAGTACTGTTCAATCACACTTTTGCTGATGACATACTTTCATATATTATACCCAGGGCTGGGCAAAATACATGCTTTGCTGTAATTGAAATACAAATTACAAAATACTTTTACGCATGTATTTGAAATACGAAATACAAAATACTTTCAAGTCGTGTATTTGAAATACAAAATACAAAATACAGTATTTGAACCATTTTTTAATATCAAATACAAAATACAAAATACAAAATACATTTGGTTTTAGTAGAACCTTTGGTTGAAATAAATTGTCGTAAGTGCCCTTATCTAAGGGTGCGTTTCCATAGAAGCAAAGCTGAGCAGAGTGAAACAGAGACGTGCAAAAATTGACCAATCATATTGCTCAGAAGACACGTCTCGTATCCGCTCCACTTGTAAAGTTTTGTGGTATAGGACTTAGGTGTTAGATAATATTAATTATTATTATTATAACACTAGCTGGTTACCGGCATGCGTTGCAAGGCTACATTCAAAGAAATATTTTTTTTATCTCTGCATTTCCTTTCCCGTGCATCCCCGTTCCCGTCCTACATCCCATTCCCCTGCCACCTTCCCAGCCTACCCTTTCCCCTCTCCCACTCCCCTCCAACCACCCTCCCGCGTTCCACATATTCAGTCCCAGTACACTCAATTTTCAAACAACTCGCGTGCCAGATATTACAATTTTTTATTAAATTTTTCATTTTCCACATATTACAAATATTTATTTTTGTATATTATAAGAACAAGCAATCAAATCTGGTACCTAACGTAGGTACCTATTTAAAATATCTAAAATATAAAAAAACCATAGACAATTCTTTTGTTACAAAAAAAAACAGCTGCCTGCTAAATTCAATTTCATAAAACGCGCGAACTGTCAAATGTGCGAAGTTAAAATAGTCGTCAAGTTTTCTGCAATTATCCAATTTTCTGCATAATTTTCTTAATTTTTCTTTCCGTAAGAACCTTCTACAAAGTATTAGAAAACTGAATGAAAAAAAAGATGAATGAAATAGATAAAGTCGTTCTGAAGTTATGGCCTGACCAAGGGAAACAAGAATTCATTTTTATATACATAGATGACATTTGTATAACGCAGTTTTGTGTTATTTCGCTGTACAGTAATTAACTTAAAACAAATAACATTTAACAAGTGCGCTCTACAGTAATTAACTTAAAAATAATCTAGTGTTCAGTCGAATTATTCCTATAGTGCTTGATCTAATACTATAAAAATGTACAGTACAAAGCAATGATAAGTTTAATATAATTTGATACAAAATGTACAATAACAGTGCTTTTATAGCACAAGACAAAAATATAATTATAAAACAATGATAAGAAAACTACAAATAATCATTAGTAAGAGTGCTATAGCACAGGACAATAGGACAATAGTACAGGATTCTAGCGTTTTTACTCTACGTATTATCTATGTTAGTTTATTTTTCATTATCATTATTACACGACCTCCGTAGTCTAGTGGCTAAGACTCTTGACTCACATTCCGGAGGTCGCGGGTTCGAACCCGGCATGCGCAAATAAATTTTATTTGATTAATTTGTGTTATTTCACAATTAATTCATTTAAAATAATATATAGTATATTTGCGGCATGTTCCAGAGTGTAAGATACTATCAGTATCGCCCTGGTGTAAGACCACCATTCAGAATTGAAACGTTGCTTGAAAATGGCTTTAGCCGTGTTTAGTGACCAGATCTGAATAGCCAGGTACTTCCCAACCTTCCTCTTCCCCACCTCCTTCCCCTCCCCGCTACCTTCAGCCTCACAACATACCCCAATTGGGGATGCCATAGTCTCACTGGCTCCAGACGGGAGCAGTTGAGATTCTTGTGCGGTATTCACTGTAAAAAAAAAAAATAAAAAAAAAAAAAATTAAGATCGCTAAATGTATTTGAAAATGTATTTTGAAGCCATGAGTATTTGAAATACAAATTACAAAATACCTCAGCAGCAGGTAATTGAAATACCAATTACAAAATACATTTTTAGGAAGTAATTGAAATACAAATACAAAATACGTATTTGTATTTCAAATACGTATTTCAAATACAAGTAATTCAAATACTGCCCAGCCCTGATTATACCAAATAATATCGAAGATGCATTGTCAAAAAAGCTTTTTTTTAAAGAATACTTCTAAATTATATATTAAAGTTTTTTTTTCTTCGAATAAACTGAAAATAAATGTAAATAAAAGTAAATTCATGGTATTAGAGAAGAAACTCAACGAAATTACTATCCTAAATATAGAAAATTGCAGAAAAAATTAAAAAGAAAAAGAAAAGTAGGATAAAGGGAAAGTTAGACGTCAAAACACGGAAATTGGTCTACAATACCACTGTAGCGTGTCACGTGAATTACTGCACAAGAGTAATCTTTCTGAGCAATAAAACCCAAGTAAAAAAATGAAAATAATTCAGAACGGTTCCATGGCAACTCAGAATTAAACCATCTCAGAAACACCTCAGAAAGGTCATTAAAAGCTATGAAAAAATAATTTTAAACCCTAACTTAACTTAACCAATATTTTTTATCATCACTCTTTAATGACCTTTATGAGGTGCATCTGAGTTGGTTCCATTCTGAGTTGGCCGGTCACCAAATAAAATATGCAAAAAAAAAATTCATCTTGCCCCATCCTATCTCCCCCCCCCCCCCCGCCCCGCCCCCGTTGTGGTAAATATAATCGTGACGACAATTGCTGTTTCAGATTTACGAGTTGGGGGGCGCTAGAAAAAAAAATATTCTCAAAGTGGGCGGTGGGCAAAAAAAGGTTGGGAACCTGTGCTCTAAAGCCTCGATGACACACGGCGAGTTTACAAGCTACTATCTGGGAAATTCACTATCTGTTAGTAAAGCGACTAGCAGATTGTTGACAATCTACGAAAAAAGTTGAGAGGTTGTCAACTTTACTCGCCTACACGCTTGCTCCGCTTACTCGTGATTATTTTATTTACGTTTCCAACATGGCTTCCGATAAACAGCTGATTTCGACTGTCAAACATCCGAAGAATTAGTTCACGCAGTCGTCGTTATTCTTGTTACTGGCGCTGGCAGCGGCCTCAGTTTCCTACGCTTCTGAGCGAGTGGACAGTTTTGTGTGTCATCATGACAATCTCACTCGCCGATTTACCCGCTTTTAAACTTAGTAGATAGTAGCTTGTAAACTCGCCGTGTGTTATCGAGCCTTAAGGAGAGAAATGTATTCTGTGTAATTTTAAACGTACGTACCAGACACGACAGAGAAAACAGACACCGAGCCACAGCCGACCATAATTTTTTTAAATATTTCGGTCAAAGACGGGCCCGATTGTGGAAACCCTGGATACAGCCAATAGAGCTGTTGGAATTAGCGAGGAACCAACCAATGGAAGCCCTCCGATTTGCCACCGAGAAGACCTGAGAGGCAGTCACAGCAGTGTTGCCAGATACACGGTTTTGCCAGGTTTGCTTAGTTTTTAGGTCATTTATCCCTCCATGTTTAAAAAAAAAAAATGATCTCGAACAAAACTATTTTTTTTAGCAAGGCAACAGGCATTATTTATAAATTATTTAAATAAAGGACGTATCTTGAAGAATATCTTACGTGATTTTTAAAATACTTTTTTTGTATAATAAGTACACAAACAACGTGATTCCTCGCACCTTCAAACTCGCCTAGATACAGCAGTGTAATAGGCCACTTGCATCACATTTAAAAAAAAAAAAATTCCGGTTCAGGCAAATATTCTAAGACATTGTGTATTTTTTTTATCGTATTTTTGAAACCCTGGGGATTTTTTGAAAATTTCAAACCAAAAAATCAGACCATTTTTTATAAACCGGAAAGACGGGACATAATTTTATAGGTGTGAAAAAACGATAATTACATAGCCGAAAATCATTTAAAAAAAAAGAACGTTTTCCACACGAATGGCACAGGAGAATAACGAGGCATACCAAAAATATTACATCTCATAAATATTTTTTTCCTTGATCCATCTTATTGATCATAAATCATTATAATGTACAGCGTCTATATTACTAGATTCAATGTAATATACTTGTACTTGTAAATTATAATAATAATAAGAATATTATAAAATTTAATTTTGTTAAAATCAGCACCATAATCATTATACCTCTAAAACACGTACCGACATCATCTGCACGTTCTGAAGAGAACCCCGTAGATCATTAAAAGTACGGGGTTCTCTTCAGAGCATCTGTCAAAAAGTGAAACCAAATGATAAGTTCGCAGAGAACAAACAATAAATCTAGTGAACGAATTCAAAAATTCGCCTGAAATCAAAGTGGTGCCATATAAAAAAATAAATCAGTGTGGAATTTTAAAAAAATAATAGGAACATTTTCGGAGACGGGACATTTTCATGTAGTGACGTCACGAGCCCAATTAATGGATTTATTTATTTAAAAATAAAAAAATCTGTACATTTCTAAACAATTTTACTAACATTTTCTTAATCTTAGTAAAAAGATCTATCCACATGATTTTTTCCAAGTCGTTATGAAATCCATGCAAGTAGCCTATTGCGCGCCCGAACATCTCAGTTACGTTACTAATTACTAGAGATGAAACGGATAGTTGTCTGGCCGGATAACGGATATCCGACGATGCCGGATGGCCGGATATCCGGTGGCCGGATATTCGGCCCATTACCTCGTTGCATGTCGTGACGAGTTTAGCGCCGCACAGGCGCGGCTAACGCAATCAGATCAATTCGGGCGGTTTTGGCTGCCATCGTGATCGTGAGTATTGGAGAGTGATCGCGTGAGGGTGTGATTGAATAGCGAAAATTAAATTAGTTGTTTACTTGCTGCGTAATCTGACTGAACTGAATGTGAAAAAACTGTGAAAGAAAGTTCGCCTAAAGATCGAGGTTTTTGTAAGTTTTTACTAAAAGTTTTTAGTTTAGATATTTACTATTTATGTATTTATCATTAGAGCGAATATCTCAGAAGAATATTTTAGTTTTTTGGAAGGCCTTATGGCTTTCTTGTAACTTTTTCGACTTTAAATAAAAGCCGTCATAATTATAAGCCATTTTATTGATATTTACCTCACAAAGATTAATGTATTGCATTTTATTATAGGAAATTGTCGTAGTTTTTGAATATCCGTTATCCGGCCGGATATTGAGTTACTATCCGGTATCCGGCCGGAGAGTAAATTTAGGCCGGATAGTTACCGGATATCCGTTTATCTCTACTAATTACCGAGTAAGCAAGCTTTGGATGTTATGTCAGTGGTTAATTGAAAATACATTATATTAGTTAAAAAAATAATAATTTCGGGAACATGCCAACGTCGGGGTCAACGTCGCGCCAGCGCTCAAATTTCAGCCAATGTGATGCTGCGCTGAAAGACACGATGAACTGCTCTCTAAACCGATACATTACTCTTGGTGACTCTTGAATTTTCCTTTTCTGCGCGGCGGCCTGGAGTGGCGCGCTATACTAGTACATCCCTAGGGATGTCGAAAGTGAAAAAAATATCGATATATCGATATTTATTAAAATATCAATATGGGCGTCGATATATCGAGGAAAAAATATCGATATATCGAAATATCGGTCAAATTTTAAAATAATAGTGTATTCAGCTCGATATTATCAATAGTAATTTTTGCAAACAATGTGCTTTTTTACATGTACATTTTAATGTACAAAAATCTCAATAAAAATGAAGGTATTTTTATCAGGTAATAATTACAAAAATATCAAAAACTAAAAAACTGTCTTCTAACTTATATGTATACAAAGTTTGTATGCGTCTCAGTAACATTCTATTGGCGTATTAATCTGTCAAAAAGGACTTCGTGTTTGTAACAAGGTACAGGCAATAATCATCGACAATAGGCCACTTGCATCACATTTAAAAAAAAAAATTTCCGGTTCAGGCAAATATTCTAAGACATTGTGTATTTTTTTTTTTTTTTTATCGTATTTTTGAAACCCTGGGGTTTTTTTGAAAATTTCAAACCGAAAAATCAGACCATTTTTTATAAACCGGAAAGACGGGACATAATTTTATAGGTGTGAAAAAACGATAATTACATAGCCGAAAATCATTTTTAAAAAAAAGAACGTTTTCCACACGAATGGCACAGGAGAATAACGAGGCATACCAAAAATATTACATCTCATAAATATTTTTTTCCTTGATCCATCTTATTGATCATAAATCATTATAATGTACAGCGTCTATATTACTAAATTCAATGTAATATACTTGTACTTGTAAATTATAATAATAATAAGAATATTATAAAATTTAATTTTGTTAAAATCAGCACCATAATCATTATACCTCTAAAACACGTACCGACATCATCTGCACGTTCTGAAGAGAACCCCGTAGATCATTAAAAGTACGGGGTTCTCTTCAGAGCATCTGTCAAAAAGTGAAACCAAATGATAAGTTCGCAGAGAACAAACAATAAATCTAGTGAACGAATTCAAAAATTCGCATGAAATCAAAGTAATGCCATATAAAAAAATAAATCAGTGAGGAATTTTAAAAAAATAATAGGAACATTTTCGGAGACGGGACATTTTCATGTAGTGACGTCACGAGCCCAAATAATGGATTTATTTATTTAAAAATAAAAAAATCTGTACATTTCTAAACAATTTTACTAACATTTTCTTAATCTTAGTAAAAAGATCTATCCACATGATTTTTTCCAAGTCGTTATGAAATCCATGCAAGTGGCCTATTGGGAACCAACACATACGCGTGACTTAGAAAAAAATGGCGAAAAATAGCATACATTTCTATGTATGTACCTACACACATGAGATAGTATTAGTGATCACTACACATCGGATTATATGCATTTGCATATTTGCATATGCAAATGCATATAACTCTCTAATTACGACGTTAATGCATATTTCAGCCTTTTTTCCCAAATCGTGCATATTTCGTTTAATAACGGGAGGTATCATCTACGTATAGGGAGCTAGGTGACCAGCGAACCAGCGTGGTGGCTGACGTGAAAGCTGGCCAAGCCTTGCAAACTTTTTATCCAAATTTACTACACATTACCTGCTTAGCTCACGGGTTTCATCGCCTTGCAGAAGAGATACGGCAAGAGTATGGGAATGTTAATAAATTGATTTCCTCTACAAAAAAGTGTTTTTAAAAGCACCGTCACGTGTGCAGTCTTATAAAGAGCAATTGCCAAATTTAGCATTGCCGCCAGAACCCATAATAGGCCACTTGCATGGACTTCATAACGACTTGGAAAAAATCGTGTGGATAGAGTTTTTTACTAAGATTACGAAAATGTTAGTAAAAATTTTTAGAAATGTACAGTTTTTTTTATTTTTAAATAAATAAATCCATTATTTGGGCTCGTGACGTCACTACATGAAAATGTCCCGTCGCCGAAAATGTTCCTATTAATTTTATAAAATTCCACACTGATTTATTTTTTTATATGGCATCACTTTGATTTCAGGCGAATTTTTGAATTCGTTCACTAGATTTATTGTTTGTTCTCTGCGAACTTATCATTTGGTTTGATTTTTTGACAGATGTTCTGAAGAGAACCCCGTACAATTAATGGGTACGGGGTTCTCTTCAGAACGTGAAGAGGATGTCGGTACATGTTTTAGAGGTATAATGATTATGGTGCTGATTTTAACAAATAAAATTTTACAATATTCTTATTATTATTACAATTTACAAGTTCAAGTAAATTACATTGAATTTAGTAATATAGACGCTGTACATTATAATGAGTTATGATCAATAAGATGGATCGAGGAAAAAAATATTTATGAGATGTAATATTTTTGGTATGCCTCGTTATTCTGCTGTGCCATTCGTGTGGAAAACGTTCTTTTTTTTTAAATGATTTTCGGCTATGTAATTATCGTTTTTTCACACCTATAAAATTATGTCCCGTCTTTCCGGTTTATAAAAAATGGTCTGATTTTTCGGTTTGAAATTTTCAAAAAATCCCCAGGGTTTCAAAAATACGATTAAAAAAAAAAAAAAAAACAGAATGTCTTAGAATATTTGGCTAAACCGGAAAAAAATTTAAAAAAATGTGATGCAAGTGGCCTATTACTCGATGGGGTACTTGGCTAAAGGCAGTATTATTCTATGCTGAAAATTTTGAGGCCGTAAAACAAGTAGTTGGGCAATTTGACAGTTCTGAGGCCATTGCAATTCATTCAAGCAAGCTAGCATTTGAAGACGCATCCATTAAACAGAATATCGCCCTCATCTCAACACATTTCCATTTTTGGAAACAAAAAACCTTCCTCTATTTAATAGAAATACTGGAAACAATGATCGAACTCGCCAACGCCCTTCCTAATTCAATATCAGAAAAGATTCGTAAAAAGTTAGACTGTATTTTGCTTAAAAACCCGAGTCTTGAAGACACGAAGAACATTAATGCCTACATCAACGGCACAGGTACCGGCACGGCACGGCAACGGCACGGCATACCCTGCCTAAACAGGTATCTCCAGAAATGGCGCCAAATTTTAAATTTTGGCCAATGACGTCAGTTGACGTAGAGGGGTCGTTTTCGGCGTACAAATTAATACTGGGTGGCAAACGTCCCAAATTTGAGCTCGAAAATTTGGAAAAATACTTAGTTGTATGTTATCACAAAAACTATGCATAATTTTAAGAATATTTCGCTGTTTTTGTACGGTCTTTAATTAAAATATATAAAAGTATAAATGGTTTTTTGATTTTGCATTGTGCATATTTTGGGCTAATCAAGAGTTTTTAGTGCATATTTCGGCCTTTTTTAGTGCATATTTGCATGCATATTTTGGCACTTTGTTAGTGCATATAATCCGATGTCTAGTGATCACAAATACTAACGCAAAGACAATAGATTTGTAAGCTATTAATAGTTAAAATATCAACCGCCAGATGTCATGACCCAATACAGTTACTTTTTCCGTTCGTTCCTATACGGTTTTGGATTCTAGTGACTTTAAATACATACATTTAAAAAAATTTCGTTTTTGATACAATTTTCGATATCTGATATTTGGTATCGATATATCGGCTAAAAATATCGATATATTTAATTAAAAATATCGATACTTTTTCAACAAGCCTACGCTATACCGATGCTCCGAAGTGGAAGTATAATTGGACCAATTGTAGTTTGTAAACTTCGGTGCGGTTTTTACAATTTCTCTTTATCTAATTATTGTCATCTCTTTGCCAATAAATAATATGAATACATTACTTACATTGAAAATAACTTCAACTGTCTAGCTACGCTAACTACTATAAAATGTAGAAAAAATAAATTATTGGAGATGTGGGAGAATTTCTTCCCCCTCATCTCATGTAACTGAAAACTTTTTTTTAAATTTATTTATTTTAATATTTAAGGACAAAGCTGAATGAATTTAGGATAAATGCCCCAATTATTTCACACGATGTCATCGCTCTTACGGAAACCTGGCTAGAACCGTCGATCCACTCAGCGGAGCTCGGTCTACCCTTTCATCAGGTCTACCGGCTCGACAGAAGTATCAACACTAGTTCCAGATCCAGAGGTGGAGGGGTTCTAATAGCAGTCTGCAAAAAAATGTCCTCAAAAGTGTTAAAAACTAAAAATCGTGATGTTGAACAAATTTTCATTGTGGTAAATG
The DNA here is from genome assembly GCA_917880885.1 of Limnephilus marmoratus. Lineage (NCBI taxonomy): Eukaryota > Metazoa > Arthropoda > Insecta > Trichoptera > Limnephilidae > Limnephilus > Limnephilus marmoratus. The sequence continues at coordinate 21,963,635 of OU862929.1, forward strand.
ATAAAAATCAAAATTACGTCATTGGTTTAGTGTATATTCCTCCCTCAGCTAATATATCTATGTATAAAAAACATTCGGAAGATGTTGAATTTTTAAAATCAAAATATAAAAAACATAAATTCATCATTTTTGGTGATTACAATCTTCCAAATTGTGATTTCAACTGTATTGATTCCCAATCAATAACATTATGCGAAAGGGAAATCCTAGACATGTCAATATTTCTGAATCTCACCCAATTTAATAATGTGCATAATTTGAGTAATCGCCTACTAGATCTTGTTTTTTCAAATGAAGAGGACATAGTAGTTAGTAAAGCATCAGAATCCATCCTTCCCATAGACAATCATCATCCTCCACTGTCAGTAATAATTCCTAACAATGTAAAAAGAAGTATTAAACTAACAAGTTCTAGTTATAACTTTAAAAATGCCAATTACGATGAAATTAATGAACATCTCAGCAAAGTGGATTGGTCGTTTCTCGAGGAAAGCGATGTGAGCTCTAACATAGATTCATTTTATTCCAAAATAAATGCCATTATCGTAGACTGTATACCATTAATTGAATATAAAGAATCAAAGCATCCAAAATGGTTCAGTAAGGAATTAATCCAACTAATAGCTAAAAAAAAAAATTTACATAAAAAATATAAAGAAGAGGGATCCCTTCCAAATTATACAGAGTTCAGTAAAATAAGAAAAGAATGCAAAAAATTGTCAAAAATCTGCTACAATAATTATATAAATAAAGTAGAAAATTCAATAAATGGTGACATAAAACATTTTTGGAATTTCACAAAGTCTTTGAAAAATGACGACGTTAGTGTACCCTCTAACATGTGTTACGAAAGAAAAAGAGCCAACGACACTCAAAACGTAGCTCACCTATTTGCAGACTTTTTTAAAAGTGTTTATATCCATGACCCAACAACATTCAAAGATTGCTCGCCAACTTTTTCCTCGGATCATTATTTAAATTTATCTAATGTAATAATTGAATATAACGATGTACTGACTCAGCTAAAACAACTGGATCAAAGTAAGAGCGGTGGTCCTGATAATATCCCACCTGTTTTCCTAAAGAATTGCGCCACCACTCTTGCATATCCACTACATTTTCTTTTCAACCAGTCGTTACAAACTGGAAATTTTCCTGAAAAATGGAAATACAGTTTCCTCACCCCGATATTTAAAAAAGGAGACAAAAACGAGGTGAGCAATTATAGACCGATCTGCCTTTTATCAACCATCCCAAAATTATTTGAGAAACTTATTTTAAACAAAATCATCCACTGTATCAAGCCACTAATTTTACCTAACCAACATGGTTTCACTTCAGGAAAATCTACCTTGTCTAATCTTTTAATTTACCAAAACTATATATCCGAATCCATGTCTAAGAAGTTACAAGTTGATTCAGTCTATACCGATTTCAGCAAAGCATTTGACAGGGTTAATCATGATCTCTTGTTAAAAAAACTTCACAAATTAGGAATAGTAGGGTATTTATACGAGTGGTTTAAAAGTTATTTAAGTAACAGGCAATTAGCCGTTAAAATTGAAGGCTTTACTTCATATAAATTTATCGCTACCAGCGGCGTTCCACAAGGGTCACATTTGGGACCAATTTTATTTTTGATATTTGTGAATGATGTTCTTACTATTTTCAACGATGTCCAAGTTTTAATGTTTGCGGACGATATGAAAATATATAAAGCTATAAGAAATATTAATGACTGTCAAACATTGTCTAATAATTTGTTTAAACTTTTTGTTTGGTGCCAAGAGAACTATCTACAACTAAATTTAAGTAAATGTCTTATTATGAGATTTCATAGAATAAAAAATCCAATAATTTATGAGTACTCCATTAATGATGTAGTGCTAACAGCTGTAACCGAGGTGAATGATTTAGGTGTAAACTTTGATCAAAAACTGAAATTTATAAATCATATTGAAATTACATCAAATAAAGCTTTGAAAATGTTGGGTTTCGTAATAAGAATTTGCAGTCAATTTAAAAATATTCAAACCATTAAAAATTTGTACATGTCATTGGTAAGGAGTCAAATCGAGTACAACTCGACAGTATGGGCACCTAGTTATGCTAAGCATTCACTCACGATAGAAAGAATTCAAAATAAATTCTTAAGATATATTAATTTCAGAATGGGTATCACAAGTGAATGTATCAACTATGATTATCTACTATGTCAACTTAATTTATTAAAATTGTCCGAACGCAGAATAGTATATGACCTAACATGTTTAAATAAAATCATAAATTCAGTAATTGACAGCCCTGAACTATTAAACTTGATTTCCTTCCATATACCTCGCAATTCAACATCGAGGCAGTATCTACCATTCTATTGTGACAACTCCAACACAGAATCACAATTGTATACCCCCGTTCGCCGTATACAAAATTTGGGTAATGACTATAAAGATGTTGTTGATATATTTAACACATCATTCACTAAATACAAACAAGTCTTAGTAGAATTTATATCTAAAAGAAGAACAACAAATTTAATTAATCCAACTGAATAGCTCTGCTTCGAATCATTTCACGTGTACTTTACTTTTCTCAGTCTACATCTTTTTCCATCTTGCATGGTGGAGTATTTTGTTTTTATTTCAATTTGTTTTTTATTGTATTTTTGTTTTAGATTTGGTTATGATTTTGATTTTGTTTTTGTTTTGTTTATGTATTTGTTTTTTTGTTTTTTAAAATTTTGTTATGCTTATTTAAATTTAGATGTTCTTTGTAAAAAAAAAATGCATGTAAAAGCCCAGCCGGGCGTGAAATTTAATAAATAAATAAATAAATAAATATTATAATTTATTTTATATTGGAGTTCTACAAACTAAACTTGATGACAGTAAAAAAGATTTTATTTGTATGATTTTTTTTTTCAAAAATATTACATTTTTCGTCTTTTTAAGGATAATTATAAAATGATTGTTTGTAATAAATCATAATAAGTAGGTAATTTAGCCTATTTTATTTTTATTTTTGGGATATGGCATCACTGTTCTGCGTCCTCTGTCTGCGAACAAGTGAGTGCGATCATCCGCCCCCACCGTATCGGGTACATTTACGTTTTCGATCTGTTTTTGTTTTATTTCACAACTGTCTCGGCATATCAGCAGACATAATATTAAACAAGGGATTTTTTCCGCCCTTTGTTATATTATTACGAGTCGCAAACAAGGTGTCAAAGTGTTATTCTGCCCAGTATCTTCGCCGGTCTTCACGACACGATGTCACCACAATGTTTTAGCGCGGTAAACGCCGCGAGCTCATCGGAGACGTCCGAGCCTGCTGCTGAACTCACGGCAGGCTCACCCCTTGTGCCTACTCCAGCTCCAGGTCCATCTGATTCCCCGACCCGAGCTGGAAAGCAGAACCCATCCGCTACTGGGAGACGATCTAAACCTACTAGAGACACCACCAGCTTGCTGCGACGGGAGATGCGTCTTCAACAGAAACAGCACGCCAAGCAGATTGCGAGCTTGCTGGACTTCTTGACGAAGACGCTGCCCGCTTCAAAAGCAGCGTGCGGACTGCCAAATGTCGAGGACGAGTTGAAATTAGATGCGGCGCACACAGCGGTCCAGGGCTCTCAGCAGCAATCCCCGCCCAGCCAGGGTTCGCCCGTGTTGCCTCCGTCACCTACTGCTGATAAAACCGCTGCACACACAAGAAAGCATGTTGTGGAGCAGATTGCTTCGAATATTGTGGAGGTTTTACGCACCTTGCGTACCCAGGACATACCTCATCCCTCAGTAGACGACGATAATACGAACAATACGAAGGTGGCTGCCATCTGCGCCAAGGAATCTACCGCATCCACCGCCAAAGAATCCACTGCGTCTACCGCCAAGGCTTTTCTTCAGGATCTCTTTTCGGGAGACCCGCTCGAGAGCCCTGCACAGTATATCCAATCGATCTCTACCTGCACTAGCAGACAAGGTCCGGAGATCCTCACCGCTCTCGGCGCTGAAATAATGGCCGCCCTGATGCTGGAGAAAGTTAAAAAGCTGCCAAACCTGGATACTGATGCTTCATTCAAGGACATGACCGAGTTGGCTAGCGCCGTGGACAACCTGGTAGGCTCGTTCAGCTTTCTGGAGACTGAGGCCGACGGTTATCTCACTAACCCAACCGTGTTGTCTGACCTGACAGGCAAGTTGCCGAGCTCGCTGCGACTGGCTTGGTTGATGGAGGTGCGCGGAAGATCGGAGCCAGCCAGCATGACGCAGTTTGCAGATTTTTTAAAAGGTGTCGCGCTCGCAATTCCTTTGAGTGGTATGGTGGATTCCGTAAGTTCGCCGCGCCTGCAACAAATAGTGAATGATACGCCAAAAAATCCCACTCCTAAAGGAGCACTCACGTGTGGCTCTCGCTCGAGGTATTAAATGGGGCGACCTTTTTTTAATATTAGATACATTTGGTTTATTTAAAATATGTTTTATTCTCTTGCTTTAGATTTTTTTTGTAAACAACTGTTGTTATCGGTTGTGGTTGAAAATATTGTTTTTCCAATTTATATTATTCTTCAAATACATTTTTTATATATAACATATTTGTTTATTTGACTTTTTTTCACACTTTTTAAAATAACTAGCGAGTAATTGTTTCTCCCTGCGTGTCCTTTCCCATTTGTCCCAGTTCCCGCCTCAGTTTCCCCCCCCCCATCTCCATTTCCTCCCTTCCACCTTCCCTGTCTTTCACTCACACGGTTCCCCCTCGTCCCTATATTTTCCTGTCGCATTCCTCCTTCACATTCCCCGTTTCCGCGAACCCACCTTCCTTCGTTCCCCTCCCAGATTCCCCTACCTCCTTCCCTTCCTGCAGCCAATTTAGGTTCCAAATTATATAAAAAAAACTCATTTTTCAAACAATTCACGTTCTACCAATTGTCATTTTTTTGCAAATTTCATAACACCAGCCTAGCGATTCCGTATTTTTTGTGGGATCGTTATTGGATAACGGACGTTTTCAGATTTGGACCAACCTGTCAGATTTGTGTGATTTTTACATATTTACGCTCACATATTTTAGTTTAGATCGATTTAAACACAAATTCCTGCAAGTATACATGATAATTTATTCATTTAATATACGTTCACGTTGTACACAGAAAAAACAAATAACAGACATAAAAATCACACGCTATAAAAATCATCCAATAATAATTATTATTATTATTACTACCTACGAAGTCACCTGATTGTGTAACACTAATCCTGTTATATGTTAATTAATATGAAAGATATCGGAACTTTTTAACCCCCCCCCCCCCCCCCCCCCGGTGACCAAAAACCTAAGCAACTCGCCGCTCATTTGTACCAAGCGTGGTATTTTGAAGACCCCCCCCCCCTAAATAGGTCACGTAGTATGGGTACGTTCCCTAATATTGTTATATGTATGTAATAAAATAGTGCCAAAGTTCGAAATTTCCCTAGATTTTATGCTGATTTCCCTTTTACCTAAAAAATATTTTTCTCCCCTAGATCTAGGGAAATTTCCCTAGACATACCATCACATAGCAGTCCTTCGAGTTGCCACCAAGTAGACCTTGTCAGGAATCGTCCAGAGCAGTGTTGCCAGATGCACGGTTTTTACCACGTTTGCATAGTTTTTTGGGTCAATAGCGCCTCCCACACGCACACTTCGGAGCGACCGAGTCCCGCGCCACTTCAGGCCGCCGCGTAGAAAAGTCTCACAATGAAGTGCGCTGTAAACCTATCGGTCTTTACTAACTAGAACAAATCTAACATTACTTCCATGTTCCGACGCCATTTCTGTCAAACGTCAAACAAATAAGTATCAGACACAAATGATGCGACGCGTCGTGTGCGATCAGCACCGTCGGTATCGTGATACTGATTGGAAACCGACAGACGTCGCGTAGCGCCGTGTACTGGCACCAGCAAAATCGTACTGGGGGTAATTACGGTCGGCGCGTATGATACGCCCACGAGGATCGAGTAGCTTATAAGTATCTCCGTGAACGGAGGCACTTACTATGAACTAAAATTAAGGAGGGAACAATTAAGAAGAGCTACTGATTTACGAAACGACACATTTATTACATTAGATCACAAAAAGGCAGGTGTTAATTGTTAATCTAGGGTTAGTCTTATAACTAAGTTCTTAATTAATTAGTCTTAAAATTAGAGTGTCTGTTTGCTTAATTCTACAAAAATTCCTTAAAATGTAAAAAGTCTTATCACTTTGGTGGTGAATATAATCAAATGTCAGTCACTTCCCTTTGGTTGCTGAAGATGGAGTCTCCGCGTACAACTGATCGTCCTGGTTGGTACACTGGCACTTTAACTAATTCATTATTTTTTTTACTTAAGTTTTTTCGGCAATTGCACAAATTTCACGAGTCGGCAATTGCAAATTTATTTGATTGTTGAAAAATTGTGCAGATTTAAAATTGCGCAAATACCTGGGCGGAAAGTTGCGGTCACTATTGAGGAGCTTCCTGGCGGAAGTTTGCGCGGGTTCGCGTGCAGTTCGGAAGGCGTTTGCAAAGCCCTGGTCCGGTTGCAAATCGCAGCTGTTTTTTATCCCTGGTCGGGATTCGGTTCGCGTGGTTTCCGGTCGGTTCAGGACACTCCAATGGCAGAGCGGAGTGCTACTCCCTAGCGGGAAAATGGTGATTGACTTCCTGGTGAGATTTTTTTCATCATCCCTCGTTCCTCCCCTGACGTTGGATCGTAGAAGTAATTCAGTTCCTTATATTTCCGCATCTGTTGATGCGGCAACGGGTCCTTGGCGCTGGTGACGTAATTTTACACCATAGATGTCGCTAGGAGGCTTGTTTAGCCTGGTACGTTACACAATTTATATAATAGGTACCTGTAATCATTTTTTGAAACATCCTTCGCCGGCCTGGTGCAAACGCCAAAAAGGTTTATTGCTTTTCGCCCAGCTTTTGTCCGGCCTCGCAATGGTTTGGGGGTTTGTTTTTATTAGCTTGTGTGTCCCTGCCGACAATAATTTCTAGCTTTCCAAATTTTATAATGGCCCGTATTTGCTTTCGCCGTTCTGTGTTCGCCGCTAGCTGCAAATTTTATTATTATTTTATATCCGATTTCTAAAATTATATGACGAACCTTCGCCCTGCCTCTTAACTAACTCTAAGCTCCAATGTGTCCACCCGACCTACTCCTACGCTAGCGACTTTATTGTAGATGGTACACATTTGTTCAGTTCTGTGAATTTTTGGCATTAAAATACCTAAAGGTACATCAAACTGCGCTGTAAACCTATCAATCTTTACTTTTCTGCACGGCGCGGCGGCCTGAAGTGGCGTGAGACTCGGTCGCTCCGAAGTGTGCGTGTGGGAGGTACTATTGTGTGTTGTGGCGTTTTGTTCTACCACATTTGAACTTTACAATGGCATTGCCAGTTTAAAAAAACATAAAAAATATGCATGTTTTTCCTCTGTGCCCTTAATTTTTTTGCCCCTGAAACATATTTTATTTTTATTTTTGGGATATGGCATCACTGTTCTGCATCCTCTGTCTGCGAACAAGTGAGTACATTTACGTTTAGGTTTTTATTTCATCTTCACTACTTTCTCGGCATTTCAGCAGACATCACAAGTCGAATATTAAACAAGTGATTTTACCGCCCTTTTTAAAGTATATAATATATTATTACGACGAGATGTCATTCTGTCCAGTGTCTTCATCGGTCCACTGCTCGTTTTCTCGAGACACGAGAGATGTCACCACAATACCGCGGTTTTAGCGCGGTTAAGGCCTCAAGCTCATCGGAGACGTCCGAGCCTGCTGCCGAACTCATGGCAGGTTCACCCCTTGCACCTACTCCAGCACCGGGTCCATCTGATGCACCGCCCCGAGCTGGAAAGCGGAACCCATCCGCTACTGGGAGACGATCTAAGCCTGCTAGAGACACCACCAGATTTCTGCGACAGGAGATGCGTATTCAACAGAAACTTCACACCAAACAGATCGCGAGCTTGTTCGACTTCTTGACGAAGACGCTGCCCGCTTCGAAAGCAGTGTGCACACGGCCGACTGTCGAGGACGAAATTAAATTAGATGCGGCGTACACAGCACAAAAAGCGGTCCCGGGCTCTCAGCAGCAATCCCCATCCAGCCAGGACTCACCCATTTTTCCTCCACCACCTACTGCTGATAAAACCGCTTCACACACAAGAGAGCATGTTGTGGCGCAAATTGCTTCCAAGATTGTGGAGGTTTTACGCACCTTGCGTACCCGGGACAGCCCTCGTCCCTCAGTAGAAGACGATAATATCAATAATTCAAAGGTGTCTGCCATCTGCTCCAAGGAATCTACCGCATCCACCACCAAAGAATCCACTGCGTCTACCGCCAAGGATTTTCTTCAGGATCTCTTTTCAAGAGACCCGCTCGAGAGCCCTGCTTGGATGGCACGGTATACCCAATTGACCTCTACCTGCACCAGCAGACAAGGTCCGAAGATCCTCACTGCCCTCGGCGCTGAAGTAATGGCTGCCCTGATGCTGGAGAAAGTTAAAAATCTGCCAAACCTGGTTACTGACTCTTCATTCAAGGACATAACCCAGTTGGCTAGCGCCGTGGACAACCTGGTAGGCTCGTTCAGCTTTCTGGAGACTGAAGCCGACGGTTATCTCACTAACCCGGCCGTGTTGTCTGACATGACAGGCAAGTTGCCGAGCTCGCTGCGACTGGCTTGGTTGATGGAAGTGCGCGGAAGATCGGAGCCAGCCAGCATGACGCAGTTTGCGGATTTTTTAAAAGGTGTCGCGCTCGCAATTCCTTTGAGTGGTATGGTGGATTCGCCGAGAAGTCACACAAAAAAAGCACCCACGTACGAAGACGACGAATCCGAAGATATCGAATCCGAAGATGACGAATAAGAAGGCAGGTATCGCTCAAATTATTAAATGGGGCGACCTTTCTTAAATATTGTATTTAATTTATTTAAAATAAATTTTATTCTCTTGCTTTCGATTTTCTTTGTAAAAAACTGTTGAAATCGGTTGTGGTTAAAATATTGTTATTACAATTTCTATTATTCTTCAAATACATACATTTTTTATAAATTACATATTTTTTTTATTTGACTTTTGTTTCACACTTTTTAAAATAACTAGCGAGTACTAGTAATGCCACGTAAAGAAAGAAATTGTTTCTCCCTGCGTGTCCTTTCCCATTGTCACCGTACCCGCCCCAATTCCCCTCCCCCATTCCCTTTTCCTTCCGTGTTCCCCTTCCACCCTCCCCGTTTTCCCCCCTCCTGTTTTCCACCGTCCCGTGAACCCCCCCTCCTCCCGCATTGCCCTCCCGCGTTCCTCTTCTACCTTTCCCGCGACCCACCCTCCTTCGTTCCCCTTCGCCCCTCCCGGGTCCCTTCTCTACCTGCTGCCAAACTATGTAAAATACACACATTTTTTTAAACAATTCATAAGCCACCTATTATAAAACACACAGCTCAACAGTATATACTTCCCTTCGCGGGCGCGAACAACTTAGCAAAGTTTTATTGCAATCGGTTAAATGGTTTAGGAGCGCACAAGGGGCAAACAAATAAACAATCATTTTATATATTAACCCCCGGGTCTTGACCATATTTTGTCAGAGTGATCTGAAACTTTGGTTTCATAAAGGTCTTTATTTTACTCTTTTTCTAGTTAACTTTTAAATTTGAATATAATACGTGGTGTTTTCTCTTTCTAATACCATTTACGTCATATTTCCCACTAAGATAATAAGGGAGACTCAATGATTTCTGTGAGACCTAGAGTCTGTCAATTAAGAGTAGAAAATAAAAAAAAATGAACTATGAATTTTTTAGGCTGGTAACACCAATTTAACTGTCAAATAGTCATATAAAGAGCAAAGACACTGAAAATACAGATCAGTGTACAGTTTGTCAAATAAGAGTGGAAAATATATGAGGGCGCCACTGTTGTTCAAATGGCAATACTAAACACCTAACTCATGGTGTTAAAGTAAAGCTGTGTAACCTACATTTTTATAAAAAATTAAATAGGCATAATAGTTGAAAAAATATTTTTTCATTGCAGTATAGATACCCGCCGATCTCAAAATTAGAATTGCGTATAGGTGTATTATTATTATTATACCTTTGCAATTTTGTGTTAACATAATGAAGAATAACTATAATGTAATAAAATATAAAGCACTGTTTAGAAATTGCTCACATTCATTTAATACTAGATAAAGTACCTAGCGTTGCCTGGGCTTTAGATCATGTCTCTAATTTTAGATCTGAATATATTTAACTCATTCAGATCTAAAAGTAGTGTAACTAAACTCACCATTAGTGATTCTTCCTTTCTATCTATTGTTAAATTCAAATTTATGTTAAATTAAATTAAAGCAAATCGCTTTATAAATCACCTTTTAATCAATTTTATGTCATGAAGAAAAAATGTTTTTTAAAATGTGGTTTACCTACTGTGTTTTATGCATACAGTGTCATTGCACTTCAAAAAAATATTTGACAGTTAAATTGGTGTTGCCAGTCTACAAATTTAGTAGTTCAAGTTTTTATATTTTCTACTCTTTTTTGACAGACTATAAGTGACATTTTAAAAACATTTTTTTGCTCAAAGAAAAAAAATAAAATCGAAGAAGCACTGTTGTTAAGGTACCTACTTATGACATAAATTTGATTTAATGTTTTTTTACAAAGTGATTTGTTTTAATTTTATGTACCTAATATAAATTTTAATTTAACAGTAGTTAGAACCGAAGAAAAAGTAATGGTGAGTTCAGTTGTTAATCTGAATGATCTGATTTAGATCTAAAATGAGCTTCGATGAAGGATTGTCTAGGTCAATGAAAATGAGAGACATGATTTGAAAGTCCGGGCAATGCTGCGTACTTAAGCTAGTATTAAATAAATGTGAGCAATTTCTAACCGTGCTTTTTATTTCACTATAATATCGTTATTCTTCATAAAGCAATTGCAAAGGTATAATATACCAAAGTATATGCAATTCTAATTTCGAGATCAGTGGATATCGAAATTGCAAAAAAAATATTTTTTCTTAATTTTATGTGTTTTCGAATTTGTACAAAAAATGTAGGTTACACAGCTTTACTTTGCCACCGTGTGTTTATTTTTAGTATTGCCATTTAAACTACAGTGGCGCCCTCCTATGTTTTCTACTCTTATTTGACAGACTGTACAAGAGTTGTTCCGGAAAGCCAACAAATTAGCCTCGGGCGAAAACAAAGAACCCGTTCGAGAAAATGAATATCTTTAAAAATAATATGCCGATTTGAATGAATATTTTTTATAGTACTCACCCACACATCGAATATAAAAGTATTGTTCATAATTAAAGCCTACTTTGTAATAGGACCCCAAAAACAGAAGTTAAAGTCAGCGTTACGCCATTTAAAATAACATTATATTTATAAGTTAATATCAACAAATTGTCAATTTGGTGTAAGTATCTTGGTATTTTTTTGGGATTGGTGTCCATGGCTATTACGAATATTTTTTAGAAAAAAACTTTAGATTCGCCTTAATCACTATAAAAGGAAACTTTTTGCATCACGGCTGGCGGAAAATAATGCATTTTAATTTTCAATGTCGTTAAATAAAATTTCACTTCGCGAACCGATCTACGACAGCCCGCCCGCTGCCGCCCGCCATTCTGTCACTGTTATGTTGGTGGTATCTCTGACATGAAAAACAGAATTAATAATATCTGGAATGGAGACAGACCATTCAAATCCTGGGATGTTTTTTAAAATAAAGATAATATACACAAGCCCGCTACACAAACGCTGCGCAGCCAAACAAACCATTCAAAAACGTAGGCTGTTTTTTAAAGTAAAGATAACATACACAAGCCAGCTACACAAACCCTGCGTAGCCAAACAAACCATTCAAAAACGTCGGCTGTTTTTTAAAGTAAAGATAACATACACAAGCCCGCTACACAAACCTTGCGTAGCCCTGTTTTTCATAATTACGCGCCCATCATGTATCCCACGAAGTCGGCTACAATCGTATCTAGTTCTCGTTTGTGTGAGGTCAGGGATACCAACAACACAACAGTGACAGAATGGCGGGCGGCAGCGGGGGGGCTGTCGTAGATCGGTTCGCGAAGTGAAATTTTATTTAACGACATTGAAAATTAAAATGCTTTATTTTCCGCCAGCCGTGATGCAATATGTTTCACTTTATAGTGATTAAGGCGAATCTAAAGTTTTTTTCTAAAAATTATTCGTAATAGCCATGGACACCAATCCCAAAAATTTACCATTACAACATTGAAAACAATACTCTCGAGACATTAACACAAATTAAAGATATGCCTAGACGATATTTCTTTCGAGAGGTATTTGAACATATTAAGTACTCCTTTGTCTACGGCTTCCTGTCATTTTCGGTAGTCGAAAGTGATTTTTGTGCGAGAATCGAGAAAAGAGGTATCTAGTAAAGAAAAATAATTATTTGTTATTAGTTTTTGGGATATTATGCCGTGTTGCACTACCTCCTTCTTTAGCCAACGTTTCGGACAGCGTTACAGTGTCCATCATCAGGGCAGATGTGTAATAGTTAGGGGTGATGTTTGTACTTATCTACTTAGGAGTGATACCGAGTCGCCAGATCCACTCCTCTACGAGCTGGTGCTACAATATACTTCAACATGTTTTTTTCGCGTTTAGCCTTGATTTACCGTCAATTACCGGAAACCAAGAATTATTGAGCTTAGCTCCGTCGTCTCTATTAATATTTATAGGATTTTTGTGAATTTCAATTGCCTCCGTAATCAGGCGTGCTCTATGAGTTTTGGGTCTCCCCAGGACCTCAGGGACAAATCCAAAGTAATGGCCGGTTTGATTAGGTGCTCCGCGATTGCCGATTTGTCAGGGTGGCCAAGTTTACACGCACGAAAGTGTTCTGATATCCTTTTGGAGATCGTACGCTCCGTCTGGCCTACATAAACCTTGTCACATCCAGAACAGCCGAGTTTGTACACTCCATCTGTTTCTAGAGGAAACTTGGTCTTTGCAGGCCTCAAAAAGTCTCGTATTTTTAGTCGTGGTTCCGAAGACAGTCTTGATGCTTTCTTTTTTCAATAGCCTGGCAATTCTGTCTGTCACATTGTGAACGTAAAGCAGGAAAGCGCAGCCCTTTGACTCTTGTTCAATTCCGTTTGGTGCAGATTTGGCTCTTAGGCTAGCGCCACACTTGACGGAAATTCCGTCGCGTAACTTCCGCGACGGAACGCCAATACATGTAATTGCATATAAATTACAAATAGCGGGCACACTACGCGGAAGATCGGTCGTTCCGTCGCGGACAATCGGTCGCTCCGCAGCGGACCGCCGACTCTCGCGTCTGTTCCATCCTCCGCGCACCGATCTTCCATCGGCGGAAGATCGGCAACGTCGCATTCCAAGTATTTGTATGCATCGCGCCACATTCGGCGGATAACACGCGGCGACGACGCACGCACAGGATGTTCGACACTGAGCGTTTTATTATCGAAGTGCAAAATAGAGTTTGCCTTTGGGACTGCAAAGAACGGCAAAGAAACGAGCATGGGAAGAGATTGCCAAATTATTGTACGACAATGGGAACAGTGAAATAGAAATAAAACAGCGAGAAATTGGTGAGCTTATCACTTTATTAATTTGCCATAGGTATAAGTAATTATAAGTACTCGTATGCATGTACAAATTGAAACTAACATTAATAACTAATAACAATAACTATATATATCAGTCACCCTACCTAGATGAGTAATTATAAACTAAATGAGTAATTATAAACAGTCACCCCACCTAAATGAGTAAGTAATTATAAGTACTCGCATGCATGTACAAATTGAAACTAACTTTAATAACTAATAACAATAGCTATCACTTCTATCGGATCCATTACGACCACACTGTATAAGCGTTGGCAGTAGACTGATAATCCGCCACTGAATATTCAGTGTGGCTGCAACGATGACAACGGATTGACTCCCGCGGAAGTTCCGCGACGGAATTTCCGTCAAGTGTGGCGCTAGCCTTATGATTTGCCTTGTCTGCCTGCTGGGTAACCGTTAGGCCAGCGCCACACTTGACGGAAATTCCGTCGCGTAACTTCCGCGGGAGTCAATCCGTTGCCATAAGTTGCAGCCAAATTAATTCCGCCACTGAATATTCAGTGGCGGATTATCAGTCGACTGCCAACGCTACGGTGTGGTCGTAATGAATCCGATAGAAGTGATAGCTATTTATGAGGCATTAGAAGAAGAAAAAAAAGAAAGCGTAAATATTGGGTTCATCCCTTAAATACTCTTCGACTAGAAATTGGGCAATTTCATACCTTGTATATGCAATTAAGACATTATCCAGATAAAGCATTCGAATATTATCGAATGTTCATACAATCATTTGATGAATTGCTGAATTTAACGAAAGACTATATTACCTAGACTAGAGTCTGGACTAGAGTCCCAAAGGCAAACTCTATTTTGCACTTTGATAATAAATCGCTCAGTGTCGAACATCCTGTGCGTGCGTCGTCGCCGCGTGTTTTCCGCCGAATGTGGCGCGATGCATACAAATACTTGGAATGCGTCGTTGCCGAGGAGGCGTCTACTAATATCTACAGGAATTCCAAAAACTGAAAAAATCGAACTAATATCTATGAGAATCAAAGTGTTGACGAATATCTACAGCACTGGCAGAGGTTGGATTTGCAATTATGTATAGCATATTGGAATAACGTAATATTGCGTATGCAGTTTAAAAAACTTAATTTATGTAAGTATGTATGTAAAAATCCCTAATATCGGACTATTGGACACATTTAGCTGATTAGTCTAACCTACACTCTGTAGATATTAGTTCAACCTACGCTCTGTAGATATTAATCAACACTCTGAAGTTCGTAGATATTAGTTCAACATATGAGCTGTAGATATTCGTCCGACATACAGGCTGTAGATATTAGTATCTGGAGTCGTTGCCGATCTTCCGCCGACCGAAGATCGGTGCGCGGAGAACGGAGCAGACGCGAGAGTCGGCGGTCCGTCACGGAGCGACCGATTGTCCGCGACGGAACGACCGATCTTCCGCGTAGTATGCCCGCTATTTGTAATTTATATGCAATTACATGTATTGGCGTTCCGTCGCGGAAGTTACGCGACGGAATTTCCGTCAAGTGTGGCGCTAGCCAGGGCTAGTAGGGTTTACCTATCTCGCCTCCCAGTCTACCACTGTGTGCGGCGGCCTGGAGTGGCGCGCGATAATGTCGCTCCGAAATATGTATAGGACCAATTTTAGTTTTTTTAACTTCAGTACGGTTTCACAATTTCTCTTTATCTAATTATTGCCTTTGTCAATAAATAATATGAACACATTACAACACAAAAAAAATTAATTAGCTACCTACGCTAACTACTGTAAAATGTAGAAAAAATAAATTATTGGAGCTGTGGGAGAATTTCTTCTCCATTATCTATAGAACTGAAAACTTAAAAAGTCATATCTTTTAATATTAATATTTCATTTAAATTGGAGTTCTACAAATAAAACTTGAAAACAGAAAAAAATATATTTATTTGTATGTTTTTTTTCGTCTTATTCAAATGACAATTATAAATGAATTTTTAAATCATATTAGGTAATTTACTTAGGAACCGATGTTTTCTTATTTAAATTCTCAATAAAAGTAGAAAAACTTGGTTTTTTGGTGGTTTTTCTCGAGTTCAGAATAAGGTAAAACATGTTTTTTATCCCCGAAACATGTTTTTATTTTTATTTTTGGGTTATGGCATCACATCCTCTGTAAACATGTGCTACGTCCGCCCCAGTGTCAGTGCCAACTTAGCAACTTTATAGCTAGATCTAGCTATTATTTGATGTCAGGCAGCTACATTTTAATGAAACTTGTAGCTAAACTTTTTAGCTACTTTTTATAGCAACTTTTCGTCATTATTTAGAGCAATTCTTCCGGTGACAACACATACCAAGATATAAGAACTCTTGCTTTAACTTGCCTTTTACTGCCACATTCTAACGCAGAGGTAGAGAGGTTATTCTCTCAGATGAATTTAGGTAAAAATAAGCAAAGAAACCGATTGAGTTTGACAACTCAAAAAGCGAAATATTATATTTCTTTTAACTTAATAATAAAAAAACTCTTAACTCAATCCTCTGCATTAGAGACGGAGGCGTCTACTAATATCTACAGGAATTCCAAAAACTGAAAAAATCGAACTAATATCTATGGGAATCAAAGTGTTGACGAATATCTACAGCTCAAACTGTTGATTAATATCTATGAGAACCAAAGTGTTGACGAATATCTACAGCACTGGCAGAGGTTGGATTTGCAATTGTGTATAGCATATTGGAATAACGTAATATTGCGTATGCAGTTTAAAAAACTTAATTTATGTAAGTATGTATGTAAAAATCCCTAATATCGGACTATTGGACACATTTAGCTGATTAGTCCAACCTATGCTCTGTAGATATTAGTTCAACCTAAGCTCTGTAGATATTAATCAACACTCTTGAAGTTCGTAGATATTAGTTCAACATATGAGCTGTAGATATTCGTCAGACATACAGGCTGTAGATATTAGTATCTGGAGTCTTAGAGACTCTTGGGAAAAATGGTAAATGCTGCTATAACTGTGTTTTGCCTAAAGATGTACTGCATAAAATGGGTACCGCTGAAAAATATTCAAAATCACTGAAAGGTACTGAACCCCAGCCATCGACATTTTCTGATCTTTCTCTTTAAATATTATTTTTTTTTAATTCAATAACGTGTATAAGATATTTTTTTTCTCTTTTGTTGGATGTAATAGAAATAAAAACGATTGTCAGAATTTGTCATTTTATTGTAACTTATCTACCTACTGTAACGTTTAGCTACTTCTAGCAACTTTTTGGGGTTAAAGAAACTGGCAATCTAGCAACATTTTGTAAGATGTCTAGCAATTTGGCATAGCTAATAGCTAACCTAACAGTACAGTGGCTAACAGTTGGCAACACTAGCCCCGCCATTCCGGGGATTCCTGGTAAACATACACTTTGCGTTCTGTTTTGTTATTTCATCTTCACGGCTTTCTCGTCTCGGCATATCAGCAGAAATTACAAGTCGAATATTAAACAAGTGATTTTTACCGTCCTTTTTAAAGTCTATATTTAAGATGAGTCACAAAAAAGGTGTCATTCTGTCCAGTATCTTCACCCATCGCCTCCGCTCGCGGAAGATGTCACCACAGTGTTTTAGCGCGGTTAACGCCGCGAGCTCATCGGAGACGTCCGAGCCTGCTGCCGAACTCGCGGCAGGTTCACCCCTTGCGCCTACTCCAGCACCGGGTCCATCTGATGCCCCGCCTCGAGCTGGTAAGCGGAACCCATCCGCTACTGGAAGACGATCTAAGCCTGCTAGAGACACCACCGGATTGCTGCGACGGAAGATGCGTGTTCAACAGAAACAGCACGCCAAGCAGATCGCGAGTTTGCTGGGCATCTTGGCAAAGATACTGCCCGTTTCGAAAGCAGCATGCGCACGGCCGACTATCGATGGCGCGGCGCACACAGCACTCACAGCGGTCCCGGGTTCTCAGCAGCAATCCCCGTCCGGCCAGGGTTCACCCGTGTTGCCTCCGTCACCTACTGCCGATAAAACCGGTCCACGTACAAGAGAGCGTGTTGTGGAACAGATTGCTTTAAATATTGTGGAGGTTTTACGCACCTTGCGTACCCAGGATAAACCTCATCACTCAGTAGCGAATGCTAATACCAATTATACAAAGGTGCCTGCCATCTGCGCCAAGGGATCCACCACGTCCACCGCCAAGGATTTTCTTCAGCATCTTTTTTCGGGAAACCCGCTCGATAGCTCTGCTTGGATGGCACAGTGTACCCAATCTACATCTATTTGCACTAGCAGACAAGGCCCGGAGATCCTCACAGCCCTCGGCACTGAAGTAATAGCCGCCCTGATGCTGGAGAAGGTTAAAAAGCTGCCAAATCTGGATACTAACGCTTCGTTCAAGGCCATGACCGACTTTTCTAGCGCTGTGGACAACCTGGTGGGCTCGTTCAGCTTTCTGGAGACTGAAGCCGACGGTTATCTCACTAACCCAACCGTGTTGTCTGACATGACAGGCAAGTTGCCGAACGCGCTGCGACTGGCTTGGTTGATGGAGGTGCGCGGAAGATCGGAGCCAGCCAGCATGACGCAGTTTGCAGATTTTTTAAAAGGTGTCGCGCTCGCAATTCCTTTGAGTGGTATGGTGGATCCCGTAGGTTCACCGCGCCCTCAATCCACGTACTACTCTCGCTCGACATATTAAATGGGGCGACTTTTTTTTAATATTACATTTGGTTTATTTAAAATATGTTTTATTCTCTTGCTTTCGAATTTTTTTATTAACAACTGTTGATATCGGTTGAGGTTAAAAATATTGTTTTCCCAATTTATATTATTATTCAAATACATACATTTTTTATACATTACATATATTTTTTATTTGACTTTTTTTGCACACTTTTTTATAAATAACTATTTAGCGAGTACCCGGCATGCGTTGTAATGCCATGTAAAGAAAGAAATTGTTTCTCCCTCCTTGTCCTTTTCCATATGTCCCCGTTCTTGCCCCAGTTTCCCTCCTGCGTCTTCTTTGCCTCCCGCGTTTCCCTTCCACCTTCCCCGTTTTCCATCCTCCCACTTCCCCCTGTGGAACCCGCCTCCTCCATGCATTTCGCATGCGCGTTTTTTTCTGCCTTCCCGCGAACACACCCTCCTTTGTTCCCCTCCCTCCTTCCCTCCCTGCCGCCAAACCATATAATATACATACATTTTTCAAACAAGGCCACGTTTTGTAAATTTTTTATGTAAACCTCATATGTACAAGGGCGGATCCAGGATTTTTTTTTGGGGGGCACAAGGGGCGGACGGGCAAAAAAAATCAACAATTACTGTTAGGATTTTTTTTTCTGGGGGGGGGCACAAGGGGCGGACGGGCAAAAAAATTAACAATTTACTGTTAGAAATAAACTTGAAATATGATACTTGAAGTTTATTTCTAGAAGTTCAAGTATGTAAAGGAAGGTTTATGAAAGTGTCAAAACAATCGAAAAATTAAATGTTTAATGAAGATAGTTTTAGCTTCTAAGTATGTAGGTACTGTGATGGAATCTCCACAGTACACAAAAATACCGTCTGGGGGGGGCACGTGCCCCCTCCCTAAATCCGCCCTTGAGTATGTATAGAAACTTTTGTGGGCGTGCGCACATCTGACAACAACTTACCAAAGTTTCATCGCAATCGGTTGAATGGTGAATTGTTGAGAGCGCATAAGGGACAAACAAAGAGACAATCATTTTTATATGTTAACCTCTCGGACTTCAACCATATTTTATCAGAGGGTCTAAATATTTCCGCTTTATAATAAAATCTAAGTAAATGGAATATTTCTGAATGTATCTGAAAACTAAAACCTGATTCTGAAAGGTGATAAAGTACGATTTCAAAATTTTATAATTCGAAGTAAAGCCATAATTTTTTAAATATACAAATTTTGTAAGCAAACATAAAAAAGTTTTTAAAATGGCTAACCCAAGGCCTAAGCTACACGAGCGGTTCTCCCGCCACGGGTGCTCGCGGTTCACAGGCGGGAGAAATTCGACCGCCGCATGCAGCGGTTCTCCCGCCGCGGATAACTGCCACGTTTGTACGGGCGTTTTCCCGCGATTGCATAAGGATTGGGCGGTTTCCCGCGGCGGTAGAAACGCTCGTGTAGCATGGCGGGAAACCGCCACCCGTGTAGTTTGATATGAGCCACCAGGTTTCCCGTAGCGGGAGAACCGCTCGTGTAGCTTAGGCCTAAAGTTTTTTCTAACTAGAGTTACTCATAACAAAATATATGTATATATATATATATATATATATACTTATTATAAATGTTATTGTTGCCACACTTTTTTGTCATTCCATGTAAAAACAATTAATAAGAATTCCATAAATATATTTCAAATTGCGATATTCGAAACATAAAGGTCTACATTTTACTTCTTTCGTGATTAATTTTTACATTTAAATATAAAGCGTGGTGTTTTCTCTTTCTAACACCTTTTATATCATATTTCTCACTACGATAGTAAGGGAGACACAAAGATTTCTATGAGACCTACATGAGTTGTTCTGAAAACCGAACAAAGACTTAACGGGTTAGGAGTTTTATGCTTACAGTATAGGGAACTATAACTAACATTTATTTACAACTAACATTTGCAGAAATAAAATACAAATAATTATTCCCGATGATTTTAATAAGACCCTACGTGCATACGTCTGTACGAACAATGTACGGAGCACAAAACAGCGGGTCAATTTCTCAGTGCACAGAATCTAATGCGCACTTGGGGGACGATCCGAAGTATCCCCATACTTTCCTTGCGTTGTTTCGCGATCGTATGCAACTGCGCAGTCCTATGTGAATTCAAATACCCGTGGGGACAATTCTTTGGATCCCCAGAGAAACATTTGTTTGCGAAGTTTCGGGCGGGAATCGCTCGCGTTCAAATTAGTTTGATAATAATCTTGCAAGATAAAGCTTTATTTTTATTATACTATATTGTAAATTGGCATATTTCTTTGGATATTTTATATTATTTTGTGTTTAGATATCCGACTAGCATGATTAGACCATAAAATATTTTTTTGAGAAATTTTATATTATATTCTACGGGTGGTGAGATTGCAGTACAGTACGTAAAAAAAATATCGATCCCCACCACTAAAAAAGTGCTCGAGTCGCCACTGCTCCACATGTTCAATTCGGCCCTGATTATACTCCTTGTAGAGATGTTACATGTTTCAATTCTGTAATTCAATTTGGATGAAGCAACCAAATTGAAACATGTAATTATAAAAGTGAATGATTCAATGCAATTGAATTCAATGTTCAACACGAATGAGAAATGAACATGTAAACAGAAGTATTGAATGATTCGTGCGCACCGCAGCCACGTGAAAATTTGCATTGTCAATGTGCATATTAGGGTTGTCCAAGAAAAGACCGATCCTTAATTTTGGAGACATGGACATTACTTCTCGAAATATGGCGGCACTAGCGTGTAGCTCGGAAATACCCCTAAAAACGAGCGGTGGTTCGGCTTGATAGCTGCTTCATTGCGTGTGTTCGACAATTATTCGCTTTGAAGTTTGGAAGATCGCAATTTTGATCTCAGACGTCATTAACACGTTCACGGGCAGTGAGTCACCCTACTTTGGCACTATTTTTTTGTATTAGATTTTTGCGAATGCTCTAGCATTTCCGTCATGATACGTACCAACCAACACCATCAAGTGCGACGCAAATGCTCTAGCAGACGACACTGAATAGATCTCAATACATTTGACGCATGCTATAGCATACGCCACCACGCGGGGTACGCCGGGCGAGCTGTAGGGCAAGGGGTAAACACTGTTTTATCTTTGTGTGCAGAAAAGGTCTCATGTGACATGTGACAGTAAGCGATCTGTGGTTGTGTCAGCAGTGACAGTAAGAAATAGACTACCTATATTTTATAGGGATAAAGCAACTGCTCAAGCATATCTGACAAAAAACTCAATAAACTTGGAATGCTATAGCATCCGCGACATAATTAAACTATCCAATGCGAATGCTATAGCATGCTCGTCCGGGAACGTGTTAAGTCTACCACACAAATGATTTTGAGGGAAAAATGGCGTATGCAAATTGCGTGCTCGTGCTGAAGAACAAAATCGTATGGAAGTGCTCAGATCTCTTTTTTTCCAACCAAGGTGAAGTTTTTTGGATTGAAACAAGAGTTCAGCATTCCTCCGTGGTTCAGCACCTCACCCCGGAATCAAAAATTCCATAAATGACATGAATTAGGGGGCGTTCAAGTATTATGTAATGCAATTTTTGAAGATTTTTGACCCCCCCTCCCCCCCATGTAACGCGCTGTAACGTTTTTCTGTACCCTCCCCCCCACTAAACTTAACGTAACACCCAAGTTACAATTTTTACCTGAAAGTCACAATTAAGTTGCGCAAAGTACTGGAAAGTCGCTTAAATACCTTTTTTCATGTTTTAATTGTGTTTGCGGTAATAAATAAAACAAGAGATTTCGAGAACGAAAAGGGTTGCCAACTTGGAAGATTTTGATTCCCTAGTTTTTTAATCTAAATAAAGAAAAACATGTTACGTAACGCGTTGTTCAAACCCCTCCTCCCCTCCTGGTAACGCACAGTAATGTTTCACAAGACCCCCCCAAGTGCGTTACGTAATACTTGAACGGCCTTTTATATCTTTTTCTTCACCTGAAGCAACATTTGGCCGGAAAACCTTTGGAGACCGACTAAGACGCGGAGGGAGAGGTGATAGCATATTTAGAGGCGGAGTTCTGCGATAAGGGAGTCAAGCACCTAGTGCCCCAGCTCACCAAGTGCATCGATCATAACGGGGACTATGACGAAAAATAGTGGGGATATGTGCCTAAAATATCATATGTTTTGTATAAGTTTTTCCTGATTTTTTTAAAATTATTAGGACAACCCTTGTAGTCAAATGGTTTATAAATGGAAAGAGGGTTTCATTTAATTAATTAATTATTTAAATTATCACAAATAAATGTGATTCCCAAGCGACGACCTGATTCAAAGACATGCTCAGCAATGTGAATCAAATAGTTCACTTCTTCAGGATACGTATAAACAGTATACTCTTTCAATTCTGCATCATTCAACCAAATTGAGGCAATTTGGTTGAACCATGTAATATCGCTATTAGGAGTTAGGAAGATATGAAAATGTCGTATTTTTATTATCTCAGTCGACACTCTGTGGCCGACCTAAGTCTGTCCTATTCTGCCGTCGTAACTAAAAACACAGTAATTAGCAAAAATAAGATGAGTATGAGAAGTTATTAAGGATTGAATTTTATGTTTTAACAAACAAAATTAAAATCTCGTTTTTTGTATTAAAAAAGTTGATATTGTCTTTGAGGTTATCGCAATTTAACTGGTATTGGTAAGTAAAATTGCTAAATTCCCATTCCTGTTAGTGAATACACTTGTCCTACGTTGAAATTGAAGACTGTAGATTGAAGATTGAAACGTTGCTTGAAATGACTTTGGTCATGTTTGGTGACCAGATCTGAATAGCCAGGTACTTCCTGAATTTGTCTTCCCATCTCTTCCCTTCCCCATTCCTTTCGCCATAACATACACCAATCGGGGATGCCATAATCTTATTGGCTCAGAGTATTTGTGATTATTGTGCAGTATTCACATTATATTACAGCTTACAAAAACTGACAATAGAGAACTCCAGTCCAATTTTTTAAATTTTTTTAAATGAATAATCACCTTCTAACATAAATAACTGCATTTTTATTTTTATTTTTAGAATTGTCAAAGTTTTAATTTTTCAAGATCCCTAGAAAGCCACCGTACTATGTGACGTCATCACTCCTGAAAAGTTACTATAGGATCGGGCAATCAGCTGATCAACTGCCGCCATTTTGAATTACGTTGTTCAAGTATTCTCCCTAGAAGTAGCATTACTATTTTTTTGTGCAGTAGTTTTTGAATATTTTCAATAATAGAGATAAACAAATAATAGATACCTTTATTTTTTAAACATTATTTAGACCTAAATAATGTTTCAATAAACACAACAACTAAATCTCTATAAACAGTATGTAAATAAACGAATAAATTAATACAATGGCTTGTGTCGTACCTACATTCCCATATGTTCCCATACAATGACTTTACGGTGACGTCACGACACGACGAACAGTGACGTTACCACTGAACATTTCAATAATGCCAACTTGACGGCGTGTTTCTACGACCCGATTAAAAATGGATTTTTTAATAATTTTTTAAAAACTCTGCGTTTAATATTATTAAATAATATTATATATTCAGAATCAGCGTTTATTGGTCTATGTCTATATGAACATTTTTTTTTTAAAGCCATAATATTTTTCACTGGAGTTCCTTATTGGAAAATAAAAACGTAAAATCACATATTTCCACAGACATTATTAACTTTTTTAAAAGATAATATAAAACAAGTATTTTGACAAAAATCAGTACATTAGGCCAATTATAAATTAGCTAAACTTTGAAAAACTGCAAAACTTTGACCCTTGATTCTGGAGAATGACTCCCATGTGAATTACTGTGCATTTACTTACCACGGCAGTATTGTATCGGGAGGTGTATAAGATTGTGGCTAGTGAATAGTGAATGGTGTCGCAGGGATATTAAAGTACCCCACTACAATATATTTAGCCACTGTACTGGTCCAGCAGGTGGATCTTTATGTTTTAACAATTATTTTTGTATTGCAGTCCGTAATGCCGGGAATCTGATACCCCATTCCCAGCACTTTGCTGATGAGCACACGAGCTGCGAACCAGCGGCCCTGGAGCTCGGCTGCATCATCAATGATATCCGCCACGTCATAGTCTGCGGCCACACCGACTGCAAGGCTATGAACTTACTGTACACGCTTAGGGATAAGAATGAATCGTCTCAGGTAATTCTAATTAAAATATTCATTCTAATGTATCTACAGATTACACTTATCAATTTATAACTAAAAGAAGATTTAAAATAAATGTTTCCATTAAGAAATTTTACATATTTTTCAGATGGTCAAAATATTTCCGCTTTACAATAAAATGCAAATAAATGAATTCTGAACATTTCATAAAACTAAAAACTGTTTTTAAAAGGTGATTAAATACTCTTTCAAATTTTATAATTCAAAATAAATATATAAATTTTGCATGAAAAACATAAAAAGTTTAAAAATGGCTCACCTCACGTATTACCAACTAAAATTACTGATAATGAAAAAAAAAAAAACATGCACATTTTATTAGACACATGTTTTATAAACGTTATTGTCACCTCTTTTTTGTCTTTTCATATGAATATATTTAATTAAAAATTCTCAAAGTTAAAATTGTTTTTCCCAAATTGCGATTCAAAACTTTGGTTTCATACGTGTGCATTTTACTTTTTAGGTTGTTATGTTTTAGATTTGACTATGAAGAAGCGTGGTGTTTTTTCTTTCTAACACCATTTAAAACATATTTCTAACTCTGATATTAAGGGAGTTACAGCAATTTATATGAGACATGTGAGCTGGTAGAAATATGGTCTCCTGCCATCAACGGGTTAACAGGATTTTTTTGCACATAACCTTAATGTCACCTAATAGCGACGCGACCGATTGGTGACCAAAAGTGGATAGATCGATAAATCTTTTTGTTTGCGCAGTTAGTCCCGATGTCCATTTGAGCGTTTTTTGCCACAAATTGACCAATTTGCAAACACCTTTGAGCGTTTGCTGGCCAAAATGTGGCCAATTTGAAAAGATATTTTAAAACATTTATTGGAATTACATATCAATGGTTCCCACTCATCGTAATCTTCGAAATCATAAAAATAACTTGTAAGGGGCCGTTCAAGTATTACGTATCGTACTTAGGGGGGGGGGGGGGGTTACTGTGCGTTACGAGGGGGGGAGGGGGGGGGTTCGAACAACGCGTTACGTAACATATTTTTCTTTATTTAGATAAAAAAAACTAGGGAATTAAAATCTTCCAAGTTTTCAATCCTTTTCGTTCTCGAAATCTCTTGTTTTATTTTTTACCGCAAACGCAATTAAAACAAGAAAAAAGGTATTTAAGTGACCTTCCAGTACTTTGCGCAACTTAATTGTGACTTTCAGGTAAAAATTGTAACTTGGGCGTTACGTAATGTTTAGGGGAGGGGGGGGAGAGGGTATCGAAAAACGTTGCAGCGCGTTCCATGGGGGGGGGGGAGGTCAAAAATCTTAAAAAATTGCGTTACGTAATATTTGAACACCCCCTAAGTTTCATTTGTCTCGCATCTCTTCTGAATTATTTTTTAATGATATTCCGAGAAACGAAATTATTGAAATTTTTTTCTTTTAATCATGTGTTTACACATTTAAAAATGCATGTTTAAATTTAAATTCTTATTTCTGATTATCAATATTTCATAGACAACAAACAGAATCATAATATTTGATATTGTCTATACTTCACATGGCAAATTTGAAGTAAATAATGTGCAGAATTCATGCGCTTATGAATTTTGATTTAAAAAAAAAACTGTGAATCCTAAAAATGTGGGATAAACAGTCAAACATAGGTACATTCAATGGTTTTCTAACACTGCAGTTTTTTTTCTTTTGAAATAGGCAACTCATCCTAAAAGAGTGCTTTGTGCATTTATAAGCAGTTTACACGAGGGTGTTCCGATAAGTACTTAGCCTCGCTACCCGATAGCGCCACTATCGCAAGAGAAATTTACTATCGTGTAGTACATTCTCGTAGACGGCTCTGCCGAAATTTCAGCCGACGGGGGTCTCGTAGTTTTATTTTAATAGTGTGTGGAAGCGGGCGTGTCCGCAGATTTTAGAAAAATGGAAAAGAGCAATATCGGTCGGTGATTCAATTCTTGTTCTTGGAAGGGAAATCGCGCAGCAAAATCAAAGAGCGCTTGGATGCTGTGCACGGTGACTCTTCTCCTTCGATGGCGACCATCAAAAAGTGGTTTAACGAGTTTTAACATGGTCGCACTTCGGTTTTTGATGAGCCACGCCACCCAGGTGCCCTGAAAACGGCTACCACAGAGGATAACATAACAAAAATCCACAATCTCGTATTGGCAGACTGCCGATTGAAGGTGCACGAGATAGCTGAGACAGTAGGCATCTCAAAAGACCATGTGGGTCATACATATATGTATGACCACCATATATAAGTGGGTCATACACATATATGACCCACATATGGGCCCTCCGTTAAAGTATTAGTAAAGGACTTATAATGGTGAAACTGCCCTACACTTTATTCTTATGAATTAAAAATAATTTGTTGTCCTATTTTGAAATGTTTTGTTTTTCTGTTTATAGGACAACAGAAGACTCTCTCCTTTGAAATCATGGCTGTGTACCCACGCACACTCCAGTCTGGATAAGTTTCTCGGGATGAACGGAGACTTCAAACAGCCGATGGTCTTCACGGCCGAAACAGAACTGATGAAATTTGTTGCGTATATTGACCCAGAAGATAAATTCGCCATTGAAGATAAGCTTTCACAGGTTAGTTTTACACATACCTACATTAGAAAAATATTAGAACAATACTAAACACTTGAAGAAAGATAATGTTTGTTCCTGCATGTCCTTTCCCATTAGTACCCGTTCCCACACCTGTTCCCCTTCCCCGTCTTCCCCCATTCCCGTGTCCCCCAGTTCCGCGAACCTCCCCCTCCCGCGTTCCCCTCCTCCATTCCGCGCTTTTCCCGACCAATATTTGAACAATACTAAACCCTTGAAGAAAGATAATGTTTGTTCCTGCATGTCCTTTCCCATTCGTACCCGTTCCCACACCTGTTCCCCTTCCCCGTCTCCCCCCATTCCCATGTCCCCCAGTTCCGCGACCCCCCTCCCTCCTTCGTTCCTGCCGCTAACTATATGAAATACACACATTTTTCAAACAACTTCATGTTGCATATTCCAGAGTGGAAGATAATCTCAGTATCGCCCTGGTGAAAGACCGCCATTCAGAATTAAAATGTTGCTTGAAATGACTTTAGTTGTGTTTTGTGACCAGATCAGAATGGCCTAGTATTTCTCAACGTTCTCCCCCAAACTTCATCCCCTCCCATCTTCAACTGTCTCACAATATACAGCAATTGGGAATACAGTCACACTACCTCCCCTCCCACTGCCTCCCCTTCCACTGCCTCCCCTCACACTGTCTCCCCTTGCGTTCCCCTTCCCCTTCTTCCCCCATTCCCGCTTCCCCCAGTTCTGCGAACCTCCCCCTCCTCCATTCCGCGCTTTTCCCCTTTCCGCGACCCCCCTCCCTCCTTTGTTCCTGCCGCTAACTATATGAAATACACACATTTTTCAAACAACTTCATGTTGCATATTCCAGAGTGGAAGATAAGACCGCATTCAGACTTAAAACGTTGCTTGAAATGACTTAAGTTGTGTTTTGTGACCAGATCAGAATGGCCTAGTATTTCCCAATGTTCTCCCAATCTCCATCCCCTCCCTTCTTCAACTGTCTCACAATATACAGCAATTGGGAATGCGCAGTCACACTGCCTCCCCTCCCACTGCCTCCCCTTCCACTGCCTCCCCTCACACTGTCTCCCCTCACATTGCCTCCGTAGTTGCTTCTCCCTTACCTAAAATAAAGTATTCACACATTTTATTTAACCTAGTACCAAATTTAATATTTTTTTCCAGGTAAATACACTGCAGCAACTCTCAAACATTGCATCCTACGGATTCCTGAAGAAAAAGTTACAATCACACAAACTGCACATCCACGCCCTGTGGTTCGATATCTACACAGGGGACATCTACTACTTCAGCAGAAGGGCTAAGAAATTCGTCATCATCGATGAGAACACGTTCGATACCCTTCTTGCAGAAATCAGGAGATATTATTCTTAAAGTAGTAAACGAATAACTTTTCACAACAATTTGCCCGCAAGGTATTTCTGGTATTGTCAGTCAAGATTGCACAAGATTGTTGACGTATTGCCGTGTCGCTCCGCTATAGATGGTACGACAGTATTGCCAGGTCAAATCTATTTTTTTCTCAATCTGTTACATCATCTCTTATTGCCATCTACCTGCTACCAAAAATGTCATATTTACGAATGCGATTAATATTAATTAGATTGTTTTTTTTATATTGTGAATTTTTCTTATACGGCAACCTTGTCGGAACATGACTATATTAATGACAAGGCTATTGAAAGCCAAGACAATTGTTCGGCAATCTCTACATATTATAAATTAAAGTCCTCCACTGCGTCTGTCTGTCTGTTCGCGATAAACTCAAAAACTACCAAACGGATTTTCATGCAGTTTTCACCAATAGATAGAGTGATTCCTCAGGAAGGTTTGATGATGACATGATTTGTCACAATTTTGTGTAAGTTGGTTGAAATATATAATTAAAGGAGAATGTCTGTATGCGGTGGACGAGCGGGCTGGCAAGCGGGGGGTGTGGATTTGATTTGTATGCAAATTAATAGATGGCGGTGTGAGTTAATTTATCGAATAAAAAACACATGGTTTTAAGGGTTGGGTAGCCATCCAGTACCCCAGGCCGCAAAGCGTGGCTGGGTCAGCTAGTATACAATAATAAGCAATTTATGATGCTCGTTTACCAGCATCTTTAGTGATTCTTATTGTTTCCAGTTTTGGTGATTTGAACCTCCACAACTCCTGCGCCGTCTAAATATCTCACACTTTTCTGGGAAAATGGTCTTAAAGTTCACCTGGTGTTGCACAATACAGACAGAGGCCTCTTACTATATATCGATCGTCCAGTTGATTATTCAGACATCTCTAAATACTAAGTTTTGCGATAATGACGAAAGCAATTTTCGAATGCTCTCCGTAAATCAAATATTGTTTACATGTGTCTGCGTTTTACATATTAAATACATATGCTATAAAATAACACCAAGAGGCGTAACGGTCCGGTACATTAGTATGACATGATTAATTCACTACAAGTTTTTCTGCATTATAATTTACAAGCAGACCCGGCCACACGTTGCTGTGGCTAACGAAACACAACGCCATTACGCAACCTTTATAAAATCCACACCACCCGCTTGCCAGCTGCCCGCTGCCCGCTGCCTGAATTGAATATTTGAATTTCTCGACTTTTCTCTACTATAATAAGCATGTTTTTATACATATATAAACCTTCCTCTTGAAACACTCTATCTATTGGTGAAAACCGCATAAATATCCGTTGCGTAGTTTAGAAGATCTATGCGCACATACATTTTGAGCGACTTCATCAAATAAAATAATTCAAATCAAATACCTACTTACTCTAGGACATCTATTTTCCAATTTCTTCCGTAGAACGAATTTCAAAAGTGACTATAGTACGGCCCGCCAGCCGTTTTAAATCACACAAAAATATGTTTTCTTGACATTTCTCGGCTTTTCTCTAATATTATACATATAAACATTCCTCTTCAATCACTCTATCTATTGGTGAAAACCGCATGAAAATCTGTTGCGTAGTTTAAAAGATTAACGCGCACATACATTTTGAGCGACTTCATTTTATACTATGTAATGATGATTTGATGGTGTTTATTAGTACATAATAATATTTTTTACTAATTTCTTATACCATTACAAATTTTAATAAATAACGCCATGTAAATATTAAAAAAAAAAAATGTTTACAAATATTTATACATAAAAGAAATTTAGAGAAATATAGCAATTTCAAAAAAAATCTCAGGCAGTGGGGAAGATTTCGTCAATGTGGAGAGACTCTTTCAAGAATCGAAAGAATTTCCCTTTTGAATCTCTCCTCACTGACGCCAAATATGTACATCAATCTCGGAAGAGATTTGGTTCAGGAGCAATATATTCCTCCCTACCGGGAGAACCGTTGGCAGGTTAGTCCTACAGACAGGAAGATAGAATAATCTATGATGACGCTGTCTAAGATAGTCATCAGGAACATAGAGACTCACAGGGACTCTGCGGGGAGTAAAGTCACAGCATACCCAGAAGAAAGTTCGTTGGGTAGAGCTATGGATGGTGGCCATAGTATTGTACTAGTTAGAGCAGCGGTCGTCACACTTTACTAGTCAAGGGCCACATAGAACAATGTGAGGTATCACCGCAGGCCGCACACTTTTAATTTCGAGGGGGGGGGGGCGTAATATATTTTTGTTTAGCAGGTTAAAAAGTAATTCTTTTGTTTTTAAATACCGGCTTGCTACCTCCTTCCTTCTTGTATTCATGATTTATTGCCGATTCTTAATAATAATAATACATGTAAGATCATAACATTATAGGTATAAAAAAAATTTGGAATCTTTCAGTTCAATTTTTATCCACTTCCTGAACGACCGAAACGTGTGAATTTTCGCACACGTGATAAAAATTATTACAATACATACAATAAGAAAAATTAACCAATATTAAAGTTTACTTTGCTTTATTAGTACGTGATTAGCGTGTTTTTTGTATTTTTTTATCTGCCCACGCCCTCACTATGCCATCTCAACGCCTTCTATTTTTTTCTGGGTCTTCTACTACCCCCCTCAAATGTCTCAAATGACCACAAGGGGGCGTTATCGCCCACGTTGAGAACCTATGAGGTATACTATGCGCGCGTTCAAAATCGATTTAGGATGTGTTCAAAAACCAGCTGGGCGTTCTAAAATCAATCAATCTGTCAATCAATTAAAATCAACGTTTTAAAATCAGAAGGGTATAAACGTACACAAAATATTTGAAAACAAAAACGGATAATAAATTGTCCATGAAAAAAAATATTTTAAAAGAAAACGCCAGATATTTGTGCGGACTGCACAACTGTCCGCCGCGGGCCGCATGACGACTACGGAGTTAGAGGGTACACTTTTGCATATAACTGCATATTGAACTCAAATTTTGATTTTCATTTTCTGACTTATCAGCTAGACCATCAATATAAAAAATGAATTAGCGGGATTCAAAACCAGTTATCATAATTTCTTTGAGTACATTGAATATTGCATCAGCGTACACATCGTTGTCAATACATAGAAGCTAATTTTAAATGCACACTAAAGTAGACCCCAACAGAGTACTTTCGAGAATCATCAATAAACAGTGTTTATCATGTTGAATTCTTTCACTGTGTATTTTGAGCAGGGTTGCCATAAGTGTCGCCTGTCACACTTCACCCCGGCTCGTCGCGTCCTCTCCCAGATGCATGGAAGTACCTACTCGCTTCGTTAACCCTTACTGGAATTTTTGACTTTTTTTTTAAATTCAAAATTTTGAACTGAATGACAAAAATGTCAGTAAATATGATGTTATTTGTTAAGTTTTTGGCAGCGGCAAATATATGGCAGTATTAGTCACTTCAATATGTATGTGTTACTAACAAGTTCCACTTAATAAAGAAATTGTTTCTCCCTGAGTGTCCTTTCCCATTCGTCCTGTTCTCCTTTCGCCTCCCCTTTCCCTTTCGCCTCCCCTTCCCCCTCCTGCGTTCCTCTCCCCCTTCCACATTCCATACATTCAGTCCCGATACATTCAGTTTTCAAACAACTAGTGTGCCACCAATTGCAATTTTTTATACAAATTTCATAATGCCAGAGCTCACCAGTATATATAGAAACATTCGCAGGCATGCTCACAACAACTCACCAATGTTTCATCGCAATCGGATGAACGGTTTAGCAACACAATGTTAGAAATGCATAATTTCATGATGCCAAAGTTCACTATTGTATACAGAAACCATCACGGGCATGCGCACATTTAATCCCCAAAGTTTCATCGCAATCGGATGAATGGTTTAGCAATGCATAAGAAATACACATCGAAACATATTTTGATTTTATATATATAAGGTGCGCCAGAGAAACTTACTTATTTGAAAAAATTCCCGACCGTTGAGGTGGGCAGGTAGAGGGGCGGGAGGGGGCGCATCTGGAGGGGGACGTCCCCAAGTTTGTTTCCCATTCTCGTCAGTTGCCATTATGCTGTGGTCTAGAGAGCAGCGGGCCTTCGCCGTCGAGAGCTTCTTTTGTAACGGTCGCTCAGTTGTTGCTACGCAACATGCCTTTCGCGCTCGCTTCGAAATTCCTCCTCACATGGCCGGCGCGCTCTCCGGATTTGACTCCATGTGATTTTTTTTTATGGGGTTATTTGAAATCCCTTGTTTATGTCGATCGACCACGGACCATAGATCACCTGAAGAACAACATTCGCTATTGCCAATATTCCGATTGATATGCTGAGAAGAGTGGACGAGAACTTCAAAAAACGACTTAACCAGTGTATGCGCGATGAGGGTCGCCATTTAAAAGATGTAATTTTTAAGACAGTATGAAAAAAAACTTGGTACATTGTATTTTCAAATAAAAAAAGAATTACAACAATAACTACAGTGCTTTTGTTTTTATTGAACTTTCAAATAAGTAAGTTTCTCTGGCGCACCCCGTATATATGTAGATGTGTGCTTATTAGGGTGCCGCTAAAGATTAATAAACAGCGTTGCTGCATTGTGAAAGTTTAATTGGGGACACTTTAGGCTTTATTGGAACGGTGGGCTCAATAATGGAGACAAATGGCAACCCTAATTGTGAGAGACGTCTGTTTACCCACAATGAACTCAATTTTATCTTACTTCGAGTGAGAATTGATCAATCTTTATAAAAATTAGCATAGATTTGGGTTATGTGTTCACTGTTATTTACTGGTTGTTACTTACACTAAGCAAAAATACAAGTTACAATGGTCTATTTATTTTTTGTTTGTTAATGTGATATTTTTTATAATGGAAATATATAATCTCTGCCTTGCAATCTTGCCTTAATGCGTTACTTATAGAATTTTATTTCTCGAATACGCATATCAGAATTTTGTAAGTTAGTGAAAAAGATAAGTCAAATTAGTGCTCAAAGCTTTATATTTTTATATATAGTAAATCATAATACATATTATAACAAATTTTTTAGATATAAGAAGAAATAATATTCTTTGTATATGTATTATTGTGAATTATGTACTTTTTTAATTCTTTATTTAGTTTTATAGAAATAATATCGACGGTCCCGAAGAACAATGTCGGATCTAACAAAATTTGAAAATCATTCTGTTGACATATTTATTGGCTTATTATGTTGATTTTATAGTCCATATTTTCTGAATTTTTAATAAAAAAAAGATGAAATGTCTAATATCAAAACAACACTATATTTCTTGATCTCAAAAACAGTAAAAATGAAGAAACCATACTTTAATAAGCTATACTGCAAAACTACAAAATCGCACAACCGACATTGTTCTTCGGGACCGTCGACGCATTAAAAAATGGTTAAAAAAAAATCATCATTTTCATATCTCGTTAGCAATGCTGTTGTCTGACCCCCTAGCACAAGCATATCATGCTAAAGTGTCGTTCAGACATCGAATATAACCGCGAGCAGGTATCTGTTGAACCGCGAGCGCTTATGTTTCGTGCCGTTCACACAATGCAGATCAAATATTTCTTCCTATGGTAGGAGAGGGGGTCAGATGAATTAGCGAGTGGCCACGGAGTGCGCATTTGTTGTACTGAATCTATCAACTTGACATCTGTCATCCATCTAGGCAGCACCGTAATTAAAATGACCCCCTCTCCTATTTCTGCAAAAAAGCTTCTTATATTATGGCATTAAACTCTACAATAAAATACCACTCTCACTCAAAAACCTCAACATTATAACATTTGTGGGTACTCAAGTGTCGTGGCTGATGATTGAATGAAGGAAACGAGTTTGCGTGTAATAATAGCCTTTAATGAGTCCACACAATAATTATAATACGTGAGCACAATAAACGGTTAGCGTACAATTTTACGATATCAATAGTACACACTGGGTCAAGGTTGGTCGCGGATAGACGAGGCAACTGCTCCGTGGTAAGTTGAATGAATACTGAATTCTCGCTGTTCTAGGCGTCCTTTTATATGGCCCGACGCGTAGAGTATTAGTAGTAAATCGTCACTTCGGCTAGTCACTGGAAGGCACTAGAACCTGTGCATTTCAAGCGTACAATGGTTCGTTCCTTTTCTGGAATGTGCGCTAGGTAGGTAAATCCACGCCTCTGTCCCGGCGAAGTAGGTATTTACCTACATTCAGTTGTGCATCGACCATGCCCGGCGGCAGTCGATCTCTCTAGTAATTTCGCTCGCATACAATTGAACACCGGCGACGCCTCTGGAAATATCGATACGTTTCGGGCGTAATCCAACACGTGACGTAGCAACAATGCGTGGTTGCTACAGGACTCCCTCCCCAGACAACGCAGACATGGCTGCGGTGGAAAGAGGAATAGTCAGATACCGAGGTGATCGGGAAATCGAACCCGCCTTCCAGAACGAGTGGTTGTGTGTGTCCGATCCTGACTGCCATCGAACAACGGAATGGTTGGTTGTGATGTGGCGGCTGGTGACTCTGATGCGGTTTGCGAGTGTGATGTGAATCTCTCAAGATCTTGAGCAATGTATGCTGGTTTGAGGCGGTCGATGCTCACGGTGATTTCCTTCCCTTTTACCAGTATGGTATATGTTCGTTCGTGCCGACGAACGACTTTATGAGGGCCGCTGTAGGGTTGTTGAAGCGGGCTCTTGACTGTGTCGTCCCTCAGAAAGACGTGAGAAGCTGTGGGAAGATTTTGGAAGACGAAACGATGTCCATAACCATGGCGGGTACCTTCAACTGGTCTCAGCTCGTTGAAATGTTTCCGTAGGTCCTTGAGGAAACTTCCAGTATCGTCGTTGACATTAGGTCGTGCTTTACATAGGAATTCTAGCTAATTCTAATTATACTAGCTCGGCTGAGGTTGTAGCGAGATCATCTCTCCAAGCTGCTCTGATTCCCATGAGTACGGTGGGAAGTGTTTCCGTCCAACGGTTATTCTGATGGCACTTGATCGCTGCCTTCAGTTGACGATGAAATCGTTCCACCATGCCATTTGCTGCGGGGTGGTATGCAGTTGTATGGATTTGCGTCGTGCCTGCCAGGAAATTCAACTGCCTGAACAGCCTCGACTCAAATTGTCTCCCTTGGTCCGTAGTAATGCGGAGTGGAGTGCCGAATCTTGTTATCCAGCCCTTGTAGAAAGCACGCGCCACTGTTTCAGCCTCTTGGTCTGGGATCGGGAATGCCTCTGGCCATCTCGTGAATCTGTCTACGCACGTGAGACAGTATCGGCATCCTTCTGAAGAAGGCATGACGATTATGTCGATGTGGACGTGCTCGAATCTAGCGGAGAGTCTGGGAAAGGCTCCCAGGGGTGCTGACACGTGCCGTGTAATCTTGCTTCGTTGGCATTGAAGGCAATTGCGTGCGAGCTTAATAGTCTCAGCTTTAATGGCCGGCCAGACATAACGTTGAGTTATGAGCTAAACCGTGGCCTTAATTCCTGGGTGAGCCAGCTGATGGACCGCATTGAATGCCGCAGGTCTGAACTTCTTCGTGACGAAGGGTCTGGCTATGGTAGTTGAGACGTCACAGTAGAGATGCACGTCAGTACCCGGAATATTAATCTTTTTAAGTTGTAGGCTAGAACTTCCCTGCAAGTGTTGTTCCAGTTCAGGGTCGCACATCTGGTCAGCTGCCAGCGCTGCGTAGTCCAGAGGAGTATCTATCGTCTCGACCCTGGAGAGAGCATCCGCGACGATGTTGTCTTTTCCGGAGACGTGTCGGATGTCAGTTGTGAACTGGCTGATATAGTCCAGATGGCGGAATTGCCTTGGTGAGCATTTGTCTGCTTTTTGTTGGAAGGCGAACGTGATAGGCTTATGGTCTGTAAATATGGTGAACGACCTGCCTTCCACCATGTGGCGAAAGTATTTCACAGCGAGATAGATGGCTAGTAGTTCTCTGTCGTATGCGCCATAATTCTTTTCAGCTGCCGAAAACTTCTTCGAAAAGAATGCTAGAGGCTCCCAGTGACCT
Source organism: Limnephilus marmoratus (assembly GCA_917880885.1). Taxonomy (NCBI): domain Eukaryota; kingdom Metazoa; phylum Arthropoda; class Insecta; order Trichoptera; family Limnephilidae; genus Limnephilus; species Limnephilus marmoratus. The sequence continues at coordinate 22,000,237 of OU862929.1, forward strand.
GCGACGAATTGGTGGAGTGCGGCACCGGCTGTAGTATCAGACGCGTCGCTGACGATAGAGAGTGGGGCGTCGCACTTCGGGTGAACGAGCAGGGTTGCCTGGGCCAGAGCTTCCTTGCACTTGCTGAAAGCTTCTACTGTTTCGGCAGTCCAAGACACGAGTTGTTTGCCTTTTTGGTTCCCTTTTAGGAGGTCATTGAGTGGAGCTTGTGTCCTCGCGGCGTTGGGGATGAATCTCCTATAAAAATTTATAGCTCCCAGGAAACGGCGGAGATCCTTGATGGAAGCTGGTTGGCTGTAGTTGTTGATGGCCTCCACTTTATCTGGGAGGGGTGAAGTGCCAGCGTCAGACACCAGGTATCCTAGGAATTTGACCTTAGTCAGGCCGAAATGGCATTTGGCGGCGTTGATGACAACACCATATTCCTGCAGGCGCTGGAATAATATCTTGAGGTGGGCTAGGTGCTCTTCCTCTGACGTTGAGGCAATAAGGATATCGTCTATGTAGGCGTAACAGAAATCTAAGCCTCTGGTAACCTCGTCCATGAAGCGTTGGAAGGTCTGGGCTGCGTTGCGGAGGCCGAAAGACATAACCGGAAATTCGAAGAGTCCGAATGGCGTAGTGATTGCTGTTTTCGGAATGTCCTCGGGAGCCACAGGGATTTGATTATATGCCCGCACCAGATCAATTCGGGAGGCGGGAATGGGTACCGCCGCCCCGGGAACCTTTATTGGATAACCAACACCTCTGCCATAGGTCACCCCAAGTGATTCGCTACGTTTGGTGATTTAGCAGGGGTGCCCGGGTTCATGGGGTGAGGTTTGTCTAGGTCTTGGAGGCGGATGACCAGGACATACTGAACCCCAGATTCCTACCCACCCCTTAAACCCTTTTCCTTCCCAGAACTCTCCTCTCCTTGCTTTCCTTAAAAAAACCCTCCCCACAGCATCCTCAAAGATGACATAGGGCCTGAGGGAAATTATTTTCCTCAGGGCCTCCTGTGTGGAGCTCATGTAAAAAAAAAAAAAAAAAAAAAAAAAAAAAAAAAAAAAAAAAAAAAAAAAAAAAAAAAAAAAAAAAAAAAAAAAAAAAAAAATCGTTGAGAAGATCTTGGTGCCGCTCAGTGCCTGTGCAAAATCTTGGATGTGGCGAACGGGGTATCTGTCCGGAATAGTTCTGGCGTTCAATCTTCTATAATCGCCACATGGTCTCCACTGGTCGTCCTTCTTGGGTACCATGTGCAAGGGAGATGCCCAAGAGCTCTCGGAAGGTCGAGCGATTCCGAGACGGACCATGGCCTCGAACTCCTTCTTGGCGCGTTTTAACTTGTCAGGAGCAAGGCGTCGTGGGCGTTCGACTGTTGGAGGTCCTGGCGTGGTGTTAATATGGTGCAGTGCTGCGTGACGAACTTCCCTCCTGGCACCGTCAGGGCGAGTGATGTCAGGAAACTGTTGAAGAAGCTTATGATACGGGGACGTTCCTGTGACCGTCTTAATGGAAGCGATCTTGTTGTCGCTTCGTTTTCCCGTGATGGTCAAATTCGTCACCTGGTCCAGCAGCCGTTTATTTCGGACATCCACCAGTAGCTCGTACTTGGCGAGAAAGTCTGCCCCGATGATTGGCCTGGAGACGTCTGCAATGACGAAGCTCCAAGTAAAGTCGCGTCGCAATCCCAGATCCAGGTTGAGCGTTAGGCTGCCATAAGTAGCGATTGTGCTGCCATTTGCTGCTGCCAGTTCGTATGTCGCTTTAGTGGGGCGTCCCTGGACAAGGCGTCGTGGGAACACACAGAGATCTGCGCCGGTGTCTATAAGAAATTGGGTACGGGTTACCCTGTCGGTAACAAAAAGGCGACTGACTTGGTTGGGGCTGGCGCTGGTCGCCATCAGTTTGGGCCCTGCGCGTTTTCCTGTTGGAAGTTGCAGGGTTTGGTGCACTTGCTTGCCTTCGTCCCATACTTCCAGTGGTACCAGCATGTGCCCTCGGGCTGACGACCTCTGGACCGACTGCGGGAACGATTGTTCCAACGATGCGGTGTGGCGCTCCTCCTACGCTGGCCAGAGCGTAGTGTCGAAACTTCACGCCTCAAAGTAGCGAGCTCTTGTTGGAGAGGCTGCATTAACCACTTCATCTGTGTAAGCAATGAGTCTTCGGACGATGGAACAGCCACTGAGTTAACTCCCGGTCTACCAGCGTAGTCTGCTATGGCGTCTGCCAGGCTGGCCACCTTGTCAAGCGGAGTATCCTGCTGCGTAGCCAGGACCACCTGCATACTTCTAGGAAGACGACCCATCCATAGGGTTCTCAAAACCTCATAGGGCACAGCGCTGCCAGCGAGGGTGCGCAGGTGTCTCAAGAATTGGGAGGGCTTACGGTCTCCGATCTCTTCATGTTCCAGAAGTCTCCTTGTCTTCTGCTTCTGCGTGGAGCTGAGGCGTCTGGTTAATTCGTATTTTAATAGTGCATATGCACCGACCTCAGGGGGCTTCACAATGATGTCCCGGACTTCTTGGGCGTGGGCGGGATCCAAGGCTCCGAGAATGAAACCAAATTTTGTGGCATCCACGGTCACTCCTGCTGCCTCGAAGCTGCGCTCCACCATAGCGAACCATAATTCTGGGTCATTAGGGCAAAAAGGCGGAATGCGTACTGCCACTCGGTTGACCTCAGGCGGTGGATTCCTGATGTTGGGTTGCTGGTTACTTGTCGTTGGTTGCTTGTTGCTGGTTATTGGTTGCTGGCTGTCCTCAGATGTTCCGCTCACAAGAGACATGATGATGATTGGTGCGCGAAATTTATCACCGAAGAGTTTATTTCGTGCGCGACGTGCTCGCGGTAGACGTACTTGCACGCGTCGTGTTCACTGTCGGATTCACAAATATAAACTTCGTGGTCACTAATGTGAACGTCGGTGTCACCAATGTGGGTACTCAAGTGTCGTGGCTGATGATTGAATGAAGGAAACGAGTTTGCGTGTAATAATAGCCTTTAATGAGTCCACACAATAATTATAATACGTGAGCACAATAAACGGTTAGCGTACAATTTTGCGATATCAATAGTACACACTGGGTCAAGGTTGGTCGCGGATAGACGAGGCAACTGCTCCGTGGTAAGTTGAATGAATACTGAATTCTCGCTGTTCTAGGCGTCCTTTTATATGGCCCGACGCGTAGAGTATTAGTAGTAAATCGTCACTTCGGCTAGTCACTGGAAGGCACTAGAACCTGTGCATTTCAAGCGTACAATGGTTCGTTCCTTTTCTGGAATGTGCGCTAGGTAGGTAAATCCACGCCTCTGTCCCGGCGAAGTAGGTATTTACCTACATTCAGTTGTGCATCGACCATGCCCGGCGGCAGTCGATCTCTCTAGTAATTTCGCTCGCATACAATTGAACACCGGCGACGCCTCTGGAAATATCGATACGTTTCGGGCGTAATCCAACACGTGACGTAGCAACAATGCGTGGTTGCTACACATTTAAATTTCAAATAAAAAGCTGGGTACTAAATATAGGGAGATCAGAAATAGAAAATATACTGATATCAAATACAGACTAAAACCAAATCTAGTAAACTGAATTATAAAAAAACCACTATCTTATTTACTTTATGATCATTTAAAAAAAAAATACTACATGATATATGTTATGTCTAATTCATATTAATTTCTTATAATTAAATTATAATATGTAAATGAAATCCTCAGCACGGGAGATCCCAGTGAGGATATCATTATCCCTACTGTTACTAAGAAATGAAGACAATAAATCATTATTATTATTATCCTGTTTTCGTTGGAGTGGGGGGCGCTTAACTGTTGGCATATCGCCTCAGGAGCGGTTATGGCGTTAGATGTGCATTGTCTATGGTTGATGTGCGCATAAAGCGCTCAGGTGTGAACGGTCTGAAGGGATTGTATGGAGAGCGATATTTGGCGTGCTATGATCTTTTATATTTATATACTTAATCTGAACAGGCCTTAAAGGTTTTGTCTATAATGCCGGTAACTTGACATCGTTCCTGAGCACAACTGTAGATCGCCAACAAACAACAAACAGTTCACATAAACTATGTATATTTTGTTTTGATAAGTTTTGTTCACAATGTACGTTTGTTACTTAATTTTATTTATTTGCTTTGGACTTTTCATTATTGTACCGATAGATATTTATTTACTGAAATTACACGGGGACGTTTCTCAGCATATTTATTTGTTATAATATTGGACATGCGAGTGTCATTCTGTATGTAGGGTAGGGTGGGGCAAAGATCCGCAATTTTAGGTTTCAACCTTTTTTCTCACCCAATAAGTAAAAGGTCCTGCAGGTTTTGGCTTCACTGGAAATCTTAATTTATGTGCTACAATATACCATTTTATTACTAGCGAAATAAGCACCATTTAGGAAAAAAAAGGAAAGGTAGACAACCTTGCCTTTGCGGACCTTTGCCCCACTGTTTGGGGTAAACGTCCGCAGATGCGGGTATTAATTAATTTAAATTAAATTAATCTAAAAACAAGAAATGCGCATTTGGCCAAATTATTGTCCATAGATCGCCTTTCAAAACCTGAATTATGGAATTGAACCAGTAAAAAAGTAAGCAAAGCGTATAGTAAATTACATTTTCAACTGAAGATGACCTACGGATTATTACATCAAAACAAGTAAAAAGAATTCTAACCTCATTGTTTTTGTTGTGCCGGTCGGACGCCATGTAACTTTTGTGAGTCGTCTTCTATCAATGTTGCCAGCAAATTGACGGTGCGGATCATTTCCCACTGCGGATCTTTGCCCCACCCTACCCTATTTAAATAATATTGTTTTAAAAGTTGTAGATCTAGAATTATGGTGAATAGGCCACTTGCATCACATTTTTTTTTAATTTTTTTCCGGTTTAGGCAAATATTCTAAGACATTCTGTATTTTTTTTTTAATCGTGTTTTTGAAACCCTGGGGATTTTTTGAAAATTTCAATACGAAAAATCAGACCATTTTTTATAAACCGGAAAGACGGGACATAATTTTATAGGTGTGAAAAAACGATAATTACATAGCCGAAAATCATTTAAAAAAAAAAGAACGTTTTCCACACGAATGGCACAGGAGAATTAACGAGGCATACCAAAAATATTACATCTCATAAATATTTTTTTCCTTGATCCATCTTATTGATCATAAATCATTATAATGTACAGCGTCTATATTACTAAATTCAATGTAATATACTTGAACTTGTAAATTGTAATAATAATAAGAATATTATAAAATTTTATTTTGTTAAAATCAGCACCATAATCATTATACCTCTAAAACATGTACCGACATCCTCTTCACGTTCTGAAGAGAACCCCGTAGCCATTAATTGTACGGGGTTCTCTTCAGAACATCTGTCAAAAAATCAAACCAAATGATAAGTTCGCAGAGAACAAACAATAAATCTAGTGAACGAATTCAAAAATTCGCCTGAAATCAAAGTGATGCCATATAAAAAAATAAATCAGTATGGAATTTTATAAAATTAATAGGACATTTTCATGTAGTGACGTCACGAGCCCAAATAATGGATTTATTTATTTAAAAATAAAAAAAACTGTACATTTCTATAACTTTTTACTAACATTTTCGTAATCTTAGTAAAAAACTCTATCCACACGATTTTTTCCAAGTCGTTATGAAGTCCATGCAAGTGGCCTATTGTTCAGTAAAAAAAGTAAGTGGTATTAATAATCTCTACTTTTGAACCTGGAGTACTTCAAACTAGCCTTCACATCCCTATTTGCTTTAAATTTATCCAAATTGTGCCAACGAAAATTTAAAAAAAATGAGGGAAAATAATATATTTAATTTTTGGAAGATCATGAAACATTATATACCTACTAGCTTAATTTTTTTTGGCATTGTCCGAGCTTTATGCAGAGTTTTTATAAATCAGATGTAGACAATAATTTTTCTTTTATTTTTATATTTAACAAGTAAAACCTCAAATTGTAATATTTAATTAAATGAAGACAATATTAGGGAAACTCAATAAGTCTAAAAACAGAAAAATCAGATAAAGATACAAGCCCGAGAGCTTCGCCTTGCCGGGGCGCGACTCTACCAACTGTGAGCGTGACCAGGTGTGATCATATATTTTTCTGTTTTCAGATTTTCAATTGAGTTTCATTAATTTTGTCTTGATTTAACCCCTCCGAATTTTCGCGAATATTCGCTTATGATGTCTCAAACAAAATGACATTTTACGAAAACTTTGTGTTATTACCGCTTCACAATTAAAGCTCTATAAATGAAACATTTCTGAACGTTGCCGAATAGTAAAAACTGTTTTAGAAAGGTTACAAAATAAGCTTTCGAATTATTATATTACAAATAAATATTAACATTTGTAAATATTAAAATTTAGAATGCAAACATTAAAAAAAAAATAAAAATGACTCTTGTGATGTTTTTATGTGAAAACGGTACTAAAATCACAGATTATGTAAACAACAATACTTATTCTATTGTATAATTGTATAATAAACACTTTTGTCACCCCTTTTTTTTATCATTTCGTATAAAAATATTTAATAAAAATAAACAATGTCGAGCGGCCCGCCAATTTTTACCCGGCAATTTGGCGGGAAAAAATGTGTGTCAACCGCGCCACTGACAATATTCTTGCTATGTATTTCTATGGACAACTTGAATAGAGATGTACAGCTTGATCTACTATCGACCTTTTACTTTTTGTTTTAGTGATGTCACTAAAAGAATAACGGAGTTAGAACGATTTCAACACCATTATAAACACGCTTATTGTACTTGAGTGCTGTCGTATTTCTAACGCATGTATCTGCTTAAGTTGGTGACCGGTTAATTAAATATTACAATTTGAGGTTTTACTCATAAAGGTGATTGTCAAAAGAATTCATATTCTACTTTTTCATAGATGGCGTGTGTATTTTACGTAAAAACACTTTTTTGTCAATAAAAAAGCTCAAATCTTTGAAAGGCTAACAAATACAATATTGCATCGGTGAATCAATCCAATTTTGTATTTGTTAGCCTTTCTTGAAAGATTTGAGTTTTTTTATTGACAAAACTAACTATTCACATTTATATTGCGTGTGTACAGGTGTAAACAATTAATTATTCTTAACATTTTAAAGCTTAACTAGTAAAAAGCGTTTTTCCGTAAAATAATTATACGCGCACCATCTATGAAAGAGTAGAAAATTAATTCTTTTGACAATTACCTTAGGGAACATACCCATACTACGTGACCTACTTTTGTAATTTTTAACCCCCCCCCCCCCCCTCCCCACCCCCCGGTGACCAAAAACCTAAGTCCCCCGCCGCTCATTGTGACCAAGCGTGGTATTTTGAAGACCCCCCCCCTAAACGGGTCACGTAGTATGGGTACGTTCTCTTAAGTTAAAAATAAAAATAAATTTCATCCTCGACTTCCAGAAATGTCAATGGGGGTCGCATATTAAAAATAAAAATGGATAAAAATTTATCCAAGATACTATTCAGATCGCATTTAGTTCGGGTTCGAATTTTGCAATCATGCATAAAGATAGCAGCCAATAAAAATATGCCTTACGAAAATGAAGATAATATTGGTAGTTCTTAGTCAAAGTATGATACAGTTAAATGTGACCGAATCGGATAGGAACACATTAGCTCAGTTGGCGAAGTTCCTGAATTCGAGTCCCAGATGTGACTGTATCTTTTTCTAATTTTTATGTTTTAGATTGAGTTTCACTAATATGTCTTCATTTAATTAATAATTTTCCTCTTATTTTGAATGTCAAGTGTGCAAAATTTCATCAAGAAATATCAAAATTCTGCTAAAAGGGGTGGTTTTTTGGTTGTAATCTTGTTTGTATTTTTTTTTATTTTAGTTTATTATGGAAGCAGTTATATATATTTTATTAAGGTAATTACATATTTCACGGCTCCATGAACCAGCGAATTTTCCGCAAAAAATCTCATGTAGACTAGGAAGGTCTCTCCTTTTGTTTGAAGGACAAGTTTTAGAAAATTTCATCAGTCTCAGAATAACTGTAGATTTTTATAAAAAACAAAGCCATGCCATTTGCAGACTATATATATGTAGATATATTTATGTAAATCTAAATTATTAGGTACCTATGTAGTTCAATTTAATCATTCCATTGTTTATTGTAAAATGTGGCCATGTTTATCGGGCGCATACTACAAAGGAAAGATATTTCAACAAATTATGCTTTAGTATTTAAAAAAATAATGATTTATCTGGTTTTCGTGTTGAAATCAGATTTTTCAGAGCTATAAAAAACTTAAGACAGATTATTTTTAAAAAATTGAACAATTTATCAAATCTTTTAAGTTAAATTTATTTTTCTGTGTAGGTTTTTCCCTTCCTTCCTCTTCCTTATCTCCTTCCCCTCCTACCTTCAGTCCCACAACATACCCCAATTGGGGATGCCATAGTCTCACTGACTCCAGACGGGTTCTTTTCAAGTTCTTTTATTATATCTGCATAGGCCAGTTGCTTCATGAAACTGAAATAATCACAGAACTTGAATAGAACTTTCACGAACGTGAAAATTAACTTAAAAAATTTGATATTGTTAAAATTTTTTGATTTATGTTTTTCATATTTATTTCCTAAACATCAACTTTTTTTAAATAGTGCATATCTCTCTTGTATTATACATTGTGTCCGGGGGTAAAGTGCAATTACTTCGGGAGGTGATTCTACATGATAGTATGAGTTAAAAAAGATTAATAACTTTTTTCGAAATTCCAACTTTTACGGGTAGTTTTGTGGTAAAAAGATAAAATTAGACCGGCGTGTGCGGGCAGCATTATTATTACCAAGCAACGTTGTAACAATCATGCCCGGCAAGCTAACAGCACCTTTACCGAGTAAGTTTTACCTTACACTAAGGATTTTTAGTAGGTATGTCAAAAAAAATTTTGGAATTTCAGAAAAGTTATTATGTAATCTTTTTTACTCCTACCATCATGTAGAATCACCTCCCGAAGTTAATGCACTTTACACCCGGACACCCTGTATACTGGGTGTAATGGCACGTACATGCAGGGTTTTAACCACCGATTCCTAAGCATATTTTTAGTACAAAAAGTAGATGTCATTTTGCTGTTCGATGATTTTTTTTTTCTATTAAAAACAAAAAATATATTTCTTAAAAGAATTGTTAAACTTTTTTTTTAAATCACCCGTCGCCACTGATCACACTACTACACGTCATAACGGGATCACAAGTAAAATTTTGGCACCAGTTGTCAAAACCAGCAGACACCTAGGTTGGTGATTGCCGTAATCAATAATATTTGTATGTTTGAAAAGTGCGTTTTATGAAAAATAATTTCAAGGTATTATTATCAGCGCCCGCTTTGGGCCAGCCCTGTCTATTTCTTGTGTTACCTCTGTATTTTGCCGAAGGTAAAAATCCTGCAAACAAATTTTTTTTTTTCGGATTACCAGTTGATTTACCGGCGTTCAATGTATATAATTTTTTCACATCCAGTAGTACTTTTTGCGCTTGAGTACTTAAAAGTGATGGAAAAACTAGCCTATAACAATAACCTATCTTACACTTTTCGTGGCTTGTATATCACTTTTCAAAAGTATGTTGATTTGTCACTGTCCTTCGTTGTCCTGTAACCGTTTTGTGTGTTACCCTTTTCTGTTATACTTTTGTTATTTCTACATTAAAAAATATATATCCATAAAAGTACATAAAAGGTTTTTTGATTCTTACTCATCCTGTCTTTTTTTAATGTGAATAATGCTCAAGAGTCCCTACTGCTCCAGTCTGGAGCAGTGAGACGATGACATCCCCAATTGCCGAATGTTGTTTGGCTGAAGGTAGTGGAGAGAGAAAGAGGAAGGTGGGGAAGTACCTGGCATTCAGATCTGGTCACCAAACACGGCTAAAGCCATTTCAATTCTGAATGGTGGTCTTACACCAGGGCGATACTGAGAGTATCTTCCACTCTGTAATGTGCCGCAAATACACTATATATTATTTTTAATTAATTAGTTGTGAATGACACAAAGTAATCATAATTTGAGAGGCTGGTCTGGGTACTGCCGCCCCGGGAACCAACTATTGGATAACCATTAACTCTGCCATAGGTCACCCCAAGTGGTTTGCTATGTTTGGTTACTTAACAGGGATGCCCGGGTTCATGGGGTGAGGTTTGTTCGGGTCTTGGCGGTAAATGCGGCACAATTTGGGAGGCGGGTATGGGTACCGCCACCCCGGGAACCATTTATTGGATAACCAAAACCTCTGCCATAGGTCACCCAAAGGGGTTTGCTACGATGCCTGGGCTCATGGGGTGAAGTTTGTCTAGGTCTTAGCGGTGGATGCTTCTGCCCATCTGAAGCATAGTGGGCCGGATCAAGAGAGACTTGTTGAGGGAGATAACCTGATAACCTGACCCCCAGATTCCTACCCACCCCTCATACCTTTTTTCTTCCCAGAACTTCCTATCCTTCTCTCCCTTAAAAAGACCCTCCATGCAGCATCCCCTAAGATGACATAGGCCTGAAGGGAATTATTTTCCTTAGGGCCACCTGTATGGAACTATTGTAAAAAAAATGCATCTGCCCACCAGCTGCATGGCAGGCCGGATCGGGAGAGAATGGATGAGGAAGCCCCTTTGACTTCTCCAGCCATACTCTCACGTAACATCGCCTTGCTCCGCAGTGGGATGGATGGATTCATACGTCCGTCACTCCTGGACACACTAATTGGACACCAGATTCCTACCCACCCCTAATACTCTTTTCCTTCCCAGAACTTACTCATCTTCCTTTCCTAAAAAGACCCTCCACATAGCATCCCTAAAGATGACACAGGCCCTGAGGGGAATTATTTTCCTTAGGGCCTCCTGTGTGGAGCTAATCTAAAAAAAAATCAAATAAAAAAAATTTTCGACCGCCTGGATTTGAACCCACGACCTTAGGATTACTAGTTGAGAGCCTTACCCCTTGACCACGGAGGCGAGACATTAATTTATATCCACTGTTACAGTTTTAAATTCAATCAATCAAATGCAATTTCACAGTTCATTGTTTTTTGGGTAAGTACCTATATCATATTACCCAACTGCCAGAAAGTCATTCGGCTGTCTGAAAAAATAACCTTAATCGGGCATTGCCCGGGCAGAAATTTTTCTCGTATTTTAAGTGTAAAGTGTGAAATTTCATCAAAAAGTATCAAAATTATTCTGCGGTGGGAAAAAGGATGGGGTGGTTTTCGAAATCTCCAGTGACTCCCTCTCTTTTTGAAAACATCCTCAAGGGATAAAACCACAGATTTGAATTAAGAGCAAATCCATGCCACAAACACTCTTAAAGAAAATACAAGAATTGGAGATAAATAGATTAATTATTTCCATTAGGAGACTTGGAGAATTATTACTTCCCCCAGGAACCATGTAATCTTTGGGGATATTGTGGAGTGGGTTTTGAAGGAATAATTGTGTCTTGACGAGACATTCATGTTGAAGGAGGTGGGAAACAGGCAGACAATTCATTCCACAACTGTACCTAATATTTTTTTGTAACCAAATCGGTCATTTTTACATAAAAATATAACATTTATTTTGTATACCTCTAAAACTTGGTTGGATAATGCCCGTCACGAAAAAAAAACATGAAAATGTATTTGTTTTATTCAGCCATGACACTGGCAGCCCCGGAAACGTTTTTCTCTATGGTGCTCTTGTAATGTCAAATTTAACGTCAAACTTGCTGGGCGGAAATTTGCCAGTCTTTCGAATCGTGGAGATCAGTGAAAATTATCTGAATTAATTCTTACGAACGAGTACGTGATCAATTCGGGAAACGGAATACACATTACTGGTGAGATTGGTTTCATTTTGCTATTGCATCACATTCCTGTTTATGTCATCCTCTTCGACACCTGGTTTTCTTAGAATTTGAATTACGTGCAGAATTGAATATTTTTTGACATGACATTGAAATTATTTCTATTCAACTTTATTTGGTGCAGCACTTAGTGATCGAAAGTGTAAATATTGGTTTCTGATTCACTAATCACTTTTTGACGACTTCGTGTCGTTTAAATACAAAGTTACAGCTTTGATTTCGCCATTACCTTTCGAAAACTTCTAACGTTCGGTGAGAATAAATTTTGAAATTAAATTTCTTTATATTATGTATTGAAAAGCAATTAATTTAATCATCTTAATTGATAGACATACGTTTACTTTGTATCTACTTATTAATAACTTCATTATCATTCAGTCTTCTTATACATTCAGTCTTCAAAATGATTGAAGAAAATTTCGTCATTTTTTTTTAACTGCAATTTTTATTTTTTTTTATTTTTAATTCGAAAGAATTTACATTATTCCTTATTTTTTTTAAAAATATATTGCCTTTATACATGATTTAAAAATTAATTTAATTCATTAAACCATTTTTAAGCCCAAGGTCAGACACTTATGTAATGTAAAAGATTGAAAAAATGTACGATTTTTAAACAATATCTCTCATCTTGATATTGATTTTTATAATAATAAATAATTAACATAATATTTAAACTTTAATAATTATTTTATTTAAAAAATTATTTTATTTTAATTCGTATTTCTGCACGATGTAGCTTTTAGTAACTTCACGTATACCATTGAACAACCCAGCAATTGTGTAAAATTTAGAGCATGGCTTACGTGCACAGAATGGTGTATCTTTATAATAATTTTACGTATGACAATAAATACAATTTACGCTGTTTTTTTATCTTCGGTGCCACTGTAGCGCCTTGTGACACGTTTCTTTAACTGAAGGCAAAGTTCAGGCCTTGGTAGATATAAAACTAATAAATACCTTTAGTTCTGTATTCTTTCAACTAAATATTATGAAGAAATTGTTTTTGATTTAGATACCTAAATTTGCTAAACAATTGGCTCTAAAGCATTCTGCAAAATATTGTTTATCGTATCCGTAAATATTTTGAAAGCAAACAGCAATTAAATATTTAAAGATATATATTTTTTTTATTTTGGTATAATATTTCACATTTTTTAACATAATCCAACAATTTTGGTCCCACTGGGTGTCTTACCCATGCTGAGGCCCCATTTAATAATACAAAAATTTAATAAGATGCATTTTGAAAATATATATAACTAGCTGACCCGGACACGCGTTGCTAAGGCTAACAAAACCAAACACCATTTTCTAACAACGCATTTACCCAAAGCCATCTTTTTTGCAAACAAATTAATCCACACCGCCCGCTTTATCACAAAACCTTGACAAATTATATACCTAAACCTTCCTCATGAATCACTCTTATCTATTGGTGAAAACCGCATGAAAATCCGTTCAGTAGTTTTTGAGTTTATCGCGAACAGACAGACAGACGTGGTGGTCGACTTTAATTTATAATATGTAGAGAAGTTTGTAATAAAAAAAATAAAATTAAGATAAACTTAAAATATAATTAATATCGGCATGTATTATGAGCTGTATGTTTGCATATGATGTGTGTTATTTTGCATTTTACGTGTACCTATATGTTTTATTATTTTATGTTATAATATTTTGGTAATATTGTCTTTTTTGTTTTTTAGTCCATTTTTTAAATTTTGTATCTGTATTTATTTTTGTTTTCATCAATTTTGCTGAGTGCATTTAGTACCCTACCAAAAAGAATTTCAGAGATTTTAGCTGTTGATATGAAATTCTAACAGATTAGTATTTAATAAATTAGGTGCGCCTCATACGTCATACATGTCTGGTAATGTTATATTATCGTGGAAACAAGTATGGGTCCGAGTGGTTAACATTATTCTTCAGATTTTAGCTGTTGATATGAAATTCTAACAGATTAGTATTTAATAAATTAGGTGCGCCTCATACGTCATACATGTCTGGTAATGTTATTTTATCGTGGAAACAAGTATGGGTCCGAGTGGTTAACATTATTCTTCAGATTTTAGCTGTTGATATGAAATTCTAACAGATTAGTATTTAATAAATTAGGTGCGCCTCATACGTCATACATGTCTGGTAATGTTATATTATCGTGGAAACAAGTATGGGTCCGAGTGGTTAACATTATTCTTCAGATTTGACAAAATCGGATCTCCTGTTCAGTTGAAAAATATACTGACTTGTCTCCATTTTCCAAAACAACACAGAATTCTTTAGAACTGTTTCCATGTTAGGATGCAATTGGCTTATTGAGAGTGAGGTGCTAGTGTATTAGTGTATGTTAAACGTTGATTGGGCAGTGACTATTCTAAACTTAAGTTCCTCACACTAAACCAGGGTTTCCCAACCAGTGGTCCGCAAGAGGCTAGAAGATGGTCCGCGATGGTCCGCTGGTCAATAAGCGAGCCAGTGCACGAGCGGTCCCTGGTCGAGAAATGTGAATTAAAAAAATTATTGTACCTTGTGGTCAGTGGCCATTATAGTATTCCGTTTCGCCCCACTCCATCCTACCCCGTTCTACCTCCTCCGTTGTGGTAAATATTCTGCTAGGACCCGTCCTACCCTATCCCATTACGTCCCTCCCGTTGTGCTATCCGTCCCAGGTGCCATCCATGCTAGCCTACGCCACTGACCACAACTGACTACTGGCTTAGACTAGCATGGGTGGCACCTGCCCCCTACCCCCCATTAAAGTTGACAAACACAAATTTCGACTTCATAAAAAATTGGTCCGTCCTGAGGGGGGGGAGGGGGTGGCTAGAGAATTGTGGCCTTGGGGTGAAACTTGGTTGGGTGGCACCCGGGGCGCCACTGCTTGTGGTCCCTGTCGAAAAAATAAACATACAAGTGGTCCCGGGTCAGAAAAAGGTTGAGAACCACTGCACTAAAACAATTCACCTTCAATTTGGGAGACGGGTATGGGTACCGCCGCCCCGGGAACCATTTATTGGACAACCAACACCCCTGCCACAGGTCACCCCTACTGGTTCGCTACGTTTGGTGACTTAGCAGGGGTACCCGGGTTCATGGGATGAGGTTTGTCTAGGTCTTGATGGCGGATACGTTTGCTCAACCACTGCGTGGCGGGCTGGATAAGAGGAGACTGATTGAGGGAGGCCTTTCGACCTCTCCAGCCGGATTCTCCCGACCCTTCGCCTTGCACCGCAGTGTGAGGAATAGATTCATACGTCCGTCACTCCTCCTGGCCACACTGACCCCCAGATTCCTACCCATCCCCTTACCTACCCATACCTTTTTCCTTCCCATGTCTTCTTCTCCTTACTTTCCCTTAAGAAACCCTCCACACAGCATCCTCAAAGATGACATAGGCCCCTTCGTCTTCTTCAATGGCGCTACAGCCCATTTCGAGCCTTGGCCTCCTTCAAAATAAGCCTCCACCGCCCTCTGTCCTCGGCCGTCTTCTTCCAATCTGCAACATGGAGTAATCCTCTTGCATCCTTCCTGACATCATCCTCCCATCTCAGTCTAGGTCTGCCCGCCTTTCGTTTACCTCCCGGGTGTCCTGTCAGAACCTTCTTCGGTACTCGTATGCTTGGCATTCGGTGCACATGTCCGGCCCATCTTAATCTTTGGAGTCTTAAATGGGTGGAGAGTCTGGGAGCTTGGTAAATATCATAGAACTCATTATTGTGGCGGATTCTCCATGCCTCTCCCTCTCGCACCGCTCCTAAGATTCTTCGAAGTACCTTTCTTTCAAAGATGTCCAGCCGTTTCGCTGACTTTGCTGTCAGTGTTCCCGCCTCACATCCATAGGCCAAGACCGTTCTGATAATTGTTTTATATAAGGTTATTTTGGTTTTCCTATGGACGTTTCGGGATTTGAACACTGGCAGCAACGCGAAGTAAGTTTTGTTAGCGGCTGTAATGCGCTTTCTTACTTCTACTGGGTCTTCATTGTCCTGCGTTATGATGGAGCCCAGGTAAGTAAACTCTTCGACAACTTCGAAATTATAATTGTCTTTAAATCTGCGTCCTTTAGTTAGTACCCACATACATAGACATAGGCCCCTAGGGAAGTTGTTTTCCTCGGTGCCTCTTGTGTGGAGCTAATGTAAAAAATAAAAAAATTAGACCCATAATCTCTACCATGCCCTGCTTGGCTGCAAACTGTTCTACCATTCAATTATTGTTGACCCGCTCACTCACAAAAAGAAGGCACTAAATTATTAATTGTTATTTTCTCTTTTAGTTAAATAATGGACGGAGAACCAATTTTCAAGTACGACGGAGAGACCAAGGCGGAGAAGTTGGCCAGGAAGACAAAGGATGCGCCTTTCATGGTCATCGGTGAGTTTGAAATTTATTTTATTTAACTCTTATGGTGGGTTTCTTCATTTACCAAGAATGCTAAATGCAATGCTAATTGTAAAAGTAAACGGTCAAATGCATAGAAATTTTTAAATTTCGATCGTTTACTTTTACAATTAGCATTGCATTTAGCATTCTCGGTAAATGAAGAAACCCATCCTTAGTCTATTTGTTCGGTTTTCAGAACAACTCTTATATGTCTGATAGAAATCGTTGTCTCCCTTACTATCGCAGTCAGAAATATAATTTAAACAGTGTTAAAAGAGAAAATACCATGCTTTGTATTCAAATATAAAAAATAACCACAAAAGAAGTAAAAAAAAAATAATTTATGAAACTTTGGTTATTTTTTATAATTTTTTTTTATGATTTTTACATGGAATGATAAAAACGTGAGTCGACGATAACGTTTATAAATCATTTGGCTAATGAAATATTTATGTTTTTTTTTTTTCGTTACCATTAATGATGTTAGTTAGACAAAACATAAGGTGAGCCATTTTCAAAACTTTTTTATGTTTGCATGCAAAATTTTAATTATATGTTTATTTAGATTTATAAAATTTGAAAGCTTTTTTATTATCTGTAAAAAAAATGGTTTTTATTTTTCGGATACATTCAGAAACATTCCATTTTTATGGATTTTATTGTGAAGCGGAAATATTTTGACTCTCTGCAATATCACAGAGGTCTGAGGAGTTAACGGCACATACTCTCAGTTTCGCTCTGGATAAAGACGTCGTTTGAAATGGCTCTTATTTGTGTTTTCTTACATCCACTTATCATCCTTCCGGTATCTTGTTCAACCGGTATTTCAATGGAAGATGCTCCAAGGTACTAGCGTCATTGATCTGATCCTTTCAACACCTGTGCACATTAGAGTTGGGTAAGTTCTGCATTTTTCTGGAGGCCTCGGAGACGTGCTTCCTTTTAAAAGTACCTGAGTTCTTGGAGCAGGTCTTGGAAGCCGCTCCCGACACGCGAATAGCCCGAGCGCGCAAAAGAATTCGAATGCGCAACCTGTTTCCGACTTCCGACTCGCAAATGGCTCGAACCGAGACGCTCGGGTTCCACCCTAGCCGGACCCCGGAGCGGGAGCCCTTCAAAAGAACTCGAACGCGCGAACTACTCCCGAATGGCTCGAATCGAGACGCTCGGGTTCCACCCTAGCCGGACCTCGGAGCCGGAGCCCGCATGCAAAAGAACTCAAACACGCCACCTGTTCCCGACTCGCTCATGTGGCTCGGACCGTGACGCACGGGTTTGACGAGTGTGAACTGCCACCGCGCCGCCACCCGACTGTGGCTCAGCCCGCCGAGTTCCGGCTACAAGTACTGCACCGGGTTCTGTGGGAGTAGTCGATTTGAAAAGGGAGTAGGAGCCATAGGTCACTCCCAAGTGGTTCGCTACACTTGATAACATAGCAGGGGTACCTTGGTTCATAGGGTAAGGTGTGTCCAGGTCTTGACGGTGGATGCGCCTGCCCACCAGCTGTGTGGCGGGACTAGTTTGGGAAAACCCTTTCACCTCTCCAACTTTTCTCTCTCGACCCATCGTCTTGCACTGCAGCGGGAGGGATGGATTTATATGTCTGTCACTCCTGGACACACTGACCACTAGATTCCTACCCACCCCTCATACCTTTTTCCTTCCCAGATCTTCGTCTCCTTTCTTTCCTTAAAACCATCCATTAGACCCTCCAAACAGCATCTCCAAAGATAACATAGGCCCTAGGGGAAATTCAGGCCCTCAGGGTCTCCTGTGTGGGGTAAATGTAAAAAAGGTTAACTTTTTCCTTTCCTCAAAGAGACCCCCACACAGCATCCCCAGAGATGACACAGTCCCTGAGCGCAATTATTTTTATCAGGGCATCCTCCCCGTAAGGAGACAATGTAAAAAAATTATGAAAAAAATGTCAAGAAATTATTTGGTCTATTTAATGAGAGTATTTTTAAAAGTGACTAGATTCAAGCACCTAATTGTGTTCAACACAATTATTTGAATGGCCATTATTGTTATCAATAAGTACTCTATAATGATCCTGTTTAATGGTCAGCACTTGAAAATGTACTCAGGATGTATATTTTAATATCCCTATCAAGCACTCCTTCAACAATGATGATATTATGTACCTGATAACAATATATCAAACACCATTAAATTTCAATTTTTCTTTAATTGCACATTATTATGAAAATTGATATAAAAATCTTTGAGATTTCTGATAGAATTAATCGTATTCAATAAGAAACCTTTAATATTGTAAATATATAATACTAGCTGGTCCCAAATATATGACATACAACGCAAATGTGAATGGTAAAAGAAGTCGGGGACGCCCGAGAAAGACATGGCACAACCAAGTGAATCAGATACTTGATACCATGTCAAGAGTCAGAATTATAGAAGAGCATGTATGAGACGATGTATGAATGTGAACAAGGCAAGGAGTGTGTGCCAAGACCGAGTTGTTTGGCGGTCCGTCTTCACTGCCTACCCCTGCGGAGAAACGGCGTGATGTTTAGTTAGTTTAGCTGAAGTCCCCGGCGATGCCTAAGCTTTACACAGAGTTTTCGAAATCAAATGTAGACAGTGACCTTCCTTTACATACAAATCAAATCCACACCGCCTGCTTACCAGCCCGCTCGTCCACCACATACGTATTCTCCTTTATGTGTTACTAGCAGACCTGGCCACGAAACACAATGCCTTTACCCTGAATTGAATATTTGAATTTCTCGGCTTTTCTCATCTATAATAAGCATGTATTGTACACATAATCCTTCCTCTTGAATCACTCTTATCTATTGGTGAAAACCATATGAAAATCCATTGTATAGTTTAAAAGATCTATGCGCACATACATTTTGAGCAACTTCATTTTATACTATGTAATGAAAATGTTCCGAGCGTGTAAACTTGGCTACCCTGACAAATCGGCAATCGCCGAGCATTTAATTGAAACCGGCCATTACTATGGATTTGTTCCTGAAGTCCTGGGAAGACCCAAAACTTATAGAGCACGCCTAATTACAGAGGCAATTGAAATTCATAAAAATCCTATTATCATTAATAGAGACGACGGAGCTAAGCTCAATAGTTCTTGGTATCCGGTAATTGACGGCTACACCAAAGCTAAATGCAGAAAACCATCTTCAAGTATACTGTAATGCCAGCTCGCAGTGGAGTCGAGCTGGCAACACGGTATTGCTTCGAAGTACTTAAGCACACAATTCACCACTGACATTTACACATCTGCCCTGATGATGGACACTGTATCGCTGTCCGAAACGTTGGCTAAAGTAGGAGGTAGTGCCCCAAAACCAAATAACAAAAATATTTTTGGCCGTGAAAATCTAAAATCATATCTATGTAATGATGTATTTCAATTATTCAAGTTTTATTGAATAACCAATTTACATAAAATCTTGACAAATTATATACCTAAACCTTCCTCATGAATCCCTTTATCGGTGAAAACTGCATGAAAATCCATTCAGTAGTTTTTGAGGTTTATTGCGAACAGACAGACAGACACGGAGGAGGACTTTAATTTATAATATCTAGAGATAATTTGCAGTGAAATTTTATTGTAGGGTTTTCAAGGTGCAGGATAATAAATTCTTGTCTGGGAAAACCTTTTACTTGTGTTTAAATCATGCATTTTATGATGGTTTTTTTTTATACTTTGTTTGTTTTAAACTTCAAAGTTAGAAAGAAACCTTGTAATTAACACACTTTGGGCGGGAAGGGTAGTTCTACATTATACTCCTAGCCCAGTCAAGATGTACATCCGTGCTTGCAAAAGGTCCGGTCATTCTGAATTTTTTATATGTTGTTAGGACCTAAACCAGTAATAAAATGAAAATTTTGCAACTTCGAAAGTGCTGTGCGAGCGGCGGTGGACCCAAAAAACCAAGAAATTTTCGGATTTTTTTCAGTTTTTGCTCAATATCTCAGTGGAGGAAGGGTCTGACCGGTATAGCTAGTATACATACTTTTAAAGTAGACTAAATTTGCTACAATTTGAGATCAAAGCGAGCTATATACAGTCATTGGTTTCCAAGATACAGTTCTTCGAAAATAGGCCATTTTTTCCAAAAAGTGAAATTTTTTCGAAATGGTCACTTATTTTGTAAAATATTTTCTAAAACTCGTATCCCACGTCAAATATTATATGAAATAAAATTGTAGTAAATTTAATTAGCTTTCATTTAAAACTAGATTGATATCTGTAGACCTAACGGTTCTCTCAAGAACGCCAGATAACCAAAAACGGTCATAGGTGGGTTTTTGTTAGGACCTATCCTAACAACATATAAAAAATTCAAAATGACCGGACCTTTTGCAAGCACAACCCCCTTTTCATGTTTAACTTGACTGGACTATCCAGTCCTACTTGAATGGCGAAACGCGTAATCTACTCACTAATTGGAAAAGCCCGTTGATAACTTAAACAAACTGAAATTGCAATTTGACTTGCATTTTCTATTATTTATTTTATAAACCATTACTTTTACCTTTAAGAGAAAGCTTTTATATTTATTGAAAGCTAGATAACAAGCGGAGTTATTAGAATAGGCCACTTGCATGGATTTCATAACGACTTGGAAAAAATCATGTGGATAGATCTTTTTACTAAGATTAAGAAAATGTTAGTAAAATTGTTTAGAAATGTACAGATTTTTTTATTTTTAAATAAATAAATCCATTATTTGGGCTCGTGACGTCACTACATGAAAATGTCCCGTCTCCGAAAATGTTCCTATTATTTTTTTAAAATTCCACACTGATTTATTTTTTTATATGGCATCACTTTGATTTCAGGCGAATTTTTGAATTCGTTCACTAGATTTATTGTTTGTCCTCTGCGAACTTATCATTTGGTTTCACTTTTTGACAGATGCTCTGAAGAGAACCCCGTACTTTTAATGATCTACGGGGTTCTCTTCAGAACGTGCAGATGATGTCAGTACGTGTTTTAGAGGTATAATGATTATGGTGCTGATTTTAACAAAATAAAATTTTATAATATTATTATTATTATTATAATTTTACAAGTACAAGTATATTACATTGAATGTAGTAATATAGACGCTGTTCATTATAATGATTTATGATCAATAAGATGGATCAAGGAAATAAATATTTATGAGATGTAATATTTTTGGTATGCCTCGCTATTCTGCTGTGCCATTCGTGTGGAAAACGTTCTTTTTTTTTAAAATGATTTTCGGCTATGTAATTATCGTTTTTTCACACCTATAAAATTATGTCCCGTCTTTCCGGTTTATAAAAAATGGTTTGATTTATCGGATTGAAATTTTCAAAAAATCCCCAGGATTTCAAAAATACGATTAAAAAAAAAAAATAAAATACAGAATGTCTTAGAATATTTGCCTAAACCGGAAAAAAAATTAAAAAAATTTGATGCAAGTGGCCTATTGGGGAATGTCTCTGTCAATGTTTGAGTGCTTTCAAAACAGTGAGGTAGGCAATAATATGGTATGTAATGAAATTTCCCATAGATTATTTTCATATGAACACAATGATTCATTAGTTTTCTACACTTTTGTGAAATAAATAGTAAGTAATATAATTAATATTATTTTAAATGCTTATCGCTTTTGATAAGTTACGAGTAACAATCAATGTAATAAGAATAACAGTAATCCAACTTTGCCATTACTTAACCTCCGCAGTGCCGCTCGTCAACCGGTGTGTCATGAGATTTTACACGCGATTTTGACCCTTATGTATAAAGAAAGTGTATGAAGAACACGGTCAGAATCGCTTGCTCTATTATCGCTCTTTACCATAGAGAAAACCGCAATTAGATTGATGACTCCATATAATTTATATTAATGATTTACCGGAGCGCGGGAGCGTGCGCAGTTCTTGCGCATGCGCGGGAAAAATTCTTTGGTTTTGAACTTTGACCTTTCTATGTACGAAATTTCTCAAGGACGCTGTCAGAATCGCGGGACATTGGGTGTCATGGCTGCCGCTTTTTGCGAACGCTAATTGGTTACAACCAACCCCATTTACTCGCGGCATTCCACGAGTTAAACAGAATGCCTCAAAAAACTGCAACCCCCCTCCCCCCCCCCCCCCCCCCCCCCCCGCATGCCTCATGTGGAGAACATACCTAACTTAATACGTAGTGGCGGAAGTATAAGTTTTTCTCTACTTAACAACGGCTCATTTAGAACATTTGGTAATTGACATTGGCTTTACCAACAGTTAAGGAATCTCCACATGAGGCATGTGGGGGGGAGGGGGGTCACGTGATGTCGCAAAAAGCGAATTTCACCAAAAAACTAAACACCTATTAACTCGTAGAATGCCGTTCGTGCACCGGTGTGTTTGAGATTTTACACGCGATTTTGACCCTTATGTATAAAGAAAGTGTATGAAGAACACGGTCAGAATCGCTTGCTCTATTATCGCCCTTTACCATAGAGAAAACCGCAATGCGCCTGGTCACTCCAAATAATTTATATTAATAATTTACCGGAGCGCGGGAATGTGCGCAGTTCTTGCGCATGCGCGGGAAAAATTCCTTTATCTACGATTTTGACCTTTCTATGTACAAAATTTCTCAAGGACACTGTCAGAATCGCTGGACACGAAATGTCATTGGGTGTCATGGATGCCGCTTTTTGCGAATGCTAATTGGTGGTGCTTTTTGCTGGCCTACCCCGGCAAACAACAGGTTAATAATAACCCAACCACATGTTGCTGTGACCAACGAAACATAATGCCGTCTACTGACAATGCAATTACCCAACCTTTATAACCAACGCCATCTGTTAATTTGCATACATATCAAATCAAGATCGCCTGCTTGCCAGCCCGCTGCCTATCGCCCGCAGCCCGCTGCCGCTGCCACACATATTATATATTTCAACCAATTTACACAAAACCTTGACAAATTATATGCCTTAAAACCTTCCTCATGAATCACTCTATCTATTGGTGAAAACCGCATGAAAATCCGTTGCGTAGTTTAAAAGATCTAAGCGTACAGACAACGGGAGAGTCTTTACTTTATACTATGTAATGATGATATAAGATACGCCAAAATCATAAAAACTAGAGCCAATTCAGTACTTTCATGAATATATCCGTAAACTGGGTACTTGAAAATATAAAAATCCGCAGAGATATCCTGGGCAACAAAAAGAAATACATTTTTTGTTGAGCTGTGTTATTTTAAATGAATAAATTGTGAAATACACAAATTAATCAAATAAAATTTATTTGCCACGCCGGGATTCGATCCCGCGACCTTCGGAATGCGAGTGCACTATGCCTTACCGCTGCACTACGCCGGCCGTCGACTACTGCAATACAAGCGGCATCAAGCTACTCTGAATGCATTTACAAATAATTTATTCATGTTTACTAATTATTATATATTATAACTAATTCTCGGAATAAAAGGAAAAAATCCTTGGAATGTTTGCAGTTTATTTTACTCCCACATTGCTGATGTAGATTCGAGGTTATTAGCGCCTTGTACTGTAAATGAATATCAGCATACTTGTTGTCTGACAAATAATGTCAATTTTCCTTATTGAAAGTTTCATTTAACAAACTATCGTAGCCAGGATTAAACAGGGAAAGTGTTGAAAATAATAATAAACGGCATGTTTAAAGAGTAAATAAAAAAAAACCACCAGTCGCAACATACATCTTATTATATATAATGGCCGACTATCAAGTGTCAAGTTATCTTTTCATCGCCTTAGTTCATATTTGTCCAACAGACCATTAGAAAATTTTACAGGAGGAGAAGGTTTTCTTTAATTATTTCAATGAAACATTATGATAGGTGTAAGATAAAGATATTTCCGTAAAGGTAAACGTCTCATTAGTTTAAAGTGGAGATTGAACAAAAACTAAAATGGTCTGTTGGACAAATAAGAACTGAGGCGATGTTTTGTTTGGAGTAGAAGTGGTCGACATTCCTGTCCCAGTTACATGAAACCAGTTCCTTTGCTGCCACTGGAACCATAGATGTTATTTCACCGTGCAACTGGTCATTTTTGGAACCGGTTCTTTGTGAAAAAAATTTAAAATATTAGGAAATTGTAAAAAACCACAAATTATTGTTAAATTTTTAAGAAAGTGATTTAATTTTTCACAGAAATACCCTAGTTTTTCCCATTTTCTTTTCTTTTTGGAGAACAAGTTCTGGTTGGGCGTACAAGATGGCCGCGACAATCTCCTCCGCAAAGCGGGTGCGCGTGCGTGTGCCAAATTTAAATTAGGTTCACTAAATAACTGCTCAAAGGGAAGGTTAAAAGGGGATGCCAAAAACTCACCAAACTGCACTTCATATGGTCCGTTCAGGTTCTTATAGTCCACTTTAGGCCGCTGGTTTAGTCTAAAGTCTAAAGGGTTCACAATACACAAC
The DNA here is from genome assembly GCA_917880885.1 of Limnephilus marmoratus. Taxonomy (NCBI): domain Eukaryota; kingdom Metazoa; phylum Arthropoda; class Insecta; order Trichoptera; family Limnephilidae; genus Limnephilus; species Limnephilus marmoratus. The sequence continues at coordinate 22,024,963 of OU862929.1, forward strand.
ACGGCATTCTCCACAGCCGCGGCGAGATAACTTAAATTAATGTGGCGGGCGGTTTCACGCAAATACATATGGCTTAACAATACACAATATCAGCGGGCAAAACAAATCACGATGAATTCACACGAGGTGCCGGCAAAACCATACACACTTCGTGAGGCGAAGAAAAAACAATCATACACTTCGTGAGGCGGGAACAACAATTACTTCGTAAGGCGGGAACGACAATTACTTCGTAAGGCGGGAACGACAATGAACTTCCGCGCAGTTACAGGCGGTTCACAGTTTTTGTGTGTGACAATAATTTAGGTACAAGTAAAGCGAACAAAGCTGTTTGTCACTGCACCTTGTTTTTGGCATTTTATAGGTAATGGAAATAAGGGAAAGGAAAGGGAACAAAGCAGTTATTCAGCTTCTTATCATAGATAAATGATTTTAATTGAAACTGGCGCCACCATCCCCCCCGCCTTGAAAGGGTCCCTTTCTAAACCGCACTGTGATAGCACTATCGCAAATAAACAAATATAACCAAATACTTAACCTAAATTTCCTAAGCTATGTTTAACTAAATCTAACAAATAATAACTCATTATTGAGTCGGCAAAGGGTAAAGCCTCACGACAGGCCGAATATATGTTCCCGACGCTGTTTTAACGCGAGCAACACGAATTACTTCATCCTTTGCGGGGAAAACTTCGACAATTACCCCTAGCGGCCAATGCAATGGAGGAGCGTTTTCGGTCCCCACAATTACTACTAAACCGACCTTGACAGGGTTAGCGGGAGTATTCCATTTGGGACGTACTTGCAAGGTATGCAAATAATCCAACCTCCAACGTTTCCAGAACGATTGAATCAATTTATCGAGCAAGTCATGACGCGATAGAAGGTTCAAATTATCCTCCTCGATGGTCATGGCTGGCAGGTGTTTCAGCGGGGTAGTCGTTAAGAAATGAGCGGGGGTTAACGCGAGAATTTCAGATGGGTCTGAAGAGAGCGTCCTACATAATGGCCTTGTATTTAGAATGTTTTCTACCTGCGCGAGCACTGTAGTTGTCTCCTCGAAAGACAGAATCTGATCTCCTATTACGCGAAAAAGATGAGTCTTCATACTTTTGATATTTGCCTCCCAATTTCCACCAAAATGTGGCGCGATTGGCGCGTTTAGATGCCAATTTATTCTATTATTGGCCAAAACACTTGCGAATTCTTCACCAAAATGTGAAGATGTGGAAAATGCGTGCAATTCATTTAACTTTCGTTTAGCTCCTACAAAGTTAGTTCCGTTGTCTGAATATAAATTTGACACGGGACCACGGCGGGAAAGAAAGCGTTTAAATGCATTCAGGAAACATTCGGTACTTAAACTTGACGCTAATTCAAGGTGTATCGCTCTCGTTGTTAAACACACAAATAAGCAAATATATGCCTTTTGAGAACGAATTCCACGTCCACGTGACATGGTTACCTTTAAAGGCCCGGCAAAGTCTATGCCGACGTGCGTAAATGGCTTTACAGATGGAGTGACACGACAATCCTTATGGTCGGCCATTAAAGGTGCGATTGTTTTAGGGTGTAGCCGAAAACATGAATTGCACTTATGTACGCGATTTCTAATTAAACTACGGGCCGATAGAATCCAATATTTCTGCCTCAAAATGGACATTAATAATGCGGGACCCGAGTGGCAATGAATTTGATGATAATGATCAACCAATAAATTCAAAATGTGATCTTTTCGTGGAAGGACTATGGGGTGTTTTTGATCATAATCTAAATCCGAATTAACTAATCGACCCCCTAACCTTATAAGTCCGTCTTGCAAAAACGGCCTCAAACGTTGAAATACGGGTTTACACGTTTTTCCTTGTTGAAGATTTATGTACTCACGGGGGAAATAAGCCAATTGTGTTTCACGAAATACTCTGAGTTCTGCAAACTCTAAGTCCGATCCACTTATGTGTCTTCGATACGGCAACACCTTAAGAATTCTAAATACATAAACCAAACAACGTAATAATTTATTCCACAAAGAAAAGCGTTTGGACAAGGTGAGTATTTCATACTCCTCTAAACTAGAAGTCACTACTAACGATGTAGTCTTTAGTTCGGGCGGTTGCGTCACCATGGTGACGTCATAAGCGGTAATGGGCCACTGCTCTGGCCTTAATTTCAGCCATGGTGGACCATGAAACCATAGCGGGTGATCCAAAATCTGATTGGGAGTAAGCCCACGCGACAGACAATCAGCGGGATTGTCTGTACCCGAAATATGATAGAAACAGTTAGCCGATAATTCAGCTTGAATTTCAGTGACTCTATTGGCCACAAATGTTCCCCATCTATGAGGAGACGAATGAATCCAACAGAGTGCAACAGTGGAATCAGTAAATGCGATAACCTTATCAATTTTCACGCGTTTTTCTAACGTTTCTATTACCTTATGCATTAACCTTGCCAATATTAGTGCAGCGCAGAGTTCTAATCGTGCAAGAGAAACGATTTTCATCGGAGATACCTTTGATTTTGCACAAGCAACATGTACTGAATTGGCATCTTCATTTTGTTTATGAAAATACACTATTCCACCGTATGCCTTCTCACTCGCATCTGCGAAACCCACAATGGTTACAATAGTTTTAGAAGTGATGCCAACATGACGCGGAATTTGTATTTTATTTAGTGACGATAGTTCCTCACAGAATCGCGTCCATATCCTCACAATATCTGCAGGATATTCATCATCCCAATCACATTTGCAAATCCATAATTGCTTTATTAAGAGCTTTGCATATAGGACAACAGGCGCGATGAAACCCATAATGTCCCATATTTTGGCGACACAAGACAATATATTTCTCTTCGTACAAGTTGTTTTAGGTGTAGAAGTGACAAACGAAAAAAAATCGGAATTTGGTGACCAGTATAATCCTAATACCTTATGCTTACACTCTTCATCAAATTCCTTTATCGATGACAAGCGGTGTGAATCTGGAATGGATTCCAAAACATTTTCCGAATTACTGGTCCACTTAACAAGGTCAAACTGGCCAGTTTTCAATAATGCGATTAACTGCGATGACGTTTCCTTTGCACTCTCCTCAGTTTCCAAACTGAACACAAAGTCATCCATGTATAAATAATCGTCGATGATTTTCTTTGCCTCGGGAAAAGCTTCTCCTTCATCGGATGCTAATTGTCTGATCGTGCGTAAAGCCTGAAATGGACTGGATGTAAGTCCAAAACAAACACAGTTAAACTCATAGGTATTTATATTCTCGCTTGGCGAGAAGCGATATAGTATCCGTTGATATTTCCTATCATTTTCCTGCATTCCTATACACAAAAACATTTTGCGTATATCAGCTGAGAGTGCAATTGGAAACACGCGAAAATTCATGATAATATTAAATAAATCCCCCTGTAAATTTTCCCCACTATATAAAATATTATTTAATGATATTGAAGTGCTTGTTTTCGCACTAGCGTCTAGGACTATTCTCAAACTTGTGGTAATTTTATCTTCCCTCACTACTCCGTGGTGTGGTATTATATAATATGGCGTTTGATCCTTCTTATTTGGAATGACAGGAGACAAGTACTCCTTCTCTAAATATTCATGAATAATATTGTTATAGGCTTCTCTCAATTTAGGAGAGGTTTCCAATTTGCGTTCGAGGCACAAAAAACGTTTCTTTGCCATTGCAAACGAATCCCCAAGTGCTGAAGCATTTCGTTTAAATGGTAAGGCTACAATATACCTTCCACTTACAGGATCTCGTGATGTAGTTCTTTTATATATCTCTTCACATACACGATCCTCAGGACTTTTAATAGACGGTACATTTATCTCCTCTAATTCCCAAAATCTTTTGAGACAAATATCCTCTGGTTCGTCCATCATAGCACAACAAGATACGGTAGCATTCCCCTCAACCCGGGTTGGTGCTGCCCCCAAAATAACGTATCCTAAAACCGTTTCTAAAGCGTGCAAATTATGCCTATGCGAAGGGTCCTTGACCCTTTTTGACAACAGGAGATGCGGGAAGAGCTGAGCTCCTATCAACATATCAATTTCTCCTGGTTCTCCAAACGATCCGTCTGCCAAGGGTAAGTTATTCAAGTATGACAATGAAGGTACGTCCACTTCGGCAGTAGGTAAACATTCTGTCACCTTGTCCACTATCAACGAAGTTACATTGTAATTTATTGCCCGATTAAAACGAGAATAAATTTTGGTATTAATCGAACCTCTAATGGGTTTTGAAGACCCTCCAATTCCCTTAACTGTGGAACAAGACGGGCGTTGATATTCAAAGAAACCCAATTTTCTACAACAATCACGAGTAATGAAATTGCTTTGTGATGCACTATCTAATAAACATCTAATAACATGTTCATTACCTTGCGAGTCCATAATACCTACTTGTGCGGTAGCCAACAAAACTGTACAATGTGCGTTGCAATTATAAGGCCGAACAGTTGAAAACGTACATAAAGCCACATCAGGATTCGAGCTGCCTTCCTTTGGATCAATTGTTTGATCAGCGGTCTGGTTTTCCTTTCTATGGGCGTTCCAAGAATCTGACTGCCTTCTGCGTGACTCACCCTGTTCCTCAAAATGTAACATCGTATGATGAAATTTGTTATTACATTTATGACAACTTTCGTTTGAATTGCAAGCTCTAGTCCTATGTTTATCACTAAGGCATCTAAAACAAAATCCTTTACCCTTGACAAAGTTGAATCTTTCTTTAATACTTAATTTTTTAAATTCCTGACATTTATACAAATGTCCGTGTGGTTTTTTACAAAGTAAACATTTAATAAACGGCCGATTTTCGGTTGTATCCAAATCGCTACCAGCGCTTAAAAATGCTTGCGTAGATTTTTGTGATCTCTTTGACGTCTCAATGTGTGCAGACGATTTCCTTGTTGATCCTGTTCGCTGCAAGATTTTGATTTGCTCACGAACAAATTTTACTAGATCTTCAAACGAGGGAAAATCCGTTTCACGATAAATTCTTTCGAAATCCTTCACGGAATCCAAATCAAGTTTTTTCAATGCAATATGAAGAAAAATGAAGTCACACAAATTTTCCAAATTTACATTTTTGACTGCAGCCACCGCAGACGCAAAATTATCAACAAACGATTCCAAATTATTGATATTAGCTTCTGAAAACGACTTGAAATTCAAAATTTGATCAAGGTAAGCGGAAGAGATAACGCGTTTATCATTATATTTCTCAATTAAAGAATCAAATATTATGTCGTAGTTTTCAGGTGACAACACAATACCCGAAAATGTTGTTTGTACTTGTTTACTAATTTTCCCCAATAAATAATACAATTTTTCCGAATTTGAAAGGGACTCATTATTGTGCACTGTATTCACAAAACTAGAATAAAAAATTGGCCAGCTCTTAAGATCTCCACTAAAAAACACCAAATCAACCGCCGGGAGTTTTGGTTTTTTACAATTTTTGATTTGTAAGTCTAATTGCGGTTTCCTTTCTTGAATCAACAAAAGTGCGCGTTTTATTTTACAGTACATGTCTTCAAATTCTAACCAACTTTCAAATTTTGGGGTGTAATCTGGATCAATTTCCAAATTAATGACATTAATTTGCTGATGTGTTTCTTCATATTTATTTCTAGTCGAATCCAACGTATCAATTAGCGATAAAAATTCCTCTTGAATATTTGCGTCTGAAATCCCCTTTGAAAGTTCAAATAATTTTTTAATACGTCCGTTTAATGCCTCTCGCTGAGACGTCATCCATTTCAATTTCTTTTCCTTTGCAGATGCCATAATGCAATAATAAATAATCTATCAAAAAAAGAAGAATTAAATTATATCTATTTATTTTAAAACTATTCGGTACGCGCAGGTTAACACCTAGCTCCATAATAGCAAGGTTAACAACTACTTTATTCAGTGCCGGGCGCCGGTGCTGTGCGACAACAATAATTAATTACGTTCAAATTTGGTACGGGGCGAAATGCCTGGCGTACCAATTACAAATAATAATAACTTATTCAGCGCCGGCCGATCTTCAAGTATTGCAACACGGCGACAATAATTCCGGGCCAGCGTAGCGTACCTATTCGCTAAAATTGTAGCCGAAATTAAATACAATAGCGGTTAAGTACAATGTACCTACCAACTAACAACTTAGTACAAATGCAATACGGGCACTCTGAATACAAATACGGTTCGCGCAGAGATTTATTATTATTTATTATAGCGTCACAAATATATCTACGAATTTGGTTATATCTATTTATTTTCAAGGCCATCAATATACACGAACAAATTAAAGGCATCCGGGCTCGAAATTAGGACCAATGGTTGGGCGTACAAGATGGCCGCGACAATCTCCTCCGCAAAGCGGGTGCGCGTGCGTGTGCCAAATTTAAATTAGGTTCACTAAATAACTGCTCAAAGGGAAGGTTAAAAGGGGATGCCAAAAACTCACCAAACTGCACTTCATATGGTCCGTTCAGGTTCTTATAGTCCACTTTAGGCCGCTGGTTTAGTCTAAAGTCTAAAGGGTTCACAATACACAACACGGCATTCTCCACAGCCGCGGCGAGATAACTTAAATTAATGTGGCGGGCGGTTTCACGCAAATACATATGGCTTAACAATACACAATATCAGCGGGCAAAACAAATCACGATGAATTCACACGAGGTGCCGGCAAAACCATACACACTTCGTGAGGCGAAGAAAAAACAATCATACACTTCGTGAGGCGGGAACAACAATTACTTCGTAAGGCGGGAACGACAATTACTTCGTAAGGCGGGAACGACAATGAACTTCCGCGCAGTTACAGGCGGTTCACAGTTTTTGTGTGTGACAATAATTTAGGTACAAGTAAAGCGAACAAAGCTGTTTGTCACTGCACCTTGTTTTTGGCATTTTATAGGTAATGGAAATAAGGGAAAGGAAAGGGAACAAAGCAGTTATTCAGCTTCTTATCATAGATAAATGATTTTAATTGAAACTGGCGCCACCAAGTTCCAAAATTAAACGGATAAAGAACCTTGTTCAACATCGGTCTCCGGTAACTGGAACCGCAGTGACAATTTCAGATACAAATCAACTCTTTCGGGACTTCAGAGGGTTTTTATGTCGAAAAGTGCTGTATGAGCGAACTTTGCATAAAAATTTACTACGAACCTTGAGTTCCCTCCTTATATATTTTTTTGTCTGTTTGAAAGTTGGTTGAACTGGATCAGGTGGGATCCCGCCAAGTATTGACTTGCCACATTTTGTGAGTTTTGTGGGACAATAATAATCTGTCTTTAAGTTTGTAATGTCATTACCTCTTTTAACCCTTTAGGTCTCGTTAATATTTTGTCAGAGGGTCAAAATATTTGTGCTCTACAATAAAATCAATATAAATGGAATATTTCTGAACGTATCCGAAAAATAAAAACTGTTTTTGAAATATAAAAAATTTGCAAAAGTTTTAAAAATGGCTTACCTTATGTTTTTTCTAGCTAAAACTACTGGTAATGAAAAGAAATACTTACACATTTTATTAAACAAATGTATTACAAATGTTCTTATCATCTCACTTTTTTGACGTTCCATGTAAAAATAATTAATAAAAAATTCTCAAAATTTCATAAATTTATTTCAAATTGCGATTCAAAACTTTAGTTTCATAAAGGTCTACATTTGACTTCTTTTGTGGTTATTTTTTATATTTTAATATAAAGCCTGGTATTCTATCTTTCTAACACCATTTAAATCATATTTCTCACAATGTAAGGGAGAGACACATCGAATAAAAAGACTTTTTAGGGTTCAGAAGAAAACTGGCTGCAAAAGGTTTAAAATAAAATTTAAATGTGTTTGCTTCATGTTGTGTTCACCTTTGCAGGTATCCTCGGCTGTTTGAGTGCCATTGGGATCGGAGCCTACAAGTACAAAACCAAAGGCAAGATGAGCACCTCCATCTACCTGATGCAGCTCCGAGTCATCGCGCAGGGCACCGTGGTCAGCTCCCTCATGGTGGGCATCGTCTATCAGATGTACAAGGACTACTACCTAAAACCCAGATCTGAATGGTCCTCAGACACCAAATAGATATCATTAATGCTAAGGGAACTGGTCATAATCATAAATAGCTTACTCATTATTTATAACACGCACGCTCACACTTAGACCCACTTGTTTTGCACAAATTCACATGTGACAAAGTCATCAATTGGCCATTCAGCACCATTTTGTTGTTTAAATGCTGATATTAGGTATGTTTCAGTTTTCTATCAAATTGTAATAAGTTTAACAACATGATAGTTGTCCTCTTCTGCTAATAACAATTTGTTCAAAAGCTAATCCAGACTTGGAATCGGAATCTAACAGAGGCCTTTCAATTGTAAAAAGAAAACAAAATGGCGCTGAATGGTCATTTGATGACAATGTTACGTTTGAATTTGTCTGAAAGTACCCGTCCTTAGAAAACCTCTTAATTTATTGATTCATTAATTACTTTATTGACCCCTTTTTTACATTAGCTCCACACAAGAGGCCCTGAGGAAAATAATTCCCCTCAGGACCTATGTCATCTTTGGGGATACCATGTGGACAGTCTTTTATAGGAAAAGAAGTTCTGGGAAGGAAAAAGATATGAGAAGTGGGTAGGAATCTGGGGGTCAATATGCCCAGGAGTGACACACATATGAATCTATCCCTCACACTGTGGTGCAAGCGATGTTTCGAGAGGACTGCTGGAGATGTCAAGTGGTCTCCCTGTCCATATCCGGTCTGTCATGCAGTTGATGGGCAGACATATCCGCCTCCAAGATCCAGATAACTTAACCCCACAAACCCGGGCACTCCTGCTAAGTCTCCAAACGTACCGAACCACTTGGGGTGACCTGTGGCAGAGGGGTTGGTTAGTCTATAAATGAATTCCCAGGACGGCAGTACTTATATCCACCTCCCAAATTATTCAAAATATATAATAGTAAAGTTGCAAACAGTAAACCCACATCGCGTATCCTGTAGAAAAAGTTAATTTCACAGAAGAGCAAAAATGAATTGTTTGATGAAACAAGCGGCCACATCGAAAAGAGACACTAGCGACATCTCGCAGAGATGGAGTGATCTAACTTAAATACGGTTTTTGTGGGACATAGATAATCGCAATTGCTTTACTGTTCAGAGATAAAAATAAAATTGTATAAAACAGAAAATTTAAACTTACTATCCTTTTCTACGGGATGTGCAATATTTATTTCTTTATTCTTCCCGTAAAATACGAATTCAACATTGTTTGTCTTTTGTACATTTAAAATTTGTTGTTTTTACGATTTTCTACTGATAATGTATTGAAACAATTTTAAACTGTTTTCTCTTAATTTAAAAAAAGTTTAAAAATGTTTTAATTATTTAATAAAATCGTCGGTATCAAAGGTAGACACTTTCTACTAGTTTAATACATACAATCTATCTATCATCTACCTTCCCTACAAAAGCATTGCACAGGGCAGGGCTCGGGGGTGATACATATTGTTGATTTTAGGTTATTGCAGATTTAGTATCATTATTTAAATAGATTCATTTTTGAATAATTATATTTAGTTGATTTCACAGATTCTGTACTGTTGTAGATCTTATTGGGTGCATCTGATTGTACGTGTTTAAGTACAAATTAATTGAGTAAGTTGGCATTATTTCCAATTTCGAATACTAGATGAAAATTTTTAGATTTAAATAAATCAGATATTAATTTATATAAATAAATGTAGTAGCAAAATTTAATATTTAATTTATTTGTCGGCTGTCCTTGTGATAACAATCACTCTTATAACAAATTAATGTTAAGTTTGTTTGTTACATTTTTTAATGATTTACGTAGAGGAGACATGAAAGAGTATTAAATATGTTTGAAGTGACTCAATTTATTATTAGTTTAATATCTTTTAATATATGTTCCTTTAAAGCTTGAAGAGTCTTGAAATATAACATTTTTGTGTTGTTTTCCTTTACGCTGTGTCAATTTGAATTTATTTAAACTAATTGTTGTACATAATGCAAATAGTTATATATTTTGCATAATATTGTGCATATTTATTGTTTCCAATTAGTTATATTTATGACAATTTGGCGGGATATAAATAATTGTACTTTTTATCTAACTTGTTAGATAAAAATTACAAATATATTGTAACTAAGTAATATTATTGTAACTTGTTAAGAAGGTATTAGGTACTAATTACATTGTTTCACGCCGGTCGTGATCACATTGACGTGTCAACCATTATAATGTTTTATCATTTGACTCTTTGATGTTACAATTATTTTTTTTTATAAATTCCATGAAAATGAGTAAAATATGACATTATTTTTCAATAAAAATTATACAAATGAATAAATTTTGAATGGATAACCAAATGTGTTTTAATTTCTTTGCTTTTTCATGTGTTATTTCATAAAACTTTTACGAAACAAACTAACACGATATATTTAATTAAAACTTGCCTGCACAAAAAAATAATAAACTAAACCTTTTTAAAGCATATAATGTACGAGGGCTGTCTCCACGGTGCTGCGGTCGCGCGGAACGATTTTACGCTCAATCCAGCAATACTGGCGTGTAGCCTGGTTTCCCCTTGTCAAATCCCCACCACGATGCACCCTCTCTGACGCTTAGTCACGGCGTGGCAGCCGTTCACGATGGAGCTTCCACTCGCCGCACCCGCCAGGTGTGAGTTATGCTCAGTAATTCGTTGTTAAACTTTGCTTCCGCGAATCTGAATGACTCCACTGGGATTGTTCCTTTGTCTCTGGTGTCGTGTCATCCCGACTCGATTAGGACAAGGGGAAGAAGATGATGATAAAAAAAACGAACGGGAAAAATACTTATTAAATTACTGCTAAAAAAAATCGTATTAAATTACTCTATTCAAAATTACTGCTCGATATCGTGTCCTTGGTTTTATATGAACTTGTGGTTGACCGAGATCTCCGGAGAGGTGTTAATTGAGTGACATTCATGGAGATATGAATTATTGTAAAAAGCGTCATATTATAGAACATACTGTATTTTATTATGACTGTGTGTTGCACATATTCCAAATACAGCAGCAAGCGATGCACTGAGGCATTGCAACATGTTGGCAATTGATTTCAAGTCGTCAGGTGACCTTGTCCTTGCGTCATATATTTACTTGCATTTAAAATGCATCCCACTCATATTAAAAATAGATGAAAGAAAGATTCACTCAGGGTTAAGCTCCTACCTCCTTACCAATAAATGAGTTTTAAATTCTACACAACTGATACACAATCATTTACCCCACACACATACTCATGGCTGTGGGGTAAAGTGTTTTAAATTTTACACATCAGTTGTGTGAAATTTAAAACACTTTTATTTATTAGGCCCCTAGTATTTGTAAATAGAGATTCTTAGAATGAATTTCGTAAACGACCTTTAATATTAAATTAAATAAAACAAAGTAAATTTTCTTAGTGTTCAATTTATATTTGTGTGAATTTACATGGCTAATCATTTTTGGAGCGAGCTTTGCAATTTCAAAAAAATATATGTTTTACTGATTCGCCACCATAATGGATCAACAAAACCTTTCGATCCGATGATCACGGGTTCAAAACTTGGCATGTGCAAATAAATTTTATTTGTGTTATTTCACAATTTTTAAATACAGTGGGTTGCCATATTAATAGGGACACCTTCGAAAAATGTGTTTTCTCACTTTTGTATACGTAGAACAAAGGTATTTATGATTTTAGGTACATATATTATTATTTATTAAGAAGAACATTTAGTTTGGATTATTTAAACACCATATTTGTTCTTAATCTGCATTTATTTTTTTTGTTATAATATTTTGAAACATTATTGCACGGAAAGTTCATATTTTGTAATATCGCCTTTAGCTGCTACTTCAGCCTGTACAAGCCGTGGCATACTCTCAATGCACAGTTTTGCATTGCGCTTTGGCTCAGGAGAGTAATGCCACTCTCGGATGAGGATTTCGATGGACTGCTCCTTGGTTGTGATCACCTCCTTGGTAATCTCCGTCGTCATCTTTCGTCGCTCTCAAGAGGGTTCCATGGGGTTAATGTCAGGGGAATTCCCTGGACAAGGTTAAACCTCCACATTTTTTTCAGCCAGGAATGCAGTGACAGTCATGGCTTTATGGTAGGGTGCAGAATCATGTTTAAATACGTACTCCTGGTCACCAGGGAACCATTCTCCGACTGAGGCAGCAACCGATTTTATAGTACTTGTCTGTGTAGATCCTTCCTCATAGTCCCTTGCATGATAGGGAGGTGCCCCATCCCATTGGAAGAGATGATGGGACATAACATGGATACTAGTTGGGTGTTTGATCGTCTCCACAAGTCAGTCCGGGTGGAAATTCTCCACTTGGAACCGTCGGACGAACAATGATTTTTCCACCAAAATTTGGAATATGAACTCGTCAGAGAAACAGACCTAAAAATACCATAGTCAGACAAATGGAATTTTTTAAAAGCTTGAAAACCACAAAAATATCAATTTCCTATCCTTTTGTTCTCAAGAGTCATGTTTTGGTAAGCCTTGACCAATTCTAGTGATTTTTTCCTCATAGCTGCCGTCAGGTGAAGTTTTTCAGCTGGCCGATGACCAATGAGGTTCTCCTCAGCCAGCCACCGCTGGATTGTCCTTTGGGAGACTTCAATACCTTCTTCGTTGATCATCAGGGTCAGATGAGTCATACTCTTTTTACGATTTTGGAGTCAGATGTCTAATTTTTCGGTCAGTACGAGGCATGGTTATTCGTTTTTTTGCCATATTTACCATCGCGATCCACTTCAAGGGGCAGGTTTTGATTGATTTTTTTCTTTATCCTGTTAACCACAGACTTTGAAATACCTGTTATGGCTGCTATTTCCTATTCGGAATGTTTGGTGTTTAATAATAGTTTCTTCACTTCCGTACGTTTCCTTGGGAACATGTCTGAAGATCTGGCCTTACTGAAAAAACCCAATATTGGATTAAATATGGCTAAATTATTAATTGAAATAAAAAAATTAAGACAAACTTTACAAAAGTGGTAGATAATTAATAATTACTTACGTTGTCGTATAGCTGAACTGTTAAAACTCGTTAAAATAATTATTACGAATTTTTATTTATGAAATCTACGATCACGCGTTTTCACAAAAATGCTGGCCACGTGGGCATAATCTTGTTTTTTACAGAGATGTGATCCATTGCTAGTATTTCCACATCTTAAAAGAGTCCGTGGTGATATCGGCAGCAAAATTAGCGAAGGAATGGCCATCGTATCTAGGTAATTTAGAAGTAGAGACGATGTAAACACAAGAATTGCAAAATTTTTGAAGTGTCACTATTAATATGGTAACCCACTTGTATAGTAGTATATTTGCGGCACGTTCCAGACTGGAAGATACTCTCAATGGCATCCTGATGTAAGAGACCACCATTTACAAATGCATTACTCGAAATGGCTTCACTGATCAGATCTGAATACTCGGGTACTTCCCCACCTTTCTCTTTCCCTCGCCACTTCCTTCCACCTTCAGCCTCACAACATACCCCAATTGGGATGCCAGTCTCACAGGCTCCAGACAGTAGCAGTTGGGAATCTTGTGCAGTATTCACATATAAAAAAATTACACGCAGCAGAAGTGAAACCTCCAGAAAACTGAAGTAGATAAGAGTGAGGAGGCTACGACCCACCGCACAAAGAGAAGACCGATTATTCTATCACATTCTCTCGCAGGCTAAATCCAATAGATGTATATGTTTGTCTCTTTTTAGTGTCGACCATTCGCCTCGCCCGATCACACTTTTCGTAACGCATTCACCAGCTTACTCCCCAAGTAAAGCGTGCGTGAAGAAGTTTTACTTCAAAAACTTGGGTACTTTAGTAAGACTGCATTCTGTATAGCTCACAACATACTCCAATTGTAGATGCCATAGTCCCCCTGGCTTCGAACATTCGGAACTCTTGTGCGGTACTTACATTTAAAAAAAAAAGTCTTAAGACATTCTTCTCCTGGTGCTTCCTTCTATCGGAGGTTAATTATCATCAGGACAATCCTCGCACCACTCCCAGCAAACAAATATCTCAGTCATATAATAAAAATTCACAATTATTTCAAAGTTTTTTTTTATTAAAAATCCATAAATGAAAACATAATAATCACATCTTACACTTTAATTAAGTACACAAGTAGAAATAATGCGGGAATGTCATAAATACACATATTATTAAAGCTAAAACAATTGGTCATCCTATTTACACAAATTAAACGTAAAAATATAATCTTTAGTAACAAAAAGTGTGCGACTAAATAACATACATAATATAACATAAAAACAGGGGAACTATTTTAATAAATAATAATGAACCAGCCTTGCCCCATAATTTACATAGCACATAATAATAACATAAATTAAATTCTATTTGATTAGTCTTTTTTTTATTTATAAGTGGTTTTTTTTATCTTTCTGAAAACTGTGATTTGATAGAAATCAAGTCAAATAATGCACATGTATACCAGCTTGATCAAAAAGTTTTAGGACCGGCCACCGTGTGACGCTGTCAGTCACCCGATTGGATTTTTTTTTTGTTAGGTTACCACATCTGTCATTGACACTTCTCTCTAAATTTCAGCATCATAGCTTGACGATTGTAAAAGTTATGCTGTACCGAGTATCTCTACTTTTGTGCATGTTTTCGGTTTTTTAAAGCCTGAAAATGGCATCAATTTTGCACCACAATAACGCACCGTCCCACAATGAAATCCTTGACCAAAAACAATACGAATACTATCCAGCAGCCTTCGAATTCACCTGATCTGGCTCTGTTCAACCCACTTAAAAAACTGCTTCACGGAGCATGTTGCGCACCCGAGAGAATGTTATGAAAAAATCGAAAGCGGCTCTGATGGACATACTGAAAATTGAGTAGGGGCGGTGTTTCGAGGATTAGATCAAGCGCTGGCGTAAGTGCGCTGCAGTTGTGGGGGAGTACTTAAAAGGGAACCATATTGATTTTGATGAATAAACTTGTATTTCCGATTTTATGAAAAACTCTTAAAACTTTTTGATAAAGTTGTTATTTCTATGTTAACACCTTGTTTTACATAATGTAAGAGGAGGTTAGCTTTACCTTTTACTTACAAAGGTTACATACGTCAATCCTATTAGCAAATTAATAACGTCTTGAAAGTGAGGTTAAGTAATAATTGTTTTGATATGATTTTAGACTTTCACGGCCAAAAGTATTATCGTTATTTATTTTTGGCGTATTATGCCGTCTTGCACTACCTACTTCCATAGCCAACCTTTCAGACAGCATTACAGTGTCCATCATCAAGGCAGATGTGTAATCGATCGTTGTGCAGATAAAAGCCATAGAAAATCAGACAAATCTGAAATCGATACAAAAGATATAGAATCGCTCGGCTGACGATGGACATTGTTATGCTGACTAAAATGCAACACGGCATGGTAACCCGAAAATTAATCACGATAATACTTTTTGTTGTGAAAATCTCAAACGATATCTGTGGAACAGGGTGTAGTACAGAAGAAGCCAAATAATTACGAACAACACTTTTAAAAATACATAGTTAAAAGAGGTAGAAATTGTGAATGATCCAAGAAATAACAATAAATACTGGACGGATAAACATTAATTAATTACATCTAACTACAGTCCTATTGTCACTCAGATGAGGATCACATGTTTATTGAATCCATCTCTATTTATACTCACAAACATCACTTTTAATTGTAGAGTCAAACAGTTTCCCGAATTTGAGGCTCATATTGGGAACGCACAGGGTGTCCCTCTCAGCAGCAGAAACATCCACATTAGACATGTTCTTTACAGATGAAAGATCGCTCTCCATGCCAAACAGGCCATTGGACGCTCGGAGCGAACTGCTAGTGGTGCTGGAACTGTGCGATAAAGACTTCACTTGGACGGGTGTTGAAGTGCGATGGTGTGTTTTATCTCTGCTGCCTTGCAAACCACTGAGACTTGCCTCCTCAGAGAATAGATTCACTTTAAAACTTGGGTTACCACCTTTAAGCGACCGCTTACCGCTGTTTTGTTCTAAATCACTTTTCAATTTTCTTCCACTTTGATCAAAATCTCCACCTTCTTTCGGCAGTTGAACGGTCTTTTTCTCGCTCGATTTAGCGGTTTTTTGTTTCGGTCTTATCGCAGATCTTACGGCTTCTATTCTGTGGAGGAGGACCTCCAGTTCTTGGTTAAGCGATATCCTCGATGCATTGGCTGAAGAATTTGCCTTGAACACAAAATCGTCGGTAATGTTTAGTTCTTCCAATAGGGTACTCAATCCGACACTGGTTCCGGACATATTGGCTAGTTCCGCTAGCATGTCTTTGCTTTTTTGCAAGCTTTCGCTAGGGGATTTGTGGGGTTGTCGTTTTTCTTTAGGCATTGAAGACGAACTCGACGAGAGAGCATTGGTTTCTTTAGTTTTCTTCAGAGTTGATACTCCCCAACCGATCCCCATACTCCTCAAAGCTTTTTCTAATTCGGATGTTGATCTTTCCGATATTGAACTGTTGGATGTGTCTGCAAAAGCTTGTACGCCAGAAATAGACTGGAGATTTTTGTTAATCGCCGTTTCAAGCTCTGTTCTGCGCCTTCTCAATTTGGTCGGTGAGATTTTCAATGGGATGGCAACAGGAGGCGATGAGTTGACAGGTGAACTGCTGGTAGAATTCTCCACGCTGCAATTACTAGAACTATTGTCCGGTTTTCGTATTAGATTTCTTTTGATCATCTCCGGGATGATATCGGGCAATGTGTCGTCTGAAGACAGAGAACAGCTTTCGACGTTTTCATTTGCTTTGAGAGTTGAATCACACAAATTGTCTCCCGCTTCTAAATCAATGATATCTTCGCTGCTGCGTTTGACGTAATCTTGGAAAGAAAGAAATGGTTTTAATATAACTTCCATTTCCACGCTGGGTTTTATAATTTCTTTAGTAATATTTGTTTGCGTATCACAGTCAGCTTCGTAATTAACTTTAGGAAGAATATTTAAGTCCTTTTGGATTTTAAAATTCTTAGGAGTTCCGGTGTAATCGTAATAAACGCAAGGCAACTGATTTTTATCTGTTGCTGAAGCATTTTTATTTGATTTAATTGAAGTTGGAGACAGTTCGACGAGGCGGGACAGCACGCTGTTATTACGATTAGTGATGGGAGTATCTACCTCCGCTATAGTGGAGAGTTCGTGCGGGGAGCAAGGGTTGGCATCAATATAACGCATCATGGGATGTCTCCTGAGGGCGGCGGGAGGCTTGGCTCGCTTCTCCGGTGATTCGAAGGAGTTATCAAAACTTTCCAAACACAAACAATCGTCAGAGTCCACATTTGTCACCTCCTTGATTCCCAGTGGAGGAACATGGTACTCCCAAGCGCCAGAAGTAATAATTACACTGTTGATATCATTGTTTGGCGGCTTGGGAATGCCAGCGAGAAGAGGCACATAACCTATATCAATATTATCACTCGAAGTCTCCAAAGGTTGCTTTTTAGACAGATTCAGTTTACCATCATCACTGAAAGGACTGCTGCTAGAAGAAAGTGTGGCTTGCTTATCCTTTCTGATCTGTTCCAGCATCTGAGATAAGTTATTGATTCTCTCCGAGCACTCTGCGCTGAGCTGAACATACTTTTCCTGCTTCTTGTCAATGGAGGGTGGTGATGAAGGTTCACTAACCATTGGTGCAGAACTTTCTGTAGATGTTTTACTTTGCGATTCAGATCTTGGTCTGTTTTCATTGATAACATCGACATTGGATTCTGATTCTTTCTCAACGCTTTTTCTATCAGCGTTCTCTCGATCGCTAGTTTTCAACTTCTTAGATGGGGACATGGGCTTGGGTGACACTTTCCTACTGGGCCCAGCATTTTCCTCCCTATACCTCGGATCATCACAGAAGCATTTGTCATCCAAATTTATTTCTAATCTTGGCGAGACTCTTGCGGGAATTTTTTTTAATGGCGGCTCCTTAACTGGTGGAGATTTGGAATGTGTTATTGCGGGATCTTTCTCTTTTGGAATCTTTTCTTGATTTTTAGACAATTGTTTAGGCGGAGCTACATGTTTCTTGGTCTTTTTAGGTGATTTAGTAGCTGCCTCAACTTGTTCACAATACCGCGCAGATTTCTTTTCATGAGTAGAAGCGATTTTAGCTTTTTTAGGTTTATCGGGGGAGTTATTTACGGCGACATGTTTATACCTGTAATTCCGGTCAAAATTATTCTCCTTTCCAAACTCCTCGAGCAAGGTGTAGTTTTCATCGATAAAAGTTTTGAGCTTTTCTACTTTATCGCAAAGCTTGGGATTAAGTTGCGGCGGAAGATTTGAGCTGACGTTAATGACAGAAGTGCTGGGAGTAGAAACATCGCTGACATCCACGTTAAGTTTACCAACACCCGCTTTTGACATCTCCAACAACTGTCTGACGTACATCTTGAGTTTAGGGTCGAGTTCCGGGGCTATTCTTCTGTTTGGTTCTTTGAGAATGTGTTGTGACAGGGATTGTGATGACATGCGGAGAGACGAGCTGACTTGGATGCCCTTCTCTGCGGAGCTTTTCCGTGATGCATCATTTTGAGAGAAAGAAGAAACTCTGTTAACGCTGATTTCTCGACTGATGGTGCTTTCAGTTTCGTAGAATCTTTCAGATTTTGAGGATTCAGAAACGTCTCTTCTTCTTGTCTCAGCATGCTGTTTTTCGGCATCAGGATGTACAGCCTCCCAAACATAATCGCCCCTTCCGCCATTAGACTTTAAAGACTTTTTGCTCTTTGCATTGTTATTAGTTTGGGTTTCAGAATTTTTACATATAACTGCCGGCCCGAATAATGTTTTAATCGCCTTCGATGTAAACTTCTCAGGGGGGCTCATGTACGCAGTGGATTCTGAAGAGTCAAACCTCAAGACAGAGTTGTTGTTGCCGATGAATGTTGTTTTCTTGGAAACAAATTGCGAAGCTGTTATGGACATTTCCGTAGAAGAATCTTTGTGTTCTTCCTGGACTTTAGCCGATTTGGATTTGCCAGCATTACTGAGCACAGTATCTTGCTGGGATCCAGTCTTTTTAACCTCGATAAGTATCTGAAGTCCCTGGAAAGAGATGGTGCTGGCTGCACTGGCCATCTGAACCTTTTGCCGGGAATCTGCTGTACATATTTTGTCATTATTAGCTCCTGCACTTCTCGGGTCCTGAACCTTTTTAGGAGATACAGTTTTAACTTTCTTCTTGAGTCTTTTACTTGTAGGCTTCTTGAACTCTTCTGTAGAACACGAATCATCTTCGCTTTCAGATTGTTCCTCAACTTTTCTTTCGACCTTTTTAGGGCTCTTGGACCTTTCTGAAACCTTTTTAGGACTTTTAGATCTTTCTGGAGCCTTTTTGGGATTTTTCGATCTTTCTGAAATCTTTTTTGGACTTTTAGATCTCTCTGGTATTACAGGACTTTTAGATCTTTCTACAAACTTCTTAGGACTATTGGATCTTGCCGCCTTATCACTCTGGGCTGTCTTCATCCGAACAACTTCTCTCATCAGCTGATCCTTCTGTTTCTCTACCAGGTGGAGGACTCTGTCTATGCTCATGGGTTTAGTGAGCCTCTTCTTGTCAGCGCAAGCAATGGATGTGAGTGTCCCGTCACTGTCTCTGGTTGGTATCTCATCAAGATCGTCAGTCAGTGAAGGAATGGAGCCCACTTCCCAGGAACCAACATTCACACTGGATATTTTTCTTTCAGGCTCTCTGAAAAAGATAAAAAAAGAGGGAATTTACACAACTTTCATTTAGGAGAGAATTTACATGTAAAACCATTGTACCATTTCTGTAGGAAGACAGGTTGAAACACAATGAAAACACAAGGAAGACAGGATGAGACACAATGAAAACCCAAGGAAGCGTGATGAGACACAAAGAAGACGGGCTTAAAATGCCACATTACCATATCTCGACACACACACTTCTCGTTTACGTCTTTTGTCTATTACGTCTAATCCACTGTCGCCCACATTTTTTTATATGAATACCGCATAAGGGTCTCAACTGCTCCCTGCTAATTGAAGCCAGTGAGACTACGGCATCCCCAACAGGATTATGTTGTGAGACTGAAATAGTGGGGAGGGGGAGGAAAATACCTGGCTATTCAGATCTGATCAGCAAACACAGGTAAAGTCATTTAAAGCAATGCTTTCATTTTTTGAATGGTGGTTTTTTTAAATGTATCTTTCACCCCGGGACGTGCTCCAAATATATTATAATATATTATTTTTAATTAATAAATTAATCATACATATACTCTTGCTATTTCTTTGTATTCTCCATGCATATGATTGAAACATAGCACTAAGGACGGGTTGTTTCACAGAATTTGAACAATTTGTCAAATTTCAAAGATGATATTTAAGTTCTGCGAAACTCTTTCCTTTCTCCACTTCTCTTTGAAGTTGAAATCTGAAGCCTAAAGCTTCGCAACATTCCCCAAATTGGTAAAATTGTATAATTTAATTTCACAGTCAATAAAAACATAATTATTTTACCTTCCTCCATGACTTCTTCGGTGCCGAGCTTCGGAGGAACTGACTTCAGAGTCGCTCCTCTGCCGCTGCGGAGGAAGGCTCCTTCTCTTGCTGGGAGATCTCTCGGGGTGGACCAGGGGGGCACCGACTGGGTCAGGATGGCGCAGAACCCTTGTAGGACGCATGGCCTCTTCGTAGGCCTGCTCCATCCTCTTTTGCCGGAGCTGCTCTTTCTCTTTCAGTCGTTCTTCAAACATGTAGGCCGTTTCCTGGAATCATGAATAAAGTTTAGTTAAACAAAATTATTGAGATAGAGGTGTAACGTAGAAGACGTATGGTAGAACTTAGAGGTGGGCAGTAAGGTGGGTCATTTAAAAAAAATGTTATCTTTAAATTCTAAGAGCGATAAAAGGATGCCAAATGGGTTCAAAACGATGTGTTTTGAAAAATTTTCACACGATCTTCTTCCTCCGGATTCACTTCAAAGTTTTGAAAATTTTCATTTTAAGGGGTTATTTCTAGTGTGTATAAAAGTTACTATGAATCCTTTAATCCTAAATATTTTTGTAATCTTCCACAGCAAATGTAATAAATATTTACGAAATTATTTAGGGGGCGTTCAAGTATTACGTAACGCAATTTTTGAAGATTATTGATCCCCCTCCCCCCCCCGCGCCGTAATGTTTTTCCGTCCTCTCCCCCACCCCCCCCCCTAAACGTTACGTAACGCCCAGGGTGGGTTTTTCCCTATTATGTGAAATTTCAAATTCAATCCGGAGGAAGAAGATGATATCCAAATATTATTTAAAAAATTACATGATTTTATATCTTTATTGAACACCCTCTCATCACTATTAGACAAATCAAAGCAAGAAAAAAAAATTCCCATACAGTCGTGACCCACCTTAGTGTGTAGTCAATACAGACTGCAAATTTATTTACTTGCAATATTACTCATATAAAAATATGTGCCAAGTTCCAGCCTACAAACTGCAGCGTCCAGCAATCGTCGCCCCCTTCACCGTCCTTCTATAACGTGTTAAAAGCAGGAACTAAATATGCAAAATGACATATTCAACTGACTTATTGTCCATATTCTACAAAAAAACGTTGACATGTGCGAAATGCACATTCAAGGGGAGTTAGTATCGAAAAAGGCCGTGTCTTTTGGTACAAATCACAATGTAGCTATCAGTGCCATCTGTTGGTACCTTCAATAATTAGTATAATTTTACTAATAAAATTTAAAAAAAAACATGCTACGTTGGTTTTCTTTCATGCGATTGGGCAATAAAAAAATATGAAGTTTTTATACATCCAGTATTTGGCATATAAGTGTTCACACACAGCTATAATATGCGTGGGATGGCATATTTCGGCATATCGCTCGCCGTACATTCCCCATTGGAATATATGGGGAGCGATATGCTGAAATACGCCATCCCACGCATATTATCGCTCTAAATGAAGAGGTTACATGGATATTTGATTGGTAATCCTTATCAACATCGACTAAAGCCTGCACCTTTGCCATTCTTAGCCAAAACTTTCCACATCTTTTTCAAGTCAAAACTTCTTAGCACTGTTGTGATTTCAAACTGATGAAACGAAAAATAGCGACACTAAAAAGAGACAAACACATACATCTATAGGATTTAGCCTGTGAGAGAATGAGATAGTATATTCGGTCTCCTCTTTGTGCGGTGCTTCGTAGCCTCCCCACTCTTGTCTGCATGTGAATTGCACACTCTGTATTTTTTTTTATTAAAATGGTAGATTAATATCAATTAATTCGCAGGCCACAGGTGACTGAAAACGTAAGCAACAAAGTAGACTACCTTCCAAGTTAAGCCGTGCAGTGACAGGTCGCATGCAGTAGGTGACTAAAATCAACTGTGAAAATGGTCAGCGGCACAATATTTTTTAAACAATTGTGTTGAGGAAATAGTCACATGTAATCAACTGTGAAAATGGATAGTATAAATCCCCCGTAAGAGTGACCATTTGTAAATCAAACAAATGTATTTTAACAATAAATTCTTCAATTTATATGGGTATTTGTTTGGAAACATTCAACATTCTTTTCATGTAAGACGGGCATGAAAGAGGATCAAACAGTATTAATAGCCTAGGATCTGCGTGGTTGAATTCCAGAACCCGACTTCCATTGCATGTTCGACGTCACGTCTTATACGCCGCGCCACAAATAACAACTGTGTTCGTGAAATTTCAAGCAAAGCTACCGTTGTTCGTAATTCGGGTTTTAGTTCAAAAATCTGCCAAAAGATGTCGCTACTTCCGTAAGCAGCTCGCATATTAACGCATATTACCTAGGTATAAGTACTAGGATTTATAGGCAGTTATAGGCTATATCAGGGGGGTATAACTCCGATCCAAATTTTCAACCAAGACCGAAGATAGATAATATCTATGACTGTGTGACGTCATCTTTGCGCAATCTCTCTCCACCAATGGGAAATTGGATGCCAATAGGAAAACTTTGAATTTAAGCTTTTGACAGCTGGGTGAAATAATGTATCCGGATTGCTCTCAACGGTTTATTTCAATGCGACGCGAATTCAAAATTTGCTTCCTAAACAAGTGAAATAGAATTGAATACGTTTATTATCCAATTTTGAGAACTCGTGCATATGTTTGTGGCTACTAGTATCGCAAAACGTCTCATTTCGCGATATGATTATGCTCGTGAAAACCATTATAACCTGCAAACAAAAAGGTACAAACATTTATATGAAACATTTCTGCATTTATCTTGTTTTGTTTTTATCTGTCGGTCTGTCTTGATGTATCTCATGAGATGTTTTCTTTAATATTTTCAGCTCGAAACACTAAATCCTATCCTTACAGCTGACAGGCCGGTGGAGATTACTGGTGTCATTCCCCTAGAGAAGAGAGCACGTTCCACGAACGACGGCCTGCGCCTACTGATCTCTGGGTTTGTTTGCATTTTACCTTATTATAATAATACATATAAAAGCATTAATTTAGCACCTTAATAATGACATATGATTGTTGTAGGTATGTGGGACAGTAACGTTGTGGTGTCATGTCAGGAGATGGGGCTGACGTGTGCCACCACTCTCTTTCACCGCTGTTCTTGAGCGAACATAAGAAGGAGGAAGAGTACTCCATGGCCTGGACCAGGATGCAGCAGGACCAATATATTCTCAGTACGCTTAGCTTTTCTAAATTTGTTCTATTTTTATTGTTAAAGAGAGTACGAACACATTGTGCAATATAGTTGTGAACTTGGAGCAGGTGGATGAGTTTGTATATCGTGGGAAGTATGTGTATGAGAGACGGGAAGGCTGATAGAGATATTGAAAGAAGGGTAAATGTAGGTAATTCTATTAATGGAGGACTGAATGCGGGAGGAATGCAGATCCGGGCACAGTTTGGAAATTTAATAAAAAGGCACTTTCTAGATGAGAAAAGTGTGGAAAAGCTGAAAAAACAAAAATTAAGGCGCGCTCGGCAAAATTGAGGGAGATACAACCGTTCAAAGTATTTAAAATTTCACTTTACAAACTGATATTGACAGTTCGCCCGTGTCCGCCCGCCATTTTTTTTATAACCTAATACGCTAAACATGGTTTGTGATACAAAAAAAGTGCCCCTTTATAGCGCCTGCTCACGTCAAGGCAAGAAAAACATCCCAGTTTTCAAGTGGTTTAGCGGCTACGCTAGGTTTGTGTAACATGGTTTGTGATTCTGGCGTACTATCAATTCTGTATTAGGTCTGGGATCCAACATACCTAAGCGGTGAAAACATGGCGAACGAACAACGAACTGTCAATATCAGTTCGCCAAGTGATTTTTTAAATACTTTGAACGGTTGTATCTCCCTCAATTTTGCCGAGCGCGCCTTAATTTATTTTTTATTCATCATCTCCATACTTTTCTCATCTAGAAAGTGCCTTTTTATTAAATTTCCAAACTGTGCCCGGATCTGCATTTCACCCCTGAATGCTGTTGGCGCTAACAAAAAACTGTGTAAAGAAGTGAAACTAGCAGTCCACAACGGAATGCTGGTACCTACCCTTATGTATGGCAGTGAGGCATGGAACTGGCAGAGGAAAGTGGACTGAATGCTGTAGAAATGACACCCCTGAGGATGTGTGGTAAAACTATGTATGATACTGTATATTTTCTGCCTGTACAGAGTACAAAAAATATAATATGTACATTTTATATGCAGCAAAGCGTTCATCGGTCAAATCGTTGTACGTATAGGTAGTTTCATATCAATGATCGATGAACCGGTGGATGCAAGTTTTATCCATAAGTTGTTATAATGGATTGTCTACTTTGTAGTTGGAATTAGATTGCAGAAATATAAGTTTGTGCAGAGTACCTTTGAGGTATTTTTTTACAAAAAATGGCGCTATACAAATCATCCAAATATTATTATTTATGATCAAGCAATGCAATGCAAGGCTGATCATAATGAGTAAGATTGAAAGGGACCCTCAGATGGTTTGGGCATGTAGAGCGAATGAACGAAGCGTGGGGTGTAAGTAGAATATATGACGCAGATGTGAGTGGTAGATGAAGTCAGGGACGCCAGAGGAAAACCTGACACGATCAAGGGAATCCGATACTTGCATCGGGCCACGTCAAGAGTCAGAAATAGTATGTATGAGTCGATGTGTGAGTGTGAATGAGGCAAAGAGTGTGTGCCAAGACCCAGTTGTTTGACGGTCCGTCCTATCGGCCTACCCCTGCGGGGAAACGGCGTGATTTTTAGTTAGTTTTTCTTGTATTTCCTGTTTTTAATAAAATACTAAAACGTTTAATTGAGTTTTTCATTTTTCTGTTGAAACCAGAGAAATGTCAAAGTCGATACTATCGTAGGAAAGCTAAATCTTATTTGAAATTGTTCTTCCCCTTTTGAAGGGATTGAAATTTCAAGTAATTTTAGGTTATTTTTACGACAGTTGGTTTCTTCATAGGGCAACGGGTTTCAATCTGACAAAGCTCTGTCTGGAGAAAATGAGCAGTAAAGAAAAGTAAGCTCATTTTTTCAAGGCAGCGATTGTCAGATCCAGCTCTGTTCCCTGGGGAATATTTTGACATTTAATTTTATTTTTAAAATAATATTTTAGGCTAATAAATTGGGTAGGTACTGAAAGATAATTATATTGTCTATGGTCGAGCCTTTTATTTTGTTTCCTCTATCCCCTTGTCTATGGTATGTGTGACGACATCGTTGCGCATATCGAATAAAAAGTCGTCAAATATAGGTATGTATATGGTCAAATAGCGTTGACACTTGGTCCATAGTAAAACCACGAAGTTATCAATCTAATGACTGGTTTATTTATGGGCTATATGCAATACACGAGTATATTACATACTATGGCGCCATTGCGTGTTTCGGTTACTTTGTCACGGTTACTTTATCTCGGTGACTAGCTGTCACTGGTTCACAGTGGACCGAGGATCTGGCTATTTTTGGAACCAGTTCCTACTCAAACTGGGCGAAGCCGAACTAAAAGCCTCCTGCAGGGCCTAGCAGCAAAAACTTAACTGCTAGTAATGATTATTATTATAGAAGATTTTCAGTATGCTAAACATTTAGTTTCTGAAGCAAAATATTAATTTGAAGATGTCTAATAGTAAAGTATCTATTTCTATCTCTTATATTAGTTCTCAAAATGAGCTTCTTAGAAAAGACCAGAGCTGTATTAACATCACCTCAAAGTCCCAAATGTACAGGATAACAGAAAGAAGTATATTGAGTGAATTAAAGAGGTAACTTACAGGCAACTTCCTTCCATAAAGCCTTTGATCCCTGGTGAGAGCATCCAACTCCTTTTTCATCTTGATACAGTCCTTGTCCACCAAAACCTTCTCCATAGCCCTCTCCCCTCGAATTCTTCGAGCTTCATCGATAAAATAATCATTCAGCCCGGACGTAGCTCTGTCAGTCTCTAAAATTTCTTCCTTAGCCAACTCAAATGCATTTTTCTTCTCTTTAGGATGCCTTTCGACAAACTTCTGACTGTCCACCACAAAGTCTTTGGCAAACTTATGATTCTGGTCATAGCTTTTAACAACATTGGCACGACACTTAGAATCGCCGCAATTCTTTCTGATTGGACTTGTTCTAGATTTTTTAGAAATGCCACTAGATAACAGGGACTTTCCTTTAGAATTACAACATTTTGAACCGGGGATAAAAGGCTTACTCCTGACAGAAGGTTTCCCAGTGACGTATTTAATGTTCCTATTAGTAGAAGAGCATGATTGTTTACAAGCCGATTGCGACAGGATGCCTCTTAAAGGTTTTGATCTTCCGATACATTTTGTGACTTCTATGTCACGATCGTTACGGCAACAATGCGATGGACATCTGCAACTTATTTGATTATCGGAACATCTCATTGAATTTGGAATCCAATCGGCAGAAGCGGCCATGAGATCAGAATGGTGTTTTTTTCTGGCGTTATATTCCTGCTCAGAATTGCGTTCATTGAGCCTTCTGTAATTTTCAGGTAGCGTAGGTATTAAAGGCTTGCCTGTGGAAAGATGAGCGTACCTCGCACGCTGTATCAGATCTTTAGCATCCGCATTGTTTAATTCTTTATAAGAATGGAGATTAGATGGTCTACGTTCTTCGTTGATTTGTCTGTGTTTAATGTGATCGGAAATAGCGTTAAACGGGTTATCGCTGGACATGGCTTGAAGACTTTTAGGGGTTGTATGTCTGGAAGTTGTTTGCGAGAAGTTAGGTTCTTCCGGTATGGCGGAGAGATGTGTGTTATGCACTCTCTGGGACGGGTCATCTGATGATTTGCTCGTTGAGTCAGTAGAATGCTTTTCTGTTATTTTTAACTGTCTTAAAGTTTCCGCAGGTGATATTCTTGCAGGGACAATGTTTATATTATTAGATTCTGTGTTACCTTCGTAATGTTGCACGACATCATCACTATCGTTATCTGGTGATTCCTCGATGTCTTCTTGGGAGATAATTTGAGGTTCGGTGTTAATTTGCAATCTGACTTTATTTGGAGAGCGTGTAGCAGCGTTACTTTTGTTAGTTTCGGTCTCTTCGTAAATAATATCAAGTTCTCCGCTTTTTTTTTCTGGACTCGTGGGGGAGGATTGAGTCTCCGTATTTATTTCAAAGCGGGTACTTAAGTTGGCACATTGGTCATTGGCATCATCAGTCTCCAAATAGAAATCTTGCAATCCATTGGAAGCAGCAGTCGATGATTTCTTTTTTAAATTTGATGGCAATTTCCGAGTAACATACCTGAAAAGATGAAAATTATAAATTATAAACCAACAAACGAACTAAGGCCAATTCCAGTTTCAACATTTCGTTTCTAAATGGTGTATGCTGTGGAGGTATGGAGATGGATTCTCTGGAGATAGTCATCATATCATATTACCTGGCCGACTGTTTCCTAGGAAGCACACGTTTAGCATTCCGTTCTGCTTTTTCCCTTTCCAGGCGGGAAGTAGCCTGGGACCCTCTCTCTGTGGCCAGTTGATAGTATATTTGTTTTTGAATGTTCCATTCTATAAACAAACAAAATTTTGGTTTAAAGCTTAGAATTGTCCATGTCGGATTGTGGTAAATTAGTTATATATCAGTACCCTAAAATGTCCTTTCTTTTAAAGTTATAAAATGCCTGCCGGCCGCTCTAGATGAACGAAATTGTGGTTAATCCGACATATATGTTTCAGTACGAACTAAATTCCTAAACATTTCACATATTTTTTTAATGTAGGCACACTCACATTAATTTAGCAAGGGCTTGTGTTTAACAGTTTTTATCAATGTCGGAAAACAATCACATGTTGTTTCAACTTAATTACTACAATAAACAACTAATTACGTTTGGATAGATGCTAAAAGATTAATTAAAATACCATATTATTCAATTAAAGTTAAAAATTTCCCATATAAAATGATTCCTTTGCCGCCATTTTATTTTTTGTTGTATGGATTGACATTTGCATGAGTTTCGTTTCAATCCAAATATGTATGAATTACTTAAGCCTCGATGACACACGGCGAGTTACAAGCTACTATCTACTAGGCAGGTATGGGTACCGTCGCCCCAGAAATCATTTATTCGATAACCAACACCTCTGTCATAGGTCGCTCCAAGTGGTTCGCTACGTTTCATTGCTGAAATGCACATCCCCTGCTATTAGCCCCCAAGCGACAGATGTTTTTCAATTTTTTCTTAAAAATATGTCAACTTCGAATTCGATTTCATCAAGAGACAAGGGGTACGCAGGCTCAAATAGGTTGACAACCGCTGATGTAGAGTCACCAGTTTCCCGCTCGTACTGCTGATTTCTACACATCGTGTAGGATGGTAAAAGAAATCGGAAACGTTACGATCAAGTGTATCAAATACTTAAGTCGGATCACGTCAAAGGACAAGACAAATAGAAGAGTATGTATGAATTCGAATGAAGCAAGGATTGTGTGCCGAGACTGGGTGCATTATGTGGCGATTTATCCTCGCTTCCTGCCGTTTCTGTGAAACCGCAGGATGGTTAGTTAAGCGTCGATGACACAGGGCGAGTTTACAAGCTACTATCTACTAAGTTTAAAAGCGGGTAAATCGGCGAGTGAGATTGTCATGATGACACACAAAACTGTCCACTCGCTCAGAAGCGTAGGAAACTGAGGCCGCTGCTAGCGCCAGTAACAAGAATAACGACGCCTGCGTGAACTAATTCTTCAGATGTTTGACAATCGAAATCAGCTGTTTATCGGAAGCCATGTTGGAAACATAAATAAACCAATCACGAGCAAGCGGAGCAAGCGTGTAGGCGAGTAAAGTTGACGACCTTTCAACTTTTTTCGTAGATTGTCAACAATCTGCTAGTCGCTGCTAGTTAGCAAGTAACACGATGACACTGGGCGAGTTTACTAACAGATAGTGAATTTCCCAGATAGTAGCTTGTAAATTCACCATGTGTCATCGAGGCTTTAGGTAACCAAAACCACTTTGAGCGTGTAAATAGTTGTTTCTTGTAATAATTGTTGAAATGAAGTATAATTTCCATAATCTGTGCATAAGAGTGCGGCGGTAAGGGGAAAAATTATCCAAATAAAAACTAGTCGGGTAAAGTTCGGTTTATGGGCGAAATTCCTAAAAAAATAAAACTAGTTATTTTTATACTAATTTGGGCTCGGGGAATCCGAATCTGAAAGAATTAGGCGGCGGCAAGCAATATTGACTGAATTACACGACTTTAAAATTTTGGCTAAAGTTCGGTGTTTGGGCGAAATTCCTAAAAAATAAAACTAGTTATTTTTATACTAATTTGGGGTCGGGGAATCCGAATCTGAAAGAATTAGGCGGCGGCAAGCAATATTAACTGAATTACATGACTTTAAAAATTTTTATACACACACACATGAAAATAATCATTTCGGAAGTATTTTGACACACGTAGTACAAAGATCATAGAAAAACAAGATAACATAGATGTTTTTACCACACAAAATTAAGTGTTGCCATTAAGCAGTAATATTAATAACGTAAAATAACATGTTTATATTTTAAGTACTTATTTTTTATAAATTTTACTCACTTTTGTATCACAAACCATGTTACATAAACCCAGCGTAGCTGCTAAACTACTTGAAAACGGGGATGTTTTTTTGCCGTGACGCGAGCAGGCGGTATAAAGGGGCACAAACCATGTTACACAAACCTAGCGTAGCCGTTAAACTACTTGAAAACAGGGATGTTTTTTTGCCGTGACGCGAGCAGGCGGTATAAAGGAGCACAAACCATGTTACACAAACCTAGCGTAGCCGCTGAACTACTTGAAAACAGGGATGTTTTTTTGCCGTGACGCGAGCAGGCGGTATAAAGGGGCACAAACCATGTTACACAAACCTAGCGTTAGGTTAGGTTAGGGACGCGAGCAGGCGGTATAAAGGGGCACAAACCATGTTACACAAACCTAGCGTTAGGTTAGGTTAGGTTAGGTTAGGTCTGCTGTTTTTTCTGCTGTTATCTATTTTCATATTAATATATGGGATAAATATTTTTGAGAGCTGGTAACACTGCCGGCACATGTTTTGGTACATTTCTTGTTTTTCTATGATCTTTGTACTACGTGTGTCAAAATACTTCCGAAATGATTATTTTCATGTGTGTGTGTATAGAAAATTTTAAAGTTGTGTAATTCAGTTAATATTGCTTGCCGCCGCCTAATTCTTTCAGATTCGGATTCCCCGGCCCATAGTTAGTATAAAAATAACTAGTTTGATTTTCTAGGAATCAAAATGCTTCCAAAATGGCTATCTTCCTGTATGTGTATAAAAATTTTTAAAGTCGTGTAATTCAGTTAATATTGCTTGCCGCCGCCTAATTCTTTCAGATTCGGATTCCCCGACCCCAAATTAGTATAAAAATAACTAGTTTTATTTTTTAGGAATTTCGCCCATAAACCGAATTTTTTCCAACTAGTCAAAATAGTATTTGTTGTTTAATTTTGAGCAATTTCTGTGTATTGTGCCAGGGATTTTTAACTATTTTCTATCTATTCTTCTTCGAAAAAGGGCTTTAGAGAAGTGGTGAGAGAGAATAATAATTAAAATAATATGATTTCATACCTATTTCTGCAAGTTCCTCGTCAATAGCCGAAGCATGGCTGCCCCCAATCTCAGATAATCTATTATTGAAGTCAGATTTCAGATGGTCAATAGTTTTCTTTCTAAACGTTTCGAATTCCTGCTTCTTTGCCGCGTCAATATTCGTTATTTGTCGGTTCTTTTCTTCGTTTACCTTCGACCTGATTTTTTTAGCGATGTTTTTCGACTGTTCGCGAACCTACAGAAAACAAAAATGTATAGACGTCAAAAGTCCTACAACCTTGTGACAATAAAAATATAAATCTATTTATTATTTACAAATCGCGAAGTTATCACTGCAATTTTATGAGTAAACATAGTTATATAAATACCTGTTGTAGTCTAAGAATTCGTCTTCTTACATATTCGTTAGCCCTGACTGTTTCGGCATCAGAAATCATGTTATTGGAGATTTACAACTGATAAGCAGTTTTCGAGCAAATACGGAGGCTTTAATTATTGTTGGCCTATGCCCCACGCTTTAATATTGGAAACTCACATTATTCCGTGGGTTATAATTGATTGTAGCCTGTTCAAAAGTTTACGGCTGTCAAAATTTAATAAATCGTTTGAAATTCAAACAAACATTTTATTTTGAAGTTAGACATTTTTTTCTATGGTGTAATCAAATGTTTAATGTTGCCACTAGAAAATGTTATGGTTTCTCTTGTACGGTTAGGAACCGGAGATAATGTTTTTTCGCGTGATTGTCACGGTTAATTTTGCAGTCGGTAGAGTGGTTAATATAGATTTGATATAGTGGTCTCAAACCTTTTTGATCGCATACCCCATTTGCGAACCTTATACGCTTTATTACATCCACACACTATTTTGTAAATGCCTCTTTTATACCCAAACGATGGGGTCGCCGGTGTCAATTCCTCACTTATTTGCAGTTTTTGTAGTAAAACTTCTTTACGCACGCATGACTTGGGGAGTAAGCTGATGAATGCGTCACGAGAGCGTTACGAAAAGCTAGGCGAACGGTAGTTGAAAGGGAGATATAAGTTAGTGAAGATAGGAAGAGAGAGAGTTACGTTTCGTATATACTGTAGGGGCAAGAGAGAGAGGTGCGAGCACACATTTTCTTTCTCTCTTTCTCTCATAGCCAGTACCGGATTATCCCTAAGGCAGAGTAGGCAACTGCCTAGGGGCCCCGCATCGGCTAGGGGCCCCGCATAGGCTAGGGGCCACGCGTCCCGAGAAAAAATGACTTGCTTCAATTAGTGAGCAACGAAGTTTCGGAAAAAGTCAGCTTACACGATGATTTTTTTTTATTTGGAACATTTACAGGTTAATAACATTAGGTACACGCATTAAAGAAAACAACAAAATATAATAATTTGGTTTTAACCCAATAAATAACTAATAATGTTCATATCATGCACAAATAATAAACAAAAAGTCTGTAATAAAACAAACATATAAACGTAGAAGTATTTAACTTTTCTTTCCTTCTATTTGTTGCAACATTACTTAGTATCTGAAGTGATTGAAGGTGCCGGAAGGATGCATTTAATAATAATAAATTTGGACAACTTATATAGCGCTGTTTTTGCGAAAAATCGCCTCAAGAGCGCATTTGTTAATAATGCTCTCACCATTTGAGGAAATTGATAAAATTGATGGAGGTACAGCATTTTATATGAACCCGTTTTAAACAGTTTGTCTGTTGAATCTCAGCAAAACCTTTAAAGCGTTTTTCTCGAAACTACGTTTTTCAACCTGGTTGACAACATAAACAGTTGAAAAATCCAGTCACTATGGCTCCACTTCGGGATTTTTTTATGGACAATGAAAATTTTCCATAAATAATAGAAAATAAAATTCGCAGGTTCCCGAGGTTTCCAAATTCCCCTATGCCATAGACAGTAGATTTTCGAACAGATTAAGACTTAGTGAATGCAAATCGAATGTATAGTTTT
Organism: Limnephilus marmoratus; assembly: GCA_917880885.1. Lineage (NCBI taxonomy): Eukaryota > Metazoa > Arthropoda > Insecta > Trichoptera > Limnephilidae > Limnephilus > Limnephilus marmoratus. The sequence goes on from OU862929.1 coordinate 22,058,132, forward strand.
TTTAATATCTTGTCAATCAATTTGAAAAACGTGTTAAAAAAGTTTTTAGAAAAACGCATTCAAAGTTTTGCTGAAGGATAATTCAACACACAAACTGTTTCAAATGGTTTCACGTAAAATGATGTATCTCCGTCAATTTTTTGAATTTCTTTAAACCGTTTGGTTAGAGTATTTTTAACAAATACATCTTTCAGAAAATGAAATGAAACTACAAAAGTATTTTTTACAGCATCCTGGTGCCCTAAGGAGGGGTAAGGTTTTAAAGGCGAAATAAAGGATTTTTTTTATTTTTGGCAGCATTTTGAAGTGAAAAACGCGATTTTTGCTAAAAAATGTCGGTGAATTTGTTATTATAAAATGGAAATAAACTCCCTCGGACTATCTGTTGATTTAGGTATGTGTAGAAATAGTGTTAAATAAAATTTCAAAAGCATCGGTCGAGTCAAGGCAAGATTTTGAGAAGAACCAACTTCAGAAATGTAGTTGGCGAGAAAACCGATTTAAATGTTTTTATACTCGAAATATACCTACTTGAATCGAGCATGAGGGCCGGTCGCTTGAAACGCTGTACCTTCCTTAGTTTTGCTCCGATTTACTTGAAATTTTGACACAATACTCAATAGGCCGGGGCACACGTACACTTCCGACCGCGTGCCTCGCCCCCAGGCTAAAGCGGCATGCGACCCTCCCGCCGAAACGCCGTGTCCGCCTGCCGGCCGACCCCTTACTCTAAAAAGTCACACCACTTCCGCGGGCAGGCCAAAGCGTCAGTTTTGACCATAGATTATAGAAATATTATAGAAGCTCCATACAACTGTGCCCTCACGAAGGTGGATGTCTATGGTGTTCGCCAAGCAGCCCGCCGAAACGCCGTGTCCGCCTGCAGGCCGAACAGCTACACTGAGCTACACTATTTTGGGTAAAAAAGTCGCCACACTTCCGCGGGCAGGCGAAATCGGTGAATGGGTGACCTTGGGCGACCCTCGCGCGGAAGTGTACGTGTAAACTGATTTTCAAGCGTTCGGAGCGAAGGGTTAGTATATTTATGGAGCGAACTGTGGTGTGTCGCGGGACATGTCGTGCAGTTCAAAAGTTTTTGCTGCAGTTTTGACCATAACCAAGATGATACCTATCACATGCTTATCAGCTGTCACCTATCAAGTTTTGACAGTTTTAGCGGCGGTAACAAATTATTTAAATGAATGAAATTGTAAACCAGTATTTTAATAAAAAAATGACCATATTATCAGTGAGGCTACAAGCGTATTATAATTATTTTGATTATGTTTAAAAGGGTGAAGTAGATTATTATCATAAGTTAGTTAATTATTTTTCATATTTAATTATTTTCATTAGAATGATGCCACAAAGTGAATTTACAATAAATTGTAGAATAACTTAAGTGTACTTATTTTACAGTGTTGTATAAATTCAATTACAATGTAATTCTCATCCGAGACAGAAATATTTAGCAGTTTATTATGTGTACTGGCATTACTTAGCGTTGTTTTAACAACTGTGGTATAGAGAGGTGCATAATTAAATTAATTATTATATTATATTTTGTTAGTATGAATATAAATGAAACATTTTGGTTGCCTTATAAAACATATTTTTATTTAGGTACATACTACTTACATTAAAAAACAGAAGAACTAAACTATAGCTGTGATTACTTATAAATTAAAGATTGTCTCGGTTATGCTAGGATTTGAAAAACAGATCATACGTTGATATTTTTATTATACAACTTCACACAGGAGGCCCTGAGGAAAATAATTTCTAAAAGATACTGTGTGGAAGGTCTTTTTGAGGAGAGAAAGGACTGAACATGGGTCTTGAAGAGACCCAAGTTGTAGGAGGAAGCACGGATGCTCGTTCCACCGCCGAGCTGTTGAACTCAAGAACCAATCGGAAAAATGAACCGTTCTCGTGTGATTAATGTCAGGACCGGTCAGTGGCTGAGTTGACAATCTAACACGCGTCCCACCCAGGCATCGCGTGTTAAATTCTTCGGCTGGCTAAGTCCTCCTTCACGACACAAACAAAATTTTCGGCGGACTGTGTTGGTAGTAGGAGATTTTCAAACATTGTCAGGTTATTCGTAACTCGAGAATGTTTGACTCTCTTTAAAAAAAAAACATATCAACCTTGTACATAAAATATAAACTCTATTTTTTTTAAAAAGAAAGACAAACATTCCCGGGTTACGAATAACTTGACAATTTTGCTTGTGTCGTGATGGAAGTCTTAGCCAGCCAAGGAATCGAACAATGGGACTCCTGGACGCGATGCCAACTCAGCCACTGGGTCGGTCATGACATTTGTCACATGAGGACGGGTCATTTCTATTTCTCGTTCTTGAGTTCAACAGCTCGTCGGTGGAACGATTTGCCAGCCTCTTTATCTCTTCAAGATTCCAAGCCAACTCAGTCACTGACCGGTCGCGGGAACATATGTTGGTGATGCATACAACTCAACTAGCACACTGCGATGATAACACCTCCCATATACAAATTATAATCTTTTACTATGACGGGAACAGCACTTTCAAATAAATATATGTGTATTTTAAAACTTCTAAAATCATTAAAAATTGACTTCTTTAATGGCCTGTATGTCGTAATATAAAATGCATATCGATCATTCAGTTAATTGGTCAGACAACTCCGAAAAATCGATATTTAAGTTGAGTATGCAGTTATTTGTAGGCGTGTACCCCCTCCCCTATCTGGTACAATACTCACTTTACTCATAAACACCACCAACATCTATAATAATGCACAAAAACTTGTAGTGAATTCAACAAAGTGTTGATGTTTTCTGGGTCGATAGTAGGATATTTCAAAATTTTCTTACTAATGTACCGGACCCGGACCATTATGCCTCCCGGGGTTATTTTGCATTATTTTTAGTATGTAAAACACAGACAAGTGTAAATAATATTTGATTTATAGTGAACATTCAAATGTTCCTTTCCTCATTTTATCTCAAAACTTAGTATTTGGAGATATCTTTTTAATTAACTGGACGATCAGTATCTGTTCTAGATATTTTTTACACATTTGGATAAAAAATAATATTCAGTTTGTACGAGTATTTTGGGCTCAAATACAAATTTAAAATTTGTTTGAAAAAGGCTGCGCAGCCGTTCCTCTTAAGGTTAAAAGTCGCGTACGTTTTAATCTACGCCTTCACAGATGGCGCCAATCAAATTATTTTAGGTTTTTAATACTTTTTGCACGTTTTGCTTTAAAATATTGAGGTAAATTAATTGTTTGAACCGTACATATTTAATATGAATAAATAGTTTTGTCCATAAACAAAACCAAATCTTTCATGAAAGGCTGAAAAATACAATATTGGATTGAGTCACCGATACAAAATTGAATTTTTCAGCCTTTCTTGAAAGATTTGGTTTTGTTTATGGACAAAACTATTTATTTATATTCATATTAAATGTGTTTGGGCGCAAACAATTAATTTACCTTAATATTTTAAATCGTAACGTGCAAAAAGTAACTAAAATAATTTAATTGGCGCCATTTGTGAATGCGTAAAAATAAATTGTAGAAGAGCTTGTGTGTATTTATTTACTGTAGTTGTATCAATTCAATCGCAATATAATTCTCACCAAATAAATTTCCTTAAACTTAAGCTTATTAACTGGCACTATTTAGCGTTGTTTTAACAACTGTGTTATTATATTATATATTAAAAATCTAAAAGAAATAAAATGTGCTTACATATTAGGTCGGTTCCTAATTGATTAATGCTATGATTTGAAATTTTTTGCTGGAGGTGAAACAAAGGTGCACCTTTCACATTGAACCTTTGTTTGCTTTGGAACACTTTGCACCTGTGGGAAATGTTCCAGCTAATGTACCTGATACCTTCCACGGGGCGCGGGTGGGACTGGCGTACCCTTCCTGGAGCACTGGAACCCGCCTCCGCAGAGGGGTCCACCTCTACGACGTGCACATGTATCCAGCAATTAACCAGATTAAATACAATTCTCAGATAGAACCGAACAGATCATATATGATTTTTTTTACATTAACTTCACACGGGAGGCCACAAGGAAAATAATATCTAAAAGATGCTGTGTGGAGGGTCTTTTTGAGGAGAAGAAGGAGCATGAGCATAGCCAGGTTTTGATTTAGGGTGGGGAAAAAATAAAAATCTAGAGTAGGTAACAACTTATTCATGCTTAAGGCTTTATGAATGCAGATAATAAGAACTGAAAAAAGGAAAAACCATCCTGTGAAGTGCTGTAAATTTGAAAATGCGACTCAGTGGACAATCCCGGAGCCCATGCATCGGCCACCTTGATTCCAGGCATGGGGCAAACGCCCCACCTTGCCCTACCGTGCCTACGCCCATGGGAAGGAGTGAACATAGGTCTTGTAGGAGGGAGGAAACAGAGGCCGGCAAATCATTCCACAGCTGAGCTGTCCAACGCAAGACCGAGTCGTAGAAATGGCCCGTTCTCATGTGACAAATGGATTCTAGATCACCAGTAGGATATTTCAAAATGTCATACTAATAGACCGTTAAGTCTCCCAGTGTTATTTTACATAATTTTAAGTATTTAAAACAGAGACAAGTGTAATTAATATTTGATTTATGGTGAACATTTGAATATATATTCTCAAAACTTGGAGATGTCCGACTAAATCAACTGGACGATCATTATCTGGACTAGATATTTAATACATATTTTAATAAAAAAATATTACACAATGTCAGTGGAGACTTTGAAATTACGGTTTGGAGGGATACCCTTTATCAACTTTCTAACTACCTTCATCGTCTTGCACCGCAGTGGGAGGGATGGATTCATACGTCCGTCACTCCTGGACACACTTACCCCCAGATTCCTACCCACCCCTAATACCCTTTTCCTTCCCAGAACTTCCTCTCCTAAAAAGACACTCCTCACATCATCCCCAAAGATGAAATAGGCCCTGCGGGGAATTATTTTCCCCAGGGCCTCCTATGTGGAGCTAATGTAAAAAAAAACAAAGTTTTCACTCATACCGTCATACCGGGCAGTCTTCTCACCCACATTACTGCTTTTGCCCATGTACATCTCAAAATCATAGACGAGCCCACCTACCTGGCTACTGGCCACTGCCCACTGGCCACACTGTGACTGGCTACCGCTCGGGAGAAGGCTTTGATGCCCCACTCGTGTGGCTTATTTTTTTATGTATTGCTTCAAATTACTTCTACCTTTGAACAGTATTATGAGCTCGTCTACAGAATTGAACTCCTCAGGTTCCACCTTGACCTTATTTTCATGCGGGGCATTTAACAACGGCCTTATTTTGAATAGTTTGTCGTAACCCTGGCATCCTCTCGGAATCAACGTGTTATTGATGTTTAAATGAAAACACAACCACAACTTATGAAACGATTTCTAGGCATGACATCTGCGATAAGAGATAGCCTTGTATCGTTTACCCAGTAAAGGTGGAATGCCGGATACTTGAGGATACCCATCATGATGTGCATTCCTAGAAATCAGTTCATTTCGTTGACTGAGGTGTTTACACTAATGCTATTTTTTGTACAGAATACAAATTTGTCTGCTCAACAATATTTTTTATAGTGTTTTCATCTATGAAACGTAAAAAATATTGTAGACAGACATATTCAGTGGTGGGTTTGAAAAGGTCACATCACAGTGAGAGTCAACATGCTCGTAATCTTTCTTGATCCACCGTAGATCAGCTCTCCGTCCATGGGAAGTTGAGGCTTTACCGGGCTGTCCTAGGGGTACAGTGCAGGACTCTGACTTCCCCCCCTGTGGCTGCTGTCTCTCTTCCAAAGTCTATAAATGAAAAAATATTACTTCATAGTTTCATTTAAAACCCAGACATGTTCATCGTTTTATAATAACATTGCTGGGGGCGCTGCTGCTGTGGCCTACCCCTAGCCCTATTCCTGTAAAACACACACAATAACAGCCGTCGGTTAGCTCAAACCGGCTCGAACATGATTCCTCCTAAAAAACAGGGCGAGTGCCAGTGGTTCGCTTGGTCAATTCTTCCTTCCCCTCCTCTCCTCAAAATCCCCGGGACTCCCTCTTCAATCAGTACACAGTATTTGCATTTAAAGGGTTTATTCAATAAACAGAACAGGGTGATACACATACGGCCAGTGTCGGCACAAAACACAAGTTAAACTACCCTACTGACCTAACGAGGATTTCTCCCTCTCTCTATGCGTTTAAATGAAGTTACAAACGGTTCAAAGCACACGGTGGGGGGGAGGAAGCGAGTTGGTACTCACATAGCTAGATGCGTGGTCTGCCATCTTTTCTGGATTCCGTTCACAACGCAATTTCAAACAATACATCGCGGAGTTAATATCGTGGAGCACAAACAGCGCAAATCGCGCGTAGCACAGTTGCTTGGCCGAGAGCTAGCGAAGGAATGGCGGCCGGCGGGCCGCCCGGCGCTTGGCGCCTGACGCGGGGTGGTCGCGCGGTGCGGGGAGAGGAAACGGTAGGCACGTGTAGTGGGGACGATTCACTTAACCTTCCGCTCGGGAGCCGATTCTGTTACGTAACACTTCCCCCCTCGCCGCAAAAAAAGCGACGTGGTAATGGAGCAGTAGGGCTAAGAAATCCTCTTACCCTTCTAGCACTTGTGCCAAAACAAAACAAAAAAAAAAAAAAATTTAAGAGAAAAAGGGAGAGAGAGAGAGAAAAAGGTTGCTAGCTACAAAATAGTAGAAACAAAAACAAAAGAGAAAAAAGCATGGTGAACAAGGAATTATACATGAATGAACAAGAAAGAGCAGTGACATACATAAATATAAACAAGGACCTGTTGGAGAAAGGTACAAGGGTTATGCAGTGATAGAAAAAAAATGACTCTAATTGTATCATTGGTCTGTGAGCTATGTTTGCGTAGCGTGGTTTGCGTAGGATGTTTGGGGTGTTGGGACGTTGCACTGAAGTTACACGGTTACTTTGTCACAGTAACCTGGCCCGTTTGAGATTACACTCAAGGAACACTAGGGCCTTAAAGAAAACACGAAGAAGAGAACGCAGGATGAGGCTTCTTGGTGGTGGAGAGGGTTCTACCTGTCACAGAGGTCAAAAAGGTAGCTGCTTCCGGATCCTGTGGGTGGGCCAGTATGACGTCATTGAGGTACTGGAGAGTGGAATTGTAATTGGTGGTTGGTCCTTTATAGAGGAGGTGGTTTGTGTGCATGACAGCCGTTGTTGTGATGGTGGTTGGTACACTGGTTTGTATACAGTGGGATTGTTGTGTGAACAATCGTTGGTATTGTTATTTGCGCAAAGGCACAGGAGCATTGGCATGGTGGCAACAGAGCATTTGCAAGGTGCAGCAGGAACATTTGTACAATGGCAACAGGAACATTTGCGAGATGCCGCAGGAACATTTGTACAATGGCAACAGGAACATTTGCGAGATGCCGCAGGAACATTTGTACAATGGCAACAGGAACATTTGCGAGATGCCGCAGGAACATTTGTACAATGGCAACAGGAACATTTGCGAGATGCCGCAGGAACATTTGTACAATGGCAACAGGAACATTGCGAGATGCCGCAGGAACATTTGTACAATGGCAATAGGAACATTGTACAATGGCAACAGGAACATGAACCAACCTAGAGCTGGCGTGCTCGGGTTTGTTTGAGTGATGGTTTGGTGATGATACAATTCGCAACTACACGCACGACTCACACTTGGTTATGTTAGGTGTGGTCGGGTGCTTTTGGTACGCAGGGTTTGAAGGCATGGGACCTCCGTGACGGTAGTGAAGGCAGCATGAAGAGAGGCGCAGGTGTAGATAGGGTGAAGAGCTGCTGGTCTTCTTATTAATCCGGCGAAAAAATTATTATTAGAGCAAAATTCTTGAAGTTTACCTGCCTGGTAGACCAATGATGAAAAGGTTTGGAGAGAAACAAGGTGTGCATGTTGAGAAAAATTGGATTTGTTTGACGCGTAGAGAGAGAGAGAGACGGAGAGAGAGTTAACTAAATGCAACTACAGACTTATACATATTACAAAGGTACGTATTCAAGGAAAGGTTCTGTTTAACCCATTTAGCTTTTTTTGAAACTAAATACATTTCCAAGAACACGTAGGTAAGGGTTTGTACGTATGACAAAATGCCCCTTTTCGAAAGAAGTTGGTCTTCCATGACCTATGCTCACGTCTATACGGTAGCATTTTTTCTACTTTCGAAGAACAAAACATTGAGTACAAATAAGTTATGAAAAGTGGGAAAGGAGTAGGAAGTTGAAAAGATCCGTGAATGAAGGTTGTCCCATTTGACAAACGAAACGCCAAGTGCGTAACGCATATATCCCCATTCACGGATAATTTCGAGGAAAGGAAAGAGTGACAATTGGGAACATTTGAACGAAGAAAACTGCTGAGGACTCGGCTATTTCCGAAATTCGACCTCTGAGTGAAAGGTGAAACAAGGTCTACAGCAACTTTCCTGGCACATTACAATACAATTTGGTAGAGTGGGACAAAAGGGATACACTGACAAAAAGAGTCTAATCCACTACGTGTATTGGGCAGAAGATTAGAAGGTCGTTTTATTCTCCTACTTGTTTGCGAGAAATGACAGACCCTTGCTCAAATCTCACAAACCTGGGGGTTTTCTTGTTCGTCCCCCAGACAACGAGTTAGGTGTTTTTGTGTCCATCAACTTAACTCCTACGACACGATGCCCCATAATCATGAGTGAAGCGTATGATTAGTCCTTTTGAGATAGTGGATAGTTCCTGGGTTCTTGTGACAGGAAGTCCACGGGCATGTTAATGAGTACTCTGCTGCAAAAGCAATAATTTTCTGATAACAGAAAATAAAAGGCGTGTGATCTACGCTTGGTAGGTCACACAAACATGGGGTAGATATTATTTCGTTCGCACGATTCATGGTGAGTATTGTAACGTCTTCACGTCTCATGTACAGGAATGAACGATTTACAACAAATTTTGCCCAGTATTGAAAGACAGTAGCCCAATTACGTTCGAAAATGTGGGTCCCCATTCAATACAGACGGCGGGTTAAGCGGTTCTCATGCCAAAGGACACACGACCAACTTAGTAACATTTAGTTATGAGTATAAAGTAATTATAACGAGCTTCTCGTATCATGGCGGATGTTTTGAGGATCTCTCCTATGATGGTAGATATTGTCACGTTTTCACGTCTCACGTGACAGGAATGAACGATTTACAACAAATTTGCCCAGTATTGAAAGACAGTAGCCCAATTACGTTCGAAAATGTGGGTCCCCATTCAACACAGACGGCGGGTGGAATGAACGATTTACAACAAATTTGCCCAGTATTGAAAGACAGTAGCCCACTTACGTTCGAAAAAGTGGGTCCCCATTCAATACAGACGGCGGGTTACAATGATGTAATTAATACGGCACTGCTGTAGCTTAATAATTTCATATTAGCGTACCTTACAAGACTTGCCAAAAGGCGATAAACACAAATTTTATTGAAGATCTGGCCAAGATTTTAAACTTCAAACTAGAATAATGGTACAATAAAGGACAAAAGAAACTGATGTCATGATAAAATATGTACCTCATAATGAAGTTGTATATGTACAAGGAACAAAGTTAATGAAGGGACAAAACATATTGTCACTTTTATAACAACAAAAAAAAATTTTTCCGAATCCGACAAAATATGATTCTAGAAAAATAAGAGCAATTGGGTTGAGCGCCATTCTAATTTTTTGGAAAAAGAAGAAAAAACCACAAATAGCAACAAGGTTGCTCTTGAATTGTCTCGAATCCAGCGAATGTGACCTGATAGGTGAGTACATTGGGTGTATTCGAAACGATTCCCAATATACAACATTACTATGAATGTGTAGGATGGGGTGAAGAGGGAAAAGAAAGAAGGAAAAAACGGGAGGATTTCCTATTATAACAGAAATCGTCGCGACATTCTTACAATATGGTGCTGTGACCATAGTAGCGAGCCCGCGGCAAAGGTCTGAAACCAATGGTTATTATACAGACTTGTGCTTATGATTTTATATTTACAACATTAGGGTAGGGACGTACTGGTACGACAAAACCCGACACAAAACAAAAAATTAAAAAAAGGGGTGATATGACAAGATGAGGCGATGAGGTGAGAAAAAAAAAACGCGCGGATGCTGCAAGAATTGTGAAAGGAAAACGACGTCTCGGAGCAAGAGTTTTCTGGAACCGTTGATGGTAGGAGGAAAAAGGAGTCCCTTTCCCGAAGTGATCAATTTCAGGAAGAGGATGCATACAAGCATGAAAACAGTGCCCCAAGAGGTGCTCTTGTGGTACAGCAGGCAAGGCGCGCAGGATGTAAAAGAACATATAAAATTATGCACAAAAAAAAAAAATGTACAGGAGTTAGGCTACCGTTGACATTAATGTGCCTTCGGGTGTAAGGATTTCCTTACGAATGCCCATGTGGGTGATTATTTACATTAAATAATTACACATGACTCACGTCGTTTATGACGAGAATTATAAGACTTCTAAAGAGACCGCATCGCACTGATTGATGACTGGCCAAGAGAGGTCAGGGACGTAATAATGATCAGGGTTAACAAGATGCATGTTTTGCCGATTTGGTAACGCCTGAGTACTTGATGTGATGGAATTTACTGATTCCATATTCCCAATTTTGACAATGTCTTTCACATGGTAATTTCCGATGTGTTTACCAGAGATGTCAGATCGTATATTTTTGTTGGTTCTTGGGCTTGCACTACCACGGGTTTTGCTTCGGAGACTGTGAGGGGGGTAGTGATGATTTCCGAGGTGACTTCCGGTTGAAATTGCAACCTCCTGATATATTTTTTGTTGTAGAAAGAAGCATATAGAGTGAGGCATTTTTTGGATTTATTCCTAGGAGAAATCTTTCTATTTCTCAGGGCCTGTAGTAGTTCCTCCTTTTTTGAAGTAAAAATGTGTGGGATTATACCCAGCGTGACTTGAGGAACTTCCATGGTGTATAAGGTCGTATCAGAGTGACCTTATGTTGGAAAAAGTGAGAACTAGACTCGCAATTGGAAAGAAATTGGGCAGAGATTGACCACTGGGGACGTATTTTTACAAAAAGTTTTTGAAAAAAAAACGCGTTTTTTATAAGTGTTTGGTTTATTTGAAAATTTGGGCAGCGGTTCCCCTCAAAAAAACGTGATTTTGGGAAAAAATCCTGATGTTTTGAAAATTTGTAGAAAATTTTTCTAAGTCCGAAAACGAGAAAAATTTGGGCAGCGGTTTCCCTCAAAAAACGTGATTTTGAGAAAAAATCCAGATGTTTTGAAAATTTGTTGAAAATTTTCAAAGTCCATAGACGAGAAAAAAAATTGGGCAGCGGTTTCCCTTATAAAAACGTGATTTTGAGAAAAAATCCAGATGTTTTGAAAATTTGTTGAAAATTTTCAAAGTCCATAGACGAGAAAAAAATTGGGCAGCGGTTTCCCTTACAAAAACGTGATTTTGAGAAAAAATCCTGATGTTTTGAAAATTTGTTGAAAATTTTCTAAGTCCGGAATGAGAGAAAATTTGAGCAGCGGTTTCCCTTACAAAAACGTGATTTTGAGAAAAAATCCCGATGTTTTGAAAATTTGTTGAAAATTTTCTAAGTCCGGAATGAGAGAAAATTTGAGCAGCGGTTTCCCTTACAAAAACGTGATTTTGAGAAAAAATCCCGATGTTTTGAAAATTTGTTGAAAATTTTCTAAGTCCGGAACGAGAGAAAATTGGGCAGCGGTTTCCCCTCAAAAAACGTAATTTTGAGAAAAAATCCCGATGTTTTTGAAAAAGGTTTGCAAATAAGCAAAAGTCCGGAAAAGAAAAAATAAAAAAACGGAAACGAGGTTCGCCTTAAATGAACATGTTTTTTGGAATATTTCGATTAGCCTTCCAAAGGGGGGGTTCTTTAGAAAGGAAAGGAAATATTTTTTCTTTTATACAAGTTTTCGTGGAAGTATGTTTGAAAATTCAACAATGTCTTGGGGAATTGTTCTTTATTTAACGTGGCTATACTGCAGCCTGATTTGAGCATACACCATTACTGGTATTTATCCGCCGACTTCCTTTTGTCATAACAAGTTATATGCAGAAATGTGCATACGTAATGTAATGCCTGACTCGAGGAATCGACGTCAACGCGAACCGAACGTCTTTCAAATTATGTCGTCTGTTTCTTACGAAAGAAAAAAAAGCTAAATGATGAAACAGGCGGCAAAATTAGAAAAATGCTCAATTGTCAAAAGGTAGAAAGAATTTAATCCACTTGTTTCCCTTAAGCTGCAAAATATGCCGTTATATATACAGGCCAGTATTTTGCGAAATAGTCCCCTATTCGCAGAATATGTCGATATCAAATACAGACCAGCACACTGCGGAATAAGTTTATTAATAAAAACTGGTTAATTAACTTTCGGGAAACGAAGCGGGTAATTGGTTTATCATATACAGGATTTTAATTGTTGAATAACTTTGTTTTAAATATTTGTGTACATTTCCACTATTAATCTTGTATTTGAAACTAGCAAATTTAGTCGGTCGACACTTGTAAACACTATATTATTCACGACGGCAACTTTCTTGGTTGAGCACTTTACGTAGGAATACCGGTGATAATGTTTTGTCGAGTGACGACTCGAAAATGAAGGGATGTGCCCGCGATAGTTTAAATTTGCAATTCGAAGTTACACTCGCGTCGATGTTCTTTGATGGTAATGCTAGACAAATTGGGAAAAAAACAAGACAAAACATTATAGATTATACAGTTTAAACAATGGCTGATTGAAGAACGAGGCGAGCGACTGTGAAGAGGGAGGAAAAAAAAAAAACCCGCCACACGTCGGGCGACAGTGCTGGGGGCGCTGCTGCTGTGGCCTACCCCTAGCCCTATTCCTGTAAAACACACACAATAACAGCCGTCGGTTAGCTCAAACCGGCTCGAACATGATTCCTCCTAAAAAACAGGGCGAGTGCCAGTGGTTCGCTTGGTCAATTCTTCCTTCCCCTCCTCTCCTCAAAATCCCCGGGACTCCCTCTTCAATCAGTACACAGTATTTGCATTTAAAGGGTTTATTCAATAAACAGAACAGGGTGATACACATACGGCCAGTGTCGGCACAAAACACAAGTTAAACTACCCTACTGACCTAACGAGGATTTCTCCCTCTCTCTATGCGTTTAAATGAAGTTACAAACGGTTCAAAGCACACGGTGGGGGGGAGGAAGCGAGTTGGTACTCACATAGCTAGATGCGTGGTCTGCCATCTTTTCTGGATTCCGTTCACAACGCAATTTCAAACAATACATCGCGGAGTTAATATCGTGGAGCACAAACAGCGCAAATCGCGCGTAGCACAGTTGCTTGGCCGAGAGCTAGCGAAGGAATGGCGGCCGGCGGGCCGCCCGGCGCTTGGCGCCTGACGCGGGGTGGTCGCGCGGTGCGGGGAGAGGAAACGGTAGGCACGTGTAGTGGGGACGATTCACTTAACCTTCCGCTCGGGAGCCGATTCTGTTACGTAACAACATCAAACGCAATAATCGCTAGTAATAAGAAATATGTACCTAATGATAAAAGTACTTGATGGATTTCTACCAATGGATCCATTCCAAGAGGCTTGGCTTGGCTCAATGCATCCCTCTGCAGGATTCTGGAAAACTTCTAAATATTCCACTGGCCAGCCCTCTTCGTCTTCTCCTCCGTCTGACTCCTAGCCTCCTTCCAGTATCATGGTGATCTAATCATGTAACAAATTTCTGATGTAATATAAAAATAAGTTAGATGTAATATATAAATAAGAATTATTTAAAATAAATGAATATAGGTATATTGAAATAATCAAAATAATATCAAGTAAAACAAACACCAACGACCAATGTGCCAGCTCGGGAACATGAATGTTTTTCTCCAAAAACAAAATTAAAAACCAATGTTTTTGAATGCAAATCATATGTATCTATTAGATTAGACATGTAAAATAAATTATTATTAAGTAATTATTATTTTCAACTTTATTTTTTACCTATTTTGTATTTTGTTTGACGGGCTTATGGAGCACCGGGCCAATTTAGGCCCCTTTCTCCTTCATCTGAGTTTGTAAGGTTGTAGAATTTAGAGTTTAGTGTTAGTTAATTTTAGTTGCAAGGGACGTGGCTGCAATATGGGGGAGGATTATTATGGAGGAGGTGGTTGGTGTTTGATTTTTTTTTTCACTGCCGGGCGAGGGAAGAACTGGGTGGATACCACTATTTGAGAAACGGGGGGAAGGGTAAGGGGACTTTGGGAGATGGGGAAATTTAGTGGGGTAGTGGCAGATCGGGGGGTGGCACGTTGCGGGGTGAAGATTGCGTTGTCCTGGGCGAGCGTGGTGGGAAGAGATAGTGGGAAGAGTAGTTTGGGTAGTAGAGAAGAGATTTGGATTAAGCGGTTGGTTTGGGGGGTGGTTGGCGGGTGAGAGGTAAGGGTGTGCATCGTTTGGGAAGCTATGGGGGGGCGGACGGGTTGAAGAGCGATGGGGGCGCGTTCGGTTTGGGGGGCGATGGGGGCGCTGTCGGAATGGGGGACGATGGGGGCGCTGACGATTTGGGGGGCGAAGATATGGTTGGCGGTGTTGGGAGGGTGGTCAGTATTGGGTCTGGTGAGGGCCAGGTCGGATTGGGCGGCAGGGAGAGGGCGGTCGGTTTGGGGGGCGGCAGGGGAAAGATTGGTTTGGGGGGCGATAGTGGGGTGGACTGCTAGGGGGGTGGTAAGGGGGGGGCTGGTTGGGGTGATGATACTTGAATCGGGCTGGGGGGAGCTGGGGGGGGAGATGGGGGGGGGGGGTTGGGGGCAGTAGGGGTACGCACTTGGTGTCTGCGTACGGCCAATTCGCAGACGTGTAGCTGATCTTCTTGGGACATATTGTTAGGGTCAGGGTGGTCATTGAAGAAGTTGAATATTTCACGGGAGAGGCGTTCGTATTCTTCTGGGTTTGGACTGGGTGAGGGGGGGAGAGGGGAAGCCATGGTTGTTTATATCGGGAACACGGGGAAAAAACACAAGAGTTTAAATCACTGATAGTCTGTTTTGGCGGGAGAAAGCACTGAATGTTGGTATGATGTGGCGCGAACGAGCACGGTTTAAAGGCACTTTTGATTCACTGTGGTGTGGTTTTCACGAACTGTGGCAGTATAAGCGACTGCGTTGGCGGTGGAGTATGGCATATATTAGCCAAGCCAGAGGAGCGACCGTCGCGGTCGGCGGTCAGACTGGAACTGAAGAGAGACTTTTTTTGATTTTTTTTTTTACCTATGGTGAAATCCATGTGAAATCCGAGATATGTCAGCTGTCAAGCGTCAAACAAGCGTTTCGAATTCGAAGACAGCAATATTTTGTGTTGCCAGTACGCGATTGTTATCTTTCTCAAGCTATACGCAAAATACGGGGCTATTTGTTTCATACATAAAAATGGATTGAAAAACTATTATGCAGGGTAAAACATTTGATGTAAATTACTAAAATTCACAATTTTGGAAACTAAATGTAAACTACTAAGTGTTTTTTTTTTAAATGAAAACTTCGTCAGCACGGCAAGCTTCACTAGCCTACTTACAATTAATGCAAAAAAACAGTTTATATTCCTTTCTCAAATATAATTATACACAACAAAAAATTTAAGAAAAAAGTCTGTAATAATTCATGAACCATATTAAACCATACAACTAAAATAAAGTACCTCGGTGTAATAGAGAACTCCAGTCCATTTAAAAAAAAAATTAAATGAATAATGACCTTCTGACTTAAATAACTTCATATATTTTTTTAGAGTTTGTTTTAATAGTTAAAATAATTTTCAAAGTTTTAATTTTTCAAGATCCCCCGAAAAACACCGCACTTATAGTGAATCGTGTGACGTCATCACTCCTGAAAAGTTTTTCAACAGGTGTTCATTTTGTATGACGGTTATACGGAAGAAAGTATGGTACTATTCGATAAGTTAAAACATTATTTAGGTGGAATTATTTATTTATTATATTACTAGCTTTTTCCTGCGGCTTCGCGCGCATGGTGTAAGGGGGTTCCCACTTCGCCTCTTCCACCTCCCCCCCTCTCACCGCCCTCCCTCCCCCTCCACCAACCAATCACTAATTCATTATGGAATCATTGGATGGGGAAGTGCATAGGAGAAAATTGTAAGTCCTGTAAAAGTGGTACAAAAATTATTTCTTTAAGTAATTTTGAAAAGACAACCTACATTCCCTTCAGCATTTTTTTTTTCAAAATGTAAGACCTCCATAAAAAAGATTCAATATTACAAATAATATTCAAAGAAAATTTAATATATTTTTTTAATTTATCTCATCATTAAGGCATAAATTTAACATCCAAATTCCTCTATTTTCAACACAACAAATGCACAATAATTATATTTACAAAGGCATAAAATATTTGAATAGTCTTCTCGAAGAAGTAAAAAAAATGACAAATTTCTTATCAATCAAGAAAAAGGTCAAATAATTCTTTTAAAAAAATAACAACCATAACATCACCAATCAAAATTTTATAACTTCATTTCATGCCATATTAAAATTACGTCACAATATCCTAGTACGTAAGATTATATTTATTGTACACTCTTTGTAAAATTATGTAATAATAATGAAATAATTATGAAATAATTATGAAATAACTCCTACGCCAAGCGCAAGAGCTAGCACTATTAATTGGCGTAGACATTTGATAAAATATGTATTTCACTATTAGTCCAGTCAATGAATGGTCCAAAAGGAGGTGTAGAGTGCGTGAGCAGGAATCTAAGCGATTCCTTCAGAAACTTGTTCAGGGTGCTCAGGGTGTGAACATACTAAATGTCCTGACATCCAGGTGGTGAGCTAGAGGGGGGAGGGCGGGGGAGAAGGTCCCAATTTTCGGGTTTCCGCTTATATCCCGAAAACGGGGAGTCGCAGAGGAAAATTTTATTATAATAAGTAAAAGCTCATAAAATTATCTACAACTTTTATTCTATACGTAATTTTCGAAATCCTAGCTGTTTTTGAGTTACACGCTCCACAAATGTAGATATTTTCTAAAAAAATCATTTTACTTCACATTTTTCATCAAAAATTCCTTCATATTGTCTAAAATATCCATCAAAGAAAGAAATTTATTTAAAAGAAGTCTAGAGAATTTAATTGCCTTTTAGAATATATATGCAAATTAATCTTCAACCAGTAAATATTTACAGCAATTTTAAGTTTTTCAGTAAAATGTCATCATTTTCAAAAAAAGCTGTTTTCATATTATTACTGACACACTACTTTTGTTTGTAACAGAATGTGGGACTTATAATAATAATAATATAAACATTTATTCATCAGTAGATTTTTTTTCAATGTACATTTTTTTCTTTTAATATTGATTCTGTTGTTGAAAAGGTCACTGCTCACCTATAATTCAGGATTTCTCGAGGTGATGGGTTGAGGGATTCTGGCTGGAGAGGTCAAAAGACCTTCTTATAGGGATGGACGATATACATCGATGTATTGTAAACACTATGATGTATAGTAACGATTCATCGTATTGAACCGATGTATTGTTAATACTCCAACATCGAATATATATCGATGTGTTTTATTCGCAAATAATACGCAAACTATGAGATGAGACTACACATATAAAACTTTTATTTTTTCTTTTATCAAGCTTAATTTACAGAAATCTATTTTCAATTAAATATTAAGATTAAAATATAAATAACAATAATAATTTTAAAAAAATACGGTACCTAGAGTAGGTACCTTATTAAAGTTACTTACATGGTTATATTCAAATCATTTTATTAATTTATTCATATTATTATTAAATAAAAAGACGTTGCGAACCCGTAGTCCCGTACTAAAGTTCAAAATTTCAAGAACTACATTCCTGAATTCGGGATTTCACTCATGCGACCCATGCAAACAATAAACAAATCATATCCACTCAAAAGTAGATCATTTGGCGACCGCTAAAATACAATGTCTTGTTCGATATGGTTTTTTGAGAAAACCGTGGAGGTATAAACGACCCAAAAAACCACGCATCTGGTAACACTGAATGGCAGATAAATTAATTCTTGAATAAAATCAGTCAGCAAATAGCCATAAACAAACAAAAAAAGTCAAACACATCTCGCGCGGCACCCGCTCCAAACCTTACGTGTGAACGCTCAACGGGCCAAACGCTGATACGAACTGGCGAGTGACTGGAGCGTTTCGCCTGCGAGTCGATCGCGTTTACACGTACGTTTCCGCCAACGATTCGGAGCGAAGTGTGCTCAGACTCGCAGGCCAAACTCTGCGTGTAAACCCCGCTAATATCATTGGCGGCTCGTGACTTTTGGGTGTGCTAGGGTGCTAATATTAAAAAAATGGCATCATGAATGTTGTCGTATGCGAAAAATATTTTTTTTTTTTCAAATATCGGTGTTTTGTATGAAGATTTTTCAGGAAATCGGTGCGGCACACCGCCAAACTGAAACTTCCTGAATTTTTTCATACAAAAAACTGATTTTCAAAAAAAAAAAAAATTTTTTTTCGACTACAACATCATTAATAATTCCATTTTTTTTTAATATCAGCACTCTAGCACACCCAAAAGTCACGAGCCGCCACTGCTCAATATAGGTACCTACTGACAGTTTTACATTAAAAAAAGTTTTAAAACCTTACCCCTCCCCCTTTAAACCATGTTAAGGATTTGTAATATCCATACGCTTAGGATTTGATCAAGGGAACAAGGAGGCGTTTGGAGGCCCCTTCAACCCCCCCCACCCCCCTCCGCCGTAAAGGGGCCTCGAGACGTGCACTGCCTACGGGCCCCGACATGGTTAATCCGGCCCTGCTCATAGCTAGTTACGTTTCGTATATCTAAGACACAGTGCAGGCCTATTATCTGAATCACACTGTAGGAGTAAGAGAGAGCAGTGCGCGCGCACATTTTCTTTCTCTCTTCCTATCATATTAAAGCTAAAGATGTTTTCTTCAGTCGTGTGGTCTAAAACACAATAGTTTTTTTTATTTATTTATTCATTTACTAGCTGACCCGGCGAACTCCTTACCGCCTCAGAATCAATAACTGACGTGTTAACTTATTAGGGGGCGTTCAAATATTATGTAACGCAATTTTTGAAGATTTTTGACCCACCCTCCCCACATGTAACGCGCCGTAACGTTTTTCAGTAATGAAAGTTGTCCGGTCACCACATGTTCATATAGACCAATAAATGCTGATTCTGAATATATTAGTTTTATTAAGTAATTTTAAACGCAGAGTTTTAAAAAATGATTAAAAAGTTCTTTTTTAATTGTGTCATTAAAATACACTGTCAAGTTAGTATTATTGAATGTTTAGTGCTGACGTCACTGCTTACCATAATTTTCCAGTCGTTGTATTGAAATGTATGACACAAGCCATCGGTATTAACATTTCATGTTATTCGTTTATTTACATACTGTTTTTTAGAGATTTAGTTGTTGTATTTATTGAAACATTATTTAGGCCTAAATAATTCAGTATCAAAAATAGAGGTATCTCTATTAGTTTATCTCTATTATTTAAAATATGTATTCAAAAACTTTAAACTGTACAAAAAAAAATCGTAATGCTAATTCCACGGCCGATCCTCCGAACTACGAACTCCAAAATGGCAGATGTGGAACAGCTGATCTGGCGCCGTACCTTATGAGTTGCCTAGCGAATCTTCGGTTTCCTGGATATTGATTTAGATTCGTGAAGCTAAAAAATAATAATTTTAAACAATTTTTATACCACTCTCCCGTAATAATATTAAAAAATATATTAATATAATAAATAAATAATTCCACCTAAATAATGTTTTTACTTATTGAATAGTTTCATAGCTTCTTCCATATAACTGTCATACAAAATGACATCTGTTGAAAAAAAAAAAAAAAACTGAGTGATGACATCACATGATTCACCATACATATGGTGGTTTTCGAGGATCTTGAAAAATTAAAACATTGATAATTATCTAAATTATTAAAACTAACTCTAAAAATAAAAATGCAGTTAGAATTCATTAAAAAAATGGACTGGAGTTCATTTTTGCTTGTTTTGCACAGCATATCCTTATGGTTATGAAAAATTGGCACCCATTAAATGTCGACGTACCCAAATGGATATCTGATCTCACTCATAATTTTGTTAGTGGAATTTTCAAGTTTTTTTTTCCGGCGAGATGGCCGGCGTGGTCTAGCGGTAAGGCTTTTGACTTGCAATCCGAAGGTCGTGGGATTGAATCCCGGTGTGGGTAAATAAATGTTATTTGATTAATTTGTTTTTTTTCGTGATTAATTCATTTAAAATAATATATAGTATATTTGTGGCACATTCCAGAGTGGAAGATACTCTTAGTTTTGCCCTGGTGTAAGACCATCATTCAGAATTGAAACGTTGCTTGAAATGGCTTTAGCCGTGTTTGGTGACCAGATCTGAATAGCCAGGTGCTTCCCTACCTTCCTCTTCCCCATCTCCTTCCCTTCCCCACCACCTTCAGCCTCACAACATACCCCAATTGGGGATGCAATAGACTCACTGACTCCAGACGGGAGCAGCTGGGACTCTTGTGAGGTATTCATACAAAAAAATAATAAAATGAGGTTTTAGGCCATGGCAGCTCAATGTTTCAAAGGTTAGTGGAGTTTCCTGCATTCTTTCCATCTCCAAAATAAGCATACAAGTAAGCACTACTTCCCAAATACACAAACTCATCCACCTGCTCCAGGTATTCACCATTCACAACTATATTGCACAATGAATATATTGATACATACATAGCCCATGACTGGTAAGTGGTCAGTGGCTGAGTTGGCATCGAGTGTTCGATTCCTCGGCTGGCTAAGTCCTCCATCACGACACAAGCAATATTTTCCACTTTCTGTGGTGGTAGTAGGAGGTTTCCAAATATTGTCAGGTTATTCGTAACCTGGGAATGTTTGTCTTTCTTTAAAAAAAAAATGTCAAAGAGAACTCGAGGAGAGGGTAAGATATTTTTTTAAATTTTGTAACAAGCAAAATAAAACAGTTTACATAAAAAGGGTAATTTTATTTATGAATTATCATTGTACAAGATATTATATACATTTCCTTGAAGAATTTTTAAACTTAAATTAACACTAAAAAATACAATATATTTAATAAAAAAATGATAAATAGATATTTTGTTACAAGATTTGTATTTTTTGTGTATTTTATAAAATATTTGAACTGTTTTATGGCAAACATGATTGTTCACCCTTAAATAAATATTAATCTTTGTTAAATATAGGGGTGAAATGCAGATCCCGCCAATGTGGGGGATTTTAATAAAAATGCACTTTCTAGATGAGAAAAGTGTGGAAAAGTTGAATAAAAAAGAAATTAAGGCGCGCTTGGCAAAATTGAGGGAGATACAGCTGTTTAAAGAATGAATAAAATGGCACTTCGTGAACTTATACTACACCATTTTGTTACTATTATGTTGGTATCTTAGACTTGCTTTACGAAGGTTGATACGATTGTAGCTAACTTCGTGTGATATACACGTAATTATGAAAAACAGAATTAATAATGGTCACAAACCATGTTACACAAACCCGGCGTAGCCGCTAAACTACTTGAAAACTGGGATGTTCTTCTTGCGTTGACGCGAGTAGGCATTATAAAGGGGCACAAACCATGTTACATTGTAACAGATTTAGAGGACGATTACGAGTGCTACCAACTTTAAGGTAATATTTAGTTTTCAAAATGGCTGACAGTATCGGTTCACGAAGTGTCATTTTATTCATACTTTAAACGGCTGTATCTCCCTTAATTTTGCCAAGCGCGCCTTAATTTCTTGTTTATTCAACTTTTCCACACTTTTCTCATCTAGAAAGTGCATTTTTATTAAAATCCCCCATATTGGCGGGATCTGCATTCCTCCCAAATATAGTTTATAATGTTTTTTTAACTAAGTTTTCTGGAAACTTTCAAAGGAATATTTTTATTTTAACACAAAAATAAATTTACTGAAAATAGAAGAAAACATGTCAAAAACCGGATTTAATAAAAAAAACAACAATGTATTTAATAAAAGTTCCAAGAATGCATTTATAAACACATAAATGGTTACCTAATTTTTGCCTGTGTGATATCGTAAGAGCATCGACTGCCCGGAGCTTATGGAACTGTGGCATTCCTATTTAGGGAATATTGTGAAAATGAACTGAGGCTGCTGGGGGATGTGATAGAGGCATAATGAAGACCAACAAGATGAAACTTATCCTGGCGTTGATTTTCCCCATATTTCTATACGGTGTGGAAACTTGGACACTGGCGCCCTTGAAATGTGGCACTGGAAAAATGCTCAGGATTCCGTGGACAGACAGATGCATAAATGTGTCAATTCAGGAAGAGCTAGGCATCCACAACAGGCTTTCAACTATTCTCCTAAATGTATTTTAACCACTGGAGCGCTTTTTGCCACAAAATGGCACTATTTAAAGTACCTCGGATTGCTTTGCTGCCAATTTTAGCAAATTTTCCCTTATTTGTAAGTAAGGGGGCGTTCAAGTATTATGTTCCGCAATTTTTGAAGATTTTTAACCCCCCCTCCCTCCCATGTAACGCGCCGTAACGTTTTTCCGTACCCTCCCCCCCTGAACGTTATGTAACTCCCTTAAGTAACAATTTTTACCTGAAAGTCACAATTAAGTTGCGCAAAGTACTGGAAAGTCGCTTAAATACCTTTTTCCTTGTTTTAATCACGTTTGCGGTAATAAATAAAATTATCAATTTGGGAGGCGGGAATGGGTACCGCCGCCCCGGGAACCTTTATTGGATAACCAACACCTCTGCCATAGGTCACCCCAAGTGGTTCGCTACGTTTGGTGATTTAGCAGGGGTGCCCGGGTTCATGGGGTGAGGTTTGTCTAGGTCTTGGAGGTGGATGACCAGGACATACTGAACCCCAGATTCCTACCCACCCCTTAAACCCTTTTCCTTCCCAGAACTCTCCTCTCCTTCCTTTCCTTAAAAAAAAACCCTCCACACAGCATCCTCAAAGATGACATAGGCCCTGAGGGAATTTATTTTCCTCAGGGCCTCCTGTTTGGAGCTCATGTAAAAAAAAAAAAAAAGATATTTCGAGAACGAAAAGGATTGCCAACTTATAAGATTTTAATTCCCTAGTTTTTTAATCTAAATAAAGAAAAACATGTTACGTAACACGTGGTTCGAACTCCCCCTCCCCCCTCATAACGCACAGTAACGTTTCACAAGACGGGGGGTCTGCGTTACGTAATACTTGAACGGCCCCTAATTAAGTAGAAGTTTACGATTTTATAATATTTTTTCTATAAATCGTATGAATATGTGATAATCGACAAAAGATAGGTAATTTCATTGGCTAAGTAGAACTATAAACAGTTTGTATGTCTCCCATATTAAAATTCGGAGGAATGATTTTTTTTTAATGTGGGCGGAAAATATTCAAAATGATTAACAAAAAATTTCGGAGAAAAAAGTTTTATATTGCGCTGTCGCTCCAGTGGTTAATATACTTTGGACACGATGCTCGTCAAATTGAGGACTCCAACTTGGAGAAACTCATAGTCACTGGAAAAGTGTTTGACAGAAGAAGCAGAGGAAGGTCACGAATGCGCTGAAGAGACCAAGTATCACTGGTGTCCGGTACGTTGGTGTCCCCAGCTCTCCACGCAGCGCAGGACCGCGAGGAGTGAAGGAGCTTTGTCCACCAAGGAAATTGGAGTAGGGGTCATGATCCTCAGTATCGAAAAACCAACTTAAGAAGAAGTGAGACCGAAAGGGTTGGGGAAAAAGTTAATAGAAAGGTTGGAAAGCATCTGGCTGTTCGGATCTGGTCACTATAAACAAAGCTTAAGTAATGTTAAGCTGATTCTTAAAATGGTCTATCAGCTTCAAGATTACTAATAAGAAAAAGGAAGGGACGCTCAGGCACTTCTTCCACAGGGATCCACAAGTATCTGATACTCAACGATTTAAGTAACTTAGCGACTGGCGTCATGCGTCTGCGCATAGCAACATGTGCCTGTGCAACACCAGTCTGGCGAGAATGTCGCCACTCACGTCATTGAAACTTCAAACACGGCGTCATCTGAATCTGACATTTTGTAAGAATACATGATCAATGCTAGGAGTAAAACAGTTTGAAACAAAGAATGTATAAAAAGTGATACCCGACAGTTGAACCCTCGTCAGTTGGCCTCCCGAAATTATAATTACATATTACGAAATTATTTAATTCAATATCAAACCTAAAATCGACTTAAAAAATACTTTTAATATCAACAAATTTATCTACAGTCAATTTTGTGTACTTAAATGCTGGTGTATGGACAAGTAGTTTTATCCTTGATGCATTTGAATGAATACATATTTTATACTTCTGTTATTCGGCAGTACATCCTCTCTGCACACCTCTTCGGAGACACTTAGTTATGTTTTGTGTAAGTTTGTAAGTATAAGCCGGGAGGGCAACTGTCGGGGGGTCAACTGTCATGGAATCATAAAAATGACAGCTACAGCAACTGTTTGGTTGTGAGTCAGCGGTGACGCAATTCTCATGATATCAGTAGAGACGTACTGCATATGAGTACTTAGTATACGAGTGTTGACTGTGCACGACCAATTGTTTACAACGTGAGTAGACGACATGAGTATCGGGACACTTATGTATCCCTGTGTAAGGGCCTTAAATGGTTTGAAAACGAAGAGCGAATGAACGGAAAATATGGAGTGCCAGGAAAATAAGGAGTGAAAAACTAAATAAGGAGTGAAAACGAATGGTAGTCATGTCCAGGGCCGGATTAACCATGTCGGGGCCCCTAGGCAATGCACGTCTCGGGGCCCCTTTACCAATGGCGGACTAACGGGGAGGGGGGGTGGGGTTGAAGGGGCTTCCAAATGCCTCCTTGTTCCCTTGATCAAATCCTTAACAAGGCTTTAATGGGGGGGGGGGGTAAGGTTTTAAAACTTTTATTTTTTTTCTGAATGTAAAACATGTCAGTATATTGAGTACCTACTGTGTCAAAATTTCAAGTAAATCGGAGCAAAACTAACGATGGTACAGCGTTTTAAGCGACCGGCCCTCACTTTTATTTTCCCAAGCAGATAGGTAGTGCATACTGAAGTTTGTAGAACATTTTTATTTACATATGTATGTATAATTAAAAATAAAATGAAACAAATGCCAATATAAACCACACGCGGCACCTTAACTCACTTCAGATACTAAGTAATGTTGCAACAAATAGAAGGAAAGAAAAGTAAAATACAAGTATGTTTACATATTTGTTTTAATTATAGACTTTTTATTTATTATTTGTACATGATGTGAACATTAGTTATTTATTGGATTATAACCTAATTATTATAATTTGTTGTTTTCTTTAATGTGTGTACCTAATGTTATTAACCAGTAAATGTTCCTAATAAAAATTAAAAAAAAACATCTCGAAAGCTGACTTTTTCTGAAACTTCGTTGCTCACTAATTGAAGCAAGTTATTTTTTCCTGGGACGCGGGGCCCCTAGCCGATGCGGGGCCCCTAGGCAGTTGCCTACTCTGCCTTAGGGATAATCCGGTACTGGTCATGTCAACAGTTAGAATGAAAACAGAAGAGTATGTAAGAGAAGATATAACATAAACAGCTCGTTGGACCTTTATGGACTTAAACCATTAAAAATTAGAAGAGACTCTGCAGATATAATATATCTTCATAAAATTATCAATGGTTTTATTGATTGTTCGCCCCTTTTGGCTGAGATTAATTTTAGAGTCCCAGGTGTTAGAACCAGAGAAAAATCACTTTTTCATCTTCAAAAATGTTCTACTAATCTCAGACAAAATGCATTTATATTCAGAGCTTGCAATGTATTTGATAAATTTTAATAATATAGACATATTCTCGTGTAATTAAAGTACCCTAAAAAAGTATGTCATAGCCAACATTAAATAATTTTTTGACCGTATTGCAAGTTACCATGTTATTGCTTTGAATCCTTTCCAGTTACATACTTGTCATTCGACTTACTATTGTATTCACTCTGAGTTGTAGGTAGGTACAATTTGTACAATGTACATATTATTATTATTGTTGTTGTGGAGTGAGAATAGAATTCTGACTCTGAATACTTCTTGTTTGAAATTTAGTAAGCAGATTATTATAGTTTATATTGTGTTTTTTTTATATCTTTTTTTGAATAATTTTCATAATTTTTATATTTTTGTTAAGTTCTTACGGGGTACAGGACCCTTACTTTTTTGAATTACTTTTTATTTATAATTTTAATTATGTGAAAATCTGTCATTGGATATTATGTTTATTATTAATGTTTTTATTATAATTGTAAAATATCTGTTGATTTTCCATAATAAATAAAATTAAATTAAAAAAATGATGAAATTTGTATGGCAGTCCATTCCCTCGAAACGGCATGATAGTTAATTTTTTAGTTTTTTTTTTTTTAGCTATAATCACTATTAATCTAGAATTTTGCATGTACAAAAGGCATACTGTGGTGTTTAATCTGATATCTTAATATTAGAAACATTCTTTTAATAACAATTTCAAATAACATTTAAATTCGGGACAAGGCAAAAATAATAATATCATTAAAACAACACTTTTCTTCAGAAATTCTTTGAAAATAAATTACAGTATTCTCTCAGTAATCCGCCACTCGATTATCCAACAACTAGTGTGTTTAATTTCCTTAACTTTTTACCCGCGTTGATCTACTCCGTTTTTTCAATACCCATACGCGGTATGTATATGTCATATTTCAAGTACCACGAGGCACGAGGACACATTCACTTGATTATAGATATTTTTACGAAAAAAATTTTTACTTTCGAAATATGCCTGAATATGTCAGCATCGTGATAGTTACACGAATATCCTAGCGAGTGGGAAAAAATACTGTGACATAGTAGCGCTGTTATATCGGCAGTCGAAGTTAGCGTAACAAGGGCTGATACGGGCGCGTGTGAGGCATGGCTTTTGCCGTATCAACTGTTGTTACGATCGCGTGGAAAAGGTTAAGGTCTCAAATTCAACAAGTATTCGGCAATTAATTTATAATTTTACGTTACACATGACTTGCACTATTTTTTGACTCCACATGGAATATAATCCACAACGGCTCGGTACCGGGGATCAAAGACACTCCTAGTTCATTGGTTGCTTCAGGTAAAAGAGTGAAAAATAAAACGGTGCATTGAATTTATAAATGCTAGAGAAAGAAATATACACAATCAAAAAATAAACATCAAACAAAAAACTGTCAACGAGACATCAACAGCTGTGTTGGTATCTACTTTACCAACTGATGGTTACCTACTAGAATACGCAAGAGGGGTTCAGCCAAGCGCTGAACTATTTTTATTCAATATTATATTTATTATGAATTTTGTTCCAAAGAGGACAATATTAGCAGGTCATTGATTTTAACATATTTATGATTTTAGCTGAAAGCACAAAATCAAACTCGATAATTTGTCAGTAATCATGTTAAATTCAGTAGATCACCGCGTGCTTAGACTCGAGCTTTGTAATCCAACACAAAGGGTGGGGTTATCTTACTCTTACACACTCAGTTACTATATCACCGTCTAGTTTGCTAGAGCTGACCATTTCAACAATCACCAGGGTTTAATATTAATTGTTGTGTTATGACATTTACGTAGTCCTCTGTGTATTCTAGCGACTGTAATTATAGTATGTCCGACATGTTTTAGTTTGAATAAGTTTACAAAATGAAATCTTCTCACAAACGTAAAGATGACACCTTAACTTTAATTATATAATTTGGGAGGCGGGTATGGGTACTACAGCCCCGGGAACCATTTATTGGCTAACCAACACCTCTACCATAGGTCTCCCCAGACGGTTCGCTACATTTGGTGACTTGGCAAGGGTTCATGGGGTGAGATTTGTCTAATTCTTGGCTGCGGATGCGTCTGCCACTTACTGCTTGCGGGCCGGATCGTGAGACTGGTTAAAGGAAACCTTTTGATCTCTCCAGCCGGACTCTCTCGACCCAATGCCTTACACCACAGTAGGAGGGATGGATTCATACATCCGTCACTCCTGAACACATTAACCTCAGTTTCCTACCCGCCCCTTTTCCTTCCTTGCCTCTCCTTCATTTCCATAAAAAGACCACACAGCATTCCCAAAGATGATACAAGCCTTGGCAGATTGTTTCCTCAGGGCCTTAATTATAATACAAGGCCTTAATATAGGGCCGGAGATAATGTAAAAAAAATAATTTTAATTTCATTAAAGATTGATAACTAAAATAAATAAAATATTTTATATAATGACAAATATTTCTGAGAAATATTTGTTTAAAATTTGAGCACATTTGTTGTGTGTGCGCTATAATCCACCGTTTTCACTAATTGAACACTTGCCGTGCTTTGGGGATGGCGGATTAGCGAGAAAGTACTGTATATGATTAATTTATTATGAAAAATATTCGTTGCAGCTATACAGCGTTAAAAATAAATAATAATTTATAAATACATAATCTGAGGAAAGCTTTGTTAAAGCGTTAACAGTTTTTAAAGCACATGGTTTGCAGTTTAGTTCTAGTTTGGAAGTCTACTATTATTTTCTCCATCAATCTGAAAGAACAAAAAGAAATATGAATGTATATTCTAAAATTAAGAGGAATTATGGAAGATTGTGTAGAAAATTTGACTGAAAATAAAACTAGTTTGCCTTACTTTTTGTCTTCAGCAGTTTTAATATCAGGAATGCAGTCTAATGCTTCATCAAAATAGTTCCTGAAACAAACAAACAAGATAAATTAAATGAATAACAGATGTAACGGACGTATCAGCGTCGCCACAAGACTATAAAAAAGTACCGGGTTTTTAGTGCACGAACAGGATGGTGGTGATGGAACAAATAATAAAACTGACCTCCCGTGCACCCAGTGCCTGATGCGTGAAGGACACTGGATGTGCTTAATCCTCTGCCTGATCCTGGCGCCTGGCGGTTGCCAAAGTAGGGCCGGCTCTTCTGGAGGAGTGTTGGCACCAGGACTGAAGACAGGCAGAGGTCGGCGGGGGAGGCAGCTGAGTGATAATAAATTTCCCAGTAGGAATAATAACACGAGTTGACTGTAGAGAAGAACTAACTTTATTTGGAAAATACGCGCCCTTTTATACCCTAATCTGGGCAAAAAGGTGATCACATGGTACATTTATGGGGTGGGGGGTTGGACCTCGCCCGTAAGTATAAATACGCCGACTTTCTTGTCGCACTTCATTTTGCTTGTGTCGCTCAAGAAAGTGGTCGATTAAAATCATTATTTAATAATAATTCTACAGGTTATAACATAGTTTTTATAAAGTATTTCTTAATTCTAACATGTATGTACGGGTATTCTTTACCCGTAGATTTTTAGTTTAATGAATTTAGGAACAATTTTGGAAATGTTTACCATTTGTTGGTAGGTATTTGAGTTTAATTTAAGTTTGCAAAGTGATGTGAAGAAGTTAGTATTTTCCCCAGGTTCCTCGTAAGACTGGCTACCGAAACCGGTTTGTCTCGTCGTCTTACGAGGTTCCTGGATTTTTAAAATGGAAAAAGACTGTTTTTTGATCGGAAATTTTCTAAGTACAAAATTTGTGCGCAAAGGCATATAGCGTTGGCAGTTTAAGAGTTACAAGGTTGATTTATGGCTCTATGGATGCCCCGTAGGACTCTGCACTGAAACGTCTTAGTTTCAGCGTCCTACGGGGTGTTTAAACGAAGTTATATTAAAATATGGTGTATTTTTGACCAATATAAAGGCCCTTAATAGGGACGCCCAAATTGGTTTTTTGGCTTTGTAGCCGGAAAAATAGCCCTGAAGGCGATGAAATAATAAGTTTAGGATGTTTCCTGGTGGCAACTTGGTAACCAAGTTTTTACTTGTGTCACCAGGGCATCTGTGTATTAAGAAAAAGACATTTAAAATTGAAAAAATGTGTTTTGAAAAAGATCGTTGCTGGCGGCACGGTATTATTGAACTTAGTGGCCAGGACGAAAAAAGGCCCTAAAAAGGGCCATAATTAAAAATAGAGAGCAGCCCGCTTGGCGGAGCTGCCTCCTGCAGTGCCATAACAGCAGAGCGGCAAGGGAGGGAAGGCAAATGGCCCTTCTTAGGGCTTCAGCCTAAGGCTGGAAATTAAGGCCCTCAAAGGGGTCTTAATTAAAAATAAAAGGAGGCTAGTCAGCCTGGTTGCCTTTGGAGGCGTAAATAAGTATAAATAAAGTATTAATTGTTAAAATTATTAAAATTATAGGATTCTAGAATGTCTCCCGGTGCAAACTTGGCACACAAGCTTTATTTGGTTGCACCGGGGCATTGTACATAAGCAAAACATATAAGATTAAAAATTAAGAAATGAGGGAGAGCAACACGTCGGTTACAAACAGACTTTGTAATACGCTACTATTAAAATCTGATTATTTTTTAACCTTTATGTTTGTGTGATTTTTTTATCAATAAATATTAATGTTTTCATTATGTTTTTTTTTTTTTACATTAAGTCCACACATGTCATTATGTCACTATGTCATCTGGGATGCTGTGTGGAGGGTCTTTTTGAGGAGAGGAAGGAATGAACATTGGTCTTGAAGAGACCCATGTTGTAGGAAGGAGGAAACACAGAGGCCGGCAAATCATTCCACAGCCGAGCTGTTGAACACAAGAACGAGTCGAAGAAACGACCCGTTCTCATGTGAAAAATGTCAACTGTGTACAAATGTTGGGCACGCGTTTGGCGTGTTTCCCGACTATGCACCGGTGCCGAAGGGATCAATGATGCTAGTTCCTCGGAGCATCTTCCATTGTAATACCGGTAGAACAAGGATAGCATTCCCACCCGACGCCTGTGCTCTAAAGATTGCAATCCGTCTGTTAAGATGGGAGAATCTATCAAACGGACCGCCCGTTTCTGCACAGAGTCGAGGGTATTTTTCAGGTATTTTGGAGCTCCAGACCAGAGGTGGCTGCCAAATTCAACCGTGGGGCGCACTTGCGATTTGTGCAGGGTTAGCAGTTGTGTACTATTAAAATATCTGCGGGCCCTGTACAGTACGCCCAGTTTTTGGGAGGCTAACTTTACTCTGGCTTCACTGGTCACTTAGGGTTACACCAAGCATATCAATGGAGGGCCTGTTCGGAAGATTGCTTCTGTTGAAAGCGACTAGATTTTCATTTCGATCCCTTTTAGACGTAACCAGACAAGATTGGGTCTTTGAAACATTAAATTCAACGAGATTATTTTTACCCCAAGAGAAAACACTCTCGAGGTAACCGTCCATTCTTTGCTTCAAAGCCTTACGAGCTGTTGGAGTTTGTGAGCCCTTTGGGGGCTTGTCAAACAAAAAGCTATCATGAACTGTACTGTCATCCGCGTAACAATGAATTGGTGCACATGACAAAAGGTCGTTGATGTGCAACAAAAACAAAGTCGGAGACAGAACCGATCCCTGTGGGACGCCAGCATTTATTGAGTGTGAGGAAGAGGTGAAACCATCGACTACCGTCTGAATCGACCTCTCCCTCAAGAAGTCGGCAATCCACGTACACAAGGATGCGGGAAGTCCGTAAGAATGCAGTTTGTTGACAAGTCCTCGGTTCCAAACCCGGTCAAAGGCCTTGAAGATGTCCAGTGCAACCGTTTGGGTCTCACCGAAATGTTCCAGGCATCGCCCCCAAACATGCGTCACATACGCGAGAAGATCACCGCACGAGCGGTTCCGCCGGAATCCGTATTGACGGTCGTTAATGATTTTGTTCTTCTCGAGGTATGTGAGCAGTTTGTCGTTGATCACACGTTCCATCACCTTAGACAGAACTGATGTGATCGCTATGGGGCGGTAGTTGGCCGGGTTGGAGCGGTCCCCCTTCTTTGGAATAGGATGGATATCCGCTTTTTTCCAACCAGAGGGCACAGAGCCAGTCTTCAGGGACAGTTTAAAAAGCTTCGTCAAAATTGGAGCTATTTCTGCAGCGCACCTTTGCAGTACCAGGGCAGGTATTCCGTCAGGCCCACTAGCTTTATTAACATCAAGCCCTCGTAAAACATGGAGTACTTCCCGATGCCGGATCCTCAGCTTTTTCATACGAAAACCGCAGTGAGGAACTGACGTCGGGACAGCACCTTGGTCATCGAGGGTTGAGTTATCCGCAAACATTTTACCTAGTAAGTTAGCCTTTTCGGTGGCGGTGTTTGCTAGTGAGCCGTCAGGTCTAGTAAGAGGTGGCAGACTGGATTTGCAGAAATTGCGACCTATTGAGCCCGCAAGCGACCAGAATTGCCTGCTGCCATGCGGGCATGCAGTCAGCTTTCTGCTGATCTGCTGGTCGTGCTCGAATTTTGACCTATTTATGATTCTCTTGGTTTCCTTTGCCATTTTGTTGTAAGCTGTTCTGTCTTCGGATGTTCTAGATGTGTTGTAGGCTCGGCCGCGTTTTTTCGTCGCACTGCTTCAGCGCATTGTCGACTGAACCACGGCTTTGAGCCTACACCAGTTTCCTTAACAGTAGATTGGATGAAGCCATCCATCGCGGATGTGATGACTTCACCAATTTCCTGGGCACATCTTCGTAACAATAAAATTTGAAAACGCTTTTCATCCATCACCTTTTGAAAACCGATTTTAGTATACCGATATATTCGTAAATATTACGTTTATTTGGATTTTATTGCAAAGCGGAAATTTTCGAACCATCTGACCGAATATGCCCAAGATCTGAGGAGTTAAGCTTCGCCCCGTCGTCTCTATTAATATTAAAAGGGTTTTCATTGATTTTAATTGCCTCCGTAATTAGGCATGCTCGACGCGTTTCAGGCCTTCTCGGAACATCAAGAACAAATTCAAAGTAATGGCCGGTTTCAATTGAATCAGCAAATTTCAATTTGTCAGGATGGCCGGGTTTGCACGCTCAAAAGTGTTCGGAGATCCTTTTGGAGTTGGTTCGTTCTGTCAGATCTCAAATCATATCTGTGGGTAGTTTCTTACTTTGTTCGTTGGGTGAGTAGTTTGGAGGTGACGTCCTTTAGCACGGTGATGTCTATCCTGGCCTGCAACGCCCCGTACTGCGAGAACGCCTCCCTGCAGCAGGACATCAGCCGAGATATCTCCTCACCAACGGTCTCTATAATCTGCGATAGAACTGCGCGCACTAAACTTGGCGAAATGCTGTGCACCTGAAATTAAAATAAAGCTGTATTTACAAAATATATGTACATGTACATAATAAGTAATAATAATCTGCTGTAAACATAGGAAACAGAATTAATGGTCCATGCCATCTTTGGAGATGCTGTTGCATGAGGGTCCCATGTTGTAGGAAGGAGGAAGCACAGAGGCCAGCAAATCAAACTTTAAACTTTTGAGTCAAATTAATAATTTTTTTTAATCTTATATATAAAAATCTGGTGTCACGGTGTTTGTGGTCACACTCCTCCAAAACGGCTTGAACGATTTTTATAAAAATTTTTATGTATATTTGGTAGGTATGAGAATAGGTTTTAAAATATATTTCATACAGCTGGGTGATTAGGGTGTTCCTATTCAGAAAAAAAAATTCAATTTTTTTAACAACTTTTTTTATTATTTGGAATCAAAAAATACCTATAGCCCTAAATTTTAACCCTTCTACCCCCATCCTCCCATTTTTTAATCGCGATTTTAGTATTTTTGTATGAACAAATTTAACTCGTTGAATGCCGCGAGTAAATGGGGTTGGTTGTAACCAATTAGCGTTCGCAAAAAGCGGCAGCCATGACACCCAATGTCCGGCGATTCTGACAGCGTCCTTGAGAAATTTCGTACATAGAAAGGTCAAAGTTGAAGACCAAAGAATTTTTCCCGCGCATGCGCAAGAACTGCGCACGTTCCCGCGCTCCGGTAAATCATTAATATAAATTATATGGAGTCACCAATCTAATTGCGGTTTTCTCTATGGTAAAGAGCGATAATAGAGCAAGCGATTCTGACCGTGTTCTTCATACACTTTCTTTATACATAAGGGTCAAAATCGCGTGTAAAGTCTCATGATACGCCGGCGCACGAGCGGCAAATGAGTGGTTAACCGTCTTTCGTATTTCAAACAGAACGAAATTATTTATGTTGTTGATTAACAGATGGCGCTACGTCCGCCAGCGCCCTTGAGGTGATTTTTCACAAAAACGGCGTTTTATAAATTATCCAATTATTATTATTATTATTATCGAACTTTCATCCACACATGCGCAAGACATTCATTTGGAATCATGTTCTCGCGTGGGCAAACCATCGAGCTTATTTGTATTGCTAAAGACGGAGTGACAAAAAATATTGTACACTCAATTGCTCTTTGAAATTCATATTGATTTTCTTTATTTCATTTTCCTACTTTAGTTGTTTTTTTTGTTTTTATCGGCGGTCATCGTCTACAGCGCTCCATTCCTCTTTCTGTCATAGATCCCATCCCCACACACTTACAATACATTCGTTATTTTTTATTGAACTACCAAAATATTCACTAGAAATAATTTATACGGCAGAACAACGTTTGTCGGGTCGGCTAGTTAATAATAATTTTTTCACTAACCTCGGCGTGTACAGCAATCAAGTTATTGATGCATTCCTTAGCGTAGGGCCTTATATCGGATGGTTTGTACTTCATGTCCCACTCGAACTTCCCGATGTACATGGACGGTTCGATGGTTCCAACCAACGGGTCGCTCTTTTGCTCTAAGTACGCCTCCATGATGGAACGGTCCAGAGTTCTGAGGGAGGCTTTGGCTGTCTCGGCTGGAATCACCGGCTTTGGGTAGCCATTTCTGTAATTAAATCAAACTAATTATTAGAATTTTTTTATTGATTAAGTAACTGAAACAACCAGCGTTGCCTGGACTTTTTTCAGCTTTAACCCTTAACCCTTCGAATAATAAGAAAATAATTTTCTGTAAAATTTTGCCTATCAAGGTTGGCGCGCAAAATTCCTGGTTCTTCCCATGCATTTTAAATGTTCCTATTTATTGTTTTTTTTTAACTCTTTTGCAAAAACAAAAATTGTTCTAAAATCTAGATAAAATAATCTTTCCGGTGTGTTTATTAAAAATCAACATTTTTTTTTCTAAATATTAAAATTTTAATATTGGAAATTTAAATTGGCTAAAAAATGCATACCTGCGAATATTCGAATTAAAGTAATTAAAATAGAATAAACTTAAAATTTCAAATACAGACTCCTTTTTTAAATAAAATTTGTAATAAAACTGTCACCTCACTTTTTATCACTTTCATACAATTTTATTTTAAAATTAAATGTGTGATACGTCACAAATTGGCGAAAAATTAAACCGTCACTTTTGATCGGGTTTGTAAAATATCTGAAAAACCTAGCTCGTATAATTCTGAGACAATGAGAAGCATTATTTCATTCCGTTTCTAACATAAAAGAAATCACAAATATTCGCATGACAGGAAGAGAGATATCTAACTTTTAATAATGCACTGTCGCTCTGGGACAATCTGGGTCTCCTGTTATTATAACGGCATATGATGTTTTGGGACAACTTGGGTCTCCTGTGATTAGACGGATTAAAGTGTATTTGTTCACTTTTCGGCACAACTCATGTAGGGTCTGTCAAATAAGAGTAGAAAAAATAAAAACCGGAACTACGAAATTTGTAGGCTGGCAACACCAATTTACCTGTCAAATATTCTTTTGAAGTGCAATGACACTGATGATACAGAACACTGTATACACATTTAAAATAATTACTTTTTTTGTTCTTAAAAAAAAAAATGAAGAAGCACTATTGTTAAGTTATCTACTTAATGACATACATTTGATTAAATTGTGTTTTACAAAGTGATTGGCTTTCATTTAATTTAACATAAATTTGAATTTAACAGTAGGTTGAAAGGAAGAATCATTAATGGTGAGTTTAGTTACACTACTGTTAGATCCGAATGAGTTAAAAATATTCAGATCTAAAATTAGAGACATGATCTGAAGCCTGGAGAACGCTAGTAAGTACTTAAGCTAATATTAAATAAATGTGAGCAATTTATAAAGTGTGCTTTATATTTTATTATAAAATCGTTATTCTTCATTATGTTCACACACAATTGCTAATATGTAATAACAATATACTTATATGCAATTCTAATTTTGAGATCAGTGGAATGAAAAACTTATTTTTTTTCACTTTTATGCCTTTTTAATGTTTAATAAAAATGTTGGTTACACAGCTTTAAATTATAACCATGATTATATTTTTAGTATTGCCATTTGTACAACAGTGGCACCCTCCTATGTTTTCTACTCTTATTTGACAGACTGTAGGTCTCATAGCAATTGTTGTATCTCCCTTACTACCATTGTTAGAAATATGATATAAACGGTGTTAGAAAGAAAAAACATCAAGCTTTATATTCAAACTAGCAGACCCGGCACAAGTTGTTGTGGCTAACAAAACACAACGCCATTACCCGACCTTTATAAAATTCACACCACCCGCTTGCCAGCTGCCCGCTGCCCACTGCCTGAATTGAATATTTAAATTTCTCGGCTTTTCTCTACTATAATAAGCATGTATTATACATATAAACCTTACTCTTGAATCACTCTATCAATTGGTGAAAACCGCATGAAAATCCGTTGTGGAGTTTAAAAGATCTATACGCACATCCATTTTGAGCGACTTCATTTTATACTATGTAATATGTAATGATATAAAAACTAACCACAAAAGAAATAAATTTATAAATCTTCATGAAACCAAAGATTCGAATTGCAATTTGAAATAGATTTATGAAACTTTAGGAATTTTTTATTAATTATTTTTACATAAAACGACCAAAAAATGAGGTGACAATAACGTTTATAATCCAATATGTAGGTTTTAATTTTTTTCATTATCAGCAATGCTGATAGAAAAAACGTAAGATGAGCCATTTTTAAAACTTTTTTATGATTGCATGTAAAATTTTTATGTTTCATAAATTAATCAAATGCTACTACTTGTGTATGTACACATACTTGTCAAAGAAAGATATGATCCTGGGCAGCACGCACTGCATGGTGTAGTGGCAGTTGGACAGCGTGATGAGCAGGCGATGCTGCCACAGCGGAGTGCCGCGACTCTCCTGCTCCTCTGAGTTGTCCATGCGGCTGTTGTTGGCCATCAGCTCGGGGGCGCCCAGCACAACCGACAGGGGAGACTGCCCGCTGTCCTGGAATCAGAACCCCAAACAAACAATGGTGTAGTTGACAATGTTGTAATAATTATTCATTAACTAACAACTTCTTCAATGTCATAAATCTAACTTCTTCACGTCTGACTATGATCAGGGCATTGTTCACACACTATAACTCGCAACAACTAAGTGAAACCCCACTCACAAAAATACAGAAGCCACGAGGTGTGGCGAGGGTTATCTTGTATTTGTCGCATTCTCTTTATGTGATCAAATTGACAAATCATTATCATCTATCTCAATAAAATACCAATCTATGATCCAAAACCACAACATCAAAGACATTTTTTAATACCAATGAATTTCCCGCTTGTTT
The DNA here is from genome assembly GCA_917880885.1 of Limnephilus marmoratus. Classification (NCBI taxonomy): domain Eukaryota; kingdom Metazoa; phylum Arthropoda; class Insecta; order Trichoptera; family Limnephilidae; genus Limnephilus; species Limnephilus marmoratus. The sequence continues at coordinate 22,095,798 of OU862929.1, forward strand.
TGTAGCTGTCATCACAATTTCAGTCATAGACAAAAATACCCACATTTGAGGAAGAACATCACTATGGTATATATGATCGCTAAAGTACCTACACAAAACAAATTTGAGTATAGTACACGCCAAACATTAAGACCGGCCTGACGTTGATCAAAAATCGTAATATTATTAGGCAAATTTAAGGTCAAAAAAGTGGAATGCCCCCCCGCCCAAGCCTTTCTCTGTCGCACGGAAGTATGTTTTTACGCATCTTTCACTTTTGCTTACGTTCATTGTAAAGTCAGTAACTGTGCGAGAATGAATAGTACCATGTTCAGGCCGATCTCAAAGTTTGGTATGTACTATAAGTACGAGTGAAATAATGACTGGGCCTTTTGCTCATATATCTTCTTAAAATATTACCTGGTCATCGTGACTGAAGGCCAAGGTCTCCAGGCACTTGGTGAATGCCTGCAGCATGTCTTGGACGTGGGAGCTGAGGTGGCGACAGGCAGCCGAGATAGGATCCAGCAGAGGCTTCTCGCGAGGACACGAAACCAGGACCGACTCCTTCACAATGTTCATGACGTCGTAGATTGTCTTCTCCAGTAGACCAGGCTGAAAAATAAAAACAATAAAAAAAATATTAAATATAAGTTTAACCCCTCCGAATTTTCGCGAATGTTCGCTTATGATGTCTCAAACAAAATGACATTTTACGAAAACTTTGTGTTATTACCGCTTCACAATTAAAGCTCTATATAAATGAAACATTTCTGAACGTAGCCGAATAGTAAAAACTGTTTTAGAAAGGTTACCAAACAAGCTTTCGAATTATTATATTACAAATAAATATTAACATTTGTATATATTAAAATTTAGAATGCAAACATTAAAAAAAATGTAAAAATGACTCACGTGATGTTTTTATGTGAAAATGGTACTAAAATCACAGATTATGTAAACAACAATACGTATTCTATTGTATAAATGTATAATAAACACTTTTGTGACCTCACTTTTTAATAAAAATTAACAATGTCGAGCAGCTCGGCAATTTTTTCCCGGCAATTTGGCAGAAAAAAATATGTGTCAACCGCACCACTGACAGAATATTCTTGTTATGTATTTCTATGGACAACTTGAATAGGGATGTACAGCTTGATCTACTATCGACCTTTTACTTTTTGTTTTAGGGATGTCACTAAAAGAATAACGGAGTTCTATGGAGACACACGCGTTGACGTATAAACACGCTTATTGTACTTGACTGCTGTCGTATTTCTAACGCATATATCTGCTTAAGTTGGTGACCGGTTAACAACCACCTCTGATAAAAATTTCAATTAAAGATTGTTAACCTTTAAAACGCTGGCCTTTACAATATATCAGCATCAGCATATCTACAAGAAATTTTAGTTATATGTGTATCTGTTTTTAGTTTAATTAGAAATGACCAGGCTGAAAATAGTTCAGTTTAATTGGAAATTCCACTCAGAAAAAGCTGTGCAACCTTCTTGACCACAGATCTCACCGTTCCAGAATATTAGCTACTTCATACAAACAGATTTATTGCTTCATAATTCATATCAAATCATAGAGTTAATTTCCTTTGTAAAGTTTGATTTTGAAAAGATATATAAATAATGTACAAGCAGCCAAAAGAAAAACTAACTTTTTTTTCATCCTTTTGTTTTTTGTATCCAAAATGTGACATTAGTGATGCCCTGGTAACTTTGCAGATCTGTACAGTTTGTTCGAAAAAAAACTTTTGTTATTTATTTATATTTTTAACTTTGTGAGTAAAACCTCAATTTGTAATATTTGAATTAAATTAAGACAATATTAGCGAAACTCAATTGAAAATCTGGAAACAGAAAAATCAGAAAAAGATATTTGCACCTCTGGGACTCAAACCCAGGACCTTCCAGGCAAATGCGCAGTGGTAGCGCATTTGCCCAGAAAGCAAAAGGTCCTGGGTTCGAGTCCCAGAGGTGCAAATATATTTTTCTGATTTTTCTGTTTCCTGGGTTCGAGTTCCAGAGGTGTAAATATATTTTTCTGATTTTTCTGTTTCCAGATTTTCAATTGCGTTTCGCTAATATGGTCTTCATTTAATTAAACTTTTGTTAACTTGAGAATAAAAAATATTGGAATTTAGACGCATATAGAATCGGCCACAGGATATGGATTTGAGACATATATTGATAAAATGGGAAAGTATTATATCAGTTTTTTACTAACACAAACTGTGGATCGCAGGAAGGTTTGAAAAAATTTAAGGCAGATAAATTTGCCGTATTATGGCAAGCGATCGTTCAAATCATTTTGCAAACTTGCCATAATATGCCAAAAATCACTTGAACGGTTAAATGGTTAAAATTTGGACCAACATGGAAAACTATCATGTTTAACATTTCTGATGTGAAATCCGTTACTTCCATCCCGAAACTGTATTGCTGGAAATCTTTAAGCTAAATGCAGAAGTAAAGGAATGAAATGCATAAAAATTGTTAACCCTTGGCGAAAAGCCGCATGATGGGATAGATTATATAGTACCTCCCACACGCACACTTCGAAGCGACCGAGTCCCACGCCACATCAGGCCGCCGCGCAGAAAAGTAAAGACCGAAAGGTTTACAGCGCAGTTTACTGTGAGACTTTTCTGCGCGGCGACCTGAAGTGGCGCGGGACTCGGTCGCTCCGAAGTGTGCCTTTGAAAAGACCAACATTGTAAAGTTTAAGATAAAATCACTCACCAGCTCTGTAATACCACCGTGTTGTGGATCAAATTCTACTTTCCAAGTCTCCTTTTTATGAAAAGTCTTCACTTTGTCTGTGGCCTGCTTCAGCAAGCCGATCATGCAGTGCAATCGGAGATCAAATATCAGGTTCCCGACAATGTCCAGGGCTTCCGAGGGCAAGTCCATCCTCATGAGGGAGCTGTAAGTCTCCCGCACATCTCGGAGGCAGTGGGCCATCCAGTTGCAGAGATTGGGGGCGGGCTGGCTGCCCCACAGCACCTTCTCGGCCAGCGCGGTGCGGTCCAACGTCTGCGGCAGTAGGGCAGTGCGAAGAGTTCGACTGAATAGCTCGATGGTTGCCAGTATCATTCGCTGGAAGAAAACAAGATAAGAATATTAGTACTCTGCAACTATTAGTAAATATCAACTTTAGTATTCTGCTTGGCTTGAGCGGTCATAAGAAATCAAAATTTCTTGTACATATGCTGATGTGTTAAAACGTGCCATGCGATATATTGTAAAGGCCAACCTTTTAAAGGTAATCTTTAAATGTAACTTTTATCAGAGGTAACTAAGATTTGTAAAGGAAAAACGGCACTGCATAGTATTATTGCGAGCGCTGTAGAATATGCCCAGCTTCCGAGAGGCTGACTAAACTTTGGCTTCGATGGAGCCTCCTGTGCCTTAGCTGGACACTTAAGGTTACACAATTTTATCAATGCATGACTTGTTGGCAATGTATGCTTCTGTAGAAGGAGACTAGATTATCATTTAGATCACTTTTTGAAGATTTTCTACTTTGTAGTTAAGATTTTTTAAGAAAAATAAACTAACTTTGAACTTCTCTTGTTTATCAGGTTGTCTATCGCCCCTCAGTTCCCCACAGAAGTAGCTCTGGCCTAGTCTCCAGAGGTCCGGCATGTCCTCGGACAGCAGGGGGCACAGAGCCCCGCACAGGAGCACCCTCGGGGGCCATGCCTCTGTAGCGCTTCCCTTTGATGACTTCTGGGACTTGCCTGAAAGGATAATATATTAATATTTTTAATTTAATAATCAAAACCTAAAATGGACTGAGAATCGGTTTCTAATGGGGAAAAATTTTAAATGGCGCTGATCGAAGTCATCGAATGTCATCAAATCAAGGACTTAAAGACAAAAGAACCTAAATCTACAAAAAATATACAAATAATAATTCTAACTAGCAGTTAAAAACCCGCTCCGCAGTTTTGCTGCTAGGCCCTGCGGGCAGCTTTTGGTTCGGCTTCGTCCAGAAGTGTTGGTGACCATTTTATAAATCCGGTAGGAACTGGTTCTAAAAATAGCCTGTTCCTTGGATCCACTGTGATCCAGTGTGATAGCTAGTCACCGGGACAGGCAATGACGTCGTAATATGTAATATATAGCCGTGTGATACTATTTTTCACAACTAAGTATTACCGTCAATCTTTTCATATTGGAGGAGATACTCAAATTTACAAAATCATAGTACTTGTTATGTAGCGGTTTTACGCTAGCCGACGCGTACACCGTCCGCTCCCCGTGCAGCTGTACCCCCTCCTCCTATCCCCAACGGCTCGCGGCCGACTCCCGACCCGCAGTCGCCCGCCAGCTTTCCTAGACAACGCCCGTGTCAGTGCGGCAGCGATTCCGCGCCTTCTGGAACTTTCCCACGGGATTTGGTAAAAACGGCACGTTTTACCCGTGTTCAGTGGGGCACCCTGAGGCACTCCCCGTGCTGACCCCCGCCCACGATGGCTTTCCTGCCAGGCAATAGTCTGCCTTGTTACCAGGCTAGCAATTCCTGGGACCCTTTCACGGCGGCCGCCATGTACCTGTGAGTAACGACTCTTACCCCTCATTTTGTTGTGTCCTACTTTACCACGCAATTCCATAACTGACCCCCAGAGCTAACACGAGCTGAGAGAGAAATTGTAGGCCCCCATGTGCAGATAGCCAATCTAGTTTACCTGTGATTAATTAATAATTGTAAATGTACCCTTGGTTGTATTTGTGAGCTACCGACAATACAAGTAATGTTTACCCCAGACAGCCTTTTATTTCCCTGACGAGGTACGTGCAGAATTGGCATATGTTATGTATTCCCCTTGGCCCCATTAGGAACCCACGACCTTGGTGTAGAGAGATTTCACCAGCTCTGCCGAGCATCTGAGCTAGTCTTGGTGCAGAATGTGGGTGCTTCTCCCCGAGGTACACGACACACTTATACCTAGGGGGGGGGGGGGGCACGTTCTTATGCGACCTGCTAACGGAGGTGGTGCCATCCTTTGACGAATTCTTGAATTCAAAACTGAATTACAACAGTAGATGTGTTTGAAATTTCACGTACACAGATGTTTATTTGGCGCGGCGTCAGACATGCACTAGAAGCCGGGATCTTAAATATTAAGGAATTAAGATTACCAACCTTAAAAGATAGAAGAGAAAGGGGTGACTTGATCGAGACTTTCAAAATTTTATCTGGACACTACAGCTGCCCTGGCATCCAAGGAATCTTCACTACTAATAAAAATATAATTCTCCGTGGACACTCAAAAAAAATTACTAAAACGCTTTTTGCATCTAATCCCAGAAAACACTTCCTTGCAAATAGGGTGGTGGATGCTTGGAACAAACTCCCACAACATGTCATCGATGCAACTAACATAAACCAATTCAAAGCTCTATTGGATTCATATTTGGAGAGAAGAAAGGACTAACTTAGTTAAAAATTAAAATTTACTGTCAAACTATTGTGAAATTAGATATGAGCGCATCAGCAGAATGGGTTCTCATTGCCTCGCAAACTCTGGACTGCCATCAATAGGATAAGGTGCTCCCATAGCCGTTGTGCTCACATGATGCATAAATGGGGCCTTAAAGAGTCGGCGATGTGTGAATGCGGTGCGGTGCAGACCACCGAATATGTGGTTAACGAATGCCCGCTCCATTCATTCCCCGGCGGGATTGATGAGGTCCACAGGGCAACGCCTGAGGCCCTAGACTGGCTCGCAGACCTAGATGTCCCCCTCTGACCCCCCACCATACGAAAGAAGAAGAAGAAGCAGAATGCTGCCTGCTCATTATATAATAATAATAATAATAATTAACCACGCAGATGCAAGGCTATTAATACTGTTTGATTGATTGATACAGTTTGATTCCAAGGCTTAAAGTCACAGCGCACAACCTACCTTGATCATCTTCAGAAGCCTCCAACTGAATATGGTGGTCCCTGGTTCGGGTGATTTCTCTGGATATAAAATCACAGCGGCTGGTGATTCCGTTCCAGGCTGCGTCCCCGCCCCACTCCAAGTTCATGAGAGAACGGATCAGGTACTTTTGTTCGTCTACGGAAATGGGCATTTTCTGCACCCTCATGTGGAGCAATATGCGCAGGTTTTCAATCCTGTTTTCCACTTCTGCTAACACTCTTTTGAATATCTGAAAGAGCAAATTCCAAAAATATTAATTACATTACTGTCTCACTAATCCACCTTCCCAAAGAATTTCCCTCAGAGCCTATGTCATCTTAGGGAATGCTACGTGGAGGGTCTTTTTATGGAAACGAAGGAAGGAGAGGAAGTTTTGAGAAGGAAAAAGGTATGAGGGGTGGGTAGAAATCTGGGAGGCAGTGTGTCCAGGAGTCACGGACATATGGAAGATCGAAAGGTCTCCCTCAACCAGTCTCTCCCGACCCGGCCTGCCACGCAGTAGGTGTGCAGACACATCTGCCGCCAAGACCTGAAAAAACCTCACCCTATGAACCCGGGCAGCCCTGCTAAGTCACCAAACGTAGCGAAGCACTTGGGGTGATTTATGGAAAAGGTGTTGGTTATCCAATAAATGGTTCCCGGGGTGGCAGTACCCATACCCGCCTCACACAAGCAAGGCAAGTGTCTACTTAGTGAAAGCGGCAGATTATTATAGTGCTTATAATATAGTGCTAAAAATTAAAACAAGTATTTCGTAAAAACAAACAAACCTATCATCGCTCTTTCATAAAATTAACATTTTTTTGATTTAAAGTTAAAGGGTCTTATTTACGCTTGCAAGAAGACTCAAACAAAAAAGTGAAATGAACAGAAACCCATGCAACAGTTGCTAGAAAACACAGAGGACTAACCCAAATGTTTTAAAACAATAATACTGACTGGTAAAATTGTCAGCTCTAGCACGCCAGATTGTGGTATAGTAACTGAGTATGTAAGAGTAAGATAACCCAACCCGTCGGTATACAAAGCTCGGCACTCGAGTCTAGACATGCGGCGGACTGACTTATGAATACTGGCCAATTATAAAGCTGATTTTGTACTTTCAACTAGTAAAAATGAGGGCAGATTATGATAATTGTCGGAAAATGGAGCAGCAGATTACTTAGAGAGTACTTTAGTGAAATAAAAAGTCAGCCATAATGTTCTAAGATAATATTTTTAAAACATTTTAAATACTCACTGGTACTTCAGTTTTTCCAAATAGATTCTTAGCCCTCGCATAGTCATTTATAACCAGATCATAATCCTCTTTTCCTATGTTCTTGTCAATATTGCCAGGTAATTGAAAGAGGAATTTGTGTCTTGTTAAAATGGTCAGTGTTGCTCTCGTGGTGTCTGCATTATCTTTGCGGGCAAGTACCTCATCAAAGAGTTTATTAGCTTCAACCATTGATTCTGAAAAAGAATAATATTTTTTTTAGATGTTGCAACTTGTAAATTTGTATTACGCAAAAAGTTCAAATGTTGTTGAAATCAATCTGACATTTGGATGACACTCGTTAAATGCCAATAATTGGTTCATTTCAGATCTCGATCACATTGAATCAGCTGACAAGCATTATAATGTGACCGTTAAGCTGGACAGTTGATGAAAATCTGATTGAAAGCTAAAACAGGCTGAGAATTAACCCGTTGTTTGCCGGGGTAGCTGGGGTTGGTTGTCCACCAATTAGCGTTCGCAAAAAGTGGCATCCATGACACCCAATGACATAGCGATTCTGACAGTGTCCTTGAGAAATTTTGTACATAGAAAGGTCAAAATCGGAGACAAAGGAATTTTTCCCTCGCATGCGCAAGAACTGCGCACATTCCCGCGCTCCGGTAAATTATTAATATAAATTATTTGGAGTGACCAGGCGCATTGCGGTTTTCTCTATGGTAAAGGGCGATAATAGAGCAAGCGATTCTGACCGTGTTCTTCATACACTTTCTTTATACATAAGGGTCTAAATCGCGTGTAAAATCTCAAACACACCGGTGCACGAACGGCATTCCGGCGGTTAAACAGATAATATCAAAAATTCAAAATGATGCTGATCGTCAATATGATGGTCATCAAGTGTGATTGAGTTCAAAACGAACTAACTTACCCAAGATTGCTGGTCTCTCACGAAGAATAGCAAAAGAAATAGAACAATATGTTAATACCTTCAATAGCAATTTCTAGTTTTTTTAGTGGTTCATTCCCGCCTTCCCGGGCATCTATTTCAAAACGATCTTTCAGCAATATCAAAGCATCTAGTTGATCCATAACACTTCCAGTATTCGCCTTTAAGAAACTCAACTGTCCCTCTTTTTGCACATCGACCTGAGAAAGATAATAAAATTTTAAAAACATAAACTTGTAGGTTTGCGGGCTGCAGCCGGCAAGGTGAAGATTTCCCCAGTGAAAAAAGAGTGGATATGATCATCATACCTTCCGTTTAAGAAACAGAGTCCCTGCCTTCAAGTCTTCAAATGTTGTAGCGTGGTGATGTTCTAACAGGAACCAGCCAGGATGAAAATTTTCAGCAGAGAGGTCGCCAGAACTAAAAACGAAAATTGATTACTTTTCAAACCAAAGTTCACGGATCCTTTTATTTATATTAACTCCACAGAAGCCCTGGGGAAAACTCTGATGACGCTGTGTGGAGGGTCTTTTTGAGGAGAGGAAGGAGTGAATATAGGTTTTGAAGAGACTAGAGGTCGGCAAATCTTTCCACAGCCTTCATAGTCGTCGTAGAAATGATGACATAGAAAAGTCATAGAAATGTGACAAATGTCACATGAGAATGGATTGACATTGTAATACCGGTAGAACAAGAACAGCATATCTACCAGATGTCCAGTGGCGTAGATAGCATGGGTGGCACCTGGAGCGGATAACACGTGGTATCACCTCCCCACCCCAATTTCGACAATTGTGTAGAAAATTGGTCCGTCCTGGGGGGGGTTGTTTCGTTCATAAAAAGACCGTACTCAATATTTTTGTGACAATATCCTTCGTAATTTTTTTTACATGGTCGGGTGTCACCTTCCGTTGGGTGTAGTGTCACCCCCCCGTCGAGTGGCACCCGCGGCGGTTCGCCCCCCCCCCTCGCTACGCTACTGCTGACGCCTGTGCTCTAAAGATTGCAATCCGCTTGTTAAGAGAGTGAAATTTCAGAAAAATTGATCAAACTCTAGGCCAGTGATGCTTAACGGGGGCGCCAGCGCCCACAGAAGTATAATACTCAATGTCGATGTAACAATAATGTGTTTTATCTATACTTCATAACATGTGTACATTTTAAACTTCATTTCGGAGGGGGGGGGGGGGAGCGTTGGATAATTTTACTGTTGTAAAGGGGGCGATTCTTTCAATATGGTTAAGAAACACTGCTCTAGACGATGTAATAAACACTATGAAGTAAATCAAAATCCCAGACAAAAATAAAGTATCAATTTCAGATCAGATACTTGAGTCGGACCATATCAAGAGTCAGAAAAATAGAGTATGTATGAGACGATGTATGAATATGAGTGAGGCAAGGAGTGTGTTTTTTGGTGATTCTCTGCCTACACCTACGGAGAAACGGCGTGATGGTTAGTTAACAGAGAGAGTTGATCTAGTGGTGCGTTTTTGAGCGGGTGCTTCAAAACCCACACTTCGAGTACTAGGAGATACGTCCCAAAAGCCCACGTTTGAGTGTGTATGCACTATATGGAGGAATAGTAACTCGAAGTACGCGTTTTGAAAAGGTGCATCATGCATACGAAGCAATTATAGGAAGCATTGTGAAACGAGATGAGTGAAATGAGATAATCGAAATAAACACATTTGTAAAGTTGAAGTCTAAGGGGTTCAATATGAATAATCACCAGTCCGGGAAGAGCTCCTGCAGATCCTCTGGGAACTTGTTCTCATCTCCCTCTGTGGACAGGCCGAGGGGGTCGGGAGGCGCGTAGGAGGCGGGGGACAGGGGGCGTCGGCCCCACGACAGGGCCACTCCCCCCTCCTCCACCCACACGGCACTCTCCTTCATGGGGCCATACGATTCATGGTAGGCTAGAGAGACATATAACATAAACATTGATCGAAGTGTAAAAATTGGATATTTCTAATGGAGGATGCAGGAAAGGAGGGGGGAAAATCGGGGAAGGTGGAAGAGGGGGCGAAAACAGAGACGCATGGGAAAGGACAAGCAGGGGAGGGGTGGGGGACGAGGGAGGCATTGCAAAGGACACATAGTAGCGGTAGGTGAAAACAGACGGTAAATTTGGAAAATACAATCTTTTACAAGGACAGCTGTTTGTGGCCTGCTCAAGCTTCGGAAAACCTTTTGATTTATTAATGTGCGTACCAGATGGATAAAAAAAAATATTATGTATCCAAAAGCACTTTAATAAACAGAATCAAAACACAAACACTTTCTTTCTTTGAGTGGCATCGCAATGTGTACCGGGTACTCGCTAGTTTTACATAATAAAATATATGGTTTATTTAATTTGTTATTTGTTATTTATTTGTTATTTATTTATTTAATTTTTTTTTTTTACAGTTTTTTAGAGAAAATGTGTTCTTACTGGGGTACCCCGTTCTAAGGACACATTGTACAAGTTTTATTATTTGAATTATAAGTAAATACCTAATCTATGTTAGAATATTGCCAAGGAAAATTATTAAGTTAGATCTAAAAGAAAGTTCAAAACAATTAAATGAAGACAATACATATTAGCATAACTCAATCAAAAATCTGAAAACAGAAAAATCAGAAAAAGATACGGTCACATCTGGGACTCAAACCCAGGACCTTCACCTTGCCGGGGCACAACTCTACCAACTGAGCTAATGATCAGATCTAGCTACTGAGAGATCAAAGTGATAATAAAATTACAAACATCATGAAGACGATATAAAGACAATCCATAACCAAATACAAATATTTTAAAAAACTACAGGCCACCTCAGAACAGGAAATCCTAGTGAGGAGGTCTGTGAAAAAAAAAAAATGAATCCATACTTATTATATACATCATACATACATGTACAAACCTTGTTATTGAAATTAAAAAAAAAAAAAAAAAAAAAAAAAAAAAAAAATGTGTCCATACCTGATTCGGTCATATTTAACTGTATTTCGAGTAAGAACTACTATTATCTTCATTTTCTTAATGCATATTTTTAATGGCTGCTATACACGATTGCAAGATTCAAACCCGAACAGATAGTGTCTTGGATACATTTTTATCAATTTTTTTTTTAGGATAAATGTGACATCTATTGACTTTTCTGCAAGTCTAGGATGAATATTTATTTTTTTTTTATTTTTAATTAAGGAGTAAATCCTCAAATTGTAATATTTAATTAAATGAAGACAATATTAGCGAATCTCAATCAAAAATCTGAAAACAGGAAATCGGAAAAAGATGCTGCCACATCTGGGACTCGAACCCAGGACCTTCGCCTTGCCGCCATTTAATTAAATATTTCAATTTGAGGTTTAATTTTATTTTATTTATTAGCGATATAAACAGTCTGTATAAATTCATAAATGACAGTGATAATAATATGTATGTCATTGACCAATAAAATAACAACAAATTGAAATTTAGAATATCAATAATATCTTTCAGGAAGTAATTTTATTCGACTTCGAACTGCTAAAAGTAGGAGATAAAATGTAGTGATACTAAAAATAAAAAAAGAGAAATACAGAAATCAATGAAATATTAAGTTATTAGTTAAACGTGTGGCATTGAATAGTGTTATTTTTTTATGTTATTATTTTACTCATTGTTAAAAATAAAATAAATATATGATTTATAATTATTAAGTAGAAAGGTGTTTAAGTACCTACCTACAAATGTTACAATATCAAAGATAATTTTGGTTTTTATTAATTACAAAGGAGAAAATTAGAAACACACTTTTTTGGATACAAGGTTCACCTACTAGAGATATGTACTAGCTAGTCAAAAACTAATGTCTTCTATTTTTCCCCTTTTAATTAAAAGAATCAAGAAATTGAAATGCAGCTACATAGGTTGAGAACCACATTTACGATTAATTTGTCACTTTTCTATACAACGTGTCCAGAAACTCGTAGTACAAGCGGGAAACTAGTGAATCTACATCACGTGGAGAACCCAAAAAACTTATTTTTTCGATCTGATCATTTCGATTTTTATATTATTTTTGAACTATTTTTCCATTTTTTCGGCAACCAAAGGGTTAAAAAAAAATTTACCCCGGTTTACTCTTCGATGCATTTCAAAAGACATTACGCAGCTGAAATTAATCCCCTAGTGACCAATTTTTTCAAATTTTACCGAAATAATTCCAACTTTGGAGCCGATTTACTCGAAAACGATAGGTCAAATCAAAAAAGTTATATCACAAATCGATTCCAAATGTGATGTAGATTTATCAGTTTCCCGCTTGTACTACGAGTTTCCGGACACCGTGTATAATCTCCATCCATTTCCACAGCTTTTGTCCATCTTTTAACAAGGGCATGGGAAAAAATTCGGTTTAGGGGCGATAGTCCTAGATAATTTTTTTTTTTTTTTTATACTAATTATGGGCCGGAAAATCCGAATCTGAAAGAATTAGGCGTCGGCAAGCAATATTAACTAAATTACAAGACTTTAAAATTATCTATACACACACAGGAAAACAAGCCATTTTGAACGCATTCTGACACTACAAGTCATAGAAAAACCTCAAAGATATTACACCACATAAAATTAAGTGTTGCCATTAAGCAAAAATATCAATAACGTAAAACTTTCTGACACGATACTTTCTCACATGATAATTCATCACATAACACATTAGTAACATGGTTTATGATATAAAAGAAAGTGACCCTTCGTAGCGCCTACTCGCATCACGGCAAAAAAACATCCCAGTATTCAAGTAGTTTAGCGGCTACGCTAGGTTTGTGTAACATGGTTTGTGCCCCTTTATACCGCCTGCTCGCGTCAAGGCAAGAAAACATCCCAGTTTTCAAGTAGTTTAGCGGCTACGCTAGGTTTATGTAACATGGTTTGTGATATAAAAGTGAGTAAAATTTATAAAAAATAATTACTTAAATTAGTTATTGATATTATTGCTTAATGGCAACACTTAATTTTATGTGGTGTAACATCTTTCTTGTTTTTCTATGACTTGTAGTGTCAGAATGCGTTCAAAATGGCTTGTTTTCCTGTGTGTGTATAGAAAATTTTAAAGTCGTGTAATTCAGTTAATATTGCTTGCCGACGCCTAATTCTTTCAGATTCGGATTTTCCGGCCCATAGTTAGTATAAAAATAACTAGTTTTATTATCTAGGAATGCTGCCCCTAAACCGAACTTTACCCAGGGCATGTATCTGCAAAAGCACTGCTTCCTAAACCATTGACGCACAGATGTTTTCGCGGCCTCCCCATCTTTAAAGTTAATCCTACAAAGAGCTTCTTTTAGCGGTCCGAATAGAAATCTGATGGTGCCAGGTCATGGCTGTACGGAGGATGAGGCAAGACTACCCATCCAATTTTCACAAGCTTTTAGAGTGAAGTATTGGACAAAACTTATTGTTAATAATGCTGCCCAAATCAACCATAATCACATCCTCTGTATCCCAGAACACTGTCGCCATTACTTCCCCTGCCAATCGCACAGTTTTGAATTTTTTCATCCACAGTGATTTTGTGTGATGCCATTCCATTGACTGCCTCTTTGATTCAGGTTAAAAAAAAATATATATTTAATTTTTTTTTTTAATTTATTATTTTAACTTTATGAGTAAAACCTCAAATTGTAATATTTAAATAAATGAAGACAATATAAGTGAAACTCAATCGAAAATCTGTAAACAGAAAAATCAGAAAAACATATATGTCCCACATATGACACATATATGTCCCAGAGGTGTCAATATGTTTTTCTGATTTTTCTGTTTCCAGATTTTTGATTGAGTTTCGCTTATATTGTCTTCATTTATTTAAAAATATTTAATCTCCGGTCACAATTTTTTTCCAAAAACTCCTCTCTCCAAATGGAAGCGCTGCAAGTGTTGTGAGGTTATTTTTTTACTTGTCTTTATTAAGGTCGGTAAACATTCTTGTTACCTATCCACCTTGCACAAACTTTTGAGTACTCCAGTTGTCGAATAATCGTCGTAATCACACTGCTTTTACTGAGGGAGAGAATGCGACACAATTCATCTGTAGTTATTCGGTGGTCACCACGAACGATGTCATCGACTCGATGAATGTTGCGTGGAGTCACTGCAGTCAACGGCAGTGAATTGCCGCTCCGCTTTTCATCAGCCAACAATGTTGGTCCTTCAGCTTCGTTACAGCGACAAACCCATCGTCTAACATCCTCCTGCGACATCCACTGTTACACCACCATACACATTTTTTAGTATTTCAAGAATACGAATGGGCGTTTCACCTAATTCTTGAATGCACAAGCATTCAAGAATTCAATCACAGGAAAGTCTTTTACGAATATCGATGTCGGCCACTTTGCAAGCGACTGCAATGCTGCTTCCTGCTGATACAGAAAGTTACTACTGCAGTAGATTGTAGATTGAGGAATAGCGCCAAATTCAAAATATTCACTTAACTAACTTTATTTAAGTAGAAAAAAATAGGAGGCATTAGTTTTTGACTGACCCTCGTATGTAGTACTTTGATGATGAACCTTACAAAAACACAACACATCAAATTCAGCCACTTAAAGTTTTTCTGTATTTATATACATACATTTTTTTGTTTATTTATTCTTAGTACATTTACATTACAACGGTATAATATATTGTCCTCCACACTAGGAGTTCACCTGTGTTGTAGAGGATATTTTTCAGTTGTAAATTATAAATTGTGAATAGTAAAACAAAAGAGTGTTCATAGTTAATATAAAAAAAGAGAAACAATAAAAGGAAAAAATTCGGTTTAGGGGCGAGAGTCCTAGATAATTTTTTTTTTTTTATACTAATTATGGGCCGGAAAATCCGAATCTGAAAGAATTAGGCGTCGGCAAGCAATATTAACTGAATTACACGACTTTAAAATTTTCTATAAACCCAAAGGAATACAAGCCATTTTGAATGCATTGACACTCCAAGTCATAGAAAAACAAGAAAGATGTTACACCACATAAAATTAAGTGTTGCCATTAAGCAATAATATCAATAACGTAAAACTTTCCGACACGATACTTCCTCACATGATAATTCATCACATAACACATTAACCTGATGAATTATGACGAAAAGTATGAAAATTCGTAGTCTTAAAAATGTGTAACCTAACCTAACCTAACGCTAGGTTTGTGTAACATGGTTTGTGCCCCTTTATACCGCCTGCTCGCGTCAAGGCAAGAAAACATCCCAGTTTTCAAGTAGTTTAGCGGCTACGCTAGGTTTATGTAACATGGTTTGTGATACAAAAGTGAGTAAAATTTATAAAAAATAATTACTTAAAATAGTTATTGATATTATTGCTTAATGGCAACACTTAATTTTATGTGGTGTAACATCTTTCTTGTTTTTCTACGACTTGTAATGTCAATGCATTCAAAATGGCTAGTTTTCCTTTGTGTTTATAGAAAATTTTAAAGTCGTGTAATTCAGTTAATATTGCTTGCCGACGCCTAATTCTTTCAGATTCGGATTTTCCGGCCCATAATTAGTATAAAAAATATAAAAAAATTATCTAGGACTCTCGCCCCTAAACCGAACTTTAGCCCAATAAAAATCAAAATATAAAATCGACTTCAATTCGACAAAATTAATTAATAAAACATTATATATATATATACACACAACACACAATATAATATGTTAAACATCAAATTTAACCCTTAAAGTTTTTCTGTATTTAAATACATATATAATATGTACACAGCGAGGGGTGAAAAGACAATTTTTACAAACTTTACCTTTTTCCATTGCTCAGAAAAAAAATCTTTTCAAAACTCAACCAGGCGTTATACCGTATCAGTTATAACTGACGCCCCCTTTTAGAAAGATCCGTTATATATAATGATATTAGGTTTCATAATTCTATTATCAAAACAAAGAATTGTATTGAACAGCAGATAAATCCAGTGAAAACTTAATAAGTACATACATTTAAACAGTTGGTTAATGCAGTATAAAGTATGGTTACAATCAATTGTCTACATGGCGGAACAGGAAAAGATTTTTTATACATTTCGTTTTGGTTTCTGCTAAAGAAAGGCAAAATGTGTTGCATTGTTTTTGCAAAAGTGAACTCTTTTATGGATTGTGTCAACGATGTTGAAAGTTTGTGAATATTATTACTGTTTTGGTAAATCAAAAATCTTCAAACAATTTTGGTTTGGTGAAATTCACTTGTCAGTGTGGCAAATTGCAAATTATAATAAACAGGATTATTTAGCTAACCAATAATTATTATTAACGTGTCAAAAAAGAAATGGCGTTATTCTGGCACTTTTCTGTTGGCCTGAGCCAAAGATATTGAAATATAAGAGATGCGCTATCGGCAGTTTTTACTGGGTGGGACTGTGTTTCCTGGCATCGCCCATATTGTTAACCAATACTACTGCACCCCTTAAAAAAATCAACTAAATGAACAAATTCTTTTCATATTTAAACTATATTGTTAACTATTAAAACTGTACATCTTCAAAAAATCAACTACTTAAATGAAAGAATTCTTTCTGTATTCAAACTATTCTCATTAGACAGTAGTCCGCCGACGGTCGGGCGGCCATCATAACATATCTCTTGAGATAAGGTTTTAGATTGGGTTATAAAAAAGTTACACATACTTTGGGTAAAATTTCAATACTCCGCTTACTTTTCTAAATACATTCAAATTATTGAAATATGTGTTATTATTGTTATATGTGTTGCATCTGAAACATTATCATTTCAAAACCAAATACTTTGTTTTAACTTAATTAGCAAGAAACAACTATTTATGTCGGAGGAGATGGAAAAAAATGCGCAAGTACTGTTATTAAATTCTCAGTTTGATTATTTAAATTATTTTTTGAGTTGAATTAAATTAAGACAATATTAGCGAAACTCAATCAAAAATCTGGACGACACAGAAAAATCAGAAAAAGATATTGGCACCTCTGGGACTCGAATCCACGACCTTTCGCTTTCCGGGCGACAGCCCTGCCTACTGAGCTAAGGTGTCCCTATCCGATTCGGTCATTTTTAACTCTAACATACTTCGACTAAGAACTACCAACATTATCTCCATTGTTCTTAACGCATATTTTCTGTCTCCAGATTTTCGACTGAGTTTCGCTAATATTGTCTTCATTTAATTAAATATTACAATTCGAGCGCTTACTCATAAACTCGAAAATAAAAATTAAATATTTGTGAGTATTTATATTGAATTGGAACCTTTGGGCAAATGTCACATCATACTAACAAGATTCAAATATGGCATCAAAACACAGGAAATTTTGAACTTTCAATGAAAAAACGGAACTTTAATGTTGTGCCGATGCAAAATTTTCGCCATCCGCCAGCTGATTCTATTTTCGTAAAAACTTATTTGTTTTTTGCAAAATAATGTTTTTGTAAACTGCACGGTCTTACCAGGTAAATGTTCATACATTTATAAAAAACAGTATATAATCTATCGTTACCAGTTTTGCTAGTAATCTTTTACTAGGGAAATGTTTATTAATTTTTGGAGATCGCTGGCAACGGTTAATATGCACTTTTTTTAAAAAAAACCTTTTGATTCACCTTAATTACATTAAAAGGCAACTATTTGCATAGGGGGAAGTGGAAAATATTTCATTCTAAATTTCGATTATGTAAAATTAAAATTAGCTTTTCTTGTGAGATTGTACGCCATTAGCTATTAGCTCATTCGCTGTCACTTTGGTATGTTGGTATTCCTGATACACTTGAATGTATAACGAACGGCTAGAAGATTTTGAAGGTACGGGGCACTTTCTTTTGAATCACAAACCATGTTACACAAACCTAGCGTAGCCGCTAAACTACTTGAAAACTGGGATGTTTTTCTTGCCTTGACGAGTAGGCATTATAAAGGGGCACTTTCTTTTGTATCACAAACCATGTTACACAAACCTAGAATTCCCATGAAGTCTGCTACGCTTTGCTCTAGCATCTTTTCGTACAGTAACAAGAATACCAACATAACAAAATGACATTTGAAAATAATGTTTGAAAATGGACAGTCTTGTTTCACAGAATGAAAGCTAATTTTAATTTTACGTAATCGAAATTTAGAATGAAATATTTTCCACTTCCCCAAATGCAAAAAGTTGTCTTTTAATGTAATTAAGGTGAATCAAAAGATTTTTTCAAAAAAAGTGCGTATTAACCATTGCCAGCAATCTCATAAATTTACCAAATGTTTTTATATTGTTCCTATTGGATACGGAAAGACATGAGAGGTTAAAGCATCTTTAAACCTCTCCCCGGTGTGAATAGTTGTTCCTTGTAGTTATTATGTTGAAAATAAGTGTTTTTAAATAATGTGTGCATTTTATGAAATAAGCGGAATATGGAAATTTTACCGAACTTTATTGTGTTAATATATGTGGGTCTAGTGGTTCTACAGCTCTAGAGAAAATTATCTGAAAACAATAATACGATAGCTGATTTCTCACCTCTGAATTGCACAGTACAAGTTCCTTCTCCACCGGACTTGGTGGTGACTATAATATCGCCTCTGGTCTTGCCGGGCCCAGTGCGGGCCACGATTTTGTTTTTGCTCTTCCATTCCGCCGACAGAAAACAGTCACACCCACATATCCGAAGACCTACAAGAAATTGACAATTAAAAACCTACTTTATAAACACGACTATCTACAAACTAAGTGGAATTTATTCAAAATCAGCCTGATTGATGTTTAAATTGTTGATTGTTATTGATGAAAATCAATTGATAGTAAAATCTCACCGATTAGATCATTCGCTTTTAGGCCGAGAAACTCCCCACGTATAGTCACTCTGGTTCCCGGCGGACCTTCCTTCGGGGATAAGCCGGTGACAACAGGCGGCGGACCCATTCTTACGATTCAAAATTAACCTTACTTTAAATTAACATTAATTAATAAAGATAATAATATTATTTCATTGTCAAATGTGTGGTTACACCTTCTGACATTTGTTGTTTGACAGTTGACATGACAGCTAAATCATAAACAACAATTGCATAAACTATTAACGGCAGAAGAGGTAGGAACCCCACACGAATTTTATTTTAAAATGGCTTATTTTAACTTTAATACAATAAATGTCTTTAATACGGTTGATATTTGTATAATACATTTAATTTTAAATTATGCAGGCATCAATATGAGCTTTTAAATGTTAAAAGTAAAATAGATACAGCTGTCAAGTAATGTCACGAAGAACAGCCATAAACGTATTTGAAAATATGTAGTGTAAATACTTTTATCGAAATTCGAAATATTGAAGGGTCGAAAAATATTAATTCAATTATTAAAGAAAGGGCGTAACGCCTTCAATTAATTGGCATGGCCACTAGTAGCTACAGGTAAGAATAATTTATCAACTTTATCCCACCGTCCTGTCATATTGCATTGTTTACAGTTTTTAGGTTATTTTCATAGGGCAGGGGTTAATCTGACATTTGATCGTCAAATTAATTAAAATGACATGGAAATGTAGTTTTGAGACAGCTTTCACTAATTTTATGACTCACAGCTCAGTAGATACATAAATAACTTGATGTTGCAAAATGTCACGGTCTGTTAAATCCTCTTATTATTACTTAATATTTTATCTTTATCATTTTCAAAAATAATATTATAAAAAATGTAAACTATTGTTTGATTATTTTAATAATATTTCAGTAAAGTGGACGAATATGGATTTGAGAGACCTGAAGACTTTGATTATGCATCGTATGAACGGTTCATGTCCGTATACTTGAAGGTGTTGGCTCGTCGATCCAAAAAATGGTCAGAAATGTTAGGGGATGGGAAATCGCTAAAAAGATCATTAACCATAAAGAGATATGTCAGAAAGGGAATACCAAGTAAGTACATAATTGTATTAATCCACCTCAGTAATGATTGCCGGTTATTCTTATTGCACAAGTAGTTTAAATGATCGTCCCGTTTAAAATGTCTATGTAATATTCTGGGCTTTGTATATTTCACTCCCTGTCGTGTCAATAGAACTATGGCCCACTTGTTATCAAAATCAGCATTCGCCATGTTACCATCATTAAATTAAATCATTTAGATGTTTGTACTAGCCCTGGGTCGATCTCGGGTACTCAGGTCTCGGATGGAACGGGTACTTTTGACTTACTGCAGTCGGGGGTAGGGCGGGCGGGCACCGCGTGCATCGGTCCCTTTTCTGTACTCTACGATATTTTTTCCACGTGTAAAGTATCCAATCAAAGAGTGGGTACTCTCGACCCGATCACTTTCTCCAATGGGTTGTGTAAAATGATCAATCGACCCAGCTCTAGTTTGTACCCCAGAGGTTTCGCCATGTAAGATTTTTCTGGTTTCACTTTGCTTTTTTTAAATTAACTCCAGCTGCAACTCCTTTTTTTACATTAACAGTAGGCTCTGAGGAAAATAATTTCCTTCAGGGCCCCTGTCATCTTTGGGATGCTGTGTGGAGATTCCATTTGGGAAAGGAAGGGGTGAACTTTGATCTTGAAGAGACATATGTTCAAGAAGGAGGAAACAGAGGCCGGCAAATCGTTCTACAGCCAAGCTCAAGAACGAATCGTAGAAGCGAACCGTTCTCATATAACAAATGCCAACCGTTATAAACGTTGAGTGCGTGTTTGGCGTATTTCCCAACTGTGCACCGGTGCTGAAGGAATCACAAAAGCTAGTTCCTCAAAGCATCTTCCATTGAAATACCGGTAGAACAAGGACTGCATTCCCAGTCGACGCCTGTGCTCTAAAGATATCGATCCGTTTGTTAAGATAGGAGAATCATAATATCAAACCGCCCGTTTCGAGTCGAGGGATTTTTTTCAGATAATTTAGAGGTGGCTGCCGAATTCAACCGTGGGATGCACTAGCGATTTGTACAGGGTTAGCAGTTGTGTACTATTAAAGTATTTGCGGGCTCTTTATAGTACGCCCAGCTTCTGAGAGGCCAACTTAACTCTGGCTTCGATGGAGCCCCCGAACCTGAGCTGGTCACTTAGAGTTACACCAAGAATATCAATGGAAGACCTGTTGGAAAGATGGATTCCGTTGCAAAAAAACAGTGATTTAATCTTAATTATAATGTCAGATTATTAAAACAGTAATTTAATCTGAAAAGAAGTTATAGTCAGGCATTGTGGGTTCAATTTTCTGTTAGTCTTCCATCATTGAAATAACAGCAATTATATTAATAAACTAGCTGACCCGGCCACGCATTGCTGTGGCTAATGAAACATGGAAAAATACAATAATTGTAATAAGTCTCCCTCACATGTATAAAGAAAATTAAACGAAATTCCCGTATGTAAGTGGAAAGTAAGAAAATCACAAAAAATATAAATCAGTACACAACGCCACCTATACCTACTGACAAAAACAAAACACCGACAGTTGCGCATCGATACTTGCTTCATTGTGTAATTTTTAACTTAATTAAAAAACTGAATTTAATTCAGCTAATAAGTTAACACAACCGTTATTGATTCTGAGGCGGCACGAAGTTCGCCGGGTCAACTAGTATACGTATAACGATGAATCATTGCTTTTCTTCTTTATTGTGAATGTTTTAACTTGAAGGTGGACACCGAAGTACAGTTTGGATGCTCGTGTCCGGGGCCAGTTTAATACGGGAGCAGTCCCCCGACCTGTACGAGAGGCTGCTGGACGCCCCTTTCGAGAAGGAGCTGGTGGACATAGTCAAGACAGATCTCCCGAGGACATTCCCCGACAATATCTACTTCAACAAGACGGCCAACCACCAAGCGCACCTATTCAACGTGCTTGTCGCATACGCACATAACAATAAAGATGTAGGATACTGCCAAGGCCTGAATTATATAGCAGGTATGTTTTTTTAATTAACCTTTCAGGCTAATTTGTGAACTTTTCGGAACAACTCATATATTTAAAACAGTCATGAGGCCCAGAAATGTCCTGTATTTGTGTGGTAGGTTTTAATATAGAAAATATCTTGCATCCTCCTTGTTGAATTTCTTGATGTATAATTTTGTGTAGAAGCAATAAATCGGAAAGTTTACGTCTGGCTTTGAGAGGGTGTAGTTTATAGTGTAACATTCGGTCGTTATACGTTCCAAATTGATCAGATAAACACGCCAAACGCGTGCCCAACATTTGTACACGGTTGACATTTGTCACATGAGAACGGGTCGTTTCTTCGACTTGTTCTTGTGTTCAACAGCTTGGCTGTGGAATGATTTTCCGGCCTCTGTGTTTCCTCATTCCTACAACAAAGGTCTCTTCAAGACCAATATTCATTCCTTCCTCTCCTCAAAAAGAGCCTCCACACAGCATCCCAGATGACATAGTGGAGTAAATGTAAAAAAAAAATCTTATAATGGCCTTAGCCCTGTTTATTAATCAGATCAGAATCATAATAGTAAAGTACTTCTCAACCTTCCTCTCCCCCATCAACTTCCCCTCCATGCTCTCTTTACCCTTACATTTTACCCAAATTGGGGATGCCATAGTCAACACTGGCTTCGGGCAATTAAGACTCACATTGAGTTAAAAGAAGATAAGATAAAATTTAATTTACAAATTTTTATTCTGTTGGTTCTTGGTTTTGGTCTTCTTGAATCTTTTCTGAGAATTACACGCTAGACATTTCTCGGAATGACCAATTTTTGTAAACAATGATGAATCAATGTTCCTAGACTATCAGAAACATTTCCACTCACTGCGGCAATGTCATTGTGAAACCGGATACAATGATATAGATAAGATTGCAGATCATAATCATGTCTGTTTCCTCGAATTTGTTAATTACATTTAAAACTGTTGACTCAATTAGTGCATTGTAGCAAACAATTTCGAGGACTACTTTCATAAAACTTTCTCCATAAATTGTTTAATAAATTTTCACGATAATAATTTACAAATATTAACCAGTCATTATTTTTTCGGAAGGTCTAAATATTTCGCCTTTGTCTCAACATCCAAGTAAATGGAATATTTCTGAATGCATCTAAAAACTAAAAACTGTTTTTGAAAGGTGATGAAACACGCTTTAAAATTTTATAATTCGAAATAAACATATTTTTAAAATATAATTTTTTTTAATGTAAACTTCAAAATGTTTTAAAAATAGCTCACCTAACGTTTTTTCTAAATAAAATTACTAACACATGCGTATTTCATTAGGCAAATGTATTATTAATGTTTTTGTGAACTCACTCTTTTGCCATTTCATGTAAAAATAATTAATAAAAAATTCCCAAAGTTTCATAATTTTTTCAAATTGCGGCGGGAAACTTTGGATTCATAAAGGTGTACAATTTACTTCTTTTGTGGTTAGTTTTTGTATTTGAATATAAAGCGTGGTGTTTTTATTTATTTCTAACACCGTTTATATCATATTTCTCCCCATGATTAGTAAGGGAGATACAAAGATATCTATGAGACCTATATGAATTGTTCCAAAAATCGAACAAATGGACTTTACCAGTTAGGGGGCACATGATAATATTGTTATATCTATGCGTTTTTTATTTATTTATTGCCAAATGGCGGTTACTTTCTGTAAAGCTCTCTAAACTAACTAACTATCCATCACGTCTCTTCCCACAGAGTTAGGGGGGTCGTTCAAGTATTACGTAACGCACTTAAGGGGGGGGGGTCTTGTGAAACGTTACTGTGCGTTATGAGGGGGGGGAGGGGGGGTTCGAACAATGCGTTACGTAACGTGTGTTTTTTTATTTAGATAAAAAAACTAGGGAATTAAAATCTTCCAAGTTGGCAATCCTTTTCATTCTCGAAATCTCTTGTTTTATTTATTACCGCAAACGCGATTAAAACATGAAAAAAGGTATTTAAGCGACTTTCCAGTACTTTGCGCAACTTAATTGTGACTTTCAGGTAAAAATTGTCACTTGGGCGTTACGTAACGTTTAGGTAGGGGGAGGGGGTACGGAAAAACGTTACGGCGCGTTACATGGGAGGAGGGGGGGTCAAAAATCTTCAAAAATTGCGTTACGTAATACTTGAACGCCCCCTAGGCAGAGAGGATGGACCGCCAAACAACTCGGTCTTGTCATACATTCCTGACCTCACTTACATTCATTTGTCGTCTCATTCATACTCTTCTATTATTCTGACTCTTGACATAGCCCGACTCAGGTATCTGATTAACTTGATAGTGCCATCTCTTCCTCGGGCGTCCACGACTTCTTCTGCCATATATTCTTCTTACACTCATTTCTTCATTAATTCGCTCTACATGCCCAAACCATCAGAGTGTCCCTTTCTTAATCTTACTCATTACGCTTACATCAGCCTTGCATTCTTTGAGGATCTTCATATTTCTCACACAATCATGTCGATCATAAATGGATTTACCACACATATGCTTCAGGGGGTTCCATGTCAACTCAGAATGAAACCAACTCAGAAACACCTCAGAAAAGTCATTAAAAGCCATGAAAAAATAATTTTAAAATAGCCGGTAACCCTAACCTAACTTAACCTACTTAATCAATTTTTTAATATTTTTTATCATCACTCTTAATGACCTTTCCGGGATGCTTCTGAGTTGGTTTCATTCTGAGTTGTCTGGTCACCGCTTCAGGGAAAGCATATTTATAATTTAGATGTTGGGTACTCAATACTGGAGTAATATAAGAAGGTGAAGAGATGTTGCTCATCCAAGTGTAGAGTTGCGAATGCCATATTTTTTTAACCTCTCATCTGTGGTTCGCCACATATATTTTTTTTTTTTGCGATTTTAGCCCTTATGTATAAAGAAGCTGTATGAGGGATAAGGTCAGAATCGCTTGCGCCAATATCAATCTGGGACCTATGTTCTATTTGATTATTGTAGCTACTCTGAGTGATTTTAAAAGAATTTTCTATGAAATTTGCGGGTGACTTTTGGCAGCTGTTAAATGGCTAAAATATTAATATTTTACGTTTTCAAATGAGTATAAAGGTCATTATTTCTTTGAAAACTCCTTTGAATTGTGTTTTTTTATGTTGGATGTCTATTCAGGTTTGTGTAGGAATAATAAAATCAGTTTTTATTTGAGTGAATTTATTTTTTGACAATTATTTCCAAAATGGGAGGTTTTTAAATCTTTTTTTTAGTTAGTTAACTATTCTGGAAAAACTTCTTACAATATTATCCTTGTAAACAGAAAACAATCGCAAAAAATATAATCACTTTGTTTTTATATGGATATTTGACCATAACTCGTCGAGGTAATTTTCGTGCAGTTTTGGAAATATCATCCCGTGTTCAACAGTTTAATGATGTTCAGGATTATGTGTTTTTGTTTGATTTAAAATTGATGTTTGTCGGTTGCAGGATTACTTTTACTAGTCACAAATAACGAGGAGACCACCTTCTGGCTGCTGAAGGTGCTGGTGGAGGTGATCCTGCCGGACTACTACACCAGGACTATGGACGGGCTCATCACAGACATCGAAGTCCTCTCC
Source organism: Limnephilus marmoratus (assembly GCA_917880885.1). Classification (NCBI taxonomy): domain Eukaryota; kingdom Metazoa; phylum Arthropoda; class Insecta; order Trichoptera; family Limnephilidae; genus Limnephilus; species Limnephilus marmoratus. The sequence goes on from OU862929.1 coordinate 22,121,385, forward strand.
GAGTTAATCAAAATCAAAGTTCCTGATGTTCACCAGCATGTTATTAATTTAGGTGAGTTGTAATTTTTTTCGTTTCGTGTGAACATCGCACAAGAGTCTGAAAACTGCCCGAAATCAGTGAGACTTTAAATTTTCGACATTTGAGCAGTCCCTGTTAAGTATTTATTCCCGGCCCGTTTCAGCTTTTGATCAACAATCAGCTGATCGCAATTTTGTCAATATAGTGTAAAAAATAATAAATGGCACAATTATTGTCAAGTTGATGGTTATTAAATGTGGTGAGAGTTTTGAAACTCTCTGATCATCTCTGAAAGACCACCATTAACACCCTAGCTGACCCGGCGAACTTCGTACCGCCTCAGAATCAATAACTGTTGTGTTAACTTATTAGCTGAATTAAATCCAGTTTTTTTATTAAGTTAAAAATTACACGATGAAGCAATTAACGATGCGCAACTGTCTGTGTTTTGTTTTTGTCAGTATCAGAGATGGCGTCGTGTACGAATTTATATTTTTTGTGATTTTCTTACTTTTCCGCTTACTTACGGGAATTGCGCTTCATTTTATTTATACGTGTAAGAGAGATTTATTATAATTATGGGGTGCAGACATACGTTTACCGTTTGTCCCATTATCGACTGTTGACATTTAGTGTGTAAGAAAGAGGGGCAGTATTATATGTTTAAGAACAAAAGCAAAACAATCAGCGCATCGACATTTGACGTTTTTGGAATTCACTCTTTACTCAATATTATACTTATCACAATATTCCTGCAGCACTTTCAAAAGATGATAATTCGTTCCATACAAAATGTATGAGGAAAAGGATTTTCTTCGTAATTATTTTTTTCGTGAATTTTTCCGAAGTTTTAACAGCTATTCTGCTATTCGGGGCAAAGACAAATCAAAAATCATAAAAATCCGTCCATCCGTTATCGAGTTATAAATGGTGTAACTAACCCAACTTTGTTTTATATATTAAGAGTGTACACTAATCTCTTTGTAAGCGTATGCCAGCTTTGGCGATGTTTTGTGGAGGGTCTTTTTAGGCAAAGGAAGGAAAGAAAGTTCTGGGAAAGAAAAAGGTTTGAGGGGTGGTAGGAATCTTGCGGTCAATGTGTTCAGGAGTGAGAAACGTATGAATCCATCATTCCCACTGCGGTGCTAGGCGACGGGTCGAGAGAGTCCTGCTGGAGAGATCAAAAAATCTCCCTCAAACAGTCTCTCCCGATCCAACCCACCAAGGCACAGACAAACCTTACCTCGAGAACCCAGGCACCCCTGCCAAGTCACCAAACATAGTGAACCACTTTGGGTGACCTATAGCAGAGGTTTTGGTTATCCAATAAATGGTTCCCGGGGGCGGCGGTACCCACACCTGCCTCCCAAATTGAATAGCATGGGATTGATTGGAATGTCATTGTAATAAGCTTTTTAACTATTTATAAAAATGGTATACATATATTAAAGTAGCCCCACTCTACTTTGATCAAACACAAAGTCAAAGTCACCCCAAGTCTTCGGAAGGTTGCGTGTTCAAATCATACCAGGGTCACCACTCTAGGTATACTTGGGTATACATTAAATGAAAGTGTGTGGGAGTCAAAACACAATGGGGACTTATATTAATGACTCACCTGTTTAGGAGCTCGTTAATTTATTGACTCATGTTGCTTCGTTGCTAGCTGTTACCAGCGCATATACAAACAATATAAACGCTACATACGGTATACGGAATTTCACCAAATAAACAAATTCACAAAAATATAAATTTAAAAAAAGAGACGTGTTTATTGATCAGCTGAGCAATTCTCTATGTTTATATCGAGATTGATCTCGGGCGAGATCTCCTGTCAGATTTGTGTGCTTTTCTTTGATATTTGCTTTTTCTATTGGCCGATGTCAGAATTTCAGCTGTGAGCTGTCACGTATTTTAGTTTAGGTCGTTTTAAACACGAATTCATGCAAGTATGCATAATTATTTATTCATTTAACAGCCTTAGAAAATCTAACAAATCTGACAGGAGATCTCGCCCGAGATCTATCACGATCTCACAAAACATACAGAATCGCTCGGCAGATCTGCATAGCCAGAAACTTCCCAACCTTACTGTAACTCATCTCCTTCCCCTCCCACTCTATTCGGCCTTACAACGTATCCCAATTAGGGATACCTAGTCCCAAAGGCTCTGAGCTATTGGGACTCGATTTCTGTAGTATATAGGAATATGTATGTCCTTTTATTGTCTTTCAACAGATGTCGTTAGTATAGATAGTTTTGAGGTGTCTCAACAGATATCAGTAAAGTAGTACTTTGGGAGAGTGTCTAATACCCGAATGGTTACGGAATTTGCCGATGATATACAATCGACAGCAGTGCCCAGTTCTCTTGCTTCAGAATTACACGGAGCATCCATTAGAACGGACTTTTGGCCCAGTTAAATATTCATTGTAAAAACTGCGCATTAATGTAAACAAATGACACTTCAGCCTCAGATCTACGACTTTTTCAAACCGGTGCAGAAACTTGATTGAAAAACCCAAACGCTGTACTTCAAGAGATCCTCTCAGCTGCTCGGGTTTATCCGACTCAGCTCGTGTAGCCCCTAGTTCTAGATTAGACGGGGATTCCCCTGGCAGAGACATCACATACACTTGTTCGTGTTCATAAACGGGGTTATGAACTATATAGAAGTTTTTTGACCTTATCAAGATCGTTAAATGCTTAGAGAACGTACCCATACTACGATCTTCAAAATACCATGCTTGGTCACAATGAGCGGCGGAGGGCTTAGGTTTTTAGTCACTGGGGGGGGGGGGGGGGGGGGGTTAAAAATTGCAAAAAGTGGGTCACGTAGTATGGGTACGTTCCCTTATTTATGTTGTCGTGGCGATAATTTTTTTTTTTTATTTTTTTTTTACATCAATACCGCACAAGAGTCCCTACTACTCCCGTCTGGAGCCAGTGGGACTATGGCATCCCCAATTAGGGTATGTTGTGAGGCTGAAGGTAGTGGGGAGGGGAAGGAGATAGGGAAGAGGAAGATGGGGAACTACCTGGCTGTACAAATCTGGTCACCAAACACGGCTAGAGCCATTTCAAGCAACGTTTCTATTCTGAATGGTGGTCTTACACCAGGGCGATACTGAGAGTATCTTCCACTCTGGAACGCGTCGCAAAATATACTGTATATTATTTTAAATGAATAAATTGTGAAATAACACAAATTAATCAATTAAAATTTATTTGCCATGCCGGGATTCGATCCCACGACCTTCGGAGTGCTAGTCAAGAGCCTTACCGCTGGACTACGCCGGCTGTCAAATTACCTCGAGGTATCGCGGTGGAACAATATAAAGTATATTTGTGATTGTGTTGTGTGCTCCTTCACAGTGGCAAGTGATTGGTTTTCCTTATTCCTTGCTTCCCTAAACATATTATCACCCAATTCCAGCAAAAACCACTTCGTTTCATATCATTGTCTAAAACGTCCACTACACTACTCGCTTCGACGAAGTCCTCGACGAAGTTAGCCGAAGTTCGAAGCACGTGTCTTCACTACTCGCTTCGACGCTTCGACGAAGTCCTCGACGAAGTTAGCCAAAGTTCGAAGCGCTTGTCTACACTACTCGTTTCGACGCTTCAACGTCCACTACACTACTCGCTTTGACGCTTCGACGAAGTTAGCCGAAGTTCGAAGCGCGTGTCTACACTACTCGCTTCAAACTTCGGAGCACTTCGAGCCCTTTGACTCGGGCCAAATACAGTCAGGCGAAGTCAGGCGAAGCGAAGCGAAGTTGGACGAAGCGAAGTGAAGTTCGTGTCTACACTATCGTATTCAATTAACTTCGATCAACTTCGCAAGTAGTGTAGTGGAGCTTTAATATTTAGTCCGTTGACAAGTGCATCTGTGCAAGCGTTCAAAATCGACTTAGGATATGTTCATAAATCAACTTAGGATGTGTTCAAAAACCAACTGGCCATTTTAAAATAAAATGAATAATCCATAGAACAATGTGTGCGGATGCCAGGCGCTTTGTGAATCATGTTTTTTTTTCAAATAAACATATAAATTACGATTTTGGCACCCCCTAAAACTGCCGCCAATTTGTTTTCTTTGCTACGGCTGTCATGTTTAATTATAAATATTTATTTTTTATCCAGTCCGGTTTTATCAAACCTAATCAACAACTCTGATGGATGATATTTTTATCACAAGATTGATTATATTATTTGCCTCTCCGTGTTAATCTCTGTGTGCCAATAGATAAAAAATACAAATACAGTGAAATAACCTTCTTTGAATAATCGTTTTCTGCACGTTTCATTTATTTCTTCCACTCCCAAATTTATTTCATTCAAATCTGGAAGGGATAGATTATCCCCACAAGCCCCAGGCACATTCTTACAGAATATTTCCGCTTTGCAATAAAATCCAAATAAATGGAATATTTTTTAACATTTCCGAAAACTAAAAACTGTTTTTGAAAGGTGACGAAATTCGCTTTCAAATTATACTATTTGACATAAACATATAATTTTTTTGATTTAAAAATTTTGAATGCAAAAGAATAAAAAAACTCTCAAAACCTCCTGGACACTTGATCCCCAGATTCCTACCCACCCCTCATACATTTTCCTTCCCTGAACTTCCTCTCCTTCCTTTATTTTTAACATAGGCCCTGAGGGATTTTTTTTTCTTCAGGGCCTCCTGTGTGGAGGTGTCTAGTGAGGCAGGCAACACACTGACATATTCAAATTAAAATTCAATAATCATCCGGGTTGCCAAAATGAAATTGTGATAGGTTAGGTTAAGTTTGTTGTTGGTTCATATTCTTTATTTTTAATTAATGAAGACAATATTAGCGAAACTCAAATAAAAAATCTGAAATAGAAAAATCAGAAAAAGATTTCGCCACATCTAGGACTCGAACCCAGGACCTATGACTTGCCTGGTCAGTGCTCTACCAACTGAGCTAATGTGTCCCTATCCGATTCGCTCACATTTATTTGTATCATTCTTCGACCAAGAACTACCAACATTATTGTTACATCTACTGGGACTTGTTGAGAATTTGTTCTGATTTATTTTTTTTATTTAAAATTGTTAATAACTTGTTGAACTCTCCTGAACTTCTTTCGTTAATATGTTTTCATGTACCGAGTAGATCAGTTCGTCACAAATTACCTTACCATTGTAATAATACAGGATCTAATGCTGGATTATATGCCATAATAAATCGCCTGCATATACTTGGTAACAAATATGTTGTTGATGATATGATAAATATTGAAAGATTATCAACATACAAACATTATTTAATTAAAGCTGTTTGTCAGCGCTTCTCAGTTAGATTATAATCTAATATACTTTGTATGTTTATATTCTTCATCAATGTTTATTTCTGGAATTTTTTAATTTATTACTGCGTACTTTACGTAGTATTTTTTTAGTTCATAATATCTTAATAATAATAATAATATTTGGCTGATTTATAAAGCGCCGTTTTCATGAAAAATCATCTCAAGGGCGCTGTACATATAATAAGCATACAATAAAATAAAATGAATACGATAGGCTTACAACTAGGATTCAAACTTATAACTAGGAACCTACATTTAAGACTTATATGTAGCTAGTGACTTACAACTAAGACTTATTACTACTGACTTAAAACTGGTGACATACAAATATTTGCAACCGTGACTTAAAATTAGAGATTTACAATTAAAATAGGTATTTACATACAACAATAAATATTTTTAGTTTTGCCAGGTATCTAATATTACCAAGTGATCAACAAAACTCTACAGATATAGGTACAGACAGAGAAAGAGAGTCGAAGCAGTTTGAGGATATTATATATACATGTATACATACATAGATATTTTATTCTACACATTTTACAAATTATTTTATACCGTATTTTAATATTAATATTGTTAGCGCCAGAAGAAGAATGTACACATTCATGTATATGAGGTTTTCTTTTTCTTCATGTTTGTATTTATAATAGCTTACTATTTTTGCTTTATACTGTCACTTCAATGTGTGCTCTTTAATTTTTTGTCATATTAATATTTTTTTTTTCTTAACTATGTATATTCTTTCAAATTATTGCAATTCCCATGTAAAAGCCGTTAAAATCGGCGTTAATTCATAATAAATAAATAAATAAATTATCTTCATTTTTTTACCGCATATTTTTATTGACTGCTATCTTTATGTAAGATTGCAAGATTCAGCCAGAACTAAATGCTATCTAGATAGTGTCTTGGATAAATTTATCCACCTTTATATTTGTTAAATGTTATATTTTGCCATGAAAAGATTTATTAAAACTCCGCCGAACATAATTCCAGGTCTGCCGTGGGCGGTGATAAGTACAAAGTGGTTTGTGTGCCTGTTTGCCGAGGTCCTCCCCACGGAGACGGTGCTGAGGATATGGGACTGCCTGTTCTACGAGGGCTCCAAGATCCTGTTCCGGGTCTGCATCACGCTCATCAAGCAGAACCGGACACAGATAATGCAGTGCGACGAATTCTCCACTTTGGCCGAGTGTTTTAAGGAGATTGTGAAGAATGCTTTCGCATCCAACTGCCACGAATTCATGCAGGTATTAATTATTATTATTATTGTTTTTTTTTTTTTTTACATTAACTCCACACAGGAGACCTTGAGGAAAATAATTTCCCTCAGGGCCTATGAGGAAGGAATGAACATTGGTCTTGAAGAGACCCATGTTGTAGGAAGGAGGAAACACAGAGGCTGGCAAATCATTCCACAGCCGAGCTGTTGAACACAAGAATGAGTCGAAGAAACGACCTGTTCTCATGTGACAAATGTCAACCGTGTACAAATGTTGGGCACGTGTTTGGCGTGTTTCCCGACTATGCACTGGTGCCGAAGGAATCAATGACGCTAATTCGTCGGAGCATCTTCCATTGTAATACCGGTACAACAAGGATAGCATTCCCACCCGACACCTGTGCTCTAAAGATTGCAATCCGTCTGTTAACCCATTGGCCACAGAATTAATGAGCAAAAAAATTGTCCTTCACCACTGAATTAATTTTGTAGCAAAAATTGAAAACCTGCATTGGTGTACTTAATCTATTGTAACTTTTAAACCATATATTGAAATGAATTAATTTCTTTAAATTTATTTACGTATTCGATTAAGGTAAATAAAAACATTAAAATAAAATTTTAAAAATATACTGAAATATGTGTAAATAAGGATACAAACATAACCTTCTCTTTTTTCTTAAGTTTTTTTCCCCATTTTTATTAAAAAAGTTACAAAAAACATAATATTCATAAATCGAACAAAAATTATTTTTGTTTTTTACATACATGTATACTAATAACTAATAAAATATGTTGGTATGATAGTCCTCAAAGCAATCAGGGACGTTCAGGGTCACTACCAAAAGCATGCAAACACTCGCAATTTTGAAGAAATTAAATGGCGGCTGGCAGCAAACAAAACTTGAAACACAAATATCAGGGAAAAAACATAAGAAACATTTTATTGCCAATTCTACGAAATGAATGATTAATTACCTACAGAATGTTCGGCATTTAAAATTTTATTCAAAAATGTCATTGTTGAGCTCGTTTTTCAGTTTTTTGGCGGACCTACTCTAGCCCGACAGCGTGCCGGGGTTTGTGGTTAAGTACCTGAGTTGCACACCCGGCAGGCTGCCGGGGTTTGTGGCCAATGGGTTAAGATGGGAGAATCTATCAAACGGACCGCCCGTTTCTGCACAGAGTCGAGGGTATTTTTCAGGTATTTTGGAGCTCCAGACCAGAGGCTGCCAAATTCAACATGGCTGCCAAATTCAACCGTGGGGCGCACTTGTGATTTGTACAGGGTTAGCAGTTGTCTACTATTAAAGTATCTGCGGGTCCTGTACAGTACGCCCAGTTTTTGAGAGGCTAACTTTACTCTGGCTTCGATGGAGCCCCCATATCTGAGCTGGTCACTTGTTTATTTGATAAAAGACAGATTGAGTTGTAAGGTTTTGACTACAGAATGTTAGACGTACTTGACTTACTTTAACCAGTGATTCCTGACATTATTTGGAGTAAAATATGTAAATGAAATTTTGGCCTCCGGTGACATTTTGATGTTTTTTTTTCTACAAAAACATAAAAAATTAATAGGTGTTGGACAGTTGGAGGCGGGGTTAGGGGTTTGTCGGCTACTCGGCTGAGTGATCAGTGATAACATGCGGAAGGAATTTTTTTTGTTTGATTTTGAAGCCCAGCTTAGTATAATGCCAAAGATGGCAGTGTTCAAAACAGTACACCGCCCGACGACTTACGTATGGCCACCAGATATGGATGCTAAACGAATGAACAAGCTCTAGAGTTCAAAGTGCCGAAATAAAGTACTTGAGAGGAGTGGCAGGCGTTCATAATGGGATCAAATAAGAAACTCGACGATCCGAGGCGATCTAAACATCGAACCACTGTTACTCTTCATAGAAAAATCGGAACTGAGGTGTCTGATGACCGAATTCCTAGGAAAATACTGAGTGCGATTCCAGAGAGCAGACGTCTAGTGGGCCGCCCCAGACACAGTTGGGCGAAGCAACTCCAGAAACTGTGTGAGGAGAAGATGGGACTGCCATGGACGGAGGCCGAACAATCAGTGCAAGACAGGAACCCTGACCCGAATAGAACAAGGGGGAGAAGATGATGATGATGATTTTGAAGAAAAAAAAATGAAAAAAAAAATTCATGAAAAAAGTCACCGGAGACCAAAATTTCATTAACATTTTTTACTACAAACAATGTCATTGGTTAAAGTAAGTCGGTGTGTCCCAAGAAGGAGGTCTAACCAGAGAAAACTGGAAATACGTCATTTTTAAATCAAATTTTAGACATATTGACTCTTTTCCACAAAAAATTATAAATTGATTTCGAAAGATTGTTCTTTTATCTAGTAAACGCATGATTTAAATTTTGAGAAAAAATATTTATTTTTAGTATAATAAGGTTACACCGTAGGTCGTTGGTAGATTTGTTAAATTTTCAAACTAAAATCTTATTTTACAAGACGTATTTTATATCATGTAATCATACATAATGTAAATCAATATGTTATCTAGTAAATGCATGTTTCAAATTTTTTATTTTAGTTCAAATAAAATCATTATAATAACACTTATTTATGGCGAAAATTTCTCTATTTTGTCTTTCTTTTACGGTCTTACAAATTAATATATTTAAAAAAAAATTGCTTAGAAATTATTGAAAAATGATAAATACTTATAATCAAAAAATAGTTACAAAAAGTACATTATTTTAATAGTTTTATCATCACGTTTTTCAGCATTTTTGGATGAAGGTATAAATTAAAGCTAATTTGGATTGAAATAAATTCGATATTGAGTTATAATTTTAAAAAGCTGGTACGGGGAATAATTAATCTTTCTCATTGGAACCGCCCTGTACAATCGTAAGAGCATCTCCTTATTTCTAGTTGACTCACAACAATGACAATTAATTTATTTTTACTATTTCAGAGCATATTCAAAGTTCCGGGCTCCCTGTCCAACTCCACAATAATAAAACTCCGAGAGACCCTCGCCCGCCAGAGGATGGAGCGAGGATCCGACAGATAATAAGCTGCGGATCCTTCTCCGCCGCCGCACCGCATCTCCAGCGCTCCCATCACCCTCAAACCAATCATCGTACATTATTATAATGATATAGACCATTATTCACCATGTTCTTCTTGTCTCTCTCAACACTAGTACTACATACTCAATATCGCACCGGATGTTATCCGATTATGGTTACGAATTACTTCATAGTTCAAAACATAGTGTTTAAATGTTATAGACATCAGGAGCTTTTATGGCTGCCATTTTTCGATAAGAAGCATCATCTAGGCATCCCCACGACAGTTGATCCGTCGACAGTTGGCCCCCCGGCATGCTTATATATATATGCACTCAGTTTAGGGAAAATACGGTGTACCAAATCACACAAAATATAGCTAAGTGACCCCAAAGGGATGTGCAGAGAGGATGTACCACTGAATAACAAAGTATAAAACATATTTTCATTAAATTGAATCAAAGAAAAATCTACTTGTCTATATACTCTGTATACCAGCGCATAAGTACAAAAAATCGACACTTTATATAAATTCGTTTGATATTCATACCAACTTATTATTCAGAGTATTTTTGAAGTCGATTTTACGTTTGAAATTGGTAAATAATGCACAAAAAATTATAGTTTTATCGTAAACATCATTTCGGGGGGCCAACGGTCGGGTCACCCTCAAAGACAGATCCCTAGAGGAAAGTCTTTTCCTCAGGGCCTCCTGTGAGTTGATGTTCATGTGAAAATAAAGAAGTTTTGACCAAAAAAATTACCACTGGATTTACGTATTATACTGTAGGTGTTGTACTGATAATGTATTGTTGCCATACCAGTCTTTAGATCATGGACTACATGTGAGAATGCCGTGTTCGTTATATCAGTATTTCAATGTTCTCTCAAAAAAAATTATAATAATTTATGGATAAGCCGCCGCATTTTTATGCACAGATTACGGAAATTATACTTCATTTCAACAATTATTACAAGAAACAACTATTTACGAACACTAAATAGGTTATTAGGTTCTTAGTTTAGGTAAATTAAGTAATTCATGCGTTTTTAGTTTGAAACGAAACTTCGCAAATGTCAAATCCAAACAAAAAAACATGGCCATAATGGAGATGGTGATTTTTAAACTTTTAAAGAAAATCGAATTTTAATGCATATTTTTCCGTCTATCCCGACTGAAACCGATGGTTCTTGTGGTAATTAAGTTTAAAAGTAGTTTAATTTTCAAATTTTATGCCTATTTAAAGTGTAGCGACGACTCCAGAAACTAATATCTACAGCCTGTATGTCGGACGAATATCTACAGCTCATATGTTGAACTAATATCTACGAACTTCAGAGTGTTGACTAATATTTACAGAGCTAAGGTCGGACAAATATCTATGACGGTCCCAGTGTTGACTAATATCTACAGAGCGTAGGTTGAACTAATATCTACAGAGTGTAGGTTGGACTAATCAGCTAAATGTGTCCAATAGTCCGATATTAGGGATTTTTACATACATACTTACATAAATTAAGTTTTTTAAACAATATTACGTTATTCCAACATGCTATACATAATTGCAAATCCAACCTCTGCCAGTGCTGTAGATATTCGTCAACACTTTGGTTCTCATAAATATTAGTCAGCAGTTTGAGCTGTAGATATTCGTCAACACTTTGGTTGTCATAGATATTAGTTCGATTTTTTCACTTTTTGGAATTCCTGTAGATATTAGTAGACGCCTCGGTAGCGACATGCGGCGACTTGTCCATAATTTACCAAAATTATAAGTTTAAGCATTGAACGGGTAACTGTAAAAAAATCTTAGTAAATTAAAGTTTTGTATGAAAAATCCAGCGCAGTCGTTCCCCCTATGAATCTAATGCCAAATGCCAATTTAATGCCAAATCCGGTGGTATTTTTTTATCATTACTTTAAATTTTTCTGTATCCAAAATGGCGGCTAAATCAGATCCCAAATTCGAAAAGTCTGAGAGAAAAGATAAGAATAATAAATTCTTCTTTTTGAAGATGTACATAGTTTAAAGTGTCAGGTAAAGCCAATGAACAAAGTCACCATGACAAAAAGTATTTAAGGTTATACACTCCGTTGCAGATTGTTGAAACATACATGTTAGTAAAGCGTATTGATAAATAATATATTATTGTATTAGTTAGTATTTAATAATTCTACACGTATTATTTGATTGATTTTTTAAACTTAAAAAAATATATGTTATAAAATTATATTTTTTAAAACAGGGTTGAACACCAAAAATTCGTTTACATTGTCTACCTGAATTAATCTAAAATTTTAAATATTATTTAATTTTTTTGCTGCCAACTGTTATTCTACCGTCCAAGCAGTGTAAGAGTTTATCGGTGTGATTTTTGAAGTGAAAACTGTGATTTGAAACTCGATGAAACGAAAAATAGCGACACTAAAAAGAGGCAAACACATATCTCTATAAGATTTAGCCTTCGAGAGAATGAGATAGAATAATCGGTCTATTTATGATCAGCTGACGAGCATTACAACATATATCCGATATGCTTGAATGGCACTGATCATCGATTGATGACTGTTCAAATGTCATAACATCAAAATGGCGCTGATCATCGGTTGATGGCTGTTCAAATGTCATAACATCAAAATGGCGCTGATCATCGGTTGATGGCTGTTCAAATGTCATAACATCAAAATGGCACTGATCATCGATTGATGACTGGTCAAATGTCATAACATCAAAATAGCACTGATCATCGATTGATGACTGTTCTAATGTCATAACATCAAAATGGCGCTGATCATCGATTGATGACTGTTCAATAATGTCGTAACATCCAAATGGCGCTGATCATCGATTGATGACTGTTCAATAATGTCATTACATCAAAATGGCACTGATCATCGATTGATGACTGTTCAATAATGTCGTAACATCAAAATGGCACTGATCATCGATTGATGACTGTTCAATAATGTCATTACATCAAAATGGCGCTGATCATCGATTGATGACTGTTCAATAATGTCGTAACATCAAAATGGCGCTGATCATCGATTGATGACTGTTCAAATGTCATAACATCAAAATGACGCTTATCATCGATTCATGACTGTTCAAATGTCATAACATCAAAATGGCGCTGATCATCGATTGATGACTGTTCAATAATGTCGTAACATCAAAATGGCACTGATCATCGATTGATGACTGTTCAAATGTCATAACATCAAAATGGCGCTGATCATCGTTTGATGACTGTTCAAATGTCATAACATCAAATGGCGCTGATCATCAATTGATGCCTGTTCAAATGTCATAACATCAAAATGGCGCTGATCATCGATTGATGCCTGTTCAAATGTCATAACTTCAAAATGGCGCTTATCATCGATTGATGGTCATCAAATGTGATGAAGTTTGAAACATCTCATTGTTATTGTTGATTATTAAGTTTGGAAGGCCTTTCAAAATAGGCTCTACGGATATCATAAGTAACATTGATAAACCAAATTATAAAATAATATAAAAATCGTGGATTCTTTTGGCAGTTAAAATTTTGTAATGTTTTTCCTAAATTTTAAGGCTTGTATGCACTAAGGTAAATTTTAAATTGTGTTTTTTTTTTTAAATAATTCTAAATCATAACAGGAAACAATAACTTTTCTGCATATTTGTACTTTTCAAGCATTGCTCAGTGAACAACCGTTATTTTCGTATTAAAATGCCATGTATCATCGTATGATACATTGATAACATGCCATCAATAAAATAACTGACCTGTAATGACCATAGATTAAAGATTGGTCCATAGTGATCACAGACAATATGCCAAATTTTTTGCCTTTAAATAAAACCCTCGATTGTGCAGAAACGGGCGTTCCGTTGAATAGATTCTCCTAACTTGACGATTGCAATCTTTAGAGCACATGCGTCATGCGGGAATGCTGTCCTTATTCTACCGGTATTACAATGTAAGATGCTCCGAGGAACTAGCGTCATTGATCCCCTCGGCACCCGTACATAGTCGGAAAACACGCCAAGCACGCGCCCAACATATGTACATAATTAACAATTGTCACATGAGAATTGGTCGTTTCTACGACTCGTTCTTGAGCTCAACAGCTCGGCTGTGGAACGATTTGCCTGTTTTTCCTTCCTCCTACAACAACATGGGTCTCTTTAAGACCCATGTTCACTCCTTCCTCTCCTCAAAAAGACTCTCCACACAACATCTTCAAAGATGACATAGGCCTTGAGTGAAATTATTTTCCTCAGGGCCTCCTGTGTGGAGTTAATGTAAAATTAACAAATCAACTTTGTGCTTGTTTGTAATGTGTGCCCTAGTGCATATAAGCTTTTATATTATTAGTCTTGTATTATTTAACTGTTATTAAATTTAAATTATGTACAACGTCATTAAATTTATTGACCATGGGTGCGTCGTAGTAATAATTTAATGATACATATGTTTGAAGTATGCTATTTTATAAAAATTAGAGTGGGTGAATTATTGTTGTGTTAGTATGTATTTATAATTTATTTATAACTCGAAATTATATTAATGAAATCTATTATGATTTGTTTCGACAAGAAAATCAATAATTTGTATGAAACCTTTTAATGAATGTGTAAAAGACGGGTTTTAGGTTGAATAATTATCAAGAAATTTTAAAATTAGTCAAAAAGTTCAAATTATTAAGCAATAAAATATTAGGTATTGCTTTTCTGTTTTTCAAATTTGTGTTAAAAGTATAATATATGTTTGAGTCAAAATTAAATTTTCTTCACTTCAGTTTGATATGCTTAACTTTGTAGTTGATGGTGTCGCTAATGTATATTTTTTTAATCCAAAAAATATCTATGCCTGATCTATTCTGTGAGAATCTATGGTCAATTTATAGAATGAAAATTTCAATTTTTGGTTTCTATTCCATAGAAATCTTGTTCTTGCAGACGGTCTCCGTGGTCGAGGGGTGAGGCTCTTGACTCGCAATCTGAAGGTCGCGGGATCGAATCCCGGCGTGTGCAAATAAATTTTATTGATTAATTTGTGTTATTTCGAAATTAACTAGTTAAAAATAATGTGTGGTATATTTGCGGCACGTTCCAGAGTGGAAAATACTCTCGGTATCGCCCTGGTGTAAAACCAACATTCAAAATTGAAACGTTGCTTGAAATGGCTTTAGCCGTGTTTGGTGACCAGATCTGAATAGCCAGGTGCTTCCCCACCTTCCTCTACCTCATTTTCTTTCCCTACCTACTATCTTTAGCCTCACACCATATCCCAATTTGGGGATGCTACAGTCTCATTGGCTCCAGACGGGAGCAGTTGGGATTCTTGTGCGGTATTAAAAATCAAAAAATCTATTTCACAGTTTCTATAGAAATACTTTGAAGAATAGATCAGGTTAGAGCTGGATTTTAGCTTGTTCTTAATTTGTTTTTTGGCCGCCTACAAATTTAACCGTATCAATCTTTACTTCAATCCAATTTTTCTAACTTCATTGTAAATATAAAATAAGATGTGAAGATTTATTCTAGAAGATTTTCTTTCTGTACATTCAAATAATAAAGTATAAATATAATTGTTAATTTGGAAGTAGGTACTTACTGTTCTTTTTTAAAATTATAAAGGGACCCATCTACCTTCTGTTTTCATTATGAGTCTTCTATTCTATTCTTATTCTAGCAATGCCATTTATTTTTTTGATTTTTATGTGTTACATGAACTGACAGATTGACATTAGAAATTACCGAACCAATTAGGCCCCCTGCCCTTTCAAAATGGTGAATTATAAAGAAGGTTGATTTTATAAATTTATGTTTTTGTTTTAAGAAAATATTACATACTTACTAAATTGCGGGAAGGGCTGTAGGGGGCTGATCCGTCTAAAGCAGTGGTTCCCAAAGTCTTTTGGCCCACGAACCCCAGGGCGGATAGCACAACAGAGGGGGCGGAATAGGATAGGGTGTAATGACATATTTACCACAGGGGACGACCTCCGTAGTCCAGTGGCTAAGACTCTTGACTCACATTCCGGAGGTCGCGGGTTCGAACCCGGCATGCGCAAATAAATTTTATTTGATTAATTTGTGTTATTTCACAATTAATTCATTTAAAATAATATATAGTATATTTGCGGCATGTTCCAGAGTGGAAGATACTATTAGTATCGCCCTGGTGTAAGACCACCATTCAGAATTGAAACGTTGCTTGAAAATGGCTTTAGCCGTGTTTAGTGACCAGATCTGAATAGCCAGGTACTTCCCAACCTTCCTCTTCCCCACCTCCTTCCCCTCCCCACTACCTTCAGCCTCACAACATACCCCAATTGGGGATGCCATAGTCTCACTGGCTCCAGACGGGAGCAGTTGAGATTCTTGTGCGGTATTCACTGTTAAAAAAAAAAAAAAAGGGGGCGGAATGGGATAGGGTGGCACGGCAAATTTACCACAACGGAGGGGGCGAAATGGAGTAGGATGGGGTGGGATGAAACATCCCATCCCATTAACGCCCCTCGCCCGACAAAACTTCCATATGAATAAAAATGTGTCAAAACCTTGCCGCGGACCCCCTGACGTCATTCAGGGACTCCCAAATCAATTTTTATTTTCCACGGACCCCCTGAATGATCCTCGGGGTCCGTACGGACCACTTTGGGAACCACAGGTCTAATGGTTTTATTTTATTTTTGTTATTTGATTTGTTCAGGCACATCAGTGAAACATTTTTACCTATTGCAGCTTATTAATACGAAGTTTTCATTGAAATTAGTTTAAAATCTTTTAAACACTTAGCTTGCCTTATTAATTATGTGCAAACACCAAATATGTTATTAAAATATGTAATTAAAATATGGTAATTTTTTAGGAAGAATTTCATAATATTGTTACTATATAAAATTAGTCTTAATTTTAAGTAAATACGTAAAATAATTTAATGAATGGGATTTATAATAGTATTTTAAAATTGAAATTACAGATTTATGAAAATCTTTAACTACAAGTCATTTTTTAATTAAATGAAGACAATATTAGCGAAACTCAATCGAAATCTGGAGACAGAAAAATCAGAAAAGATATTGGCTCCGCTGGGACTCGAACCCAGAACCCTTTTCTTACATGGAAACAGCTCTACCGATTAAGCTACGGAAGCCATATTAATTATTTTCTTCATTGTCTATTGTCTTCATTTAATTAAATATTATAATTTGAGATTTTACTCATAAAAGTTTAAAAAATTAATAATAAATATTCATCCTAGACTTGCAAAAAAGTCAATAGATGTCGCGTATTACAAATAAAATGGATAAAAATTTATCCAGACACTATCTAGATTGCATTTAGTTCGAGTTGAATCTTGTAATCATATATAAAGATAGCAGCCAATAATATGTGCGTTAAGTAAATGAAGGTAATGTTGGTAGTTCTCAGTCGAAGTATGATACAGTTAAAAGTGACCGAATTAATATGGGTTCCGTAGCTTAATCGGTAGAGCTGTTTCCATGTAAGAAAAGGGTTCTGGGTTCGAGTCCCAGCGGAGCCAATATCTTTTCTGATTTTTCTGTCTCCAGATTTCGATTGAGTTTCGCTAATATTGTCTTCATTTAATTAAATATTATAATTTGAGATTTTACTCATAAAAGTTTAAAAAATTAATAATAAATAGTCATTTTTTACATCACTTTACACAGTGTACAGTCGCAGACGATAAAAAAATCTATAGCACGACAGAAAACAACTGTGCTCAGTGTACTATCAGATTGTTGCCTTTGAGAACGAACTTGAATTTCTTTCACGCATTCAGCAACTTGTATTGGTATATTAATAACGTCACAATGTTAAAAAATTGACCCGTAATTAATTCATTTTTCTGCATTTCTTTTTGGTTGCTGTTAAGGTGTGGTTTGTATTTATTTGAGCTTGAAGGTGTTTTTTTTAAATGATTGAATTTATTGTTGATGTTAATTGAATTTAGAATTATTATTATTTAATATTTTAAGTATCGCAAGAGGCTGTATCCAACTTAAACAAGATTACCTCCAAACCATCACAAAAATATGTTTTGTAATAACGTATACACAGTTATTTAAGATTGTTAAAATGAAATTATTTTAAATAATTATTTTTATTGCATGCTTCAAACCTACAAGTACTTTTTTTAATGAATTTTGTGTAATAGAACTAAGTTATTTAATATTTTCTTAATAGATAGATGAATCTTAAAATAGATACAATGTAACCTATACGAAGTGCTCTACTGAAAATTTATATAAAGAAACAAACTTGAAAGTTTTATCATAAATTATTTATTGTTAAAATTCGATTTTAAACCACTTTTGCTATGATACTCACTCCTGTGGGGTGAAAAGTCATTAAAAAAAGAAGTCAAGTATGTTTGTAAATAATTGGCAAAAAGAGAAACTTTAAAAAAAGAATTCATAAGAAGATACTAACGGCCGTTGTTCCCAACTTTTCGATCAACCAATCTGAGTCTACCATCGGCTAAGCGATTTGTAAGTATTTTAAAGGTAACGCTCGATTCTCGTTGTTCCCAAAAATTTTATCGTTGATTATCTTAAGAGACCCCTCCCACTTTGGCCCCTCCCAAAGTTGCATAAAAACTTTCAATGTTAATTAATATGAAAGAGTTAAATATTGTATTTATTATTAACACACATAATTTATTTTAAATACTGTTATCCATATTATATTTTTTAAACAAATGAACAAAATCTATTGAAAATAAATTGTCAACTTGACCTTTGCCGCTGGCGCTTCGGTACCGTGGCGTTAGCACCACTCTGTTGACACTTTTTATAACTTCGCTTTGCTCTGTCGAACTTAATCCGCATGTGCGGCTTCCTTAGATAAGCGATGCTTGTGTTGGAAGGAGCACAGTTGTGCATTTGAGCAGTGTTGAGCCTTAGTTTCGGCTTAGCAGTTTATTAGTAGGATTGGGAACAGCGGCCGTTAGTGTAGGACACTTTAAATTAATAAATTTTCACTTTTATATTTTAAAATTGCATGACTTTTACCTGTCTGTAGTAATTTTAAATGCTTATTTTTTAGCATCCTCTCTTTCCTCCCTTATAGAGGATAGAATTTTTTTTATATCTCTTGGTGATCTACTCACAGTAAGTCAATGTCGCCTGTTCATTTATAATATTTACAGAATATTGCCAAGTATTTGATTGTTCATGTTCTTACTCTCTGTAGAAATTTCCTCAACTCTGCAAATGAAAAAGGAGTGCTTAAAATACATTTTATTTATACAAATCACCGACCAAAGAAAAGATAGACCTGCACGTAAGGGTGAGGGGAACAAATCAACTTGCTCAAAGTGAGGAGATGTCGTGGGTGTATCCCTTTCAGCGAGTTGTCAATAAATGATTCCAACTTGCATTGTAGAATAAATATCTATTTAGTCTTCAAAAATAAAGTCTGCTTACAAATGAATAGAACTTTTTACAATGGCGCGTGAATTGTTTATTGCATAATATACGCAATTGAATATCCCAAATTGTGTGAAAAAAGTTGTACTTGTTTCCAAAATCGAATATTTTGTTTCATTATTTTATAATTTACTCACCGCAGTAAAGAACAAGTCATAGATACGAACGCTAAGGCGATCTGATGAGAAATAGACATTCAGGCCTTGTGCAGAAAAGTTCGACAATGGTCTGCGCTGCAAACCATTATCTACCTTTATTTACAACCTACTTTTCTTGTTAGTGTTTGCTTGGCGACTGCCAGTGTATGGGTGGTTTTGTAATTCATTTAAGACATGCTCGACCCTTCTTGGTGCCAAAAAGATTGTCACGTGTATTTAGATTTTGTATTAGAGGCAAGTCTATCTCTTCTTGTGTCAGTGATACAAGTAGTATTAAGCTGTTGCACATTCCACTCTTACATTAGATATGTATTTTAATTTCTTTTTTAGCTGGAACGGGAAGAATCGTTGGATATTCTTTTCATTATACATATTGGGCGTTCAAATCAAATATGTAATTAAATTATTAACGTCAATCTGGAACAACACGTTTCTATCTGACATCAATTTCATGCGATATTGGGCTCTAGAGTTACTTTAACTAATTTAGAGTTCAATGCCACACAACATTGCCGAGTCAGATGGAACCTTATTGTTTCGAGGGCACGCTATGTTGAAAATATTGATTACATTGTTAAAAATTATTTATTTTAATCGATTACCACACCCTTGAAATCACCCACCAGAATTTTTTTTATTTACATTTATAATTATTGTATTCTATTTATTGTGTCCACGTTCTAAAGAATAATGCTTGAAGTGTGATTTTTGTGATATGTTAACAGCCTGTATGCGAGTGATGGGTTTTTACAAAGCTCAGCTCAATTTTTTTTTTAAATATTTTATAGCGAATGTGTTGTTTGTTTGGGAGGAATACAGATACTGCCGATGTTTGTTTTTTGCCAAAAACCATGTTTTTACCGCGTTTTAAGTTGGGCACTTGAATTTGCAAGGTGAAAAAAAGTGCGGGAAGCAATACATAAAATTTTTGAACTTTAAAAAAAAAAATTTTTCAACAATTTTTGAACTGTTTTTCCCCGCAAAGCATACTACTACGACAATCCGCCCGCCATTTTGTCACTGATATGTTGGTATCCCTGACCTGATACAAACAACAGCTAGATACGATTGTAGCCGACTTCGTGGGATACATGACGAGACGCGTAATTATGAAATTTTTCTAGCGGGCTTGTGTATGTTATCTTTACTTTAAAAAACAGCCTACGTTTTTAAATGGTTTGTCTAGCGGGATTGTGTATGTTATCTTTACTTTAAAAAACAGCCTACGTTTTTGAATGGTTTGTCTAGCGGGATTGTGTATGTTGTCTTTACTTTAAAAAAACATCCCAGGTTTTGAATGGTTTGTTTGGCAAAGCACGGTTTGTATCTACCTCTTGTTTGTATCAGGAATAGCAACATAACAGTGACGCAAAACGCAATGGCCGCCGGGCTGTCATAGTTAGATTTTCTCAATACTTTGAACGGCTGTATCTCCCTCAATTTTGCCGAGCGCGCCTTAATTTTTTTTTATTCAGCTTCTCCACACTTTTCTCGTCTAGAAAGTGCCTTTTTATTAAATTTCCAGACATTGGCAGGATCTGCATTTCACCCGTTTGTTTTGCTTTGTTATGTTAATAAATGCAAGACTTTTTATCTAAATCTCTATGCATTATTAAGAAATATTCTATTAATTAAACCGAAAGAGCTGAGAAGAAACTTCAATAAATAAAAAGACATTTTTGTTGACACCATACTTGATAAATTGACATTTTAATTGTTCTCTTTAAGGTGATGCACCATGTTGTGTGAAATTCGGGATCAGGCCGCTAACAATAACACTCCTTGTGTAGATGGCGATAAGGTTTAAATACCCGCTTAATACCAGCCGCCTGTTTTGATTTATTCGGAAAAAAACATCGCCAAAAAGCATGTTTTTTTATTTTGCAATTTTCTAAAGAATTTAATTTTCCACATTATACAATAAAACCGTAACAGCAAAGGGGTTCTTAAATCCTGAAACTTTTTATATACCTGATATTTTATTTTTTTATGGTATTACAAAAAGACTAATCAAAAAAATACCTGATAATTTCAATATGTGTTCTACTCGCAGTTTTTAATTAAAGCATCTAAAATATTTCGAAGTGATCTAATTTTCAAACCAAACTCATGTGATTTTGCATTGCTTAGAAGGGCATCACCTTAAGCCGGGTACAGATTGCTGTAACGTAACATGCAATGTATCATGAAAGGAACATTTCATAAGTGTAGACGCAGCGCGTGCACAAACCGAGCATGTACCTACTCGCATCTGTTTCCGGAATGCGCGCAGTGAACATAGCTCAGTCTGCCGAGAACAAGTCCTCCATTGTTCGCGCGCGTTCTGCAGTATAGACACAAATAACCCGTCCACACTGACGCTCCGTGCACCCCTTTGTTTTCGGCCAAAAAACCGTGGCAGATTGCGGCGCGCACAAGTTCAAATGCTCTCTTTGTGCGCGTAGTGTGCACGGTTCGTGCACGCAAGGCGTCCACACTATGGGATTTCTGTTACATTGCATGATACATTGCGACAATGTGGACGGAAAATTCTTTCATTGCGTGTTACACTGCATGTTATGTTACAGCAATCTGTACCCAGCTTTAACTATTATCTGAAATCAAAATGAATGTACAAAGTTGTCGCTGCATTAGCAGTGTTTCGTACTGTGCATGGTCACGATTTACAACACTGCAAATGCAGTGGACCGACCTCTAGGGGTTAAATTAATTATTGATTGGATGGAAAACAGATTTTGGAATACCTAGGGCCTTGGTAATAAATGTGTTTTTAATTTTACACAACTGATAAAAGTTGTGAATGCATTATTTTCTGTATTATAGAATCCAGCACTTTTTTTAAAGTCGGCACCAGACAGGAATTCAAAGAAGTGATAAAATAAGTGTTCACATGTGTGGCACGGGCATTTGATGCTGTTGTCACATAAGTGATCACTTAAGTGCGCTTTGCCGTTCCGTATCGGTTTTTTAGCGCACATCAAAGGGATCAAAGTTCAAAAGTTTGCGTGCCTGCCACACTGCGCGAAGCTCAGTTGCGCGAGCGTCGCCGTGGAGAGATGTCGTTTGTGCGTAAACAACCAAACGAACTAACGATGGAGTGGAATATTGAGAGCCTTTTCAAGTTTATAGAGTTGATGCAAGGAGAGCCAGATATATGGGATCCGAAATGTAAAGGGCATAAAAATCGAAACAACAAACTGTGTCGACCAAATCGTCGTCCGTGTTATGTGAAGTCTATTTGAAAACTGTGAGCTCAAAGAAGTGACCAAATCTTTGAACACATATCTGGCAGATATAACAATATGTGACCAAATGTGTGAGCAAAGTCTTCAAAGAAGTGATCACTTCTTTGAACTTCTGTCTGGCGCCTGCATAAGAGTCAAGTTTAGTGACTGAATAATGTGAAGTGTTTTGTCTGTGGAAAATTTCCAAAGACTAAAAAAGTATATTTATTTTAGTCTCTTCCATTTTCATGTTTTTTAATGTGTGCACTTATTTTAAAAGTTAATTTCAGTCTCACTATCGCAGTACAAAATATTATTATGTTTTGTTGTCAGAATGTTTGGAATAATATAATGAAAATTGAATGAATTGAAAATAATCCAGTGTATAATAATTATCTCACCAATAATTAGCAAATTATCAACAGAATTTGAAAAAAATTGGCAATATATTAAGTAAATAATTATGAAATCCAAAATATTACTGCCACTTCGAAGTACCTACCAAAATACTAATTTTACTTAGTAAGTTATCGAACCTTTTTTCATATTGAACTTTATACATCATAATGGAAAAAATATAAATAATAATTACGTCAAAACGTATGTTAGTATTATCAAATAATAGTTGTTATTGTTTCAATATTTCACCCTGGTCAAGGGGAAATATGTCACAGATGCATAATAAATGAGTTTGAAAATATTGACTTTCTTTGTATCTTAAAAATCATAAGTGTTTTGCCCTTACTATTGCCTTTATGTGATCTTCAATCGGATGATTCCGAGTCCGAATGCGTTTGATTCGCTCCGAGTTCGCAAAATGTAATGAATCGATTCCGGAGTCACTCGCACACGGGCGAGGTTGAGGCGGAAGGAGGTGTGCGGCACGGGCCGGGCGGCTATAGTGATAGTATAGGAATCATTTACGGGAGGAGGTGCGCGACGCGGGCTGGGCGGGGTTTTGTCACCCTCTCACTCGGGAACGAGTGAGAATACAGGACTCATTCACGGGATGAGGTGAGCGGGGCGGCGTTGTATTGCTCTAGCGGGACGCGATGACAGCGTGCATGAAAACATTTTTCGAAAAGAAATAGCATTATCTCTTAGTCAAAAGATAGCAAGGAGCATTACTTTTTACCTTTTGTCGGTCATCACGGAGCAAATTTGCCTTCCCGCAAGTTCGCGCCGGTGATACTCTGGTGAATTACTAGTTTTATGAAGAACGTAAAATATCTAACTAACTAACCACCACGCCGTTTCTCCGCAGGGGTAGGCAGAGAGGAATGACCGCCAAACAACTCGATCTTGACACACACTCCTTGCCTCACTCACATTCATACATCGTCTCAAACATACTCTTCTTTTATTCTGACTTTTGACATGGCCCGACTCAAGTATTTGATTCACTTGATCTTGCCATGTCTTCCCCGGGCGTCCCCAACTTCTTCCACCATTCACGATCATACATAGTTTCACCACATATACGCCTCAGGGATCTCATTTCAACAGCATTCAGTTTACTTTCATCCTTCCTCTGCCAGTTCAATGGCTCACTGCTATACAAGGACTCCAATGTTCGTAAGTTTCAAATTTAACTTAAATATTTTACACGGTTCTCATAAAGCCGACAAAGATATCACTCATCTCAAACACATTATTATTAGCTATATAAAGATAAGACTTCTCGCCCGCAATAAACAACATGTTAATGTACACACGCCCGGCTACATAAACACAATTCCCCAACTCCGTAACGTTCCACGATTCCACAGAGTACGGCGAGTCCAGCTGAATCAACTCTCGGCATTGAATCAGCAGGAGCCAAACTGAGTTTGGTTCCGGCCGATTCAACGACTCTGGCGGAGCGCCACAATGAGTTTGGTTCAGCGAGTCCGGCGGAATCAACTCTCGGCATTGAATCAGCAGGAGCCAAACTGAGTTTGGTTCCGGCCGATTCAACGACTCTGGCGGAGCGCCACAATGAGTTTGGTTCAGCGAGTCCGGCGGAATCAACTCTCGGCATTGAATCAGCAGGAGCCAAACTGAGTTTGGTTCCGGCCGATTCAACGACTCCGGCAGAGCGCCACAATGAGTTTGATTCGGCGAGTCCGGTGGAATCGCCGGAATCAAAGGAGTGAGTCCAGTGAATCGAGTCCACTCAGTCGAATACGGGTCCGGAATTGATTCCGTAAAATGAGTGAATCAACCCACTTCTACTAGCAATCTGAAGGTCGCGAGTTCAAATCCCGTCATACTCAAGTTATTCATATAAAATAATATGATAGTATATTTGGGGCACCCTCCAGAATGAAAGTACTCTCAGTATTACCGTAGTGAACAACCACCGTGGCTTGAAATGGCTTTAGCCATGTTTGGTGACCAGATTTGAATAGCAAGGTACATTATTACATATCACTACCTTCAATGTCACAACATTTTCCAGTTAGGGAGGCCATAGCCTCAGTGACTCCAAACGGTTGAGAACAGTCGAGACTCTTATGCAGTACACACGTAAAAAAAATTAAAACTAAGGTTTTTATCTACATAATATTTATTTATTAAAACAATAACAGTTTATAAAAATACATTTTGTACATAATCGCAACAATTCTTTTAGTACGTTTATTAATTTGTAAAGATTGATTCTTTCTGGTGCACAGCAAAGTTGTTTTAGCGCATCGAGTATTTTAAATCATAATTTATTGTTACGACGGACGTAAAACACGTCACTTAAAACTGACAGCATTTTGATTTATACATTTGTTATTAAATTATGTTTGCACCAGATTGACAGATTCATATAATGTCAAGTGTGCTCACCAATGTCGCCGCACAAATGGCAGACTACCCGCGGTCCTCTAGAATTTTCACATTTGACTGCCTAAAAGAACTTTGAGTAAATAAATAGACTTAATCATGCAAGAAATTAATTTTGAACAGAATTGGTAGCCATCTTGAATATGAGCCCCCGGGCCTTTATTACTAAGCGGTTTAGGTGTAACTTGTCTATGCTCTAATTTTCTATTTAAACATTTTAGACTAATAATCACATTTCTTAAAAACATAAGTTTTAGCACTAAATCGTAAGCCAGCATACTTTTCAAGGGTTATCAGTTATCATTAGGCGCTTTTAAAATTCCCAAGGCAACAACATGATGACAGCAACAGAAATGGTATTTCATTTCTCTAATATGAGTGACAGACGTATGAATCCATTCCTCCCGCTGCGATGCAAGACGATGTTCCGAGAGAATACAGCTGGAGAGTTAAAGGGACTTCCACAATCATTCTCCCTGATCCGGCGAACCTCACCCCATGAACCCGGGCACCCCTGCTAAGTCACCAAACGTAGCGAACCACTTGGGGTGACCTATGGCAGAGGTGTTGGTTATCTTACCCGTCTCCCTAATTGTAGTGTATTTGGTTTCAAAGTCTCTGTATGATGTCATTAGTATATGTAACCACCTAGTTGTATGTAGTTTTAATGAGTATCAACAGAAGTCAGTGAGTTGTACCACATGAGAGAGACAAGTGTCGCACCTTTGGGTCTAATACCCGAACAGTTACGAAGATAGCAGATCATATCCGATCTACAGGTACTTTAGTGACTATTTTCCCTGCTCCAGATTAACGCAGAGCATCCTTTAGAATGAACATTAAGTCCAATATTGTAAATAAGACTATAATAAACCCAACTCGTAATCTAGACGAACCGAAGTATTATTGAAATTCTCCATCATCAGAGTTATATTGTTTGTCAGAGAAAACAACAGAACACCATAATACTGATAACATTTGTCCAAATTCTGAGGGGGAAGCAGACACATGTACATTTTTTTTCTCATTTTATAACAGCTCTTTCTTAAGCATCAATTACATTGAGCTAGTTTACAAGCTACTATCTACCAAAGCGTCGATGACACACGGCGAGTTTACAAGCTACTATCTGGGAAATTCACTATCTGTTAGTAAACTCACCCAGTGTCATCGTGTTACTTGCTAACTAGCAGCGACTAGCAGATTGTTGACAATCTACGAAAAAAAGTTGAGAGGTCGTCAACTTTACTCGCCTACACGCTTGCTCGTGATTGGTTTATTTATGTTTCCAACATGGCTTCCGATAAACAGCTGATTTCGACTGTCAAACATCTGAAGAATTAGTTCACGCAGGCGTCGTTATTCTTGTTACTAGCGCTAGCAGCGAGCGGCCTCAGTTTCCTACGCTTCTGAGCGAGTGGACAATTTTGTGTCATCTCACTCGCCGATTTACCCGCTTTTAAACTTAATAGATAGTAGCTTCTAAACTCGCCGTGTGTCATCGACGCTTAAGTTTAAAAGCGGGTGAATCGCCAAGTGAGATTGTCATGATGACACATAAAACTGTCCACTCGCTCAGCAGCATAGGAAACTGAGGTCGCTGTTAGCGCCAGTAGCAAGAATAATGACGACGGCATGAAATTCGATCAAATGTTTGACAGTCGAAATCAGCTATTTATTGGCAGCCATATTGAAAACATAAATAAACCAATCACGAGTTAGCGTGTAGAAAGTAAAGTTGACGACCTTTCAACTTTTTTCGTAGATAGTCAACAATCTGCTAGTTAGCAAGTAATACGATTACACTGAGCGAGTTTACTAACAGATAGGGAATTTCCCAGATAGTAGCTTGTAAACTCGCCCAATGTAATTGACTCTTTACACACCATTATAATAGTGTATGAGAATGAGCTGCAGCATTATTGTGATAAAGAATATACGTTTTTTGTTTCATTTGTAACTTTCTATGGCGTGCCGTAACCGTAGGAATTATAAAAGCGCACATTAGGGAACGTACCCAAACTACGTGACCAACTTTTTGCAATTTTTAACCCCCCCCCCCCCCCCCCCCCCGGTGACCAAAATCCTAAGGAACTCGCCGCTCATTTGTATGGAGCGTGACCTTTTGAAGACCCCCCCCCCCCCCCTAAAAGTGTCACGTAGTATGGGTACGTTCCCTTAGGTGAACAAAAACATTAATTGATTTCTATAGTATTACGATGACTTTCCACTCTCCAGTAAATCTTTAGCTTCATTGATCTTGGCGGCTAAGAGAGGAGAACCACCTCTGTCGGGGTGATTCAGAGACATTATCTTTTTGTGTGCATCTTTTATCTGTAAGAATAAATTATTATTGGCTTATTTTAGAATACAGCAACTAGTGATTTTATAAAAATAGTAGCACAATTACAAGAAACTAAAAGAATAATTTCATTGTACACTGATTTCTTGAAAATGTAGGAAGTTCCGATGCTTCGAGTAGTGTCATCGACCCCTTAGGCAATGGTGCACAGCCGGGAATCATGCCAAATGCCACCTGACATTTGTCACATTTTGACAATGATTTACCAGCCTCTGCCTTTCCTCCCTCCTACAACATGGGATCCAGATTCATTTCATCAAAGATGACATAGATCCCGGGTGAAATGATTTTTCTCAGGGCCTCCTGTGTGGTATCTAGATTTTTTTTTTGTTTATTCATATTTGTTACAAACCTTAAGTTTTGAAGCAGTGGGACTGACACTGAGTATCAACGAAGCCTCTCTCTTAGTCATTTTCGGTTCGAATCCACCTTTATAATATCTGGAATTCGCTAGGGAACCGGCATCTAAACTGGGCATATTTTTAAGAGCTTCGCTCATTTTCTGGGCCATATTCGGAAGCTGACGGGCGATAACTCTCCCGACAAATCCTACCGCTGCTAGCCCCAACCCCGCCACCACAATCGAACTTGCCTGTAAATAAACATTGTGAATCGCCAATACTTAGAATGCAGTGCCAAAACAAATTGCGTAATTTAAATGTAAATCGTGAAATTAACCTAAAAACAGTAAATACTGAATCGATACGTAATAAAAGTTAGGGCAATGAAACGTTTGGCGATATCAAAGTAGCTTACCATTTTCCAAACTATGATATCTTTGAAAAATATATTCATACACAGTATCAAATTTACGAAGAAACCATGAAGGAACTGTCATGAATTTATTTTATTTTGCCAATTTCACTAATTTTTAAATAAGCTTAGATAATCTGCGCTGTGCACTTCTATGTTCTATGTGTCAAAAATCAACGACAATTCAAGGCGTTAAATCCTGAACAAAATAAATAATTGGTTGGGAAAAATAGCTGTGAACTATATCCAACAAGTTGTTGTTAGAGTCTATTTTTGTAAGCACACAAATATATGTTTTGATGTGCACATGCCGCAGTGCTAAACTTGTCATGAAATGGCAATGTTTCATCTGTTATACTGATGTTATGCAATAATAAGCTCTATAGAATGAAAATTTAGATGTCATTATTAGACAAAATTACCGAATTAGATGGAGCATTATTATTCCAAGTGGTCGATTTGAAGATTGTGAAGAATCCATGGACATGTGGTAACTTTCGTTTCGTTCGAGGTTCGATCAGTTTGAAATTTTAGGAAACAAGTGCTGCCTGACTTTTTGTGTCTCTGGTATTATCTTTTCTTTTCAAGTTTTTCGTCATGGCCGGGGATCAGGCACAGTTTTATCAAATTCTAAATACGCTCCTCGCCACCGACAATGATATCAGGACACAGGCCGAGGTTTGTATTTGCATTATTTTATAAATTTGACTACTTGTATTTCATCCCCTGTCAATCCTCGCACGCGTTATTGTTCCTTATCCAATTTTAAATGTCGCCCAAAAACGTGCTTTTCCGGCATGTGGAACTTCAATTTGCCGAGAGTGACTCACGCACCGCGCACAGTTACTTTGATTTCTAGATTTAATTAAATGTAAGTATTGAAATCATGATATCTTCTTAACACTCACGAGTGTTCGCTGATCTCGTGTAATAAATTATTTCAACGTTCGTCGTCTTTAGCCATCTCCATGACGCGCCGATTGCCGCGTTTTTAGTGGCATGCGCAATCCCGCTAACTTTTTGTCGTTGAACTTCTTTTACGCTTTTTGAAGTCGTTTTGTTCGTAGGAAGACGTGAAAATTTATGTAAAATATAGTCTGCGTCCCTATTCAACGATATATTCGCAATCGGTCCCGTAAAAACGCCCAAACAGCTGTACATTTCTCAGAACGGTCAGCCGCTCATGCAGTGTGTCTAAAAATAGAAAACACAACACGTGTTAAATTTTTAATCAATTCTTTGCCAGTTGATGATCTGTCCTGCTCCAATGTTCCGTGGAACTAATTTGGCCCCTTAGTCATCCGAATTTTTTAAGTAATTACGTTTAAAAATGAGTTGAAAAAGTAGCAAATTGATCCAATTAATTTTTCTTTTTGACATTTCTGTGTTGATAGTTTTGACCCATTTTCCTTACGCGGCCTAGTAACTGATAAAACCGCAACTTCCGCTTGTCATCAATCAATTTCATATTTTAAATATCAATAGATAAGTACCTATACTATTATAAAAAAACTTAATTTCACTTTCATAAAAAATGAACACTAACATTTCCATTTTATCCTAAAAATAATAAAGATCCTTGAATATCAGAACATTACAAATGTATTGCAGCTTCGCCAAGAAAAATGGCACTGTGCCATCTATCTGCAGTCTGTTTACAGTATAATTTTCCTTTACAAATAGTTCCTTCATTGAAACTGTTTCTGTTCTAAATCCAAATACCTACAAGCAATCAAAAATATATATTTTTTTATATATATAAGGCATTCAGTACCTACATTCAAAATTAATGGTCATATGCAGTGACGTAGCAACCAATTCCTGGACTAGTAGTTTTTTAGATTCCCGCGCATTCACAAAAGTCTTTACAATTACGGACCTAACCAAAAAAAAATTGATTGTCTATTTATTTGACGTCAATGACCACCTCGACATTGCTAGTTCATATTATTAGTTGAAAATGTTAGTTCATATTATTAATTTGAGCTCTACCAGTTAAATTTTTAATTAATTTATGTCTGCACTTGTCCCCGTGTTAGTTGCCCCATGTTCTGGATTCTAAGAACTATTGTTTATTGTTTTAAGTTTGCATTCTTGGCTATAAAATAGAAATCTTATTGTGTGAAGTAGCAAAATCTTTTGTTAATCTTTTAGGATCGCTGGCCGCGCTTAATTCAAATATTTATTTGATTCAACTTAATTGCTATAAAAGCCAACTTTTTACAACCAGGGGAATGGAAAATACTGTCCCGTGGTGGACACGCACGATTTTTGTAGTCCCTTTAGCATGAAACATGCGGTTTGATCAAGCAATATGTATACCATGTGTGGAAATCAATTTGCATGACAAGCATACTTTAAAACGGAATCGTTTTTCAATTATGCCGACTTGATCTTGCCGTTTGATGCCGACAAATGTATTCCAACAACCCCAGAGTATGCGACCACTCAGAGATGTGAACTTGCATGAACTGACCTCACTTCAAATATAATGGAACGTGTGTAGCTACTACTGGACATACTGGACCAACTGCAAAGTGAACAGTAAACTTGATTGTGTGTGCTCAACATTAAAGTTACATTTTTTGTCAAAGTATCAAAAATTGATGTGATTTGACAGTTTTCTTTATCTTGTTTGACATATTTATACATATATATTTTTTACATTAGCTTCACATAGGAGGCCTTGAGGAAAATAATTCCCCTCATGGCCTATGTCATCTTTAGGGACATACAGCAGTGTGGAGGGTCTTTTTAGGAAAGGAAGGAGAAGAAGTTCTGGGAAGGAAAAGGATATTAGGGGTGTGTAGGAATCTGAAGGTCAGTGTGTCTAGGAGTGACAGATGTATTAATCCATCCCTCCCATGAACTGGACCAATCTCACCCCATGAACGCGGGTACCCCTTCTAAGTCGCCAAATGTAGCGAACCACTTGGGGTGACCTATGGCAGAGGTGTTGGATATCCAATAAATGGTTCCCAATCGGCTGTACCTATACCCGCCTCCCAAATTGAAAATAATTAGCAATATTGAGCATGGCCAGCGATTCTAAAAGTTTACCAAACTTTTAAGCGGTGAGCTCTGGTTATTTATTCAACCTACAGATTATTTTCAATTATTTTATTCAACCTACAGAAATATGACAAGATTTTATATTATTTTTTCAATATAAAATCAACTGTTCAGTACAGAAAAAAACTAATATTAAAACTCGTTTAGCAACTTGTATTGATGCAATAAAATATAGATAACGAAATATCTTTGCTCTATATGTCCCTCTGATGTTAACCATCTAATATCCAATTTACCTGCGGTCGTAATTGGCCTTTGTATTCATATTATTATTGATAGTTTCTTCGACCAATTAGGCGACCCGTTTAAACTATTTGACTTGTGGGCGGGTTGTCAAGCCAATGCACACGTCTCGTGCCCATAAGGATAAATGGGAATTCACATTATGCCTCATACTAATTCCGCTTGAATACTTTTATTTCTCAATTATGTAGCATAGACAAATTGGCCACATTCAAAGAACCTTTAGACCCTAAGATTTATGGTACAGACCTTTATGCCGAGCATGGCTTGCGTTGAAAGGGGAGTAAGTCAGTTACCGGCCTAACCTTGACCTGTCTAAGTCAAGCATCCTAACGCCTATTTTAAGTTAGTCCCTCAGAAATTTTTGTCAAAAAGTCAAAATATTTCCACTCTGCAATAAAACCCAAATAAATAGATTATTTCTGAACATATAAGAAAACAAAAAAAACTGTTTTTGGAAGGTGATAAAATACACATGTTCATTTCTGAAATATAAAAATTTTGAATGCAAACATAAAAACGTTTTAAAAATGGCTCGCTTTACATTTTTTCTAATTAAAATTACTGATAATGAAAATAAAATAATCATTTGGAATACATTTTATTAGACAAATGTATTATAAAGGGGCTAAAGTTCGGTTTAGGGGCGAGAGTCCTAGATAAATTTTTTTTTTTTTTTTTTTATAAATTTTACTCACTTTTGTATCACAAACCATGTTACATAAACCTAGCGTAGCCGCTAAACTACTTGAAAACTGGGATGTTTTCTTGCCTTGACGTGAGCAGGCGGTATAAAGGGGGCACAAACCATGTTACACAAACCTAGCGTTAGGTTAGGTTACGCATTTTTAAGACTACGAATTTTCATACTTTTGGTCTAAGAATACGGCCGTTGAGATAGTCATAATTCATCAGGTTAATGTGTTACGTGATGAATTATCATGTGAGGAAGTATCGTGTCGGAAAGTTTTACGTTATTGATATTATTGCTTAACCGCTCAGGTGCCGCTCGTGCGCCGGCGTGTCCTGATTTTGACACGCGATTTTGACCCTTATGTATAAAGAAAGTGTATGAAGAACACGGTCAGAATCGCTTGCTCTATTATCGCTCTTTACGATAGAGAAAACCGCAATTCGCTTGGTCACTCCATATAATTTATATTAATGATTTACCGGAGCGCGGGAACGTGCGCAGTTCTTGCGCATGCGCGGGAAAAATTCTTTGGTCTTCAACTTTGACCTTTCTATGTACGAAATTTCTCAAGGACGCTGTCAGAATCGCCGGACATTGGGTGTCATGGCTGCCGCTTTTTGCGAACGCTAATTGGTTACAACCAACCCCATTTACTCCCGGCATTCAACGAGTTAACGGCAACACTTAATTTTATGTGGTGTAACATCTTTCTTGTTTTTCTATGACTTGTAATGTCAATGCATTCAAAATGGCTAGTTTTCCTTTGTGTTTATAGAAAATTTTAAAGTCGTGTAATTCAATTAATATTGCTTGCCGACGCCTAATTCTTTCAGATTCGGATTTTCCGGCCCATAATTAGTATAAAAAAAAAAAATTTATCTAGGACTCTCGCCCCTAAACCGAATTTTTTCCTATAAAGGTTATCATCACATCACTTTTTTTTTTATGTAAAAATAATTAATTCAAAATTCACAGTTTCTTTTTTTTTTTCAAATTGTGGTCTGAGACTTTGATTTCATTAAGGTGTACATTTTATATATTTTGTAGTTAACTTTTAGACTTGAATATAAAGCGTGGTATTTGTCTCTTTCTAACACCGTTGAGATCATATTTCTCACCATGGTAGTAGTATTAAGGGAGACGCAACGATTTCTATATGATTATATATTTCTATATTCCCAAAAGCGAACAAATCAGCCTGAGGAGTTAAAAATTGATTTCCTGAAGTATCTACATTATTAAATAAGCTGTTTTGCCTTAATACTTGTATATTCATTAAATCTTTTATAGGTAGACTATCAATAATGGATGTAGTTCTTATTAGCTTCACGCCTACCACTTTAGCATTTACACAATGCTTTTTTCATAACGATCCCCGTGTGGAAACTGTATGGGAAGCCTCGTCTTTGTTTACAGAATCATTATTTTCATACTTACGATGATTTCATGTAGATAGTTGCCATTAGAGAAGAAATAATATTTTAAGAAGGTACTAAATTGCCAAAAAATGGCAACACCTTGAACATAACCATAGATTACATAAAACCATCTACCATTTGCCTTTGGCGTCAATAAATCAAACATACATGAAATTCATGATACTAAACAGTAATACACGTTCACAATCAGTAATAAACACATGTTATAATCTTTTTATCAATATTTTAAATAAGTAAAATTTTAAGCAACCCCCGACACAAAAAAGAGCTGATGACCTTGAAACGCCTGAACAGATTTTCATGAATTGTAGCTAATTGTAGTCTCGATCACGTCAGCTTTCAAACAAAAATAATTGTATCATGTTCGGTCAATTTGTTTAGGAGCTATGGGAGCGTTCAAGTATTACGTAACGCAATTTTTGAAGATTTTTGACCCCCCCATGTAACGCGCCGTAACGTTTTCCTGTTCAACCCCCCCCCCCCCTAAGCGTTACGTAACACCCAAGTAACAATTTTAAAACCATTTTAAAAACAATTTTAAAAACAATTTTAAAACAATTTTAACACCCGAAAGTCACAATTAAGTTGCGCAATGTACTGAAATGTCGCTTAAATACCCTTTTTCTTGATTTTATCTCGTTTGCGGTAATAAATAAAACAAGAGATTCCTAACTCGCGATACATTAGGTATATACATTTTATATATTCATATTGTCATTTTGAAAAAAAATGAGAATATTATTATTTTTATCGGCCTTGTATTCCTTCCAGATCTTCACAATTTAACACTGTCTGACCTAGAATAAACCTAAATGGTTTTACAACACATACTTTCTTTTACATTAGCTTTAGTGAGGAGGCCCTGAGGAAAGTAATTTCCCTAAGTTTTCCATGTGGAGCAACACTTTACTCCACTATGATTCACAAGCTGACTCATAGTGGAGTTAAACCTTTTCCACGTCCCGAATGCAGTTATGCAAGTTCTCAAAGGGAAGATTTAAAAATCAACAGTATGATTCACAGAAGAAAAAAACCATTTTCATG
This sequence comes from Limnephilus marmoratus, assembly GCA_917880885.1. NCBI lineage: Eukaryota > Metazoa > Arthropoda > Insecta > Trichoptera > Limnephilidae > Limnephilus > Limnephilus marmoratus. The sequence continues at coordinate 22,156,274 of OU862929.1, forward strand.
TCCTGACTGCAACTATTCGTGTCCTCTAAAGAGATATCTAAGAAGTCACTTACTGTGTAGAAAAAACGTTTTCATGTTCCGACTGCAACTATTCATGTACTACGAAGAGAAATCTAAAAATTACCTGTGTTTCCACATTGGAGAAAAATCCATTTCATGTCCTGACTGCAACTATTCTACTTCTCGAAAAAAAATAACGAAAACGGCATTTGCTAACTCACAGTGACGAAAAACCTTTTTCTTGTCCCGATAGCGACTATTTATGCGCTACACAACGGTATCCAAAAGTTCACGTGTTGAACCACACTGGACAAAAACCTTTTTCATGTCCCGTCTGCAATTGTTCATGTAGTGCAAAGGAACTTCTTAGAAATCATTTGCTAACTCAAAGTGATATAAAACCTTTTACATGTTTCTACTGCACTATTCATGTTCTACAAAGAGTCACCAAAAATCTCATGTTAACGCACAGTGGACAAAAACCATTTTCCTGTCCAGAATGCAGTTATACAAGTTCTCAAAACGACAATCCTGACTGCAACTATTTGTGTTCTTAAAAGGGATATCCAAGAATTCTTTTGCTGACTCTACTCATTGTGGAGAAAAGCATTTTTCATTTTCCGACTGTAACTATTCAGAGAAATAAAAAAATCACATGTTTACTCACAGTAGTGAAAAACCCATTTCATGCCCTGACTGCAACTATTCTTCTTCTCGAAAAAAAAACTGAAACGGCACTTGCTAATTCACAGTGATGAAAAACCTTTTACTTGTCCCGAGTGCGACTATTCAGGCGCTACAAAACGGTATCTAAAAATTCACATGTTTACCCACACTGGACCAAAACCTTTGTCGTGTCCCGACTGCAATTATTCATGTTGTATAAATGAACTTCTTAGAAATCATTTGCTGACTCACAGTGCTACAAAACCACTTTCATGTTTCTACTGCAACTATTCGTGTTCTACAAAGAGTCGTAAAAAATCACATGTCTACCTTCAGCAGACAAAACTATTTTTTTTGTCCCAGCGTGGTTTTTCAAGTTCTCGAAAGGGAGATTAAAAAATCCACAGAACGATTCAAAGTGAAGAAAACCTTTTTCATGTTCTGAGTGTAACTATGCATTTACTACGAAACCTAGCTTTAGGTAATATTATTAAATTTTAGCAGTAAACTAACCTGCGTGTAATAATTGAAAAGCGTTGTTCTTACTAAAAACTCTCGTATAACATCATTCATATGTTGCATAATTTTTTTTTTTTTTTTTTTAATTTTTCTTTTGCTGTCTTCCAAATTTGGTTGGCATTTTTTGGTTGCGCTGGGCTGGCAAGTCAGCATGAGAGCCTTTATAGGCCAATAACAGCTGATGATGTAAATCTCCCGGTTTGGAGGACATTATAATTGCTAAAAACTCACATTAACAACACTGACTACAGCAAATTGTGTTTATGCGTATTTCGTGTTTAAAACACTAACGAATACTGAAAACGAAAATAAAAAGACGCACAATACAGTCAAGGAATTCCCCGTTAAACATAAACTAAAAGGCTTGCCAACTTGGAAGATTTCAATTCCTTAGTTTTTTATTAATATAAAGAAAAACATGTTACGTAACGCGTCCTTCGACCCCCCCCCCCCCCCCCCGTAACGCGCCGTAACGTTTCACCAGACCCCCCCCTCCCCCCCCCAAGTGCGTTACGTAATACTTGAATGGCCCCTATGATGCCACAGACAGACACATAGAAGTTCAAACTTATAACACCGCTCCTTGTGTCGGGGGTTAAAAACTAAATACACCACTTAAACTAATTAGTTTTTCATTCCGAACCATATGAAAAGAAGACCCCTATGGAAACAGTCTGCCAATTAGGTAAAATTTAGGGTACATATGAAGACTGAACGAATGTGAATGAAGCAAGAAGTGTGTGTGCCAAGACATATTTGTTTGGCGGTATGTCTTTGTCTCTGAAACGGTATGATGGTTAGTTGGATAGAATGTGGCACACTGTGTCACACTATTCAACTTCGAATAGAATGTTGCACACTGTGGCACACTATTCAACTTCAAGGACAAAAGTTTACCAACCTTGCATAGTAATGAATTATGTTTTTTTTTTTTAAATTGAATCAAGTTGTTGAATCATTATGTTGGTTACCTGACTGTGAAGACTGTTTATACTGACATTGTTGTTGGTATCTTGGTAGATACCAAAGATGTATTTTTTTTTGTCTTGATGTCATTTGTACGTAAAAATTCACGTTGTCGCGGGACAATGGTGTCTCCGAATTGGCAAACATTACTATGCTTATGTCGCTATAACTGTATTAATAATTCGCACATTTAGATAATTTGCACATTTGTAAGCGTAATGAGTAATATCAAGAAAGGAACGCTCCGATGGTTTGGGCATGTAGAGCGAATGAACGAGAAAAGGAGTGTAAGGAGAATACATGACGCAAATGTGAATGGTGGAAGAAGTCGGGGACGCCCTAGAAAGACATGGCACGACCAAGTGAATCAGATTCTTGACTCAGGCCATGTCAAGAGTCAGAATAAGAGAAGAGCATGTTTGAGACGATGTATGAATGTGAATGAGGCAAGGAGTGTGTGCCAAGACCGAGTTGTTTGGCGGTCCATCCTCTCTGCCTACCCCTGCGGAGAAACGGCGTGATGGTCAGTAGTTAGTTAGTTTATCATTGCAATTAACCGATTCCACTAAGCGAATGCAAGATAGGGACACTTTATCCAAAGAATGACTCCCCAACTAGAAAAATGGAGTTAAATTGATACTGGATTTAACCTGTGTATTTTGTTTCGATTGAATAGTGAATTTAATAGAACTCATGAGCGATTGTAAGAAGTGGGGAGGTGAAGATAAAGGTTGCCGACTGCCTGTCTATTCAGATCTAATCATTACCCGATTCAAGCAAACTTCGCATTCTGTTCTGAATGTCAATATATCACCAGGGCGATACTGAGATTGTCTGCTGTGTGGCTTGAATATTGCAGTCTGAATAGTGCAAGGTGATATTTGATATGGAAACCATATTATAGCTGGCTGCATGCTGCGGTGAGTGGTTTAAGCAGATTATGGCACTAATCGGCAATGCTAATAGAATTCTGGCCCCCCACACACTTAAATTTACTACATCCTGTTCTAGATCACTAATGTAATAATAATGTACATACTTCTATTTGCTGTGAATAAAAGTATTTGCGAAAAGATAAATTCATATTTTCGCACGATAAGGGTTGCCACATGCCTTTGTTTTTGCTTTAAATAATTTAATATTTTTTTAAAGTAAACTAACCATCACACTGTTTCCACAATGGGACAGGCAGAAGGGTATGTACCTTTGTTTTATATAATGTAATCTTTTTAAAGTAAACTAACCATCACACCGTTTCCACAATGGGACAGGCAGAAGGGTAGACTAGACAAACAACTCTGTCTTGCTCATGTTGAGAGCCGGTGATTTTTCACAAAAATGGTGCTCTACGAATTATCTAATAATTATTATTATTATTATTGGCACACACTCTTTGCGTCATTTGCTTTTCTATTATTCTGACTCTTGAACTGGCAAGTGTCTGATTCACTTGATGGTGCCATGTCTTCCTCGGGTATCTCCGATTTCTTCTACCATTCACATTTACATTGTACATTCTCCCAACACTCCTTTCTGCATTCATTGGCTTCATGCCCAAACCATCTGAGCATCCCCTTTGAGATCTACACACGACACTAAATGTAGTGACTGCGGCAGTGACTGCAGAGAGTGACTGTCTCGTTTGCTAAAGGGCCGCTAGAACGAGACAGCGCTAGTTCGCTCAACTCCACGCTCTCTGCAGTCACTGCCGCAGTCACTATGCAGTGTCGTGTGTAGGCCGCTTTTATTGAACTTACTAATTACGCTTATATCAGCCTTTCATTCTTTGCAGATCTCCACATTTCACACATGATCATACATAGTTTTATCACACGTATGCCTCAGGCATCTGATTGCTTCAGCAATCAGTCTACTTTCATTCTCCTGTGCTTTGTAAAATATTTGTACATTAATTAGTAAATTTTACATTTTCTTACCCCTAAAAAAACAGCCAACATTTCAGTAATATCACAAAATAAATTGAAAATATACAAAGGGAGTGCGTAGTTTTGACTATTTAAATTATTTTATAATGTCAAAATGAGTTGTTTCCCCACTTTCTTCAGCCTCGCATTATACCCCAAATTGGTCTTCGCATAGTCCCAGGCTTCGGGCAGTTGGGCCTTTTTTACAAACAAATTTTTCAGGCAATTTCAAAATGTTTTTTGTGACTGCTTCAAAATTCAATGACCTTGTTAAATAATTTTTATCAAGTTTTAAATCTTCTTTAATCTCACGTCAATAATTCTTTAACCCGTCTACTTGGTTCAATATATTTGCACCTCACAATCCGGAAGCCTCAGTTTTGCGCGTAAATTCTGAAACTGTCACTTTGGATCGAAATTGTAAAATATCTATGCAAGGATAGCTTTTATATTTCAAAGACAATAAGAAGCATTATTTCGTTCTCTTTCTGGTTAAAAGAAATACATATATTTGCATGAGAGGAAAAGAGATAATTTAGCTTTTTTTTTTTTTAAATGTAAGGTCGCTCGGGACGTTTTTGGTCTTATGAAAGTATAATGCAATTACGTGTTTTGGGATGTATTTATTCCTAAGCAAGCAGACGGGTTAATCCAAAAGAGAAGGCATTTATGCTAACAAAGTAATTATTATCTCTTTATATTCATTCACTTGCAAATAGAATGAGACCCACTTTAATAATTTTTTCATACGAAATGAAAATACACTCAGTAGCCTGAATGTATATTGAACTGTTGCCGGGCTGTTTGTTGAATGTATATTGTCTGTTATATTTGTCTTATTTAAGTCTTTCTGTAAACGGTGGATACTATTTTTAAATTTCGCTATCAACTCCTTAACCTGTTTTACGGCTCACGTTTTATTGCAAAGCTGGTAGCTAGATACTGTTATCGTCTTGGTAATTAATTATTCAATATTAAGTAACTGCATTATTAATATGACTGCACTATTCTTCTAAAATTTAGATAGTTTATTATTGCAATGAACCGATAGAATTGTGAATTTAATAGAACTGACGAGAGATCCCTTTTGTAAGCCATTGCGAGCGCTTTGTATGTTATCCAATAAATGATTTCTGGGGCGGTGGCACCCATACCCGCCTCACAAATTGAAAAATGTCCTAAAACAACAATAACCAACCCCGGTCATTGATAAAATGGTCAGCTCTAGCAAGATAACGGCAGTATAGTAACAGAGTGTAAGAATAAAATAACCCGATCTTCGGGCAAAAAAGCCTGGCCCTTGAGTCTAGGCACGTGGCAGACTACTGATTTTGACGTACAAATACTGGCAGATAATCGAGCCGCAGATTACTGAGGGTGTACTGGATTTGATTTAAACATTCACCATTATTGAATTGTGCATATGAGAGAGGATAATCAAGGAAAAATTTAGTACAATAAACATTCTTGGTAGATGACTCATGATGGCCTTACTAGGGATGACTATATTCAGCGCAAACCATATTATCTCTGCATCCTTTATTTAAACTAGAAAGTTGAGTCATAAACTGTACTTCGTCAATTTCGGGATGACCCGGCACTCAATCTTTTTTTGTTCATATTAAAATGTGTGCATATTTTTTTTTATTGTCTTTTCTAAATTGATAGAAATTTCAACAAAAAAGTTTGCTAGATAAAGCGGTCAAGCTTAATTAGCATTGTAGCTAATCTGTTACTACTATGTTGACCCCTTGTCCACAATATTTTTATTTGAAGATGATGTATGACTTTTGCATTAACCTTTTAACCCCTCCGCAACTTAAGCAGATATATGCGTTAGAAATACGACAGCAGTCAAGTACAATAAGCGTGTTTATACGTCAGCGCGTGTGTCTCCATAGAAATCGTTCTAACTCCGTTATTGTTTTAGTTATATCCCTAAAACAAAAGTAAAAGGTCGATAGTAGATCAAGCTGTACATCCCTATTCAAGTTGTCCATAGAAATACATAACAGGAAAATGCTGTCAGTCGCGTAGTTGACACAAATATTTACCTGCCCAAATTTACTATCGGCGGCTCGACCGCGCTCAACATTTTTAATTTTTATTAAATATATTTATATGAAATGATAAAAAAAGTGAGGTGACAAAAGTGTTCATTACACATTTATACAATAGAATAACAGCCGTTGTGTCCAACCTATGCTCAGCCGAGATCTCCGCTCAGCCCTGCTCAAATGCCCAAATACGCTGTGTCGAAACACAATGATCGTCTCACCACACTCAAATGTAAGGAAGGTAGCCGGGTGGATTAAAGTTGCTAAGGAAGACCTACTTATAAAAACTGACAACAGAGCGAACAAAAATCCGCGAGAACAATCGAGCTGTCAATGTCAATTAATTATCGTAATTATCTGTCATCAGTTCACTCTTTTGTCGGCTTTTTTATTTGGTTTTTCAATTTGAAATATGAATCGGCTAAAGTTCGGTTTTTGGGGGAAATTCCTAAAAAATAAAACTAGTTATTTTTATACTAATTATGGGCCGGAAAAACCGAATCTGAAAGAATTAGGCGGCGGAAAGCAATATTAACTGAGTTACACGACTTTAAAAATTTTTATACGCATACAGGAAAATAGCCATTTTGGAAACATTCTGATTCCTACAAAATCAAACTAATAGTTATTTTTATACTAACTTTGGGCCGGGGAATCCGAATCTGAAAGAATTAGGCGGCGGCAAGCAATATTAACTGAATTACACGACTTTAAAATTTTCCATACATGCAAATGAAAATATTCATTTCGCAAGCTGATTTTGACTTGACACACGTAGTACAAAGACCATAGAAAACAAGATAACATAGATGTTTTTACCACACAAAATTAAGTGTTGCCATTAACCAGTAATATCAATAACGTAAAATAACACGTTTATATTTTAAGTACTTATTCTTTATAAATTTTACTCACTTTTGTATCACAAACCATGTTACATAAACCCAGCGTAGATGCTAAACTATTTGAAAACAGGGATGTTTTATTGCCGTGACGCGAGCAGGCGGTATAAAGGGGCACAAACCATGTTACACAAACCTAGCGTAGCCGTTAAACTACTTGAAAACAGGGATGTTTTTTTGCCGTGACGCGAGCAGGCGGTATAAAGGGGCACAAACCATGTTACACAAACCTAGCGTAGCCGCTAAACTACTTGAAAACAGGGATGTTTTTATGCCGTGACGCGAGCAGGCGGTATAAAGGGGCACAAACCATGTTACACAAACCTAGCGTAGCCGCTAAACTACTTGAAAACGTAGGCTGTTTTTTTAAATTGATGCGAGCAGGCGGTATAAAGGGGCACAAACCATGTTACACAAACCTAGCGTAGCCGCTAAACTACTTGAAAACGTAGGCTGTTTTTTTAAATTGACGCGAGCAGGCGGTATAAAGGGGCACAAACCATGTTACACAAACCTAGCGTTAGGTTAGGTTAGGTTAGGTTAGGGACGTGAGCAGGCGGTATAAAGGGGCACAAACCATGTTACACAAACCTCGCGTAGCCGTTAAACTACTTGAAAACAGGGATGTTTTTTAAAATTGACGCGAGCAGGCGGTATAAAGGGGTACAAACCATGTTACACAAACCTAGCGTTAGGTTAGGTTTGGTTACGCATTTTTAAGATTACGAATTTTCATACTTTTGGTTTAAGAATACGGCCGTTGAGATAGTTGTAATTCATAAATATAGGGATAAATATTTTTTGAGACTTGGTAACACTGCCAACACATGTTTTCGTAGATTTCTTGTTTATCTATGATTTTGTACTGAATGAGTCAAATTCAGCTACCGAAATGAATATTTTCTTGTTTGTCTGTATTGAAAATTTTAAAGTCGTGTAATTCAGTTAATATTGCTTGCCGCCGCCTAATTCTTTCAGATTCGGATTCCTCGGCCCAAAGTTAGTATAAAAATAACTATTAGTTTGATTTTGTAGGAATCAGAATACTTCCAAAATGGCTATTTTCCTGTACGCGTATAAAAAATTTTAAAGTCGTGTAACTCAGTTAATATTGCTTTCCGCCGCCTAATTCTTTCAGATTCGGTTTTTCCGGCCCATAATTAGTATAAAAATAACTAGTTTTATTTTTTAGGAATTTCCCCCAAAAACCGAATTTATTCCTATGAATCCTATATTGAATATAGTGAATATGGTTGAATGGGCAGATATGCTTGACAATAATATTGGATTATATAGGCGGCGGCAAGATGCCGATATAAATTTTATGGAAGTATTAAATGACGGCGATTTTTATAACCGCTTTAGGATGACAAAAGCGTGTTTTTTTATATGTTTTGAGCCAAGTAGAAGATAATTTAACTTACGCAAGCGAAAGGTAAAGTTTTGACTTATTCGAGTGTCATTTTTGTAATAATATGTGGAACATGACAATGTCATTCCAAGCAGCTTCTTTTGATTTTACAAGCGTAGCGTAGTTTGGGCCACCTGTCGCTTTCGACAAAATGACCTGCGACGAGGTAACTAGGTCTACAAGTCTCATTTTTTCGTTTGGCGTAAAATTTTTCGAACGCTTCGCCTTGTCCATTCTAATGTCAAACTTCAAACGCACGTAAACAAAAAAGTAAGTCAATTAACACCTTATTTTTAACATATTAAATACGTTTGTTTTAAAAATGTAAAATGTCGGTTTATGTATTACACTATTTAAAATAAAATATCTGTATAAATAATAAATAAAATTAATTAACGTTTCGGTATTAATTTAACATGTAAAGTTCCTAACTTGACGTCATTTTTTGGTGTACGAAAGCAAATGGGGCTACACACCGAGCGCTACGATCAAGTTGTTGGACACAGCTAAAATGGAGCATTTTTCTAACATACCTTAGCTTAGCGGCGCAAGGCGCTAGGCTCAGCTTCACTCGGATTAATCATCCGAAAATGTTGGACACAACGGCTGTAAGTATTGTTTACATATTCTGTGATTTTAATACCGTTTTCACATAAAAACATCACATGAGTCATTTTTAATGTTTGCGTTCTAAATTTTAATATTTACAAATGCTAATATTTATTTGTAATATAATAATTTGAAAGTTTATTTTGTAACCTTTCTAAAACAGTTTTTACTATTCGGCTACGTTCAGAAATGTTTCATTTATAGAGCGGTTATAACAAAAAGTTTTCGTAAAATGTCATTTCGTTAGACAGTTTAAGGGCTTAAATGGCGATTTCCGGAGGGGTTAAGGACATTAAACACGATACACTTACCACCGTAAATGTAATTTTGTACTACACGGTGAGACGTTAGCGCACAGGGCACGAATTTCATCGTCAACTATGTTGAGACAGTTGCCCAGAGAGAGTTAATTCTCACTCATACTCAGATTGCAAAACAATGAGACTCCCAATACCTCTAGGTTTGATGCCTCTTTCTATGGGGCATTCAATAAAGGTCGCCTGATTTGAGGTCTTCTTGAGTCGGTTCCTCATTGCTGAGAATCATGACCCCTACTCCAATTTCCATGGTGGACAAGACCTCTCCACTCCTCGCGGTTCTGCACTGCATGGAGAGCCAAGGACCCCGATGTATTGGATGCCAGAGATATTTGGTCACTCCAGCGTATTGGTGACCTCCCTCTGCTTCTTCTGCCTTTCACTTTGCCATCGACTATGAGTTTCTCCAAGTTGGAGTCATCAGTTTGGCGAGCAACATGTCCAAAGTATCTTAAAATACTTTGTAGGCAGATATTTGAAAGCGTATTGGGGCTGCCTAGCCCTTTCAGAATGGACACATCTGTGCGTCTGGCTGTCCATGGAATCCTGAGCATTTTTCTTTGAGGGCGTCTATCCGCTCTCTTTCTGTTACAACAATGGGCTATGTACTCTGTTTAAGGAGCTAAATGTCACAAAATTTATAAAACTGGGAAGAATTCGCTGGTTGGGTCATGTGGAGAGAATGACCGATCATCAAGCACCGAAGTCCCTGCTGAACTCAGGACCGATAGGGCAAAGGACCCTGGGAAGGCCAAGATTAGATGGAGCGACAACATCCTCAAAGATATATCTACCTTGGAGCTTCTAAACTAGAGAGAGCTGGCACAAAATCGAGATGAGTGGAAGAAGACTCTTGGGGAGGCCAAGATCCACCAGGGGTTTAGAGCCAAGAGTGATAACGATGATTTGCTCTCTTGAGAAAATCAATGCCCGGACTAATCTCATTTTGACCACTATCTTTTGCATTTTACTCACGGTGTCTTTGATTTGTGATATGGTTTCATTATTATTATGTAGATTGACTGTGAATTAATAGTTGTGTGTTTTTAGGAGGCTTATACCAACATCGCCACAGAGCCGAAGGTGAGCTACCTTCTGGCGCTGCTGCAGGATGCCACAATGGGCGAGGACATCCGGCAGATGGCGGCCGTCCTGCTGCGCCGACTGCTGTCCTCGGAGTTTGCAGAGTTCTATCCCAAACTGGCCCCAGAGGCTCAGCAGCAGTTCAAGGAGCACGTCCTGCGCACCCTGCAGGTGGAGCAGACACAAGCCATCAGGAGGAAGGTAATCTACCATCATCACTGATGTTCTACGTGTCGTGCTATTGGACAAATTTGATAATTCTCCAACTACAATTTGGAAGCCGGGTTTCCCAGAAACCATTTATTGGATAACCAATAGTACCTGTAGCACTTGTACTAATACCTTTTTTTACATTAGCTCCACATAGGAGGCCCTGAGGAAAATAGTTCCCCTCAGGGCCTATGTCATCTTTGGGGATGCTGTGTGGAGGTTCTTTTTAGGGAAAGGAAGGAGAAGAAGTTGTGGGCAGGAAAAAGGTATGAGGGGTGGGTAGGAATCTGGGGGTCAGTGTGTCCAGATGTGACGGATGAATGAATTCATCCCTTCCACTGCGGTCCAAATCCTGCTCAGAGTCCTGCTGGAGAGGTCAAAAGATCTCCCTCTAACAGTCTCTCCCGCCACGAAATTGATGAGCAGACGCATCTGCCGCCAAGATCCGGACAAATCTGACCCCATGAATCCGGGCACCCCTTCTAAGTCACCAAACACAAGTATGGTAAAGGTGGTGGTTATCCAATAAATGGTTCCTGGGACGGCGGTGCCCATACCCTCTCCCAAGGGGTTCAATATGTTTGGTGACTCACGGGGATAAGGTTTGGTCTAGGTCTTGGTGGCGGATGCTTTACAGACCTACTGTGTGGCAGGCCAGATCAGTAGAGACTGTTTGAGGGAGACTCAACCTAGAACTCTCCAGCCGGACTCTCTTGACCCATTGCCCTGCACCGCAGTGGGATGGATGGATTCATATATCCTTCAATCCTGGACACATTGACCCCCAGATTTCTACCCAACCCTCATTCCTTTTTCCTTCCCTACTACTCTAATTTTTTCCTTAACCTATAATCGGCCGAAGCTGCTCATATGCGCGCAGCTTGTGCGCATGCGCGAAAAAAATATTTCGAAATAAACGTGTTTGTCTGCGATTTTGACCCTTCTATGTACAGAATTTGTATGAAAACAAGGTCAGAATCGCTTGCGCCAACATCATTGATGATATAGCCACTAGTTTCATTCGCCTGGCGACACCAGAATATTTTTAAATGATTTTTATCTGTGGAATCGAAATGTCATTCATGCCACGAATTTTAGCTGTCAATATTGACGCGTGTTCCTCGACTAAAACATCGTAAAACCTATGAATTTACACAATTAACGCAAGTAATGTTGTTTTGGTACATAGTTTATTATTCTAGGAACGTGTTTCAGTCAATGAAATATACGATAGCTCAAAATTAATCAACAAAACATTCAATTCAAAATCGTGTTTTGTTACGAAATTTCCGTATTTTTCCTGGAATTTGCAGGCCTTTGACAGGTTAAAAGACCTTCCACACAACATCCTCAAACATGACAGTCCTTGGGAGAATTTTTTCCTCATGACCTCCTGTGTGGAGCTATTGTAAAAAAATCAAAAGAAACAGTTGAAGATCATAGATCTGTTGACTGTGTTCATGGACTGATGGCATTTATTGTTGGTTTCAGGTGTGCGACGTTGTGGCAGAAGTTTCCAGGAACCTGATTGATGAAGACGGCAACAACCAGTGGCCAGAATTCCTGCAGTTCCTGTTTCAGTGCGCCAGCGCCGCCGACCCGCACCTCCGTGAGGCCGCACTCAGAATGTTCACGTGAGTCCAACCAACTAATTCCTTACATCCTCTGCGTGGTTTTATCGCCGGATCTTCCAAATAAAGGGAGATTGGGTCAAAACCGTGCTAGATAAAGCGGTCAAGCTTAATTAGCATTGTAGCTAATCTATTACTACTGTGTTGACCCCTTGTCCACAATAAGGGAACGTACCCATACTACGTGACCAACTTTTTGCAATTTTTAACCCCCCCCCCCCCCCAGTGACCAAAATCCTAAGCAACCCGCCGCTCATTTGTATGGAGCGTGACATTTTGAAGACCCCCCCCCCCTAAACGTGTCACGTAGTATGGGTACGTTCCCTAACTTGTTTGCTATTTTTCACTTATCGTCTCCTCAGTTGTACAAGGTTCTAACTGACATTTTTTTCAAAAATGACCTTTGAATGCAATATTTCTTTTGCTCATTTCCATAACCAAATAATTTTCAGAATTACACGAGTTGTATTTCCGTAGATACTGTATGAAGAAATTTAAAAAATAAAAAAGGTTCTAACATCACTTACACTCTCTGTTTTATTTGAATTTGACAGTTGATAACTGTTACGAGACACAATTCCAAAAATTGTTTTGACGCATCGACGCGCTGTTTCTGAAGCGGCGTGAGCATCCTCGGTACCCATCTTGCACTGACTTTTGTCATACCCAGGTGGTCATGTAGGATTCGCAAAATGGTGGTATCTGATACTTCATAATGCAGATAACTGTTTTTTCTTCAAACGGGTGGCCTCCAGTACAATTTTTTCCGCTTTTTCGACGATGTCTGATGTGGTGGCCTCAACTGGCCTTCCTGAGCGGGGGTCGTCTTCAATCGACTCTCGACCATGTTTGAAAAGACCATGCCACTTGTAAATCATTGATTTACTAGGGCACTGTTCCCCATAAACGGTTTGCATTTCATTCAAAATGGTCTGAGCGTTCTTTCCTTGCTTGGTAAGGAATTTTATCACAGCACGTAGATAATGAGAAATCGTCTTTGCAAACTTGACATCTCAGAACAAGGTAAAGTGAAGTTAGAACCTGTCCAACTGTTAGTTAGTTATCCCAAAACTTGCAAGCCATTCAAGGCCAGATCAGGGTAGCAGATACTCTTATGCCAGGGGAAGGGTTACTTAGATCTTTCTCCAGCCGATGCAATATGGCCTGAATTTGCCCATGTAAAAGATTACCATTTAGAATGGAAATGTATTCTTGGCTGCATTTATTAGATAATAACTAATGTTTGTATTTCCCCTTAGATCTGTCCCTGGAGTATTTGGAAACTTCCAGAACCAGTACCTGGAAGTGATAAAGCAGATGCTGAGCGCATCGCTGCAGCCCGAATCTGACTACATTGTGCGCTTCCAGGCCGTCAAGGCTGTGGGGGCCTTCATCGCCTGCCACGACAAGGAGCCCAACATTCAGAAGCACTTCCAGGACATCCTGCCCAACTTCATGCAGGTACCATAGCACAACACAACATTACTACCCAAAAGTCATTAATTCAACACAATAGAGTAATATTCAGATCATTACAAGGTTCATTTTGTGCATGTGTGACGCCTCCGTAATCGAGGGATGAGGCTCTGGGTGTCATGGGTTGAAATCCTGACATGCGCAAGTAAATTTTATTTGGCATGGGGGAACCAGGCTACAAGCCAGTGTTGCTGGATTGCGTGTAAAAGTGTTTCTCGCGACCGCAATGCCTTAGAGACCTTATTTTACCGACAGCCCTCGTAATATAGGGTATATTTGCGGTACATTCCGGAGTGTAAGATTGTAGCATTCATTGCCCTGATATAAGACCACTCTTCAGAATTGAAACGTCGCTTTGCAATGGCTTTAGCCATGGTTACCAGATCTGATAATTCCCAACCTACCTCTCCCCATCTCCTTCCCCTCCTCACTACCTTCAGCCTTACAACCTACCCCAACTGGGAATACCATATTCTCACTGGCTCCAGGCGGTTTGGAGCAGTTGAGACTCTTATGCGACGTTGGTTGCTTTACATCCGCATTGTTTTTAACATTGGAGATTCTAAATAATAGGGGATTCAGTAAAAACTATGCTAGATAAAGCGGTCAAGCTTAATTAGCACTGTAGCTAATCTGTTACTACCGTGTTGACCCCTTGTCCACAATACTCCTGACACCTGCAGCCACACTGCACACACACCAGTTAGAACCATAACCCTCTAACCCGATTTGTGACCTTCCTCACCAGGTCATCGTGCTGAGCATGGAACAGCAAGACAGTGACGACGCTCTCCTGAAGGTTCTCATCGACCTGGCCGAGTCCACGCCCAAGTTCCTCAGGACACAGATGCAGCCCATCTTCCAACTGTGCATCAAGGTATGTAATGTATCAACCAAACCCAACTTCTTAGACTGCACTGTAATTTTGATATCAGACACTCGTAGATTAGTTTCTATCTAGTAATATTATTAGCATGCTCCATACAAATACAATATCTCTCCTATCTGGTTTTGTGTAGAAAATGTGCAGACCTAAAAGTAACCTATTATTCCATGTAGTGAGTACTTAATTATAATCAGTAGATGTTTGTTCGCATATTTGATCTTGACATCCCTAATTTTATGGGGAGTGCCATAAAAAATATGCAATATGAACTTTTTCAAGCAATTATAGCATTTATGGCATCTATAGCCTTTCTGTCAGTCAGTAACTTGAATACATTTACATTTTACTTTGCATGTTTGTTATTTACTTAACAATTCTTTTTGGAGCTGCGGTTGTCAACCTTTTGAGCATGCGTGCGTACCCCTTGTTACTACAAATTTGTTGTACCCTCTATCTATCTTGTGAATCTCTACATATTATAAAGTAAAGTCCCCCGCGCCGTCTGTCTGTTCGCGATAAACTCGAAAACTACTTAACGGATTTTCATGCGGTTTTCACCAATAGATAGAGTGTTTTGTGAAGAAGGTTTAGGTATGTATTTGTCAAGGATTTGTGTAAATTGGTTGAAACATAACGATAATTGTTAGAAGTGTCGGAAAAAGTCAAGCAGCCTGGTAGCTTTCATCGAAAACGCTGCCTAATCCTTTTGGGATATAACAAAAAAATATATGGTGGGATATTCCTCTTTTATAGATATACAAAAAAGTCCGCGAAGGCATATATCTATCTTTTACGGATAGCTTACTATATCCATTCTATCTTCTTATTATTCTTATCAATTGCTGTTCGTTTGTCTCGCCAAAACTCGAGAACGGCTGGGCCGATTTAGGTGATTTTGGTTTTGAAATGTTTGTCGTAGTCCAGGGAAGGTTTAAACGGTGAGATAATATGGAAAAATTGTGAGGAAGATAGTTAAAACAACAATTCCATTTTCTCATATAAACAGTTCTACTGTTCTACCTACTTTCAGAAGCACAACGTAATTTAGAATGCAAAAGAAAAAAAGAATTCTGATTGTCATATTTCATTCTTCGTTACCAAAAAACTGTCGAACGTTACCTGTCATTCTGTTACCATTTAAAATCTTCATCATCAGTTTGTCAGAGCGTGAGAACTTTATTTACTGTTTTAATATGCCAAGGAAAAGACGAGCTGACATAGGTCGTCGAAGTCAATCTTATAATCTTTCACACCATCTCTATGTATTATAAATTAAAAGTCCTCCGCGGCATCTGTCTTATCTCTTCGCGATAAACCAAAGATGGCGGTGGTTACAAAGGTTGGATTTTACAAAGTGTTTTATTAGCCACAGCAACGCGTGGCCGGGTCAGCTAGTATGTAATAATGAAAGAAATGTTTCATTTGCTTTTTTTAATACTCTCGTTATTGCACGAATCAAGTCACACAAATACAATTAATGCTATTTTATACAGAGTGTAACACGACTTTGGACATTTTTAACCAATGATCTACGTACGAAAATGAACAAATTTTGTTCCACATCTTTTTTATTTCGACAAATAAAAATTCATTTTAATATATCATTGAAGTAGAATATAACATTGTTTTTTTTCTATGTATGTATATATACTGTGTCATGTTCTCTTTCATATTTTCATTTAGATTATTATTGTTATCTTCTTCAATGATATATTTCATTGATGGGAATAACCTTCAAAAGTAAAAAGAGAGCTTTTCTTATAAAAATTGAAAATTCATTTTCTCCTACACAACTCCAAACTCACAAAGTGTATTGAGAGGAAAATTTTTTAATGTCAAAAAATTTTGTAGAAAAAAGTTTCTCGTGTATCAGTAGTTAAAATAAAAGCCCGATTTCCTGTTACACCCTTGTATAATAAATCATATAATGTTAACATGCAGCCAATGTTTTACAGTGGCACAAAGCACTCTTTAGGTCGAATTGCCTATTTAACCCCTCAGAAAATCGCCAATATTCACTTTAAATGTCTTAACCTGTTGTTTGCCGGGGTAGGCCAGCAAAAAGCACCACCAATTAGCGTTCGCAAAAAGCGGCATCCATGACATTTGGTGTCCAGCGATTCTGACACACTGTCCTTGAGAAATTTTGTACATAGAAAGGTCAAAATTGTAGATAAAGGAATTTTTCCCGCGCATGCGCAAGAACTGCGCACATTCCCGCGCTCCGGTAAATTATTAATATAAATTATTTGGAGTGACCAGGCGCATTGCGGTTTTCTCTATGGTAAAGGGCGATAATAGAGCAAGCGATTCTGACCGTGTTCTTCATACACTTTCTTTATACATAAGGGTCAAAATCGCGTGTAAAATCTCAAACACACAGGTGCACGAACGGCATTCTACGAGTTAAACGAAATGACATTTTACGAAAACTTTGTGTTATTACCGCTCCACAATTAATGCTCTATAAATGAAACATTTCTGAACGTAGCCGAATAGTAATAACTGTTTTAGACAGGTTACAAAATAAGCTTTCGAATTATTATATTAAAAATAAATATTAATATTTGTAAATATTAAAAATTAGAATTCAAACATTAAAAAAATGTCAAAATGACTCATGTGATTTTTTTATGTAGAAACGGTACTTAAATCACAGATTATGTAAACAACAATACTTATTCTATTGTATAAATGTGTAATAAACACTTTTGTAATCTCACTTTTTTATCATTTCATATAAAAATATTTAATAAAAATTAACAATGTCGGGAGCGGGCGACCCGCCCGTAGGAAATTTGGCGGGATAAATTATGCGTCAGACTGCGCGTCTGACAGAATGTTCTTTTTATCTATTTCTATGCACAACTTGAATAGAGATGTGCAGCGTGATTCACTGTCGACATTTCACTTTTTATTTTACGGATGTAACTAAAACAATAACGGAGTTATAACGGTTTCTATGGAGACACACGCGCTGACGTGTAAACACGCTTATTGTACTTGACTGCTGTCGTATTTTTAATGCATATATCTGCTTACGTTGCGGAGGGGTTAAAAAAAAAAGTTTTACAAAGTTTGGCTCAATTTCACATAGGTTTCTCAAGTCTGCCGAGCGATTCTATATCTTTTGTGGGATTCTTATCGATATAACGGACCTGATCTTCTGTCAGATTTGTGTGATTTATTTAAATGAATAAATAATCTTGCATACTTGCAGGAATTCGTGTTTAAAACGATCTAAACTAAAATATGTGATGGTAAATTTGTAAAATTCACACAAATCTGAAAGGAGATCACATCCGTTAACTCGATAACGATCCCAGAAAAGATATAGAATCGCTCGGCTGGTTCAGCAATCAGGCCATTGCGATATTTATTTTTGAAAATGCCTTTTCACACAAATACGTACTTGTGAACGGTATTAATATTTTTAGAGCTACAGCTGCTATTGTGGGTCATTCCTTCGAAAGTTCGAGCCAGAAACCTACCACCATATTGCGTACCCCCAATTTTTGCTACGCGTACCACAACCGCTGGTCTAGACCATCTGGTTCTAGCATTCCAAGCAAATAAAGAATTGAATCATCCCCAGGCATTCAGCGACACAGACTCTGAAGACTCGACCCGGCAACTCTGCCTGGAGGTGCTGGTGACCCTCAGCGAGGCCGCCCCCGCCATGGTGCGCCGTCAAGCTCTGCCGCAGGTGGCCGCCCTCGTGCCGCTCATCCTGCAGACCATGGCCGACCTCGACGATGAGGATGACTGGGCCGTTCAGGATGAGATCTCCGACGAGGACAATGACAAGTTAGTACTCATTCCTTCAAAGGACTGGAAACTTCCATTCACTCCTCATTTGGTGGCACTGTGAAAGTACCCTGACATCAGGGCATTCTTTTATTATTTGGACCTTCATCTATTGAAGATTCAAAACCAAGGATGCCAGATTAATAAAGTCAAGCAATTAGCACTGGCGGTAAAAAATACCTAACAGTGTCAGTATCTTGCCTACATTTCTACCATATACACATCACAATCTTCAATGTCACTTTGTATTGTGCTAGTACAAGCAATACATACTAAAATAATTTATCTGTAAAGGTAGTTAGAAAAATATGTTAGGTCACTAGTAAAGAATTTTTTTTTCAATTTTATTTCAACTGCATCTATTACAGACCTTTTTTTTATAAAAAATTCTTCCGTAATCTCGGAGTATCGCTTAACCTCTAATCGGCCGGAGACATGAATCCACGCGCAGTTAGTGCGCATGCGCGCGGAAAAAATAGGGTTGTCTGCGATTTTGACCCTTCTATGTACAGAATTTGTATGAAGGACAAGGTCAGAATTGCTTGCGCCAACATTTCCCCATGAGATAGGTAAAAATTTCATTCACCTGGCAACCCCAGAATATTTTTAAATGATTTTATCTGTGGCATCAAAATGTCAAATTTGCCGTGATTCTTTCTGTCAAAGTTGATGTGTGTTATTTTACGAATACATCGTAAAACCTATCAATTTATGTAATTAACGCAAGTAATGTTGTGATGTTGTTTTGGTACATAGTTTATTGTTCTAGGAATGTGTTTCGGTCAATAAAATATACGATATCTCAAAATTAATCCACAAAACATTCAATTCAAAATTCAAAGTCGTGCTTTTGTTAGGGAATTTCCGTGTTTTTTCCTGGCTTGTGACAGGTTAAAGTAATTAAAACTCTTCAGTGTATTTATGTTTTTACTGTAATTCATTCACTCAAAGTTTCCGATATTTTTTTTTATTCTGTTCTGCCGTACAAAATGGTATGTCTATATTTTACGATAGCTGTCTTCTTGCGAGCTGACTTCCAAAGCGGGAGCATGCATGTTTTGATTTCGATATTGCTCTGCAGTCAATCAAGGAATATGTGAGGAGATGGTTATCTAAAATACATAACGGTGACCACGGCTCCATACTAATCATGTCAGTTTATGCCTCCCACCACTCTACTGTCCTGCAGGTTTATTAAATAGGAGCCTCCCAGTGATCATCTTTCTACTATCCTACAAAAGCCTTAAATAAAAATGCAAATTACAGTAGAATCATTAAAAGGCTTTCTTGCTTGTGCGCTAGTGTACTGTATCATAGGACTAGAGTGTGTTTTGTATGTTCTTATCATTTATTTTGTACATGTTGTAATTTCCAGCAACAGCGTAGTGGCGGAATCCGCCCTGGACCGTTTGTGCTGCGCCCTCGGAGGCAAGACCATGCTCTCCCTAATCATGGCCTCCATCCCTGCCATGCTGGGTTCCACTGACTGGAGACAGCGCCACGCCGCCCTCATGGCCGTATCCTCGGCCGGAGAGGGCTGCCACAAGCAGATGGAGATGATGCTCGACGAGATCATGACTGGCGTGTTGGGCTTCCTCAACGATCAGGTGACAATACTATCAACATGAATTTTTGAGATATTGCAGCCCTTGTATATACTACAAGGGTTGTCCAAGAACTAAAGACCGTTTTAATTTTTAAAATCATGTAAAATTCTCCGCATCCTAGTCGGTCTCCAAAAGTTTTCCGGCCAAATGTTGCTTCAGGTGAAGAAAAAAATGCAATTCATGTCATTGATTGCATTTTTGATTCCGGGGTTAGGTGCTGAACCCTTGTTTTAACCAAAAAAACTTCGTCTTGGTTGAAAAACTGACGATTTTGCTCTTCGACATTTTGGGAACCCAACGAGCACGCAATTTGCGTATTCCATTTTTCCCTCAAAATCATTTGTGTGGTAGACTTATTGACGTCTGGGATCAAAGTTGTGATCTTTCGAACTTCAACAGGGCAGACTACCTCTTATTTGAGAATGCGAAAAATTGAGAGCACCTCGCAGTCGGCGGGATTCGACAGTGGAGCGTTGATCGCAAATATCGCACTGAAGCAGCTACCAAGCCGGATCATCGCTCGTTTTTTTGGGAAAAGTCTGAGCTACACGCTAGTGCTGCCATATTTTGAGAAATAATGTTCACGTCGCAAAAAATGGGGAACCGTCTTTAATTCTTGGACAACCCTTATATAAAAGCCTGGGTGTCAACACATCTCAAGTGACTCCGCTAGTTGTTATTGGCTTCACGTGTAGGATGATACAAATAAATATTGGGCATTCTTTTACTATGTGAACCTTCACCCATTGAAGGTTCGTAACGAAGGATGTCAGATTAAATAAGTCAAGCAATTAGCACTGCGGGTAAAAAATACCTACCAGTGTCAGTATCTTGCCTACATGTTAAATTTAACCCCTCGGCATCAGACGTATTCTGTCAAAAGGTTAAAATATTTCTTCATTTTAATAAAATCCAATTGTGGAATATTTCTGAAAACTAAAAACTGTTTTTGAAAGGTAATAAAATACGCTTTCAAATGTTAAAATTTGATATAAACAATTTTTTTAATGCAAACAAAATAATTTTCAAAAATCACTCACCTCGCATTTTTTCTAACTCAAATTATTGATAGTTAAAATAATTAAAACTCACATGTATTTTATCAAAAAAATGAAGTATAAACGCTATCGTCACCTCGGTTTTTTGTTATTCATATAAATATAATTAATAAAAAATTCCCAAAATTTCATAATTTTTTTTTCAAATTGTGGTCAGAAATTTTGATTTTATGAAGCTGTACAGTTTGGCAAGAAAGTGTAGAAAATAAATGATGGCGCTGCGATCGTTTTCTAGTTTTAAATGACAACACCAAGATGGCTCATAAGACAAAGAACGTATATTTAAAAAAAACACTTCTGGCAAAATGCATATTTCATAGCGTATTTGTATTTTCAAAAAATTTGCACAAAAAACTGTAATTTAACCTCCGCAGTGCCGCTCGTCAACCGGTGTGTCATGAGATTTTACACGCGATTTTGACCCTTATGTATAAAGAAAGTGTATGAAGAACACGGTCAGAATCGCTTGCTCTATTATCGCTCTTTACCATAGAGAAAACCGCAATTAGATTGATGACTCCATATAATTTATATTAATGATTTACCGGAGCGCGGGAGCGTGCGCAGTTCTTGCGCATGCGCGGGAAAAATTCTTTGGTTTTGAACTTTGACCTTTCTATGTACGAAATTTCTCAAGGACGCTGTCAGAATCGCGGGACATTGGGTGTCATGGCTGCCGCTTTTTGCGAACGCTAATTGGTTACAACCAACCCCATTTACTCGCGGCATTCCACGAGTTAATAGAAGCAAAATAAAACAAAACAAGTTTTAAGTGGGCGTTTATTCCGATATAAAAACGTAGGTACTTAAAAATTTAAGTCTGTTAATTCAACACCCGACATGTAAGTATTGTCTTCGTCCTCGTGTGATTCTTCTTCTTCCGTATCTTTATCTTCATCTAAACGCAGTTCATCGATATCATCATATATATTACTGCCTCATGCATAATATTCTGCATCAATTTTCATCACGTGTTTGCAACAATTTTTCCAATCATCAGCACTTATGCTATTACATAATGCCCATTTTCCGTTTTCCCGGTGTTTCAAATTTTCCATCTGCCTTTTCCCCTTCCTTGACAATTCGTCTTACCGTTGATTCAGATTTACCTGTGTGTGAAAAATCATTAAAATTATTATTATAGAAGGGAGTTTTAAAAACACACACTAGATAATATTCACTTGGAAAGAAAGAGAAAACGAGAAAAAAGTAACTTTTCTACGAGTTTAATATTATTTTTTTTTTTATTGAGTTATTCCCTTTTCCTGTGGCCGCATATTAACTGTCAAAATGAAGTGTCAAAATCAGATTTTTTTACTATAACCTCAAATCAGATTGTAATGGTTATTATCGCTCGAAAATTGGCATAAATCTTGTAATACTAATGAAATTTATTAAACAAACTATACTACGTACCAGTCATTTCTGCAGTTCGTTTGCAAACATCTTCTAAATTAAAAAGAAGCTTCTTCGCGTGACACTCGGCTAGGCAGCGTTGAAAAACGCAGAATATAACCCCTCTTGTATCACTATGTAATAATTTATTCATTTTAATTAAATTCAGGCAAACAATGAATAAAAATATTATCAAATCAGCGATATTCTACTCAGATTTAAGACAATAAATCAACCGTAACACGCAACAATATGACAGCCATAGGAAACGTCATATAATTCGGTGTTGCCATAGTAATGAACACGTTTAGTTCCAATTGAATTAATTTCTACACTTTCTTGCCAAACTATACATTTTACACTTTAATTATTTTGTGGTTAACTTTTAGATTTGAATATAAACTGTGGTGTTTTCTTTCTCTAACGCTGTTAAGATCATATTTCTCACCATGATAATAAGGGAGACAACGATTTCTGTGAGACCTGCATGACTTGTTCCAAAAAGCCAACAAATAAACCTGAGGGGTTCATCAATTGACTAAAAATCAAATTCACCAAGATTCTCAATACATTTTCCTTTGAAGGCATTCACTGAACTGTTTCGCACCTAATCAGGCATCCATGGCGTGTTGAAATAAATAAATGTTGAATAAATAGTGATAATAACCAGATGTTTCTTATTTTTGTAGCATCCACGTGTTAGGCACGCGGCTTGTAACGCCATCGGTCAGATGTCCACCGACTTTGCGCCCATTTTCGAGAAGAAATTCCACGACAAAGTCGTGCCCGGCCTTCTCATGGTTTTGGACGATGGAGCCAACCCCAGAGTTCAGGTAAATTATCTTCATTTTACTTCACATTACCAAATACACTCCACACCAGTTGCCGGCAGCAGACAACCGGTGCCAATGTTTCGTTAGTGATGGAATAAACCTTGTGTGGTCCCATGACTTCCATAACATTGGTAAATTAAAAATATTCAATTCTGACTCTGTCATGTTTTATGGTACCGTCAGCTCAACTGAATATTGACATCTATCTCTAATTCAATAGTCAAATAGAAAAGCTGTTTGCATGTCTCACTAAAAATTGCATGTCAGTGTAGCTACAACTTCCGTCCCGTAAAATCCCGTTTCATAAATTTATTCCAAACTTTGGTTTCATTAACTCGTAGAATGCCATTCGTGCACCGGTGTGTACATGCGATTTTGACCCTTATGTATAAAGAAAGTGTATGAAGAACACGGTCAGAATCGCTTGCTCTATTATCGCCCTTTACCATAGAGAAAACCACAATGCGCCTGGTCACTCCAAATAATTTATATTAATAATTTACCGGAGCGCGGGAATGTGCGCAGTTCTTGCGCATGCGTGGGAAAAATTCCTTTATCTACGATTTTGACCTTTCTATGTACAAAATTTCTCAAGGACAGTGTCAGAATCGCTGGACACGAAATGTCATTGGGTGTCATGGATGCCGCTTTTTGCGAACGCTAATTGGTGGTGCTTTTTGCTGGCCTACCCCGGCAAACAACAGGCTAAGGTCTACATTTTACTTATAGAATTATTTTTCAATATCAAGTGTTTTCTCTTTCTAACACCGTTTAGATCATATTTCTATCCATGATTGTAAGGGAGGCACAACGATTTCTATGAGACATATATGAGTTGTTCCGAAAACCGAACAAATAGACTAGGGTTAAAATGCATTGTCTTAACCTCTGGGAGGCCAGGCCATTTCACGAAAATTCACTAAAAAGCACCACTTTGAATTTTGAATTGAATGTTTTGTGGATTAATTTTGAGCTATTGTATATTTTATTGTCTGAAACACGTTCCTAGAACAATAAACTATGTACAAAAACAACATTACTTGCATTATTTACATAAATTAATAGGTTTTACGATGTTTTAGTCGAGGAACACGCATTAATTTTGGCAGCTAAAATTCGCGGCAAAAATGACATTTCTATGTCACAGATAAAATCGTTAAAAAATATTCTGGGGTTGCAAGGTGAATTTTCGCAGCGTTCCGTTTGAATTTCGGTTAATTGTTATATTGTCCTGTCGCGGTCGAAGCTGTTTACAAAGCTGAGACAATACAATATTGTATTGTCGTCATGTAGGTATTACTGTCGGCTATTTATTGTCTTTTAAAATGCGTTGATATTTTGTTATATGCGTTTCGTACTGTGTCACTAGTTTCCGGACACAGTATTTTCTACCCATTAACTCGTTGAATGCCGGGAGTAAATGGGGTTGGTTGTAACCAATTAGCGTTCGCAAAAAGCGGCAGCCATGACACCCAATGTCCGGCGATTCTGACAGCGTCCTTGAGAAATTTCGTACATAGAAAGGTCAAAGTTGAAGACCAAAGAATTTTTCCCGCGCATGCGCAAGAACTGCGCACGTTCCCGCGCTCCGGTAAATCATTAATATAAATTATATGGAGTGACCAAGCGAATTGCGGTTTTCTCTATGGTAAAGAGCGATAATAGAGCAAGCGATTCTGACCGTGTTCTTCATACACTTTCTTTATACATAAGGGTCAAAATCGCGTGTCAAAATCACGACACGCCGGCGCACGAGCGGCACCTGAGCGGTTAATTAACAAATTTACTGTATAATTTGTGCGCTTGCTTAATGTTGTCTTGTGTTACGGTTGCATTAATTTAGTAATCTCTATTCCAGGCTCATGCTGCCGCAGCCCTCGTCAACTTCAGCGAAGACTGCCCCAAGAACATCCTCACCCAGTACCTGGACCCCATCATGAACAAGCTCGAACACATACTGACCACTAAATTTAAGGAGGTGAGATATTATTTATTATTACTAGACCTGAAAATTTTGTGTTTGTGAATTATTATACAAATTTTGCTATTTAACCGGTTGAGTAAATCTGTCGACTATATCAGACACACAAAAATTTGACATAAAGTAAGTTTGGCATCTTTATAAGACAGCGCATGTGGTCTCATAAAAATCGTTTTATCTCCCTTACTATAATGACGAGAGATATGATTTAAACAGTGTTGGAAAGAGAAAACACTACGCTACAATTTGTATTCCAAGGTTCTTCACGAAAAAAATGAATTATTCGGTTATATGACGTCAAACATCCGACATCCATTGTTCGTTTACAAGCAGAAATGCGTGTAGTGAGTGCTCCAGAAAATTTGAATTTTAGTGTATTACTTCGAAGAAAATGCACAGGTAACTACTTCATTTCCATAATAAAGTGTATTGACTACCCCTTTATGATATTTTTTCTTTGTTTAGATTATTTTTCTCTCATAAATAATGAATTACGTGAATTTATTTTTGATATTTTGCGTCATTTTCAATTTACAAGGTCATTTTGAATAATAAAAGTGTATTGTTTCAATCTGTTGTAATTAAATATGATAAACAGTACGTATTCTAAAGCTATGCCCATCAAAACATTCAAGGATTACATTACAAAAAAGGTAATAAATCACTTTTATCGGTATGCGGCACCTTCAGAGAAACACGCTCTTCCCAAGTATGTAAATAAAGGTAGGGATGGGGCCGTCCGAAAATCGAAACATAGCAATTCGAGAATTTTTATGTAATGAAGTGATGAGAACCTTTATTATTATTTATTATTAATTTATTTTAGGCAAGGATCGAACTCGGAAGACCCGGTTCCTCAGGATATGGAAAGCAATGATTCCGACGGTAGCTACGGTGAAGGAAGTGAAATTGAAGACGTCACCATGGAATCCGACAATATAATGAGCAATTATCAAATGATATTTTAGTACAGACTTATTTTTATACAATTGTTGGCTGTTACAACGACATATATAACGTGCAAAAAATTTTATCAACACAATTTCTGAATACATAAATGGTTCATACCCCATGGGTTTGAAAATAATTAGGAATTATTCTCGAAGTAAATAATACCCATCAAAGATGGCGACGTAAAAAATTTTATTCACATTTTTTACTCCAAATAATGTCAGGAATCACCGGCTAAAGTGAGTCAAGTATGTCCCTTAGCTGTACATGGAAGTATAAAAAATTGTTACATTTGAAATACGCACTAGAAAATTAATGTAAAATGAATTCCACAAGTTTCACTTCTACTGCCGCGTGGAAATCAAGCTTCCGATTGTTACAAATTAGTTTTTATTTTTGTGTACATTTATTGTTTTATTATAAATAAATAATAACTATTATTGGGTTTTATTTTTGTGTGAGTACCCATAATTTATTATAAAGGTAAAAAAAAGTAAGGTTGGAAATACTACGTATATTTATATTTTGTCACACTGTGCGCCCCCGCGCAGGATGTCCCGGGATTTTTTTTTTGCATCACATTTTCTACAAGTGTATTTATATATATATACACTTATATACGTGCACACATATATATGCAGAAACCGTGAACCAATAAAAAATTCCCATGACGAAAAATACGGAATTGGACATGGTTCCGTTTGAAATATTTCTACCAGAAAATCAATTACATAATTCTAACACCGCCTGGAAATCACGAGCCTAATATAAAAAAATATTTACGACTGTTGTATAAATTATTTATTTATTTTTGTGTTTGATTGCTGCTTTATAATAAATAAATAATAAGTATCATGGAGTTTTATTATTGTGCACATTCAATAACTTATTATATGCAAATAAGTGCTATTGGAAATACATAATATTTCGTAGATTTATATATATTTTTACGAAAAATATCGAATAACTTATTATAAAGGTAAATATGCAAATAAATGCTATTGGAAAAACATAATATTTCGTAGATTTATATCTATTTTTACGAAAAATATCGAATAACTTATTATAAAGGTAAATAAATACTATTATAAAATAGGTTTATATTATAAGTACGTAATATTTTATAAATATTTCGATCATCTGAATACTTTTGTGAAAAATATCGAAGTAATAATAACTTGTGTTCGTTTTTATAATCGAAATATCTCTGCAGTTTGACCTCATCACTACGCAAACCGGGGGGTCCCCGTAATAGCATTTCTTATCTGTCAACTCCATACTAATTTCAAGTGTCTCGGATCGTATTTCGAACAAGGTCGATGGAATGTTGTGGTAATTAAAAAATACAATTGCGGTACCAGTGCTCCATTTGAAGTGGAATTGAATAATATATTCTTTATGCTTCCGTTTTATTTACATACAACAGTGCATTATTGTAGTTTAGTACGTGTTTTATTTAAAATCGTAAAGGTCTGGTTTAAGGTTATGTTTGCCGTTTAAATCGAAAATAACATTGTTTTGTTGTAAATATTTATATAAATTGAGTGTTTTGATAGCATAAAACTATTATGCTTCTATTTACGCCCTTTCCCTCATTAATAAACGTAATATAATAATTAAAAATAATATTTTTAAAACTTCCGAAAATTTGTGTGAACGTCAAATACTAGAAAAACTTATGAAACTTTGTGAATTTTTTATTAATTATTTTTGTTTGAAATGATACAAAAGTGAGATGACTATAATGTTTAAAATACATTCGACTATTAAAAAATGTGTTTCTTTTTATGTTATTAGTTATTTTAGTTCAGTTTTTAAAGGAAACAATGTATGGTGAGTCACTTTTATAAAATTTTAATGTTTGTATTCAAAATTTTAATATTTCACAAATAAAATGCTTATTTCTAATGAAACAAATCGAAAGCGTATTTAATCGTCTTTCCAAAACAGTTTTTAGTTTTTGGATACATTCAGAAATATTCAAATTATTTTGATTTTATTAAAATGCGGAAATTCTAGAAAATTCGGCGGCATTTGACAGCATTTTTTTAAGCGGTATCAGTCATTTTGTAACTTAGCTAGAGGGGTTAATTAAACTAAACAAGATTTTAATTTTAAAAAGTACCATAAAATCATTTAAAAAATCAGAATCCTAGTTATCAGATGCAGTGAAACCCACTTATAACCACTGGAGCGACCATGTCGAATAATTCGACATTTTGTTTTCTTCTAGGATTGCCCACGTCGAATAATTCGACGTTTATGACGTACCACTCGTAAAAAATTAAAAACTATTTAATTATTCCGTTGGAAAGCTGGGAATATTGTCTCTCATCTATGGCAACACTATTGCTTAAAGATGCTTCTGGAAAAAGTATTTCGCGCTTAAAAACTGACAGTTTAGTCACCTCCGACGCAAGATTGTTTGACAGGCCGGATAAATTTACACGTGTTTTAAAATGCCGTAAGTGATTGTGTTTTTGCATTTTAACACCAAACAGTTATCACAATTCAATTATCCATGTGGTTAACGTGTTTTCAAGTGTTCAAACTGAGAATTTAGTGACTTTTAACATGTTTTACGTAAATCGAATTTAAAATCTAAATTTCATCCGATTTTTGTGTTTATTTTTACAATTATGGACCTACTTACTTGACGTGTGCATTCGAACTATAGTTTATCAATTAGAAGAATTCTTAACAAAGATATACATCTAAATTTCAATTAGCTTTGAAAAGTTTTAATCTAGCTAATCTTTAATCTAGTTAAAAAGCTAGCTGTCAGGTGCAAATTTTGTGACAAAGGAAATGGCGGATCTCGGCAAAATAATTGCAAATATTGTAAAAGGTTAGTACTACGTATTCTTATGATATATTATCTTATTAAAAACCTTGTATTTTGTTTAGACAACGTGTAGAAATCAAAAATATCCAATGTTGACTTGAAAAAGTAAAATTTAGGGCAATCTTACAGGAATTAACACGCAGGATTCGCACATTTTTAAAGTTTACGATTTTATAATATTTTTTTTATAATTCCTACAAATATGTGATAATCAACAAAAGATAGGTTAATTTATTAATTATATAGAACTATAATCAGTTTGCATGTCTTCATATTAAAATTCGGAGATATGATTTTTTCAATGTCGGCGGAAAAAATTCAAAATGTACTCGAAAATGTCACGAGCAATCGAGGGCAAAAGTTATAAAACGCGCTGTCGTTCCAATGGATAAAGTTACCCATAAGAAATTTTCTTTCCTACAAAGTTTCATTTTTTCGGTCTCTTGAAAAGTTGCCCGTAAGAAATTTTCTTTCCTACAAAGTTTCATTTTTTCGGTCTCTTGAAAAGTTACCCTTAAGAAATTTTCTTTCCTACAAAGTTTTTTTTTTCGGTCACTTAAAAAGTTACCCATTAGAAATTTTCTGTCCTACAAAGTTTCATTTTTTCGGTCACTTAAAAATCGATATGGAAAAAATAGCCCAAATAATCCCACATTTGATTTTTTTCCTCACTTGCAAAATCTTATAAGAGAGTTTCACTGTATTAGATTACTATTCTTATTAGATGTCACCAGTTGGCGGCTGGTGCCAATGTTTCGTTAGTGATGGAATATACCTGTTATGGTCCCATGACTTCCATAACATTGGTAAATTAACATTGTTTAGTTCCAACTCTGCCATGTTTTATGGCATTGTTGGCTTCACTAAACAATGACACTTATTTTTAAATTTTTTTTTCTGTTAAAATTCTACAAGCTTTAGTTGGTAGTGACTTTTAAGGTACCAAGGCACATGCACACATTGCACCGTACACACATCCATTCAAAGTATAATAAACATTCTACGTGAAAGATCTCTTTCACTTCATAATTTATTCCCCTTCCACTTCTTTTCTCTATCTTAACAATTTGGGAGGCGGTGATGGGTACCGCCGCCCCTGGAACCATTCATTGAATAACCAACACCCCTGCCATAGGTCACTCCAAGTGATTCGCTACGTTCGGTGATTTAGCAGGGGTGCCCGAGTTCACGGGGTCAGAATTGTCCGTATATTGGCGGCTGACGCGTCTGCTCACCAACCGCATGGCGGGCCGGATCAAGAGAGACTGTTGACAGAGATCTTTTGACCTCCAGCAGGATTTGGACGACAGTGGAAGGGATGAATTCATTCATCCGTCACTTCTGGACACACAGACCCGCAGATTCCTACCCACCCCTCATACCTTTTTCCTTCCCAGAACTTTCTCTCTTTCCTTTCCCTAAAAAGACCCTCCACCCAGCACCCCCAAAGATGACACAGGTCCTGAGGGGAATTATTTTCTTCAGGGCCTCCTGTGTGGAGCTAATGTAAAAAAAATAAAAAAATCTATCTGCTTTACAAATGTCTAAAAAAAGTATGTATCACAAGTTAAACAAATGTTTGATCATGTTAAAATGACTCATTGTTTATGTTTTCCAGTTGGTGGAGATTGGCACAAAGCTGGTACTGGAGCAGGTGGTGACCACCATTGCCTCGGTGGCCGACACGGCGGAGAAGGAGTTTGTGATCTACTATGACCGCCTGATGCCGTGCCTCAAGTACATCATCCTCAACGCCAACACCGAGGAACTCAAGATGCTGAGAGGCAAAACCATCGAATGCGTCAGTCTTATCGGTGAGATTTACTCATTTGTCAATACTGTTCGACATACAATAAATTTTAGTCTAGTTTTTTTTCTGAACCGGCGATTTTCTCTCAATTCTGTGCTTTTTTAGATTGACAACTTTTTTCCTATATGAAGATTGCAGTATGCCTAAAAATGTGCTCAGATGGTGGAAATTTGAAAAGCTATAAAGGACAATAAATCCAAAAATATATAATTTTTCTGTGTTTTCTCTTCCAATTGAAACATTTCTAGGAAAATAAGTGTATTTTAAACTCTTAAAGGCCGGGAAAATTCACGAAAATTCCATAACAAAGCACCACTTTGAATTTTGAATTGAATGTTTTATGGATTAATTTTGAGCTATCGTATATTTTATTGACCGAAACACATTCCTAGAACAATAAACTATGTACCAAAACAACATTACTTGCGTTAATTGATAGGTTTTACGATGTTTTCGTCAAATAACACGCATCGACTTTGACAGATAAAATTTGCGGCCAATTTGACATTTTGATGCCACAGATAAAATCATTTAAAAATATTCTGGGGTTGCAAGGTGAATGAAATTTTTACCCATCTTATGGGGTAATGTTGGCGCAAGCGATTCTGACATTGTCTTTCATACAAATTCTGTACATAGAAGGGTCAAAATTGCAGATAAACATTTTTTTTGCGCCCATCCGCGTTCTCCGGCCAATAAGAGGTTAAGAGGATTTTTTCTGAAAAATTAATTACTGTAAAAGAAATTTACATAAAATGTTAAAGATGATGGGTTGTTTTAAAAAAAAAATTACAATTCATCAAATATTTGAAGTTAATTTTCACACTCTGTAAAAGTTTCTATTCAAGTTCTGTGGTTATTTCAGTTTTATGAAGCAACAGACCTATAAATGATATAATAACAACTTGAAAAGAGCTTACACAGAATGTGAAAATTAACTTCAAAATTTTGTCTTCAGCTTTTTTGTTCTATTCAATGTTGTTTTTTAAAAAAAATCATAATTATAGATCTATAAAAACCAGTAATATGCTTTTTTGAAAAATTGTAAACTTTCATTTGGCTCTCCTGAACAATTAACATGTTGTCCTTTACTCCATTTCAAGTTCTCGTGTTAGATATGGTTAACTTTGCAGTCAGTGTAAATTTCAACAAAGCATTGACTTTGATTTTGAAATGTTATTGGTCCTTTGGATGGTTGTAGAGTGAAGTGTATAAAGCTCTTCACGCGTTATTAATTAGTTCCAATTGGCTATGGGCTTGCAAAGCTTCGTTTACTTGGTTTTGCAACTCTTTTTTTTTAAATTGGAAAATTATTTTAGCGGCTTTCACATTACATTAGTCCACTTTCGACTCTTGTTCGTTGATACAAAGTCGCGTACAATTATTCCCTCCCTCCCCACTCCCTTCAGCTCCACACATTATTTCATTAATCTGGCTCTTTGGTGTACTTTGTTCCCAGTGTTTGAAATTACCTAAAAAGTGTTTGGGAAAACTCCAAATAAGATCGAGGTTCGTCGAGATACCCTACAAGTTGCTTTATTTACTTTAACATAAGGTTTACAATGATTATTCAACTGGACCAGATGTACGGATTATACGAGGTTCTAAGTTATTCTGAAACTGGGCATGGAAACACAGTCGTAGCCCAGCAGTCTTATCACAAGCCATCGGCTATTTCCATAACCGTTTGTGCGTTAAACATGAATGATGATAGATGATATACTTCTAAGGTTCTATTGAGACAGATATAACTACATACAACTATCTGTAATCTGTTAAACGTTGTTGAAACTACATGACTAATCCTGTATACTACCGTCCCTATCAGGTTTTGTTGAATTGGTGATTGTATTCTATTTTATGTTTGATTTGTTTTCTTGAATATCCATTGTGCTAATAAGTGACAATTCTGTGGGTGACAGGTCTGGCTGTGGGTGAAGAGAAGTTCATGCGCGACGCTTCGGAGGTGATGGATCTCCTCCTCAAGACACACACAGAGGGTGACCTGCCTGAGGATGATCCCCAGACCTCCTACCTCATCTCCGCCTGGGCCCGGATCTGCAAGATTCTAGGTAAAAACACAACTGTAATTGATTCATTGTTTTTAGGTGGAAAATCCAGAAACTTCAAAATAACATGCTACATTTTTTAATGTATTTTACTGCATCAGTTGTAACAGTGATGTGCAGTTCATAGAGGCTGAAAAGATGAGAAATATGTACTGACACTGATCTTCTATGTTGAGGCTTTTATATTAAAAAAATTGCATTATTTATTTTTAATTTATATTGGTTTGAGTTAAAATAGTACAGATTGCCTTACTTAACTTTATGGTATAATTTTTATGAACACTAAAATAGTTCCATCCCACCTTTAGCTGTCTGCAAAGAAGTGTCTTTAAAACTGTATATATTTATCTAAAGGTACGATTCCGAGGTCGACGGCAGACTGCAAACCGCACCGGCAGACTGTAGACTTAATACCGTATGTTATGATTATAGTAATGTCTTGTATTAAGTCTGCAGTCTGCCGCAAACCTTGAAATTGTGCCATATACGGCTTTAAACACACTTCTAAGATTCCGTGGTCGACGGCAGACTGCAAACCGCAGCGGCAGACCGCAGACTTAACCATATGTTATGAATATTATCTTGTTTGCAATCTGCCGCTGACCTCAGAATCGTACTTTAAGATGACAGATGTTCTGTTTTCTTTCATTTTTACAATACATACTAGAAATTTATTGTAATGTCTGGATTCATAGTATGCTCACAATTTTCCACCAGTTAGCTGGTGCCAATGTTTCGTTAGTGATGGAATATACCTGTTGTGGTCCCATGACTTCCATAACATTGGTAAATTAACATTGTTTAGTTCCAACTTTGTCATGTTTTATGACACCACTGGCTCCACTAAACACTGACAATATCAACCTTTATTTCCCATAATCTAAATAACATGGAATTATTTTCGTGGACAAGTAGCAAAGGTGGAACCAAGGGCATTAGTATTAACAATATTGATGGTTTCAGGCAAGAAGTTTGAACAGTACCTCCCGCTGGTGATGCCCCCCGTGATGCGTATGGCTGCCATCAAGCCCGAGGTGGCGCTGCTGGACAATGACGACCTCGAGTCCATCGAGGATGATGTGGACTGGCAGTTTGTTAACCTCGGCGAGCAGCAGAACTTCGGCATCAGAACTGCCGGTGAGATAAACACCCTTCCTAATCAATCTACTGAACATGAAGTGTTCAAAATGCCATTTTTGTGAAATATCACCTCAATGCTGAAAAATAACAAAACTATCATCCCCAAATTCCATTTGAAGTCGACAATAAACTAACATTAGTAGAATTTAAAGACCTTTCCAATGTGGAGGAATTTTCCCACAACAAACAGTTTCATCACACGGAGGAAAGGATGTTCTTAGAAGGAAAGGGGAGTGAGTGATGGGTAGGAATCTAGGGGTCAATATGACATATGAGACAGAGAAGTTGCTGTGAAAATTAATTACTACTGTAATGATTACTTAAACCACTGGAGTGATCACGTGAAATAAATAAATTTGCCTCGATTGCTCGAGATTTCCCAGGTCATTTTTTTCGCCAACATTGATAAAATCATACCTTCAAATTTTAACATGGAGACATAAAAACTTATTATAGTGCTATATAGCCAATGAATTAACCCGTATTTTACTGTTTATCTCATATTTGTAGGATTTATTAAAAAATCGTAAAGTTTATAATCGCGCAAATCCTGCGTGTTATTTTTTTATTTATTTTTTTTTTTTTACTTGAAACTGCCGTGAGGGATACTTATTTGAATCAACATAGAATATTTTCGAATTCTATATGTTGTCTGTGGTATACTTGATAATGAAAGGTGTACATATCTATGGAAAAGGGACTTAATTTTATCCGTAAATAGCTGATCAAAAATTTGGCGGGAAAAAATATTTAAAAAATTATTTTTAACATGTTCTAAAATAGTCTACGGAGTTCGGATTTGCGACGTCTATGGTCATAATAGATGAAACATTTCAATAGCTTCGTTTTAAAAAAAATGGCTGGCCATGGAAATGTTTTAAATAATTACAATAAATGTTTTACGAATGGTAGGAAAATGTGGTCCATTTTTGGACAGCTATCAATGGCAGAAATATAAAAATGGTTCATTTTTCAACCAAAATCGCTCCAGTGGTTAAGAAGGGCTCGGAACAACAAAAGCAACTGCCCAAAATATTTTATTGGCAAATTAAATAAAATATTTTTTCTCATTATTTTCGTAGGTTTTGCGACGTTGGGTGCGACGATCGATCCTATAAAACAGCAGAAAATTCTAAAACAACTTAAGATGACCTGCCTGAAAGGTTATATATTAATTTATCGGTTGTTCCGAGCCCTACCAATATATTACATAATTTTATAGTCTGCATTTTAAATGGATTTGCCGTATAATATTAATAGTGTGTTGGTTGCATTGTTGTTCCACTGTTCGTCAGCGGCATATTGTCTTCCCATGGCTTTGTCACTTCCTAAACTTTGGAATATTAACCTAAAGCTAAGTAAACTAAACATCAGTCGCATGAATTTGACTTTTGTGTGTGTTTGATACTAATTGCCTACAATAAACCGACCCTCCAAGCTGCGTTCATTCCTTATGTTGCATCCAAAACTACTTACGAATTACAGCTTCAGATGCACTTGTCATGAATGGTCTCTAAATACTAAAAAATGAAACGAGACAAAACGGTGTTGCTTTAATTTGGGTGAGTATGTGTAGGAAAGATCAAGGTATGGAAGGAAAGGGTAATGACCTTAATAATAATAATAATCACTTACCACTGCATCTCTACAAAAGAGCTCACAACACGATCACAATATAGTTGTAAAGCTCCGCCGTGATACCTCGAGGTAATTATCACCACAACGAATGAGTACAAAACAGTATTATGTACCTCCAAGATGGGCAAATTCCTTCTTTTTACTTGAAAAAGAGATCATGTACACGAAAAACACCAACAACTTGCCTCCAAGGTAGTCCCAATCCTTCTTCTGTTTTCAATACCAATGCACTCGAATTTTCACTATTATTCTTGCCATTTTTTTAAATTTCAAATACTTCAGCAAGGTAGTTAGGGAGAGTAGGAACTGGATAAACGACACCCCTTAGTAGGAACTAACCATTTTCTCATTTCAAAACCAAACACCTTACAGTTTGTCAAATAAGAGTAGAAAATATATGAGGGCGCCACTGTTGATCAAATGGCAATACTAAACACATAACTCATGGTGTTAAAGTAAAGCCGTGTAACCTACATTTTTATAAAAAATTAAAAAGACATGCCTAATAGTGGAAAAAATATTTTTTCATTGCAGTATATATACCCGCCGATCTCAAAATTAGAATTGCTTGTAGGTATATTATTATTATACCTTTGCAATTTTGTGTTAACATGATGAAGAATAACTATAATGTAATAAAATATAAAGCACAGCTTAGAAATTGCTCACATTTATTTAATACTAGATAAAGTACGTAGCGTTGCCTGGGCTTTAGATCATGTCTTTAATTTTAGATCTGAATATATTTAACTCATTCAGATCTAAAAGTAATGTAACTAAACTCACCATTAGCCTGTCAAATGCCGGGCCATTTCGCGGAACTTCACAAAAAAACACTAAAAAACCACCACTTTGAATTTTTAATTGAATGTTTTGTTGATAAATTTTGAGCTATTGTATATTTTATTGACTGAAACACGTTCACAACACAATAAACTATCTACTAAAACCACATTACTTGCATTTATTACGTAAATTAATAGGTTTTACGACGTTTTATTCGCGATACACGCATTTATTGCGACCATTAAATTCGCGGCAAATTATGACAGCGCATTGTCATGGACGAAATCGTTTTAAAAATATTCCAGGGTGACTAGGTGAATGAGACTTTTAGCATCACCTAGAGTAATGATGGCGCAAGCGATTCTGACACTGTTCTTCATACAAATTCTGTACATAAAAGGGTCAAAATCGCAGACCAAAAGTTTTTCGTCGACAATGTTATTCAAATATTTGAATTATTTTCTCGCGCATGCGCATATGACACCCTCAGATTTGCGGCTCCGGCATTTGACCGGTTAATGATTCTTCCTTTCTACCTATTGTTAAATTACATTAAAGCAAATCGCTTTAAAAAATCACCTTATCAAATTTATGTCATGAAGAAAAAATTATTTTTTAAATGTGGTTTACTGTGTTCTATACATTCAGTGTAATTGCACTTCGGAAAAAATATTTTAACAGTTGAATTGGTGTTGCCAGTCTACAAATTTAGTAGTTATAATTTTTTATATTTTCTACTCTTATTTGACAGACTATACTAAATCATTTTAATATGGTGTTGGCAGATTAATAAATAATGACAATTTTTATTACAGAATGATTAAATTTGAAAATCACTGAAAGTTGATGCCGTATCTGAGATTTAAATAGGAAGATCTTCCACTAATTGAAATGACTGCTCTAAAGTAAAATATTCGGATTCGCTTGTTATCTCTTCCATCATTATTTAGTCTTATGTTATGCTTGTGTAGCAATATTTATAGGTTACTCTTTCAGTAATATACTGCCTGAATGCCCAGTTATATAATGCAATGTGTGTTGTTTGCAGGTTTGGAAGACAAAGCGTCCGCCTGCGACATGCTGGTGTGTTACGCGCGCGAGCTGAAGGAGGGCTTTGCGGAGTACGCAGAGCAGGTGGTGCGCCTCATGGTGCCGCTCTTCAAGTTCTACTTCCACGACGGTGTGCGCACCGCCGCTGCTGAATCTCTACCCCATCTGCTGGAGTGTGCGCAGATCAAGGGGCCCGTCTTCTTGGAGGTAAACTTACAAACAAACCACACAACTACGAGTACAATTAGATTCCTTAACCTTGGTCGCATCGGAAACAGTAAACAGTATTTCACAATTAATTAATTTAAAACTAATATACCTGTAGCATATTTGCGGCAAGTTCCAGAGTGGAAGATACTCTCAGTATCGCCCTTGTGTAAAACCACCATTCAGAATTGAGACGTTGCTTTAAATGGCTTTAGCTGTGTTTGGTGACCAGATCTGAATAGCCAATTACTTCCCCACCTTCCTCTTCCCCACCCCACCTACTTCAGCCTCACAACATACCCCAATTGGGGATGCCATAGTCTCACTGGCTCCAGATGGGAGCAGCTGGGACTCTTGTAAGGTATTCACATTTAAAAAAATAGAATCTAAATTATACATACTGAGGGGGGAGGGGGGTTCCGGGTGGTCACTGCCCAGATTTTTTTAATAGAGTCAATTAAATTGCCCTGAGAGATAAATTTGATGTTCATTGCAAAAGCTTCATCATTAGGCTGGGATTAGACTCGTAAATTTTTTCCTGTAAATCGCTCTTGTAAGCGATTTATTGCCAAATTACCAATGTAAACGACACCAAAAGTTACTTAACGTAATTTATAACAAGTTACAGAACTTATTCTTTCGGAAGTTTTTTGACAGGTCTAATCGCGCCCGCGCAAATTTCTAGCCTTACAGCTTATAAAATCAGTTTGATAAGATAAGAGACTTGCCGCAAGAAATAGTTCCGAAATGCGCCGTTGCGAATGTCAAAAATTAAAAGACAATTGTTTTTGTAGGATTTTTTTCCTACAAAACTAGTATTTATTTCCACATATTTAAGTTTTCTGGAAAATAAGCATCCTTCTATTCAATTATCGGTCCAATCCCTTCCAATCTTAATGTTTCTGTTTTTAACATTTACGTGTTTGAAATTTTAAATTCGAAGTCAGTTGCTGTCAGCAGATGTCAGATAGCTGTCATTTGGATGAAACGAAATTAATTGTCGCCTTTGACAGCACAAAAGTGCGTGGAGAATTGTTTAATTAAAGCCAGAATCTATTTCAATACTTTATTTGGGCCTTTTCGTCTTTATTGACGAAATTGCGTAAATTTGACAGTAGCAGGTCGTTGTCGACAGGAAGCCATCTTACCGCAAATAAATTTACAGATGTAAACGGTCGCATGAGCATTTACACAGGTCGAACTTCCGAACAACTTCCGTGATCATTAATTACCAAAAGTCGGATGCATATGTGAACGCTCCTGTGAGTGACCTGTCAAAATCTTATGTAATCCGTAAATTTTAATTACGAGTCTAACCCCAGCCTTAGGCTGATTGTTCCATGAGTTATTGTTGCAAATGTCCACACGTAGGTGAATTGACTACACACTGTCAGATAGGGACAGGTACTTGGATAAAAGGTTGGATAGATGAAGGGGACGTATGTTATATGGACATTTTTTTTTTTTTCTTACAAAGAGATACATAAATTATAATAAATTTTATACAATAATTAATTACATTGTATTTGATGTACCCCCATAAATAAGCAGGGCTTGTGTGTATGTATCTATTA
Source organism: Limnephilus marmoratus (assembly GCA_917880885.1). Taxonomy (NCBI): domain Eukaryota; kingdom Metazoa; phylum Arthropoda; class Insecta; order Trichoptera; family Limnephilidae; genus Limnephilus; species Limnephilus marmoratus. The sequence goes on from OU862929.1 coordinate 22,195,683, forward strand.
TAGTTGTGTCAAACTATGTTTGATTGAGACCAAGTTCCGCTGAGTTGTGTTAACAAGGCTATGCTTGTCCTGAGTATTATAAAAAATATGAAGTGGAAAAGGCTCGAGAATGAAAGGACTGTAGTGCGGACTAATAATGGTGAGAGCATCTGGTTACAAATAATACGGTGACTAATTTAAAAACGGAGAAGATATGGATGTAAAATAGATTCTGGTAAACAATGGAAATATGTAGAATGGTGTAATAACTGAGTAAGCATTAATTCTGTGAAGATTTCATGTTGTCTAATTGGTTGTGTCTGTTATCTGCAGGGTATGTGGGCGTACATCTGCCCCGAGCTTCTGAAGGCCATTGACACCGAACCTGAACAGGAGGTCCTCATTGAACTTCTCTACAGTCTCGCCAAGGTAATTATTTGTATTTCCCTATTCAGCACCTGTATAAAAATAACCTTCCCTCGCATTCACACACTGGATGTCAATATGTACTCAAAATACAGCCTGGGAATCTCAATAATTGGGTATTTTCTCACCTTAACAAAAGCCTCGATTACATTGAGTGAGTTTACAAGCTACTATCTACTAAGTTTAAAAGCGGGTGAATCGGCGAGTGAGATTGTCATGATGACACACAAAACTGTCCACTCGCTCAGCAGCGTAGGAAACTGAGCTCGTTGTCGCTGACAGTCACAATCAACTGTTTGTTGGCTGCCATTTTGAGCGCATACATAAACCAATCACGAGTAAGCGAGTAGCTAGTAAAGGTTGATCACCTATCAACTTGTCAACAATCTGCTAGTTAGCAAGTAACACGATTACATGTCATTGAGGCTTTACACAATTTTAAAATGTTCTATTCTGATAATGATAATTCACTGAATGTGATGTAAAATTCTTTCATAATAATTTCACTTAAACTTATTCATATGTTTTTAAAGTATGTAATGTTTGTTATATTTTAATCAGTGCATTGAGAAGCTGGGAGCCGGCTGCCTGACCGAGGAAGCCATGACCGAAGTCCTGAGGATCATCAACAAGCTGATGGAGGAACACTTCCAGAAAGCCGTGCAGAGACTGGAGAAGCGCAAGGATGAAGATTACGATGACGTAAGTCCCCCTTATTATTATCCTTCCTGAAGCCTTCAATAGCGAGATGATTGCATTGTTATTTCCACTGTTCGTCAGCGGCATAATGTCTTCCCATGGCTTTGTCACTTCCTAAACTTTGGAATATTAACTAAAAGCTAAGTAAACTAAACATCAGTTGCATGATTTTGACTTTTGTGTGTTACTAACTGCTTACAAAATTGATATGTGCATTTTGATTATGATTTTTTTAAAACCTTTTTCCTTATTTTCCTTTTTGATTGAGTTCTCGCATCCTCTGTATTCTCTTCTTTAGTGTGTCATACGAGGACATTATATATAAGTTCAATAGTTCTACACAGTAGCATAGCGAGGGGGGGGGCGGACCGCCCCGGGTGACACTACACCTGACGGGAGGTGACACCCGACTGGAAAAAAATTACGAAGAAAATTGTCACAAAAATATTGAATAAGGTGTTGTTTATATTTTCATAGCTCTATGGCTCCCCGTGGAATGTCCCGAAACGGAGAGAATTTTGTGCCTGACGGTCTTTTTATTGACGATAAAGCCTATTATAATAGTTCCCCGGGATGGACCAATTTTGTACACCTTTGTGAAGTCGAAATGGAGGGGAGGTGACACCATGTTATCCGCTCCGGTTGCCACCCATGCTAGCTACGCCACTGGTCATTCAGAGTCGCTTATATTGACTGTGAATCAATCTGTGGAATGTAATCGATAATTTTAAATAAGATTAAAGTTGATACAACTTTGTGGGAGTTGGTAAAGATTTGGATATTTATAAAGGACTGACTTACCCCTTGTCTTCTGATATTTTTGTTGATAAGAATCGTTATTATGCCCATGGGGGATACTGGTGGTGGTGGTAATCACTACACAATCACAATTCGAAATTTGGAGGAATAAACTGGGGAAGTCCAAATTTCTTAACAAGGCTGATATTAAATTGCATTGAGAGATCAATTTGTTGTTCATTGCATGGCCTACTTTAATAAACTGATTGTACCATGATTTATTGTTGCAAATGGTCACATACATGGGAAAATTGGCCACACACTGCCAGATAGGGACATGTTCTTGGATAGCAGATTGGGTGGAAGAAAGGAGATGTACATAGTATGAGCCAATCATTCAGTTGAACAGCACAAGACGCATTGATTGGTACTTTCAAATTTAGAAATTGACCAACTTGACTTGTACTCAAAACACAATTCCGTCTATGAACCATCCCCAGTACACAAGTTAGCAAGATTGCTTTTATATTCCTAGATAATTTTTGGTCAAGTCTTTTTATCATTTCTGTTTCAAATCTGTTTGTAAAACACCAATTTTGCAGTTTTTGGAATTTGAATAGACAAAAGAATAGAGGTATGTAATGGCCAGGTCTAAAGATGTAAATATTTGATGTTCAGGTTGTGGAAGAGCAGCTGGAAGATGAAGACAACGACGACGTGTACTGCCTGTCGAAGGTGGCGGACGTGATCCACGCCCTCATGATGTCCTACAAGGGCAACTTCTACCCCTACCTGGACCAGGTAGTCGGACACTTTGTCAATCTGCTGCGTCCCGACCGCCCCTCCACCGACCACCAGTGGGGCATCTGTATCTTTGACGACATCATTGAATTCGGAGGTAACTTCCTTTTGCCTTCTTCAACGCATACAAGCAGTCCGGAGTGGAAGATACTATCAGTAACCATTCAGAATCTAGACAGGGCTTGCTTAACTTGGGAGGCGAGTATTGGTACCGTCGTCCATTTGTTGGATAACCAACACCTCTGCTGTAGGTCACCCCAAATTGTTCGCTACGTTTGGTGACGTAGCAGGGCTGAGATTTGTACGGCAGTGGATGCGTCTGCCCACCAGCTGCATGGCGGGCTGGATCGGGAGAGAATCGTTAAGGAAGTTCCTTTGACTTTTCCAGCCGTACTCTCTTGGAACATGGACACACTGACCCCCACATTCATACCCACCCCTACCCTTTTCCTTCCCAGAACGTCCTCTCCTTTTTCTAAAAAGACCCTCCACACAGCATCCCCAAATTGACCTGTGCCCTGAGGAGAATTATTTTCCTCAGGGCCTCCTGTGTGAAGCTAATGTAAAAAAAAAACTTCTCCCCACTACCCTCAGCCTCACAACATACCCCAACTGAGAATGCCATAGCCCAACTTGCTCCAGAAGGTTGGGAGCAGTTATTAGTTTTTACTTACAGTATTGACATAGATTATTAAAGTATTTTAACTATTGGACCAATTTGCATCTGTTTTCGAACTAACCATCACACATCCGTAGGAAGAGAGGATGGACCGTTGAAACAATCCTTGCTTCCCTCATATTCTTCACTTCTGTTATTCTAACTTTCGTCATGGCCCCGTTCATTTTGTTCACATGTTGGTGACATGTGGTCATTCCTCGTATTCCCGTCTTCTACCATTCGCTTCATATATTCTCTTTTCTTGTATTTTATGGTTGTAAGAGGCACAGTTATCAAGTGGGCATTCTTCCATTGTGTGAACCTTCATCTATTGAAGGTTCATAAAGAGGGATGGCAGATTAATAAAGTCAAGCAATTAGCACTGCGGGTAAAAAATACCTAACAGTGTCAGTATCTTGAGTACATTTTCAAATCTACATCGCATGTCTGAATACATTATCTTATTAACCCTAGTCTATTTACTATCTATCGACCAACTCCTAGTGGACTTATAGAAATCGTTGTAGCTCCCTTACTATCATAGTGAGAAATACGACATAGAAAGATAAAACACCACGCTTTATATTCAAATTCAAAAACCACTCACAAAAGAAGTAAAATGTACACCTTTATGAAAACAAAGTTTTGAATCGCAATAGGGGGGCATACATTAATTAGAGCTAAGTGGGGGGGTCTAAATTGGTAGAAATACTGCTTACGTAATTAATGTATGCCCACATTTGAAATAAATTTCTGATTACGAGAGATGGGAAGGCTGATAGAGATATTGAAAGAAGGGTGAATGCCGGTAACTCCATTAATGGTGGACTGAATGCCGTTGGCGCTAATAAAAAACTGTCAAAAGAAGCGAAGCTAGCAGTCCACAATGGAGTCCTGGTACCTACCCTGATGTATGGCAGTGAGGCATGGAACTGGCAGAGGAAGGATGAAAGTAAGCTGAATGCTGTTGAAATGAGATCCCTGAGACGTACATGCGGTAAAACAATGTATGATCGTGTGAGAAATGTGGATATCCGCAAAGAATGTAAGGCTGATGTAAGCATAATGAGTAAGATTAAGAAAGGGACCCTCAGATGGTTTGGGCATGTAGAGCGAATAAACGAAGAAAGTAGTGTAAGAAGAATATACGACGCGAATGTGAATGGTAGAAGAAGTCGGGGACGCCCGAGGAAGACGTGGCACGATCAAGTGAATCAAATACTTGAGTCGGGCCATGTCAAAAGTCAGAACAATAGAAGAGAATGTATGAGACGATGTATGAATGTGAGTGAGGCAAAGAGTGTGTGCCAAGACCGAGTTGTTTGGCGGTCCGTCCTCTCTGCCTACCCCTGCGGCGAAACGGCGTGATGGTTAGTTAGTTAGTTAGTTACTTTGGGAATTTTTTGTTAATTATTTTTACATGAAACGACAAAAAAGTGAGGTAACAATAATGTTTATAATACATTTGTCTAATAAAATATGATTTTATTTCACTATCAGTAATTTTAGTTAGAAAAAATGTAAGATCCGCCATTTTTAATGTTTGCGTGCGAAATTTTTGTTTTTAAAAAATGATTTGTTATTTCGATTCATAAAATTTGAGAGGTATTTTATCACCTTTCGAAAACAGCTTTTAGTTTTCGGATACATTAAAAAATATTCAATTTTTTAAATTTTATTCTAAAACAGAAATATTTTGACCCAATACATAATTCAGTCGAGGCCTGCGGGTTAATATTGTTACAACAATGGTTAGATGGACTCAGCTTAATTTCCTTCCAATAGTTTGAAGAAACGCCTATAATACAAAAGTGAAGTTTGCTTCAGTTTGCACGAGTGGAGGGAAGCAGGAAAAGTGAAGGTTAAGAATTTTGAGGATTGTAACAGGAGTGATGACTGATGATAAGTCAGTTTGTCTGTAGCAATGTGTTTAATGTACGTTTGTTGTTGATCAGGTCCGGCGTGTGTGAAGTACCAGCAGTTCTTCCTAGAGCCGCTGATTGGCTCCATCCTAAACCCGGCGCCCGAGGTACGGCAGGCGGCGGCATACGGCTGCGGGGTGTTGGCACAGTTCGGCGGAGACCAGTTTGCACAAGCATGCGCACAAGCCGTTCCCAGACTCATTGAAGTAAGTACACACCCACTATAAATAACAACAAACTTTCCTACAACTCTCACAGACTCTGACCCCTATAATAACAGTACCAGATCTTCTATTAGTCAAAAGGGAATGGTTTGAAAACTTCCAGCCTGCAGTACTAACTTGCCAATGGTCGTGATCCTGGTGGGAAAAGCAATCTAGCTGTTGAACAGAATCAATTCGGATATAGACATAGCATAAATAAAGCTTCTTTTTTTATGTGTATACCTCACAAGACTCTCAGCTACTCCCATCTGGAGCCAGTGAGACTATGGCATCCCCAATTGGGGTATGTTGTGAGGCTGAAAGTAGTGGAGATGGGGAGGAGGAAGGTGGGGAAGTACATGGCTATCCCTCCCTTACTATTATGGTTAGAAATACAATCTAAATGGTGTTAGAAAGAGAAAACACCTCACTTTATATTAAAAGTTATCCGTAAATAATTAAAAAGTACATCCTAATGAATTCAAAGCTTTCGACCACAATTTAAAAAAATATATATATGTATATATTTTTACATGAAACGCTAAAATGTGAGTTAACGATAACGTTTATAATACATTTACCTAATAAATTATGTACGGTTTTTATTTTTTCAATATCAGTAATTTTAACAGAAGGTTTGTAATTTTTTTTAAAAATTTTTATGTTTGTATGCAAAATTTCTTCATTTCAAAACTATTTATTTCATCACATTTCAAAAACAGTTTTTAGTTTTCAAATTCTTTCAGAAACATTCCATTTATATGAATTTTATTGCAAAACAGAATTATTTTAACCCTCTGAAGGGTAAAAGAGGTCTGAAGGTTTAAAAGCCATTTGCTAAAACAATAACATCTTCCGATGGGGTGTAGCCTTTGCTCCAGTGCTTGATTGTTTATTATTCCATGCTTTGCTTAGGTGTTTTATGAATATTAAATTGTTGGATGGACTAATAGAATTGTTTTGTCTGCAGGTAATAAATGAAGCAGACAGCCGACAACCAGAAAAAATAAACGCCACAGAAAACGCCATCTCCGCAGTCACTAAAGTACTCAAATATAACTTCTCAGCCATTAATGTCGACGATGTTTTAAGACTATGGTAAGTTTTCTAATGTCTTCAAATGACCATTCTGTAAATATGTATCCACATTGGGGACATTCTTTTATTATGTGAACCTTCAATATTATTGAAGGCTCGAAACCGAGAATGTCAGATAAATAAGTCAAGCAATTAGCACTGCGGGTAAATAATACCTACCAGTGTCAGTATCTTGCCTACATTTTCATACAGTCCAAACACAGCGCGTTTGAAACCATAAACCATTTCCCTAAATTTATGGCACACCTTTTCATTAGTTTTGCTGCAGAATCATTATTTAATATAACCTCATACTGATGTAACCAAAATTATTTCAATACACAACATAATCAACACCTCTGCCATAGGTCACCCCAAGTGGTTCGCTGCGTTTGGTGACTTGGCAGGGGTGCCCGGGTTCATGGAGTGATATTTGTCTAGGTGTTCATGACGGATATGTTTGCCCACCTAATGCATGGCAGGCAGGCAGGATCAGGAGAGACTTGTTGAGGGAGACCTCATGATCTCTCCAGCCGGACTCTCTCGACCCATTATCTAGCACCTATGGATTCATACGCGCCATTCCTGGACATGTTGACTCCCAGATTCCTACACACCCTTCATACCTTTTTTGTTCCCAGAACTTCCTCTCCCTCCTAAACCTAAAAAGACCCTCCGCACAGCATCCCCAAAGATGACAAAGGCCTCGAGGGAAATAGTTTTCCTCAGGGTCTCCCGTATGAAGCTAATTTAATTTTTTACATTCAACTTGTAAGTGACTCTTGTGAATTCCACTTTAATTTTTCGTTATTACTGTCAATTGCGTTATTTAAGATGTAGCACTAATAACTGAGCTATCAGCGGTATATCTTTGTAAGAGGTTATGTTAATTGTACAAAATTAACCATCTAACTTGTTACAGGGTAACCTGGCTCCCCCTGGTGGAAGACTGCGATGAAGCCCCCCACGTGTACGGATACCTGGCGGAGCTGCTGGAGGCGCGCCATCCGCTGTGCGTGGGGGCGGCGGGAGAGTGCTTGCCGCGTGCGCTGGCCGCCACCGCAGCCGCTCTCGCTGCCGGCGCGCTCGAGGCATCCCAGCCCGCCGCGCAGAGACTGCTCGCCATCACTAGAGATCTACAGGTAACAAACATTAACATTCGTCTACTTAATGCTTTGCACTTTTTTCTAGAGACATTTACAGCAAATGTCGTCCAAGACAATCATTTACAAACAGCATGTTGTGACTTCTGCCGTACAGTATCATTGTGCATGAGCAGAATTAAATTCAAAAGTGTTAAACCACCTTGATCAAAAAGTTTAAGTACCGGCCACCGTATGGCGCTGCCAGTCACATGATTCGAAAAAAAAAAATTGTTAGGTTACCACATCTGTCATTGAAATTTTCCTCCAAATTACAGCGTCATAGCTTGACATTTGTAAATGTTAACGCTGTACTGAGTACATCTGTCTTTGTGCATATTTTCGATTTTTTTTTACAACTCGTGGATTTTGCACCAGGATAACGCACCGTCCTTGTCTGTGAATTTTTGACCAAAAATACGCAAATATTATCCAGCAGTCTTCAAATTCACCTGATCTGGCTCCCTGTGATTTTTTCCTGTACAACCGACCTAAAAAAGACGCTTCCCGGAACGAGTACAGCACCCGAGAGAATGTCATGAAAAATTATGGCTCTAATGGACATACCGAAAATTGAATACCAGCAATGTTTCGAGGATTGGATCAAGCGCTGGCGTAAGTGCGTTGCAGTCGATATATATATATAAATTGATTTTGGTGAATAAAGTCCTAAAACTTTTTGATTAAGGTGGTATGCTTCAGTAAGGCTTACCTTAGAAGTAACATCTAGCCCCGCTTGTTTGAATTATTTTTTTTACACTAACTCCACACAGGAGGCCCTGAGGAAAATTATTTAGGCCTAGGTCAATTTGGGAGGTGGGTAGGAGCACCGCCGTCCCAGGAACCATTTGTTAGATACCCAATATCTCTGTCACATGTGACCCAAAGTGGTTTTCTACGTTGGATGACTTGTGAAGGATGAAGGGGTGGTTCGTGGGGTGAGGTCTGTCTAGGTCTTGGTGTCGGATGCATCTGCCAACTTACTTCGTGGCAGGCCGGATCGGGAGAGACTGGTTGAGTGAGACCATTTGGCCTCTCCAGTAGAACTCTCTCGACCCACTGACCCCCAGATTCCTATCCACTCCTCGTAACCTTTTTCCTTTCCAGAACTTTAATCTCCTTTCTTTCCTTTAAAAGATCCTCCACACAACATCCCCAAAGATCTCATAGGCCCTGAGGGAAATTATCTTCATCTGGGCCTCCTGTGTGGAGCTATTATAGAAAAAAGAGGTTGTCTTTGGGGGTGCTGTGTGATGGAAGGTGTTTTTAAAAGAGAGAATGGAAGTTCTGGGAAAGAAGGCTTGAGAGGCGGGTCGGAATCTGGGGGTCAGTGTATCTTGGAATAACTGATGTGTGAATTCATCCCTCCCATTTTGGCATTGGATCGTTAGAGTTTGGCTGGAGAATGTCAAAAGGGTCTCCCTCAACCGGCCTCTTTCAATCCGACACGCCACGCAGTTGGTGGGTAGACGCATCTACTGCCAAGCCCTGGACAAACCTCGTGAAGGTGTCCTGGACCCCTGCAAGGTCACCAACTATGCCTGCACTAAATCTGTTTTGAATTATTAGATTTCCACTGTTCGTCAGCGGCATAATGCCTTTCCATGGCTTTGTCACTTCCTAAACTTTGGAATATTAACTAGAAGCTACGTAAACTAAACATCAGTTGCATGTTTTTGACTTTTGTGTTTTACTAACTGCTTACAAAATAACTTCACCTTAAAAAACTCTCACATCTTGTCTATTGTATGTAGAAATTACATTTCTTTGTTATTTTTGTTTTCAGAGCAACACAGAACTGTTTGCCGCTTGCATAGCGGCCATGACCCCTGAACAGCAGAGGGCGCTTCACGAGGCTCTCAGTGCCCCCATTCCTCAGGCCACATAGAGCCCCCGGGCCCCCTCACTAACACTTAGCTAATACACAACCGGACACCAAATTCTAACCTCTCTTTATAGCAAACCCCCGGAGTACTTCAAAGAAGTACCATGTTTCGCTCCTATTTCAAACTGGTCAATGGTTTCCTACTTCTAAAAAGTAAAGGCGTGTACGAAAGGTTTCAAACCGGTTCATTGCTCGCTACTTCTAAGAAGTACTAAATTGTTTCAAGCATGCTCGCAATGTTTACCCAAAAGTTTTACTTTGCTTCAAACAAGTGCCAAAAGGTTGTTTCAGTTTGCTTCAAACAAGGACCAAACGTTTTCATACCTACTTCTCGGAAGTATCAAATTATAGTCAACAAGCTTCTTCTTCATTCGATTGAAGTTTTCCAATATCCTTGTAATCTGACAGTACGATGTGTTTTCAATTGGCGAAGCAGAGGTGCGTTCGTCCAGTTGGTTGTAATATTGATATGTATTACTGTGACTTGGTGATATTTATTTTTCTACTGATTTGTTATTGTCGATGCTTTGTTAACAAAGTACGCAAAATTATTGACATAACACTAAATAAACAAACAAAAAAAAAACGCAGCCGATGATGGTAAATTATTAAACAGTTATTTTTGGCGTGGCATCGTATCTTATTTGGTGGGTTTGGAAATTCTTCGATAATAATTTAATTTAGTAGGTAACTTACCTGGCAGTGATAAATTATAATTACATTTAATTCGCGTGTTCATCGGATTTGAAATAATTCATCCTTGAAAGGGATGTTTGGGTTAGCATTAGATAGCAGCTATGTTGCAGTAATATGTAAATCAATTGTGATTGGATTAGGAAACACATATCCATTAAACTGAATGAATTCTCAAACGTTGGAATATTATGGTTTGTCATTGGTCAAATGCGGGACATTTCTACATATTTTCTAAACTAATCTCTTATTTATAGAAAATACATTTTTTTAAGCGTCGCAACTATGTTTGCTAATCTTTCAAACTCTTTTAAATTATTAATTAAAAAGTTTGTTTTCTATCAATATTGAAAAGTTTTTTTTGTATGTTGCCATCATGATTAAAACAATTAAATTATTTTTTTTTACAATGTTTTGAGTAAATTTAATTCAAATTTTTAATTAACCGGTCAGATGTCGGAACATTTTGCGGAAATTCGCGGAACTACACCAAAAAACCACCACTTTGAATTTTGAATTGAATGTTTTGTTGATAAATTTTAAGCTATTGTATATTTTATTGACTGAAACACGTTCACAACTCAATAAACTATCCACTAAAATCACATTACTTGCATTTATTACGTAAATTAATAGGTTTTACGACGTTTTATTCGCGATTCACGCAGTAATTGCGACCGTTAATTCTGCGGCAAAATCTGACAGCGCATCGTCATAGAAGAAATCGTTTTAAAAATAATCCAGTGTGTCAATTCGAGAGAAATCTTTAACACTACCTAGAGTAATGATGGCGCAAGCGATTTTGACACTGTTTTTCATACAAATTCGTACATATAAGGGTCAAAATCACAGACCAAAAGTTTTTCAAAGACAATATTATTCAAATATTTGAATTATTTTCTCGCGCATGCGCATTGTAGGCCCGCATATTCCGGGTCCCGGCCTCTCACCGGTTAAAGTTTGTGGATAATGGCAGCATACAATCATTCTTAATAAATAAATATACATAATGCTTGTGAATGAACTAACGTCACTGGCTAGGTAGCATTTACGTAGCTTGAGTTTATATTGAAGGTTTTTTGTATTGCGAAGCAAATCAATTTTGAATTTAATTAAATTTATTTTAGATCTTATGAAATTATATTTAGAGAAATTTCAGTGAATTGCAATACGTAAAATAAAACTGTCTTGTTCGCAAGGCAAAAAAAAACTTGACAAATAAATTTGTTATGATTATTTTAAAGCATTCTTTTAGTATAATAATCATTAATATGGGTTCTTTTATACTGTGTCATTTGTACCACAGATGCTTTTTATGTTATGCAATCTATAGGTGTTACGTTTAAGAAGTTTATATCTTGCTAACAATATTTGTATACTTTACAAAATTCAAGTGATTTGTTATAGATTTTGTATCGTTTGCCAATGTTCGTAATGTTATTATTTCTGATGAAAAGAACATTTGTGGTAATATAATTTTATTCAAGTTTTTTAATTATGTTTTTATAATAAATTATTGATTCCAAATCCAACTAAATTTCTGCAGATATTCGTGTTAGGCCTGTAACACTTTTAATCAATAAACTGTTGGCTTGAAACTGGGCTTTTACTTTTATACTTTGATTATAAAACATCTTATTTTATTTGTAATTTTGTACCTACCCATCTGTTTCCTTTATTTCTGTACTGTGCTGATGTATATTGGCCTCCATTGAACCCCGTGAAGATTGTGTCAACAAAAGTAGAATTTATTCATAATTCCATCACCCTCTGTTAAACTCGGTTGCTTCTTCAGCGGTCTTGGGAAATTCCTCCATCCAGGTGATAGGCAGCTGTCAGTCGTCAACCCGGTGAATTCTACTGAAGGATCGGACTCCGGTAAATTGTGTTGATGAGTCCAGTCTTTATTAGATGCTACATAGCGATGGTCAAGTAGTATGGTAACAGACCACAGGTCTCGGCTAGCGTGTTGCTCTATATTGTGGTGGTGGAGACGACCTGGTCAACCAGGCGGTCGCTCGGACGCCGTGGCAGCGGAGATGATGGCGATGGCTCGAGTAAGTGTAGCCATCTGCGTTGCAGGTAGCCCTTATGAGGCGAAGATGAAGGATGGTCTCGGTAGCCTGAGACAGAGCTGATCCCTGGACTGAAGGTGTGGTGGACCTTTTAGTCATGAGCAGTAGCAAAGCTGCAGGCACGATGGTACTTGTGAGATGAAGACTCCTTGGAAGTAAAAACACTGCCTCACTGGAGATTCCGTGAGTGTTACATTAATGCCTAGCGTGGTGGTCGAATCACCTGTAAAAACTGTATAAAAAGTTATATGATAAAAAAAAATTTTTTACTTAACTTGTAGACTGACTGACTGGGCTCAGGATCACAGATGCTTTTAAATAGCACAGCCGACTTGTTAAGTAGCTACTAGAAAGTCGGGCAATATGTACACGCGAAAGTTTGGCGCAGTACTGAATAGCCAGGTACTTCCTCGTCCCCATCTCCTTCCCTTCCCCACTACCTTCGGCCTCACAACCAACCACAATTGGGGATGCCATAGTCTCACTGGCCGCAGGTAGTTGGGACTCTTGCATTAACATTAAGTAAAATATATATAAGCCAACGTCACACCTAATCTATTTCATACATTTTATGGTGCGACTTTTTATTTTTCTATGGAATAGAAACTCAAAGTTGGTTGGATTGTTTTTTAAACTGACCATAGATTCTCATAGAAATCCCCATAAGAGATGTAGTTGTATACCCTATTTAGTGGATGGAGAGATTACCTATTAAGTTACTGAGGACATGCGGCAGTAAAGAAGACTGGAGAATCTGTCTTCAAGTGCGTGAGTCTAGGTTGCATCGGTTTGAGGGTTTTAGTTCTAAAAGCATAGCCACTGGGCTGTCACAAATATCAAGGGGCGTTTTTATAAGTGTGGCACTTCAAACACCCTGTTTCATATCAGATTTTGGCAGTTTTTTATAGCCACTTCACGCAACTCTCCAATCAATTACAAGATAAGTATTAATTTATGGTCCTCCCACCTTCCTGTATCTTTCCCCTCCCCATTCCTTTTCTCCACATAATAATTCCTAATACACCATAGTTCCTATGGCTCATAATAGTTTTTTTTACATAACTCCACACAGCAGACCCTGACGAAAACAATTTCCCTCAGAGCCTTTGTCATCTTTGGGGATTTTTTTAATATTAGCTCCACTCAGAAGACCCCAAGAAAAATAATTTCCCTCAGAGCCTATCCAAGGGCGGATTTGGGGGGGGGGGGGCACGTGCCCCCCCCAGACGGTATTTTTGTGTACTGTGGAGATTCCATCGCAGTACATACTTAGAAGCAAAAACTGTCTTTAACATTTATTTTTTCTATTGTTTTGACACTTTCATAAACCTTCCTATACATACTTGAACTTGTAGAAATAAACTTGAAGTATGATACTTCAAGTTTGTTTCTAACAGAAATTGATGATTTTTTTGCCCTTCCGCCCCATGTGCCCCCCTCAGAAAAAAATCCTAACAGTAATTGTTGATTTTTTTGCCCGTCCGCCCCTTGTGCCCCCCCCCCTCAGAAAATAATCCTGGATTCGCCCTTGAGCCTATCCCTATCTTTGGGGGTGCTGTGTGGAGAATCTTTCTAGGGAATGCAATGAGAGAAAATTCTGGGAAGTAATAGATAAGGATGAGGGTAGGAATCTGGGGTCAATGTGAATTTAAGACTACAAAAAATATTATCATCATATTATATTATTTGTTTTTCGGTTAACGTAGAACTCCGTTTATTTATTTAGTTATGTTATTAAGTTCTGCAAGTATTTTAGTTTTTTATTATTGCGACAGCTGTTTCGGTTTACAAGGCCATTTTCAAAAAGTTTGAAAATGACCTTGTAAACCGAAACAGCTGTCACAATAATAAACAAATTAAAATACTTGCAGAAAATTATTAAATTTTGTTTAAATATTCTCATCTTCAAACTAAGCCTTATCTCGCATTCTGATTTGAGAGGGGTGTTCAGGTACCGCCCCCCCGGGAACCATTCATTGGATAATCAACACCTCTGCTGTAGGTCATCCCAAGTGGTTCGCTAAGTTTTGTGATTTAGAAGGAGTGCCCCAGGTTCATGGGGGTGAGGATTGTACATGTCAGAGCTTTTTCTTACTTTCTCCTTTCTTTCGTTAAAAATAGCCTCTATACAGCACCCCCAAAGATGGCGTAGACCCCGAGTGTAGTTACTTTCCTCGGGGCCTTCTGTGGGTAGTTAAAGTTTTTAAAAGATCCTGACCTCTACAAAGAAGACAAAAATACATTAAAATCGATAGGCCCGGTATTAAACAGAAGCAAGTCCGAAAAACCATAAAATACGATAAGGGTATCAAAAGGTTCTTCTCAGTTTTACAGCAAAAAAAATAATAAAAATGTTTGACTCCTTGAGATTTCAAAAACCTTTTTTGAAAATATTTAGAAGTACCTACCCAGTTTTACACGATCTATTTTTAAAACAAGGGTTTGCGTTTGAGGTAAGTAATGTAGAAATTTCAGTGAAATGTACTGAAATTTGACATTTTTGCCTCCTGTTTAGATATGCGCAAAAACAAAATATTGATTATCTGAATATAACTGATTTGGACTTATTGTAATATTGGAACATCGATGTGTTAAGCAAAATTGATATTTTCAATAAAAGCTTCTGGAAATATTTTATTTATTTATTTATATTTTGTTAACGCCCTAGTGGGCTTTTACAAGAAAAGAAGCAAATATATAATTAACAATATTAATTACATGTATTACATAAACAATAAAACAGAATAAATATGAATGCAATCGACTCGTTAGGTAAAGAATATTACAACATAAAAAAGAAATGAAATGAAATCGTACAAGTTGTACTTACAAAAAACTAAAACAATTCAGCTTTAAATATTTATACATATTATTAAAAATAATAATAAGACCTGACATATAACAAAGTGTAAATAGAACTGCAAAAATATTATATAATAATCTAAGATCATGCGTACGCTTACCTAAAAATTAACCCTCACGAAAAAAAATCTACAGAAATTGAAAAAAACTCCCCGATGTCGGTTGTAAACCAAAACTCAGAGTTCCGATTCAGTGCATTAAAATCCGATAGGTATCTAATTATCAATAATATCATCGGTATAATGTATAATATATATTATAATACATGAACATAGTAAGTACATATACTCGTATTATGTAAATTTTATGTGTTTTATTACGTATTACGTCCCCTTATCGTCGGTCCTTATCTCTTTATTCTAAGATTGCTACGAAAGTAGGTACCCGAGATAGAGGTGTGCACTCGAGATAAAGAAAAACACAGCGGTCATAAATAATTTAAAAAATACTTCATTAGAAAATTAGAGAAATGTCAGTGAGAAATTATTTTGGTGGGGATGACTTGGTTCTTGGTTCGTCTAGGTTCGTTAAGTTAATAGTAAAATGTGTCTATTTTTAACAGTTATCCAGTTTAAATGCGTTCTATGAAATAACCTTGCAGTCAGTAAAAGTCCTTAGCTCGCGTGGTAGCCGTGCCTCTGTCAATTTGTGCAATTTAGCCGGTTAAGATCGATACGTTGTTTTTGTGTGCTGTTTTGTCGGTTTTTGAAAATACGACGTTTCAAACGGTACCACGAAATTAACAGCGTGACTCTTGAGTGTTTTAACCTTGTAAATACGTGTATAAATATTAGCCGCGTCAGTACTTAAAACGTTTAATAAATACTACCATTCCGTTTTTGAATGAGACAAGAGTTTGCGATTTCTTCTGTTAGGTAATGGATTATCTTACGTTTATTTCTGATTGTATAATATGTATCCGGTTAAAATTATATTTTGAATAGTTTTACTCAGTTTCTATCAGGATATTTGAGCATTACATTGCCTTAATGTTTTGTTTTTCATTGAAGTTTTGATAAGATAACTTTATTATGTTATGCGATGTTCAACAGTGTCAACCAGTAATATTCTAGTCTTAATTACAATATAGTAAGATCTGCATATTGTATGAAAATGGATAGTGCAAAAGTTTGTATGGAACATGTCATTAGGTTGTTCTGCTCATACATTCTAAACCGTTTTGACATTGTTTGCACTTACCTTAAAGTGTCCATTTATTTTGAAATATGTATAAATTGGCAAGGTTTCTCTATAGCTTTTTAATTTGGGTTAGTTTTGTTCCTATGAATACAAATTTTTGTGTTTTTTGTCAACGGTGGATCCTATTAAGTTGTATTTTTAATGAATACCGTAGCTAATTAACGTGTTTTATTATTTACAGGCGCTGTTTACCTTTTTAAAGTTGGAATGAACACAAATTGGACATTGACTTACTAAATACCAGCAATCCAATTCAATTTTAAATAAATAATTGACTTCAAAAGTAGTATACAAAAGAGTACTACAGGACTGAAAGCAACGGCCTGCTTTTTAATATCAATGACATTATAATATTGCTTTAATATTATAAAAATCTTTATTTTTTCACACCGGTGAAATATATTTAATTTAAACAATGTCCCGTAAGCGTCACAGCATGGATGACTGCACCACGACCTCAAAGTTGGACCTCCAAGTGAGCCCCGTGTCTATAAGTGAATTCAAAAGTCAAACTTTAGAAATGCCACATGAAAATGGATCGAAAGAACACTCGAAAACCCACTTGGCCATCGCAGAGCCGTCATCGCATTTGGACGAGAATGGATCTGTGGTGAGTGACATTTCAATACTACTTTTTTTATTTTTTTTTATTTTTTTTTTATTTTCTTTATTCATTTTGTTTATTACAGGTGTGTTTAACATGGTTTTTCGACTACCAAGCTAGGCAAATGCCCGCATTATGGTAGTCGTATGCCCGTATGGTAGTACAGTGGGGCCTCGCTAATCCGAATAGGGAAAAACAAGACCCCTTCCGAATTATCGAGGCGTCCGGATTTTAGTATGCAATATTTTAATAGGAATAAATCAAATTTTTAACTTGGGTTTCATTTATTAAAGTAAAAATTTAAAGTCAATTTAGACAAGAATATGCATGTACGTACAAATGTACTTATAAAAAATTCAAACCCGTAAGAAATTTGGGCACTTAACATGAAAAAAAAAACTAAAATTCAATTAACGAGTGACGGCAAATGATTGAATATTGACACGTTTTGACCCGCACGCACCCGTCCGGATTACAGCGTGCACCGAAGTAACGGGGGTCCTTATTAGCGAGGCTCTACTGTAGTAATATATTAGAAAACTGTCATCAATGGCCGTCCACACTAGTGACCCAATTCTTGTAATAGCATTATGATTTCATAGGTTCAATCGCAGATCTACGCTGTTAATTGCAATACTTCGAAAATGCACCCCCGCTAACCTAACATTAACCGTTGGCTTGGTGTGGTGAAAAACTCTCATATTGTATGATATATAGGAAATTTTAGAAATAATTTAGAAAAAAAAGAATCCTACGTTAATTCTTTATTTTATAAAGTGCGGCTAGCTGCAATAGCAGTCAAAGAAATCAGTCAGGCCCACACTGCGGATGACTGCATTAGCAGCCCATACGAATTGTTCAATTTCATTGCCGATTTTAATGTAAAATTGTAAAATTAGCTATGAAATTCATATGGGCTTCTATTGCAGTTATCCACAGTGTGGGCCTGAATTTCTTTGTCTGCTATTGCAGCCAGCCGCACTCTAAGCGTTGAAGATGATAATATGAAATGATTTGACATATTATCATACTTAAAAAGTTTGAAGGTAGTTTAGGGTTTTGTACTTCAAATAAAACCAAATAATTATGAAAAATATATTGTAATTAAAAAAATTACAAAATGCTGTAAACCTCTTACAAATTAACTACAAAATATTATTATTATAAGTGTTATTTTATGTCCAAATCGTATTTTTTTATATGCAATGAAAGTTTAAATGCTAGCTAATCAGTAAAAATAATAACATTTTTAATAAAATAATTTCATTTATAAGAACAAGTCCCAAAGTTACACAAAACATATCATACATCTTTCGAATGTATGATTTATGTATGTGTCCGTAATTATTGTACTTACCGTGGTGACACAGCTGCCCCGCGCAACCTCTGCTCGGCAAACGAGGTAACTGTCGTAACTAACATAGACAGCGCTCTACAGCATCTTGCTTACGTCGCAAAGACGTAGATTATCTTTCTAGGGTTATACGTTTGACATTTGATCGTAAAATGATATCAGAAAGTATGAAATTAATACAAGCTCTGAAGCATATAAAAATAAGAGATAATAAGTACATACTAAATATAATATGTTTATAAGTAGACTTGAAAAGATATGATAGTACAGCAGAACTCGAATAGAGCTTTAACAGAAATTGAGAATCAACTTTGAAATTTGATGAATTGTTGAAATTTTTTAAAACAATCCCCGTACTAAGTGTTTATTAATTTTGAATTAAAATGGTGCCACAAAATAAGTGCTGTGGTTGAAGAAGAAATATTTTATCATCTTCCTATCACAGTGACCCCTTGACTTTTTATGATGAACCTGTGTTGGTGAATAAACAAGCATTTTTAAATATTTTTGATGGGATAAACAGATTTAAACTAACAGCAACAAAGCTTGCCGATTGAATTGCGCTTTAATGATGTTAAACATATCGATATTCGAAGTGACTCAACAAGACAGCTCTCCCGACTGGCATGACCATTGGCAAGTTAGATCTGCAAGCCGGCAGATTATTATTTTTATTTTATTTTTTTTATTAATTATATTTTTGGTACATACATTGGTAATCTTACAATACATACAGGCTTTTTTTATATAAACTTAAAAGTAGAGAAAAATACAAATTAGCAGATTAACCAAAAAAATCCCACATAGGCATCGCCAGTTCGTGGGTACACTTGTCTGTTTTTAAAACAGTTAAAATTTACTCATATACATAAGTACATTCTTTGAAGAGATTAAAAAATACAATTAAATTAACAAAAAATAAAATAAAAGCTTACTGAATAACAATTCAAACGACATTACAGCAAGTCGATGTGACATTAAGCAAGTAGGTGTTTACATCAACGGTATTTATCCAAGACTTTATAACATTTTTGTTGTAGGAGGATATGTTTTTACATTCAATTTCTGTAGTCTTATAGAGAGAATTATACATTTTTGGTGTAATAAAATATGCATGTCTTTGCGCTAGCCTGGTTTTACACAGTGGAACTTCAAATGCATTATTTAACCTATTACTAAATCGGTTTTCTTTTTTTGGAAAAATAATATTTCGAGAAAATGTATATTTTAAACATTGAATACAGCAAATTTTTCTTATCTCTAACAGTCCAGCTTCTTGGAATAATTGCAGGGAGGAGTAGTTCATATCTTTATGCAACATTATTTTTAGTATTAATTTTTGGGCTATTTCTAGTTGCTTAATGTGCGTATTATACACACCCCCCCCCATCCAATTATTCCATAAGATACTGACGATTGCACCAAAGCATGATACATCAATTTCATTCAATAAAACAGTCTATCTATGCCGTCGGTGACGTAGAAACTAATGGGAGACAGTACTGTTTAGTCCTTCAAGAAATAGAATATGGAATCAGTATGTTTGTTTCACTAAAATTTATATAAATTCATAACGTCACAGTAGAGCGACATTGCTGTAACTGCCATTGGCTACGAGAATTTAAAAAAAAGTGAACACCGCACAAAAGAAGAATTAAGGATGGATTGTTTCACAGAAATTCAAACGTAACATCGTTGTCAAATGACCATTCTACACCATTTTGTTTTTTTTTTATGTAAAACTTCTATAGCCCTGCTATGATCTGGATTTTGGATGAAACGGAAATGACGACGATTACCGCACCTGCGACGCACAACTGCGCTCATTGACCTCTTTGATAATGATGTCACTTTTAAAGGCTCCTCTTGGTTGAGATATGAAATGGAAATTACGTTGGTCTGCGCTCATTGGTCGCTTTGATTATGACCTTACTTTTCAAGTATTGGTTAAGATTGTTTTGGTAAAATTTCGCTCTACCGCATGTAAACTACGCTCGAATTTTTTCAAGTAAAACTGCTTTATGCACGCTTGACTTGGGGAGTAAGCTGGTGAATGCGTGACGAGAGCGTTACGAAAAGTGTGACCGGGCTAGGCGAACGGTCAGGCCTTTACGCACGCTTGACTTGGGGAGTAAGCTAGTGAATGCGTGATGAGAGCTTTATAAAAAGTGTGATCGGGCGAGGAAGTTGAAAGGGAGATATAAGTTAGTGTAGTTTTACTTCAGTCGTGTGGTCTAAAGCACACTCGTTTTTTTATATAGTTCAATGGTTAAATGCCGATTCTAAGCCCGTTTCAGCTTTTGGACAAATTGTGATCAGCAGAAGAGGACAAATATCATGAAGTTAAGCTTGTCAGCTTATTACAATGTGATCTACGTAATAGAAAACTGAAATGCACTTAAAATCAGCATTTAACGGGGACCTTTCAAGTGTCAAAAAATGGCACTGCTTGACGATTTGATGACAATGTTACATTTGAATTTCTGGGAAACAACTGGCCATTAATTAAATTACCCCAATCACTAAATAAAGAAATGTCCTGACAAAAATGTCGTCAAATTTCTTTTGAAAATCATTAATATCGAAGAATCTTCCCTCTTATGGTTATTTCCTTTTGGGGTATTATGCCGTGTTGCGCTACCTCCTCCTTTAGCCAACGTTTCGGACAGCGTTACAGTGTCCATCATCAGGGCAGATGTGTAAATGTTAGAGATGAAATGTGTGCTTAAGTACTTCGAAGCAATACCGTGTTGCCAGCACCAATCCACTGCGGGCTGGCATTACAGTATACTTCAAGATGGTTTTTTGCATTTACCTTTGGTGTAGCCGTCAATTACCGGATACCAAGAACTATTGAGCTTAGCTCCGTCGTCTCTATTAATGTTAATAGGATTTTTATGAATTTCAATTGCCTCTGTAATTAAGCGTGCTCTATAGGTTTTGGGTCTTCCCAGGACTTCAGGAACAAATCCGAAGTAATGGCCGGTTTCAATTAAATGCTCGGCGATTGCCGATTTGTCAGGGTGGCCAAGTTTACATGCTCGAAAGTGTTCCGATATCCTTTTGGAGATCTTCCGCTCTGTCTGGCCAACATAGACCTTATCACATCCGGAACAGCTGAGTTTATATACTCCATCTGTTTCCAGAGGAAACTTGGTCTTTGCAGACCTCAGTAGGTCTTGTATTTTGGTCGTGGTTCCGAAGACAGTCTTGATGCTTTCTTTCCTCAACAGTCTGGCAATTCTGTCTGTCACATTGTGAACATAAGGGATCGTACCCATACTACGTAAGGTAGGAAAGCACAGCCTTTAGACTCTTGTTCAATTCTGTCTTCGTTTGATGTAGATTTGGCTTTTATTATTTGCCTTGTCTGCCTTGCCGGGTAACCGTTACGCTCCAGTGCATCGGTGAGCTTAGTAAGTATTCCACACATCTGATCAGTAAACTTAAGAAGGTTAAGACTGATGAAAGGGATATTCTTCTCAGTTTTGACGTAGTTTCTCTTTTAACAAATGTGCCTCTAGAAGACTCCATGACAATGCTCAGGGAGATATATGAGGAAGACATTTGCAAACTTTTTGAACACTGTCTCAAAACAGGATATTTTGCATTTCAGGGTGAGCTTTTTGAACAAGTGGAAGGAGTTGCGATGGGCAGTCCGTTGTCGCCAGTTCTAGCTAACTTCTTTATGGAGAAGTTTGAAGAAGTGGCACTTGACACAGCTTCGGCTGTTCCAAAGGTATGGTGGCGTTATGTCGATGATGTTTTCGCCATTTGGCCTCATGGAATAGAGAAACTGAACGAATTCCTAGACCATCTTAACTCACTTTACAGTAAAATTAAGTTCACAATGGAGTTGGAAAATAACCACAAAATCCTGCCTTTTCTAGATGTGGAAGTGATGCGAAAGAAGATGGTGGCCTAGGACACACAGTGTATAGGAAACCAACTCATACGAATCGGTATCTACATGCTGATTCGCATCACCACCCAGCGCAGAAGAGAGGACTTATCCATACGCTGGTAACCCGAGCGACCAGAATATGTGAAGAAATAAAAATCGGAGCGGAACTTACTAAGCTCACCGATGCACTGGAGCGTAACGGTTACCCGGCAAGGCAGACAAGGCAAATAATAAAAGCCAAATCTACACCAAACGAAGACAGAATTGAACAAGAGTCTAAAGGCTGTACTTTCCTACCTTATGTTCACAATGTGACAGACAGAATTGCCAGACTGTTGAGGAAAGAAAGCATCAAGACTGTCTTCGGAACCACGACCAAAATACAAGACCTACTGAGGTCTGCAAAGACCAAGTTTCCTCTGGAAACAGATGGAGTATATAAACTCAGCTGTTCCGGATGTGATAAGGTCTATGTTGGCCAGACAGAGCGGACAATCTCCAAAAGGATATCGGAACACTTTCGAGCATGTAAACTTGGCCACCCTGACAAATCGGCAATCGCCGAGCATTTAATTGAAACCGGCCATTACTTCGGATTTGTTCCTGAAGTCCTGGGAAGACCCAAAACCTATAGAGCACGCTTAATTACAGAGGCATTTGAAATTCATAAAAATCCTATTAACATTAATAGAGACGACGGAGCTAAGCTCAATAGTTCTTGGTATCCGGTAATTGACAGCTACACCAAAGGTAAATGCAAAAAACCATCTTGAAGTATACTGTAATGCCAGCCCGCAGTGGATTGGTGCTGGCAACACGGTATTGCTTCGAAGTACTTAAGCACACATTTCATCTCTAACATTTACACATCTGCCCTGATGATGGACACTGTAACGCTGTCCGAAACGTTGGCTAAAGGAGGAGGTAGCGCAACACGGCATAATACCCCAAAAGGAAATAACCATAAAATTTTTGGCCGTGAAAATCTAAAATCATATCCAATCTTCCCTCTTGGCCACAATCAAAAGCAATATTAATCACCATCTAGTAAGACATCTCGAAACTTTCCATATTCCTTTTCAACGAACCAATTTAACCTTCTCCCAACTTCTTGTGCGCATGTGTCGACTATTTAATAAGTCAGGTATGCCTCATGTGTCTGGTAATGTTATATTATCGTGTAAACAAGCCTGTGGTTAACTCCCACTGCAGTAGCTAGATTCCGGACATATTTAGAGATAGCCCCCAGAACTTTAACAAATTTCTAGAATCTCTTGTTTTCACTTGACACAAACTTTATTATCACATGCTTTTTTATTGTTTTTTTTTTTGTAATGTAAATACTGAACAATGTCCCAAATACTCCAAACCGTCTGGAGTCAGTGAGATTAAGGCATCCCCAATTGGGGTATTTTGTGAGGCTGATAGTGAGGAGGGGAAGGAGATTGGGAAGAGGAAGGTGGGGGAAGTAACTGCCCCAAGAAACTTTATATCATCAACCAGTATTAATAGTCTAGCTACTGTACGGTTGAAATTTAGGAATTCGACTAAGAATACAACTCTGACGTGTCTTACGCAAAACCGTTTTCTTTAGTAGAGTTTGTTAAAAATCTTCTTTTGTAATATAACCGCTATACGCTAACAGCTAGCGGGAGGATTATCGCCTGGCAGGCGTAAGTATTTTTGTATTTGTAATTTCGTGAATCTCTCCGCGTATGGAGAGATTCACGATAGTATGATTATTATTGTAACTGGCAGTTGTGGATAATAATACCACGCGTCTATACAATTACGTCTACATATACGACGCCATTGCCTGTCGCGGTTACTTTGTCCCGGTGACTAGCTGTCACTGGATCCCAGTGGATCCGGGAAACCGGCTATTTTTGGAACCAGTGCCTGTCGGATTTATAAAATGGTCACCCAAACTGGGCAAAGCCAAACCAAAAGCCTCTGCGTGTTTTTATTTTAACTGCAAGTAATAATTGTTTATCTTATTGCCCTCCTGCAAAATATTATCCATTTTTATTTGGCTGAAAACAATGTTCAAGGACTTCCCGTATTTTTTGTTGACATCAATTAACAGTTAGTACCCACACTTACATCTAGTCGTTATAATCATCATAAGCATTTTTTATAATAGATAATTCAACAAATGTTTTTATCTACTCGGCATTGCTTCAATGTCACAATTAT
This sequence comes from Limnephilus marmoratus, assembly GCA_917880885.1. NCBI lineage: Eukaryota > Metazoa > Arthropoda > Insecta > Trichoptera > Limnephilidae > Limnephilus > Limnephilus marmoratus. Next base: position 22,220,101 of record OU862929.1, read on the forward strand.
TATTCTACAACCAGATATATCTGCTTACTGAACAATGCTGTTTTTCTCAAGATATCAAATTATTTTTTTAAGGCAATCCACGTAATCTAAAGAACTTAAGAGCGTTTAACCAGCGAGCGGACGAAAATCCACATTTCGTCGAAAGTTGTTCTTCCAATCATGCAGCGCGGTTACAATGAGAAAGATTAATTATTCTCCGTACCAGCTTTTTTAAATTATAACTCAATATCGAATTTATTTCAATCCAAATTAGCTTTAATTTATACCTTCATCCAAAAATGCTGAAAGGCGTGATGATAAATTTATTAAAATTGTGTACTTTTTCTAGTTATTTTTTGATTATAAGTATTTATCATTTTTCAATAATGTCTAAATTTAATAAGAATGTTAAAAAAATCTGAAATATATTAGTTTGTAAGTGCGCAAATAAATTCACAAATGGACCAATTTTTGTCAAGAAACACATGTACGTACATATTTTTTAATGATTTTATTGAAACTAAAATTAAAATTCTAATACATAACTCTGCTAGATAATGTATTGATTTATTTTACTGCATGATTACATTATTTGAAATGGGTGTGGTATAATACAAAAACTTTTTTGAAAATTTAACAAATCTGCCAACGACCTATGGAATAACCTTATTATACTAAAAATTAAAAAAAAATTCTAAAAATTTATTACATACGAATGCTAGATAAAAAAACAATCTTTCGAAATCCATTTATAATTTTTTGTGGAAAAGAGTCAATACGTCTAAAAACTTTTTTGAAAATGACGTATTTCCGGCTTTCTCTGGTAATGCCCTCTTAACTTACCGCATTATACCATACCCCTTCACACATCACCACCTCTCACGTCTACAAACGTACTCACACATACATACCTGCCCACTTCGCACATCATCCGGTAATTACTAAATAAATATACCGTAAATAAGACACTACAATAAAGAAACACATCATAGGTACCCGCCATGAAATATGACTTAATATCTGTAAATTTTCTAATCACTGTCACCAATGTATTGTTTGTTTCTATATCCTATCCCAGGGTTTCCCAACCTTTAGGCCTCATTCTCACGGGAGCTTTTTTAACGTCCGTTAAAAAAGCGTTCGAATAGAACAAATGCATTTCCAAGTAGTATATGTTCATACGTCAGCGCTTTTAAAACGCGACGCTTTTTTATCGAGCAGTGTTGCATTTTGAGCGCTGGGCGTTGGGCGTTAAAGGGAATAGATCATACGAAACTTCGCATTATTATTCACACGAGCGGTAAAACAGCGCCGGTGCGTCTATCTTCATTCATTAATCCTGTACATCCATCTAAAATAATTAGGATTCTAGATAATTGTCGATATCGCCCCGCCAATTCAACTGCACCAAGTTCTAGGCCACACTCCGCACAAAGCTTTTTTTACCACTTTCAACCCAAATATTTTTCCATATCCATCCAACACTGACCAATAACTGTTCAGAGCCCATTTGACCAATATAAGTTCACCAGAAGAATTTTACTTATCTCCAGATGATTGTTAAATTTACTACATAAGTTTTTAATAAATTTAAATTGTTTTGTAATTTTGTAATTATTGTTTTATTTAACTCGGTGTAACAGCTAGTCGTTGTACAGGTAGTATCGCCAAACGCATGTTGGTATCTTGAAGTGTTATCGAGGCCCCACTTTCGTCAAATGTTGTAATAGACATTCGAAAATAACTAAAAAAATTATCGGGGTATTGCCTCAATTCTTCGTACAGTGTCACAAACTGCCCTTTTGAGTATCTCAGTTCATTCAGAGGATGAACCAGAATGCCTTTTGTTTTCTTTTTCGTCTTCTAGCAACACTAATCGCTATTGCTATTAATTTTACAGAAACCATTTTCACGTCTTACTGAAGCGAGAAACGAAACAAGAGTGATTTTTAAGCGTTCGTATGAACAATCATATCGAGAACGTTATAAAAGCGCCAACGCCGAGTTTTAACGCGGCGTTTTTTAAAGTCTCGTGCGAATTACGCCTTATTTCGCCGAGCCTCTCTGAACCAAAAAAAAAATATGTTCATGCCCCCTTAATTAAGTTTCCACAAAAATAAGAAACATTTTTTTGTTAACTAAATTATTTATTTGAATTTCAAATAGTTACAATACAGATACAATATATTTATTTATTATGGATTTAATGACACAATTAGGTACTTAATTTGTAGACAAAACTAAATAATTTTATAAAATAAGCGTTTATTTATCATTTGTAATAACACGAACGAGCTTATGAATATAAAATGATTAAGTACTTGTGGAATAAAGGGAGTTCGCATATGAACCCATTAGCACCTACTTCACAACTAAACCATCATAATTTAGGTATAAACTTAAAAATAAATTTTACAAGCAAGTGTGTTGTGACTTGTCGGAACTTGAATAGCAGCGATTGAATTTGCAATTCGGAACAGTTAATTAACCTACGCGTTATAGATTTTTTTCGGAAATGCAAACGTACCTGTTACGCCCCCCCTGACATTTCTCTACGCCCCCCTAGGGGGACGTTCCCCCCTAGTAGGGAAGTCCTGTCCTATCCTATCCTATTAATATTATACAGGCGAAAGTTTGTATGGATGTATGTTTGTTACTCTTTCACGCAAAAACTACTGAATAGATTTTAAAAATTCTTTCACTAATAGAAAGCCACATTATTTGCGAGTACTATAGGCTATATATATATTGGTAAGCTCTGGCGTTCCGAAATTATTTATTATACGTTTATTGTCTAGACGAAAAGCAAAGCGTATACATATATTGGTAAGCTCTGGCGCTATGGAATTATTTGTTATAAGTTTTTGTTCAGATGACAATCAAAGCGTTGCTAAGTAATTGTTTGACGTGCGCTGTCATTTTGTTATTTGTTTAGGTTATACTATGGAGATCCCTTTGATAGTAAAAATTCAAATGTGTATGAAATAATAATCTACACTAATATTATAAATGTCTAAGGTACTAACGAAACTGCGCGTGTTTGATTGTTACGTTTTAATAGGTGGCACGCGAGCTGTTTGAAAAATGAATGTAACGGGTATGGAGGGAGGGGTGGGGGGGGGGGTTAGATAAGGTGAAGGAGGCGGAGTGGGAAACCCCTTAATACTATGCGAGCGAAGCCAGGGGCAAAATCTAGTACTTAAATGAATAAATAAAATTCAATTAAATGTATTCCTCATCACAGGAGATCTCAATCAGGATATCATTATATCTATTAGTAACAAAAAAGGAAGATAATATAAAATATTATTATTATTTTTAAAATTTTTAATGGTATTATAGACAGTCCTGAATTATTAAACCTAATTACCTTCCACATACCTACTAGAACTACTCGATCCAAAATTCTTTTTAATTGCAACAAAAATATCAGGACTGAGTCATTTAGATACTCGCTTATACCTAGATTGCATGCAGTTGGCAATGCTTTCTCAGAAGTAGTAGATATGTTCAACTGCACTGAATACAGTTATAAGAAGGCTATAATATCATACCTCAATCACATTAATTAATGTTAGGTATAATAGTATTCGTCTGCACAGCGTCTATATCATACTCTATAGATTCCAAACTACTTCATTTATATCAACTATCAGACAGACTAGTAAATGTATAATTTTTTGTCAAAATTATTATTTTTAAACCAAGGATTTATTATTGATTCTCTAACTGACAGCCCTGAAAGGCAGAACTAATTAGCAGTAGTTTTAGTGGAGTCATTTCAAACTGCAGTAATTTCAACTGAAGGTAACAATAATATCATTATACTAAGTTACTCCATTTTAGCCAAATCCTAGAATCCAACAATATGTACAAATAAAAGTAAAGTAGGTATATTATACTTGATGTTGAGAACTATTCTAAGTCACCTTTATTTACATATTTTTACTCTGCATGACATTTTATATCCTATTACTAAATTTTAGTTGTTATCATACAGTGGAGGTAATCCACCTCTTACCCGCCCTGGTATAAGTAACTGATGGTTACTCCTTCAAGGCTCTCGCAAGATTCTAATTTTTTTTGTTAGTTGTTATCATACATATGTACTTTGTCTAATGTACATTTTTATCGTAGTAATTACCCTCCTGTGTACCACTGTGTATTATGTATCACTGTATTGTAATAGCCATTTTATGGCGTTGGAATAAATAAATAAATAAATAAATTATTAAAAATGTGAATGATCAAACGAGTTGAGGATGTCTGAGGAAGACACGATACGATCAAAAATAAAAACAACTCTTTATTTAATTATGCTGCCATCATACGCTCAACCATTTTCATTTCGTTGGTATTCCGTGTGCCCATTCAGCTATTTTGTATTCGTTGTTGCTACGACCAAAAGTTCGATGACCATGCCTATCAATTGCTGAATATTATAATAATCTTATTTGAGTAATTTAATCCTTGCCTATATCATTATCTTAGAGCGTTTAACCAGCCAGCGGACGAAAATCCACATTTCGTCGAAAGTTGTTCTTCCGATCGTGCAGGGCGGTTACAATGAGAAAGATTGATTATTCTCCGTACCAGCTTTTTTAAATTATAACTCAATATCGAATTTATTTCAATCCAAATTAGCTTTAATTTATACCTTCATCCAAAAATGCTGAAAGGCGTGATGATAAAACTATTAAAATAGTGCACTTTTTGTAGTTATTTTTTTATTATAAGTATTTATCATTTTTCAGTAATGTCTAAATTTAATAAGAATGTTAAAAAAATCTGAAATATATTAGTTTGTAAGAGCGCAAATAAATACACAAATGGACCAATTTTCGTCAAGAAACACATGTACGTACATATTTTTTAATGATTTTATTGAAACTAAAATTAAAATTCTAATACATAACTTTGCTAGATAATGTATTGATTTATTTTACTGCATGATTACATTATTTGAAATGGGTGTGGTATAATACAAAAACTTTTTTGAAAATTTAACAAATCTGCCAACGACCTATGGAATAACCTTATTATACTAAAAAATAAAAAAAAATTCTAAAAATTTATTACATAACTATGCTAGATAAAAGAACAATCTTTCGAAATCCATTTATAATTTTTTGTGGAAAAGAGTCAATACGTCTAAAAACTTTTTTGAAAATGACGTATTTCCGGCTTTCTCTGGTAATGCCCTCTTAAAATATACATGCTTGCTTGGGTATATGCGTTTATATGAGTATATAAGTATATGCGTTTATATGAGTATATAAGTATATGCGTTTATATGAGTATATAAGTATATGCGTTTATATGAGTATATAAGTATATGCGTTTATATGAGTATATAAGTATATGCGTTTATATGAGTATATAAGTATATGCGTTTATATGAGTATATAAGTATATGCGTTTATATGAGTATATAAGATGTCTATGTATTGCTATATTATTAAGCATGGGAAATGTTTGAAACTATCAAAATACCTTCTTTAAACCCCAGCGAAGGTTTCTGGATTATTACAACCACATGATAATACATCTGAAAAGTTTTTTAATCATTACAAAAACTCTTCGAAACTGTCAAAAATCTTACAATTTGAGAATGACATTTTGCAAACCATCGATTGTTCAATCAAATTCAATTTTCGAATAAACTTTTTAAATTAATGAATTTGATCGAAGTACTCACCTATGGTAGTACGATCGAATAATTTGATTCTAATCAAGTAGTTTAAATATGTACATATAGTCTGTCAAAATAGAGTAGAAAATATAAAAACTGGAACTACTAAATTTGTAGACTGGCAACACCAATTTAACTGTCAAATATTTCTTTGAAGTGCAATGACACTAAATGTGTAGAACACAGTAAACCACATTTTAAAAAACATTTTTTCTTCATGACATAAATTTTATTAAAAGGTGATTAATAAAGCGATTTGCTTTAATTTAATTTAACATAAATTTGAATTTAACAATAGATAGAAAGGAAGAATCACTAATGGTGAGTTTAGTTAGACTACTTTTAGAACTGAATGAGTTAAATATATTCAGATCTAAAATTAGAGACATGATCTAAAGCCCAGGCAACGCTAAGTGCTTTATCTAGTATTAAATAAATGTGAGCAATTTCTAAACTGTGCTTTATATTTTATTACATTATAGTTATTCTTCATTATGTTAACACAAAATTGCAAAGGTATAATAATAATATACCTATACGCAATTCTAATTTTGAGATCGGCGGGTATCTATACTGCAATGAAAAAATATTTTTTCCACTATTATGCCTTTTTAATTTTTTATGAAAATGTAGGTTACACAGCTTTACTTTAACACCATGAGTTATGTGTTTAGTATTGCCATTTGATCAACAGTGGCGCCCTCATATATTTTCTACTCTTTTTTGACAGACTATATGTTCGGTACCAAATTTGATTGATTGTTCTTATAATATACAAAAGTGAATACATATTTGTAATATACGAAAAATGAAAATTTGCAAAAAAATTTGCAATAGGTGGCACGCGAGCTGTTTGAAAATATGAATGTATCCGGACTGAATAGATGGAACGCAGGAGAGGGGAGGGGAACGGGAAGCGGAAGAAGAACGGGACGAATGGGAAAGGACGTGCAGGGAGTAACAATTTATTTATTAAGCTGCCGCTACCCGAATTTCTACCGATTGCTTACATATCCCCCTTAAACATTTGAAGTTTTTAAGCTCTTACTATTATTCTTAGTTATTTTTGAAGATAATATCTATACATTCCCCACGCCGACACGCAAATTATATGAAATTCCCTCGATAGACAAAAATCGCAAAGTATGCACCGAAAATTATTATTTTCACGCCTTTTCAGTTATTTTACAAGTTATGTATATTTGCCACACATCTGCCCTGATGATGGACACTGCAACGTGTCCGAAACGTTGGCTAAAGAAGGAGGTAGCGCAACACGGCATAATACCCCAAAAACAACAAAAATACTTTTGGCCGTGGAAATCTAAAATCGTATCCAAGCTATGTATATGTATGAAAAAAATCACTGTGTTTCTTTAAATGCTGTTTTAGACAGCCCCAAGAGATTTTTGCTGTTTTAAACGAGTCATGTTTTATTGAAAATTTTCACAATTTTCGCTTCAATTTTACCGTTTATTAGCGTAGGTACTCTCTCCAACATTCGTAATTACATATCTATCTCTTCATCTTCTTCTTTTTGAGCGGGGATACGGCGCCTTAAGTGGCATTGCAACGCATGCCGGGAACCCGTTGGTGATATTATAAAAAACACAATTGTATAAATATATTGCATCATACAATCATCGTACGATATTGCTGTACGCTATCAATAAATGATGGTGTGTTGTGTAGGTAATGATAATGAGTATTAAATAACTCGATAATCATTTTAAAACCATTGTTTATTAATTTATTGCTAGTGCCTGTTTTACCTAGTAGTGTGTTATTAATAACGACCAAGGCCAGAACACGTGTTACAACGTAACGATAATAATCCAAACATCCACACAATTTATTATTTATTTTTATGCGAATACCGCACAAGAGTTCCAACTGCTCACGTCTGGAGCCAGTAAGGCCCTCCGTTCATGGAGATACTTACAATCTACGTAATTGTGACGAAACCACAAGTACCCTGCTGATATACTACTTTTTAATGCTAGTCTCCGTACACGGCGCTATCCGAAATATACTGAACTTGATCATTTTTCATGTGCAGCCGTGGAGTGAACACGCTGTCAAGCGATGTCATATGACTTTTTTTCCAACATCAATCCATGCTTTCTCCACTAAATCCTTTCTTACGTATTTTGGTAAAGTATAGTTATATAAACACGCATTTTTTCCACTTCCAGAACAAATCTAACATTACTTTCATGTTCCGACGCCATTTCTGTCAAACGTCAAACGAATAAGTATCAGACACAAATGATGCGATACTGATACTGATTGGAAACCGACAGCCACCGCGTAGCGCCGTGAACGGGCATGGACTAGCAAAGTGGAAAATCAGCAGGGTACTTGTGGTTTCGTAACAATTACGTAGATTGTAAGTATCTCCATGAACAGTGGGCCTAAGACTGTGGCGTCTCCAATTGGGGTATGTTGTGAGGCTGAAAAGTAGGGAAGTACTAGGCTATTCAGACCTGGTCAACAAACACGGCTAAAGCCATTTAAATCAGTGATTTAAATCAAGGTATTTAAAAAATACAATGACCTACTTTTTACTGCAAACAAATCACCCGCCCGAAGTGCCAAGGGACTTCCCTCAGTATTAACTATGGCGCGCACACACGTGCAATGCCGTAACTGTCTACACCATAGATTCTCAACCTTTTTTGTCCACCGCCCACTTTGAGAATATTTTTTATTTCTAGCGCCCCCTAACTCGTGAATCCAAAAACAGTAATTTTCGTCACGATTATATTTGCCACAACGGGATACCACGGCGGAAGGGGCGTAATGGGATGTCACGACAAGGTTACATTTGCCATAACGGCGGGGGAGTAAAACCTCAAATTGTAATATTTAATTAAACGAAGACAATACAAGCGAAAGTCAGTCGAAAATCTGAGAACAGAAAATTAGAAAAAGATATTGACACCGCTGGGACTTGAACCCAGGACCTCTTGCTTTCCGGGCAAACGCGCTAACCACTGCGCCACCGTGCCGATATCAAATTCGGTCATTTTTAACTGTATCGTACTTCGACTAAGAACCGCCCACATTATCTTCATTCTCTTAACGCATATATTATTGGCAACTATCTTTATGTACAGATTTTCGACTGACTTTCGCTTATATTGTCTTCGTTTAATTAAATTTTTGTTGTGTTTCGAGCTTCCCATGTTCGCGGAAAACATTTCCTAAACATTCCATCCAGAGTGAAGCGGGAAGGCGGCGGAGGGGGGGGGGGATAATTCATTTATTGACAAGAGCCTCGCGATGCGGTCGTGTATGTACAATAAACGGAACGGCTTTTTGTGCTTTTGTGCTAAAGGACGACTAAAGGACTTCTGGCTAAAGGACGACTCCACTAGGTCCGTGACGTTGGACTAATAACCTTATACATTATCTGGGGGACTGCCGGGCAAACGACGCTCATGACGGTTATCCTCTATTTTTTTTACCTTTTTCAAATGTTATATGTTTTATTTACTACACTTTTTTTTTCTCTTCACACGCAGATGCCTGCAGTCTCAGAGTGTGTGGTCTCCCTCTGTTTATTTTTCATATATATTCTGTTTTTTTTTTCTCTATATTATATTTTCATGTTTACTAACACCAGTAGTATTAGTTTTTCTTTTTGACTATTACAGCTTAGACTGTAGGCGATCCTACATTTCCGCCACCTAACAAAGCATGTAGGGACATTGAAGGTCTAGATTCGTTTTAATAAATGTAGAGTCGTTCAAAAAAAAATTAGATTCTTGCGAGAGCTCCGAAGGGGCGACCATAAGTCGCCTATACCGGGGCGGGACAGTGGTGGGTACTTCAATGTGCTTTTGTGCAATGAGCGAGCGTAATCACGAGTTTAAAATATTATTATACCTCTCTCTCTCTGGTTTCAATCCTGGGATTGGTTTGCAGCAATTTCATCTATTCGTTTCTTCCACTCTTCCCTGTCTTGTGCGGCTCTTTTGAAGTCTGCATATGATAAGCAGCGCACGTCCACCAGCAGGTCCTCCAGGTACTCTCGGCGTGGGCGTCCCCTAGCGTTTGTCCCCTCGGTCATACCCTCCATTATGGCATGCAAGAGGCCTTCTTGTCTTATTGCATGGCCGATCCATCTTGCGCGCCTTTCGGACAAGATCCTGAGCAGGTGCCTTCCTCCTTCGATTCTTTGGAGAACCTCCTCATTTGTGATGTGGTCTCTCCAGGAAATTCCTGGTAGTCTTCTATAGGACCACATCTCAAAAGCCTCTAATCTCCGTTTATCTCTTTCGGATAGGCACCATGTTTCGCAGCCGAAATAAAAAAAATATAATATAATAACAAATAATTGCCCAAATCGCCTCTAAAATCCAAAAACATTAAAATCTTTGATGGCCTATATCTTATAATTTAAGCAAAAATAAATAAAGTAGCTCACATACTGACTAGATATTTGATATACCTTTTGATTACAAAAATAATTTTTCAGTTTGGTTGAGTATTTTCATCCCAAATCCAAATCTAAGATTTGTATGAAACGGGAAGAAATGGGCCGCGCATACGTTCCCCTTAACTCTGACGGTTAACGTCAGAAAAGAAAAAGGACACGTATATTTTTGACATCTGCTATATACATGCATAAAATAAGTGTCAGTATTGCCATTGCAGGGAGTGTTTTACCCGATATTGATTAATTTATCGACCGTCGGTCATGCTCCGGACGTCGATAAACAAACTTATATATCGATATTAATTATTTATCGATGTGGATGTACTGAAGTATAATCATTAATTATTTTAACATGGCGATACTCAAAACGTGGTGATTGATGGATAAAGTTAGAACTATGAATTAAATGGTTCCATGCCAACTCAGAATCAAGTCAACTCAACTAAAAATCTGACGCAATATCGCCATCTTGGTTTTTCTGTTTTATCTTCCACGTCGTACATTATCTATCAATTTTGACGTGTTCTAACTATAAATGACTTTTTTATCGACAACGCGGAACGCTGCAAAATTCAGAACTTAAGGGCCCGCAACCCGGATTTGTACCGATTTATTACATATTTAAAGCTCTTAAAAATATATGTTATTCTTGAAGATAATATCTAGACCTTGCCCGCGCCGAAACGCAAATTATATGAAATTCCCTCGATAGAAAAAAATCGCAAAGTATGCTCCAAAAATTATTATAAACACGTTTGTTTCAGTTATTTTACAAGTTATATGTATGAAAAAATTCACAGTGTTTCTTTAAATGCTGTTTAAGATAATGCCCGCGAGATTATTGCTCTATTTTAAACGAGTCTTTTTTTATTAAACATTTTCGCATCGATTTTGTCGCTGTAAATGTTAGCGCTCTCCTCTAACATTCGTAATTTCGTATCTCTCCATCTTCTTCTTTTCGGGCCCGGTTGCAGAGCCTTAAGGGAATACATTTGAAAAGTTATTAAAAGCTATGAAAAAATAATTGAAAAATAGCCCATAACACTAACGTAACCTATTTTACCAATTTTTTTCATCACTTTTAATTACTTTCAAATGGGGTTCTGAGTTGTCCGGTCAACGAATTAAATATATTTTATGTCAGGTCAGTTGTTCATAATATTCCATGATTCATCCTCTCTGTTCTGTGAAGTTCTCTCATGATTTAACCGTCTCTGAGTTAGTCACCCCTTTTCTGATTAGACTAGATATATATATTATTAATTTTCAACGATCTACTTTTCAAACCTAAATCACATGATTTTGAATTGCTTAGGGCCTTCGCTGGAGAAACCGAAAACTGGTTGGTTTTGAGTAATTGTGTCAGCTTGTTTAACAAAAATATAATTTATTAATAATATAATTTATCAATTATCGACCTTGTGTATAATAACCTTCTGAAAAAGATCGACATTTTCCTGCTCTGACATATCGCAAATTACTCTAAAACTTGACAGGTCGTGAGGCCCAACCATGACAACCTGTCAACCTGGTAACTGAACGCGCCGGCCGCGGCAACTAGCTCTGCAAGTTGCGCGCTTAGAGGTTGCGCGTAACTGGTTGCGTCCCGCTTGACAAATTTAATGGTCTTTGAGAAATTGCCTGTGTTCGGACCGCCAATGAAATTCGCAAGTTGCTTTCCTGTGGGTAGCCATTTCCTGTGGGTAGCGGATGGACTCAGACTTTTGCATCACCTTAAATATATTTTTTTTATGGTTTCTTGTTTTATTATAACAAAGTGCGATGACTTGGTGGAATAGTACTAAACTAGCAGTTAAAAACCCTCCACGCAGGTTTTTGCTGCTAGGCCCTGGGGGCGGCTTTTGGTTCGGCTTCGCCCAATTTGAGTGTTGGTGGCCATTTTATAAATCCGATAGGAACTGGTTCCAAAAATAGCCGGTTCCTCGGATCCACTGTGATCCAGTGACAGCTAGTCACCGGGACAAAGTAACCGCGAGTAACCGTCATATGTAATATGTAGCCGCGTGATACTATTATTCACAACTCTAAATATTACCGTCTTTCCATATCCGGAGAGAAACTCAAATTCTACAAATCTGTAGTACTTATACCTAGGGGGGCACGTCCTCATGCGACCTGCTAACGTTAAATGGCGCTATCCTTTCACGAATTCTTGAATTCGAAACCGAATTACAAAAGTAGCTTTTTTAGCGGGGTATTAACAATATAGATGGCAGCACTTCCGTTTGTATCTATTTGTGAATCGAGTGAGTACAACAGACGCAAGGCTATTAATGCTGTTTGATTGATACCTACACAGTAAATGCACGCATTTTTTTTTTACTTGGTATCGGCTTACGAGAAGCACAATCAAACATCAGGAATAAATTGAACAGCTGATTTGGTGGACGCGTGACCCCAATTCTACGATCATACGTTATTCTACGTGACTCCAAAGTCCGTTATAAACTACACACTCCACATTGTACACATGTATACTGGGCATTGGCCGTTGGCACTACACGCAATAAGCTGAGTAAGCACTGTAATAAATATTATGACTACGTTTTTTTATGAATTACTAGCGACTTCCCGGCATGCGTTGCAATAGCATTAATAAAGAAATTGATTCTCCCTGCGTGTCCTTTCCCATTCGTCCCGTACCCTTCCGTCTCCCCTTCCTCTCCCGCGTCCCCTTTCCGTGATATTTTCGTAAGAGTTTTTGTGATGATTAAATAAACTTTTCAGTTGTATTGTCATGTGGTTGTAATAATCCAGAAACCTTCGCGAGGGTGAAAAGAAGGTATTTTGGAAGTTTCAAACATTTTCTATGCTTAATATTGCAATACATAGACAACTCACATACATAGAAACCAACATATTAAACCGACATACTCGTACACAATGACGTTATATAAATAAATGGACTCGCCATAGTCTCATATACTCACAATATAATGTGGAAAGTAAGGAACACTCTTTTGTTTTCATCGATTTTCAGTATAATTTCTTAATTCAAAAGTTTATTCCTGTGTGATAAAGATAGACAATCAAATGTATGAATGACATGGATATATGAGCGGGCGGTGGCGTATTGCTTGTCACTTTTTGATGGAATGTTCGCTGTCTCCTTTTCTTGAGGCCCACTAGAATAAAAGGTCCGGCTGCCTGTCGGAGTTCGATATGTCGAGTTATACAATAATTACAATAGGGCAACGACAGTTTTCAAATGGTCGCGATTGTCATCAATACTTGTTAGAACTACTGATTTATATGTTGTTTTACCGCAAGCAAACAAATAAACAGAGTGTTTAGACTGATTAGTCTGCTTTAAAACAGTGAAGTTTACTTAGCAACAGAAATTTGGCTGTTGCGCGTCCAGACCCTTTACTTTAGTAGGACTTGAATTTTCTCTAATGACGTGTAAAACCGCGAGCGGGAAACGTGAATATTAATTGTAATATTTATAATAATCGATAATATTAAGTAATTTGCGTGTACTTACAAATGAAATGTTATTCATTCGCCTATACTATTATTTGCCGTGTAATTGAAACATTTTCTCATCACACAGGAGGGCATTTTGACACTTTTTAAAATGCAATTTACTTACTGGTAAGTGCTGGTAAGACTCAACCTTACACGACGCGTAGCAGTTTAGTACTAAAGTACTAGATATCGAGATCGTTACAATTGTCTTGTTCTTGTCTTCCCACTTTGAGATTTCTACCCCTCGTCTAATAGTATGTAACGTCATAGCTCGTACATAGATAAACCGGGCAAATTATTCACCGTCTGTCTGTGTTCGAGTTAGGAATTAAGAACCGATTTTTTCTTTGCAAGACTGTATAATTTTAGTTTATTTTTAAAATTGCTAGTGGTATTATAGACAGCCCTGATTTATTAAGCTTAATAACCTAATACCTACCGACAAAACTACTCGATCTTAAATTATTTTTATTTGCAATGACAATATCAGGACTGAGTCATTTATATACTCGCTTGTACCTAGATTGCATACAGTTGGTAATACTTTCTCAGACATAGTAAATGTGTTCAACTGCACGGAATATAAGTTCAAGCAGACCGTAATAAAATAAATTAATTTTTGGGGATCGCTGGCAACGGTTAATATGCACTTTTTTTTTGAAAAAATCTTTTGATTCACCTTAATTACATTAAAAGGCAACTATTTGCATTGGGGGAAGTGGAAAATATTTCATTCTAAATTTCATTACGTAAAATTAAAATTAGCTTTCGTCTTGTGAGATTGTACGCCAGAATCACAAACCATGTTACACACACCTAGCGTAGCCGCTAAACTACTTGAAAATTGGGATGTTTTTCTTGCCTTGACGCGAGTAGGCGTTATAAAGGGGCACTTTCTTTTGTATCACAAACCATGTTAGACAAAAATATTTTCCACTTCCCCCAATGCAAATAGTTGTCTTTTAATGTAATTAAGGTGAATCAAAAGATTTTTTCAAAAAAAGTGCGTATTAACCGTTGCCAGCGATCCCCAAAATTTACCTAAAATAACATATATGTCAATAATAATAATCAATGTTAGTATAATACCTACTGTTCTTCTGTATGGGTTATATATTATTTAAGTAGCATATTTTACTTCATGATTACTAAATTTTATTTCCTTTTTTAATTTTATCCGAATAATCAGGGAAAAAACCAGACAAAATCAGAAATATGTCATTTTCAAATAAAATTTTAGAAGTATTGACTCTTTTCCACAAAAAATTGTAAATTGATTTCGAGAGACTGTTCTTTTATCTAGTAAAGCTTTGTTTTAAATTTTGAGAAAATATGTTTATTTTTAATACAATAAGGTTTTACCGTAGGTCGTTGGCAGATTTGTTAAATTTTGAAACGAAATTTTGTGTTATACAACACACATTTCAAATCATGCAGTAATATAAATCAATACATTATCTGGAAAAGCTATGTTTCAGAATTTTAATTTTAGTTTAAATAAAATCATTCAAAAATTGATCTGCACACGTGTTTTGCGACGAAAATAATTCAGGTAAATGAAACAATGTTACTTTGTAACTTTTAGGCTTTAAACAAATATACACGTGGTTCAAACAAAGTAACATTGTTTCATTTATCTATAATGGATAACAAAAAAGTTATAGCTACATTCAGAAGTAGAAAATAATTCAGTTTGTCTATTTATTTACAGTCTTAAAAACTAATATATTTAAGATTTTTTTTACATTCTTATTTTCCTTAAACATTATTGAAAAATTATAAATACTTATGGTCAAAAAGTACATAATTTTAATAGTTTTATCATCACGCCTTTCAGCATTTTTGAGTGTAGGTACAAATTAAAGTAAATTTTGAATGAAATAAAATCGATGTTTAGTTATAATTTTTAAAAGCTGAATAATTAACCTTTCTCATTGGAACCGCCCTGTACGATCGTAAGAATATCTTTCGACGAAATATGAATTCTCCTCCGCTGGCTGGTTAATGGCCCTTAGGGGCCCGCAACCCGGATTTGTACCGATTTATTACATATTTCCCTTAAACACGGTAAGTTTTAAAGCTCTTAAAAAAATATATTTTATTCTTGAAGATAATATCTAGACTTTGCCCGCGCCGAAACGCAAATTATATAAAATTCCCTCGATAGATTAAAGTTTGCGCCAAAAATTATTATTAACACGTTTGTTTTAGTTATTTTATAAGTTCTTCTTCTTCTTCTTGTGCCTTGTCCGTTCAACGGACGTTGGCTATGCGGACTTTGTTTACTGCGGCCCGGAACAGCTCCACGGTATACTGGCCAAACCACTGTCTCAGGTTTTTCAGCCATGAGGTTCTCCTTCTTCCAGGGCCCCGTCTTCCGGCAATCTTTCCCTGCATTATGAGATGCAGGATCTCATACTTCTCTGGATGTCTCATCACGTGTCCAAGATATTGAAGTTTTCGGATTTTTATGGTTTTAATTACTTCCTTTTCTTTATTCATCCGAACCCTAACATCTTCATTTGTGACCCTGTCCATCCAGCTTATTTTAAGTATTCTTCTGTAGTTCCACATCTCGAATGCCCCAAGTCGCCTAATTAATTCTTCAGTAAGCGTCCATGCTTCCATTCCATAAAATAATATTGAAAATACGTAGCATCTGACCATTCGCATTCGTAATCCAAGGTTGAGATCATGACTGCAGAACATTTTTTTCATGCGTATAAAGGTCGCACGAGCTTGCTCAATGCGGCATTTGATTTCAACTGAAGGATCCCATCTATCATTTACATTGCAGCCTAAGTATACAATACTTTGTACCTTCTCCAGTTTTGTTCCAGCAATATAAAGATGTTCATCCAATGCGTTATAAGTTATATGTATGAAAAAATTCACAGTGTTTCTTTAAATGCTGTTTAAGATAATGCCCGCGAGATTTTTGCTCTATTTTAAACGTGTCGTGTTTTATTAAACATTCTCGCAATTTTCGCATCGATTTTGTCGCTGTGAATGTTAGCGCTCTCCTCTAACATTCGTAATTTCGTATCTCTCCATCTTCTTCTTTTCGGACCCGGTTGCAGAGCCTTAAATAAGTTTGTATCTTTTTACACAACTAAACAAAACGTTATCACGGTTTTCTCCTCATCCGTTGACTTTATTATCTCGAAAACAACATCACATGTTAATTGATGATTAATATTGTATTAATAATAAATTATAACAATAATAATAATTATCATTATTATTATTTTTGTATGACATAATTCTTCTGGTCTCTTCTTATTGGGAAACTACTGTCAACGCCGGACTTTGTGTACAGATAATAATATAAAATAGCACGATCGTTAATTATTTAATCTTTTTATTACGTTATACGTAGGATAGCAAGTTATCATGCTCACTCAGCAAAATTATTAAATATAATTTTTGTGCTTAATGAATTTTTGGTCACCAAATATCGTCGATGAACGAGAGACTATGTTGTGATAGGTTCCAAGCTGTCAAAATGCGGTTTTGAGATAAATCTCTTTATTCTATCAGAAAAACAGTTTGTAAATACTCCAGAATCCTAGAGACATGCAAAGGTCTCCTAATTTCTTGAAACTGGTCGCTATGTTCCGTTAGCAAAAATACAAATGTAATGCCATTGATGTAGTATGTAAATTCTCCAAAATTCTAGAGACACGGAAAGGTCTCCAAACATTAAGTGGTCGCTATATTCTGCCAGAAAAAATACCGTGTAAATACACCAAAATTCTAGAGACTTGTAAAGGTCTTCAAATGTGCTTAACACTGGTCACTATATTTTATCTATAGACATCCAAAGTCTATGATTTTATCAGGAATAAATACTATGTGAATACTCTAGGAAAATATCGTTTTCCTTCCCAGAACTTCCTCTCCTTCCTTTCCTAAAAAGACCCTCCACACAGCATCCTCAGAGATAACATAAGCCCTGAGGAGAATTACTTTTCTCAGGGCCTCCTGTATGGAGCTAATGTAAAAAAAAGGATTCTTAGGAAACGTGAACACTTACAGCCAGCAGAAAGAAAGTGGATAGACACCCTCGAAATGTGGTGCAGGAGAAAAATGCTCAGAATTCCAAGGATAGACAGACGTACAAATGTGTCTATTCTGGAAGAGCTAGGCATGGACACTTCCAGCCAGGGAAAGAAAGCGGACAGACACTCGAAATGTGGTGCTGGAGAAAAATGCTCAGGATTCCAAGAACAACCAAACGCACAAATGTGTCTATTCTGGTAGAGCCAGGCGTGGACACTTACAGCCAGCGAAAGAAAGCGGACCGACGCTCTAAATGTGGTGCTGGGGAAAATGCTCAGGATTCCAAGAACAACCAAACGCACAAATGTGTCTATTCTGGTAGATCCAGGCGTGGACACTTACAGCCAGCGAAAGAAAGCGGACCGACGCTCTAAATGTGGTGCTGGGGAAAATGCTCAGGATTCCAAGAACAACCAAACGCACAAATGTGTCTATTCTGGTAGATCCAGGCGTGGACACTTACAGCCAGCGAAAGAAAGCGGACCGACGCTCTAAATGTGGTGCTGGGGAAAATGCTCAGGATTCCAAGAACAACCAAACGCACAAATGTGTCTATTCTGGTAGATCCAGGCGTGGACACTTACAGCCAGCGAAAGAAAGCGGACCGACGCTCTAAATGTGGTGCTGGGGAAAATGCTCAGGATTCCAAGAACAACCAAACGCACAAATGTGTCTATTCTGGAAGATCTAGGCATGGACACTTACAGCCAGCGGAAAGCGGAATGTGGCGAATGTGGTGCTGGAGAAAAATGCTCAAGATTCCAAGAACAACCAAACGCACAAATGTGTCTATTCTGGAAGAGCTAGGCATGGACACTTACAGCCAGCGAAAGAAAGCGGACAGACACTCGAAATGTGGTGCTGGAGAAAAATGCTCAGGATTAAAAACTCGTAGTCACTGGCAATGGAAGGATAAAGAACGTCTTAGGATAAAGGACGTCTGGCAACCCTAGTTATATCGGTGTTCTTGGCTCTCCACGCAGCGCAAAACCGCGAGAAGTGAAGGAGCCTTGTCCACCATGGAAATTGGAGTAGGGGTCATGGTCCTCAGCATTTGGGAAAGAAGAAGAATTCTCCAGAAACCTAGATACACGAGAAACGGTAGATGTCTCATCTTTAATCAATAATAACCATAATTGTAAGTACTTTATTATTGTTCAACGGGTGATTCACTCTCATTTAATATGATTAATCGAATCGAATGTTCGTCCAAGTGTTTGATATTGTACCCTGGTTCAAGGAAAAGACTTCAACTTGAAAACAGAAAACAGAGTCACACCATAATAATTATATCGGTATGTTGTGATTAAGTGATTGACGCCAGTCAAATGATTTATTATCAGAGTACTCTTATCCGAACGTGTATTATTGGAACGGACTTATCTCACTTAAAGATATAAGAATTTAGTAGTACATTGATATAACTCTATTTCGGGGATTTCTAATACTAATCTAAGCACTTAAAAAGGTAGGAACGAAATAAAAAGAAGAAACTACTTAATAAAATATGCATTTATCCGAACAATTCACAATTGAGGGATTAATTCTTAATTTAGGATTTATCTTAACTGGGTACTAAGTAATTAATTCTTAAAGTTAGAGTCAATTTGCTCAAGCCTTTGAAATTGTCATTAATCTATGGAAAAATCTTGCTTCACTTCGACGGTTATGGAGTTTGAAAATTATTTAAGACTAGCTTTTTCCCGTGGCTTCGCTCGCATGGTATTAGGGGGATTCCCACTCCGCCTCCTCCACCTTCCCTCTCTCCACTCCACTCCCCCATTCAACTCCCCCCCCCCCCACCACCACTCCCCCACCCCCTATCCCTCCCCCCTCCACTTCACCCCACATGCCTCCACCCCTCCACCTTCCTTCTCTTCCCCTTCCTTCCCTCCCCCCCTCCACTCCATCCTCCTCCCCCTCACCCTCCCCCACCGCCCTCCCCACCCACCTCACCCCCTCCCCTCTTCCACCTCTCACATTCCACACATTAATTCCCGGTACATTCAGTTTTCATACAGCTCGCATGCCACCTATTACATTTTTTATACAAATTTCATAATGCCAGAGCTCAACGGGAGTTTTATACAAAATAACGAACAAAAAAAAGAATTATCCAATTTGGTGCAGTCGTTCTGAAGTTATGCGTATACACACATTTCGGCGATTCATTTTTAAAGATAGATATTATCTGCGTCTCCAAGAAAGCACTCTTTTGAGGGTGAATTGCCTAATTAAAAAAAAAACATCGTTTCCAAAGCAACAATTTGTTTGCTTTTCTTCTGACGTTTGCAATAACTCGATTTTGTTGGGACAGAAAACGTATGGTAAATAATTTCATAACACCAGAGATTATTCATAACGTCAGAGTTTACCAATATATATAGCCTATGGTACTCGCAAATAATGTAGCTTTCTATTAGTGAAAGAATTTTTAAAGTCCATTTATTAATTTTTGTGTGAAAGAGTAACAAACATACATCCATACAAACTTTCGCCTTTATAATGTTAGTAGGATTGTTCAGGGACCTACCTTTTTGAGGCTGCTATCTGCAAGTCTTCGCTTCCACATTCACTTGGTATTATACTGCCTTTAGGTTATTAGGTCACTGACCTGTATTATATGTCATTAGGTCACTGAAACGGCTTGGGAAGAATCCTGGGTGTATTTAAATGAACCGTAGAAGAGGGAGAGAGAAAATCAACTTTGCAGGGGGGCGAGGGAGAGACACCTAAGAAGGCGGGGTAAATATAAATATGTTAAAAATGGGACTGTTTTGCAAATCCAATAGTTTATTTAGTAAATTGGTTTTATCGGATGTTATTAATAGCCTTACCTCGAATACATCTCTGACTTATGCGCCTTAAGCAAAACCATCTTCGTACTTGGAAGTTTGTTAAAAACCTGCTTTTTTTTTTGTTCTTTTTGATTCATTTTTATTTTACGCACCAGATTTAAATGTCCGGGTTAAATTTTCCCCACAGGAAAAACTAAACCCTTTCACACACTTCCCCAAATGATCATCTAGTCAACCCACGCTATGTAATTGCACTATATAAGTATTATAAATACAAAATAATACAAGAACAACATGTCAACCAAATGGGAATATAATTCACCGACTCCAGATATTTTCATATCAGAGGGTTCGGCTCTGTGGCATTTCTAATTGAACCTATAAATCCTACTGATCCCTCAATATAAATATTTAAAAAATCTTTTGTAATCCTACATGTATTTAAAATTAATATATAATATAATATATTTTTATTTATATAGATTTAAGATTTATATAGATATAATAGATAGATAGATTATAATTAATTAGAAATTTGTAAACTTAAATGTACAAATTACTAAAATAAAATTAATAAATAAATAAAAATAAAATAAATAATTCATTATGATCGTTCGTTTCTCAGTTGACCGCCTGCAAAGATTAGTGTGTCAAGCTTTATTACCACAGAACGCCTCTTTATTATCGACGGCAATAATATTAATACAAAAACCGTATCGATGGACGAAATTA
Source organism: Limnephilus marmoratus (assembly GCA_917880885.1). Taxonomy (NCBI): domain Eukaryota; kingdom Metazoa; phylum Arthropoda; class Insecta; order Trichoptera; family Limnephilidae; genus Limnephilus; species Limnephilus marmoratus. The sequence goes on from OU862929.1 coordinate 22,241,297, forward strand.
GAACCCAGCTGCATGTTTTCATAGTTTTTATGCCAGGAATTGATAGATAATAGACACTAAAATGCCTTGCATATAGATTTTAATGGAAATCAATTTCCACCACTTCACCACACTCACTCGTTACAGTGTGGCGACTAAATGAAAATTGCCGGTATTTAAAATCGAATTACGAATAGTTCCTACAGATACATAACAGAAATCTCAAATAAGGGCTAAAAAATGTTGGGATTTATAACTAGGCTAATTAGAAATTTTAACAATATAAAGTGTTTTAAACTGTTATATTTTGCCCATGTTAGAAGTCAACTTGAGTACAATTCTCCCGTCTGGAATCCACATTATAGCACACATGTACAAGCTGTTGAAAGAATACAAAACAAATTCTTACGTTTTCTATATTTTAAAATGGGTATTTCAGCAATTATGTTGAACTACAACACTATTTTAAATGATATGAATATGCTCAAATTGTCGGACAGAAGAATTTTCACTGATTTGGTATTTCTATATAAAATTTTAAATGATTTAGTTCAGTGATTCCCAAAGTGGTCCAGGTGGACCCCCAGGGGTCCACGCGAGACTCGACGGGGGTCTACGTTGGCGTGATAAAAAAAATGGGGGTCCACAAGCTGTAAGTGGGGGGAAAGTAAAGATCCATATTTAAAAGAAAACCCGATCAAATTGTAAGCAGACATCGCGTGTTTGTCAGTTTTTTTTATATAATTACTGACATTAACTTGCAGTTTCAAGGGGACAGCCTAAATTTTATGAAAAACAAAGGGTGTCATTTAGGCTTTTCTTGGAAAATGAAGCAAAATATTAGTCGGCGCGAATTCTCCCAGTTTCCAAACATGGCACAGGCAGAATTTCTTGATGAGGATATTCAGACATACGTTCAAAATTTAAATGCCCTCCACGATAACTTCAAAAATAAATTTGAAGATATACTGACGATGGTAATACCACCATGGATCATAAATCCATATGATGAAACGGAAGTGGCGAATGTGGTATTACAAGATAAGCTACTCGAGCTTAGCACCAATGAGGAGCTGAAGGTGAAGTTTAAAAAAGGCTATCAAACATTATGGCTGCAGAAGGAAATACCCGAAAAATATGCTGGGCTGTGGGAAATTGCGAGAAAACTTTTGAGAGCATTTCCCTTGTTATAAACCTATTAAAAAAAAAGGAGCAGATTGAACATCACAGAACGGGGAGATTTGCGGTTATTCCTTACAAAACTGAAGCCAAATATTGATAATTTGTTGTCAATCCATCAAGTATATCCCTCTCATTAGAATTAGACTATTATTTTTTCTTGATTTGCATTGTTGAAGTTACAGTACGTTATTAATGTTAAATTCTAATTCTATTAAGTTTGTAATCATATTATTTTAATAAATAGAATACAAGTAAGTATACTATTTTTCTTTTTATTTTACCACTCTGAATTTAGGGTTGCAACTTGCAACTCAGCCGCGACGCAAATTTCCATCGATATATCTAATCTTCAAATTTTTTGTCGAGTTTTGGGAATATGGTAGAAATGTAGCAGCAGGGGGTCCACCGAAACCAGTAAAATTTTGAAAGGGGTATACGAGAAAAAAAAGATTGGGAACCTCTGATTTAGAACCTCGGATTCCACTAGGCAATACTAAAAGTCGGGATCTATTTCAGTGCAGAAATTCTGGGACTAACTACCATGTGTATTCCTGTTTGCCAAGAATACTAATGGAGGGAAACAATTATATCAAGTCAGTGGACATCTTCAATTTATGTTTAAACAAATATAAAATATTGGTACTGAGATAGTTCAGTTATTTACAATGAATGCTGTGTATTTCTTATTAGTCATAATATGTAATGTTTGTAAAAGCCCCGAAAAGGGGCGTTAATAAATCTGTAATTATAATAATGAATCGCTGAATGTGTTGCTAAGCGCATAACTTTCGAATGACTGCACCAAATTGAATAATTCTTTTTTTTGTGTGTTCGTTATTGTCAGGACAAGGGTTTTATAAAACTTCCGGTGAGCTCTGGCATTACGAAATTTGTATAAAAAAATTGCTGTTGGTTGCACGCGAGGTTTGAAAACTGAATGTATGGAAAGCGGGAGGGAGGGGTAGGGGAATCTGGAGGGGGGAGGGGGGAGGGGAACTCGGGAGGGGGGTTCGCAGGACTGGGGAAGGGAGTGGGAGTGGAGTGGGGAGAGGGAAGGTGGAGGTGACGGAGTGGGAACGCGAGAGGGGAAGAGGACGCAGGAGAAGAAAGGGAGGCGGAAAGGGAACGGGACGAATGGGAAAGGACACTCAGGGAGAAACAATTTCTTTATTAAATGGCATAGCAACGCAAGCCGAGACCATCTAGTAAATAAATAAATAAAAGATGTAATGAATCTAGCCCATTTAGCACGCGTGCCTCCTCACACCTGCCTGGGATCGTTCATATATCGCCATTCTATTTGAATTTCGTCATGATGATGAAACACGGTTTTTTTTTTTAAATTTGAGCGATGAATGGTCAGTGGAGGTTATTCACCTCTTACCCGCCCTGGTATAAGTAACAGATGGTTACTCCTTCAAGGCTCTCGCAAGATTCTATTTTTTTTTTGTTAAACGAAGCTACATTTATTTATTTTGAACGAATCTAGACCTCCAGTGTCCTTGCATACGTTGTTAGTAAGCAGTATGCAAGTGCTTAACAGGAAAAACAAAATGTAAAAAAATAGGTTAGTAAGACAAAGATAAATTAAACAGGGCAAAAGAAAAACTCATTCATGAGACTCCATGAGTCGGCATTGCATCTGTAAAAACCTGCAAGCACCGGCATAAAATAGAGAACATAAGTAACATAATAAATCTCAAATCAATTGGCAAGTACCAACAAAAAATGTGAATGGCTTTCGGTCTGACCATAAACTACACTTAGCTTCCGTGTCCCTTAGCCAACCACTCAGTGAAGCCTCAAAGAATGTTAACTGAATATTTGGGGTAAAATACGCGAAGACTAAAAGAAAATTCAGCGTTGGGTAGTCAGAGGCAGGACAAAGGATAGTCAAGGTCGTCTGATCAAGTCTCAGGCCTGCACATGTCATTGGGGGAGGCGCAATAGATTTGAGAAGGATCTATCAATATGTCGAATAATGGTCAGACTTTTTTTCCACCATTAAGCCGTGTTTTACCAGATCTGAATAGTCGCTCCCCCGCCTTTGCCCATCCATTGGAACCAAAACCGCCAACAGGGCCTTGCAGCAAAAACCTGCGGTTGCGGGTTTTGAACTGCTACTTAATAATGAATACGTGGTTCCGATCAACACATTTATTATTACGCGTCGCTTTATAATGCGTTACAATGCCATCTAAATATATATCTCTTATCTTTGGCCAATTATTTTATTGACGTCTCGATATTAATCAACACACAAACTAATTACTACTAGAATTAGTCGTACAAACATTCAAAATAGTGTTTACGACTATACGAGTATATAATTTGAGCATCAGAGCGATTTGCTCTGTTGTAAAAAATATTTATTCATTATTTATTATCTACGTTTATTATTTATCTATATCTATATATATACAAATCAAAATATGTTTGTTTCTGGGTTTATGTGTATGTATATATATGTATGTCCGTTATGCGTTGCTAAACCATTCATCCGATTGCGATGAAACTTTGGGGATTTGATGTGCTCATGCCCGCTATAGTTTCTGTATACAATAGTGAGCTCTGGCATCATGACATTATGCATTGCTAAACGGTTCATCCGATTGAAGGGGAGGAGGGGAACTTGGGAGCGGGGAGAAGTAAAAGCCGCCCGCAGGGCCTAGCAGCAAAACTGCTAATGTGTAGGTAGATATACATATAATGTATACTTCGTACATGTGTGTATTTTTGCGAAACTTGCGACCGACTGTACGGAAGAATGGAGTCAATAAGGGATTTTATAAATTTGTTTTACCTTTATTTATTTAATGCCTGACCGGTTTCACTCTGCTTCCGAACTATTTATTCCGAACTATCTCAAGTTTCTCATTTTTTTCAGGCTAACGCAAAATTTTCAGCTGGTAAGTTCGTTTCCATCATAAGCTTTGAGTTTTTTCCAGTGTAAGTACGAAAAAGATCTGAGCCACGGGCCATATTAATTACAATATATATATTTTTTTTAGTAAAATAAAAATCATCTGTTTTTGGTTTGAAAATTTGATCGCCTAAAATGGCCTACCTACGAACCTCTTTTTGGATGTGGTTTTGATGTATAATGGGCAAATTAAGTTCTTTGGATTTTAGGATCGAAAAGCATTTTAATTTTATGTTTTTGTCTGAACTTCACGAAATAAAATATGCATTTTAGCGATGTTTTTTTTATGCATAACTTTAATCGAATCAGGTTATTTAAATTAGCTCAATTCCGTATGTTATACGTTGAGGTAGATCACTCTTATTTTTGGGTTATTATGCCTTATTGTCCGCCTTATTTAGCCAACGTTTCGGACAGCGTTCCAGTGTCCATCATCAGGGCAGATGTGATGGGTGTCCGAAACTTTTTGGCTAAAAGAGAGAGCGCGACACGGCATAATAACCAAAAATAAATCAAAATTTAAAATCACATTCGCCCTAAATTTGTTTAAATAAATTATCAATTTGTCTCTCGGCGTCTTTATTCATAAATGATAACGACACCTTTTAAGCACCGAGAGCGCCGCGACGCCGATCCGTTAGACGCTAGCCGCATCGCCGTTAACCGTTACGGGGCGCCCGTAGCGCCGCCGGCTAACGGGTGACGGGCCGCTATGCTGAGTACGTTGGTTGCGCCTTCGTTGCGTAATACATTTCTCCTTGGTGGCGTGATCGCAACCTTGACTTTCAGACTTAGCAAATCATGACGCGACGTCTTTATTGTTGTATATTACTAATATAGTGATCGCCCCAATCGATAAAACGACGCCTGCACTACACACATTACAACATTGTTTTTAAGTTGAAATTATATTATTTATTATATTGTTAATAGATTTTCTGTTACTCGTTACTCGTTAATACGGAATATTTTTTATTCAAACAGTTGTATTTAGCTTTATTATCACGAAAAATGAGTATTTAAGTCGGGGGAAACCAAAAAACATGCTAAAAATATGCATTTAACCTTTTAATTTTGTTTAAATTAATTCACTTATGCGATTACAAATTCTTCGCCATATTCTATTTATATCAACAACTTATATGTTCATAGACAATCAATCCTTCACATTTTCCAAGGTACCAATAGCTAGAATATTAAAAAAGACTGCCATAGCGGAAAAATTGATTCTCAAATATTTTAGGAAGGTACACCAACTAGTATTGTGGAGTTTTTATGCCTTGACGCGAGTAGGCGTTATAAAGGGGCACTTTCTTTTGTATCACAAACCATGTTACACAAACCTAGCGTAGCCGCTAAACTACTTGAAAACTGGGATGTTTTTCTTGCCTTGACACGAGCAGGCGGTATAAAGGGGGCACTTTCTTTTGTATCATAAACCATATCATACAAACTTATACCAACATAACAAAATGACATTTGAAAATAATGTTTGAAAATGGACGGTCTCGTTTCACAGAATGAAATATTTTCCACTTCCCCCAGTGCAAATAGTTGTCTTTTAATGTAATTAAGGTGAATCAAAAGATTTAAAAAAAAAGTGCGTATTAACCATTGCCAGCGATCTCAAAAATTTACCGTATTTTAGCTCAACCAGTGAGTAGGTAGGTACTGTACGTCATTAATTCCTGGCTAGGAAAATATAACTAGTTGAATCAAGAATATACAAGAATTTATTTTATGATGTTGGTACTTTCGGCAAATGTCACATTTGATTGTCTATTATCTATTTGTTATAAAAGGAATATTCCGTATTATCTGTGCATCAAACTTCGACAACACGAACGTTCCGTATTATCCGTGAGGTGGACTAACTGCATATTTACCGATTTTCTTTATCTATGAAGGTGTTTATGTATTTATTTATTACGTTGATACATTTATACTGTTCCATGCCAACTCAGAATTAAACCAATTCAGAAACACCTCGGAAAGGTCATTAAAAGGTGTGAAAAAATAATTTTAAAATTGTCGGTAACCCTAACCTAACTTAACCTATTTAAAACCTTTTTTTAATATTTTTTTTATCATCACTCTTAATGACCTTTCTGGGGTGCTCCTGAGTTGGTTTCATTCTCAATTGTCCGGCCACCATTCACCATTTATACAGCAAATAATAACATAATAGGAAGTACAAAATATCGTGAGATAAAAATAAGTAATTTCGGTTATAACTAAGTAGCTAACCATCACGCCGTTTCCCCTCAGGGGTAGGCAGAGAGGACGGACCGCCAAACAAATCAATCTTGGCACACACTCCTTGCCTCGTTCACACTCGTACATCGTCTCACACATGCTCTTCTGTTATTCTGACTCTTCACATGGCCCGACTCAAGTATCTGGTTCACTTGGTCGTGCTATGTCTTCCTCGGGCGTCCCCGACTTCTTCTTCCATTCACATTTACGTCATATATTCTCCTTACACTCCTTTCCTCGTTCATTCGCTCTACATGCCCAAACCATCTGATCGTCCCTTTCTTAATCTTACTCATCACGCTTACGTCAGCCTTGCAATTTCGGTTATCTGTGTAGTGAAATGTTACGTTTAGTAACTCACTTTTTCTTTAAAATTTAAATGTCATTTTCAAAATTAGAACTGATTGTTCAGACGAGCGACGTTGTTGGTACCACCTACATGTAATCGGAAAATTGTAAAATTTTATTAAATAACATTTATGTATTTGAAATTGTGTTTACATATGTTTTTTTTTTAAATTAGCTGCACACAGGAGGCCCTGAGGAAAAAAACATCCCCCGAGGCCTTTGTCACCTTTGGGGATGCTTTGTGAAGCGTCTTTTTATGGAAAGGAGGGAGTGGAAGTTCTGGGAAGGAAAAGGGCGGGCAAACGCATCTACCGCCAAGACCTAGACTTGTCTACCTTGTAGCGAACCACTTGGGGCGACCTACGGTAGGGGTGTGGGTTATCCAAGAAAATGGTTCACGGGACGGCGGTACCCATACCGCCTTCCAAATTGTTTTAAATAATCTCAATTATTGAGAATATTATTTGACGTACGTAAAAAATGCTATTATGAAAAATAGTATTTGATTTTTATTTTTAACTTTATTGTCTTCATTTAATTAAATTGTAATATTTATTTAAATGAAGACAATATTAGCGAAACTCAATCGAAAATCTGGAAACATAGAGTCCCAGAGGTGTCTTTTTCTGATTTTTCTGTTTCCAGATTTTCGATTGATTTTTGCTAATATTGTCTTCATTTCATTAAATATTTGATATCCTCTTCGCTGAGTTCACTCGTGCTCTGAGCTTAGATGAAGAAAATATATGATACTGCGATAACGCGCGTGATTGCACCGAACTAGGTCCATTGGACATAATTGAAATTTGTTGAAAATGGTTAATGTTATCGTTTTAAATTATTACGTTTATATTTTTATGTGGCTTTCGTTCGTGATTTTTTCACACATCAATCGTCCAGTTGATTATATGGCCTCTATCTGGTACAATGCTCGGATTACTCATAAACACCAACAAATCTATCTTCTATCTATCTATATAAATAAAAATGAATCACCGAACTGTATGTACGCGCATAACATCCGAACAACTGCACCAAATCGGATAATTCTTTTTTTTCTGTGTTCGTTATTGTCAGGACAAGGTTTGTATAAAACTACTGGTGAGCTCTGGCATTATGAAATTTGTATAAAAAAAATTGCAATAGGTGGCACGCGAGATGTTTGAAAGCTGAATGTACCGGGAATGAATGCATGGAAAGCGGGAGGGGGGAAGGGGGAGGGGAACTCGTGAGGGGAATACGGGGAAAGGGGAGGAGTGGAGTGAGGAGAGGGAAGGTGGAGGAGGCGGAGTGGGAACGCGAGAGGGGAAGGGGACGTGGGAGAAGAAGGGGAGGCGGAAGGGGGACGGGAAGAATGGGAAAGGACACGCAGGGAAAAACAATTTCTTTATTAAATGGCATAGCAACGCATGCCGGGAACCAGCTAGTCAATTATAATGCAGAAAAACTTGTAGTGAATTAAACAAAATATTGACGTTTTCTGGGTCACTAGTAAGTACAAAAGGTCATACTTATGTATTTGTTATGCCTCCTGGTGTTATCTTATAGCGTATTTTATATCTATATGTATATGTAAAAATCAAAATATGTTTGCTTCAATGTACGTGAGTTGGCTATGCATTGCCATATTAAGGGGCCGCAACCCGAATTTCTACCGATTTCTTACGTATCTCCCTTAAACACGTTACGTTTTAAAGCTCTCAAAAAAATATATGTTATTCTTGAAGATAATATCTAGACATTGCCCGCACCGAAACGCAAATTATATAAAATTCCCTTGATTGAAAAAAATCGCAAAGTATGCTCCAAAAATTTATTTATTTATTTATTTATTTATTTATTTAAACGCCCATTGGGCTTTTACATACATTGTTATAAGTATTATTACATTAACTATATGGCATATAAAAGTTTAAGTACATATATGAATAAAATAATTATTATATGTGTAGTACCTACATAAATGTTTTACAAATAATATAGAATACCATTATGGAGAACAGTTTTTTTTTTTTTTTGTACTTACAAACAAAAATAACGGGATTGAAATTAATCAGCATTAGTAGGGACTTAAGCATAATCGAAATATAAATTAAATTACAATATTAATTTGTAAAGTTACATATATATATTAAAGTTAAAAAGTCTAAAAGAAAAGAGTGAAATAGATAGAAGCTAAAAAGGGTTTTTCACTATGGAATGGTGAAGTCATACATTTCAGCAAAGTGTTTATGTAGATTTCGTTTAAGCACTGCTACGGAATCTCTAAATATATCAACGACATTACCAAATTTATTACCAAAATTTTGTATTCGATTTAGGGATATGTGCGCTTGATAATTTGTTTTGAAATTGCCACAGAAAAACGTGGAATTTTGTCTCGTATTTTTGGAAGGTATTTTAGCAGTAAATGTACACTTACTCTTGATGATGTGAACATTGTTCACAAAACGTGTAGATTGCGTATAAAATAAAGTGATGTTAACAAAGTTATGTGTCTTTTAATAAATGAAAGTAATTGTTTAAACTCCTCATATTATCTTCCTTTGTCCTAATTTCAAAGTTTCTCGAAGTTTTACCTATATAAAAGAATCCACAATCATTACAATTTAATTCATAGATATAATTTTTAGACTATTTTTTATCACTTTTAATAACTTTTTAAAGGGGTGTTGAAGTGCGACTTTATAGAGTTGTCATGGAACAAGCGAAAAGCTATAGGTACGTCTGCATACTGCGATATGTAGATAAATTAATATTATCAAGCAAATCTATAATAATGGATGATTGAAACGTGGATTTTGCTAGAATTAATTATGCACATAGATAAGGAACGTTGTGATAATTTATTCAGGACATTACAATCAGTGGAAGGTGATAAAAAATTGCCATTTCAAATAACTTTCAAAGCACGATTCATACCAAAACAGCTCACCTTTGGTCACTCCATCGTACGATTTACCAACATGTTCGTTGCATCACAGATTTGTCAGTCTACGCCATTTCAACGCAGTTGGTGTTGCACTGGTGTATGCAGTTACCGGTGAAATCGTTGTTTTCGCTGTTGTCGTTGGCGGTGTTATTGCGTTTTCCGTGTTATCGTGGAAATTCGGTGATAATTTGTGTAATGATCGCGCAGAATGTTGCTTGCTAACATTTGGAACTGGGGTTCGGAAAGAGTTGTGGTGCCGGTGAAACCATCGTTTGATTTGGGTGGTTCATTTAAATTGATTAATTCTTATGACAAGGTAAGTGATGTTTTGTAATACACCCCTGTGTACTTTAGTTTTCTGAAGGTTTCATTTCGGTAAATTTTTGAGATCGCTGGTAATGGTTAATACGCACTTTTTTTTTGAAAAAATCTTTTGATTCACCTTTAACATTATTTTCAAATGTCATTTTGTTATGTTGGTATTCTTGTTACTGTACGAAAAGATGCTAGAGCAAAGCATAGCAGACTTCATGGGAATTCTAGGTTTGTGTAACATGGTTTGTGATACAAAAGAAAGTGCCCCTTTATAACGCCTACTCGCGTCAAGGCAAGAAAAACATCCCAGTTTTCAAGTAGTTTAGCGGCTACGCTAGGTTTGTGTAACATGGTTTGCGATTCAAAAGAAAGTGCCCCGTATCTTCAAAATCTTCTAGCCGTTCGTTATACATTCAAGTGTATCAGGAATACCAATATACCAAAGTGACAGCGAATGAGCTAATAGCTAATGGCGTACAATCTCACAAGACGAAAGCTAATTTTAATTTTACGTCATCGAAATTTAGAATGAAATATTTTCCACTTCCCCCAATGCAAATAGTTGCCTTTTAATGTAATTCAGGTGAATCAAAAGGTTTTTTTTTAAAAAGTGCATATTAACCGTTGCCAGCGATCTCCAAAAATTATTTTTTTATTTTGTATCTCTATGGCAGTTGTTACTTGTTTTTATTTTGCTTACTTATACCTGAAATGTTGACACAACAATTTACCTGGTACTAGCCTTCTAATAATCTCAAATCTCTGATTAGTTTCCGTGAAATTGTTTGTGTCTAGTCATTTTCAGTGGGAGGGAATCACCTTTCTCATATCTTTTTATAATCTCATGTTTGCTACTTCTTGTCTATTATTTGACTCATGACATTGTTTTCATATGTCATCTGTTCCACTTATAGCGTGTGATACGCTCTGTTTATGACATTTAAGATTATTATTTATGTTATTAATAACAAGTCAAGAGTCCGAATTGAAGAGTATGTGTGAGCCGATGTATGAATGTGAATAACACAAGGTGTAGTCGCATGTGTTGACTGCTAATCAATTTGAGGACTGTAATCAATAATTTAAAATAAGTTTCAAGTGGACAACTATGTGGGAGTTAGTAAAGATTTGGATGTTTGTAAAGGACTGACTTACCCTTTGTCGTCTGATATTCTTTTCGATAAGTATCGTTCTTATGGCCTTGAGGGTTACTGGTGTTATTCCTGCACACCGAGGAATTACAGGCGGACACTGCCCAGATTTCTAAACAGAGTCGAAAATAAATTGCACTAAGAGATCAATATATTGTTCATTGCACCGGTTTCATGAATAAAAACTTGAAAAATTCCAGAATAAAGCCATACGCATAGCCCTGGGTGCCCCCAAATGGATAAGGGTATACCAACTCCACAAAGATTTTGAAATCCCCTTATTAAGAAAAATACATCAAGTCTCGCGGAAAGATTTTATGTGGGAATTCCCACCCATCCGTCCGTAAACTGTCACGCCCGGTACGACGAAAACGTACACATAAAAAAATTGAAAAAAATCCTCGGTGTAGATTAACCTCCCCATATTGCAGCCATGTCCCCATGCAAATAATTTTTAACAAACAACCAAATAAACCAATTTTTCAACAACCATCTCTACATCTCTATCTCTACATATTATAAAGTAAAGTCCCCCGCGCCGTCTGTCTGTCTGTCTATCTGTCTGTCTGTTCGCGTTAAACTCAAAAACGGATTTTCATGCGGTTTTCACCAATAGACAGAGTGTTTCGTGAGGAAGGTTTAGATATTTAATTTGTCAAGGATTTATGTAAATTGGTTGAAACATAAGGATAATTGTTAAAAGTGTCGGATAAAAGTCCAGCCGCCTGTTAGCTTTCATCGAAAACGCTGCCTAATCTTTTTGGGATATAACAAAACAATTAATGGTGGGATATTCCTCTTTTATAGATCTACAAAAAAGTCCGCGAATGCATATATCTATCTTTTACGGATAGCTTACTATACACATTAGGGAACGTACCCATACTACGTGACACTTTTAGGGGGGGGGGGGGTCTTCAAAATGTCACGCTCCAATACAAATGAGCGGCAGATTGCTTAGGATTTTGGTCACCGGGGGGGGGGGGGGGGGGGGGGTTAAAAATTGCAAAAAGTTGGTCACGTAGTTTGGGTACGTTCCCTTATATCTATATCAATTGCTGTTCGTTTGTCTCGCTAAAACTCGAGAGCGGCTGGGCCGATTTAGGTGATTTTGGTTTTGAAATGTTTGTCGTAGTCCAGGGAAGGTTTAAACGGTGATATAATATGAAAAAATTGTGAGGAAGATAGTAAAAACAACAATTTTATTTTCTCAACTCAGTTCTACTGTTCCTACTTACTTTCAGAAGCACAACGTAATCTAGAATTGGAATGCAAAAAAAAAAGAATTCTGATAGTATATTTCAGTCGCTGTCAAACGTTACCTGTCATTCTGTTACCATTTAAAATCTTCTATCACTAGTTTGTCAGTGCGTGAGAACTTTGTTTACTGTTTTAATATACCAAGGAAAAGACGAGCTGACATAGATCGTCGAAGTCAATCAAATGGGCGACGAGCTAGCTCACGGGCAAACCGCACTGATGATCTCTTTGCGATGAACTCAAAGACAGCGGTGGTTACAAAGGTTGGATTTTACAAAGTGTTTTATTAGCCACAGCAACGCGTGGCCGGGTCAGCTAGTTATTATAAATTCATGATGAAAGAGAAAGGGGCCTTTCTGGCCCGCTCTATAAGTCATTATTTCATTTTCAAAGGTTTCATTAATAGGCTGATTGTACGTACTCGTAGGTAAATTGGCCACACACTGTCAGATAGGGACAGGTACTAGGATAGCAGATTGTGTAGATACTGTAGATGAATGCGGGGAACATATGTTTACATGGAGATGTATATATTCAGTTGCATCAACACAAGGAGTTTATGTAAAGACAGAGTAGTGAGTCGGTACATCCTCTCTGCCCACCCATGCGGGAAAACGGCGTTACTATTAGTTAAGTACACCTACTCGTGATGGGATTCAATGAAAAAATGCATTTAAATAATTTACATAGGGAAACGATTTGATTCACGCTTTGAACATGTCCTTTTAAATAATAATTTAATTTCAGGGTTTAGAATCAACTTCCTACAGGTTTTTTTTTTATTTCAATGAATCATTTTGTATAAATAACATGAGCTATATGCGTGGGTTTAATCCATTTTAAGCTCTGGGCAAATTTAAATTCAAATTGAGCTGTCAAGCCTTCAGCAATTTGTCTTTGAGTTTAGATTATTTTTATTTTTCTAGCTTTAATTCCTAACTTTCCCCATTCTTTTATTTTCCTCTTATAGTATTTACAGTAAAAAGTAAGCAATTTTTTGCAAAAAAAATTACAAGCCGCAGTTCACACGCGGTAGAAGTGAAACCTTCAGAAAACTAAAATAGACAAGAGTGAGGAGGCTACCAAGCACCGCACAAGGAGATCGAATATTATTATTTTTTTTTTACCTTAGCTCCACACAGGAGGCACCGAGGAAAACAATTTTCCTAGTGGCCTATGTCATCTTTGAGGATGCTGTGAGGAGGGTTTTTAAGGGAAAGGAAGAAGAAGAAGATATGGGAAGGATAAAGGTATGAGGGGTGGGTAGGAATCTGGGAGTCAGTGTGCCCAGGAGTGACGGACGTATGAATCTATTCCTCACACTGCGGTGCAAGGCGAGGGGTCAAAAGGCCTCCCTCAATCAGTCTCCTCCGATCCAGCCCGCCACGTTGTGGTTGGTCAAACGTATCCGCCACCAAGACCTGGACAAACCTCAACCCATGAACCTGGGCACCCCTGCTAAGTCACCAAACGTAGCGAACCACTTGGGGTGACCTGTGGCAGGGGTGTTGATTATCCATTAAATGGTTCCCGGGGCGGCGGTACCCATATCCGCCTCCCAAATTGAGAATAATTCTATCTCATTCTCTCGTTAAATCCTATTGAAATAATGTGTTTGTCTCTTTTTAGTGTCGCTTTTTCGTTTCATAGAGTTTTAAATCACAACTCGCAACTATACAGGGTTTTTTAGGTACGTAAGTACTTGACTTAATTTAACTAGTGATTTCTGACATTATTTGGGGTAAAAAATGTAAATGAAATTTTGATCTTCAGCGACTTTTTTGATGCCTTTTTTTCAATTTTTTTTTCTTCAAAACCAAACAAAAAAAAAATGTCTTCCGCATTTCGTCACTGGTCACTCAGCCGAGTAACCGACCAACCCCTCACCCAGCCTCCAACTGTTCAACACCTACCATTTTTTTATGTTTTTGTAGAGAGAAAAAAAAAGCTTCAAAAATGCCACCGGAGACCAAAATTTGAATATGTCAGGAATCACTGGCCAAAGTCAAGTACGTCCCTGTAGAAGTTTTCACTTCAAAAAAACAGAAAACTATGTAGATACACGGGCGAAGAATCCAAAAGCGCTCGTCTTTCTTCCACACATCACAGAAACCAACATAAATATTAAGTAATTGTAAGGAATTAAAAAGTCTTAATTTTTTTCAATCTATAATAATTACTTGGCATCGTTACGTTCTTACGTATTACGATGTCTCAACTAGTAATCATCATTTATAGTTAATTTGGTTTTGCAACTTCCCAATCCGGTAATGTAATGTTAGTAATGGTTTACTTAATAGTGGAGTAGGGATGGCTGGTGGAAGTGACTATCATTTGTTCATCGGCGTCATCCATGACTGGACAATGACCGCATTCACTTTGAAGCCAGCCTATTGATGACAATTCATGACGGTTTCTTTTAAATAATTATTAGTAATATAAGTACCTAACCTGGGTTGCCTACTCAACCCTAATAATTTTTGTTTGTTCAAAACTCACATTTTAATAATTTCCTGCGAATTCGTAACTAAAATAACTAATTTATTTCCAGGGCGTACAAGGAATGCGATTTATTTATATTTTAGATTAATAATAACACCATTAATATATTTTACGTACAACGATTTTAAAACTTTATAACCCGTTTTTAAACCATAAAATTAGCGGTAAGCACCAGATTTTATTTTTCTAGACGATGAATTAAAAACTTCGGGAGGACAACCTGGAGACACATTTTAAATATTTGTAACACATTCTTCAGAATTAATTAAAATGAACGCGGCAGAAAGGTCGAATCTCCAGGCCCGCTAGTGTGAATTCGACCGTACGTTCGTACAATACGCCGTGCCGCGGCGTATATTTGTTTACACGCTTTCTTCACTTACGTCGTTAAGATTCCCACATTATTTTTCTTCTTCTTCTTTTTTTTGATACGGCAAATTCGACAGTAGGTCGGTTCAATATATGGGTCGCGAGTCGCAATTTGTATACACGGCTTCTTTACTTACGTCGTTAAGGGCCCGCAACCCGGATTTGTACCCATTTATTACATATTTCCCTTAAACATGGTAAATTTTAAAGCTCTTAAAAAATATATGTTATTTTTTAAGATAATATCTAGACTTTGCCCGCGTCGAAACGCAAATTATATAAAATTCCCTCGATAGAAAAAAATCGCAAAGTATGCTCCAAAAATTATTATTAACACGTTTGTTTCAGTTATTTTACAGTTATATGTATGAAAAAATTCACAGTGTTTTTTTAAATGCTGTTTAAGATATCTAATGCCCGCGAGATTTTTGCTCTATTTTAAACGAGTCGTGTTTTATTAAACATTTTCGCAATTTTCGCATCGATTTTGTCGCTGTAAATGTTAGCGCTCTCCTCTAACGTTCGTAATTTCGTATCTCTCCATCTTCTTCTTTTCGGGCCCGGTTGCAGAGCCTTAAGATTCTGAATATATTTTAGGGTATATTGTCGTCTTATGTCGTCATCGTTCTCATAAATTAGGGCGCATACATTAATTACGTGAGCAGTTTTTCTTCCAAATCCCCCCCCCCTTGGTGACATAAATTTGGTCCACTTCGTGTATTCTTTTCAAGTAACGTGAGATTTTGCTGGACCCCCTCCCCTCCACCTTTTGAGCTCACGTAATTAATGTATGCCCCCTTAGCTATAAGATAAGGGCCGGTTTTATAACCGTTTGTTACGCTTGGTTTCATCTCCGGGTCAAAAGGGATTTGCTCATTGTAACACATTTCTTCAGACTGATTCGTGAACGTTAACAAAATCAGAGCATTAGTTTCTATGTTCCCGATGGTTATCTCCGTCACCGACAGCATATACTTTTTATCTCCCGGCTTGCAGAACTAACTTGGTAATGGTCATGCCAGTCGGGAGAGCTGTCTTGTTGTTAAATAGCACACTTCGAAAATCGATATGTTTAACATCAATGAAGCACTATTTAGACGGCAAGCTTTGTTGCTGTTAGTTTAAATCTACATTATCTTAAAATATTTTATCTGTTTAAAAAACGCTTTGAATTGTTAATTTTGTATTTTTTTAATAATAAATACATTGAGTTGAGTTGAATTGAATTGCACCATTATTTTTAACACAACGTCTACTACCAAATTAATATTGTTAGGTAACGGATGGATATAAAACCGCCCCTTAATATTTTTTTATCATGGTATTTTTTGTCAATTGATAATGCGCGGCCTTCTTCATACAAGACTTTGTTTTCCAAAATACCCAACCAAACTGAATAATAATTATTTTAAATGAAAGCTGGTCCCCGGCATGGGTTGCTTTGCCATTCAATAAAGAAATGTTTCTCCCTGCGTGTCCTTTCCCATTCGTCCCTTTCCCCTTCCGCCTCCCTTCCCTCTCCCCACTCCCCTCGCCTGCTTCCCCCGTCCCGCGAACCCTCCTCCCGAGTTCCACCCTTCCGCATTCCATTCATTCAGTCCCGGTACATTCAGTTTTCTAACAGCTCGCGTGCCACCTATAGCAATTTTTTATACAAATTTCGTAATGCCAGAGCTCACCAGTAGTTTTATACAAACCTTCTCCTGACCATAACGAACACAACAAAAAAAGAATTATCCAATTTGGTGCAGTCGTTCGGAAGTTATGCGCGTACAAACATTTCGGCGATTCATTTTTTATTTATATAGATTTATATAGATAGATATAGAAGATTTGTGTGTCAAATTATAAAATATAGGCCAATATTGGTAAAAGTATGTAAAAAAATATATTAATTATTATAAAATTATTATTAGTGGGCTTAATTTTTTTTCGTTGAAACACAAATTTGTCGCATCATCATCATCACTATTGGCTCTACAACCCCCGGTGGGTCTTGGCCTCCTCAAGAGTCTTCCTCCACTCTCTCGGTTTTGTGCCAGCTCTCTCCAGTTTAGAAGCTCCAAGATAGATATGTCTTTGAGGACGTTGTCGCTCCATCTTAGTCTTGGTCTTCCCAGGCTCCTTCGTCCTATTGGTCTTGAGTTCAGCAGGGACTTTGGTGCTTGATGCTCATTCATTCTCTCCACATGACCCAGCCACCGAAGTCTTCCCAGTTTTATAAATTTTGCGACGTTTAGCTCCTTGAACAAGGTATAGAGCTCATTGTTATAATGTCTGCGCCAAAATCCGTTTTCTAGAACCGGGCCAACGATGCGCCTCAAAATTTTCCTTTCAAAAACGTCCAGTGCTCGCTCATTCCTCTTATTTAGTACCCAAGTCTCAGCTGCGTACGTAAATACTGGTCTGATAAGTGTTTTGTGCACTAATATCTTTAAAAAAAATATTATTACTAAATTGGTAATTTTTTTAATATTCATCATTAGCACCGTTGTGTTTTGAAACTCGATGATACGAAAAAGCGACACTAAAAAGAGACAAATACATTTATAGGATTTAGCCTGCGAGAGAATGAGATAGAATAATCGGTTTCCTCTTTGTGCGGTGCTTCGTAGCCTCCCCACTCTTGTCTACTTTGGTTTTCTGAAAATTTCACTTCTACCGCGTGTGAATTGCAATTGCAGTATGTAAATGTAATTTTTTGCCCTAACAGATCTCAAATCAACACAGACGAAAATAATGCACTCGAATGGCAATAGGGTTAAAGCATTTGTATTGTGCAATTAATTTATTTCAACTTTTCCTCAATACAAAAGCGCCGCTTTTTATGAGGATATTTTTTATGTTTTGTAGCCATAAAAATTATATCACGTATGCGCAGCGCATACGTGATATAATTTTTATCACCATTTGTCGTAAAAAAAAGTCACAATAAAAAATGCGATAATTTTTTTTCCCCGTACGGTATTTAAAAATAATCGTGACATTTCCAACAATTTTATTTTTTATTGAAAAATTTATTAAAAAAATCCTTTTTTTGGATCTTCACCAGTTTCTCGTTTTTACTATGAGTTTCCGAATACCGTGTATCGTTACCGTTCCGGACACGATGTTTGTTGACTACAAACCATAAAAAATATCCTCATAAATTAAGCGGCGCTTTTGTATTGAGGAAAAGTTGAAATAAATTAATCGCACAATACAAATGCTTTAACCCTATTGCCATTCAAGTGCATTATTTTCGTCTATGTCGTTTATGAGATCCGTTTTCTTAAATTTTCCTTTTTACACTCTCCAAATTTTCCAGTATCAAAAAGCGACGCTAAAATGTACCATTACATCAAAAGGTACTAGACAACTCTGCTAAATGTAAGGAAAAGCACTTTTCCACAATGTACCAAGAATACGTTGGCAAAATTTTCCTCCACGTATGCTTCCGAATTCGAAATTCGTGACTCTCCTTAAAATTTTTACATCTAATAAAAGGTTTTAGTTAACATGTCGATTTTAAATGTGTCGTTTCTGATGGTCTGTACCTTTTTGTAGCAGGGCACATAATGTGTTTGAGCTTTGAGAAAATCGCTTCGTGGAGCCTATCGAACCGTGACGCATGCGCGATTACTCACTCTCCTCTGATTGGTTGAAAACAAGTGGCGCGGTTTGTGCACGCGATTCATGTATTTTCAAGATGGCGGCCGCGTTCTGCAAAAGGATTTTGTTGCATTATAATGTATTTAGTGTTTATTCATTTATCCCTCAGTGATAAGTTTATCGTACAATGCATGTTAAGTATTAATCGGGTCTGTCGATGTTTCATACATATGCATAATACATAATTAAAATTATTAATCGTGCAAATATGTATCACACCACTTCTTGTATCGTTAATTTTAATCGTCCTTGATAATTTATCATCCGATCGATGCGCTTTATTGATAAAATATTTGAGCCGCGTATCTGCTATTACTAATATTATTGTTTTCAGAAGTTTTTTTTGCGATAATAATATTTAAATTATTTGTTTGTGTAGCGTCGTTTTTGTGAAAAATCTCACCTCAAGGGCGCTGTCCAATTTTTGCTAATTATCTTTTGGGTAAACTTTCAGGATCGCTGGACACACTTAATAAAAATTAGTTTTTATAAAAAATCTTGATTTTATCTTATCACTATAGAATTAATTAATTACTATTTATATAAAACACTACAATACTATGTATTTGCTTTCGAAGCGATGGAAAATACTGCATAAAATTAGCTTTCGTCGTATGGGATGACAACCATTTACAATAGTTTATTCAGAAGACCAAAAATGCGTATAGCACGCTTAATTACGGAGACTATGGAAATTCACAAAAAATTATACTGTAATTCCAGCTCGTAGAGGATTTCCGCTACATACATAAGCATGTAAGCATCTACATACATAAGCAGTAAGCGCACACTCCACCACATTCTTTGATCCCACATCTGCCTCAATTGATACTGTAATGTTAACCGAAACTTTGGCTAAAGAAGGAGGTAGCGCAACACGGCATAATACCCAAAAAATAAATCACGATAATACTTTTGGCCTTGAAGATCTCAAATATAGATATTAAAAAAAAAACCTAAATAGAATGTCTAAAACAGTCACAACTTTCGAACGTGAGCTCTGACGTCATGAAATCTGCATAGATTTTTTTTAATCTGAACTTGTTAAATAAGAAAAAAGTTTTCGATGTGAGTGTTGAAACCCGGGTGAAGTCAGTCCCCTGGATAACAAAACTAAAAGAAAATCGGAGGATGTTAATTTAAGATGCAAAACGCGTAACAATCATATTAGCATGTTATTCGTAAAACATCTGGAAGGTGGGGGTACGGTTTCTTCGTAAACTATCTGTAAACACCATGAAAGTTTTTTTTTTACATGGGCTATTGAATAAAACAACATTTATAATTTATATTTTCTTAAATTTTTCAAGATTTCACTGTTATTTCAGCTAACTCGAATAAGTTTACAAATTAATTAATACTCATCCCATTGCTCAAGTTTTTTTTATTCTCATTAGAATTGTTTTAATCATTGAAGACAACACTACTTTCAAACGAAAATTTGAAACAGCCAAATCAAAAAAGATTTGTTCTAGCCACTGAGCTAATTCGACCCTATTTCCTTCAGTCACATTTTACTGTACTTCCATTAAGAACTACCAACATTATCTTCGTTTTCTTAAAGCATATTTTTATTTGCAACCTATAGTGTCTTGAATTAATATATCCATTCTTAATTCTGGACTACTTATTTAATTGGACTGCGACCCCGCGATTGACAACGTTTAAATCCCCGTGGCACCTCGCTGCATATCAGGCCGCGGCGGCCGAGTCACCGGTGCCAGTAACCAACCAGTTACCAGCTCAAACCGCAAACCAGTGACAGATCACCGGCCTTCCGAGCGGGACGTGTCGCTAGTTGTTCGGAGTCGGACGAGACATCCCTTAGAAATTATAAACAAACACGCATTAATAAACGCGGCTAACCCTTCTTTTCAAATTCTAATTTCGAACGTCAGTAGTGAAGCTTCGTTCAGATTGTGAGAGTAAAACCTTTATTTCTATGACGCGGAAATTTGTCGCTTCACCGCTTGGATTTTTGCATACCTACATGGTATATTAGAAACGAAGTACGCTGTTAAATAATTTGTTTTGTGCAATCGTTAATATAAGAATTAACTGCGCTCGTGTGAGGAACACAAAGTTTCACATTATATTTTTTTGAAGTGTTTGAAGCATTCTTTATGATGAATTGCATCCAAAGTGAACTGAACGGAGTGCACGCGAAGGGGGCGAACGGACACCAGAGCAACGGTTACTCTACCCCTTTGCTAGCGAACAGACTATTTACAAATGGGTATAGTCAGTGCAACAACGGCAATGTTCTCAGCAAGGGTATCGGCAACGGGCGAAGCCACAGCCTGACCAACGGGATCTTGAGCAACGGCCACAGCAACGGACTCAACGGTCTCAGCAACGGCCTGAATGGACTCAACGGTCTCAGCAACGGAGTTAACAATGGTTACCATGGCAACGGAGTCCTCCACAAGAACGGCCTCCTGAAGAATGGTGCTGAACACAGCGGATTCCCTCACAGTGAACCCAAACTTTTGGGATTAAATGGATTCGCAAAGACCCTGCCTCAAAGGCCTCATGTGGTGAATATATATTTTTTGCTACCCAATTTTATAAAACAGGGATCTCTATCAACTACATAAACGGGAAGAATGCAGATCCGGGCACAGTTTGGAAATTTAATAAAAAGGCACTTTCTAGATGAGAAGAGTGTGGAAAAGCTGAATAAAACAAAAATTAAGGCGCGCTCGGCAAAATTGAGGGAGATACAACCGTTCAAAGTATTTAAAATTTCACTTTACAAACTGATATTGACAGTCCGCCCCGCGTCCGCCCGCCATTTTTTTTATAACCTAATACGCTAAACATGTTATGATACAAAAAAAGTACCCCTTTATAACGCCTGCTCACGTCACGGCAAGAAAAACATCCCAGTTTTCAAGTGGTTTAGCGGCTACGCTAGGTTTGTGTAACATGGTTTGTGATTCTGGCGTACTATTAATTCTGTATTAGGTCTGGGATCCAACATACCTAAGCAGTGAAAACATGGCGAACGAACAACGAACTGTCAATATCAGTTCGCGAAGTGAATTTTTAAATACTTTGAACGGTTGTATCTCCCTCAATTTTGCCGAACGCGCCTTAATTTATTTTTTATTCATCTTCTCCACACTTTTCTCATCTAGAAAGTGCCTTTTTATTAAATTTCTAAACTGTGCCCGGATCTGCATATCACCCCAATAGTTATCAATCAGAGCGCTATTATTTCATAATAGATTAAAAAAATGTTGATAAGCCTTAAAAAGTTTCATTTTTCCGTAAAAACTCGATCAAAGTCATTAAATTATTAGGTTGGGTAATGTTTTTCCTCATTGCTATAAAATAACGTTATTTTAAAAATGTATTGCTTTATTTTAGCTTACTGATTGTTTTACCCAATTCGCGGTATTGGCCCCTAAACTAGTTTCTGCTAGATGCCCTTTACTTCTGCCGGTTGTTCGAATACCCGTTCTCGTTATATTTTTTTTTTATCTTATCAGTGAAATATAAATGTCGACGGATTCATTGATTATGTATGACTTTTCCGCTAATGATTATGTAAGGTTTTTCCATTGATATTTCACTGTATGCAATTTTTACACAGGTTTGATTTTGTAACCAAATGTTCAGACTCTCCCACGTAAACGCTTCTGTTAGACTCCATACAAAACCTAACAAATAAAAATAATTCATTTTGAAATAAGTGTTATCACTTATCACTCACCTTGTGTTATCCTGAGTTATTGATTGAATCACACATCTTTTCACACTTGTTGTTTTAGCCAACGCATGATGTACGTCTACTCTCCTGTCAAAATCCATACAATATTGTAATAAGGAAGATTACAACTTTCTAAATATAACTTTAATTAACTCCATACAGGAAAATATTTTCCTATAGGACATAAATAATTTCCCTCAGAGCCTATGTCATTTAGGGATGCTGTGTGGAGGAAACCAGAGGCCTGCAAATCGTTCCACGGTCGAGAACGGTTCGTAGAACCGAACTGTATACAAATGTTATATCCTAGTCTCATTTCCCTTTCATACTCTTCCTGTCAGATTCCATACAAATTAATGAGGATTGCGAATATAATTTGTGCTAAAAACTTTTATGATAACAAAGTGAAGTTTTTTCTTCATTTTTTACTACTGTCAGAAGTTCATACAAAAATCAGGATATCGAAGATTGCAGCGCGTTTAAAAGTGCCTTACGAGAATGAAGGCTTATTATAATTATTCCTTTCACACTCCTGTCAAATTCCACACAAAATCAGCATTGTAAGATCGTTTGTGCTAAAAAAAACTCCTCTTGTGAATGAAGTTTTATTGTTTTCCTTACTTCCGTTGTCCAGAAGAGCGATTCTGTATATTTTGTAAATACGACATCGATTCCATACGTAATCGCCTGTCAAATTTGTGTGATTGTCTGTGGCATGCAATTGCTTTTTCTACGAATTGATATGTCAGCTGATTTTTACTAGATGAAAACACGAAATGCTGTAAGTATACATTGTTATTTATTCTTTTAATGTTCGTTTAAAGTTGTGTACCGTGGATTGTACATTTGCGAAGTTTCGTTTCAATCTAAATACGCATGAATAACTTAGTTTGCACAAATTAAGAACCTATTTAAGGCAAAGCTATTGAGACAGTATACATGTACAGAATAATTGAATATTTGGGGATGCACTAACCCACTTTTAGGTACGGATGATGGGAATTACACCTCATTTCAATAATTACTACAAGAAACAACTATTTTTTTTATTTTTTATTTAGTAACTATTTAATATTTTTTACATTTTTATATGAAACATGTTAGTTAGATGTATATATAAAATAGAAAATATATTCGAAGTCCTCCTCACTAGGAGATCCTGTGCTGAGGGGGACTATGCTTTGGATAAGTTTTTCAGCGACTTCTATGGTTTAACTTGTTTGGATAAGGTTTTCCAGAAACTTCTATGATGTTTTAAGTATACTAGTAAGGTCATTTTCCGGTAGTTCCTTCAGCAAACATTTAATGTCCTTAATGTAGCTATTTTTTGTTTTAATTTGTTTGATACTAAGTGGGAGTTTGTTATATAACTTTACTGCTAAAAATTCAGAACTTCTTTGACCAAATAAGAGTTACACTTTGGTATATTAAGTGTATCTGTTTGTTTGGCTCTGTTTTATGAGCACGTGAGGTGTCTTTCTCTGGGTCGTTTTTGTGGTGATGTACTAGAATGTTTTTGGCATAGATTTTCTGTATGCTTGGAACATCAAACTGTTTAAAAATTTCTGTTGTTGACGTCCTTATGGGGACCTTTACACAAAATGGATTATTAGGTTCTTAATTTGGGCAAACTAATAATTCGTGTGTATTTAGATTGAAATTTCCGCAAATGTCAAATCCACGGTATTCAACTTTAAGCGTACATTAAATGAATAAATAATCATGTATACTTACAGCATTTCGTGTTTTAAACTAGTTAAAGTCTGCGACAGATAGGGATTGCAATCCCGCAGCTAATTCAATCCCGCGGGATTGATATGCGGGATTGCTCAATCCCGCGCGGATCCCGCGGGATCCCGCATTTTTGAAATAATGTTATAAGTTTTAAAATCAAATTGAAACTACAGATTTTATAAGATAAAATTGAAACTACAGATTTTTGGGTAAAAATCAACTTTTATTTAACATTTCTTACATTAAGCAACAGAAATTAATTCTTTTGTATTAATTAAGTTTTCTATTATCTAAGTAATTAGTAATCTGTTTTCTTAGATTCATTTTTAAATAATTGGCATAATTTAATAGTTTTGTTTAATTTTACACTTACTCCTAACAGTTTTATATTTTTAATTCAGTCTTATTCATATAATGACTAATAATCAAATCACAACTTTCTCTTAGATGCTACTATTATTACTATAATCTGTACTACTATCCTTTTCCAACATAAACTTCACATTCCAAATGCAACCTCAATTAAAGTAAAACCAGGGCCTTCACACAAAAAAACATTAAATATACCGATAACTCATACCTCATACGGGCAAAGAAACTTTAAGTACTACGCAACCAAACTATATAACTACATGCCCACCACACTGAAGCAACTACTAACTACAAAGACATTCACAAAAAAATACATCAAAGACTGGATCAAACAACATTGCGCTCGTGCTACTCTCGATTTACGCGAAAGTTTTAGCGCCAAATTTTTAACTTGCGGGATCCGCGGATCCGCGCTTTGAAGGTGCGGGATTGCGGGATTAATAAAAGCTGCGGGATCCCGCGGGATTGCGGGATCCCGCTTTGCGGGATTGCAATCCCTAGCGACAGAGCTGACAGCCGACATCAGCCCGTAGACAAAGAAATTGCAAGCCATAGACAATTACCCAAATTTGACAGGAGAATACGTGTGGAATCGATTCCGTATCCACAAAAGAAACAGAATCGCATGGCTGAATTTTTTTTTTTTTAATTTCCTGAGTAAAACAATCCCAGGGTATTCCTTAGGTCATCATCAAGTCGACAATCGATGATTATTCTATTTTGGATTCATCACGTAACCAATATGTGAATGAATTTAAATATTATCATAATGACGTGATCCTCCGGGTCGAATAAACCTCTTGTAATCATTATTACGTGTGGTGTTTTCAGTAAACATTTTTTATCCTTATCTTAGAGCTTGTAATAACGAGCAAAATCAATTTATTGATTGAAAAAAATCTTTGCCTTGTAATCATTACATCATCATCATCATTACATAGTATGAAATGAAGTCGCTCAAAATGTATGTGCGCATGGATCTCTTAAACTACGCAACGAATTTTCATGCGGTTTTCACCAATAGATAGAGTGATTCAATAGTAAGTTTTATATGTATAATACATGCTTATTATAGTAGAGAAAAGACGAGAAATTCAAATATTCAGGCAGCGGGCAAGCGGGTGGTGTGGATTTTATAAAGGTTGGGTAATGGCGTTGTGTTTCGTTAGCCACAGCAACGTGCGGCCGGGTCTGCTAGTTATACATAGTATAAAATGAAGTCGCTCAAAATGTATGTGCGCGTAGATCTTTTAAACTGCGCATCGGATTTTTATACGGTTTTCACCAATAGATAGAGGGATTCAAGAGGAAGGTTTATATGTATAATACATGTTTATTATAGTAGAGAAAAGCCGAGAAATTCAAATATTCAATTCAGGCAGCGCGCAGCTGGCAAGCAAGTGATGTGGATTTTATAAAGGTTGGGTAATGGCTTTGTGTTTTGTTAGGCACAGCAACGTGTGGCCGGGTCTGCTAGTTGTGTTATAAATCTCTCTGAAGCTTCAAATTGAGTGTGTAAATAATTTCATTTAAATGACTTTTAAAATCTTAACTCCTTTTGAATATACTCTATCAAGTCATATTCCTCATCATAATGGTGCCACAAAATAAGTTTGCTGTGTTAGAAGAAGTCATATTACCTATTATATATGGGCATTTCTCCACTAATTGGAAAATCGCTGTCCCAGGTAAATTTTATATAGTAGATCTTAATATTACCGAGTTCTTTGTATTGATAACGACAATATGTTAGCTATTCTTGGCATGCTATAGCTCATACAGTAAAATAATATTGTAATATTAATTTAAATGCACTTCAAACACCTCAATTCACAGTCCCCTGTCGTGTCCCATTTCCGAAATTACAAGTCTTATGACAAATATTCATTTTCAGTATCATTACTGCGTCAGTTAAAAGTGTATAAATAGTACTAGAATATAGTAAGCATCTTTGCAATACACAATCATATTTTTAAAATAACAATTTATTTAAGAAAACAGTTATCAAATGTTGTCCTCAATTTTTTTGAACAGTCCCCTGTTACAATTTGAAAATTGCACGGAAATCGCACTATGCATTGGCGCGGTAGTTTATATCGTGAAACAGAACGAAATCGGTGTGATATTCGTTCGGTTGTAGAGCTATGTGGGCTGACGCCATCGTATGCATTTTCACAGCCACGCTTGTAAAAATGTGTATGTGTATGTGCTTGTAAAAATATGTACGTGTCTAGACCGCTAGTTGAACAGTCCCCTGGTAAGCATTTTACTTATAGTTTTAAGTAATAAAATTACGATTTTTTTTTTAAATAATTACTTATCGAGAATGCAATCACGCTTGCTTCTTGATTTTGAATTGATTTAAAATGGTTTTATGCTAGAAAAGTTTCTATGCAAAAATAACAGTCCCCTGGGCACAGTCCCCTGTCATTTTTATGTCACAGGGGACTGTTCTATACCACAGGGGACTGTTTCTTTTAGGTATCTTCAAGTTTTACCTGCCATATTGCACAATATAAACATTTCGTTTAATATTATTTTTATAGCAGGTAATACTCCATAATACCACATAAAAAGAATTCAGCGAAAACAAGGGAAGAAATATTAGATCGAAAATGCATAGCTGCACGTTTGAGATACTAACGACTTAAAAATGACACACAGAAAAGAGAAGAAATGAAAGAAAAAGGCACAAGAAAATTAGTTAAGGACATGAGTAGTCGTGAGCAGAAGGCTCCAAGAAAAACTTGGAGAGAGCATTTTTCTACCTATCGCGCAAAGAAAAAAGTTTTGAAAGCAGTTACAAATACTTTTGTTAAGGAAAATATGCCTGATTCAGTGTATTCCGCATCAGCTTTTCCGGTGCCTTTGAGATTGCCATATAATGCATTAACTATAACTATAGCTAAAATCAATAAACGTGGAATATCGTTATGGTCAAATAGATTATGAGGAAGGTAAACTAACAATAACTTGTATGAAAATTTGTGACGATAAGTCACACTTTTAGAGTTAACGAAAATGATGTTTCTGATGTTTCTTTTGGACAAATACTGGAAAAGTGACCAAATCCAGATCTAATCTTAAAAGGGAAAAGATATTATTATTACTTTCCATCAGCTGTACCGGTTTTAGAGAAATAATTTAATTTTAATATTTTCTGGAACTGCAATATGATGACTGATTTTGTATATAATTACAACTGGTTACTATTAAAGGTTAAATATTTCAAAGTATTATTGTCAAGTCATAATGTTGATTGTGATATTAGAAAGCAAGTTAATATTTTTTAGTATTAATTTTACAAGTCAATAAAGAGTGAAGCAAAGATTGTTTACTTAAGAAGTTTTAATAAATTTAATACAAGTGTTCTGTAGAATTAAGAAAGTTCATAACATGTTTTATTTATTTAGAAATTGTTGTTTTATCAGTCCATAATACAGATGGTAATAGTTATAATAAATAGAAACAAAGACTGATTGCTTATATTCAATGAAAATATGTTTTTTATTTCATATAAATACTCCTCTGAATTATATAACAGTCCCCTGTCAATATTTTTCGTAAAATTTACCATAAACCAAAAATTAAGAGGAAAATGTGTGAGATTTATGTAAATATATATTTCATTTATTAATGCCTTTCCATGTATGTACATATTTTCTTAATTATTAACAAAAATATGCTTGGGACAGTGTTGTATGGGCCAGTTTCCAATTAGTAGAGAAATACCCATATAAGTTACCTCCTTACTTTTATGTTTAATGTGCTCTCCGAATTTTTCTTATTTCTGAACGTAATCTGCCTCCTGTTCTATATTATATTTTAGTTTTAATGATTCTTCTTTAATGGCACCGTTATTGTTTATCATCATCTATTGTCCTGTGCCAAAACAGCACTGTTATTGTTCATTTTTTTCTCTTGGCCTTACTTCGTAAATACTGTATATTCTTTGTTTCATATTATTTGATCAAATTTTGTAAGGAACACTATAGGATTACTAAGTTTATTATAGTTAAGCGCGCTTAAGAGCGTTTAACCAGCCAGCGGACGAAAATCCACATTTCGTCGAAAGTTGTTCTTCCGATCGTGCAGGGCGGTTACAATGAGAAAGATTAATTATTCTCCGTACCAGCTTTTTTAAATTATAACTCAATATCGAATTTATTTCAATCCAAATTAGCTTTAATTTATACCTTCATCCAAAAATGCTGAAAGGCGTGATGATAAAACTATTAAAATAGTGTACTTTTTGTAGTTATTTTTTGATTATAAGTATTTATCATTTTTCAATAATGTCTAAATTTAATAAGAATGTTAAAAAAATCTGAAATATATTAGTTTGTAAGTGCGCAAATAAATACACAAATGGACCAATTTTCGTCACATTGACAGCTGTTAAAAGTGGCTCACTACGAAAGAATGTTGCAAAATCAAAAATTATGATTTTATTGAAACTAAAATTAAAATTCTAATACATAACTCTGCTAGATAATGTATTGATTTATTTTACTGCATGATTACATTATTTGAAATGGGTGTGGTATAATACAAAAACTTTTTTGAAAATTTAACAAATCTGCCAACGACCTATGGAATAACCTTATTATACTAAAAATTTAAAAAAAATCTAAAAATTTATTACATAACTTCACTAGATAAAAGAACAATCTTTCGAAATCCATTTATAATTTTTTGTGGAAAAGAGTCAATACGTCTAAAAACTTTTTTGAAAATGACGTATTTCCGGCTTTCTCTGGTAATGCCCTCTTAAAGTGAAATAACACAAAACTGCGCTATATAAATACTACGTTATTATTATTAATATTATAATTATTGGTTTTCTGATCCGTTTTTTACCTCGAGACCCAAAATGCATTTCAGCTTTGTGGAACTTGTTGGAAATGTCGTCTGACGGGTTCAAAATATTACTTAAATTCCCAGACGTAAAGCCCGAAGCGAAAAATTAAATACACGTTAATATGTATGCGTTTAAGGTCCATATGGCGTCATAAGACCCTGCTGGCGATTACGTGGCATTGCAGTAGTCATAATGATTAAATAATTATATAATAATGTGCATTCTTTTTTCTGTAAAGAGCACAGTTGCTGCAAAACAATGTCATCTCCTTTCTCCATTTTTTAAAAAATAATTGCGGCGTTGCAATTTCTCCCTCTTTCTCATTAACGATGCATATGTCGGAAAGAGAGGTTCTAACGAGACTGTCAGTGGTAAGGACTGTAAACCTAGTATAGCTGGCGCTCTAGACTGTAGACTTCCGCCAGGATGGGGGGTGGGTTTCTCGTTTCGTTGCCAATTTAAAGTTTCACGAATTTGTCTCTTTTGGTACTAACTGTAATCGATTTTTACTAGGGATGGGCATAATCGAAACAACCGATTCCGAAGCGCTGATATTCGAGAAATGTTTCGATTTGTTCTTTCGAACAAGCTGTATAATTATTTTAAAACGTTGCCAAAATGCAATAAAACTAAACTAAATTCAAGTGTGCAGTTTACAGGCGGTAAGAGTTAAACCTTCAGGAAACTAAAGTAGACGAGAGTGAGGAGACTGCAAAGCACCGCGCAAAGAGAAGACAGATTATTCTATCTCATTCTCGCGCAGGCTAAATCTTATAGACGGATGTGTTTATCTCTTTTTAGTGTCGCTTTTTCGTTTCTTCGAATTTCAAATCACAACTAAAGAAGTTTTCACTTCAATAAACAGACAAATGAAGCACTGTCACTTAGTGAATATTATTTTAGGAACTATTTTTGCAATTTTTAGTTTTTTTTTTACTTTAGAAACCAGTTTACTTTGAGGCTCCGTAGTAAGCGTTCAAAAAAATAAGAAGTTTGTTGGAAAGGGAGATATGTAAATACTAATGTTAGGGGGAGCGCGCTAATATTAAAAAATGATAATGTAAAAATATTTCATAAAACACGACTCGTTTAAAATAGACCAAATCTCTTGACAAATGCCTAACTTGCATTTAAAGACACATTGTGATTTTTTTCACACAGAACATAGCTTGTTTTAAAAAATTTCGGAATATGTAATTATACGATTTTTTTCTATCGTGGGAATTTCATATAATTACCGCTTCGGCTCAACAAATTTATAGATTTTCTAAAATAAAATAAAATGTATTTTTAGGAGCTGAAAGTGTCCAAGAGCAATGTGGAAAATCGGAATACGGAATGTTTCATCACGTTCACGTATGCACCCTAAAGTCATGAATATTAAAAACACACACACAAAACGACAATTTGGTGTTGCCCACCTTTTTTTAGGGGTCACCGTGACGTTCGGTTAATTATATTCGATTTAATTTTTTCAGTAAATTTTTAATCGATTGTTTTTGCACTCGAAATATTTCGAATGTTGAAACAACTGTCGAAAACGGTTCGAAATCTCCGTCGAAAGGTGTTTTACTATCGCTGTAAGGTCTGCTCACTTTTCATGACCATCCACCACCTTATATTTATTTTATCATTATAATTTGAATTATTTTCTCTCGATCGTGCATTCACTTCAATACTTTCACTAACATACCCGATAATCCACTTTTTCTAGTCTACATTTTGTACATAATTATTATTTATTTAATTTCATTTAGCTTTCTTATTACGTTTTATAATAATTTGACAGCCTGAACAATTAATTAAGTCTTTCGAATGTCGGTTCCTAAACATTAATTTAATTATTGTTAATTTGTATTTTTTACCGTTGTTAAGGCTAATAACGCTTCTGCTCTAGAAAAACAAAACGCTATTAATTTCTTAAAAAAGCAAGTAGATGGTACAGTTTGAATAAGAATGTATTATTATTTATTTGTATTTATAGCAGCGATGAGCAACCTGCTGCCTGCGAGTCCATTTCACCTGGCCCGAAAGCCTTTTCGAACTCGACTAAATAAAATATCAAAATTTTGCTTTGTTTTGCAAAAGGTTTTAGCCAAACGTTGATCTTCACAGTTTTGAATCAGCCACTCAAAGTAATAAATTTTTTCTTACATATTCTTATAAAGCCAAGCTTTGATTTGATCTTAAAAGCGTAGAAAAAAATTCACATTCGCAGCGCAGCCCTTTTCTTAGTCAGATCTAATTTGATCCATTTTAAAAGTTTCCGTTTTATGAAATACCAAAAGTAACTTCTTGAATAAATTTTGTTCAACTTTCCGAACGCCAAAAATCAACAGTTGCCCGAAATTGCATACAGGTATTTTTTATGTGTTATGTAGCATTTCAGAATTATAAAAATCGACCGTATTTTTTCGTTTGATTTTGGAGATATAATATTTTCGCCTTCGGCGCTTTTCCCTTTCCGAAATTGTTTTTATTTAAGTATTACCATTTTAGAAAACACAAATAGATTTGTTACAACAATCGACTGCGAATTTAACAATGTCAATCTATGTAAAGATAGAGGTACCCTACTCCCTGCGGCTCGTGAACATATTGAAAATGGAGAAATTGGCCCTTCGGCTTAAAAGGTTGATCATCCATCATCTGTAGATTCGTGGGTTAGAATTTACTTACATTTTTGCAAGGTTTTGCTCTCTTCCCTTCACGTACGACATTATTTGACAACGTCCTTACTTTGTATTATTTCGATCTTGAAAGATAATGTTTCTTGGATTCAGATAATGAAGTGTCAAGCAGCACGATTAACCAACAACTTCTCTATCCACAACATTTCTATTATTGTTGGTTTTATGGAGCTACATATCGTATATCTTTTACTGAAGGACTTATTCAGGAACAAATGTCAGAAATTGACAACGCTAAAGCCTCGATGACACACGGCGAGTTTACAAGCTACTATCTGGGAAATTCACAATCTGTTAGTAAACTCGCCCAGTGTCATCGTGTTACTTGCTAACTAGCAGCGACTAGCAGATTGTTGACAATCTACGAAAAAAAGTTGAAAGGTCGTCAACTTTACTCGCCTACACGCTTGCTCCGCTTGCTCCGCTTGCTCGTGATTGGTTTATTTATGTTTCCAACATGGCTTCCGATAAACAGCTGATTTCGACTGTCAAATATCTGAAGAATTAGTTCACGCAGGCGTCGTTATTCTTGTTACTGGCGCTAGCAGCGGCCTCAGTTTCCTACGCTTCTGAGCGAGTGGACAGTTTTGTGTCATCATGACAATCTCACTCGCCGATTTACCCGCTTTTAAAACTTAGTAGATAGTAGCTTGTAACTCGCCGTATAGTGGTCGCAGTGATAATTTTTTATCGCTGTAATTTTAAGCATTCTGAATTAATTATCAGCAACTCAAGTATTAGTACGGTCTTTAGTTTTGTATTGCATTTCTCGTTAGCAATAAATTCCAGTGATCATTTCGGTGAAAGTATGTGCAATGAACCTCGCCTTAAAATTACTGTTAATATTGCCAACGCAATATACCAAAAGCCATTCAATTCGATGATAGTGAATGCACGCGATAATTACCTCTACGGCCTCATGTTAATGTTGTCATTTATGAAAACATTCTGAAAAGCCAATGTTCTGTTCTGTACTTATAAATAATAAGCATGTGAGAATGTAACGATATATTTTGCAGATAGGTTGGAATGGTTTACAATTCTTTTCTGGCGTTCTGTACTGGTATTTTAGAAACTATTCTGATCCCGGCCCTAATCGGGTACCCATTTGGTTCCCTTAAGGGCCCGCAACCCGGATTTGTACCGATTTATTACCCTTAAACACGGTAAGTTTTAAAGCTCTTATAACATATATGTTATTCTTGAAGATAATATCTAGACTTTGCCCGCGCCGAACCGCAAATTATATAAAATTCCCTCGATAGAAAAAAATCGCAAAGTATGCTCCATAAATTATTATTAACATGTTTGTTTCAGTTATTTTACAAGTTTATATACATATGTATGAAAAATTCACAGTGTTTCTTTAAATGCTGTTTAAGATAATGCCCGCGAGATTTTTGCTCTATTTTAAACGAGTCGTGTTTTATTAAACATTTTCGCAAATTTCCACATCGATTTTGTTGCTGTAAATGTTAGCGCTCTCCTCTAACATTCGTCATTTCGTATCTCTCCATCTTCTTCTTTTCGGGCCCGGTTGCAGAGCCTTAATCTTTCCATGTTTTCTTTTTCTCCAGACATCCATTGTTCGGGTCCATATTAGCCTATCTTCTCTTATTGCTTTAAATGTTCATATGTAGCCAACACTTTGTGGGTATACATAATAATAATAATTACAATAAAGTAACTTTGTTTGAAAACCACTTTATTATATACTAGCAGACCCGGCCACACGTTGCTGTGGCTAACGAAACCTTTATAACCAACGCCATCTGTTAAATCAAATACACAACACGCTGCCCGCTGCCGCTTGGCCAGATATATTATGTATTTCAACCAATTTACACAACCTTGACAAATTATATACCAAAAAACCTTCCTCATGAATCACTCTATCTATTGGTGAATACCGCGTGAAAATCCGTTGCGCAGTTTAAAAGATCTAAGCGCACATACAACGTAAGCGCCTTCATTTTATACTTAGTAATAAAGATTATCTTTAACCAACCGGTTTCAGCTCAATCTGAACCTTCATCAGGGGTGTTTAAAACATATTAAATAAATTACAGAGTATTTAAAGGTAAAATAAAAGAGGGAGAGAGAACTTCAACTTTGGTGGTGTGCGAGGGAGAGGGTAAAAGTAGGTGTAGGAGAGGGAAATATGTTTAAAATGGGGCTATTTGACAAATCTAATTGTTTATTTAGTAAATTTCTGAAGATATTTAATAAAGTGGTATTCAAACAAAGTTATTTTATTATAATTATTATTGTTTTATTTGTGCGGCATTCATTCTACTTTGGTCCTTTCTCTGCCAATTCCGAGCTTCTTTGCTATACTTCAGTATTGGAGAGCATTTTAGACTGCTAACGTCTCTACCATGGAACTATGATTGTATTCATTACATAGTATAAAATGAAGTCGCTCAAAATGTATGTGCGCATAGATCTTTTAAAGTACGCAGTGGATTTTCATGCGGTTTTCACCAATAGATAGAGTAATTCAAGGAAGGTTTATATGTATAATACATGCTTATTATAGTAGAGAAAAGCCGACAAATTCAAATATTCAATTCAGGCAGCGGCACCTGGCGGCTGGCAAGCGGGTGGTGTGGATTTTATAAAGATTGGGTAATGGCTTTGTGTTTCGTTAGCCACAGCAACGTGTGGCCGGGTCTGCTACTATAATATACTATCCATGCTCTTAGGTCACTTTGACATATTTTCATCTGCTATTACTGCATTAATTGCTGCATTTTCTTCTACCAACCCTTTAAGGCTGCGTATAATCAGGAGAAAAGGTGCGCGAGCCGATCCACGAATTATGGTAAAGGAACGATCAAACGCAGCATAACGTCTGGCAGACACATTTCTCAAGTGGATAGGTACATACTACATACACAAATCAGGCTTGGCACAAGAATCCCATTATGAACTGTTTGTCTTACTTCCTTTGACTATTCATCGGCTATAACTGCCTTAGCATTGACTGAAATTCATTTAATAAGGAACTCCAGTGAAAAATATTATGGCTTAAAAAAAATATGTTCATATAGACCAATAAACGCTGATTCTGAATATATAGGTTTTATTTCATAATATTAAACGTAGAGTTCTTAAAAAAATATTAAAAAGTGCATTTTTAAACCTCTCGTCAAAACACACTGTTAAGTTGGTATTACTGAATGGTTAGTGCTGACGTCACGCGTCACCAGTCATTGCATTGAAATCTTTGATTATGTAGGTATGACATAAGCCATCAGTATTAACAACATTTCATGTTATTCGTTATATTATACTGTTTGTAGAGATTTAGTTGTTGTGTTTATTGAAACAATATTTAAGCCTAAATAATTCAGTATCAAAAATAAAGGTTATTATTAGTTTATCTCTATTATTTAAAATATTGAAAAACTACTGCACAAAAAAATAATAATGCTACTTCTAGGGAGAATGCTTCGAATAACGGTATTCAAAATGGCGGCACTTGATCAGCTGATTGCCCAATCCTATAGTAATTTTTCAGGAGTGACGACGTCACACGATTCACCGTACATACGGTGGTCTTAGGGTGATCTCGAAAAATTAAAACTTTGACAATTATTTTAACTATTAAAACTAAAAATATAAATGCAGTTATTTATGTTAGAAGGTCATTATTCATTAAAAAAAATTTAAAAAATTGGACTGGAGTTCTCTATTCCTCTTTTACCAAAGTTATTATCAGATTATCAGCCCTTTAACCTTCGCCTTTCAACTACGCACTTCTTTAGTACGTAAATACCGCCATCATTTTTTCCTTATCTGAATTTTTGTTTACTCCATCCCTATAGGTTCTATGTACATAAACGCTGTTGATACGTGCTACCAAACACGTACTAATTAAATAAAAATACGTTTTAAATTAATACCCGCGATTGTTTTCGTCTATTATTTGTTACGACATTTTTTCTTATCGTAATTTTATTACAATAATTACCAGTATTTCAATGTGCTATCTCTCGGAACATTAGCACAACTCATCATAAGGTTTACATTGTTTATGATTTAGAAATTGGTGTTCTATTACTTCTTCCAATGAACAATATACGATCTAGAGCAGAGGTTCCCAAACTTATTTTTCTCGTAGACCCCTTTCAAAATTTTACTGATTTCGGTGGACCCCCTGCTGCTACATTTCTACCACATTCCTAAAACTCGTGAAAAAATATGAAGATTAGATCTAACGATGGAAATTTGCATCGCGGTTGAGTTCTAACCCTGATTCGGAGTGGTATAAATAAAAATAAAAATAGTATGTTTTGTAGATGACTTAAAAAAATTTTTTTTTTTTGTTATTTCATAAAGTATAACTATTGAATATGTTCCCAAAGTTTTAAATAAAAATTTCTATTTATATAATTACGATCTATCTGAGAGAACCGAATTTTGTAGTAATATCATTGTCAAAAGTATTTTTTAATTGCAAAAAATGTAAAAAAATGGCAAAAAATCCAAGTTTCCTGTTTGTACACACCTGTAAAAAATTTAATTTCCATTTTTTTTGAGAAAAGTCAAATTTACATAGAAGTCTCTCACATGTTCTTAAATTTAATTCAAAACCCTATTGACTTGAGATGAAAACTATGGCCTCCAAAATGCACACAAAAGCTACGTCCGATGATGACTTCGATGTATAGCAGCCGGTAATTTTCATATTTTCCTAGGAATTGCTTCGAAAAATTCACAATATTTTTTTAAATAGATGCATAAATTGACCTCAAAGTTTCAGTAAATTATACATATTTCTTCCATGCCAAAAAATTCATGAAAATCATTAAAAAAAACCTAGTCCTGTATTTTCCACATTAATACAATTAAATATTGAATATGGAAGTTTTTACAAGTAACAGTCGCTGACCTTCTTGAAATAAACTATTCAAAAAAATTAAGAGAGGTTTTAAATAAGGAAATTACTGCAAAATATCTGATTCATAAGCCGGCTTAACTGAAAAAAAATGTCAAGCCCGTGGTCCAAAAAATTTGCAAAATTATTTTTTCGCACTATCTATTAGGATTGCATGAGAATCGTAGCTCCTAAAAAAATTTGCCAAAAATATGAAAATAAGAATCTTAAAGCTTCAAAATGCTTTTTTTAAAGTCTCAATACGACCATTTTTCACCGAAATACATACAGCCTGTCAAAAATCACCGAAAAATTTGGATTTTTTTTGCTCCCTTAATTTTTTTGGAGTAGTGTATTATCTGCCTACATTGATAGGTGAAGCCAAGCCAACATTTTTGTTCTTTACTATCTAAACCAGATAAATTTTCGTGGACCCCCACACTCAACTTGTGGACCCCCATTTTTTTTATCACGCCAACGTAGACCCCCGTCGAGTCTCCCGTGGACCCCTGGAGGTCCACCTGGACCACTTTGGGAATCATTGATCTAGTGTTTCAATAAATTAGTGGGGTATAAATTTCCTAAATAAATAAATAATAAGGTAAGCACAATTATTTATTCCCCACTCCTTAGTATGTTTACAAAACCTAAACAATATAACTCTCTTAAATGAGTCATAGCAGTAACGTCATTATATAACTATAATTAAGAAAACTATTTAGTGCGGGGAAAACAGAATCCGAACGACCACATAATAGAGTATCTTCTGTCTCAATTAGTGTTTCAGCAAATGGTTTAACCGGTAATGAATCAGTTTAGACACCTACAAAAATTGACATTTAAAATCGTACAAAAAGGTCGTCTCAAAATGGTTTAACTAGAGTTTTAAAATGGCCTTATAAGCCGAAACAGCTGTAAAGAAAAAAAAAATTACATGAGCTCCACACGGGAAGCCCTGAGGAAAATAATTTCCCTCAAGGCCTATGTCATCTTTGGGGATGCTGTGTGGAGGGTTTTTTTAGGGAAGGGAAAGACAGGGGAGTTCTGGGAAGGAAAACGGTTTAAGGGATGGTTAGGAATCTGGGGTTCAGTGTGTTCTGGTCGTCCGCCTACTAGTCCTAGACAAACCTCACCCCATGAATCCGGGCACCCCTGTTAAATTGCCAAACGTAGCGAACCACTTAGGGTGACCTATGGCAGAGGTGGTTATCGAATAAAGGTTCCCGGGGCGGCGGTAACCATTCTCGCCTCCCAAATACTAAAATACTTGCAGAACTCGATAATAATAATATATAAAAAAAAATATATAAAAATTAAACGGAGTTCTACCAATTAAACACAAAAATAATTAATAATATTTATGTTTAATTATTCGCCCTTCTCCAAGGGCACACGTCTGACCACGAATCCCCCAAAGAGGATGGATTGTTATGTATGTATGAAGGTTGAAGTTTTGGGCGCGCCTCGCCAACCTAACGGGTTTGGTCCGGTATCGCCATTCCTCCAGAGATTTCAACACGATCCAGCAAATTTCATCCTGCCACTAATATTATGTACTTACCCACCGAATACCGACCAATCTACTTTTATACACCACTAATACAAGAGCAGCTTTGAGCATCACGCCCGCCCATTTGCTGGAAATTGAGCCCAAACGTTTATTTTTCCTTTTGGTTGGATATCGTATTTTTAATATCGAACGAATAATTTTTAATTATCGGTTGAAATTTAAGAATCCGACTTCGAATACATCATCTCTGACGCCGCGCCTTATGCAAAACCATCTTCGTACTTGAAAATCTACTTTTGTAACAGAACCGAATTCAAGCAAGTAGCCAATAATGCTAAAAGATGGCGCCAATTACGTTAACAGATCGCGTGAAGACCTGGCGCTGTCAGGTATAAGTACTATTGGATTTGTAACTTTGTGAATCTTTGTGGGGAGATTGACGATAATATGATTATTATTGTAACTGGCAGTTGTGAATAATAATTCAATCTATATATTATATATGACGTCATTGCGTGTCGCGGTTGCTTTGTCTAGATCACAATGGATCCTATGTCCCGGCTATTTTTGGAACCAGTTCCTGTCGGATTTGTAAAATGGTCACCAATACTCAAACTGATCGAAACCTAACCAAAAGCCGGTCGCAGGGCCTAGCAGGAAAAATCTGCGGAGCGGGTTTTAACTGCTAGTTTTGTATTATTGTCTAACTTTGACTTGAATTACGTTGAAATTTTCTCAAAATTTGAGAAGAGTAAGAAGACTATTGTGGTTAATTTAAAAAAAACTAAGCTAAGCTAATTCTCATCTTTTTTTTATAATTATGATTTTTATTAGTATCTAGTTAGAACATACGCCCCCGCATTCCGAATTTATACGGAATTACAACATATTTCTCTTGAACACTAAATTTTTTAATTTCATAAAAATATTATTTCTCAAGAGAATATCTATAGATACATCTGTAGAGCCAAAATGGTAATTATATGAAATTACTAGCTGATTTACTAGGCGGCGAACTTCGTACCGCCTCAGAATCAAAAACTGTTGTCAACTTATTAGCTGAATTGATCTAAATTGTTTCTCCCTGCGTATACCATAGGTACCTTGATCTAAATTGTTTCTCCCTGCGTATCCTTTCCCCTCTCGCGTTCCCTATCCCTCTCCCCACTCCACTTCTCCCCTTCCCCCGTTCCGCTAACCCCCCTTCCTGAGTTCCCTTCCCCCCTCCCCCCCCCCCCCCCCCCCCCCCCCCCCCCCCCCCCCCCCCCCCCCCCCCCCCCCACCCCTCCTCCTCCCCCTCCCTCGGTTCACAGTTCAATATTATACCCCTTACAATATTGCTGCAGTTCTTTCAAAATAGGAGAATTCGTTCCATACAAAATGTATGGGGAAAATAATTTTCTTCGGAGTGGAACACCCTTTACTTTTAGGGGTATGAAAAATAGATGTTGGTCGATTCTCAGACCTACCAGATAAGCACGCAAAATTTCATAAAAATTGGTCCAGCCGTTTCGGAGGAGTATGGTAACAAACACCGTGACCCGAGAATTTTATATATTAGATTAAAAACACATTTTGTTCGCTTATTTAACTTGTTATAGGTATAAAAAAAATCTCAGTGTTTAACTTAACATTTGTCGAGAGGTTTTTGCTTTAATTTGAACTAGTCGTGTTTTATTAAATATTTTCACAATTTTCGCTTAATTATTACTTTTTTTTAATATTAGTGCGCTCTCTCTGACATTTGTATCCCTTTCAAACCATCTTCTTATTTTTGAACCTCTTACTACGGAGCCTCAAGACTGCGACAATTCAAAAATTTGCATTTTTAAATTAATAATGCAGAAATATTAAAAACATTATTAAATATCTGCTCAAAAACCACCACATCACAGTTGGTCCCCGACAATTGATCCCCGGAAATTAAAATTATTTAAAAATCATAATTTTTTGTCTAATTTTTACCAATATCAAACCTAAAATGGACTTCAAAATATCTTTAATAATAAATTGTTATGGAAGTCAAACGAATTTATTTACTATGTCGATTTTTTTAAATTTTTACGCTGGTATAGACATATACACAATACATAGATAAATAGTTTATCCTTGATGCACTTGAATGAAAATATGTTTTATGCTTTTGTTATTCGGCGGTACATCCTTTGCACACCCCTTCGGGGACACTTAGTTATATTTTGTGTTGGTAGGTTTACCGTACTTTCCCTAAACCGACTGCATATTGAATATAAGTATGTCGGGGGCCAACAGTCGGGAGATCAACTATCATGGAATCATCATAAACACCAATCGTGGGAGTAATAAATTATCATAAGTTAGAAGATCGCCCTTCAATAAATCGATCATCGAATGAATCAAATAAGCGAATGGAGCGAAACATTTTCGGTGAAAAACAATAAATATATTCAAAAATATTCATGCCTTTAATTTATAACCGATTCCAGTCTCTGATATTTTAGTATACCTACATTATCTCGAATGATGAATACTTGGAGCAGGTGGATGAGTTTGTTTATCTGGGTAGTATGTTTACGAGAGATGGGAAGGCTGATAGAGATATCGAAAGAAGGGTAAATGCCGGTAACTCCATTAATGGAGGACTGAATGCTGTTGGCGCTAATAAAAAACTGTCAAAAAAAGCGAAGCTAGCAGTCCACAATGGAGTCCTGGTACCTACCCTGATGTATGGCAGTGAGGCATGGAACTGGCAGAGGAAGGATGAAAGTAAACTGAATGCTGTTGAAATGAGATCCCTGAGACGTATGTGTGGTAAAACCATGTATGATCGTGTTAGAAATGTGGATATCCGCAAAGAATGTAAGGCTGATGTAAGTATTATGAGCAAAATTAAGAAAGGGACCCTCAGATGGTTTGGGCACGTAGAGCGAATGAGCGAAGAAAGTAGTGTAAAAAGAATATATGATGCAAATGTGAATGGTAGAAGAAGTCGGGGACGCCCGAGGAAGACATGGCACGATCAAGTGAATCAGATACTTGAGACGGGCCATGTCAAAAGTCAGAATAATAGAAGAGTATGTATGAGACGATGTATGAATGTGAGTGAGGCAAAGAGTGTGTGCCAAGACCGAGTTGTTTGGCGGTCCGTCCTCTCTGCCTACCCCTGCGGGGAAACGGCGTGATGGTTAGTTAGTTAGTTAGTTTACATTATCTCCCCCTTGGGAATCACACTAAGTTGAAGTACCTAATCTAGCTCACTTTGTTTCATATTCATTTCTATAGTACTCTTATCCGATACAATTTAATATTCCGTTCGCGTACGCTTGAACCATGAACAACATTTCGACTACATTCCTATCGTCTGAGAATTCGAATCTCGATTACTGCTGACCAAATTTAAGACGTGCTTTCGTTTCGCCCATTGAGACTTGAATGTTATAGTAGTTATTCGTATATACTACTAACATTGATGTACGAACAGGTACAAGAAGCATTTAGTATTATAATATTTTTTATATCATTTTTATGGGGATCTGCGGTTAAAAACGAAATAATACTACTACCTGTATCTAAAAGGGATCGAAATGAAAATCTAGCCTCTTTCAACGGAAGCAATCTTCTGAACAGGCCCTCCATTGATATGCTTGGTGTTTTTTTTTTTTTTTTTTACATGAGCTCCTCACAGGAGGCCCTGAGGAAAATAATTTCCCTCAGGGCCTATGTCATCTTTGGGGATGCTGTGTGGAGGGTTTTTTAAAGGAAAGGAAGGAGGGGAGAGTTCTGGGAAGGAAGAAGGTTTAAGGGGTGGGTAGGAATCTGGGGTGCAGTGTGTCCGGGTCATCCGCCTCCAAGACCTAGACAAACCTCACCCCATGAACCCGGGCACCCCTGCTAAATCACCAAACGTAGCGAACCACTTGGGGTGACCTATGGCAGAGGTGTTGGTTATCCAATAAAGGTTCCCGGGGCGGCGGTACCCATTCCCGCCTCCCAAATTAAGAAAGGTAGAAAGTTAAGGTGTAACCCTAAGTGACCAGCTCAGATATGGGGGAAGCCTCCATCGAAGCCAGAGTAAAGTTAGCCTCCCAAAAACTGGGCGTACTGTACAGGGCCCGCAGATAGTTTAATAGTACACAACTGCTAACCCTGTACAAATCACAAGAGCTCCAAAATACGTGAAAAATACCCTCGACTCTGTGCAGAAACGGGCGGTCCGTTTGATAGATTCTCCCATCTTAACAGACGGATTGCAATCTTTAGAGCACAGGCGTCGGGTGGGAATGCTATCCTTGTTCTACCGGTATCACAATGGAAGATGCTCCGAGAAACTAGCATCATTGATCCCTTCGGCACCGGTGCATAGTCGGGAAACACGCCAAACGCGTGCCCAAAATTTGTACACGGTTGACATTTGTCACATGAGAACGGGTCGTTTCCTCGGCTGTGGAATGATTTGCCGGCCTCTGTGTTTCCTCCTTCCTACATCATAGGTCTCTTCAAGACCAATGTTCATTCCTTCCTCTCCTCAAAAGACCCTCCACACAGCATCCCAGATGACATAGGCCCTGAGGGAAATTATTTTCCTCAGGGCCTCCTGTTTAGAGTTAATGTAAAAAAAAGCTATAATAACGTCTCATTTATATCTACAAAACATCGTATATCGTAAGACGTATAATATATTAATATTTAATGACTATTACGGACGGGGTTTGTTATTTTGTTCCCTACAGAAAGATATAAAAAACAAAGGCGGAAGCATTCAACCAGGTTTTACAGTTTATTCCCTTTTTATGATCGTATCTGTCTGATGAAAATACGCTGGCCTCTAAAGCAATTCAACAATGTAAAATCATCGTACAATAATTATTTAGAGCGGAAACTCTGTGAACTGAGTTATTTTCGTCTGGTTCCTCGTGTGACGTTCATTCATGCATTTTATATGTGGTTTTTGGGTTTTATAAAGCTAGCGTGAGGAGGAAAACCGCAATCGACTCGTGATACCTACTACGATTTTTCTATTCTTGTAGTGAATTGTATTATGCGCATTAGTCTGATATAATTTATTGCGAAGGATGAGATGACTGTTCATTGTCCGACCTGTCTAAAGGATCTTTAGTATGATTTTTTTCCTTGTTTTCTATTAACTTTTTTAATGTTTCTTTGGCTTATGAGATAAATGTATTAACTAAATTAGTTAATTACTTAATAATAAATAGTACTGGTCCGAGAAACGTGTCCTGTGGGATACCAACAACCTCTGCAAAATTGGTTCTTAAAGGGTTGCGTTAGGTTTTTATGTGGGTTACATTGGTAGTAGGGATGTCAAAAGTAAAAAAATATCGATATATCGATGTATCGATATTTATTAAAATCTCGATATCGACGTCGATATATCGAGGAAAAAATAACGATGTATCGATATATCGGTCAAATTTTCAAGAGATTTAGCGTTTTTGAAATAATAGTGTATTCAGCTCAATATTATCAACAGTAATTTTTATACACAATGTGCTTTTTTTAATGTACAAAAATCTCAATAAAAATGAAGGTATTTTTATCAGTATTCATTTTTATTAGGTAATAATTACAAAAATATCTAAAACTAAAAAGCTGTCTTCTAACTTACATGTTATATATAAAAACTGAGACGCTTACAAAGTTTGTATGCGTCTCAGTAACTATCTCAGTATTCTATTGGCGTATTAATCTGTCAAAAAGGACTTCGTGTACGGAACAAGGTATAGTCAATAATCATAGACAATTGGGAACCAACACAAAAATGGCGAAAAATAGCATACATTTCTATTATGTACCTACACATATGAGATAGTATTAGTGATCACAAATACTAATGCAAAGACAAAAGATTTGTAAACTATTAATAGTTAAAATTTCAACCGCCAGATGTCATGACCCAATACATTTACCTTTTCCGTTCGTTCCTATAAGGTTTTGGATTCTAGTGACTTTAAATACATATCGTTTTTGATACAATTTTCGATATATATATATA
Source organism: Limnephilus marmoratus (assembly GCA_917880885.1). Lineage (NCBI taxonomy): Eukaryota > Metazoa > Arthropoda > Insecta > Trichoptera > Limnephilidae > Limnephilus > Limnephilus marmoratus. Next base: position 22,285,921 of record OU862929.1, read on the forward strand.
TAAATATATCGGCTAAAAATATCGACATATTGAATTAAAAATATCGATACCTCGATATATCGATACTTTTTCAACAAGCCTAATTGGTAGTTTACTTCAATTCAGACCTTTTCAGTTTCAGTGCCGGCAACCCGGGCGTTTATTTAGTTTCATGGTTATTTACATTGTTTTCTTTTCTTTTACCCGCCTCACTAGACAAAGTCTGTTCCGAGGCGAGTAAATCACATATTATGTTTGTTCCAAAAGAAATGTGTGTATTTAAACAAATATATATATGTATGTAAAAAGATAAAAAAGATAAATTATATGTTGGTATATTAAATATTTACATACATACTTTGTTTTTTAGATAAAATTAAATTAACATTTTGTGACAGTTGAATATAGCGGTTACATAATAGAAGTAATAATTAATAATTACTCATAATAATTAATGTTGCAAAAATTGCAGTTTCTCGTATTTGTTTTATTTGTATATTATATAATTTCGTGAGAACTTGTATGAAATGTTATTTATTTAGAATATTTTGAATGTCTGTTCTTTCCTTTTCATTCAACCATATTACAAATCTTTTGAAAAGCCAATTCAAATAATTTGGGGTGACGTAAGTTTTTGTTTGTGTTAGGAAGGTATTGAAAATGTGTGGTGCTAGGTAAGATTCGTGTTTTTTTGCAAAAGTTGATTTGATATGGGGAACTTGAAAGTGCTTATTAATTTTTGCTCTTGTGTTTTGTGAGTGAGGTATGTGGAGATGTGAAGTTTTGATACAGTTTTTGTAAATGATCTTCCTTATGAATAGTTTATTTACGTCTAGTAATTTGTTTCTGATCATTAGCTGTTCCGTCGGATGTTGGTAAGGTTTGCTTTTGCTTTGCGTGTTGCTCATCATTTGCCAATTTACTCTTTTTTTGTGTATTTGATGTGGCATTGTTAATTAGTTGCCACTTGAGTTCTGCTTGTCTTCCGTTTTATCTGACTGTGTATAACATACACACTGCTGAATAGTGACGTCAATCTAGTCACACAAATCGGTTCAAGTACTAAAGCATACTTGTTCTGTGTTACCGGCCGCTGGCAAGTATAAGTACCGGAGAGTTCCGAATCGTTAACCCAATTCTTGATCGTCCCAATGCCCTTTAGGTAGACGTATTATTGTACCTCTGCCGCTTCTCCCAACACGTAGCCATACCCAACTCGGTCTAATTTGGTTAGCTGCTGCTGCTTTTTATCATTTACTTTTCCATCTCCGATATTTGATAGCCGAAGAAGAAGAAGTGACGTTATTAATTTACGTAAGTTAATTAGTCTCAGTTACGCTTTGATGTAGTCATTCGCTGTGAGACGGCGTGTAAAACGATGTTCAACAAAACGTCAAGCGATCATGATGTTAAGCAATCTATCTATCTATATAAATAATTCTTTTTTTTGTGTTCGTTATTGTCAGGACAAGGTTTGTATAAAACTACTGGTGAGCTCTGGCATTGTGAAATTTGTATAAAAAAAATTGCAATAGGTGGCACGCGAGCTGTTTGAAAGCTGAATGTACCGGGAATGAAGGCATGGAACGCGGGAGGGGGGAAGGGGGAAGGGAACTCGTGAGGGGGATACGGGGAAAGGGGGGAGTGGAGTGGGTAGTGGGAAGGTGGAGGAGGCGGAGTGGGAAGGTGGAGGAGGCGGAGTGGGAACGCGAGAGAGGAAGGGGACGTGGAGAAGAAGGGGAGGCGGAACGGGGACGGGAAGAATGGGAAAGGACACGCAGGGAAAAACAATTTCTTTATTAAATGGCGTAGCAACGCATGCCGGGAACCATCTAGTTAGTGTATAAATTCAACTTCCCTCTCTCCACAATTTGAAATGTATGGTGTTCTAGGCCAGAAACATTTGAAATAAAAAAATTGATGAAAATCGAAAGTTAATGGTTTTTGCTTCATTTTATTCGAACTGATGACAGTATTATTATTGAAGACTGTCAAAAATTAGAAAAATTGGCAAATAGCAACTATTTATAATTGCAATTTATGTTATAATGTGAAAAATGAGGCCATCACAGCGGGGCTATATAACTACACTATCACAGATTATCAAAATAAAACTATAATCTGCTTTCTCCGTTAGTTTCTCACTATCAGCAGGTCTGCCATTACCATTAGTGTGAATGAATGCAGGAATGTCGATAGCGATATGAAATTAATAAAATGATAAATTATGTATTCGGGTATCGCGCCATACTGTTTTATCGCGTGACGGACATCCTTTCATTGTTTCACCATCGGACGATTGCCAATTAAAACATATTAATAACTAGCGAGTTCCCGGCATGCCACTTAATAAAGAAATTGTTTCTCCTTGCGAGTGCTTTCCCATTCAAGGGCGCTTTCAAAGAGGCTAGAAATCATCTAGCTTTTCATTCTTTCGACGAAGTAACAAACTTGTCGACAATTTTTAACTCTGTGGCAGAGGAGGCGTCTACTAATATCTACAGGAATTCCAAAAACTGAAAAAATCGAACTAATATCTATGGGAATCAAAGTATTGACGAATATCTACAGCTCAAACTGTTGATTAATATCTATGAGAACCAAAGTGTTGACGAATATCTACAGTAGGTACTGTCAGAGGTTGGATTTTCAATTATGTACCTATAGCATATTGGAATAACGTAATATTGCGTATGCAGTTTAAAAAACTTAATTTATGTAAGTATGTATGTAAAAATCCCTAATATCGGACTATTGGACACATTTAGCTGATTAGTCCAACCTACGCTCTGTAGATATTAGTTCAACCTACGCTCTGTAGATATTAATCAACACTCTGAAGTTCGTAGATATTAGTTCAACATATGAGCTGTAGATATTCGTCAAACATACGGGCTGTAGATATTAGTATCTGGAGTCGTGGCAGATAATCTTAGCTAAATCTCTTGACTCGGATCTCTAGCGTCATGATATTTATTTGCCCAGTTTTTTCGGAATAGAATTTACATGACGATGTTATTTTTTCAGTTTGTTATCACATCTCCAACGTGATCTATGAAGCTTTGAAAAGATATATTATTTAATTCTAAAGGAATATTATTTCAATATTGCAAAGACTACACAATTATATCCAAAGTACACGGTTAAGTTATTTTATTGCAACCTCGACCAAAGGTATGCGTTGAAGTTTAACGAGTTTTATTATGACACAGTTTCCTTATCGGACTTGGGCAATTATACTCGTGAACCTTGACTTGCCCACCTAGTGTCAGTTAAGAGAGGTTTTAATAATCGACTGATGTCTTCAAAACGACGATCTGACATTTTTGTTTCGAAAATAGAGCCCATCAGTACTGACGGTAATCACTTTGATAAAACTATATCACAAAAAAAATCGGCGTTTAAAAAAAGTTCTGCAAATAGATCTCCCGAAATTGTTTTTCCATAATATATTCTCCCGTCTTAAAAACCACAACATTTCGCTGGTTTTTGTATATTTTGCGTCCCTTTTATATGATATTGGTCATGAAATTAGTATTGGTGGATTTTTGTTTAAAACATGTGTTTAAATTTGACTTTCGTATGACATTAGCAGTTGATATTTAAAAAGGAAATTTTCTGTCAGAAGACAATATATTATACCGTGTCGCGCTACTTCCTTCTTTAGTCAACTTTTCGGACAGTGTTGCAGTGTCCATCATCAGGGCAGATCCTTCAGACACTTCTACCGGATCTGCTGGATCTGCCCTGATGATGGACACTGCAACGCTGTCCTAAACGTTGGCTAAAGAAGGGGGTAGCGCAACACGGCATAACACACCAAAGACAAATAACGAAAATACTTTTGGCCGTGAAAATCTAAAAAACGTATCTGCTCGTATAAGTATCATAGAAATCGTTGTCTCCTTTACTATCACGGTGAGAAACACGGTCTGAACGCTGTTGGAAAGAGAAAACACCATGGCTTAATTTCAAATCTAAAAGTTAACCATGGAAGAATGAAACTGTACACCTTTATAAAACCAAAGTTTTCACCGCAACTTGAAAAAAAAATTAAACTTTCAGAATTGTTTCACACGAAACGACTAAAAAATGAGGCGACGATAACGTTTATAATATATTTGTCAAAAAACATGTTTTTTTATTTTTTTCGTTATCAGTAATTTTAGTTTAAAAAAAAAGTAAGGCGAGACATTTTTATAACTTTTTTATTTATTTATTTTTTATAAGAAACAAACAGCAGTTTTATACAGGATGTTAAAAATGAAGCGGTTAAAAATGAGGTAAGCCAAAACAGTTTCTTATGCTAATGGTTATTATGATATAATACAAAATTTTAATTGGTTATAACCATTACACGAAAATGAAATTAACAAAAATATATAAATGTAAGTATATTAGAAGGAAGAAGGAATAGGAAAGGGCATGGGACAGGAGATGGTCGTACGCTTGACTTCGTATCGGTATTTCACAAGAGTATTATTAAGAATATCGATATTGTTAAATTGCGTGTTATATTGCGCGCATATGCGGGGGATTGGAGAATTTTTTCTAAGGTTGGTTCTGTACGCGGGCAAATGAAAAAAATGGTTTAGTCTGGTTGGCCTTGCAGGTATGTGAATTCTTAAATAATTTACGAGTTCAGGAGAGTCCAGGCCGTTATTCAGAATTTTGTATAAATATATTTGATCAGATATTAATCTACGCGTTTGAAATGGAGTAAAGTTGTGAAATTTTAAGGATTCGGTGTTATTTGCAAAGGGTAATTTGAATTTATAATTTATGTGTTTAAAAAATTTGTTTTGCACACTTATGTTTGCATTCAGAATTTTTATGTTTAAAAATTATATGTTTAGTTCTGATAATAAAATTTGAAAGCTTATTTCATCACCTTTAAAAACAGTATTTAGTTTCAGGACACGTTCAGAAATATTCCATTTATTTGGATTTTATTGCAAAACAAATATTCTTTTTTTTTTTTTTTACATTAACTCCACACAGGAGGCCCTGAGGAAAATAATTTCCCTCACGGCCTATGTCATCTGGGATGCTGTGTGGAGGGTCTTTTTGAGGAGAGGAAGGAATGAACATTGGTCTTGAAGAGACCCATGTTGTAGGAAGGAGGAAACACAGAGGCCGGCAAATCATTCCACAGCCGAGCTGTTGAACACAAGAACGAGTCGAAGAAACGACCCGTTCTCATGTGACAAATGTCAACCGTGTACAAATGTTGGGCACGCGTTAGGCGTGTTTCCCGACTATGCACCGGTGCCGAAGGGATCAATGATGCTAGTTCCTCGGAGCATCTTCCATTGTAATACCGGTAGAACAAGGATAACCTGTGCTCTAAAGATTGCAATCCGTCTGTTAAGATGGGAGAATCTATCAAACGGACCGCCCGTTTCTGCACAGAGTCGAGGGTATTTTTCAGGTATTTTGGAGCTCCAGACCAGAGATGGCTGCCAAATTCAACCGTGGGGCGTACTTGTGATTTGTACAAGGTTAGCAGTTGTGTAATATTAAAGTATCTGTGGGCCCTGTACAGTACGCCCAGTTTTTGGGAGGCTAGCTTTACTCTGGCTTCGATGGAGCCCCCATACCTGAGCTGGTCACTTAGGGTTACACCAAGCATATCAATGGAGGGCCATAAAAGTTTTTTTTTCTTTGGGTTTAAAATGCAATTTATTAAAAACACATATATCTTTAGAAAAACATATAATGGATTATGCAAAGATGATGGTATTATGGTTGAATGGCGTTATAAAAAGTTGATAATAACAACAACGTATATGTACGGTATATATACCTAAGTACGTATAAACCTAAGTATAGGTACATATATGAACGGGTGGAATATCGGGTAAGTAGTATGGCTCAGTGAACCGACCTCCCAACTGACCCTTTTCAGAAAGTAGGACAACAACTTGCAGTATGAGATTTATCGTTGGGTACATTCTTCGTAACCCTGTTAGAGCAGCCCTTGTTAGAGTTTAAATCCACTTTAAACTGCAAATTCATAGAGACTTGTTATGTTATAGTTAAATCCGAGTTCGAAAACCGGCTGATTGTGTAATTCACTTTACTGAATATCTTGTTTATTTTAATTTGATTACGTACTTGATCCATTTTTACATTGATTGTGCGATTAACACTACTGGATCTCTTGTTTCTTTCACTGCGTGATCTATTATACTGAGATTTGACATTTCATTGCCGGGATTCCCGGAGTTTTTTTTATTGTATTTCTCTTTATATAAGCTTTACCCACCTATTTAGACGTAATATTAAATACTGTATACACCAGTTGATTAAATACTTGTTTTCTTGATAGTTTGATTGACAACGGAATCTCTCATTTCCTTGGATTGAGTGATTAACACATAGATTTTTATTTGATACCTTGGTTTACTTTCTTTATTTAATTTCCTAATTAAATACTGGATTCTTATTGGCTTGATTGTTTGATTAATAACGGAATCTCTCATTTTCTTAATTGAGTGACTAATATGTAAATTTATATTACTTGCATTACATACCTTGGTTTACTTTCTGCTTTATTTAATTTAGTGATTAAATACTGGACGTCCTATTTTCTTGATTGTTCGATTAATGACGGAATCTCTCATTTCCTTGATTGAGTGATTTACAAGTAGATTTTTATCGCGGGATTTAATACCTTGGTTTACTTTCAGCTTTATTTAATTTCATGAAGAACTACTGCTAGATTTCTTATTTTCTTGATTGTGTGATTAATAACGGAATCTCTCATTTCCTTGATTGAGTGATTGACAATTAGATTTTTATCGCACGATTTAGTTCCGTGGTTTACTTTCCACTTTATTCAATTTTGTGAAATATTGGATTTCTTATTTTCGAGATTGTGTGATTGACAACGGAATCTCGTATTTCCTTGATTGAGTGATTCACAAGTAATATATTTATCGTAGTTTACTTTCTGCTTTTTTAAATTTTGTGATTAAATACTGGATTTATTATTTATTTCACTGTATCTTCACGACTTGATGTGACTTTTAAAATATTATTACGATTTACGGTATTAAAAAAGAATCGCTTCTTCTGCCTAATTTTGATGACGTTGTAATCTGCTTCCAACCTGTCAACAAATTAACACTTCCTTGTTAATTAAATAATAAGATTTTCCGTCCACACGAACTTGTTTACGGGACCGACAATGTTTATGACTGTCAGAAGGACAAACATGCCCAGTGCTATTTTTATAAATAAGGAAATTAAAGTTTAATAATAATTGAAGTCGCAGCATTTACTAAACTTGGCAGTTATTTGCAGTTGCTTTTCAAGGCTGTTCAATTTTATGTTTTTTCTTCACAATTTGTGCGACAGGAAGGTTCGCAATAAAACGTTTTTTTTACAAATTTAAGCGCTTTATAAAACAGCATATATTTTTATTTATTTATCTATAATAAAATATATTTACAAAGGTTTTATTTGTATGCCTGTCTCACTAGGGTATACCTGTGTCGAGACAGGATAGATATTGTAAGTACACTTTTAATTGTCTGGTGGATTTTTAAAGTGGTACATTAAATAATGTTTTCGGCATCCATAATTTAACATTAAATCCTAAAGTCTTCTTATTTACCGGGATTTTTTTTTAAATGGCGATTTTGTAGTTAGAATCCTATAGCCCTAATATTTTTTTAATTATTATAGATCGGAGATGGTTTACCTCTTCTTCCTGCGAGCACTTAGACCTGTAGTTCTTAACCTTGTTGGAGGTACTGACCCCACCAGTTTCATATGCGCATTCACCGAACCCTTCTTAATTTGAAAAATAAAATAATAATATTTTCAGATTCATAACATAAATATTGTATATTTATTTATACATAGGTGCACAAAATGAACAAAACCATTAAGGCCATACACAACCCTAATAATTTTTGTTTGCTCAAAACTCACATTTTAAACATTTCCGGCGAATTCGTAACTATAATACTATAGTATTTTTTCTACTATAAAGTCAGCGGTAAGCACCAGATTTTATTTTCCCAGACGATGAATTAATAACGTCGGGAGGACAACAGGAGACATATTTTAAATATTTGTAACACGTTCTTCAGAATTAATTAAAATGAACGCGGCGGAAAGGTCGTATCTTCAGGCCTGCTAGGGTGAATTCGACAGTACGTTCGTCCAATACGCCGCGCCGATATTTGTTCACACGCTTTCTTTACTTACGTCGTTAAGATTCCCACATTATTTTTCTCTTTTTTCTTTTCTTTGATAGTGCAAATTCGACAGTAGTTCCATCCAATACACAGTCGCGAGTCCCAATTTGTATACACGGCTTCTTTTCTTATGTCGTTAAGATTTTGAATATATTTTAGGGTATATTGTCTTAAGAACAAAGAACAAGCCAATGGTGTACAAGCGAAGCGTGTCATCACGAATCATATGAGTCGGGGGTGTGTCTTGATCTCCGCCGAACCCGCGAGACTGACTCACCGAACCCCTGGGGTTCGATCGAACCCAGGTTAAGAACCACTGACTTAGACTTTCTTTTGAGCCGGGCTAGTGGCCAGTTTCAAAGAAAAAAAATGGATTTGACTGAGAATTGAATATTCCTCCCCAGGGCCTGACTAAAATTAGTGAATACTTAACACTTAAGCCAAATCCTAATTGGATGGTACCAACCTTTATTTCGTATATCTGCCGTAAATTTTTTAATATAATATAATATAATGTATATAATATAATGTTTATATCTCAATTAACAATTTAAATTAACGATTGTTCATTTCTTTTTGTTTCAGGTAAGCTAAAATGGTCCATTCCACATTCTACGATATCTCAGTTTGGCGTCCCGTCACCCCACGCTGATTCAATTGGTTTGTGAGAAAATTTCAATTTTAGGAAAAAAAAACAATTTCAGAAAAAATGCGTGTGTAACGTGAGTGCCAACCAAAGTTGATAGAATGCACTTTCATCGATATTGAGTCTATACGTCGAGTTTCAGTTTGATCGGATATCAGGAAGTGGGTTAATTTCCACTTCCTAGATTTGCATTTTAAAATTTTATTATTATTATTATTTTAAAAAACTATTAGGAATTTCCTGGAGAGACCACATTACAAATGAGGAGGTTCTCCAAAGAATCGAAGGAGGAAGGCACCTGCTCAGGACCTTGTCCGAAAGGCGTGCAAGATGGATTGGCCATGTAATACGACAAGAAGGCCTCTTGCATTCCATAATGGAGGGTATGACCGAGGGGACAAACTCTAGGGGACGCCCACGCCGAGAGTACCTGGAGGACCTGCTGGTGGACGTGCGCTGCTTATCATATGCAGACCTCAAAAGAGCCGCACAAGACAGGGAAGAATGGAAGAGGAAACTAAAGAAAATTGCTGCAAACCAATCCCAGGATTGAAACCAGAGAGAGAGAGATTTGCATTCATTCATTTACGAATACAAAACGAAATCCAAATAGATTTTGTGTTTACGTTTTACTAATAATAAAAATACAAGCGTGCAGTTCACACGCGGTAGAAGTGAAATCTTCAGAAAACTAAAGTAGACAAGAGTGGGGAGGCTACGAAGCACCGCACAAAGAGGAGACCGATTATTCTATTTCAATCTCTCTCAGCCTAAATCTTAGAGATGTATGTGTTTGTCTCTTTTTAGTGTCGCTTTTTCGTTTCATCGAGTTTTAAATCACAACGATGCTAAAGAAGTTTTCAGTTCACAATAAAGCCTAAACTGCCTCAATAAACATGGTTTTAGGAAAAAATACACCGCTTTTCAAAATAAAAGTGTTTACCCTTCCGATTATTTGAAGCCTCTATCTGTAACTAAGTTATTGATAAGTGTGTACTGTATCCCAATACTACCTGTTCTAGTGAAGCACATTCTAGAAGGTAAATTAGTTACAAACGTTGTACGAGTGAAAAGTCACGTCCTAGGTTTTAGGTTAAGCTGAAGTCACAAGGTTCACTCGGATGAAGGTTTACTAGATGAAATGTTCCATTCTCGTTCCACCGAGTGTTCAGACGGTTCCTTCGAAGGAAGAGTTCACTCGACATTCTCGCTACGAAGTCGTCGAGCGTAGTCGTGGCGCGCATTGGAATTCGTCCGGCGCTGACGGCTAAGTTCGGGAATATTTACGATTTCAATTGACATTTCCGATAACGTCGAACTAAATTACGAGAAATTGGCGATTCTTGTAAACAGTAAATAAATTTCAGCGCCATAAAATGAATATATGGTTAAATAATAACCTGAAAACTGATATCTACCAGTATTTTTGCACCATGAAAATATTTTTATTCCAAAATAGGCCTCGGCTTGCAATAAAATCCATATAAATGGAATATTTATTAACGTATCCAAAAACTAAAAACTGTTTTGGAAAGGTGATGAAATATGCTTTCAAAATTTATTATTAGAAATAACCACGTAATTTTTTAAATAGAATAATTTTTAATGTAAACTTTTAAAAGTTTAAAAAATGGCTCTATTTGCTTTTATTCTAACTAAAATTACTGGTAACAAAAAAAAATAAAAACACACACTTATTTTGTTAAACAAATAATTTATAAACGTTTCTGTAACCTCACTTTTTTGTCGTTTCATATAAAAATAATTCATAAAAAATTCACAAAGTTTCATTTTTTTTTCAAATTCGATCAGAAACTTTGGTTCCATAGAAGTGTACATTCGTATTATTTTGTGGATAAGTATATATAGAGCATTATTTTCTCTTTCCAATACCGTTTAGATCATATTTTTCACTATGATAGTAAGGGAGAAACAACGATTTCTATGAGACGTGTAGGAGTTATTTCGAAAAGCGAACTAAACGGAGCATTTTGACGTTTTAAGCCGCTCCGGCTACTCGTCCTCACGCCAGAACATTTCGGCGGACTGATTTGCGAGTGAAAGACTGTTCACTTGAGTGTTCACACACATCATTCGCGTCACGTGATGTTAAATTCCGGTTGCGAGTGAACAGTGCCGAAGGAAGCATTCCAACATTGTTGGAATGCTTCATTCGACACTGTCTCTATTCACTTTCGTGTTCACACGGTTCATTTCGAGGGAAAGAGGCGGAATGAAATCACAAAATGAACGATAAATGAATCATGTGAATGGGCTATTAGCACCAACTTCTGTCTGTTGAAATCATTGGTTGAAATGGAAGTAAATACTGATAACACGAATGCCTGTAATAAATTTTACAAGTATGAACCCATCTGAATGATCACTCTCTAACAATAATATTAATGACATTACCCACTCTTCAGAAATCGGCCGTATTTTTTCAAAACGTCAAAATATTTCCGCTTTGCAATAAAATTCAAACAAATTGAATGTTTCTGAACATATCCGAAAACTAAAAACTGTTTTTGAAAGGTGATAAAATACGTTTACAAATGTTATTATTAGAAATAAAAATGTAATACTTAAATCAATGTAAAGATATTTAAATAAGAAAATAAAAACACAAATCCAACCTAAAAAAGCAAATTTTCGCCATGTGGTAGCAATATAGGAAAAAAAATCTTACTTGTTCAACATCTAACTCATAATTTGCGATAAACTAGGTTGGGTTAAGATAGTTTGTGCCGGCTTATAGATGAAGGCTGCCTCGTTGCTTGCTTATTGACACCGAAACTCCGATCAGCTGTAGTTGTATTATTTGTTTTATCTGTGTAGATGCACTATCATTATTTATTGTTGGTTTTTTATGTTTGCTTTTACACCATTGTTAACCTAACTAGGTTACTACACTTGAAGCGCGTTTTAAGGTTAACAACATACCATTCAAGTGATGTTAAATAAATATGTTACGTACAGGTATATAGCTCCTTCAACTAAAAACACTAGGTATGCATTTTTTTAAAAATCGTATCCTTTTTTAAGAAGTTGTGTAACAACATGTAATTTTTACGTAAATTTCCGAACATATAACTAGTTCGTTGATCTCGGATACTTTCTCCAGCATCGCTTCGTCTCTTACTAATTAGGGCGAGGGATGTTTTTGGTTATTTTTTCACCTCTCATGGAAGGGAGGCTTAAAGATGTGATACCTGGAAGGAACGTCACAGCTGTGCTGACCGATAAGGGGGCATACATGAATTACGTGAGCAGTTTTTCTTCCAATCTATACCCCCCCCCCTCTTTTCAAGTAGACGTGAGATTTCGCTGGACCCCCCATCCCCTTTTTGAGCTCATGTAATTAATGTATGCCCCCCAAAAAGTCACGTTTTAACTCTAGAGAACTAGTTGCTTCCCGGCGTCACCACACTACTTCAAGTGAACCTCTGGCAGGGGACACTTCGTAAACGGTCAGCTTCGGAGTTTTGCTAACCAAGAGGGAGAAAATACTCGTTGAAACTCTTTTGGTAAAACGAAGGTTTGGGGAAACAATTAGGTTTCCTTTTGGAGGACCGTCACAGGTGATAAAAGTTATTTTTAAATGATTATAAAAAGCAATCACTTTGTGATTTGACGTACTTAATAAAAATAAAACATTTATTTTGGGTAAAACCACGAGTTTTAATTAATTTATTTACCGACCGGTTTCGCTTTGCTCAAGCATCACCAGGGTACAAATTAATTCCGATTTATACTGAATATTAATTTGTACCCTGGTAATGCTTGAGCAATGCGAAACCGGTCGGTAAATAAATTAATTAAAATTCCTGGTAATTGTTATATTTTTATTAGTAATTTTTAAAGTTATACACGTAAATACTTGTTATACTTGCAAATTGATTGTATACAAAAACAGACTCATTGTGTTCACCGTTAAAATTGTGCATTAATTTAATAAACCGTTAGAGTTGCATTTTAACACTCTTTTCTGGCTTCGTAGACATAAAATGGATACGTATATTGATTGCATCTGTTTTCCAGCCGACAGAAAAACACGTGATAAAATTACTAATTACAATTCCTTATCTTGAAACAATTATCAAATTACCACAAATTAGTATACACCTCGTCGCAATTCCAACAATTATTCGACCTTCGCGAATTAATCCGAAATTATCCAGTTTTTTCTCAACCCAATACCATCCAGATAAGATAAGATGAAACTCCATTTATTGATTGATTTCTCTGTAGTTACGTTGGCTTATGATATTGTTTCCGAAAATAATATTATTAATTAATCAGTTTATCGGCACCTGGCTTGATGTACAAGTATATATAATTTCGGCGCCGCTTAAAATAACACGAAAACAAAAAGGGTTTGGCGTCGCAACGTAACCGCGATAACAAAAAAGGTCTGGCGACGTTTAAGAGGGCATTACCAGAGAAAGCCGGAAATACATCATTTTCAAAAAAGTTTTTAGACGTATTGACTCTTTTCCACAAAAAACTATAAATGGATTTCGAAAGATTGTTCTTTTATCTAGCATAGTTATGTAATAAATTTTTAGATTTTTTTAAAATTTTTAGTATAATAAGGTTATTCCATAGGTCGTTGGCAGATTTGTTAAATTTTCAAAAAAGTTTTTGTATTATACCACACCCATTTCAAATAATGTAATCATGCAGTAAAATAAATCAATACATTATCTAGCAGAGTTATGTATTAGAATTTTAATTTTAGTTTCAATAAAATCATTAAAAAATATGTACGTACATGTGTTTCTTGACGAAAATTGGTCCATTTGTGTATTTATTTGCGCACTTACAAACTAATATATTTCAGATTTTTTTAACATTCTTATTAAATTTAGACATTATTGAAAAATGATAAATACTTATAATCAAAAAATAACTACAAAAAGTACACTATTTTAATAGTTTTATCATCACGCCTTTCAGCATTTTTGGATGAAGGTATAAATTAAAGCTAATTTGGATTGAAATAAATTCGATATTGAGTTATAATTTAAAAAAGCTGGCACGGAGAATAATTAATCTTTCTCATTGTAACCGCCCTGCACGATCGGAAGAACAACTTTCGACGAAATGTGGATTTTCGTCCGCTGGCTGGTTAAACGCTCTTAAAATGTCGCGATAACAAGAAAGGATTGGCTCAACACGTATCCGCGTAAAACACTTGGATAGAATCATGTGATATCGTGTAGTGGTGCTCTACTTGGATGGTTAGTTCGATGGGTCCACAAAGAGATAAAATGTCGCGATAACAAGAAAGGATTGGCTCAACACTTATCCGCGTAAAACACTTGGATAGAATCATGTGATATCGTGTAGTGGTGCTCTACTTGGATGGTTAGTTCGATGGGTCCACAAAGAGATAAAATGTCGCGATAACAAGAAAGGATTGGCTCAACACTTATCCGCGTAAAACACTTGGATAGAATCATGTGATATCGTGTAGTGGTGCTCTACTTGGATGGTTAGTTCGATGGGTCCACAAAGAGATAAAATGTCGCGATAACAAGAAAGGATTGGCTCAACACTTATCCGCGTAAAACACTTGGATAGAATCATGTGATATCGTGTAGTGGTGCTCTACTTGGATGGTTAGTTCGATGGGTCCACAAAGAGATAAAATGTCGCGATAACAAGAAAGGATTGGCTCAACACTTATCCGCGTAAAACACTTGGATAGAATCATGTGATATCGTGTAGTGGTGCTCTACTTGGATGGTTAGTTCGATGGGGTCACAAAGAGATAAAATGTCGCGATAACAAGAAAGGATTGGCTCAACACGTATCCGCGTAAAACACTTGGATGGAATCATGTGATATCGTGTAGTGGTGCTCTACTTGGATGGTTAGTTCGATGGGTCCACAAAGAGATAAAGATTCTATGAAAAGCCACTCAAACACTCATTGATTATACGAAAAGGCTTGGCACTAAAAATGTTATTACTTGTTTCATTAAGGATCAAGCAGTCGTAACTTTTCATATAAAATTTGTCTTTATTCTTTTTTTTTTTATTAGCACTTCGTACGTATCGTCCCCAGTGTGGGGTTAGTTTAATAGTTTTATATGATACTAGCTGGGTTACCCGGCTTCGCTCAGGAAAACATTCGAGAGTGTTCTGGAATGTTTCACATTGATGTTCCCGTTTCCCTATTCTCGAACATTCCACAATTTTCCAGAAGGTTCCGGAATGTTCTGGAATGTTGTGGAATGCTCTCAAATACTCTGACTGGGGTGTCCGACATCGATCATGGAGTTGATGTGAGATTGAATTGAGGTTCGAATCCACGACGGATCTTGCTTTATATACCCCATATGGGTAACCCCTTACAAAAAAAATTTCAAATGTTCCAGAAAAATATTCCAGATCATTCCACAACATTCAGGAGTGTTCTGAGTGTTCAGGAGTGTTCTGAACAACATTCAGAATGTTCCACAATAATCTGGGCTGTTCCGGTATGTTCCTGAACGTTCCATCCTATTCCGGAACATTCCAGAATGTTCCGAGATGTTCTGCTCTGGAATGTGGTGGAATGCTCAAGAACGCTCTGAAATTTTTTGAACTATTCTGGAAATTTCAACGGGGCGAAACTTCCAGCCCTTATATCTTTAAAAGAACGCCCTTCAGGTAAGAACGGGAACTTTCTTCATGGATGGAGGATAGAGGGCTACCACACATACAACCGTTATCGTACCGGGACTCGTCTTTGAGTTTTAGCGGCATGCAAATTGTTTTTTTTTTTGTTATAATATAATTATCCAAACTTCTAGAACTTTCTAGAGCCTTCTAGACTCACTGACACTCTCCGCCACTCATTTCTGAAAGCTTCGTGAACTTCCTCCTTCCATAACATCCTAGAGCATTAGGGAACTTTCCAGAACTATCTAGAACCTTCTAGACTCACAGACTTCCAGAACTTTGTACAGCTTTATCGAACCTTCTAGAACTTTTCGGAACCACCGACGTACTCCGCCACTCCTCTCAGAACTTTGTACAGCTTTACTAAACCTTGTAGAACTTTCCAGAACCTTCTAAACTCACCGACATACTCCGCCACTCCTCCTAGAACTTTCTACAGCTTTATCGAAACACGTAGAACTTTTCGGAACCTTCTAGACTCACCGACGTACTCCGCCACTCCTTCCAGAATTTTCTATAGCTTTATTGAACCTTCTAGATCTTTTCGGAACCTTCTATAGTCACCGACATACTCCGCCATTCCTTTCAGAACTTAGTACAGCCCTATCGAACCTTCTAGGACTTCCTACAGCTTTATGAAACCTTCTAGAATTTTCGGGACCTTTTAGACACACCGACACACTCCTCCACTCCTTTCAGAACTTTCTACAGCTTTATCTAGAACCTTCTAGACTCGCTGACATACTCCTCCATTTCTTCCAGAACATTCCAAAGTTTTATCGAATTTTCTAGAAGTTTCCAGAATCTTCCAGACTCTTCTTGAAATTTCTAGAGTCTTCTTAGAACTTTCAGCCCTTATATCTTAAAAAGCAAGCCCTTTAGGTAAAAACGAATACCCTTATTCCCTAAAGGGGATTAAGATCTACCATACCATATAACTCTCTTGATCGTACCGGCTCTCGTTTCTGAGTTTTTGCGTTCCGCACGCTTTTTTGGACTTTCTTTTATAATATATATTGATTATTCATTCAGTATTCATTGCAAATGCGACGCGATAATTTTTTTTTTTTTTTTTTTTTATTATAGCGACTCTATAAAAAATTTTGCATACAAAATATAATGGTAAAATTAAGAATAAAATATTGTATTTCTTAGTCCTCCTCACTAGGGGGTCCTGTGCCGAGGCGGACTAAAGTTATTTAAATATAGTTCATTTGTCTTCTATGTCGTTTTTAGCGTCTTCGCTAGTGTTTTCTCATTGACCTCTTTAAGCCATATTTTTATTCTTGATTTGTATTCAATTGGATTTTTTATTAGTTTTATGTCTTAATAAACAAGACTCGAAATCTCTTACGTACCGAAGTATCATTTAAAACTTTCGATTGTATTGTTAACTAGCTGGTACCCGGCATGCGTTGCTATGCCATTTAATAAAGAAATTGTTTCTCTCTGCGTGTTCTTTCCCACTCGTCCCGTTCCCCTTCTCTCGCGCTCCTACTCCGCCTCCTCCACCTTCCCTCTCCCCAATCCACTCCCTCCCTTCTCCCGTCCCGCAAACCCCCCTCCCGAGTTGTCCTTCCCCTTCCCAGTTTCCCCTTCCCCCTCCCTGGTTCCCCTCCTCCCCTCCCTGCTTCCCCTCCCCCCCTCCCGCGTTCCATAAATTAGTTCCCGGTACATTTAGTATTCAAACAGCTCGCGTGCCATCTATTGCATTTTTGTATACAAATTTCATAAAGCCATCTCACCAGTAGTTTTATACAAACCTTCTCCTGACAATAACGAACACAACACAAAAAGAATTATCCAATTTGGTGCAGTCGTTCGTAAGTTATGCGCGTCGCGTACATACATTTCGGCGATTCATTTTTATTTATATAGATTAGAGGAATTATTTAGGTGTCACACCCAAAGATAAAAGATCGCATCGCACGCACAATATCGCTCTCCATACAATCCCGTACAGACCTGTCACACCTAAGCAGATGATGACCCCCTCTCCGCCGTAAACAGGAGAGGGGTCATTTTAATTACCGTACTGCATAAAAGTGCAGATGACAGCTGTTAAGTTGACAGATCCAGTACAAAGAAATGACGTTTCGCGGCAGCTCTCTAATTAAACTGATCCCCTCCTACCATAGGAAAAAATATTTTATAGCATAGTGTGTCGGTACTAAACGCTCGCGATTAGTTTCGCAGATAAGTGCTCGCGCTAATATCTTTTGTAGCTATGTTAAGAGCATACCTCCTATATATTAAGAACATTAAGACACCTATGCATAATTGCATAGAGCATGTGACACCTACATATATTAAGAGCATACCACAGATACCAAGACCAAATTGTTTTACGGTCGGTCCTCTCCAGGCCTCTAAAAGGAGACATGTGAAAATGTAAGATGGAAATTTTTTGCAAAAATTGAGATATTTTAGAGAGGCCTCAGTTCAGGGATGTCATTTATCCGTTTCCTTCCTCTCCCTAACCACCACCTTGCTGGAAAAGTATTTGAAATTTGGAGCAAGGCAAGAAAAATGGTGAAAATTCGAGTGCATTTGTTTTGAAAACAGAAGAAGATTTAGAATTTCCTTGAAAGCAAGCTGTTGGTGTTTTTCGTGTACACAATTTCGTGTACTTAATTTCACACAATTTATCCAGTTTCTACCTCTCTCTAACCGTTACCTTGCTGTAAAATATTTGAAATTGCAAGAAAAATAGTGAAAATTCGAGTGCATTTGTTTTGAAAACAGAAGAATATTTGGGACTGCTTTGAAAGCAAGTTGTTTTTCGTGTACACAATCTCGTTTTCAAGTAAAGAGAAGGAATTTGACCATCTCGGAAGTACTCGTACATACTATCATTTTGTACTCATTCGTTCCGTTTTTAGTATTTACAGTCCATTAAAAGTGCATCTGAAGACGTAATTCGTAAGCAGTTTTGGATGCAACGTTAGACTACTCTGCAACGAGATGAAAGATGAAAACCATGCGCTACCGCCAGCTGTATAAATTCACCATCGGTCCATTCATCTCATAGTACAGCATCCGCTATAAAATCCACGTGAAACGATATCTTACCTTAGAATATTGATTCCTAGACTGTATGAGAATGACCTCACCGAAAAGACGTTTTCTCGAAATGCCGTGACCTCGCCAAAGTGTACATTAGAAGTAAATGTTTTCTACGTATGATTGAAATAGCAAACATAAGAGAAAATACGTTATAATGGTGAAGTCATGAAGTGTACACAGATCTGCAATGCTAATCACAATATCCAGTTATCAAAGTATCTCTAACACACCTAATAGAACATAATTTCTGCGTGATTTTAATTTATTATTATGTTGTAATTATTATTAATTTATGGTTTATTAGTGTGAGATGATTGTAGGCGAATTAGGTTGGGTTGTTTCAACCTCCGTCACATTAATTGATCAACGATTGACCTCCTTTTTTAACAATTTGCCCCGGTAAATGCATATCTCGGCCCTTTATTGCGTTCTTTTTATTTTATTTGGGTCAGCCATCAGGCATGACGAACATGCTGTTATGTTCTATATTATGTATATAGCTTAAGGCTCTGCAACCGGGCCCGAAAAGAAGAAGATGGAGAGATACGAAATTACGAATGTTAGAGGAGAGCGCTAACGTTTACAGCGACAAAATCGATGCGAAAATGTTTAATAAAACACGACTCGTTTAAAATAGAGCAAAAATTTCGCGGGCATTATCTTAAACAGCATTTAAAGAAACACTATGAATTTTTTCGTACATATAACTTGTAAAATAACTGAAACAAACGTGTTAATAATAATTTTTGATTTTTTTTTCTATCGATTGGTATTGGCATTGCCCGGGCTTTACAGATGTTTTCGAAATCAGACGTAGGAATTACCTTCCTCTTGTTTTGGTCATGTGTGCTAAGGTCAAGTGTACAAAATTTCATCTATCTCGGAAGAAAACTGTAGATGTAAAAATAAATGCACTCCTACCGCCCGCCACGGACTCTCCTTTATGTAAAAACTATACCCAGCATACGTTGCAATATTGCAACGTATACCCAGCATACGTTGCAATATTGCAACTTGCAATGACATTCAAAGAAATAAATTGATTCTCCCTGCATGTCCTTTCCCGTGCGTCCACGTTTATAATAATAATAATTACGTTATATTTGTATAGCGCAGTTTTGTGTCATTTCACTTCAAGTGCGCTTAACTATGATAAATTTAAAAAATAATCCTACGGTTCTCCTTACGAGTCCGTTACAAAATATTGATAAAATAATATGAAATAAAGAATATACAGTATTTACAAACCAAAGACAAGAGAACCAAGATTAACAAAAACAGTGCTGCACACACCGGACAATAATAATTGACAATAACCGTGCTGTAGCACAGGACAAAACCAGAACTTTAAAACAAAATATAATATATTAACTTCTGATAATAAATTCGGACATTAAACATAAAAATACAATTAGGAGGAAACCGAAACCAAACAAATACCGGAAAATTGTTTGGTTTCGGTCCCTGATGAATGAATGGTCCCTTCCACCTTCCTTGCCTTCCCCCTCCCTCGTATCTTCACTCTTCGCGAACCACGCCTTTCCCATGCCTTTCCATTTATTCAAATTTCATAAGACCAGAGCTTCCCATTATATAGGGTGTGACACCAGCGATTCCTGACATTATTTGGAGTAAAAAATGTAAATGAAATTTTGGTCTCCGGTGTCATTTTTGATGTTTTTTTATTATTTTTTCCACACAAACATTAAAAAATGGTAGATGTTGGACATTCCGCCTATGTTACTTGCTAATAATTTAACTTTATATTGGTGAAAGATTTTTTAAAATCGTTTAAGTGGTTTAGGCGTGAAAGCGTAACAAACAAACTCACGCACTTTCGCATTTTTAACTTTTGTATGGATAGTTGCATTGATTGATCCGGATAACAGAAAACTGTGCAACTTGCATGACGCCAGAGCGTTCGAGAGTCTTTGCTGCTTCAAACTAGTTGTATTCGCTTTGTAATCAAAATTAAAAGTGTTCCATTGTGTAGCAAAAGTGAAAATTACAAGACTCAAGAGCTCACCGTGTGTGAGATTTGAGTCCGATATGTAGACAACGGACGCCGCTTTTCAGTCGAGAAAATAATTCGTTGAGTAATTTATATATTTTTTATGTGAATACCGCACAAGAATTTCAACTGCTCCCAACCGTCTAGAGCAAATGAGACTATGGTATCCGTGATTGGGGAATGTTATGAGGCTGGAGGTAGTGGGAAGGAGAAGGAGAACGAGAAAAGGAAGATGGGGAAGTATCTGTATATTCAGATCTGGTCACCAAACACACCTGATGACATTTCAAGCAACCTTTCAATACGTATTTTTTTACCAGGGCGATTCTGAGAGTATCTTCCACTCTAAAAATATAACTCTTGTGTAACGCTCTTTTGTGAAAACTCAACTCAAGGGTGCTCTATATTTCCTAACACTCTAAAAATAGTAGAAAGATGAAACCCCTTTCTATTCTGTTCATCGAAATATCAACTCTAGATATGGCGTGGCTTACAAATTTGGTCGAATAATTCGGCTGAATAAACTCCCCATCTGATTCCGTCGCCTCGCTTCGAAAGCATAATATCTTGGTAGAAAAAATTAGTCAAAACCAACAAAAACTAAATACTCTCTACCAGAATACATGGAGAGAAATAATTATACCAATTCAGTGGACATCTTCAATTTGTCACTATAGAAATGCAAAATGTTGTTACTGGGGCAGTTCATACAATAAATCCTGCATAGTTTGTACTACGCGTATGTAAACGCCTCTAAATAGGGCTTTAATCTTAATATCATATTATTAATTAATATTATAAAGGCCAAAGTTTGTATGGATGTATGGATGTTTGTTACTCTTTCACGCAATAAATACTGAATGGGCTTAAAAAAATTCTTTCACTAATAGAAAGCTACATTATTTGCGAGTAATATATTGGTAAGCTCTGGTGTTATGAAATTATGTATCATACGTTTATTGTCCGGACGAAAAGCAAAGCACTGAGCTCAGGCGTATGAAATTTGTATTGCAGTATGTGACGCGCGAGTTGTTTGAAAAAATGATTATATTTCATATAGTTTAGCGACTGGGAAGGAAGGAGGAAGGGTGAGGGAAATCCGGGAGGGGGGGAACGCGGGAGGTGAAGGGGACGCGGGAGGGGAAGTGAATGGGAAAGGACACGCAGGGGGAAACAATTTCTTCATTTAAGTGGCACTGCAATGCATGCTGGGAACTCTCTAGTAAATAAATATAATAAAATATTTTAAAAAAAACAATACTTTTTGTGATGTTTTGACTGCGAAATAATGCACTTTCTTTTTGATAATGTTTTCGTAACCCAATTTTTTGAACCAGTAATTTCGGTTTCAGTGTCATTTCAACATCCACACGCCCTGTCTAGACTTTGTCGGTCGATGATTCTGCAACATTCGATACAAATACATAGGTAACTTGGTTGTTCCTTGGCACCGTATGGTAACTAGCGGGGTGCATTGAACTCCTGGCCCTCCCGTCTTATAATATTGTTGTAGTATATATTATATCCGTTGGGAACACCGGAGATATAAATCAATAGAAGTGCGTTTTGGACGTTGAATTTTTCCATATTTTTCTAGTAGGTAGTAAAAATAATATAATAGTGTATTCGCGGCACGTTCCAGAGTGAAAGATATTCTCACATTCTCAGTACCGCCTTGGTGTAAGATCATCATTCAGCAATTTGAAACGTTGCTTGAAATGGTTTTAGCCGTGTTTGGTGACCAGATTTAAATAGCCAGTTACTTAGCTACCTTCCTCTTACCCATCTCCTTTCCTTATACCCACTACCTTCAGCTTAGCCTCACAACATACCCCAATTGGAGTTCTCTTTGGATCTAGACGGTAGAATATTTGTGCGGTATTCATTTAAAAAAAAGTAAAATTGATTCATTTTCGAATATCGATATTATTTTTCATATGAATACCTACCGCACAAGAGTCACAACTGCTCCCGACTGCATATTTCCTATTCCGCGTTCCATAGAAGGCATTGGGCGTAACAAACCCGTGCACAATTGGATGCCGCTTGCCTTCTATTGAACACGGGTTTGGAAGGTGAAATGCGTTACAAACCCATGTTGATTTCGAGGCATGATTGTCTCCTATTTATTGAACACGTAAAAGGAAATACGCTTCCCGACTGCCTGAATCTTATGACAGTGGAACTATGGCATCCCCAATTGGAGTATGTTGTAAATCTGAAGGGAGTTGCGAGGGGAAGGAGATGGGAAGAGGGAGGTGAGGAAGTAGCTGGCTATTCGAATCTGGTCACCTAACAAGACCATTACAATTATCGTGATTATTATTTTTGTCTTATTATGCCAGGTTATGCTTCCTCTTTATTTAGCCAACGTTTCGGACAGCGTTAGTGTTCAATGTCCATCATCAGGGCAAAGGTGTAGATTGTTGTGAAGTGTTTTATATATAAAGGGTGTTGAGGGACGTACTTGACTTACTTTAACCAGAGATTCCTGACATTATTTGGAGTAAAAAATGTAATCGAAATTTTGGTCTTCGGTGACTTTTTCGTTTTTTTTTTAAGTTTCTTTTTCTTCAAACTCAAATAAAAAAATACTTCTGCATGTCGTCACTGGTCACTCAGCCGACTATTCGCCCAACCTCTTACCTGGCCCCCTGTCCAACACCTACTATGTTTTTGTAGAAAGAAAAATAACATCAAAAATGTCACCGGAGACCAAAATTTCATTTACATTTTTTACTCTAAAAAATGTCAAGAATAAGTCAAATACCTCCCTGTACAGAAGTGATTCCGTGTTGCAAGTTACCTCTTGGGGTCGGTATTTCAGTGAAATAATTAGTGAAAAATGACTTGGTTTTCGGCGTTTAGTCTTGGTGTAACCGTCAAGTACCGAATACCAAGGACTATTAAGTTTAGCCCGTCGGTCGTCCCTATTGATATCAATGAGGTTTTGTGGATTTAACTTATTGCCTCCGTCAAATTAGAACGAAGTGCAATACGTCATAATACCCCAAAAATTAATCTCGTTAATTCTTTTGACCGTGAAAATCTCATATCATATACCCTGCGATCAATATTGTCATTTCATGCAACGTTTGTTTTGTTGATTACCACAGCGATACTGACTGTATCTATCATTGGGCTTTTTGGGGCCTAGCAGACGAAAGGTCAGTGAATTGGCAACATTAGTGTTTTTTCATATCGGTGTGTGTCACCCTTCTAGGGACTCTGTGTTCAGTGGGTGTATTGGATTGGCTGAGAGCGAAGGGAGTGCCGACTGCCAACTCCCAGCTATTTGATGATGTGATGTTGATGAGGATTGATTTAACTCGGCTGCACCAAGGGTCATGAAATGCGCCGCAGGCGGAACGATTTGTATTTGGTTCTACCACAGAGAAAGTGTATTTTTTTTAAATGAAGTCTCTCCATAGACATCCAAATGGATAGACAAGCAGTTACAGATGAGGGGTAAAACCAAACTATGGAGAGCAAAGGGGGGAAAGATGACTGTCATTCGTTGAACAATCAATCTGACAGTATATAGGCATCTCGCATTACAATATCACCATTTAGTTCTTAAAAGCAAAATCTGCTTTGAATGAATAGACCTTTTTACATGGGAGCGCGAATTGCTTGCCACGTTCAAAACTTATTTGCTAAGGCCAAATGCTCGCCCCAAAAAGACTCGCGCCAATACACATATCAATATTTTCTTGCCGTGTTTAGTTAAAACACTTTTACAAATGTTTCATAATTTACTTACCCCTGTAACCAGCGACGAGCACATTGGAGTACCGCCCACATTCGCTATGTGCATATTGATACTTAGATATTATATTGTATAGCACAAGCTGCCGTTATTTCGTTAAATGTATGGATGTCAGCTTCTCGCTGTTCACGGCAAGAATGATGACGTCACACATTTTAGATTCAAGCGAGGCTATATCCCCTCCCCATGGAGCGAGCCGGTTCCAAGGAGGAGCTACAGCCGGCGCCATGTGGAGGGGGAAATAATACGTTTTTATCACTTAGGGCAGGTCCAGATATATTCATATGTCCGTGAGTCTCTCTGATTTTTGAGTCTTTTATAAAATAAATACATTAACTTCACAAAGGAAGTCCTGAAAAAAATAATTTACCTCAAATCTATAGATCTATGTCATCGTTGCGGATACCGTTTAGATTTTTTTTTTAGAATATTAAGTCGTGTACCCGGGCCTTAAAGATATCCATATTCTAGGAGGTAGGAAACACAGTGGCTGGCAAATCTTTCCACAACCGAGCAGTTTAACTCACGAATGTGTCGTAGACGCGACTTGTTCTAAAATTCTAAAGGGACAGGATCAATGACGCTAGTTCTTCAGAGCATCTCCCATGAAATACCGAACACTAAAAATTGCTATCTGTTTTTTTGCAAGATAGGGGAATCGGTCAAACGGACTGCCCATTTCTGCAGTAAATGAGTTTTTCAAAGTATTTTGGGGTTCCAGACCAATGGAGACTGCCAAATTTAACTCCAAGTCATCAAGTCTAGTAATGATATTAATGATGGATGGCTTAGCTGGCAGAGGATTAAACGCACGACGCCCGGGAACCCTTAGTTTTGGACCTCTCGGCTACTCGCAAAATAAACATTGACTTGATTTCAAAGGAATAATAAAATGTATAACTGTAAAGCAGAACAGATGTAGCAAGAACTCGCGAAAAGAAACCTCTGGCGTCATGAAATTTGCCCAATTTGTGCGGTCTTGAATTTTTAGGAAAACGCAACTATTTAAAGCCCGAAAAGTCATTTCCGTCATATCATGAGCTATGTGGCTTTGAAATATCTCCTGTAAACTAATATTATGGTTTACACGCTTTTGGGACGAGACATGCAAAATGAGTATTAAATTGAGTAAAAATATAAACCCAATTTTTATAATATTTTTTCATTATGCATTAAAGTGTTTTCAATATTTTATTTTATCGCCTTTTGCAATATCTTCTGGTTCTTGTTCTTTCCGTAACCTTTCGTCTATGACAGCTATGTAGTAAAGAAATATGTACATTCTTGACATTGAAGTCCGTGACATTTCTATTTGCTAGGCCTTCGCTCACTATGAAAAATAATTTTATGTTCTCAAAATGTCTGCACATGACATTTTTAAATTTCTAAAAATATAATTCATCTGTGCAAAATTCACCTTAAAGTTATAATGTAATATAATTATGTATTTATAATTGTGTATCATAATCTGGCTCCAAAATTTTTTAATTTAATTGAAAAAGATGTTAAAGATATCCACATGACAAAAAATGCAAATCTAAAAGGCAAAAATCTTACGAGGATAATCGACAAAGGTATTAATTACATACTGCGGGCAGATAACTTGAACAATACGAAAACACACTCAACGCCTGTATTTTTTCTCTTCTCCTCTCAATTATTTTTGTGTTTCTAATTTGTTTCTTTCATTTTTTTCTATTTTTCTTATCTCTTTCTTTTCATTTATTTTTATAGTTATGTTATTTTATTTATCTGTTTAAATCATAGACATCCAAATGGATAGACGAGAAGCTACAGATGAGGGGTAAAACCAAACTATGATGGGCGAAAAGGGGAAAGATGACTGTGATTCGTTAAAAAATCAATCTGACAGTATATAGGCATCTCACATTTCACATTATAATTTCACCATTTAGTTCTTAAAAGCAAAATCTGCTTTTGAATGAATTGGCCTTTTTATATGGGACCGCGTATTGCCCGCCACGTTATTAACATATTTGCGTAGTCCAAAGTAAACTTCGCCCTTTTTCACTGAGGAATATTTTGTTGCCGTATTTAGTTAAGACACTTTTACAAATGTTTCATAATTTTTTTACCCCTGTAACCAGCGACGAGCTCACTGGAGAAACCCCCACATTCGCTATATACACATTTACTAGAGTATAATGTATAGCACAAGCTCTCATATTTGTTCGTAAAATGTACGATGCGAACTCCGCGCTGGTCAGGACAAGAATGATGACGTCACATTTTTTTGATTCAAGCGAGGCTCTCGTAAGCCGAGCTGGCTCCATTGAACCATTATGGGGAGGGGGAAATAATACGCTTTTATCACTTAGGGCAGGTCCAGATATATTCATATGTCCATGGTTTAAATTAAAATATTTTTAATTTTTCTTCCAAGATTAAGATATCAAAATTAGTGTAATTCCTGCCACCTCGGAACAGGCTCAGCCTAGTGGGTGGTATACAAAAAAAAAAACAAATGTATGTTGTATTTTGTATATTGTAATATCTTAGTTAATAAATAATTTAAAAAAAAAGTATTTAGAAGAAATAATAATGATGCAAACCATTAACATATGGTGTCATTACGAAATATTTGGTTTTATTTGAGCAGTAACAGTAATTATTCAATTTGAATGCATTATTATTCCACAGCCAAGTAACCTTGTAGTGCTGAGGACAATGAACATACAAACATAATTAATTTATAGCAACTGATCAAATAATTATGTGAACAGACATACGAGTAGCTGGTTTTGTCTGGAATATAGGAGGCTCTGAATATCTAACTTTTCCCAAATTTTCCTGTTCAAACGGTATTTTACTAACTAGAGATAATTTTAGATACTGCTATTGCAGTGCTCCTTACTGCGAGCAGGATTCTTTGTCAGTCATCATAGTGAGAAAAATGATATAAGGGGTGTTAGAAAGAGAAAAGACCACGCTTTATATTCAAATACAAAAACTAACCACAAAAGTAGTAAAATGTACATCTTTGTGAAACCAAAGTTTCGAATTGCATTTTGGAATAAATTTATGAAACTTTGGGATTTTTTTAGTAATTATTTGTACATGGAATATTAAGTAGATTTTTTATTTTATTTGGTACGTTTTATGGTATTTAATAATGTTGGCCTCACTGGGTGGAGTACCCATGCTGAGTGCTGTCTTTGTGAACTGTTCTTTTCATTGCTCGGGATTGCTGACAAATAAATGACATCTTATATATAAAAATCTCGTGTCACGGTGTTTTGTTGTCGCACTCCTCCGAAACGGCTAGACCGATTTTTTATGTGTATGTGGTATGTATGATAATAGGTATAATAAGTATATTTCACACCGCTAGTGTCCTTATCCAGAAATTTTTTTTTTTTTTTTTTGACATTTTTTTTATTTGGCATCAAAAAATACCTACAATCCCAAATTTTAACGCATCTACCCTCACCCTCCCATTTTTTTAATCGCGATTTTAGTATTTTTGTATGAACAAATTTAACCGTCGTTCGTATTTCAAACAGAACGAAATTATTTATGTTATTGAATGACAGATGGCCCTACGTCCGCCTCATCGAATTTTCATCCACACATGCGCAAGACATTCACGAGAAGTGTCGCGTCATTTTGATATTAAATTTCATTCGGCATCATGTTCTCGCTTAGGCAAACCATCGAGCTTATTTGTGTTGGCTATAGACGGACTGACAAAAATATTGTACACTCAATTGCTCTTCGAAATTAATATTGATTTTCTTTATTTCATTTTCCTACTTTAGTTCGTGTTTTTTTTGTTTGTTTTTTATCGGCGGTCATCGTCTACGGCGCTTCATTCCTCTTTCTGCCATAGATCCCATCCCCACACACTTACAATACATTCGTTATTTTTTATTTAACAACCAAAATATTCACTAGAAATAATTTATATGGCAGAACAACATTTGTCGGGTCAGCTAGTTGTTTATAAAACTTATGGATGTGTTTGTAGGGGCCCCTAATTGACAAGAAAGGCACGTTGCATAGATGCTTCGTCAGTGCAACGTAAGAACTTGACAACACGACGAATTATTGTGGTTTTGGAGACAGTGGCGCTGCGGACCATATTGTAAGCTCGCAAAACCCGACTTGTATTCCGAACAATGTTTTTAATTGCACAGACCTTCTCGTCTGCGGCGCCTTTTACATTACAATCGGATGCAGCTGGGTTTAACTGGGCCACCGCGCACCACAGACATAGTATTACAAAGACAACAGACTACCCTCCCACTCCAAACACTGTTCTATACACGCATAAATATACAAACCACTCACTATACACGGTACACTAGGATGAACCGTCAAACTGTTTGTTGTTGTATTTTTTAAGTGAAAACTGCTTGTTTGTTGTTGTATTTTTTAAGTGAAAACTGCTTTAGCACTAGCACCGTTTTGAAACTTATGAAACGAAAAAGCGACATTAAAAGAGACAAGCATACACATCTATAGGATTTAGCCTGCGAGAGAATGAGATAGAATAATCGGTCTCCTCTGTGCGGTGCCTCGTAGCCTCCCCACTCTTGCCTACTTTAGTTTTCTGAAGGTTTCACTTCTGAAGTGAATTTGGATTTCGGATGAAACGTAAATGACGGTTAGTGCACCTGCGACGCGTCAACTCCGCTCATCGGCCGCTTTGATAATGATGTCACTTTTAAAGGCTCCTATTGGTTGGGATATGAAACGGAAATTACGCGAGGTCTGCGCTCATTGGTCGCTTTGATTATGACCTCACTTTTCAAGTATTGGTTGAGATTGTTTTGGTGAAGTTTCGCTTCTACCGCGTGTAAAACTGCACTCGAATTTTTTTAGGTTGGAGTGTTATACGAATATGACTTTTGGTCCGTATATGACGAATCATTAAACTTGGACAGTGAAACGAAAAACGGGGAACCAAAAAAGATTGTCTTCTTGCATAGGGCCAAAAACAATGTATGTAGATACACAATTTAAAAAAATATATATTATATATTTGAAATATACTTAACGTTAGCAATATTCGTTTGCGCATTGATTTGGATTGAACGGTCCGGCCTAGTGCAGCGTATGTAGGGTACAAGGGTACCGGGTTCACCTGCACTCGGCGACGATGAATTGGTATCACGACTGTTCACTTTCACAACCACGCCGTTCATTGACTTCTTCTTGGAAGTGGTCAAAATTCTTATCTTTTGCGATAAAATATGACCTTTTTTCGAAATATCACTCGTTAAATATAATACGTATTAAGAGGAACGTTTGCGCGGCTCGTTTCATACAAATCTTAATTTTGGATTTAAGATCAAAATACCCAACCAAACTGAAAAAATATTTTTGCAATCAAAAGGTTTATCAAGTATCTCGTACGGATATATATATATATATACTTTATTTATTTTTTCTTTAAATTATAAAATATAGGCCATTAAAGATTTTAATGTTTCATGATTTTAAAGGCAACTTGTCTGTGAAAAAGTTTTTTTTTTTGTTTTGTTTTTGAAAAGGATTGATGGATGTAATATGTTCATAGAATTTTCGGCGAATTTTGACGTAACCGAAAAGAAATAATTAACATAAATGACAAAGAAGTGTACGATTAGTAATACGCATTGTTGGATTTCTTATTTCGTTCCTCTATCAGTGTTTATTGATGTTTATGTACACTTAAACTAGAAGAGTTGCACCCGCGATTGTTTGAAAAGCTAATAATTCATTGCTTGTTTTTGTTTTCTATATATTTGTTTATTTTTTTAGTTGATTAGTTTAACGCCTTACAAAATATCAAGGCATAACATAATAAATGTATCACAATTAACAGACTTTTGTGTTTTTGTATTATGATCTGGAAAGGGTGGGCCAAATTGGTTGCACCCGCGATCGCACTTTGAACCTCCCTCCTGACTATTTAAATTTTTCAATAAAATTCTTATAAACTAATAAAAAGTAAACATGTTAAAATGTAGCTCTTCCAATAATAATTTCATTAAAAATGTTTTTCGTTTTATTATTAAGAAGCTTTATATGCGTCTAAATGTTGCACCCGCGATAATGGAATCACCCTAATGTCATCTCGATCTCACTCGAAAAAAAGTATTGTAGGTACTTATTAATTAGTAATCGAGACGATTGACGCAAACAACGATGATGTGCCGTAGACTCGTAGGTACAGTTTTGTTAACAGATGATGTCACGCTGTAATAGAACTCTACCAACTTATCCAGAATATTTTGAATTATCTCCCCTTCTCTTTTACTTTTGGTTCTAGGCAATAACTATGTTGCAATCTACTTGATGAATGAATTGCGAATTTTTCGAAGGTGACCCACTCTAATTTTTTTTACGAAAATAACATCATTAACTGTGGTTGCGTGTCTTCTCTGTGAATCAATTTGTGTTTTTATTTCTAAGTTGGTAATCAATAATAATTATAAACTTGACACAACTATGTGGGAGTTGTTAAATATTTTGATATTTGTAGGACATGATTATATTTTTAGCGTTGCTATTTGTACAACAGTGGCGCCCTCCTATGTTTTCTACTCTTATTTGACAGACTGTACCTATATCTTTTAATATATGTAAAATGACTTCTTACTGTTAATTATTGCATCATAATAATCAATAATACATAACTTATTCGCGATGTTATGCTTTGTATAATAATTACGAGTAAAGATGGGATGGGATGCTTGTCATCGATAGATGTTAATTATTCTGTTGATTGGCCTCTCCGTCTATCTTTTATTATTATTATTGATAACCCCACTTGTAATCACTTGGCCGCAATATATATTTAAAAAAAAAAACAACATAAGCTCACCTTAAGTTGCTGATCAAAATCTTTTAGTATTAAAAAACGTTTCTATATTTACCTACACTGAATGTTGATTAGTATTAAAAAAAGGTTCTATATTTATACTGAATGTTGATTAGTATTAAAAAATGGTTCTATATTTATTATACTGAATGTTGATTAGTATTAAAAAAAGGTTCTATATTTATACTGAATGTTGATTAGTTTTGAAAAAAAGGTTCTATATTTATGCTGAATGTTGATTAGTATTAAAAAACGTTTCTATATTTATACTGAATGTTGATTAGTATTAAAAAACGTTTCTATATTTATACTGAATGTTGATTAGTATTAAAAAACGTTTCTATATTTATACTGAATGTTGATTAGTATTAAAAAACGTTTCTATATTTATATTGAATGTTGATTAGTATTAAAAAACGTTTCTATATTTATGCTGAATGTTGATAGTTTGTAAAGGTTAGGGCAAAAATGATTTTGTAATGGCAGCTGTAAACGGTCGTCCCACGTCCAAAGTTCAAGTAATTAGAATTCTGAATTTATTAATGGATACAATTTGTTTAATATCGCGCTATTATTATTATTAGCGTTTTTTGCTAATTTAAAATGTTGATGAATATTGCGGAAGTGTAAACAAACTAACTTTGAACTACCGAAACTAATGTAAATGAGATTGAATAAATCTCAATCAATTCACCTACAGATTCCAGATAGAAAATGTTGTGAAAATTTAATGACTCCTCACCGTTCAAAAACTTTTGTTTCTCAGCACAAACAAACCTTTGTTTAGGGGGAAATACACGTAGGACTAGGTTTTTTTTAATGATTTTATTTTGGCATGGAAGAAATGTGTATAATTTATTGAAACTTTGAGATCATTTTATACATCTATTTAGGAAAATATTGTGAATTTTTTTAAGCATGAACATTAATTTAATTTAAAAACATGTGTCTCTTCTATGTAAACCTAAATTTTCCCAAAAAAAATGGAAATTATTTTTTTTGCATTTTTTTTTGCAATTAAAAAATACTTTGGACAACGATATTACTACGAATTTAGGTTTACATAGAACGTAATTATATAAAGAAGGTATCTGCAAATTTTTAAAATGATTGGTTTATAACTTTCTGAGCTAGAGTGCACACAAATTTAAAAAAAGTCGGTTGCGAAAAACGCGTTTCAAGTTTACCACGCTGTTCGGCCCTTGAGGGATCGTCCATTAATCAAGGGGGGGGGGGGGTTCGGAAAAAAATCACGAAAAATCACAAGGAGAAAATTTCAATATACTTTGTACTAAATAAATACATGTGATTTTGGGCATGGAGGGGGGGGGGGTAGTTTAAATCCCCACCACATATCACCAGGGAGGTGGGGGGGGGGGTTTAAAAAGTTGCTAAAACATCTAAAAACGTGATTAATGGACGACCCCTAAGGGGAGAAGCTCACTTAAACACTCATAACACCGGAACGAATTGAAAATTTTATTTAAACTTTGGGAACATGTTCTTAAATAGTTTTACTAACAATTTATTAAATAAAATAAAAACAATTTTTTGTGTCATCTACTTGTATTTCCCCCCTTAAAGTGTAGCTTTTTGTCTTATGTAAAAATAATTTAAAAATTTTCTAAAGTTCTACATATTTTTTCAAATTGCGATCGGAAACTGTGTGTGTACTTTTTAATTATTTTACTGTTGATTTTTAAATTTTAATATAAATCGTGCTATTTTCTCTTTCTGACACCGTTTAGTTTACCATATTTCTAACTATGATAGTAAGGGAGACAACGATTTCTATGAGTTGTTCCGAAAACCGAACAAAATAGCTTGAGGGGTTAAGCTAAAAATTAATCACTACATCAAGCCGGGGAAATAGTCGCCCACAAACTAAACGTCGATAAACCGCAACAACTTTTATGAATCATGAAACCTAAGAAATTAATCACCCGTTATTTATCACGGATTAATCAACGTTTGCTCCTTGAACCGACTTCACTGTGGCCTATTTTGACATTTTTCTTGGTTAACCTAAAAACAGCAAAACTCCATCTGAAAGAGCAAACTGCTAGTTTTTCGCACTTCTTTTGATGCCCTCTCCTCTCGGAGTTCGGATATCATCAAAAAAATCTTTTTTTTTTAAAATTAATAATGTTATTATTAAATTCTGCAAGTATTTTGTTTTTTTTTTTTGTGACAGCTCTTTAGGCTTACTAGGCCATTTTCTAACGATGGTTAAACCGCTTTGACACGACTTATTTATACGATTCTAAATTTCAGTTTTTTGAAGATGTCTAAATTGATTTATTACCGGTTAAACCAACGTGCTGAGAAAATAATTGAGATAGCAGCTACTCTATTATGTGGGGTACCTTCGAAATCTGATTTCCCCGCCCTAAATGTTAATAATGGCTATGAGGCAAATAACATTGAAAATAATAAAAAACAAAAAAATATAAAAATAAAATTAATTTTATATATATCTACGGGAGGTACAGGCATAATAAAAAAATTGAACATTTGCCTGTTTTGAATTTATTGGCCCAATTTAAAAATTGCAAAATAAATTTAAAAAAATGTGGTTTAAATATAGCTTTTAGAACCAACAATAATATAGGAACAAGCCTTTGAAAATCAAAAAGTAGAATTTCTAAACTTAATAGTTACAGAAGAGTTTTTTCATCTCGATGAAGAAGTACCTGGTGTCCTAGCATGGTCGATCGATATAGGTTTTATCGAAAATGTCGGTAACTTGCCGTCGCTCCTGAGCACGACTGCAATCCGCTAACGAACAAACAATAGTTCACAATGACTAGGGGTTCCTAATATATTTAACGTAAACTGTTGTTTATTTGTTAGTGGTCTGCAGTCGTGCTCGGGAGCGATCGCAAGTTACCGACATTTTCGATAAAACCTATATCGATCGACCATGCTAGGGGGCCTGGTCATATCAGTGCGAACCCTTAGTTCTTGGGATGGATCCCATTTACCGTAAGAAACAGAAACCCGCTCTATTGTACACAAAGGGGTTGTATTTATTAGTTTAAAAAGTCGAGTTAAATACGCATAAACGTAGCATTGACAGTGGGTGCTGATAACAGCTTGACTGTCACACATAGTGATCACCGCAAAGAATTTGCTAATTGGTTTTTTGTTAGGTGATTTGCCATAGAGCGGGACACCTTGACTTAAAACAGTACTTATTGGTTCAGTAAACCCGTCCGGCCAGAATGCGGTGAGCTGTGAGCCGCATGCCAATCTTCCTTTTTACTACGAACTAGTAGTGACCAGTTACAGTCACAAGTCGGCCACTATTTTCCACTACTACTTGGCCACGGCCACTAATGTGATAAAGTTACGTATTTGCATGCGACATCATTTCAAAAACACGTTTCACGGTGTCGTCCCAGTAATGTAATGAATGAATACTGAGATTCTAAGAAAGAACTCTAACATGAAGCCAATCTTTGTTGAATGGTTAGCTCCGCCTCGTTGAGATTTGCATAGATTATTCCGTCTGTAATTTCTATGTCAACATCCTCTGCGAATCAATTTTTGGGCTGTAATCAACCGTTTTAAATAAGTGTAAAGATGACACAACTTTGGCAGTTGGTAAAGATTGAAATATTGTAAAGGACTGACTTACCATTATTTGTCTTCTGATATTCTTGTCAATAAAAATCGTTCTTATGGTCTTGGGAGATACTGGTCATGTTCAATGCACAATCACACATAAGAGATTCGTCATAACAACACCAGGTGATCACTGCCCAGATTTCTTAAATGCAGTCGATATTAAATTGCACTGAGAGATCAATCGTTCATTGCACAGGTTTCATTAATATACTGATTGTACCATGATGTTGTAAATGCCACTCATGTATGTAAATTGGCCACACACTGTCAGATGGGGACATGTGCTTGGATAGCAAGTTGGAGGAAGTTGTATATAGATGTGTCAACAACACTCTTCAAATTTTAATTTGGTTAAAAGAGAAAGAAACGCAAGTCGATCCTTTGCTAATTGAAATAATACATTTTTTGAATGCCAGTTACTTTGTATTTGTATATGAAGGTACTGTGTTAGAACCATGAACCATTTACGTAAGACATAATGAGCCACAAGTTAGATTGAGGGTAAAACACGTTGCACATTGTTGGCAACAATATATATTTTTAAATAGTAAACGTTCCCATTAATTTTCATCTCATTTGACGCCTGTGGCCCTTCCGATGACTGCTATTCCTGGGTTTTCTAGACTTGTTGGCGCCATGACCACATCTTTAAATGTGTGTCAGGTTGTTTTTAAGTATTTTGAAAGATGAGGCGAAGGTTATGTAAAATTTGCCACGAATTAATGTGAAGAAATGTGTAACAATATACATTCCTTCCGACCCTTCACTTAGATGGTTTGTTCCCGATGTATTGCACACTTGATGACTGGACTCAACGGGGATGTAAAGTTTTTTCAGCCTTCAGGCACAACCAGGTGTAACGTTCCTAACTTTAAACAATGCTGTACTCTGTTCAACGCCTCCGTGGTCGAAGGATAAGATTCTCAAATAGCAATCCCGAGGTCGCGGGTTCAAATCCCAGCGTGCGCAAGTAAATTTAATTACTTTGATTGATGTGTGTTATATCACAATTTAATAATTTTAAGTTATATAAGGTGTATTTGCGACGCTTTCGAGGGTGGTACATACTCCTAGTAGGTATAGTTCCGGTGTAAGACCACTATTCAGAATTGAAACGTAGCTTGAAATGACTTTAGCCGTGTTTGGTGACCAGATCTGTATAGCCAGATACTTCCCGACCTTCCTCTTTCCCATCTTCTTCCCTTCCTTCTACCTTCAGCCTCACAACACACCTCAATTGGGGAAGCCATCTGGTTCCAGACGGTTGGGAGCAGTTAGGACTCTTGTTCGGTATACACATAAAATTTAAAAAAAACGAGTTTGCGATTCATACGTGTTGTGTTTGTTTCTTTTTAGTGTCACTGTTTTATCGAGTTTCAAATCACAACGGTGCTAAAGAAGTTTTCTCTTCAAAAAATACAATTGTGCGCTTCACACGCGGTAGAAGTGAAATCTTCAGAAAACTAAAGTAGACAAAAGTGGGGAGGCTACGAAGTACCGCACAAAGAGGAGACCGATTATTCTACCTCATTATTTCGCAGGCTAAATCTTGTAATCCTAAATTAAATGCTATTGTCTCTTTTTAGTGTCGCTTTTTCGTTCCATCGAGTTTCTCACAACGGTTTTCACAAGGTGTTTTCACTTCAAAAGAAGAAACTGCCCGGTTTGAACTTGTTCACATTCACACAACGCAATACCCTAGCGTCCCCTTTGTTAGTGCATCATGCACGCATTATGATTTTGGATGCACTAGATGCGGTGTAACACTCGTATGTTTGTTACTAAGGAAGTCTTGTGTTCTGACTGAAATAGACATCTAACCGAAAATGACTTCCGGGATGATAGTGATGGTTTTTTGTTGTTTTAGAATCACTTATTTGTCTTATTTCTGGTCATGAAAGAATGCCACCGAAAAGGGTCCCTTGCTGCTATTTTTAATAAATCAATGTCCTTGTGTAGCCTTGGAAGGGTCATCAAACATACCTTGTGTAGCCGTGGAAGGGTCATCAAAATACCTTGTGTAGCGTAGAAGGGTCATCAAACATACCTTGTGTAGCCGTGGAAGGGTCATCAAAATACCTTGTGTAGCGTAGAAGGGTCATCAAACATACCTTATGTAGCCGTGGAAGGGTCATCAAACATACCTTGTGTAGCGTAGAAGGGTCATCAAACATACCTTGTGTAGCCGTGGAAGGGTCATCAAAATTACCTTGTGTAGCGTAGAAGGGTCATCAAACATACCTTGTGTAGCCGTGGAAGGGTCATCAAACATACCTTGTGTAGCGTAGAAGGGTCATCAAACATACCTTGTGTAGCCGTGGAAGGGTCATCAAACATACCTTGTGTAGCCGTAGAAGGGTCATCAAACATAACCCTTTTTCGATTCCGAGAACCAATTATTTGATTATTACTTTGTTTTATAGATATGACTTTAAAATCATCAAAGCGTTCTTGAAATCAAAGTGAATCTGCCGAAACCGAAACTTTTTTAGACATGTTAAAAATCGATTGTTTACTGTTATTTGGCGTATTTTTACCACTTATTCAGACAGTTAACACGTGATAAATTAATTAAATAAAAAATAAAAACAATAATTGAAATATGTGATTTTTTTTTTTTTATATTATTTCTATAAAACAAGCAAAATTTATAAAAAATAACAAAACATGTTTAAAATATGAGCATTACCGTTCCTAGCAAGTCAATCTACGATTTAAAAGTACTTATTCAGAGTTATCTAGTTGTGGTACCTAAGTACCCCACGATATTCTGTGACCAGTCTTTTTACTTTGACATTATAACAATAATAATATTTTGATCTACGTCTTCAGTAATGAATTGTCGTGTTCACGTTTCCTCCACGTATCTCGTTTCTGTATGTACTACGTCTCGCCTTGCGTTTGGCACGAAGCCTTGAAATGCGAAGCTCGAAAAATAGGTAAATTTTTTCAAGATTCTCAAACGAAAAAATGCTGACCGTGAATTGAGAGCTCTGCCGTGACGGTACTGTGACGCAAGTCTCTAAAAATAATACTTCTAATTATATTTGTCTGCTTATAACTAAAAAAGGGGGCACAAAACACGTTAAAACGAGTGCGTTGAGTGCAAACATTATGCTACGCGACATTTTTTTATGCTTGTTACGATTTTTCTGACATGCGTTTGGTAATCGTGAAGAATTTTTGAAGTGAAAACTTCTTTAGCACCGTTGTGATTTGAAACTCGATGAAACGGAAGCGAGTGACACTAAAAATATACAAACACATACAATTATAGGATTTAGCTTACGAGAGAATGAGATGGCAATAAAATATTTATTTATTTCACGGGTACTCGGTTCCAATTTAATACAATAAACCCACGGTTCCACGCAAGTCTCCTTTAGTATAGTGCATAGATTCTCAACCTTTTTTGCCCACCGCCCGCTTTGAGAATATATTTTTTCTAGCGCCCCTAACTCGTGAATCTGAAAATCTGAAACAGCAATTGTCGTCACGATTATATTTACCACAACGGAGGGGGCGTAATGGGATGGGACGGGGCAAGATGGGATGGGATGGGTTTCAATGGGTCTCCTACCGCCCCCCTAAGGTCTGAAACGCCCCCAAGGGGGCGTTATCGCCCACGTTGAGAACCTATGGTATAGTGGTATAAAGCGCCTGACGAACATCAGCAGCCAGACATTTAGGGGAACAAGGATCGAATCCCACGAAATCCGAAAAAAAAAAATATTTTTGTAAAATCAATATCCTAACTTCAAACCACTCCAAAATGAACAGTCAAAGAAAACACAAAAGAAAGCGACATCTAGCGACTCTTAAGAAGAGAACACAAATACTAATAAGATGACCAAATGTATTGGAAAGGGTGCGCTGGAATTAGACGACAAAAATATGGAAAAAATCATCCTTCACATTGATAAAAAAGTGCTTCGTAGTCTCCCCACTCTTGTCTACTTTAGTTTTCTGATGGTTTCACTTCTACCGTGTGAATTGCACACTTTGATTTTTTTTCTGACTGACAAATTGTATGCCGTCTTTTATTATCATTTGTCAGGTTAACTCATAGACATCCAAATGGATAGACGAGAAGATACAGGTGAGGGGAAAAACCAAACTATGGGGGGGCGAAGAGGGGAAGATAACTGTGGTTAGTTGAAAAATCAATCTGACAGTATATAAGCATCTCGCATTATAATATCACCATTTAGTTCTTAAAAGCAAAATCTGCTTTGAACGAATAGACCTTTTTACATGGGAGCGCGAATTGCTTGCCACGTTAATAAAATATTTGCGTAGGTCAAATGTACACCCCAAAAAGATTCGCCCGTTTTCACATAGCAATATTTTGTTGCCGTGTTTAGTTAAGACACTTTTACAAATGTTTCATAATTTACTTACCCCTGTAACCAGCGACGAGCACACTAAGGAACCGCCCACATTCGCCATGTGCACATTGATATGTAGGTATGTTGTATAGCACATAAGCTACCGTTTTGGCTGTTATTTCGTTAAATGTATAGATACGCCACGGCAAGAATGATGACGTCACACATTTTAGATTCAAGCGAGGCTCTATCCCCTCCCCATGGGGCGAACTGGTGCCAAGGAGGAGCTCCAGCCGGTTCCATGGCTAGGGGGAAATAATACGTTTTTATCACTTAGGGCAGGTCCAGATATATTCATATGTCCGTGGGTTAACTTATGATTTCGGTTCCTATTAAACCATGTCCTGAACAATAACACGTGATGGTGATATCATTGTTGAATTTTAAAATACCTATGATCAATTTGTACCACTTTAATGGGGTATTTCCACAAACGAGGAATTTTGTCGAAAATGTACGGAATATTTAAAGATCATTTTTCTGATTTTAATCTCCTACTAAAAATGTTTGTTTTTTTATGTTTTCATTCAATATTATTGATTTTAAAAACGATCTAAAACTGACAAAATCAAAACGGCCCGTGGTTGGCAAATCGGATTGTGACGTCACAAGCGTCGCTCAGCTGGGCCAGCATAAATAAACACTGTCAGTGAGCGTCCACGCTCATGACATCGCACGATAGCCCCGCCCCAAAATATCGTTTTAGTCGTAATTCAAAAATGGGAAACTTTGACTCGCTGTAGAAAATTTATTCGTCAACATAAAAATTAAATAAACATGCTGTAATCATCGTAAATTTTTGTTAAATTTTTTAAGCAATAAATAAAACGTGGAAATACTTCATTGGGTTGTATGGACTATGCACTGGTTCCTTGTCAGTTGTCAGTTGCCCCCCCGGCGTACCTACTTATATACAATATGCAGTTTGTTTACGGAAAATACGGTATACCTTTTTACACAAAACATAACTAAATGACCGAAGGGGTGTGCACTGTGCAGAGAGGATGTACCGCCGAACAACAAAATTGTAAAACATATTTTCATTTAAATGCATGTAGGATGAAACTACTTGTCTATTTCTAGTATATACCAGCGTACAAGTACAAAAAATCGACACTATAAATCTATCTATCTATTTTCTATCTTCTTCTTCTATCTTCTATATAAATAAAAATGAATCGCCGAAATGTATGTACGCGCATAACTTCCAAACGACTGCACCAAATTGAATAATTCTTTTTTTTTTCTGTGTTCGTTATTGTCAGGACAAGGTTTGTATAAAATTAATGGTGAGCTCTGGCATTTTTAAATTTGTATAAAAAAAATGCAATAGGTGGCACGCAAGCTGTTTGAAAAATGAATGGATCGGGAATGAATGTATGGAATGCGGAAGGGGGGAGGGGTGAGGGGACCTCAGGTAGGGGGGAGGAGAACTCGGGGGAGGGGGGAGTAGAATGGGGCGAGGGAAGGTGGAGGAGGTGGATTGGGAAAGCGAGAAGGAAAGGGGACGCGGGATAGGGAGGGGAGGCGGAATGGGAACGGGACGAATGGGAAAGGACACGCAGGGAGTAACAATTTCTTTATTAAATGGCATAGCAACGCATGCCGTGTACCAGCTAGTTATTATTATAAAAATTCGTTTGATATCCGTACCAACTTATTAATCAAGGTATTTTTTAAATCAATTTTAACAAAATTATAATTTTGATTTCGGGGCGCCAACTGTCGTCGGGATCAACCGTCGGGTCACCATTGTGGACAGTTTTTTAACAGATAAACGTACATTTCCATGTAACCGGGTGCATACGTAATTTACATAATTTATGCTCAGTGATGGCGAAAGTGTTCACAAATACATTGTATGTTGATAACACAGGTCAACGACAAAATGTTTTTGTGAAAATAAGACCTGATCTTTTGTACGTTTGGACTCTGATTCTAAAATTGGTATCAGATATTCCGGATCAGCTCAATTTATGAGATAATATTGTGACATTCACTTTTTTATGCTAATTATTCATTGTAGTGCTTTTATTGTTCAGTTTTCATCTTTGCAAGTAGACATTTTTGTTTTGAAGAGTTTTACTTTTCGTAATTTGTTATTTAAATTTTTTTTTTTTTGCTACCGGTTTCGACATATCCGACATCCGTGTCATTCACAAACTTAAAACTAACTTAAAAATTCTATACAAGTACAAAAATGATTATTTATGGGGGTAGTGGGAGGGGTGATTTTTTTTTAAAATATGTAATTGATTTTTATTAATAACAAGGATGTTTCGAATAAATTCGAAAAAAACGGGATAAATGTTGTGTGAAGCACAGTTTGTAGATAATAGTTACCGACCGAAGGTTCGGTTTCGGCTAAAAAAATCTAGTTTCGGCATCAGTTTGTGAAAAAATAATCTTTTTTATATTAGTAGTTAACATGTTTTGTTATTTTTTATAAATTTTGTTTGTTTTATAAAAGTAATATAAAAAAATAATATTATTTTTTCACATAATTATTCAATTTTTATTTATTTAATTTAACACATTTTAACTGTCTGAATAACTGTAAAAAATAAGCCAAATAACAGTAAATAATCGATTTTTAACATGTCTAAAAATGTTTCAGCCGAAACTGAGACAGACACCGAAGATTCGGTTTCGGTTTCATTTTCGGTGGAAAGTCCTGTTTCGGTCGGACACTAGTAGGTATGACTACTAGAAATTTTAAAACTGGAATCAGGGAACATGAACTTTGTTTACGAAATAATAACTATTCAAGTTTGCTAAACTTTTAATAGGCCGTAACTTCAACAAAACAAAAAAACAAGTTTAATTTGTGCGCCTTAAAAACCTTAGAAATAAACAACAACAACAAAAAATCAAAATCGAATGTAGTTAATAAAATAATAGCACCCTGTAAATCACCTTTATTAACAATGTTTCCATCTAATGTTGACTCCTCCCTCACATTCTTTTCTTCCCCTAAAATCATACCTCGCACTGCCCCCATTTAATTAAATCTAATCATTTATGTACTTGTACAGAATTTTTAAATAAGTTTTAATTAAGTTTGCTAGTGAATGACACGGATGTGTCGAAACCGGTAGCAGATAAATAAAAAAATATGTAACAAATGCACATGGAAAATTAAACGTAAATTTCTTTCAGTCTTCTAAATGTTGAAGGTCTAATTAAATTTAGGCCAAACCTACACCACCCACCGTAACATAATAATTATTTATTCCAGTCTGTTTATATTTGGAGAGTGAACTTTGGGAGTGTAGGCCGCGCTTCCTACGCTAATTATACTTAATTTGCATTAAATTCATTGCATTTCCGGAGACCGTGTTTTGTGTCGTTATAAATAGAATATTTCACCGCAAGGTTATTTTTTATCTACCATTGAAATATACAAAACAAACCTGTTTTTCGGTTTTCAATGCCGCGGTCTCCTTTCAAATAAATGTTTTTTTTTGGGTTAGTAGAATGATTGTTAAAAGGTATTATGAAGATAGATAAAAGTCGACGCGGTGTACCTGCTCAAAAAGAAGAAGATCGAAATATATGTAAATACGAATGTTAGAGAGAGCGCGTTAATATTAGAAACGATTATATTTACTCGAAAATTTTAATAAAACACGACTCGTTTGAAATAGAGCAAATATCTCGTGGGAATTTTCTAAAATAGAATTTAACTTTCGACGGGCCAAGATGCCAAACATGACGTCCGTAACCATGATGACCCCATGCAATTTTTTTTTGTTTTGTTTTTGTCCATTTATTGGGCAGGGAATATACCTATATTTGACAAAATATTTTTTCCTGCGATCAACAATTTTTTCACATTTTTTTTAAACAGCACATTATGTATTAATCCTTTGCGCAGGAATACCTAAAATACTAAGAATATATTTCATGTATTTAAGTAGAAATTAGAACGATAGTAATTTTGGGGTCTACCTTCGGCCCCAGTTGGCTGCGGGAGAGTTAAAAAAACACTGTGAATTTTATATGCATATAAACTTATAAAATAAATTAAAAAACGTGTTTATAATAATTTTCGGAGCATACTTTGCGATTTTTTTCTATCGAGGGAATTTTATATAATTGCCGTTTCGGCGCGGGAAGTGTATAGATATTATCTTCAAGAATAACATATATTTTTTAAGAGCTTTAAAACTTAAAGTATCTAAGGAAAACATGTAATAAATCGGTGGAAATGCGGAAAGCAAGCTATTTTCGATTAATCTTCACTTCGAATCGGTTTACATTATGTGTCCACCATCTTCTAGACGGGTACGAACAAAGACTTACATATTTCAAATTAGAGAGTCTAGTTAAAAGACGAAACATAAATGACCTCTTAATGCTCTATAAAATTGTGAATAATCGTGTAGACAGTAACTTAGTCAACCAAATCAAGTTATACGCCAGGCCCAAATCTACAAGAACCCTTAACATATTTTGGACTGAAATTTTTACGAATAATACTGGATATTTTAATCCTATATCTAGAATGTCTCGGTCATACAACGATCTTGTTAAAATACACAGTTCCATAGATATTTTTGCAATTAATATAACATATTTCAAAAAATATCTCCACAATTTGTGAACTTAAAAAAAAAAAAAATTGTTGTATTACTTTTCAGTAAATACTTTATAAATATTGTATACTTGTTATTATTATGAATTTCAATTTTGCATTTAAGTTTTCAAGTTATGTATAAATAATACTTGCATTGTTTTTCAAGAGTTTGCTTCAGTGAAAATGCATATGTGATTAATGCAGACATTAGTCTAGGGATACTTATACTTGTATTTTAATTTATTATATACTACCCACAAAAATGTTGTATAAATGTCCTGTTTGTGTCTCAAATAAATAAATAAATAAATGAATACCAAAAATATGCTTTCGATTAATTAAAGCTTTTCCTAATGTTTCGCTTGAGTAGATCTAAAATAAAATTGTTCATTACTTTATAAAAAATATAAACCTAAACTATTAAAAAATTGATTTTTTCATTAGAAGTGTATGAACACGTATAAAAAATAACTTATAAAAAATACAATTTTAGGACTAAGATTATCCGTGACAGTTTCCCTTCGTAAACTTTTTTTATTATTTTTTTTATGCCTGTTATCTACATTTGTTGTGATTTTATATATATATTTTTAAAGATTACGTTAATTAACTTATGTACTCCTCTCAACAAACAAAGAATGACAGAAAACAACTCGACCACCATAACACGGGCATGAGCCTAGTATGGTGGTAGAAAAATACACAAATGATGATTCAAAGCATTGAATAAAGAAAAAAAAAACTGCTCTCTGATACCATCACTATCCAGTAATTTTGAGATTGGTGTAAATTACTGTCTTTGC
Organism: Limnephilus marmoratus; assembly: GCA_917880885.1. Classification (NCBI taxonomy): domain Eukaryota; kingdom Metazoa; phylum Arthropoda; class Insecta; order Trichoptera; family Limnephilidae; genus Limnephilus; species Limnephilus marmoratus. The sequence continues at coordinate 22,330,502 of OU862929.1, forward strand.
TTCTTTACGTGTAATCCTATTCTCGTTCTATTCATCGTGATATTATTTCTATCAGCAAGTTTTTCCCGTCAGTCTGTACCGACCTACATCTAGCGCTACTTCTAAAGCGTTCTCTTTAAAATATCGAATTGCCGCCGGCGAAAACTGAAAGCCTTTAGAAAGCATTTCCATTACCAGCACGTGGGGAGTTATCTCCGTCTACAACTATATATAATAATATGTACGCCAATCTGGATCGATAGAAAATCCCGAGGAGAAGGTGATCCACAACGATTTGAAAGGAATCTGAGGGGCGGTTTCTGTTCTACTTAGGGATAAGGAATTGTCCTTAGCCTTAAAATTAACGACTATTGGGGCGATTCCGGTTCTACTCAAGGGTGAGGAATTGTTCTTAACCTTAAAATTAACGACTTTAGGGGCGATTCCGGTTTTACTCAAGGATAAGGAATTGTCATTAACCTTAAAATTAACAACTTAAGAGGCGATTCTGGTTCTACTCAAGGGTAAGGAATTGTCCTTAACCTTAAAATTAACGATTTTTGGGGCGTTTTCGGTTCTACTCAAGGATAAGGAATTGTCCTTAACCTTAAAATTAACGACTTTTTCGCTGCCATCCGAGTGAACTGGAATCGCAATCAACGTTAAGGACAATAAATGCTTTATCCTTAAGTGGAATCGGTATTGTCCTCTGGAATCGCTGTTAACGAAATAGTCTTTAATTGTGTAATGACAATAGCTATCCTTAAGTATAACTGGAATCGCTCCTAAAGTCGTTAGTTTTAAGATTAAGGACAATTCCTTACCCTTGAGTAGAACCAACCGTAAATTGCGAATGCTCGTCGTGCGTTCTTGTATTTGAACTGTATCAATCAATTTCAGCGGAAGTAAGGAAAATTATAACTTACTTGGGGTCACTGAAAGGCCCACAACACTCTACTCTTGGCTTTTCTTTACAGTGATTCGTGACCCACCATCTACTAACTACTACATATATTGTAATACTGTCTGTTGTATTTTCTATTTTCTCTATAGAATAGTTATATTAGAATAGAATGTATACTGCCGCTTTATTTATGTATCTAGGTTTCAGTTATCCACTAAACCAGAGGTTCCCAAACATATTTTTCTCGTAGACCCCTTTCAAAATTTTACTGATTTCGTTGGACCCCCTACTGCTACATTACTACCATATTCCCAAAACTGATCAAAAATGTGAAAATTAGATCTAATGGAAATTTGCGTCGCGGCTAGTTCCAACCCTAAATTCGGAATGGTATAAAAAGAAAAATTGTGTATTTTCTTGTGTTCTATGTATTAAAATAATATGTTACGGAAATTGTTAGTATAACTATTTAAGAATATTTTACCAAAGTTTTAAATAAAAATTTCAATTCGTTCCGGTATTACAAGGGTGTTTGTGCCGAACCGCGTGGTAAACTTGAAACTCATTTTTCTCGAAATTACTTTTTTCGAATTTATGTACACTCTATCTACCTCAGAAAGTTTTTAATCAAACATTTTTAAAATGTACAGATACTTTATTTATGTAATTACGCTCTACGTGAAAAGTATTTTTTAATTGCAAAAAAATGTTTAAAAAAATGGCAAAAAATCAAGGTTTCCTGTTTTCACACCTGTAAAAAATTTAATTTCCATTTTTTTGGGAAAAGTTAGGTTTACATAGAATAGGCACATATTCTTAAATTAAATTCAAAACCCTATTGATTTGAGATGATAACTGTGGCCTCCAAAATGCACACAAGAGCTTCGTCTGATGATGACCTTCGATGTATAGCAGCTAAAGCTTCGAAAAATTCACAATATTTTTTTAAAAAGATGTATAAAATGACCTCAAACTTTCAATAAATTATACACATTTCTTCCATGCCAAAAAAATCACGAAAATAATAAAAAAAAACTAGTACTGCATTTCTTAATAGAATTAAATAACGAATATGCAAGTTTTTGCAAGTAACAATCGTTGACCTTCTAAAAATACACTATTCAAAAAAATTACGGGAGGTTTTAAAAAAAGAAAATTATTGCTAAATATTAAGGCTATCTGATTCATAAGCCGACCTAACTGAAAAAAGGTTTTAAGCCCCTGTACCAAAAAAACAGCAAAAAAATTAGGATTGCATGAGAACCGTAGCTCCTAAAAATGCCAAAAACATGAAAATTTTAATCTTAAAACTTCAAATTGCTTTTTTTAAAGTCTCAAAACGACCATTTTTCACCGAAATGCAGCCTGTCAAAAATCACCGAAAAAATTGGATATTTGTTTGCTCCCTTAATTTTTTGTGTAATGTATTATCTGCCTAAATTGATAGTTAAAGTCAAGCCAACATTTTTGTTCTTTACTATCGAAACCAGATAAATTTTCGTGGACCCCCACATACAACTTGTGGACCCCCATTTCTTTATCACGCCAACGTAGACCCCCGTTGAGTCTCCCATGGACCCCTGGGGGGCCCACCTGGACCACTTTGGGAATCACTGCACTAAACTGACTAAACTTGTTTGTATTTACTTGTGGTGGCTAGAGCCACTTTGTGCTATAAGTTACAGTTATAACTACTCACATATTATAGTTTTATTTATGAAAAGTAAAGAGGAACGTGGGCGGCGATTGTTCATACAAACGTATACCCCTATTTCGTCTCTGGATTTTGACTAGTGCAAATATTTTGTAATATAATGTAGATCGAATATGGAAATATCCCTACGTTTTGTTTTATGGGATTTACGACCCTCCAAAAATCCTTAAAATTGCCTGGTTTCAACGCCATCAGCACACGTTCAGTATATAAATTTGACAATGTATTTTTAAAAAAGCTAAACTTAAAGACATAGAATATTTTCTTTTAATATATAGTTAATAAAAAAAATATCTTCAAAATCGGTCTAGTTTTGGAGGAGAAAAATGGGGAATACAATACCTTGATTTAGACGATTTTATTTAGGTATAATCAGCCTGTGGTGCAGTTGCCCCTTTCGCTTAGTATTTCGGGGATGGGAGGGGGATCTAACAGCGACAGTGATAACAACAGTTTTATAATATACATATTATTCAAATTTCTCGGCGCCCGCGTTTCTGTCTCAAAAAATTGGGGCATTGTTTCGTCCAATAATTTATTATCGGATTATGATCACGAAAGCTGAAAATCTCTTTATATGACTCCAGATAATACCTACAGCCTGTATGTCGGACGAATATCTACAGCTCATATGTTGAACTAATATCTACGAACTTCAGAGTGTTGACTAATATCTACAGAGCTAAGGTCGGACGAATATCTATGACGGTCCCACTGTTGACTAATATCTACAGAGCGTAGGTTGAACTAATATCTACAGAGCGTAGGTTGGACTAATCAGCTAAATGTGTCCAATAGTCCGATATTAGGGATTTTTACATACATACATACATAAATTAAGTTTTTTAAACTGCATACGCAATATTGCGTTATTCCAATATGCTATACATAATTGCAAATCCAAACTCTGCCAGTGCTGAAGATATTCGTCAACACTTTGGTTCTCATAGATATTAATCAGCAGTTTGAGCTGTAGATATTCGTCAACACTTTGGTTCCCATAGATATTAGTCAACAGTTGGAGCTGTAGATATTCGTCAACACTTTGGTTCTCATAGATATTAGTTTGATTTTTTCAGTTTTTGAAATTCCTGTAGATATTAGTAGACGCCTCCGTTTCTCTCCTGTTCATTATGCCCAAAGTTGCAATTTTTTCCCACGTATCTTTCACATCATCCAGTCACCTGAATTTTGGCCTCCCAAACCAACTTTCATTCGCCCTGCGGGTTTAGTGATCGGTTTTCTTCCATTCAATTTTCGGAAAAGTATTATTTCGATAAGACCACCAAAATCCGTAGAAAAAGGCTAATTTAAAACTCGTCAGAACAATAGGTAATAATAATATTATAATTGATGTATGGTATCGCGACTGGCGGGAGTGCCGAGCAGCAAGCATACCAGCAATAAAAATATTATGTGTCACGTGAACAATGCTCACGTTATGTTAATAAATTATGTATTTTGACCTTGCCAAAGTCACAGGGGAGCAGAAATCAACTACGGTAATGACAGCACGATAAATAATATGTACATTTTATACACCATTATGGAATATGTCACGAAAACTACACAAAACAGCAGTACAAATAATTAATTGTTATCGTGACAATGTTAACAGTGCCTACAAAAACCCGCGGAAAACCGATAAAGGGGTGTTTTATTATTTATTGCGACACGTTTTGTGGATGACTGAAAGTTGTTGAAATTTATGTCACCTAACACGTATTTATGAAATTAATATTCTCCTCATTACAATAGCATCATTAATTTTGGAAGAGAAGTAGAAGGCCTCAAATCTTTCATAATGATTAGAAATATACTATATCAAGTCCTATATTTTAGATATTCGAAGATTAAATCTTTGTAATTTTTAAAATTGTTTGAGACCTTCTGAATTTTCTGAGAGGTCTTTTTAGATTTTCTTAAGCTTTCTCTTGCTAATGCTAAAACCTTCTTATTTGGTTTTAAGTTCATTAAGGTTTACTATACTGATGGCCAGTTTTGAACTCGATTTCGTTGCAAGAATTCTGCCAAAATTACTTTCACATCTGGTAACTTTTTGCAGAAGTTATTAATTTTGAATAAGATTGGCTCAAGAATGATACCTTGCGGAATTCCGATAGTTACTTTTCTCAGGCGTGCCTTGTCCTGGGCTCCTACAGCGGCCTTGGTTCATTGCATGCCTAGTGTCTCTTCGCAGTCTCTATTGTAGGTGCTTTGTTCTGATGCAATCAACTAAACATATAGAAAGGTCTTTAATAAGAGGTCTCTTTGGCTATAGGAATGTTTAGATCAGGCGAGCGCTTTTGCAGAAGTTGCTCTACTGGCACTTTGAGCACACGTGCAAAGCATCTCTCCTGCACCTTTTCTATTTAGAGTAGCAAGGGTTCAACACCAGCTTTTTTTTAACATTAGTTCCACACAGGAGGCCCTGAGAACAATTTCCCTCAGGGCCTATGTCATCTTAGGGGATGCTGGGTGGAGGGTTTTTTTAAAGGAAATGAAGGAGTGGAAGTTCTGGGAAGGAAATAGGTATGAGGGGTGGGTAGGAATCTGGGAGTGTGTCCAGGAGTAACGGAGGTATGAATCCATCCCTCCAACTGCAGTGCAAGGCGATGGGTCGAGAAATTCCGGCTGGGGAGAATAAAAGACCTCCTTCAACCGGTCTCTCTCGATCCTGCCCACCAGATGGAAGGAGGGCAGACCCATGGGCCGCCAAGACCTGGACAAACCTCACCCCATGAACCCGGGCACCCTTGCTAAGTCACTAAACGTAGTGAACCACTTGGGGTGACCTATGACAGAGGTGTTGATTAACCAATAAATGTTTCCCGGGGTGGCGGTACCCGTACCCGTCTCCCAAATTGATATTGAATTGTAGTATTGAGCTTTGAATAGTAGTATTAATGTTTGTATTGTTGTTTCAGTCGATATGTGCCGAGGCCCCCTTCTCGGACGACCCAGCCGCAATAGACGAGTTGGCGCGTTGCGACTACTCGAGCCGCGTGAGCAAGGCGCAAGCATCCACGGGTACTGCGCCGCGCCGCGTGCGCGTCTACGCTGACGGAATTTACGACCTCTTCCACCAGGGACATGCGCGCCAGCTCAAGCAGGCCAAGAACATCTTCCCCAATGTCTACCTCATCGTGGGTGGTACGTTACACTATCTATCTATCTCCCCCCTTTCTCTCACTCTCCCTCTTTTTCATTATTAATTTTTGTTACTATCATTTGTGCACACGCGTGGTTGTGGACTGTAAGTTGAATTTTATAATACAACTGGTTGACTCTATGCAAGAATTGAAAGAGGTGGGATTGGGCCCGAAATTGAGTAATCTGAAAGTATGTTGCCTATTGTATGCTGATGATACGGTGCTGATTTCTAACAATATTTATTTAACGCCCAAAGGGCTTTTACATTTTGGTAGTACAAATAATTCATGACAGAATATTTTTAAAAATATACAGAAATAATAAAAATATTTGAAAAAAAAGCACACAAGTCATAAAAATACAGCGATTTCATAGGTTTTCAGAAAAACAGATATGTTTAGGAATAGTTTTGGAATAAGTTTTTTACAAAATCAACAAAATTCGCCAAGTTTATGTTAAATATGTCAATATCACCTAAGTACTGATTTCCCATAGTGTGAAATCGTTGTATCGGAGAGTGGGCAATGTAGTTCCGCTTATGAATGCTACAGTAGAATAGTGTATTTTGTCGTGTAGTTACTGTCGGTATTCGTAAGTTTATGAGTTGCAGTAGTTCGCAACAGTCAAATTTAGAGTTAAGTATTTTGAATAAAAATGCTAAGTCGTTTATTTTACGTCTGTCTTCTAGTGTGTGTATTTTTAGAATATTTAATAATAAATTATATTTCATGTCTTCTAGTGGGATATTTAATTTAAAATTTATAAAACGCAGAAATTTTTTCTGTATTCGCTCAGTGTTATTAATTTGAATTTTGTAAGATGGAGACCAAACTACCGAGTTATATTCCATTAGGCTTCTAACTAGAGATACATATAATAATTTAATATGGAAGACCTACAGTCTCTCGTGTCTAGGATGAACGAAGTACGTACTAAGAATGAGTTAATGATGAATGTAAGTAAGTCTAAAGTCATGGTGTTTGAAAGAGAGAGTACGAAAACAATGTGCAGTATATTTGTGAATGATGAAAACTTGGAGCAGGTGGATGAGTTTGTGTATCTGGGTAGTATGTTCAAGAGAGATGGGAAGGCTGATAGAGATATTGAAAGAAGGGTAAATGCAGTTAACTCCATTAATGGAGGACTAATTGCCGTTGGTGCTAATAAAAAACTGTCAAAAGAAGTTAATATAGCAGTCAACAATGGAGTGCTGGTACCTACCCTGATGCATGGCAGTGAGGTATGGAACTGGCAGGGGAAAGATGAAAGCAGACTGAATGTTGTTGAAATGAGATCACTGAGGCGTACGCGCAGTAAAACCAATATGATTGTGTGAGAAATGTGGAGATCGGCAATGAATGCAAGGCTGATGTTAGCGTAATGAGTAAGATTAAGAAAGGGGCCCTCGATGGTTTGGGCATGTAGAGCGAATGAACAAAGAAAGTAGTGTAAGAAGAATATATGACGCAAATGTGAAAGGTAGAAGAAATCGGGGACGCCCGTGGAAGACATGGCACGATCAAGTGAATCAAATACTTGAGACAGGCCATGTCAAGAGTCAGAATAATAAAAGAGTATGTACGAGACGATGTATGAATGTGAATGAGGTAAAGAGTGTGTGCCAAGATCGAGTTGTTTGGCGGTCCGTCCTCTCTGCTTACCGCTGTGGGGAAACGGCGTGATGGTTAGTTAGTTAACTGGTTGACTCTCTCTTCGCTCAAGTGAATAAACAACCCTCGAACATTGAGCAACACTTGAGGTTGCCTCGTTCCGTTCCCATAATTCCCATAAGTGGCTCGGTTGGTGCTTTTTTTGTCATGTGCATACGCAGCCTTACATTTAATTAATTATTCTATTTTAATACACCCTAGGTACAAATGAACCCAAATTGCACTTCCATTGATCAATATTGTTCCACTGACCTCTCCTTCAATACTTGTGATACTCGATTCTGTGTCACAGCATGTACCTAACTCAGGAGAGAAAGTGTATTTTCACTGCCAGGTCAGAAGATCAGATCAGGTCATTCCGGGTCAATATCATGCACTATTTCGGAGACAGATAACTGTCTCGGAAACTGATAATGTATACAGTATTTTTATTCATCGGTTTGCTCAGAGTTTGTTGTATTGTAGATAAATGTTTCTTACAGCAGCTCTTATCAATTTATTTAGTGATACAAACATCACGCCACATTTGTTTGGCTGTGATTAGGAGAATGGAATGCTTTGCGTGACAATATTATTTAATTCTCAGTTTGTTGAGATTGCCAATTTATTATCGAGTCAAATTACACTTCGACCAATGTTGTAGATTTTGGATCCGTGCTATCCGTCAATTTCCTGGTCTTCTTTTACCTCCAACAAAATTTTGCCTTATATCAGTAGCGTAGCGAGGGGGGGGCGGACCACCCTGGGTGCCACCCGACGGGGGGGTGACACTACAACCGACTAGAGATGGGTAAGTTCTGCATTTTTCCGGAGGCCTCCGAGACGTGCTTCCTTTTAGAAGTACTTGAGTTCTTGGAGCAGGTCCCGGAAGCCACTCCCGACTCGCGAATGGCCTGAGTGCGCAAAAGAATTCGAATGCGCAACCTGCTTCCGACTCGCAAATGGCTCGAACCGAGACGCTCGGGTTCCACCCTAGCCGGACCTCGGAGCCGGAGCTCGTAAAAGAACTCAAACACCCGACCTATTCCGCCTGCTCCCGAATGGCTCGAATCGAGACGCTCGGGTTCCACCCTTAGAGCCAGAGCCCGCATGCAAAAGAACTCGAATGCGCCACCTACTCCCGACTCCCACATGTGGCTCAGACCGTGACGCACGGGTTTGACGAGTGCGAACTGCCACTGCGCCGCGCCGCCGACTGTGGACCAGCCCGCCAAGTTCTGGCTACAAGTACTGTACCGGGTTCTTTGGGAATAGTCGATTTGAAAAGGGAGTAGGAGCCGCTTCGTGCGAAGAACCCAAGTTTAAGAGCCCACTCCAGCAGAACCTACACATCGCTACACCCGACCGTTAAAAGATTATGAAGTAAAAATTACGAAGGATATTGTCGCAAAAATATTGAATACGGTGTTATTTATATTTTCGAAGCTCTATGGCTCCCCGTGGAATGTCCCGAAACGGGGAGAATTTTGTGCCTGATGGTCTTTTTATTGATGAAAATAGCCTATTTCTAAATTCTTTCACCAATAGAAAGCTACATTATATGTGAGTCACATAGGCTGTATATAATGGTAAGCTCTGGTGTTATGAAATTATAAATATTAATATATTATATTTATTATACGTTTATTGTCCCTTACGAAAGCGAGTTATTGATAACGTCAGATGAAAAGCAAAACAAATCGTTGTCTTGGTAACTATGTTGCGGGAAATTTTGTTTCGGGCATCGTAGTTAATATCTGTCTTCTATCTATCTATTCTATATAAATAAAAATTAATCGCCGAAATGTATGTATGCGCATAACTTCCGAACGACTGCACCAAATTGGATAATTTTTTTTGTATTTGTTATTGTCAGGACAAGGTTTGTATAAAACTACTGGTGAGCGCTGGCATTATAGAACTTGTATAAAAATATTGCAATAGGTGGCACGCTAGCTGATTGAAAACTGAATATACCGGGACTGAATGTATGGAATGCGGAAAGGAGGGAGGGGGGGGAACTCGAATAGGGGATTCGCGGGTAGGGGGGGAGGGGAATCCGGGAGGGGAACTATGGAGGGGATTCGCGGGACGGGTGAAGAGGGGGAGTGGAGTGGGGAGAGGGAAGGTGGAGGAGGCGGAGGTGGGAGGGGAAGGGGATGCGGGACGAATGCGAAAGGACACGTAGGGAAAACAATTTCTTTATTAAATGGCATAGCAACGCATGCCAGGTACCAGCTGGTTAGTAATAACTTGTTTGGTTTGTCATTGTAAAGGTTTTGCCATGGTTGCAATCAGTGGCGGTTCGTGGTCTTTTTAACAGGGGGTTCAGAAATCCAAGAGAAGATATATCTAATCAAAATTTACATTTAGAGGAATTAAATTGTTTAATTTTTTTTACTGCAATGCACGTTGCTAATTATTATTATTTTTACAACAAGAATAATTACGTAGAATATTTACAAATAAAAGATTTTTTTATTTTATCATCTTTTTAATGGGGGTTCAGAACACAAACGCACTTTAGAGAAAACCGCCACTGGTTGCAATTAATGAAAAAATATAACTTTGCGAACTTTCTGTAGTTTTGGTTAAAGTGTTGTCATTTTAATTCTGCAGAATTCTTTTACTGTTATGTTCTGATGTTGATAAGCAGTTAAGTTTTGTTATAAAACTGAATTATGTAGAACACAGCAATTCATTGTACTTCTTTGCGGATTGTTTATTGTGCATTTGTGCATGACAATGCAGGCGTACTGCGAAGACTTGTGGTTTTTCTTTGTTAGCGAGATAATTTAAGTCAACTCTGTTATCCGCGCAAAGAATGATAACATACAACAAAGGTGTTGGGAGATTTATAAAACGTTTTCAGAATTGTTTTCAGGTAATGTAATAATAATTTATTCAACAACATTGTGACGAGCTCATGTTATTTAGTACAATAAACATACCCGAGGTTTACATGAAACAACCAATGCAAACTCATAAATATTGACAATGTTACATTGCACTGTCTCAACTAAGACAACAATAAATCAAAAATATTGTGTTTTGAGTCAAATACTTACTACTCTTTGAAGTGAAAACTTCTTTAGCACCATTATGATTTGTAACTCAATGAAACGAAAAATAGCGACACTAAAAAGAGACAAACACATATGTCTATATTATCGATTCCCAACCTTTTTTGTCCACCGCCCACTTTGAGAATACTTTAATTTCTAGCGCCCCCTAAAGCCTCGATGACACACGGCGAGTTTACAAGCTACAATCTGGGAAATTCACTATCTGTTAGTAAACTCGCCAGTGTCATTGTGTTACTTGCTAACTAGCAGCGACTAGCAGATTGTTGACAATCTACGAAAAAAAGTTGAAAGGTCGTCAACTTTACTCGCCTACACGCTTGCTCCGCTTGCTCGTGATTGGTTTATTTATGTTTCCAACATGGCTTCCGATAAACAGCTGATTTCGACTGTCAAATATCTGAAGAATTAGTTCACGCAGGCGTCGTTATTCTTGTTACTGGCGCTAGCAGCGGCCTCAGTTTCCTACGCTTCTGAGCGAGTGGACAGTTTTGTGTGTCATCATGACAATCTCACTCGCCGATTTACCCGCTTTTAAAACTTAGTAGATAGTAGCTTGTAACTCGCCGTGTGTCATCGAGGCTTAACTCGTGAATCCGAAACAGCGATTGACCATAACCGCGGGGGAGGGGGGGGAATGTAACGGGATACCACGATAGGGTTACATTTGCCACAACGGATGGGGCGTAATGGGATAGGTAAAATATTTTTGTGGATGGATGGCCCCTATTAGAAGATACAAATAATTGGTATACGAAATCTTTACATCTTCTACAAAAACAAAGGGATACAGCTTATAAAGCCTGTAAAATGCAATTTACGGAAGAAAGATGGGAAACCTATAAGAAACTTAGAAACATGTATAGCACAGAAATAAAACAAACCAAAAATTCGTATATTAGACAAAAAATAATTACCTCTCAAAGTGATTCAAGGAAAATGTGGACTACACTCAAAGAAATTATAAGCGGTAAACAGAAGGGAGACACTAAGGAAGTTCAGTTCCCCGATGGAGTTGAAGATGATAAACCTAAAATAGCCCAAAAATTTAATACAAATTTTATACTCAGTGTCGAAAACATAAATAAGAGCATTCCATTAGTCACAGACACATTTTCTCAATCAATGGAAAGAAGAGAGAATAATAATATTTTCAGGTTTAATAAAATAAACATGGAGTATTTAATGAAAATTCTTAATGCAATGAAACTAAAATCGTCCACGGATGGAATTACGATAGGCATAATCAAAGATGCACTGCCAGCTATAGGAGACAGATTAGTTGCACTAATAAATGAATCTCTGTTAGAGGGAATTTTTCCACAGTCATGGAAAACTTCCATAATAACACCAGTACCCAAAATCATAAATGCTAAAAATTTCGAAGACTTCAGACCAATAAATGGATTACCCAAATATGAACAATTACTAGAATCGATAGTTAAAGAACAGATAAACAATTTTATTGAAAAAAATAACATTCTTGCAAAACAACAATCTGGATTTAGAAATAAATATTCCTGTGAAACAGCAATTAATTATGTCATAAATGAATGGAAAACAAGTATGGATCAGAAGAAAATCATCATAGCAGTATTCTTAGACTTTAGACGTGCTTTCGAAACGATAGACAGAGAAAGACTTATAATGAAATTGAAAGACATGGGAATTCATGGTAAAGAATTGCAGTGGTTTACTGATTACCTAAAAAACAGAAAACAAAGAACCAAATTTGGAGATGCTATCTCTGAAGAGCAAAAAGTTTACCTTGGAGTTCCTCAAGGATCGGTCTTGGGACCACTACTTTTTATTATATATATTAATGATATAGTGAAGTGTCTAAAGTACTGTTCCATCAAACTGTTTGCTGATGACACACTTTTATATATCATAGCAAATAATATTGAAGATGCATTGTCAAAAATACAAAGTGAACTTCATGAAATATCTAAATGGTTATGCATAAATAAACTCAAATTAAATGTAAATAAAAGTAAATTCATGGTATTAGGGAAAAAACAAAATGAACTTATCACCCTAAATATAGACAATCAAAATATTGAAGAGGTAGAAGAAATCAAATATTTGGGAATCATTATCGATAATAAGTTAAAACTTAACTCTAACTTCGAAATGCTAACTAAAAAAATTGCCAAAAAGATTAATTTCTTAAGTAGGATAAAGGGAAAATTAGACATTAAAACTAGAAAATTGGTCTATAACACAACTGTAGCATCCCATCTGAATTATTGCTCAAGTGTAATCTTTCTGAGCAATAAAACACAAATTAAAAGAATGGAAATAATTCAGAACAGAGGCTTGAGATCTATATTGTGCTGTAGCAGATATACAAGGATAAAAACCATGCAACGCCAACTCAATATATTAAGTGTGTGGCAAAGATTAGTTTTCAATACCCTAGTTTTTATTTATAAGTTAAAAAATAAAATGTTACCTGATTATATGTTGAATAATGTTAGAATCAACAGTACAGTTCATTGTTATCCTACGAGAAACTGCAACGATTTTAGGCTTCCGAAAACAAATTTATCGGGAACACAAAATAATATTTATTATAAAGGTTTTAAAATGTTCAATGAACTCCCTGTAAATGTTAAGGAGGCTAAAAGTCTTGCAGTTTTTCGTGGATTATGTCTTAATGTTGTAAAGTCCAAATTTTAGTCAGTAGGTAGTAAATAATATTGTAGTAGTCATAGAAAAGATAACATTAGATATAAGATGTCAAATTTTATATCTAAATAAAATATACAATAATAAAAAAAAAATAAAAAAATAAAAATAATGGGATGGGATGGGGCAAGATAGGATGGGGTGGGATGGGTTTCCCTGGGTCTCCTACCGCCCCCCTGAAAGTCTGAAACGCCCCCCAATTTTCTCTTGGTCTTCTACTGCCCCCCTGAAGGTCTGAAACGCCCCCAAGGGGGCAATATCGCCCACGTTGAGAACCTAAGGTCTATATGATTTAGCCTGCGAGAGAATGAGATAGTATAATCGGTCTCCTCTTTGTGTAGTGCTTCGTAGCCTCTCGACTCTTGTCTACTTTAGTTTTCACGAGGTTTCACTTCTACAGCGTGTGAACTGCACACTCTGATTTATTTTGTAGTATGTATTAATTTGTAAGAGCGCTTGTGATAGGGCCACAGCTCATAATTAAATTCTACAAATTCTGCTGAACTATCACTTCTTCTTCTTCTTCTTCGATGGCGCTACAGCCCGTATCGAGCTTTGGCCTCCTGCAACAGTCTCCTCCAACTCCTCCTGTCCTCAGCGGCTGACTTCCAATTTGGTACCTGGAGAAGCTGTGCTGCATCCCCTCTTACTTCGTCTTCCCACCTCAGTCTGGGTCTTCCCACTTTTCTCTTTTCACCTGGGTGTCCAGTCAAAATTCTTTTTGGGACACGTGTATCCGGCACTCTCTGTACATGCCTAGCCCATCTCAGCCTGAGGAGTCTCATATGTGCTGAGATGCTAGGGGCCTTATATATATCATACAATTCTGTATTGTGCCGGATGCGCCACTGTTCACCCTCTTTCACGGGTCCACATATTCTTCTCAACATTTTTCTTTCAAAAGTATCCAGCATTTCAGCCATCTTTACCGTCAGTGTCAGCGCCTCACATCCATATGCCAATACAGTTCTAACAATGGTCTTGTATATGGTTATTTTGGTTTTTCTTTGAACACTACGTGACTTAAACACTGGCAGCAAAGAGAAGTATGTTTTGTTGGCTGCTGTGATTCTACTTCTGATTTCTGCTGGATCCTCATTGTTCTCTGTCAGACTGGAGCCCAGTAACCTGTAGGTGAATTGATCGACCACTTCGTATGAGTAGTTGTCTTTAAATTGTGCACTACTTCTTCTTCTGTGTGAACTGTTCCTGCTCTGTATCATCATGCACGTTTTGTTAACATTAACCTGCAGTCCTACTTCCCGTGCCGCTGTTTCTAAAGGATTGAAGACCTCCTTAATGGCTGAAATTGATCTTCCGACAATGTTAATGTCATCCGCATATCCGACAACTTGACTGCTCTTGAAACAAATATTGGAGCCAGTGTCTATTAGCGTTTTTCTTATTACATGTTCGAGCACAATGTTGAAGAGAGTGGGAGCCAGACCGTCCCCCTGTTTTATTCCCTGCGATAATGTGAACTATCACAATACACAGTAATTTAGAGGTCTTAAGGCGATGCATGTGCAAAATAATCCAAAATATGTTGTTTGAAAATTTTATGGATGCTTTAATTAAATACTGTGCATTTTTTTATAATTGACCAGCGATTCCTGAGCATATTTGGAGTAAAAAATGTACATGTCATTTTGCTATCTGAAATTTTTTTCAATTAAAAACAATAATGTTTTTCCATCACGTGTCGCAACTGAGTAGTTGGTTGCAGCCAGCACAGGTCTACACGGCACTGCTTCTTAACCCTAGAAGCCCAATCGTATTTTTGCAGCTATAAAGCCCAATCATACGTCAAAACGACATGTAATATTTAAATCTCCGTTTTTGTTCTTTTTATTTAAAATTATATACTAGTTCTACATTATTTATTCAATATACAGTCTAATGAAATACAAAAAACATAAATTATATTAAGACCATAAATTGACTAATTCCGGAATATATAAACTCAAATGCAATGATTGAATCAAAGAACATTTAAGGTGTCTTAATAATAATAATTTTTCTGAGTTTGCTTCATTCATTCTCCATATCATTGAAAATAACCATAGTTTTGAAAAAAATATAGAGATATATATATTCTTCATATTAATCATAAAGGAAAACGTTTAGATAACTTAGAAGCCTTGGAAATTAAAAAATCCCTTAAAAATAATGAATCTATTATCAACAAACAAAAAATATTGTCATAAAGCCCAATCATGGATTTGTTCCCCTACCCACCCACTCTACACTAATACCTACCCATTCAATCTACATTATTAACTAGCAACGGCTCCACCCCTACCATAATAAAACATTGTTCGAAACTGTCAAATTAGTATAAGCTTTCCCTGACGAAGGAACGTTTGTTCCGAAACCGGTCGGATTTGCGCATCATATAAGTGGTTTATACAAAGTTGAATTATTTCATTTTTTTATATAAAAATCAATTTATTTGACAAAAGTTGCTTCTTATTTATACTTTTACAACATAACTTTGCAAACATAACAAAATTGTACAAAAAAATGAGATTCTCTTGAGTTTTCTTATGTAATAATAAAATTTTCATAAATCAACCTTATTCTAATTTGTTTTATTAAAATTAAATCAATTCTTATCAATACTAAATACGTAAAATTATAAAAAACAGTCTTTATATGCAGTTTTGACAAACATCAATTTTATGTTCACCGCATTTGACATTTGCTACACTGTGCTTTCGTCATCCTCCTTTTTTTTATAGGAGCAAAATCCACAATAGTGTGGTTTTTTGGTTCGGGCTCATCACAGGAAGTATTTGTAGTGGCTTGTGGTTCGGTCTTTAGTATATTATCCTCATCTTCAGAGTCCGTATCATGCGGAGAATAATCGTCATCATTTTTCAATAAAGCAAATATTATTTCATCAGGTTTCAAGTGTTGTCGAGACGCCATTTTGTATATTTGTAACTAAAACACTGGAGATTTCCACCGCGTACCCGCCCCGGTATAAGTAACTTATGGTTACTCCTTCAGGGCTCACAAGGAAGCTATTTTTTTTATTTGAACGTCTCTACATTTAATTAAACAAAACTAGACCCCCAATGTCCCCGCATACGGTGTTAACGAGCAGTATGCGAGTGCTTTATACGTACAGGTTAGTATTAAATAATTAAATAAATATATACATTACCTCTTTCTTTGGGGAAAAGCAGAGGGATAAATAAAATTTTCAAGTGTAGGCGGGATGCCTACCCTGCCAGTTTATTGTACATAAAAAACATCACTCATTTTTCATGTGGTTGCTGGTAGGGAGGGAGTGTGTCACAGATACACCCGGCAGTCCTGTTGAGAGGTGCATGTTTTTAGGAAAGTCTTGCTTGAGGGTCGGTTTCCGCGCCCCGGCTATTTGGAAGTGGGTGGCAGGACGCCTAAAGACTCTAGGAAGGACAGCGTCGGGTTGTCGGAGGCAGGGCAAAGGGTCCCCTTACTCGCGCGAGACACCCTTACAACCCACACCTCTCCCCAGGGGAGGCGCGGGCGATCCATGAGACAGCGCTCCGGGTCGACTTCTCTCCAGTGTCCGCATGCAGGGACGGGGTCACAATCCACCCCCAATAGTGGGGATATGGACGAGACGTAACGCTGGTTCAGCTTTCGTCTCTGGGAGTTTCTAAAGAATTTTCCCGCTGCAATGTTAACCGGGTACCCAAAAAAACAATTACAAAACCAATAAAAATCAAGTACACAAAACAAAGAAAACCAATTAAAAACGGTAAGACAGGAAACAGAAGTGACTACTGTAGGTGCTCTCAGTAAATACTATTATCAGAGAACACAAAGAGCGGAGTAATCAAGAATATTCCTTTATACAAAGTAACTAAAACAGAAGTATCGATGAAATGCAAGAAAATAAAACAATAAATAAATGAAAAATTCATAAAAGCACAATATAAAAAAACGATGAGCAGTGGCCAAAGTTACATAAAGCCCAAACATACGTCGAATGTACATGCAACATTGTTGTTACGACAAAATGGCGGTACTTACCGAAGCGACACTGCCGTCTCGTGCAAGGTCTCGGCGATACTGAGTTGGTTCGGAAGGTCGCGGCAATCCGATCACGAGTGTGAAAGAGATGACGATAATTCATCGGAGTGTACGTCTAAACGACGTAGATTGGGCTTCTAGGGTTAAGTCAAGTACTTCCCTTAACACCCTGGATCCAAAACTTCAAGTTCTTTATTTCAGTTTGGAATATATATTTTTTTTAAAAGAAAGACAAACATTCCCGAGTTACGAATAACTTGATAATATTTGAAAATCTCCTACCACCACCACAGTAAGCGGAAAACGTTGCTTGAAAAGGGACTTAGCCATTCGAGGAATCTATAAAATATTTAGCCACACGACAGTCTGGCTGCAGGAATTGCAATGTTTTCCTCCTACGTGTTATTTATCTTTCTCTTATCAGATACTAAATATTATGTATGTAGTTTATTGATTTATTAGGTTAATTGTTGTGTTGTCTATACTCTATTTTTTATTATTTTTGTTGCCATTCATGAATGTGCAGACGCGACCTCCATATTGACTCGTTTGATTCCCTCTCAATGTTAAAATACATCTCTACGTAGATTTTTCATTTAACCTTCATAATTTCTCTAAAATTTTGACAGCTAACTTAAAAATGGTTTTTCTAACTAAAATTACTGATAATGACAACAATATTCTATTAAACAAATCTAAACCAAAATATGCTATATTTATATGAGTATGTAGAGCGATGTCTATGCATTGCTATGGATGAAACTTTGGGGATATGTGTGCATGCACGGGATGGTTTCTATATATAATAGTGAGTTCCGTTGCTAAACCATTCATCCGATTGTGATGAAACTTTGGTGAGTTGTTGTGAGCACGCCTGCGAAAATTCCTATACATATTGGTGAGCTCTGGCCAAAGATATTGAAATATAAGAGATGTGCTATCCGCAGTTTTTTCTACGTGGGACTACGCTTCCGGGTGTCACAGATATTGTTCACCAATTAACAAATAAACTAAATGAACGAATAATTAACGAATTAACTAAACGAACGTTAAACTAAATGAACGAATTCTTCCCTTATTCAAACTATATTGTTAACCAATACTAATACACACCTTCAAAAAATCAACGAAATGAACAAATTCGGCTAATTGCTTAGTAATCGGCTTGGGTGGAACCCGAGCGTTGAGTTTGTTAGTCGGAAGCAGGTTGCGCATTCAAATTCTTTTGCGCGCTCGGGTCATTCGCGAGTCGGGAGTGGCTCCCGGGACCTGCTCCAAGAACTCAAGTACTTTTAAAAGGAAGCACGTCTCGGAGGCCTCCGAAAATATGCAGAACTTACCCATTTCTAGTGGGAAACATTTATTTATTAAGTGGCATAGCAACGCATGCCGGGAACTCGCTAATGTATTATAAACGTTATTGTCACCTCGTTTTTATGTCATTTCATAAAAAATTCATAAAGTTTCATAAATTTTTTCTCTAATTGCGGTCGGAAACTTGGGTTTCACAGAGGTGCACATTTTTATTTTTCTGTGGTTAACTTCAAATTAACCTGAGGGGTTAATAGATGAGCAGCAAGTTCTGAGTAAAAAAACACTTTCCTAATCTGTTGTAATAATGTAATTCTGTTTAGTTTGCAGTGATGCCCTGACGCACAGCAAGAAGGGCAGAACCGTCATGTCGGACGAAGAGAGGTACGACGCCGTGCGCCACTGTCGTTACGTCGATGAGGTAAGTGTTGACATCAACTTAGTACCCACTCCTCTAAACAAATCTCTTTGTTTTCCGAGAAATAAATTACCACCTTGCAAAGTTGCCATGCCTTGCCTAAAATGCCTTAAGAATGATCAAATACATTTAATTACTAGACACTTGACAATGCAAATTAATATTTTATTCATTAGCCCCTCATGCCTCGGGCCTATTTTGTCTGAAGGTCAAAATATTTCCACTTTGCATTGAAATCCAAATAAATGGAAAATTTCTGATAGCATCCAAAAACTAAAAACCATTTTGAAAGGTGATGAAATACACTTTCATATTTTATAGTTTAAAATATATATACCTACACTTTTTGAAATATGAATATTTTTAATGTAAACATAAAAAAGTTTTAATGATGGCTTACCATACATTTTTTCTAACTAAAATTACCTATTGATATAAAAACACACATATTTTTTAAGCAAATTTATTATAAACATTATTGTCAACTCGCTTTTTTGTTGTTTCATATAAAAATAATTAATAAAAAATTCCAAGTCACATAATTTTTTTTCCAATTGCTGTTGGAAACTTTGGTTTCATAAAGGTGTACATTTGAATTATTTTGTTGATAACTTTTAGATTTAAATATATTTAAATATATAGCTAGCATTTTTATTTCTAACATTGTTTATATCATATTTCTAACCATGATAGTAAGGGGGACACAACGAGGGTTAAGTGTATGTATGGTGTATGGCAGTGAGGCATCCACTGACAGAGGAAGGACGGAAGTAGAATAAATGCTGTATAAATGAGAAACCTCGGCGAATGTGTGGTAGAACCTCGTATGACCGTATAAAAAATGTGGAGATCCGCAAAGAATGCAAGGCCGTTAAGTGTAATGAATAAGATTTTATTTGGTTTGGGCATGTAGAGTGAATGCAAGACGAAGGGAATGTAAGGAGAATATAATGATGCAAATGTGAATGATACAAGAAGTCGGGGATGCCTGAGGAAAACATGGCAACATCTCACTGTGAACCAGATACTTGAGTCAGGTTTTGTTAAGCTTCAGAATATATTGTATGTTAAAAGGTGTTAGTATTTATAGTACAGTTCGTGGCTATCCTACGAGAAGCTGCGATGATTTTAGACTTCCAAAGACAAATTTATCAAGAACACAATAATATTTATTGTAAAGTAAAATGTTCAATGAACTCACTTTAAATGTTAAAGAAGCTAAAAAATTTGCAGTTTTACGTGGGTTATGTCTCAATGTTCTGAAGTCCAAATTTTAGTACATACGTATTAGAATATTATTATAATAAAGGTGTTTTTTTAGAGGTACAAATTCAAAATGAAAAAAAGCATTAAAATAATGTTAATGTTCATCATATTGGCTTTATTTAGTAGATAATTTTATGCCATTATTGTTTAAATATGATTTCGGGCATATGAGCGCCACGGCGAGCTCGAATGAAGCGCTATGAAGTCCAATTTTCGACAACTTCATCGAGCAACTGGGGTCATATATCGGCAATAACACGCTGAATGTTGACTTCCAAATGGTCTGACCTCTCTGGTTTATCAGCATAGACTATTGACTTCACATTCCCCCAAAGAAAGTAATCTTATGGTGTGAGATCGTGGAGGCCAGTTCACAGGTCCATTACATGAAATTATGGGCTCACCAAATGTTTCCCGCAATAAATTGATGGTGGCACCCGCCGTGTTTTGAACAATTTGTCAAAATTTCCACAATTTGCAAGCGCTGTTCTGACGTCAGTCTATTCATGGTGAAATGGCAAAACGTACTGACTACAAATCAACTGTTAACTGTCAAAATTGACAGTCTGTACCAAAGATATTCAAATACAGAAGTGATATGCAATGGTGTCCGCGCAGCTGTCGCCGGACTACGCGCTAATTAGCGTAGTTTTCATACAAAAAGAATTTGTTCATTTCGTTGATTTTTTGAAAATGTGCATTAATATTGGTTAACAATATATTTTGAATAAGGAAAGAATTCGTTCATTTAGTTTACGTTCGTTTGGTTTATTCGTTAATTATTTGTTCTTTTAGTTTATTTGTTAATTGGTAAACAATATCGGCGACACCCGGAAGCGCAGACCCACATAGTAAAAACAGCAGATAGCACATCTACTTATATTCCAATATCTTTGGTCTGTACACACAATATTGCCAGTTTAAAAACCAAACCTCTAAAAAAAACACCCTTTTGTTTCAGACTAGATATACAGTAGATACAAAATGTAAAAAATGTATGGTTAAATAAAATATATGAATAACAGAAGGGTTTGTATGAGATGATGAATGAATCTGACTGAAGCAGAGAGAGTGTGTCAAAACCGAGTGGTTTGGCAGTCTGTCCTCTCTGCCTACCACTACGAAAATATGTTAGGTTGGGTTAGGTTATTGTCAGACTGTAAATATATGGAATAGATTAATAACGTTGGCATTATGTACACTATGATAACTCAAAATGGGTGGAATGGTGAATGAAGTCACCGCAAGTCAAATGATCTGTTTAATATTCATTTATACCATACTTCCCCGCCGATGTGTACCGAGGTGTCACCTGATAATGCTCTGTGTCAACACACACTCCTCTCCTTCCTCCACCAGAATACAGTCAACATGTTGTTTCTTAGAATCCATCGGGTGTAAAGTGTCAAGTCCTCTATCGCTGTTGAAATCCATTTTAAACACTATGATACGCAATAATTTTTACGTGTATTTTTAGTTGGGTTTATTTAGTTAAAAAAATATAAAATAAATTTGTTGAATGCAGAAAATTGCTTACCTTTTCACATATACTATTTTATTGACATTGAATTTTATTATGTCCTTCAAAATTGATTGGGAAATAGAACGGGAACATTAATATACTTTTTATTACAATAAGGAACTCCAGTGAAAAATATTATGGCTTTAAAAAAATATGTTCATATAGACCAATAAACGCTGATTCTGAATATATAACTTTTATTTCATAATATTAAACGCAGAGTTTTTAAAAAATTATTAAAAAGTCCATTTTTAAACCTCTCCTCGAAACACAGTGTCAAGTTGGCATTACTGAAATGGTGAATGGTGACGTCACGCGTCACACTCACCCACTGTCACCTGGTGATCGCGTGTATTGTATTGTCACATTGTCAGTATTGTATTGACATTTGAAATGACTTCAACAACTATTCAACATTTCGTGTTTTTGGTTTATTTTCATACTGTTTATAGAGATTTAGATAAATAATAGTTATTGTGTTTATTGAAACATAATTTAGGCCCTCAACAATTTACGAAAAGGGCTATATTTGCGGACAATCTGGAATAAATTTTGCCTATTTGAGGTTAAAGTCGACACAAAATATGATGTCATGTATTTGCAATGAAAGAGATGATTTGTTTTTATATTGCACTTTGATTAACTACAATAACAGTAGCGGTGAAATGTGGACATTTTACCAATGTTTTTCTATATTAAAAGCAGTTAATCTTGAATAAAAAACGAATTCTCACACCGAAATGTCATAGTATTCATTGGCCATCATTCCGTCCACCATTTTAAAACAGGGATGTTCTGCCCAAAAAAAATATTTCCTTAGATTTCCCAGCGCTCTTGAGGCGATTTTTCGCAAAAACAGCGCTATATAAGTTGTCCAAATTTATTTATTATTTATTATTTGAAGTGAAATTTCCCTAGAATTTCACATTTACGCAATTACCTACGTAGCCACCTGATTGTGTAACACTAATCCTGTTATATGTTAATTAATATGATTGATTAATTGGAAAGATATCGGAACTTGGTAAATATACTAATAATACTGTGCTTTTCCAAATACACTTTTTGCTACGTGAAGTAATAATTTAAAAGTACGAATACACTCACCACTGAATTAGAAACTGAATTCCAAATAAAAAAAACACTTTGCAAAATAAAAATCAACCGCAATCACCGAAAAAACGGAACTTAAAACATAAATAATTTTTTTTTCAGAGGTCCCATTTATCTTTTTAGATACATAGGGAACGTACCCATACTACGCGACAAACTTTTTGCACTTTTTACCCCCCCCCCCCCCCACCGTGACCAAAAACCTAAGCAACCCACCGCTCATTTGTACCAAGCGTGGTATTTTGAAGACCCCCCCCCCCCCCCCCCCGAACGTGTCACGTAGTATGGGTACGTTCTCTAATACCATTTTGAGTTGTCAGTGTTAAAAATAACATTGCATGTAAGTACATGAACAATAATTAAGATTCATAGGAATCCCAACAAATATATATATAATACCAGTAATATTGTCATATGTAATAAAAATTTTGCCAGAGTTCGAAATTTCCCTAGATTTGGTCCTGATTTCCCTTATCCCTAAAAAATATTTTTCTCCCCTAGATCTAGGGAAATTTCCCTCGACATAACATCACTGATTCAAAAAGACAACTTAAAAATAATAAACTATAGGTGGGTGAAGGCCACCATAGATACGGTGCGTTTCTAGGAGTCTTTAAAAATTAAAACTTTGACAATTATTTTGTTTATTTGTTTATTTGTTTATTTGTTTATTTGTTTATTAGGAACATACACAGTACATAAGTTTACAAGTTATAAGGAATGTTAAATAAAGTAATTACATGCTTTAGTACCTATTACGTAAGTCCGTATAATATCTGGGATAATACGCCTGGGATTTGAACAGTTCTTAAAACTTAACTGATGAATGAAAGAGAAGAATAATATAAAGGAAAATTGTATACAAAGATAAAAGAGATTTTTTTTTTTTTAGAACAAGAAATTACATGCTAACAAATTGTAATTAGTTTAGTGAAAAGATGAGTATTTTTATAGCAATAAAAAATACATGCTCATGAGTAGTAATTAAAGTTTAATGAAAATATAAGTGTAAATAAGAAGTTTTAAAATTAATTATATCACGCCAACAAATTTAGTAAATTAGTTTTGTATGTTTGCAGGGAGTTGTGGAAAATGTCTAAGTGTAATAATTTTTCATAGTGTGTATAAGATGTGATTGCGCGAGAGATTGGTGAGTTTTGTGCTGCATTAGTATTATTGGATCCTATGTGAAAAAGTGAAGTGTGCCTGGTACGCCTCATTGGAACATTTAAACCAATGACAGATAGCAAATCGGGACTATCTATTTTATTATTAAGCAGGTTATGTAGAAATATCAGATCTGACAGTGTGCGTCTTTTTTGTAAAGATAACATATTATTTGAAGTTTTGTTGTATTTCTTGAGTAAATATTTCGAAAATTTATTCTGTATACTCTCTATTAAGTCTATGTATACCTTATATTGAGGATTCCATATGGTGGAAGCATACTCCAGTGGACTTCTGACCAATGAACAGAATAATATTTCCAGAGTCTTAGCACTTTTAAAAACTTTACATACTCTTAATAGAAAACCTAGCATCTTATAAGATTTTGATATAATGTATTCGATGTGCTTATCAAATATTAGTTTGCTATCCAAGTGAACACCTAGATCTTTACATGTAGACAAATATTTTAGAGGTTTGTTATTCAAGTTGTAAGGATAGGTTATTTTATTTTTATTTCTAGTAAACGTAATCGAGTGACACTTGGATATATTTAAGGACAATAAGTTTGATTCACAGTATGTGCACAAATGATCAAGATCTCTTTGTAATTCGATGCAATCGGATAACGACTGAATAGGTTTAAAAATTTTCATGTCGTCCGCATACAATATAAAGTAACTATTTGGGAAGCATACAAGAATGTCATTTATATAAATATTGAATACGAGTGGTCCGAGATGCGACCCCTGGGGCACACCTGAGACGATTTCTATTAAGCAAGATGCGAAACCATTGACAACCGTAATTTGGTGTCGATTACTAACATAAGATGCGATCCATCTATAGAGATCACCGTGAATTCCTAGACCTAAAAGCTTCTGTAAAAGAATATAATGGTTAACACGGTCGAATGCTTTAGAGTAATCAGTGTAGATGGCATCCACCTGGCATCTCATGTCCATTTGAGCATGAAGAAAATTTGTAAAAGACGCAAGATTTGAGGTTGTGGAGCGATTTTTCATGAAGCCATGTTGATTAGTTGAGAGTAAAGGTGAGATGGTAGAATATAATTGATCGTAAACAATTTTTTCCAATACTTTACTTAAAATCGGTAATTTGGATATCGGTCGATAGTTGGAGACATCATTTTTACTGCCGTTTTTAAAGATTGGGGTAATCAAGGCTGTTTTCCACTTGTCGGGAAATGTTCCTTCAGATAGCGATAATTTGAAAATAGCAAAAATGGGGGGTGTCAATTGTTTACTGCAGTAGTTTATAAAGATTCCTGGAAGTTTATCATTACCCGGTCCCTTTTTGATATCGATAGACTTAAGGTATTTGAAAGTTATGTCTTCATTGATCTCGATTGAGCTAATTACGCTATTTGAATTTAAACAATCACTAGCATTGCTTGTATGAGCAGGTTGATCATTCGAAAATACAGAACCAAAATACTCCGAAAATAAATTGGCTACTCCTTTACTGTCATTAGCAGTTTTTTCGCCATAAAACATATGATCGGGGATGGCAGGAGATTTTCTTTGAGAATTGACATAGGACCATATTTTTTTAACATTGTGCTGTATACCGGATTCTATCGTGGAAATGTAGGTTTTGTAAGCCGCTGAAGCGACCGTCTTTTGCCTTTTGCGTAGCAAAGAAAATGAGAGATAGTCAAGAGGGTTCCGATTTCGCTTCCATGCT
Organism: Limnephilus marmoratus; assembly: GCA_917880885.1. Taxonomy (NCBI): domain Eukaryota; kingdom Metazoa; phylum Arthropoda; class Insecta; order Trichoptera; family Limnephilidae; genus Limnephilus; species Limnephilus marmoratus. Next base: position 22,356,205 of record OU862929.1, read on the forward strand.
CTAAAGAACTTTAATTTTTCATTTGTTATTTTTATTAAGGCTGCCGTGTACCATAGTGGATATTTTCCAGATTTCACAACTTTCTTGGGAATAAATGCATCGATGATTTGTTCAATTATAACGTAAAATGAGTTTAACGCTGTATTTACATCCGGTGCATTTATAACGGCAGACCAGTCGGTCTCTTCCAGTTTCCCATTAATCACGGTATAATCTGCTTTATGGAATAATTGTATTGTTCTAGGAGTTGAGAGGGTAGCATTAGTGGATGGAATTTCTAGTTCAATAATCAATGAATTATGATGAGCATCCTCTTTAACTAAAGGATGATCTGCAAGCGTCACCTTAGCTGGAGTGTTACAGAACACGAGGTCCAATATTCGTCCATATTTGTTAGGTGAGTGGTTAAATTGAGTTAAATTTGCAAACGATAAACAGTTACATAGTGTGAGTGAACATTGGTCTCTGTTAGTTGATATTTGTTGATTAGTCCAATCAATACTGGGTAAGTTATAGTCGCCAATGATTAGAAACTTGTCATGGGGAAAACGGATCGTTAAGTCAGAAATGGCATTGGTATGGCTAGTAAATAACGCTAATCTTTCTGAGGATGTTAATTTTGGACCGACGCTAGGTAAGTACACGCAGCACATATGGAAGTTATAACAATGATGATTAGATTTTGATGTATTGACAGTTATCCACATATCTTCAGCGTCTGAATTCCAAGAGCGGGGAGTAACAAAAAATTCTTTTTTAATACCTATGATTACGCCTCCGCCAGTTGATTTACCAGTGCGATGGATATCCCTATCATTTCTGTAGACAGAATAGCGGTTATCAAATAATTCCTCATCTAGGATGCTATCAACCAACCAACTTTCGGTAATGAAAATCAAGTCATAATTATTGAGCAGCACATTTTGACTAAATTCCAACGTTTTTGAGCGCAGACCTCTCGCATTTTGATAGAATATTATTAAAGAATCAAGCATTGAGAAATTTTGTTAAATACATTAATAACTTCGGTTTCTACAAAATATACTTGATTATTTTGTTCGAAAGTTATGTTCATAGTCATAAGTCCACTAACTATTAAAACTAACTATAAAAATAAAAATGCAGTTATTTAAGTTTGAAGGTCTTTATTCATAAAAAAAAATAAAAAAATTGGACTGGAGTTCTCTATTATCAAGAAAGTTCTGAAAGGAACGAGTCATAAAAAGAGGTCTAAACTTAAGTTAACTTTTGACTTTGCCATGTTTTTAAAGTTGTCTAATTTTTCTTCTCAACTCACGGTATACTACTGATGGATCCGTTGCAACCTTTTCCTCTTATTCAAAAGCAATGCATAAAACAGAAAGAGAGGCTACAACTGAGTTCAGAGACGGCCTCTGCGATCAATGGGTTCACCGAGGGGGTTACGGGTTCAAATCGCAGCGTGCGCAAATAAATTTTATTTGATTAATTTCACAACTTATTGATTAAAAATAATATATAGTATATTTACAGCACGTTTAGAGTGGACGATACTTTCAATATCGCCCTGGTGTGAAACCACCATTCAGAATTGAAATTTTGCTTGAAAGGGCTTTATCCGTGTTTGGTGATCAGATTTGATTAGCTAGATACCTCCCCACCACCTTCAGCCCCACAACATACATCATACATCACCTCATAGGGTGAGGTCTGTCTAGGTGTTGGTGGCGAATGCATTTGCTTACCTATTGTGTGGCGGGCTGGATTGGGAGACTGGTTGAGATAGACCTAACCTAGATCTCTCCAGCCAGACTCTCGACCCGTCACATCGTAGGAGGGATGGATTCATATGTTCGTCATTCCTGGACAAATTGACCTCCAGATTCCTACCCAACCCTCAAACCTTTTTGAAGTGAAACTTCTTAAGCGCTGTTAGTGACTTGAATTTCGGGTGAAACGGAAATGCGTCACAACTCAGTTCTACATAAATACTCGGTTCTAATATAATGCGGAAAATTTGTACCTCGGCGCTTGCCTCCCACAGCGTAGTGGGCAAGGTGCCTGACAAGTCTCAGCGGCCAGGGAGGCAGACATCAAGCGAACGGGGGTTCGAATCCTACGAAATCCAAAAGAAAAACATTTTTATTTTGTGAAATCAATATCCAATCTTCAAACCACTTTAAAAAAACAAGCAAAAAAAAAAGAAAGCGATTTTGTAGTTTCACTTCTACCGCATGTGAATTACACACTCTGATTTTTATTTCCTTTCCAGAACTGCCTTTCCTTCCTTTCTTAAAAGCCCTCCACACAGCATCCCCAAGGATGACATAGGCCCTGATGGATTTTTTTCCTCTGGGCCTCCTATGTGGAACTAATGTAAAATAAATAAATAAAAATACTCAAATTGGGTATTCCTCTTCTTCTAAATGCCTCAGGAGTCTGCTTCATAAATAATAACAGTCTGTTTGGTGTTCTAGGTGGTCCGGGACGCCCCCTGGGAATTGACCGATGATTTCATCGAGGAGCACAAGTTGGACTTCGTAGCTCATGATGATTACCCGTACCTGACAGAGGACGGGCGAGACGCCTACGGAGAGCTGAAGGAGAAGGGAATGTTTGTGGCCACCGAGAGGACGGAAGGTAAGAACTGGAGACATTACTTATTAGTGTCCTTCTCTTAGTTCGTGCTGAAGTTCTGCCGGCAGACTTGTTTGGACATCAAGCCGGATCTACGAATTTTTCTAACCGAGACAGAAACTTGATAGTGGGCCCCCCTCTCGCCAGCGTCTGAGCGCCCCTCTCAAACCGCTCGGGTTTATTCGGTTCAGCTCGCGTAGCCCCTAGTTCTAGATGCGACGGGGATTCCCCTGGCAGAGACATCACATACAGTATGCACACGTTCAAAATCGACTTAGGATACATTCATAAATCAACTTAGGAGTTCAAAAACCAACTGGGCGTAAAATCAAATGAACAATGTGTGCTGGATACCAGGTGCTTTGTGAATCAAGTTTTTTTTTCAATCAAACATTTAAATTACGATTTTGGCACCCTCTAAAACTGCCGCCCGGGCCAGGCTCTCCGGTTTGCGAGTTATTCTTTCATTTTAAATTATAATATCACTTCACAAAGTGTATGCTTCATATGAACAAATTTAATATATTCATTTAACCCGTCTGCTTGTTTAGGAATAAATACATCCCAAAACATGTAATCGTGTTTTACTTTCATAAGACCAAAAACGTCCCCAGCGACCTTACATTTTAAAAGCTATATATCTCTCTTCCTCTTGCAAAAAAAATATGTATTTTTCTTTTAACCAGAAAGAGAACGAAATAATGCTTCTTATTGTCTTCGAAACATGAAAGCTATCTTGCATAGATATTTTACACTCTCGATCCAAAGTGACGGTTTCAGAATTTACGTGCGTAACTGAGGCTTCCAGATTGTGAGGTGCGAATATATTGAACCAAGCAGACGGGTTAACTGTAAAAAAAAACATAGACGCAACATTGTTTTCAAATTTGATCCTACAATGGTAATATTGATGTAGGCCTTTAAGGGTGTTCTAGCAGTGCTGAGACCTCCAACACACCTAACAGTTTCACACTGTTAGGTTAGGTTAGGCTATGTATACAGTGTAATGTAGAATGAATAGTGTTTCCATGTTTTGTTGCTGAGTAGTAAAACTATATTATCTATTATATTTTTGTTTTCATTTCTAGGCGTATCAACCTCAGACATAGTGGCGCGGATCGTGCGCGACTACGACATCTACGTGCGGCGCAACCTGGCGCGAGGCTACTCCGCCAAGGAGCTGAACGTTTCCTTCCTGTCGGAGAAGAAGTTCCGCCTGCAGAACAAGATGGACGAGCTCAAGGACAAGGGCAAGAAGGTCATGACCAACATTGGCGAGAAGCGCGGCGACGTCATTTCCAAGTGGGAGGAGAAGTCCAGAGACTTCATCGAGGCCTTCCTGCTCATGTTCGGCAGGGAGGGACGACTGGTGAGACATTTACATTATATTAATTAGTGATCAACATCCAACGTATGCAGGAAGTTAGTGATTTGAGCAAGGGGTTCCGGCAAGAAAGATATGGTATAATATGATGTTTTATGAATGGAATAAGAAGCTTCATGGTACAAATCAATTTCCCGTGTTTGAAAGGTTAGGAGGACATGAGTGATGTGTTGTAGTGTTTCATTGCTAGAATATGGCAACCAATATTGAAGAGAATTGTGGTGTGTAAGTACCATAGGGGAGTTTTTTTTTGCAATAGCTCCATAAGGGAGGCCTGGAGGAAAATAATTTCCCTCAGGGCGTATGTCATCTTTGGGGATGCTGGGTGGAGTCTTTTAAAAGAAAGGAAGGAGAGGAAGTTCTGGGAAGGAAAAACGGTATGAGGGGGAGTGTTTTTTTTTTTTACATGAACTCCACACAGAAGGCCCTGAGGAAAATAATTTCCCTCAGGGCTTATGTCATCTTTAGAGATGCTGTGTGGAGGGTTTTTTAAGGAAAGGAAGGAGAGGAGAGTTCTGGAAAAGAAAAGGGTTTAACCCGTCTGCTTGTTTAGGAATAAATACATCCCAAAACACGTAATCGCGTTATACTTTCATAAGACCAAAAATGTCCCAAGCGACCTTACATTTTAAAAGCTATATATCTCTCTTCCTCTCATGCATACAGATGTATTTTTCTTTTAACCAGAAAGAGAATAAAATAATGCTTCTTATTGTCTTTGAAACATGAAAGCTATCTTGCATGGATATTTTACAATCTCGATCCAAAGTGACGGAAATCGAGGCATCCGGAATGTGAGGTGCGAATATATTGAACCAAGCAGACGGGTTAAGGGGTGGGTAGGAATCTGGGGTTCAGTGTGTCCTGGTCATCTGTCTCCAAGACCTAGACAAACCTCACCCCGTGAACCCGGGCACCCCTGCTCACCAAACGTAGCGAACCACTTGGGGTGACATATGGCAGAGAAGTTGGTTATCCGATAAAGATTCCTGGGGCGGCGGTACCTATTCCCGCCTCCCAAATGGAGAAGTATGCAGGAATATGGGGGTCAATGTGTCCAGGAGTGAATGTATGAATCCATTCTTCCAACTACGGTGCATGGCGGATCGACATAGTCCTCCTGGAGAGGCCAAATGATCTCTCCCAACTAGTCTCCCCCGATCGGGCCCGCCACGCATCCGCTGCCAAAACCTAGACAAACCTCACCAGATGAACCCGTCTAAGTCACCAAACGTAGCAAACCACTTGGGGTGACCTATGGCAGAGGTGTTGGTTATCTAACAAATGGTTTCCGGGGTAAGTGTAAAGTCATGGTGTTTGAAAGAGAGAGTACGAAAACAGTATGTAATATAGATGTGAATGATGAATACTTGGAGCAGGTGGATGAGTTTTTTTATTTGGGAAGTATGTTTACGAGAGATGGGAAGGCTGATAGAGATATTGAAAGAAGGGTGAATGCAGGTAACTCTATTAATGGAGGACTGAACGCCGTTGGCACCAACAAAAAACTGTCCAAAGACGCGAAACTAGCCGTCCATAATGAAATACTGGTACCTACCCTGATGTATGGCAGTGAGGCATGGAACTGGCAGAGGAAGGATGAAAGTAGACTGAACGGTGTAGAAATGAGATCCCTGAGGCGTATGTGTGGTAAAACCATCTGAGAAATGTGGAAATCCGCAAAGAATGCAAGTCTGATGTAAGCGTAATGAGTAAGATCAAGAAAGGAACGCTCCGATGGTTTGAGCATGAAGAGCGAATGAACGAGGAAAGGATTGTAAGGAGAATATATGACGCAAATGTGAATGGTAGAAGAAGTCGAGGACGCCCAAGAAAGACATGGCACGACCAAGTGAATCAGATACTTGAGTCGGGCCATGTCAAGAGTCAGAATAATAGAAGAGAATGTATGAGACGTTGTATGAATGTAAACGAGGTAAGGAATGTGTGCCAAGACCGGGATGTTTGGCGGTCTTCCTCTCTGTCTACCCCTGCGGCGAAACGGCGTGATGGTTAGTTAGTTAGTTTCCGGGGCGGCGATATCCATACCCTCTTCCCAAATTGGACTTCGTGATAAATAATAATTATTATTACAATTTTAAAATGCCTGAATTTTTTTAAAATTTTTTATTTGCAATTTATATAATAAAAGAATGAGCTGAGCTAAAAAATAAAAAAAAACATTTTTTTGTTTTGTTATCACAATCTTTTGTTTGTAGATTTATAATAAGCAGTTATAAGTATATGTTCATGCAATATTCAAGATAGTTCTATGAAATACATACATCTTGTATTGTAACTTATGGAAATAGATTTAAACAAAATTTCCTGACAACGCATTAATTCTGAGGCGTTTATTGGCTTCAGTCCCACATCTGGAGCCACCGGGTTTTAGGCCTCCATTACGCTTTGTCATGTCGTAACCTGATTTACACCCCCGTCTCTCTTCCACTCGTCTCTCTTTCACCCGTCTCTCTTTCACCCGCCTCTCCACCACAAGTAACTAACAACACCCCTCAGCTTAAGGCCTGAGTGTGATGTTTGCCTCCAGTCACTCAAACCTCTATTTTGCCCAGTGGACTATTGTATTAACTTTATGTATCTTACTCTTTTTCTCTCCCACATTACAGTAACTAACATGTCGATTGTTTCCATTCCAAAGTCCCACTAAACCCGGTGGACTTTTGTCATTGTCTAAGCCCAGTGGACCTTTGTCACTTTCCCCGTCTGTCTTCCGCAATTCACAGTAGCTAATGTTGATTTTTTCCAGTCCAGTCCCACTAAACCCAGTGGACTTTTGTCATGATTTGACACCGAGCCCTGTGGACCATTGTCACTTTCCCTGTCTCTCTTCATAACAGTAACTAACATGTTGATTGTTTCCAGTCCAAAGTCCCGCTAAACAAATCCAGTGGACTGTTGTCTTGACTCGACACTAAAAGCCCAGTGGACTGTTGTCACTTGTATGGCAGTGACTAACATGTGGTTGTGTTGTTTCCAGTCCAACATCTGGAACGAGTCGAAGGGCCGCCTGATGCAGGCGCTGAGCCCCCCGGGCAGCCCCGGAGGCTCGGGCGGAGAGGAGGGGGAGCGCGGGGGCTCCCCGCCGCCCCGCAAGTCTCGGAGGTTGGAACGCAACAACAGCAATGTCTCTAGTGAGTGTCTTTTCGTATATATCTCCTTCTTCCTCCGCTTCTTTGAGAGAAGTGACTTCTTGACCCACCTAAATAAACTCACCATTTATCAGTGATTTCTTAAGTGGGAACTTGTGAGTTTCACAATACATTTTGAAAAATCCACAATTTGTTAATGTGACATGATTTTGTCTTCCTTAGAATTTATTATTAGTTCAACGAAAAAAATATTTGTTACATTAGCTATTTTTGTTTTAACTGGTCACAGGCCATGCCATTTCGCGGAAATTCGCGAAACTTCACAAAAAAATACTAAAAAAGCACCATTTTAAACTTTGAATTGAATGTTTTGTTGATTAATTTTGAGCTATTGTATATTTTATTGACTGAAAAACGTTCACAACACAATAAACTATCTACCAAAACAACATTACTTGCATTTATTACGTAAATTAATAGGTTTTACAATGTTTTATTCGCGATACACTCATTTATTGTGACCGTTAAATTCGCGGCAATTTATGACAGCGCATTGTCATGGATGAAATCGTTTTAAAAATATTCCAGGGTGACTAGGTGAATGAAACTTTTAGCACCACCTAGAGTAATGATGGCGCAAGCGATTCTGACACTGTTCTTCATACAAATTCTGTACATAGAAGGGTCAAAATCGCAGACCAAAAGTTTTTCATCGACAATATTATTCAAATATTTTAATTATTTTCTCGCGCATGCGCATATGACGCGCGCGCCGGCGCTCTCCGGCCTGTGACCGGTTAAGTTAGCTTCACGAGGGAGGTCTTGATGAAAATGTTTTCCCTCAGGGCCGGTTTTTTTTGGGGACGCTGTGTGGAGGGCCTTTTTAACCTGTTCATTTAACCTGTTTACCTGTTTATTAACCAATGTCGGGCGTATTTCTAAAAACCGCGCAAATTTAACCTTGTTGCTTTTTGGTCAAATATTCATATAAAAACAATGGAATTGCTTTTTATGCGATTGTTTACTATTTCCCAGATAACATAGCCTATTATTCATGTAGGTATATTACACGATAATATCGTAAGAGGTTTTTTCCAGAATAGCTAACTAACTAAAAAAAAAGATTAAAAAATCTCCCATTTTGGAAATATTTGTCAAAAAATATAATCACACATCGTAATGAGGTAAACTGATTTATTTATTTCTACACAAATATAATTACATTTCCAACATGAAAAAACGCAATTCAAAAGAGTGACATTTCCAACATGAAAAAACACAATTCAAGAATGATTTTGGCGCAAGCGATTCTGATCTTGTTTTTCATATTCTTTCTTTATACATAAGGGTTAAAATCGCTTTTAAAAAAAAAATGCAAAATTTTTTTCGGTGCAAATGAGGTAAAGGCCAGGAAGGAGAGAAATTTCTGGAAAGGAAAAGGGTATGAGGGGTGAATAGGAATCTGGGGATCAGTGCGTCTATGAGTGAAAGACGTGTGAATCCATCCTTCCCGCTGGAGAGATCAAAGGTCTCCCTCAACCAGTCTCTTCCAATCCTCCCAGCCACGCAGTAGGTGGGCAACTGCCACCAAGACCTAGACAAATCTCACCCCACGAATCCGGCCACCCATTCTTAGTCACCTAAAGTAGGGAACCACTTTGGATGACTTATGAGAGAGGCCGCCTCCCAAATTTTAAAATTGAAATATGAAATGGTTAGAAATAAGAGAATATAAGTAGGTCTCAGTAACTCACTCAACTGCACACTTGTATTTTTTTTTCTCCTTTGCAAATAAATGCCATTTGGTTTTAACATCTATTTTAACCCCTCCAAAATTCGCCATTTAAGCCCTTAACCTGTCAAGGGCCAGGGTTTTTTGGAAAAATTTTTGGAAATTACCTTAAGAACAAGAATGGAGGAAACTATTCTGACTTTTTCCTTGGTACAGTTTCTTTATACAAAAAATTTAAAATCGCATCCAAATTATTTGAATTAATATTCTTTTTTGAAATTCCAGTCTCACGCGCGGGCGCGTTCCTGGCCATTGAAAGGTTAAACTGTCTCAAACGAAATGACATTTTACGAAAACTTTGTGTTATTTCCGCTTCACAATTAAAGCTCTATAAATGAAACATTTCTGAACGTAGCCGAATAGTAAAAACTGTTTTAGAAAGGTTACAAAATAAGCTTTCGAATTATTATATTACAAATAAATATTAACATTTGTAAATATTAAAATTTAGAATGCAAACATTAAAAAAAATTTAAAAATGACTCACATGATGTTTTATGTGGAAACGGTACTAAAATCACAGATTATGAAAACACATACTTATTCTATTGTATAAATGTATAATAAACACTTTTGTTACCTCACTTTTTTATCATTTCATATAAAAATATTTAATAAAAATTAACAATGTCAAACGCGGTCGAGCCTCCGCGGCGAAATTTGGCGGGAAAAATTATGTGTCAGATTGCGCGAATGACAGAATATTCTTGTTATGTATTTCTATGGACAACTTGAATAGGGATGTACAGCTTGATCTACCATCGACCTTTTACTTTTTGTTTTAGGGATGTCACTAAAAGAATAACGGAGTTAGAACGATTTCTATGGAGACACACGCGTTGACGTATAAACACGCTTATTGTACTTGACTGCTGTCGTATTTCTAACGCATATATCTGCTTAAGTTGGTGACCGGTTAAAAGAGAGAAAATATTTATGACAAGATAAGCAGATTTAAACTAACAGCAACAAAGCTTGCCATCTAAATTGTGCTTCATTGATGTTAAACATATATTTTTTAGACTGCTCTCTAGACTGGTATGACCATTGGCAAGTTAGTTCTGCAAGTCGGGAGATAAATCAGTCTATGCTGTCGGTGACAGAGATAACCACCAAATGATCTACCATTGGTCATTTGATACAATCTGAGATATAATTACTAAAAGTGTATTGTTTTGTTTTGCCCCCAGGCACCCAGTCAGCAGGAGGAAGTTCGGGCAGCCCCGCGGGCGACCGCAGATGGAAGCGCAGCTCCATGTCCACCGCACGCCACCGCACCATCACTGACGACATCTCCGACGACGACAGCGACGATGACTCACCACCCCCCTCTCGCGCCCCCAAGCGCAGCAAGTAACTGCCCCCCACGTGCCACGAGCATCTGACTCCACAACGAGAGGAGAGCTCGCTGACCGCCATCGGCTCTCTCGCAATCACAGATCCACCGCTCACCTGTGACGAGCAAACTGCTCGCGAGCATATCTCTCACAAATAATCAACTGCTTGCTGTGATGAGAATCAGGTTGCTCTTGGTGAGCACTGTGCTGTTGCCCATTAGAAGCAGTAGACTATGAATTCTCTCGCGTATAATCAACTTTTTGCCCATGGAAGTCAATTAAACATTTGAAAAATGAAAATTTTGAATGCTTGTCCATGAAAAGCATATGGTGAGTATTCAGATCGCCGGTCATTCAGCAATAAATCAACTACTTGCGCCAATGAGAAGCAGCAGGTGGCTCGTCGATGGTGAGCGTTTAACTTGCTGGATGGGATCAGGTGATAGCAAATGGCTCGCAACGGTTCAGTTTGAAGAAAAACCCTCGTTGATATGCAAGTGATTCAACGTCTGTGAGCAAGTTACTCGTTAATCGCAAGCAAAAATCTCATCATCGAGGAGCAAGTGACTCGCAGGTCTCTAACTCCAAAAACAATAAGTGGCTTATATTTAGTAATATTAAATTGTGGGCGTGTCAGTGATGAACAATAATTAATATAATATAAATTATTACTATTTTTAATAGACATTTTGTGTGTAACATTATCCATTATTATTCTTCTCGCTTCCTCAAAATATCTTAAAATATTGCTAATAGACATTTATCAACTAGAGAGGAAATGTGTGTTTTAAAAAAAATTATTTTCATTATATTTGTTTTTTTTTTGGTTCTGCAGACTTTACTAGCAAGAAATAATCGAATCATATCTTTTGAAGTGTAAATTTAAATATCTTGAAGTGAGCCCGCTAAGAAAATTGTATTTTTGCCTCGGCGCCATTAAAAAAACATTATGAATAATAATTGAAAGTATGAAGTTCTTTTTATAGAAGGCATAGATAACTTTTAGATGGTATATTTTTCTCATTTTAAAATTGATCAAATCAAATACCATAGATAACAATTTTGTAAGATCTTTTTCTGTAATCCAAAATGTCAACATTTTACTAATGCCATCTTATGAGGCAAATGTGAACTAACATTGAAGTATATAAAATTATTTAAAATCAGAATAAAAATCAAACTTTTGAAGTATAATAGTTCTCATTCAAATCACAAGGATTGCTGTATTATAATTTTGTCATCTATGGTTGACTACGTCAAAATTTAAATTATAAATGTTGCCAGATAATGAGAGAAACAGATTGAAAATATAAGGTTTTAGGGTAGGTACCCAATGACCATAAATTTTCCAGCGGCGAACCCGTTTAGTGTAAAATTATTTTGTATGATTCTAATAAAATTAATTTATGTGTGAAGGAATGTGGAACGATTTTAATATATACAGAAAATCTAATCCAAGAATTTTTGTATCCATATATACAAAAGAATTTTCTATAGCTTTATAATACTGCTTTGAACGTGAAAAATAATAATGCATCCTAGAATATTGAATTTGTAACAAGCTAAAATTTTCAAGCTAAACAAAGTTCTATTTTATATAATAAAAAAAATAATTACATAATATCATAAAAATAATAACATTTCCAAGTAAAATGGACATTTATGTAAATCGCAAAGTTCTTACTCAAAAAAAATTTGAATGCATGATTACAAAAGTCAAAACGCACACAATTTTTCCATGGGATGACAAATAATGTTACCTGAAATAATTATAATAAATTTAGTAAATTTGTCAACACATAAAAAATAAAATACATGCCCCAATCTACTGCAATAATTTATCGTTGAATATTCTATGGGATAACAAATAATGTAAAATACTTTCTAGCAAACAAACTCTGGAGATGTCCATTTCGAATTTAAAGAGTGGAAGATACTTTCAGTATAAAACTAAATGTTGCTTGAAATGACTTAGTCACAAGAAGGTTAAAACATAGTCTGAGAAGAGAGTGGCAAAAATACGGTCGATTTTTGTGCGAATGATTAGCGGAATCCATGAATTTCAACTGTTTTAATTTACTGTAAGAACTATTCTCGTCATTCACTATTGTAATTTGGCGTTTATTATTATTCAGGGGTGCTTATTTATGTAAGATTTGTGTAAATAAAGCCTTACTTTGATAATATCTTCTGCATCACGATAATTAAGTGCCCCGTTTTTTTGCTCGTATCGCAAAAAAAAATTGTCAGTTAAACATTTTTCTGTTCCAACATATACAAGGTTACAAACACTACTCTAGATATTGTGTATACAAAAAGTGGTAGGTACTCTCAGTATTGCCCTGGCGAAACAACAATTCCTGCTTTCAGAATCAAAACGTTGCTTGAAATGGCATTAGCTGTGTTTAGTGGCTAGAACTGAATAGTCGGGTACTTCCCAACCTCCCTTTTCCCTGACCATTCACATCGGACTCTCTTCTTCTTCTTCAATGGCGCTACAGCCCATTTCGAGCCTTGGCCTCCTTCAAAATAAGCCTCCACCGCCCTCTGTCCTCGGCCGTCGTCTTCCAATCTGCAACATGGAGTAATCCTCTTGCATCCTTCCTGACATCATCCTCCCATCTCAGTCTAGGTCTGCCCGCCTTTCGTTTACCTCCCGGGTGTCCTGTTAGAACCTTCTTCGGTACTCGTGTGCTTGGCATTCGGTGCACATGTCCGGCCCATCTTAATCTTTGGAGTCTTAAATGGGTGGAGAGTCTGGGAGCTTGGTAAATATCATAGAGTTCATTATTGTGGCGGATTCTCCATGCCTCTCCCTCTCGCACCGCTCCTAAGATTCTTCGAAGTACCTTTCTTTCGAAGATGTCCAGCTGTTCCGCTGACTTTGCTGTCAGGGTTCCCGCCTCACATCCATAGGCCAAGACCGTTCTGATAATTGTTTTATATAAGGTTATTTTGGTTTTCCTATGGACGTTTCGGGATTTGAACACTGGCAGCAACGCGAAGTAAGTTTTGTTGGCGGCTGTAATGCGCTTTCTTACTTCTACTGGGTCTTCATTGTCCTGCGTTATGATGGAGCCCAGGTAGGTAAACTCTTCGACCACTTCGAAATTATAACGGACTCTCAATACACCCCAATTGTGGTTGTCATAGTCTCACTAGCTCTGGACCTTTGGGACTCTTGAGCGGCGTTCAAAATGGAACAGAATTTTTTCAGAATTGGGAAAACAGAGGGTGAATATTTTTTTATCAATGCAATTAAAAAGCAAATTATTTTCAACCATTGTTAAGTTATTATATTTTTAAACTCACAATTTGAAATGCAGACACAATGCATTTAAAATATTTTATTTAGGTATTTATTTTAAATCTCTTACAATCGATTTATATGCGATGCGACCATGGAATTAAGAAAACCCGAGAAATGCCTTGTGGACTTAGAAATTCATATTAGGGGGCATACATTAACTACGTGAGCAGTTTTTCTTCCAATCTAGAACCCCCCCCCCCCCCTCTCCCCCTTGGTGAGATAAATTTGGGCCACTTTGTATATTCTTTTCAAGTAACATGAGATTTTGCAGAACCCCCCCTCCCTTTTGAGCCCACGTAATTAGTGTATGCCCCCTTAACAGACCTCAAAAATAAAATCTACTTGCGAATTATTAGTCCTTTTTACAATGGCGGCAAATTGCTAGCTGCGTAAAAAACTTAACTACAAATCCCAAATCGGCTAAACAAAAGTTTGGGCTTGTTTTCCAAAATTTTTATTGTTGTAAATTACCCGTCTCACTCATCTTTAGCATTGCTATGCAAAGCGTTTTGTTTAAAACCAAACATTCAGAAAATGCGTTTGTGAAATACACATGGGCTGTAGATCTACGATTTCAGGTGAGGGTAAGTTAACCACTCAGACTCAAAAGCTTGTTTTCACAATAATATAACATTACCAGAGATACAGTTTGTCAAATAAGAGTAGAAAATATATGAGGGCGCCACTGTTGATCAAATGGCAATACTAAACACATAACTCATGGTGTTAAAGTAAAGCTGTGTAACCTACATTTTTATAAAAAATTAAAAAGGCATAATAGTGGAAAAAATATTTTTCATTGCAGTATAGATACCCGCCGATCTCAAAATTAGATTTGCGTGTAGGTATATTATTATTATACCTTTGCAATTTTGTGTTAACATAATGAAGAATAACTATAATGTAATAAAATATAAAGCACAGTTTAGAAATTGCTCACATTTATTTAATACTAGATAAAGTACCTAGCGTTGCCTGGGCTTTAGATCATGTCTCTAATTTTAGATCTGAATATATTTAACTCATTCAGATCTAAAAGTAGTGTAACTAAACTCACCATTAGTGATTCTTCCTTTCTATCTATTGTTAAATTCAAATTTATGTTAAATTAAATTAAAGCAAATCGCTTTATAAATCACCTTTTAATCAAATTTATGTCATGAAGAAAAAATGTTTTTTAAAATGTGGTTTACTGTGTTCTATACATTCAGTGTAATTGCACTTCAAAAAAATATTTGACAGTTAAATTGGTGTTGCCAGTCTACAAATTTAGTAGTTCAAGTTTTTATATTTTCTACTCTTATTTGACAGACTATATGAGGCGTACCCGACTTATTGAACAAGAGGGCATGCTAAATTGGAACATTTGTTTCTATTCAAATTTCTATGGAAGGCACTTCTAGTTTTCTTTTTTATCTATGGTTGTAGTAGTTGAACATCTCCGTGTATATTATTTTCTTTATAGTTTCCAAAAAGTTTGTTAGGTTAATTAGGTTATTTCAGCGATTCCAAAACTTTTTGTACTCCCCTCCCCCTCCCTTGGTTATATAAATTCTTATCCCCTACCCAATCTGCTTTTTGTACCAATTTAATAATCTCCATTTACATTAAAAAATCAAATAATTAAAAGTCAACCCCCCCCCCCCCCCCTCTCCTTCAACATACTTTGGGAATCAATGAATTATTTTTAATTTTTGTTAAATTAATTTAGCTATTTTTTAATGATATTCCTATATTACCCAACCATGAAACTCAGAAAGATGTAAATAATTTTATTTAGGCTGTTAAGTTTTCATTGACTCACGATAATATCTATTTTTTATGTCAGGAAATAATACAATTATTATAATAAATTTTATTATAATAATTGTATCATTATTATTATTGCAATAGGTATTTTTATTACTTGTGCTGTTAACATGTTTGTCCTACACACATTGAAATAGAATCCTAGATTGACCCTCCAACACAATCAGAAAGAATACTTTGATATTAAAGTGAGCCCATTGTTGAATATATGGATTGTCACTTACAACCAAAATATCAAACTGACAGTAAGTTAGTTTTAATATAAACTACATGTTATATCAATTATTGTATCGCAAGTGTTGGTCTAGGTGTTGTATGTACTGTGTGCACATCTCCAATTTATTAATTATTTAAAATCTTATAATAATTTGTGTTGAAGCCACGGGGGGAACTGTTATTTGGTTGTTATTGTTTCTCTGCAGCTATTAGAACAGAAGAATCTTGTTGTCTAAAAAGTTATGAAGTAAAGATTTTTTATTTATTAATCTTGTGTTTTTATTTTACTCAATAATATATCACTAATGTTTTCAGAGATTTTTAAAAATCTCGGCTCCTCACAAATATTGTTCATTGAGATGCGTGGTAGGAAGCTCAAAAGTGGTAATTCAAAACCAAGGCAATTGTATTTGTCTTCTATTTTGTGGTTTTAGTACTCAACTACCACGCCTGGCATAAGGTCGTGTGCTACTCTATGACGTTACATACTATTAGACGAGGGGTAGAAATCTCAAAGTGGGAAGACAAGAACAAGACAATTGTAACGATCTCGATATCTAGTACTTTAGTACTAAACTGCTACACGTCGAGTAAGATTGCATCTTACCAGCACTTACCAGTAAGTAAATTGCGTTTTAAAAAGTGTCAAAATGCCCTCCTGTGTGATGAGAAAATGTTTCAATTACACGGCAAATAATAGTAAAGGCGAATGAATAACATTTCATTTGTAAGTACATACATACACGCAAATTACTTAATATTATCGATTATTATAAATATTACACTTAATTTTCATGTTTCCCGCTCGCGGTTTTACATGTCATTAGAGAAAATTCAAGTCCTACTAAAGTAAAGGGTCTGGACGCGCAATAGCCAAATTTCTGTTGCTAAGTAAACTTCACTGTTTTATTGTAGACTAATCAGTCTAAACACTCTGTTTATTTGTTTGCTTGCGGTAAAACAACACATAAATCAGTAGTTCTAACAAGTATTAATGACAATCGCCACCATTTGAAAACTGTCGTTGCCTTATTGTATTTATTGCATAGCTCGACATATCAAACTCCGACAGGCAGCCGGACCTTTTATTCTAGTGGGCCTCAAGAAAAGAAGACAGCGAACGTTCCATCAAAAAGTGACAAGCAATACGCCGCCCGCTCCTATATTCATTGCATTCATACACACACATTATTTGATTGTCTATCTTTATCACACAGGAATAAACTTTTGAATTAAGGAATTATACTGAAAATCGCTGAAAACAAAAGAGTGTTCCTTACTTTCCACATTATATTGTGAGTATATGAGACTATGGCGAGTCTATTTATTTATGTAACGTCATTGGTGCTACTAGTAAGTAAATTGCATTAAAAAAGTGCCAAAATGCCTTGTTTGTGATGAGAAAATGTTCTTTTTTATATATTTATGTGTGGTTTATTAGAATCATTCAACATTTTTCTATGTTCTTCGTTTTCATCCAAGACGTATCAGAAGGAAGATAATAAAAGGAAGCATTTAGCGATAATTAAGCCCCCTGTTTATAAATCAGAAACGTTAAAACTCACAACACATATTTTTAAATCATCTTTATTTTGTCAAGATTTTTTTGTCATGGTTTTCTTTCAACAAAAACATTTTTTTATATTTGTATTGAGTGTTACAAAATGAGGTTTGAAGCGTGATAATACTATTGATAATACTATTTTACATTTTTATGGCTTCACCATAGGCCCTCCGTTCATGGAGATACTTACAAACTGCATGATTGTGATGGAACCACAAGCACCCTGCAGATATACTACTCTTGTATGTATATTTGCTTGTTTCCGTACACGGTGCTATCCGAAATATACTGAACTTGATAATTTTTGACGTGCAGCCGTGGAGTTAACACGATGTCAAATGACTTTTTTTCCAACATCAAACCATGCCTTCTCCGCTAAATCCTTTTTTACATATTCTGGTAAAGTAATTCTGGTAAAGATGCATTTTTTTCCACTTCCAGAACAAATCTAACATTAATTTCATGTTCCAACGCCATTTCTGTCAAACGTTAAATGAATAAGTAGCAGACACAAATGACGCAACGCGTCACGTGCGATCAGCACCGTCGGTAGCGTGCAACAGAATTGAAACTGACAACCGTCGCGTAGCGCCGTGTACGAGCAAAATCGTACGGGGGATACTTACGATCGGCGCGCATGATACGCAAACGAGAATCGAGTAGCTTGTAAGTAGTGTCATGTACGGATGCATTTACTCCACATGATATTTTAATAGATAGTAACTAGAACAATCGTTGTATAAAAAATTATAAGGACAAAGTAATGTACGAGGGTTGACCAAGAATTAAAGACCTTTCTGATTTAAAAAATTTATATTTACAAAAAAATCATGAAATTTTAGGTACACATCCACAATATTTTTCGACATAGTCCCCTTTATGATCGATTCCTTTATCGCAGAACTCCGCTGCCAAATACGCTATCACCTCTACCTCCTCGTCATAGTCGGTCTCCGAAGGTTTTCCGGCCAAATGTTGCTTCAGATGAAGAAAAAGATGCAAATCATATCATTGATTGCATTTTTGATTCCGGGGTCAGGCGGTGAACCCCTTTTTCAACACAAAAAAGTCTTGTCTTTTTTGGAAAAATGGTTAAAAGAGACCCGAGCGCTTTCCACACAATGTTGCTCTTTAGTATTTTGGGAACCCAACAAGCACGCAATTTGTGTATGCCATTTTTCCCTCAAAATCGTTTGTGTGGTAGACCTATTGATGTCTGGGATCAAAATTGCAATCTTGGAATTTCAACCGGGCATACTCCCTCTTAGTTGAGAAAGTGAATCACACCTCGCAGGCGGAGGATTCAACAGCGGAGCGTCGTTTGCAAACGGACGCAAAGATCGCACTGAAGCAGCTACCAAGCCGGATCACTGCTCGTTTTTAGGGGAAAATCTGAGCTATATGCTAGTGCCGCCGTATTTTGAAAAATAATGTCCACGTCGCTGAAAATGAGCAACAGTCTATAATCCTTGGACAACCTTTGTATATTTTACAACCTGCATATTGTCAATGTCAAACCCTCAATATTCAACAGCAGCAATAAACATACATACGTAGAATAAAAAAATGTGTAAAAATTGCAGAGTTCCATTGCACGGTTATGTGCAAAAAAAAATTAACAATCAGACCTCAACCATATTCTGTCGGAAGGTTAAAATATTTCTGCTTTGCAATAAAATCCAAATAAACGGAATATCTGTGAACTTAACTGAAAACTGTTTTTAAAAGGTGATGAAATACACTTTTATAGGTGATGAAAAACAAATTTTATTATTAGAAATAACCATGTAATTTTATAAATACAATTTTTTTTAATGTACTTAAGCATCAAAAAGTTTTAAAAATGGCTCATCTTACGTTTTTTCTAACAAAAATTATTGGTAATGAAAAAAAAAACCACACCAATCTTATAAGACAAATGTATTATAAATGTTGTGATGATTCACCTCATTTTTTTATCGTTTCATGTAAATATAATTATTAAAAAATTCACAGTATTATTTTTTATTAAATTGCGGTTAGAAACTTTGGTTTCATAGAGGTGAACCTTTTAATTCTTTAGTGGTTAACTTTTATACTTCCATATACAATGTGATGTTTTCTCTTTCCAATACCGTTTTGATCAGGCATACCCAACCTGCGGCCCAATTGAAGATTTTTTGCAGTCCAAAATTAAGTTTTAAGCTTTTTATGTAATGGATTTTGGTATTCATAAAAAAAAGGAAAAATCGTTCTCATAAATTTATCACATTTATATTATACTAGCAGACCCGGCAACACGTTGCTGTGGCTAATGAAGCACAACGCCATTACCCAACCTTTATAAAATCCACACCATCCGCTTGCCAGCTGCCTGAACTGAATATTTGAATTTCTCGGCTTTTCTCTACTATAATAAGCATGTATTATACATACAAACCTTCCTCTTGAATCACTCTGTCTATTGGTGAAAACCGCATGAAATCGGTTGCGTAGTTTAAAAGATCTATGCGCATGGCCGCACCAGGCCACCATACATTTTGAGCGTGTTCATTTTATACTATGTAATGATGTAATGATTTTGTTAAATTAGAACTTTCTTGTCATTAGATCTAGGACTTTCGTTGGGGGTTTGGATTTTTGCCTGAAAAGTGCCAGGCGCATGGCCGCACCAGGAATTTATATTCACAATGGATTCCAAACAGTACTTATATTTTTTCATACACATTTCTCAGAGGATCGAGTGCAACTGACTTGATTTTTATAGTGCAAAGGACATCCCCCTCCCCAGGGCCCCCCTCTCCATCGACTGAACTGAGAACATTTGAAATGCGCGGTGAAACTGTTTTCATTATGGGACGAATCCCTTGCATTGATCTCATTTTGGCAAAATTGTAGAAGTCAGCTCCACAGTTAATGCAATGTTTTTTAAATAAAACTTTGTTCTAACTTAATTTTTACAAGAAACAACTTATCCCACGTTCTTTCTCGTAGGTATGATCTTGCCACATTAAGTTTGAAAGTTGTGAAACATGCATAAATTAAATAATTAAATAAATAACCCAAACTAAGAAACTAATAAGTTAATAACCAATTTTGCGCATGTTTTTCCATCCGACTACATAAACAGTTGTTTCTTGTAGTAATTAGGTTATAACAACATGTTATTTAAAAAAAATATTGCATTAACCGTGGTGAATTCTACAATTTTACCAAAATAAGAGTTTTCCATGCAAGCGTTCCCATGTTTCGCAGTCCTACAATGAAAACAACAGTTTCACCGCACATCTCTAATGTTCTCCATTTGCCTGAAATCACTGCCGGTTTTTTGTCTCTGCTGTAAAGTGCATTGTGGATCGGTCAGGCATTGATTTTTACCATTACAGTGTGGAAACATGGACATTTAGAGCCATCGAAAGCAAGTCAATACATGCCCTCCAAATGTGGTGGCCGGAGAAAAATGCTCAGGATCCCTTGGACAGCCAGACACACAAATATTCTGGAAGAGCAAGATATCCACAATAGACTCTCAACTACATCTGCCTACAACGTATTTTAAGATACTTTGGACGTGTCGCTCTCTAAACTAAAGATTACAACTTGAAGAAACTCATAGTCACTGACAAAGCGTTTGACAGAATAAGCAGAGGAGGGTCACAAATACCCTGAAGTGACCAAGTATCACTGGCTTCTGGTCGGTCGGTGTCCTTGGCTCTCCATGCAGCGCACAACTGCCAGGAGTGAAGGAACTGTGGAGATCGTAATAAAAGTGGGAAGGAACTATTTTTAGATGTTAATAATATTATTTATCGCACTGGCAATTTACAACATTAGCGCCACGAGCGGCCGGTTGATGTAAACTATCCTGACAGATTTGACAGCCACTTGCTTTGTGAACTCCGGCCGGATTTGTTGATCTCTTCATTTCTGCTTTTATTACGATCTCGTGTAATCTTAAGAAAACCCTTCTGATTTTAGAGTAACATCACGATTAATTAATTTGTCAATAAATTGAAGTTTATTATTCAAGAAATGTCAGTGTATTATTCACATCCCGTGATCTTGATGGTGCACCAATCCGCGACAGAGGTGATTCATTATTCACCCTACAAATGCCATATTGGTGACAACCACCATAGAACCTTGTCCACCAGGGAAATTGAAGTAACCGACATAAGCAGAAAGTGGCTTTACATAATATATTTATTTATTATAAGAATATTGTACATTGTGTAGTATTTTTGTGTTATTTCATCCGCCATGCTATGATGTCCCTGTGTTATGGCGGGTGAAGTTTACAGATTGGAAATCATACATGTTAAGGTTGATAAATTTAATATGGTTGATAAATATAATTTAAGCAGTGGTGAATTGCCTAATCGAATTGTGAATCAACGATATTGAAAAGGCTATTTGCAAAAATCTGCACTATATGTATTTTAAAAATAAATTCGATTCTTAACTCACAAGGTTTAATAATATCATAAAAGTATGTATAAAATATTCACAGTATAAAATTATTTTGTTGATCACACAGTTCACTTTCAAGTGTTTTTGTAAAATAATGTTAAATATCCTGGGGAAACGTAAAAAAAAAAATTAAAAATCTTAATTCTACATTGAAAATTATTTGTTAGATTGTTCATTAATTTTTGGAGATCGCTGGCAACGGTTAATATGCACATTTTTTTAAAAAACCTTTTGATTCACCTTAATTACATTAAAAGGCAAATATTTGCATTGGGGGAAGTGGAAAATATTTCATTCTAAATTTCGATTACGTAAAATTAAAATTAGCTTTCGTCTTGTGAGATTGTACGCCATTAGCTATTAGCTCATTCGCTGTCACTTTGGTATGTTGGTATTCCTGATACACTTGAATGTATAATGAACGGCTAGAAGATTTTGAAGGTACGGGGCACTTTCTTTTGAATCACAAACCATGTTACACAAACCTAGCGTAGCCGCTAAACTACTTGAAAACTGGGATGTTTTTCTTGCCTTGACGCGAGTAGGCGTTATAAAGGGGCACTTTCTTTTGTATCACAAACCATGTTACACAAACCTAGAATTCCCATGAAGTCTGCTACGCTTTGCTCTAGCATCTTTTCGTACAGTAACAAGAATACCAACATAACAAAATGAAATTTGAAAATAATGTTTGAAAATGGACGGTCTCGTTTCACAGAATGAAAGCTAATTTTAATTTAACGTAATCGAAATTTAGAATGAAATATTTTCCACTTCCCCCAATGCAAATAGTTGTCTTTTAATGTAATTAAGGTGAATCAAAAGATTTTTTCAAAAAAAAGTGCGTATTAACCATTGCCAGCGATCTCAAAAATTTACCGATTGTTCTATCAAATTCTAGCAGCCTAATTGGAATGACCAAGGGCAAACAGGATTATACTGAACACGCATTAAATTTCACATTTCCACAACTGCACTGAAATAAGCAAAAAAAAATCAGGTCTTTTTACGGTAAATATCCTCGAGCCTCAACCTAAAGGCACAAATGATTTTTAAAAAACACTTGAATCAATTTAATTACAATGAGAACTATTACATTCTGGGGGGAAGCAAAATAATGTATCATTTAATTCAAATTGATATACAGATAATTTAATGTCTTTTGTTTACGCCATGTTTTGACACATAAAAACATGTTTTTAGGCTAGTTTTTCCATTCTTTATTATTATTAATGGTAAATATTCGGAACAAACGTCAACGGTTATGTAACGGGATTGTGTATGTTATCTTTACTTTAAAAAACAGCCTACGTTTTTGAATGGTTTGTTTGGCTACGCAGGGTTTGTGTAGCGGGCTTGTGTATATTATCTTAATTTTAAAAATTTTATCAAAAAAACGTGCGTATTAACCGTTGACGTTTGTTCCGAACTGCAAACAGAGTGATTTGACAGTGTGAAAGAAAATT
The DNA here is from genome assembly GCA_917880885.1 of Limnephilus marmoratus. Lineage (NCBI taxonomy): Eukaryota > Metazoa > Arthropoda > Insecta > Trichoptera > Limnephilidae > Limnephilus > Limnephilus marmoratus. The sequence goes on from OU862929.1 coordinate 22,379,261, forward strand.
TTCAATTTACGTAAATAAAATTAAAAATGTAACATTTTCAACCTCCCCCAATGCAAATAGTTGTCTTTTATGGTAATTAAGAAGAATCTAAAAGTTTTATAAAAAAAAAGGTGCGTATTAACCGTTGACGTTTGTTCCGAACAATAAGATGGCAGCCAAGTGCATATAACGAATTTGTCAATTATAATTTTGAACGATTGGAGCAATGGCTATTAAAATGCATTATTTTGCTTCCTGGAGAATGAAAAAGATGCCCCTCAGTATAGTTGAACTGATACAAAGTGTTTTAAAAATAATTTGCAAGATATTTACCATATTTTTTTGTTTGAATCCTACTAAACTGTTACACTACACATCTATTTAGAGTTCTCAACACCAAATAATATTAGATAACAAAAATTGGCACTGAACACCAAATCAATTTATATACACATGTAAAGATATTAATTCATATTTACATATTCATATTCACAATAAAGAGGCAAAAGTTGAGTCCATTATTATCAGTTCTTCAATTCGACATATTTTGACTTATGGCAGTTAATTGTGGAGTGTGATTTATTAAAATACTTGGATATTCCTTGTATTGGAGACCACCTCAACAGAGGCAGCCAGTTCTCTCTTACAGCAGTCTTCTTAAAAGGATTTACAAAGGCCATGGTAATTATAATTCAGTCTTCTTCGCAGGACTGCCCGTATCGCCCTTTAGCTTTTGGTCCAAGCACTCCGAGTTCCCTTCTGACAGGACTCTCTGTCTGCACAAGTACTCCATCAATGACACGTCTTGGTGCTTCCAGTACCAATCTTCTATATCACTTTCATTCTCTTCCAGCATTGTTTCACACTGAGTCTTCATGGCTGTTATTTCTACAGAAGGCTTGTCCCACAGCTCCAGAGGAATCCCAAGATCCACCTTTACTCCTTTGTCTACCAAGCCGTGGAGCGTTTGAAATGTTTGACTCATCCCTTTAGAAAATCTCGTGCTGTCTTCTCGTTCTTTATGCAGATTGTACTGAAGAATGTTCTCACAAACTCCCTCCAGAGACTCTATTAGTCTGAGCTCGGATTTCTCGTATTTAGTTCGCTTCTTCGGCTTCACATCGTCCAAGGAATACCCGATCTCTATCACATCGTGAGACTTGCCGGTTTCCAATAGACGTGATTGTAATTCGATGGCCAGAATCTTGCACGCTTCACACTTGTCAGCGTATTTCACGCCATGTTCCTCTTCGGCAGTACCCGCAATTGTTTGGTGAACAAAGCATAAAATTATCAAAATCAGCAACGAACGACCCATTTTCAAATAATCTGACTGATTTGACATTTAAACTGACAGCATAAATATACCAATCCCACTGACAGCATAAATAATCCAATCCATTCAAGAGTGACAGAGCGATTGTCATAGATGAAATTATTCCGCCAACATGGAATCCAGAAACCAGAAACCAGAAACCATTTCAATTTGTCGTACTTTAGCTTTAACGATAATGAGCATTATTATACATATTTATAAATATGAACTATAGTAGGTTGTTTTAAAAAATATTGTCACATTGTGGGAACCGATTCTCATTTGTCCACGATGTTAACGATAAATATCGAGGTGAAAACTTCTTTAGCACCGTTGTGATTTGAAACTCGATGAAACGAAAAATAGCGACACTAAAAAGAGATAAACACATACATCTTTAGGATTTAACCTGCGAGAGAATGAGATAGTATTATCGGTCTCCTTTTTATGCAGTGCTTCGTTGCCTTCCCACTCTTGTCTACTTTAGTTTTTTTAAGGTTTCACTTCTACCGCGTGTGAATTGTCCAATCTGGTTTTTATATATCGTAGAGCGCAGTTTTTATGAAAAATCACGTTAGGGGAGCTGTATGAGTTCTTTGCATTGACCTAGTCCTAGTGTATACTAAGTCAATGGTTTTTTAATTAGGCTCTATCTATTTTTATTATTAACAAATTTATGGCCATATCATTTGAATGGCGGAAGCCATACATAAAATTGAAGACTTGAGAGTAATTAAATTTAATTTTCCGTAGATTTCAGATCTTGAACTAATTTTTGCCAATCTCGCAAAATTTTTTTGAAGTTTTTAAGCTTTCTAAAAAAGAACTTATATTTTTTTTAATTTATGGCGACACAGAAATATTGTATCTTTGCCAAAGCCCGAAGCGCCCAAAGCCCAAATTCCCCAAATGTCAGAAGTTGAAGTAATGGCCAAATCCGATAACAATAACCTGATATTGCTAAAGTAGATTATCTATTATTGTTTACACCAATATTATGCAATAATAAGCAAAATGGAAGACATGTGTCGGGTTTGTTTAAGATCTAAAAAGCACTGGCACAATGCATCTCAATTTATTTCATTATTTACAAGCATTGGAGACATTGGAGACCAAGATAAAATTTTCAAAAAAATTATGAAATTAGCAGCAGTTACGGTAAATACACTTTCACTTTAAATTCCTAATTCAAGAGTGAAGGTGTATACAATTTAATTTTAATTTAAGAGGCGGTTATACGTACCGCCGCCCGGAAACCATTTATTGAATAACCAACACCTCTGTCATAGGTCACCCCAAGTGATTTGCTACGTTAGCAGGGGTGCCCGAGTTCATGAGGTGAGATTTGCCTAGGTCTTGGCGATGGATGCGTCTGCTCAACTAACGCATTGGCGGAGAGAGGCTTTTGAGCTCTCCATCCGGACTCTCCACCCTTCATTTTGCACCAAGAGATGGATTCATAAGTCCGTCACTCCTGGACATACTAACCCCAGATTCCTACCCACCCTTCATGCCTTTTTCCTTCCCAGAACTTTCTCTCCTTCCTTTCCCTAAAAAGACCCTCCACCCAGCACCCCCAAAGATGACTCAGGCCCTGCCACCAGTGTGGAGCTAATGTAAAAAAACTGTTTTCTTTGCAGATAAAAAGAACAGATGAATTTCCTAAATATATATGCAAAAGGTGTTTGCGTAATTTGGAAACTGCCTACAATTTCAAAGTTCAATGTGAAACGAGCAATCAATCCTTACAAGACTTTCTCATCACTGATGATATCACTGACGATATCACTGACGATATCACTGATGACATCACTGACGATATCACTGACGATATCGCTGACGATATCGCTGACGATATCACTGACGATATCACCGAGATTAATGGTATGATTTGTTGTTCTGCAAAAAATTAAACGGGTGAAATGCAGATCCCGCCAATGTCAGGGAATTTAATAAAAATGCACTTTTTAGATGAGAAAAGTGTGGAGAAGATGAATAAAAAATAAATTAAGGCGCGCTCGGCAAAATTGAGGGAGATACAACCGTTCAAAGTATTTAAAATTTCACTTCGCGAGTTGATATTGACAAGTCCGTTTGCCATTTTTTCATTGCTTATGTTGGATCCCAGACCTAATACAGAATTAATAGTACGCCAGAATCACAAACCATGTTACTCAAACCTAGCGTAGCCGCTAAACCACTTGAAAACTGGGATGTTTTTCTTGCCTTGACGTGAGTAGGCGTTATAAAGGGGCACTTTTTTTGTATCACAAACCATATCACAACCGTATTAGGTTATGTCAAAATGGCGGGCGGACTGTCAATATCAACTCGCGAAGTGAAATTTTAAATACTTTGAACGGTTTTTTCTCCCTCAATTTTGCCGAGCACGCTTTAATTTTTGTTTTATTCAGCTTTTCCACACTTTTCTCATCTAGAAAGTGCTTTTTTATTTAATTTCCAGACATTGGCGGGATCTGCATTCTTCCCAATTAAACAAAGTGTTTATCTTTCAGAAATTAATTACCTTATTATTACAATTGATAAGATCCGTACAGGGTTTTAGTACCTTAGTCTTCTTCCCATCAAAGCAGGATATTGGCACAATACTTGGATTAGAGTTTTAATTTAATCTCTTCACATTTCATACAGATCTTAGCCATTAGTTTTGCTATCCACTCATAACTGCATGCATCAGATAGGTGACAGTGTCCTATTAGTGCCCTCTAATAACTTCCCTGTTCCAGAACATTCCACAACATTCGAGAGTGTTCTTCATCTGGGATGTTCCCAAACATTCCAGACTATTCCCGAACATTCAGAATTTTCCAGGATGTTCTGGAATGTTGTGGAATGCTCTCAAATACTATCAAGTGTTTTGGACTGTCCTAGAAACTTCTAGAGGCTGAAACTTGGAGCGAACGAAAAAAAAAAAGAGCCCTTATATCTTCAAAAGCACGCCCTTCAATACTTCATGGATGTGGGATAGAGGGCTACCACACCATATAACTCCCTTGATCGTACTGGGACTCATTTCTGAGTATTATCGGCACCCATATTGTACACTTTCTTTTATAATAATATACTAGCTGGTACCTGGCATGCGTTGCAATCCCATTCAAATAATTTTTTTTTCTCCCTTCTTTCCTTTCCCATTCCTGTTTCCCTTTCGTCCCCTCCTGCTTTCTTCTTCCAGCTTCCCTGCCATTCCCCAGAAACTTACCTCCTTCATTACCCTCTCCCTCCTTCCTCCGCTCCCTACCGCAAAAATATATGAAATACACAAATTTTCATATATACAAATTTCATAACGCTAGAGCTTATCATTATACATATATAGCCTACAACCTTCGAAGGCGTGCGCACTACCATTCACCAAAGTTTCATCGCAATCGGATGAACGGTATAGCAGCGCAAAAAATACTAAGCAACAAATATTGATTTTTGTATACAACGTGTCCGGAAACTCGTAGTACAAGCGGGAAACTGGTGAATCCACATCACGTAGAGAACCCAAAAAAATTATTTTTTTCGATCTCAGCATTTCGGTTTTAATATTATTTTTTTTCTATTTTTCCATTTTTTCGGCAAATAAAGGGTTAAAAAAACTTTTGAGCCCGGTTTACCCTTAGATGCATTTTATAAGACATTACATAGCTGAAATGAACCCCCTAATGAACAATTTTTTCAAATTTAACCAAAAAAAATCCAACTTCGGACCCGATTTACTCGAAAACGAAAGCTCAAATCAAAAAAAGTTATACCACAAAATCGAATCCAAATGTGATGTGGAGTCTCCAGTTTCCCGCTTGTACTACGAGTTTCCGGACACCTTGTATATATGTAAGAAGATATTGATTATAATAAATTCTATGTAAAAATTCACATTGATTACATTGTTGGTGTGAAAATATTGATTATCATGATAAAATTAAATAAAGAATGTGAGACGTATATAAAGGGTGTGAGGCATTAAAGACTAGAACTAGAAGACTTTGGTTATTTTGATTGAAGCGTATTGAAGACATAAGGATCCATAGTGTTTTTTGGGTTTTGAAAGTATGGAGTTGAGTTATAGTTTTTAAGTTATCAGGCTGATGTTTGAAGATTTTTGGAAGAGACAAATTGAGGAGCTTGATGCATTAACAACTTATGATAAAAATATTGTGGTTTTGAGTAAAATTGCTTTAAGTTTTTGAAATGCGTAATATTCACTTGTAACCAGTGACTTTTGCGTGTAGCTCCATCTGTGTAAAACTTACAGAAGTAATATTTACACAGCCGATAAAGAAGGTATTGGAGATACCAAAAAAGCGATGGAAGCAAAAGTAGATAGTGCACATTTAAGTTGTTATTGCATCCAGCTCCTCAATTGTCTTTGTACTGACTATAGTATTTAGTTTAGATACTGTGTAGTGTCGGAAGGTTATAGTTCTGTTGATGTATTTCAGGGAACGCTTCGGATACGGATGGCGTTGGTGAAGAAGTACCATTAATAGTCATGCAAAAAAGAGAACGTCCCAAAAAACTGAAGAAAGACAAAAATGCTTTTGTCCAAGAATTGTGTCAAAAAATAGGTAAAGTTATAATTTATTCGTATTTATTACCCTTTTATGATAGACTGAATATTGCACAGTTTTAAGATACTGCATTTGAAAAATTGGTTATGTAGAAATAAAATTTCGGGAGGAATGCAGATCCTGCCACAGTTTGTTTTTTGCAAAAAACCATGTTTTCACCGCGTTAAGTTGAGAACTTTAATCTGGAAGATGAAAAAAAGTGCGGAAAGCAATAGAAAAAAAATTTGAATAAGTAATTAATTTTCAATTGCGTTAAATAAAATTTCACTTCGCGAACCGACACTATGACAGCCCGGCGGGCCTTTCGTCACTGTTGGTATCCCTGATACAAAGACGAGCTAAATACGATTGTAGCCGACTTCGTGGGATAACTGATGAGGCACGTAATTATGAAATTTGTCTAGCGGGCTTGTGTATGTTATCTTTACTTTAAAAAACAGCCTACATTTTTGAATGGTTTGTTTGGCTACGCAGGGTTTGTGTAGCGGGCTTGTGTATGTTATCTTTACTTTATAAAACAGCCTACTTTTTTGAATGATTTGCTTGTGTATATTATCTTATTTTAAAAAACATCCCAGGATTTGAATGGTTTGTCTCCATTCCAGTACCTGATTAGAGGTTCGTTTACATTATATTATCAATTCTGTTTTTCATAATTACGCGCCTTATTATTTATCCCACGAATACACGGCTACAATCGTATCTGGCTCTTGTTTGTAGGTCTGGGATACCAACATAACAGTAACAAAATGGCGGGCGGAGTGTCGTAGTATCGGTTCACGAAGTGAAATTTTATTTATACTTTAAACGGCTGTATCTCCTTCAATTTAGCCGAGCGCGCCTTAATTTTTTTTTTATTCAGCTTCTCCACACTTTTCTCATCTAGAAAGTGCCTTTTTATTAAAATTTCCAAACTGTGGCAGGATCTGCATTTCACCCAAAATTTCTCAGTTTTCACCTTGGCAAGTCAAAATACATTCTGTGATTTTTAAAATGTTGTTTTTGTAAATTGAACCGTCTTAACAGATAATATGTTTATATTGTCATGCGACGTGAAAACAAGACAAGAAAAGAACCAGGATGTCCTCTCTGCACCCAATGATTTGAATGTCATTCAAACCAACAGCAGAGTATCTCACAATGGTACTTACGGTGGTGATTTGCAGGGTTTATTCTTGGTGCTTCACAGTTCAATTTGCACTCAAGTGGTTAGGGTTTTATCATAGTCACTTGTATAATTTGTATGAGACGGATTCTTGAACTGTATGGACGTGATTGACTCATACAAAGGCGATAGTTAACTCTATTATAGTCGACCGGTTGTTCAAGACGGACATCCCAAATTAAATAACCTGTAACCTTGGTAATTAGTTGTATAATGTAATAATATTGATTTACTCAATGTGGCTACAGCGCCGGATCTGCCATACGTTCAAAAACGTGCAAAAACCTGGCGCCAACTCCGAAGGGGCGCCGCGGCGCCCGTGAGAAAATAAATATTGTATTAAAATTTAGTTATAATATTCCCTGAATCGTATACCCATACCCATAGTACGAAATAATTATTACGCTCTAGCAACACTTTCCAAAGAAACAAAATGCGCACGCATCTGGTTGGTATCAACGGCTTACGAATTTATAGTCAGTTACAGAATTTTTTTACAAATTCCATATATTTAGTTTAAACTTAAGATCTATTTTTCCATACATCTTTTACCGTCTTTTACGACGAATAGGTGCGATCCAAATTCAATAACCAATCACAGCGCGGTATTTTTGTTCGTAAGCCGTTGATACCATACGTCAGTGTTTAGTGTTTGTTCGCTCAACACAGGGGAAATGCAAGGCACAAATTTGAGGTTATATTCTTATTATCACTGCTAACTGTCTCTCGTCGGGACTGCCTGTCAGAAGCTAGTAGATGCTATTCTTGTGTTGTACGTTGCCATGAGAACGTATTTGTATTTGCTTTTTCTAATATTCGCGTTGGGTATATAAGTACATAAACGCAGTAAATCTCAAGAATGTCTAATGGACCTAGTTCAGCGAAACCACCCGCATTGTCTCGTAACCTATATTTTAAATCATGGTACGGGCACAAACAAACAATTCGTTGTATTATTTTAAAGCATAACTTGCAACGAGTTTTTCCTAAAATAATTAAAATAGCACCATAATTATTTATGTTTACCCAATAGATTCAGAGAGTATAGGGCTCCTGGCGATCCTCTCTTTAAAAAAAACGAGTGTGAGAGCTACCGCCAGGTCACTTGGAAAAGTTACACCCTTTATATGTCATGATTTTATTTGATAAATTACTGTAAAAAATAATAATAATTAAATAAAAAAAATTAAAATTAAAAAATTGGGGTGAACGAATTTTTAATCAAAATAAAAATGTAGGGGGGGGGGGAGGGGCGCCATCGGTACCAACTGCACAGGGCGCCAGATTTCGTAGATCCGGCCCTGTGTGGCTAGCTGCAGTGAACTGTGAAGGTAGAACATGAAATATATCAAATCAATCGCAATAAAAGACGGATATTAAATAATACAAAATATGATTTATTGAATTTACTTTAAGGTACAATTGGTAATTGATAAAGACTATATTTAATTATATCTAGGGCCGTGTACAAGATCCTCGAAGATGAAATCTCGTCAGTCAATAATGTTACAAGTGAGTTATTTGTAAGTGTGCAGAGCATGATTAAATATAATAATGAGATTAAGGGCGCCATTGAATTTTATAGTTAAATTGCAAAAACTAATGAATGTCTTTAAGTTAAATCGGTAACCTGATTTAAACTAAATTAAAATGTTAAAGTTACATTACGTTCCAAATCGCCATAGTGTGTTGATCTTGACAGCCGCAGTCGCGTGTCTTCCTTGGGTCTGCTTCCTGTGTACTGATGTTTGAAGCAAACGGTTTCTCTGCACAAGCAGTGGCTCTAGTGATGTCATGTCGCAAACGTCACAATAGGTATCTTGACTCGTAAGCGGGGTTGGACGGTCCGTAATTGAATCAACCCGTTACAAACCATGGACTATTTCACGCCAGACTCGGCGGATGTGTAGAAGATTATTATTTTTCTTTATTAGTTTTGAGTTACAATTTGTTTAATTCTATGCCTGTCTCACTAGGAGAACCTGTGTTGAGAGCAGGCGCTTAGCATGAGCAGTTTATAATAATAACACATACAAAGTACAAATAATAACACAATATTACAAGTAACAGTTAATCATCAACTTAAAATTGAAAAAATAAATACTTATAAGTTAGTTTTGATAAAATCTTTGATGTTGGATTTATTTTGGCTGGTAATCCAGTACTTGGTGTCAGATTTATATTTAAGATAAAGATAAAAAGTATTATATAAAGTATTTAAACAGTTTTCACGGCGAAAATATGTAATATCATACATTTGAATGTTATATGGTAACAAGGCGGTATTTATTTTACACTTCAAATTCATTATGACGGCAAAAGTTAGTTAGTAAATGGATTGCGCGCACCATGCAGATTCATCTTTATTGGTGAAATCTCTTTAAAAACAAACATGTGCTTTACGAAAAAAAAATAAACTTAAGATTTACACGTAATTCCAACAAAGACATATTGCAAGTTGCAGCGCTCTCTTCCACCTTTGGTCAACGTAGCTTTAGATACTTTGCCACGAAAATATTCAACATTCTCCCAGAAAACATCAAACTGAGTCAAACACAGAAAGAGTTTAAAAAATATGTTAAAATTTGTATATATTCTAATGATCGAGCCTATACTGATGCTCTCACCCAAACACCCTGTCATTGACAGTTGTTATTGTAATTTTTGTATTGTGTATATACAAACAATAATGTAATCTAAAATAAAGTTTTTGCTGTATTGAAACCTACATTATACATTTATAAAAAACCATAGATAAAATTGTGAGAAACATTTTACAAAAAATTCTGCCTCAATACAGGTTCACCTAGTGAGGCAGGCTATGCACAACTAAAAATATTGTATAATTATGCTACTTCTGTGTAACCGATCTTACATTACTTTCTACTTGTTAATTTTTTTGTACTGATGTAATCTCCATTGAACATGTACTTTTTTAGTTGTAATGTTGCCAATTTCATTGAATAAAGATATATTATTATTATTTTTAATTTTTGTCATTGGCAGAAAGCAGAACAAACCCATCAGGAACATAGGGCGTCCCTGAACAATATATTTTTAAAATTATTATATATTCACAATGGTTTATATTAGCTACTTATTTTCAGAAATATTTTTTTCTCTCTAATAATTAATAATATATAAAAATATAATATTGTGATGAATAAGACATATGAAAATATTCTCGGATTTTATTATATTTTCCAGCTTAATAAGCATTCTCCACAATAAAAATAAGTCATACATATGAGGCTTTCCTGTAAATAACTACAGTACTCTGACTTTTGAAAATCGGAATTATGACATATTGCGACGCACTTTTCCACATATAAAATAAACATATTTGCAATTGACGAAACCACAAGCTAGAATAATTTTAAGTTACGTTATTTCCTTACCAAGCAAAAAATATATATTTTAGTATGCTAGGAGCATTTTTTAAGATTCAAAATACCATAAACTCGAAGCAAGTGCGTTTAGTTACTACTAAATCTTGGTTAACCCCTCCGAATTTTCGCGAATATTTGCTTAAGATGTCTTAGACGAAATGACATTTTTCTAAAACTTTTTGTTATTACCGATTCACAATTAAAGCTCTATAAATGAAACATTTCTGAACGTAGCCGAATAGTAAAAACTGTTTTGGAAAGTTTACAAAATAAGCTTTCAAATTATTATATTACAAATAAATATTAGCATTTGTAAATATTAAAATTTAGAATGCAAACATTAAAAATAGGTAAAAATGACTCACATGATTTTTTTATGTGAAAACAGTACTAAAATCACGGATTATGTAAACAACAATACTTATTCTATTGTATAAAAGTGTAATGAGCACTTTTGTCACCTCACTTTTTTATCATTTCATATAAAAATATTTAATACAAATTAAAAATGTCGAGCCGCCGGTAGTAAATTTGGGCAGGTAAATATTTGTGTCAACTACGCGACTGACAGCATATTCCTGTTATGTATTTCTATAGACAACTTGAATAGGGATGTACAGCTTGATCTACTATCGACCTTTTACTTTTTGTTTTAGGGATGTAACTAAAACAATAATGGAGTTAGAACGATTTCTATGGAGACACGCGCTGACGTATAAACACGCTTATTGTACTTGACTGCTGTCGTATTTCTAACGCATATATCTGCTTAAGTTACGGAGGGGTTAAGGATTAATAGTTTGTTTTATTTTTAGCTTCAGCAAAGTATTTGGTGTCTTCAATAGAGGAAGAGAATGAATTAACTGAAGTGAAATTAGAGGACGACTTTGTGTACAACAGTTTTGACGAGGATTTAGCTACTGAAGAAATAGTTCCTGAAATTAAGAAACAGAGAGGAAGACCAAAGAAAAGCGGCCAACACACGACTGACAAACCATTGTGAGTATGTTCCTGCTGTGTCCCTCCAGTTGCTTGAAATGGCTTTAGCCGTGTTTGGTGACCACACAGATACACATGGCAGATACTTCGTGATGTGACATAATTTAAAATAAAACAATACAGTTTGTCAAATAAGAGTAGAAAATATATGAGGGCGCCACTGTTGATCAAATGGCAATACTAAACACACAACTCATGGTGTTAAAGTAAAGCTGTGTAACCTACATTTTTGAGCAGTTTTTCTTCCAATCTACAACCCCCCCCCCCCCCCCCCCCCTCCCCCCTTGGTGAGATAAATTTGAGCCACTTTGTATATTCTTTTCAAGTAACGTGAGATTTTGCTGAACCCCCCTCCCTTTTGAGCTCACGTAATTAATGTATGCCCCCTTAACAGACCTCGAAAAAAAAATCTACTTACGAATTATTAGTCCTTTTTACAATGGCGGCAAATTGCTAGTTGCGTAAAAAACTTAACTACAAATCCCAAATCGGCTAAACAAAAGTTTGGGCTTGTTTTCTAAAAATTTTATTCTTATAAATTACCCGTCTCACTCCTCTTTAGCATTGCTACGTGAACCGTTTTGTTTAAAACCAAACATTCAGACCCTGCCTAGTCCTATGCTAAAATGCGTTTGTGAAATACACATGGGCTGTAGATCTACGATGTCATGTGACGTTAATTAACCACTCGGACTCAAAAGCTTGTTTTCACAATAATATAACATTACCAGACATACAGTTTGTCAAATAAGAGTAGAAAATATATGAGGGCGCCACTGTTGATCAAATGGCAATACTAAACACATAACTCATGGTGTTAAAGTAAAGCTGTGTAACCTACATTTTTATAAAAAATTAAAAAGGCATAATAGTGGAAAAAATATTTTTTCATTGCAATATAGATACCCGCCGATCTCAAAATTAGAATTGCATATAGGTATATTATTATTATACCTTTGCAATTTTGTGTTAACACAATGAAGAATAACTATAATGTAATAAAATATAAAGCACAGTTTAGAAATTGCTCACATTTATTTAATACTAGATAAAGTACCTAGCGTTGCCTGGGCTTTAGATCATGTCCCTAATTTTAGATCTGAATATATTTAACTCATTCAGATCTAAAAGTAGTGTAACTAAACTCACCATTAGTGATTCTTCCTTTCTATCTATTGTTAAATTCAAATTTATGTTAAATTAAATTAAAGCAAATCACCTTTTAAACAAATTTATGTCACGAAAAAAAAAAAGTTTTTTGAAAATGTGGCTTACTGTGTTCTATACATTCAGGGTGGGTTTCTTCATTTACCGAGAATGCTAAATGCAATGCTAATTGTAAAAGTAAATGTTCGAAATTTAAAAATTTCTATGCATTTGACCGTTTACTTTTACAATTAGCATTGCATTTAGCATTCTCGGTAAATGAAGAAACCCACCCTCACTGTCATTGCACTTAAAAAAATATTTGACAGTTAAATTGGTGTTGCCAGTCTACAAATTTAGTAGTTCCAGTTTTTATATTTTCTACTCTTATTTGACAGACTATAACTTATAACTTTTATATGAAAAAGTGGTATTAGTTATTGTTTTATGCACCACCACACCTCTTCCATAGGTCACCCCAAGTTGTTCACAATGTTTGATAACTTAGCAGGGGTGCCCGGGTTCATGGGGTGAGGTTTGTCTAAGTCTTGGCGGCCGATGCTTTTGCCCACCTACTGCATGACTGGTTGAGGGAGACCTATTGACCTCCAGCAGGACTTGCACTGCTGTGGGAGGAATGGATTCATCTCCTGGACCCTGACTACCCACCCCCACACCTTTTCCTTCCCAGAACTTCCTCTCCTTACTTTCATAAAACGACCCTTTACACCCCCAAAGACGACACAGGCCCGAGAGAAATTGTTTCCCTCAGGGTCTCCTGTGTGGAGCTTGTAAAATCGATAGCCATGTTTTTTTTTTCAATATATGTTTTAATTTTTTGGCATATTTAATCTGCTGCTTTCACTAATTGGATACTTGCCGGGTTTTTGGAGTAGCGGATTAGTAATGCTTCGGCCGCATCTGCGCCTGTCGTCCCGAAGTAATGCGTGCCGATGCTTCGTACGTTTCGACACTAAAAAGTTATCGCGATAAAGCCTGTGGTCATATTAGTGACTTCTTTAGTTTGTATGAACATACCATTAATCCAAGATGGCTGAAATCATTTCCAGACATTTAACTATGGAAGATGACTTTCTTTACTTCTACATGTGTGGTAACAATTACATAATGAATTTATTAAAATCTAAAAAGAAGAAACCTAAAACCGAATGTTCGTGACGATAGCCGATGATGGCCGGTCACATTTGCGCGTATCATGTCATAGCACAAAGCTTCATGAAGATACACGCAGGTGGGGCCCCAGCATAAGAGAGAGTAGTGTATTGTAATGTTATTAATTGCAGGTTCGTGTGTGATCAGTGCGGGAAATCTTTTAAACTGATGGGAAGCTTAAAGGGACATCAACAACGCCACACAGGAGAGAGACCATTTACCTGCAGGTAATTTATTTTATGCACAATCGGGGTCATTAACATTAGCCAGTATTTAAATATCCCCTTAAATGTATTTAAGTGTTACATCTGCAGTTGTTACTTTCAGCACCTGCGGCAAGTCCTTCTATGTAATCAACGAGTTGAGGAAGCACTCCCGTACTCACACGGGCATCAAACCGTACCCCTGCAAGTACTGTGACAAGAGGTTCACCGACTGGGGCAGTCGCTTCAAACACGAGAGGTGAACACATACCTTACGTAAAATCCACCCCACCACATCAGGGGCCGTTCAAGTATTACGTAACGCACTTTGGGGGGGAGGGGGGGGGTCTTGTAAAACGTTACTGTGCGTTACGGGGAGGGGGGGGGGGGGATTCGAACAACGCGTTATGTAACATGTTTTTTTGAAATTTAATTTAATGTAATTTTTATTTTATTTTCGTTGTCGGTGTTCGTTAGTGTTTTAAACACGAAATAAGCATAAAGATAAATTGCTGTAGTCAGTGTCGTTAAAGGTACTATAATATCGTCAAACGCGGGAGATTTACACCATCAGCTGTTCTTGGCCTATAAAGTCTCTCATGCTGACTTGCCAGCGCAACAATGGCAATGAAATTTAGAAAACGGCAAAAGGAAAAATAAAGAAAAATTTATGGAACATGTAAATGATGTTATTAAAGGATATGGAACATATAAATGATGTTATATAAGCGATTAAAACAAGAAAAAAGGTATTTAAGCGGTCACCAACTTAAGCAGATATATGCGTTGGAAATACGACAGCAGTCAAGTACAATAAGCGTGTTTATACGTCAACACGTGTGTCACCATAGAAATCGTTCTAACTCCGTTATTCTTTTAGTGACATCCCTAAAACAAAAAGTAAAAGGTCGGTAGTGGAACAAGCTGTACATCCCTATTCAAGTTGTCCATAGAAATACATAACAAGAATATTTTGTCATTCGCGCAATCTGACACACAATTTTTCCTGCCAAATTTCGGACCGGCGGCTCGACCCCGCTCGACATTGTTAATTTTTATTAAATATTTTTATATGAAATGATATAAAATTGAGGTGACAAAAGACAAAAGTGTTCATTATACATTTATACAATAGAATAAGTATTGTTGTTTGCATAATCTGTGATTTTAGTACCGTTTTCACATAAAAAACATCACGTTAGTCATTTTTACATTTTTTAATGTTTGCATTCTAAATTTTAATATTTACAAATTTGTAATACAATAATTCGAAAGCTTATTTTGTATCCTTTCTAAAACAGTTTTTACTATTCGGCTACGTTCAGAAATGCTTCATTTATAGAGCTTTAATTGTGAAGCGGTAATAACACAAAGTTTTCGTAAAATGTCATTTCGTTTGAGACATCTTAAGCGAATATTCGCGAAAATTTGGAGGGGTTAAGCGACTTTCCAGTACTTTGCGCAACTTAATTGTGACTTTCAGGTAAAAATTGTCACTTGGGCGTTACGTAACGTTTAGAGGGGCGGCGGGGGGGGTGTATAGAAGAATGTTACGGCGCGTTACATGGGGGGGAGGGGGGTCAAAAATCTTCAAAAATTGCGTTACATAATACTTGAACGCCCCCTCATCATGATGGTATTACATCTCAGGTTGGGATTCTCCACTGTCTCTGGTCCCTTGCCATTCTTCTTCAGTCCTCAACAAAAGATACAGAAAATACAAAGATATTGTAAACTTTTAATCAAATACCCATAGAAATTGAAGAATGTAACCTTTTTCTTAATTATCTGATCTAACGTGGCACTGTAGTCGCCAGCCGCACAGATGATGTAGTGGGAAGTTGCCGGCTGGCCGTTTCGACGCCTGGGGAGAAAGGGAAAAAAAGTGAGAGAAAAGGGAAAAATCGGGAAACGCGAGGGAGAATGGGGTTGTTGGTGAGGGGGGGAAGGGTGGTAGTGGGGTAGAGGGAAAACCTGCGCCTTGAAAAATACGTTTCGACAAATTTATAGCGGGTCTTCTAGGTGAGCGGTGTGGCCAGGGCCAAGAAGAAGCCCAATAGTTCGATCAGAGAAGGCGAGATGCTGATGTAATGTTGAGATCTTGTGCTCTATATCGATAGCGCCCTAGCGCCTTAGCAGCCATATATAAAGGGCTCTGAGCCGGGAGTCTCGCCTTACTCTGTACGCTTCTCCGATACTTAGTTTATTACGAGTTTGCATAATAATTTACAGGGTTGTACAGATTGGGATGTCATTTACAGGGCTGTACAGAGCCAATTTGCGCAAATTAAATATGATTAATTTGCACAAATTGGGTACATAGAAGACCGGGTTTTGCACAGATTTTATATTTGTGCAAAACCCGTTTTATAAACGAAAGATATATGGTTGCATAAACGGTAAATAACAGAGGTTTGCACAAATTGGACCTATGCAAGGGTTTAAATAGGAACGGCTTCGCACAGATTGAATTTGCGCAAAGGAAAAAGTTAATCAAAATAAAGGTGTGTAGGTATGAACACAGAGGGGGTGGGGTTAGGCTTTGTTTTTTGTCTTCGGCCGACTGCCTGATCCCGTGATTATATTTATTATTTTGTAAAACATACAATAGAAAAATTACAATATTCAAATTAAAATTACGTCTGGTACACTAATAATTAATACATAAATGTCTGCCGTACACTCGCTCTGCATGCCAATACAAGACAATACATGTGAGCTTGTTTGCATTTTGTTCGATATTTTTATAGTGGAATAACTTATTGAGTAAAACGGAAAAATTGTTATATTTAATCATTGAAGATAATATTAACAACTCTCAAACGAAAAATGTGAAACCGAAATATCATAAAAATTTTCAGTCATATCTAGGAATTGAAACACTGCTCTGACCACTGAGCTAATCCGACCCTGTCCTATACGGCAGAGGTGCCCAAACTTGAACTGCTGGCGATCTACCTCAATATTATTCGACTCCGAAGGATCGACTCGACTATGACAGGCTGCAAGTATGTGAACATCTAGGTAGGCATTTTGGTACTTCAACCACAGATTTTCAAGCGCCGGGGGAGGGGGGTAGAAATTGCGACCTCATTTTATATCCTGTGTGACGAAAATTCTTCCAATAAAAATCATGTTTATAAATCTACTTAAAAGCTACTACAAATTTGTTACTGCTTTCGGAGATCGAGAATGGTATCCATGTAAAAAGATTTAGCATGTTATTTAATTTATCGTTATATTGTGAACACAAAACTGGTCTCAATTAAATCTGTGTGCGGTGAATTAAAACTACACTCACATAAAAATGGTTTTTTTTTATTCTCGCAGTACATAATTAGTCTGCAACTAGAATTTTATAATTGCACTTCGAATAAGATAATGTTTTCCTTCGAAATGTGTCAGCAGGTGATTCCGCAACTGGAATTTTACATTCTGAACACAAAATTGGTTTAAATTAAATCTGTGTGCGGTGAATTAAAACGACACTTAGAACATAAAAATGGTTTTTCTTTGATTCTGGCAGTACATAAATAGTCAACAACTACAATTTTATAATTGCACTTTGAATAAGATAATGTTTTTCTTTCGAAATGTGTCAGCAGATGAATCCACAATCGGTATTTTACATTCTGAACACAAAACTGGTTTTAATTAAATCTGTGTGCGGCGAATTAAAACTACACTCAGAACATGAAAATGGTTTTTCTTTGATTCTGGCAGTACATAAATAGTCAACAACTACAATTTTATAATTGCACTTCGAATAAGATAATGTTTTTCTTTCGAAATGTGTCAGCAGATGAATCCACAATCGGAATTTTACATTCTGAACACAAAACTGGTTTTAATTAAATCTGTGTGCGGCGAATTAAAACTACACTCAGAACATGAAAATTGTTTCTCTTTGATTCTGGCAGCACGCACACGGTGTATAAAAAAAATGGTGAATATAAGGCACTTTCTTAGAAGGTGGGAAAAAAGGAAGCGTAAAACTCACTGGTTGATGTAGCAGACTGGATGATGACGTCCACATAAAATTCACATTTCTCATAAAAATGTTTCAACTGCGCACAGATTGTAATAGGTATGAGGCGGATAGTGGTGGCAAAACGTAAAATTCCAGACCCGCTCATTATTAAAGGCAAAACAATTAAATTATCGTTATTTAACCGGTCAAATTTGTTTTAAACAGAGTGTAGCTTATGCACGTGGCTAGCGAATACCATGAGAGGTTTGGTGTGAACAAATTCTCAATTTTGTATTATTTTTTACGAAATAGATTTTCAAACAGTGAATTCGTACAAACAACACTTTTGCACATACAAATATATTGAATTTTCAGTTTGGAGGTTGTGTGATATCAATTGTGTTATTTTAATGAAATATTATACCAAGTTTGTAGGAAATAAATAGAAAATTTAATAATAATGATATTCCAGTTTTGTCGCTGGCATTAGCATGCAGGTGCAGAGCGAACTACTGTGATATAGCCGATAAAATATTACGACATGCAAAAGGTTGAGTTTAAATGGAAAGGGATAAATTGATTTCAATAAAATAACATTACATCTTATACTTCAATTTGTCCTTTTTGTGATAAAAATCATTTTACTTGACTTGCTAGCTGCGGTTCCCCTCAGCGGCGAGTCGGGCAAAATGAAATATGATACCTTTATTTGGAATATTATAAACATATGTATATAATATTATTTTCGTCTCTTTCTCTTCAATAGAAAATATAAGGAAAAGAAAAGAGATATATTATCGGCTTGTTTTCTAAGAAAACAATCTTTCCTAATCTACAGCAGGACGTGAAATGTTTTTAATACTTTGAATATTACGAAACAGTATTGACAATATAATTTTACTATTGTAATATTTCGACAGTATTTTTTAGAAATCCACTTGAAATAAGATGTGAACAGATTTGTTTTTATTTAGGTATAGTCAATTTGGGAGGCGGGTATGGGTACCGCAGCCCCGGGAACCATTTATTGGATAACACCTCTGCCATAGGTCACCCCAAGTGGTTCGCTACGTTTGGTGACTTAGCAGAGGTGCTCGGGGTCATGGGATGAGGTTTGTCGGTGAGGTGTGAGGTGGTTGGTGTATTGGGCTACATGTCATGTCACGTATCGTATGGGTCAAATCCATGAGGTGGTGAGGCGTGAGGAGTTTGAATGAGATTTTTGTACAAGAACCAGGAGGTGGTGTTGGGGTGAGCCATCCATATAATAATAGCGCACAAGAGTACCAACTGCTCCAATTTTTTTTTTTTTTAATATTTTTTATTGTAAATTATTGTTATGTGAATACCGCACAAGAGTCCCAATTGCTCAAAATTTTTTTTCTAAATATTTTTTATTGTAAATTATGTATTGTTAAGTAAATACCGCATGAGAGTACCAGCTGCTCCAAAAAAAAAAATTTTTTTAATTTATTGTAAATTACCGCACAAGCGTCCCAACTGCTCCAAAATGTTTTTAAAATTAAAAAAAAAATATATTTTTATTGTAAATTATTATTATGTGAATACCGCACAAGAGTTCCAACAGCTAAAAAAAAATATTTTTTTAAAATAATTTTTATGTGAATACCGCACAAGAGTCCCAACAGCTCCCAAGGGAGGGAGGTTGAGGGAGTGTTGAGATGAGGTGGAGAGGGTTGCTGAGGGGGGGGATCAGAGGGTGGGTGCAGGGGGGGGTGGATCAGAGGTGGTGGTGGGGGGAGGAGGTGGAAGGGGGGGTGAGAGGGGGAGGGTGGGAGGGTAGGCTTTTTTCATATCCATTTTTCGTATTACAAAACTAACAAACACGGGAGGCGGGTATGGGTACCGCCGCCCCAGGAACCATTATTAGATAACCAACACATCTGCCATAGGTCACCCCAAGTGGTTCGCTACGTTTGGTGACTTAGCAGGGGTACCTGGGCTCATGGGGTGAAGTTTGTCCAGGCCGGATCCGGAGAGAGTGGTTGAGGGAGTCCTTTTGACTTATACGTCCACAGCTGATGACATAGGGTCTGAGGGGAATTTTCCTCAGGGCCCCCTGTGTAGAGCTGAAATTATCTAACCAACCCCCCCCTCCCCCCCCCCCACGTCTCCCCACACCCCCCCCCCGTAAGCGAAAATATTTTGTAACACCTCAACTACAAACTCATCCTGATGTCGTGTTTTTTTTTAAAGAGACCCATGGAAACAAAGGGGGAGGAGACAAAGAGGCCAGCAAATCATTCCATAGCCGAGCTTTTGAACTCAAGAACGAGTCGTAGGAACGAACCGTTCTCATGTGACTCGACTCGTTCTCATAACTCGTTCTCACTCGACAAATGTCGGGCGCGTAAATTTTAAAATTATTTTAAATAATATATATGACATATTTGCGGCGCGTTTCAGAGTGGAAGAGACTCTCAGCATCACCCTGGTGTGAGACAACCATTCAGAATTCAAGCATTGCTTGAAATGACTTTGGCCGTGTTTGGTGACCTGATCTGAATGGCCATGTAATTCCCAACCTTCCTCTTCCAACTTCCAGCCCCAGCAATTGGGATTCTGGTGCGGTATTCACATAAAAAATGTTTTAAAGTTTTTATTGTTGTACTTTCACTCCACACAGAAGGCCCCGAGGAAAATAATTTTTCTTCAGAGTCTATGTCATCTATGGAGATGTTGTGTGGATGGTTTTTTTTAGGGAGAAGAGGGGTCTTGAAGAGATCTATGTTGAATTAGGTAGGAAACACAG
Organism: Limnephilus marmoratus; assembly: GCA_917880885.1. Lineage (NCBI taxonomy): Eukaryota > Metazoa > Arthropoda > Insecta > Trichoptera > Limnephilidae > Limnephilus > Limnephilus marmoratus. The sequence continues at coordinate 22,399,953 of OU862929.1, forward strand.
AAGCCAGCAATCATTCGACAGCTGAGCTCAAGAACTCGAGAACTTGAACAAGCCGTAGAAATGACCTATTCTCATGCGATATAAAAGTCAACCATGCACAAATGTTGTTTGCCCGATTGGTGTGTTTCCCAATTATGCAACGGTGCCGAAGGGATTACAGACGCTAGTTCCTTCGAGCACCTTCCATTGAAATACCGGTAGAACACGGACAGCATTCCTAACTGATGCCAGTGTTCTAAAGATTGCGATCCAGTTGTAATTGGGAAAGCTATCAAACGGACCGCCCGTTTTTGCGCATAGTCATGGTTTTTTTTAAATTATTTTGCGACTCCAGACCAGAGGTGGCTACCAAATTAAACAGTTGGCTGCCCTTGTGTTTTATACAGGGTCAGCAGTTAAAGTATATCTCCAAAACAAACCGTTCCGAGAAAACTTTGCACGTCATGTATTACTATAAGTCAATAAACTTTTATTTCCGACAACGTACTCAACTTGCTAAAACTGTGAAGTAATTTAAAAACAACTATTTAATAGGTACCTACGCGTTTTTTGCGTGTTTAAAAATTAAGTTGTCTTCCCTAGAGTTCGGCTCTGTAAAAGCCACCACTTTGCCGCCTCCTAGTAATAGGTTTTAAACCAACAGTATAATTTTGATGATTTTAGTAAACTTCTTTCGTACTTGCATTCGAGAACACGATGTGGAAACTTAGTCATGGAAAACAATGTTCGCGTGTTGACGGTTATCGGTTTTGCCACAGAATAAGTAATGAAAAATTCCATGCTCATTTCAATCGGTCCAAAATGTAAGTGCGACAATAATATGAATTAAAACAGGTTAAAAAATGTACAAGATATTATTATTGTTTATTGTTAAATTTTTGCCGCCCCTTAAAAGTGCCGCCCGGGGTAATTCTTCCTCCTAATCGTTATTAAAATGATACGTTTTACTTCTGCCGCACCGCATTTTGTATTATTTATTAATAAACTTCATATCGCCTTATAGTTACAACTCGGACTGGCTGACTCATAAATAAACCAAACCACCGCTAGAAACTAGATCGATAACTTCGTTCTTCAAAGGGGGAAATTTTCGACAATATTTCACCATGAAGCTGCAATAATTAGACGATTTTTTTTCTATGGGGACTTGTGACATCACACATCTTAGATGAGGATAGAGTGAAAAATAAAAAAAGGCGTGACCGTTGACAATATAAGATCCAAATAAATTATAAACAAAAATTCATGAAAAATGTGCGGTTTTTTTGAGGCCTAATTGAGGATTATCTGAAACAAAAACTGTGAAAAGATCTATTTACATAGGCAAATTTTCTCGAGATCGACTCTAAAAGCACTCGCGATCGACGGTTTGGGCACCCCTGCTCTACGGTCATATTTAACTATATCATACTTCAACTAAGAACTACCAACATTATCTTCATGGGATCCTGTCTTCATGAATTTTTTTACTGATTTTTTTTTTGGTTTTTGATTGCAGATGTCACAGAGGAGAGAGGCCCTACCAATGTGAAATGTGTCCTAAAACTTTTTCATATTCCTACGTCCTTAACAGGCACAAACTGACTCATTCGGGGAACAAGGCATTCTCGTAAGTCAACAGTCTCTCCTATATGTGTAATAAATTAAATACAGTACTCCAGAAATCCACCGTTCGATTATCCAACAACACTATTATCCGCTGTTATTTTTATTACATTGTTGAAAACAACAGCAGAGTATCTCACAATGGTACTTACAGCAGATCAAGCTCTGTATACTAAACCCCAAGTATGTTTTTTTTTGCAGGTGTGAACTATGCAACAAACAATTCACTCTCAAATACCATCTCACCAATCACAACAGGAAATACCACAACGAAGCTAAACCTCCAGCAAAACCTGCTCTGGAAGAGAACAGTCCATTTCAAATTGCAATTGAAGAACCAGCTTTAATAATAGACCAATTAGACATTGAAGGTTATGTTGAAACTGCAGTAGCAACTAATCAGTTACTGAAAATAGAAGAAATGAAAGATTTTTCTACGGAAAAACCACAAATTAGAACTAGTAACATTTATCAAGCTCGAGAAATTACTTGCTTCAATGTTTTAAAGATTAACAAATTGAATATGGAGAAAGAATTTGCCAAAGCAAAAAGTTAAATTCATTATTATAGATTATATTTAATAAGATGTGATTTGAGATTTTTATGGCCAAAAGTATTATCGTGACTTATTTTTGAGGTATGTTGCGCTACTTCCTTCTTTGGCAAACGTTTCGGATGGCATTGCAGAGTCTGTCATCAGGGCAGATGTTATACATGATGGACACTGCAATGATGTCTGAAAAGTTGGCTAAAGAAAGAGGTAGCGCAACACGGTATAACATCCCAAAAATAAATTGCAATAAATATTTAATTTCATACGTAATAAATAAATTAATGTTCAAAATTATATAGATTTTTTAATATGAATAATACCCAAGAATCCCAACTGCCTGGAGTCAGCATTTGGGGTATGTTGTGATGTTGCGGGGAAGGAGATGGAGAATGGCAAGGTGCAGTCCTCAACACCTCCTTCGAAAAGTCTTTAAAAGTGATGAAAAAGATACATATATAAAAAAAATTGGTTAAATTTGTTAGGTAAGGTTATGGGCTATTTTTTAATTATTTTTTTTCATAGCTTTTAACCCTTCGAATAATGAGAAAATAATTTTTTGTCAACTTTTGCCTGTCAAAGTTTGTGCGCAAAATTCCTGGTTCTTCCCATGCATTTTAAATGTTCCTATTTATTAGTTTTTTTTAACGCTTTTGCAAAAATAAAAATTGTTCTAAAATTAAGATAAAATAATCTTTCCGATATGTTTATTAGAAATCATCATTTTTGTTTATAAATATTAAAATTTTAATATTGGAAATGTAAATTGGCTAAAAAATGCGTACCTGCGAATATTTGAATTAAAGTAATTAAAATAGAATAAACATCAAATTTTAAATTCAGATTCCTTTTCTAAACAAAATTTGTAATAAAACTGTCACCTCACTTTTTATCACTTTCATACAATTTTATTTTAAAATTAAATGAGGGTTACGGCACAAATAGGCGCAAAATCAAACTGTCACTTTTGATCAGGTTTGTAAAATATCTGAACAACCTAGCTCATACAATTCTAAAACAATGAGAAGCATTATTTCTTTCTGTTTCTAACATAAAAGATTACAGAAAGAGAGATATCTAACTTTTAATAATGCATGTTCGCTCTGGGACAATCTGGGTCTCCTGTTATTATAACGGCATATGATGTTTTGGGACAACTTGGGTCTCCTGTGATTAAACGGGTAAATGATTTTTAAAAGAGTAGTTGATTTCGAGTCGGCATGGAACCAGGTGGGAGGTACCTATCAGGTAGGTCAAATATATATATTTTTTATTGCAATATAGATAGATACTTACTGATCTCAAAATTAGAATTGCATATAGGTATATTATTTATTATTATATCATTGCAATTTTATGTTAACATAATTTGGAATAACGATATTGTAATAAAATATAAAGCACACTTTAGAAATTGCTCACATTTATTTAATATTAGCCTAAATACCTACTAGTTGTCCAGGCTTTAGATCTGAATATATTTAACTCATTCAGATCTAAAAGTAGTGTAAGTAACTAAACCCACCATTAATGATGCTTCCTTTCTACCTATGGATAAATTCAAATTTATATTAATTAAATGAAAGCCAATCACTTTGTAAAATACAATTGAATCAAATTTATATCATTAAGTGGGTGCCTTAACAACAGCTCTTCTTCAATTTAATTTTTTTTTTAAAGAACAAAATTTTTTTTTTTAAATGTGTGTACAGTGTTCTGTATTTTCAGTGTCATTGCACTTTAAAAGAATATTTGATAGGTAAATTGGTTTTTGCAGCCTACAAATTTTGTAGTTCCTTTTTTTTATATTTTCTTCTCTTATTTGACAGACTTTATAATGTTGAATAAATCAAAACAATAAATAAAAATAATAAATAAAAATAATAGGTGAAAATTTAATTTATGCTATAAATATGTTATAAATATATTGTATCTAATGATTTTAAATAAGTAAATAATTGATTGGCTAACCATCAAAATAATTTAAATATATTTTAAAGTTTTAAGAAAGAAAAGTTTAATAAAATTATTATTACAAACATACTTATTACCGTGCAAAGAGGAAAGAATAAATAATAATTTTAGGCCAAAAATGTAATGAGCCTTATATCGCCACGAATATAGGTAATAAACATAAAAATCGCTTGACAAACGAAGTCACGATTTCAAGCATAATGGTGGTTTTTTTTTAAAAAATTTATTTTGTGAGTAATTTTGTAAGAAAGAAAAAAAGTTAATCAATGGAAACTGTCACAGATAATTTTAGCCATAAAATTGTATTTTGAAAAGTTGTTCCCTTTCATATATTTCTAATTTAATAATTTTAATTCTTTTTCGTTATTTGTTTTTGGGGTGTTGTGCCGTGTTGCGCTACCTCCTTCTTTAGCCAACGTTTCGGACATCGTTGCAGTGTCCATCATCAGGGCAGATCCGGTAGATGCGACATCTACCGGATCTGCCGGATCTGCCCTGATGATGGACACTGCAACGATGTCCGAAACGTTGGCTAAAGAAGGAGGTAGCGCAACACGGCACAACACCCCAAAAACAAATAACGAAAATGCTTTTGGCCGTGAAAATCTTAAAACTTATCTAATTTTAATTCTTCTTCGATGGCGCTACAGCCCATATCGAGCTTTGGCCTCCTGCAACAGTCGCCTCCAACTCCTCCTGTCCTCAGCGGCTGACTTCCAATTTGGTACCTGGAGAAGCTGTGCTTTAATAATAATTTTTATACATATTCTAAATTCGTAGTAAAGTTTCGAAAATAGCTATTTAGCGAATCTCTGCCGTCAAAAGAGCATAAAATTCAACATTAATTTGAAAAGAAAATGGCGCGAGTTTCAAATTCGCTGACATCAAACACGTAATAAAGGAAACCAATTATTATTTTTCTGGGTAGGTACCTACCTCCCATAATCGTACAAGAAATGCATGCTCATACAAACTCACCATGAACCTAAAAAAGGTATTATTGTTCATGTCATCCACTAATAGAAAACAATTTAAAAAGCATCAACTTATGTCGTAAAAGTCGTGATGCACTTTATCTTTAACGACTAGGTACGCCAATAATGAGTGATGTGACTTTATCATTCACGTAAACAATACAATTTGCCGCTTCCTTCAATTTACCCTCATTAACCGAATTATTCTCCATTAAAAATCGCCGTATCGAAAGCCTAATCTAAGCAATAGAGGCACTTAAGTCCACGTGCATTATGCATAATATTATAAAGGTGGAAGACATGGAAATAAGGTAGGTACCTGACGGCAACGCCTTCGAATGGTGCATAATATTGCGAGGTACCTGTGATTAGGTGGGCTTTTCGTCGGGTGACCATGCTTCCTTTATTTTTTATATTACCTTTTTAAAGTAAAAACTTCTTTAACACCGTTGTGATTTGAAACTAGATGAAAATGAAACGAGCGACACTAAAAATACACAAACACATTCATCTGTAGGATTAGTCTGTGAGAAAATGAGATAAACTAATCGGTGTCCTCTTTGTGCGGGTTAAAATATTGTAATAAATAAACCCTACAATTATCCCACTCCTGACACTCTGCATTCGTCTCATTCTCTCGAAGTTCAGTTTTCGGAAGGTTTCACTTCTACCGCGTGTGAATTGCACACTTATATTTTTTTACATTAGCTCCACACTGTGGAGGGTCTTGAGGGAAAGGAAAAATGGGTGCGAGGAATGGGTAGGAATCTGAGGGTCAGGTGTGTCCATGTGAATCCATCCCTCCCACTACGGTGGTGCAGGCGATGGGTCGAGAGAGTCCGGCTGGAAAGGTCAAAAGGCCTCCTTCAACCAGTCTTACTGGATCCGCCCGCCACGCAGTAAATGCACCCGCCGCCAAGATCCGGACAAACCTCACCCCATGAACCAGTGGCGGACTAAGGGGGGGGCGGGGGGGGCGGCCCGCCCCGGGCCCCCGCTTCCGGGGGGCCCCCAAACTCCTCCATGTTCCCTTGATCAAATCCTAAACATGCCTTTAAGGCACCAGGACACTGTAATTTTTTTTTTCATTTTTTGGAAGATGCACTTGTTAAGAATGCTCTCACCAAGTTTTTTAAAGAAATTCGGTAAATTGATGGAGATACAACATTTTATGTGAAACCGTTTGAAACAGTTTTGAATTATCCTTCAGCAAAACTTTGAATGCCTTTTAATCGAAATTTTTCAACCTGGTTGATAACATATTAAACAAACTATACATCCGATTTGTATTCAATGTAAGGGAATTTCGATATCTAAAAAAAAGATAAAAAAGGCGGCCGGCGAATTTTATTTTCAATTTTTTATAGTAAATTTTCATCGTTTATAAAAATAAAAATAAATTGGAAGGGGGCCCTTTATAAAACAATCCCTACGTGGTGTCATAGTCAGGGCCGGGATAAATATGTTGGGGCCCCTAGGCAATGCACGTCTCGGGGCCCCTTTACCACAGGGGCCCCTAGCCGATGCGTGGCCCCTAGACAGTGGCCTACACTGCTGTGTGGACAATACGGTCCTACCAGGGCTAGCTTAAACATGTCGGGGCCCCTAGGCAATGCACGTCTCGGGGCCCCTTTGCTCTAGGGCCCCCTACCCGATGCGGGGCCCCAAGGCAGTTGCCTACACTTCTTATGGATAATACGACCCTGGCTATAGTTACTGGATTTTCAAAGGCAGTGCCCTATACTGCCTTATGGACAATACGGCCCTGCAAGGACAGGCTTAATCATGTTGGGGCCCCTTTAACCTAGGGGCCCCTACCCGATGCGGGGCCCCTAGGCAGTTGCCTACACTTTTTATGGATAATACGGCCCTGGCTATAGTTACTGGATTTTCAAAGGCAGTGCCCTATATTGCCTTATGGACAATACGGCGCTGCTGGGACCAGCTTAAACATGTTGGGACCCCTTTACCCTAAGGGCCCTTATCCGATGCGGGGCACCTAGGCAGTTGACTACACATTGTATGGATAATACGGCCCTGGCTACAGTGACTGCATTTTCAAAGGCAGTGACCTACACTGCCTGGCAGGGCCGTCTTAAACATGTCGGGGCCCCTAGGCAATGCACTTCTCAGGGCCCCTTTACTATAGGGGCCGCTAGACGATGCGTGGCCCCTAGGCAGTGGCTTACACTGCTTTGTGCACAATATGACCCTGCCAGGGCGGGCCTTTACATGTCGGGGCACTTAGACAATGCTCGTCTCGGGGCCCCTTTACCCTAGGGGATCCTACCCAATGCGGGGTTTTTCTAATATGTTGTCAACCAAGTTGAAAAACAAAAGACACAAAAACCAAGATAATTCAACACACAAACTGCTTAAACCGGTTTCATATAAGATGCTGTATCTCCGTCAATTTTACGAATTTCCTTCTGTATATGGTGAAAGATTATTAACAAATGCATCTTTTAGAAAATGAATTAAAAAAAGCGACTATTTTTTTTGTGTCGTGGCGCCTTTAAAATGTGCATTGTACCTATTTAAGGGGGCCTTTAAAAAATCCTTATGTGGTGCCATAGTGACTGGATTAGTTTAAGACTTGGTGCATGCAAATCGGATGTATAGTTTTTCTAATATATTATCTAATCATTATTTCTAATATGTTATCGTTTTTCTAATACGTTAAAAATGTAGTTTTGAGAAAAACGCGTTAAAATTTTTGCTGAAGGATAATTCAACATACTACACAATGTTTAAAACGGTTTATCTCCGTGAATTTTTAGAATTTTCTTAAAGAATTTTATGATAGCATTATTAACAAATGCATCTTTTAAAAAAGGAAATAAAAAATAAAAGGAAACAAATTTTACAGAGCCATGGTGCCTCAAAGCCTTGTTTAGGTTTTGATAAAGGGAACACGGAGGTGCTTGGAGGCCCCCAGGACCAGAGGCCCGTGTGATCTGAATAAAAATCTTGTAAAATTAAATCAACTTTTACTATGGGGGGGGGGGGCCTCATCCAGCTTTGCCGCCCCGGGCCTCTGACGGGCTTAGTCCGCCACTGCCATGAACCCAGGCATCCCTGCTAAATTACCAAACTTAGCGAACCACTTGGAGTGACCTATGGCAGAGTCATCAAATAAATGGTTGCCGGGGCGGCAGTACCCAAACCCAGTGGCGTAGCGTGGGGTGGGGCGGGGCGGGGGGCGAACCGCCCCGAGTGCCACTCTACCAAGGTATTGCATATACGTAACCAAGATATTGCATCCACATGAACATGGTCTGTTATTTATATTTTTGTAACTCTATGGAGTGAAGGAAAAATGAAACACGAAATCATTCCAGCATTCATTGAGCTGCTGGGAAATGTCAGCTTTGTTCAAATTTAGGCACGCGTTTGACGTGTTTCCCGGTTTGTGGACTGATTTCGAAGCGATCATTGTCGCTAGAGCATCTTTCATTGAAATATCTATAGAAAAAACAAAGCATTTCTTTTGCGCCTAAGTTTTTAAAGGTCGCAATCCGTTTACTGAGAGAGGCAAAATGCAATACAACATTGGGTTATTTGGTATTTGCAGTTGGTTAAAAATGAATGTTACGATTATTTGAGGTAGGTAGGTAGTTTCAGCTAACGTCACGGCTCACCGTTCAAGAGTTTTAATAACTCACAATATTCTAATTTGCTTCTCCGAATTCTTTAACATCGTCTTTGAATTGACAAAGCAAGTGGATAATCATCAACGATATGCACCTACTGTAATTTTTGCAATAAAACCTTATCATTGTCGATTTTCGCAGGTATTTTTCCCATCGTAAAAAAACAACGCTTCAATTACACGCGGCGTGGTCATCCTATCTTGTCTCAAGCGCTATTGGCCAACCGGTTAAGAACTGGGGGGGGAGGAATTAATTCTTCAATTCTTTCATTTTCGCGTCACGCAATGCTGCACCAGTTTTGTTTACAAACCGAGTTCGAATGTGCGCCTCACAACGCGTAAACAATAACAGAATATCCACGTAACAAGTATCCACCCATTAAAAGTGCCATAAATATAGTGAAAATAGTGATGAAAACAACGATGAAATAGTTTTTAAAGTTTCATTTTGGAGGCTAGTGAGATTCCAGTAAGAAAAACAAAGACTTTCGCGCAAGATCTCGCCTTTTTTGTCAAGTTTTAACGGTTGGATCATATTGGAGGTTTTAAATTGTAAGTTTTCAATGTGTATTTTTGAGTAGCAAGTGTGTTATTTTCGTTGTATTTTATCGATATCTCGTAGGTAGGGCTAGGGTCTTGTTTGCTCATCGGTTTAGTAACTCATATCTCTCACCTGTTATCTTATTTTAGTATTATGTACCTGTTATTATCAATTCAGGTTTACGCGCCAAACGGTGCGCCGAACGGTACTTTTTGATAGGAATTTCGATTCATTTGGTGTTATTTGTTGCTTTTTCATCCAACGCTTAGATAAATAATGAATTGGGGACACTTTATTGTGTAAAAAACGAAGTATATTTTGAATAACACAATGTTAATATTATTTGTTTATTTTGTTAGAAATCCCACGATCTCAAATGTTGAAAGGGAAATCTTCCGAGAAAGTTGTAAGTGAGTGATAGGTAGGTAGGTACTAGGTGCCTACCTATATTAAATTAGAACACGCCGTATTTTGGAACCTTGTTTCACGCATGAACCGCGAAACTTCTAGGGGAGTAAGGGGAGATTATTAATAAATGATACTCTGAAAAAAAAATACAAATGTGCAGTTCACACGCGGTAGAAGTGTAACCTTCAGAAAAATAAAGTAGTTAAGAGGGGGGAGGCTACGAAGCACCGCTCAAAAAGGAGACCGATTATTCTATCTCATTCTCTCGCATAGGTCCAGTTTTAGAAGAGTAAAATGGGGAATTTACTATCGGCCTGAGGTGCAGTTTCCTCTTCGCTCAATATTCAGGAGGTACCTAAGAGCTACAGTGACAGCAACAAGTTAGTAAAATACCGATTGTTCAAATTTCTCTGGGATCGGCTTTCCTCAAAATACGAAATAAATGTCGGTCATACAAAATCGGGATTTGATTCACTTAGCGCGGTTGACCCTCCTGATGAAATTGGCGTTTTGTATGGGAGGAACATAAAGTCGTTTTTTTTTTAAATATAATATATTTATTTAATCAAAGTATGTACCATTGCTATCTATGCACTTTTGTCATCTCATAGGTAGTTCATCGATCCCTTTACTAAAAAAACCATTCGGACGGGAATCAATAAAATCTTTGAATGCGGTTTGGACTGCCCCATCGGAGTTGAATTTTTTTCCTTGCAAGAAGTTGTCCAAATTTCGAAAAAAATGGTAATCTGTTGGGGCAAGGTCCGGAGAGTACGGTGGATGTCTTAGACATTCCAATTGAAGCTCCTCTAATTTGGTAGCCGTCTGTTGTGCAGTGTGTGGTCGTCAAGCGTTCTAACGCGCGTTTGTTGATTTGCTTCACTCAATTCGTGGGGTATCCACCTTTCAAGCTTTTTCACCTTCCCAATTTGCTTCAAGTGTATTAAAACATTTTTATCACTAACACCGCAGCCTGCAGCTAACTCGGACGTGGTTTGCGATGGATCCGCTTCCACAATAACCTTCAATTCTTCATTATCAACTTTGGTCTCCGGCCGTCCACGGGGCTTGTTCTGCAGGTCGAAATTTCTAGAACGAAAACGTTGGAACCAAAAACGCACTGTGTTTTCTCTTGCGGCACCGTCGCCATACACATCATTAATCCTTCGAGCCGTTTCTGCAGCATTGGTGCCACGGTGGAACTCGTACTTGTAAATAACGCGATATTTCAAGTTTTCCATTAACTAAGTGACGCAAAGAAAAAAACAATTAAGGAAAAAACAAATGAATTATAATTTTCAAAACTCAAATACCTACATGAGTAAATAGCTGTATAAATTTGAATTTGGAATTCCTAACCAAAGAGAAGATATTTGAGATCAAAGTTGCCAGTACGGCAAAACGCCAATTTCATATGTAAGGACCTAATATAAGTCAAGTAAGTAGGTACCTTTCTCCTACCTCCCTATCCAATATGTGTAAAGTGAAAAGTTCTTTAGCACCGTTGTGATTTGAAATTCGATGTGACGAAAATGCGACAATAAAAAAAGACAAACACATACACCTACAGGATTTAGCCTGATTTTTAAGATTTTTTTTATTAACTGTATTGGAAGAAAATACTCCATGTCTGTGCGTTTTGCTTTTTGTTTTTTTTTAGTTTGTATACCTACTGAACGTCTTTTGATGTCGTTCAAACCAATTTTAACGATATTTGGAGGGTGCTAACTCCTATAAGTAACTTATATAAAAAAGCAATACCTACCGATACGCTAGTGGTCGATTATATATTAAATTTAAAAAAAGATATTTGCAGTAGTGTTAATAAATCCAGAGAGGAAATTGGGAAAAACGTTTGTATAAATGCCGCCCGGTTTCTTCGTAACACTTCGTAATGTCATCGAATTTCAGAGAAATGCTTATACGTCCGCGTGTGTGTGCGTGATTAGAATGCATTGTCATCGTCAAAGAGTCTGTCTGCCAAGTTTCAGCTCAATCGGATGTCGGGAAGTGTGTTAATTTCCACTTCCAAGATTCCATTTCACTCATACGTCCATTCAAGAAAACAAAAGTGTAGCTAATTCAAATAGATGTAGGTAGGTAGGTACTTAAAAATAAATAATTTTACTCCAGCTAGGTAGGTACTTTGGAAATAGGTGTGATGAAAATAAAATATATAACTAAGGTATTTAAAATAAAATCATGTTTAATTAATCGAAAATGAACGTTATCGTACGGATGATGGTGTAATACCCCCTAAATATATAAATATTTTTAAAAGCGTTTATTTGATCGAAATTAGAAATTACCAAGACACATTTAATAAACTTACAAAAACATTCAAATATTATGCTTACTCCATTTGAAACCCTTTTGTTGTCCTATTTCTGCGGCCTGCCAAGTAAGTAAACTTTATGTATATTACCTACCTATGTTACCTACATTATAGGTTGTACTTCACCTCCCTCAAGTATGTCCTATTTTATAGGTAAGTCTCGCTGTGAGTGTGAAAACACGCGACGCGGCTTTTAATTCGTGAATAATGCTCTTAATTATTTAACTAATTAGCCACGGGCGGGTTCCAAAAAAACGGTGACCTAAAAACCGGTGACCTAAAAACCCTTTGGGCTTTGAGTGAAAAATGACGTAGTTGACTGAACATGACTTAACAACATTATTTTCAAACACGTTTCTTGGCGGGGATGAAAATATTGTCCAGTAAAGAGTAGTGATGGGTATTTTTGATATTTTAAATATTCGATTTCGAAACAATGTTTGAAATGACGATTCGAATTAATTAATCGGGTAGGTATCGAAGTACAGCTAGATATTTACCTAGTTAACTTTGCAGTCGGCGCGTCACTATTTTGAATTAAAAATATTTATAAATTCAATTTGGTTGTCGGTTAAGGGTACCGCCGCCCCATGAACCATTTATTGGATAACCAACACCCCAGCCGTAGGTTCGCTACGTTTGGTGACTTAGCAGGGGTTCTCGGGTTCATGGGGTGAAGTTTGTCTCGGTCTTGGCGGCGGACGCGTTTGCCCACTTACTGCGTGGCGGGCCGGATCGGGAGAGACTGGTTGAGGGAGAACAAACCTTCTCCAGCCGGACTCTCTTGAACCATCGCCTTGCACCGCAGTGGGAGGGATGGATTCATACATTTACTACCCATCCCTCTTACCTTTTTCCTTACCAGAACTTCCTCTCCTTCCTTCCTTAAAAGACCCTCCACACAGCATCCTAACAGATGACAGGCCTTGAGGGATTTTTTCCTCAGGGCCTCCCGTGTGGAACTAATGTAAAAATAAAGTGTTAGATGTAATGTCATGTAATGTAATTTTAAAAATGTAAAAAATAATAAATGTATAAGCTTTTGATAGTGTCCCGCACTCGTGGCTAATCAAAATATTAAAAATATATAAAGTTAACCCAATTATAATTAGCTTTTTGAAAAATATTATGTCCTTTTGGAATACAGATTTGCTAGTTAATTTAAAAGGTAAGAAAATAGTAGTACCGGGCATTTCAATAAAAAGAGGGATTTTTCAAGGAGACTCATTGAGCCCTCTTTGGTTTTGCTTAGCATTGAATCCCCTTTCTAAAATGTTAATTAAAAGCAAGTTTGGAATAAAAATTAAGGGTAATACAAGAGAGAGTAGTATAGTTTCACATCTATTATATATGGATGATATAAAATTATTTTCAAATTCTGAATCAAATTTAGAGAAAATGATTAAGGTAGTTAAAATTTTTTCAGATGATATTAAAATGACTTTTGGTTTAGATAAATGTAAAACTATCCATATAGAGAAAGGCAAAATTGTAGATGGAGACGAGGGTATATTTAGAAATTTCAAAATTCAAAGTATGAAAGGGGATGAGGTTTATAAATATTTAGGATACCCGCAATCGAATAGATTAGATCACACTAGTATTAAAAATGATATTAGGATTAAATTTCAAACTAGGATCAGAAAAATTTTAAAATGCAATCTATCTGCTAAAAATTTAGTAAAAGCAATAAATACTTGGGCAATACCTCTACTAACGTACTCATTTGGCATAATTAAATGGTCCAATACAGATTTAGATAGTTTAGAACGATTAATTAGAACTACGTTAACAAAATTTAATTGCCATCATCCAAATTCAGCTATAGAACGAATTAATTTACCTAGAAATTTAGGAGGTAGAGGTGTAGTCAAAATAACATCTTTGAAACACAATCAGGTAGAAATGCTTAGAAATTTTTTCCATAGGAAAGCTAATAGCTCAGAAATGCACAAAATAATTTGCAAGGCAGATAGAAATATTACACCTTTAAATTTATATGACGAGAATGCCAACATTCTTATAAATACTAACCAGGAATTATTAGATTCCTGGTCAAATAAAATTATTCACGCAAAACACTTCAATTATCTCAACCAAACGTATGTTGACAAACTTTCGTCAAACAAATGGTTGAGTATTGGAAAGTTGAGCGCAGAAATAGAAGGATTTATGCTTGCCATTCAAGATAGAGTCATTAATACTAAAAATTATAGAAAGCATATAATCAAAGATATAAATCAAATTGATGATTTATGTAGAATATGATTGGCTTTTCCTGAAACTATAGAACATATTATATCGGGATGTTCTATATTAGCGCCTTCCGAGTATACATTTAGGCACAATCAGGTTTTAAAAATAATTCACCAAAGTTTGGTAATTAAACATAACTTGATTGACTGCCGTAATATAGTACCATATTATGAAAATGAACCAAATTCATTTTTAGAAAATGAATTTTATAAAATATATTATGATAAAACTATACTAACAGACAGAACAATTAGTCATAATAGACCTGATATAGTTTTACATGACAAAATTAAAAAAAATAACTTATATCATTGATGTAGCTATTCCAAATTCCTGTAATATTCAAAAAACTATTTCTGAAAAAATAAGAAAATACACAGATTTAGGAAATGAGATTAAAAGAATTTGGCATTCTCGGACTATAAAAATATTGCCATTTGTTATTTCGGCCACTGGCATAATACCTAGGAATCTGATTCAAAATTTAAGCATATTAGATTTGTCAAAGAATTTGTATATAAAAATGCAAAAATCAGTCATTTTAAATACATGTAGGATTACAAAGGATTTTTTAAATATTTATATTGAGGGATCGGTAGGATTTATAGGTTCAATTAGAAATGCCACAGAGCCGAACCCTCTGATATGAAAATATCTGGAGTCGGTGAATTATATTCCCATTTGGTCTCTAGTAGGTTGAAATGTTGTTCTTGTATTGTTTTGTATTTATAATACTTATATAGTGCAATTGCATAGCGTGGGTTGACTAGATGATCATTTGGGGAAGTGTGTGAAAGGGTTTAGTTTTTCCTTCTTTTTTTCCTTTTTTTTTTTTTTTTTTGGGGAAAATTTAACCCGGACATTTAAATCTGCTAAATAAAAAAAATGTAATAAATATTAAAAAAAAAAAGTATTTTTTATTTTATTTTTATTATATAAAGTTTAACTTGTGGAACTCTATTATTATATTTATAAAAACATTTCAATTATCAACAAATTCTGCTATGTAATTTTTATTATGTGTGACAGCTGTTTCGCCTGTCGGTCTGTAAAAATCTGATTGAATATTCATTTTTTTCTTATTTTTGTTTTTTATTTTTTATTTTATTTTCTTCTACTTTTTCCTTGAACTGTCCCAACTCCATTGTCTAGGTAGGCTGTTGGGGTCGGCTCTTCTCCTTCTCAGGCTATATCTTCTTCAGTTCTGGGTTATGCTTTCATCCAGGCCGTTTCTCTGTAGTATCCTGGAATTCTTTGGTCTTCCTCTGCATCTTGCGATCTGTACAAATTATGGATAATAATTTGTACAGATCGCAAATTAAAAAATATAAGCATATTAGTATTAAAAAAACCCTTTTTTTCACACTGCTATCTAACAGTTTAACGGGACTTACTTGAAATTATGTAACATTAAAAAAAAATGTTTTACCTAGCGAAATCGCCCCAAACACAATTACAGGCGTACAATGTTATCTGTTAAGTCGGGGGAGCTACCAATGTAAACATTGTGGCCACCATTGTGCAAAACCAAAATTAATTTGTTCTTAAGTTCCTCTTTGGTCACCTGCAAAGAATTTTTTAAAAATTTCTACCAAACTTCTTCTCAAGCCCCACGATTGAATTTGGCAGCCACCTTTGGTCTAGAGCCTCAAAATACCTGAAAAACCCTTGACTCAATTGCAATCAGGAGCAATCAATCAATCTTGAGCACAGGCGTCGGGTGGGGATAGTTTTCTTGTTCTACCACTACTTCAATGGAAGATGTTCCAAAGAACTAGCATCATTGATTCCTTCGGTACCGGTGCACAGTTGGGAAACACCGCGCGTCCAATATTTATACCCAATTTTGTCATGTGACAATGGTTCTTTTCTGCAACCAAAGCTCGGCTGTGAAACAATTTGCTGGCCTCTGGATTTCCTCCCTCCTAGACCCAGGCCTAGTCGAGTCCTCTTCAAGACTAAGATTCACTCCTTTCTTTCCATAAAAAGACCCTCCACACAAATGACATAGGCCCCGAGGGAAATTATTTTCCTCAGGGCCTCCTGTGTGGAGCTAATGTAAAATAGAATCGAGTGCAGTTCCCACGCGTTAGAAGTTAAGCCTTCACCAACACAATTTCAACAAATAGGAGCCTTGAAAAGTGAGCTTATAATCAATAATCCTCTCGCAGGCTAAATCCTATAGATTTTGTGTCGTTTCCGTTTCATCGAGTTTCAAATCACAACGGTGCTAAAGAAGTTTCACTTCAAATGAAAGATAATATTTTGAAGTGAAAACTTTAGCACATTGTTATTTGAAACTCGATGAAATGAAAAAGTGACACTAAAAAGAGACAGACACATACATCTATAGGATTTAGCCTGCGAGAGTGTGAGATAGAATAATCGGTCTCCTCTTTGTGCAGTGCTTCGTAGCCTCCCCACTCTTGTCAAATTTAGTTTTCTGAAGGTTTCATTTTATCGCATGTGAACTGCATACTGATTTTTTTTCTTTTCATTTTTCAGACTGACTAACCATGGGGCAATACTGGACAGAGAGACGTTTATCAATTGTCTATATCCTGATAGTAGCCCTGGGACTGATAACGACGATATGTGCTGCAGTTGCTTGGCACCACTGGAAATATGTACTTGACGTCTGTCCTGATGAGAACTGCGGCTGCATTCTCTACGGCGTGTCGGCATACACCTATTTCACCGGCGGCCATATTTCCTCGTGCAGTTTTGTTATCTATGGTCCCATCCCTATTATTGGTGTTGCCTTTGTGATGGCTTGTTTCCACGTATTAAGGGTATTCATTAACAATATTGGGAAATATGAGGGAGAGCATTCTACCATTGAACAAAGGTAATATATTTTTTATTTATTCTTATTAAATTTAATTTGTAAAACTTAATTTAAATTAAAAAAATCTTTTATGTAGGGTGTAACAGCACATTCCCGAAGGATTTCAACCAGCGATGCCTGAGCATATTTGGAGTAAAAAATATTGATGTCATTTTATTGCCTGATGATATATTTTTTCAATTGAAATATTTTTCCATTACTCGTTGCAACTGAGTAGTCCAGTATAGCATTGCGGCGGGTCACATGATATACACTCCGTCTCGTTCTAGCAGTAAGGTAACACATGAAACAGTGCATGTATGTCTTGTGGTGACGAGTAATTGAAAAATATTTTTTTTGTTTTAATCGGAAAAAAATATCATCAGACAGCAAAATGAAATGTACATTTTTTACTCCAAATATGCTCAGGAATCGTCGGTTAAAATCAAAGATATTCAAATACAAAAGAGATATGCTATGGTGTCCGCGCAACTGTCGGCGGACTACGCCCTAATTAGAGTAGTTTGCATACAAAAAGAATTTGTTCATTTCGTTGATTTTTTGAAGATGTGCATTAGTACTGGTTAACAATATAGTTTGAATACGGAAAGAATTCATTCATTTAGTTTATTTGTTAATTAGTAAACAATATCGACACCCGGAAGCGCAGTCCCATCTAGTAAAAACTGCAGATAGCACATCTACTTATATTTCAATATCTTTGGTTAAAATACTTCGGGTATGTGCAGTTACACTCTGTATTTTCAGTAATATTATTTAATTTATTTATTAAAACAGTTTATTTTTTATAAAAGTTCTGCTGTGTAATTATTATTACGTTCGACAGCCTTAAGAATATGGTGCATACGAATCAGTGGCGTAGCGTGCCTTGAAGGGGTCCGGTATCAAAATTGGTTGTGGGGCCTAAATGAAGGGTAAAGATTTCTCACAAAAGAAACCCATTTAAGTGAATGACTGAAGCGGGGGAATCCCGCAATAACCGAAGTAAGATGTTGCCAACTTTTGGGCGCACGCTTAACCCGGGAAAAAAAGAGATTGCCTTTTTTGACTTTTGTCATCTCTGAAGTGAAAACTCTATAGGCACGTATGATGTTTTTTTCCTGGGAAGCACGAGATTAAGTGACATTGTGGATAACATTTCACTAATTTTTGCTTACACACGTTAGGGGCCTCTGTAGCCCAGGCGCCGTATCATTGAGACTGCTGATACGGCAGTAGCTACGCCCCTGATACGAATATACTATATGTAGTTTTGAGGTGTCTCAACAGATGTCAGTTAAGTAGTACCTTAGCGACTATCGTCGTTTGTGTCTAATGAACGAACGGTTATGGAAATAGCGGATGATACACAATAGACAGCTGGGCTCTCTCAGTGTCGGGTTCTCTGGCTTCAATATTCATTGTAAACTTTACGATATTGTAAATAAAGTAACTTGTAATCTGGACAGACCTCGATTTGAACCGCTTCTCAGTTCCTCATCCAGGATCGTGACCCCCTACTCCGATTTCTATGGTGGACAATGCTCCTGACACTGAGCTGTGGACATCGACATACCAGACACCAGAAATTATTGGATACTCCAGCGCATTGGTGACCTTCCTCTGCTTCTTCTGCCTTCCACTTTGCCAGAACTATGAGTTTCTCCAACTTGGAGTCCTGAGTTTGGCTAATTGTTTATTTATTATTCCAGGGAAGGAGAAGTGGTAGTGATGACGACAAGAGCTGAAGTCCGTGACACGGATCCTGTCTCCTACTGCTGGATTCCCGCCTCAGTGCTCGGAGTGCTATTTGCCATCTACTCCTTGTCCATAGCTGCCCTTCTGACTGATGGATACTATAAGACCTGCAACCAGTATAGAGCCGAGTTGATTAAGGTTAGTCAAATTTGGTTCCAGGCGGTTGGGAGCAGTTATTGTGGTATTCACAGTAAAAATAAAAGTTCTGATCATAATTATCCCTGCAATTTTTTTGTAACAGCTTGATTACGATTGAGTGCTTTATAATTATCGTGACGATTCATGGTTACAGTACTGTGACGGCAAAAAAGGGCAATAAACATACATTTCTTATCGCTACAATGCTGCAGCTCTTTCTTACACATTAAATAATGGTGAGGCACACAAAATATGTGTGACTGTTTCCTCCAAGTACTACTTTTCCCTTGCGTTTCATTTTCTTTATATGTGTGAGGGAGATGTATGATAATGATTGTATGTTTCTTTGGGGGGGTGCAGACATACGTTCACCGTTTGTCTCATTTTCGACTATTGTTATTTAGAGTGTAAGAAAAAGGTGCAGCATTATATATATATATATATATATATATATACATCCCGCTATCATTTCTGCGTCCTTTCATCAGATCGACATTACTGCGTCTATCGGAAGGACTTGATTTTACATAGTTCTAACCAAAGTATATACCATCTTTTCGGTGTTTGATTGTAGCTAGGTATTTAAATTTTTGATAAACATTAATTTAAAAATATACAAAACGAAAAAAACGGCCTTTAACGTCTCACCAATCTGAACTCCTTTCATATTTTATGTAGTGAGGCGTCCTGCATATTCTTTCTTTCATTTTGTAAACAATGTAGGGTCCAATTATATATTTATTTTCATGTTAACGACAAACCGAGGTCTTGCGACGTTGCCGCTTATTTTGTTCAAGTTTTTGGTTGAACGACTGTATAGGTATTTAGAGAATATGAAGGCGCCAAGATGACTGGCCCATACGTCGCGGACTCTAATCAACCCGGCGGCAATGCCCACGTAAAATTTATTAAATTGGTATGAGATTTTTTTGAGACTTATCATTCGGAATTAAAACGTTGTTTAAGTGTTATTTGTTATTTTTAGTGACTAGATCTATTTATTTAATTTCAACGGTATACATATACCATAAGAACTGATTACATGTCACAAAATGAAAAATAGTAATATAGAAATAATAAAAAAAATTGTTTAACAAATGATTGTGGCATTTGAATTAGAAATGACACCAGAGAGACAATTACGTACAAAAATCTATAGTACAAATAGAATTAATAATGACTAAAAAGATTTGATAGCATAGCCCTCTTGTACCTACTTTCCGTGCAGTTAAATAGATCTGCAATATCTGCATATCTATTAGTAACATCATGTAACCTAGGTAAAAGGGAGTGTTTAGTATACTCAGTCTTATTATTGTTACATTTAAACAGGATTTTAGATCGAGTAGTTCTCGTGGGAATATGAAATTCAATGAGCTTAGTTAAATCAGGACTGTCTATGCTACCATTTACAATTTATATTGCTTGGATCCTCCTATGCTTCCTCTTCTCTCCATTTTGATTACGACAGTGATTACCATATTATGACTATATCAGTGCAGTGGAATCCTGTATTGTTTTCTCATTAAAAACAGTTTTTTCATGTTAATTTTAAAGAATGCACTCTAGATATAAGTGGTTAATTATTACTACAACACGATTATCAGTAGAAATATTATGTGACCTATTTATAAAGAAACCGCAGACTTTGGAAAGAGTCAATTTGGGAGGCGGTATGGGAACCGCTACCCCGGGAACCATTTATTGGATAACCAACACCTGTGCCATAGGTCACCCCAAGTGGTTCGCTACGTTTGGTGAATTAGCGAGTGTGCCCTATAATATGTTATGCTCATGTGGTGAGGTTTGTCTGGGTCTTGGCAGTGGATGCGTCTGCCCACCAGCTGCATAGAAGGCCGGTTCGGGACAGAATGGTTGAGGGAGTTCCTTTGATTCTCCAGCCGTAGGTACTCTTGCCGAAACTTGCCGAAACCGAAACCGAACCTTCGGTCGGTCACTAATTATATATATACTATTATTTTGAATTATATTATAGACCGGTCAGTGGTTGAGTGGGCATCGCGTTTGGGTCCCACCCAGGCGCTTCGTGTTCGATTCCTCGGTTGACTAAGTCCTCCATCGCGACTCAAGCAACATTTTCGGCTTACTGTGGTGGTAGTGGGAGATTTTAAAATATTGTCGGGTTATTCGTTAACCCGGGAATGTTTGTCTTTCTTTAAAAAAATATTCTTATCATGCTTGACGATGCATTTTCGTTCACGGGAGAAACAATTTTAGGGGTTTTAGGGGCTTAGGTTTTTAACAACTAAATTATATGATAAATCTTTTTAAAAAGAAAAGGGGAAAATAGAAAAGCGAAAGCATAAAACTGTCTAAACAAATAATATAATATGACTTCGGATGATAAGTTAATAACTAAATCTAATACTAATCTAACAATGACACTGTTCTTTGCAGAGAGGACCGCCAAAGAACTCGATCTAGGCACACACTCCTTGCCTCAATCACGTTAAGTTTTAAAGCTCTTTAAAAATATATATATGTTATTCTTGAAGATAATAATATCTAGACATTCCCCGTGCCGAAAAGCAAATTATATAAAATTCCCTCCATGGAAAACAATCGGAAAGTGTGCTCCAAAAATTATTATAAACACATTTGTTTCAGTTAGTTTACAAGTTATATGTATGAAAAAATTCACAGTGTTTTTTTAAATGCTGTTTAAGACAACCCCCACGAGATTTTTGCTCTATTTTAAACGAGTCGTGTTTTATTAAACATTTTCACAATTTTTGCATCGACTTCGTCGCTTTAAATACAAGCGCGCTCCTCTAGCACTCGTAATTTCATATCTCTCCATCTTCTTTTTGAGCCCGGTTGCGGCTCCTTACGTGCTAACTTTTGAGTGTCTGATTATAGCCAGTATATTTATGCCAGTTCTGAAGAATGAATTCTAAACAAAAGAGGATTGAAAAACATTTAGTCCATTGATATCAGATGATAATTAAAAAGGTTAATTATTACTTCAACATTGTGTCGGATGTACCATCAAGACTTGTACGGTGTACACTTAGTGTACTGGTTCACGAACTTGACCTAATAATGAAAAGTATGTTTGTATTATAAATAATATTATAAACAAATACATCACATCCAAACACTTGAAATGTGGTCCCTAGAACTCGATAATAGATTAGGAGGCCCGTTAAGTAACAAGAGATTCATTCATTAATTTTGTCTTCTGGAATATTGCCGATTACTCTAATGGACGATTCATGCCATTAAAAAGATAACGATTTTAATCGACATTTTTGACAGCAGTACAGTATCTCTCAACGACAGCGGATACCTACTTATTGAGGACATCAACCGCACCTGGGTACCTAGCATGGTCGATCGACATAGGTTTTATCGAAAATGTCGGTAACTTGTCATCGCTCCCGAGCACGACTGCAGACCGCTAACGAACAAATAACAGTTCACGTCAAATAAATTAGGAACCGTTAGTCGTTGTGAACTTTCATTTGTTCGTTAGCGGTCTGCAGTCGTGCTTGGGAGCGATGACAAGTTACCGATATTTTCGATAAAACCTATGTCGATCGACCATGCTAGGTACCCTGCTGTGAAATTCATCGTGTTCTACCTTGCCGGTATCCGTGGTCGAGGTGTAAGGCTCTCGAATTGCAATCAGGAGGTCACGGGTTCAAATCGCAAACTGAGCTAATATTTTTTTTTACATAGCTCTACGCAGTTTTTTTTTTTTATTTATTTCGCAATTTAATCACTTAAAATAAAATAAGGTATATTTGCGGCACGTTTCAAAGTGTAAGATACTCTCAGAATCGCCCTGGCGTAAGATCACCATTCAGAATTGAACGGTCAGTGACTGAGAGGGCATCGCGTTTGGGTTCCAACCGGGGGACGCTTGTTCGATTCCTCGGCTGGCTAAGTCCTCCATCACGACACAAGCAACATTTTCTGCTTAGTGTGGTGGTAGTAGGAGATTTTCAAACATTGTTGGGTTATTCATAGCCCGGGAATGTTTGTCTTTCTTTAAAAAAAAAATAAAAAGGAAATAGAATTGAAATCCCCGGTGTAAGACCACCATTCAGAATTGAAACGTTGCTTGAAATGGCTTTAGCCGTGTTTGGTGACCAGATTTATATAACCAGGTTCTTCCCCACCTACCTCATTCCCATCTCCTTCTCGTCCCACTACCTTCAATCCCGCAACATGGGTACCCCAATTGGGGATGCCATAGACTCACTGGCTCCATTTGTTGAATGGTGGTCTTACACCAGGATGAAACTGAAATTATCATCTTCTCTAGAAGGAGTCACAAATATAGCTACTAATACAATTATTTTTAATTAATACATTTTGTAATAATACAGGTATTAATCAAATAAAATTTTATGAGCGCACGCCGGGATTTGAATCCGAGACCTCCGGATTGCTAATAGAGAGCTTTGCCCTTGACCACGGAAGTAGTTATTTCCTATCCTTGGGTTTTCTTGCACGTCTAAATTAAATGGAACCGGGTCTTTTCTCTATGATTATACACTTCACTTTAAAAAATGTACTAATATTTATCAGTTGGTTAAAATCGCCAATAGCCAATTCTTAGTAGTTTTTCTCGATTAGTCTATGAAGTTCACCTGAACGTTTTCAGTTTAGTAGGAGAACTTGGAAAAATACTATTTCTATCATTAGAAATAAGCCGGAATACAGCATCACTTGCCTTGATTTTTAAATGTTAATCTAACAATGAATTTCAACACGTTTTGCGAGTAAGAAAAAGTCATAGTTTTCAAATTACTTGCAGCTTTGGCAGATTGGGTAATTATTACTACAACACGATTATCGATAGAAATATTACGGCTTTTGCAAATATTATATTAAAATTAGAATTAATTCAATTTGGGAGGAGGGTGTGGGTACATCCGCCGCAGGAACCATTTATAGGATAACCAACACCTCTGCCATAGGTCATCCCAAGTAGTTCGCTTCGTTTGGTGACTTTGCAGGGGTTCCCGGGTAAATGGGGTGAGATTTGTCCGGGTCTTGGTAGCGGATGCGTCTGCCCACCAGTTGCATGGCAGGCCAAGTCGGGAAAGATCGGTTGAGAGAGCCTACTTGACTGTTACTCCTGGACACATTGACCCCCAGATTCCTACCCACCCCCAATACCATTTTCCTTCCCAGAACTTCCTCTCCTTCATCTCCTAAAAATGACCCTCCACACAGCATCCCCAAAGATGACATAGATCCTGAGGGGAATTATTTTTCTCCAAGGGCCTCCTGGGAGGAAAATATATGTTAAATCTCTTTAAAGGAAAATCTAAAGCATAAAACTGTGTAAACAAATAAAAAAACATGCCTTTAATAAACATTATCTCACAATAACTATAACTAACCATCCCGCTGTTTCCTCGCAGGGGTTCGTAGAGAGGACCGCCAAACAACTCGGTCTGTGCATACACTCCTTGCCTCATTCACATCCATACATCGCTCTTTTCTTCTGTCTTTCGACATGACTCAAGAATTCGGTTTACTTAATCATGTCATGTCTTTCTCGGGCATCCCCGACTTTTTCTACCATTCAAGTTCACGTCATATATTCTTCTTACAACCTTTCTTTAGATAATTGGCTCTACATGCCCAAACCATCTAAGAGTCCTATTCTTATCTCATTACCCTCATCAGTCTTGTATTCTCCGTGAATCTCAAAGTATCTCGCATATATTTTTTAATGTCAAATCAGTCATAAATTGAAGAGAAAATTGTTTTATTTGTAGTAAGTTTTCAAGTTACTAATATATTAAGCACATTGGTTTTATCTTGTTTAATAATAATAGAGTGGCGTGGCACACGATTAAGCATTGTAGGAATCGTGGATAAGAAAATAACCAATATTTGTTTAAAAATGTTCATATAAAAAAATAAAGTTGCGAAAATATTTGCTGTACAATAATAACTTATTGACTAGCTGAATTTGAATGAAATCTTGTTTTTTCTTATCTTAATTGCAATGTGCGATGTTTTTACTAAGATTGATCTGCATCAGAAGAAACGCTATTAAAAAGCGATGTTGCCAAATGTAGGAGTTGCGATACGCTAGTCAATGAAACGTATATTTTGCTAAAAATATACGCTCGTCTACTGCAGCGCCGCGGCTCGCAGCTCGGTGATAAAGCAATGAACTAAAATAGCATATTTCAGTTGATGTAGGTACCAATACCGCGTCTGGCTTATTTTCGTTTTTGGACTGTGTGAGGGTACAGGAGCGGGGAAAACTTGAAATTACATGTGTTCAATCCTGCGTCCGGTATACGGATATACATATATATATATATATATATACATCCCGCTATCATTGCTGCGTCTTCTAATGGTCCACTTTCATTCAATCCTGCGTCCGACCGTCATTCTGCGTCCGGTATACGGACGCAGGATTGAACACATGTAATTTCAAGTTTTCCCCACTCCTGTACCCTCATACAGTCCAAAAACGAAAATAGGCCAGACGCGGTATTGGTACCTAAATCAACTGAAATATGCTATTTTAGTTCAGTGCTTTGTCACCGAGCGGCGAGCCGCGGCGCTGCAGTAGACCAGCGTATATTTTTATCAAAATATACTTTTTGATTGGCTTTTATTGACTAGCGTATCGCAACTCCTACATTTGGCAACATCGCTTTTTAACAGCGTTTCTTCTGTACTCTGCGAAAACAAAGCAATCATACTTAAATATCGCACATTGCTGCGTAAGATTACATTGAAATTCAGCTACATTACCTATTCAAAATTGGCGCCAAATATGATTCCAATAAGGATGGATCTTTGTCAAACGTGTGTAATTAATATTTCAATTTCACCAAGACAATGTTGGAACAATATCGTCGTTGTTTACGCATTAAATAATAGTTATTTTGCAGATATTGAATTGGCCAAAGCTGCATTTTTTTAAAGTAATGATTTTACTTCTTACTCGCAAAGTGAATTGAAATTCATTGTTAAACTAATATTCAATCACAGCATCCATGCTTATATCTAAAAATAAAAACGAAATTGTCTAAACTAATTTACTAGAAGTGGAATTTTTCTTTTGATTTCGTTTAGTTCTTCTGACTTTTCAATTTCAATTTGAGAGGCAGACATGGGTACCGCCTCCCCAGAAACCATTTATTGGATAACCAACACTTTTGCCGTAGGTCACCCCAAGTGATTCGCTACATTTGGTGACTTAGCAGGGGTGCCCGAGTTTATGGGGTAAGTTTTGCCCTTGTTTGGTCTTGGCGTTGAATGCTTCTGCCCACCATGTGCATGACAGGCCGGAACGGGAGAGAATGGTTGAGGGAACCATTCTCTCTGATTTCTGACTTCTTCAGCCGTTTTTTCTCGGAACATCGCCTTGCACCGAAGTGGGAGGGATGGACTCATACATCCGTCACTCCTGGACACACTAACCCTCAGATTAACCTACCCAACCTTCATTCGCTTTTCTTGCCCAGAACTTCCTTTCCTAAAAAGACCCTCCACACGCATCCCCAAAAATGTCAGCGGTAATGTAAAATGCATATTACTAAACTGAAAATGTCCAGATCTTCAGAGACTACAATTGCACATTTATGAAAAAGCCGGAGGAAAATTTGAAAAAAAAAACTACCAAGAATTTGGCGATATTAACCAACAAAAAAATATAGATGACTCTATTTTTACTAACGCCGACCGGTTTCGGAACGACCGTTTCTTCCTTATGGCAAACATATAATGACTTGACAATTACAAAATAGTGGGTTGATACAATGTATTATTACTAAGGGTGGGGGCGTGTTTTGTGGTATTTCATAATGTATGAATTCATTAAAAATAATATGTAGTGGGTACTTATTTGCAGCTTGTTCTAGAGTAGTAAATATGCCCGAGGAAGACACGGCATGATCATGTTAAACAAATTCTTGAGTCAGGCCAAGCCAAAAGTCAGAAAAACAGAAGAGCGATTATGAATGTGAATTGTAAATGAGGAAAAGAAATATATGCCAATACCTAGTTGTTTGGCGGTCTCTGCCTACTCCTGCGCGGAAACGTTAGGAGGCTTGATGGTTAGTTAGTTATTGCTTAACACTATTTATTACTTTTACCGTTTTATGCTTTCCCTTTTTTGTGTTTTCCTTTTTTCGTCCTAAAAGAATATAATGCATATTTTTGTTTTAACGTCCATAAAATAACCTTAAAATTGTTTCTTCCGTGACGAGAATGCATTAGTTAACTATAATTTGAAAAGATACCTACTGTCAAACATGATAGATTTGATAAGCATTTATGTAATTCTATGTTGATTTTAATGACATTAGAAAATACTCATAATTACTGTGGATTAAAGATATTTTTTTTACTTAATGATTATATTAAAAAAAATTCAACACGTGGCTGATAAATAAAAAAAGACTAGCATAACCAATTTGCGTATAAACGCATTTTTATGTAAATTCCTCACAAAAGCCTCAGCTTCTCCCGTCTGGAGCCAGTGAGACTATGGCATCACCGATTTGGGGTATGTTGTGAGGATAAAGCTAGTGGGGAGGGGAAGGAGATGGTGAATAGAAAGGTGGGCTTGCTTTACCTGGCTTTTCAGATCTAGTCACCAAACACGGCTAAAGCCATTTCAATTAATTTATTTTGAATGGTGGTCTTACACAAGGGCGATACTGAGAGTATCTTCCACTCTGGAACGTGCCGCAAATATACTAGATATATATTATTGTTAAGGAATTAATTGTGAAATAACACAAATTCGTAAAATAAAATGTATTTGCCCACGCCCGGATTGATCCCGCTACCTTTATTGCGAGTCAAGAGCCTTACCCCCAGACCACGCCGTTGTCGCTACTTACTTTACTTATTTACTTTATTTAAAAAAAATATATTAACATGCATTTTTGCTCATCTTTTATTAATTTTTTTTCATTAACTCCACACAGGAGGCCCTGAGGAAAATAATTTCCCTCTAATTGTCATTTGGGATGCTGTGTGGAGGGTCTTTTCGAGAAGAGGAAGGAATGAATATTTGTCTTGAAGAGACTCATGTTGTAAGAAGGAGAAACACAGAGGCCGGCAAATCATTCCATAGCCGCGCTGTTAAACACAAGAACGAGTCGAAGAAGCGACCCGTTCTCGTGTGACAAATGTCAATCGTGTACAAATGTAGGGCACGCGTTTGGCGTGTTTCCCGACTATGCACCGGTGCCGAAAGGGTCAATTATGCAAATCCTTCGAAGCCACTTCCATTGTAATACCGGTAGAACAAGGATAGCATTCCCACCCGACGCCTGTGCTCTAAAGATTGCAACCCGTCTGTTAAGATGGGAGAATCTATCAAACGGACCGCCCGTTTTTGCCCAGAGTCGAGGGTATTTTTCAGGTATTTTGGAGCTTCAGACCAGAGGTGGCTGCCAAATTCAACCGTGGGGCACACATGTGATTTATACAGGTTTAGCAGTTGTATACTATTAAAGTATCTGCGGGCCCTGTAAAGTAACGCCCAGTTTTTGAGAGGTTTTGTACCCTTTTAACATTTTTATAAGCTTTTATGCCTTTTTTATGATAAAAAAAAAAATCGTTTGGGTTCCTACATTGAAAAATTTTTTTGAAATTTTATACAATGTTAATTTAATTTTATGTAACTAATTCATTTTTGTTCATCTTTAAGCAAAAGCAAAATAATGCCAATCTTATTGTGACACGAGAATTCCATAAATGTAATGGTTGACTGTTGAATGTTCAATGACTCATAGAAAAATAAACAATAAAAATGAAATAACTTGATTAAGATAAATAATTATCACATAATGTGCATCAATTGTGGTTCGGAAAGAATTTAGAACGATTTACGAGGCAGTTTGTTTATATGGATACGTATGAACACTTGAGATGTAGGTTAAGTTATGAATGCATCAGCTGTCCCGAGGACGCTTATCACATAATAGTCGAACATTTTATTTATTGTGGCTTGGACTTTTTTGTTTCAAGTTACGATTAGTCGACGCCGATAAAAATGATATGGTGTTTTGGTGTTTTCTTCACATGTATGACCAGCAGAGCAGTACATTCGACCGGTCCATGGCCGAGTTTGGATCCCACTCAGGAGTTGTATGTTCAGTTCATCTGTGGCTAAATCCTCCATCTCGACACAAGCAACAATTTCTGCTTACTATTTTTCGTTTTTTTCGATTTTCAAATCACAACGGTCCTAAAGAAGTTTTTACTTTAAAAATCATAATGTGAGAAAGAGCTTGGACCCAAATTAAAAAGAGAAGGTTATCTTTATATTGATATTGCGCACTTAATATCGTATTTTATTATGCTAGTGCACTGCACTATAATTTGCAAAGGGACAATACTTTGCCTAATAATATCTATTAGAGGCGGGTATGGGTACCGCCGCCCAGGGAATCATTTATTGGATAACCAACACCTCTGCCATAGGTCACCCTAAGTGGTTCGCTACGTTTGGTTACTTGGTAGGGGTGCCTGGGTTCATGGGGTGAGGTTTATCCGAGTCTTGGTAGCGGATGCGCCTGCCCACCAGCTGCATGGCAGGCCGGATCGCGAGAGAATGGTTGAGGGAGTTCCTTTAACTTCTCCAGCCGTACTCTCTGGGAAAATCACGTTACACCGCAGTGGAAGGCATGGATTCATACGTGCGTCATTACTGGACACACTAAACCCCGATTCCTACTCATCCCTAATAACCTTTTCATTTCCAAAACTTCCACTCCTTCCTTTCCCTACAAAGACCCTCCATACAGCATCTCTGATGGAATTCTTTTTTCCTCAGAGCCTTCTGTATGGAGCTAATGTAAAAAAGTAAGATATTTTCAAATATTGTCTGGTTATTCGTAACCAAGGAATGTTTGTCTTTCTTAAAATTAAAAAAAAAATCCTTACCTATGTTTTTATTTTTAACTTTATGAGCCCTCAAATTATAACATTTAATTATGAATATGTTGATATTTCGATCAACATATAAGTAGGTAAAGTATATTTTCGGCACGTTCCAGAGCGAAAGATACTCTCAGTATCGCCCTGGTATAACGTTGATTGCAATGGCTTTAGCGTGTTTGGTGACCAGATCAGAATAGCCAGGTACTTTCCCACCTTCCTTTTTCCCATCTCCTTCCCATCCTCACTACCTTCAGCCTCACAGCATACTCCAATTGGAGATGCCATAGTCTCACTGGACCAGACGGGAGTAATTCAAGACTCTTGCGCGGTGCTCATGTAAAAAAAAGTGAAATCACTTCCATATTGCAGGTCACGATTCCTTTAAATTTTCTAGATTCTCCTTGTACCAATTCTCAGCATCTCCTTTCGTTCGTTGTACAATAAAAATACATTTACTGTATATTTTAAATACTGTTTTAGCCTTCAAATCTTTAAACATTTTTGGAATTTCGGAAAGGTTCCCATTTCCAAATTTACTCCCTTCTATACCCTACCGTTACTATGTCACCTTTGCAATCCCTCCCTCTGCCATCCCTCGTCCTCCATCCCTTACCCTCACCCTCTCGTGTGTGTCCTTTCCCATGCGCCCTCGTTACACTCTCGCGACCCTCACCCCTCTTGCGTTCCTTTCCACCTTCCCATCTTCCCTGCTTTCTCCCCTTCCGCGAACTCGTCCCTCGTTGATATTCCCAATCCCAAATTTCCCCTTCCCCTTCCCCTCCCTCCATCACTCCTTGAAGCGAAACTAAATGAAAAACATACATATCAAACAACTCGCACGCCACTAATTGTAATTTTTTATACAAATTTCATAACGCCAGAGCTCACTATTATATATAGAAAAATTCACGGATGTGCGCATAACAACTCACCAAAGTTTCATCGCTATCGGATGAATGCCAAAAGAAATAATTTCATAGCGCTAGAGCTCACCACAAAAACTATCGCGGGCATGCGCACGACAAATCTCCAAATTATCATCGTAATCGTATGAATGCTTTAGGTACATAAACATTCGTTTTTAAATAAAGATTACTTTTACATTAGCCAGGGGGGGCAGGAGAAATTTCCACAGGAAGCCCTGAGGTAGGTGTCCAGGAGTGATGGACGTATGAATCCAATCCTCCCACTGCGTTGCAAGGCGATGTGTCGAGAGATTATGGCTGGAGAGAATAAAAGACCACCCTCAACCAGTCTCTCTCGATTATACCCACCACGCAGCAGGTGGGCAGACGCATCGGTCACCAAAACCTGGATAAACCTCACCCCATGAACCCAGTTACCCTTGCTAAGTCAACAAACGTAGCGAACCCCTTGGGGTGACAGCATTTATATGATAAGCATTAATATAATTGTAATTTATTTCTTCATTCATTATTAAAATAATTTTCCTCAGGGCCTATACTATCTTTGGCGATGCTGTTTGGAGAGACTTTTTAGGTGAAGAAAGAGAGGAAGTTCTGGGAAAGAAAGGGATACCAGGGGTGGGTAGGAATCTGGGGGAGTGTATCCAGAAGTGAGGGACGTATGAATCCATCCCTCCCACTGCGGTGCAAGGTGATGTTCCGAGAGAGTACGGCTGGAGAATCAACCAACCAATCCCTCAACCATTCTCTCCCGATCCGGCTTGTTATGCAGCTGGTGGGTAGACGCACCCGCCGCCAAGAACCAGATAAACCCCACCACATGAGCATAGAATATTATAGGGCACCCCTGCTAAGTTATCAAACGTAGCGAACCACTTGGGGTGACCTATGGCAGAAGTCTTAATGGCAAGATTATCCAAATGGGTTCCCAGGGCAGCGGTACCATACCCGCCTCCCAAATTGAATCTTTCGGAAGACTACGGATTCTTTTTAAATAATAGGTCGCAAAATATATCTACTGATTATCATGTTGCAGTAATAAAGTCCTTATATGGTAATCACTGTCGTGATGCGGAATCAAAATGGGGAGAAGAGGACGCATATAAAGGTCCCAGCAATACAGATCTAGTCACTAAAAATAACTAATCGCACTTCAAGCAACGTTTTTAATTCGGAATGATAAGTCTCAAAAAAATCCCATACCAATTTAATAAATATTACGTGCGCATCACCGCCGGGTTGATTAGAGTCCGCAACATATTGGCCAGTCGTATTGGCACTTTCATATTCTATTAATAACTTTACAGTCGTCCAACCAAAAACTTGAACAAATAAGCGGCAACGTCGCAAGACGTTGGTTTGTCGTCAACATGAAAATGAATATATAATTGGACGCTACATTGTGGACCAAATTGAAGATAATATACGCAGGATGCCTCACTGCATTGAATATGAAAGGAGTTCGGATTGGTGGAACTTTGAAGGGCGTTTTTTTCGTTTTGTATATTTTTAAAATCATTATTTTCAAAAATATAAATACCTAGCTACAATCAAACACGTTAAAGCTAATATATACTTTAGTTAAAACTATGTAAAATTAAGTCCTTCAGATAGACGCAGTAATGTCGATCTGATGAAAGGACGCAGCAATGATAGCGGGATGTATATATATATATATATATATATATATTTTTTTTTTTTTTTACACGAGCCCCACACAAGAGGCCTTGAGGAAAATAACTTCCCTTAGGGCCTATGTCATCTTTGAGGATGCTGTGTGGAGAGTTTTTTTTAAGAAAAGGAAGGAGAGGATAGTTCTGGGAAGAAAGAGGGTCTAAGGGGTGGGTAGGAATCTGGGGTTCAGTATGTTCTGGTCATCCGCCTCCAAGACCTAGACGAACCACATCCCTGCTAAATCACCAAACGTAGTGAACCACTTGGGGTGACCTATGGCTGTGGTGGTATCTATAGTGTTGGTTATCTAATAAAGGTTTTCCGGGGCGGCGGTACCCATTCCCGCCTCCTAAATAGGTTTAAGAACAAAAGCAAAACTATCAACGCATATTTGATTAATTTTTGGAATTCATTCACACTTCAATATTATCCTTGTAACTACATTCCATACTTTCAAAATTATCATCACGACGTATTGTAGTAGTCTATGGAGATGTTACGGTGCGGTGTGTGAGAGAGATGTAAGAGAATGAGACTGTTTCTTTTGGAGGAAACAGACCTACGTACATTGTGTAACTCATCTTAAAAGGGCTGCAGCATTATAGCGATAAGGAACGTATGTTTATTGCCTTTTTTTGCTGTTACGGTACCATTCAATGTCACGGTAATAATAAAAGTTTTCATTAGTTTTTTAGAACAGGCACTGCCTATTTAGAAACTAATGGTGACCGGGCTATGATGTTTTAACACCTGTATTGCAGCTTTTTCTCAACACTTATACGGTTTGAAAGCATTGCATGATTATTATGAGGCGTGCCATTATGTGTTGCAGTCCCTCCGCGCCACGGGCAGCCAGGTTCGAGCGATCCATTCGCGCCTCAGCTGCCAGGCCATCTACGACTTCATGGACTATCTGCAGCCCGACGTGCTAGACAAGCGGCGAGGCGACTTCATCAACACCGGCCTGGCGCTGCAGCTGGCCATCGTGGCTGCCTGGTTCATGTGCTTCGCCTGGATCTACGTGGTGGTGCTCAACTCCCAGAGGGCACACAACGATAAAGCCACTAGTACGTGTTGCGGAAAGTAGAATCAGACACCAACCTAAATACATCCAAAACGGGATGTGAGTCGCTGCACTACAAGGGACGAGTTCACCATTTTGAATTGAAACCCCCTTCGCCTTTACTTTCCCCATACCTTTCTAATATATTATATTTTGTGGCACACAACTCCCAAAGGCCACTTCTATCAATGACATTACAAACATATAGACACAATATTGTTTCAAAATTAACGCAAAATGTGTGTTCCAAACACACGTTTCCAGCGTTCATTCATGTATAAAAGAATATATGTTGTATGAATTAAATAGATATAATAGAACTGGTTAATAAAAACGGTGTGCAATTCACACTCCGTATAAGCGAACTCTTCAGAAAACTAAAGTAGACAAGAGTGGGGAGGTTACGAAGCACTGCACTGCACAAAGAGAAGACTGATAGCCAACAAGCACCGCACAAAGAGGAGACCGATTATACTATTTCGTTCTCTCGCAGGCTAAATCCTGTAGATGTATGTGTTTGTCTCTTTTTACTGTCGTTATTTTTCATTTCATAGAGTTTCAAATCATAATGGTGGTAAAGAAGTTTTCTCTTCAATAAATATCCTCTAATATTAAACACGTTATTACCAGATGCCAACATGGGTTTGTTTAATCTATATCTACTCTCACAAACCTTATAGTATAAACATAGCATTGGCTAATAAGAAACAGGTGGACTCAGTCTGTACTGGTTTTTCTAAGGCACACAAAATTCAAATCAAAAGTTCACAAAATTAGGGATAAGTGGCAGTTTATTGGCATGATTGATTAGTTACATCAAATAGATTACTTTTTGTTAAGATCAGTGACTGTCTATCTTATGAATTTATTGCTACAAGCGGTGTTCCACAAGGTTCGCACCTGGGACCGTTATTATTTGATAAATATACACATACTTAAAAGTTGCGTCAAATACTGCATTCTACTTCACGGGTATGATTGAGATGACAATAAGCTTACTCTATACTAGGACGAATATGGAACGCTGTATGAGACATAGGAACTGTACTGTAGTAGACTGTACTATCAGTAGGTTTTTCATCTTATACTTACGTGTTACGTTCACTATCTCACTTTCTCTTATGGCGTTTAAAATCTTCAGGAAATGTGAACAACAGTAATTCGCATAGGAAACATAATATTTTACAAATTAAATGTTATTCCTTGGCTTTTGCTAGAGTTTGGCGTGTAATGGAAACACTTTTTCATCACACAAGAGGGTATTTTGACACTCGTTTACGCAATTTTTGTTAGAGATAAGAGATAACTCAACAGCACACGATGCGTAACAGTTTAGTACTATAATGAAAGGACGGCAATTACCGTATCTTTTGCTTACCAATTTGAGATCTCTACAATGTGTCTATATGTTTTTTATAATGTCATTGACTTCTACATGCTGTCCAACCAAGAACACACTGTAGAACTGTGGTGTACTATTTTTTCCTCTAATTAACAATACAACTCTCATGATCAGGAGTTCTTAATAATACTTCGGTTCGTCTAGATTACAAGTCTTATTTATTATCGTTGCATTGACAATGAATGTCTAACTGGACTTAATATCCGTTCTAAAGGATGCTCTGTGATAATCTGCCAGTGAGCCACCGCGTAATGCTGTGCTCGGTCAATTAGACCGACGACAGTTGTCTCTCAGTACAACTCTGACCTCTGTTGAGAGAAACTAAAACCACGTATATTGACGACATCTGTTGAGAGATATTGAAACTACATACATTACAAAGAGTCACTGCTCTCTGAGATAGAATCAAAACATTACTTGAAATTCCTTCTCCTCCCTTTCTAAAATACTATTCTTTAAATTTTAAGGAAAAAGATCGAGTTGAAATAAATATTTGAAAATGCAATGAAGTAACCAAAGTACAAATTTTCTATAAGAAATCATGTACTAAAATATACAATAAGAGTACATGCTTAACTTTGCAGTGGTTTAGGATGCTAGGGTAGATTATGTAGATGTAAAAAATCTATGGATTTAAAAAAGTATTTTTGTTGTTGTTTATAATTACCACCTAACCTGCAAATTTAAGTGTGTCCATAGACATATGAATATTAGTAGACCTGCCCTAAGTGATAAAAGCGTATTATTTCCCCCAATACGGCAACGAAATATTTGACTCTGAAAACAGGCGAATTTTACTTTGCCATATTTGGACTTCGTAAATTTGTTCGTAACGTGGCGAGCAATTCGTGCTCCCGTGTAAAAAGGTCTATTCATCCAAAAGCAGATTTTACTTTTAAGAATGATATTATAATGCGAGATGGTGATGTTATATACTGTCAGATTGATTTATTGACGAATCACATATCATCACAGTCATCTTGCCCCTTTGCGTCCCGCTACGTTGGTTTGTACCCCTCTCCTGTCTGTTCTCGTCTACTAATATTCACATGTCTATGAGTGTGTCGTACTAAAAGAGAAGGTATAGTCTATTCAACTTGTTGATGTCTAATATATGTAAGTTCAAATAATATAGTTTGTCTAATATTAATTTCGTATGCAGAAATTTAAAATACATGTTTGTTGTGTGTAGTTGTTTTATAATGATAATTTTTAATAATTATATTTACGACTAATTAAATATAATAAGAACTTTATAATATTGATGAAGTGGTTTAAGAATAAACAGTTCATTTTGTGTTAAATGTTTAAAACAAATTATAATAATTTTTTTTATTATTTGAAACTTGAATTATTACATGAAAACTTAAAAAGTTTAATTTTTATTATTATTAATGGTGGATAATTTGCAACCAAAATCATTATTGTTCAGCCAGTTCAGCTTTGTGTTTTACGATTTCTTTACAAGGAAATTTGGATGGAAATGTAAAATTCCTTTGAAATATTAATCGTATTGATAAGACATAACCCTTTGATTCTAGCAAAGTCTTAAGATGTTCTAACTGTTAACCACTGGAGCATTCCCAAAGATATTGAAATATAAGTAGATGTGCTATCTGCTGTTTTTACTACGTGGGTCTGCGCTTCCGGGTGTCGCCGATATTGTTTATCAATTAACAAATAAACTAAAAGAACAAATAATTAACGAATAAACCAAACGAACGTTAAACTAAATGAGCGAATTCTTTCCTTATTCTAAATATATTGTTAACCAATATTAATGCACATTTTCAAAAAATTTACGAAATGAACAAATTCTTTTTGTATGAAAACTACGCTAATTAGCGCGTAGTCCGGCGACAGTTGGGCGGACACCATAGCATATCTCTTCTGTATTTGAATATCTTTGAGCATTCCCCTATACGAATAATTTCTACTTTGAGAGCTAGAAAATTTTTAAGCATTCAGTTAGGAAATTTTCCTCTTTCAAAAAATCATACCTCCGAATTGTAATAAGGACACTTAAAAACTGCTTATAGTGTTAAGAGAGCCATTTAATGCATCTATAATTGATCGTTTATCCCATATTTTTAGGATTCATAAAAACATTATAGAAAAATTGTTAAATTTATAAATGTGTGAATTTTGCATATTATTTATTTTAATTTCCCTTTGTGGTACCTTTTTGGAGTAATATTAAATATTATGACTTCTGTATGTTGATTAATGTACACACGATTAATGATTTATACGAAAAAATGTTTCAATAATTTCGGTTCGCAGAATGTCAATGACAAATTGTAATTCAGAAGACATGCGAGACATCTCTTGTTAAATTGTGAAATTACTAAGTTAGCCTTGTGATTTATCTAAGATTCCAACCTGTGGAAACTTTTAAAATATCATGTATAGTTTCATAGTGCTTTCACACAAACGAAGTATTTAATTCCATAAGTAATTCAATACTCAGTGTGCAAGCAGGTTCCCTACAGAGCTTCGGACCATCCTTTCAAATTGGCCACATTTTGGCCAGCAGATGCTGATGCTTGGGTGTGTTTGCAAATTGGCCAAAATGTGGCCAAAACACTTCACAAGACACATTGTCGAACCAGAAGATATAGCTTCAATTCCAATGAAATCCTGGTGAACTTTATAAAAGGGACTGGGTTACCGTCAAAGGAATGAGGTAAATAGGAGATAGCACAATGGGCCTATGGCCTAAGTGCTCACGGGAATTATATATATGTAAACTGATTCCGCTCTTAAAAAAAAAAAAAAATTTTGCTACTTGCTGGGCTAGCGATGAATTTTTACAACGAGAAAGTTAACCAAGTTAATTTACAATAATTATACTGAATTTCTTCTTGCCAATACTTGTAGATAATGACGGCTACTGTCACCAATCAAAACTGAGCAAGCGCAGGAAAATTTTGTCCTTAGCAGAAGACTTTGCAAAGGATTACAGATTATTAATTTTTCCTTAACAGGAGACTTTGCAAAGGATTAAACCTGTTTAATTTTTCCTAACAGGAGACTTTGCATAGGATTACACGTGTTTAATTTTTTCTTAACAGGAGACTTTGCAAAGGATCACACATCGATGGTCCCGAAGAACAATGTCGGATGTGCGATTTTGAAGTTTTGCAGTAGAGCTTTTTAAAATATCGTTTCTGCGTGTTTACTGTTTTTGGTATCAAGAAATGTAGTGTTGTTTTGTTCTTTGATACTTCATCTCATTTCATTAAAAAAATCCGAAAATACAGACTTTTAAACCAACAAAATAAGCCAACAGAATGATTTTCAATTTTTGTCAGATCCGACATTGTTCTTCGGGACCATTGACATGTTAATTTTTCCTTGGCAGAAGACTTCCAAAGGTTACAGGTGTTTAATTTTTCCTTAACTTTGCAAAGGATTACAGATGTTTAATTTTTCCGGAGACTTTTTAGGAGACTTTCTTTTTTCTTTTTTTAGGCTTTGCAAAGGATTACACATGTTTAATTTTTCCTCTACAGGAGACTTTGCAAAGGATTACACATGTTTAATTTTTCCTTAACCGGAGACTTTGCAAAGGATTACACATGTTAATTTTTCCTTAACAGGAGACTTTGCAAAAGAATTACACATGTTTAATTTTTCCTTAACCGGAGACTTTGCAAAGGATTACACATGTTAATTTTTCCTTAACAGGAGACTTTGCAAAGGATTACACATGTTAATTTTTCCTTGGGTGGATTACAGATATTTAATTTTTCACGCTAATATAAACTTTTTTTATTTGGTACATAATTACATACTGACCTGCAAAAATATATGCAAATGTCACATTGGCAAGTTCAACACTAAGCGTAAGCAGTGGCGGCTCGTGACTGTGGGGTGTGCTAGAGAGCTTATATTTAAAAAATGGCTTTATTGATGTTGCAGTAGGCGAAATTTTATTTATTTTAAATTGTTTTTTTTGTATGAAGATTTTCAAGGAATCCGTGCGGCGCACGGCCAAACTGAAATTTCCTGAAATATTTCATAATAAAAAATCAGTTTTCGAAAAAAAAAATTTTTTTTTGGCTACCACAAAATCATTATTGATGTTTTATTTTAATATTAACACTCTATCACACCCAAAAGTCACGAGCCGCCACTGAGGTAAGTCATTAATTTTAAATAGACGGCACAATTTTAAATGTTCTCCTGGGCGAAAATTGAGCTTTGTCATATTAGTAACACCCAGACTGCATTTGATTAACATTAATTTCATGTTAGCGCTCGCTCAGTTTTATTGGTGAAAGCGGCCATAAGTGCCTTCATGATAGATGCCATTCAAATAAGTACAAATCTACAGATTAAGAAAAATATTTCTGCACTTATTCATATAAACTAGCGATGTGTGGGTTCAGCTGGAGTGGGCTCTTAAACTCGGGTTCTTCGCGCGAAGCGGCTCCTACTCCCACTCCCTTTTCAAATCGACTACTCCCGGAAGAACCCGGTACAGTACTTGTGGCCGGAACTCGGCGAGCCGAGCCACAGTCGGGTAGCGACGCGACGTGACACGGTGGCAGTTCGCACTCGTCAATCCCATGCGTCACGGTCTGAGCCACATTTGTGAGTCGGGAGTAGGTGGCGCATTCGAGTTCTTTTGCGTGCGGGCTCCGGCTCCGAGGTCCGGCTAGGGTGGAACCCGAGCGTCTCGGTTCGAGCCATTTGCGAGTCGGAAGCCGGTTGCGCGTTCGAATTCTTTTGCGTGCTCGGGCCATTCGCGAGTCAGGAGTGGCTCCCGGGACCTGCTCCAAGAACTCAAGTACTTTTAAAGGAAAGCACGTCTCGGAGGCCTCCGGAAAAATGCAGAACTTACCCATCTCTAATATAAACTGCTTATGGTGTTAGAGACCCATTGAACGCACATAATATTTTTGATCGTTTATCCCATATTTTTAGAATTTATAAAAAAATTGTTAAATTTATAAATGCATGAAATCATCTATTATATAGTTAAAATTGCCATTTGTGGTACCTGCTTGAAGCAATATATAACTATTTCTGTATGTTTTCTATGGCTTAGTTGTTAATCTCTACATAATATAAGTTAAAGTCCTCAGCCGCGTTTGAAAATGTGTTCGATTTTCATGCGGTTTTCACCAATATATAAAGTGATTCATGAAAAAGGTTTAGGTATATAATTTATCAAGGTTTTGTGTAAATTGGTTAAAATATATAATATACAATGGAGAATGTCTGTATGTGGTGGATGAGCGGACTGGCAAGCGGGCGATGTGGATTTTTTGTATGCAAATCTACAATTTTATGCCAAGGTTGATGATATTTTGCATATGTGACCTTCAAAACAAGAGGAAGGTCACTGTGACTTTATATAGAGTCAGACAGCTTCAGCTGGTGACAGAGATAAATTTAAATTCAAACATGCATTTTTCAATGTGTAATATGATCAATGATTTGTAAGAAATATTTCAATAATTTCAGTGTCAATAACAAATAATCCAGAAAAAAATGTGTGACATCTCTTGTTAAACTCTGAAACTAATAAGTTAGCCTTGTAATTTATCGAAGATTCCAATGCATGGGAACTTAAATTCAAGCCACATTTTGGTCAGTGGAAGCTTTTGGGTCTTTGCAAATTGGCCAAAATGTGTATAGTTAATAGAAACTAACTAATTAACTGACCATCAAGCCGTTTCATGTAGGCAGATAGGACGGACCGCCAAACGACTCGATCTTGGCACACACTCCTTGCCTCATTCACATTCATACATCGTCTCATACATGCTCTTCTATTATTCCGACTCTTCATATGGCCCGACTCAAGTATCTGATTCACTTGGTCGTGCCACGTCTTCCTCGGGCATACCCGACTTCTTCTACCATTCACATTTGCATCATATATTCTCCTTACACTCCTTTCCTCATTTATTCGTAGGTAATAGTATTAATCTAATTAACAAAATCGAAATGGTTTTCTTTACTTAGTTTTATCAGTACCTACCTAGGTATGTCAGATTTAATTTCATTATCTTATA
Source organism: Limnephilus marmoratus (assembly GCA_917880885.1). Lineage (NCBI taxonomy): Eukaryota > Metazoa > Arthropoda > Insecta > Trichoptera > Limnephilidae > Limnephilus > Limnephilus marmoratus. Next base: position 22,440,973 of record OU862929.1, read on the forward strand.
AGATAAGAGATTTGAATGAAGCACTTAAATAGCATAAGTGATATGCATATCTAATATTATGTAAAATAAATATGTACTGTGATAAAAACAGTAGTTGATGAGTAGATATATTATTTTATAAGAAATTTTATATGCCGTCTTGTTTAATTTTTTATATTACATCTCACAACAGCGCCCCTGTCTGTTCGATGTAAAGACAAGGGAACTATGTCACCACAAGGCAAGGTTGTGAGGCGGGTTAAGCAGTGGCGGCGTAGGGTAGATTGGCACCCGGGGCGGTTTTATATTAAACACCCTTCATAAAATAAAACACCAAATACTAAACATGCTTACGAGACTTCATTTTACTAAAATATTCGATCACAATATCAAGATTGTTTTCCCTGTCTCTTTCAATTGATAACATAGAAAATTGGTTATTCGCACTTGGCTCATTGTGGACCTTCAAAAAAATCAACAATTACTGTTAGGATTTTTTTCTGAGGGGGGCACAAGGGGTGGACGCGCAAAAAAATCAACAATTACTGTGAGGATTTTTTTCTGGGCGGGCACAAGGGGCGGAAAGGCAACAAAATCAACGATTACTGTTAGCAATAAACTTAAGTATCATATCTCAAGTTTATTTCTACAAGTTCAAGTGTGTATAGAAAGGTTTTTGAAAGTGTGAAAACGTTTAAAAAAGACAGTTTTAGCTTCTAAGTATGTACTGTGATGGAATCTCTACAGTTCACAAAAATACCGTCTAAGGGGGGCACGTGCCCCCGTGCCCACCCCCCCCCCCCCCCACGCCTAAATCCATCCTTGGCTATCTATATAGTGACTGGATAAATTATTAATTAGCTCAGTTTGTAGAGCTGTTGCCAAGTTACCATGTAAGCAGAAGTTCCAGAGGTGCCGATAACTTTTTCTCTGTCTCCAGATTTTCGATTGAGTTTGGCTAATTTCTTCTTTCAACGCCTGCTTTGCCGGTGTTGGGATCACACATCTCTTCGAGTGTTGATACAAGCTTCTCAAAATGGTTCTTAAGTTTTAGAAAGGGAATTAGAAATTATTTTCGAAAAAAAAAAAATATATATATATAGTTGCGACGCATTTCAAAATATGATAATGTAAGTAGCTAGATACAAGAGTACGTAGTTATTTATTAAAATGTCTTTACAGCGGGACATTTTGTGCGCATTCTTTGTCTGTACGAGTGGGTTGTCGTTGTCACCCCTTGGTGCTTGGCACCCGGGGCGGACCGCCCCCTCCCTCCGCCCCCCCCTTACGCCGCCACTGGGGTTAAGATAGGGGCAGTAGGGTGAGATTTAATAATGCGGGGCTTGAAGAGGCTGAGTGAACGGGTGTTCCACTGGTGCACATATGTATTATCAATGCTGCTTGCTCCTCCGAGCAGACTCCATTGAAATACCCGTAGAACAGACAGCAAGCCTACTACGCTCCTGTGCATTATAGATCAATCAGTCTGTTAACAGTGGAGGTTATCCACCTCTTACCCGCCCTGGTATAAGTAACTGATGGTTACTCTTTCAAGGCTCGCAAGATTCTAATTTTTTTTGTTAAACGAAGCTACATTTATTTATTTTGAACGAATCTAGACCTCCAGTGTCCTTGCATACGTTGTTAGTAAGCAGTATGCAAGTGCTTAACAGGAAAAACAAAATGCAAAAAAATAGGTTAGTAAGACAAAGATAAATTAAACAGGGCAAAAGAAAAACTCATTCATGAGGCTCCATGAGGCGGCATTGCATCTGTAAAAACCTGCAAGCACCTGCATAAAATAGAGAACATAAGTAATACAATAAATCTTAAATCAATTGGCAAGTACCAACAAAAAATGTGAATGGCACAGTCTGTTAACAGTGGATTTTCAATCAGACGAACCACTCTCCTTTGCAAAGAATCAAGTAGGTTTATCAGGTATTTTAGAGCTCCAGCCCAGAGGTGGCCCCTAGAAATTCAAGACATAAAAATCTGTGCAAAATTTAAGCAAGATCTTATCACTCAAGAGTTTCTGTTTTATAGTAAAAAATGTAAAAATTTGTGTTTTCAATAAAACACACAAATTTAGAATTAACTTACGATACAGAATATTGACAGACATATACACAAATTTTAGGTGGTTTAATGCGAGACCAGCAAAGGGGAGGGGTAATAAGGAACTCCAGTGAAAAATATTCTGGCTTTTAAAAAAAAAGTTCATATAGACCAATAAACGCTGATTCTGAATATATAAGTTTTATTTAATAATATTAAACGCAGAGTTTTTGAAAAAAATTAAATAGTCCATTTTTAATCGGGTCGTAAAACCACGCCGTCAAGGTGACGTCACTGTTCGACGTGTCGTGACGTCACCGTAAAGTCATTGCATGGGAATGTATGATATGACACAAGCCATCGTATTAATTTATTCGTTTATTTACATACTGTTTATAGAGATTTAGTTGTTGTGTTTATTGAAACGTTATTTAGGCCTAAATAATGTTTCAAAAATTACTACACAAAAAAAATAGTAATGCTTCTTCTAGGGAGAATACTTCGAACAACGGAATTCAAAATGGCGGTAGTTCATCAGCTGATTGCCCGATTCTATAGTAATTTTTCAGGAGTGATGACGTCACACGATTCATCATACATACGGTGGTTTTCGGGGGATCTTGAAAAATTAAAACTTTGACAATTATTTTAACTATTAAAACTAACTCTAAAAATAAAAATGCAGTTTTTTAAGTTAGAAGGTCATTATTCATTAAAAAAAATTGGACTGGAGTTCTCTATTGCGGGATTTCCGGCAAGAACAGGGTGGTTTATTGGAAATATGTCTACAATAGGACTAAAAGATAAATTAATTTGATTACTCAAAATATTTGTATACATGTCTGACAATATTCTGTATCGTAGGTTAGTTTTAATATTCTCCTGACGAAGGAAGGGTTCTTCCGAAACCGGTAGAGTGTGAATAAAACAAAATTAAAGTGGTCTGTAACAAATATTTTATTGTAAATTATGGCGAGCCACAAAGTTAATGCTTTTTGCAAATATTTGTGTTTTCATTCATAAATGCTTTAAATAAAGTCTCTTGCCTTTTTATATTATCTTTACGATAAAATCAAAATCAATATTTTGCAATTTCAAAGTGTTTAGTATCTGATATTAACCAACGTTTCTGTCTGTCGCAGGCTTGGTGTAGTTGAACAACCAATTATCATATCTAGACATAAACTTTGCTCTGCCAGATTTTTATTGAATCCAGTTTTGTGTTGAAATATTTGTTGTAATGTGTTTTGTTGAACATAAAATTTTGAAAAATTCGCAACCTTGTTTATTTTATTTTTAATCTTAGTTTTGCTCAAAGATATTCAAATAAAAAAGAGATATGCTATGGTGTCCGCGCAACTGTTGGCGGACTACGCCCTAATTAGAGTAGTTTGCATACAAAAAGAATTTGTTCATTTCGTTGATTTTTTGAAGATGTGCATTAGTATTGGTTAACAATATAGTTTGAATACGGAAAGAATTCGTCCATTTAGTTTAACGTTCGTTTGGTTTATTCGTTCATTTAGTTTATTTGTTAATTGGTAAACAATATCGGCGACACCCGGAAGCGCAGTCCCACCTAGTAAAAACTGCAGATAGCACATCTACTTATATTTCAATATCTTTGGTTTTGCTGTAGCCAAAGAACTTACTGCTCTGCAACAGAGTGATTAATATACCTTGAGCGATAAGAGATTTCTGATTTAAATTCAGCCGCGCTCAATCTGAAAATCATACCTATGAATATTAATATGGAAACAAATAAATTCTTTACTGTGGTAAAGTTATATTTCACCGTTTATCCCATGTTTTCAAGTTTTATACAAAAGTAAAAAATTCACTTTATTTCATAAAAATCACCTACAAGGGTATTAGCGGTGCACCCAAATACGGGTAGCTATCGCTTGAGGGTATTAGCAGTGCTACCCAAATGCGGGTAGCTATCGCTTAAGGGTATTAGCGATGCTACTCAAATGTGGGTAGCTATCGCTTAAGAGTATTATAGCGGTGCTCCCCAAATGTGCATAGTTATCGCTTAAGGGTATTAGCGGTGCTCCCCAAATGTGGGTAGCTATTGTTTAAGAGTATTAACGGTGCTACCCAAATGCGGGTAGCTATCGTTTAAGGGTATTTAGTGGTGTTACCCAAATGTGGGTAGCTAACGTTTAAGGGTATTAGCGGTGCTACCCAAATACAGGTAGCTGTCGCTTGAGGGTATTAGCAGTGCTACCCAAATGCGGGTAGCTATCGCTTAAGGGTATTAGCGATGCTACTCAAATGTGGGTAGCTATCGCTTAAGAGTATTATAGCGGTGCTCCCCAAATGTGCATAGTTATCGCTTAAGGGTATTAGCGGTGCTCCCCAAATGTGGGTAGTTATCGTTTAAGGGTATTAACGGTGCTACCCAAATGCGGGTAGCTATCGTTTAAGGGTATTTAGTGGTGTTACCCAAATGTGGGTAGCTATCGCTTAAGGGTATTAGCGGTGCTCCCCAAATGTGGGTAGTTATCGCTTAAGGGTAATAACGGTGCTACCCAAATGTGGGTAGCTATCCTTTAAGGCAGTGATTCCAGGGCAATTCTTTCAATACGGTTAAGAAAAACTGCCTTAAGGGTATTAGCGTTAACTGATGCGGCGCACATAGCATTGGACTTCAAAGACAGTATCACAGTGGAAGATACTCTCAGTATCGCCTTGGTTTAAGACCACCATTCAGAATTGAAACGTTGCTTGAAATGGCTTTAGCCGTGTTTGGTGACCAGATCTGAAGAGCCAGGTATTTCTCCACCTTCCTCCCCTCCCCATTACCATCAGCCTCACAACATACCCCAATTGGGGATGCCATAGTCTCACTGGCTCAGCTGGAACTCTTATGAGGTATTCATATAAAAATAACAAAAACTTTTCATTGCTCCAAAATGTAAGATCAACCAGCCCAATTTAATTTTATTGGGTGCTTAAAGAACTTATGGCTGTTATACACGACATCTTTTTTCAGCCCGATTCCAATTAGACACAAAAGTCAACATTTTCCGCTCTATGCGATCGCTATTTTCATATCTACGATTTCAGTTGGCATCACAGCAAACAGCATGGTTCATGTGTTGTTTGCAGTGATGACACTTGAAATCGTACATATGAAAATAGCGATCACGTAAAGCGAAAAATGTTGACTTTTGTGTCTAATTGGAATCGAGCTGAAAAAAGATGTCGTGTATAACGGCCATTAGGGTGTAATACAAATGTGGGTAGCTATTGCTTAAGGGAATTAGCGGTGCTACCCAAATCTGGGCAGCTATCACTTATGGGTATTAGCTGTGCTACCATAATGTGAGGGGTTATCGCTTAAGGATATTAGCGATGCTCCCCAAATTTGGGAAGCTATCGCTCGAGTTGTTAACAAGGTTAAAGCACTACTGTTTTCGAAACATATTATGTACTAATATATTGAATAAAAACAATATCAATTAACAATATGCATTTATTAATATTTTAATGACATTAGAAGCAAAATATAAACCACATTTCTCTAACAACAGTAAAATAGTAACAAATAATTCCATTTGTCAAAATAAAAGTGTACATAACAATAACAGTATCACATAGAGTAAAATAATTAATTTATTTAAATACTTAAAATAATTCAACATGTTAAAATATAAAAACAATAATAATTATCTATATTGCACATTTGGCACCATTGAAAAAAATTGATCTCGGTAAATAAAAAAAATTTGATAAAAAAGTTATATTATTACTAGTGAGTACCCGGCAAGCGTTGCAATGAAAGAAATTGTTTCTCCCTGAGTGTCCTTTCCCATATACGTTCCTGTTTCCCTTCTCCCACGTTCCCCTCCCATCCTACCCCTTCCCTCGTCCCCCACACGCGAACCCTCCCTTATCATAATTATTGGATGATTTTTATAGCGCCATTTTCATGGGAAAATCACTTTAAAATCCCTTCCCTCCTTGCCGCTAAACTATATGAAATACACACTTTTTTCAAACAATTTGTGTGCCAAATTTTTTATACAAATTTCATAACGCCCGAGCTCACCATCATACATAGAAAACTTCGTGGACAACAAATCACCAAAGTTTCATCGCAATCGGATGAGCGGTATATGAAATAATAAGGGACAAACAAAGAAACATTAATTTTATAATAATAATTGGACAATTTGTAGAGCGCCGTTTTTGTGAAAAATCACCTCAACGGTGCTGATAAAATATAGATAAAACATATCACAAAATGTGGCGAATTAATTGATGGCCGAATATATTTTCCAGGTAAATAAATATATGTACAATTCTTACAATTAGTGAACAATTATCAATTTAAATGACCAATAAGACATATACGTATGTAATTAAGATTATAATAGACATCAAAAATTATTATTTCATAATAAATTTATATTAGGTATGGCTACAATTAGGTGCCAGACATCAAATAATTCGGCGGGAGGAATGCAGATCCTGCTAATGTTTGTTTTTTGCCAAAAACCATGTTTTTATCGCGTTTTAAGTTGGGCACTTTAATTTGGAAGGTGAAAAAAAGTGCGGAAAGCAACAGAAAAAATTTTTGAACTTAAAAAAAAAAATTTTTTTTCAACGATTTTTGAACTGTTTTTCACCGCAAAGCATACTACTACGACAATCCGCCCGCCATTTTGTCACTGATATGTTGGTATCCCTGACCTCATACAAACAACTGCTAGATACGATTGTAGTCGACTTCGTGGGATACATGACGAGACGTGTAATTATGAAATTTTTCTAGCGGGCTTGTGTATGTTATCTTTACTTTAAAAAACAGCCTACATTTTTAAATGGTTTGTCTGGCAAAGCAAGGTTTGTCTAGCGGGATTGTGTATGTTATCTTTACTTTAAAAAACAGCCTACGTTTTTGAATGGTTTGTCTAGCGGGATTGGGTATGTTATCTTTACTTTAAAAAAACATCACAGGTTTTGAATTGTTTGTTTGGCAAAGCAGGGTTTGTATCTACCTCTTGTTTGTATCAGGGATACCAACATAACAGTGACGCAATATGCAATGGCCGCCGGGCTGTCTTTCTCAATACTTTGAACGGCTGTATCTCCCTCAATTTTGCCGAGCGCGCCTTAATTTTTTTTTATTCAGCTTCTCCACACTTTTCTCGTCGAGAAAGTGCTTTTTTATTAAATTTCCAGACATTGGCAGGATCTGCATTTCACCCAATTCGGCAATTGTCTATTTATGGGCTACACATAAAAAGACAAGGTTAGGTACCCACGTAAGAAGTTTCCAAACTTATAAAAAATGGTCTAATTGAGTTTTTTACGTCCCTTAAAATACTTTTGATTTTCCCTGTATTCTTATCTTATGTACATGGGCCACGTAAACGGGGATTTCTATTCATCGCAAATAAATCACTGCCTCGTTGTCTAACAACTTCTTTTGAGTCACATCTGACAAGCACCAAAATATCTCGTTGACTAATAAAAAAAATTTCAAAAAACTAATTAGATTTAATACAACGTTTCGTGCAAAAACTGGTGAGCTGCTGTTATAATTCCCCAACTGAGGAAGGCCCTTGTGCAGTTCATCGAGGCACCATGATAGAAATTTCTAAATTTACTTCCCCGCTCTTTATACACAGTGATAAATGCATGAATCATACCCTCGTACGGTACGCCCATCTTGGATTGGACATTAAACTTAACTACATTAAGGGGGTAAAATAAAGTACTTAAGAAAGCGCCGATGGAAGCACCGGCAATGAACGCTTGTAGAGTTTGATAAAACACAACGTTTTGCATCGGCAATCTATCGTGCATTTCGTCACGGATAATGAAATACAAGGCATTCGAAGGCCCGTTTCTATATAAGATCGGTACAAGACCTCGGTAGAATTCTTTGATACCATATTTCGTGGCGATATGGTACGCTATGTGTTTTGTGTTTTTGAACTGTGTATTATATGCCGGGTCGACGAGAAGCGTTTGAATTCGTTCGAAGGGCATCAGTATCGCTTCTACGTTTCCAGCGATGATCCCGGCTATTGTTTTCGCTACGTATGGGTCCATACCTGTGGCCAGCAACGGTCTTTTGCATTCTGCGTAAACGCCGAACATAAGTGACATGGAGATGGTTTTCTGACATAACGGTGGTAAAATTCCACGGTATAGACATAACAATCCTTCACTTTTTATTTGCAGATAGGCAGAATTTGTTTTTACACCGTGTAGCATCTGGAAAGATAAATTAATATCGTTAATTTATTAAGATACAATAAAATTATGCGCAATATCTCCATAATACGAGTACACCTTAATTCAAATGGTTTAATTAATTCCACAATTAAAGCTTTGAGCCTTTTTTAAGCCATTCTACGAGGGTAGGCTGAAAAGTAATGCACACATGCTTGTACAGCGCGAACAAGATGACCCTCAGAAGCGCGCCAGGTGGAATGTGGAAGTGACATTCTCCCTCTATACCCATGCGCAGGTTTGAGGTCGTTGAATTTACTCAGTGTATTTTGAGAAGCGGAAGTATGGAGACGTGTTCTAATACTATGTCAATACAAATTAAACAGCATATTATTGTCGAATAACTGCTGAAAAAGTGACATCTACTGAATTTCATCGTCGTATATCGATATCGTCTTAAATCAATGGGTTATAAAATTTCATGATTTTGAGCCTGAAAAAGACACAATTTTCGTAAGCCATAATGACGATAAACATCACATACTCATCGACGATTCGATTCAAAATGACCGGCGAATTGCTCAAAAGCGTGTCAAAAACCATATCGGAATATCAAAGGAACGTGCTTCCTTCATTATTGAAAAATTGTGCACGATGGGTACCACGCTGTCTCACAGACGAGAACAAACCACACAACTGCATAGGCTCTGCGAAACTGAAGTTTGGACCATTTCCACACCCTTCTTACTGCCAAGGGCGGCTGGTCGCACAGTGTGTTTGTGTGCAGCACTGGCAAATTAAAATGTCCAAATTTACTTTATTTACTTACTGAAGACTAAATAAAATCTCTAATTTAAATCTATAGAATCTCTAATTTAATAATTTCAAAATATTAGTTACCAATATAATGCTACAAATATTATCAGGGAGACTGCTTTTAATCTCGAATAGCGCGCCCGCCTAGCGCCCTCGTATCGGTGTGCATTCGGTTTGCAAACGAACGAAATCATATTTTTGTATGAAATATGTAAAACACCGAAAGCGCGTGGATTTCACTATTTGTATCAGAATTTGGCTTCAATTGGTGTGCCACTCACGCAACATATTCCGATCCTTGCCGAAGTTTACCGATTGGCGGTCAATCATTGACCCGAACCATGACCCGAGGTGACACGAATACAATCGAATTTCGGCGAAGATCATACATAGATCAGTTTACGTTTAGCGCAGTCTAGTGGCGCGCGCTTGACGTGACGTGATAATTGTTATTCTTTTGTTTTTTTATATTAATTATATTAAATACCAATAACCTAATTTATTAATATTTAATTTTATTACAAAAATGAGTGCAACCAGTGTTGAATATATAAGAGGAAATAACAGTTTGTTTGAAAATAAATTAATTATTGAAAATTCCTAATTAATAATTTTTTGTCATAAGTAGATACGGATTGTCTGACAGCCGGCATAGTCCAGCGGTAAGGCTCTTGAATAGCATTACGAAGGTTGCGGGATCGAATCCCGGCGTGGCAAATAAATTTTATTTGATTAATTTGTGTTATTTCACAATTTATTCATTTAAAATTATATGTAGTATTTTTGTGGCACATTCCAGAGTGGAAGATACTCTCAGTATCGCCCTGGTGTAAGACCACCATTCAGAATTGAAACGTTGCTTGAAATGGCGTTAGCCGTGTTTGGTGACCAGATCTGAATAGCCAGGTACTATCCCTACCTTCCTCTTCCCTATCTCTTTCCCCTCCCCTCTAACTTCAGCCTCACAACATACCCCAATTGGGGATGCCATAGTCCCACTGGCTCCAGACGGGAGCAGTTTGGACTCTTGTGTGGTATTCATGTAAAAAAAAAAAGTGAACCACCACATTCTCAAGGCAGCGGCCGCCACTGCTTACTGCCCCAATCATGCGGGACCTCAAGGTTAATCAATACAACTCGGTCGATGAGGTGAAGGCAGATGTCAAGTCTTGGATCTTCTTCGTCAGAAGAATTTTTCAGTGACGGAATGAAAACACTTGTTACACATTGGGAGAAATGTGTTAGCTTTAACAGTGATAATTTTGAAAAATAAAAATATGATTTTGAAGCTTAAGTATTGTACTTTAATATACTTTTTGCCCGTATCTTGCTATTCGTTATTGTTTGTGTTCACAAGCATGTGTGCATTACTTTTCAGCCTACTCTCGTAGTTTAAATGACCTTACATGCATTTATTATATTATAATTCATGCAAAACTAAATAACAAATTTTAAAGTAATAATTTGTATTTTAAGAATAATCATTGTTGCGAAATGTAATCATAAAATATGAAGTAATAATTATTCTAATAAAAGAAAAGATTTTTAATCTAATCTAAATCAAATATTGATAAGAATCTGTGATTATTTCACTAATAAACTTTATCTAGGAGAAAATTAAAATTGTTTTTCAAACACAGCAAACTTATCGATAAGAATCTGTGATAATTTCACCAATAAACTTTATCTAGGAGAAAATTAAAATTGTTTTTCAAACACAGCAAACTTATTTTGTAGCACCATTTGAATTAAAAATTAATAAAAACTTGTTTTAACCACTTTTATTGTTGAAAAAACAAACATGTTTCATAAGCAAAGCTTACTTCAAAGTAAGCCCTGATGAAGTGCACTGTTGTGAAACATGTTGGTTTTTTTAATGTTAAAAGTAGTTTAAACCAAGAGTTTATTAGTTTTTAAATAAAATTGTTTTCTTTCATTGGAAATATCACCTAAGAGTCTCAACTCTCTGGAAGACTATGGTACACAGGGCCCTGAGAAAAAAATCCCTAAGGGCCATAGACATCCAAATGGATAGACCAGAAGATACAGGTGAGGGGTAAAACCAAACTATGGGGGGGCGAAGAGGGGAAGAAGACTGTGATTAGTTGAAAAATCAATCTGACAGTATATAGGCATCTCGCATTATAATATCATCATTTAGTTCTTAAAAGCAAAATCTGCTTTGAATGAATAGACCTTTTTACATGGGAGCGCGAATTGCTTGCCACGATAATAAAATATTTGCGTAGGCCAAATGTACACCCCAAAAAGATTCGCCCGTTTTCACATAGCAATATTTTTTTGCCGTGTTTAGTTAAGACACTTTTACAAATGTTTCATAATTTAATTACCCCTGTAACCAGCGACGAGCACACTAAGGAACCGCCCACATTTATGTGCACATTGATATGTAGGTATGTTGTATAGCACAAGCTACTGTTTTGGCGTGTTATTTTTTCGTTAAATGTATAGATGTTAGCTTCGCGCTGCCCACGGCAAGAATGATGACGTCACACATTTTAGATTCAAGCGATTCTCTATCCCCTCCACATGGGGCGAACTGGTTCCAAGGAGGAGCTCTAGCCGGCTCCATGAGGAGGGGGAAATAATACGTTTTTATCACTTAGGGCAGGTCCAGATATATTCATATGTCCGTGCTAAGGGCCTATTTTCATCTTTGGGGATATTGGATGAAGGGTCTTTTTAGAGAAAGTAAGGAGAGGAAGTTCTGGGAAGGAAAAAAGTATGAGGGTTGGGTAGATCTGGGGAACGATGTGTTCAGGAGTAACAGACGTAAGAATCCATCCCTCCCACTGAGGTGCAAGGCGAAGGGTCGAGAGATTCCAGCTGAAGAGGTCTAGGTTAGGTCTCGCCCAACCAGTCTCTCCCGATCTGGCCCGCAACCCAGTAGGTGGGCAAATGCATTCGCCGCCAAGACCTAGACAAATCTCAGCCCACAAACCCAGGCACCCCTGCTAAGTCACCAAATGTAGTGAATCACTTTTAAAATATAGAATCACTCGGGATGACCTATGGGAGGGGGTGTTGGTTATCCAATAAATGGTTCTTGCTGAGAGATTCTACTTCCTCTCAATGTGCAATAAATTACTTGTTGTGTAAAAAATACATCCATTATTTTTTGGGGTGAAATGCAGATCCGGGCACAGTTTGGAAATTTAATAAAAAGGCACTTTCTAGATGAGAAAAGTGTGGAGAAGCTGAATAAAAAGCTGAAAAATTAAGGCGCGCTCGGCAAAATTGAGGGAGATACAGCCGTTTAAAGTATATATAAAATTTCACTTTGTGAACCGATACTACGACACTTCGCCCGCCATTTTGTCACTGTTATGTTGGTATCCCAGACCTACAAACAAGAGCCAGATGCGATTGTAGCCGACTTCGTGGGATAAATAATAAGGCGCGTAGGTACTGGAATGGAGACAAACCATTCAAATCCTGGGATGTTTTTTAAAATAAAGATAATATACACAAGCCCGCTACACAAACCCTGCGTAGCCAAACAAACCATTCAAAAACGTAGGCTGTTTTTTAAAGTAAAGATAACATACACAAGCCCGTTAGACAAACCATTTAAAAACGTAGGCTGTTTTTTAAAGTAAAGATAACATACACAAGCCTGCTAGACAAATTTCATAATTACGCGCCATGTATCCCATGAAGTCGGCTACAATCGTATCTTGCTCATCCTTGTATCAGGGATACCAATATATCAGTGACAAAATGGCCGCCGGGTTGTCATAGTGTCGGTTGGCGAAGTGAAATTTTACTTTACTAATTGAAAATTAATTACTTATTCAAATTTTTTTTTATTGCTTTCCGCACTTTTTTTCACCTTCTAGATTAAAGTTCTCAACTTAAAACGCGGTGAAAACATGGTTTTTTGCCAAAAACAAGCTGTGCCCGGATCTGCATTCCTCCCATTTTTTGTACTGATTTTGGAATATGGAATGCTAATTCTATCCATTATTCAAATATTACTACTTCCAGATCAAGGTATGTAAAGATGGTTTTAGTAAATAAAATAAAAATCCCTACAAAAATAATGCTAATTGTCATACATACAAACTATTATGAGAAACGGTCTCCAGAAACGGCAGTAGTAACATGCCGGTGAAAACCTGTTTACTCTAGATTTAATACCACTAGCATATTGAAAACGTGAAAAGAAAAATCTCTTTGTCTCCACAGAGTTTAAAGTCGAGAAAATGCATACTAAATATAATTTTCGAACGCAAATAGATTTAGATGAAGGAATGCTTAATTACCTGTCGAAATATGATTTTGTTCATAGGGTAGCTTATGGTTATATTGCAAAAAGCTGCTCCCCATCCGCATACAAATTCCTTCCAATCTACATTAGTGATCCAAGTAATGTTGGCCATCTTGGACAAGAATTTAGCTATTATTTCATTTATTATGGATGCTCAAACTGAGCTTCATGAGGATTCACTGTTATCAGTAGGAATACACGACCCCATGATCTGATATTGACACAAAACATTTAGGTTATGTAAGTATTTCAAAATGAAAATACTTCGAATTCACTGACAGGAGCGCACGACCCAAAGACACAAATATTTTAAAATCACAAAGCGAAGCAGAGTTATACTCTTATTCTATTTTAATGATGTACACGCGTTCAGATCATTGTAAATAAGACCTAGATCAAAATAACCATAATCATATTTATGACATTTTGACTATATGTACTTATAATACTTTTGTTCTCCAAGTCACTCTTTTCCGTCTTTTTGACGTTTACAAAACATCAATAAAAGAAACTCAGAAACAGATTTTCATGACTACACCTTGCGGCGAAAATGTCAATTACAACAATTCAACGATCAATTTTTTTAGAAAAGTTTATCCTAGGAAGATTTGCTACCTCACATCCTCTCCGCTAAACAGCAGTGCTATTTAAAAACTGTAAATGTAGAGTAGAGTTTCTCACATTAGGCCGCTGCACACGCACACTTACGCCCGGTGCCAGTGTTACCGAAACCAAAACTTCAAAATCGGGAGAATTTTCGCCTAAAACTCGGGAGAAAACGGAAAAAATTTGAAGTAATCGGGAGATGACTAGAATTATATTAGTAAAACTTCTCCCTTGTCAATAATTCGAATCCCTTTTATTATTGCGAAGCAGAACCTTAACAACAAACGAAAAACCCATAAGCAGCGCCGTCAATCCGATTACTGTAGATTTTGCCTGTGGAATAACGCAATTTTCCCTAACGTTCAACGGGGACTTATTTCACGTCTGGCAACTCAGCACGAAATTTTGTGAACTGTCACCCGTCACTTAACGAGACGCCAAATTCATTTAATACCTACTTTCTTTTAAAAGTGAACGACATTCATATAAGTAACATTCTTTTAATCAATAAGTAATAATTTTATTTTTATTAAGGAACCAATAAACCACCTCATGGGCTTTTTCAAAACACCTCTCACCTGGCGACAGATACTTGATAACGATACACTGTTTAGTAATCCTTTATCGTAATACCTACTAATATCTCAGTCTAATCATCAAAAACAAAAAGAAAGTGCATGGACCATATTAAAATTGTTATTGAAATTATTACTGTTATGAAATACTTAGGAGTTATATGAGATTAAAATTTAACCATTAAACATTTTCATGTTCCGACTGCAACTATTCTTTTTCTTAAAAGGAACATTTAAAAGTCCACAAGCCGTGTCATAGTGGAGAAAAACCCTTTTCATGTTCTGACTGCAACTATTCATGTTCTTGAAAGTCACAATTTAATATTCACAATTCAATGTGGAGAAAAACCTTTTTTATGTTCCGATTGCAACTATTCATGTTCTCAAAAGGAACATTTAAAAGTTCACAAGCCGTCTCACAGTGGAGAAAACCTTTTACATGTTCCGACTGCAACTATTCATGTTCTCGAAAGTGACAATTTAAAATCCACATGCTGACTCACTGTGGAGAAAAACCTTTCTTATGTTCCGACTGCAACTATTCATCTTCTCAAAGGGAACATTTAGAAGTCCACAAGTCGTCTCACAGTGAAAACAACCTTTTTCATATTCCGACTGCAACTATTCATGTTCTCAAACGGAACATTTAAAAGTCCGCAAGCCGTCTCACAGGGAAAAAAACCTTTTTTAATGAATGTTTGAAGTTTAATCCTTGCCAAAATGTTAACCTAAAAAAATTGCTTTAAATATGTTGTTAATATTTTTTTTTTACATGAAGTCCACGCAGGAGGCCCTGAGGAAAATAATTTCCCTGAGGGCCTATGTCATCTTTGGGGATGCTGTGAGGAGGGTTTTTTTAAGGAAAGGAAGGAGAGGAGAGTTCTGGGAAGGAAAAGGGTGTAAAGGGTGGGTAGGAATCTGGGGTTTAGTGTGTCCTGGTCATCAGGCCTAGACAAACCTCATCCCATGAACCCGGGCACCCCTGCTAAATCACCAAACGTAGCGAACCACTTGGGGTGACCTATGGCAGAGGTGTTGGTTATACAATAAAGGTTCCCGGGGCGGCGGTACCCATTCCCGCCTCCCAAATTGTTATATCCAAATATAAGTAAGCATCCAGCACTTATTCTGTGTGTGTTCGGAAGTACCTATTTAAGCGAGCGGATGTTTTCCGTTTTGAAAATAAGTAAGAACAAACATCGCTCAAGGTTTACGGATGAGCATCTCCAATCGATTCTTAAAATAACTACTTACCATGAATATGACACCCGACTTAAAAAATAAGAGAAGTCAGGTGTCTGGCTCAAGATAATTTACCATTTTACCCTCCTTTTTAACTTGAATGAAAATTAATAATAACTAGGTACTTACATATCTAACTAAATAAAGATTTAAACAATTGAGCATGGGTTTTAATTTTGAGACTGGCCCGCTTACGCACGCAAAATCTTATAAATCGCCCTTAATAAAATCCACTTTGACACCCCTCCGTTACGTAATAAATTATAATTTCCAGCTCATAATTCATAAATGATCGATGATCGGTTTGTATGGGTCTATAATATAATTTTGTAATTATTCTGGTCAAGTGGTCAATACCCGAATCCGGGGAATATTTTTTTTTAACCACAGACAATTATTTGCCTTTTGAGCGGACCATAAACAAAGAATTGACGAGAAACGACAAATCGCTGGGAACTTTGAAAAATCGGGAGATTTTGATGCCATTCCGGTAGATCGGGAGATGAAGTGAAAAATCGGGAGATCTCCCGCGAAATCGGGAGCTTCGGTAACACTGCCCGGTGCCTCGACCACCAGGCTAAAGCCGCATGCGACCATCCCGCCGAAACGCAGTGTCCGGTCCGCCTGCCGTCCGACCCCTTAGGCCCTCCGTTCATGGAGATACTTACAATCTACGTAATAAGGAACTCCAGTGAAAAATATTATGGCTTTAAAAAAATATGTTCATACAGACCAATAAACGCTGATTCTGAATATATAACTTTTATTTCATAATATTAAACGCAGAGTTTTTAAGAAATTATTAAAAAGTCCATTTTTAAACCTCTCCTCGAAACACAGTGTCAAGTTGGCATTACTGAAATGGTGAATCGTGACGTCACGCGTCACACTCACCCACTGTCACCTGGTGATCGCGTGTATTGTATTGTCAGTATTATTGTATTGACATTTGAATATGCAATTCAACATTTCG
The DNA here is from genome assembly GCA_917880885.1 of Limnephilus marmoratus. Lineage (NCBI taxonomy): Eukaryota > Metazoa > Arthropoda > Insecta > Trichoptera > Limnephilidae > Limnephilus > Limnephilus marmoratus. Next base: position 22,457,705 of record OU862929.1, read on the forward strand.
TGTTTTTGGTTTATTTTCATACTGTTTATAGAGATTTAGATAAATAATAGTTATTGTGTTTATTGAAACATAATTTAAGCCCTCAACAATTTACGAAAGGGGCTATATTTGCGGACAATCTGGAATAAATTTTGCCTATTTGAGGTTAAAAGTCGTGTCATATTTTGACATTGTATTTTCAAGTTGTTTTTAGTAAAGGGATACCAGCTATTACGCAATCGTCATGCAGTGTATATAAATGCCAGTTTCTGTGTGTGTTATACATAAAACAATGTACAAAATCACGCCTGAACCGACAAAATTGAAGAACGATATCACTTGTATTTGCAAAGATGATTCATTATTTTTATATTGCACTTTGTTAAAATACAATAACAGTAGCGGTGAAATGTGGAAATTTTACCAATGTTTTTCTATATTAAAAGCAGTTAATCTTAAATAAAAAACGCTTCAATTTCTCACACAAAAGTCATTGAGTCATCCTATCACATCCTATCTTAATTTTATTCCGCCATTTTCTTAAATACAAAATCAGGGATGCTCTGCCCAAAAAAATTATTTCCCTAGATTTCGAAGTGAAATTTCCCTAGAATTTCACATTTACGCAATTACCTAGGTAGCCACCTGATTGTGTAACACTAATCCTGTTATATGTTAATTAATATGATTAATTTATTGGAAAGATATCGGAACTTGGTAAATATACTAATAATACTGTGTTTTTCCAAATAAAGCACTTTTTGCTACGTGAAGTAATAATTTAAAAGTACGAATGCACTCACCACTGAATTAGAAACTGAATTCCAAATAAAAAAAAAACACTTTGCAAAATAAAAATTAACCACAATCACCAAAAAAACAGAACTTAAAACATAAATTAAATTTTTTTTCAGAGGTCCCATTTATCTTTTTAGATACATATAATATCATTTTGAGTTGTCAGTGTTAAAAATAACATTGCAAGTAAGTACATGAACAATAATTAAGATTCATAAGAATTCCAAAAAATATATATGTATACGTATATAATATATATATATATATATATATATATATATATATGTATATATATAAATAATACCAGTAATATTGTCATATGTAATAAACATTTTGCCAGAGTTCGAAATTTCCCTAGATTTTGTCCTGATTTCCCTTATCCCTAAAAAATATTTTTCTCCCCTAGATATAGGGAAATTTCCTGGTATATAAATATTACTGGTATATAAATAATACCAGTAATATTGTCATATGTAATAAACATTTTGCCAGAGTTCGAAATTTCCCTAGATTTTGTCCTGATTTCCCTTATCCCTAAAAAATATTTTTCTCCCCTAGATATAGGGAAATTTCCCTCGACATAACATCACTGATTCAATATGACAACTTGAAGGTAAATAAACTATCGGTGGGTGAAGACCATAATATCATCATATTAACAATCCACCATAGATATGGTGCTTTTCTGATAGTCTAGAAAAATTAAAACTTTGACAATTATTTTAACTATTAAAACTAACTATAAAAATAAAAATAAAAATGCAGTTATTTAAGTTTGAAGGTCTTTATTCATTAAAAAAAATAAAAAATTTGGACTGGAGTTCTCTATCTGCTGATGTACTACTTTTTAATACTAGTCTCCGTACATGGCTCTGTCCGAAATGAAAGTGATTTTTGTGCGAGATGGAATCCAGTAAAGAAAAACAATTATTTGTTATGTTATAATAAATGTTATATATTAATATAACATTAACGTAATAACATTATTAAATTATATTTACATTTATTTAAAAGAAAAATCAGATGGATTTCTACAAATTAAACACAAAAACAATTAATACCTATTTTGTAATAGTTTAATCTATTTTTTATAAACGTTTTACGTGATACGTAATATCTAAAATCACCACTCAGGTACTTATTTGTCTATGATTTGTTGTCTACGCCCAAGAAATATAAATTCGCTTCAGGCGTTGCGCAATAACGTAGATTATTGCGCAATGCTTGACTCAAGCGTCAAACCACCTCTGGAGACGGTCAAAACCATAGATGTATATAATATTATGTATATATTATGTACATCTATGGTCAAAACTATAGCCATAGACAAAAAACTACGTGATTGATAGTCTCGCTAGCCCTTATCGGTCTTTACTTTTCTGCGCGGCGGCCTGAAGTGGCGCGGGACTCGGTCGCTCCGAAGTCTGCGTGTGGGAGGTGCTTATGAGTTAAAGCGGGATCTCAAAATGTACCATTCTTGACACAATTCGCTTATTTTTATTAAAATACAAAGCTAACCCAAGAGCTAAGAATGCTTTGTCTCTGTTGGATTCCTTTTTATTTTAGCCGCACAAAATTCACTGTCAAAAGTGTCAACCATTAGTAAACCAAACAACATAAATATACCAATCCCCCAAACAAACTATCGAAAATCACATCTAGGCATAGACAAATGCTTGCCAGAACGCTTGGAGACTATCAAGCGGCTTGACGGCAAGCACATAAATTTATTTTCCGTTATTGTCTATGGATACTTGCCGCAACAGCTTGACGCTATTTCTTTCGAGAGGCATTTGAGCATATTACTCCTTTGTCTATTATCTATGGTCTATGGCTTCCTGTCATTTTCGGTAGTCGAAAGTGATTTTAGTGCGAGATGGAATCTATAAGAAAAATAATTATTTGTTATGTTATAATAAACGTTATGTATTAATATTTTAATATAACATTAACGTAATAACATTATTAAATTATATTTACATTAATTTAAAAGAAAAATCAGATGGATTTCTACAAATTAATCACAAAAACAATAAATACCTATTTTGTAATAATTTTATCTAAATTTTATAAACGTTTTACGTGATATGTAATATCGAAATTCACCACTCGGGTACTGCCTATGCCTATGATTTATTGTCTATGCCCAAAAATATAAATTCGCTTCAAGCACGTAGATTATTGCGCAATGCTTGGCTCAAGCGATAAGCTTCCTCTGGAGACGGTCAAAATGCGGTCAAAACTCTAGCCAATGATGGGATTGGTATATTTATGCCAATGATTGAGCCAAGCCGCTTGATAGTGTCGCTAGCCCTTTTCTAAGGTGGGTTATGATGATATGAATTACGATTTGAGGAAGTGTCTTTTCTGAGAAAGTTTATTCCCAAAACTCAGATGGTGAGTTCCCATATTACCACCGGGCATGGAACCGGCGCGGCGCAGGCATATCACTGTCAGTTCTCAGTCGCCCAAATGAAAGACGAGTACTTAACTACTAATCCAAGTAATTCTATAGCCATAAACTTACATTTGACATTTCGACGCATTTTGACGTTTCTTGAAGTTGTGTATCTCCTTCCAAACAGATTGTTTCATTAATTTCATTTTAATTTTCACCTCAGGCGGGACCGGACGCTGGCAACCACTGTTAACTGACTAGAAAAGTCGAAAAAGAAAAAGGAATATAAGTACAAAATTTAAAACTCAGAAAATAATGTGTTGAACTGAATAAAATAAAATCAAACATAAACATGGCAGCATTACTTAAAAAGCGCGCACTTGCTGAGTATGGACAAAACTTCCAGGTATTTACTTTATTTATCTTCATTTACCAACATAATATTACTTATTATTTAAATATATTACCTAAAATTATGGGAGGAATGAAGATTCTGCCAAAGTTTGTTTTTGGCAAACAACCATGTTTTCACCGCGTTTTAAGTTGAGAACTTTAATTTGGAAGGTGAAAAAAAGTGCGGAAAGCAATAAAAAAAAAATTGAATAAGTAATTAATTTTCAATTGTGTTAAATAAAATTTCACTTCGCGAACCGATACCGTCAGTCCGCCCGCCATTTTGTCACTAACCTAAGAAAAGAAAATGCCCCTTTATAACGTCTACTCGCGTCAAGGCAAGAAAAACATCCCAGTTTTTAAGTAGTTTAGCGGCTAGCGGTTTGTGTAACATGGTTTGTGATTCAAAAGAAAGTGCCCCTTTAGGAAAAAATTCGGTGTTTGGGAGAAATTCTTAAAAAATAAAACTAGTTATTTTTATACTAATTTGGGGTCGGGGATTTGAATCTGAAAGAATTATGCGGCGGCAAGCAATATTAACTGAATTACACGACTTTAAAATTTTTTATACACATACAGGAAAATAGCCATTTTGGAAGTATTCTGATTCCTAGAAAATCAAACTAGTTATTTTTGTACTAACTATGGGCCGGGGAATCCGAATCTGAAAGAATTAGGCGGCGGCAATCAATATTAACTGAATTACAAGGCTTTAAAATTTTCTATACACACACACATGAAAATATTCATTCCGGAAACATTTTGACACACGCAGTACGAAAATCATAGAAAAACAAGAAATGTAGAAAAACATGTGCCGGCAGTGTTACCAGCTCTCAAAAATATTTATCCCTATATCAATAACGTAAAACGACACGACACTTGCTCACATAATAATTCATCACATAACACATTAACCTGAAAATAGATAACAGCAGAAAAACATACCTTATAAATCGACCAAGTAAACATCCCTGTTTTCAAGTAGTTTAGCGGCTACGCTAGGTTTGTGTAACATGGTTTGTGCCCCTTTATACCGCCTGCTCGCGTCACGGCAAAAAAACATCCCTGTTTTCAAGTAGTTTAGCGGCTACGCTAGGTTTGTGTAACATGGTTTGTGCCCCTTTATACCGCCTGCTCGCGTCACGGCAAAAAAACATCCCTGTTTTCAAGTAGTTTAGCGGCTACGCTAGGTTTGTGTAACATGGTTTGTGCCCCCTTATACCGCCTGCTCGCGTCACGGCAAAAAAACATCCCTGTTTTCAAGTAGTTTAGCGGCTACGCTAGGTTTGTGTAACATGGTTTGTGCCCCCTTTATACCGCCTGCTCGCGTCACGGCAAAAAAACTTCCCTGTTATCAAGTAGTTTAGCAGCTACGCTGGGTTTATGTAACATGGTTTGTGATACAAAAGTGAGTAAAATTTATAAAAAATAAGTACTTAAAATATAAACATGTTATTTTACGTTATTGATATTACTGCTTAATGGCAACACTTAATTTTGTGTGGTAAAAACATCTATGTTATCTTGTTTTTCTATGATTTTCGCACTGCGTGTGTCAAAATGTTTCCGAAATGAATATTTTCATGTGTGTGTGTATAGAAAATTTCAAAGTCGTGTAATTCAGTTAATATTGCTTGCCGCCGCATAATTCTTTCAGATTCGGATTCCCCGACCCCAAATTAGTATAAAAATAACTAGTTTTATTTTTTAGGAATTTCTCCCAAACACCGAACTTTAGCCCCCCTTTATAACGCCTACTCGCGTCAAGGCAAGAAAAACATCCCAGTTTTCAAGTAGTTTAGCGGCTACGCTAGGTTTGTGTAATATGGTTTGTGATTCTGGCGTACAATCTCACAAGACGAAAGCTAATTTTACGTAATCGAAATTTAGAACGAAATATTTTCCACTTCCCCCAATGAAAATAGTTGCCTTTTAATGTAATTAAGGTGAATCAACACAACAGTGACAAAATGGTGTAGTATCGGTTCACGAAGTGAAATTTTATTTATACTTTAAACGGCTGTATCTTCCTCAATTTTGCCGAGCGCGCCTTAATTTTTTTTATTCAGCTTCTCCACACTTTTCTCATCTAGAAAGTGCCTTTTTATTAAATTTCCAAACTTTGGCAGAATCTGCATTTCACCCAAAATTATTAATGTTTATATCTAGGAGCCTCAAGCTAAGAAGTTACTTCTCATCAAGAAGCCATTAATAGGTAGTTCAGCAGCGGCCTATATTGGCTTGCTAGAGAAGTGCAAATCAAGCAATGATTCACTACAACTGTTGCTGAGAGTCTCTGATTCCCTGCAGTTCCAAGAGACAGACCTCGAGGAGGCTATCAAGAAACTGTCGGAGCATTTCCAATTGGAGGAAGAATCGGCGGTTCGCGTTAAAATCCTTTCGCTGTTGTGCGATATCGGTTTGGAAATCGTCGGAGCAGATGTGGCGCACATGATCGAGGAAACTATATTACTGCTGAAGAATGAATCATCGCACAAGGTACTGAATTAATTAACTTACTCTATTATTTAATTAACCTTTTTCACTGCAATTTTTTATTTATTCATAATGCCTTTTTAGGGACTTTTACATATATGTATTGTAAAAAATATGCAGTATTTATTGTACAGGACTGAACTGCTTCAGTAACAACATTTTGTATTTGTTTAGTGACAAATTGAAGATGTCCACTGACTTGGTACAATTATTTCTCTCCATTAGTATTCTGGGCAAAGAGGAATACAGAATACAGAATGCAGTTAGTGCCCGAATTTCTACACGAAATGTAGAAATTTGGGCACTACATGGAAAGAAATGTATTAGAATAATTACACATACCCGCTAGACAAACCGTGCTTTGCCAAACAAACCATTCAAAACCTGGGAATACATCCCAGGTTTTGAATGGTTTGTTTGGCAAAGCACGTCTAAATTATGATGATATGCAGCTTTTGTAGTTTGAATCTGAACCCAATAATTCGAAGTAGGTACTTTTTTGTTTTTATTTTGATGAGAATTTATTTTATAAGATTGGTACCTCTGACAAATGTCATATTTGATTGTCTATTAGTTAAAAAAGGAACATTCCGTATTATCCGTGCATCAAACTTCGACAACACGAACGTTCCGTATTATCCGTGAGGTGTGGACTAACTGCATATTTACCAATATTTTATGTAAAAATACCAAGTCAGAGAAAATCCTCTTGACTAACCATTTTAACATATTCATATCATTTAAAAGAGTGGTGTAGTTCAACATTACTGCTGGAATACCCGTTTTAAAATTTGTAAGACATAAGAATCAAGTAATAATTTTTGTTCATATGAAGCGGATACTTTGTGATGTGACATTATTAATTTAAAATAAAACAATAACTTTGTAAACACCACTTTTATTTTTTATACTTTATACCGACCGGGTTTCGCTACAACCGTAGCTTCATCAGGGCAGTATAATACTCTACTACTCTATTCTGCCATAATACTCTACTCTACTCTACTATAATACTCTACTCAGTAGAGTATTATACTGCCCTGATGAAGCTACGGTTGTAGCGAAACCCGGTCGGCATAAAGTATAAAAAATAAAAGTGGTGTTTACAAAGTTATTGTTTTATTTTAGATTATAATTTTGTTTTTCTGGTAAATATTCAACATTACATGTTTCATAAGCCGCTGCACTTTTAAGTACAGATTATGGAATTTACACTTCTTTTCAACAATTACTACAAGAAACAACTATTTACGTACACAAAATAGGTTATTAGGTTCTTAGTAAACTAAGTAATTCATGCGTATTTTTTTTTTTTTTTTTTTTAAAGTGAATACCGCACAAGAATCTCAACTGCTCCCGTCTGGAGCCAGTGAGACTATGGCATCCCCAATTGGGGTATGTTGTGAGGCTGAAGGTAGTGGGGAGGGGAAGGAGGTGGGGAAGAGGAAGGTTGGGAAGTACCTGGCTATTCAGATCTGGTCACTAAACACGGCTAAAGCCATTTTCAAGCAACGTTTCAATTCTGAATGGTGGTCTTACACCAGGGCGATACTAATAGTATCTTCCACTCTGGAACATGCCGCAAATATACTATATATTATTTTAAATGAATTAATTGTGAAATAACACAAATTAATCAAATAAAATTTATTTGCGCATGCCGGGTTCGAACCCGCGACCTCCGGAATGTGAGTCCAGAGTCTTAGTCACTGGACTACGGAGGTCATAGTCGTTCCTGATTGAAACAAAACTTCGCAAATGTCTAGTCTAATCCAGGATCTCTTGTCTTACCGGGACAAACACCTTAATCAATTCGGCTATATTGGACCTATTTGTTTCAAATCATTTTTGACAATCTCATAATTCAAATTCAGAATTATCAATATTATCTGTCAATAACTTCTTTTCATGATCGGGGTAGTGGACTTTTTTATATTGTAAAACACTTTGAAGTATGGAGTCGTTTTATTTACAATCACTTTGAATAACAACAATTAAATTAACACTTTATGAATAATCTGGCCCGGACCCCGCCTTGGGGGTTTAAGGGAACTGTACCCTAGGGATCGTTTAATGCGAGAGATGTAGTTTTTAGGAAAACACCCTTTTTATACTACTAAAAAATAGAAATTACCCTGAGATAAGCTATTAAAACAACAATAAACACAAAATAACTAACTGGAGGAACCTACCGGTCATGTGGAATATTAACCGCTAGTCAGTAACCTAACTTAATTAGATACAATAAAATTACGTAGATGTCTCTAGTGTTCACTATTTCTTAATAACCTGATAAAGATTAAATCAATGATATACAACACTTTACTACAGCGATCATCTCATAGATGTCTCTAATAGTATTCTTAACATTATCTTCGATATATTCTTCCTTATATTTTTGGCTGCTACCTTTTTAAATGATTAGAAAGTTATAATGGATAGTCTCCTTCAACGGAAGCATTCTTCCGAACAGGCCCTCCATTGATATGCTTGGTGTAACTATAAGTGACCAGCTCAGGGTGGAGGCTCCATCGAAGCCAGAGTTAAATTATATAAAAAACTTTACATAAAAATTCCCAAAAACTTATATAAAAATTAAAATGAAATTAAAAATTAAAATCAAATTAAAAATTTAAATAACCCATATAAAGATTCTTTAATAGTTTACTACTGCTAACCCTATACAAATCGCAATGACGCCCCACGGTTAAATTTGGCAGCCACCTCTGGTCTGGAGCTCCAAAATACCTGAATAAAACCCTCGACTCTGTAGAAACGGGCAGTCCGTTTGATAGATTCTCCCATCTTAACAAACAGATTGCAATCTTTAAGCAAAGGCGTCGGGTGGGAATGCTATCCTTGTTCTACCGGTATTTCAATGGAAGATGCTCCGAGAAACTAGCGTCATTGATCTCTTCGGCACCGGTGCGTAGTCGGGAAAAATGCCAAACGCTCGCCCAACATTTAACACGGTTAACATTTGTTACATGAGAACGGGTCGCTTCTTCGACTCATTCTTGAGTTCAACAGCTCAGCTGTGGAATGATTTGCCGGCCTCTGTGTTTCCTCCTTCCTACAACATGGGTCTCTTCAAGACCAATTTTCATTCCTTCCTCTCCTCGAAAACACCCTCCACACAGCATCTCAGATGACATAGGCCCTGAGGAAAATTATTTTCCTCAGGGCCTCCGGTGTGAAGTTAGGTAATGTAATGAACCTAGGTAATATCTCGGATAAGCATATCCGATTTTATTTTTTTGGGACACCTGTTGACTTATTCTGAAAGTCTATAAGTGAATATTTAATTTTATTGGAATATTGAATATTCATTTAGGCTTTTAAAAAAGTCAAAAAGTGTCCCATATAAATAAAATCGTATATTTTTATCCAAGAAACTATCTAGGTTACAAAATTCGTTAGAACTTTGTAATCATTTATGAAAGTAGCAGCCAAAATTGTGAGCAAAATGATTTTATAAGAGTCGATATATCAATAGTTAAACTTCTAATTCCAGGTAATCGCCCAAGGGATCTCCACCATCTTGAAGCTGGGCAGCAAGCTGCAGGACGAGGCTCTGCATACGCGGCTCATCGCCGTCGCCAAAGAGTACCTGAAGGACACGAGCCACCAGGTGAAGGGGCAGTGCCTGCAGCTGCTCAGCCGACTGTTCCCCGTGGGGCACGATAGGGACCCCAGCTCCCCCAAGGCTAAGGAGATCGAGGCTATTCTGAAGCTGCTGGGAGATTATGCACATTCGCAGGTAGGTACTTCAATTCACTGGGTTTCATGACAAAATAGAACATTGATATTATATATATTATATATGAACATATTAAGCTGCTGGGAGATTATGCACATTCGCAGGTAGGTACTTCAATTCACTGGGTTTCATGACAAAATAGAACATTGATATTATATATATTATATATGAACATATTAAGCTGCTGGGAGATTATGCACATTCGCAGGTAGGTACTTCAATTCACTGGGTTTCATGACAAAATAGAACATTGATATTATATATATTATATATGAACATATTAAGCTGCTGGGAGATTATGCACATTCGCAGGTAGGTACTTCAATTCACTGGGTTTCATGACAAAATAGAACATTGAAATAAATTGAAGAATAGTGAAGAGTGGAAAAGAATATAATATATGTGCTGAATATTCTGATCTTTTTATTATTATGGCTGAATTTTAAAATGTCTCCACCATCTTGAAATCATGTTTGATAGAAGTAGGCTGTCATTTAGTGCTTATAGATGGCTTGTGGCACTTCGTTCAGAATGCTGGTCTTTTTTCTACGGACTGCAATGAATTTTAGAGATACCCGGTTTCTCATAATTTGATTGAAAGAGGGTCGATATTTAAAGCCCACACCAGACGTTATCTCTTTTCAGATTTGTGTAATTTTTACATATTTACTGCCACATATTTTAGTAAAAGAAAAATTATCTCTTTTTGATGTTACCAAATGTAACGTATTAATTTTTGTGAGTTTAAGTACGCGAGTAGGTACTGTTTAATTTAATTTATTTTTATTATTTAGTTTGTATTTCAAACTATAAAGTATATTATTATTATTTTTTTTTTAAATTAAATAATTTTAATTATTTTTTCTCAAATTTAAAAATTAAAAAAAAACCAAAACAAAATGGCGATTTCAAATATTAACGGTGCAACTAAGGAGGAGATGATACAGATGCTTTCTGACGTTAATATTACTCCAGAACCCACTTTGTCCGCCATGAGAGAGCAAGCGCGAATTTACAACAGGAACCAAAATGTAATGAGAATTTATGTAGGTAGAGGCAGAGCAAAGATATCCATCTCAAGTTAGTGGGAAAAATTGTAGGGTTCATCTCAAATGAAAGATTTAGTATGTTAGAACAATTCTTATTGAAAGGAAAAATATACAAAATACAAACATATGTGTAAATACCTTTTGTGACTAATCATCCTAGTAATAACAGATGAGAGAAAGAGAGTTTTATAGAAACTGACCGCAAATCCGACGTGCCGCTAGCGACAAAGACCATCTGAGACGTCCTACCATCCGTGGACCGGACCAGGCACCTTCCCCAGGAGAACCCTCGAGCATCCAGATGTGTGGATCTTCCACGACCGCAACCAGAAATCCCCATCCACGCAGTGAGAACTCTATTTCCAAAACACGCGCGCCTTGGTGTCTCAAGACGCCATTCCGTCACCTGGCGAGGCAGCATCTGAATCTCCACGTTCCGAGCCGAATCTGCCGAACTCCACGACCAGTCAATGTCAATTAAAACGCATGGCGGGACCATAACAAAATGGCACGAGTCACCATTACTTCAATAGGCAACAGGACTTCCATTATCACGGCACCTTTTTTTTTAGATGCATCGGTATCTCATTCCAACGATCACCGAAACTTTTAAATTAACGGTCACAACGCAACTGCATTGCGAAAAAATTCTCCCGGACGTTAATCCATAGATAAGCGAGGCCTCGTTCTTTTAATTTTAAAGAACCCAAAAGTCAAAAAACCGTCCCGTCTGGGAACACAAATTTACGTCTGCCGCCATCTTTCCCGGCGCAAGCTACCCACCTCCGTCGACAGCGTCGACAGGCTGTCAAACTAAATAATAAAAATAAATTAAATTAAAGAGTACCTACTCGCGTACTTAAACTCACAAAAATTAATATGTTACACTAATTCAGAAGAATTATTCCAAGGGCTGCACTTCTATTTATCTTTTGTATAATGTTAATGTAAGTACTTGCATACTGCTTACTAACCCCGTATGCATGGACATTGGAGGGTCTAGAGCAGTGGCGTAGCGTGCCTTGGAGGGACCCCATATCAAAATTAGTTGGGGGCCCCCCAACTAATTTATAAAATAATGTTTAGATAAATTAATAAAAATATATACGTTAAATAACGTACGATACGTAAGGTTACGAGTATTTGGTCAATAATTCGGAATTTATATTTTTTTGTAGGCGACATAACCTAAAAATATTAAAATGCTAAAATATCTATTCTCACAGCATTATGAGAGAAATGGCTTTGAGAGTAATAATCAACTACTAATGAAGAATATCAAAACAAAATTCTTATTATTGAAGTATTGAAGGTTGTCATTGTTCTTTCAAAAAATAATTCACCCTTCGCTACTGGTAGATAAATAGGTGGTAGGTGCTTACCATTGCAATCTAAATCACTCACAAAAGCTGATTGCTGAAAAAATGAAGAAATTTTGGGCATTTTTTTATAACCTCCTCACTTTTCTGTTTACTTTTTCTTTTCATAGCTCCACTGGGATAATCTCTTTTCATTTCACTCATTATTTTCACAAATCAAACTAATTTTAACCAATACATAATCAGAAGATCAAGATTGTATTGTATTACAATGTAATAAATAACGTTTGAACCGGAATGTAATAAAACGCGTAAATATTGCACTCCGCTCACTCCGTTGTTTGTCATTATAAACGGGGAATACCGCAATAATCGATGTAGAATGTTGCAACTTTTGTGCGCACGCTTAACCCGGGGAAAAAAGAGATTGCTTTTTTTTTACTTTTGTCATTTCTGAAGTGAAAACTATAGGCACGTATGACAAGTTTTTTTTGTATGTTTTTTTCACGGGAAGCACGAGATTAAGTGACATTGTGGATAACATTTTACAAATTTTTGCTTACACATGTTGGGGGCCCCTGTAGCCCCGGGGCCCCGTATCATTGATACGGCTGATACGGCGGTAGCTACGCTACTGGTCTAGAGTCATTCAAATAAATGTAGCTTCGTTAAAAAAAAGTAGAGTCTTGACATGTGCGGTGAAGGAGGAAACCATATGTTTCCTTATAACGCCGTTGGGAAAGTGGTGAGGTCCCCTCCAATGTCACATATTTTAGTTTAGATCGTTTTAAACACAAATTACTGCAAGTGGGCATGATTATTTATTCATTTAATGTACGCTATGCATAGAAAAAGCAAATAACAGCCATAAAAATCACACAAATCTGACAGGAGATCACGTCTGTTATCTAATAACGATCCCACAAAAGATATAGAATCGCTCAGCAGGTAAAGTATTCCCTCATGTTGGAGAGAGTTTTGAAGAAATTTCTGAGATTTCTCTACATGAGGGAGTATAGCTCTGTCCTACCCACTTTCTTTCTTTGGTATGCTCAGAATGAACCATCTGTGTATTCATTTCTCCAGATTGATTCGTGGATATTTTGAAAGCTTGGCTACCATGGAGATCATTCATTTCTATATTCCCAATGATTATCTCCGTCACTAACGGCATACACTGTTTTATCTCCCAGCCAGCCCGGCCTACAGGACTAACTTGTCAATGGTCATGCCGGTGCGAAGGGCAATCTTGCTGTTGAACAGAATTAATTTGGATATCGACAAATTTAGTGTCAATGAACGGCCTTCAAAAGGCAAGCTTTGTTGCTATTAGTAGAGTAGATACCTATTGTTAAGGTTTTCAGTTCACATTCAGTAAAAAACACACTCCATTTAGACAAGATTCTGAGCTTATTTTACAGTAATACTTTGTAAGTGCATGATTTGGCACTTTCTACTTCTACCCAGTTAAGTTTCTGAGGGAGCGGGCAGCGGATCGGTAGAGATGGAGGACGAAATAAAAGGCGTCAGTCGAAGAAGTGAGTCAGTCGTTTATTGTGCTATGTAGCGAGGGTCGGTGAAGGTGGTAACATGATGTATGCAGGAGTGAAATAGATGTGATGCTGCAGGTGCACGGAGGTGGTGAAGATGGTGCGGGGAAGGTCAGCGCGTTGCTTGACACCGTGGCGGTGGAGATGACCTATCTTCCAGGCCGTTGCTCAACGCTTTGAGTCGCGGAGATGAACGGTGAGTGGCTCTGTGAGCTGACCCACCAGCAGGTAGTCCTGGCGAGGCGGAGCGTGTTTCCATGGCAGCGAAACACGGTGGGTTTCGGGGTGCCATGAAACGGTGAGGCTGAAGGTGACGCAAACCTTGTGAGTCGCGGGTATGTAGCTGTTCTGTGGAGCTGAAGACACGGTGGGCCTTATAGCTGAGACGTGGTGATGGACCTCGAGGAAGCTGCCCTGGAGAGAGCGGAGATGCACCGGGCTCTCATGTGCGTGCTGTTACATGATGAGCTGTTGACCGACTGTTAGATTGAGACTGACTGGTCCGGGCGAGCAAAACTACGGCTTATATAGCCGAAGCCGAGTGGTAGAGTAATTACCCTCACGGCAGGTAATACGTGCCACTCGGCAGTTCTCGAGAAGGTTCGGCGCTGTACAGATATTGTATGGTGCTAGACTCGAGACCTTTCTAGGCGGTGGCGATATTATTATTTAACGAGGCAGCGCGGTAGGCGGCCGAAGTACATCGTGGCGTAGGTAGGTAGGTACATAGGCAAGTAGCTTGCCGGCGCCGTGCGAATATTAGATGTTTCTCGTGCGTTCTTGGTGACGGCGAAAAATAATGCATCGCCACATTTCTATTTCTATGAATTGAATAAATTTTTTAGTTATAAGAATTACAATGCCCGAGTGTTAAGTTAGCATCTATCCCCATTACACTGCTGGCCGGTATAACGGCGCATGTGTAAAAAGATATGGGATACTTTTACATCATTATATAGACTTTGAGATCGCGGGGGTTTAGAGTTCTAAGAGTTGATATTAAACTCGAAGTGAAATGCTGAAGAGATAATATAATGAATGTTTCAGGATGCGCGAGTGCGTTGCGAGGCCTTCCAGGCCATGCTGACCCTGCAGCGCCGCGGGCTGGATATAGATCCCCGGCTCTATGACCAGGTGTGCCCGGCACTGTGTGACGACTACGAGACCGTGCGCCAGGTGGCACTCAACATCGTGGCACAGCTGGGCAACAAATACCCTGAAAAGTAAGCTTACTGTATTATATACATCACTAGTGAGTTCCCGGCATGCGTTGTAATACCTTTTAATGATAAAATTATTTCTCCCTGCGTGTCCTTTCCCATTTTTCCCGTTCCCCTTCCGCCTCCGCCTTCCCCTCACGCTTTCCCACTCCGCCTTCCCTCTCCCCTCTCCCTCTTCTCACGTCCCGCGAACCCCCCTCCCGTGTACTTCTCCCCCCCCCTATGTTGCATACATTCAGTCCCGGTACATTCAGTTTTCAAATATGTTGCGTGGCAACTATTGCAATTTTTTTTATATAGATTTCATAATGCCAGAGCTCATCAGTATATATATAGGAACCTTCGCAGGCATGCGCACATCAAATCCCCAAAGTTTCATCGCAATCGGATGAATGGTTTAGCAACGTACAAGGAACAAACATATGTTTATACATACACACATGCAAGCAGACGTTGATTATTATATATGTAGATTAGTGTAATCCCAGTGATTGAGATGACTGATTCAGGAAAACTTCAAAATAAGATCGAGGTTTGTTGAGATTACAACTTGCTTTATTTACGTTATCGTAAGATTTTAACTGGACCAGACGTCCATTATTTAGGAGGCTCTAAATTATTTTGAAGCTGGGCTCGTAAACACTCCCGGAGCTTGTGATAGACCGCTAATAGCCGATAGGCTATTTCTATAACCGTTCGTGCATTAGATACAAACGACGATAGATGATACTCTTCTAAGGTACTAATTAACTGACATCTGTTGAGTCATGTAGTTTCAAATTTCTTCAACAGATGTCGCTAGTATAGGTATTTATACATAGTTTTGTGGTGTCTCAACAGATATTAGTAAAGTAGTACCATACTTACCTTAGAGTATCATCTATCATCGTTTTTTGTGTAATATACGAACGGTCACGGTAATAGCCCAAGGCATATGGTAGACGACTGGACTTCATCAGTGTTGCGAGTCCAACCTTAGAATAACTTACAGCCTCCTATAGAAAGGACGTCGGGTCCAGTTAAATATTCATTGTAATCATTACGAAAAAATTAAATAAACGAAATGAAACTCAACAAACCTCAATCTTAAATGGAAGTTTTCCAACATAATTCAAGTACTCTTAATCACTGGATTAAAGAACACTACACTGTTTTTTTTTTTTAAAGACAAAGAGAGTTCCTGCCGATCACAACATTCATAATATCATTAGTGCCTTACTAAACGACAAATATAATTGTTGGATGATTAAATTCCAGCACTGTGACCTTACCTGACGGAGAATCTACTCTGCGCCTGGTGGACGATGCGTTTGTGCGCATTTGCGGGGCGGTGAATGACCTGTCCATGAGCACGCGCGCGCTGGCCTGCTCGCTGCTTGGCGGGATGCAGAAGGTCAGCCAGAAGTTCCTGCATCAGACCCTGGACAAGAAGCTTATGAGCAACATGAGAGTAAGTAAAAATTTTTGCACCATAAACAAAAAACTTTTGTGTAACATCTTATCTTGTAAATCTACAGGGTCTTTCAATAAGGACGCTCGATTTTAAAATGTATATAAAATAAGATGTGTGTGAGATATCCACTCAATATATTTTTATTTGAAATAATATTTTATGGCATTGACTTGTTGAACGTGGGATGGTATTTCGAAAACCGCTCAAAAATTACCTTGATCAGTTCTGGTCAAATATCCATATTAAAACAGAGCGATTGTTTTTTTTTGCGATTGTTTTCTGTTTACCAGATAATATATCTTATTATTCATGTATATTACGTGATAATATCGTAAGAAGTTTTTTCAGAATAGCTAACTTACTAAAAAAAAGATTAAAAAATCTCCCATTTTGGAAATAATTGTCAAAAAATATATTCATACAAATATAAACTGATTTTTTAATTTCTACACAAACCTGATACATAATACATACCCAACATGAAAAAACACAATTCAAAGGAGTTTTCAAAGAAATATTAACCTTTATACTCATTTGAAAACGTAAAATATCAATTTTTTCACCATTGACAGCTGCCAAAAGCCACCCGCAAATTTCATAGAAAATTCTTTTAAAATCATTCAGACTAGCTACAATAATCAAATAGAACATAGGTCGCAGATTGATATTGGCGCAAGTGATTCTGATCTTGTCCTTCATACAGTTTCTTTATACGTAAGGGTTAAAATCGCATTTAAAAAAAAGCAATAATTTTTTTTGTGCCGCCGGCGGGCGAGCGAGATGAGAGGTGTGGAATATAACATCATTTACTTGATGGCAGCTATACGGGAGGTCCAATTTTCAACGACTTTGTCGCATAAATCTGTCACGTCACTGCCATGATCAAATTCCAAATTTGATGTTTTGCACACGTTGCTCAACGCTTTAACCTTCCATGGTGATTTGCCGTACACTACTAAATAATTGCCAACAAATTTTACAGATGTCACTTTAACAACAAGGTGCTATAACAGGTATTACACAGGTATCTAGACTCGAATCAGTCCAAAGAAAATTTACATGGATTTTGTCTTACCGATCAGGTGTCTATCATCTTCTAGACGGGTACGAACAAAGACTTAAATATTTCAAATTAGAGAGTCTGGTTAAAAGACGTAACATAAATGACCTCTTAATGCTTTATAAAATTGTGAATAATCGTGTAGACAGTAACTTAGTCAATCAAATCAAGTTATACGCCAGGCCCAAATCTACAAGAACTCTTGTCATATTTTGGACCGAAATTTTTACGAATAATACTGGATATTTTAATCCAATGTCTAGAATGTCTCGATCATACAACGATCTTGTTAAGATACACAGTTTCATAGATATTTTTGTAAATAGTTTAACATGTTTCAAAAAATATCTCCACAATTTGAGCACTTAAAAAAAAAAAAAAAATTGGTTGTTTTATTACTTTTCAATAAATACTTCATTATAAATATTGTATACTTGTTATTATTGTGTATTTCAATTTTGTATTTAGGTTTTCAAGTTATGTATAAATAATACTTGCATTGTTTTTCAAGAGTTTGCTTATGTTAAAATGCATATGTGATTAATGCAGACACATTAGTCTAGGGATATTTATATTTGTATTCTAATTTATTATATACTAGACATGGGCAGATTCATTCCCAGGAGAGAATCGATTCAGTCTGATTCCCTCGGCTTTTTGAATTGATTCCTTTTATTCAATCCTTTAATTCAATTAATTCCAAAAAAAAAAAAAAAAAAAACCCGAAGAACCGCAAAAAGAAGAGACCGATCCGATAATACTATCTCATACTCTCGCAGACTACATCCTTTTGATGCATCTGTTTGCCTATTTTTAGTGTCGTTATTTTTCGTTTCATCGAGTTTCAAATCACAACGGTGCTAAGGAAGTTTTCACTTCGCAAAGCACTCTTCTTAGGGTGAATTATGTTGTTCTGAAAAATTGTAGGTACTAAAAACGACTCGCGACGGGGTTAACGAAATATTTCAATGCGTACTTAGATATTATTTTGCCAAAAAGGCAAAATAATATCTAAGCTAGCAATTAAATCTTAAAATTGAACAGTTTTTGTGGTTAACTCCTAAAGTTTTACTATTTTTTATTTATTTATTAAACTTAAAATCGTTCCACTTCACGTGATCTAAACTTCCCATACCTTCAACCTCGCAAAATATCCCAATTGTGGTTGCCATAGTTTCATTAGCTCCAGACGGGAGCAGTTGGGACTTGTGCGGTATTCACAAAAAAAACATACTATTATACACCTGGATCACTCAAATATATATTTTTAAATGCACCTACCTCAATGGTGAAGTTAAAACCAAGCGCCGAATAAAAACTAATTAAAAGTCTGGGCGACACGCGTCATATAATTTATTACAAAAATAAAATCGATTATCATTTATCAGTATCACGGTTCGACAGCGACTGATGCATAAATATAATATACTAACCCCGACTGATGTTTTGTTTACGGCTAGGTAAACAGATACCATAAAAAACAATAATATAAATAAACATCGTTTTGTTTCTACACGCATTGCATAATTTACGCACGTGTGAGGGAGAAAAAATGTAGCATTAACTTTCGCTTTTTAGTCTTTTTATTAACATTCAGGGTCCGAAGTGGGAAGTTTCGCCGTAAGATGACGGCTTGGCCGCGCGGGGATCAACGACGAACCGATTTTCTGCGGGCATCAAGAAATGAATTAGGAACTTCTGACTAATAAAGTGTCTTTTGTCTTGCTGTGACTTGAATAACTTGCATTCCGCGGACCGGCTGGATAGACTCGACACGTGTGACCCGGGGGGACCCGTGGGACTACAACGTCACAAATGAATAAGAAATAAATGTTTTGATTCCATGAATAAGTGAAACAGAGATTGGGGTTGCGGATTGACCGCTACAGTCCGCGCAGACTTGTAGGAACGATTCCTCATTCCTCCGTGACTATGACAATAGCGGGACTGGCGGGACGACTGTGAAACAGACGCGGCACTCGGAGCTCAGAATTATTTGACTCGCTTGGCGGTTTTGTCACTTGGATTGGGACGGGGACTCTGGCCTACGGGGTTTTTTGTAGGTATAAGATTTACTGCGCGGGATACTACACAGTACACGTGATAGACAATTTCGCGGCGCGCATCGCCTGTAGTAGGTGTACCTATCCGCGCAACAAATATCCATAATAATATTTAATTTAATTCCTACGAAACACCACAATATTTAGTAGAGTACATTATTATTTTCTTACCTCAATATAACATGAAATATTTAACAGTAAAATAAATTAATCGAAATAAAAATAAATATGGTGCTGTTAAAAAATCGTAAGATGCAAGGCCAAGGGTAAGGAATATTGATTTAATTCCTTTTGAAAATGAGAATCAGATCGAGTGTGTTACAAAATTGAATTTATTCATTTAATTCATTCATTCAATTTTGCCCACGTCTATTATATACTACCCACAAAAATGTTGTATAAATATCCTGTTTGTGTCTCAAATAAATAAATAAATAACCTAATAAATTTCGAGCTGCCCTATTGAAAGACCCTATATAAATCTAGGTAAGAATCAAAAACAAATCACAATACAATTTTTGCTGTGAAAATCTCATAATAATAACCTTATTGTTTCTACTGTAGCGCAAGCACACAATGCACGAAAGGGGCGCCATGCTTCTGGCATCAGGGGAGTGGGCAGACGGACGCCGCTGGGGCCAGGACGCGCCGTGTGAACGCCTGCAGCAGTCGGCCGTGTCCATAATGGCCGGAGGCGCTGCCGGGGCCTTTGTGCACGGCTTGGAAGACGAGTTCCTAGGTGAGTCTCATTTACTTACTCAAAAACCCTCGACTCTCAATTTGATAGATACTGATAATCGAAATGATTGGAATTGTAAGTAGTAATTGACGGCCGGCTTGGTCTAGCGGTAAGGTTTTTGACTCACAATCCGAAGGTTGCGGGATCGGATCCCGGCGCAAATAAATTTTATTTGATTAATTTATATTATTTCACAATTAATTAATTAAAAATAGTATATAGTATATTTGCGGCACGTTCCAAAGTGGAAGATACTCTCAGTATCGCCCTGGTGTAATATCACCATTCAGAATTGAAACGTTGCTTGCAATGGCTTTAGCCGTGTTTGGTGACCAGATCTGAGTAGCCAGGTACTTCCCCATCCTTCCCCTTCCCCACCTCCTTCCCCTCCCCGCTACCTTCAGTCTCACAACATACCACAATTGGGGATACATAGTCTCACTGGCTCCAGACGGGAGTAGCTGAGACTCTTGTGAGATATTCATATAAAAAAAGTCTATTTATTTAAAAAAATTGTTTGAAAAAAGTATCAATCTAATCTTCATTTTGGTCAAAATTAATGTTTCTTTGTTTGTCCCTTATGTGGTACCTAAACCATTCATCCGATTGCAATGAAACTTTGGTGTATTGTAACGCCTGAGAAGGTTTCTATGTACATATAATGGTGAGCTCTAGCGTTATGCAATTATTTGCTATACCGTTCATCCAATTGCGATGAAACTTTGGTGAGTTGTTATGTGCACACCTGCGAAAGTTTCTATTTATAAAAGTGAGCTCTGGCATCACAAAATTTAAATATTCGCATAAAAAATATTGCAATAGATGGCGTGTGAGTTGTTTGAAAAATTGGTGTATTTCATAAGGTTTAGCAGGGAGGGAAGGAGGGAGGGGAAGGGGAGGCCGAAGAGGAACGGGAACAAATGGAAAAGGATATGCAGGGAGAAACCATTTCTTTATGTCGGCATTGCAACATATGTAGGGATCTCGCTAATTGTTAATAAAAGACAAGTTGACCAGAAAATCTCCAATCCTTCTATTCAGATTTCAACGGACTGTAAAAAATATATTTTTAACCTTAATCCTGCCTTATTCCAGAGGTACGCCTGTCCGCGGTAGAGTCAGTGTGCCAGCTCGCCCTGAACAACTCCACGTTCGCCGTGACCTGCCTAGACTTCCTGGTGGATATGTTCAACGACGAGATCGAGGATGTGCGGTTAAAGGCCATAGATAGTCTCACCAAGATATCGCAGCACATCATACTGAGGGAGGACCAGCTGGAGACCATTCTTGGTGCACTAGAGGTGAGAATATTTTAAATATTTTCTTGACATTGCATTTATAAAATGCATCTTAAATTTTTGTTACAGCTAATTTAATAAGAATTTTTGTTAGAGCTAATTTAATAAGAACAATTTTAGTACGTAGGTACATATATTTACTTCTTCAAATACAGCAAACTTATTTGGTGACACCACTTTCATAAGCGATTCTCACTTCATGGTTTTTAATAGAACATATATTTTCTTTGCAATATCCTAGAAATTAGTTTAAGAGCTTACCCATAGGTGGCACATACCTATCCTAGATACAGTGAAACCCTCTTAAGAAGTTCTCTCTTAAGACGTTTCGTGGCTTAAGAAGTTTGGTTTTTTCGGTCCCTCCGCTCAATCTTGGCCCAATTTTTCCCACATATAAGGTTTTCCTGCTTAAGAAGTTTGTTTTTTCCGGTCCCTTGGAAAACTTCTTAAGAGGGTTTCACTGTATTAGTTTAAGAGGTTATCCATAGATGGCACTAGATATTAGTTTACGAGGTTATCCATAGATGGCACTAGATATTAGTTTAAGAGGTTATGGCACATTTTATATATATATATATATATATTTTAAATTTTTTTTTTTAATTGAAACATATTACAAGGTTACAATTTTACAACATAATGTAAACATCAATATTTCATCACTCTCCTAATAAAGCAGCTACTTGTGCTTAGGAGAAGAAAACTAAAAAAATTTACATTTGTTTAAATTAAAACAAAAAATATTAGTAATTTAACAAAAAATATTTGTGATTTTATGAGAAAATATAGATAAAAGTAATAAAAATATAGGATAGTTAATAAATGATTTAAAGTATTGATAAGGTAAAAACATATTTCTAAACAATAAGTAATGTTATGAGGTGGTACTAGAGTATTTTAATTTAAATTTTTTTAAATATTTTTCGTAGCTTTCTTCCGATTGTATATCAAGGGGTAATTTATTAAATAATTACATAGCTATCCTAGATATTAGTTTAAGAGGTTATCCATAGATGGCACTAGATATTAGTTTAAGAGGTTATGGCACATACCTATCCTAGATATTAGTTTAAGAGGTTATCCAGAGATGGCACTAGATATTAGTTTAAGAGGTTATGGCACACAGCTATCCTAGATATTAGTTTAAGGAGGTATTCTAGTCTAGAAGCATGAATTGTAGGTATTTTTAATAAAAAAAAATTACTAGCCATTATTTTACCAAATATTTATTAAACATTAAAAAATACATAAAAAAAATCAAACGAAAAAATTAGAAATTAAAAAAGTTACAGGGTGTTTAAATGGGGGATCTAGAAAAAAAATGGCACGCCCTGGTTGACACGATTGCAACCCTCCTAGTAATCTTAATCCAAATAAATACTGCTATGGCCGGAACCAAGCAAAAGTTAAAAAAAATTATAAAAGTAAAGATAACTCACCTTTGTAATAAGTATTGTTTAAGTGTAATTTATTTGTTCTATGTTTAATGTTTACTGTGTAATTTTATCGCTTGTATTATTTAGTGTTGATTGTTTGCAGGATTTCTCGATGGACGTGAGGGAAGGTTTGCACCGGATGCTGGCCTCAAGCACCCTGGCCTCCAAGGTCTGTCTGGAGATGTGCGTCAACAAAATACTGGACAATCTCAAGAAGTATCCACAGGTTGGTCATACAACTTATGTATTATTTATGTTTATACCGTATGGCTTTGAAGCAAAGAATGGACGGTTACCTCGAGAGTGTTTTCTCTTGGGGTAAAAATAATCTCGTTGAATTTAATGTTTCAAAGGCCCAATCTTGTCTGATTACGTCTAAAAGGGATCGAAATGAAAATCTAGTCTCTTTCAACGGAAGCAATCTTCCGAACAGGCCCTCCATTGATATGCTTGGTGTAACCCTAAGTGACCAGCTCAGGTATGGGAGCTCCATCAAAGCCAGAGTAAAGTTAGCCTCCCAGAAACTGGGCATACTGTATAGGGCCCGCAGATACTTTAATAGTGCACAACTGCTAACCCTGTACAAATTGCAAGTGCGCCCCACGGTTGAATTTGGCAGCCACCTCTGGTCTGGAGCTCCAAAATACCTGAAAAATACCATCGACTCTGTGCAAAAATGGGCGGTCCACTTGATAGAGTTTCCCATCTTAACAGACGGATTGCAATCTTTGGAGCACAGGCGTCTGATGGGAATGCTATCCTTGTTCTACCGGTATTACAATGGAAGATGCTCCGAGGAACTAGCATCATTGATCCCTTCGGCACCGGTGCATAGTCGGGAAACACGCCAAACGCGTGCCCAACATTTGTACATAGTTGACATTTGTCACATGAGAACGGGTCGTTTCTTCGACTCGTTCTTATGTTCAACAGCTCGGCTGTGGGATGATTTGCCGGCCTCTGTGTTTCCTCCTTCCTACAACATGGGTCTCTTCAAGACCAATGTTCATTCCTTCCTCTCCTCAAAAAGACCCTCCACACAGCATCCCAGATGACATAGGCCCTGAGGGAAATTATTTTCCTCGAGGCCTCCTGTGTGGAGTTAATGTAAAAAAAAAAACCTACTTTTGTCACTAATACATAATGCCTCACATAATTAAGATTATTTCACATCATTATTATACTGGTTGAGGGAGACCTTTTGACCTCTCCAACAGGACTATCTCGAAACATCATCCTGCACCGCAGTGGGAGAGACGGATTCATACGTCCATCACTCCTGGACACATTGACCCTCAGATTTCTACCCACCTCTCGTACCTTTTTCCTTCCCAGATGACACGGACCCCGAGGCGAATTATTTTCCTCATTATCTCCTCCAAATAATTTTATTGTTGTTTATAATTTGTTTTTTGATTCCAGGACAAGAAGTCCACATACCGCTGTCTGCAGAAGATCGGTGCCGCACATCCCGAGCTGACTCTGCCCCTCGTGCCCCACTTCCTGAGCATCCATCCTTTCTTCGACATGCCGCAGCAGGATGTGGAGGACCCTGCCTGTATCCTTTCACTATTTCATTATTTTGATCCCTGAATTGTCATTCAAAATTACACAACTGGTCAAAGTACACAAAATGTCATTCAAAAGTACACAATTGGTCAAAATACACAAATTGTCATTCAAAAGTACACAATAGATGATTTCCATTTGAGGGGCGGGTGTGGGTACCGTTTGTACTCCGGGAACCATTTATTGGATAACCAACACCTATGCTGTAGGTCATCTCAAGTGCTTCATTATGTTTGGTGACTTAGCAGAGGTGCCTGGGTTCATGGGGTGAGGTCTTAGCGGCTGATGCATTCTGGATCGAGATGGACTGGTTGAGGGAGACCATTCGTACTCTCCTACAGGATCTCGACCCATCGCCTTGCATCGCAGTGGGAGGGATGGATTCATACATCTCTCACTCCTGAATTCCCACCCAGTAGCGTAGCGAGGCGGGGGTGGTCCGCCCCGGGTGCCACCCGACAGGGGGGTGAAACTCGACCGTGGGAAAAAATCACGAAGGATATTATCACCAAAGTATTGTATACATGAACACGGTCTGTTATTTTGTGGATAAATCTGAAATTCTCTAGCAACCCCCCCCCCCCAGGATGGATGAATTTTATGAAGTCGAAATTAGCATTTTCAGCTTTATTAGGGCGGGGGGACAGCTTCAGATGCACTTGTAATGGACTGTAAATAACTATATTTGTAATTGTGTTGTGTGCGCCTTCTCAGAGGTAAGTGATTGGTTGCCCTTCTTCCTTGTATCCATTATTTTTCCCTACACATATTATCACCCAATTCCTGCAAACACCATTCATTTAATTTCTTTTAGTATTTACAGTCCATTTTCAAGTGCATCTGAAGCTGTAATTCGTAAGCAGTTTCGGATGCAACAGGTGTAATGTGGGTAAATTTAAAAAAATGTTTTTGTCGGATTGATCTTGATAGTATGTGAATTTTTATAAAATAAATTAGTGATGTATGTTTCTCTTATTTTCCTTGACCATGTTTTTGGTAGATATCTGCATTTTGATTTTGGTGTTGAATGCGGCCCAACACAGCAGTGCCATGCTGCAGCTGTTTGAGGAACACACCACCAAACACTATTCTTACCTCCGAGACACCATGCCACATCTTGTTCCGCCATTGCCCATTGGTAAGATTCATAATTATTAAATTAGTTCATTCCCTTAGTGAATACGCCGTTTGAAGTCCCGAAAACCCTTCTGGATGGAAGGAGAGAGGCTTACTTCTCAGAAGACAGGTGGAAACTTGAGTGGCAATCAAAATAAACATGGGAAAGAAAAAATAAATATGCAAGAAAAATATGGAAAACCACTATTTCCTGAGTCTTGTCCAGCCGAGTATTTTTTTCAATGCGTTTTTTTTTTCAAAGATAAAATTTGTTTCGATCACGGTCATTTATTTATTTTTATTTATACAAAGATAAATTTTATTTCGTTAACTTTTGTTTCATGTAAAGGTACATTTGAACAAAAAAAAGCACTTTTGAAAATTTGATTTTAATATCTATATCAATCTATCTATCTTCTATCTATCTATCTATCTATCTATCTATCTATCTATCTATCTATATAAATAAAAATGAATCGCCGAAATGTATGTACGCGCATAACTTCCGAACGACTGCACTGAATTGGATAATTCTTTTTTTTCTGTGTTCGTTATTGTCAGGACAAGGTTTGTATAAAAGAAGCGGTGAGCTCTGGCATAATGAAATTTGTATAAAAATATGCAATAGGTGGCACGTGAGCTGTTTGAAAACTGAATGTACCGGGATTGAATGTAAGGGAGGGGGGAGAGAGAAGGCGAAGTGGGAACGCGTGAGGGGAAGAGGATGCTGCGGGAGAGGAAGGGGAGGCGGAAAGGGAACGGGACGAATGGGAAAGGACATGCAGGGAGAAACAATGTCTTTATTAAATGGCATAGCAACGCATGCCGGGTAACAGCTAGTATATATATGTGTAGCGGTTACTTAACCCGCTCTGCTAAAACCATCGCAGCGCCACTGGTTAACGACCACACCAAAAATAAATATCTAGGTGCGAGCCGCTGCCGGTACTGTAAGTACGTCTGACGCCTTGTAACAATTAACGCGGCAACCTACTGGAAAGTTCCCGACTGCACAATACTTTATCAACACAGCGACTCGACTGTTCTCGAACGTTCTCACCTTAGGCGCGGCGGTCGAATTTCACACGCCGTTCTCGAAACTACTTGCCCGACCGGCAGAGTATAAAAGCCAGCGCAGCCGCATGCAGCTCAGTCTCAAGTCTAGTCTCCAGTCACACACACAGTTATACAGTGTATACCTTATCAGTTATCAGTGAATACGCTCCACTGCGGTTTCGGCTGAACGGCCAGCCCCGGCGACTCAAAGCCGGCACCTGTGCCCGTTGCGCCCGCAGCCTTCGAGGACCCATCATCTCGCAGCTAACATGGTCCACCGCACCATCAGCTTTGGAGAATCCTTTACCCGCGACTACAAGGCCCGCCGCGTCTTCTGTCAAGGGTGTAGCAACATCTCAGGCATATCGAAGCCCGTCGCGCTTCGCTGCCACTGAGACTTTCTCCTCACAAGGTTCACCGCTGTCCACCTCCGCGATTCAAAGCGTCGAGTGACATCCTGGACATCATGGTCTTCTCCACCACCCCGGTGCAGCGCTACATGCTGGTGACACGCAGACCCGTGGTCTGCTCCACCACAGCATCTTCGACCATCATCATCAATCACTGCCAACACCACTTATGACTTGCACTCACTACTACTCGTGTCAACAACATCTGACTGTTTGCTACGTAGCTCTCCAATAAAGACTTCGACTCACTACACCGACTGACGCCTTTCATTTATCTCCCGTCTCTACCGATACGGACCGCTCCCTCATATATATTATAGATATAGCGGCTGCAACCGGAGGGTCCGACCAAATGGCTGGAATCCTGGAGTCCTTGGAAATTATCTGAAACATGCAATTACGAAACAAAATTGTTATAGTATGAATGTAAAATATGCATGAACCAGTTTGCAAAAAGAAAGTTGTTGATTGCGAAAATGGCGGACATAAAATGAAAATTGATGAAAAAAAATCGGCCTTAATTTTGCAATAACTTTGTCCCATAATAGTAATTTTTCATAAGTCGAGGTTCATCCGCATAAAAAATTAATTTTCTTTAATTTAAATTTTGAATGAAGTGAATCGGATGTTAATAATCCACTTAAAAATGTTCACAGAATGCACAGTTAAAGATTTGGTTTTCTCTATGTAAATTTTTAACAATAATTAGAAATAACAAGATATAAACAAAAATATAAAATTAGGAAAGAAAAATAAAACATAAAGACGATCTTCTAATTTTACTTTCCACATCTTTATTTTACCGGTATTTGAAATATCGGCCCTAAGAGAATTGGAGGCGTGCAATACGAATGACAAATACGGTATCACTTCTACATACATAAACACACTTCACCACAATCTACACATCTTTGGCTAAAGAAAGAGGAACAGGAAGGCATAATACCCTAAAAATAATTCACGCTAATATTTTTGGCCGTGAAAATCTCAAATCGTACCACATGCAAATCAAGTCACTGTTTTATCTATGACGTAATGAAAAAAAAACACACACATATTTTATTAGACGAATGTGTTATAAACTTTATCATCACTTCACTTTTTTTGTTGTTTCGGAGTTTACATGTTTTTGTTTTTGTTTAGGAGACACTCTGCTGTCAGCCGCATCCGGTCTGAACATGGACCTGTCTTACTCGCTGAAGGGGCAGGCGCAGATAGCGGGCAACACACGCCACCTGCTGGACACCATCATGGCCAACGTGGACAGTGCCGGGGCTTCCACCAGGATACGGGCCACCATACTGGAGGCGGCGCAGAACCAGCTCAACAGGTAATATTTGTTTGCACATTACTCGTTGTCAGCCTGCTTCTGTTCCTCCACGACGTCTTATATTTGTATTATTTCAGGTTGGCGGAGATTGAACCCTCGGTGAGCGGTGCGGCCAACTTCACAGCGCTGTACATGGGCAGCGAGTTGCTCCTGAGTTCCGTGCTGTCCAACCGCCTGTGGAACAACCCCACGGCTCTCGCCTCTCCGCAGGGCATCATTATCAAGAACAACATCGCCACACTCATCAACAACTGCCTTAAGTGAGTGAAAATATAAACTGTTATAATTCTGATTCTGTGAAGCAGAGACAACTCTCTGAGTTCTGGTGTTATTTTCTGCTTGCAACATCATTTCTATGAAGATCGTATGGAGCTAAGTATCCATTCAATTAATCTTAAAAATCAAACCATAAAAAAAGGTATCGATGGTAGTTTTTTTTTTTACTATAATACACCTATTTTCAAATGTCTTAAAAATAAAAAAATTATTTTGTCTGAGGATTTAACTTCTCCACCCAGAAACTGGAGTCAATCACGCTCCCAACTGAGCCAAATGCCGATGAATAAGACCGACATTTATTTAGTATGTAAAGTAATTAATTTAAAGTAATTAAATTGAACTTCAGAGAAATGCGTACATGTTCACACATGTGTGCGTGATTGTCACCAAAAGTTGATAGAACGCGTGTTTCCCGACTATGCACCTGTGCCGAAGAAATCAATGACGATAGTTATGACATATTCTATTGAAATACCGGCGTAACGATGACGGCATTCCCATCCGACGCCTGTACTCTAAAGATTGCAATCCATCTGTTAAGATAGGAGAATACAGCAAACGGACCGCCTGTTTTTGCACAGAGTCGATGGTTTATTCAGGTATTTTGGGGCTCCAGACCAAAGATAGCTGTCGAATTCAACATGGGGGACACTTGCGAATTGTACAGGGTTACAAGTTGTGTATTATTCAGGTATTTGTGGATACCTCGGAAGGCACATTGTGGAATCAGAAGACAAAGCCAAATATCCAATGACAACCCTGGCGAACAATGACAATCAAAGGGACCCTGTCTGGCACAGACCCATTATAGCATAATGGGTCTGTGCCAGACAGGGTGAGACACAGAAGAATTGTAAGTTAGCTGGAGGTTCCAATCCACGGTGGCGCCAAATGTCGGGAGAATGTTGTCTCGGTTAGAGCTGAACCGAGTGATCCAATGGGTCCTTACTTATGATGTAGCCGGATCTGGACCAGAGAGTGTAGAATAATCCATGGTCCAGGGTGAAGTCGTTAGCAAAAAACGTGGCCAATGGGTCAGAGCGAGGTCAGGCAGGTAAGAAAAGAAAGTTTTTGACGAGACGGGTAGTACTGGGGAACTGACTTAATTCGGGTTTTTTGGCCCTATTTTTAGGGGGTGTGACAACGGCAGCGCCTACCATTGCCACTGTCCTCTCTGATTCCTAGAATCGAGCGAAAGCCAGCTGCTAACTGGCTGGTGGCTCTCTTTGCCTGCTCGCTTACCCACACTCCTATGATTTATTTATTTATCATACAACAATACAAGCACTTTACAGACATAATAAGATACACGTGGTTGCGTTCGGCCACGCCTTAGGCTCAAATGTTTTCATGTGACACGAAACAATGCAAATGCTCAACACGTCCGTTACAGGGACCATGACCTGACTGCTCACGGGAACTATGTAAACTGTTGTATTACTAAAAAGAAAAAATGTATCATCCTCCTAACACATCTACCGGATCTGCCCTGATGATGGACACTGCAACGCTGTCCGAAACGTTGGCTAAAGAAGGAGGTAGCGCAACACGGCATAACACCCCGAAAACAAATAACGAAAAATCATCCTCCTTGATTATTCTCCAACTTTATTTTATTGAAGCATTATTTGGATTTGCCTATTTCATAATTCTTCACATTCTCCTCTTCTGCAGACTCCAGCACTTGTTTGTGGGGTGCACCATCGATGATCAGTCTGCCGTGAAGCAGCTGACACTGCGTGCGCTGGCCTTGCAGCTGGTGTACATTGTGCGTGGTAGCAATCAGTCCGCGCTGGCTCCGTGCCACGCACTCATGCAGGAGATCGAGGACCTGGACAAGTTTCTCACAGAGTACAGTAAGTGATGATTGCCATACTTCTTTTTCTGACTAACTACATACATCTATGACAACTTCTCTACACAAACGACATTAAATTTCTTTTCAAAATTCAAATAACCTTGTAGAATCATCCCCTTTGACTACAATCAAAATCAGTGTCAATCACCGTGAACTAAAAAATCTTGAAACCTTCCATTTTCCTTTCAAAAGAACCAACTTAACCTTCTCCTAACCTCTTGCGCAAATGTGTCGACCATATAACATCTACTGTATTGACAAGATACCGGACATAATTAATCGGAGAAAGCCTCCAGAACTTTACTAAATTTCTCTATTTTCTTGGTTTCACTTAACTTTGCTTAACCCAAACATTTTGTCTCTTGTTTTTTTTTATTGTTCTTTTACAAACTTACCCCTTTACTAATAAATGTGTTTTAAATTTCACACAACTGATAAACAATCATTTACCTTACACTTCCTTACACTCTAGAAGGCCAGGCGTATTTGAAAAAACCGCGCGGAAATTATCTTCCTGACTTTTGCTCAAATATCCGTATAAATACGAAAATGAACTGATGTTATTATTTCTACACAAACCTGAATAGACACCCTTCGTGAAAAAACACAATTCAAAGGTGTTTGCTAATAAATAAATACCTTTATATGCACTTGAAAAAGAACAAAAAAGCGAAAAGTTCAACTTTTCAGTTTTGACAGTGTTTGAAAAGTCACAGATAATGCATACACAAATAGTTTAGTATTGCCACATGAATGAAATCTTTGGCTCCAACAAGAATGATATTGGCGCAAGCAATTGTGACCTTGTCCTTCATACAGTTTCTTTATACATAAGGGTTAAAATCACATATAATTTTTTTTTTTTTTTAAATATTTGCCGCAATCACCGGTGATCAAGCGGCCTGGGAGAGTGGTTGTTTATAAGTTGTGTAAAATTTTAAACACATTTAGTAATTATTGTTTTATGCTAACATATTGTTCTACACCATTATTGGACGGTTGGAATATATTCTTTGTAATTTTTTTATGTTAACCCTCTGTCTGTTGTAATACTTGACAATTTTTTTCTTTACACACATTTACGAAATTTCCACGGTTGCTAATTCTCCACTTGTTGTGCTGTTGAAGGTTTGGACCCGGACCAGTTCACGATTGGAGTGTTCCAGCAGATGTCGCTGCTGTCAGAGCCCAAACCGGGCCCCGTGGCTCGCTGCCTGCTGCCCCTGCTGCAGAGCGTACCCCCCTCGCAGATACCTCGGCCCAATGTTAACGTAAGTTCCCCAGTCGTACTGATTCAGGCTTACTGATCCCATCTTGCTGAGCTGTTTAATAAACATTTACCGTCTTACTAATTAGGTTTATACACTTCAGTTCAACTTTGGTATGGTAAAGTCAACCTTAAGCCTGATTTAAGGTCGTTTTAACCACACAATCTCCATGGTAATTAGTCAAGTTTTTCACCGTGCTGACCTTACGCGCCGCGCCGCGTTATATTTAAACCACGTTTATAAGTAAGGGGGTTAGAATAGAAAGTTCTGCTGTAAACAAGAACTTAACAATATGTAATAACTATACCTATAACTTTTCCACAATGGTTACCACCATTGTTGATGCTCTCAGGGTGCCAGCATTGGTGTGACAATGGCTTACAGTTCATAGCGTTCATCTTTCCTTTCCTTTGAACGGTGATTAAACATCAACAGATCCTTTTCCATCAATGGTTACCCTGAGAGCATTGGTGTGACAATGGCTTACAGTTCATAGCGTTCATCTTTCCTTTCCTTCGAACGGTGATTAAACATCAACAGATCCTTTTCCACGTTGGATTATGTAAATACATTTGCATACAAAATACAAACCTAACTTAACCTAACCTAAATTGTCCTAACCATACTAACGTAACCTAACCTGATCTATTCTTTTAGTATTTTTTTGTCATTGTTCTGTTTTATTCGGTAACCAAATATATACCTACTTAAATTATTAAATGCAATCATCTATTCAATTTTTTATAAGAAAAACTCTCTTTTTATAACTTTTGAACTTGGCAATGGCGGAATTGGTAAACACGCACGTCCCGGTTAGACGAAAGGTTCTGGGTTTGAGTCCCAGTTGTGAACATTATCTTTTTCTATTTTTCTGTGTCTTGTTGTCTTTCATATTTTCGTTTAGATTATTATTGTTATCTTCTTCCTCAGATTCAGATTTATGTATAAATATTATATTTAAATATGAACTCTGTAGATGAAGCTTTGCTCTTTATATTTTTTTACAGCTTATCATGTAATATTAAAACATAATATAATCATTGGTACCAGAAATTTATCCTAAAAGCATGGCTAGCTAACACTGCTCAACAATCAGTAAGTACATTTCACAAAAGGTTGAAATATTGGATGATGCAGATGTAATGGTATCATATAAATATAATGGTAACCTTCCTACAACATGGGTCTCTTCAAGACCAATGTTCATTCTTTCCTCTCCTCAAAAAGACCCTCCACACAGCATCCCAGATGACATAGGCCCTGAGGGAAATTATTTTCCCCAGGGCGTCCTGTGTGGAGTTAATGTAAAAAAAATATATATACAGGGTGTTAAGGGACGTACTTGACTTACTTTAACCAGTGATTCCTGACATTATTTGGAGTAAAAAATGTAAATGAAATTTTGGTCTCCGGTGACTTTTTTTGATGACTTTTTTTTTTTTTAATTTTTTTCTTCAAAATAAAACAAAAAATAATTTCTTCCGCATGTCGTCACTGGTCACTCAGCCGGGTGGCCAACCAACCCCTTACCCCGCCTTCAACTGTTCAACAACTACAATTTTTTATGTTTTTGTAGAAAAAAAAAAAATAAACATCAAAAATGTCACCGGAGACCAAAATTTCATTTACATTTTTTACTCCAAATAATGTCAGGAATCACTGGTTAAAGTAAGTCAAGTATGCCCCTTAACACCCTGTATATTACACAGGCGAAAGAGTTTGGACAATAAGTGACAATGTCAAGATAATAAGAGACAATCTCAAAACAATAAGTGACAATGTCAAGACAATAAATGACAATGTCGACAATAAGTGACAATGTCAAGACAATAAGTGACAATGTCAAGACAATAAGTGACAATGTCAGGACAATAAGTGACAATGTCGAGACAATGTCAAGGCAATAAGTGACAATGTCAAGACAATAAGCGACAATGTCCAGACAATAAGTGGCAGCATATGATTTGAGATTTTCAATTCCAAAAGTATTATCGTCATTTATTTTTGGGGTATTATGCCGTGTTGCGCTACCTCCTTCTTTAGCCAAGGTTTCGGACAGCATTACAGTATCCATCATCAGGGCAGATATGTAATCAAAGATTGTGAAGTGTGTACTTTTGACTTTAGACTAGTGACCGACCGAAGGTTCGGTTTCGGCAAAAAAATCTATTTTCGGCATTAAGTCGAATGTTCGGCAGATTCTCTGCCGAACCTTCGGCCGCACCGAAACTCTTCAAAAGATCCAGTCAGTGGTTGAGTGGGTATAGCTCTTGGGTCCCACCCGGGCGTCGCGTGTTTGATTCCTCGGCTGGCTAAGTCCTCCATCACAACACAAGCAACATTTTCGGCTTTCTGTGGTGGTAGTAGGAGATTTTCAAACATTGTTGGGTTATTCGTAACCCGGGAATGTTTGTCTTTCTTTTTTTAAATTTAATTTAATAATTTAATCTCAATAAATGGTAAATTTAGTCTAATGGTGGGTTTCTTCATTTACCGAGAATGCTAAATGCAATGCTAATTGTAAAAGTAAACTAAATTTTAAATTTCGATCGTTTACTTTTACAATTAGCATTGCATTTAGCATTCTCGGTAAATGAAGAAACCCACCCTTAAGAATGTTGTGATTGTAAACGCAATTTAAATTAAAATACTCAATTAATGAGATAATCCTTTATAAAATACATAAGTGTTGATTATTGTCAAATTTTTGTTTCAAGAAGTAGTTAACATGTTTGTTAATTTTTAGTATGTAATATCAAAAAAAAAATTTTTTTTCACATACCTGAATTATTTTTTTTATTTCATTTAACACATGTTAACTGTTTGTATAAGTGTAAAAAAATAAGCCAAATTTCAGTAAACAATAGATTTTTAACTTATCTAAAAAAGTTTCGGTTTCGATTTCAGCCGAAACTGAGACAGCTAAAGAAGATTCGGTGGCTGTCTCAGTTTCAGTCTCGACACTACTTTAGACAGAACGGACGATCTCCAAAAGCATATCAGAGCATGTAAACTCGGCCACCCTGACAAATCGGCAATTACTTTTGATTTGTTCCTGAAGTCCTGGGAAGACCAAAACGCATAGAATACGCCTAATTACAGAGGCAATTGAAACACACTTTACTACATTCTTTAATTACACATCTGCACTGACGATGGACACTGTAATGCTGTCCGAAACGTTTGCTAAAGAAGGAGGTAGTGCAAGACGGCATAATACCACAAAAATAAATCATGACAAATAAGTGACAAGGCCAAGAAAATAAGTGACAATGTCAAGACAATAAATGACGATGTAAAGCAATTTTCTACGATAGATAGAGGATCTGTTTCAGACAAGGTAGCCTGTAGTTTGCTTGAACATGAAGTAGATTTTTTTTTAGTTTTGAGTTGTATGCTCCAGCTTGAGTTCTGTACACCGCATCCATAGGCATAAGGAAAGGGATGGAGTGTACCTGGCTGACGGAAGAAGTCGATGCGTTTCCTATGCGTTTCAAGCAGACAGAACTTTCTAAGGCTGAGCATATGCTGAGACGCAGGCTACGCAACACACAGTAAGGAGCAGAAATGCGGCCGCAGGACAGACGAGGCAGAAATCGGTGACCTGCGTGAGCTGCGATGCAGCTTAGTTCAGCTTGTGCCTGCTTGGGTGGTTTGTGAGAATGTTGAGCGATCGACCTTTGTAACTCTTTTGCGAAACGTTTCAGAATGAGAGGATGACTAGGATACAAATATATATACAATTTGGACAGCGGGCACGGGTACCGCCGCCCCGGGAACCATTTATTGGGTAACAAACACCTCTGCCATAGGTCACCCCAAGTGGTTCGCTACGTTTGATGACTTAGCAGGGGTGCCCAGGTTCATGGGGTGAGGTTGGTCCGGGTCTTGGTGGTGGATACGTCTGCCCACCAGCTGCATGGCAGGCCGGATCGGCAGAGAATGGTTGAGGGAGTCTCTTTGAATTCTTTAGCCATACTCTTTTGGAACATCGCTTTTCACCAGTGTGAGGGATGGATTCATACGTCCGTCACTCCTGTACACACTGACCCCAGATTCCTACCCACCCCTAGTACCCTTTTCCTTCCCAGAACTTCCTCTCCTTCCTTTCCTAAAAAGACCCTATTTTCCTCAGGGCCTCTCATGTAGGTGGAGCTAATGTAAAAAAAAAATATTATAGGAAGTGCTGTTTTGTGAAGCATTCTCTCAATGAACAATTATTTCAGAATTAAATTTATTTCGCATGCATTTAATAGATAATCTGATAAATATTCGCTTTTTAATAATACCTTTTTCTGTCACGAACCTTGCAGATACCCAGGCCTAACCTCAATGTAAGTGGTTCATAGTAATAAAATAAAATATTATTTATTATTATGTAATGAATGCTTACAAAATTTGATACAATGTGATTCAAAATGTGATTTTGAATAGCATTGGATGTGGGTGACAAAATTTGCGATGGAAACTGTAAAAGGATTGCCTGTGAAATTATTATGAAACTTTGAGATGAATTTTCAAAAGTTATGTATCATTATGTTTTTGATCAATTCTTATGCTGAGTTCATACGAAGACAATACAATATTGTCCTGTCCCAGCTCCGCGAACAGTGTCGACCGCGCAGTACAGCGTGACAATGGGACAATACAAGAATTCGACCTACAGTTCAAATGTGGAACGCTGTGAAAATGGATACGATGAATCGTCTTTTATACCAAGGTGTATTGGAATTGGATGAACTAAATAATAAAAAGAAAAAACTGTGGATAAGGAATTGGATGTTGCGTAGATCTTCATTGGGATTGTCTACAATGATCCTTAAAGAATTAGAAATAGAAGATCCTCAGGAGTGTAAAATGGCATGCGAATGTCCTTAGAGCACATGTAGGTTGAACTCGGGTTCTTTGCGAGAAGTGGATCCTATTTCTACTCCTTTTTCAAATAGACTACTTCCAAAGAACCCGGTCCAGGACTCGGACCCAAACCCGGTACTCCGATCCGGATCTGGAACCTGAATGCCTCTACCGACGTCCCCATGTCCACGGTCCGAACCACTCGCGAGTTGTGAGGGTTCTTGTCCAGGTTCGAGTTCTTGCGCGGTTTCTGGCTCCGAAGTCCAGTTCTGGCCAATTCCGTGCTTCCCGGTAGTCGCAAAAGCATCCAGTACCCATTCCACACCCAAGAACTCGACCCGGGACCTGCTCCTAGACCTCGAGTACTTTTAAAGGAGGCTCTGGCAAAATGTAGAACTCACCCATCTCTACTTTGAATTGCTACTAAGCCTCTTTTCACCAAAAATTCAAGGCAAAAAATATATGGTTATCAATTTAGCAATTTCTTCTACTAAAATGTAACGAAATACGAGATCCGAACGCTGAGAGCCAAGGTACATACACATGGATCTACTGGCTATTGTCCTACTGTCTTGTCCCTTCACGTTTACACGCAAACTGCGCGGCCGGGCTCGGTGGTGGGGGTAAGACATTGTCCTGCGGAGATAGCCTGGCTGTCTATCTCTAGGACAATGTCTTGGTTCATTGTCCTTCACTCCTCCAAACTTCTTGTTCACACTAGGTCAATGAGTCCAGGAATGGGACAACATTGTCCTGTCCTCATGTGAACTAGGCATTAGCTTGGAAAATGGTACATTGAAAAAATATCTCTTAATTTATGGTATGGTAATCTTTCAAAACAAAATTTCGGTTTGACAATTTTATACAAATGGGTTTTTTCATCAATGATTGGCTTTGGGGTTATCTTGCTGTTTGCTCTATCATTCAATACATAATATTCTCGCATGCGTTTTTATGTAGGTACATGCTGAAAATATTGTGTTCTTTTTTATCAATTTATTATAAATTATTGATGTTTTGTATTGTAAAATTTTAGGTCAAAGATATTTTGGTGAATGTCCAGGTACGTTGGACGTACGCAATACGCACAAATTATTTTAAAAACACTTTGTATCAGGTCAATCACAATGGAGAGTATCCATTTCAGTCTCCGGAGAAGAAAAATAATGCATTTTAATAGCTATTTTGTTAAATTAAAATTATCAAATTCGTTGTGTTCATGGCTATGACGTTACATACTATTAGATGAGGGGTAGAAATCTCAAAGTGGGAAGACAAGAACAAGACAATTGTAACGATCTCGATATCTAGTACTTTAGTACTAAACTGCTACATGTCGAGTAAGGTTGCGTCTTACCAGTAAGTAAATTGCGTTTAAAAAGTGTCAAAATGCCCTCCTGTGTGATGAGAAAATGTTTCAATTACACTGCATAGTAAAGGGGAATGAATAACATTTCATTTGTAAGTACACGCAAATTACTTAATATTATCGATTATTATAAATATTACAATTAATTTTCATGTTTCCCGCTCGTGGTTTTACATGTCATTAGAGAAAATTCAAGTCCTACTAAAGTAAAGGATCTGGACGCACAACAGCCAAATTTCTGTTGCTAAGTAAACTTCACTGTTTTAAAGTAGACTAATCAGCCTAAACACTCTGTTTATTTGTTTGCTTGCGGTAAAACAACACATAAATTAGTAGTTCTAACAAGTATTGATGACAATCGCCACCATTTGAAAACTGTCGTTGCCCTATTGTATTTATTGTATAGCTCGACATATCAAACTCCGACAGGCAGCCGGACCTTTTATTCTAGTGGGCCTCAAGAAAAGGAGACAGCGAACGTTCCATCAAAAAGTGACAAGCAATTCGCCGCCCGCTCATATATCCATGTCATTCATACACACACATTATTTGATTGTCTATCTTTATCGCACAGGAATAAACTTTTGAATTAAGAAATTATACTGAAACTCGCTGAAAACAAAAGAGTGTTCCTTACTTTTCACATTATATTGTGAGTATATGAGACTATGGCGAGTCTATTTATTTATATAACGTCATTGTAATGAACAACGAAGAATTTCTGAGATTTTGAATTTCCGAGAAGAATTTCTCATTGGTGGTCTCTGGGATATCCCCTATTGCTAGTGAAATGGAGTAAAATGGAGCGGCATGTTGACTCCAGGACTTCGTGATTATTATTGGTCGGCGACTTTGCCTACATATGATCCGACTTGCAGAAACCCGACATATTGGGTTCTGCAAAGTGGATCAGATAGAGGGTCGCCGATGGCCCGGTAGGAGACAAATCATATTTGGGAGTAAAAAGGAGAGGCATGTGCATGTCAACAAAATACAATATTTCGTTAATATTTACATAAAATGTATAGAAAGACGCCTGCACTGTGCTGATTTAGCTATATAAATGTATTCTCCTTAACTCTGCATTACATTTTATGTGTGTTTGTTTGGTTGGGAAGGGCGATTAGGCCCCCCTGGGAAGCATCCGCCACCTCCAGTTAGTGGCCCTAGGGCTGGTAGCTAATTATTATTTCTAGGTTCAAATGTTGAAGCGAGATAGTATTTATATATATTCCGATAATCTTGAAATACGTACATATAAAAATATATTTTATTTAATTTATTGGGGGGCTAGAATTCCAATAATCCATGCGCTTGATAGCTGCAAGACGAGTGGTTATCTGGCCTCCTACATAGTTAACTAAATTGAAATACGTACATATAAAAAGATATTTTGTTTAATTTATTGAGGGGCTGGAATTCCAATAATCCATGCGCTTGATAGCTGCAAGACGAGTTGTTATCTAGCCTCCTACATGATTAAGCAAATTGAAATACGTACATATATAAAGATATTTTGTTTAATTTATTGGGGGTCAGAATTCCAATAATCCATGCGCTTGATAGCTGCAAGACGAGTTGTTATCTGGCCTCCTACATAGTTAAGTAATTTGAAATACGTACATATAAAAAGATATTTTATTTAATTTATTGGGGGGCTAGAATTCCAATAATCCATGCGCTTGATAGCTGCAAGACGAGTTGTTATCTGGCCTCCTACATAGTTAAGTAAATTGAAATACGTACATATAAAAAGATATTTTATTTAATTTATTGGGGGGCTAGAATTCCAATAATCCATGCGCTTGATAGCTGCAAGACGAGTGGTTATCTGGCCTCCTACATAGTTAAGTAAATTGAAATACGTACATATAAAAAGATATTTTATTTAATTTATTGGGGGGCTGGAATTCCAATAATCCATGCGCTTGATAGCTGCAAGATGAGTGGCCTCCTACATAGTTAAGTAAATTCTAAAGTAAAATCCATGCTAATTTGTACAGCGCTCTTGAGGCGATTTTTCGCAAAAACAGCGCTATATAAGTTGTCCAAATTTATTATTATTATTAACGATAGTTTGCAAATGGTGTTGATTGTTATTTTATTTGTTGTTTCTGATGATTTGAATGTTGTTTTACCGCAAGCAAGTAACTAAAGAATCATTAGATTATTATTATAAAAAGTAAATTTTACTTAGTGACGGCATCGACTTTGTAATTTGGCTGTTGCTCATCCAGACCTGTACTTTAGTAGGCCTTGAGTTCTCTAATGACGCATAAAATCTTTGGGCGGAAAGCAATTGTATTGTTTATATAATCGATAATAATAAGTAATTTGCATGTATTTACAAATGAAATGTTATTCCTTCGCTTTTACTACTGTTTACCGTGTAATGGAAACATTTTCTCATCACACAGGAGGGAATTTTGGCGCTTTTAATGCAATTTACTTACTGGTAGGACACGACCTTACTCGACGCGTGGCAGTTTAGTACTAAAGTACTAGAAATCGAGTACAGTGCAATTGTCTTGCTGTTGGCTTCCTACTTTGAGATTTCTACCACGCGTCTACAGTATATAACGTCATTGGTTCATATTAGTTCAATGATTTTCGTTTGGGTTTAATTAAAAAAGAAAGGAAAAACTAACCTAAAAACTTATTTTTATGTGTCAAAACATGGCGCGAACAATGTTAGCAAAATTATTTACGGGTTTATTTTAACAATTTATTTTGCTTCTCCTTCACTGAAATAGAAGTTCCTCATTGTTATTGTTATTAAACTGAAAATAAATGTTCATTTTTTAATTTTTAACTTTATGAGTAAAATCTCAAATTATAATATTTAATTAAATGAAGACAATATTAGCGAAACTCAATCAAAAATCTGGAGACAGAAAAATCAGAAAAAGATATTGGCTCCACTGGAACTCGAACCCAGGACCCTTTGCTTGAAAATAAATGTTTTTAATATACTTTGTGCATGTTAACTTATCCAGTGTCCAGCGTATTTGGATATTTACCAATTTTTTTTATAAATTAAAGTTGCCGTACAACTACATTTATGCAGATTTGGCATAAATTCCAACAACACAGATTTTAACCTTTTCAATGATCTAAATCAATCCATAGATAAAGATGTGCATCTCTAATTAAACTGGATCAATCCACAGATAAAGATGTGCAACTCTAATTGATCTGAATCATTCCACAGATAAAGATGTGCAGCTCCTGCATCATCGACCCAACT
This sequence comes from Limnephilus marmoratus, assembly GCA_917880885.1. Classification (NCBI taxonomy): domain Eukaryota; kingdom Metazoa; phylum Arthropoda; class Insecta; order Trichoptera; family Limnephilidae; genus Limnephilus; species Limnephilus marmoratus. Next base: position 22,499,075 of record OU862929.1, read on the forward strand.
GGAGAGACGGAGACAGCTGTCAAGTTCACAGCTGGCCTCGTGGCTGCCGTGCACGTGGAGGCTGAGATTCTGCACGCTCGGGATCCCACGGCCCTCAGAGTCAGGGTCAAGTACCCTGATCAGCATTACAGAGTTGCTGTTCCCAGGTCGGGCGACCTGAGGAAACTTCATGATGATGGTAATTAGATATATTAATATATATTAATTTTTACATCCTAAAATTATTAACAATAATTGTGTTTTAACACTTTGCTTGGACAGGGTTCTAACTTCACTTTACCTTTTTCTGAGATATAAGGTGTCAAAGTTTGCAAAGACCATTTCTCATAATATATTTACCAGTTTCTGATTTTGAGGTTGAATTTTGTGTAAGGTTTTTTTAGTTTTAACATATTTAACCCTAGATCACTAACCTTATTTTACAACGCTTATTACTAACCTTCGTCGTTTCGGCTACGCCGTATAAAAGGTAGGCTTCTAAGGATTTATGGAATCAAATATTTATATGTGTTTTACTTATTTATTACAATAATCATTTGTTAACATGTTTATAATTTTTTTATTTGCTAAAATCACATTTTAATTACTTTGACAGTCTTTTAATTGAGACCAGAGTTTTTACTCATTTGAATATTTTGGTTTTTTTAAATGCTTAAATCTTATTAACTAAAAAAAACAAAGACTTAAAATATATAAATTAAGTAATAAAATTAACAAAAGAAAGAAACATTTTAGAAAAAAACTATTAATTAATACATTTGTGATAAATGTCAAGTTTGAGTTCACCACACAAGGATTTGTTGCACTTGGGCACATAGGGCACACAGGGCCCCTACACAAAAAATATACCCGTACGCCGCGCGAGCTGCGGGTCGACTGAGATTAGCCGGAATCTGGAATGCGTACGACGACGCACTCAAAATTTATTCCACTTTTTTCGAGTCCGCGTCGTCGTTTTGACGAAGGTTAGTGATCTAGGGTTAAACAGGAATTATAATTACCAATTTAGAATGTATCTAAACATGCAGATAGAATATCATATGGAGCCAGCCAGTGCCTAATAGTTCATTGCATAAGGTTCTAACTAGATTTTCCTAATGCCATTCTAAGATAGGGCCACATCCTATTTAAATACAAATATATATTTATGAGAATTCGTCATTGCAAACTTTGACACCTCAGAACATGGTGAGGTGAAGTTAGAACCCTGTCCATCCAAATTGATGAACTAAACTCCACATCACAACAATGATCAACCGATTCAAACAAAATGGCTATTGCAAAAGGTTCAAAGTGATATAACCTTGTAAAATTAATGGAATCTTTAAAAGATTGATGTTAGAATTTCGTCTTACAAGTATCTATGGAAATATAACACTATAAACTTGTAAAATGAATGAAATCTTTAATAGATTGATGTTAGAACTTTGTATTAAAATCTATGGAAATATAACACTATAAACTTGTAAAATGGATGAAATCTTTAATAGATTGATGTTAGAACTTCGTCTTACAAGCAGTGGCGGCTCGTGACTTTTTGTGTGCTAGGGTGCTAATATTTAAAAAATAGCATCATGGATGTTGTCGTATGCGAAAAATAATTTTTTTTTTTTTTCAAAAATGTGGCACACCGCCAAACTGAAACTTTATGAAATTTTTCATACAAAAAACTGATTTTCAAAAAAAAAATTTTTTTTTTTTCGGCTACAACAACTTTATAATGCCATTTTTTTTTAATTTCAGCACTCTAGCACACCCAAAAGTCACGAGCCGCCACTATGTATAAGTATCGTATCTATGGAAGTATCTATGGAAATATAACACTATAAACTTGTAAAATTAATGAAATCTTTAATAGATTGATGTTAGAACTTCGTATTAAAATATATGGAAATATAACGCAATGAACTTGTAAAATGAATGGAATCTTTAACAGCTTGATGTTAGAACTTCGTCTTACAAGTATCTATGGAAACATAACGCTATAACCTTTTAAAATGAATGGAATCTTTATGGTTAAACGTCACATACGTTATAATCTACACATTCACAGATGGCGCCAATAAAATTATTTTAGGTTTTTAATAGCACTATAATAAGTCTCCATGTTAAAATTCGAAGGTACGATTTTTGTAATGTTGGCAAAAAATTAAACAATTAAAAAAACGATCTTCTGGGAAATCTCGAGCAATCGAGGCAAATTTATTTATTTACCAGTGGTTAAGCCAAATGCCATTTTAATTTAGATTAATTTCAAATATTGCTTTTTTTTTGCAGCTGATAACAAATCCGAAGATGGGACCAACCTCCGTCTGCTGACCAAAGTCCTAATATCCCATCAGGTCTGGACGGAATCCTGCCCCATCGAAATAACCCTCTGCTTGGCCGTCCCCGATCAAATTGGATTCGCCAGAAAAGAAGCCTCCCTTATAGACCTGTGCAAGCCGGTCAAAGTTAACGTGGCGCCTAAACCCATCAAGAGGGGGATCTAGAACCTTCCCAGTACCTACTTAAAAAATATATATTTATATAAAAGGTCCCACTCACTGAACTGAATTGTACAGCGCTTATATTGCTGTCATGATTTAAAAAGTTAAACAAAAGCACAAATCAAATGAATTAAATAAAGATAATGCTGTATGAATATGTAATCTAAAGTTCAGTCTTGTGTAAACAGGTATTGAATCCCTTTTGTTTATACATATAATGACTATATAAATAACATGTATTTTGGGGAAGTAGTATCAGTACTATTCAGATCTGTATTTTTATGTATGTATAAACGACGGCTAATTTTTAGTCCAAACCCATGAATTTGTGCACATTCAAATAAATTTGAAATGATGTGTATTTATTTTTGTGAAATGTAGACAAGAAGGTATTAAATGAAATATAATTCATGTTTTCATGAAATGAGTTAATTGTTTTTATTTTTCCCCATTTTTTAAAATAATTTATATTACAGATTGATATAAAATTTAACAATAATATATAATATTTAGAGTTCTTCCCTGCAAATGACTCTTGAAACTTTCAAAGACCATTGTTGAAATTGTCAAGAGATCTAGAGATATCATTTAGAAGCACCATACCTCTTGTCATGCTGTGCTGGGCCTGAATGTCTGTTCTGCCATTTGAAATACAGAGCATGAGGTGGGTGTGTCGACCCTAGCTGTAGTTGTTCGGTAAGAACATGTTATGATAAAATATTTGTCAATATATCTCGCAGTTTATTTTATCATAGATTTAGGCAAGCAAGTACCTAATTTCGAGAGGTGATTAAATAATATTTAAAAAAATAATAAACTTCAACATAAATTTATTTTTTTGAATTTTGGAAGTAAAATATTTCAATTATTTCTTTTCGAATAAGGTGTAAAAATCGGAAAATTTGCTTAGAGCTCACTCCTCAGTATTTAGTCCGTGGTGGTGGATTATTTACTAAAGTCTAACGTGATTCTTACTTACGTGTTATTTCGTTAATATTATAAAAGTAAAACGATTGTTTATTTATCCGAAATGGTTCTTTATTAAATAGGCCGCGACCAATATAAATCGTGGTGCCGATAAAGTGTTTTAAATACACATTTCTGAGATCGTAATAACCACAGATTATAACCAAAGGATATAATTTGAATTTACTTGCCAAGTATCAAAGCAATTTATTTAAAAATATGGAAGTTTAATAAATCACAATGAGTAATCACAACCTGTCTAATGACGAAGGAATTATAATCTCGCCTGGATTTACAAATTTTCCATGGCTGGAGTGAAATGTTGGAGCTAATACTGTTTTCAGCTGACTACAGTTTCAGGTATTTTGTCAGACTCTACTTCAGGAGAAAAACCAGAAGCTCAAGATTGTAATTTAGATAGTTAGTTACTTGAATTTTTGGTCGATCCAAGGGAGGTGAGTTTAAGATCTATTAATATGTTTTAATGTCCCAATTATTTTTATTATGTTATAATAAATCTATTATTTCTTATTTCTTGTCAATACTGTCTATTTTATTTAAAATCCTTCTATTTTAACCGTAAAGTTTGCATACCAAAGGCCCTGAGAGAGGATTATTGCTTTCCTATCTGCTAGCCTGGTTAATCAACCAGTGGCGGCGCCCCTTTAAAAATAAAGCTGGCAGATGTTATTTCCCTTTTACAACATACCTTTTAACATTTTATTATACCTGTGATACGATATTTATGAGTTAACTTCCTTATGTACTAAGATCACGATTTATTCGCGTAACAAACAATTTATAACATTCCAGGAGGTATGGGCTTTTTTATTGGAGGACCCACCACTTACCCGCCCTGGTATAGGTAACAGATGGTTACCCCTTCAAGGCTCTTGCAAGGACTCTAAATTTTTGGTAAAAACGACTCTACATTTGAAAACGAAACTAAACCTCCAATGTCCCTGCATACGTTGTTAGTAAGCAGCATGCAAGTGCTTAGCGGGAAATACAGATACAATATGTGTTAGTAAGACAAAATATAGACAAGACAGTAGGACAGGTTGGTGAAAGTTCACGAGGTGGCAAGCGCTGGGTGATTGTCCAGCGTATCCTACAAGCACCTGTTTCGGAGGAAGACACAGTTGATAAGTAATAAAGGCATGGCAAACGGTTGGCAGTCCTCTCCAATCGATTGGCAGTCCCAGCAAGAATGCGCATGACGTTCGGTCTAGTAGTGAACGACACTCAGCTTCCGCGCCCCTTAGCCGGTTCCTCGGTGATGCCTCAAAGAAAAGTAAATGGGAGATTGGGGGGAAACACCCGACGACCCTAAGGAATTCAGCGTCGAGTAGCCGGAGGCAAGGCGAAGGAGAGCCGAGGTCGCCCCCCCAAACCTAAAGCCTGCACATGTTGCTGGGGGTGGCGCAATTAATTTTAGAGGGCACCGTGCCATCGTCGACCGACTCCTGTTGATGCAAGGACGAGGTCTAGCGCACCCCCAGAAGGGGAAAAAGAAACATAACAAAATAGATAGATGCAGTTCAGTTCAGCCTTCTGATCGAAGCAAAGTAGCATTGTGAGACTAAAAAGAAAAAGAGAACAAAGAAACCAAAACAAACTAAAAAAAAAAACAAATTCGAGTATGTTAGTTGAATCAATAGTGTTCCTTGGAATATGAAGCTGGAAAACAAAATAAAATCACACAAAAATAATGAAAATAATAAACGGGTATCTCGATACAACATCGTCTAGCATAGCTTAGCTTAGTTAAATCTAAAAGAAACCATGTGAAAAGAAATAAAATAAGCAAAAAAAGATAATCACACAAAAATAAAAGAAATAGGAACAAAATGTATATAATAGAATAAGATAAAGGTACCTAAGATAGAGATGATATAACAAAAAATATATATACAGATATAAAGCATAAAACACAAAATTCTTGCAGTAGATGTAATAAAGTAAAGGGAATGTCCGTGGATTCAAGAGCAGATACACCTGGCAACTACATGATTTTACAGCTAGTCAGCGACTCTAAGATCAGGCCATCTTTTAACCCAGACTTTCGTAAATTTCCTCAAACATTCAAAGTTCACCTTATTCGAAACGAGATCCGCGTTCCAAGCTGGTCTCGTAGTAACTTGCAAGCCATCGAGCATTTCCTCTCGGGCATCCGTCAAAATCTCGCAGTGCCACAGAATGTGCTCGGCTGTTTGATCAGTATTACCGCAAGCGCAGTTAGAATGGGGTGATAGAGAGAGACTATGAAGTCTCCTTCTGAACTCCCCATGACCGGACAGAAGTTGGGTCACATGATGATCCCTAGTGATGTACGCCCCTTCCATTCTGAGTTTAACTGACGGGAAGAAGGAGAAAGTCCACCTTCCCGTATTTGACCTATCCCAACGTTCCTGCCATTCTCTCAAAGTTCTTTCTCGCATCTCTCTAAGAAGTCCTGAGAGGGAAACCGCTCCACCTGGTATTAGCTCAATACCATGATGGGTTGCAGTTCTTCCTCTTGTTAGAAGCTTCTTTGTTAACACCTCCCTAATTTCAAGATCGATAGGCAAAACGCCGGCCAATACTGGCAAAGCGTCCGAAGCGACTGTTCTGTACGCACCCGAAAGCGCCAGCAAGGGGACTCGCTGGCCTCTCTTGAGCGCCGAGAGTATGAGTGCATTCTCCAGGCGGTGTTCCCACACAGAAGCCGCATACGAGACTTGCGCCACGTAAGCCCCCCTGTATAGGAGTCGGAGCGCTGGAGAGCGCAGTCCCCACTCAGCAGTAGAGATTCTTCTCAATTTCAAAAAGAGGGCCTGGGCCTTACTTGATACGCTTTTAACATGGGTCAAGAATGAGGACGTTCGATCCAAAGTGACGCCTAGGTATTTAGTGTTCTCAACGAATTCGCGTAACAAACAATTTATAACATTCCAGGAGGTATGGGCTGTCAATAAAATAGTTTGTTATTTTAAATGCTGTTACTGTAAGGGCCCTATTCCTTCTAGATGACTTTCTTAGTTCGTTTCAGACAGCAAATCTATGTAAAGTATAAATAGCGGGTATTCACCATGAATTCTCATATAAAGTTTCCTTAGAGTTTTTTTTTAAATTTGTTCTAGCAATTTTATGTATTTTTGCTGATATGGAGCCCAAACAGCAGAAGCATATTCCAGTTTTGATCATACAATGCAGTTGAACACTGATAACATTGCTTTGGGTTTGGAAAATTGTTTACTTATTCTTAACACAAATCCAAGAAATTTGTGACACAATGAAGCCAACCCTACTATATGATCTGAAAAGGTAAGTTTGGGATCAAATGAGTTTGAGGTCCCTTATGGATTTCACTGATGACAATATTTGGCCTTAAAATCAGATTTAATTGGGTTTTCATAATGTGTATGTCGAAGTGACAAATTTTTTACATTAATAAATCGGGTACGCCTCATATGTCATTACATATGTCTGGCCATGTTGTAGGTAGCTTGAAAACAAGCTTAGGGTCCGAGTGGTTAAATAAAAGTTTATTCTCACCGGCCCACGAAGATATTGCGACTAAATCAAGTTGTAATTTAATATAGTCTTGAATGTCGGATATCATCCTGAGCAGTTTGAGATTATTCATTAACATCAGCAGCAGTCAGCAAAAAGCAAGTATTACTTTGAATGCATTCTTGAATTTATATTTACTCTTTTACTTCCATGGGGCTTTTACATATTTCGGTGCATAATGTTTATATTTTTTTACATGAGATTTAGTAATATACAGTTAATAATAGTAATAGGTTAATAAAAATAATTTTTTACATTACATACAGTGGTTTACAGTTGGATAGCTTTGAAGAAAATAAAATATTAACAATAATAAACAGAAATTGTCACAAATAATATGTTTATTTGTGATCATTTGAAAAATCACAAATATAATTTGAATATATGTAAAAAAATCAGAGTGCAATTCACACATTGAAAATGTAACAATTGTATTTATAATTCCTTGATATTTATATCATCGTTAAATATCAAGAATAGAAGAGTTCCCAAGTTTAAGGTATTTCTGAAAATTCAGGAAATTCCCTGGACTCATGATCTCCGATGCATACATAATGTGTTCTGTTTCTTAAATATGTCACAAGAAACTATAGGTTGGTCAAAACCCATTCTATGGATCTTTTGAAACAATACATCGTGATCTACACAATCGAATGCCTTTGCAAAGTCCGTATAAATCACAAGTTTGATATTGCGTGGGGAATCCTCTTGCTACTTTATGTGAGAGTTTGAGGAGATTGGATATATTTTCGTTATTTGTTTTTGGGATGTTATGCCGTGTTCCGCTACCTCCTTCTTTAGCCAACGTTTTGAACATCGTTGCAGGGTCCATCATCAGGGCAGATCCGGTAGATCTGCCGGATCTGCCCTGATGGACACTGCAACGATTTCCGAAATGTTGGCTAAAGAAGGAGGTAGCGCAACACGGCATAACACCCCAAAAACAAAAAACGAAAATGCTTTTGGCCGTGAAAATCTTAAAACGTGTCAGATTGGATGTAGTTGATTTTTTGTTTAGAGGTCTTATTATCGTTACGTACTTGGTTTCAACAGAATGTAAATGTGGTTCAATCACACATTTTGTGAGTTTTTTTGTAAAAAATGGCTGTTTAAAATAGGAGATAATTTGGATGGTGTTCGTTCTGCCATCCAAGCCACCCCAAGTGGTTTGCTACGTTTGATCATTAGCAGGGGTGCCTGGGTTTGGTTCTAAAACATGTAGGAACAGTGATTCCAAACAATCAGAACACTATTGAAAAGTGATATAAAGGGGGTAAGGTCTGATCGGTCTTGATGGCGGTTGCATCTACGCACCAGCTGCATGGTGAGCCGGATCGGGGAGAGGCCGGTTTAGAGAGACCCTGTGATCTCTCTAGACGGACTTTCTTGACCCATCGCCCCGCACCGGAGAGGGGGATAGATTCATTCCATCACTCCTGGATACACTGACCCCCAGATTCCCACTCACCTCTTTTCCTTCTCATAACTTTCTTTCCTTAAAAATACCCATTAAAATCCACACAGCATCCTCAAAGATGACATAGGCCCAGAGGGAAATTATTTTCATCAGGGCCTCCTGTGTGGAGTTGCAAAAAGTGATAAAATATTTATATTTTTATGCAATACCTCACAAGAGTCCTAACTCTTCCGAGTATGTTCCCAGCCAAAATTGAGACTATGGCATTCCCACTTGGGGATGTTGTGAGGCTGAAGGTGATAGGGAGATCACAATGGTGATACACAAGTTTTCAGTTCAAAAAGACTTTTTGAACCCGCGACATTCGGATCGCTAGTCTAAAGCTTTACCCTTCAACCAAGAAGACCTCAATTTAGTTTATATTTAGGGGTCTATTAAAAAAAATGTTTTTTTGGATTTCATAGGATTCCATCCTTTATCCATTAAATGATTGACCGCTGATGTTCGTCAGACGCTTTGTACCACTAAACCGCAGGAGACTTGCTGGGAACTCTGGATTTATCGTATTATATTGGAACCCGTGAATTAAATAAATATTTTATTGCTTTCTCATTCTCTTGCAGGCTAAATCCTATAGATGCAGCGCCGGATCTGCCATATGTTCAAAAACGTGCAAAAACCTGGCGCCAACTCCGAAGGGGCGCCGTGAGAAAATAAATATTGTATTAAAATTTTGTTATAATATTCCCTGAATCGTTTAAAAATTACCCATAGTACGAAATAATTATTACGCTCTAGCAACACTTTCCAAAGAAACAGAATGCGCACGCATCAGGTTGGTATCAACGGCTTACGAATTTATAGTCAGTTACAGAATTTTTTAATATTCCATATATTTAGTTTAAACGTAAGATCTATTTTTCCATATATCTTTTACCATCTTTTACGACGAATAGGTGCGATCCAAATTCAATAATCAATCACAGCGCGGTATTTTTGTTCGTAAGCCGTTGATACCATACGTCAGTGTTTAGTGTTTGTTCGCTCAACACAGGGGAAATGCAACGTACAAATTTGAGATTATATTCTTATTATCACTGCTCACTGTCTCTCGTCGGGACTGCCTGTTTGCTAGTCAGAAGCTGTAGATGCTATTCTTGTGTTGTACGTTGCCATGAGAACGTATTTGTATTTGCTTTTTCTAATATTCGTGTAGGGTATATAGGCAGTAAATCTCAAGAATGTCTAATGGACCTAGTTCAGCGAAACCACCCGCATTGTCTCGTAACCTATATTTTAAATCATGGTACGGGCACAAACAAACAATTCGTTGTATTATTTTAAAGCATAACTTGCAAAGAGTTTTTCCTAAAATAATTAAAATAGCACCATAATTTATGTTTACCCAATAGATTCAGAGAGTATAGGGCTCCTGGCGATTTTCTCTTTAAAAAAAAAACCAGTGTGAGAGCTACCGCCAGGTCACTTAGAAAAGTTACACCCTTTATATGTCTTGATTTTATTTGATAAATTAGTGTAAAAAAAATAACAATTACATAAAAAAAATTGGGGTGAGCGAATTTTTAATCAAAATAAAAATGTAGGGGGGGGGGGGGGGCGCCATCGGTACCTACTGCACAGGGCGCCAGATTTCGTAGATCCGGCCCTGTATAGATGTATGGGTTTGTCTACTTTTAGTGTCGCTCGTTTCTGTTTCATCGAGTTTCAAATTACAACGGTGCTAAAAAAGTTTTCACTTTAAAAAAAAGATAACAGACGACCCAAACAGAAAACACCTACGGAGTGATTTATGATTCATATATATGTAATACATCGATCTTCATAATATGAGGTCATCTTTTAAAAAATCTGTCAACAATACCCGCGGGGTAATAACGAAAAGATTGGCGCTGCCCATAAATAAACCAATCATTGGCGCTGCCTATTTATTTTTTCAAAAAATGATCATTTTAGGATTTCACATGTGCAGCCCCGCTACATTTATTTTATTTCATAGAGAATAATTTTTCGTCAGGATGAATTTCTATTTTTAACATTTTCCATGAATCATTGTAATCTGTCATCTGTCCGCATCTGTCTATGACATAATGACATTCATAGAATAAATATGGCGGCCGCCGGTTTGACGTCTCTCGTTCGCGTATCCTTAGTATTTACTATTTTAGTATGTAGTTTAATTATCAATTTAGCAAATGGTAAGTGAAAATATCGTGGTTTATGTTTAATTGTTATAATTACCGAGAATTTCAAATGTATTAAGTACATTTTCATTTAGAAAATGTGAAATGTTTCGATACATTGACGTGCTAAATTTCTATTGGTTGTTGGCTGTCAAATACACTTTTTAATTACGTGGCCTAACAACTTATCTTTCCGATATCAAATATTAAACATCAATTTGCTCAAATAGTTTAATAAATTATAATGTATTTCATGCATACTAAAAAGTACCCAACTTATAAAAAGATCTAATGCTTACATTATGCGATTAACACTGACAGTGTCATAAACGAAAAATGTATTAAAAATCAAATTATTAATTCAATTATAGTGAATGTAATCACCTTTCTTTAGTTCTAATTGCAATTTATCAGAAGTAAATCTAATAAAACTAAACTAACCCCAATTCAAATATATTCAATAACCAACACCGAAATATGAAATATATACACATACTTTGAAAGCCAAACTTTTCCTTAAACCTTTGTTTGATGATAAAATAATTATCAACCTACCCAAGTCACTGAACACTTGGGACTCTAGTGCTGAAACATCATAAAAGTAAATTATTACAGGCAGACAAACAATGTACGTGATAACCGCATAGTTAGCTTGAATTTCCAAATCATATTTGTACAAATATGAACAAGAAAAATGCTTGGGTGAAATGCAGATCCTGCCAATGTCAGGGAATTTAATAAAAAGGCACTTTCTAGATGAGAAAAGTGTGGAGAAGCTGAATAAAACAAAAATTAAGGCGCGCTCGGCAAAATTGAGGGAGATACAGCCGTTTAAAGTATAAATAAAATTTCACTTCGTGAACCGATACTACGCCATTTTGTCACTGTTATGTTGGTATCCCAGACCTGATACAAACGAAGCTAGATACGATTGTAGCCGACTTCGTGGGATACATAATAAGGCGCGTAATTATGAAAAACAGAATTAATAATGGTAATTTTTGGAGATCGCTGGCAACGGTTAATATGCACAGTGGAAAATATTTCATTCTAAATTTCGATTACGTAAAATTAAAATTAGCTTTCGTCTTGTGAGATTGTACGCCAGAATCACAAACCATGTTACACAAACCTTGATTAGCCGCTAAACTACTTGAAAACTGGGATGTTTTTCTTGCCTTGACGCGAGTAGGCGTTATAAAGGGGCACTTTCTTTTGAATCACAAACCATGTTTAGCGTAGTCTTAGGTTAGGTTACTTTAATTTGGAAGGTGAAAAACAGTTTAAAAAATCGTTGAAAAAAAGCCCGCTAGACAAATTTCATAATTACGCGCCTCATGTATCCCACGAAGTCGGCTACAATCGTATCTAGGCTCTTGTTTTTATCAGGTCAGGGATACCAACATATTAGTGACAAAATGGCAGGCGAGTTGTCGTAGTAGTATGCTTTGCGGACTGACAGTATCGGTTCGCGAAGTGAAATTTTATTTATACTTTGAACGGCTGTATCTCCCTCAATTTTGCCGAACGCGCCTTAATTTTTGTTTTATTCAGCTTTTCCACACTTTTCTCATCTAGAAAGTGCCTTTTTATTTAATTTCCAGACATTGGCAGGATCTGCATTCCTCCCAAATGCTTTGCTTGACATTGATAGGAAACTGAAAATTTGTAACATTCTAATATTTATTATTTGTTTTAGGGCACACAACAGAATTTGTCTCGTGCGGCTCCATTCTGAAGCTGATGAACAAGGACCTCCCTCTGCGACTGCATTCTCACGACATCAAATACGGAACTGGTTCAGGACAACAGTCCGTCACGGCCATAGACCTGCAGGAAGATGTGAACAGTCATTGGCAGGTCTTGGCCGAAACGGGCAAGCAGTGCAAACGAGGGTAAGCTATTAGAATTCATAATTTGTATTATTTTTATGGTTTATTGTTGATGGGTTAACAACTGTGCAATGGTAAAGGTGTTGCGTACAATGTATTCTGAGATACTTTATATCTTATCAGATACTATGCCAAATAATTTAGTTTTTGTGTCAAATGAATCTCATCTAATAGACTGGGAGGCGAGATAGGTAAACCCTACGTCATCGAGTACACGGATGAAACTACTTTGTAGTGGTAATGGACATCTAGAAAACCTTAAAAAAGCTGGTCTGCCGGTGCGCCTCTTGGCAGGAGCCGCGCAGTCATGGAAATAGTCAGCGATTTTTTTCGAAAAAATTACGTCATCGAGTACATGAACGGGAATGGTCTCATATGATAAAGGTCGATTAGAAAATGAGAAAAAAGCAGGTCTGCCAACCGGCAGCCTGGCACGTTCGCAGGCAGCCGGCGTCAAAGTGGGGTAAAAAATAGTAAATTTTACGTCATCGAGTACACGAATGAAACCAACGAATAACTGTAGTCCAAATCATTCCATTTAAGAATTTCTTGGTCTGCTGACCAGCAGCCTGGCAGCTTTTTGTGTACGATGTTTTAAAGTTTTTTTTTATTTTTCTTAATTTTTCGTTTATCTTTATTATTATTTTTATTTCACTATATTTTTGAAAACTTTGAATGCCATATTTTAAAAAAATAAGCGTAAAATATAAAAAAAAATAATTTGAGAGTTCCGAGTGTACCCATCCGTCAGGCGAGCCATTCGACGCCAAACCACTTACGAAACCTGCCGCGGTGCTCCTCACCGCTGTCGCGTGTTAATATTTTTGTACAAATTTATAATAATAATAGTCCTTTTAAGATTGCCTAATAGTCCATAGTAGTTGGAAGTTCATATCGGTTTCGCTTGCCCTGCTGCATCGATTACATCGAATACAAGATCGAAACTAAAGAAAACCTGTAGTCTAGATCATCCCATTTATGACGTCCTTGGTCTGCTGATCAGCAGCCTGGCAGTTTTTTGTGTACGATCTTTTAAAGTTTAAAATTTTTTTTTAATTAAAAAAAAAATATTTTCAATATCTTTATTATTATTTTTATTTGAATATGGTTTTAAAAACTTAGAATGGAAGATTTTAAATAAAATTAGTTGTAATCATAAAAAAAATTTTTTGAGTGTTCCGAGTGTCCCCATCGGACGGGAGAGCTTTTCGACGCGAAACAACTTACTGGAAACTGGCTGCGGAGCCCTTTGCCGCCAACGCGTGCCCATATTATTAAACAAATTTATCATAATAATAGTCTTTTTAAGATAAACTAATAGTCTATAGTGGTTGGAAGTTCGAACAACCACCGCACCGTCGCCATGATGTTATGAAATATTTAATTACCCTGTCAAGAGCCAGGGTTTTTTGGAAAACTTTTTGGAAATTACCTTAAGAACAAGAATGGAGGAAGCTATTCTGACTTTTTCCTTAGTACAGTTTCTTTATACAAAAAATTGAAAATCGCATCCAAATTATTTGAATCAATATTCTTTTTTGAAATTTGATCCGCCCGCATATACGCGTTCCTGGCCTGTCACAGGTTAAATTTCATCACAATTAAGTCTAGTCACGTACCCCTTATTTTTTCAATATTTGTTTGGTTTAAAACGCCAGTTGATTTTTCTTTAAATATAGAACTTTGGGCCATTCAACTATTTTTGAAATCAGAGGTTATAAAAATTCATTTTTTGCTTAGAGCTGGCACTTTATTTGGGAAGCAGTCTAGAGAGGTGGACTCCTTTTTTGAAAGGGTCACTGTATATTTTCCGAGTTTATTTATAATGCAGTTTCATTAAAACATATTGATAATTGTTGAAAACTTACGGAATGTAAAATTATATCCCGTGTGTTCCGCTACATACAAGTTTAAATGGCGTGAAACTGAAACATTCTATAAAGCATTTAACTGACCGGGATTCAATAGTGGAAGGAATTTAAATAAAAATATTATTTTACAAACTCGGAAAGCTCTTCGTTGTATCCGTCTATCGGACATATTTGGAGAAAAATTAAAATAAACTTGAAGATCCATCAATTATATGCATGGAAAGCAGCTAATTTGACCATGGCATTGGTCTTGATCTGGTACTGGCTCAATCTTTAAAGACGAATGAAGTACAGCAGCAAAGCAGAGAGCATCATTCAACATTCCTGGTTGCTATCGGACTTAAGTATAAATTTAGCTAGAATAGATTTTTGGTTGATCCTTGGGTGAGTGTACATATTTTTAATTTTTAATTTTTCTTGATTAACTGGATTTTATTTGTTATATTTTAAATATAAAATCAACTCTGTTATATGAAAACTGTCTTTCTTTTCATTATTAAAAGTCTTAATTGATCATAAAGTATTTAATCCCCAAGGCCCTGACAGAGAATTATGCTTTACCGTCTGTTAGCCTGGTTTATCAACCAGTGGCGCCCTTAAATAAAGCTAGCAGATACAAACATACATTACTCACATACCTTTCAATCTCAAATTTAACCCGAATCTATTCCCACAATTACACTTAACATTTGACACACTCTTTTCTTAGTAACAATGAGAGCTGCGTTTGTCCGAAAAACGACGGAGATTTTCGAACCCCGTCCATTTCATATCGGTTTCGCTTGCCCTGCTGCATCGATTACATCGAATACAAGATCAAAACTAACGAAAACCTTTAGTTCAGATCATCCCATTTATGACTTCCTTGGTTTGCCGACCAGCAACTTGGCAGTTTTTTGTCTAGGATCTTTTAAAGTTGTAATTTTTTTAATTTAAAAAATGATATTTTTAATATCTATATGATTATTTTTATTTCAATACGGTTTTAAAAAATTAGAATGCCAGATTTGAAAAAAAAATTGTTGCAATGAAAAAAAAAAATTGAGTGTTCCGATTGTACCTATCGGCTGGGAGAGCCTTTCGACGTGAAACAACTTACTGGAAACTGGCTGCGGAGCCCTTCACTGCCATCACGTGCCTATATTATTATACAAATTTATAATAATAATAGTTTTTTAAGATAACCTAACAGTCCATAATGGTTTAAATTTCAAACAACCACCGCACCGTCGCCATAAGAGCTGCGTTCGTCCGAAAAACGACGGAAATTTCCGAACCCCGTCCGTTTCATATCGGTTTCGCATGCCCTGCTGCATCGATTACATCGAATACAATATCGAAGCTAACAAAAACCTGTAGTCCAAATCATCCCATTTATGACTTTCTTGGTCTGCCGACCAGCAACCTGGCAGTTTTTTGTGTACGAGCTTTTAAAGTTTTAAATTTTTTTTAATTTAAAAAATATTGTTTTTAATATCTTTATTATTATTTTTATTTCAATATGGTTTTAAAAACGTAGAATGCCAGATTTTAAATAAAATAAATTGTAATTATAAAAAAAATAATGTTGAGTGTTCCGATTGTACGGGAGAGCCTTTCGACGCGAAACAACTTACTGGAAATTATTATTATACAACAAAAGAAAACACAGTGCGTTTTTGGTTCCAACGTTTTCGTTCTGGAAATTTCGATCTGCAGAACAAGCCCCGTGGACGGCCGGAGACCAAAGTTGATAATGAAGAATTGAAGACTATTGTGGAAGCGGATCCATCGCAAACCATGTCCGAGTTAGCTGCAGGCTGCGGTGTTAGTGATAAAACTGTTTTAATCCACTTGAAGCAAATTGGGAAGGTGAAAAAGCTTGAAAGGTGGGTACCTCACGAATTGAGTGAAGCAAATCAACAAACGCGCGTTGACCGCTAGACCACACACTGCACAACAGACGGATGCCAAATTAGAGGAGCTTCAATTGGAATGTCTAAGACATCCACCGTACTCTCCGGACCTTGCCCCAACAGATTACCATTTTTTTCGAAATTTGGATAACTTCTTGCAAGGGAAAAAATTCAACTCCGATGGGGCAGTCCAAACCGCCTTCAAAGATTTTATTGATTCCCGTCCGATTGGCTTTTTTAGTAAAGGGATCGATGAACTACCTATGAGATGGCAAAAGTGCATAGATAGCAATGGTACATACTTTGATTAAATAAATATATTATATTTAAACAAAATTGACATTATGTTCCTCCCACACAAAACGCCAATTTCATATGTAAGGACCTAATATGTTCTGAAAACCTGTACACTTCGAGCCAGCAAAAGAAAACACATACGACGCACTCACAATGTGGTGTTGTAGAAAAATGCTCAGGATTCCATGGACTGCCACACTATTTGGGAGGGCGGGTATGGATACCGCCGCTTCGGGGTCCATTTATTGCAAAACCAACACCCCTTCCATACTTTTGGTGACTTCGTTTGGTCACTTATCACTGGTGCTCGGTTCATGGGGTGAGGTTTGTTTAGGTCTTGGCGGCAGATGCGTTTGCCTACCTGGTGGGCCAGATCGGGAGAGACTGGTTGAGGGAGACCTTTTGACCTCTCCAGCCGAACTCTCTCAATCCATCGCCTTGCACCGCCGTGGGAGGGATGAATTCATACATCCGTCGCTCCTATTCACACTGACCCCCAGATTCCTACCCATCCCTAATACCTTTTTCCTTTTCAGAAATTCCTCGCCTTTCTTTCGCTACAAAGACCTTCCACACAGCTTCCCTACAGATGACACGGGCCTCGAGGAAAATTGTTTTCCTCAGGTCTTACTGTGTGGAAGCTAATGCAAAAAAAGAAGAGATATGCACCCACAATAGATTATCAACTGTTTGATCGTGATTATTTTTGGGGTATTATGCCTCTGTTGTGCTTCCTCCTTTGGCCAACGTTTCGGACAGCATTACAGTGTTCATCATTACATAACACACGTATGTAAGTGTTACACATTTGTGTACATCTCTCCGATGATGTATACTGTATCGCTGTCAGAAACGTTAGCTAAAGAAGGTGGAGACGCAGCACTGCATAATACCTCAAAAATAAATCACGATAAATACCTTTGGTTTCAAATCCCATCAACTGTTTATGTGCAGCGTAACAATTTTGGACACGTCGCTCGCCAAACTGAGAACTCTAATTTGGAGAAGCTTGTGGCTTTAACAAAGGAAGATCATCAATGCATTGCACTGATCAAATATTAAGCGTCCGAAACATCTGTGTCGTTGAAAAGCTGTGAGAAGTGAAGGCTCCTTGTTCATCAGAATAAAACGAGTCAGGGTCACAATCGTCAGCAATGAGGAAGAGCATAGTTCATCAGCTCTGACATTTAACCACTCCGACCCGTAAGCGTGTTTACACTAAAATATAACAATAGCAGTCAACCACAATAAACGTGTTTTTACGCTAATGCGTGTGTTCCCACAGAAATAGTTATAACTCTGTTATTGTTCTATTGACAACCCTAAAACAAAAAGTAGAAGATCCATATTGAATCACGCTTCTATTTCTATTCAAAGTTGTCCATAGAAGTAGGACATAAAAAAGACTTATTTTGTAGAAACCCGCCAAATCGCCTATGCGCTGTTAGATTTGTTATTTTTTTATTAAATATTCTCGTATAAAATGGTAAAAAAGTGAGATGATTATACGTAATATGAGATTAATTTATACATTTATACAATAGAATAAGTGTTTTTTACATAATCCGTAATTTTAGTACCGTTTTCACATAAAAACATCACACAACAATTTTTTTATGTTTCAATTCTAAATTTTAATATTTACAAGTGTTAATATTTATTTGTAATGTAGCAATTTGAAAGCCTATTTCAAAAACAGTTTTAAACAAAAATAATTATACATAACCTTTCAAAAATAGTTTTTAGTATTCGGCTATGTTCAGAAATGTTTCATTTATAGAGCTTTAATTGCGAAGCAGAAATAACACAGTTTTTATAAATCTCGACGGTTCGTTTAAGACAAAAAACTTGCATTATCGCAAAATAACGGAGTGATTAAATTTAGAATCCACACATTGTTACCATCGTAATAATTTTGTAAATTCATTTCAGAGATCCAATAAAATGCGGCAGCACCATCCGAATGCAGCATGTGGCGACCCGTAAGAACCTGCACTCGCATCACTTCACCTCCCCACTGTCCAAGCAGCAGGAGATCTCCTGCTACGGGGATGAGAAGGGGCTTGGAGACACGGGGGACCACTGGCAGATTGTCTGCAACCAGGACTACTGGAAGAGGGATGGATTCATCCACCTGCGACATGTGGACACGGATGTGTGAGTAAAATAGACTTAATTTTAAATATCACGAGGAGCCTGAGGGAAATCATTTCCCGCAGGGCCTAAATTATCACCTTTGGTGATGATGCATTGAAGGTCTCTTTGAGGAAAGGAAGGAGTGAACCAGGGTCTTGAAGAGACCTATTCTGCCGTGGTAGGTAAAATCACAGTAATTCACATCATGGGAGAATTCATCACCAAGAAACAAGGGTCAAAAGTTTTGTGGTTTTGTTTAACCTTTTTGTATACAGTGGAGTGTCGATTATCCGCACGTCGATCAACCGAACGACCGCTTATCCGAACTACTACGCCCGCCGCTGGTCGATAAGCTAAATTTTGCCGCGTGAAAGTACTACATGCTTGGATATTGCCTTGTGTTGGTTTGAAACACAAGCTGAAAGCGACCAGTATCAAAAATCTATCCTTAAAAAAGTATGTGACATAGCCGCTCGAAAGCGGGTAGGCTTGCTTCGGCAGATGAACTTTGAAGATTTTTTTAAGCGTTAATTTTGCACTGTTTTTTGTTTAATTCCTAT
Organism: Limnephilus marmoratus; assembly: GCA_917880885.1. Taxonomy (NCBI): domain Eukaryota; kingdom Metazoa; phylum Arthropoda; class Insecta; order Trichoptera; family Limnephilidae; genus Limnephilus; species Limnephilus marmoratus. Next base: position 22,518,354 of record OU862929.1, read on the forward strand.
TTGTCATTAAAGATATAAATGTAAATATGGTTTTCATTCACCTGTACGTAAATATGTACGGCTCAATTATCCGAAAATACCGGTTATCCGAACACCCATGTCCCCCAATTAGTTCGGATAATTGACGCTCTACTGTATTTGTAATTGGCCTAATGGACTGGTTTCTTGTTTTGTAGGCAAGATAGTAAATTTATTTACAATCTTGTCTATAAATAAATGATTTAGTGCACATATTTATGTGTAGTTAAACCACAATGATTAACCACATGGCTCTTTAAAAACAAAATATCAGATAAGATAGATAGGACTATAAAATGTGGGTTACTGCAATTCCGTCCATTGATTACTAAACACCAGAATAATAATGAAATATCCATAATAATAATATTAAAACTTAAATTTGTGCATCCCAACATTTTTCTCTCAGTAATCCGCCGTTCGCTGGGCAGCCTTGTTAAGTCACCAAACGTGGCAAACCACTTATTATTATTCTTGTTTTAGGGACATTTCAGTTAATATTATGTGTATTCTAGCAACTATCAAATCAACTATGTTTCTGTTTGTATCGGTCCATCCTTGGAGTTTGAATAAGTACACAAAATGGAGTCTTTTACAAGTGTAATCATTACATCTTTTCTTTCAACCCATAGGGGACGGCAAGAAATTTCAATAAATAAAAACTTGATTTATTTGCCCACGCAAATAAATCAAGCCGTGTTTGTTCCTATCACTTAATTTTTTTGTTATCATTGTAAAACTATAAATACAGTTCTTTTATTAGATTAATACCGAGCACTCCTTTCTTAAAACTCAAGCACCAGCTTACATCAGAATGGAATGCACAAAATTTTTCACTGCAAGTCTGTCAATTATATAAAATACGTATAAAAAAACAATGCTAACTATTAAAAACAAATTAAAATCTATTTCAAACTGATGAGTTACGCAATGATAGCACCAAGGAATAGCACCTTGAGTTACAGCGAGTTCATAACACTAGGTTTTTACCCACTTGCACTTGTCAAGTGAAAAGTGAGGCCGATGTATTTCGACAAGCGCTACACAAATCAATCATAATATTGATTTCGCAAAAAATCAGTTACGTCCTAGTAGATAAAGGTAACTTAAAATAACTTGTTTAGGGAACAATAAAAATTAAACAACACATAAGTCTCCTGTCTCCTTGTTACTTCCCTTTTCTCATTTTATTACTTATTTTTCAATTGGGCTATTATATTCTATTTCCAAAATGTGATAAAAAATTAACGAAAGTTTTAAAAATATAAAAATAATAATGATTCCCGTTCACAGTTCGACCCTTATCTCCAGAGCGCCGCCTTCCCCTCGCGCTCTCTAGCCACATTCCCCGTCCCTATCCCCTCCCACTAGACGGCTACAAATTTGCAGAGCTACATAGGTTTTTCGCTTGTCTCCATAATATTCCGAAAGTATTGCCGCTTCCCTTCAATCTTAGTTCCATGGGGGTTAACTAAGAAATCTGAATTTTATGAAAGTTCGGTAGCGATGTTTGTATGTTTTAAAAAATACCTATATCAATTTTTGGAATATTTTGTAGTCATGAGATGCACTGTAATCCACCACTTTCACTAAAAGCTGAAGTCCAGTTTTTAGGGTGATAGATTAGGGTTATATAGGAGGTAGTTTTTCATACGTTTTCAGGTTATTTGTAAGCCGTAATGTTTGTTTTTCTTTTTAAACTGCTCTTTTTATTTCAAATTAAGCCCATCAAGGCATTTATCTCTACATATTAAAGTCCCCCGCGTCGTCTGTCTGTCTGTCTGTTCGCGATAAACCCGAAAACTACTGAACGGATTTTTATGCAGTTTTCACCAATAGATAGAGTGTTTTGTGAGGAAGGTTTAGGTATGTAATTTGTCAAGGATTTGTGTAAATTGGTTGAAACATAACGATAATTGTTAGAAGTGTCAGAAAAAGTCAAGCCGCCTGGTAGCTTTCATCGAAAACGCTGCCTAATCCTTTTGGGATATAATAAAACAATTCATGGTGGGATATTCCTCTATTATAGATCTACAAAAAAGTCCGCGAAGGCAAATATCTATCTTTTACGGATAGCTTACTATACTTATTCTATCTTAAAAATGGTCACGTACATTGCGGTAATTGAAAAGTTATTTAGACAGATACAGTATTAATCCTTATTAACTTAAATACGTTAGTTACCCCAAGCATTTCATGCACATTATTATAATCTTTCACACCATCTCTACGTATTATAAATTAAAGTCCTCCGCGGCACCTGTCTGTCTCTTCGCAATAAACTCAAAGACGGCGGTGGTTATAAAGGTTGGATAACCATCCAGTAGGTGACGTTGTGTTTTATTAGTCACAGCAACGTGTGGCCGGGTCAGCTAGTAATTAATAAATAAATCAAATGAACCCGTAGTGTTCTGTAATTTTGTAGCAACACTAACAGATTCTCCAAACACTTTGTTTGAATATTACTTTTGGGAATAAATAGATTCTTGATCTTTTACCGGTTTTATTAATACTTCGCGTATACAATATGGACCTCGTTAGTCGACCTAACTTGGAGCTGGCTAAATTGGTTCTAATGAGAGCGTTACACACAACACCCTCTCTGAGCTCCCCGTCCCTCTGTTGAACAACTTAGGTACTAAGCTACCTGCCATCTACCGGAATCTACGGACAGTTCTTATCACCGCCATCTATGTCTAAAAGCCGGAAGCTTTTTAGATACGTAACAGAACCAAAATTTGAAGAAGAAGATAATACTAATAAATCTAAATGATAATATATTTTTTTTACATTAGCTCCACACAGGAGGCCTCGCGCAAAATAATTCCTATGGGCCTATGTCTATCTATCTAGGAAAGGAAGGAGAGGAAGTTCTAGGAAGGAAAAGGGTATTAGGTGTGGGTAGGAATCTGGGGGTCACTGTGTCCAGGAGTGAGTCTTATGAATCCATCCCGATAAGTCACCAAACGTAGTGAACCACTTGGTGTGACCTGTGGCAGTAGTGTTGGTTATCCAGTAAATGGTTCCCGGGGTGGCGGTACCCATACCCGCCTCCCAAATTGTAATATGAAATAGAACAAGATACAGAAATGTAAGAAGGTAACGGTCGCAACTGGGACTCCTTAACCAACTCGGCCATTGGGACCTTTTATAACCTTCAAAAGTAATTCACTGGGACCTCTTGGGTATAACCTTCCAAAGTTATTATTCTAATAAAAACTGAATTTTCATAAGTTAATTATTTTTTTTTCAGATATCTTGCCGCATCGGGGAGAAATTTCGGGCGTCCCATCGAGGGGCAGGGCGAGGTGGTGGGAGTGACTTCCCTCTTCAGCGCGTACACGGAGTGGAAAGCCAAGGAGGGCCTGTTCATCCACGCTTCAGACCTGGGGGGCGCCAATAAGGCATACACCCACACGGAACTGTAGACTTCATAAATTAAATTACTTTGTGAAGTGCAATAAAAACAAAGACAGTTCTATTTAGTATGCGGTTTACTCGTATACAGTTTGATGATTGAATAGATTTTATATTATTTATTTTCTCCGACAATTTATTTTTATTTTTTTACATTTTATTGTGCACAAAAGTTTTGCCAATATTTTTCACCCTTATACTGTAAATAGCATCTACACCGAGTGATGTCTCGCCTTGGTTTCTACCTACACACAAGATGTATAACATCCATTGGCTTTGATGATCCGTGCAGTTCGGTTGTAGCTCAGCGCCAGTTGGCGTGACTTGGTATACAGTGAAACCCTCTTAAGAAGTTTCGTGGCTTAAGAAGTTTGGTTTTTTCAGTCCCTTGGCCTAATTTTTCCCACATATAAGGTTTTCCTGCTTAAGAAGTTTGTTTTTTCCGGTCCCCCCTTGGAAAACTTCTTAAGAGGGTTTCACTGTATCTCCCTTTATCATCTATGCTTCCATTAGAGCCTATGTTATCCTTTGGTATGCTGTATAGAGGGCCGTTTTAAGGAAAAGAAAGACTGAACCAGTCTTGAAGAAAACAGTGAAACCCTCTTAAGAAGTTTTTTTTTTTTTTTGGCTTAAGAAGTTTGGTTTTTTTGGTCCCTTGGCCTAAAATTGGCCCAATTTTTCCCACGTATAAGGTTTTCCTTCTCAAGAAGTTTGTTTTTTCCGGTCCCTTGGAAAACGTCTTAAGAGGGTATCACTGTATTTCCCTTTATCACCTATGCTTCCATCAGAGCCTATGTCATCTTTTGGGATGCTGTGTAGAGGGCCGTTTTAAGGAAAAGAAAGACTGAACCAGTCTTGAAGACATCTTTGCTACTGTAGATATTATGAGTGTACGCAAATTCAATGTAATAAATATGAGATAAAAATTTTGTAAATTTTTTTAGAAGTTCTTCATTATTTTCCTTTGCAAACATCAATCTGTTTGCAAGTGACTGTACGCTAAGTGTATTTTATTTTAATGAGTTCTGAGCTGTGTTTTAAATAATAAGGTGTGTACGCGTGCATTTCTACCTACCGATTTCACCAATTAAACTGAGCGACCGCTAAAAAAGTTATTAAAAAAACATTTTAAATTTTTTTTTTTCACATTATTTGTTATATAGTGAACAATGCTCAGTCAAAAAATGTTAATTTAATCAAATAGTCTTCCGTTGAGGGAGATTTTTAGTATTCAACCAGTTTTGATTGGTGAAACCGATTGTTTGAATTAGTTATTTGTATATTTTGAAAACTACCGTATATTCCAAATTATGTGATTGAATATTCATGTAATAAAGTATATTTTCTGTTTATTTTATTATTTATGTTATGATTATTTCAGATTAGTTATGTTAGAAACTTGTTTGACAATTTTTGTGAATCGGGAGAAATAGGAATGAAAATAATTTATATGAACAACATTTAAATTAAATACTACAAATAATTAAAATTGTTTTATTTTTTAAAATAATACAGGAAATAAAATATGTATTGGATTTCGAATAGGCCACTTGCATGGATTTCATAACGACTTGGAAAAAATCATGTGGATAGATCTTTTTACTAAGATTAAGAAAATGTTGGTAAAATTGTTTAGAAATGTACAGTTTTTGTTAATTTTAAATAAATAAATCCATTATTTAGGCTCGTGACGTCACTACATGAAAATGTCCCGTCGCCGAAAATGTTCCTATTATTTTTTTAAAATTCCACACTGATTTATTTTTTTATATGGCATCACTTTGATTTCAGGCGAATTTTTGAATTCGTTCACTAGATTTATTGTGTGTTCTCTGCGAACTTATCATTTGGTTTCACTTTTTGACAGATGCTCTGAAGAGAACCCCGTACTTTTAATGATCTACGGGGTTCTCTTCAGAACGTGCAGATGATGTCGGTACGTGTTTTAGAGGTATAATGATTATGGTGCTGATTTTAACAAAATTAAATTTTATAATATTCTTATTATTATTATAATTTACAAGTACAAGTATATTACATTGAATTTAGTAATATAGACGCTGTTCATTATAATGATTTATGGTCAATAAGATGGATCAAAGAAAAAAAATATTTATGAGATGTAATATTTTTGGTATGCCTCGTTATTCTCTTGTGCAATTCGTGTGGAAAACGTTATTTTTTTTTTCAAATGATTTTCGGCTATGTAATTATCGTTTTTTCACACCTATAAAATTATGTCCCGTCTTTCCGGTTTATAAAAAATGGTCTGATTTATCGGATTGAAATTTTCAAAAAATCCCCAGGGTTTCAAAAATACGATTAAAAAAAAAAAAAAAATACAGAATGTCATGAATGTGAATTTAAAAAAATTTGATGCAAGTGGCCTATTGAGAATGTTTGGTTCCTGCCCTCGCGCCATTTATCAACAGTATCTACCATTCCCAACCATCACAATTTGAAACTTCGTGTTTGAAAAATATAATGGAGGAAAGTAAATAATCGAGTTCTTTTGTTTTAAAAAGGAAAAAATAAAAGGATTGTTGCCCGGGATTTATGCAGTTTTTCGAAATTTAATGTAGAAAGTGACTTCCTCTTCTTTTGTAGGTCAAGGGTGCAAAATTTCATAAGCCACGGAATAAAACTAGTGTTAGGAATTATTTCTTGGTCAGCCTAGCGATTCCGTATTTTTTGTGAGATCGTAATTGGATAACGGACGTTATCTCCTGTCAGATTTGTGTGATTTTTACTCCTGTCAGATTTGTCACATATTTTAGTTTAGATCTTTTTAAACACGAATTACGGCAAGTACGCATGATTATTTACTCATTTAATGTACCTTGTACATAGAAAACGCAAATAACAGTCATAAAAATCACACAAATCTGACGGGGATTACGTCCGTTATCCAATAATGATCTCACAAAAAATATGGAATCGCTAGGCAATGAGGTTATATAAATAAATAGACTCGCTATAGTCTCATATACTCACAATATAATGTGGAAAGTAAGGAACACTCTTTTGTTTTCAGCGATTTTCAGTATAATTTCTTAATTCAAAAGTTTATTCCTGTGCGATAAAGATAGACAATCAAATAATGTGTATGTATGAATGACATGGATATATGAGCGGGCGGCGGTGTATTGCTTGTCACTTTTTGATGGAATGTTCGCTGTCTCCTTTTCTTGAGGCCCACTAGAATAAAAGGTCCGGCTGCCTGTCGGAGTTTGATATGTCGAGTTATACAATAATTACAATAGGGCAACGACAGTTTTCAAATGGTGGCGATCATCATCAATACTTGTTAGAACTACTGATTTATGTGTTGTTTTACCGCAAGCAAACAAATAAACAGAGTGTTTAGGCTGATTAGTCTATTTTAAAACAGTGAAGTTTACTTAGCAACAGAAATTTGACTGTTGCGCGTCCAGACCCTTTACTTTAGTAGGACTTGAATTTTCTCTAATGACGTGTAAAACCGCGAGCGGGAAACATGAAAATTAATTGTAATATTTATAATAATCGATAATATTAAGTAATTTGCGTGTACTTACAAATGAAATGTTATTCATTCGCCTTTACTATTATTTGCCGTGTAATTGAAACATTTTCTCATCACACAGGAGGGCATTTTGACACTTTAAAATGCAATTTACTTACTGGTAAGTGCTGGTAAGACTCAACCTTACTCGACACGTAGCAGTTTAGTACTAAAGTACTAGATATCGAGATCGTTACAATTGTCTTGTTCTTGTCTTCCCACTTTTTAGATTTCTACCCCTCGTCTAATAGTATGTAACGTCATAGTCGCTAGGCTGGTATTTTTTTATAATGGAACCATCTGTAGATTTCAAACACTTTGGTTTTTTTTAGTAGTCATTTATTTTCACAATAAACTTTAGACAACTGTAATTGAATCAACAACACTTTGTAATATTTCTGAATTCATAAGATACCGCCGATCCCCACACCTGATCTTTCTAACAAGATCTTTTTACAAAGGCAAGAATTGTGAGAGAGAAAGATTTTTACTAAGGGCAGTCTTTTATATCAAACGGCGAAAGGCTACACTAATACAATAAACAAGCTCTAATCGGTATGTAGGCGTAATATTGGTATTTGGAGGCCTCTAGCAGCAGAGCTGAACATTGGGATGTCAATGGGTAATCAAACTAATTAAGTACGACAAACAGACAATAGATGTCCCTAATAGAGAACTTCAGTCTAATTTTTTAATTTTTTTTTATGAATAATGACATTCTAACTTAAATAACTGCGTTTTTGTTTTTATTTTTAGAGTTGGTTTTTTCGAGACCCCCCGGAAATATGGTAAATCGTGTGACGTCATCACTCCCGAAAAATTAGTATGGGATTGGGCAATCAGCTGATCTACTGCCGCCATTTTGAAATCCGTTGTTCCGTTGTTCGAAGTATTCTCCCTAGAAGAAGCATTACTTTTTTCATTCATTATTTTTTTTGTGCAGTAGTTTTTCAATATTTTAAATAATAGAGATAAACTAATAGAGATACCTCTATTTTTGATACTGAATTATTTAGGCTTAAATATTGTTTCAATAAACACTACAACTAAATCTCTATAAACAGTACGAAATAAAGAATAACATGAAATGTTGTTAATACTGATGGCTTGTGCCATACCTACATGTCAATTGATTTCAATACAATGTGATACAATGACTGGTGACGCGTGACGTCAGCACTAACCATTCAATCGTACCAACTTTACAGTGTATTTTAACGAGACGTTAAAAAATGCACTTTTTAATATTTTTTTACGAACACTACGTTTAATATTATAAAAAAAACTTATATATTCAGAATCAGCGTTTATTGGTCTGAATGAACATATTTTTTTAAAGTCATAATATTTTTTACTGGAGTTCCTTATTGCATTGTTCATTTAAGTTTTAACAACTACATTTGTATAAAAATCAAATCCATGCCACCAATCCTTTCTATAAAAAGACTAGCTGAAGTTTCCGGCATTGCCCAGGCTTTATCTGTATAAAACTGTTATTTTTCAAAATCATTAGACATTAAGCATCCTCTTCCTCTGAAGGTCAGGTCAAGTGTGCAAAATTTCATAAATCTCGTAATAAAATTAAACAAACGCACCTGGCTGCTGACTGCCATAGACAATCTTCTTTATACGAATAGATGGTAAAAAAATGACCTAACCACTGCCCTATTTTGAGATATTTGAGAATTGTCCCAATTTCGTAATAATAATATTCCGCTATAAAAGTTTGACGATAAAAATCTTCCATTCAATTCCAAAACACATGACTGCGTCAATCATCCACTTTTTTTAATCATAAGTTTCACTTGGCAGCCATTTTCGACATTTCTCGCTTTTGCAGAGACATTGTATTCTATTTTTCATATTTGAATTTTGTCCAAAATCTTCTTCTTTTTTCGAACCATAGTCAAATGTGAGTTCCACATTTGCTTCTATTTTATTGATGGCAAATAAACACAATTTAGGTATTGGATTATCGACTCTAATCGGCAACATGATACAGTTTGGTTGACAATTATGATTCATATACCTTCCAATGTTCCCAAATTCACTAGGATCGATAAAAGTCTGAATGTTAGTGTCACCTGAATGTTCATTAACACAAAGTATGTAATTCATTAGTTTGTTCGTCTTGTTGAACATATTTCTATTAACTGCTTCTGTTTTTGATAGTACTTCCCCTGCGTATTCACATATAAAACCTCCTTTAGGTACAGGATCCTTTGTAAACAGACCAAACCCTTTAGAAATTTGATGTTTGTCACCATTCGAACAACTTAAAATAGTTAAATTGGTCCTGGGACCAAATTGTACAAGGCGATTACTGCAATTGATGCTACAGGAACATAAACTATTGCATTCTATTATTAATTTATCTAAATTTAATGTGGACTCAGTTGCAACAAGTTCGTTATCACATTTGTTGTAATTTGCTTCATTATTTAACAGGCAGCCGCATTTTCCTTCGACAGCACACACATTATTACAACAACAATGGACGGTTTGTTGGGAATTATAGTCTGCTTCAATTCTAACACTTTCTGAATCGGTTTTTGAAGTGCTAGGAATATTTTCGGTAATGTAAAATATATTTGGATCAATGTGATAATAGTCATCTTTGTATTCGTCCATTATTATATTTCATTTATTATAAAGTAATTATTGTTTGAAATAGTAAACATATTTAAATAAGTACGAATAACATTGACAGCTTGCAATGTTGACATTTCTGACAGCTGACAGATGACAGAAGCAAGACCATAGAAATGAAACAATAACAATGTGTAATATTTTATCTATGCAAAGGGCAAATAAGGATTCATTCACTTAAAAATATCAACTATTCGCCAATTTATATTAAGTAAAAAACTTGATATTTTTTACTCGGGATCACTTTAGGGCAAGGGCGGATCCAGGGGGGGGGGGGGGTCATGGGGGTCATGACCCCCCCTGGGCTGGGTCCAGGACCTAGGTGGACCTACTTTTTACTTGTATCTATTATTATAAAAATTAAATTACAACTTCTAGTGACTTGACCACGACTATGTGACCCCCCCCCCTGGCGCTATGTGACCTCCCCCTGGCGCCAAAGCTGGATCCGCCCTTGCTTTAGGGAACGTACCCATACTACGTGACCAACTTTTTGCAATATTTAACCCCCCCCCCCCCCGGTGACCAAAATTCTAAGCAACCCGCCGCTCATTTGTATGGAGCGTGACATTTTGAAGACCCCCCCCCCTAAACGTGTCACGTAGTATGGGTACGTTCCCTTAACATGAAATTGATATTAATTAAAAAGTAGTTAGGTACTTTGCTGATACATACATACAGGGTGTTAAGGGACGTACTTGACTTACTTTAACCAGTGATTCCTGACATTATTTGGAGTAAAAAATGTAAATGAAATTTTGGTCTCCGGTGACTTTCTTTGATGACTTTTTTTTTCAAAAATTTTTTCTTCAAAATCAACCAAAAAAAATTCTTCCGCATGTCGTCACTGGTCACTCAGCCGGGTGCCCGACGAACCCCTTACCCCGCCTCCAACTGTTTAACAACTACCATTTTTTTTTGTTTTTGTAAAAAAAAAAAAAAAAACTAAAATGTCACCGGAGACCAAAATTTCTCAGCTAGTTAGTAATAAAGATTCACTTTTCTAGTCTTTCTATCGGCGAAATTGATAACCTAATAAAATTATTTGATTAGGTTTTATCAAAATCGATGTTTTCAGCAATTTCATTTTCGATTGACAAAGTTGCCAGGTATGTCAATTTAGATTGAGATATTGTCGATCGCGAATAGGTTTTTATCTTAAATGAACTGTTTCAGTGTTTGCTAGTATTTATATGAAATGAGAATGAGAGAAATGTCGCCCTGTACCATTCTTCGGATAATTATCAATGTGAGTTTGCACTGGGCCACTAGTTATTATACATATGATTAATTATTTTGTTATTTGGAATGAGTGGCCAAGTGGCTGAATCCGCTATATTCGGGACAACAGTACTAACGTCATCTAGCATTTGTATTTGTTGTACATCACCAATGGAGTCATCCTGAGCAGCATCTGTAATTGTAGCATAACTTATTCCATCACTTCGGGAAACTTCGTCCACAATCTCTTCAGCAGCTATCTGATCTGACTTGCCAGACAGACGCTCCAGTACTGGTAGGCAATGGCGGGCACTGTTTGGCACTGGTTGGTGCAATGGTAAGTTCTGGTAGGCACTGATGGGTACTGGTATGAACTGGTATGTGCACTGGTAAGTACTGGTAGGCAATGGTAGGCACTGTTTGGCACTGGTTGATGCACTGGTAAGTTCTGGTAGGAACTGATGGGTACTGGTATGAACTGGTATCTGCACTGGTAAGTACCTACTGGTAAGTACTGGTAGGCACTGGTAGGCACTGGTATGAACTGGTATCTGCACTGGTAAGTACTGGTAAGTACTGGTAGGCACTGGTAGGCACTGGTATGAACTGGTATCTGCACTGGTAAGTACTGGTAGGCAATGGTAGACACTGTTTGGCTCTGGTTGGTGCACTGGTAAGTTCTGGTAGGCACTGGTGGGTACTGGTATGAACTGGTATCTGCACTGGTAAGTACTGGTAGGCACTGGTAGGAACCGGTATCTGCACTGGTAAGTACTGGAAAGTACTGGCAGGCACTGGTATGAGCTGGTATCTGCACTGGTAAGTACTGGTAAGTACTGGTAGGCACTGGTATGAACTGGTATCTGCACTGGTAAGTACTGGTAAGCACTGGTAGGCACTGGTAGGCACTGGTATGAACTGGTATCTTTTTTTTATTTTATTTATTTATTTATTTATTTATTTATTCCATTTTTACAATTTTACAAAGTTAGGTATAAGTACAATTATTTTTTTAATTATGTACATGTAATGCAAATATTTTTTAATGGTGGTAATAATACCTCTCTAATTGAGAATTTCTCGTGTTTAGGGAGGGAGTACTAACATAATTAATATTTTGATATATGTTTAATTGATGCTACCATGAGCGTATTTATGAAAAAATAAAATAAAAACAACATGTATGTAAAATTATATACCTGTGCACTATTTTAGGAAGAAAGTTTTTTTTTTAAATTATAAAATATAAAACCCGTGTACATATTAAAAATATAAGTGGGCGTAATATAACACAAACATGAAATTACTTAGTGGTGAAATGTATTTTAATTTTTTTCTTAAAAATTTTATAATTTTTTTCGGATTGAATATCTTTAGGGAGTTCGTTAAAGCATTTTATGGCTGAGTATGTGTAATGATGTTGGGCCGTTGTAGTATTAAGTTTAGGGATTATTATTTGTCCTGTTGTTCTCGGCCTGGTGCTAAATGACTTTATTGTTAGTTTGTCTTTATGGATTTGAAGTAATGCATTTTTTTGATAGATTCTGTTTAATTTGTAAAACTTTGAATTCATCGAATATTTTTTGAGTTGAATAGTCTAAAGGTTTTTTTAGAATAATTTTGATAAGTCTTCTATGCACTATTTCAAGTGGGGCTAAGTTGGTTTTATACGCTCCTCCCCAACCTATTATTCCGTATTGCAGAACTGATTGGGCTAATGCATAGTAAACCTTCAGTAGTATAGATTTATGAAGTATATTTCTTAGTTTGAGGAATACGTAAAAAAGTTTACGTATTCTGTTTATAGTTTGTGCAATATGTTCTATCCATTTAATATGTTGGTCTATTATTATGCCTAAATATTTAATGTTAATAACATTAAATAAATACAGTATTGGACCTAACACTGTCCCTTGAGGAATTCCAAATTCTGAATAGGTGGGTTCACTCAATGTATTGTTAATTTTCACGTGTTGGTGTCTTTCATGTAGATAACTTTTGAACCATTCTATAACTGTTCCTTGAATTCCAATATTTTCTAATTTCTTGATTAGTTTTTTGTGGCATATACTGTCAAAAGCTTTTCTTAGATCAATGAATATACTTAAACATTTATTTCCCGAGTCAAGAGCATTATATATTATTGAGGTTATTTTTGCGATTGCATCTTGCGTGCCTAAATTTTCTCTGAAGCCGAATTGGTTATCTTTAATAATTTTATTTGAAGTGATGTGCTTAGTTAATTGTGACTTTACGACTTTTTGAAATATTTTTGCTACGTTTGATACAATAGATATGGGACGGTAGTTTGAGATGTCGGTTGCAATTCCTGATTTGAAAATCGGAGTTATTATTGTATTTTTATATATTTTCGGATAAATTCCTTGTTGCATGCTGTTATTTATGATATGTGCTATTGGTTTTGATATTAGTTGTCTCATTTGTTTTAGTAAATTTACTGTGATATGGTCGAAACCAGGGCTCGCTGACACTCATTATTATTATTTTTATTATTTATTATTGTTCATTATTATTTTTTCTATTTCTATCTGTGTGCATTTTTCAAACTTTTTGAAAATATTTTGGCAAGTTTGTGTGGATGTACTGAAAGTTTTTTTAGATTGGACAGCGTCAATTTTTTTGGCTAAGTTCTCACCGACTTTTGCAAAGTAGTTGTTGAAAATATTAGCAATTTTAGTTGGTTCTTTTACTGTCTCTATTGTTTCATTGTCATATGTTATTTTATTTATTTGTTTATTTTTATTACCCTTGCCAATGATGTTTTTAATTGTAGCCCACACTTTTTTGTTATCTTCAATTTTTTCTTTGAAGTAATTTTCTTTTGTTTTTTTAATCAAGTTTGTAAGATTATTTCTGTATTTTTTATATAATTGTAATAAAATAAAGTCATTGGGTTGTTTACGGGTTTGATAAAATAGTTTTTCTTTATTCCTAATTGAGGTAACTATTCCATGGGTGATCCAAGGTTTAATTTTTCTATGTTTTGATTTTAGTTTGACGTTATTTTCTTTAGTTGCATTTATTATGTGATCGCGAAGTGTTTTTTCGAAATTAATTGAAGATTTTTCGGCATCTTCGGTATTTAATATTTCTTCCTACTTTTCCGATTTTAATTTTTGTTCTAGAAGTTGTGTGTTTATGGTTTTTATATTATACTGCTGTAATGCAGTTGAGGAAAAGGATATTTTTTTTTAGTTATTCAGTTATTCAGTGCCGGCAAGCCGGGCGTTTATTTATTATTAGTAATGTACCACATGATTTTTTTTTCCTTACCCTCCTCACTAGACTAAAGTCTGTTCTGAGGCTGGTAACTAACAATTTCTAATTACATAAAAACAAGTAAGTGGTAAAAAAAAAAGAAAAAAAAAGAAACATATATATTATAGTAAAAATAATAATCAATATATATTATAAAAGAAAGTCCAAAAAAACGTGCGGAACGCAAAAACTCAGAAACGAGTGCCGGTACGATCAAGAGAGTTATATGGTAAGGTAGATCTCTATCCCCCCTAGGGAATAAGGGTATTCGTTTTTACCTAAAGGGCTTGCTTTTAAATATATAAGGGCTGAAAGTTCTAAGAAGACTCTAGAAATTTCAAGAAGTGTCTAGAAGATTCCGGAAACTTCTACAAAATTCGATAAAACTCTGGAATGTTCTGGAAGAAGTGAAAGAGTATGTCAGCGAGTCTAGAAGGTTCCGAAAAGTTTAAGAAGGTTCAATAAAACTGTAGAAAGTTCTGAAAGGAGTGGAGGAGTGTGTCGGTGTATCTAGAAGGTTCCGGAAAATTCTAGAAGGTTCCATAAAGCTGTAGGAAGTCCTAGAAGGTTCGATAGGGCTGTACAAAGTTCTAGAAGGAGTGGTGGAGTATGTCGGTAAGTCTAGATGGTTCCGGAAAGTTCTAGAAGGTTCGATAAAGCTGTACAAAGTTCTGGAAGGTGTGGCGGAGTATGTCGGTGAGTCTAGAGATTCTGATGGTTCACGAACGCTTTAGAAATTTGTGGAAGGAAAAAGTTCTAGAAGATTTCAGAAGAAATAGGCGGTGAGTCTAGAAGATTCCGGAAGTTCCATAAAGTTTTTTTTTTTTTTTTTTTTTTTTTTTTTTCCAGAAGTTTCGATAAAGCTGTACAAAGTTCTGGAAGGAGTGGCGGAATAAGTCGGTGATCTAGAAGGTTGTGGAAAGTTCTAGAAAGTTCCATAAGGCTGTAGAAAGTTCTGAAAGGAGTGGAGGAGTGTGTCGGTGTGTCTAGAAGGTTCCGGAAAATTCTAGAAGATTCCACAAAGCTGTAAGAAGTTCTAGAAGGAGTGATGGAATGTGTCAGTGAGTCTAGAAGGATCTAGAACATTCTGAAAGGTTCCCCAATACTTTAGGAAGGTATAGAAGATGAATGTTCTAGAAGCTTTGGCGGAGTGTGTCTGGAAAGTTCTAGAAGTTTGGATATTCTTAAACTTCAATAAACATTATAAAAAAAAGTGTACTATTTGCGTGCCGCTAAAACTCAAAGACGAATCCCGGTACGATCATGGGAGTTATATTTGTGGTAGCCCTCTGTCCCCCATCCTTGAAGAATGTTCCCGTTTTTACCTGAAGGGCGTACTTTTGAAGATATAAGGGCTGGGAATTTTGCTACCTTGAAGTTTTAAGAACAGTCCAGAACATTCGAGAGAATTCTTGAGCATTCCACAACATTCCAAAATAGCCCGGAACAATCTGGAATATTCCGGGAATAGGGATATAAATAGGCTGGAACGTTCGGGAATATCCTGGAACATCCTAGATAAGTGTGGAACTTTCCTGAACAGTCCCGAATGTTGTGAAATATTGTGGAACATCATTCTGGAACATTTGAAGCCTATTTTGTATGGGTAGGACTACCCATTGGTAGAGGTATATTAAGCAAGATCCGTCGTAGGTCAGTTCAATTTTACATCAACTCCCTGAGCGAAGCCGGACACCCCATCCAGAGTATTTGAGAGCATTCCACAACATTCCAGAACAAAATTGAAAATTGTGGAATGTTCGGGAATAGAGAATCGGGAACATCAACGTGGAACATTCCAGTACACTCGAATGTTGTCCTGAGCGAAGCCGGGTAACCCAGCTAGTAATAAAATAAGAGGAAAATCAGAATTTAAAAACAGAGTAGAAAATAGAAAATATATAATATTAGATATTAAGAATATTACTTATCTCTCTTCTTTCTTTGACATTCAACCAGTTTAAAAATCTTTTGAAGACCCAGTTCAAATTATTAGATGCGACGTAGGTCTTTGTTTCGGCTACAAACTTATTGAATATATATGGTGCCAAGTAAGATTCATGTTTTTTTGCAAAATTTGATTTGATATATGGTACTTGTAATTGATTGTGTGTGTTTGCTCTTGTGTATAGCGAGTGAGATATGAAGTGTGGTGGTATTTTTATGCAGTTTTTGTAGATGATCTTCTTTATGAATAGTTTATTTATGTCTAATAGGTTATTGTTGATCATTATCTGTTCTGTCGGATGTTGATAAGGCTTTCTAAACATAATTCTGATTATTGTTGTATGATTAATTTTAAGTGATTTGAGGTGAGTCTCTGCTTAAATCAAGAATTAAAAAACACGCAAAGTGATCAGTTATATTTGTTTTCCAAATGACAGGTATTAATTGTGTAGTTATGTCAGCTTTTGTCCAAATATGATCAATACATGATGGGTTTTGTCGGGGCACAACTCTAGTATAGTCGTTTATGCATGAAATGAAGTTCAGTTCAGCCATCGTATTATGTAGATCATTTTTTTTGACACTGTTTGAATTTAAACCTATATTTATATTGAAGTCACCCGTTACTATAGTAAGTTCTGGTAGGCACTGGTGGGTACTGGTATGAACTGGTATCTGCACTGATAAGTACTGGTAGGCACCCGTAGGCACTGGTAAGTACTGGTAGGCACTGGTAGGATCCGGTATCTGCACTGGTAAGTACTGGCAGGCACTGGTATGAGCTGGTATCTGCACTGGTAAGTACTGGTAAGTACTGGTAGGCACTGGTATGAACTGGTATCTGCACTGGTAAGTACTGGTAAGTACTGGTAGGCACTGGTAGGCACTGGTATGAACTGGTATCTGCACTGGTAAGTACTGGTAGGCAATGGAAGACACTGTTTGGCTCTGGTTGGTGCACTGGTAAGTTCTGGTAGGCACTGGTGGGTACTGGTATGAACTGGTATCTGCACTGGTAAGTACTGGTATGCACTGGTAGGCACTGGTAAGTACAGGTAGGCACTGGTATGAACTGGTATCTGCACTGGTAAGGACTGGTAAGTACTGGTAGGCACTGGTAGGCACTGGTATGAACTGGTATCTGCACTGGTAAGTACTGGTAGGTACTGGTAGGCACCGGTATGAACTGGTATCTGCACTGGTAAGTACTGGTCGGCACTGGTAGGCACTTTTTTGAACTGGTGTCTGCACTGGTAAGTACTGGTAAGTAATGGTAAGTACTGGTAGGCAATGGTAGGCACTGGTATGAACTGGTATCTGCACTGGTAAGTACTGGAAGGCACTGGTTGGCACTGGTATGAACTGGTATCTGCACTGGTTTGAACTGGTAGGCACTGGTAGGCACTGGTATCTGCATTGGTAAGTACTGGTAGGCACTGGTAGGCACTGTTATGAACTGGAATCTGCACTGGTAAGGATTGGTAAGTACTGGTAAGTACAGGTAGGCACTGGTAGGCACCGGTATGAACGAACTGGTATCTGCACTGGTAAGTACTGGAAGGCACTGGTTGGCACTGGTATGAACTGGTATCTGCACTGGTAAGGACTGGTAAGTACTGGTAGGCACTGGTATAAACTGGTGTCAGCACTGATAAGTACTGGTAAGTACTGGTACGCACTGGAAGGCACTGGTATGAACTGGTATCTGCATTGGTAAGTACTGGTAGGCACTGGTAGGCACTGGTATGTACTGGTATCTGCACTGGTAAGTACTGGAAGGCACTGGTTGGCACTGGTATGAACTGGTATCTGTACTGGTAAGGACTGGTAAGTACTGGTAGGCACTGGTATAAACTGGTGTCAGCACTGATAAGTACTGGTAAGTACTGGTACGCACTGGTAGGCACTGGTAGGAACTGGTATCTGCACTGGTAAGTATTGGTAGGCACTGGTAGGCACTGGTATGAACTGGTATCAGTACTGGTAAGTACTGGTAGGCACTGGTAGGCACTGGTATCTGCACTGGTAAGTACTGGTAGGCACTGGTATGAACTGGTATCTGCACTGGTAAGTACTGGTCCGCACTGGTAGGCACTGGTATGAACTGGTGTCAGCACTGATAAGTACTGGTAAGTACTGGTACGCACTGGTAGGCACTGGTAGGAACTGGTATCTGCACTGGTAAGTATTGGTAGGCACTGGTAGGCACTGGTATGAACTGGTATCTGCACTGGTAAGGACTGGTAAGTACTGGTTGGCACTGGTAGGCACCGGTATGAACTGGTATCTGCACTGGTAAGTACTGGTCGGCACTGGTAGGCACTTTTTTGAACTGGTGTCTGCACTGGTAAGTAATGGTAAGTACTGGTAGGCAATGGTAGGCACTGGTATGAACTGTAATCTGCACTGGTAAGTACTGGAAGGCACTGGTTGGCACTGGTATGAACTGGTATCTGCACTGGTTTGAACTGGTAGGCACTGGTAGGCACTGGTATGAACTGGTATCTGTATTGGTAAGTACTGGTAGGCACTAGTAAGCACTGGTATGTACTGGTATCTGCACTGGTAAGTACTGGTAAGCACTGGTAGGCACTGGTATGAACTGGTATCTGCACTGGTAAGTACTGGTAAGTACTGGTAGGCACTGGTAGGCACTGGTTTGAACTGGTATCTGCACTGGTAAGTACAGGTAGGCACTGGTAGGCACTGGTATGAACTGGTATCTGCACTGGTAAGGACTGGTAAGTACTGGTAGGCACTGGTAGAAACTGATATGAACTGGTATCTGCACTGGTAAGTACAGGTAGGCACTGGTATGAACTGGTATCTGCACTGGTAAGTACTGGTAAGTACTGGTAGGCACTGGTAGGCACTGGTATGAATTGGTATCTGCACTGGTAAATACTGGTAAGCACTAGTAGGCACGGGTAGGCACTGGTATGAACTGGTATCTGTACTGGTAAGTACTGGTAAGTACTGGTAGGCACTGGTAGGCACTGGTATGTACTGGTATCTGCACTGGTAAGGACTGGTAAGTAGTGGTAAGCACTGGTAGGCACTGGTATGAACTGGTATCTGCACTGTTAAGGACTGGTAGGCACTGGTATGAACTGGTGTCAGCACTGATAAGTACTGATAAGTACTGGTACGCACTGGTAGGCACTGGTAGGAACTGGTATGAACTGGTATCTGCACTGGTAAGTACTGGTAGGCACTGGTAGGCACTGGTATGAACTGGTGTCAGCCCTGATAAGTACTGGTAAGTACTGGTACGCACTGGTAGGCACTGGTAGGAACTGGTATCTGCACTGGTAAGTATTGGTAGGCACTGGTAGGCACTGGTATGAACTGGTATCAGCACTGGTAAGTACTGGTAGGCACTGGAAGGCACTGGTATGGACTGGTATCTGCACTGGTAAGTACTGGTAGGCACTGGTGTGAACTGGTATCTGCACTGGTAAGTACTGGTAGGCACTGGTAGGCACTGGTATGAACTAGTGTCAGCACTGATAAGTACTGGTAAGTACTGGTACGCACTGGTAGGCACTGGTATGAACTGGTGTCAGCCCTGATAAGTACTGGTAAGTACTGGTACGCACTGGTAGGCACTGGTAGGAACTGGTATCTGCACTGGTAAGTATTGGTAGGCACTGGTAGGCACTGGTATGAACTGGTATCAGCACTGGTAAGTACTGGTAGGCACTGGAAGGCACTGGTATGGACTGGTATCTGCACTGGTAAGTACTGGTAGGCACTGGTGTGAACTGGTATCTGCACTGGTAAGTACTGTTAGGCACTGGTGTGAACTGGTATCTGCACTGGTAAGTACTGGTAGGCACTGGTATGAACTGGTATGAACTGGTATCTGCACTGGTAAGTACTGGTAGGCACTGGTAGGCACTGGTATGAACTGGTGTCAGCACTGATAAGTACTGGTAAGTACTGGTACGCACTGGTAGGCACTGGTAGGAACTGGAATCAGCACTGGTAAGTATTGGTAGGCACTGGTAGGCACTGGTATGAACTGGTATCAGCACTGGTAAGTACTGGTAGGCACTGGTAGGCACTGGTAGGCACTGGTATGTACTGGTATCTGCACTGATAAGGACTGGTAAGTACTGGTAAGCAATGGTAGGCACTGGTAGGAACTGGTATCTGCACTGGTAAGTATTGGTAGGCACTGGTAGGTACTGGTATGAACTGGTATCAGCACTGGTAAGTACTGGTAGGCACTGGTAGGCACTGGTATCTGCACTGGTAAGTACTGGTAGGCACTGGTATGAACTGGTATCTGCACTGGTAAGTACTGGTCCGCACTGGTAGGCACTGGTATGAACTGGTGTCAGCACTGATAAGTACTGGTAAGTACTGGTACGCACTGGTAGGCACTGGTAGGAACTGGTATCTGCACTGGTAAGTATTGGTAGGCACTGGTAGGCACTGGAATGAACTGGTATCTGCACTGGTAAGGACTGGTAAGTACTGGTAGGCACTGGTAGGCACCGGTATGAACTGGTATCTGCACTGGTAAGTACTGGTCGGCACTGGTAGGCACGTTTTTGAACTGGTGTCTGCACTGGTAAGTACTGGTAAGTAATGGTAAGTACTGGTAGGCAATGGTAGGCACTGGTATGAACTGTAATCTGCACTGGTAAGTACTGGAAGGCACTGGTTGGCACTGGTATGAACTGGTATCTGCACTGGTTTGAACTGGTAGGCACTGGTAGGCACTGGTATGAACTAATATGTATTTATAAGTACTGGTAGGCACTAGTAGGCACTGGTATGTACTGGTATCTGCACTGGTAAGTACTGGTAAGCACTGGTAGGCACTGGTATGAACTGGTATCTGCACTGGTAAGTATTGGTAGGCACTGGTAGGCACTGGTATGAACTGTAATCTGCACTGGTAAGTACTGGAAGGCACTGGTTGGCACTGGTATGAACTGGTATCTGCACTGGTTTGAACTGGTAGGCACTGGTAGGCACTGGTATGAACTGGTATCTGTATTGGTTAGTACTGGTAGGCACTAGTAGGCACTGGTATGTACTGGTATCTGCACTGGTAAGTACTGGTAAGCACTGGTAGGCACTGGTATGAACTGGTATCTGCACTGGTAAGTACTGGTAAGTACAGGTAGGCACTGGTAGGCACTGGTTTGAACTGGTATCTGCACTGGTAAGTACAGGTAGGCACTGGTAGGCACTGGTATGAACTGGTATCTGCACTGGTAAGTACTGGTAAGTACTGGTAGGCACTGGTAGGCACTGGTATGAATTGGTATCTGCACTGGTAAATACTGGTAAGCACTAGTAGGCACTGGTAGGCACTGGTATGAACTGGTATCTGTACTGGTAAGTACTGGTAAGTACTGGTAGGCACTGGTAGGCACTGGTATGTACTGGTATCTGCACTGGTAAGGACTGGTAAGTAGTGGTAAGCACTGGTAGGCACTGGTATGAACTGGTATCTGCTCTGGTAATTACAGGTAGGCACTGGTAGGCACTGGTATGAACTGGTATCTGCACTGTTAAGGACTGGTAGGCACTGGTAGGCACTGGTATGAACTGGTGTCAGCACTGATAAGTACTGGTAAGTACTGGTACGCACTGGTAGGCACTGGTAGGAACTGGTATGAACTGGTATCTGCACTGGTAAGTACTGGTAGGCACTGGTAGGCACTGGTATGAACTGGTGTCAGCACTGATAAGTACTGGTAAGTACTGGTACGCACTGGTAGGCACTGGTATGAACTAGTATCTGCACTGGTAAGTATTGGTAGGCACTGGTAGGCACTGGTATGAACTGGTATCAGCACTTGTAAGTACTGGTAGGCACTGGTAGGCACTGGTATGGACTGGTATCTGCACTGGTAAGTACTGGTAGGCACTGGTGTGAA
The DNA here is from genome assembly GCA_917880885.1 of Limnephilus marmoratus. Lineage (NCBI taxonomy): Eukaryota > Metazoa > Arthropoda > Insecta > Trichoptera > Limnephilidae > Limnephilus > Limnephilus marmoratus. The sequence goes on from OU862929.1 coordinate 22,540,329, forward strand.
CTGGTATCTGCACTGGTAAGTACTGGTAGGCACTGGTGTGAACTGGTATCTGCACTGGTAAGTACTGGTAGGCACTGGTATGAACTGGTATGAACTGGTATCTGCACTGGTAAGTACTGGTAGGCACTGGTAGGCACTGGTATGAACTGGTGTCAGCACTGATAAGTACTGGTAAGTACTGGTACGCACTGGTAGGCACTGGTAGGAACTGGTATCAGCACTGGTAAGTATTGGTAAGCACTGGTAGGCACTGGTAGGCACTGGTATGAACTGGTATCAGTACTGGTAAGTACTAGTAGGCACTGGTAGGCACTGGTATGGACTGGTATCTGCACTGGTAAGTACTGGTAGGCACTGGTGTGAACTGGTATCTGCACTGGTAAGTACTGGTAGGCACTGATATGAACTGGTATCTGCACTGGTAAGTACTGGTCCGCACTGGTAGGCACTGGTATGAACTGGTGTCAGCACTGATAAGTACTGGTAAGTACTGGTACGCACTGGAAGGCACTGGTAGGAACTGGTATCTGCACTGGTACGTACTGGGAGGCACTGGTTGGCACTGGTATGAACTGGTATCTGCACTGGTTTGAACTGGTAGGCACTGGTAGGCACTGGTATGAACTGGTATCTGCATTGGTAAGTACTGGTAGGCACTGGTATGTACTGGTATCTGCACTGGTAAGTACTGGTAAGCACTGGTAGGCACTGGTATGAACTGGTATCTGCACTGGTAAGTACTGGTAAGTACTGGTAGGCACTGGTAGGCACTGGTATGAACTGGTATCTGCACTGGTAAGGACTGGTAAGTACTGGTAGGCACTGGTAGAAACAGGTATGAACTGGTATCTGCACTGGTAAGTACAGGTAGGCACTGGTATGAACTGGTATCTGCACTGGTAAGTACTGGTAAGTACTGGTAGGCACTGGTAGGCACTGGTATGAATTGGTATCTGCACTGGTAAATACTGGTAAGCACTGGTAGGCACTGGTAGGCACTGGTATGAACTGGTATCTGCACTGGTAAGTACTGGTAAGTACTGGTAGGCACTGGTAGGCACTGGTATGTACTGGTATCTGCACTGGTAAGGACTGGTAAGTTGTGGTAAGCACTGGTAGGCACTGGTATGAACTGGTATCTGCTCTGGTAATTACAGGTAGGCACTGGTAGGCACTGGTATGAACTGGTATCTGCACTGTTAAGGACTGGTAGGCACTGGTAGGCACTGGTATGAACTGGTGTTAGCACTGATAAGTACTGGTAAGTACTGGTACGCACTGGTAGGCACTGGTAGGAACTGGTATGAACTGGTATCTGCACTGGTAAGTACTGGTAGGCACTGGTAGGCACTGGTATGAACTGGTGTCAGCACTGATAAGTACCGGTAAGTACTGGTACGCACTGGTAGGCACTGGTAGGAACTGGTATGAACTGGTATCTGCACTGGTAAGTATTGGTAGGCACTGGTAGGCACTGGTATGAACTGGTGTCAGCACTGATAAGTACTGGTAAGTACTGGTACGCACTGGTAGGCACTGGTAGGAACTGGTATCAGCACTGGTAAGTATTGGTAGGCACTGGTAGGCACTGGTATGAACTGGTATTAGCACTTGTAAGTACTAGTAGGCACTGGTAGTTACTGGTATGGACTGGTATCTGCACTGGTAAGTACTGGTAGGCACTGGTGTGAACTGGTATCTGCACTGGTAAGTACTGGTCCGCACTGGTAGGCACTGGTATGAACTGGTGTCAGCACTGATAAGTACTGGTAAGTACTGGTACGCACTGGAAGGCACTGGTAGGAACTGGTATCTGCACTGGTACGTACTGGGAGGCACTGGTTGGCACTGGTATGAACTGGTATCTGCACTGGTTTGAACTGGTAGGCACTGGTAGGCACTGGTATGAACTGGTATCTGCATTGGTAAGTACTGGTAGGCACTGGTATGTACTGGTATCTGCACTGGTAAGTACTGGTAAGCACTGGTAGGCACTGGTATGAACTGGTATCTGCACTGGTAAGTACTGGTAAGTACTGGTAGGCACTGGTAGGCACTGGTATGTACTGGTATCTGCACTGATAAGGACTGGTAAGTACTGGTAAGCACTGGTAGGCACTGGTATGAACTGGTATCGGCACTGGGAAGTACAGGTAGGCACTGGTAGGCACTGGTATGAACTGGTATCTGCACTGTTAAGGACTGGTAAGTACTAGTAGGCACTGGTAGGCACTGGTATGAACTGGTATCTGCACTGGTAAGTACTGGTCGGCACTGGTACGCACTGGTATGAACTAGTGTCTGCTCTGGTAAGTACTGGTAAGTAATGGTAAGTACTGGTAGGCACTGGTAGGCACTGGTATGTATTGGTATCTGCACTGATAAGGACTGGTAAGTACTGGTAAGCACTGGTAGGCACTGGTATGAACTGGTATCTGCACTGGTAAGTACAGGTAAGTACTGGTAGGCACTGGTATGAATTGGTATCTGCAGTGGTAAGTACTGGTAAGCACTGGTAGGCACTGGTAGGCACTGGTATGTACTGGTATCTGCACTGGTAAGAACTGGTAAGTACTGGTAAGCACTGGTTGGCACTGGTATGAACTGGTATCTGCACTGGTAATTACAGGAAGGCACTGGTATAAACTGGTATGAACTGGTATCTGCACTGGTAAGGACTGGTAAGTACTGGTAGGCACTGGTAGGCACTGGTATGAACTGGTATCTGCACTGGTAAGTACTGGTCGGCACTGGTAGGCACTGGTATGAACTAGTGTCTGCTCTGGTAAGTACTGGTAAGTAATGGTAAGTACTGGTAGGCAATGGTAGGCACTGGTATGAACTGGTATCTGCACTGGTAAGTACAGGTAAGTACTTGTAGGCACTGGTATGAATTGGTATCTGCAGTGGTAAGTACTGGTAAGCACTGGTAGGCACTGGTAGGCACTGGTATGTACTGGTATCTGCACTGGTAAGAACTGGTAAGTACTGGTAAGCACTGTTAGGCACTGGTATGAACTGGTATCTGCACTGGTAATTACAGGTAGGCACTGGTATGAACTGGTATCTGCACTGGTAAGGACATGTAAGTACTGGTAGGCGATAGTAGGCACTGGTATGAACTGGTATCTGCACTGGTAAGTACTGGTAGGCACTGATAGGCACTGGTATGAACTGGTGTCAGCACTGATAAGTACTGGTAAGTACTGGTACGCACTGGAAGGCACTGGTAGGAACTGGTATCTGCACTGGTACGTACTGGGAGGCACTGGTTGGCACTGGTATGAACTGGTATCTGCACTGGTTTGAACTGGTAGGCACTGGTAGGCACTGGTATGAACTGGTATCTGCATTGGTAAGTACTGGTAGGCACTGGTATGTACTGGTATCTGCACTGGTAAGTACTGGTAAGCACTGGTAGGCACTGGTATGAACTGGTATCTGCACTGGTAAGTACTGGTAAGTACTGGTAGGCACTGGTAGGCACTGGTATGTACTGGTATCTGCACTGATAAGGACTGGTAAGTACTGGTAAGCACTGGTAGGCACTGGTATGAACTGGTATCGGCACTGGGAAGTACAGGTAGGCACTGGTAGGCACTGGTATGAACTGGTATCTGCACTGTTAAGGACTGGTAAGTACTAGTAGGCACTGGTAGGCACTGGTATGAACTGGTATCTGCACTGGTAAGTACTGGTCGGCACTGGTACGCACTGGTATGAACTAGTGTCTGCTCTGGTAAGTACTGGTAAGTAATGGTAAGTACTGGTAGGCACTGGTAGGCACTGGTATGTATTGGTATCTGCACTGATAAGGACTGGTAAGTACTGGTAAGCACTGGTAGGCACTGGTATGAACTGGTATCTGCACTGGTAAGTACAGGTAAGTACTGGTAGGCACTGGTATGAATTGGTATCTGCAGTGGTAAGTACTGGTAAGCACTGGTAGGCACTGGTAGGCACTGGTATGTACTGGTATCTGCACTGGTAAGAACTGGTAAGTACTGGTAAGCACTGGTAGGCACTGGTATGAACTGGTATCTGCACTGGTAATTACAGGAAGGCACTGGTATAAACTGGTATGAACTGGTATCTGCACTGGTAAGGACTGGTAAGTACTGGTAGGCACTGGTAGGCACTGGTATGAACTGGTATCTGCACTGGTAAGTACTGGTCGGCACTGGTAGGCACTGGTATGAACTAGTGTCTGCTCTGGTAAGTACTGGTAAGTAATGGTAAGTACTGGTAGGCAATGGTAGGCACTGGTATGAACTGGTATCTGCACTGGTAAGTACAGGTAAGTACTTGTAGGCACTGGTATGAATTGGTATCTGCAGTGGTAAGTACTGGTAAGCACTGGTAGGCACTGGTAGGCACTGGTATGTACTGGTATCTGCACTGGTAAGAACTGGTAAGTACTGGTAAGCACTGTTAGGCACTGGTATGAACTGGTATCTGCACTGGTAATTACAGGTAGGCACTGGTATGAACTGGTATCTGCACTGGTAAGGACATGTAAGTACTGGTAGGCGATAGTAGGCACTGGTATGAACTGGTATCTGCACTGGTAAGTACTGGTAGGCACTGATAGGCACTGGTATGAACTGGTATCTGCACTGGTAAGTACTGGTAGGCATTGGTAGACACTGGTATTAACTGGTGTCAGCACTGATAAGTACTGGTAAGTACTGGTACGCACTGGTAGGCACTGGTAGGAACTGGTATCAGCACTGGTAAGTATTGGTAGGCACTGGTAGGCACTGGTATGAACTGGTATCTGCACTGGTAAGTACTGGTCCGCACTGGTAGGCACTGGTATGAACTGGTGTCAGCACTGATAAGTACTGGTAAGTACTGGTACGCACTGGTAGGCACTGGTAGGAACTGGTATCTGCACTGGTAAGTACTGGAAGGCACTGGTTGGCACTGGTATGAACTGGTATCTGCACTGGTTTGAACTGGTAGGCACTGGTAGGCACTGGTATGAACTGGTATCTGCATTGGTAAGTACTGGTAGGCACTGGTATGTACTAGTATCTGCACTGGTAAGTACTGGTAAGCACTGGTAGGTACTGGTATGAACTGGTATCTGCACTGGTAAGTACTGGTAAGTACTGGTAGGCACTGGTAGGCACTGGTATGTACTGGTATCTGCAGTGATAAGGACTGGTAAGTACTGGTAAGCACTGGTAGGCACTGGTAGGAACTGGTATCTGCACTGGTAAGTATTGGTAGGCACTGGTAGGCACTGGTATGAACTGGTATCAGCACTGGTAAGTACTGGTAGGCAATGGTAGGCACTGGTATCTGCACTGGTAAGTACTGGTAGGCACTGGTATGAACTGGTGTCTGCACTGGTAAGTACTGGTCCGCACTGGTAGGCACTGGTATGAACTGGTGTCAGCACTGATAAGTATTGGTAAGTACTGGTACGCACTGGTAGGCACTGGTAGGAACTGGTATCTGCACTGGTAAGTATTGGTAGGCACTGGTAGGCACTGGTATGAACTGGTATCTGCACTGGTAAGGACTGGTAAGTACTGGTAAGCACTGGTTGGCACCGGTATGAACTGGTATCTGCACTGGTAAGTACTGGTCGGCACTGGTAGGCACTTTTTTGAACTGGTGTCTGCACTGGTAAGTACTGGTTAGTAATGGTAAGTACTGGTAGGCAATGGTAGGCACTGGTATGAACTGTAATCTGCACTGGTAAGTACTGGAAGGCACTGGTTGGCACTGGTATGAACCGGTATCTGCACTGGTAAGTACTAGAAAGTACTGGCAGGCACTGGAAGGCACTGGTATGAGCTGGTATCTGCACTGATAAGTACTGGTAAGTACTGGTAGGCACTGGTATGAACTGGTATCTGCATTGGTAAGTACTGGAAGACACTGGTTGGCACTGGTATGAACTGGTATCTGCACTGGTTTGAACTGGTAGGCACTGGTAGGCACTGGTATCTGCATTGGTAAGTACTGGTAGGCACTGGTAGGCACTGTTATGAACTGGAATCTGCACTGCAAAGGATTGGTAAGTACTGGTAAGTACAGGTAGGCACTGGTAGGCACCGGTATTAACGAACTGGTATCTGCACTGGTAAGTACTGGAAGGCACTGGTTGGCACTGGAATGAACTGGTATCTGCAATGGTTTGAACTCGTAGGCACTAGTAGGCACTGGTATGAACTGGTATCTGCATTGGTAAGTACTGGTAGGCACTGGTAGGCACTGGTCTGTACTGGTATCTGCACTGGTAAGTACTGGAAGGCACTGGTTGGCACTGGTATGAACTGGTATCTGCACTGGCAAGGACTGGTAAGTACTGGTTGGCACTGGTATGAACTGGTATCTGCACTTGTAAGTACTGGAAGGCACTGGTTGGCACTGGTATGAACTGGTATCTGCACTGGTTTGAACTGGTAGGCACTGGTAGGCACTGGCATGAACTGGTATCTGCACTGGTAAGTACAGGTAGGCACTGGTAGGCACTGGTATGAACTGGTATCTGCACTGGTAAGGACTGGTAAGTACTGGTAGGCACTGGTAGAAACTGGTATGAACTGGTATCTGCACTGGTAAGTACAGGTAGGCACTGGTATGAACTGGTATCTGCACTGGTAAGTACTGGTAAGTACTGGTAGGCACTGGTAGGCACTGGTATGAATTGGTATCTGCACTGGTAAATACTGGTAAGTACTGGTAGGCACTGGTAGGCACTGGTTTGAACTGGTATCTGCACTGGTAAGTACAGGTAGGCACTGGTAGGCACTGGTATGAACTGGTATCTGCACTGGTAAGGACTGGTAAGTACTGGTAGGCACTGGTAGAAACCGGTATGAACTGGTATCTGCACTGGTAAGTACAGGTAGGCACTGGTATGAACTGGTATCTGCACTGGTAAGTACTGGTAAGTACTGGTAGGCACTGGTAGGCACTGGTATGAATTGGTATCTGCACTGGTAAATACTGGTAAGCACTGGTAGGCACTGGTAGGCACTGGTATGAACTGGTATCTGCACTGGTAAGTACTGGTAAGTACTGATAGGCACTGGTAGGCACTGGTATGTACTGGTATCTGCACTGGTAAGGACTGGTAAGTAGTGGTAAGCACTGGTAGGCACTGGTATGAACTGGTATCTGCTCTGGTAATTACAGGTAGGCACTGGTAGGCACTGGTATGAACTGGTATCTGCACTGTTAAGGACTGGTAGGCACTGGTAGGCACTGGTATGAACTGGTGTTAGCACTGATAAGTACTGGTAAGTACTGGTACGCACTGGTAGGCACTGGTAGGAACTGGTATGAACTGGTATCTGCACTGGTAAGTACTGGTAGGCACTGGTAGAAACTGGTATGAACTGGTATCTGCACTGGTAAGTACAGGTAGGCACTGGTATGAACTGGTATCTGCACTGGTAAGTACTGGTAAGTACTGGTAGGCACTGGTAGGCACTGGTATGAATTGGTATCTGCACTGGTAAATACTGGTAAGCACTGGTAGGCACTGGTAGGCACTGGTATGAACTGGTATCTGCACTGGTAAGTACTGGTAAGTACTGGTAGGCACTGGTAGGCACTGGTATGTACTGGTATCTGCACTGGTAAGGACTGGTAAGTAGTGGTAAGCACTGGTAGGCACTGGTATGAACTGGTATCTGCTCTGGTAATTACAGGTAGGCACTGGTAGGCACTGGTATGAACTGGTATCTGCACTGTTAAGGACTGGTAGGCACTGGTAGGCACTGGTATGAACTGGTGTTAGCACTGATAAGTACTGGTAAGTACTGGTACGCACTGGTAGGCACTGGTAGGAACTGGTATGAACTGGTATCTGCACTGGTAAGTACTGGTAGGCACTGGTAGGCACTGGTATGAACTGGTGTCAGCACTGATAAGTACCGGTAAGTACTGGTACGCACTGGTAGGCACTGGTAGGAACTGGTATGAACTGGTATCTGCACTGGTAAGTATTGGTAGGCACTGGTAGGCACTGGTATGAACTGGTATCAGCACTGGTCAGTACTGGTAGGCACTGGTAGGCACTGGTATGGACTGGTATCTGCACTGGTAAGTACTGGTAGGCACTGGTGTGAACTGGTATCTGCACTGGTAAGTACTGGTAGGCACTGGTGTGAACTGGTATCTGCACTGGTAAGTACTGGTAGGCACTGGTATGAACTGGTATGAACTGGTATCTGCACTGGTAAGTACTGGTAGGCACTGGTAGGCACTGGTATGAACTGGTGTCAGCACTGATAAGTACTGGTAAGTACTGGTACGCACTGGTAGGCACTGGTAGGAACTGGTATCAGCACTGGTTAGTGTTGGTAGGCACTGGTAGGCACTGGTATGAACTGGTATCAGCACTGGTAAGTACTAGTAGGCACTGGTAGGCACTGGTATGGACTGGTATCTGCACTGGTAAGTACTGGTAGGCACTGGTGTGAACTGGTATCTGCACTGGTAAGTACTGGTAGGCACTGGTATGATCTGGTATCTGCACTGGTAAGTACTGGTCCGCACTGGTAGGCACTGGTATGAACTGGTGTCAGCACTGATAAGTACTGGTAAGTACTGGTACGCACTGGTAGGCACTGGTAGGAACTGGTATCTGCACTGGTAAGTACTGGAAGGCACTGGTTGGCACTGGTATGAACTGGTATCTGCACTGGTTTGAACTGGTAGGCACTGGTATGAACTGGTATCTGCATTGGTAAGTACTGGTAGGCACTGGTATGAACTGGTATCTGCACTGGTTAGTACTGGTAAGCACTGGTAGGCACTGGTATGAACTGGTTTCTGCACTGGTAAGTACTGGTAAGTACTGGTAGGCACTGGTAGGCAATGGTATGTACTGGTATCTGCACTGATAAGGACTGGTAAGTACTGGTAAGCACTGGTAGGCACTGGTATGAACTGGTATCGGCACTGGGAAGTACAGGTAGGCACTGGTAGGCACTGGTAGGCACTGGTATGAACTGGTATCTGCACTGGTAAGTACTGGTCGGCACTGGTAGGCACTGGTATGAACTAGTGTCTGCACTGATAAGTACTGGTAGGCACTGGTAGGCACTTGTATGAACTGGTGTCCGCACTGATAAGTACTGGTAAGTACTGGTACGCACTGGTAGGCACTGGTAGGAACTGGTATCAGCACTGGTAAGTACTGGTAGGCACTGGTAGGCACTGGTGTGAACTGGTATCTGAACTGGTAAGTACTGGTAGGCACTGGTATGAACTGGTATCTGCACTGGTAAGTACTGGTCCGCACTGGTAGGCACTGGTATGAGCTGGTGTCAGCACAAATAAGTACTGGTAAGTACTGGTACGCACTGGTAGGCACTGGTAGGAACTGGTATCTGTACTGGTAATTATTGGTAGGCACTGGTAGGCACTGGTATGAACTGGTATCTGCACTGGTAAGTACAGGTAAGTACTGGTAGGCACTGGTATGAATTGGTATCTGCAGTGGTAAGTACTGGTAAGCACTGGTAGGCACTGGTAGGCACTGGTATGTACTGGTATCTGCACTGGTAAGAACCGGTAAGTACTGGTAAGCACTGGTAGGCACTGGTATGAACTGGTATCTGCACTGGTAATTACAGGTAGGCACTGGTATGTACTGGTATCTGCACTGGTAAGTACTGGTAGGCACTTATAGGCACTGGTATGAACTGGTATCTGCACTGGTAAGTACTGGTAGGCATTGGTAGACACTGGTATGAACTGGTATCTGCACTGGTAAGTACTGGTAAGTAATGGTAAGTACTGGTTAGCATTGGTAGGCACAGGTATGAACTGGTAAGTACTGGTAGGCAATGGTAGGCACTGTTTGGCTCTGGTTGGTGCTCTGGTAAGTTCTGGTAGGCACTGGTGGGTACTGGTATGAACTGGTATCTGTACTGGTAAGTACTGGTAGGCACTGGTAGGCACTGGTATGAACCGGTATCTGCACTGGTAAGTACTAGAAAGTACTGGCAGGCACTGGAAGGCACTGGTATGAGCTGGTATCTGCACTGATAAGTACTGGTAAGTACTGGTAGGCACTGGTATGAACTGGTATCTGCATTGGTAAGTACTGGAAGGCACTGGTTGGCACTGGTATGAACTGGTATCTGCACTGGTTTGAACTGGTAGGCACTGGTAGGCACTGGTATCTGCATTGGTAAGTACTGGTAGGCACTGGTAGGCACTGTTATGAACTGGAATCTGCACTGCAAAGGATTGGTAAGTACTGGTAAGTACAGGTAGGCACTGGTAGGCACCGGTATTAACGAACTGGTATCTGCACTGGTAAGTACTGGAAGGCACTGGTTGGCACTGGAATGAACTGGTATCTGCAATGGTTTGAACTCGTAGGCACTAGTAGGCACTGGTATGAACTGGTATCTGCATTGGTAAGTACTGGTAGGCACTGGTAGGCACTGGTATGTACTGGTATCTGCACTGGTAAGTACTGGAAGGCACTGGTTGGCACTGGTATGAACTGGTATCTGCACTGGCAAGGACTGGTAAGTACTGGTTGGCACTGGTATGAACTGGTATCTGCACTTGTAAGTACTGGAAGGCACTGGTTGGCACTGGTATGAACTGGTATCTGCACTGGTTTGAACTGGTAGGCACTGGTAGGCACTGGCATGAACTGGTATCTGCACTGGTAAGTACAGGTAGGCACTGGTAGGCACTGGTATGAACTGGTATCTGCACTGGTAAGGACTGGTAAGTACTGGTAGGCACTGGTAGAAACTGGTATGAACTGGTATCTGCACTGGTAAGTACAGGTAGGCACTGGTATGAACTGGTATCTGCACTGGTAAGTACTGGTAAGTACTGGTAGGCACTGCTAGGCACTGGTATGAATTGGTATCTGCACTGGTAAATACTGGTAAGTACTGGTAGGCACTGGTAGGCACTGGTTTGAACTGGTATCTGCACTGGTAAGTACAGGTAGGCACTGGTAGGCACTGGTATGAACTGGTATCTGCACTGGTAAGGACTGGTAAGTACTGGTAGGCACTGGTAGAAACTGGTATGAACTGGTATCTGCACTGGTAAGTACAGGTAGGCACTGGTATGAACTGGTATCTGCACTGGTTAGTACTGGTAAGTACTGGTAGGCACTGGTAGGCACTGGTTATAATTGGTATCTGCACTGGTAAATACTGGTAAGCACTGGTAGGCACTGGTAGGCACTGGTATGAACTGGTATCTGCACTGGTAAGTACTGGTAAGTACTGGTAGGCACTGGTAGGCACTGGTATGTACTGGTATCTGCACTGGTAAGGACTGGTAAGTAGTGGTAAGCACTGGTAGGCACTGGTATGAACTGGTATCTGCTCTGGTAATTACAGGTAGGCACTGGTAGGCACTGGTATGAACTGGTATCTGCACTGTTAAGGACTGGTAGGCACTGGTAGGCACTGGTATGAACTGGTGTTAGCACTGATAAGTACTGGTAAGTACTGGTACGCACTGGTAGGCACTGGTAGGAACTGGTATGAACTGGTATCTGCACTGGTAAGTACTGGTAGGCACTGGTAGGCACTGGTATGAACTGGTGTCAGCACTGATAAGTACCGGTAAGTACTGGTACGCACTGGTAGGCACTGGTAGGAACTGGTATGAACTGGTATCTGCACTGGTAAGTATTGGTAGGCACTGGTAGGCACTGGTATGAACTGGTATCAGCACTGGTAAGTACTGGTAGGCACTGGTAGGCACTGGTATGGACTGGTATCTGCACTGGTAAGTACTGGTAGGCACTGGTGTGAACTGGTATCTGCACTGGTAAGTACTGGTAGGCACTGGTGTGAACTGGTATCTGCACTGGTAAGTACTGGTAGTCATTGGTATGAACTGGTATGAACTGGTATCTGCACTGGTAAGTACTGGTAGGCACTGGTAGGCACTGGTATGAACTGGTGTCAGCACTGATAAGTACTGGTAAGTACTGGTACGCACTGGTAGGCACTGGTAGGAACTGGTATCAGCACTGGTTAGTGTTGGTAGGCACTGGTAGGCACTGGTATGAACTGGTATCAGCACTGGTAAGTACTAGTAGGCACTGGTAGGCACTGGTATGGACTGGTATCTGCACTGGTAAGTACTGGTAGGCACTGGTGTGAACTGGTATCTGCACTGGTAAGTACTGGTAGGCACTGGTATGATCTGGTATCTGCACTGGTAAGTACTGGTCCGCACTGGTAGGCACTGGTATGAACTGGTGTCAGCACTGATAAGTACTGGTAAGTACTGGTACGCACTGGTAGGCACTGGTAGGAACTGGTATCTGCACTGGTAAGTACTGGAAGGCACTGGTTGGCACTGGTATGAACTGGTATCTGCACTGGTTTGAACTGGTAGGCACTGGTATGAACTGGTATCTGCATTGGTAAGTTCTGGTAGGCACTGGTATGTACTGGTATCTGCACTGGTTAGTACTGGTAAGCACTGGTAGGCACTGGTATGAACTGGTTTCTGCACTGGTAAGTACTGGTAAGTACTGGTAGGCACTGGTAGGCACTGGTATGTACTGGTATCTGCACTGATAAGGACTGGTAAGTACTGGTAAGCACTGGTAGGCACTGGTATGAACTGGTATCGGCACTGGGAAGTACAGGTAGGCACTGGTAGGCACTGGTAGGCACTGGTATGAACTGGTATCTGCACTGGTAAGTACTGGTCGGCACTGGTAGGCACTGGTATGAACTAGTGTCTGCACTGATAAGTACTGGTAGGCACTGGTAGGCACTTGTATGAACTGGTGTCCGCACTGATAAGTACTGGTAAGTACTGGTACGCACTGGTAGGCACTGGTAGGAACTGGTATCAGCACTGGTAAGTACTGGTAGGCACTGGTAGGCACTGGTGTGAACTGGTATCTGAGCTGGTAAGTACTGGTAGGCACTGGTATGAACTGGTATCTGCACTGGTAAGTACTGGTCCGCACTGGTAGGCACTGGTATGAGCTGGTGTCAGCACTAATAAGTACTGGTAAGTACTGGTACGCACTGGTAGGCACTGGTAGGAACTGGTATCTGTACTGGTAATTATTGGTAGGCACTGGTAGGCACTGGTATGAACTGGTATCTGCACTGGTAAGTTCAGGTAAGTACTGGTAGGCACTGGTATGAATTGGTATCTGCAGTGGTAAGTACTGGTAAGCACTGGTAGGCACTGGTAGGCACTGGTATGTACTGGTATCTGCACTGGTAAGAACTGGTAAGTACTGGTAAGCACTGGTAGGCACTGGTATGAACTGGTATCTGCACTGGTAATTACAGGTAGGCACTGGTATGAACTGGTATCTGCACTGGTAAGCACTGGTAGGCACTGATAGGCACTGGTATGAACTGGTATCTGCACTGGTAAGTACTGGTAGGCATTGGTAGACACTGGTATGAACTGGTATCTGCACTGGTAAGTACTGGTAAGTAATGGTAAGTACTGGTTAGCATTGGTAGGCACAGGTATGAACTGGTAAGTACTGGTAGGCAATGGTAGGCACTGTTTGGCTCTGGTTGGTGCTCTGGTAAGTTCTGGTAGGCACTGGTGGGTACTGGTATGAACTGGTATCTGTACTGGTAAGTACTGGTAGGCACTGGTAGGCACTGGTTTGAACCGGTATCTGCACTGGTAAGTAGTAGAAAGTACTGGCAGGCACTGGAAGGCACTGGTATGAGCTGGTATCTGCACTGATAAGTACTGGTAAGTACTGGTAGGCACTGGTATGAACTGGTATCTGCATTGGTAAGTACTGGAAGGCACTGGTTGGCACTGGTATGAACTGGTATCTGCACTGGTTTGAACTGGTAGGCACTGGTAGGCACTGGTATCTGCATTGGTAAGTACTGGTAGGCACTGGTAGGCACTGTTATGAACTGGAATCTGCACTGCAAAGGATTGGTAAGTACTGGTAAGTACAGGTAGGCACTGGTAGGCACCGGTATTAACGAACTGGTATCTGCACTGGTAAGTACTGGAAGGCACTGGTTGGCACTGGAATGAACTGGTATCTGCAATGGTTTGAACTCGTAGGCACTAGTAGGCACTGGTATGAACTGGTATCTGCATTGGTAAGTACTGGTAGGCACTGGTAGGCACTGGTATGTACTGGTATCTGCACTGGTAAGTACTGGAAGGCACTGGTTGGCACTGGTATGAACTGGTATCTGCACTGGCAAGGACTGGTAAGTACTGGTTGGCACTGGTATGAACTGGTATCTGCACTTGTAAGTACTGGAAGGCACTGGTTGGCACTGGTATGAACTGGTATCTGCACTGGTTTGAACTGGTAGGCACTGGTAGGCACTGGCATGAACTGGTATCTGTATTGGTAAGTACTGGTAGGCACTGGTAGGCACTGGTATGTACTGGTATCTGCACTGGTAAGTACTGGTAAGCACTGGTAGGCACTGGTTTGAACTGGTATCTGCACTGGTAAGTTCTGGTAAGTACTGGTAGGCACTGGTAGGCACTGGTATGAACTGGTATCTGCACTGGTAAGTACAGGTAGGCACTGGTAGGCACTGGTATGAACTGATATCTGCACTGGTAAGGACTGGTAAGTACTGGTAGGCACTGGTAGGCACTGGTATGAACTGGTATCTGCACTGGTAAGTACTGGTAGGCACTGGTAGGCACTTTTATGAACTGGTGTCTGCACTGGTAAGTACTGGTAAGTAATGGTAAGTACTAGTAGGCAATGGTAGGCACTGGTATGAACTGTTATCTGCACTGGTAAGTACTGGTAAGTACTGGTAGGCACTGGTAGGCACTGGTATGAACTGGTATCTGCACTGATAAGTACTGGTAGGCACTGGTAGGCACTTGTATGAACTGGTGTCCGCACTGATAAGTACTGGTAAGTACTGGTACGCACTGGTAGGCACTGGTAGGAGCTGGTATCAGCACTGGTAAGTACTGGTAGGCACTGGTAGGCACTGGTGTGAACTGGTATCTGAACTGGTAAGTACTGGTAGGCACTGGTATGAACTGGTATCTGCACTGGTAAGTACTGGTCCGCACTGGTAGGCACTGGTATGAGCTGGTGTCAGCACTAATAAGTACTGGTAAGTACTGGTACGCACTGGTAGGCACTGGTAGGAACTGGTATCTGTACTGGTAATTATTGGTAGGCACTGGTAGGCACTGGTATGAACTGGTATCTGCACTGGTAAGTACTGGTAAGCACTGGTAGGCACTGGTATGAACTGGTATCTGCACTGGTAAGTACTGGTAGGCACTGGTAGGCACTGGTATGAACTGGTATCTGCACTGGTAAGTACTGGTAGGCATTGGTATGAACTGGAACCTGCACTGGTAAGTCCTGGTAGGCACTGGTTGGCACTGGTATGAACTGGTATCTGCACTGGTAAGTACTGGTAGGCACTCGTAGGCACTGGTATGAACTGGTATCTGCACTGGTAAGTACAGGTGGCAACACCAAACAAACTATTTACAAACGTCCCAAATGATGTTATTTTTTGTTAAAAGCGGTGTCATGCGATGAAAATGTGCATTAAAAAACATGCCTCCATAATATGTAGAGATGTAGAGATTACCCACAAAAATATTCACCTAAAAATCCTGTGAAATGTTTACATTTGAAAAGTCATTATAAGTGATTAAAAAAGTTAGGTTAGGTTAGGTTAGGTTATGGGTTATTTTAATATTTTTTTCATTTCAAAGGGATGTTGAAGTGCCACTTTGTTGAGTCGTCGTGGAACCATCGCCCTGGTGAAAGACTACCATTCTGAATAGGAACGTTGTTTGACATGGCTTTAGCCATGTTTGATGGCCAGATTTGAATAGCCAGGTACTTCCCATTTGTCCTTTTCCATTTTCTACGTGAATTCCGCACAAGAGGCCACACTGATCGCAACCGCCTGGAACCAGTGGGAATATGGCATCCCCATTTGGGATATATTAGGGAACGTACCCAAACTACGTGACCAACTTTTTGCAATTTTTAACCCCCCCCCCCCCCGGTGACCAAAATCCTAAGGAACCCGCCGCTCATTTGTATGGAGCGTGACCTTTTGAAGACCCCCCCCCCCCCTAAAAGTGTCACGTAGTATGGGTACGTTCCCTTATGATGCTGAAGGCGGTGGAAGGGAAAGGAGATGGGGCGAGGAAGGTGGGGAAGTTAGGAAGTGAGTTCACCATTCCCGTCCCATCCCCAATCCCTTCAAAAATTTGGCATTTTTTTTCAGATGGTCAAAATATTTTCGCTTTACAATAAAATGCAAATATTTGGAATATTTCTGAGCACATTCAAAAACCAAAAACTGTTTTAGAAAGGTGATGAAATACGCTTTAAAATTATAGAATTCGTAAAAAACATATTTTTTAATTATGAAAATTTTGCATACAAACATAAAAATCTTACTTTTTTTCTAACTAAAGTTACTGATAATAAAAAAAATACAAACAGATACATATTTTATTATACAAATATGTCACAAAAACATATTGTAACTTCACTTTTTTGCCGTTCTATGTAAAATAATTTATAAAAAATTCCCGAAGTTACAATTTTTTTTTCAATTTGCGATTCAAAACTTTGTGTAAATAAAAGTGTACATTTTACTTTTTTGCGGGCTATTTTTTAGATTGGAATATAAAGCGTGGTGTTTTTCCTTTCTAACACCGATTAGAACATATTTCTAACTGTGATAGTAAGGGAGTTACAGCGTTTTATGTGAGACCTATGTGCGTTGGGACAAATATGGTCTCCTGTGATTAAACGGGTTAATAAGTCTCATAACAAACCCAAATTGTAACCAACTGGGAATGCCGAAGTCCCTCTGGCTTCGGACTGTTGAAATTATTGTGCGGTTTTTATTCACATAAAAAACCCCTCTCAACCTTCTCCACCTCTTCCCTATTTTGTCCTCATTCCTTCCCCATGCCTTCCCCATTCCTTGAAAACACGTTATAAATAATAATATAGCATCCGTCGTTTACAATATTAATAGAGAACTCCAGTCTAATTATTTATATTTTCTTAGTAGAGGTCATACCGAAGACAAAATTAATATATAAGATCAACACTGCAATTGCAGTGCTTCGCACCGTCCGTAGGCGTGATTTTTCAACACTGCAATAGAGAACTCCAGTCCAATTTTTTTATGAATAACGACCTTCTAACTTAAATAACTGCATTTTTATTTTTATTTTTAGAGTTAGTTTAATTAGTTAAAATGATTGTCAAAGTTTTAATTTTTCAAGACACCCCGAAAACCACCGTATGTGTGGTGAATCGTGTGACATCATCACTCCTGAAAAATTAGTATAGGATCAGGCAATCAGCTGATCAACTACTGCCATTTTGAATTTCGTTGTTCGAAGTATTCTCCCTAGAAGAAGCATTACTATTTTTTTTTGTGCAGTAGTTTTTGAATATTTTCAATAATAGAGATAAACTAATAAGAGATACCTTTATTTTCAATAAACTCAACAACAAAATCTCTATAAACAGTATGTAAATAAACGAATAAATTAATACGATGGCTTGTGTCATATCATACATTCCCGTACAATGACTATACGGTGACGTCACGACACGTCGAACAGTGACGTCACCACTAAAATTTCAATAATGCCAACTTGACGACGTATTTTTTTACAACTCGATTAAAAATGGACTTTTTAATAATTTTTTAAAAACTCTGCGTTTAATATTATTAAATAAAACTTATATAATCAGAATCAGCGTTTATTGGTCTATATAAACATATTTTTTTAAAGCCATAATATTTTTCACTGGAGTTCCTTATTGTCTTTGTTTATAAAGTGAAAATAGATATTTTTAAAGTTTGTAAATAAATTTTGAACTACATAATAGTCTCATCCCTTCAAAGTAACTTTAACCTTCCCCGAACCCCATCCATTTATTATTGGGTTGTGAAAATGTAGATACTAACTAAAGGACGCAGTTGACTCCACTGCTAAAAAGTGAGGTCAAGTCATGGGTCAGATAAAAAAATCTAATTATTTTTATTTTCTATTTAATACCCACAATAATTTTATTATACCGACATACATCAATAGGCACCCACTTAAAAAAATATTAATCGTTAGCCATGATCATATCTTACGGGAGTGTATAAAAAAATACAATAATAATATGCTAATTTTAAAAATTATCGATAAAACACTTTATTGCGATATTTGTTAATTTGATATTTTAGCATAAATTTGTCAACACCACTTACATCCTGGTTGTAAAGGATTTTTAATTCAGTGAGAAATTCCAAGGCACCGTAGTTTAGTCCAACCTCCAATCATTAAAATTAAAAAAAAAAAAACTTATTATGTTTTTATAGAATGTGCCAGATCATGATGTGATGAGGCGCATCATAATCTGATATGACGTATGTACCGCCCCTAATAAGTGCGTTGTCTGAAGTAGCAATAAAAATAAATAATAAAATAATACACACTGAACCCCAGATTACTACCCACCCTTCGACCAAGTATATCCTGGTCGAAGTACCCACCCCTTAAACCCTTTTCCTTCCCAGAACTCTCCTTTCCTTCCTTTCCTTAAAAAACCCTTCACACAGCATCCCCAAAGATGACATAGGCCCTGAGGGAAATTATTTTACTCAGGGCCTCCTGTGTGGAGCTCATGTAAAAAAAAAACTCTGCATTTTGGGAGGCGGATACTGGCCGCCCCGGGAACCATTTATTTAACCAACACCTACGCCATAGGTCACCCCAAGTGGTTCACTACGTTTGGTGACTTAACAGGAGTGCCCGGGTTCATGGGGTGAGGTTTTTCCAGGTCTTGGCAGCTGATGCATCTGCCCAACTGCTGCGTGTCGGGCCGGATCGAGGGGGAATAGTTGAGGGAGGTCTTTTGGCCTCTCCAGCCAGAATTTCTCGACCCCTCGCCTCGCACCGCAGTTGGAGGGATAGATTCATACGTCCGTCACTCCTGGAGATACTGACCCCCAGATTCCTACCCACCCCTCATACCTTTTTCCTTCCCAGAACTTCATCTCCTTACTTTCTTAGCTTTGAAATATACACCAACAAAAGTACATGAGACATCTTGTTCCTTAAGATGAAGCCATAGTAAATAATGCAAAATCATACAAAATCATACGTTTTTGTTTTGAAAATTTGATCGCTTAGAAGTATTGTAGATGCTTCAATTAAATACTGCGAGTAGAACACCCTTTAAAAAAATTGGTCATTTTTTTTATAAGTCTTTTAATCAATATATATTATAAAAGAAAGTCCAAAAAAGCGTGCGGAACGCAAAAACTCAGAAACGAGTGCCAGTACGATCAAGAGAGTTATATGGTATGGTAGATCTCTATCCCCCCTAGGGAATAAGGGTATTCATTTTTACCTAAAGGGCTTGCTTTTGAAGATAAAAGGGCTGAAAGTTCTAAGAAGACTCTAGAAATTTCAAGAAGAGTCTGGAAGATTCCGGAAACTTCTAGAAAATTCGATAAACTCTGGAATGTTCTGGAAGAAATGGAGGAGTATGTCAGGGAGTCTAGAAGGTTCCGGAAAGTTCAAGAAGGTTCGATAAAGCTGTAGAAAGTTCTGAAAGGAGTGGAGGAGTATGTCGGTGTGTCTAGGAGGTTCCAGAAAATTCAAGAAAGTTCTATAAAGCTGCATTCTATAAAGTAGGAAGTCCTAGAAGGTTCAATAGGGCTGTACAAAGTTCTGGAAGGAGTGGCGGAGTATGTTGGTAAGTCTAGATGGTTCCGGAAAGTTCTAGAAGGTTCAATAAAGCTGTAAAAAGTTCTGAAAGGTGTGGCGGAGTATGTCGGTGAGTCTAGAAGGTTCTGATGGTTCACGAATGCTTTAGAAAATTGTGGAAGGAGAAAGTTCTAGATGCTCTCAGAAATAATAGGCGGTGAGTCTAGAAGATTCCGGAAGTTCTAGAAGGTTCGGTAAAGCAGTACAAAGTTCTGGAAGGTGTGGCGGAGTATGTCGGTGAGTCTAGAATGTTGTGGAAAGTTCTAGAAGGTTCTAAAAAGCTGTAGAAAGTTCTAAAAGGTTCCATAAGGCTGTAGAAAGTTCTGAAAGCAGTGGAGAAGTGTGTTGGTGTGTCTAGAAGGTTCCGGAAAATTCTAGAAGATTCCACAAAGCTGTAAGAAGTTCTAGAAGGTTCGATAAAGCCGTGCAAAGTTCTGGAAGGAGTGGCGGAGTAAGTCGGTGAGTCTAGAAGGATCTGATGGTTCACAAATGCTTAGAAAATTGTGGATGGAGAAAGTTTCAGAAATAAATGACGGTGAGTCTAGAAGATTCCGAAAGTTTTAGAAGGTTCGATAGAGCTATACAAAGTTCTGAAAGGAGTGGAAGAGTGTGTCGGTGTGTCTAGAAGGTTCCAGAAAATTTTAGAAGGGTCCATAAAGCTGAGGAAGTTCTAGAAGATTCTATAAGACTGTACAAAGTTCAGGAAGTAGTGACGGAGTACGTCGGCGAGTCTAGATGGTTCCGGAAAGTTCTAGAAGGTTTTATAAGGCTGTAAAAAGTTCTGTAGGAGTGGAGGAGTGTGCCAGTGTGTCTAGAAGGTCCCGGAAAATTCTAGCAGGTTCCATAAAGCTGTAGGAAGTTCAGGAAGGTGTAGCGGAGTATGTCGGTGAGTCTAGAATGTTCCGGAAAGTTCTAGAAGGAGTGGAGGAGTGTGTCGGTGTGTGTAGAAGATTCCCGAAAATTTTTCAAGATTTCACAAAGCTTTAGGAAGTTCTAGAAGGTTCGATAAAGCTGTACAAAGTTCTGCAAGGAGTGGCGGAGTAAGTCAGTGGGTTTACAAGTTTCCGGAAAGTTCTAGAAGGTTCTATAAAACTGTAGAAAGTTCTAAAAGGTTCCGTAAAGCTGTAGAAAGTTCTGATAGGAGTGAAGGAGTGTGTCGGTGTGTCTAGAAGGTCCCGAAAAATTCTAGAAGGTTCCATAAAGCTTTAGGAAGTCCTAGAAGGTTCGAAAAGGCTGTACAAAGTTCTGAAATGTGTGGCGGAGTATGTCGGTGACTATAGAAGGTTCCGAAAAGATCTAGAAGGTTCGATAAAGCTATAAAAAATTCTGGAAGGAGTGGCGGAGTATGTGGTGAGTCTAGAAGGTTCCGGAAAATTCTAGAAGGTTCGATAAAGTTGTAAAAAGTTCTGAAACGAATGGTGGAATATGTCGGTGGGTTTAGAAGTTTCCGAAAAGTTCTAGAAGGTTTGATAAAACTGTAGAAAGTTCTAGAAGGTTCCGTAAAGCTGTAAAAAGTTCTGAAATGAGTGGAGGAGTGTGTCGGTTTGTATAGAAGGTCCCGAAAAATTCTAGAAGGTTCCATAAAGCTTTAGGACGTCCTAGAAGGTTCGAAAGGGCTGTACAAAGTTCTGAAAGGTGTGGCGGAGTATGTCGGTGACTACAAAAGGTTCCGAAAAGATCTAGAAGGTTCGATAAAGCTATAGAAAATTCTGGAAGAAGTGTCTGAGTATGTCGGTCCGTCTAGAAGGTTCCGAAAAGTTCTACAAGTTTCGATAAACCTGTAGAAAATTCTAGAAGGAGTGGCGGAGTACGTCGGTGAGTCTAGAAGGTTCCGGAAAATTCCAGAGGATTCGATAAAGTTTCATAAGGTTCGGTAAAGCTGTAAAAAGTTTTGAAAGGAGTGGCGGAATATGTCGGTGGATCTAGAATGATCCGGAAAGTTCTAAAAGGTTCGATAAAGCTGTAGAAAGTTCTGAAAGGAGCGATGGAGTATGTCGGTGAGTCTAGAAGGTTCTAGATAATTCTGAAAGGTTCCCTAATGTTCTAGGATGTTATGGAAGGAGAAAGTTCAAGAAGCTTTCAGAAATGAGTGGCGGAGAGTTTCAGTGAGTTCAGTGGTTCTGGAAAATTCTAGAAGTTTTGGATAATTAAGTATATTATTAAAAAAACAATTTGCATGCCGCTAAAACTCAAAGACGAGTCCCGGTACGATAACGGGAGTTATATTTTGTGGTAGCCCTCTATTCTCCATCCATGAAGAAAGTTCCCGTTCTTACCTGAAGGGCGTGCTTTTAAAGATATAAGGGCTGGAAGTTTCGCCCCGTTGAAATTTCTATAACAGTTAAAAAAATTCCAGAGTATTCTTGAGCATTCCACCACATTCCAGAACATCTCGGAACATTCTGGAATATTCGGGATTAGGATGGAACATTCAGGAACATACCGGAATAGCCCATATCATTGTGGAACATTCCAGAACATTCCTGAATGTTGTGGAATGATCTGGAACATTATTCTGGAACATGTGAAGTGTTTTTTGTATGGGGCTACCCATATGGGGTATATAAAGCAAGATCCGTCGTGGCTTCGAACGTCAATTCAATCTCACATCAACTCCATGAGCGATGTCGGACACCCCAGTCAGAGTATTTGAGAGCATTCCACAAGGTTCCAGAACATCCCGGAACCTTCTGGAAAATTGTGGAATGTTCGAGAATAGGAAATCGGGATCATCAATGTGAAACATTCCAGAAAACTCTCGAATGTTTTCCTGAGCGAAGCCGGGTAACCTAGCTAGTAAGCCTATAAAAATTAAAGTATTAAGGTCTAAAAAACACACTTTCAAGTCCAAACTCTCCTATTTATAAACCCCTTTTCGGTTATGGTTTTATTGTATAACGTAGCAAATTCAGTTTATTTTATAATGATCGCAAAAAAAGTTGATATTTACACCCAATCTTCCCAAAATAAAATAAAATATGCATTTTCGCGTTATTATTTTACAATACGGCCGCTAGTTGACGAATTCGGTTTTTCAAAGTGAACCCTATGGCGTCTACCGAAGAACTACTGTCCACGCCACAGTCGCCTAACCTCAGTCACGCCACGAACTGAGCGGGAGATGGACGCGTCACTCCGCGTCGCTTGATTTCGTGAAATCAATTTTAAATTTCCGTTTTATTACAATAAACAATGCGTAAAACAGAAATTAATATTTTTTACAGGCCTTTACGAAATCAACCTGTAAAACAAAACTCTCAAATACCTTTTCCAACCTTTCCAAAAGCTTTTTCTCAAGTATTTTTAAACTCCTCCCATAAAGGGCGTGAATTCCGATTTCGATTTTTTCCTGAACTAGTGGATCGCCTTAAATAGTTTTAGTCTCAAATCTAAAATAAAACAATATTATTATTATTATTTTTTTAAATTGTCGGCAACCCAGGCGTTTATTGAAATAACATTAACATATATAAACAAGTGAGTAACCCGCCTCACTAGACAAGGTCTGTTCTGAGACGGGTATACTTTGTAATCGGAAATTGAAAAACATGCACAAGTTTTTATCTAAGTGTCGATGACACAGGGCGAGTTTACTAACAGATAGTGAATTTCCCAGATAGTAGCTTGTCTTGCTATCTGGGAAATTCACTATCTGTTAGTAAACTCGCCCAGTGTCATCGTGTTACTTGCTAACTAGCAGTGACTAGCAGATTGTTGACAATCTACGAAAAAAAGTTGAAAGGTCGTCAACTTTAATCACCTACACGCTTGCTCCGCTTGCTCGTGATTGGTTTATTTATGTTTCCAATATGGCTTCCGATAAACAGCTGATTTCGACTGTCAAACATCTGAAGAATTAGTTCACGCAGGCGTCGTTATTCTTGTTACTGGCGCTAGCAGCAACCTCAGTTTCCTACGCTTCTGAGCGAGTGGACAGTTTTGTGTGTCATCATAACAATCTCACTCGTCGATTTACCCGCTTTTAAACTTAGTAGATAGTAGCTTGTAAACTCGCCCTGTGTCATCGACGCTTAACTAACCATCATGCGGTTTCACAGAAACGGCAGGAAGCGAGGATAAATCGCCACACAATGCACCCAGTCTCGGCACACAATCCTTGCTTCATTCGAATTCATACATCGCCTCATACATACTCTTCAATTTGTCTGTCCTTTGACGTGATCCGACTCAAGTATTTGATACACTTGATCGTAACGTTTCCTCGGACGTTTCCGACTTCTTTTACCATCCTACACGACGTGTGGAAACTAGCGGTACGAGCGGGAAACTGGTGACTCTACATCAGCGGTTGTCAACCTATTTGAGCCTGCGTACCCCTTGACTCTTGATTAAATCGAATTCGAAGTTGACATATTTTTAAGAAAAAATTGAAAAACATCTGTCGCTTGGGGGTTAATAGCAGGGGATGTGCTTTTCAGCAATGAAACGTAACGAACCACTTGGAGCCACCTATGACAGAAGTGTTGGTTATCGAATAAATGATTTCTGGGACGGCGGTACCCATACCCGCCTCCCAAATTGAAATTTTTACGTGTAGGAAAAAAATCTGTATACATAAAAACGAATCGCCAAAATGTATGTACGCGCATAACTTCCGAACGACTGCCAAAATTGGATAATTCTTTTATTTTTGTGTTCGTTATTTTCAGGACAAGGATTGTATAAAACTACTGGTGAGCTCTGGCATTATGAAATTTATATAAAAATATTGTAATATGTGGCACGCGAGCTGTTTGAAAACTGAATATACCGGGAATGAATGTATGGAATGCTGGAGGGAGGAGGGGGGAGGGAAACTCGGGTAGGGGGTTCACGGGAGGAAGGGAGGGAAACCCGGAAGGGGGGAAGGGAACTCGAGAGGAGAGTTCGCGGGACGGGAGAAGGGGGAGTGGAGTGGGTATAGGAAAGGTGGAGGAAGCGGAATCGAAACGTGAGAGGGGAAGGGGACGCTGGAGAGGAAGGGTAGGCGGAAGGCGAACGGGACGAATGGGAAAGGACACGCAGGGAGAAACAATTTCTTTATTAAATGGCATAGCAACGCATGCCGGGTACTAAATTGTTCATAATAAAATAGAAGGAAATGCATATTTCCTACAAATAAAGTTACAAATAATATTTAGCATAATTTATGGGGTAAAAAAACAAGTAAAAAATAATGTTATACAAAAAACCTAGTCGGTTCCTCATCGCTGAAGATAGTGACCCCAACTCCAATTTCCATGTTGGACAATACTCCTCTACTTCTCGCGGTGCTGCGCTGCATCGAGAGCCAAGCACACCGATGTACCGGACGACAGCGATACTTGGTCACTCCAGCGCATTGGTGACCTTCCTCTGCTTCTTCTGCCTTCCACTTTGCCAGTAACTATGAGTGTCTCCAAGTTGGAGTCCTCAGTTTTAAATTAGGCAGATAGTTAGAGCCTTTTGTGGATGCCGAGCTCTTCCAGAATGGACACATTTGTGCGTCTGGCTGTCCATGGAATCCTGAGCATTTTTCTCCAGCTCTATCACGAGGGCGTCTATCCGTTTTCGTTTTCTTTTGTTGGCTCTCCACACCGTATGGAAATATGGGTAAAATCGACTCTCACATTGGTGGTCTGTCACTCCATGTCTTTTGCATTTTACCCACGGCGTCTTTTGTCCTGCAATATACCATATTATACCTAATTAGCGAGTAATTACGATCACATCGACCGACGGTTATAGCTTATATTCCAATATCTTTGAGTTTTACATTCTACCTGAAGATATTAAAAACGATGATGTCCTTTGCATATTACCCATGCGCCTTTTGTCCTACACTATACCATATTATACCTAATTACCATCAAATCGACGTTTATCGTTTTACGTTCAACCTGAATACATTAAAAAAGGATTAATGTCGTAATATTTTTCATCGGAATTCTTTATTTGTTTATATTTTTGGATCATTATGATAATCACTTAGGCAGACATTTGTACAAGTCGGTTGGGTATTTAGTGTTTGCACAATCAACAAATTTATCTTTGTTTGTAAACTGACACCACTTTCATAATGCGTAGGTAGGTATACATTCAATAATATCATCAATCACTCGACAAAACAAATAAATCTAAAATCATCAAACACAAATCATAGAAACGGAGATTACAAAGCATGTGGTTTTTAACAATATTTTATTACAACGCACTGTCAAAAATACATTTATAATATATACAAATAGTTGGATTTAAACTAAAAATGTAACTTAGCCATATAAAAAGTATGTAAAAGAATCTTTGTTTTGTTTATAATTTAGAAAGGTACTCCGTATTCCGCGTGGGGTCTTTGAGGGCGAACTTGTTGGACGTATGTAGAAATTGGAGCTCCGTATTCCACTGAGGGTCTGGCGCTGTAGGATCCAAAGCTTGAAGATCCAGAACCGATGGAGTAGCCTCCTCCATTACTGTATCCAGAGCTATAAGAAGGACCCGAGGAGTATGACTGCGAAGGTACGCTGTAGGACTGAACTCCATGGCTGTTTCCATGACCAGAAGAATACGAAACTGATTGAGGAATGGAGTATTGAGAATATGAACGAATTGGAGCGGAATACGACTGGATTGGAGCGACATATGAATGCTGGATAGGAGCAGAGTATGACTGGTATGATTGAATTGGAGCAGAGTATGTCTGCCTAATAGGAGCGGAATACGATTGGTATGACTGGATTGGAGCGGAATATGTCTGAATTGGAGCGGAATATGACTGAATTGGAGCGGAATATGTCTTGATTGGAGCAGAATATGTCTGAATTGGAGCGGAATATGTCTGAATTGGAGCGGCATATGACTTGATTGGAGCGGAATACGTCTGGATTGGCGCAGCATACGATTGGTAAGATTGAACCGGAGCGGCATATGACTGCTGTGAGTAGACTGCGGGTGCTACATATTGCTGCTGTTGCACTGCGTATTGAGGAGCAGCGTAGGAAGAGAATGACGATCCAGAGGAGTACTGAGGGGCTTGGTAAGATGAGAAAGAGGAACCGCTTCCTCCCAGGGTGCCGAGACTGCCACCGCCCCCAAGACTACCCAGCACTTCGTCAAAGGATTCCTTGCTGGAGCTGCTCGGTTTGGGATAGTCGTAGCCTTCGGAGACCTCTCCTGCTACCAGAAACACGCAGGCCAAGAAAGACAGCTGGAAAAACAGACAACATAATATTAAGTACGCGCATCATAGAGTAAAAACAAGTATAACCTCACAAAGTAATTAACAAATTTTATTTTAATTCTATTCAATGAAAACAGCAGGAAGAGCTTCAATTGATCTAAAGCATATTTTTGTATTTATAATGTTAATGTTAATATATTTATAATGCTAAAATAGTGCTTCAGCGTTAAGCTTCGTCTTAATTCGGATTTGAAGACCTCGGATGTGAAAAACAGGCAGCTTTTGTGGATCGATCAAGTATTAAAATTAAATACTTTTTTTATTTTGTTTTAAAGCTGCTTAAAGTATATATTATTCGATTATACATATGACACGCGTTGATTCAATTAAATTAGAATAATTAAGGAAGGCTTACCCACGATATATATATATATATATACACCAGGCTAGGCTTGCATTCAATAAAAGGTCGAAAATAATAGAATCGAATAATATAGACCTAAAACTGAGAATACTCCTCATCAAGACCTATGTATGGAGTATCTTGATGTACGGCTGCGAAACATGGTGCCTATCCGAAAGAGATAAACGGAGACTAGAGGCTTTTGAGATGTGGTCCTATAGAAGACTATTAGGAATTTCCTGGACAGACCACATTACAAATGAGGAGGTTCTCCAAAGAATCGAAGGAGGAAGGCACCTGCTCACGACCTCGTCCGAAAGGCGTGCAAGATGGATCGGCCATGTAATACGACAAGAAGGCCTCTTGCATGCCATAATGGAGGGTATGACCTAGGGGACAAACTCTAGGGGACGCCCACGCCGAGAGAACCTGGAGGACCTGCTGGTAGACGTGCGCTGCTCATCATATGCAGACTACAAAAGAGCCGCACAAGACAGGGAAGAATGGAAGAGAAGAATAGAGGAAATTGATGGAAATTAATCCCAGGATTGAAACCAGAGAGAGGGACAGAAAATCACGGGATATTAGTTATTTATAAAAAAACAGAGTGTGCAATTCACACGTGGTAGAAGTGAAACCTTCAGAAAACAAAAGTAGCCAAGAGTGAGGAGGCTACGAAGCACCGCACAAAGAGGAGACCGATTATACTATCTCATTTCATCCTATAGATGTATGTGTTTGTATATTTTTAGTGTCGCTATTTTTCGTTTCACAGAGTTTAAAATCACAACGTGCTAAAGAATTTTTCACTTCAAAAAAATATTTGTCTCTGTATAATTGCCCATCAAAAGAAGAAATTTACTTTTAAAAATTACAACATCTATCAGGCATCTGTCAATAAAATAATTTGGGTAGGTACCTAATTTATCCCCTGTCTGATAAGGTTTATACCAACGAGTTCCAATTTTGAAAATTAAAAGTTCATTGAACTTGAATAATAGTACGCATTACACCAATGCACAGAAAATCCAAATTAGTATGTTTAATACTCCCAGGAATTGTGTAAATTTAGAAGTGGGAATTCTTGGTTTCTTGGAGTAAAGTTTGATATTATAACAAAGTTTAATGTATCAAATTGAATAATTTAATTAGCAATGTACTTCATCATGTTTGTACTCACCAGGAAAATGAATAGTAATATTTACTTTGAGAGTTAAAGACGGGGATTTTTTTTCTCCCAATCGCTAATGTATGTATAATATATTTTATTTAAAACTAGCGATTTCCCGGCATGCGTTGCAATGAAATTCACAGAAATAATTTATTTCTGCCTGCATGTCT
The DNA here is from genome assembly GCA_917880885.1 of Limnephilus marmoratus. NCBI lineage: Eukaryota > Metazoa > Arthropoda > Insecta > Trichoptera > Limnephilidae > Limnephilus > Limnephilus marmoratus. The sequence goes on from OU862929.1 coordinate 22,568,951, forward strand.
TTCAAGTGCGTACCCGTTCCCCTCCCGCGTCCCCTTCCCCTCCCACTTTCCCATTTCACTTTCCCCGCCTTCCCTCCCGCCCTCCCGTCCCGCCAACGTTCCATATATTCAGTCCCAGTACATTCAGTTTTCAAACAGCTCGCGTGACACCTATTACAATTTTTTTATTCAAATTTTCTTTTTTCATATATCACAAATATTCATTTTTGTATATTATAAGAACAATCAATCAAATTTGATACCTAACACAGGTACCTATTTAAAAATCTATAATTCTTGATTCGATTCACAGTATTAGGCGAGTACTTCAAATTAATCCATTAATTTAAAGATTTTCGAAAATAGAATTTTGAATTCCTCCCCGAAAATCGCCATTTAAGCTATGACGTTACATTTATTTATATAACGTCATTGCATTTAAGCACTTTATCTGTCTCTAACGAATGAGATTTTACGAAAACTTTTTGTTATTACCGCTTCACAATTAAAGCTCTATAAATGAAACATTTCTGAACGTAGCCGAATAGTAAAAACTGTTTTAGAAAGGTTACAAAATAAGCTTTCAAATTATTATATTACAAATAAATATTAGCATTTGTAAATATTAAAATTTAGAACGCAAACATTGAAAATAGGTTAAAAATGACTCACGTGATGTTTTTATGTGAAAACGGTACTAAAATCACAGATTATGTAAACAACAATACTTATTCTATTGTATATATGTGTAATAAACACTTTTGTGACCTCACTTTTTTATCATTTCATATAAAAATATTTAATAAAAATTTAAAATGTGGAGCGCGGTGAAGCCGCCGGTAGTAAATTTGAGAGGGTAAATATTTTTGTCAATTACGCGACTGACAGCTTATCTTGTTATGTATTTCTATGGACAACTTGATAGTGATGTACAGCTTGATCTACTATCGACCTTTAACTTTTTGTTTTAGGGATGTAACTAAAACAATAACGGAGTTAGAACAATTTCTATGGATACACACTTTTAGATTTTTTGAGACGCGCTTTCGTATAAACACGCTTATTGTACTTGACTGTCGTATTTTTAACGCATATATCTGCTTAAGTTGCGGAGGGGTTCAATCATTGTTTTGCCAAATGTCTTTCTCAAATTTAGACATTTTTGCAAGAGTTTTTGTAATGATGAAAACACTTTTCAGTTGTATTGTCATGTGGTTGTAATAATCCAGAAACCTTCGCGGGGGTTATTTATCAAGAAGGTATTTTGAAAGTTTCAAACATTTCCTATGCTTAATATAGCAATACATGGACAACATATATACATAGACAGAAATTAACATATTTCGATTTTTATGTACGTACGAGAAGATCTCTTGAATACTTTCAGTTATTAAGTTTCTTAAAAAATATATGTTATTTTTGAAGAAAACTTATTTACTTATTTATTTGTTTCTTTACATGGTCCCTAAGTCTAATGTTAACAATTCAGTTTGTAACCTCACTAGGTCAAGCCTGTATTGAGGTTAACAACTCTACAATTTAATAAAATAACATAAAAGTAATACAGTTATTGAAGAACAATATTGTTGTATGTTTCTTACAGATTATGAGTACAATATCTCTATACATTTGCTATGCCGAAACGGCAATTTTATGAAATTCCCTGGATAGAAAAAAATCGCAAAATATGCTCCGGAAATTATTATAAGCACGTTTTTCTGTTATTTTACAAGTTTAAGTTTACTATTTTTTTACAATGTATGAAATATTCGTAGTGTTTCTTTGAAGACATTTACTACGAGATTTTTGCTCTATTTTAAACGAGTCGTGTTTTATTAAACACTAGCAGACCCGGTCACACGTTGCTGTGGCTAACGAAACACAATGCCATTACCCAATATTTATAAAATCCACACCACCCGCTTGCCAGCTGCCCGCTGCCCGCTGCCTGAATTGAATATTTGAATTTCTCGGCTTTTCTCAACTATAATACGCATGTATTATACATATAAACCTTTCTCTTGGATCACTCTATCTATTGGTGAAAACCGCATGAAAATCCGTTGCGTAGTTTAAAAGATCTATGCGCACATACATTTTGAGCAACTTCATTTATACTATGTAATGATGATGATGATAATGATTTTCATAATTTTCGCTTAAATATTAAAGCATTTTAAAAATTAGCGCGCTCCCTCTAACATTCGTATTTACATATCTCCCTGTCTTCTTCTTTTTGAGCGCTTACTACCGGGCCTTATATTAATGCAGTTAGGAGCAGGTATATGACGCAGTGTTAAGAGGGTATTACCAGAGAAAATCAGAAATATGTTATTTTTAAATCAGATTTTAGACTTATTGACTCTTTTCAACAAAAAATTATAAATGGATTTCGAAAGGTTGTTCTTTTATCATTCGCATGTTTTAAATTTTGAGAAAAAATGTTTATTTTTGTACAATGAGGTTATACCATAGGTCGTTGGCAGATTTGTTAAATTTTCAAAAAAGATTTTGTATTATACCACACCCATTTCAAATCATATAATCATGCAGTAAAATAAATCAATACATCATGTGGGTATCGCATGTTTTAGAATTTTAATTTTAGTTTAAATCAAATCGTTAAAAAATATATACCCACAAGTGTTTCTTGACGAAAATTAGTCCGTTTGTGTATTTATTTGCGCACTTACTAATATATTTTAGATTTTTTTTAACATTCTTATTTAACTTAGACATTACTGAAAAATGATAAACACTTATAATGAAAAAATAATTACAAAAAGTACGTTATTTTAATAGTTTTATCATCACGCCTTTCAGCATTTTTGGATGAAAGCAAATTTGGAATGAAATAGCATCGATATTGAATTATAATTTTAAAAAGCTGGTACGGAGAATAATTAATCTTTCTCATTGTAACCGCTCTGCACGATCGTAAGAACAACTTTCGACGAAATGTGGATTTTCGTCCGCTGGCTGGTTAAAGCTCTTAATACGTGGCGTAATTTTTACCAGTGATTCCTGACATCATTTGGAGAAAAAATGTGAAAGAAATTTTGGTTTCCGGTGTAATTTTTTATGTTTTGTTTATTTTTAAACTAAAAACATAAAAAACGAGGTATTGGACAGTTAGGGGAGAGACGGCAAGTGGAATTTTTTTATTGTTGTTAGATTTTAATGAAAATTTAGTTGAAAAAAAGACGTTAAATAAGTCACATTTCAAAATTTCGATTACATTTTTTTACTCCAAACACCAAGGACAGGAATCACTAAGTCAATACCCTATTTATAGGAACTAAGAATATATTTTCTATTGAATCTGATAATATAAACATAAACATATCACAATCGTAATCTTGGTAAGTGGTTTTTTAATACTTCGCGCCACATATTGACATTTATTGACCAATTAAACCGAAAAAAAGAGACTTGAATTGCCCTGTTAAGAAAGTTTGGCCGCACGATGTCGGTTAAAATATGTTAATGCTTTAATTTAAACTAATAGTATTTTTCTGCTAGAAGTTATTTTTTTGAAGTCAAAACTTTTTTAGCACCAGTGGGATTTGAACGATGAAACGAAAAAAAAGCGTCACTAAAAAGAGACAAACACGTACGAGTACATCATTCACGTGGATCGGTGGTTTGGAGCCCACACCAAGTGAAGTATTCCATCATGTTGGAGAAGGTTCAGAAGAAATTTCTGAGGTTTCTCTACTTGAGGGAGTATAGCTACTATCCGTGGCTCAACCCTACTGACTTTATCTTGGGCATCCTCGGAATGAACCATCTGTGAGTCAGAAGGGATGTGCTCATTGTAACACATTTTTTCGATTCGTAGATGGTTCGAAAACTCGACTATCATGGAGAGCATTATTTAGATTTTCTCGATGATTATTTCCGTCACCGACAGCATAGATTGTGTTATCTCCCGGCTTAAAGCACTTTATTTTATGACGTTGAATGTAAATTGAATTGAATTGAAAATATAGGATATATTTTGCGAGAGAATGAGATAGCATAGTCGGTCTCGGTATTGTGCGGTGCTTCGTAGCCTTCCCACTCTTGTCTACTTTAGTTTTCTGAAGGTTTCACTTCTACAGCGTGTGAATTGTATACTGTTTTTGAAGTAAAACTTCTTTATGCACGCTTGACTTGGGGAGCAAGTTGGTGAATGCGTGACGAGAGCGTTACGAAAAGTGTGATCGGGCGAGGCAAACGGTCGGGCCTTTACGCACGCTTGACTTGGGGAGTAAGCTGGTGAATGCGCGAAGAGAGCGTTATGAAAAGTGTGATCGGGCGAGGCGAACGGAAGTTGAGAGGGAGATATAAGTTAGTGAAGTTTTACTTCAGTCGTGTGGTTTAAAGCACACTCGTTTTTTTTAATACAAAATCTATAATGTAAATCCCAACCACGTGGCCAATAAAACTGCATTAATTATGATTTTAAGTATCACCACGGAGTTGATCGAAATCGAAAATCGTTATCGAAAATTTTTAACAAGTATTTTGACCAAATGGTAACTATAATTTGGGCAATTAAACATTTTCAAAAAGTGTCATAAAAAATTATAAAAAAAAAGAAAACAGAAAGATCATTTCTTGCAAAGCAGAAAGAAAACGTTTCAACAAAAATACACGCACGATTGAAACTCGAAACTTACGAAAATACTGACATTATATTTGTAACTTATGAAAATTGCACATTTTGTAACTGACGTAAAATTGTAAATTGTAGGTATTGTAATATATAACTCACAATTTGTGGGATCGCCATATTTGATGATAGGTTTGAATGGCTTCTTACGACTGACTTTACCAGGACAATGTCAGTTCTTTTTATACGAGCTACCTGAAGTCATCGATCTATGGCAACTTCCAAAGATGCTAATGGCGGGACAGTGTATCTGGTGTCTTAGTCTTTTGCGTAAATACCAATCGGTGAGAGTGCTTCTTTCATCCGAGTTTAGGCTGACAAAGGCTGGTGGCCTGGTTGTTCAGTTCTGGTTGTTTTAATAGTGCATTATGAATAACTTATCGAAGTAACAGAAAAAATACCGTTGCCGTTAAAATATCTCCATAAAATTATCAATGGTTTTATTGATTGTTTGCCACTTTTGTCTAAGATTAATTTTATATTTCCAAGTGTTAGAACTAGAGAAAAAACAACTTTTCATTTTCATAAACGTTCTACTAATCTCAGACAAAACGCTTTTATATTCAGAGCATGTAACCTATATAATAAGAATTTTAATTCGGTACATAGACATGTTTTCGTGTAATTCAAGATTTAAAAAGGATATCTTTGAATAAAAATTTTAAATATCATATTGCAAGTTATCATGTTGTTGTTTTGAATACTGTCCAGGGTACCTAGCATGGTCGATCGATATAGGTTTTATCGAAAATGTCGGTAACTTGTCATGGCTCCCGAGCACGACTGCAGGCTGCTAACGAAAAAACAACAGTTCACAACGACTAAGGTATCCTTATTTATTTGAGGTGAACTGTTATTTGTTCGTTAGCGACCTGCAGTCGTGCTAGGGAGCGACGACAAGTTACCGACATTTTCGATAAAATCTATATCGATCGTCCATGCTAGGTACCCAGGGGTCATTAATAGGACAACTTTCGGTAATTTCTCATTATTTCTTAGGACAGCTGCAGATCGCTAATGTAAAAACAACAGTTGAAGTTGAATATATTAAGAACACGTAGTTACTGTGAACTGTTATTATTATTTTCTTAACATTTAGCTCCACATAGGAAAATAATTCCCCTCAAGGCCTATATCATCTTTTGGGATGCTGTGTGGAGGTATTTTTAGGAAAGGAAGGAGAGAAAATATAATGGGAAGGAAAAGGGTATGAGGAATGGGTAGGAATCTGGAGGTCAATGTGTCCAGAAGCGACGGACGTGCGAATCCACCCTTCCCACTGCGGTTCAAGGATATGTTGGAGGAGTCAAAGAGACTCCCTCAACTATTCTCTCCCGATCCGGCGATTCGTGTATTCTGTGATGTTTTGAAATTTATTAATTTTGAAGGATTGAGGGAAAAATAAACCAGGATTAAATATTATAACTTGGTTTTATTGTAATGAATTACGTTCATGACATTGACAAAGTATTAGCCGACCAAGAAGACAGAGGTAGCTTGTATAGTGGCGCCATCTACCGGCAATCGTCTGATATGAAGGACATCACTAACTGTTTGGTTATACGAATTATTCTAACAATTTTTTTATTAAATATTTACAATTTTTGTATTTTTTGTACAAATATTTTAGCCCACGGGTAGACATTAATTTTTTTGTTATAATTTTATGTTTATTCTGAAATCTGTCATTAAAATTTATTTGTATTATTTATAAGTTTACTATAATATGTAGATGTAAAAAAATACGTTGATTTTTCCAAAAAAAAAATAGTACCAAAATACACAAAATAAATGACAAAATTCATATATTTATATATTTTTTTTCTTTGTTTTACAGTTTTTTAGAGAAAAATGTGTCCTTACTGGGGTATCCCGTTCTAAGGACGCATTGTACAAGTTTTCTTGTTTTAAATATAAGTAAATACCTATGTTAAAATATTACAGAGTAATATTATAAAGTTAAATCTAAAAGAAAGTACAATACAAGAATTAATCTTTGTTAGGTTGTAAAATTGTATCTATATTCTTCCTTCCATGTCCATAATCCATATTTTTATGCTTCTTTTGAAGTCGGTTATTTTTCTAATGGTTTTTATTGCAAGAGGGAGTAAATTAATTATTTTTTTTAGATATATATAGAAACGAAGTGCTGCTGAGTCCATCCTAAAACACTGATGAAACACCCGTGTAGGGTTTTAACCTTTCTTAACCTTTCTTTACTTAAGTTTCTTTGCTAAAAACCTGCTTTATCTCACAAAATATTGATTATATTGACTTCGGGGAGGTTTGATTCCATTCAGCACGAATGAATACATAGTAAACGATACCTCATGTATTTTCCAAAAATTGCTCCCCTTTTTGGGCGACCTCTTCAGATGTTCATTTATACTGCAAATATTATAATTTGATAGGCGGTTAAGGGAACCGCAGACCGAGGACCATTTATTGAATAACCAACACTTCTGCCATTAGTTCAACGGGTGAGGTATGTTCAGGTTTTGGTGACGGATGTGCCTACCCACCAGCTGCATGATAGACAGAATCAGGAGAGGTCGTATAGGCAGACTTTTTGACCACTTCAGCTGGTCTCTCTCGACCCATTGTTCTGCACCGCGGCGGGAGGGTTGGATTCGTAAGTTCGTCACTTCTGGACACACTCTAGCTTACTATCAACCCCTCATACCATTTCCCTTCCAGAACTTCCTCTCCTTTATTTCATTAAAAGAACCCTCCCCAAAGATGACATAGACTCTGTAGGAAATTATTTGCCTCAGTGTCTCCTGTGGGGGGTTGATGTAAAAAAAGAAGAATGCATCAAATGTACGACGAAAGTTTCACGAATGCACGAAGTTCCTCATTTATAACACACTATTCTATCAGTACTATTTGAATTTGACGGCCGGCGTAGTATAGCGGTGAGGTTCTTGACTCGCACACCGAAGGTCGCGGGATCGAATCCCGGCGTGGCAAATAAATTTCATTCGATTAATTTGTGTTATTTCACAAATTATTAATTATAACTAATATATAGTATATTTGCGGCACGATCCAGAATGGAAGATACTCTCAGTACCGCCCTGGTATAAGACCACCAATCAGAATTGAAACGTTGCTTGAAATGGTATTAGCCGTATTTGGTGACCAGATCTGAATAGCCAGGTACTTCCCCACCTTCCTCTTCCATATCTCCTTCCCCTACCCACTACCTTCAGCCTCACAACATACCCCAATTGGAGATGCCATAGTCTCATTGGCTTCATACGGGAGAAGTTGGGACTCCTGTGCGGTATTCATATAAAAAAGAATACATTTTTTTCATAATCATAAAACTTTTGACTTCGCCGGTGTAGATTCCTGCGCGGTAATGGCGTAATGTGATATCGAAAGATGCAGCTATTTTGAATTCGTAATAGCATTCCTATTGGTTCCTCACACGCCATTAGCGATCCCTGAACATTTCGCATAGTCGCCGTCTGTCGGGACAAATTAAGACGACAATATACCTACCCTAAAATATATTCAGAATCTTAACGACGTAAGTAAAGAAGCCGTGTATACAAATTGCGACACGCGACCCGTGCACTGGACACTGTCGAACCCGTGTACTGTCGAATTTGCCGTATCAAAGAAAAGAAGAAGAAGATAAATAATGTGAGAATCTTAACGACGTAAGTGAAGAAAGCGTGTAAACAAATATGCGCCGCGGCACGGCGTATTATACGAACGTACGGTCGAATTCACTCTAGCAGGCCTGGAGATTCGACCTTTCTGCCGCGTTCATTTTAATTAATTCTGAAGAACGTGCTACAAATATTTAAAATGTGTCTCCATGTTGTCCTTCCGAAATTATTAATTCATCGTCTAGAAAAATAAAATCTGGTGCTTACCGCTAACTTTATAGTTGAAAAACGGGTTATATAGTTTTGAAATCGTTGTACGTAAAATATATTAATGGTAAGGTACTGTTTTTATTAATCTAATATATAAATAACTCGCATTTCTTGTGCGGCATGGAAATAAAAAAGTTATTGTAGTTACGGATTCGCCGGAAATGATTAAAATGTGAGTTTTGAGCATACAAAAATTATTAGGATTGTGTACCGCCTTAAGAGGAAGCATTCTGTTCCAGACTGCCGAAGACATAACATATTTGTAAATCGCTACTTATTCCCTCTCACTTTTCATATACGAAAATTTTATAAATATAAAATTATGGTTTGGATGTAAATTGTTCTAATGAACTTGTAAGTACAGTGTTTGTTACATGCTTATTTGATTTATACACAATCCATCATTAATATCCCTTATACATAAAATAAAATATAGAATCTATTCTGATCTGTTGCATCTGATCTATTGTTTTTATTAAGCTCGTCTTGAAAAACTGTCCACTAGACTATCCGTTCAGCGAGTATGGGAATATGAGATTAATAAATCACGTCTTCCACTTGAGATTTTGGACAGCAAGGTTCACTTTGCGTATTTTGCAATCGCACGCAGCCACACGGAATTGTGAAAAAATATAGAAGTTATCACCACCTCCCTGAATAACAATTAGCTGCGGAAGAATCCAATCCGTGTTAATTAATTACCTGATGTTGGAGAATTTCACCAAATATAACAACAACCTACGAATTAAATTATTCTATAAATATATTATATGTTATCTAAGATGGTTTCCTCGATCTAACGTAAGACAAACATTGCAAGAGAACAAGAATTTGATGCTGACCATCTGGTTTTAAGAAAGCTTACATTATTTGAGAAAAGTGCAAAAGCTAAACCAAGCTAATCAGAGTGAAATTTCTGGAAACAATAATATTAACACCCTTTTCGCTGTCTTTGAGAAATTATTATTTGGAAGAATTGAACAGTGGTGAGTTTGTGAGTTACAACATTATGACAAGATTGTTGTCGAATGTTGAAAATTACACAAGATTGTTGAAGATTAAACAAGATTGTTGAAGATTATACAAGATTGTTGAAGATTATGCAAGATTGTTGAAGATTATACAAGATTGTTGAAGATTATACAAGATTGTTGAAGTTTATGCAAGATTGTTGACGATTATACAAGATTGTTGAAGACTCAGAAATTGTGAAAGACGCGGCAATTAGTTTTTTGATTGGTTGTTTTTTGTTTACTTTTATATTAGGGAACGTACCCATACTACGTGACCAACTTTTTGCAATTTTTAACCCCCCCCCCCCGGTGACCAAAATCCTAAGCAACCCGCTGCTCATTTGTATGGAGCGTGACATTTTGAAGACCCCCCCCCCTAAACGTGTCACGTAGTATGGGTACGTTCCCTTAGTTTCACACAGGAAGCCAAAAGGAAAATAATTTCAAACACGGTCTATTTCATCTTAGGGGATGCTGCGTGGAGGATCTTTTTAAGGAAAGGGAGAAGAGGAAATTCTGGGAAGGAAAAACGTATAAAGGGTGGGTAAGAATCTGGGGGTCAGTGTGTCCAAGAGTGACGGACGTATGAATCCATCCCACCCATTGCAGTACGAGGCGTCAGGTCGAGACAGTCCGGCTGGAGAGGTCAAAAGGCCTCTCTTTCGATCCCACGCAGCAGGTGGGCAGAAGCATCCGCCGTCAAGACAAACCTCACCTAAAGGGTGGGTAAGAATCTGGGGTCAGTGTGTCCAGGAGTGATGGACGTATGAATCCATCCCACCCATTGCCGTACGAGGCGACAGGTCGAGACAGTCCGGCTGGAGAGGTCAAAAGGCCTCTCTTTCGATCCCACGCAGCAGGTGGGCAGAAGCATCCGCCGTCAAGACAAACCTCACCCCCTAAACCAGTCACCCCTGCTAAGACACCAAACGTAGCGAACTTCTTGAGGAGACCTATGGCAGAGGCACATAAAAATAAAGATATTTTAAAATAAAACAACAACTTAGTAAATACCACTTTTATTAGAAATAGTAATATCAGTAGTAGGTTGGTACCTACTTATCTATTTCATTAAAATATGTGACAGAAATGGTGATATCAGTGATAAGTAGGTACTGACTTACCTATCTCATTAAAATATGTAACAGAAATGGTATAATATCAGTAGCAGGTAGGTACTTACTTACCTATTTCATTTAAATATGTAACAGAAATGGTATAATATCAGTGGCAGGTAGGTAGGTACTCACTTACCCATATCATTAAACTATGTAACAGAATTGGTAATATCAGAGATCTGTATGTAGGTAGGTTCTTACTTACCTATTTCATTAAAATATGTAACAGAAATGGTAATATCAGAGATATGTAGATACGTACTTTAAAATATGTAACAGAAATGGTAATATCAGTGGTACTTAGGTACTAACTTACCCATATCATTAAACTATGTAACAGAAATGGTAATATCAGAGATATGTATGTAGGTAGGTAGGTACTTACTTACCTATTTCATTAAAATATGTAACAGAAATGGTATTATCAGAGATACCTAGATACGTACTTTAAAATATGTAACAGAAATGGTAATATCAGAGATACGTAGATACGTTCTTTAAAATATGTAACAGAAATGGTAATATCATTGGTGGATAGGTACTTACTTACCTATCTTATTTTTCGTTATCGTTTCGTGTGTCGAAATTCTAACTTTCTTTATAAAGGTCTCCCATTAGTGAGAAGATTTACTCACACGATGAGATCTCATAACTTGTTTGTCAACTAACATTTTTATTTATTTTTAATTCTTTGGCGTCATAATGTCTGACTGCTAACACTGATAATATTCTATTCGTCAGATAATCTGTATCGATTCGACGATTATGGCTTACGAACGGAATCAGATGCATTTTAAAAAACCTTGAGAAATTATGCTTTTAAACTCAGAAAAATTGCATTAAAGACCTTGAATATGCTCGAGAAATAAACCAAAGAGATCATCTTTTAATAAATTCTAGATTGCTTCAGTTTTTCATATTGTTTTATTTAATTATTAACGCCCTTATCTGAGGCTTTTGCATATGAATAGTAAAAATTGTACAAATGTTTTTTTCTTAAATTTTATACTTAACTGAACTGCCTCAGCAACAATCTTTTGTATTTATTATTTATCTCTACATCTCTATCTCTACATATCATAAATTAAAGTCCTCCGCGTCGTCTGTCTGTTCGCGATAAACTCAAAAACTACTGAACGGATTTTCATGCGGTTTTCACTAATAGATATAACGATTTGTGAGGAAGGTTTAGAGATATAATTTGTTGAGGATTTGTGTAAATTGGTTGAAACAGAACGATAATTGTTAGAAGTGTCGGAAAAAATCAAGCCACGCGCCTGGGAGTTTTCATCAAAGACACTGCCTAATCCCTTTAAGATATAACAAAACAATGTATGGTGGCATATTCCTCCTTTATAGATCTACAAAAAAATCCGCGGTGGCATATATCTATCCTTTACGGATTCGCGATAAACTCAAAGATGACGTTGGTTATAAAGGTTGGATATCCATCCAGTGGTTCCATGCCAATTCAGAATGAAACCAACTCAGAAATATCTCAGAAAGGTCATTAAAAGCTACGAAAAAATAATTTTAAAATAGCCGGTAACCCTAACCTAACTTAACCTATATAACCATTTTTTTTATATTTCTTTATCATCACTCTTAATGACCTTTCTGAGGTGCTTCTGAGTTGGTTTCATTCTGAGTTGTCCGGTCACCCCATACAGTAGATGGCTTGTGTTTAGTTAGCCACAGCAACGCGTGGCCGGGTCAGCTAGTTTAGTGATAGTTTAAATGTAGACTAGCAGTTTTTTGATGCTAGGCCCTGTGGGCGGTTTTTGCTTCGGCCACGCCCAGTTTGATTGTTGGTGACCATTTTATAAATCCGATAGGAGCTGGTTCCAAAAATAGCCGCCCAAAAATAGAATCCACTATGATCCAGTGACAGCTAGTCACCGGGATAAAGTAAACGCGATAGGCAATGACGTCATATGTAATATATAACCGCGTGATACTATTATTCACAACTCTGAGTACTACCGTTAATGGCGTCAATCTTTCCATGTCCGGAGAGATGCTCAAATTTACAAATCCGTTACATACTGTATTATGCCTGCCAGGGGCACATCCTCATGCGATCAGCTAATGAAAGTGGCGCCATCCTTTGACGAATTCTTGAATTCGAAACCGAATTACAAAATAAAGTTTTTAAGAAACTTCAAGTACGAAGATGGTTTTGCGTGCGGCACGGCATCAGAGTTGCATTCTCAGCCGGATTCCTAAATTTCAACAGTACAGACGTTAGCGTAATAATAACGTCCGATGTCCACTGACTCAGCATAATTATTTCCCTCCATTAGTATTCTGGACAAAAAGGAATACGTGTGGTAGTTAGTACCAGAATTTATGCACTGAAATAAATCTCGACTTACACTACACTACATTACATGGTGGAATCCGAAAGCTTACAATGCAAGCAATTCTGGACTATCAAATACATACACCATTCAGAATTTTGCCAAGTCAGTGAAAATATTTCTGTCTAATAATTACATATTCAGATCAATTTAAAGAATGTTGCATTTCAACAAAATTGCTGGAATACTCCTGCATTAGTTTAGAGTTCGAGTTCCATTTGGGAGGGATTTTCAATTTGGGAGGCGGGAATGGGTACCGCCGCCCCGGGAACCTTTATTGGATAACCAACACCTCTGCCACAGATCACCCCAAGTGGTTCGCTACGTTTGGTGATTTAGCAGGGGTGCCCGGGTTCATGGGGTGAGGTTTGTCTAGGTCTTGGAGGCGGATGACCAGGACATACTGAACCCCAGATTCCTACCCACCCCTTAAACCCTTTTCCTTCCCAGAACTCTCCTCTCCTTCCTTTCCTTAAAAAAACCCTACACACAGCATCCCCAAAGATGACATAGGCCCTGAGGAAAATTATTTTCCTCAGGGCCTCCTGTGTGGAGCTCATGTAAAAAAAAAAATCTCTTCATTCTGTTATCGCGCAGTTGTTGCTTGATTTATCCTTGGTTGTACAGTGGCTACGTTTACTTAGTACCAGTACTTTTCACGGTAAAAAAATGAATAACGCACAAGAGTCCCAACTAAACGGCGAGACAATGGCCTTCAGTATCGCCCTCGTGAAGACCACCGTTCATAATCGAAAAAAAATTAATAACGCACAAGAGTCCCAACTGCTCCCAACTAAACGGTGAGACAATGGCCTTCAGTATCGCCCTCGTGAAGACCACCGTTCATAATCGAAGAAAAAATAATAACGCACAAGAGACCCAACTGCTCTGAACTAAACGGCGAGACAATCGCCCTCGTGAAGACCACCGTTCATTGCTAGAATTGTGTTTTACCTTGTTTAGTGACCAGATCTGAATAGTTAGGTAGGTACTTCTTCCTTTCCAATCTTCTCACAATATACTCCATTTAGTGATTCCACGATCTCACTGACTCAAGGCGGGAGCAGTTGGGACTCTTGTGCGGTATAAACATAAAAGAATGTTGTGAGGCTGAAGGTGGCAGAGAGGTGAAGGAGACAAGGAAAAATGAAGGAGGGGAAAGACCTGGCTATTCAGATCTGGGCACCAAACGAGTATAAATTCACTTCAATCGATTTAGATTTTGAATCGCTATTGAAGTTTTTTCTAATTAAGGGTATCCACCTAATTAATTTCATTCGAAGAAATAATATTTTTTTCCAATAGTAAATATTAAAAAATGTATGTTTTTATAAAAAGAAACACTTGTTTATTTTTACCAAACCGGTTTCGTGATTCTGCATGCAATTCTTTAAAGTTTCAATTTTACATTATTACATCACGTTTAATGCGGTATGAAACATGGTATTTTATTGCAAGCAAAAACTTTTGATTCTTTTGATAAAGTGCATTAGAAATGTTAGAGATAAATCATCATTAAAATGAACTTTTTCTTTCAATAAGACATGCATTTGGATTATCTTTTTTTTGCATAAATTGAACAAAAAAGGTTTTCTAAGTTAGCAAATAACAATGTAACATGCATAATTTGTCAGTTCTACATTATTTTATTATTATTTATTAATTACATGGAGAAAACAGCGAAAGTGGAACACGAAGAAAAAGTTACACAACGTGAGATGACATTTTGGATTAATGGTATTACAGATAACATGCGAATTCACCACTGAACAGATAGTTCCTAGAAGTAGAAAAAGGCAAAAAACATAAGTTCTTCATCGCTATAATGCTACAGCTCTTTCAAAAGATGAGATACACAAAGTACGTAGGTCTGTTTCCTACAATGGAAAAAAACACGTGCTCATTTTATTGCATCTCTCTCACACACCGCACCGTGACGTCTCCGTAGACTACTACAATACTACTAGCCGTGACGATAATTTTGAAAGTATGGAATATAGCTTCAAGGATAATATTGAAGTGTGAGTGAATTCCAAAAATTAAAAAAAACGTTAAATGTCAATGCGCTGTTTTTTGCTTTGTTCTTAAATATACAGGGTGTTAAGGGACGTACTTGACTTACTTTAACCAGTGATTCCTGACATTATTTGGAGTAAAAAATGTAAATGAAATTTTGGTCTCCGGTGACTTTTTTTGACGACTTTTTTTTCTAAAATTTTTTCTTCAAAATCAAACAAAAAAAAAATTCTTCCGCGTGTCGTCACTGGTCACTCAGCCGAGTATCCGACGAACCCCTCACCCGCCTCCAACTGTTCAACAACTACCATTTTTTATGTTTTTGTAGAAAAAAAAAAAAAAAATGTCACCGGAGACCAAAATTTCACTTACATTTTTTACTCCAAATAATGTCAGGAATAGTGCACTGGTTAAAGTAAGTCAAGTACGTCCCTTAACACCCTGTATAAAGCTGCTGTTCTTTCTTACAGACTAAATAACAACAGTCGAATATGAGACAAACGGTTAACGTATGTCTACACCCCCCCCAAAAGAAACATACAATCATTATCATACATCTCTACTGCTGTCTGGTGATGATTCCTTGGCTTGGCTGGATCACAGCGTTTGAGAGCAGGAGGCGAAAAGCAAAGCGAAACGTTGCTTGAAATGGCTTTAGTCGTGTTTGGTGAGCAGATCTGAAGAGCCAGGTACCTTCCCACTTTCCGTATCCTTTTTCTCCCCATCTTAATACCTCAGAATATTCCCTAAATAGGGATGTCATAGTCTCACAGGCTCCAGACGGTTGGGAGCAATTGGGACTCTTGTGGACTCTTGGACCCACGTAGGAAAGATATTTGAAAATCGACGGTCTTGAAGAATGCCGAAAAATGCCGAATCAGCTAAAAACTGAAAACCTTTTGTTGGTCTTTCTTTTTTTTTTTTTTTATTAAGGAGAAAATACAGATACAGATATTAATTAACAAGAATATACAAAACAATTAATAGAGAATTCACCTGCATCCAAACTATTTCTCACGAATTAACATTATAACATCGGATAAAAACATATACAAATATTTTTACCTTTAAATACGGAAAAGACGGAGGTATGCATATACATAAGTAAATATTATTTTATACAAATAGAGAGATGAAAAAATGCGCAATATCCTTATAAAAGTTTACAAATTGTTTTTGGAAAAATTTTGATGTTAAGACCAAAAATATATATAGATAAAAAATAATGTCATACAGAAATTTAAAAAAGAAAGGTAGTTAAAATTATAAACCAAGCCAACGTCTAAGTTATTGTACTTTGTAGGAAAACAGCCTTCAATTTTCTACTAAAAGTACTGCGTGTATCAAAAAATAAGTCGGAATCCTTGAGGTTTTGATTTTGATTAAACGATTCGCACATTCTTCTGATTGGATCCCTGACACCAGCATTTGTACGCGTCCGGCTAATGTGGAATAAGTCGTTAAGCCTTGTTACTCTGGGTGGTATTTTGAAGTTTTATAAAGTGTCATGAGGTCAAGGTATGTTCGCCGGTTAGTTAGAGTGGAGACGTTATAATTCGAGAGCATATTTATGTACCCCCGTTTAGGTGCGCTCATTCTGTAATTGAGGTATTGCAGAAATTTCTTTTGAATACTTTCAATGTTGTCTTTATAGACACCGTAAAGTGGTGTCCATATGGAGGTGCAGTATTCAAGTTGAGAACGGACCAGCGTGTAGTAAAGTAGAAGATAAGTTTCAGGTTTTCGAAATTCGCGGCTGTTCCTGATGACAAATCCTAGCATGCGGTAAGCTTTATTCACAATATTCTCAATGTGCGCATCGAAATGGAGTTTAGAATCAAAAAGTACGCCTAGATCTTTTATACAGTAATCGCGCTCGAGTAAATAGTTACCAATACAATAATTGTATATAATAGCGTTGTGATTTTTAGTGAAGCTTATTTGTTTACATTTGTTGTAACTTAGGTAAATTTTGTTTTCATTACAAAATGCTTCGAACCTTACTAAGTCGCTTTGGATGAGCAGACAATCGTTTAAATTCCTAACAATGGCAAATATTTTTATATCATCTGCGTACAAAAGAAATAAATAATGCATGAAACATTTAGTAACAGTGTTAATAAAAAGTATAAATAACAGCGGACCCAGGATTGACCCCTGTGGTACGCCAGAAGTAACTGGTTCCCACGTAGAAGTATGTCCTCGTAATGATACAGTTTGCTGTCTTTTTGTCAAGTATGAGACAAACCAACGTAATAAATTTCCCCTAATTTCGTTGAACATAATTTTTTTAATAAGAATAAGGTGGTCAACCTTGTCGAAAGCTTTTTTGAAATCGCAGTATATTGCATCTACCTGGTGGCCTCGATCCATGCTAGTGAATAAGAAATTTGAGTAAATTAGTAAATTACTCATGGTAGATTTGCCTTTTACAAACCCGTGTTGTTGTTCCGTAATTTTGGCGGCAAGCTGGGGATATATATTATCACGGACAAGTCTTTCCAAGAGTTTAGGGATCGCCGAGAGAATGGATATTGGCCTATAGTTTTCGACTTTTTGACGTGAGTCACCCTTATGGACTGGTATAATATAAGCCAACTTCCACCTATCAGGGAAAACCCCGTCACTCAGGCATTTATTAAATATTATGGTAAGTGGAACATACAGTGATGACGCAGCAGATCTGAGGAAAAACGCCGGTATTCCATCGTGACCCGCACCTTTGTTTATATCTAATGACTTTAAACTTGATTGCACTTCTTGCTCCGTTAGTTCAATGGTTTGAATGTGCGTAAGTCCAGAGTCCTGAACGGCCTCAAGTTGGTCAATGTTAATTGAGTCATTGGTAGAGGAGGGTTCAAATGTTCACTTGACGAACTTAGAGAACATATTACAGATTTCTTGGGCATCATTAGATTTGCGCCCTTCGAAGGACATAGTAGCAGGATATCCATCAGATGATTTTAATGAGGATATGTATGACCAAAAACATTTAATATTATTTTGCAATGAACTTTCGATGTTGTCGAAAAATAACTTTCGAGATTCACTAGCCAATTTTTTGTACGTAGCACGTAAGAAGGAAAATTTACGATAGTCAAAAAGACCTTTATATGTCTTCCATTTGAGCCAAAATTTATCTTTTTTTCGTGATAAGTTAATAAGTTCGGGAGTAAACCATACGAGGAATTTGTCATTTCGTCGTGCCAATACTGGAATAAACTTATCAATTACATTGTTCATTATTAAATAGAATCGATCTACTGCTTCTTCGGCTGATAAATTTGCGGTTTCAGATAACCAATCAATACAATTAATGTCGTTATTAATCTGAGTATAATCAGCTTTCCTGAAATTATGCCTACGCTCTTTTTTGTTATTGATTTTTGGTTGAGCGGGGGATATGTCAAATTCAAGGGCTGGGTGGTGTCTGTCCTCTGAAAGCAGAGGGTCGTTGCTACGTGTAACATTTGTTTCGCGACTATAGAATATGAGGTCTAAGTGTTTTTCATTATGGTTAGGTATACAATTATATTGGTGCAAGTTCATCAATGACATTGTTTGAAGCAAATTTTGCGATGCAGCCGTGTTTGAGGAGGCAAGACCTTGACTGCAGCCTTCAGAAAATGACCAAGTAAGAGAAGGTAGGTTCATATCTCCTATTACACAAAACATATTATTTGGCTCAGATGAAAATACAGATTCCAAGTTTTTGGAGAAAATATCATAAATCGTTGGTGGTGAGACAGGAGTAGGGATTGCAATCCCGCAGCTAATTCAATCCCGCGGGATCGATATGCGGGCTTGCTCAATCCCGCGCGGATCCCGCGGGATCCCGCATCTTTGAAATAATGTTATAAGTTTTAAAATCAAATTGAAATTACAGGTTTTATAAGTTATAAGATAAAATTGAAACTACTGATTTTTGGGTAAAAATCAACTTTTTTTTAACATTTCTTACATTAAGCAACAGAAATTAATTCTTTTGTATTAATTAAGTTTTCTATTATCTAAGTAATTAGTAATCTGTTTTCTTAGATTCATCTTTAAATAATTGGCATAATTTAATAGTTTTGTTTAATTTTACACTTACTCCTAACAGTTTTATATTTTTAATTCAGTCTTATTCATATAATGACTAATAATAATAATCAAATCACAACTTTCTCTTAGATGCTACTATTATTACTATAATCTGTACTACTATCCTTATCCAACATAAACTTCACATTCCATAAAATTAGAGATAAAATTAGAGATCTTGGAGCATTACTTGACTCTAAATTACTATTCAAAGATCACATTGAATACATCTTAGAAAAAGCCTACGAACAAATGGGTTTTATCCTACGCATCACAAAACCGTTCAACAAACCTTTTACACTTGAACTACTATATATGGCGTATGTAAGATCTCATCTTGAATCAAAATACCAAACTTACATTAAGCGTATTGAAAATATTGAAACAAAATTTTTGAAACACCTTTCGTATCGTTTCGAAAATCACCAGTGTAAACCTATTGCTCTTTACAAACGGAGAATCATTTCTGACGTACTGTTTCTATACAAGATTGTGAACTGCCTTATTGACTCACCAGATCTATTAGAAAGGATTGCATTTCGTTGCCCTGAACGCAATACCAGGTCGAATACCCTATTTTTTATACAGCATTTCAAATCGAAATATGCACAAAATTCTTTGCTCGGGCGTATCTGCAAATCTTACAACGCCCTAAGAGATATCGATATTTTCCACTGCTCTCTTAAAACGTTTAAAACTAAATTAACCTTACAATGTACTTAAACCAAAACGATTTTTTCTTTGTTATTTCTTCATTGTTTTTTTTTTCTTTTGACTCACTTTTTACTAATACTATATTATAATAATATTACTATCTACTTGCTTCCTAATCAGTAACCATTTCCTTTTTTTAAAATCATAAATGGAACTTCACTGGTTTATACTATATTCAATATTAAATGTAAAATGAATGTATTTACAACTGTATGTTTCCTAAATAAACTTAAATAAAATAAATAAAAAATTCCAAATGCAACCTCAATTAAAGTAAAACCAGGGCCTCCACACAAAAAACATTAAACATACCGATAACTCATACCTCATACGGGCAAAGAAACTTTAAGTACTACGCAACCAAACTATATAACTACATGCCCACCACACTGAAGCAACTACTAACTACAAAGACATTCACAAAAAATACATCAAAGACTAATCCTCTAGTGGCCGGCGACTAGCGCCACTAGCGGTTGGCGGCAGGCGGGCTATCTTGTGCTAAACGGTAACATTGCGCTCGTGCTACTCTCGATTTACGGGAAAGTTTTAGCGCCAAATTTTTAACTTGCGGGATCCGCGGATCCGCTCTTTGAAGGTGCGGGATTGCGGGATTAATAAAAGCTGCGGGATCCCGCGGGATTGCGGGATCCCGCTTTGCGGGATTGCAATCCCTAGACAGGAGGTATGTATACTGCACATATGATAAGATTGAAAGACCTTACCGGAATAGATACGAAGATTTGTTCAATTTGACTGTTTTCCCAGTCATCGAGCCGGGAAGCTGCGAGCTCTTTGCGCACTGCTATCAGCACACCACCTCCGTCCATCTTACCAGTAAGTATACGGTCCCTATCTCGTCTGAGCACCGTGTATCGCGAATCTATGAATTCAGCCGTATTTACACTTGCTACAAGCCATGTTTCAACTAGCACTATAACGTCATAATTATTCGATAATATATTAGTTAATAGCCCCTGAGTTTTGGTCCTAATACCACCACAGTTCTGGTAGTAAACGGAGATAGATGATGAGATCATTTCACCAGAGTAAGAGTGTCTTTTGACTTATTCCACAATCGCGGGAGTTATACGTTATGTGGGACATACAAGGTATCGAAGTTACATATAAAACATAGATGACTCATTAGATTAAGGAGTATAAGATATGTTAACATTTTACAAAGTGAATTAATATGCAAGAAACATGATATTGGTATAAAGTTATAGGGGTATTGCGCAGTAAACAGAAATATAAAATAGTTTTGAAAAAAACAAATAAATAAGCAAGGGTGGAGAAAATTGGGAGAAAACGGGCATTGATGACAGCAGTAACACCTTTGTGGTAGGAGTCATATGTTTTGATGATCATGCGTGATGATTTTTTGAAGGTCTTCCTCACGACGAATGGTGACTACCCTCGAGAGATCGTTCCTCTTCACTAGAATACTGCCGTTCCGCACCCATATGTATTTAAAGCCGCTGGCTTTTCCTGCGGTTCGGGTTTTCGCAAAAAGTATTTTATTTTTTAATGTAAGGTGCTCGTTAATATAAAAATTGGTGGTTGGAGCACCAAGTCCTAATTGTTCCGTGGTGAGGCCGCGGCGAGTCCTTGCCGCAGCGATGACATCATCACGGAGACGCTTTGTAGAGAGCTGTATGACAATGTTGCGTGGACGGTTGGAGGGCGACGAGTGACCGCGAGCGACGCGGTGCGCTGACACCACACAGCTACTTGGAAGTGGGACGTTAATTTTGGATCCTATTTTATCTATTAGGGTGATTAAATTTTCGCCCTTTGCCTCGGGAATGCCATGGATGTCAATGTTGCACATCCTACTGCGCTGCTCCATTTCATCGTGTGCATCTCGGAGTGACTGGACTTCTTGCCGGAGATTGGTGTTTTCTTCTTGGAGAACGCTCACACATTCCAGAATTTTTGCGTACTGCTCCTTCCATTCATTAGACAGCGCATCTAATTTTAGCTGAACTGCATCAATTGCTTTCTTGTTTTCAGTCCGCATGGTTTCGAGTTTCGACTCAAAAAAATTGATGAGCGAGTCAGTGTCAATATTTATTATTGACTGATGCGCCGATGGTGAATCCATAGGGCCGAGCGGGGTTGCTAGAGGTGAGGAAGCCGCTTTCTTTGCACTGCAAACCTTGCGTGATTTAGACAATTTATTTCTTTGTTTGTGGGTAGGTTTCTTGCGGTTGTTCAGAAATACCCCTTTAGTTAAAAATGATTATAACTTTACTTATTTGTCTAATTAATTTCCTTTTGATGATTTAAAAGTCTGTATTTTCGGAATTTTGAATGAAATGAAAAATATCAAACAAAACTATATTTCTTGATCTCAAACACAGTAAAAACGACACTTTAAACAGTTCAACTGCAAAACGTCAAAATGGCTTAACCTATTAGGGATATTCCGGTCATTTTCCTGATTCCTAACCACATCTGGTCCCCTACCCCTCGGTCCCCTAATTGTGAAGTCACAAAGTCAGTTGATGGTCTTTAAAGTGAAAGCCGTGTTCTATGCTCAGTATCTTGACTTCTTTGATAAATTACGAGTTTCGTGAAAACCTTCAAAGTTACAGCTGGTGATAATCGGTGCAAAGTGGAAAGTTGAATTTGGACAAGAGACACTATTATCCTGCCTTTATTGAGTATGCTTCCTTTTTCATACCTTCCAGAAAGTTTCTAACACAACCGACATTGTTCTTTGGCCCACGCTTCAGAGTCTCCTTTGAAAAAACTTCAAACTTTCCAGAATAAAGCCATACGTATAGCCCTTGGCGCCCCCGGATGGATGAGGGTAGCCCAACATCACAAAGACTCTGAAATCGCCTTATTGAAAAAACACATCTTAAGTCTCGCGGAAACTTTTTATGCGGGAATTCCCACCCATGAAAACGCGTCCATAAACTGCCTCGCCCGGTACGACGAAAACGTACGTACCACACATAAAAAACCAAAACAAATCCTCCGTAAAGTCTAACCTCCCCATATTGCAGCCATGTACATTTGCAAAATTTTTTTTAACAAACAACTAAAAAAAATCATTTTTCTTCAACAACCATTAATATAAATTCATGATGAAAGAGAAAGGGGTCTTTTTGGCCCTGAGCTCTGTATGCCAATATTTCAAAAAGTCAAATTGTTCTTTGGGTTCAACCGATAGGTTCAACCAACATTGTGCATTGTTAACGTGTTTTGATCAATTTCACATCAAGTAAGGAAAAATTGAGCCTAATTCGTGAACAACGACACGACCACAACACACCTCTATCAGTTTATCTCTCAGTGCATATTATTATACAAGTTTCCACGCACATGTTGGGTTCTCTAATAGATAAATATATCAAACTCCCGCAGTGAATCTGAAAAAGTTGTGATATACAGCCCCATTGGTCACTTATCAAAGTTGAACGCGTTCTGACCATGTAGGCCGGTCCCACGTTCATTGCCCAGTCACGATATTATTTATTGTCACAATAGTGTGAGAATTCTTCTTTTTCTTACCGTGGTCGAAGTTTGTGGGTTTTTGAGGTTATTGCTTATGTTTAAGAGAGATGGGAAGGCTGATAGAGAAAAGAAGGGTAAATGCAGATAACTCCATTAATGGAGGACTGAACACGGTTGGCGCTGACAAAAAACTGTCCAAAGGAGCGAAGCTAGCAGTCCACAATAGAGTGCTGGTATCTACTCTGCCGAGCGATTCTATCGCTGATAATTATTGAGATAACGGACGTGATCTCCTGTCAGATTTGTGTCAGATATCGGAAATCCACATTTCGTCGAAAGTTGTTCTTACGATCGTGCAGGGTGGTTACAATGAGAAAGATTAATTATTCTCCGTACCCGCTTTTTTAAATTATAAATCGGTATCGATTTTATTTCATTCCAAATTTGCTTTAATTTATACCTACATCCAAAAATTCTGAAAGGCGTGATGATAAAACTATTAAAATAATGTACTTTTTGTAATTATTTTTTGATCATAAATCTATCATTTTTCAATAATGTCTAAGTTAAATAAGAATGTTAAAAAAAATGAATTATATTAGTGTGTAAGTGCGCAAATAAATACACAAACGGACCAATTTTCGTCAAGAAACACGTTATGCGTATATATTTTTTAATGATTTTATTTAAACTTAAATTAAAATTCTAAAACATGCAATACCCAGATAATGTATTGATTTATTTTACTGCATAATTATATGATTTGAAATGGGTTTGGTATACTACAAAATCTTTTTTGAAAATTTAGCAAATCTGCCAACGATTTATGGTATAACCTTATTATACTAAAAATAAACATTTTTTCTCAATATTTAAAACATGCGAATGCTAGATAAAAGAACAATCTTTCGAAATCCATTTATAATTTTTTGTGGAAAAGAGTCAATACGTCTAAAATCTGATTTTAAAATGACAGATTTCTGGTTTTCTCTGGTAATAAAGACCCTCTTAAATAATATAATTGGTCCGAAATTTATTGTTATTTTTTTTTTATAAAGGGGGTCCTTGAAAATTGTATTTGATTTCCTAGGGGTCCGTGACTGAAAAAGGGTAGGAAACGCTGCTTTGGGAGATCAACTGGCAAGGGATCAACTGTCCGGAATGTCAACTGTCTGGCGGATCAGCTGTCGGCGGGCCAACTGTCGGCGGGCCAACTGTCACAGAACCGATAGATTCATATGGCTTAATTTCGGCCTCGTACAAATTGATGTACCTATATCTTCTGCATATAAACGAACTAAAAAAATGTTTTTGCGTATTTGTGGACAGGAATCTCAGATACGTTATTTTATTTTTCAGAAAGACCAATTACCATTAATTAGAGATATATCGATGTATTGGCATTTTAAAACATTTTTTCTAATAATTAACGACCACTTAACGATTTAAAGTTCAGCTAAATGCAAGCACAATAAATTTTTGTAATGCAGAAATCACAAGCTTGAGGTCATCGCCATAGGGTACTTTTATTATTCTTACGGTTACGACACGGCAACGGCACAAAAAAGGCAAAAAACGTACGTTCTTAACTAACTAACCATCATGCCGTTTCACCGCAGGGGTTGTCAGAGAGGACGGACCGCCATACAACATGGTCTTGGCACATACCTCATTCACATTCATACATCATACGTGCTTTTCTATTACTCTGTCTCTCGACATGATCCGACTCAAATATCTGATTTTCTTGATCGTGCCATGTCTTCCTCGGGCGTCCCCGACTTCTTCTACCTTTCACATTTGTCTCATAATATTCTCCTTACACTCCTTTCTTCATTCATTCGCTCTACATGCCCAAAACATCTGAGGGTCCCTTTCTTAAGGGCCATGAGAATTCAAATTTCGTCGAACGATGTGTTTGCGATCGTACCCTTGCAACTGTACAGGGCGGTTCCAATGAGAAAGATTAATTATACCATACCAGCATTTTAACATAATAACTCAACATCGATTTTATTTATTTCAAAATTTGCTTTGATAAATACCTACATTCAAAAATGCTCAAACTCGTGATGATAAAACTATTAAAATTATGTACTTTTTGTAATTATTTTTTGATCATAAATCATAAGTATTTATATTTTTCAATAATGTACAATTGCAAAATAAGCAAGTATATATTTTTTTAAATATATGAGTTTGTAAGACCGTATATAAATACACAAACCGAAGTATTTTCGTCACAAAACAAGGGGGCGGATCTTTTTTTTATGATTTTATTTGAACTTAAATTAAAATTCTGAAAAGTAGCTTTCCCAAATAATAATTTATTGATTTATTTTACTACATGATTATATGATTTGAAATGTGTGTTGTATAATACAAAATTTTGTATCAAAATTTTACAAATCTGCCAAAACTGAACTACGATAAAACCTTATTGTACTAACAATAAACATATTTTTTCAAAATTTAAAACATAGCTTATCTAGATAATGGAACAGTCTTTCGAAATCAGTTTCTAATTTTTTTGTGGAAAAGAGTCAATATGTCTAAAATTTGAGTTAAAAATGACATTATTTTCGGTTTTTTCTGGTTATTTGTCTCTTAATCTTACTCATTACGCTCACATCAGTATTGCATTCTTTGTGAATCCTCACATTTCTCACACGATCATACATGGTTTTACCACACACACGCCACAGGGATCTCATTTCTACGGCATTCAATCTACTTTCATCCTTCCTCTGCATGCCTCACTGCCATACATCGGATAACAATATTTATCTATTTTCTATTTTAAAAGAGCCGATTTTTTTTTTAAATTTTCGCTTAAATATTATCCTTTTTAATGATAGCGAGCTCCCTCTAACATTCGTCCTTACACATCTCCCCTTTTTCTTCTTTTTGAGCGCTTACTACCGGGCCTTAAGGCTGTATCCCCGCTCAAAAAGAAGAAGATGGAGAGACTTGTAATTACGAATGAAGGAGAGAGTGCGCTAATACTTAAAACGGTAAAATTGAAGCAAAAATTGTGAAAATGTTTAATAAAACACGACTTGTTTAAATAGATCAAAAATCTCTTGGGGGCTGTCTAAAACAGCGTTTAAAGAAACACTGTGCATTTTTTCATACATATAACTTGTAAAATATAAATAAGACGTGAAAATAATAATTTTCGGAGCATACTTTGCGATTTTTTTCTATTGAGGGAATTTCATAAAATTAGCGTTTCGGCGTCCCAACTGTATAGATATTATTTTAAAAAATGACATATATTTTTTTAAGAACTTAAAAACTTCAAATGTTTAAGGACAATCGGTTTTATCGAAATTGGCTAAAATAGTTTAATTTTTTGTCTCTTGAGTCGCCCTCATCGCTTTTTAACTCAATTCTATCAAAATTTATCGTAAATGGTTACTAAAAATGGATTTGATAATAGTATCCGCTCGTAAAAATCCGGAGTTACACGATCATTCCCGATCACAAATTAAATATTGGCATATTATATCTTGGCCGGTCGTTTTGAACGTTGGATTTCTATTTTTCCCCATCATCATCATCATCATCATCTGTGGCTCTACAACCCAGGTCGGGTCTTGGCCTCCAGCAGAGCCTGCCTCCATGACTGTCGGTGTTGTGCTGCGTTGCGCCAGTTTCGGATGCCGATGGTGCTTGCATCCTTCACCACTCCATCCAGCCATCGAAGCTTTGGTCTTCCAACTCTTCTCCGACCCCCAGGTGCACCATCCATAATTCGCTTTGGAATATCTCCTTCGCCCATTCTCTGGATATGTCCAGCCCACCTGAGTCTTCCAGTTTTGATTTCCTTGGAGATATTTTTCCCCATAACGTGGGAAAATTTCCCTTAAGATTCCCTATTTCGAAGAAAGGTAATTAAAAAAAATATTATTTGAACAACTTTTTAAAAACTGTCGGAAATTCACTTTGCAACTGGTATGATTTTAGAAGCAAATCGTGAGTTGTTTATTGGTTTAACACTTCAATCTATGTATATATTTTTTTTTTTTTAAAAAATATAAACTACAAAAAGTTATAGAAGTTCTATAAAAATCTGTATCGTCTAAATATGAAAAATATTTGCGAAATATTGATTTCTTTTGCATGTGAATCGATATTCCTAAATTTTACAAGTAAACTAAATTTTCCATAAATACGGGATTTTTTTCGGCTAACTGTCAACACCCAAGAAGAACACCTGCATTGTGACAACAAGTCTTCGCGATGGATGTCTGCGCCCGCCAGTTGAATAATCCCCAGGGCGTCACAACACACGGAAATATAAAACACCATTGAAAAATATATTTGTTTATTTAAAAGTTTAGGTTTTTACATTAAGTAGTCGTTATGTATTATTATTAACATTGTTATTATTTCCTATGGAATAAAGGTATTCTCCTGTGAAAGCTGATGTATAATAATGACTTATTATATCACACTGTCATCATCACTATCATCCTAAGGAATGCTGTGTGGAGGGTTTTTTAAGGATTTTTAAAAGTTTTTTTAAAATATGGAGACGAAGTTCTAATAAGAAGAAGTTCTGGGAAGGAAATAGGTATTAGGGGTTGGTAGGAATCTGGGGGTCAGTGTATCGAACCAGGCGTAACAAACGTATGAATCCATCTCAGTGCAAGGCAATGGGTCGAGATATTCACAGTATGGAATATCTACAGTCTCTCGTATCTAGGGTAAACGAAGAATGAGTTAATAATGAATGTAAGTAAAGTCTAAAGCCATGGTATTTGAAAGAGAGAATATGAAAACAATGTGCAACATAGTTGTGAATGATGAAAACTTGGAGCAGTTGGATGAGTTTGTGTATTTGGGAAGTATGTTTACGAGAGATGGGAAGGCTGATAGAGATATTGAAAGAGGGGTGAAAGCAGGTAACCCTATTAATGGAGTACTGGTATCCTGGTACCCTGATGTATGGCAGTGAGTCATGAAACTGGCAGAGAAAGGATGAAAGTAGGCTGAATGCTGTAGAATGAGATCCCTGAGATGTATGGCGTATGTGTGGTAAAATCATGTAGGATCGTGTGAGAAACATGGAGATCCGCAAAGAATGAAAGGCTGATGTAAGTGTAATGAGTAAGATGAGAAAGGAACGCTCCGATGGTTTGGGCATGTAGAGCAAATGAACGATAAAAATAGTGTAAGGAGAATATACAACCGCAAATGTTAATGGTAGAAGTCGTGGACGTCCAAGAAAGACATGGCACGACTAAATGAATCAGATACTTTAGTCGGACAATATCAAGAGTCAGAATAATAGAAAAGCATGTATGAGACGATGTATGAATGTGAAAGAGGCAAGGAGTGTGTGCCAAGACCGAGTTGTTTGGCGGTCCGTCCTCTCTGCCTACCCTTGCGGAGAAACGGCGTGATGGTTAGTTAGTTAAATTATGAATAATAATAATTAACCATTTATTTGGACAGCTCTATTTCGTGTGTAACTTGACACTCGCTTTTGAAAAATAAAATAATATTATGACGGATGATATACATGCCTTCTTCGAAAAAGTAAGACAACACGGAAATTTAATTATTGTAAAAGCACTGATGGGCTTTTACAAAATGTTTAATTTTTACATGGTTTTACTGCCAGATACAGAGATATCGAAAAATATTATACAGTTAGGTACAGTTAATCTCAACTATTTAATAATAATAATTGGATGATTTGTATAATGCCGTATTAGTGAAAAATCACCCCTAGGGCGCAGTTTCACTTGATTGTGCCATTCTCCCCCCGACTTCTTCTACCATACCTACACATTCACCTCATTCCTTCTCCTTACACTATTTTTTTTCATTCATCTGCTCTGTAATGCTTTCGTAATTAAATAAACTAAGTAAAAATGGTCAAAACGAATAAAACTTCCGAATAATAAAAGCTAATTGAAAATAATTCAAATTTCATTTATTACTGTTTACAAGTACCTAATGGCAGTTTTGCCTAACAATGTCATCGCCAAATCAACAATTGTTGCCGGTACGCATATAATTAAAATCATTAAAAATATCTAGCAGAACTTAATAAACAGTAATTGATTTCAATGATAACATTAAAAATATTTTTCGAAAGCCCACGTATAAAAATAAACATAAAAGCAGTTAAAAATTGATTCGTAAAACCGAGTGATCACTGTATTCATATTTGGGTCTACAAACAAGGCAATATGTAAAAAGGTACAAGTATATGCTAGTCAATCCTTGCCACAATCGTTTTAAAATATATCTTTTTGACACACTTCATTCACTTTCCCCGTACAAATTCAGTGGTCGAATTTATTCCCTCCAGAGTATACGTATTCTATACAAAAACTAACACATGCAAATATTCTTAATACTACTTTACAGAACAGAGCGTTACGAGACGACCTCTCGTGGCGACTGACTTTCGCGTAATGAATAGAAGTTGAAAATGGGATCGCTTTTATCTTTTTTGGGTACAGATAAAAATGGAATATTACACAATAAACCACAAAATTAATTTTATTTATTTATCAGTTTTTATAGTTTAAATATTGTTTTCATACACATTATTTTTATTTTTTTCAAATAATTGTTTTTTAATACATAAAATCGATTTCAAAGTACATCGATTTACGTAGTTTTTAAAAATAATTTTACATCATTATTTGCGCATTTTATAAAAAAATATAAATGTAGGGGTATAGGTTGATATGTTTCCTATAACAAAATATTTTTCAATATTTTTTTTCTTTTCGTATATGACGACAGATGGAAAAAAATCAGTGGTACATTGACGATTTTTTGAAAACTGATCTTTTATAAACAGTTATAAAGTAAGAAAACATATTTTTTTTAATATTTAATATTAACTTGAGGCATCGAAAATGCATGTATCTAAAAAAAAATAATAACAAACTTTTTTTTTGAGGTGCTGTTATCGACACAGATGACTTCGAAAATACGCAAAAATACGAAAAAACATTAAATATTGAAAAATCCCTCGCGGGCTCTTAAGTGGGATGTGTAAGAAATTGGTAGAAATTCGGGTAGCGTCGGCTTAAGGGCCCGCAACCCGGATTTGTACCGATTTATTACATATTTTAACACGGTAAGTTAAAAAAATACATGTTATTCTTGAAGATGATATCTAGACTTTGCCCGCACCGAAACGCAAATTATATAAAATTCCCTCGATAGAAAAAATTCGTAGTGTTTTTTTAAATGCTGTTTAAGATAATGCCCGCGAGATTTTTGCTCTATTTTAAACGAGTCGTATTTTATTAAACATTTTCGCAATTTTCGCACCGATTTTGTCGCTGTAAATGTTAGCGCTCTCCTCTAACATTCGTAATTTCGTATCTCTCCATCTTCTTCTTTTCGGGCCCGGTTGCAGAGCCTTAAATTGTCTCCCTAAATACAAAAGATACAGAATCACCTTCAGATTTCATAAACTCTGCGCAAAGCCCGGGCAACGCCGGGGACTTCAGCTAGTTAGACAACTAGCCTAGTTGTCTGTTGGGAAAAAACCGACAGAACTAAGGTTTTTTTTATGACGCCGAATCGATGGGAAAAATTAATATTACGTAACATGAGTAATTCCAAATTGTAGGTAGGTCAGTGCTAATTGAAAATAAATATTGCTTTTCAGTTTGATCAGCTTCCAACAGTGCCCACATTTTATTTGCTTTGTTTATAAAAAGAAATTACGAATGCAAACAACTTATCTGTTCATCTTTAGATCAGAGGTTTTTTATATAATGCCGCATTCCAACTGCCTGAGGCAAGTGGAATTATGGAAATCTCTTTTTTCTGTCAGATTATTCACTGTTATTATAGACTGCAGTAAAAATGCTGTGAACATACTGTCTGGTAAGCCTCCCGGCTAGGGTTTACAATTTCGCAATCCCGCGGGATTTCAGCGGATTTGCGAGATTTTCATTTTTGAAGTGAAAACTTTTTAGCGCCGTCGTGTTTGCAAACTCGATGAAATGAAAAATAGCGACACTAAACAGAGACAAACACATATATCTATAGGTTTTAGCTTTCGAGGGAATGAGGTAAAATCGATCTCCTTTTTGTGCGGTGTTTTTGATAGCCTATCGGTCACTTCTTTGTGCAGTGCTTCACAGCCTCCCCATTCTTGTCTATTTTAGTTTTCTGAAGGTTTCATTTCTACCGCGTGTAAATTGAACACTATGATATTTTTTCGTTAACTTCACACAGGAAGCCCTGGGGAAAATAATTTCTCTCAGGTCCTATGTCATCTTTGAAGATGCTGGGTGGAGATTTTTGGGGAGTAGAAGGGAGGAAACACCAACGCGGAAATTTCTTTCTTTACGTGGCATTGCAACGCCTGTCGGGTACTCGCTAGTATAAAATAAAAATAAAACTTTTATTAAGGCGCCGTATCCCCGCTCAAAAAAAAGAAGATGGACAGATATGTAATTACGAATTTTGGAGAGAGCGCGCTAATATTTAAAACGATAAAATTGAAGCGAAAATTGTGAAAATGTTTAATAAAACACGACTCGTTTAAAATAGAGCAAAAATCTCATTGGGAACATCTAAAAGAGCATTTAAAGAAAAACTGTAAATTTTTACATACATATAACTTTTAAAATAAGTGAAATGAACGTGTGTATAATAATTTTCGGAGCATATTTTGCGATTTTTTTCTATCGAGGGAATTTCATATAATTTACGTTTCGGCGTGGATCACGTCTAGATATTATCTTAAAAAATAACACATATTTTTTTAAGAGCTTAAAAAATTCAAATGTTTAAGGGAGTTATGTAAGAAATCGGTAGAAATTCGGGTAGCGGCGGCTTAAGAAGCGATGAGATTTTAAATGCATTAAATTTGTTTTAATTTTAAATTTAATCCCATAAAAATGCTTTAAGAGATTAAATTTTATAATTAATATTTTATATTTCATTATATTTACATAATAGGTAGGGTGAAAATGATTTTTATAAATAAATAGCATTAATTCACAAATAATTGCCAAATTTTCCTCTAAAATCATGAAAAATAGAATCCTTTAATGGCCTAATTATTATTTAAACCATAAAAAAATAAAGTAGCCCATATCCTTACCAGAAATTTGCTATACCTTTTGATTAAGAAAATATTATTCAGTTTGGTTGTGTCTTTGGCCTCAAATCCAAATTTAAGTCTTGAATGAAAAAGGCACACAGACGTTCCTCTTAAGTTTTATAGAAAACACCTTCGAAACTAAACCTCCAAACATTATCGTTACATCATACATAAACTTTATGGAGATAAAATCCCATAATTTGTTTTTATTATATCAAAAACGTGTCTGCCATCAGAAAGGAATTTAAAATAAACCGCTCATTAATTTCGTATTACCAATCTTGAATAAAAGGTAATTAAAGATTTACTTTAGCGATACATAACATTGGTCTGCAGTTTGTATTATGTGATCAATGGGTATTACATTTTACGGCGCTTTGAATCCGGGTTCAAATCCTATTTAACTGGATTTATTAATAATGTAAAATCCATTAACTTTAAACCTGTTGCATTAATGCATGATAGAATTTTGGTTTAACTGAAACAGAACTAATTTAATATGATAATAATGATAATACTTTACCGCTAGATTCTCCCAGTACCGCCCTGGCAAAAGATCAAGCAGATTCTAAATCGGACATTGCTTTGAATGGTTATAGCCGTGTTTGGCGACATCTGAATAGCCAGGTTTACCAAAAAAACGAGTGTGCTTTAGACCACACGACTGAAAAAAAAACTTCACTAACTTATAAAAGAACATACGACATTGACATTTGGGTGACATATGACATTCTGGTGACACGACCATGGGATGATTTATGACCCTGGGATGACCTACGACTATGGGGAGACCTACGACCTTGGGGTGACCTATGATCTTGGGGTGACCTGCGATCTTGGGGTGACTATCCTTATCCTTATTCTTGTCCTTGTCCTTGTCCTTGTCGACCTCGTCCTCGTCCTTATCATTATCCTTATCCTTATCCTCATCCTTATCCTTATCCTTATCCTCATCCTCATCCTCATCCTCATCCTCATCCTCATCCTCATCCTCATCCTCATCCTCATCCTCATCCTCATCCTCATCCTCATCCTCATCCTCATCCTCATCCTCATCCTCATCCTCATCCTCATCCTCATCCTCATCCTCATCCTCATCCTCATCCTCATCCTCATCCTCATCCTCATCCTCATCCTCATCCTCATCCTCATCCTCATCCTCATCCTCATCCTCATCCTCATCCTCATCCTCATCCTCATCCTCATCCTCATCCTCATCCTCATCCTCATCCTCATCCTCATCCTCATCCTCATCCTCATCCTCATCCTCATCCTCATCCTCATCCTCATCCTCATCCTCATCCTCATCCTCATCCTCATCCTCATCCTCATCCTCATCCTCATCCTCATCCTCATCCTCATCCTCATCCTCATCCTCATCCTCATCCTCATCCTCATCCTCATCCTCATCCTCATCCTCATCCTCATCCTCATCCTCATCCTCATCCTCATCCTCATCCTCATCCTCATCCTCATCCTCATCCTCATCCTCATCCTCATCCTCATCCTCATCCTCATCCTCATCCTCATCCTCATCCTCATCCTCATCCTCATCCTCATCCTCATCCTCATCCTCATCCTCATCCTCATCCTCATCCTCATCCTCATCCTCATCCTCATCCTCATCCTCATCCTCATCCTCATCCTCATCCTCATCCTCATCCTCATCCTCATCCTCATCCTCATCCTCATCCTCATCCTCATCCTCATCCTCATCCTCATCCTCATCCTCAGCCTCATCCTCATCCTCATCCTCATCCTCATCCTCATCCTCATCCTCATCCTCATCCTCATCCTTATCCTTATCCTTATCCTTGCGTAAAGAAGTTTTACTTAAAAAAATCAAGATCTTGACCTGAATTGACCAGTCTACACATTCTGGACAATGGCGAATAATATCCATAATTCGTTAAAGAAGAGCAGTTCATGAGTTTCTGAGTCTACGGGAAGGTATATTGAGAGCGATGAGTTGAAGTAAATAGGTATAAGTAGGTGAATCAATAATGCAATAATTACTAGAATTACTAATTACTTTTTTTATCATCTTCTAAAGGAGAAAGGTTATTAATTTATTGATGATACTAACGAGTTCCTGGCACGCGTTGCCATGCCACTTAATAAAGACATTGTTTCTCCCTGCGTGTCCTTTCCCATTCACCCCGTTCCCCTTCCGGCTCCCCTTCCCCTCTCGCGTTTCCACTCTGTCTTATCCGCCTTCCCTCTCCCCTCTCCCGCTCCCCCCGTCCCGCGAACCCCCCCCGAGTTCTCCCCCCCCCCCTCCCTCATTCCATAATTCAATTCCAGTACATTCAGTTTTCAAACAGCTCGCGTGCCACCTATTGCAATTTTTTTATACAAATTTCATAATGCCAGAGCTCACCAGTACATATAGAAACCATCGCAGGCATGCAAACATCAAATCCCAAAGTTTCATCGCAATCGGATGAATGGTTAGCAACGCATAATTTCATGATGCCAGAACTCATTATTATATATAGAAGCCATCGCGGGCATGTGCACATCAAATCCCCAAAGTTTCAACGCAATCGGATGAACGGTTTAGCAACGCTAGACATACATATCCATACTCACATAAATACGCATATTTTGATTTTTATATACAATAGAAGATATATTCAACCTCTGTTAAGGAATACTATACTGGACATATTTGAGCTTGGTTCATCTCCAATATTCATGACCTTTTCACCTGTGAAGATATTCTTGATTTGTTAACTAAAATATCGAACTTGTTTGGCGTTATATTTTAACCAACACATTAACATATCTACTCTCACACGGCATAATTTAGTTAATAGTCTGGTCATGCAGATTTTATTACAATTAAATGTCTTGATGCTTAATCGACGGTAAAAAACTGCGAATTAAAAATATAATATATATGTGCTATGAAGAGATTTCTCATTTCTTTGTCTTTTAATGTTGTTAAGGATTATGTAGATGTTGTTGTATTCTGTGGTATATTTTTTATGCATTATTTTAATCAGAAGTGGATCCAGTTTAGTTCCTTGTGGCTTTAGCACACCATCCATACAGAAACCTTCGTGGGCATGCACACAACCAATCGCAAAAGTTTAATCGAAATCGGATCAATGGTATAGGAACACACAAGGGACAAACAACACATTCATTTTCACATAAGGTATTAAGAATTACCAAAAAAATTCCTCAGCCCCTATTTGATCTGAGGAAGTTGTGTGGAGGGTATTTTTAGGGAAAGGAAGGAGAGGAAGTTGTGGGAAGGAAAAAGGTATGAGGAGTGGTTGGGAATCTGGGGGTCAGCGTGTCCAGGAGTGACGGAATC
The DNA here is from genome assembly GCA_917880885.1 of Limnephilus marmoratus. Lineage (NCBI taxonomy): Eukaryota > Metazoa > Arthropoda > Insecta > Trichoptera > Limnephilidae > Limnephilus > Limnephilus marmoratus. The sequence goes on from OU862929.1 coordinate 22,604,674, forward strand.
CATCGCCTCCACTGCTCTGCAAGGCGGTGGTGATGGTTGTTACATCAAAAGAAGCGACAAATACAAAATAAGTGAACTGAAATTTTATAGGTCGGTTGACGGAACACCGACATATTAACGAAAGGTGCCAGATGTCATGGCTTCAAAACTTACGTGACGAGGGAAGTTCCGGGTTGTATTTTATATTTTTTAAATGTGAATACCCCACAAGAGTTACGATTGTTGTCAACCGTCTGCAGCCAGTAAGACCATGGCATCCCCAACAGGGATAAATTATAAGGTTTAGGACAGCGGGGAAGGGAAGGAGATTTAAGAATTAAAAAGTACCTGGCTATTCAGATCTGGTCGCCAAACACGGCTATAACCATTTGACGGCCGGCGTAGTCCAGCGGTAAGGCTCTTGACTCGCATTCCGAAGGTCGCGGGATCGAATCCCGGCGTGGCAAATAAATTTTATTTGATTAATTTGTGTTATTTCACAATTTATTCATTTAAAATAATATATAGTATATTTGCGGCACGTTCCAGAGTGGAAGATACTCTCAGTATCGCCCTGGTGTAAGACCACCATTCAGAGTTGAAACGTTGCTTGAAATGGCATTAGCCGTATTTGGTGACCAGATCTGAATAGCCAGGTACTTCCCCACCTTCCTCTTCCATTTCTCCTTCCCCTCCCACTATCTTCAACCTCACAATATACCCCAATTGGGGATGCCAAAGTCTCACTGGCTCCAGACGGGAGTAGCTGAGACTCTTGTGAGGTATAACTTAAAAAAAAGCAATGTTTTTGATATTTTGCCAGAGCGATACTGGGAGAATCTAGCGGTAAAGTGACTATTTGTATTTTTATCGTTTCACACTAAAACCTGTTCTGTTTCGGATGAACCAAAATTCTTTCATCCATGATGCAACAGGTTTAAAGTTAATGGATTTTACATTATTAATAAATCCAGTTAAATAGGATTTGAACCCGGATTCAAAGCGCCGTAAAATGTAATACCCATTGATCACATAATACAAACTGCAGACCAATGTTGTGTATCGCTAAAGTAAATCTTTAATTACCTTTAATTCAAGATTGGTAATACGAAATTAATGAGCGGTTTATTTTAAATTCCTTTCTGATGGCAGACACGTTTTTGATATAATAAAAACAAATTATGGGATGTTATCTCCATAAAGTTTATCAATGATGTAACAATAATGTTTGGAGGTTTAGTTTCGAAGGTTTTTCATTTAAACTTAAGAGGAACTTCTATACGGCCTTATTCTTACAAAACAAAATTTTGGAATTGATGCCAAAAGACAAAACTTGTGAGGAAAACGGTTTTAGAGGAAAATTTGGCAATTATTAGTGAGTTAACAAAAATTAAAAAAAAAAAAACAATTTTTGCCCTACCTGTGTAAATACAGGTTGTTAAGGGACGTACTTGACTTACTTTAACCAGTGATTCCTGACATTATTTGGAGTAAAAAATGTAAATGAAATTTTGGTCTCCGGTGACTTTTTTTAATGACTTTTTTTTTCATTTTTTTTTTCTTCAAAATCAAACAAAAAAAATTTTCTTCCGCATGTCGTCACTGGTCACTCAGCCGGTGTCCAACGAACCCCTTACCCTGCCTCCAACTGTTCAACAACTACCATTTTTTTTATATTTTTGTAGAAAAAAAAAAAAAATCAAAAAAGTCACCGGAGACCAAAATTTCATTTACATTTTTTACTCCAAATAATGTCAGGAATCACTGGTTAAAGTAAGTCAAGTACGTCCCTTAACACCCTGTATAATTAAATGTAAAATAAAAATATATTAATTGTTAAAAAAAGCATTTTGATGGGATTGATTTAAAAATAAAAAAAGAGGTACGATGGAATACAAATTTTTCGTAAATAAATTTAAATTATTGGCCAAATATACCCTTTTTGCACTGTTTTATTTGTATCATATGTGTTAGGCAATATTTTTTTTTAAGATTGCCACTCGCAAAAATATTGTGAGTGGCAATTGGATTGCTACTCACAAAAAAATTGTCAAAGCTGCCTCTAAAATCATGAAAAATTGAAACTCATTTTGTTTATAACACCAATAAATAAAGTAGCTCATATCCATATTAGATATTTGGTATACCTTTTGATTAAATTTTTTTTCAGTTTGGTTAAGTATTTTGGCATCAAGTCTAAATTTATGTTTTGTATGAAGAGGTCGCGCAGCTATTCCTCTTAAACTTGAAGCACAAAATGCGTTAGTATAATTTAATTTGAAATAGCTAAGACCTTTTTTGCATCAAATCAATGCATCGATTTTACCTTGCAATGGCATTTCCGTAATTTTAAAACATCCATTTGAAAATAAGTCATAAGGCAATAAATGAAAAAGAACGCTAAAAGGATTGACGCAGTCCTAAAAAAATCACGGGATATTATGGTTTCCGTTAAAAAATATTATTATATGTGGGTACCTACATTACCGCTTGTCTTAATAGTTCACATAAACAGTTCCAATTTTGAAAATGACACTTCTAAAAGCAAATCCGAGTAAGAAAGAACGGAGTTAGAGAAAGATACACACTGTGTATCACACAGCCGGACGTTGAATTTTTTATTACTTTTTTTTTTACATAAGGTCCACACAGGAGACCCTGAGGAAAATAATTCCCCTCAGGGCCTATGTCATCTCTGGGGATGCTATGTGGAGGGTCATTTTATCTTATCTTTACGTTGATCTGAAGGTAGTCTTGTTTTTTGGTTTCGGTAACAATTTCCATACAGTATGAGGACTTAATTCAGTTTTTCGATGGAGTACAGTCAAAGATATTACTTATTTTTTTATAACTGTTTTAATGCCTCGTTGATTGAGGCGATATATTAATGTTATACAGAAACAAGTGTTAGATCAACCTTCGCATTTCATAATGAATTTACAACGTTATTACCTAAAAACCATGAATTCATATATATTTGATTCAGGTATTTGAAGAAATGCCAAGGACGAGATGTGTAACACCACATTTAGTAATCTACATTATTACCACTGGATGTAAAATCAACAGAAGTATGATCCATACGAATTGGAAAAAAACCGATGTCGCCAATTTATATAAAACCTTTCGATTCTTAGGCTCCAGTCAGACTGAATTGAATTGATCCTTTGTTAGAGAAAGAATTTTGATATTTTAAAAGTATTTCAATCTTAATATTAGGTCCTTACATATGAAATTGGCGTTTTGTATGGGAGGAACATAAAGTCGATTTTTTTAATATAATATATTTATTTAATCAAAGTATGTACCATTGCTATCTATCCATTTTTTGCCATCTCATAGGTAGTTCATCGATCCCTTTACTAAAAAAACCATTCGGACGGGAATCAACAAAATCTTTGAAGGCGGTTTGAACTGCCCCATCGGAGTTAAATTTTTTCCCTTGCAAGAACGAAAACGTTGGAACCAAAAACGCAGTGTGTTTTCTTTTGCGGCACCGTCGCCACACACATCATTAATCCTTCGAGCCGTTTCTGCAGCACTGGTGCCACGGTGGAACTCGTACTCGTAAATAACGCGATATTTCAAGTTTTCCATTTTGTAAACTAAGTGACGCAAAGAAAAAAAAAATTAAGGAAAAAACAAATGAATTATAATTTTCGAAACACAAATACATGAGTAAATAGCTGTATAAATTTGAATTTGGAATTCCTAACCAAAGAGAAGATATTTGAGATCAAAGTTGCCAGTACGGCAAAACGCCAATTTCATATGTAAGGACCTAATATAAAAAAAAAAATTATGTTTCTTTGTTTGTCCTTTATGCGTTCCTTTATTATTCGTCCGATTTTATATAATACCTTGTCTATTTACTGTATATTGAGGTGGGTCACGACTTTATCGGATTTTTTGCTTGTTTTGATTTGTCTTATAAGGTTTTAAATGAAGATATAAAATCACGTAATTTAAAAAAAATATATATTTGGATATCATCTCCCTCCGGATTGACTTTGAAATTTCACATAATAGAAAAAAACCCACCCCCGTTAAATCTTAAAAAAATATTAGATCAACCAATAAAAATTGACTATTTGTCAATAAAACACGAAATAGAGGGAATATTTTGCTTTATTTAGTAAAAAATTATATGAATATAATTCAAATTATCTCAAGGCACTGTATTCAAATACCAGCAAAATCCTTCTTACTCTCAAATTTTGGCATTATTTTGCGAGACTCAATCTTGGTACTTTTTGTAAATAATTTCGTAAATATGTAATACAGTACTATGCGAATTAATGTGAACTCAAGTGTAGAATTATAAAAAATAATATAATTCTTTATTGAAGAAAAAAATAGAGAAACAATTACAATTAACTTTTTTTTAATATGAAGTGTGTCCTGCCTTAACTTTTATAACTTCTTGTACACGGTTTGGCATAGAATCAACATTTTTTCTTACAATTTTCTGATATTTGCGTGTCTCTAAATTACTGTCTCAATCAGATTTGTTTTTGTTGCGCTTGTCTTGCTTTAACTATAGCCCACCGACTTTCAATTGGATTAGGATCCGGAAAGTTACCTGGCTATTCAACGTATGTAATTTTTTTGTCTTTGAAATATTAACAATCTTTGTGCGTTTTTAAAGAGAAATATCCATCTTTAAAAATAAGAAACAAAAAGCTATAGTTAAGTTTACCTCTGCAAAAAAACTGCAATTCTAAAAAATTACAAAAGTTAAGGCATCTGATAGAATGATAGAACACGAACACAAAATGGCCGCTAACAAGTGTACGCAAGAACAAGTGTAATTGTGCTAAATATCACGTGTTCACATTAATTCGCACAGTACTGTACATTTGCTATTGAAGATTACAAAAAATATGGTTTAAAGGATTCATGGAAACTTTTATATACACTAGAAATAATCTCTTAAAATGAAAATTTTCAAAACTTTGAAGTGAATCCGGAGAAAAAGATCGTATCAGAAATTTGAAAAATTTTAAACCCTTCGTCGTTTTGAACCGATTTGGCACCCTTTTATCGCTCTTAGAATATAATATATATATATTTTTAAATGACTCAACTTACTGTACATACCATCGTATAAGTATAAAAAAGCGACGAAACTTTGGGGATTTGTTTTGTGCGCGCAGGTTGAATGCGGGAGCGGATCTGGGCGGGAACGGGGAAGCACGCGAAAGGACGCTCAGGGGAGGGATAGTGGACGAGGGAGGGGCCGAGGAAGGGAATTGAAAGGAGACATAGTAGCGGTAGAGGATAGATGGTGTAAATTAGGAAAATCCATGCTTCTCTCACAGACAGCCGTACGTGGCCTGCTCAAGCGTCGGAAAACCTTCTGATTTATTAATGTACACACCAAACGGAATAACATAAAATGCCGTGCATCCGGAAGCACTTCAATAAAAGAACTAAAACATAAAAACTTTATTTCTTTGAGTGGCATTGCAACGCTTGCCAGGTACTCGCTAGCTTTTGATAAAATTTGCATTACTCTTAGCACACAAGCCTAAAACAATTATCATCTAAAAGTTGAATGGAATTTAAAAGTTTTCAATAATAAGTGAAGATGATCACATTATTTTTTTAACCCTTTCTCACCCAAAATTATTTTTTTAAACACCGTCGAAATTTGATTAGATGCGTTAATTAATTTTTCAGGATTTAGAATTTCAGGACACACTAGAAAATTCGATTAGATTGTAGTCACAGAATTTAAATAATTCGCAAAATTTCAAACATAACATTCAAGTTCTCTGAAAGTGCTTATTCCTAAAACAGTAACAGAAATAATAACAGAACTTGAACAGAACTTTCTTCTTCTTCTTCGATGGCGCTACAGCCCATATCGAGCTTTGGCCTCCTGCAACAGTCGCCTCCAACTCCTCCTGTCCTCAGCGGCTGACTTCCAATTTGGAACCTGGAGAACTACTTCGTCTTCCCACCTCAGTCTGGGTCTTCCCACTTTTCTCTTTCCACCTGGGTGTCCAGTCAAAATTCTTTTTGGGACGCATGTATCCGGCATTCTCTGTACATGCCCAGCCCATCTCAGCCTGAGGAGTCTCATATGTGTTGAGATGCTAGGTGCCTTATATATATCATACAATTCTGTATTGTGCCGGACGCGCCACTGTTCACCCTCTTTCACGGGTCCACATATTCTTCTCAGCACTTTTCTTTCAAAAGTATCCAGCATTTCAGCCATCTTTACCGTCAGTGTCAGCGCCTCACATCCATATGCCAATACAGTTCTAACAATGGTTTCGAACAGAACTTTCACAGAACTCGAATTTTATCTTTGAAATTTGATGAATTGTTCAATTTCAATTTAAAGGGTTGAAACAACACTTCCTAAATGTAAAAAGTAAATGCATGGATTTGTAAATTTAAAAATATAATTTTCATGACATATTTGAAGTCAATTTAATACTAGATTTTTGAGCAACACAATCGACACTCTAAATAAATTCGTTTGATATCCATATCCATACCAACTTATTATCTATTATATAAAAACTAGCAGACCCGGCCACACGTTGCTGTGGCTAATGAAACACAACGCCATTACCCAACCGTCATAAAATCCACACGACCCGCTTGCCCGCTGCCCGCTGACCGCTGCCTGAATTGAATATTTGAATTTCTCGGCCTTTCTCTACTATAATAAGGGAACGTACCCATACTACGTGACTAACTTTTTGCAATTTTTAACCCCCCCCGGTGACCAAAAACCTAAGCCCCCCGCCGCTCATTTGTACCAAGCGTGACATTTTGAAGACCCCCCCTAAACGTGTCATCTAGTATGGTAATATATATCTAAGCATGTATTATACATATAAACCTTTCTCTTGAATCACTCTATTATTGTCTGTGTAATTTGTCTGTGTAATTTGTTTATTACTGTCTGTGTAATTTGTCTCGTATTAAACTGCATCCGTAAACGAGACAAATTACACAGACAAATTAAAAACACGCCATATGACATGGAACAACTTAATTTCTATAAAAGATATAGAAATATCTGCACAAAAATATAAGAGTAGCTAAGGAGATATACTATAGACAAAAACTAAAAAAAGAAAACAACAACCCAAAAGCTATATGGAAAATATTAAAAGAAGTGACATACACACAAAAACACAAACAGAAAAATAGTATCGAACAATTATATATTAATTCAAAAAAAATAGATATCAGTACAAATACGGAGATAATAGCGAACCATGTGAATAACTTCTTTGCAAATATAGGAAAAGTTTTAGCAAACCGTAAAACACAAACACAAACCAACCGATCATACATCAGTTAGTTTCATACATCTTAGTTTTGTCTTTTGTGTATTGATATACACAAAAGACAAAACTAAGACTTACAATAAAAACAATTACGGAGGAGGAAATTGAAAAAATAATCGATAAATTAAAAAACAATATTGCACCGGGATTAGACGAGATAACAACAGATTGCATTCAGAAATTAAAAAATGAAATAATAAAACCAATAACACACTTAATCAACCTTAGTATAAAACAAAGCTGCTTCCCTAGTACTTTGAAACAAGGACTGGTGATCCCTATTTACAAAGCAGGAGACAAAATGGAAATAAATAACTATAGACCAATCACATTATTAAACTCACTATCAAAGATCTTCGAAAGAGCATTTAAAAACCAAATTATAAAATACCTTGAAGAAAACAAATAAATCTCGGATAAACAATACGGATTTAGAGAAAAATGAGGTACCAAAGAAGCTTTAGAATATGTAATAGATTATATACATAGCAACCTAGATCAAGGGCAAAAATGCATAGCAATATACCTAGACTTAGCTAAAGCCTTCGATTCAATCTGCCACAAAACCCTATTTAAGAAATTAGAAAACATTGGTATCTTAGGCAAGGAACTCCAACTAATGAAAAGTTATATGAGCAACAGAACCCAACAAGTTAAAATTAATCACCATACTAGTAAACCACTGCCAATTACATATGGAGTTCCACAAGGAAGCATACTAGGGCCCGTGCTATTAACTATCTACATAAATGAACTCTGTAATATGGAAATAGACGGAGAAATAATTAGTTATGCGGACGACACAGTATTACTCTTCAAATCTAAAGACTGGAACAATGTGTATAATACAGCAGAATTAGGAATCACGCGAGTGAAAACATGGTTAGACACAAACATACTTACATTAAATATATCGAAAACAAAATTCACAACGTACAGTATAAATAGCATGGGACAGCCAACAAATAAAACAAACAACATAAAAATTCACGATTGTTTAAACACCAAAAACTGTGACTGCCCTGCTATAGTAAAAACAGACCAAATAAAATATCTAGGAATCATAATTGACCATAATCTCAAATGGGCACATCATATAAATCATATCACCAATAAACTCCTCAAAACAATACATCTTTTCATAAACATAAGAAACATATACAAACTAAAACAAATGAAAACAGTATATTTTGCACTCTGCCAATCTATAATAGAATATGGAATCATTGTTTGGGGAGGAGCAACAAACTCAGCTATTGTTCATTTGGAAACCACACAGAGAACCATCTTAAAGGTTATACTAAGAAAACACAGAATGACTGACACAGACCAAATATTCAACATGTTCGACGGACTTGATATACGACAATTATACATAAAAACACTTCTTAACTATATCTTTGACCAAAAACACAAACTACAACAAACACAAACCATTAATAGACCAGTTAGACAAGCATACATACAAAACTTAAAAACACCGACGATAAACACAAGCTTTGGACAAAGACATCACAAATACCAGGCAATAAAAGCATTCAACCATCTTTCACTCGATTTAAAAAAAGAAGAAAACAAAAAACTTTTCACACTCAAAATTAAAAGATGGATTAAAGAACAAAAAAGGCAACTTTACAAAAAAATCACAACATAAAAAATAAAAACACATAGACATAAACACCATTGCAATACTCACTAATATATAAAACCCTTTTACTTTCACTATCGGTTTATATGTATCTATCCTATTTATATAGTTTTATTTTATTGTTTTATTTTAGTGTTATTTTACTCTATTTTATTTTGCTCTATTTTACTTTCTTTTAATTCTCATATGTTATTATTGAGTTTCTTTTTTCTTTAGTTTTTATTTTATATGTATCTTAAATTAAAAAAAAAAAAAAAAATCATATCAAACTGTAAAATGGGGTCCTCAGCACGGGTAAAGCACCCAGTGAGGCCCACATTAGTCAAATATGTAACACACATGTATAAATCAGGTGAATCAAATAAAATAAATAAATAAAAATTGGTGAAAACCGTATGAAAATCCGTAGCGTAATTCAAAAGATCTATGCGCACATATATTTTGAACGACTACATTTTATACTATGTAACTAGCAGACCCGGCCACACGTTGCTGTGGCTAACGAAACACAACGCCATTACCCAACCTTTACTCAATTTTTTCCATTTTCACAAAATCACACACATCGACTCACTCAAACGACTGTCAACTAAAAACTGCGCGTCCAAAATGGCCGAAACTTTGGTGAGTAACTGTCAAAAGATGCTTAACTACATTCACTAGCTTTTATTGACGAGTGCTGCCATCTTCATGTTCAGGTCGGAAACTTTTCAGACCACCCTCGTATTTGAAGTCAATTTTATACTAGATTTTTGAGCAACACAATCGACACTCTAAATAAATTAGTTTGTATCCATACCATCTTATTATAAAAGATATATTTGAAGTCGATTTTCGGTTTTAAATTGATAAATAATGCACAAAACATTATAATTTTGTAATAATTATAATTTCTGGGAGCCAACTGTCGAGGGATCAACTGTCGGATCAACAGGAAAAAACCAAGTTTTGTTTTTAAAAATGGTACTGGCCGAGAAAGGGATAATGGGAATCCTTTTTTTGGTCATTGACTATGAAGCGGTGACGTCGTTAATAGTATTGCCAAGTGCGTTGACCTTGGAAGAGCGGTCATTCATAAATTTTCATAACTATTTATACATTGTAGGTATATAAATATATAATATGATCATCAGGTATAAGTAGGTACATGAAAATCAATTTGGGAGGCGAGTATGGGTACGGCCTCCTCGGATCCATTAAGGGGAACGTGTGCGAGGGCCATTTCTGCCCGTTTCGTACAAATCTTAGATTTGGATTTGAGATCAAAATACCCAACCAAACACAAAAATTATTTTTGTAATCAAAAGGTATATCAAATATCTAGTCAGGATGTGAGCTACTTTATTTATTTTTGCTTTAAATCATAAGATATAGGCCATTAAAGATTTGTGTTTTATGATTTTGGAGGCAATTTAGGCAATTATTTGTGAGTAAAAGAAAAACATTAAAAAAATAATTTTACCGTATTTATTTTAAAAATACAATGAAATATAATAGAAAAAATCTTGAAAATGCATTTTTTGGGTAGTAATTTTAATATATATATAAGAGACTATTTTTTATTCCGCCGTAAATAGGTAATTTGTATTTTTAACTTACACCCATTAAAATAGTTTTTTTTTTTTTAAATTTTATTTTTTATTTTATATATCATCATATTTACATGATAAATATAGTAAAATATTTTTTTTATTGTTTTTCATTTACTCACAAATAATTGCCCAAATCGCCTCTAAAATCCAGAAACATTAAAATCTTTTAATAATTTAAAGCAAAAATAAATAAAGTAGCTCACATCCTGACTAGATATTTGATATACCTTTTGATTACCAAAATAATTTTTTAGTTTGGATTGATATTTTGATCTCAAATCCAAATCTAAGATTTGTATGAAACGTGCAGTTGGGCCGCGCATACGTTCCCCTTAATTGGATAACCAATAACTCTGTCATAGATCACAATAGATTCGCTGTGTTTGGTGACTTTGCACTTAGGTTCATAAGATGAGGTTTGTCTAGGTCTTGGCGGTGGATGCATCTGCACACCAGCTGCGTGGCGGGTCAGACCGGGAGAGGCCGGTTACGCGCAAATCAGACGGTTCAATTTTCGTTCATTTCTGTCTTTCATTCGGCATCTTTCACTCGGAGTAAAATGTATGAACTAGAAATGAAACAATAGTGCCGAATGAATTCATTAGTGAACCGATCTGAAAATGTTGGATATTCGGCAACATTCACTCATTTGTCTAATAAAATATGTGTGTTTTTATTTTTTTACTAGTAATTTAAGTCAGAAAAAACGAAAAGCGGAAATATTCTGATCTGCTGACAGATTATGGTCGAGGCCTGAGGGATTATTTATGCGTGATGTGAACGTAATGGGTTATAACATTATTTTTGTAATTTTTTGAAATATATGTAAGAGTATTAATCGGTAGGTAAATGATTGTAAAAAAAGTAAAATAAAATTGTGTTATTGTGACATAAAAAATAAAAAATATTGTTCAAATTTAAGTCGAAACTACACTGTTTTGCACGAAACTAAAATGATTTAGTTGTGTCAACGAAAAAGCGTAAAAATCAATTCATTTGAAGCTCCCAACAATTTCTCCTTAAGAGGGCATTACCAGAGAAAACCAGAAATATGTCATTTTCAAATCAGATTTTAGACGTATTGACTCTTTTCCACAAAAAATTAAAAATGGATTTCGAAAGATTGTTCTTTCATCTAGCATTCGCATGTAATAAATTTTGAGAATTTTTTTAAATTTTTAGTATAATAAGGTTATTCCATAGGTCGTTGGCAGATTTGTTAAATTTTCAAAAAAGATTTTGTTTTATACCACACCCATTTCAAATAATATAATCATGCAGTAAAATAAATCAATACATTATCTAGCAAACGCATGTTTTAGAATTTTAATTTTAGTTTCAACAAAATCATTAAAAAATATGTACGTCCATGTGTTTCTTGACGAAAATTGGTCCATTTGTGTATTTATTTGCGCACTTACAAACTAATATATTTCAGATTTTTTAACATTCTTATTAAATTTAGACATTATTGAAAAATGATAAGTACTTATAATCAAAATCAAAAATATAACTATAAAAATGACATTATTTTAATAGTTTTATCATCACGCCTTTCAGCATTTTTGGATGAAGGTATAAATTTAAGCTAATTTGAATTGAAATAAATTCGATATTGAGTTATAATTTAAAAAAGCTGGTACGGAGAATAATTAATCTTTCTCGTTGTAACCGCCCTGCACGATCGTAAGAACAACTTTCGACGAAATGTGGATTTTCGTCCGCTGGCTGGTTAAACGCTCTTAAAATGCATGGCCGGACCACCACAGTCTGCGTTTTCATTCTTTTTAGTTAATCTTATGTATAAAAATGAATTGCTGAATGTGTTGCTAAGCGCATAGCTTTTGAACGACTGCACCAAATTGGATAATTCTTTTTTTTTGTGTGTTCGTTATTGTCAGGACAAGGTTTTTTATAAAACTTCCGGCGAGCTCTGGCATTATGAAATTTGAATAAAAAAATTGCTATTGGTGGCACGCGAGAGATGGTGGTGGTAGGAGAGGGGGGGGGGGAGGGAAAACAAACACTCGTTTGATAAAGACAGAGACGTTAAAGTTCTCCATACTTGTAATAAAGGTCATAAACTAGATAGACTAGAATCTTTAGAAATTAGAAATGCTTCCTTCTCAATATTCATTGTGGCTCGTGCTGTGTGCGTGGTTGCACCGTCTTGTTGAAACCACATGTTCACCAAACCCCGCTCATCCAATTCCGGAAGTAAGAAGTCGTTTATCATGGCCCTGTAGCGTTCGCCAGTAACAGTGATCGTAATGCCAATGGCGTCCTCAAAAAATACGGCCCAATCACTCCTCCCGCGTTAACGCCGCACCATACAGTGGCTTTGAGTGGACGTAATGACTTTTCGTGCATCGCACGCGGATTTTCAGCGTTCCAGAAATGAATATTTTGCTTATTGGCGTAACCGTTTAAGTGGAAATGCGCCTCGTCGCTCATGATGACTTTCGACACAAAATCGCTAAAAGCGTTAAAGCTTAAATCGACACAATTATTCCACTTGTCTGTTTGTATTCTGCAGCTGTCTAGTTCACAAATGTCAAAAATGATTGACGTATGACGCCAATTGCAAAAATTATAACATCTTCCGATAGGGTGATTAATTTTGCGACATCTTGTATTATAAAAAAAATTCTCGATAACTTCAAAGGCCAATAGGTGTTTTACTCGCAGTATTTAATTAAAGCATCTAAAATATTTCTAAGCGATCAAATTTTAAAACCAAAAACACGTGATTCAGCATTACTTCGTAGTACTTCCCCTAGTTTCCTGACTGATCTGTCACGCCGATTTCTCACGTAATCCCCGTTAAGTAGGTTCTCACATTAGGTAATATATTTGTAAATTCAATAAGATACAAGTGTGAAAATATTAATCAAACATTGTTTAACGATTCGTCATCCAATAATACGGGTTAGTTCTTAAGGGGGAATAACCAGACATAACCGGAAATATGTCATTTTAAAATTAAATTCTAGACATAGAATTTAAGATTGTTATCTTATCTATTAATATTTTGTTTTTAATTTTGAAATTTTTTTTATTATAATGAGGTGGTTGGCAGATTTGTTAAATTTTTAAACAAAATATTTTATTATACGACATTTCATATTATATATTCAGTAAAATAAATTATCCAGGAAAGCTACTTTTCAAAATTTTAATTTAAGTTAAAATTAAATCATATTAAAAAAATCCGCGCACGTATTTTGCGACGAAAACACTTCAGTTTGACCATTTATTGACGGTCTTTCAAACCAATATATTTTTTACGCACTTATTTTGCTTAGATGTTATTGAAAAATTATAAATATTATGATAAAAAAAATAATTACCAAAGTACGTGCATTTTAAATTTTTTATTGGTATCTTGAATTTTGGTATGCCTACTTTCAAGCACATTTTGAATGAAATAAAAACGATATTGAGTTATAAATTATAAATACAGTGGAGGTAATCCACCTATTACCCGCCCTGGTATAAGTAACTGATGGTTACTCCTTCAAGGCTCTCGCAAGATTCTAATTTTTTTTGTTAAACGAAGCTACATTTATTTATTTTGAACGAATCTAGACCTCCAGTGTCCTTGCACACGTGGTTAGTAAGCAGTATGCAAGTGCTTAACAGGAAAAACGAAATGCAAAAAATAGGTTAGTAAGACAAAGATAAATTAAACAGGGCAAAAGAAAAACTCATTCATGAGATGAGGCTCCATGAGGCGGCATTGCATCTGTAAAAACCCGCAAGCACCTGCATAAAATAGAGAACATAAGTATTACAATAAATCTCAAATCAATTGGCAAGTATTAACAAAAAATGTGAATGGCTTTCGGTCTGACCATAAACTACACTAGCTTCCGTGTCCCTTAGCCAACCACTCAGTGAAGCCTCAAAGAATGTTAACTGAATATTTGGGGTAAAATACCCGAAGACTAAAAGAAAATTCAGCGTTGGGTAGTCAGAGGCAGGACAAAGGATAGTCAAGGTCGTCTGATCAAGCCTCAAGCCTGCACATGAGATTGGGGGAGGCGTATATTTATTATATTATAAATACAGAGAATAATCATTCTTTCTCATCAGAACCGCCCCGTACAAGTTGCAAGGGTTTTGTAATTTGAATTCTCATCCCATGGCTATGGGCCTTAACAGAATGAACAAATTTTAGGCTTCAACAACTGTAGCGATTTTTGCCATATATTGGCCCCATTTTAAATGTCTCCGATTGCTTTTCGGGATAAAAAGGCAATTATTTCGTTGATTCGGCAATTTTTTTTGTGCAAAACATTTGTAGCTCCCACGTTTGTTATTTGGACTTTAAACGAAGCTATTGAAATGCTTCACCTATTATGACCACAGATGTCGCAAATCCGAACATCGTAGACTATTTTATAACGATGTTAAAATTATTATTTTTTTTTCACGAAGAATTTCTGATCAGCTGTTTACGGTTAAAATTAAGCCTTTATCCATAGATATGCACCTTACATTATCAAGTATACCACAGACAGTATACAGAAATCAAAAACATTCTATGTACACTGGAATAAGTACCTCTCACGACAGTTTCAAAGTAACAACCATGCAAGATTCACGCGGTTATAAAATTTACGATTTTTTAATCATTTTTTTTAAATCCTACAAATATGAGATAAACTGTAAAACACAGGTTAATCCATTGGCTGTACACACTATAGTAAGTTTTTATGTCTCTATGTTAATATTCGAAGGTATGATTTTTTTAATGTGGGCGAAAAATTTTTAAATAGATCTTCTGAAAATGTCGAGCAAACGGAGAAAAAAGTTTTAAAATGCCCTGCCGCCACAGTGGTTAATAAGATATGAGGATATAAGTTTGAATACATTAATCAAATATCGTCGGAACATTCGTCAGCAATAAATTATGGAATGAATCAACACGCATGAGAAACCAATTTTTAGATTTTTTTTTACCCGATTTGATCTGACGTGTTTCATACGATTTTGAATCAGATGACGTCACAGCAGTTCTATATCTCTCCAAATTGATTAGTAATAGCGCTGCGAACGGTTTAGAATGACGTCGGGAGTGTTTTGTTCAGTTTGCTTTTTAATCGCATTTATGGATTATGTTAATAAATTTAATCGAAACATGAAACAGATCAAGACACAGAAATGAAAAGGTAACGGTCGCAACTGTAATAATCTGTCTATCCAGGGCCAGATTAATAATGTTAGGGCCCCTTGGCAATGCACTCCTCGGGGCCCCTTAAGGGCCCGCAACCCGGATTTGTACCGATTTATTACATATTTCCCTTAAACACGGTAAGTTTTAAAGCTCTTAAAAAATATATGTTATTCTTGAAGATAATATCTAGACTTTGCCCGCGCCGAAACGCAAATTATATAAAATTCCCTCGATAGAAAAAAATCTCAAAGTATGCTCCAAAAATTATTATTAACACGTTTGTTTCAGTTATTTTACAAGCTATATGTATGAAAAAATTCACAGTGTTTCTTTAAATGCTGTTTAAGATAATGCCCGCGAGATTTTTGCTCTATTTTAAACGAGTCGAGTTTTATTAAACATTGTCGCAATTTTAGCATCCTAGGGGCGGGGTCTTGGGGTCAGTTTATCTATGCGGGATCCCTAGGAAGTTGCCTACACTGCCTTATGCTTAATAAGGCCCTGATCTATCTACATATATCTTTATATATAAAACTAGCTGGTTCCCGGCATGCGTTGCTATGCCATTTAATAAAGAAATTGTTTTTCCCTGCATGTCTTTTTCCATTCGTCCCGTTCCCCTTCTGCTTCCCCTTCTTCTCCCGCGTCCCCTTCCCCTCTCGCGTTCCCACTCCGCCTCCTCCACCTTACCTCTCCCCATTCCACTCCCCTCCTTCCCCCGTCCCGCGAATCCCCTCCCGAGTTCCCCTTCCCCCTCCCCCCCTCCCGCGTTCCATACATTCATTCCCGGTACATTCAGCTTTCAAACAGCTTGCGTGCCAGCTATTGTAATTTTTTCATACTAATTTCATAATGCCGGAGCTCATTAGTAGTTTTATACAAACCTTGTCCTGAAAATAACGAAAACAGGAAAAAAAGAATTATTCAATTTGGTGTAGTCGTTCGGAAGTTATGCGCATACATACATTTCGGCGATTCATTTTTATTTATATAAGAAGATAGAAGATTAATGTTTCTTTGTTTGTCCCGTGTACTTTGCATTCGATTACGATGAAACTTTTGGGAGTTGTTGTGCTCACATCCGCAATGGTTTTAATTTATAATGATAAGCTCTGGCGTTATGAATTGTTTTCCTATAACGAGGACGTTAACGGGGACGCATGGGAAAAGAAACGCAGGGGAGGAGTGGGGGACGAAGGAGGGGCACAGGGAGAGATAGCAAAGAAAACAAAGTAACGGTAGGGGATAGCAGGGGGTAAATTTGCAAAATCCATGCTTCTAACAAGGAAAAGTGTGAGAAATGTGTTTATTATACATATTTTAGCGGCAGGGAGGTAATCCGGGAGTGGGGGGGGGAGTGGTTGCGGGAGGGGGAGGGGGGGTTAGAAGGGGAACGCGGAAAGAGAACGATTATTACTGTCTATGTCGAAAAACTCTTCATAAAGCCCGGGTTACGCGCCGCGCCGGAAACTTTAGGTATTATAAAATAAAACATATATATTATTTGAAATCGACGTTTGCTTCATTATATTAGGTCCTTACATATGAAATTGGCGTTTTGCCGTACTGGCAACTTTGATCTCAAATATCTTCTCTTCGGTTAGGAATTCCAAATTCAAATTTATATGTACAGCTATTTACTCATGTATTTGTGTTTCGAAAATTATAATTCATTTGTTTTTTTCTTAATTATTATTTTTCTTTGGAAATGGAAAACTTGAAATATCGCGTTATTTACGATAACGAGTTCCATCGTGACACCAGTGCTGCAGGAATGGCTCAAAGGATGATGTGTATGGCGACGGTGCCGCAAAAGAAAACCCAGTACGTTTTTGGTTCCAACGTTTTCGTTCTGGAAATTTCGACCTGCAGAACAAGCCCCGTGGACGGCCGGAGACCAAAGTTGATAATGAAGAATCGAACGCTATTGTGGAAGCGGATCCAACGCAAACCACGTCCGAGTTAGCTGCAGGCTGCGGTGTTAGTGATAAAACTGTTTTAATCCACTTGAATCAAATTGGGAAGGTGAAAAAGCTTGAAATCACGAATTGAGTGAAGCAAATCAACAAACGCGCGTTAGAATGCTAAACCACACACTGCACAACAGACGGCTACCAAATTAGAGGAGCTTCAATTGGAATGTCTAAGACATCCACCGTACTCTCCGGATCTTGCCCCAACAGATTATCATTTTTTTCGAAATTTGGATAACTTCTTGCAAGGGAAAAAATTCAACTCCGATGGGGCAGTCCAAACCGCCTACAAAAATTTTATTGATTCCCGTCCGAATGGTTTTTTTAGTAAAGGGATCGATGAACTACCTATGAGATGGCAAAAGTGCATAGATAGCAATGGTACATACTTTGATTAAATAAATATATTATATTAAAAAAAATCGACTTTATGTTCCTCCCATACAAAACGTCAATTTCGTATGTAAGGACCTAATATTTTCTTACTTTAGTTAAAAAGTAAAATGATTGCATTTCCAAATATCAGTTCACGAATATTTTGCTTTGGTTTTGTTCGATTTTAAACAACTTTGAAAGAAATAAGTGGTTGCATATTGCGCGGTTGGTTGATACTTACAATTAGTTTTCCTGGCCTTGAGACAATAGTAAGTTAGTCACATATTTCACTAAAACGTCTGAGGATTTAGAAATCTGACATAACACAGAAAAGGCTTTGTTTCTAATAAGGTCAGAGGATTAGTATGAAACTTAAATTATCAATGCATGCTAATTACTAATTACCTTTGAACTCAATGCAAAATAATTAGATATTTGTTCTTTGTTTATTCTGGAATTGCAATTTAATACGTCCTATGCCTGTATCCCTAGGAAAACCTATGTTGAGAGCAGGCTTATGTAAACGAACGATATTGTAACACGAGAGGAGATTCTGGTGATTCCATTAAAGGTGGACTGAATGCCATTGGCGCTAATAAGAAACTGTCAAAAGAAGCGAAGCTAGCAGTCCACAATGGAGTCCTGGTACCTACCCTGGTGTATGGCAGTGAGGCATGGAACTGGCATACTCAAATTCTACAAATTCATAGTACTTATACCTAGGGGGTGCACGTCCTCATGCGATCTGCTAATGTAAGTGGCGCCATCCTTTGACGAATTCTTGAATTCGAAACCGAATTACAAAATTAGCGTTTTTGGCGTATTAATAATATAGATGGCAGCACTTCCATTTGTATCTATTTGTGAATCGAGTGTGTACGACAGACGTTAGCGTATTAAAAATATAAGAATAGGTAAATAGATACATTATTATTTTCTTTCAATGCAGGTAATTGTTTTTCACTTAATAATCTATTATAAAGTTCAAAAGATTTATTGGTTTGTATTTTAAAGAGCAGCACGCAATGTTTGAAATAATTAATGACAAATTAATGATATACTGTTTTGATTTGTCAGTCCCCATATATTTGAACCCGACGCAACGCATAGACCCGTGCGTAAAAGCTGTTATATTTATCACCAAGTGCTGTTTTGCATTTCGAAATTTTTTTAATATATTAACTACAACTATTTTTTGGCCTTTTATTTCCGCTAGAGTTTCTCCGTGATCGCCTTTAGCCAGCATTTTGTTGGTAGGTATTTTAGCATAAATACCACGTTACATAAAATAAACCATTTAGTTCTTTAATGGCTGTCGTAAGCCGCGTAAGGTATTATCTTAATTATCTTTATCCATCTTATCGTCCCCTGGTATATTGTTTTTATTATGTACTACCTTTTGCCCCCCCCCCCCGGCTTCGCTCGCATAGTATTAGGGGGTTTCCCACTCCGCCTCCTTCACCTTCCCTATCCCCTCTCCACCCCTCTCCCCACTCACAGCTCGCGTGCTACCTATTAAAACGTAACAATCAAACACGCGCAGTTTCGCATTTAAAATACTACTCACCCTAATACCTTTTTACCTTCCCAGAACTTCCTCTCTGTTCTTCCATTAAAAATATCCTCCTCACAGCATTCCAGTGAAATGATTTTTCTCCGGGTCTCCTGTGTGGAATTAATGTAAAATAATAACAAAAAAATTCTTGAATACTTTTTTGTTATTTATTTTTGGGGTGTTATGCCGTGTTGCGCTCCTCCTACTTTAGCCAACGTTTCGGACAAAGTTACAGTGTCCATCATCAGGGCAGATGTGTAATTGTTAGCTTTTTGACTCTTGTTCAATTCTGTCTTCGTTTGGTGCAGATTTGGCTCTTATTATTTGCCTTGTCTGCCTTCTTGCCTTGTTTTATTTAGGGGGGGGGGGGGGGGGGGTCGAACAACGCGTTACGTAACATGTTTTTCGAACGCGATTAAAAGAAGAAAAAAGGTATTTAAGCGTCTTTCCCGTACTTTGCGCAACTTAATTGTGAGTTTCAGGTAAAAATTGTCACTTGGGCGTAACGTAACGTTTAGGGGGGGGGGGGGGGGGGGTGATACGGAAAAACGTTACGGCGCGTTACACGGGGGGAGGGGGGGTCAAAAATCTTTAAAAATTGCGTTACGTAATACTTGAACGCCTCCTTAGAACCCTACAATTAATTATTAGGCACTAGTTGGCTGAACACGGTATTATGTGCAATTTTAGGTACCTACGTTCTAAATGGTAATGGATGAATAAATCCTATTTAAATATTTTCTTCTTCAAACTTTTCACATATACCTTGTGGGGTCATTATTGATATAATAAAAACAAATAATCTTAGTATGCAGCACTATATTATTAACAATATCGACATGTTTCAAAAACAATGTTTTCTTCATCAAGATAAATTGTTAATATACCCATAAAAATATATATATATATAATAAACTAAAATGCTCTACATACCCCAAAATCAGAAATTGGTGAATGAATAATGAGAAATCCACTTCGCAAACTTTGACACTCAAGTCTGAAAAAGGTAAATTGAAGTAAGAACCCTAACCAACCAAATTGACATTATCTTTCTAAATGCGTGTAACGTGGAAGAGCCGTAAAAGCTTTTGTCTCCGACCCATAGATGGCGTTGTCACAACTCAGTGAAGTGAAAACAAAATACTGTCCGGCGGTTATCTGAAATAAGTTTTGCCTAAATATTGCTAACATCCAGAATTTAGCAGAGTTCAAGAGGGACTTGAAAACCAAATTGTTAAAAAATAATATATTTAACATAAAACATTACTTTCATAAACGCAGAAATAAATTTCTAATGAAGCCCTAACTTACTTAGTTAAGTCCCGATTTTTTCCTCGCGTCATACAATTCCCCCTTTTTTCCCCCGCTATGCAATATCTCCCCTCTGTTATCCAACTAGAATATTAATTAGTCTTGCAAGATATTTCACCATCTAGATACAGATAGATTATCCATACGATAACGAACATTAATAAATAAACAAATAAATACCCGCGACAGATAACAAACTCGGCCAACTTACACTCCATGTAGCCACTTTTCATAGGTTCAAGAACCGAAAAGAAAACTCAGACTTTTTAAGTAGATAAATAAACAATCGAAAATTTAAGCAAACAATCTAAAATGTACGTTTTTGTATGGATAATCTATGAGGAGGATGGTGAAATAACTTCTCAATTTCCGTATACAATACGAGTATATTGCCAGTATTTTAATGCTCTTTAGTTATTTTTTTAACTTAACATAATATTATGTTTTATGTAATACTATAGGATGTATTTCTTCTAACAATAATCTAATAACATTTAGTGTGTAAGAAAAAGCTGCAGCATTATATGTGTATGCTTAAGGCTCTGCAACCGGGCCCGAAAAGAAGAAGATGGAGAGATACGAAATTACGAGTATTAGAGGAGAGCGCTAACATTCACAGCGACAAAATCGATGCGAAAATTGCGAAAATGTTAAATAAAACACGTCTCGTTTAAAATAGAGCAAAAATCTCGCGGGCATTATCTTAAACAGCACTTAAAGAAACACTGTGATTTTTTTCATACATATAACTTGTAAAATAACTGAAACAAATGTGTTAATAATAATTTTTGGAGCTGCTTTGCGATTTTTTTCTATCGAGGGAATTTTATGTAATTTGCGTTTCAACGCTTGGCAACTTGGATATTATCTTCAAGAATAACACATATTTTTTCAGAGTTTTAAAACTTACCGTGTTTAAGGGAAATATGTAATAAATCGGTACGAATCCGGGTTGCGGGCCCTTAAGGTAAAACGTCACATACGTTATAATCTACGCAATCACAGACGGCGCCAATTAAATTATTTTAAGTTTTTAATACTTTTTGCATATTACGCTTTAAAATATTAAGGTTAATTAATTATTTGCGCCCGTACTTTAATATGAATATAAATAAATAGTTTTGTCCATAAACAAACCCAAATCTTTCAAGAGAGGCTGAAAAAATCAATTTTGTATCGGTGACTCAATCCAAGTTTGTATCGGTGACTCAATCCAATTTTGTATCGGTGACTCAATCCAATTTTGTATTTGTATTGTTTATGGTCAAAACTATTTATTTATATTCGTAACAAATATGTACGGGCGCAAACAATTAATTCACCTCAATATTTTAAAGCAAAACGTGCAAAAAGTATTAAAAACCCAAAATAATTTTATTCACTCTCACTTCAATATTATCCTTGTAACTATTTTCAATACTTTCAAAATTATCGTAGTATTGTAGGGGTTTACTAAGACGTCACGGTGCCGTGTGTGAGAGAGATGGAAGAAAATGGAGATTTTTTTTTCCTTTGGAGGAAACGGACCTACGTATATTGTGTATCTCATCTTTCGAAAGGGCTGCAGCATTATTTTGATAAGGAACGTATGTTTATTGACTTTTTTTATGTCGTCACGGTAATTTAAAAATTTTATGTCTTGAGAAACAAATGTAATTTTTTTAATATTTCGGACGACTTTGATGCTTATCATTTCCTTATTAAAGAAAAAACCTTGTTTGTGATTACATTATTGCCGTTCCCATGGTCAATTTTCCAACACAAACATGACATTTTATAAATACAAGTAAGCTGCTATTGGAATAATGCAATTAGCATCTTTAAACGGATTGTATGCATAATAATTACTGAACATTTAAAATTTTTTATATTAAACAACATCACTTGAATGGCTTATTTTTGGGAATATTCACAGACATCCAAATTGATAGGATTGCCCTAACATGAAATCTGGGTTTTATCATGCGTAGTCAACCGCACAACATCAGAATTGATAGAATTTACCATGAAAAACTTGCGTTTGTGATTAGTTTATTTATTTTGATTTTTAATTTTATTTGAATATTCATTACGTGATTTAATTTAATTATAATTATCGAATCGAACAGTATTAAATAATAAAATATCTATTTACCTATTCTGATATTATTAATACGCCAATGTCTGTCGTACACACTGGATTCATAAATGGACAAACGGAAGTGCTGCCATCTATATTATTAATGGGATAAAAAGCTACTTTTGTAATTCGATTTCGAATTCAAGAATTCATCAAAGGATGGCGCCACTTACGTTAGCAGATCATACAAGTACCCCCCCCCTTGGTATAATTACTACGGATTTGTAGAATTTGAGTATCTCTCCAGATATGGAAAGATTGATGGTAATTCTTAGAGTCGTGAATAATAGTATCGTGCGGCTATGTATTACATATAAATATGACGTCATTGCCTGTCGCGGTTACTTTGTACCGGTGACTAGCTATCACTGTGGATCTGAGGAACCGGCTATTCTTGGAACCAGTTCTAATCGGATTTATAAAATGGTCACCAACACTCAAACTGGGCGAATCCGAACCAAAAGCCTGGCCTGGCAGCAAAAATCTGTGGAGCGGGTTTTTAACTGCTCGTTAGATAATATATCACGTTAGACGAACTTCTGAAAACTAGCTGCATTTAGGGAGAAATCTTGAATGTATAGCTAAGCAGTAACGCTTTTGGTAATGAAAATCTATTGTGAAATCATTTTTTTTAATTACTATTATTCCGATGAGCTGGAGACAAACCACGTGACCATATTTTGGCTCCAGTAGGGTTCAAGAATACTTTGAATATAGTATACATCAGTCGTGTGTTGGTCATCAAAGAGTGCTCAATGAAATAATCAAAACCTTGTGCAGAAAAGTAAATTTCCCTAAAGTAAGGTAACGGTTTGCAGCGCAGTCCATTGTGGGACTTTTCTGCGCAGGATCTGAACGTTCGTGAAAACGGTTAAAAAACCGTACTGCCTTCAAATCGGATTGCATAGCGACGCTAAAAATCAGTGAGTTAGGTAAATTAGAACACATTTGTAAAAGTGGCTAACTAAATACAGTAACAAAGTATTCTATTTTGGAAACAAGCTAGAACCTTTGTACACCCGAATTGGAAATCGTAGTTTTTTACGCAGGTATTTTCGCGGACTCATTCATGATATTACAATGTGAGTATGCGAGTTGCCTTTATGGTGTCAGACTCATTTTTTTGACATATCACAGAAGATGGACGGTCACACCCCCTCGCCACTCCGCATACCTTGGGGAACAACCACTTTCTCTGATGGGATCGTCTATCAATTTGAATGTCTATGTGAATAGCAAATTTATACTGGTTTATACTGACGCGTGTTTTTCACAAACGAAATTTTGAATACTCGATGTAGCATATTAGCCGGTATGTCTCAGTGGTTTAAGGTCCAGTACCAATGTGAAAATGTATAATAAAACAGGACTCTTTTAAAAGAGAGCAAAAATCTCATGGGAAATGTCTTAATAACACACATTTTTCAGAAGTACAAGTAACTTGTAAAATAACAGAAATTTTTTTTTATCGAGGGAATCTCATATTAATTACCGATAATATAATTGCGTGGCTAATGCATAGATATTATCTTCAAGAATAACATATATTTTTTAAGATGAATATATACGTGAAATCCTATTTAGAAACTATTTTGATTAATCTTTACGACGAATCGGCTTACAGTATGAATATCAAAAAATATGCTATGGATAATTTGAAGCTTTTACTAGCATTTCTTTGTATTGGAATTACAATAAAATTATTATTTACGTAAGAAAAAAATATAAGCGTAAACCACAAAAAAATGTTTTTTCATGACTTAACTATGAAGTAATATAAGAAACAATTAAAAAAAATACCCCTTTATGGCTAAGACTATTTTTGAGGTTTTCCATGTTCTAACTTTTTTTCGTTCTTATAAAATTGTGCACAAAATAAATAAAAACCACTTTTTCGCTTATTAGCCTCGTGCAAATAGACGCTCGATTTTAAAATTTTGCAGGCATGAGATTCGAAATATTTCTAGCGTTTATATTCCTCTTAAGAGCTTAAAAACTTAGAATGTTCAAGGAAAGCATGTTATAAATTGGTAAACAGTAATCGTTAAGTAAGTCGTAAAGTAATCGTTCTGTTTGCGGAGGTCCCTGGTTCAAATCCAAATCAAATCTCATTCACATTGAAAAAAAAAACATGGTTTAATGATTAACTCCTAATTAATGTAGCTCATTTCTGATTAATGATTAAAATGTAAGAAAGCGTCAGATTTAAAAAGCACAGCATTTAGTACTAAAAATTACATTACGCCGCCGCTACCCGAATTTATACCGATTTCTTGCATATCTCCCTTAAACATTTGATGTTTTAAAGCTCTTAAAAAATATATGTTATTTTTGAAGATAATATCTATACATTCCCCATGCCATGCAAATTATATGAAATTCCCTCGATAGAAAAAAATCGCAAAGTATTCTCCGAAAATTATTATTTTCAAGTCTGTTTTTGTTATTTTACAAGTTATATGTATGAAAAAATTCAAAGTGTTTGCTAGCATTGGCGCTACTTGCGGCCAACGCTAAACCCAAAACCTGGAAAGGACATGCAATAAACAAGCCGGCGGCTAGCTCTGCACAGCCGGCGCGAGCAAGGTCCCTCTTAAACCCAGGGCGAGTGTCTGTGGTTCGCTTGTTAATTCCTACTCCCCTTCCTTTCCTCAAAATCTCCAGGTCTCCTTCCTCAATCAGAACACAGTTGTTATGCACGAAAAAGGGTTTTATTCAATTAAAGGTGAACAGGGTTCTACAAAAGGCCAGCATCGGCACTACACACATGAGTATTTGGCTATCTCTAATTAATTCTATCATAACGGGGGGAGCTTCTCTCAACTCTCTCTACACGTGTTTAGTGAATTTAAATGTCAGTTCTTAGCACACAGAGGGGTAGCAAGGTTCATTGGTACTCACAAGCAGGAGATAGGCGGTCGGCAGACAGGATTCTGGGTAGGCGTAAACCTCTTTAAGCACAATACACAATTAAAGTAAAACATCGTGAGCGTTTACGGAGAGCGCCTAGCGCGAATCACGGGGAACACAGTTATTCTGCCGAAGGCCGGCGAAGGAATGGGGACGGGGAGCCGCTCGGCGCTTGGCACGGGCGCCGCGCGGTGCGGGGAGAGGGGGCGGAGGGCCTGTGCAAGGGGTCAATTCGCTATTAGCTCGCACGGGAAACAATTCCGTAACGTAACATGTTTCTTTAAATGCTGTTTTAGACAGTCCCCAAGAGATTTTCGCTCTTTTTCTATTTTTTATAGTGATACCTCACAAGAGTCTCAGCTGCTCTCGTCTGGAGCCAGTGAGACTATGGCATCCCCAATTGGGGTATGTTGTGAGGCTGAAGGTAGTGGGGAGGGGAAGGAGATAGGGAAGAGGAAGGTGGGGAAGTACCTGGCTATTCAGATCTGGTCACCAAACACGGCTAATGCCATTTCAAGCAACGTTTCAATTCTGAATGGTGATTGGTTGTCTTACACCAGGGCGATACTGAGAGTATCTTCCACTCTGGAACGTGTCGCAAATATACTATATACATACATATATTTTTTTAAATTAATAAATTGTGAAATAACACAAATTAATCAAATAAATTTTTTTTGCCACGCCGGGATCGATTTCGATCCCGCGACCTTCGGAATGCTAGTTAAGAGCCTTACTGGACTACGCCGGCCGTCAAAACTGTTTTACAAAACAACTCTATTTTAAACGAGTCGTGTTTAATTAAGCATTTTCACAATTTTCACATCGATTTTATCGCTTTATAAATATTAGCGCGCTCCTCTAACATTCGTAATTACATATCTCTCCATCTTCTTCTTGTTGAGCGTATTGAAAAGTACATATTTCCCAATCTTTCTTTTTACACCTCCTTCTCCTTCCCGCTGCTCCCTTTAGCCTCAAAGATAGCCAATAAGTATTTAAATAAAAAATAATGAATCAAAAGCCTTCATACAGAAACATTTTATTATAAAACAATTTCGTATAAAAATTCATAAAAGTTCTCCGTCAAATAAGTCGTAATAACAATAATTTATAGAACGCAAAAATCATTATTTAATCTGACGTCAAAAACACAATATGCATATTCTCTTATACAAAATTCTTTGCACAATATATGGATATTTCGAAGTGGTGACGTAATGATGCATAATATTGGTATTTAGTGGTACTGGGGTGTTCCATAAACGGAATGGACTTTAGGAATAGATGCATCAGGGGTTCCGTAAGATGTAGCAGGAACAGAGAAGGTTCCAGTGCTGCTACCTTGTGCCTCCTGGCTGAAGTATTTAGCCATCATCTCGACTATTGCGTTCTCAATCTGTCCTTCGTGCACTTCTTGTCCAGCCGCGAGTTCTACAGTCACGGTGTAAGTCTTGGGAAAGCTCTGGACCGTTGAGGATCCCTTCTGGGACACTTGGTAGTTGTAATTTTGAACAGGTCCTTGGTGATGTTGTACCTGAGGCTCCTGGTAAGTCTGAGAAGATTGGTGGAAGGTCTGGACAGGGGCGGACTGGAAGCTTTGAGCCTGGTATGTATGCTTCGGGGCTGACTGGAAAGTCTGGACCGGGGCAGCCTGGAAGTTTTGGGCAGACTGGAAAGTCTGTGCTTGGAACGTTTGCTTGGGGGCAGACTGGAAGTTTAGAGCCTGGTATGTCTGCTTGGGGGCTGACTGGAAAGTTTGGACTGGGGCAGCCTGGAAGTTCTGAGAAGACTCGAAGCTCTGCGCCTGGAACGTTTGTTTGGGTGCAGACTGGAAGCTTTGAGCCTGGTATGTCTGCTTGGGGGCTGACTGGAAGGTCTGGACTGGGGCAGCCTGGAAGTTTTGGGTAGACTGGAAGCTTTGAGCTTGTTGCACTGGGAGAGATTCGTAAGTTGCCGCGGGAATTGCAGCCTGGTAGTTGTTCTGCTCTGTAACTGCCTGGTACTCTTCATCCTCCTCTGTCTCAGGTTGGTAGTGTGGGGCTGGAATAGGCTGGAAGCTCTGCTGGACTTGAGCAGCCTGGAAGTTTTGTTGGACGGGAGCAGCCTGGAAAGTTTTCACCGGCGCCACTTCTGGGATGGGGAACGTGACATGGACGGCTGGCACGTTATCATCGTAAGTCTCCTGGAAGTTCGCCTGGAAGTTGACGTGCTCCAGCTTTGGCTGTATGACCTGGTCGGGTGCGCCGTATGTCTGCTGGATCTTCGGGGGAGTCTGGGGGACCTCTCCGAAGTTGGTGTTGGAGGGCTTGGGGTAGTCGTAGCCGAGGGGAGCTTCTCCAAAGACCAGCGCCACGAGGGACAGAGCAACAAACTACAAAACAAAGAAAAAATGATTAGTCAGTAATATTATTTTTTTTTGTTTATCGACCCATTAGCAGTTTTTTAAATCATTTTTATGGTATATATTAGATTATTTCTTCGTTTTTTTTAATTGTTTTTTAAATATATGTACATTTTTTAAATGGATAGTAAATAAAATTTAATATTTTGTGTTATTTTTAAGTTCTTTAAGTATCATAGTTTTTGAAAGCTGTTTCGGCTGTTTTAGCTTAACGATCGCTTTATATAATGGGCATTGAACGCCGAAACAACCGTCACAATGATAAAAACTAAAATAAAAAAGTTAAAATAAATCAACAACGACTTTAAAACTTTTGGACATTAGCGGCCATGTTAATAAACTTGTTTTAAATTTTACACAACTGAAACACAACAACCGATAATGCATGGAACCCGACCGTTTATCAATTGGGTAAACTTTAAAACACTTTTATTATTAAGGCAAAGTTGGCAAATTTATGTGATATTATTGAAGAATGGAATGAAGAATATCACCGAAGAGATTTGGTTTATTGTTTCTTTACTTAGTATAATCGATAGTATCGTATGAAATGGAAGCATGGGGGCTTACTGAAGAACTAATTAGGCGACTTGAGGCATTCGAAATGTGGATCTACAGAAAAATACTTAAAATAAGCTGGATGGACACTGGACAGGGTTACGAACAAGGGCGGCTGGTTGAACAGTGCGTTTGTGTGCAGCACTGGTTAATTATATCGTCTAAAATTACTTTATAATATCTTACCAAAAAATATAAAATCTATGAATCTCATTAAAAATATCACCTACCAATATAATGCCTAATATAATATGAATCAGGGAGAGCAAATTCTCAAAGTTCCGCGCGAAGTTACCCTGTCCCCGGTGTGCAGGCCGATTGCAAACGGAACGAATTATGTTTTTGTATCGAATATCCCAAACATCGCCAGCGCGCAACGCACCGCCCACATGTATGAAAAATTAAGCTATATCGGTGTGCCACCCAGCGGCCTTTATCATACAAACTTAAATTTGGATTTAAAGCAAAAATACTTAACCAAATTGAATAATTCTTCTTTTAATCAAAAGGTACAGCAAATACCTAAATTTTTGGTGTTTTAATTTATAAAACGCAGATCATTAAGGAATTCAATTTTTTTATAGGAAACTTTGACAATTTTGCCCTCGTGCTGTTTATACATTGTTTATAAATACTGTTTATATCCTGTTTATAATGAAATATAAAACTATCTAACCAACCATCACGCCGTTTCCTCGCAGGGGTAGGCAGAGAGGCTGGACCGCCAAATAACTCGGTCTTGACTTCTTCTACCATTCACATTTGCGTCGTATATTCTTCTTACACTACTTTCAAATTTATTTTATTAAAATAAATTAAATATTGTAAAAAAAAGAGTTTTTTGGGTTGAAATTTAAGATTTATTTACGAAAAAATTGTATTGTGTTTCTATTTTCTTAGTACAGAAAAAGATATGTTCAAAAAAATTAAAATTTTAATTAAAAAGCGATATGTAGAAGTTTTCGCACTTCGAAAACAGCTTAAAATAGACCGTCTCTCCAAATAAGACAAGTGGAATCATTTTTACCTAATGTTGCTTAGTAATCGTTATCTCATTGTTACGGATTATCAGTGAACCACCACGTTTTCAGGGCAGCGGCCGCCACTGGTTACGAATGAAAATATGTTCGGATGAATAAAGAAAAATAAGTTATTAAAACTATAAAAATCCGAAAACTTCAATATCTTGGACATGAGATGAGACATCTAGAGAAGTACGAGATCTTGCATCTAATAATGCAGGGAAAGATTGCCGGAAGACGGGGCCCTGGAAGAAGGAGATCATGGCTGAAAAACCTGAGACAGTGGTTTAGCCAGTCTACTGTAGAGCTGTTCCGGGCCGCAGTAAACAAAGTCTGCATAGCCAACATGATAGCCAACGTCCTTTGAATGGACAGGGCACAAGAAGAAGAATTTTATCTCCTTGCAGAACTACTTGCCAATGGTTATGTTAACCGGGAGAGCAATCTTGTTGTTAAATAGAATCATTTCGGATATCGATATGTTTAACATAAATGAAGCAAAATTCAAACGACAAGCTTCGTTGCAGTTAGTGTAAATCTGTTTATCTCATCTGAAATATTTTTCTCTTTTAAAAACGCCTTGAAATTGTAATTTTGTAATGTTTTTAAAATGAAAAAAATAAATTAAAATGAATTGAACTGATAGCACACTGCCAAACAATCCTATGCAGACCTGTTATACCTAAACAGATGATGCGCAGATGATAACCATATACCATACAGATAAGGGCGATGTTATACGCCGTAGCCGTACATTTAAAAAAATAAATTTGAAACTTAAAACTCCCTCGAAACTCTTGGATTTGTTTTGAAAGCTGCAAAAGACTTCAATAATTTAGGGACATTTATCATCATCATTGCATAGTATAAAATGAAGTCGTTAAAAATGTATATGCGCATAGATCTTTTAAACTACCCGACGGATTTTCATCCGGTTTTCACCAATAGATAGAGTGATTCAAGAGGAAGGTTGATATGTATAATACATGCTTATTATAGTAGAGAAAAGCCGAGAAATTCAAATATTCAATTCAGGCAGCGGGCAGCTGGCGAGCGGATGGTGTGGATTTTATGAAGGTTAGGTAATGGCGTTGTGTTTCGTTAGCCACAGCAACGTGTGGCCGGGTCTGCTAGTATTATATAAAACCCTTGTCAGATGCCAACTAGTTGTATGTTATGGTCTCCATTTTACAATATTCATTCCGACAGCATTGAAAAGATTCAACATAAGTTCCTGAGGCTTATAAACTATACATTGGATATTCCCATGCTAAATATTGATTATAATTACTTACTCGATAAAATATCCCTATTAAAACTTTCAGAAAAAAGAATTACCACAGATTTAATATTATTACATAACTGGATTACAAAATTGACTGTCCTGAATTACTTCAATTAATCAACATCCATATCCCAAAAGATCTTGCCGACATTGACTACCCTTTTACTTTAACAACACCAGGCACTGTCTTACCAAAATTCTCCGATTCCGAGACTTTTGGAAATAAATATTCTGATCTAGGAGATATATTTCAACTTAAGAGGGCATTACCAGAGAAAACCGGAAATACGTCATTTTCAAAAAAGATTTTAGACGTATTGACTCTTTTCCACAAAAAATTATAAATCGATTTCGAAAGATTGTTCTTTTATCTAGCATTCGCATGTAATAAATTTTGTGATTTTTTTTTAATTTTTAGTATAATAAGGTTATTCCATAGGTCGTTGGGAGATTTATTAAATTTTCAAAAAAGATTTTGTATTATACCACACCCATTTCAAATAATATAATCATGCAGTAAAATAAATCAATACAGTATCTAGCCAACGCATGTTTTAGAATTTTAATTTTAGTTTCAATAAAATCATTAAAACATATGTACGTACATGTGTTTCTTGACGAAAATTGGTCCATTTGTGTATTTATTTGCGCACTTACAAACTAATGTATTTCCGATTTTTTTAACATTCTTATTAAATTTAGACATTATTGAAAAATGATAAATACTTATAATAAAAAAATAATTACAAAAAGTACATTATTTTAATAGTTTTATCATCACGCCTTTCAGAATTTTTGGATGAAGGTATAAATTAAAACTAATTTGGATTGAAATAAATTCGATATTGAGTTATAATTTAAAAAAAGCTGGTATCTTTCTCATTGTAACCGCCCTGCACGATCGTAAACGCTCTTAAGAATAACCAGTATATATATTGTTTATTCCAATTCTAATAATAAATAAATAATTTATATTTGAAAAACTATACAGTTGTAGAAATGAGATCCCTGAGGCGTATGTGTGGTAAAACCATGTATGATCGTGTGAGAAATGTGGAAATCCGCAAAGAATGCAAGGCTGATGTAAGCGTGATGAGTAAGATCAAGAAAGGAACGCTCCGATGGTTTGGGCATGTAGAGCGAATGAACGAGGAAAGGAGTGTAAGGAGAATATATGAAGCAAATGTGAATGGTAGAAGAAGTCGAGGACGCCCAAGAAAGACATGGCACGACCAAGTGAATCAGATACTTGAGTCGGGCCATGTCAAGAGTCAGAATAATAGAAGAGAATGTATGAGACGTTGTATGAATGTAAACGAGGCAAGGAATGTGTGCCAAGACCGGGATGTTTGGCGGTCCGTCCTCTCTGCCTACCCCTGCGGGGAAACGGCGTGATGGTTAGTTAGTTAGTTAGTTAGTTACATATCACGCTATACTTAAATATGGGACCCCCTCTCTGCCGTAAACAGGAGGGGGGCATTGTAATTACGGAGCTGCGTAAACGAGCGGATGTCAAAGGAAATGATATTCCGCGGCAGCTTCCGAATTGAACTGACCCCTCTGCTACCGTAGGAAGAAATCTTTTATAGCGTAGTGTGTCTTTTATAACATAATCGGCCTAGGCCGCGCTCAAAAAGGCTCGCGCTTTTTCCGCTAAATGTGTCCCATGCTTTATGATTTACCACCAGTTGACCTTTATTCGCTCAAACGACACCTGTAAATCATAGGTGTGAGATGGGTTAGTAACACGGTGTAGAAATATTTACATCTCGGTAAAAAAATAAATAAAGATCTCGCGAAATGTTACACCTAAATCTTAAATCTGTCATAAATATAATTGGGAAACCCAGACATATTAAATCATCACTGATTTATATGAATATCAACATCGTTTAAATTTTCTCATTAGTAAACGACCAGCACAATTTTTCCATAACATAAATAATAATGACAGATTCTAAATATAATATTGAAACCCCTAAAACAAAACAAAATTTTGTAGAGAATTTTCTTTATTACTAGCTGGTACCCGGCATGCGTTGCTATGCCATTTAATAAAGAAATTGTTTCTCCCTGCGCGTTCTTTCCCATTCATCCCGTTTACCTTCCTCCCCCACGTCACCTTTCCCTCCCGCGTTCCCACTCCTCCCCCACCTTCCCTCTTCTCACTCTACTCCCCCCCTTCCCCCTCCCGCATACCCCCCTCCAGAGTTACCCTCCCCCATCCCGTATTCGCCTTTCCCCTCCCGCGAATTCCCCTCCCGGGTTTCCCTCCCCCTCCTTCATTCCATACATTCATTCTCGATACATTCAGGTTTCAAACAGCTCGCGTGCCACCTATTGCAATTTTTTATACAAATTTCATGATGCCAGAGCTCGTATATGTTATTCTGATGTATGAGCTATGTTATTGTACAGTTTCATTAAAATCCATTCGGTAGTTTTTGCGTAAAAGAGTAACAAACACACATAGATCCTTGTTTCATTTAATATTACGGCTGTCCGATGGCGTACGATCTAATGCCATTTTGAACATTTTTACTAAATCTTTGTTGATGAAGAAACGTTTGCAGTTCTTGGACAATGGTTCGTTTCACTGTTGGGATTATGAGCACAATGCCTTTCAACTTCCGCATCTTGATTGCCCTTAAAACGCTAGCTTTTTCCCACGACTTCGCTCGCATGGTATTAGGGTGATCCCACTCCGCCTTCTCCACCTTCCCTCTCCCCACTCCACTCCGACCTTCCCCCCCCTCTCACCATCCTCCTCCCCCTCCCCACCCCTCTCCACAACCCTACCCCTTCCCCCTACACCTTCCCCCCACCCTCCTACACCCTCCCCCCTTCCTTCCCTCCCCCAACCCTCTCCACCCAACCCTCCTCCCCCCACCCCCTCCCACCTCTCGCATTCCACACATTCATTCCCGGTACATTCAGTTTTCAAACTGCTCGCGTGCCACCTATTACAATTTTTTATACAAATTTCATAATGCCAGAGCTCAACAGTAGTTTTATACAAAATAACGAACAAAAAGAATTATCCAATTTTATGCAGTCCTTCGGAAGTTATGCGCATACATATATTTCGGCTATTCATTTTTAAAGACAGATATTAACTACTTGGATGGGGCAGACATACGTTCACCGTTTGTCTGATTTTCGACTATTGACATTTAGAGTGCAAGAAAGAGGGGCTAAGAACAAAAGCAAAACAATCAGCGCATTGACATTAGACGTTTTTGAATTTTTTGAAATTGCTGCAGCTTTTTCAAAAGATGGAGAATTCGTTCCATATAAAATGTATGAGGAAAAGAATTTGTCCGATGTTTTAATAGCTATTCTGCTATTCGGGGCGGAGACAAATCCAACAAATCAAATATCATAAAAATCGGTCTAGCCGTTCTTGAGTTATAAATGGTGTAACTAACCCGACTTCGCTTTATATATTAAAATAATTAAGATATTGATGACGGCTACCATGGTTGAGGTTACGGATCTCCGGTGGTCGCGGGTTCATATTCGAGAGATTGATTTGTGTTATTTCACAATTTTATCATTAAAAATAATATAAGGTATATTTGGGACACGTTCCAGAGTGGAAAATATTCTCAATTCAAAATTAAAATGTTGCTTGAAATGGATTTCGCCATGTTTGGTGAATAGATCTGAATAGCCGGGTATCAGATCTATTCACCATATCCTTCCTCTCACACACTTATCTTCAGCCTCACCACAATTGGAGATGTGATGTCATAGTCTCATTGGCTCTAGGCGGTTAGGGGTTGTTGAAAAAAAAAAACAAAAATACCAGGAAAAACATCGAAAATAATAAACACAATGCTTTGTAACTTTGGAAGTTGAACATTGCATCGTCAAAGGGTATTGTCTATGATTTATTTTATTTTATTTGGGAAGCGGGTATGGATAACCAACACCCCTGCCATGGGTCACCCCAAGTGGTTCGCTACATTTGGTAACTTAGCAGGGGTGTCCGGGTTCAAGGTAGCGGATGCGTTTGCCCACCTCCTGCGTGGATCGGGAAAGACTGGTTGACAGACCTCTCCAATCGGACTCTCTCAAACCACCGCTTTGCACCGCAGTGAGAGGGATGGATTCATACTACCGTCACTCGAGGATACAAAAACCATCAGATTTCTACCCGCCCCTTAGACCCTTTTCATTCTTAGAACTTCCTCTTCTTCATGGAACATGGTCTTTCCAAGATCCAACATCCCCAAAGATAAAAGGCTCTGAGAGAGTTTTTTCCCATTAAGACCTCTTGCGACGAGCTATCTTTTTTTATTGTAAATACCTCACAAGAGTCCCAGCTGCTCTATGTTGCGACTATGGCTCTCACAATTGGGGTATGTTGTAAGGTTGAAGGTAGTAGTCCAATTAGGGAGGCGGGAATGGGTACCGCCGCCCCCGGAAACTTTTATTGGACAACACCTCTGCTATAGGTCATCCTAAGTCGTTCGCTACGTTTGGGGATTTAGCAGGGGTGCCCAGGTTCATGGGATGAGGTTTGTCTAGGTCTTGAAGGCGGACGACCAGGACACACTGAACCCCAGATTCTTACCCATTCCTTAAATCCTTTTCCTTCCCAGAACTCTCCTCTTCTTCCTATCCTTAAAAAACAGCATCCCCAAAGATGAAATAGGAAATGGGAAATTATTTTCCTCAGGGCCTCCTGTGTGGAGCTCATGTAAAAAAAAAGTGGGGATAGGAAAAAGATGGAGAAGAGGAAGATGGGGAAATACCTGGATATTTAGATCTGGTTACCAAGCACGGCTAATGCCATTTCAAGCAGAGCTTCAATTCTGAATGGTGGTCTTATACAGGGCGATACTGATAGTATCTTCCACTCTGGAACTCAAATGTAATATCAATAAAATAGTTTGTTTTATATTAGGTCCTTACATATGAAAGTGCTGCAGAAACGGCTCGAAGGATGTGTATGGCGACGGTGCCGCAAAAGAAAACACAGTGCCTTTTTGGTTCCAACGTTTTCGTTCTGGAGATTTCGACCTGCAGAACAAGCCCCGTGGACGGCCGGAGACCAAAGTTGATAATGAAGAATCGAAGGCTATTGTGGAAGCGGATCCATCGCAAGCCACGCTCGAGTTAGCTGCAGGCTGCGGTGTTAGTGTTAAAACTGTTTTAATTCATTTGAAGCAAATTGGGAAGGTGAAAAAGCTTGAAAGGTGGGTACCTCACGAATTGAGTGAAGCAAATCAACAAACGCGCGTTGACCGCTAGACCACACACTGCACAACAGACGGCTACCAAATTAGAGGAGCTTCAATTGGAATGTCTAAGACATCCACCGTACTCTCCGGACCTTGCCCCAACAGATTACCATTTTTTTCGAAATTTAGATAACTTCTTGCAAGGGAAAAAATTCAACTTCGATGGGGCAGTCCAAACCGCCTTCAAAGATTTTATTGATTCCCTTCCGAATGGTTTTTTTTAGTAAAGGGATCGATGAACTACCTATGAGAGGCCAAAAGTGCATAGATAGCAATAAATATATTATATAAAAAAAATCGACTTTATGTTCCTCCCATACAAAACGCCAATTTCATATGTGAGGACCTAATATATTTGTACCTCGTTTCGGAATGGTGGAAACCTACACTGGGTATCACCTTGGTGAGAGATACATTCTCTAAAATACGCGTCGATTAATTGAAAAAAAAACACAGTATGTGTATAATATGATAAAATACCGTTTAGTCATATTTTTTTTAATTTCCAAGGATTTTCTGGTTGACCTAAGCAAGTAAGTTGACCCCAACACCTTTTTGTAAAGTCAATATCCTCTTTTAAATTTCTTTCTCACACCTTTGCATTCATATAAAACCGGTTAAATTAAAATATATACTATACTAAATACAACAATTAATATGATTGATAAAAAACGTAGGCATGGCATCTATATACTGAAGAGATAAGAGATTTTCTCGTGGCCGCGTTTCTGTGCCTGTAGTGAGGTCAATTTTATCTTACTTTGAGTGAAATCGATCAAACAGTTTAAAATCTTCTTTCTTGAACAAATATTAGTCATTCTTTTCATTGACCTGTCACAATTGAGAGTCGAAAGGCCTTGTAGTCCTTGTCACTTCAAGTGGTTCGCTACGTTTAGTGATTTAGCAACGGTGTCCGGGTAGCGTATTTACAATCCCTACCGCGTTTCAGTCGCTATAAATTTTCAATATCAAAATTTAAATATTTAGAAATAAAATTATTAATTTCTAATATACACATTGGAAAAATTATTTTATCTAGATTTTAGAAAAATTTTTGTTTTTGCAAAGTGATAAAAAATTATCAACATAGAGGTGTATTTACAATATATGGGAATAATATTAAAATTTAAACATTTAGAAATAAAATTATTAATTTCTAATATACACATCAGAAAGATTATTTTATCTAGATTTTAGAACAATTTTTGTTCTTGCAATGCGATAAAAAATAACCAATATAGAGGTATATTTAAAATGTAAATTGTCGTTACCGCGACTGAATCGGTATAGGTATTGTAAATACGCGTCCGGGTTCATGGGGTGAGGTTTGTATAGATTTTGGAGGCGGTAGGACGCGAAGAGCATAGAAAACCGGAAATATGTCATTTTTAAATCAAATTTTAGACGTATTGACTCTTTTCCAGAAAAAAATTATAAATTGATTTCGAAAGATTGTTCTTTTATCTAGTAAAGGTATGTTTTAAATTTTGAGAAAAAATGTATATTTTTAGTATAATAAGGTTACACCGTAGATCGTTGGCAGATTTGTTAAATTTTCAAATAAAATTTTGTATTATACAACACACATTTCAAATCATATAATCACGCAGTGAAATAAATCAATAAATTATCTGGGAAAGCTGTGTTTCAGAATTTTAATTTTAGTTTAAATAAAATCATTTAAAAACGATCCGCGCACGTGTTTTGTGACGCAAATAATTCAGTTTGTCTTTTTATTTACGGTCTTATAAACTAATACATGAAAGTTTTTTTTACATTCTTATTTTGCATAGACATTATTGGAAAATTATAAAAGGTACTTATGATAAAAAAATAATTACAAAATGTACATAAGTTTAATAGGTTTATCGTCACGCCTTTCAGCATTTTTGGATGTAGGTATAAATTAAAGCAAATTTTGAATGAAATAAAATCGATATTGAGTTATAATTTCAAAATGCTGGTACGCAGAATAATTAATCTTTCTCATTGGAACCGCCCTGTACGATCGTAAGAACACCTTTCGACGAAATTTGTATTCTCGGCCACTGGCTGGTTAAAAACCCTTAAAATAGGGAAATCTATCAAACGGACCGCCCGTTCCTGCATAGAGTCAAGGGTTTTTCAGGAATTTCGGCGCTCCAGACCAGAGGCGGTTGCCAAATTCAAATTCAACAAATTCAACTTGACTCTGGCTTCGTTGAATTCGGCCCACCCACTGCGTTGCGGGCCGGATTGGGAGAGACTGACTGCAACACATCGGCTTGCACCACAGTGAGAATGATGGATTCATAGGGCCTTTACTAATGAAGACATTGACCCCCAGATCCCTATCCACTCCTCATGGGAGCAGACATGTTTTTCGAATTAAATTTATCGAAATCAATTTTTCGAAATCAATTGTTCGAAATCAATTGTTCGAAATCAATTGTTTGAAATCGATTGTTCGAATTTCAGTTTTTCGAAAGACTAATTATTCGAACAGCAATTGGCCGAAAGACATATTTTTCGAATTCGTTAATCAACTTTTAAAATATGTATTTCATTTGCTTATGACTAAGATGACTGAGATACTGTTAGGTTAGGTTAGGTTAGTTGATATTTATATCCTACTAGCTAACCCGGCCACGCGTTGCTGTGGCTAATAAAACACAACGTCATCTACTGGATGGTTATCCAACCTTTATAACCACCGCCGTCTTTGAGTTTTTAATACGTAGAGATGGTGTGTAAGATTATAATAATGTGCATGAAATGCTTGGGGTAACTAAGGGAACGTACCCATACTACGTGACACGTTTGGGGGGGGGGGGGGGTCTTCAAAATGTCACGTTTGGTACAAATGAGCGGCGGCGGGCACAGGTTTTTGGTCACCGGGGGGTTAAAAATTGCAAAAAGTTGGTCACGTAGTATGGGTACGTTCCCTAACGTATTTAAGTTAATAAGGAATAATACTGTATCCGTCTTAATAACTTTTCAATTACCGCAATGTACGTGACCATTTTTTTGAAGATATGAATGGGTAGAATGGGTATAGTAAGCTATCCGTAAAAGATAGATATATGCCTTTGCGGACTTTTTTGTAGATCTATAAAAGAGGAATATTCCACCATGCATTGTTTTGTTATATCACAAAAGAATTAGGCAGCGTTTTCGATGAAAGCTACCAGGCGGCTTGACGTTTTCCGACACTTCTAACAGTTATCGTTATGTTTCAACCAATTGACACAAATCCTTGACAAATTACATACCTAAACCTTCCTCACGAAACACTCTATCTATTGGTGAAAACCGCATGCAAATCCATTCAGTAGTTTTCGAGTTTATCGCGAACAGACAGACAGACGACGCGGGGGACTTTAATTTATAATATTTGTAGAGGTGTAGAGATAGAGAAGATAATAAAATACTCTTGTACGTACTGTATACGTCCATTCGAAAAAATAGTATTTCGGTCAATTTATGTTGGAGAAATTTGTTTTCGAAAAATTGCAATTCGGTCAATTTACCTCGACCTTTTTCCTTCCTATCTCACTTCTTCTTCATCCATTCCAAAAGACGACCTTCGACCGGGCTTCCCAGAAGACGACATAAGGCCTGAGAATTTTTATTTTCCTCGGAGCCTCCAGTATGGAGCTGATGAAAAAAATGTAATGGCGTCATCTGTTTTTCTTTCAAACTACTTCTATTGAATTTTTGTTCAGTGTTTCTGGATTATCAATATAATAATTGTATAATTCTCCATTGATGATTGTTAAAACGTTTTTTAATATTCTATAAAAGTAGTCATGCATTATACAAAAATGCGCATCATCGTTATAAAATTTCGAGTTGACTTTTTTACATTTGTTTGTCGCGGTTCCTGGTGTAAAGAAATCTGGAAAATATTGCGATTATTCACATTAACATTTTATTAGGTTTTTACGTAAATCTTTGACATTTTTGCATCCTATTTAAGTGGGTTCGCAGCGAAATGTTAAGAACATAAAAAAACACGACTCACGAAATACGTAATTGAAATAGAAAAAAGACCGTAGTTGCCGCCGCCTCAGGAACCGTTTATTTGGTTAACAAACACCCCGGCCACGGGTAACCCCAAGTGGTTCGCTGCATTCGGTGATTTATCACTGGTGCCCGGGTTCATGGGGTGATGTTTATCTAGGTCTTGGCGGTTGATGCGTTTGCCCACATTCCGCGTAATGCCGGATCTGGAGAGACTGGTTGAGGGAGACCTCTCCAGCCTGACTCTCTATCGACCCATCGGCTTGCACCGCAGTGGGGGGGATGACCATCACTCCTTTCCACAGCATCCCCAAAGATGACATCGGCTCTGATGGAATTATTTCCTCAAGCCACAGTTGTGGGAGCTAATTAAAAAAAAACGGAGTGTGCATATCCCACACGGTAGAAGTAAATCCTTCAGACAACTAAAGTAGACAAGAGTGGGGAGGCTACGAAGCACCGCAAAAAGAGGAGACTAATGGTCTACGAAGCACCACACAAAGAGGAGACTGATTATACTATCTAATTCTCTCGCAGGCTAAGTCCCATAGATGTATGTAGTTGTCTCTTTTTGGTGTCGCTATTTTTCGTTTCCTCGAGTTTCAAATCACA
Organism: Limnephilus marmoratus; assembly: GCA_917880885.1. Taxonomy (NCBI): domain Eukaryota; kingdom Metazoa; phylum Arthropoda; class Insecta; order Trichoptera; family Limnephilidae; genus Limnephilus; species Limnephilus marmoratus. The sequence goes on from OU862929.1 coordinate 22,645,763, forward strand.
ACGGTGCTAATGAAGTTTTCACATCACACAAATTGAAAGGGAAACCTTTGTACGTAGGTCGGTTGTCAACAAAAAACACACTTTCAATATGTAAATTCGTAGAGTGGAAGATACTCTCAATATCGGTCTGGTGTAAGACCACCATTCAGAATTGAAATGCTTCGTTGCTTGAAATGGCTTTAGCCGTGTTTGGTGACCAGAACTGAATAGCCTTGTACTTCCCCACCTTCCTCTTCCCCACCTCCTTCCCCTCCCCGTTACCTTCAGCCTCACAACATACCACAAATGGGGATGCCATAGTCTCGCTGGCTCCAGACGGGAGCAGTTGGGATTCTTTTGCGATATTAAGGGCGTTTAACCAGCCAGCGGCTGAAAATCCACATTTCGTCGGTTCCAATGAGAAAGGTTAATTATTCTTCGTACCAGCTTTTAAAAATTATAACTCAATACCGATTTTATTTCATTCCAAATTCATTTTAATTTATACCTACATCCAAAAATGCTGAAAGGCGTGATGATAAAATCATTAAAATTATGTACTTATTGTAATTATTTTTTGATCATAAGTATTAATCATTTTTCAATAATGTCTAAGCAAAATAAGAATGTAAAAAAAACTGAAATATATTAGTTTGTAAGTGCGCAATACACAAACGGACAGATTGTCGTCAAGAAACATATGTACGTACCTATATATTTTTTAATGATTTTATTTAAACTAAAATTAAAATTCTGAAACATGTATTACCAGATAATGTATTGATTTATTTTACTGCATGATTATATGACTTGAAATTGGTGTTGTATAATACAAAATCTTTTTTGAAAATTTAACAAATCTGCCAACGACCTATGGTATAACCTTATTATACTAAAAATAAACATTTTTTCTCAAATTTAAAACATGCGTCTAAGGGGCATACCTTAATTACGTAAGCTCAAAAAGGGGGGGGGGGGGGGGTCCAACAAAATCTCACGTTACTTGATAACAAATTTATCTCACCGAGGGGGGGGGGGGGTCTAAATTGGAAGAAAAACTGCTCAAGTAATTAATGTATGCACCCTTACTAGATAAAAGAAAAATCTTTAGAAATCAATTTATTGTTTTTTGTGGAAACGAGTCAAAAAATCAGATTTAAAAATGTCAAATTTCATGGTTTTCTCTGGTTGTACCCTCTTAATGTAAAAAAGTAAGTAACTGTTAAAAAATCGAGAGCAGTTCACACGCGGTAGAAGCGAAACTTAACCAAAACAATCTCAACCAATAGGAGCCTTAAAAAGTGACATCATAATCAAAACGGCCAATGAGCGCAGTTTGATGCTAAATATTAAGTAATGCGTCATTTCCGTTTCATCCGAATTTCAAATCACGGCGGGGCTAAAAACGTTTCACTTCAATAAGTCAGCATCGGATATAAATTTATGAATTTTAAGGCAACCTTGAGTGAAGTAATCGAGTTACCTTCGCGACGATATTTCGAGTAAATACTAAATTTCTGTACCTGCCAATGTACATATAATATACGAGTATCTCACATCCTATTCCTGAACATTACGACACCCGTGTGACATTTTTACTTACGGTTTATTACGATAATTTTCGGAAAGTTGTTGATTATAAGAGAACAAGTCATTTAAGTCGAGTCTTGTTCAACTTTAATCGATTTGTTTTGAGTCTTGTAGATTTCAACAAATTTTAATGCACTTTGTGTTATTTTTAGATATTTTTCAAAGATCCATTACGGAAATGATATAATCCAATATGGAAATGACTTTAAGATGGAAATAGATGGTTATGAAGCGATTGTATTTATCGTAAGTTAGGTACTATTTTTTTTAAATGCATTTTAATTGGTTAGGTTGGCAAACCTGGGGGAGTTTCGTTCAACGTGTCGGTAGGCGGCATTTTTTGGGTTTGGTTTCCGGATCCGCACTCTGGTTTTCACGGCGTGATGTGCGGTACGCCGTGAAAACAACGGTCAATTAATCTTAAGTTTTAATACGATGTGATTGTAATCCAAGCTTTGGGCATCTGCATTCGGGGGACGGAAACACGTTGTGTTTTTTTAAATATAAAAATCAAAGATTTATTCGCGTAAAATGCGAGTTTTCGCGCGGGTCCCAAAAGGGAGCACGAGTTTAATGGCGATGTACGTGTGTTACGATTAATGTACCTCTTTATCCGAGCCATCGGTGTATATAATAACCCGCCACGCTTATCATGGTGCGCGGTGCATCTAACCGAAGATTTATTCACGTAAAATGTGAGTTTCGCGAGGGTCCCAGTGACCACGAGTGAATTGGCAATGTCCGAGTGAAAAGACTATTGTACCTCATTATCCGAGTCATCGGATTAAATAATAACTCGCCGCGCCGTGATTATATGCAGGCCAACTATCGAATTCCCCCCAAGGGTTTATTTATGGAACAAACCCGAGAATACCGCAGTGTTGAACGATTCTTCGCCTCGAATTGCTGACGGGCCTTCCTTTACAATTTGGAGTAGAGTCTGGGTACTCCTTCCTTCTCCTGAGGGTCCAGGTCTAACATCACTTCCATGCGACTGCTGAGGAGATCGCAGGGCCAAGCTGAGCCGCAGAGGTTGGGATCACCCTTGCCACCAGGAGCTGGGGTTGGTTCTCCCGACATCGGGAGTTCGGCGGCAGTAAATTTAATTAGGGTTGCTAGGAATAGCATAAAATTACGATATTGGTCCCGGGGGTGAGACCATACCATTTATTTTATTATGTCTTACGAAAACAATCCAGTGAACCGATTCTATACTCCACATTTTGTTTTATTAAGTAGATTCCTTGTGCAGCCTTTTCAGGAATGCTATGAAAACTAATGGCCCACACTCTGAGAATTGAGTACCGTGTTCTCCGCTGGTTGACATACCCAGACATTAGGCTGGGTTTGGCGTCCAAGGTTTCCTGTGAGGAAATCAAAGTTGACTAGCAGATTACACCCGAGCCCGACAAAGGCTCATTATTACATCTCCCTTTAATCTTATAACACTAACACATAACAATATGTCATTACACTTTAATGGTAACAAGTTGAATTGGTGGAAAACCCTCCATATAAGATAAGAAAATTTCAAGACGCCAGACCTCATCGTTCGAGTTTTTTTTGGTGCTTACACACGTCAACAGATTTAGCTTTTTAATAATACGAGTACCTTAAAAGTTATTTTTAAACGACTTCGAAAAGGAGGAGGTTCTAAATTCGACTGTTTTTTTTTATTTTTTTTTTTATGTTTGTTACCTCAGAACTTTCGACTGGGTGAACCGATATTGATGATTCTTTTTTTATTTGAAAGCTGGTGCTTCCCGTGTGGTCCCATTTTAATTTGATCCAGTTCTGAAAATGGCATCCATGAGAAAATCATATAAGTCTTAAATTTGCATCAAGTATGTGCGCGACAAATGGACGAATAACTCAATATCATGCCAACCGATTTCGATGATCCTTTTTTTGTTGGAAAGGATGTACTTCAAGGGTAGTTTGATGAGTTTGGTTAGGTTCTGATTATGGGATCCATGACAAAGTAACGGAACTCTCCAATTCTGAAGAACAAATTTACGATACTCGGCCGAATCTTAATAGAATTAGTTAGTGTACTTTAGATTCACTAAAAATAAAAAAATAAACCAAAATTTTAACAAAACAAAAAAACGACTTCACAAAATGCACTAAAAAGTAAAAAAATAATTTCGTATTCTTCTACAACTTTATAATCAACTTACCTTTTCTACTCATCAATATGTAGGTAGGATTGTTATTTTTGGAGTCGGTGTCAACCAAGGTACCCGCGGCCCGGCGTGTTCACTTGACAGCTCCTCTCCCGCCGACACCGACTCCAAAAATAACAATCGTACGTACATATTGATGAGTAGATAAGGTAAGTTGATTATAAAGTTGTAGAAGAATACGAAATTATTTTTTTACTTTTCAGTGCATTTTATGAAGTCGTTTTTTTGTTTTGTTAAAATTTTTGTTTATTATTTCTCAAAGCTACTAAAAGACACACTGACAAAGTCAATGCCCTCCAGCAATACGTAAGGAGTGTGTGTGTGTCTGTCTGTCTGTGGTAAAACCATATAAGAGTGTATTTATAAAGAGTTGATTTGAAAAGAATGCAAAATGTTGTTTTTTACAATGTCCATCAAATAGATATTTTTTACATTAGCTCCACGCAGGAGGTCCTGATAACAAATTAGTTTAATTGATTAACAATAAATGAAATTAATTTGTAACTGTTTTTCAACTGTCTTAAACTAATTTTTAAGTTTACAATAATTAGGTAAATTAGAATTTTCGATGTTGGAAAACGTGTTGCCAATAAATTATATTATTAAAACAAAATATTAAAAAATATAGCCATCTCTTAATTTTATTTTCATATAAAAATCTATATTTAAAATAATTTATTTGAATTATTAAGACATCTTGGTAACTCTTTAATAATTTTGTGGTAATTTATTAACGTTTTTAATATATAAATGCAATAAGTATGTATTCTAAAATAATTTTAATTGATATAATTATTTTTATGATACCTTTAACTAATTAATCACCACTCTTTCTGATGTTTTTTGTCTGTAGGTATTGGATTATCTATACTTGTTCGTCTATTGTTATTTTTCTTAATTTTCATTTTATCCTGACGAAGAAATCATTGGTTTCGAAACAAGTTGATAATTTTAATGATACATTATTGTAAAAGACCGTAAATCTTAGGTTTTACTAGTAAATCTTAGGATTTACCAACACTAAAAGTTTATAAATCTAAGGATATACTGGAAAATCTAAAGATTTACCGTAGTACGGATTTTTATAGTAACTTACACAATAATAATTTTAATAAAAGTTATATCGACTATAATGGCTAAAATTCAAATGAAAATATTTTGAAATTTAATCATGTTGAACAAGGGTAAGTAGAGACAAAAACTAACGAGACAAAAACTAACTAACAAATCCCCTCCCCTTCTCTCTTCCCCTAGGATCGAACCAAATAATAATCGACCTCCTACGTGAATGCTCTAGCTGCGCCCTTGTCGAACATTTCAGCGAAAATCGTTTCGAAAAATATTTTTTTTAGAAACAAATGGGTTAACTGACTTGAGCCATTTTCATTCAAAACCTTTCATGGCTTATTTATTCAAGGTATGCGTGCTTACTTTAATGAGCGATGTGTTTTTCCAAATTCGTGATTTTGCGTAAAGCTCGTCATAAAGTCGTGATTGGGTTATGTCATTCTAACAATTTTTTTTCGTCAGTCAATATTGATATTAATAGAAGTCGATGTATCAAACTTTTCTTTTCTTTTTATTGGCCTTACATCATGCAAAAGATCACTGAGGAGTTGAACGCACTAGAAATGTGTTGTAGGCCAGTCCGCTTTTTTTACATGAGCTCCACACAGGAGTCCCTGAGGGAAATAATTTATAACAGGGGTGCCCGGTTCCATGGGGTGAGGTTTGTCTAGGTCTTGGAGGCGGATGACCTGGACACACTGAACCCCAGATTCCTACGCACCCCTTAAACCCTTTTCCTTTCCAGAACTGTCCTCTCCTTCCTTTCCTTAAAAAAAACCCTCCACACAGCATCCCTAAAGATGACATAGACCCTGAGGGAAATCATTTTCCTCTGGGAGTCCTGTGTGGCGCTCATGTAAAAAAAACGGACGGCCAGTTTCTGCATAGAATCAAGGGCTTTTTCAGGAATTTTTGACCAGAGGTGGTTGCCAAATTCAACAGTGGGGCGCGATTTGTACAAAATAAGCAGTTGTATACTGTCTGCAGTATTGCGGGCCCTGTACAGTACGCCTTCTGAGAAGCTAACTCGAAATATGTGATCTAAAGTTCCCACTTCTAGACCACAAAATCAACAATCTGGGGAGTCAAAGACATGATTTTAAAAAAGGTGAGAAGGAACGGAACAATATCCAATGTCCAGTTCTCATTCGAATAAGTGAGGAAATTTCGTTTTTAGAAAAATAGAGGAATTGTTGAAACCACGGTTTTTATGAGATAGTCCTTTGTATTGAGGCATATCAGGCTCATTTGGATTGACTAGCAACGTACTCGTACCAATACTCTGCCCAATCATTGTGGGATCTATCTTTGATGATGGAAAAAAATATCAGATAGGGGAATATGGCTTACGAGGGTAACAATAGGGTTGGACACTCCTTGTTTTGCCAAGGAATCCGCAGTAGCGTTACCCACTATGCCAACATGTCCAGGAATCCAAATAAGAATTACGGTTTTTCCAGAGCTTTGAATGGAGGCTATCAGCACTCTAATAAGGCATACAAAGTGATCATCAGGATGAAGAAGAGAACAGGATTTAAGTTTTTGAAGGGAACTGAGAGAGTCAGAGAGAACAAGGGAATGTTCACAATTATTTTTGATTACATATTTGAGAGATTCAATTCAAGCCGAAAATATTAAAAATTAGTTTGAAATTGAATAAAATATTCTATCATTAGAATTATTGTGATAAACTTTAATACCAATACCACAGTTAGGAAAGTCTGGAGATTTGGAGCCATCAGTAAATAAAAGAGAAAAGTTGGGCCATTTAGAAGAAATAATGTCGTTGAACATATTATTGACAGTATGGGCTGGGAGATTGGAATGACTTTTAAGGCTGTCGATCCCTTCTCAAATTGTTGGGGATAGGGTGACGTGACTATATTTTAATTTGTATAGTGAAATTTGTATTCTTCAAAATAATTACAACATGAAGATAAATAAAGACAAAACAAAGCTGCTGACTGTAAGCCGAACGCAACATCAGATGAGAGTAGAAATGTCAGGAGTTCCACTAAAGAACACGAAGGAGTTTGTCTACCTCGGGAGCAAAATAACATGGGACGGTCGGTCTAAGAGCGAGGTCGACAGCCGTATACACCAGGCTAGGCTTGCATTCAATAAAAGGTCGAAAGTAATAGAATTGAATAATATAGACCTGAAACTGAGAATACTCCTCATCACTCCTGATCAAGACTCCTCATCAAGTATGGAGTATCTTGATGTACGGCTGCGAAACATGGTGCCTATCCGAAAGAGATAAACGGAGACTAGAGGCTTTTGAGATGTGGTCCTATAGAAGACTACTAGGAATTTCCTGGAGAGACCACATCACAAATGAGGAGGTTCTCCAAAGAATCGAAGGAGGAAAGCACCTTGTCCGAAAGGCGCGCAAGATGGATCGGCCATGCAATAAGACAAGAAGGCCTCTTGCATGCCATAATGGAGAGTATGACCGAGGGGACAAACGCTAGGGGACGCCCACGCTGAGAGTACCTGGAGGACCTGCTGGTGGACGTGCGCTGCTTATCATATGCAAACTTCAAAAGAGCCGCACAAGACAGGGAAGAGTGGAAGAAACGAATAGATGAAATTGTTGCAAACCAATCCCAGGATTGAAACCAGAGAGAGAGAGTGAAAGAAGATAATTTTGGATAATTTGAAACTCTGAGAGACAGCCATAATTTTTACAGATGGCAGGATGAGGTTTAGTTCGAGCTCTGATTGGAGATGAATGTAACAAGTTGAGTCTTTGAACGAGATTCTGGGAATAATCTGATGACATTTAAAATTTTAAAATTTAAGGACAAATTTGTCCGCAAACAGTTGACGCCTTAAATAAAGTGGAGGATCAGAACAATTCAGACAGGGGAATAATGTATTTTACGAGGGTAAAATAGGGTTGATTGCTTCTTATTTTACCAAGGAATCCGCAATGTCGTCACCCACGATGCCAACATGTCCAGAAATCTAAATCAAAAGTTAGCCTTATGAAGTGTAATATCTCAACCTTCATATTCTTATCATTAAAAAATTTCAAGATGATACCAGTTACAACCAATTAAAATATTGGAAATACTTTTAGAAATTATAAATTCTTACAGCATTTTAACATCAGATCCATATTAATGAACGTGCACCTGCGTTTCAAGGTTACGGGTTCAAATAGCTTGAACTTATACAATCGATATAGCTTCAATAACAAAACTGCTTTTCGAAATATCTGTCGAGATACAATTGCAAAACACACGTAAAATGCAAAACTTGTATTTTCTAAAGAAAATTTTGCAAACTCAAGGTGTCAAATTATTCTTAACCCTGTGGAAGCCACCGTATCATAAGTGAGACTGTGACGGCGTGATGTGCCATATATATTATGTATCAAATACGATACATGATGTATCGTAGTCAGTAAAATGGGAACATTTTGTTAGCCTAAAAAGCAACTTAATCTCTGCATACTTTTTGTTTTATTTATTTATTATTATTGTGTGTACACGGCACAAGAGTCCCAACTGCTACCGTCTGGAGACTAAAGTATCCCCAATTGGGGTATGTTGTGAGGTTGAAGGTAATGGGGAGGGGAAGAAGATGGGGAAGAGGAAGGTGGGTAGATACAGTGGGGAGTGGTTAGGTTCCAGAGAAGAGGATACTCTCAGTATCGCCCTGGTGTAAGACCACCATTCAGATTTGAAACGTTGCCTGAAATGGCTTTAGCCGTGTTTGTTAACCAGACCTGAGTAGCCAGGTACTTTCCTTCCTTCCTCTTCTCCATATCCTTTCCCTCCTCACTACCTTCAGCCTCACAACATACCCCAATTGGGGATGCCGTTATGTCACTGGCTCCAGACGGAAGCAGCTGGGACTCTTGTGTGGTATTCACATAAAAAAATTGACATCAGTTCTAATTTTGAAAATAACAATTAAAATAATTTTCCGTTAAAACATCACATTAGCATGTACTTTAACGCTTGTCTGAATTCTTCTAACAATCAGTTCCAATTTTGAAAACGACACTTAAATTTAAAACAAATACGAGTTCATTAAACTGGAGTTACAATCACTGACCCACAACCAAAACTAGTATATTTGATAGAGGTTCGATTTTTTTAAATTATTACTGTAAGGTGTAATTAATTTCCAGTTAATAAAACTGCCACAAATGAACTGTTACATTATTTTTCTATTTAACACATTTATGATTTTTTTTAAATAAATATAAAACAGTTTATATTTATTGTAAAAGAAGTTGGTATGAGATTGAACTGACGTTCCAACCCACGACGGATCTTGCGGACTCTACCAATGGTTAGCCCCTCCCATACAAAAAAGCTTCGAATGGTCTACAATGTTCCAGAACATTCCACAACGAGAGTGTTCTAGAATGTTCCACAATGATCTGGGTTGTTCCGGGATGTTTCCGAACGTTCCCGACTATTCCCGAACATTCCACAACATTCCAGAATGTTCCGGGATGTTTTGGAATATTGTGGAATTCTCTCGAATAGTTGCGAATGTTCTGGACTGTTCTAGAAATTTCTAGAGGGCGAAACTTCCAGCCCTTATATCTTCAAAAGCACGCCCTTCAGGTAAAAACTGGAACTTCTCCATGGATGGGAAATAGAGGTCTACCACACCATATAACTCCCTTTCTCCGTTTCTGAGCCCGTTTTTGCTGCACGCACTTTGTAAACTTTCTTTTATAATATACTAGCCGGTTCCCGGCATGCGTTGCAATGCCATATTCGAAGAAATACATTGTTTCTCCCTGAATCACCTTTCCCGTGCGTCCCCGTTTCCTCCCGCGTCCCCTTCCTAGCTAGCTTTATAAATTATAGCTTTATATATTATTCTGATGTATGAGCTATATTATTGTAAAGTTTCATTAAAATCCATTCAGGATCCATTAAGTGAAATCCACAATCTATTCAGTGAAAGAGTAACAAACGAACAAACATCCATACAAACTTTCGCGTTTATATTATTAGTGAGATATTGATTAAACCATTACGATCCATGATTTTAATTCATTTGAAGAACAGAATAACTTTATACTGTCTAAATATACACAAGTTACTTTTTCTTCTTTTTCGATGGCGCTACAGCCCATATCGAGCTTTGGTCTCCTGCAACAGTCGCCTCTAACTCCTCCTGTCCTCAGCGGCTGACTTCCAGTTTGGTAACTGGAGAAGCTTTGCTGCATCCTTCTTACCTCGTCTTACTTCCTCAGTCTGGGTCTTCTCACTTTTCTCTTTCCACCTGGATGTCCAATCAAATTTTTTTGGGACGCGTTTATCCGGCATTCTCTGTACATGCCCAGCCCATCTCAATCTGAGGAGTCTCATATTGGCTGATTTGCTAGGGGCCTGATATATATCATACAATTCTTTATTGTGCCGGATGCGCCACTGTTCGCCCTCTTTCACGGGTCCCCATATTCTTCTTAGCACTTTTAAAGTATCTAGCATTTCAGCCATCTTTACCGCCAGTGTCAGCGCCTAGCCTCCATATGCCAATACCTTTCTAACAACTGTTTTTCTGTGGACACTATTGTGACTTAAACACTGGCAGCAAAGAGAAGTATGTTTTGTTGGCTGCTGTGATTCTCCTTCTGATTTCTGCTGGATCCTCATTGTTCTCTGTCAGACTGGAGCCCAGGTAGGTGAATTGATCGACCACTTCGTACGAGTAGTTGTCTTTAAATTTTGCACTACTTCTTCTTCTGTATGAAGGGTTCTGCTCTGTACCATCATTTTCGTTTTGTCAACATTAACCCGCAATCCTACTTCCCGAGCCGCTGTTTCTAAAGGGTCGAAGACCTCCTTAATGGCTGAAATTGATCTTTCGACAATGTTAATGTCATCCGCATATTCGACAACTTAACTGCTCTTGATTGAAGCCAGTGTCTATTAGCGTTTTTCTTATTATGTTCGAGCACAATGTTGAAGATTGTGGGAGCCAGACCGTCCCTCTGTTTTAGTCCCTGCGATACTGTGAATTCTTCCGATAATTCTCCGTCTATTTCGATCTGACATCTTGAGTCTGTTACATGTTACCTAGAAAGTATAAATGTCGACACAAGTTGTCAACATTTATTTACGGCTAAAAGATGAAATAATTTGATTGAATACTGGGAAGGTTAAAACGTGATTTATAACCGAAATGACAAATACATCTAATTAATTCAATAGAAATAGCATATATCGGAGAATCGAACCATTTGGGAAAAAACAGGTTGGTATTTCGTAATGGAAGGAAGCCTTGTTAACTAATATGCATATTTATTCAACACTTACATCAATAATAATAATAAATCGTAATAGGTTTAGCAATGGTTCGTACAACCTGTGACCTTTGTCGGGGAAATTGTCCTGAAACATCTATGCTAGGATGTTAAGCCATTTGAAACAATATTTTATTATTATTTTTTATGTAAGTACTCCATGAGAGTCCCAATTTCTCTCAACCGTTTTTTTAAGTGAGTATTTAACATCTTTGTCGTTTGAAAATCGATACCAAAAAGAGACAATCGCTTACATCTATAGGATTAAGCCTGCGAGAGAATGAGATAGTATAATCGGTCCCCTTTCTGTGCGGTGCTTCGTAACCTCTCCACTCATGTCTACTTTAGTTTTCTGAAGGTTTCACTTCTACCGCGTATGAATTGCGCAATCTGTTTTATTTTTACATTATCTCCACACAGAAAGCCCTGAGGAAATAAAAGATACTGCGTGGAGGGTCGTTTTAGGCACCGGAAGGAGAAGAAGATCTCTCAAGGAAAAAGGTATGAGAGGTGGGTAGGAATCAGGGGGTTAATGTGTCCAGGAGAGACGGACGTATAAATCCGTACTACATGCAAGGCGATGGGTCAAGAGAGTCCGGCTGGAGAGGTCAAAAGGTCCTCCTCAACCAGTCTCTCCCGAGCCACGTAGCAGGTTGAATACCTACTTGAATCACCCCTTAAATTCACCCCGTAGCGAACTACTTGGGAGTGACCGTGTTGGCAGCGGTGTTAGTTATCTAATAAACGGTTCCCGGGGCGGCGGTACCCATACGCACAACCCAATTGTTTTCAAATTCCATTATATTTATGTAGTAAATAGGTCAAAATTATTTTTGAAGTAAAAAATTATTTAGCGCCGTAAGTTGTGATTTAAAACTCAATGAAACGAAAAAGCCACACTAAAAAGAGACAAACACATACATCTATAGGATTTGTCCTGTGAGAGAGTGAGATAGAATAATGGGTCTCTTCTTTGGGCGGTGATTCGTGCCCTCCCAGCGTGTGACCTGCGCACTTGCATTTTTTCAAAAGTAATTATCATTAATTTACAAATAATTGCCAAAGATGCCTTTAAAATCATTAAAAATTGAATTCTTTTATCGCATACACTTTATAATTTAAAAACACAAATAAATAAAATATTTTCCACACCTTTTGATTAAAAAAAATATATTCAATTTTATTGAGTATTTTGGCCTCAAATCTAAAATCAAGTATTGTATGAAAAAGGTCCCACATTCATTCTTCTAATTAAGATATATTAAAAAAGGAAATCTTTGATATTTTTCCTATCATCGTTTTCATCGTAAATTACAAACAAATTTCCATGACTTTCGATAACATTGAAATATTACATAAAAACGCATCCAACGATCCAAGTGACGAAAACTAGTATGAACTTTGTATGTAGAAATTCAATAGAAATTGTCACTTTCGTTGGGTGCATAGTATCTCAAATGTATAAAAACTTCAATGTAATCACATAAATGTCTCAAATCTTTTCATTTAAGTAGAAAACTTCATTATGTAACAGCCAGTTAATACGAGTTAAAATGAAGAGTGATTAAAGTTAACACCAAACCTTTGTTCTTTGAATCAGAAAAAGTGTTTTGGGCATCACTTTCAATATCGTTGAACTTTCTAGTTTATAAGCTGTTAAGATATTTAATAAATAACACAATTTTTTTTTTATGACTGATATAAATGTCGAAACGTTGACCCACAATTATTATTACACAACTTTTATTTCTGTTATTATCATTTTAACTTTGTTTTAATTTGTTCGCTTTTGGGAGCAGTTTATATAGGTCTCATAGAAATCGTTGTATCTCCCTTACTATCATGGTGAGAAATATAATCTAAACGGTGTTTGAAAGAAAAAATACCACGCTTTATACCCAAATCTAAAAGTTAAACACAAAACAATTAAATTATATACATTTATGAAATCAAGTTTTCGACCGCAATTTAAAAAAAATTTATGATGTTTTGTGATTTTTTTTATCAATTATTTTTACAAAAAAGACAAAAAATGAGGTGAAGATAATGTTTATAATAAATTTGTCTAATGAAACGTCTGTGTGTTTTTATTTTTTTTTCGTTATCAGTAATTTTCGTAAGAAAAACGTAAGGTGAATCATTAAAACTTTTTCATATTAGGAAAAAAAATTACATGGTTATTTCTAAATACTTTTTTTTTTAAAAGAAAGACAAACGTTTGAAAATCTCCTACTACCACCACAGAAAGCCGAAAATGTTGCTTGTGTTGTGATGGAGGACTTAGCCCGCCGAGGAATCGAACATGCGACGCTCGGGTGGGACCCAAGCGCTATGTCCACTCAACCACTGACCGGTCGAACATATGATAAGAAAGCTTATTTATCACCTTTCTATTTATTCCATTTATTTGGATTTTTTTGGAAAGCGGAGGTATTCTGACGGAATATGCCACAGGCCTAAGGGGACAGTTTTATATTTGTGATACAGTTACGAGACGCTATACAGTTATCTGAGATCTTAGATCTTAAACTAACAAGATTATACAGTATTTAGATTAGTACGAAAGGAAAACAAAACGGAACCACAAAAACGTTTTTTCAATAATTTTCTTGAGCAAATTGTTCAAATATAAAGCGTTGGACACAAAACGTGGTATTCCTTTGCGTGAGTATAATTCATATTTAACACTAAAAAAAATATTTCTTAACAATGTTAAAACTATCACTGCATATTGTAAAAAAATACAGCCTGACATGGTTATCTTTGTAGTTGACTAAACGAATAAATAACAAACACCTACTGCAAAGTTATTCATCATTTGGAAATGAAAAAAAAATATAGATGTATTAAAAGTCGAAAATAAAGTGATTCTGATTTTAAATAAAAAATTTCACGGTTAAAAGGTTTATTAAAGCGGTTCACCTTTTCAAAACGCAAAAAAATGTATCACTGAATGTTATGTAATATCTCGAATGGAATAAATAAGTGCTAAAAACTACGAAATAAAACTAAAATTTTTTGCTATTTTGTCATTTTCACGGCAGTTAATTTTACTTGTAAGTGGAACACTAATTAATATAACAAGGAAATAATATCACTGTGTACAGAACATGCGAAAAATGCCAATCGGAATAAAAAAAATTTTAAACTTACGATTTTCGCGGTCATTGTAAATTTGATAAGGCTCTGTCAACAGCCTGAACGACACTAGAGCCTCTCAGAGTTCACCTTGTAGCTTTTATACTTCGGGATCTTCTTCACATCACAGCTCATAGCGACCGCAACTGACTTCCAAAATAGTATTTTTTTACCATAAATTTAATGTGGTCAGATTTCTGACTAATTTGTAATGATGATTTTGAATGGACAAAGAATTTGACGGGGGGGATTTAAATTTTGTGACATAATTTTAGGATTTTTTAATTTTTGCAATTTCATTGATAGAATGCGATGATAAAGTTCATAGGTCAAAGCCCGGTAAGAGTAAATTAAATTTTTAAATAATACACAACCAAATTCCTGACATTATTGGAAGTAAAAAATTGCTTCTCCAAACTTTGCGAATTCACTTTGTGGCGTCATTTTTAATTAAATGAAAATAAATAACTTTGTCAAAACGCCACAATATAATCAATATTATCAACATGTTTCGAAAACCAAAGTTTTCTTCTTCAGGTAAAGATTAATATTAAAAATAAAAAAGACACTAAGAACTGGTGGTAAGACAGGGTGTCCCAAAAGAAAGTATATATTTTGTGGATCGATTTAAAAAAAAGTAAGGGTTCTATCGAAAAAATGTTTGTTAAATACTAAAATACACAATTTGGGAATTTATTTCTTAAAAATAATATTGTCCAAATGTAAACCCTCGCGTTCGCGGCATTAATTTAATCGAAGAGTAAAATTTCTCATGACGACTCGGCAGGTAGGCTTCGTGATGGCCGCCATTTCGTGACGGATATTTATTATATGGTGAAGTCGGATTTTTGGCGTACACTTTAGATTTGAGATAACCCCACAGGAAAAAGTCCATAGGGGTTATGTCAGGACCACGAGGAGGCCAATTTATGTCACCTCTCCTGGAGATGAATTTGCCAGAGAAAATTTCATGAACTCGTGGCAGAGACGTATTGGACGTATGTAATGTTGCTCCGTCTTGCTGGAACCATGTTCTTTGGTTATACCAGTAAGTTTGTAGGGGTGCAGCATTAGGTATTTGTGGAAAATGCTGTGTAACGATGATCTATGCACATTTAAAGCACTTGCGCGCTTCCAAATCGAAAAGTTTGAGTCGTCACGAAAAGACTGATACACACTCTGTACGTTTTCTACCGTTCTCGATGACCTTGGTCGCCCAGATTTTGGTTTTGCCAGCGTTGTACCGATCTCTTCAAACTTTTTGACCCATTTTCGAATGAGAGGAATGCTTGACGCATCATTGAATCGACGAAAACCTCAAATGTTGCAGAATCTTCGACGCGCTACAGTAGCCAATCACCATTTTTGTAAAACTCACGCACCACGGACATATAAATATATCTGGACCTGCCCTAAGTGATAAAAACGTATTATTTTCCCCTCCCCATGGAACCGGCTGGAGCTCCTCCTTGGCGCCAGTTCACCCCATGGGGAGGGGATAGAGCCTCGCTTGAGTCTAAAATGTGTGACGTCATCATTCTTGCCGTGGGCAGCGCGAAGCTAACATCTATACATTTAACGAAATAACACGCTAAAACGCCAAGCTTGTGCTATACAACATACCTACATATCAATGTGCACATATCGAATGTGGGCGGTTCCTTAGTGTGCTCGTCGCTGGTTACAGGGGTAAGTAAATTATGAAACATTTGTAAAAGTGTCTTAACTAAACACGGCAACAAAATATTGCTATGTGAAAACGGGCGAATCTTTTTGGGGTGTACATTTGACCTACGCAAATATTTTATTAACGTGGCAAGCAATTTGCGCTCCCATGTAAAAAGGTCTATTCATTCAAAGCAGATTTTGCTTTTAAGAACTAAATGGTGATATTATAATGCGAGATGCCTATATACTGTAAGATTGATTTTTCAACTAATCACAGTCATCTTCCCCTCTTCGCCCGCCCATAGTTTGGTTTTACCCCTCACCTGTATCTTCTCGTCTATCCATTTGGATGTCTATGTCACGCACGCACAACGCGCGGTCGCTCCCGAGAAATGCTTCATAGCGACTAAATTCCCAAGAGCCAGACTACTGATTGACAAATCCCCCGCGCCCCTCGGAAAAGTTGCGTTCACACAGAAAGCAAAACAAATATATACTCTCTTTTGGGACACCCTGTATAAAATAAAATATAAACATTATTTTCGAATGTGTTATAATTGCATTTATATAATAAAAACTTCTGAAACAAATAATTATAATTGGAGAATCTAAATAAAAAATACATATTAATTATAATTATTTTATTTGTTACTAGCTGACCCGGCCACGCGTTGCTGTGGCTAACGAAACACAACGCCATTTACTGAATGGTTAACCAACCTTTATAACCACCGCAATCTGGTAATTTGCATACAAATAAAATCCACACCGCCCGCTTGCCAGCCTGCTCGTTCATCACACATAGACTTTATCCTTTCGTACATGAAATACCCCTGTTTAATTTTTCATATAATGTAACATGTAATTTTTGGGTTTTGCAATATATGTGGAAGTCATCGGACTGAGATCGCGTTCTTCGGTTTTTACCAGTGCCGTACGTATGGAGTGGACTAGGAAGTCATCGGACTGAGATCGCGTTCTTCGGTTTTTACCAGTGCCGTACGTATGGAGTGATAAATGACAAAAAAAATACCTAAGAGATAGTATTTAAAACAACAATCAATAATAATAAACAGTTCACAGTGACAATTATTACAGTTCAATATCTTTGATTACAGTGTATTATTACGAGTAGGTTTATGCATTTTCGTTAGCATTGATCACATGTTATTTTTATGGTTTCTTTGCAATTGTTGTTATGAACTGCAGATTTATTAAATATAGGTTTTGAGTATGTGTGAGTAAGATTAAGTTAGGTTAAGTTAGATTAAGTAGATTAAGTTAGATTTAGTTAGATTAAGTTATACTAAGGATTTTAAGTAGATTACTAAATACATAAGGTAAATGTATTGGGGGGCAAGAATTCCAATAATCCATGCGCTTGATAGCTGCAAGATGAGTTGTTATCTAGCCTCCTACATAGGTAAATTAAAATACGTACATATAAAAAGATATTTTATTTAACTTATTGGGGGGCTAGAATTCCAACAATCCATGCGCTTGATAGCTGCAAGACGAGTGGTTATCTAGCCCCCTACATAGTTAAGTAAATTGAAATACGTATATATAAAAAGATATTTTATTTAATTTATCGGGGGGCTAGAATTCCAATAATTCACGCGCTTGATAGCTGCAATATGAGTTGTTATCTAGCCTCCTAAGTTAAGTAAATTCTAATGTAAAATCCATGCTAATTTGTACAGCGCTCTTGAGGCGATTTTTCGCAAAAACAGCGCTATATAAGTTGTCCAAATTTTTTATTATTATGTATTGTATTATTTTTATACTTGTTGGGTTAGCTGGAAGAAATAGGATGTACCTATAAGCTACACCTTTCGTGTTTGTATTTTCGTTCAATAAATGTTTTTTTAATATTTTTAAAGTAATTACTAGCAGACCCGGCCACGCGTTGCTGTGGCTAACGAAAAATAACGCATCTACTGGATGGTAACCCAACCTTTATAACCACGATAAATTAAGTCACAGCGCCATCTGTTAATTTGCATACAAATCAAATCCACACCGTCCACCGTATACAGACATTCTCTTTTATATATTATATAATTCAACCAATTTACACAAAACCTTGAACTATTATATACCAATTTGGGAGGCGGGAATGGGTACCGCAGCCCCGGGAACCTTTATTGGATAACCAACACCTCTGCCACAGGTCACCCCAAGTGGTTCGCTACGTTTGGTGATTTAGCAGGGGTGCCCGGGTCCATGGGGTGAGGTTTGTCTAGGTCTTGGAGGCGGATGACCTGGACACACTGAACCCCATATTCCTACCCACCCCTTAAACCCTTTTCCTTCCCAGAACTCTCCTCTCCTTCCTTTCCTTTAAAAAAACCCTCCACACAGCATCCCTAAAGATGACATAGGCCCTGAGGGAAATTATTTTCCTCTGGGCCTCCTGTGTGGAGCTCATGTAAAAAAAAAAAAAGGAAATCTTCTCCAAGAATCACTCCATCTATTGGTAAAAATTGCATAAAATCAGAAGTTTTTGAGTTTATCGCGAACAGACGGACAGACGCGGCGGAGGACTTTAATTTATAATACGTAGATATACCGTGCTGAGCTTCCTCCTTCATTAGCCAATTGGGTTAGATGTGATGATGAGATGACACGGATGATATACGGCCGTTTACGACATATTTGGTTGTTCGTTAGTTGTGTAAGGTTTAAAAGCACGTTTATTGGTAAGGTCCTTTGTGAAATACATGCATCACCAAGAAACGCATAAACGTATGTCAGACCTAATAAAAATATTATTCGTCAGGTCCTTACTGCTCCGATTGAAGATGTAATTGAAGTGCTGGCCAGCTCCCTATCACAAGCTGCAACATCAGCCCTTCACGCCCCAATATTTGATATAAGTCCTCCGCCAAAAGCAACACATTCACAAACACGACGAAAGAATGCTTGCAAGTCTGAAATAATTACCGTCCCTATAAAAAAAATTTCAGCAGAAACAGAGAGAGGCAGATGCAAAAATGGTTCGAAAACCAATAAATAAAATCATGAAAATCGGACGACCACCTCTTTGCAAGAAAGCCGCACCACAAAGAATCACCACAAAGCGTAAGGCGGGAGATTCTCGGTGCGAACACTTACCCTACGGTGTGCGAATAATTACCCCACACATGGGGTACAAGGGCGGATCCAGGGGGGGGGGGGGGGGTCATGGGGGTCATGACCCCCCCCTGGGCTGGGTTCAGGACCTAGGTGGACCTACTTTTTACTTGTATCTATTATTATCAAAATTAAATTACAACTTCTTGTGACTTGACCACGCTTATGTGATCCCCCCTGGCGCTATGTGACCCCCCCCTGGCGCCAAAGCTGGATCCGCCCTTGATGGGGTAAGTGTACGCAATCGACATGCATGTAAACTATTTTATATAACTTTTTGATTTATGAACCGTTTAAGTTTTTTTTGTTTGTTTGAGATGCCTATAGTCCAGTAAAGGAAGGAGTTGTAGAGTGCGTGAGCAGGAACCTAAGCGATTCTTTCAGGACTTGTTTAGGGTGCTTAGGGTGTGAACATACTAAAAGTCCTGACGTCTTGGTGGTGAGCTAGGGGGGGGAGGGGGGGGGGGGAAGGTCCCGATTTTCGGGTTTCCGTTTATATCTCAAAAACGGTGCGTTGTAGAGGAAAACTTTTTTAAAATAAGTTAAAGCTCATAAAATTATCTACAACTTTTATTCTATACGTAATTTTGAAAATCTCAGCCGTTTTTGAGTTATACGCTCCACAAATGTCAATATTTTCGAAAAAAATCATTTTAACTCACATTTTTCATCAAACATTCCTTCATATCGTCTAAAATATTCATCCAAGAAAGAAATTTTATTGAAAGAAGTTGTAAATAATTTAATTACCTTTTAGAATATATATACATATGTAAGTAAATCTCTAACCAGTAAATATTTACAGCAATTTAAAGTTTTTTCGTAAAATGATCATTTTCAGAAAAAGCTGTTTTTTCTTACCAAATTATTAAGACGGGTTTTTTCTTTATGGGAAATTCCTTATTAATTTTTGCACTCAAGAAAGCAGGTAAGTTGTTCTCGAACAGATGATTAGTGGAATTCATTTTATAATCTTTATTATTGTAATGGGTGATTAGGTTAGTCGTCGGAGATGCTACAATAACGTGCTACGATGCTGTTCGAGTTGGTGAAAAGGCAATGAATGCGATAGTGGGCTTGACATTCTCAGACATCAAGTTGTCCCGCAAAGATCGGGCATTCCCAATGTTTTCTGTCAGCTCGCCGATAAAAATTCACGATGAAAAGGTTGCAGTTGACCCAACATTGCTGTTTCAGCGGATGTGTATAAGCAAACGATCTGATGAGGATTTGATGAAATTCTTTGAGTATGAGTTGGCCCCATTTCCCTTGGCACTGTTCAATGAAAGTGGGATGCGAAAGACATACAAATCTGTTCTGTATAGCTTATTTGAGCCTACCAAAAAAACTGTTCTACTGTCTCAGATGAACATTGTTGTGGACGGAGGATTTCTATCATATTATACATATTATCTATTTTATACAGAGTAAATTGACAAAAAGATGCCTCCGTTGCCGCAATTTGTGATCGTTATATCACCTATGTCAACCACCACTATCCTGGAATGACTCGCACTGTGGTATTTGATGGGTACGCAAATCCAGTCAATGGTACGAAATCACAAGAAAAGATGCGACAATACAGACTGATAAGGTCAGCAAACATCAATTTGACAATCAATACCCGTTAAACAGGAAGATTTTTTAACCAATCCTACCAACAAAAGTAACTTCATCTCCTTACTACAGACAAAGTTTCGGGAGAATGGGATACAGACTCTTCAAGCCACCGATAATGCTGACGTCCTTATCTTGAAGACTGCTGTGGAACTATCCTTTCACAACTCTGTGGCTGTCTTTGGTGAGGATGTGGACCTCACTGTCCTTTTGATTGCTTCCACTCCTCGCACCTAAGATATTCTGTTGCTGAAACCCGGACGAGTGAAAACCAAAACATTGGCACTGTCCACCCAAGAGATGCAGCATCGTGGATTTGAACTTTTACATTCATTTACTGGAAGCGATACAACGTCTGCAACTTTCAGGAGAAGCAAGGTGGGCTTTTCAAAATTGTACTTGAAGTCAGAAATGATCAAGCAAGCGGCAATGATCTTTTACAACCCCTCCTCTACTCACGACGAGGTTGAAGAGGCTGGAAATAAATGCTTCCTGAAATGGTATGCGGCGCCAAAAAGACAGACCTCCCTTAACCAGTACCGCTCCCAATCGTTCACAAGGTCCGTGGCAAATATGAAGCCTGACTTCAGCTCCCTCCCTTCAACAGAGAGTGCAGCTAAACAGCATTCCCGGCGGACATACCACCAAGTTCGGCAGTGGCTCGGGATTGAGCTGTCCCCCGAAGAATGGGGGTGGAAACACGAAGGAGACACCCTGGCGCCAATTACAACAGAAGATCCTCCAGCACCGGAGGTCCTTCTGAAAATGATATTTTGCCGCTGCACCAAGGATTGTGCAATTGGCAAATATGGTTGCCGAAAAGCAATGCTGACCTGTTCTGCAGCGTGCCTTCACTGCCAAGGGAGATGCCTCAATAGCGTGCCTGTTGCCGAGGACGACGATGAAGACGACGTAGAGCCCTTTCAGCAAGAACATCCACCACTGAAAATGACGATGCCATGGATGAACAACGCTTGCCAGGACCCTCACGTCCAAAGAGGATATGAAAACGTGAATCCATATAAAGTTGAGAGTGTAACATGACGTTATTGAGAACAGTGCCAAGGGAAATGGGGCCAACTCATACTCAAAGAATTTCATCAAATCCTCATCTGATCGTTTGCTTATACACATCCGCTGAAACAGCAATGTTGGGTCAACTGCAACCTTTTCATCGTGAATTTTTATCGACGAGCTGACAGAAAACATTGGGAATGCCCGATGTTTGCGGGACAACTTGATGTCTGAGAATGTCAAGCCCACTATCGCATTCATTGCCTTTTCACCAACTCGAACAGCATCGTAGCACGTTATTGTAGCATCTCCGACGACTAACCTAATCACCCATTACAATAATAATGATTATAAAATGAATTCCACTAATCATCTGTTCGAGAACAACTTACCTGCTTTCTTGAGTGCAAAAATTAATAAGGAATTTCCCATAAAGAAAAAACCCGTCTTAATAATTTGGTAAGAAAAAACAGCTTTTTCTGAAAATGACAACATTTTACGAAAAAACTTTAAATTGCTGTAAATATTTACTGGTTAGAGATTTACTTACATATGTATATATATTCTAAAAGGTAATTAAATTATTTACAACTTCTTTCAATTAAATTTCTTTCTTGGATGAATATTTTAGACGATATGAAGGAATGTTTGATGAAAAATGTGAGGTAAAATGATTTTTTTCGAAAATATTGACATTTGTAGAGCGTATAACTCAAAAACGGCTGGGCTTCTCAAAATTACGTATAGAATAAAAGTTGTAGATAATTTTATGAGCTTTTACTTATTTTAACAAAGTTTTCCTCTGCGACGCACCGTTTTTGAGATATAAATGGAAACCCGAAAATCGGGACCTTCCCCCCCCCCCCTCCCCCCATTGCTCACCACCTAGACGTCAGGACTTTCAGTATGTTCACACCCTAAGCATCCTAAACAAGTCCTGAAAGAATCGCTTAGGTTCCTGCTCACGCACTCTACACCTCCTTTTGGACCATTCGTTTACTGGACTACTAAACAATCAATCATATTAATGAAGAAAAAAATTGAGTAAAATACCTTAAGCTTTTTAATACAAAAATCCCCATGTAAAAATAGCGTACAGTTACCCCACATGACTCTATACGTAGTATATTTGCGGCACGTTCTAGAGTGGAAGATACTCTCAGTTTCGCCCAGGTGTGAGACCACCATTCATAATTGAAACGTTGCTTGAAATGACTTTAGCCGTGTTTTGTGACTAGATCTGAAAAGCCAGGTACTTCCCCACCTTCTTCTTCCCCATCTCATTCCTCTCCCCACTACCTTCAGCCTCACATATACCCCAATTGGGATTCCATAGTCTCATTGGTTTCATAGTCTCATTGGCTCCAGACGTGAGTACTTGTGATAAAAACATATGCTCCGTTTGAAAATATAAGATTATTGTATTCGTACTCGTAACTCGGGAATATTTTTCTGTCTTTAAAAAGGCAAAGGACAACAGAAAAGTTAGATTAGATTAGTACCTGGCTATTCAGATCTGATCTCTCTTTCTTCACCTTCACAAAATCTAGAATTTCGTCAATCTACTGTTTCCGGGTAGTTGATATCATTTTACGGTATCGATTTTTAAAGACGCGTGAATTAAGACGACAAACAGATGATTTTAAACCGGGTGCGACGTGTTAAATTCTTGCTTTGAATCATAATTTATAGAGCCTTCGAAAATGTTTGTTTTACCAGCCAAACACAGCAATTATTAACTTTACTAGCAGTCGAAAACTCACAAGTTTTTGCTACTAGGACCTGCGGGCGACTTTGGTTCGGCTTTGCCCAGTTAGTAAATTTTATAAATTCGATGTGAACCGGTTCCAAAAATAGCCGGTTCCACGGAGTCAGTGAAAGCTAGTCACCGGGACAACTGCGACAGGCAATGACGTCATATTGTATAATATAATATAATCCAACTATAAAAGGACAACCTAGTACATCATACACAATAAAAATACATAAGACTATTTGTAATTCCGTTAATGTTGATTCAAACTGCAATTGTGAAGCTTTGGAAAGTGTAGAAAACATAAAATATCTAGGTGTTATTATAGACAATCATCTGAAATGGAAATATCACATAGAAAACCTTTCAATAAGGGTAAGAAAATTGATTCACATATTCTTTGCATTACGGAACATAATTAAACAACAAGACCTAAGAAAAATATATTTCGGATTGTGCAACCCCATCTTAACGTATGGTTGCATTGGTTGGGGAGCGTCGGGTAGAACAATTTTAGATCCGCTTGTGAAGGCCCAGAAATCCATAATTAGAGTAATTTTGCGTAAACCCTATAGGTATTCTAGGGATCAGCTCTATAAAAACTTTTATGTACTTGATATTCGTCAAAACTATATAAAACGGATTATTATCCACGTACATAAAAATCTAGATAATATTCAAAAAATTGATCACAAATATATCACAAGAAGTCACACCAGAAAGGATCTTATGGTCCCAGGGAGCAATACGGCAAAGTATCAAAAAACATGTACATATCTTGGACCAAAAATATATAATAAAATTCCCCTAGAATTAAATATTAAAGCTTGCAAAATGTCCCATGTCAGTTCAATAATAACAAAATGGTTGATTGGCTTAGGTAGGGTGGAATCTGAAGAACTATTAAATAATGTCACTTAAAATTTTACATGGCCTATTAACGGCACATTTAGTAAAAATTCAGTAAGTATATTATTTAAATAAAAAATAAAAAAACATTTTTCTTTTATTTTTCTTTTTTTGTTACAGAATAAATTTTCAGGCATTTTTATTGATGTAAAAATAGTTACTATAGTGACCGAGAGAGCACACACAAATTTATGCGCAACAAGTTATCAGTTAATAGCAGTTTTAAAAGTTGAAACTTATAATAATAACGAAACGATTGAGTGGCAACAAGCCTAAACAAATTAAAAAACTTATTAATAAGCTTCTAATATTTAAATGAAATAATCTTAGCATCGAACAACAACCGCGATAAGAGTTTTCAGTGTTTACATTTTGACCCGATTAATACATAATATTCAACGAACGAGTAATAATATACACAATATAATACGCACAAAGTGATAATATTAACAGTGTTAATTGTTTTAATATTGTGAACAAGAATTACATTCAGTTCAAACTGTGACACTGTCTGATAAAGCTCCTACCCACATAAATAATATTGCCTCGAACATAAACAATAAATATTATAGTGAAATAAATAAATACTAAAAATATATATTTATAAATAAATAAAAAAAATATACTCGTGTCCAGTGGAAGACCAAATCCAATAATCAAGCAGTACATTACTCACTTCTTTATTTTTGTACATTTAAAACGCCATCTCTGTATACACGCAAATAACATTATTAACAGAACAATATACTGCAGTTTTGTTAGTTTGTTCGCTAGTTCAGCCATCACACAGAGGCCGCACATTACCTCAAATAACCTTCTGTGGGCCGCATTTAAAATAAAACAAAATGAACATCTGCGGCGTGTGCAATTCCAACATAACTCAAGGAGTTCAATGCTCGTCCTGCAAGGAAAATCTGCACTACAAGTGTGGAGGTATAGCAGAGGAAAATTACAAAAAGATGAAGATCGACCTGAGAAGTACTTGGCGATGCAGCGGGTGCAAATCTTCTAATATTGCTGTGGGCGTCCAAGATCTGAGCACCATCATGGAAGATATTAAAAGAATTCAAAAGGACCTGTCCTCATTCAAGGGACTGCACGATGATATAAAATCTCTGCGTGAGGAAGTACAAGGGGTGCAGAAATCGGTTGACAGCTGCCACCAGGAGGTCGCTTCATTTGGAAATAAGATTGATGATTTTGAAAAACGCCTTACAAAAGTGGAAAACTTGGAAGCAGAAGTAAGACCAATGGGCAAGACTTCAAAACCTCGAAATAAGGGGTATCCCTGAAAAAAAAGGTGAAAATTTAATAACCCTCATCTCAAAAATCGCCAGTCTGAGCAATATGAGTCTAGGTGAAAGGGACGTGGAGTTCATAACGAGAGTTGCTCCAAGAGGCGGCGGGACTGGGAAGACTAAACCCCTAAAATCTGTGATTGTAAAATTAACCAGCCGAAGCTTAAAAAACCAGCTTCTGCAGGCGGTAAAAGACCGCAAAGGGATCACGTCAACGGAACTGGGATTTACGGGATCCCCGCAAAATGTCTACATAGGTGACCATCTCACGAGCATGAATAAACATCTATTCTACCGCGCAAGGCTTCTCGCCAAAGAAAAAGGTTATAGATTCGTCTGGACAAAAAACTGCCTAATTTACGCTCGACGAAATACGACGTCAGCACCCATCATTATCTCAAAGGAAGCAGATTTGAAGAAAATGGACCGCGAGCCTCCAGCCACAGGACCCAACAGAGTAGATGCAGAAAGTCCTCAGCTGAGCCAAGCCTCCAGATAAGGCCTTTTAAAATTACTGCATTTCTTTATACTAATTTCATTTTAATTATTCTTATATTTTCTTCTCACTTAGAATGTACCCTTCCCTCCCTTATCCCCCACGCCTACCCTATGGATCTAATCACTCTAATACATTTCTTAGTTCCATTCATTCTAACACACTTTTTAGCTTTTGTACAATTTTCTAGCATTTTTTGTAAAATTCTTTGGGAATTTCATAAAAATAAACATAAATCCGTCAATAACAAAATACGAACATCGACACAAATTCACTTCAATTCCGCACTTAATCATAGATTCGCACGGTTTAACCAATGTCTTTAAATATCTATTACCAAAATGTGAGAGGGTTACGCACTAAAACTGACAAGTTATTGGTGGCTGTTCGGTCCAACGAATATGATGTTATCGCTCTGTCTGAATCATGGCTCGTTGATGGCATCCGCAACGAAGAGCTATTTGATGATCGCTACGATGTACACCGCCGAGATCGGGACTACACTCGCACGGACCAACGCTTGGGCGGGGGTGTCTTAGTCGCTGTTCGTCGTGAGCTGGTACCTCGCGAGCGCCCAGGGTGGCACTCACAAGCTGAGGACGTCTGGATAACATTAGAATCCAGGGGATCCAAACACACAAATCTCCACATATGTTGTGTTTACCTCCCTAAAGGACCAACATATCGTGAAAATATGGAAAGCTTCCTCACACAAATTTCATCACTTACGTTGCAATTTCCCACAGATAAATTCATTATCCTAGGTGACTTTAACCTCACCGACATTTCATGGAATAAGTCTCTCAATAATACGTCATTTATACCCAGTGATCGCTTATCGCCTGTTAGTACATCATTTATTGACTGCATGCATTTTTCGGGATTGTTTCAATGTAATGGAATTCCAAATACCAACGGTCACTTTCTTGACCTCGTTCTATGTAATGACCTGGTACCGGTCTTTGCTTGTGATGAACCATTAATTTTAGAAGACCCTCATCACACCTCCTTAATAATGGAAGTTTTATTTTCTGAACCCGCTCCACTAGTGGAAGAGCCTAGAAGGGCTTACATTTATAAGCGCGGTGATTACGACCAAATTAACACATCTCTCGACCAGGTAAACTGGCACAAGCTACTTTCGTTTGGTGACGTGAACACAGCATTAAATAAATTCTACTCACAATTAAATCATCCTATAGACGCCCATATTCCTATGAAATTATGTAGGAATTCGAAATACCCGCCATGGTATAACTCTGCCCTCATCAAATTAACAACAGAAAAATATAAATACTTCAAAAAGTTCAAGACATATAAATATCCTTCTGACTATGCCACTTTCTCTCTACTAAGATCACGTCACAAAAAACTTAACTGGGAATGCCATAATAAATACTTACTTAAAATAGAACATGATATATCCTCCGATCCAAAAAAAGTATGGAACTACATTAAGTCAAACTCCAAATCCCATGGCGTTCCGAATACCATGATGTTCAAAGACGAAAAAGCTGAAAATGGATCTGACATCTGCAACTTATTCTCTAAATATTTCACTTCAGTCTACAATAATAATGCTCGGATTAACCAGATCCTGCCAGACTACACCAGTGAGCCCTGTATTGCTAGCATTCATAATATTGAAATCAACCAGCATCACATACAGAAACAACTTGAAAATTTAGATCCCAATAAAGGCGGAGGCCCAGATAAAATTCCCCCTTTCTTCATAAGCAAATGTGCGCGCAGCCTTTCTAAACCATTATTCATAATTTTTAGTGGCTCCCTTAATGAGGGAATTGTGCCAAACACTTGGAAAACTGCATTTGTAACTCCCATTTTCAAGAACGGCCAAAAATCTGACGTTGAAAACTATAGGCCCATATCAAAGCTCTGCATTTTCAGTAAGGTTTTCGAAAAAATTGTGTACGACCAGATGTTTACAGCCTTGAGATCGTCACTTAACAACAATCAACATGGATTTATGAGAGGAAAATCTACAACCACTAACCTAACGGCATTTGTCGAAATCTTACAAGACAATATGGACCAGCGCGTACAGGTAGATGCAATATATACAGACTATAGCAAAGCCTTTGATTTAGTAATCCATGATGTCTTGTTGACTAAACTTTCACTAATCGGCGTACACGGAGATCTCCTCAGATGGCTCTCGTCGTATTTAAAAAATCGCAGCCAAGCAGTAGTCGTCGGTGGCTATAAATCAAATTGGGTAACCGTACCGTCAGGAGTACCTCAAGGGTCATTATTGGGACCATTGCTCTTCAACATATACATTAATGACATTGGAAAATGTTTTCTTTACTCCAGAACGTTATTATACGCAGACGACATGAAAATATTCTCCCCTGTTACAAGTATCACTGACTGTACTCGCGTACAAGAAGATTTAAATCGCCTAAATAGCTACTGTACACAACACAACCTTCAAATAAATGTTAAAAAATGCGGCGTCATCAGCTTTACCCGAAACAAAAATCCCATTTCTTTTGATTATTCCCTTAACGGCACAATACTTAAGAAAATGATGGAGGCCAAAGATCTGGGAGTAGTGCTAGACCCGAAATTACTTTTTGACCGACATATCGAATCCATAGTTGCAAAAGCTTCCAAGGTACTTGGCTTCATACTCAGAACCTGCAAACACTTTAAAAAGGTAAACACTATGAAAATGCTGTACTTTGCGTATGTACGCAGTTCTCTGGAGTACGCCTCTCAAGTCTGGAATCCCAGGTACACAACATACATAGAAAGGATTGAGAAAATACAAAATCGTTTTCTACGATACCTTGATTTTCGGGGATATCGTCCTCATCTAAGTAATGTGGAGTCAGCCACGTTTTTCAAAATCTCGTCACTAGAAAATCGTAGAAATTCTGCAGACGTAATATTCTTGCAAAAGATAGCCACCTCTGCGATAGATTGCCCGGAATTACTTGAAAGAATTCAATTAAGAGTGCCCACCAGACAAACTAGACTAAATCACACACTTAACACTCCTCGATGCAACACTAACTCTAAACAAAACACATTCATTAACCGCGCTTCACACTTTTTTAACAATTCATACAATGAATTCGACTTATTCAACACAGCACCCCAAATTCTAAAAAAATAAACAATAAATAACTTCTAAACATATACAAACTATTACACTTCTATATAAATAACTTATTCACTCCGAGAATAGATCCGTCCCCTTCCCCTCCCGCCCACCATCCCATCCCAATAAGCTATTATAACTATTATAACTTTTATTACTTTTTAATCTCTCTAATTAATACACACCAGTGAAAACCTATTATTGGTTCAATAACATATACACATGTAAATACACCTAAGTAAATAATGTAACTGTTGGTTTTCCAAATAAAATAAAATAAAAAAAGAAATAAAATAAAAAAAAGTATATTTAATTTAAAAAATTAAAATGAACATTTTGTTAAAATATTTTTTTTTTTGCATTCTCACCAGCATTTGGTTCCTTAGAACGGGCAATCTGCCTAGCTAGGAACTAATATCGACCCACAAGACATAATAACACTTGTACACATTTTATAGTTATTTTTCAATGTTATTATTATGTTATTTTTGCCATACAAATGTATCAAATGTAATGTTATAAATAAATAAAATATAGACGCGTGGTATTATAATTCACAACTGCCAGTTACAAAAATAATCATATTATCATCAATCTCTCCATGTTGAAAAGATTCACGAAGTTACAATTCCAATAATACCTATTTATATTAACCGGACATTCGCATCCGCACCAATTAATGCAGAATGAATGCGGATGTGAGCGGGGCCAGAGTGTGGCATGTGCCTCGCGCGTGTTGCTATCTTCGTTCTCTACCTGACCAATAGGAAGACACACGTTGGTGACAAGATCCTGCAGGTTTTGTTTGTTTTGGTTTAGTTATCGACAGTTATCGACGTGATTCCCACTGTGAATCAATTACAGTGTTTATCCAAGTTTTTAGGGTGGTTGATGAACATTTCGATGTAAATATTAAGTGAAAGAGTAAATAAAAATATCGCCATCAATAAAAAGCAGTATCTGGATTTACTTTATATTAGACAAAAATGTTCCGGAGAAGTCTGTGTGTAAAATCTATCTATATAAATAAAAAAATAATCTCCGAAATGTTTGTACGCCTATAACTTCCGAACAACTGCACCAAATTGGATAATTCTTTTAGATTTTCACGGCCAAAAATTTTATGGTTATTTCCTTTTGGGGTGTTATGCCGTGTTGCGCTACCTTCTCCTTTAGCCAACGTTTCGGACAGCGTTACAGTGTCCATCATCAGGTAGCGCAACACGGCATAACACCCCAAAAGGAAATAACCATGGGTAATTCTTTTTTGTGTTCGTTATTGTCAGGACAAGTTTTGTATAAAACTACTGATGAGCTCTGGCATTGTGTAAAAAAATTGCAATAGGTGGCACAAAATATATATTTCACAAAGTTACACGTTGTTGAAGTCGAGTTTTCATCTTGTCAGGATTTCAACCTTTTTGATCATCAGTACAAGTATCGATATGGTAGGAAGCAGGGGTGTTACGGATATTTGCGTCCGCATCCACAAAAGCGGATTATTCGCATTAATTCAGACATCTGCATTCTCATCCGCATCCGCATCCGCATCCGCATCCGCGGATGAGAATGCAGATGTCATAATTTTTGCATCATAATTTCAAAAGTCATAATTTTTGCATCCGCAAAAACCCTGCTTCAGATGGTAAAAGCGGGGTCTTTTTTTTGTGGTATTCACATAAAAACTATTGTTGATTTGGTAGGTAGTTTTTCAAGTTTATAAATAAATAGTTTTCAAAATCTTTCACTTCCCGATCTCCTTCCCAAACTACTCCTTTCTTCCTCACAACTCAGAGCTAAGAGTGGTATGCACTTTAGCCGTGTTTAGTAACCAGGTCTGAACAGCCAAGTACTTTTTCATCTTCCTCTTAATCCCCCCATTACACGTATCAGTATTCGCATCAGTATTTGAATACTGATGCGAATACTGATGCGTGTAATGGCTAAAGGAAGGATCATACTGAGCAGACGCAACGCCACGCAACGCGACGCAACGTTCCTGTCCCGTTCACACTGGCCGACGTACGTACGCGTCGCTGTGACCACGTGACAAGGGGTCTCTGGTTGTGCGCAGGCGCGTTTGATTTGACACATTTGACATTTATTTTTTAGGTTATGTTTATGTGATTCTCTTCTCAGCAGATGACAGCTTTGCAATGTCTTGAAAGTGAATTTGAAGATGATTTGCTACGATTATTATTATTAAATCAATATTCTCGTAAAAAGAAAAAAGTGAGAAGTATTTGGGTCCACAACATTAACAAACAAAGACAAATGTTTGGAGAGTTCCATACTTTAGTAAAGGAACTAGAATCTGATGACGGACGATTCTTCATGTACTTCCGTATGAGTAAAGTGGTATTTGAAGAGCTTCACAGCATAATTGAATATGACATAAAAAAAGAAAACACGAAAGTCCATTCGGATCAGAGAAAGACTGGCAGTGTGTCTATGTCATGTTTGATTGTCATTCATTATAGGGGTATAATATTGAAAATCATGCCATGAATGGCTGAAATTTCCTCCCAAGCTGCACTGCGTGTATGCAGAATCTCTATAATCCTGTAATTTGATTTTATAAATAACTTCGTGCCGTCCAGTTTCAATGAACTGTTCGTCATCCATTTTTTAATAATATCTGTCAAAAAAACAACCACAGATATTGCGAAACATAACGTTAGATGCTCAGATAACACCAAAAAGATGTAAAATCATCTCGTAGTAGGCGTGACCATACCCCCTCCACCTTCCATATGGCCCACGCCGATCTGGCTGTGGCAGATCAACGTCGCGTAGGGGGCGTCGGTTTGCGTTGCGTGGAGCTAGTCTGATTCTAAAGCATCCGTTTCCATAGAAAATGTGTGGATGGTAAGCAGTCCAGATATGGAAATGGTGACGTCTACCCACGTGGCGTGGCGTTGCGTGGGCTTAGTGTGGCTTTACCTTTATACTGACGCATCGACAAAATTACTGACGCGCATCTAGATATTTGGATCGGCCTCAACAGTATTGGGGCATGGCCGAAAAGTGGTGGGTATACTGATGCTGTACCTACTGATGCGTGTAAGGGCTCGCCGCATCAGTACGTCAGTATTTCTTGTGCGCCATGGAGGACGGTGCTGTCTTATCGCCTCTAGCTATGTCGGACAGCGATGTCGCATCTCCAGCTCCGCCGCGAAACGTCCTGGCTACATTCATCGAGGCATAAGATGCGTGATATACCATGGAATATGCGTCACAAGGACTAGAAAAATACTATAAAGAGGAATAGGACCATTTTTTATTATTTTTATTATATAAGCTCCACACAGGAGGCCCTGAGGAAAATAATTTCCCTCAGGGCCTATGTCATCTTTGGGGATGCTGTGTGGAGGGTTTTTTAAAGAAAGGAAGGAGAGGAGAGTTCTTGGAAGGAAAAGGGTTTAATGGGTGGGTAGGAATCTGGAGTTCAGTGTGTCTTGGGCATCCACCTCCAAGATCTAGACAAACCTCACCCCATGAACCCGGGCACCCCTGCTAAATCACCAAACGTAGCCTACCACTTTTGGTGACCTATGGCAGAGGTGTTGGTTATCCAATAAAGGTTCCAAGGGCGGCGGTACCCATTCCCGCCTCCCAAATTGTATTGGAGGAATTGAGGGGAATAATGGTCAGCGTAAATCCAAATATTATGAGGGAAGATGTACGAATAAAAATAAATACGTTGCGATGTAATTATAGGTCAACTCAAAAAAAATCATATCTGCCAAAAGATCCGGAGCCGGACTCGACGAAGTGTATATCCCAAAATCGTAGAGTTACAGCTAATTTTTCTCTTGGCGTGATTGAGGCTCTCATGGCTGTATTTTATAATAATAATTTATAGAATAACCATATCTAGCAATTTGTTGAAATTATCATTGTTCATCCTAAAAAATAATTTTTATAGTCATGTGGATCAGTCAGCAAAATTTCATCCATTAAATTCAAGTGTGAGAATTTTTCTTATTTGAGAAGCCAGTCATTCACTCGTTTCTTTGTACCGAATGCCAAAATTATAGCAAGACAGGCTTTTCTTTTCGGATTCATCACTTTAAAAGCGTCTGTTCCGCAAGGTTTCGCAACGATACTGACGTCAGTATACTGACACGTGTAATGGCTCACAAATACTGACGGTTGTCGTCAGTAATTTGCATCAGTAAATACTGATGCGAATACTGATGCGTGTAATGGCCGGATTACCACTATATCCTTCCCCTCCCCGTGTTCTTCAGCCTCACAACATGCCCCAGAATGGTAGATACTTTCAGCATCGTCCTGATGAAAGACCAGCATTCAGGAACGAGTTGAAATGGATTTATTCGTGTTTGGCGACGAGCCAGGTCCTCCCCACCATCCTCTTTCCCATCTCCTTCCTTTTTTCACCACCTTCAGACCGCTTCACAACATGTCCCAGTTGGGGAAGCCATTTTGTTACTGTACATTGACGGCAAAAAAGGCAATAAACAAAAAACACACGTTTCTTCATACAATAAAGCTTCAGCTCTTTCAAAAGATGAGATACACAATATAAGTAGGTCTGTTTCGTCCAAAGGAAAAAGTCATAATTTCTTACATCTCTCTCACAAAGCGAACCATGACGTCTCTGTAATAGTACTAGCCGTGAAGATAATTTTGAAAGTATGGAATATAGTTACAAGGATAATATTAAAGTGTGAATTCCAAAAAATCAAAAACGTCAAACTCCAATGCCCTGATGGTTTTGCCATTTTTCTTAAGCATGTAAAGCTGCAACTCTTTCTTACACACTAAATAACAACAGTTGAAAATGAGACAAACGGTGAACGTATGTCTGCACTTCCAAAGGAAACATACAATCATTTTCATACATCTCTCTCACATATGTAAAATAAATTAAACGCAATTTCCCTCTCAAAAAAGTAGTGTTTTAGAGGAATCAGTCACACGTAGTTTGTCTGTCTCACCATTATTGAATTTTTTGGTGTAAGCCTAAATGACTTTCGGCAGTCGTTACGCAATGTGGTTTTTTAAAGTCTTTTTAAATCCATCTTCAAGCTACTTGTAGTTATCTTCTCTATGTACTTTTATATTATATGTATTTTGTCAATGCTCTTCATCTATATGTAATCTCCTTTCATTGTGATCTCTCTTTTTTCTTTTCTGTTCGTGTTATTGTTATATTGTTAATTGGACTATTTGTCCGTAAATAAATAAATAAATAAATAAATAAATGTGTAAGAAAGACCTGCAGCCTTTTTTTACGGTACCGTAACCGTGAAACGTTATGATAATTATAAAAGCGCATATTGTCTCACTGATTCCAGACGTTTGGAGCAGGGCTCTTTGCGGTGTTTACATAAAAATACTTTTTATTGGGTAGGTTAACCCCAAAGATGTTCAAATACAAAAGAGATATGCTATGGTGTCCACGCAACTGTCGGCGGACTATGACCTAATCAGGGTAGCTTGCATACGAAAAGAATTTGTTTATTTCGTTGATTTTTTTAAGGTGTGCAAAGTATTTTTTTAAAGTATTGGTTAACAATATAGTTTGAATACGGAAAGAGTAACATTCGTTTGGTTTATTCATTCATTTAGTTTTTTGTTAATTGGTAATCAATATCGGCGATACCCGGAAGCGCAGTCCCACCTAGTAAAAATTGCAGATAGCACATCTATTATATTTCAATATCTTTGGTTAACCCATTAACCCTGAAAAGGATATATTGTTAATTATCAAGAAACAAATAAATCTACCGAGAAAACAATGATTAATTTTAACATTAGTGTGAAATCATTATTTTATTACTCATCCACGGAAATCGAACCTGCGACCTCCGATCGCAAGTCTGCTTTCTTTACTCTTTCCACTAAACCACAGAGGTCATCTGCATACAGGATAGTTAATTGTGTGGTCATATTCAATTACCACCACAAAAATGCCAAAAATCGGAAGCGCTGAACGCTGACCTTTTGATGTGTAAACAGACCTCTACCCTTTAGGCAAATGTAAATCTGTTCATTTATAAACATGTTTATTAATAAACCTACCAATGGCGTCCTTGACCTTGTCTAGCCCTTCAGAAATTTGGTGAATTTTTCAGATGGTTAAAATATTTCCGCTTTACAATAAAATGCAAATCAATGAAATATTTCTGAACATTTCCGAAACTAAAAAATGTTTTTGAAAGGCGATAAAATACGCTTTCAAATTTTATAATTCGAAATAAATATATAATATTGAAATATAAAAAATTTGCTTGCAAACATAAAAAAGTTTTAAAAATGGCTCACATTCAAAAACAGTTTTTAGTATTCAGATATGTTAAGAAATATTTCATTCATTAGCATTTTATTGTGGAACAGAAATATTTTGACCATCTGAAAAAAAGCCGTATTTCTGAAGGGTTAAGGTATGAAAGAGATATGCGTGTATTAGTAATGTATTAGTAAGCACAAGTAAGATAGCATTAGTAATGTATAAAAGGGTGTGATTGTAGTCCATTCGTCCTCTTTAGCATACGGACTTCCTGAAAAACATATTATACAGCTCCCACAAAAAACGTAATAAGACTACCCACGTCTTCCTATTGTCTTTCTCGTCAGTGTAATCTTGGAGATCTATTAAAGATGGATCTCCACATATGGGTTCATCCGGTATACCACAGATAAGCATTCAAGATCAGTACATTAATTTAATTTTTTTTGTAATTTTTACAGCACAACAATTTTTTTAATCCGTTAAGGGCCGGTTTTATAAACGAAGTACCAAATTTTAGTTACATTACGAACCGCTATCCATTCGTTATCTTATTTTACATACTATAAACAAATGTGCATTACTAGCGGTCATCGGTTACATTTAGTCCCAAAGTTTTATTACTTGGGTCACTCTCCGTATAACAATGCGCTACTTGCATTGTTATATGGATGCGTAGACTTGGAGATTCCTGTAAAATTGCCAGCTGCTTGCAGCATTGATCCAAGAGCTTAGAAACGTAGTGTTAATAATAACTTATTTATTGTTATTAAGTTTAATTTGTAGAACCCCATTTTAATTTTTATTTCTTTTATATATTCTAATATTAAAAATAATGATAGGGCCTTTACCGGTGCACTCACCCAAATTCGAAATTATTAATGATTTGGTATTATACAGTGGAAATATACAAACAATGTATTGGTTGCTTTTATTTAAATTTATTATTAATGTAACCAATCTATTATGTGATTATTTTTTTAATAAAAGTGTAGGTATGTCTATAAGTCTTATAAATTGATTTAAAAATTACTGCCTCAACACAGGCTAGCCTAGTGAGGCAGATTACTGAAAAACCAAAATTTATAACTATTTTCTATTTTTCAATTATCTACTGTTCATATTTATATATTTTTTCTGTTGATATCCTTTTGTACTTATGTAATTTTAAACCACTGTAAACATAACACTGAATATGTACTTTTTAGTTATAATCTTGCAAATTTCTTTCAATAAAGATATATTATTATTATTATTATTATTAAAACACAGTTTATTTAGAAACTCGAAAACGGGTTCATCTATACAATTATTAATTATTATTACGCGTGACAGCTGTTTCGCCTAGTTTGATAATGCCTTCAGAAGGCGAAACAGCTGTCACGCGTAATAGTAATTAATAATTGCATATGAACTCGTTTTCGAGTAATAATAATAATTACATAGCAGAACTTGTTTATAAATAAACTGTTTTAATAAATTGAACAATAGTTTTATTGAATATATAAAAGAAATAAAGTTGGGCTGGCGTTACTGTCTGATTTCGATAATAAATAAATAACCGAGCGCCGAGAACAACTTCCTATTTACAACTGTCAAAAAACGTCAGCAAACGGGACGTTATCCTTTTAACTGACCAAAATCGGCCCGTAAAGCTTTAACCGCTACATAACCTAACCTACATAGACACTAACATTTTGTAGAACAAAGACCCCGTTATCTTTTAAATACACAATAAATAACAAAATCTTAGAAAAAGTCAAAGAAATCAGGGATCTTGGAGTTATATTTGACACCCTATTAAATTTTATAAACCACATACAAGAAATAACCAACAAAGGCATGAAGACACTAGGATTTATAATCAGAACCATCAAAGACTTTGATTCACTAGAAGCTATTAAAATTGTATATTTGTCACTAGTACGCAGCTTGCTGGAATTCAATTCCATCGTTTGGTCCCCATATTATCAAATTCATATAAAAAATATTGAACGAGTGCAGCACAAATTTTTACGATTTATTAATTTCAAGTTACATATACCTATTCAACACATTAACTATACATTCTTACTAAATACACTTAAATTGCATTCCCTAGAAAACAGACGAAAAATAATTGACCTAACTTTTTTGTTTAAAATTATTCACTCCGAATTAAACTGTTGTGAACTCCTGCATCTCATTGACTTTAAGGTACCAACCCGAGCGACAAGGCAAAACATATTATTCTGCAACAATAATTCTCTAACCAACTATCACACACATGCATCAATTTCTCGACTTCACACACTAGGGAACAAATACACCTCAAATATCGATGCATTTAATATAAGTTTACCGTTATTCAAGAAATATCTGAACAATATTTTTATGTAGAATATTTTGATATCTAAGGAGCATCACCTAGGGTCTATTGCATATATTTGTGTATTTCTATATTAATCTACAATGAAAAATCTTGTTTACGTTTTCTTTTTATGTATCTTGCATTTTGTCATGTATTATTCATGACATTTAATCAGTCACCTGTAAATTTTGTAATTGCTAACATACCTAGTTTATTTCTATGTCATTTACAACTTAGAAACTTTCTCTTTTATTGTAATGCACTATCATTCCTAAATTTATCTGTATGATGTTTACCTACTAGTTATATTTTTATAGTTTATCTTTTTTATTAAAAAAAACTGTCTCTGTATTATAATCTTGTCATGTAAAAAGTTAATTGTCAATTGTTAATTGTTACTTGTCACATCAAATTCCAAAAGTCTCATCGCAATCGGATGAACCAACACCGCTGTCAAAGGTCACCTAAGTGGTTCGCTACGTTTGATGACTTAGCAGGGGTGCCCGGGTTCATGGGATGAGGTTTGTCTAGGTCTTGGTGGCGGATACGTTTGACCTACCACTGCATGGCGGGCTGGATTGGAGGAGACTGATTGAGGGAGGCTTTTTATCTCTCCAGCCAGATTCTCCCAACCCTTCGCCTCGCACCGCAGTGTGAGGAATAGATTCATACGTCCGTTACTCCTGGCCACACTGACCCCCAGATTCCTACCCACCCCTCATACCCTTTTCCTTCTTATATCTTCTTCTCCTTTCTTTCCCTCAAAAAACCTTCGACACAGCATCCTCAAAGATGACATAGGCCCCTAGGGAAATTGTTTTCCTCGGTGCCTCCTGTGTGGAGCTAATGTAAAAAAAAGTTTAGCAATGCATAATTTCATGATGCCAGAGCTCACTATTGTATATAGAAACCAATGAATGGTTCCCGGGGCGGCGATACCAATTCCACGTTGAATGATTATCATTAAAATACAAAATACAAAAAAAAGCGGTATGTAAATTTAATATTTTTGAAAAAAATTATACCATTCAACTTCAAGCAATTTTATTATACATTTACAAAAAATTCATAAGCAATATCATCAGATTCATTTATTATTATTTACTTATCATTTTATTTATTAATTTTCAACGCCCATCAGGGCGTTGAAAATTAATAAATAAAATAAATAAATAACCGACCGAAATATTACTTAAAAATTGGATCAAGCGTGACGAACGGATGGTTATAAAACCGGCCCTAATTATTCCTTCATTCTTAAAACTTGCAGGCATTTCATCAAATATTTTTAGTCCTCTATATCATAGGTTCTCAACGTGGGCGATAACGCCCTCTTGTGGGCATTTGAGACGTTCAGGGGGGCAGTAGAAGACCCAGAGAAAATCAGGGGGCGTTCAGATGGCTCAGTGAGGGCGTGGGCAAGTAAAAATATATGGTCTAAAAAAGACAAAAAACACGATATTCACGCACTAACAGCAAAGTAAGCTTTAATGTTGGTTAATTTTTGTAATTGTATTCATTTTTATCACGTTTGCGAAAATTCACATAATTCGGTAGTTCAGAAAATGGATGAAAATTGAACTGAGGATTCCATTACAGTCAGATCTACATTAAATTCGATGCTATGATTTTTTTTTTTTTTTTACATGAATACTGCACAAGAGTCCCAACTGCTTCCGTCTGGAGCCAGCGGGACTATGGAATCCCCAATTGGGGTATGTTGTGAGGCTGAAGGTAGTGGGGAGGGGAAGGAGATAGGGAAGAGGAAGGTGCGGAAGTACCTGGCTATTCAGATCTGGTCACCAAACACAGCTAAAGCCATTTCAAGCAACGTTTCAATTCTGAATGGTGGTCTTACACCAGGGCGATACTGAGAGTATCTTCCACTCTAGAACGTGCCGCAAATACACTATATATTATTTTAAATGAATAAATTGTGAAATAACACAAATTAATCAAATTAAATTTATTTGCCACGCCGGGATTAGATCCCGCGACCTTCGGAGTGCGAGTCAAGAGCCTTACCGCTGGACTACGCCGGCCGTCGGATCTTATATAATATTATAATCTTTCCTTTTAAATAATTTTTTTCAATGTGCTTACACCATATACCTACTATAATTGTATAATAACCACTTGATTCATAATCACATAATCACTAACCACAACACTGGTTTAAATTATATTAATTATTTAATGTACAATTACTTTATACACAACTGTTTGCTTCCTAAATAAACATCAATAAAAAAATCTTACGTGTGTTATTATTAAGAATTGACACTATATCATGAATACAAGAAGGAAAAAGTACTTAAAATACAAAAGAATTTTTTTATTAAATTCATTGAAATTGTTGAAGTTAAGTGATATAAGAAAGATTGTTGATCTAATAATTTTATATAAAACTAGCTGGTCCCGGCATGCGTTGCTATGCCACTAAAAAGAAATTGTTTCTCCCTGCGTGTCCTTTCCCACTCCGTCACCTCCACCTTACCTCTCCCCACTCGACTACCTCCCCCCTTCCACCGTCCCGCGAACCCCCCTCCTGAGTTCCTCTCCCCCCTCCCAGATCCCCCTCCCCCCTCCCAGGTTCCCCTCCCCCTCCGTTGTTCCCCTCCCCCATCTCTCCCTCCCTCCCGCTTTCCATAGCAATAGCGTTTCCTCGCGTGCCACCAATAGCAATTTTTTTATACAAATTTCATAATGCCAGAGCTCACCGGAAGTTTTATAAAAACCTTGTCCTGACAATAACAAACACACAAAAAAAATAATTATCCAATTTGGTGCAGTCGTTCGAAAGTTATGTGCTTAGCAACACATTCAGCGATTCATTTTTATATATAAGAAGATTGTAAATTATCAGTTGGATAGCCCTGATATATTAAAGTTGATTCACTTTCATGTAGGTACTTACTATTAAATCAAGGTTCCCTAGTATGTATTACTGTGACAATTTTACGTCGGTCTCAGACTATAATTCTGTTATAAATAGATTACACATAATTGGTAATTTTTAAACAAATGTTGCTGATATTTTTAATATTTCCCTACTGAAATACAAGGCCGTACTGATCAAACATTTCAGCCAAACATATTTTAACGAGGTCGCTACATAACAAGTTTTTTAATTTTATTGTTTTCTTTTAATGCTTTCATTAAGTTGTAAGTAATTAATTTTCTTCTTTTTCTATTGTTATGTGTATTTAAAAAAAAACTTTTCTTTCTTCAATGTACTTACTTTAAAAAAAATATTAAGGCTCTACAACCGGGTTCGTAAAGAAGAAGATGGAGAGATACGAAATTACGAATGTTAGAGGAGAGCGCTAACATTTACATCAACAAAATCGATGCGAAAATTGCGAAAATATTTAATAAAACACGACTCGTTTAAAATAGAGCAAAAACCTCGTGGGCATTATCTTAAACAGCATTTAAAGAAACACTGTGAATTTTTTCATACATATAATTTGTAAAATAACTGAAACAAACGTGTTTATAAAAATTTTTGGAGCATGCTTTGCGATTTTTTTCTATCGAAGGGAATTTTATATAATTTGCGTTTCGGCGCGAGCAAAGTCTAGATATTATCTTCAAGAATAACATATATTTTTGTAAGAGCTTTAAAACTTACCGTGTTTAAGGGAAATATGTAATAAATCGGTAGAAATCCGGGTTGCGGGCCCTTACATGTAAGTTTGTAAATGGCATTTTGGGCCGTAAATTTTAAATAAATAAATATAGCCTATAGCTATGATACTTGCATGAGTTTTGTATGGTGGTCGCGTCAATGCTAATGAATATTGTAGTTTAAATTTATGTGAAATAATAATTTGAAAAAAAAAAAAAAATTATGTATTTTTTTATCACAGATAGGCCTCAAGAATCTCATTTCTAGAGTATTTAGTCTGCTACATCACTTTTTAAAATAGTTAATACATTTGATGTGGTCATTAAGTGTTGTTATAACATTTCAGTAAAGTACGTGGTGGGTAATTTTAAGTGAGACCATAATTTTTGCAATAAGGAAGTAAATTCTGCTAAAAATATGTTCTTCTACAATTGAATTTCAAATAAAGCAAATGCTTCATGCAAATACATTACAGTAACATTAATGAAAAACATCTTCTTTTAATGTAACTAATTTTGCAAAGTCACGGAAAAAAAATTACCCCAAATTTGATAAAAACCTAAAAATGTCACCGATCACTGAAAATGTTTATTATATTTTATCTTAACATTTCTAATGATTATATAGATCATATCGATAGATCATATAGACCACGCCCTACACACATTTGATTATTTACGTATTTTTTATTTTTTTATTTTGTTTTTTTTTTTTCTATTCTATGTAAGAAAATATGTATAATTATATGGGACGTGTGGGATTGCACTATCCTCCCCACATCCTGGAAAAAAACATTGTTATTATTATTATTACATCATGGAATGTTGAGATAGATTAGAAAATCAACAGATCTTAAGGAATGGAAAGATATATTAGAAAAGCGACAGATTATTGGGCATGGTAAAATAGATTAGAAAATCAATAGGTCACAAGGAATGTTAAGATAGATTAGAAAATCAACAGATCTTAAGGCTCTGCAACCGGGCCCGAAAAGAAAAAGATGGAGAGATATGAAATTACGAATGTTAGAGGAGAGCGCTAACATTTACAGCGACAAAATCGATGCGAAAATTGCGAAAATGTTTAATAACACACGACTCGTTTAAAATAGAGCAAAAATCTCGCGGGCATTACCTTAAACAGCATATAAAAAAACACTGTGAATTTTTTCATACATATAATTTGTAAAATAACGAAACAAACGTGTTAATAATAATTTTTCTAGCATATTTTGCGATTTTTTTCTATCGAGGGAATTTTATATAATTTGCGTTATATTATGTTCAAGAATAACATATACTTTTTTAAGAGCTTTAAAACTTACCGTGTTTAAGGGAAATATGCAATAAATCGGTACAAATCCGGGTTGCGGGCCCTTAAGGAATGGTAATATAGATTGGAAAAGCGACAGATTTTAAGGCATGTCAGGATAGATTAGAAAAGCAACAGGTCATAAGCAATTTTAAGATAGAAGAAGAGAGGATTTTTTTCTTTTGAATATGCCGATAAATTTTAAACATTCTTTTTTGAATGTTTATAAGACAAAATTGAGAATATTTTGAGAATGAATTTATGACCGAATCGTTATTTTTTTTTGTTAAATGTTTCAAATAAACAATGAACAGTGCTTGGGAGTATTTCT
Organism: Limnephilus marmoratus; assembly: GCA_917880885.1. Lineage (NCBI taxonomy): Eukaryota > Metazoa > Arthropoda > Insecta > Trichoptera > Limnephilidae > Limnephilus > Limnephilus marmoratus. The sequence continues at coordinate 22,688,906 of OU862929.1, forward strand.
AGAATCAAAAATATCTCTTGAAGAAAATGCCAGTGTTATTGCCAAACAGAATTTGCAGGAGCGGTTTTATTTTTTTTTTCACAAGAGTCCCAGCTGCACCCGCCTGGAGTCAGTGAAACAATGGCATTCCAAATCGGGGTATGTTGTGAGGCTGGAGGTAGTGGGGGCGGGGAGGAGATGGGGGAGAGGAAGGAACCTTTTCGAGGCTGGAAATAATATATTTTGAAAGTTGCAAACATTTCCAATGCTTAATACAGCAATGCATAAACGACAAACAAATAAGAAAGCAAGCAATAATCAAGCTAACATAAATTCATTTTTATATGCTTAGCATGTTCAGAAAGTAAGTGTACTGTGACCATAATGGGCGGAGGTTTTTAGCTTTTTGAGGGTTGGCAGCACTGAGTGGTAGAAGAGGATCTCCTGGCCAGTACGAGCATCGCAGGAACATTGTAGTACATAAACTCATGTTGTGGTGTCCAGTTGCGTGAAAGATGTCGGCAAAAAATCCCGCCAAATGCTGTGTGATTCGCTTTTTACGCCTACAAGGAAAAAAGGGGAGGATTTCTGAGCTCTATTGTGACTGGAGATGATAGTGGGTGACTCATTACACACCTGGGAAAAAATCAGTCGTCAAAGAGGCGTCACACCAATTCCCTATCTGCCAAAAATTGAAAACTACAATTTCAGGCAAAATAGTCATGTCCTCAGACAGCCTTAGTCACCAATACGCTCTTGGATTTATTTGGTTGGGATGTTTTGAACCACCCCCGCATTCCCCTGATTTGACATCTTCAGATTATCATCTTTTCACCTTCTTGAAGACATATATAAATGAAAATAAATTTTCAACCGACGAGCAGGTGCAGAAAGTGGTTCTGAAGAGGTGGAAGGAGCTGGCGGGAGAATTCTTCAAGGAGGACATAAAGAAACTTGTGCCACGGCTCACCACACGCATTGAAAGGAATGGCAATGGAAGAGTAAGTATTAAGTAATTTAATTTTGTAATAAAAAAAAAAAATTCAGTACAATTTCTGAAGATGCCTCGTATATATAAGAAAATAAAATATACAAAAACAAAAAAACGAGTGTGCTTTAGACCACACGACTGACTTAAGACTTCACTAACTTGTAAAAGAATATATGACATTGACATTTACATTGGGGTGATATATGGCATGGGGGGGGACATATGACCATGGGGTGACGTATGAATCTGGGGACCCAACGACCGTGGGGTAACCTACGACCTTGGGGTGACCTACGACCTTGGGGTGACCTACGACCTTGGGGTGACCATCCTTATCCTTATCCTTATCCTTATCCTTATCCTTATCCTTATCCTTATCCTTATCCTTATCCTTATCCTTATCCTTATCCTTATCCTTATCCTTATCCTTATCCTTATCCTTATCCTTATCCTTATTCTTATCACTCCCCAAGTCAAGCGTGTGTAAAGGCCCGACCGTTGCCTCGCCATCGATCACCGTTCGCATCGATTACCGTCCGCATCACACTTTTCGTAACACATCACCACTTTTCGTAACGCATTCACCAGCTTACCCCTCAAGTCAAGCGTGCGAGAAAAACTTTTAATTAAAAAAATAAACAATTACTAGCATAACTACCATTACAATTTAATTAGCATAACTTAACTCATGATTACTTTTCCACAAAATTATTATGTATATCACATGTTTTGTAAATGCTCTTGTAGGCGTGTGTTAATATGAATATCCACAAGGACACGGTCTACAAACATAGCTTAAAAATGCTTTGAAATAACAAAAATTATAGACTATAATTCTCGTAATATAACGACATTCTAACAGCTAGAGAAAAGTGCTATTAAAAATGCGCATTTCGATGCGGTAATTTTGTGTGATCACACAAGCTGCATTTAAACACACCTGTTTTTCAGGTTATATACAATTAACAAAAAAATATAAAATAAAAAGACCTAACGGACAAATGCATAGATATAGTGCCAATCGATAGATGCATTTTTGTGAAATAAACAATAGAATCTCGTAGTATTCAAGGATAATCTATGAATGAAACTTCCTTTGAATTTTATGTATTGAGGAAAATAATTTTATAACTATTTATTTATCTATTATGTTGGTTGGTCGATGATTATGATATCAGCTTGTGAAAAATTCTTTAGCACCGTTATGATTTGAAACTCGATGAAACGATAAAGCGACATTAAAAAGAGAAACGCATACATCTACAGGATTTGCTTGCGAGATAATGAGATAGAATAATCGGTCTCCTCTTTGTGCGGTGCTTCGTAGCCTCCCCACACTTGTCTACTTTAGTTTTCTGAAGGTTTTACTTCTACCGCGTGTGAAATGCACACTTTTATTTTTTAAAATTTTTTTATTTTTTTATTATTTCATAAATGTTTACGTGTAACAGTTTTGGCCATTTTTTTAAACTACCATACTAGGCTAATGCCAGTGTTGTGGTAGTCACATTAGGGAACGTACCCATACTACGTGACCGACTTTTTGCAATTTTTAACCCCCCCCTCCCGGTGACCAAAAACCTAAGCCCGCCGCCGCTCATTTGTACCAAGCGTGACATTTTGAAGACCCCCTCCCTCCTAAACGTGTCACATAGTATGGGTACGTTCCCTTAGCTCCATACGGCAGGCCCCGGGGAAAAAAATACCCCACAGGGTCTATATCATTTTTGGGAAGCGGTGCGGAGGGCATTTTGAGGAAAGGAAGGATAATAAATTTCTGAAAAGGAAAAAGTATGAGGGGTGATAAGAATTTGGGGGTCAATGTGTCCAGGAGTGACGGACGAATGAATCCATCACTCCCACTGCGGTACAAAGCGATTGGTCAAGAGAGTCCGCCTGGAGAAGTAATTTCTTCCTCAACCAATGTCTCCCGATCCGGCCCGACACACCCATTTTAGTCAGTATTCCCTAGAAAAACCTCACCCCATTAACCTTGGGTTAATGGGGTGAGGTTGAAGTCACCAAACATAGCAAACCTCTTCGGGTGACCTGTATCCAATAAATGGTTCCCGGGGCGGCGGTACCCATAACCGCCTTCTAAATTAAAAAAAAACTAATTGAGTCACATTTTATCATTTTTTAAGTATGCTATTGGTAGGTATATGGATTTCGTACCAAACAAAATATTTATTTATTGTTATAAAGTTTAATTTATGGATCCCCATTTTAATATTATGTTTTATTGTTTAATATATAATTTTAGATAATAACGGTAATATTTAATTTATAAAAAACTGTTTTTATCATTGAAGAAGATACTAAAAAATACTAAACGGACCATGAAATAGAACAAAACCCCATAAAAAACACCAACCTTTATATTCAAATTCAAAAACACACCACAAAAGCAGTAAAATGTACATCTTTTTCAAAAACCGAAGTTTCCGTCTGGAATCCTATCCTATCCTACTATCTCCTACTAATATTATAAAGGCGAAAGTTTGTATGGATGTATGTTTGTTACTCTTTCACGCGAAAACCACTGAATGGATTTTAATGAAACTTAACAATAATATAGCTCATACATCAGAATAGGCTATTGGCTATAGCTTAGAGCTCTGGCATTATGAAATTTGTATACAAAAATTGCAATAGGTGGCACGCGAGCTGTTTGAAAAATGAATGTAGCGGGTATGGAGGGGGGGTGAGGGGGGGATAGAATGTGGGGGCAGGGCGAAGGGGGGGGGGGGGAGGAGGAGGGGAGGGATTGGAGTGGGGATAGAGCGCTGTGGGTACCCCCCTAATACTATGCGATCGAAGCCGGGGGCAAAAGCTAGTTTGAAATAAATTTATGAAACTTTTTACATGGAACGGCAAATAAGTGAGTTAAAAATAACGTTTATAATTAACTGCTTTTGCCCCCGGCTTTGCTCGCATAGTATTAGGGGGGTTCCCACTCCACCTTCGCTATACCCACTCCTTTCCCCCCCCCCCCTCCGTATCAATTTTTTTGATCACTTTTATTGACTTTTCACAGGAGGTTCTGAGTTGATTTCATCCTGAGGACAACTCAGTCACCGTTTTAATTTATTCTGATCAGATTTTAATTTTTAATAATATTTCCGAATCTCCCGGACTAAATCTAATAACCATTTTGCTATTTTTGGGCCGACAGATGACAATCCATACATCACATATTCTTGTACCTCGGACCATTTCGTTGAAACAGATAAAAGATAACTTACATGCCGTTTCTCGCAGGGTAGGCAGAAGGGTCGGATAGCCAAACAACTCGGTCTTGGCACACATTCCTTGCCTCGTTCACATTCATACATCATCTCATACATGCTCTTCTATTATTCTGATTCTTGACACGGCAAACATAACCACTGGAGCGAAAGCCGAAATTGAAACTTTTTTCTCGGATTGCTCGAAACTTTTTGGTGCCCTTTTTGAATATTTTCCGCCCACCTTAAAAAAACCATACCTCCGAATTTTAAAACGGAAACATACAAACTGATTATAGTTCTTTATTGCCAATAAATTCATCTATATTTTGTCGATTATCACTTATTCGTAGGATTTATAAAAAAAATGTATAAAATCGTTAACATTTGAAACAGAAATATTCTCAGAATTTTCTACCTATAAACTCTCTTAGGATGTTTAATTTTGCGTTCACACTAAATATTAAATAATAATTCTTTTAAAAGGTCTAATTGATTATTAAAATCTATAATTATATTTATAACAAAACTGAGTTTTAAAAAGTGAAAAGTTTAATGTTCCCTTTGAACAAACTTTTAAGAGAAATTATGATCAAGAAATGGCGTCACTTTAAAATGGACTAAACTAAAATTTATAAGGTACTTACAAAAATACCTACTGCAACTCAAACAGATACATTAATTATCTTAAATCCAAAATACCAATTAACTCGATTATTGGTTTATTTAATGAAAATACTGCATTGTAAATCACAGTCCGATGGGCAAAAAAATACGCAAACACAGCCACAAAAATTTTGTTTTTCAAATACTCTGAATTTTAAAGATTGAAAGACGTTAAAACACATTTGAATGTATTACTAAATCTTTTTTTCACCGGTATACAATTATTTTAGAAAAATTTACTAACACACGATAAAAAGCCGCATTTTACAGTTGATTGTTTTAAACCATCTACATAATACGATTTTGAAAAACGATGTACTTCGTAAATAACTAGATTCACTGCCATCTGTTGAATATGAATATAAATAATATCTTTCACCTTAAGAGGGTACCAGAGAAAACCAGAAATATGTCATTTTCAACCCAGATTTTAGACGTATTGACTCTTTTCCACAAAAAATTATAAATGGATTTCGAAAGATTGTTCTTTTATCTAGCATTCGTATGTAATAAATTTTGAGAATTTTTTTTAATTTTTAGAATAATAAGGTTATTCCATAGGTCGTTGGCAGATTTGTTAAATTTTCAAAAAAGTATTTGTATTATACCACACCGATTTCAAATAATATAATCATGCAGTAAAATAAATCAATACATTATCTAGCAAACGTATTTTTTAGAATTTTAATTTTAGTTTCAATAAAATCATTAAAAAATATGTACGTACATGTGTTTCTTGACGAAAATTGGTCCATTTGTGTATTTATTTGCGCACTTACAAACTAATATATTTCAGAATTTTTTAACATTCTTATTAAATTTAGACATTATTGAAAAATGATAAATACTTATAATAAAAAAATAACCACAAAAAGTACACTATTTAAATAGTTTTATCATCACGCCTTTCAGCATTTTTGGATGAAGGTATAAATTAAAGCTAATTTGGATTGAAATGAATTCGATATTGAGTTATAATTTTAAAAAGCTGGTAAATAGTTAATAGATAGGTAGAATAATTAATCTTTCTCATTGTAACCGCCCTGCACGATCGGAAGAACAACTTTCGACGAAATGTGGATTTTCGTCCGCTGCTGGTTAAACGCTCTTAACCGCGGGCGTATTTGAAAATATTACAAAAAAATGTGTAATGTATCTTGGGAAAATTTGCCAAAACTGGCAGCTAGCCAATCCGTGAAATTTTAAATGGCGCTGTATTGTGGCAAAAAGCGTTCCAATGGATAAAAGATAAAAAATATTCCGTTAAAAGTCGTAAAAATGGAAATCGAGTGGTCAATGATGAGATTTATTATTTTTGACGAAACACGACGGTATAACTGAATATTCATTAGAGCTATATCAGAAATCGATTTAAAGGAGCTAATCGCCCGGTCAAGAACAAATAAAATGCCATTAACAATGTTAATTGGGAAGAACTCTAACTTTATGTTAGTGACTTGGTTATTAATCAGCTTTTACGTAGATAACAATATGGTGTCATTTAAACATTATGTTAGAAACTCATCTAAGCTGTGTATATTAATATCCTTGGCACTCTCAACCTGCCTCTTTCCTATTTCCTTCGATTTCTAACTCTTTTCATCTTCACGTTAAACCCCGATGGTGCTATAGTCCCACTGGCTATTGTACGGTGTACTCTTGTACTACCAGTAATCGCGTGATACGATTTATTTAATAATTAGTATACATTGCTATCATCGAACATAGGGTATCATCGAATAGGGTAGCGTCTGCGTGTTTGAATTTCAGAATCCGGCTTCGAGTGGATGTCTGACGCCACGCCGTACGCGCAGCGCCACAAATAACATCTGTGCACATGGAATTTAAAACAAAGTAATTTTGTAATTCGGTTTCGAATTCAAGAATTCGTCGATAGATGGCTCTACTTCCGTTAGCAGGTCGCGTAGGGTCGTGTCCAAAGATATTCAAATACAAAAGAGATATGCTATGGTGTCCGCGCAACTGTCAGCGGACTACGACCTAATTAGAGTAGTTTGCATACAAAAATAATTTGTTCATTTCGTTGATTTTTTGAAGGTGTGCATTAGTATTTTTTAACAATATACTTTAAATACGGAAAGACTTCGTTCATTTAGTTTAACGTTCGTTTGGTTTATTCGTTCATTTAGTTTATTTGTTAATTGGTAAACAATATCGGCGACACCCCGAAGCGCAGTAAAAACTGCAGATAGCACATCTACTTATATTTCAATATCTTTGGTCGTGCCCCTGGCAGATGCATGTACTACGAATTATTGTATTTGTAGTATCTCTCCGGATAAACGGAAAAATTGACGGTAGTACTTTGTTGTATCACGCGGCTATATATTACATATGACGTCATGCCCGTCAATGTCATTGCCCGTACCGGATACTTTGTCCCGGTGACTAACTAACATTGGACGATAGTGGTTCGGGTTTTTCTCAATTTGGGAGGCGGGAATGGGTACCGCCGCCCCGGGAACCTTTATTGAATAACCAACACCTCTGCCATAGGTCACCCCAAGTGGTTCGCTACGTTTGGTGATTTAGCAGAGGTGCCCGGGTTCATGGGGTGAGGTTTGTCTAGGTCTTGGGGGGACATACTGAACCCCAGATTCCTACCCACCTCTTAAACCCTTTTCCTTCCCAGAACTTTCCTCTCCTTCCTTTCCTTAAAAAACCCTCCACACAGCATCCCCAAAGATGACATAGACCCTGAGGGAAATTATTGTCCTCAGGGCCTCCTGTGTTGAGCTCATGTAAAAAAAAACTGCTAGTTATAATGATTTTGCTAAAATATCATTTTTAGAAAATAATTACTTACGTAAATACAACGTTCCTTTATAAGGATGACATATTTTTCAAAATTAAAGGGGAGGGGGTGGGCTTTATGGAAGAGAGGATGTTCGTATAGAAAGGGGTAGTCAAGATGTGCATTTTATAAGAGGTGAGAGAGAACGAAACAATACACAATTTTCGTTAGAAATCTCACCCCATGAACCCTGCACTCCTGCTAAGCCACCAAACCTAGTGAACCACTAGGGGTAACCTATGGCAGGATGGTTATCCAATAAATGGTTTCTGGAGCAGCGGTATCCATGTACCAGCCTCCCAAATTGCTATTATCACGATGAAGACACTTTATAAAATACTAGCAGACCCGGCCACACGTTGCTGTGGCTAACGAAACACAACGCCATTACCCAACCTTTATAAAATCCACACCACCCGCTTGCCAGCTGCCCGCAGCCCGAATTGAATATTTGAATTTCTCGGCTTTTCTCTACTATAAAAAGCATGTATTATACATATAAACCTTCCTATTGAATCACTTTCTATTTTTGAAAACTGCATGAAAATCCGTTGCGTAGTTTAGAAGATCTATGCGCACATACATTTTGAGCGACTTCATTTTATACTATGTAATGATGAGGATTAGCAAAAAAATCTTTCTCTATAATATAAAAATGAATCGCTAAATTTGTCGGTAAGCGCAAATCTCGAGAGCGGCTGAACCGATTTCGCTAATTCTTTTTTTAGAATATTCCTTGAAGTTCGAGGATGGTTCTTACGGAGAGAAAAATTAAGAAAATTGCGCAGAAAATTAGATAATAACAGAAAACATCGCACGTTTGACAGTTCGCGTGTTAGAGAATGACATTTTGCACATCAGGATTTTTGTTCAATGAGGATTCTATTTTTGAAAAGTTGAAAAATTTATTTAAAGTTGGTACTCCCCTAATAGTTTGAATCGAATCAAGAATTTCAGATATTTTAAATAGGTTAGGTACCAAATTTAATATACATGAAAAATGGAAATTTGAAAAAAATTGTAAAAGGTGGCATGCGGGCTGTTTAAAAACTGAATGTACTGGGATTGAATATATGGAATGCGGGAGGGTGAACGCGTTGGCGGGACGAGGGAGCGGGAAAGGGAAGAGGGAAGGCGGGGAAGGGGGGAGGGGAACTCGGGAGGGTGGTTCGCGGGACGAGGAAGGGGGGGGAGTGGAGTGGGGAGAGGGAAGGTGGAGGTGACGGAGTGGGAACGCGAGAGGGGAGAGGACGCAGGAGAAGAAGGGGAGGCGGAAGGGGAACCGAACGATGGGAAAGGACACTCAGGGAGAAACAATTTCTTTATTAAATGGCATAGCGACGCATGCCGGGACCAGCTAGTTTGAAATAAAAATTAATTCAAACAAGGTGTCTTTGACGAAACCAACTTAAAAACGATTTGTTCACATCATTAAAAAATGTTTGTCGTGTTTTAATTGACATGTTGATTTGGAGAGTGCGGTTTTATTTTGATATTTACCGATCCTTCATTTGAAGCATGGATTTGAGAATGACATAAGTTTGTATTTGATTTAGTCAGTATGTAAATTTAATACTACCATCAAACCAATTCTTTCTATAACCGGTTTCTGCTGCTTGGTGACTGAATATTAAATATCTTTTAGTTAGGGCGACATTTCTCAACATGTCTGTGGTTATGATGACCTAATAGTGTATCCTAACAGTTGACCATCTGAAAATATAATTATTTTGAAATTTAAAAAAAATTAATTATTTACCTTTTTCAAAACTGAAATCGACATCATAAATACCGCTAGTGATAAGTTTGTATGGATATCAAACTAATTTATTTACAACTAGCGAGTTCCCGACATGTGTTGCTATGCCACTTATAAAGAAAATGTTTCTCCCTGCGTGTCCTTTCCCATTTGTCTCGTTCCCCTTCTGCCTCTCCTTCCTCTCCCGCATCACCTTCCTCTCACGCGTTCCCACTCCGCCTTCTCCGCCTTCCTGCCCCGCGAACCCCCCTCACGAGTTCCCCTCCCCCCTCCCGAGTTATCCTCCCGCATTCCATACATTCAGTCCCGGTATATTCAGTATTCAAACAGCTCGCGTCCACCTATTGCATTTTTTATACAAATTTCATAATGCCAGATCTAACCAGTATATATATAGGAACCATCGCGGGGGTGCTCACAACAACCCACCAAAGTAACCTCGTAATCGGATGAACGGTTTAGCAACTCATTTTTATGACGATATTGACGACATATTATTGACGACAGAGCTCAGTATTATGTATAGAAACCATCGCAGGCATGCACACATCAAATCCCCAAAGTTTCATCGCAATCGGATGAATAGTTAGCAACGCATAATTTCATGACGCCAGAACTCACTTTTGTATATAAAAACCACCGTGGGCATACGCACATCAAATCCCCAAAATTTCATCGAAATCGGATGAATGGTTTAGCAACGCACAGACATCTCATATACTCACATATATACATAGACAGAAGCAAGCATTTTCGTTATTTGTTTTTGGGTTGTTATGCCGGGTTGCCCTATCTCCTTCTTTAGCCAACGTTTCGGCCAGCGTTGCAGTGTCCGTCATCAGGGCAGATCCGGCAGATCCGGTAGATGTGGATCCGCCAGACCTGCCCTGATGATGGATACTGCAACACTGTCTGTACATCCTCTCTGAACATCCCTTCGGGGACACTTAGTTATATTTGTGTAAGTAGGTACACCGTTTTTTTCTCTAAACCGATTACATATTTTATAAAAGTTTAACGGGAGTACAACTGTCGGGGGATCAACTGTCATAGAATCTGTGCTTATTATACATCGTCTTTGAAGGTAGAAATAACCTCCTGAAGTTAAAAAATCGCAGACTTCGGGGGTTGCATTTACGATATCCTGGAAAAAATCTTAAAATTTCTAATAAATCTTCGTATTTTTAAATCAGGGAAATAAATACAATTTTTAGGTCGTGGGGAAAGACTCTCGACTAGCCATCCGGCGGTACTGGCTTTAAATCCCGGCGTCCACAAGATAATTTTATTTAATTAATTTATTTTGTTTCACAATTAATTCACTTAAATCTGTTAAGAGTATCTGTGGCGGGCGGAAAAGAGTCTTTGATTTTGGCACAAATCCATAAATTTTGCATACTTGACGTTCATAAAACCAACAAGGTCACTGTCTACACGCGATTTCTGAAAACCTCGGCCATTCTCTTTTACCACTCTGATAGGGTTCATATTGAACCCAGGCCTTTAATACGGCAGGACAGAGCTTCTTCAGGGATACGGTTAATCATTTTTTTAAAGTTTAACTTCTTTAGTGTCGTTAGTGACTTTAAATTCGGGTGAAACGGAAATGCGTCACAACTCAGTTCTACACAAATACTCGATTCTAATATAACGCGGTAAATTCGCACCTTGGCGCGTGCCTTCCGTAGCGTAGTTGGCAAAGTGCCTGACAAGTCTCAGCGGCCAGAGAGACAGACATCAAGCGAACGGGGGTTCGAATCCTACGAAATAAAAAAACACATTTTATTTTGTGAAATCAATATTCAATCTTTAAACTTAAAAAATCAAGCAATTAAAAAGAAAGCGACATCTCGCGACTTTCTAGTTTCACTTCTACCGCGTGCGAATTACACACGCTGATTTTTTATGTAGCTCCACACCGGAGGCCCTGAGGAAAATATTTCATCTTTGGGGACGCTGTGTGGGGGTCTTTTTAGAAAAGGAAGTTCTGGAAACCAATTTACCGAAAACATACCGTAACTTTTTTTTATATGGGCCTTATTAAGGCTCTGCAACCGGGCCCGAAAAGAAGAATATTGAGAGATACGAAATTACGAATGTTAGAGGAGAGCGCTAACATTTACAGCGACAAAATCGATGCGAAAATTGCGAAAATGTTTACTAAAACACGATTCGTTTGAAATAGAGCAAAAATCTCGCGGGCATTATCTTAAACAGCATTTAAAGAAACACTGTGAATTTTTTCATACATATAACTTGTAAAACAAGTGAAACAAACGTGTTAATAATAATTTTTGGAGTATACTTTGCAATTTTTTTCTATCGAGGGAATTTTATATAATTTGCGTTTCGTCGCGAGCAAAGTCTAGATATTATCTTCAAGAATAACGTATATTTTTTAAGAGCTTTAAAACTTGCCGTTTTTAAGGAAAATATGTAATAAATCGGTACAAATCTGGGTTGCGGGACCTTAATTAAAACATGATAACATATCTTAGATTTTTTTGAATAATCATCTCCTGAAGTTTTACGTTCTACAAAAAAATATGATGAAAACTAAAAAGAGGCGACAGATTAAAAAAAGTTTGAGAAACTGTGGGTTACGGCATTTGGTATTTCCATAATCTGTGTACATTCCTGGGAACGAGATTCGTACGTGAAACGAAATGTTAATATTCTATAGCTTTTCTAAAGAATGTATTGGTCAGGTCACTAATGTTCTGTGATTATTAATTTATTTATGTATTTACTCTTTAGTATGGCCATGGGGCTTTTATATTGGGCATATATTATATTTTTGAAGTGAAACCTTCTTTGGCACCGTTGTGATTTGAAACTCGATGAAACGAAAAAGTGACTATGAAAAGATTCAAACACATACATCTGTTAGATTTAGCCTGCGAGAGAATGACGACCTCCGTAGTCCAGTGGCTAAGACTCTTGACTCACATTCCGGAGGTCGCGGGTTCGAACCCGGCATGCGCAAATAAATTTTATTGATTAATTTGTGTTATTTCACAATTAATTCATTTAAAATAATATATAGTATATTTGCGGCATGAGTGGAAGATACTATTAGTATCGCCCTGGTGTAAGACCACCATTCAGAATTGAAACGTTGCTTGAAAATGGCTTTAGCCGTGTTTAGTGACCAGATCTGAATAGCCAGGTACTTCCCAACCTTCCTCTTCCCCACCTCCTTCCCCTCCCCACTACCTTCAGCCTCACAACATACCCCAATTGGGGATGCCATAGTCTCACTGGCTCCAGACGGGAGCAGTTGAGATTCTTGTGCGGTATACACTGTAAAAAAAAAAAAAAGATAGGATAATCGGTCTCCTCTTTGTGCGGTACTTCGTAGCTTATCCACACTTGTCTACTTTAATTCTGAATTTTTCACCTCTTTTTTTTACACAGCGGTTAATAATAAAAAATGGTCCTCAAAAATAATTTCAAACATAAAAGTGGTTTACAATTAGATAAAATTTAAAAGAAAAATTATAATGAAGTGATTTTTTTTTTGACTTACAGTGTTTTTTTTTTAAATTTTATTATTGCACATGTGATTCACACAAATGTGCACTGCCTATCTATTTTGGTATTTTCATATTAATTTTTTTGTTCATCTGTTCAAATAATTAAAGTCGTGCCTTAAAATGTATTTACAACTAGCGGGTTCCCGGCATGCGTTGCAAATTGCAATTAGGAAGGCTGGTATCCCGCCGACCCGGGAACCATTTATTGGATAACCAACTGATAACCCTCTGCCATAGGTCAACACTCTGCCATGTGGTTCGCTACGTTTGGTGATTTAGCAGGGGTGCTAAATGGGATGAGATTTACCTGGGCCTTGGCGACGGATGTGTGCCCTCAAATGTAACAGTCACAGAAAATAACCATTCCCTCTGGTGTACCTCAAGGTTCCCATTTAGGGCCCCTGCTCTTTATTTTGTATCTCAATTACATCAAACGTGTCATCTGTCACTCTGATTTATTCATTGCGCTGATGATATGAGAAAATACAAATGCATAAGCTCAGCTTGCAATAACCTAATGCGTGGTAGATAAGATCAGGAGAGACTGGTTGAGGTTGCTAAGCGTAGATCTATCCATTACTCTAGCTTTCTGTTCCTATTCGAGAGCGTGCTTAAGTATCAGATTCTCAAGTATGTGTTCAGAAATCGATAGAATTTGGTCATTTTCAGAGTCGGATCTATGTTAGGTTGGTGGAACCGTCACGAGCGTGGATGGTATGCTTGAGAAGGTAGATTGGTATTTATCCAAGCATTCGTTGTATGGATTTTTATTTATGATAGATCGGTATTAATCTAAGCGCTTATAAATGGATTTTTGAAATTTTGCTTTTTGATTTTGTCTATGGAATATTTAATAATTCAACTGATAACTGATAACTCTATGTGCAAAGTTGAATCATGTATTATTTTTATTTTTATGAAAATAAATGTCGTCATTTAACAACTGTAGTGTAAATCTCACAATAGGAGGAGGGGGGATCCCACCAAATCTCACTTAATCTCACCAAGGGGGGGAGGAGTCTAAATTGAAATAAAAAACGTAATTAACGTAATTAATGTATGCCCTCTACGTAGTTTTGCTGTGCCAAAGAGCTGATGATAAATTAGCAGCGTTGTGTCTTTAAAGAATTTACGTATATTTATATTTTGACTTGATAAAACCTAAACCGTTTAGTAAGGGCACCAGTTTTTTTTTGCACCAGGGCCTTTGGTTACCTAGATACGCCTCTGCTCATTTTAAATGAAAAATAGAAGTCAAGTTGTTGACCTCAAAGGTTACAGTCACAGAAAATAACCATTCCCTCTGGTGCACCTCAAGGTTCCCATTTAGGGCCCCTGCTCTTTATTTTGTATCTCAATTACATCAAACATGTCATCTGTCACTCTGATTCATTCATTGCGCTGATAATATGAGAACATACAAATACATAAGCTCAGCTTGCAAAAAATTACAAGAAGATATTAATAAAATTAATGAATATTGCATAGAAAATCAACTATTTCTTTATCCAAATAAATTTAATGCGGTAACGTTTTCACGTAAAAGTCACCCAATCGTCCATATTTACCACGAAAGTAAGAGAGATACAACGAATTCTATGAAACCAATGTGAGATGTTCCAAAAAGCGAACAAATTAGCCTGAGGGGTTAAATGTTTATTTTAGTTATTTTTTTTTCTTTTTTAACCAAGCCAAAAAATCATGAAATGGACTTTTTGTGTTGGAATTTGTAAAGAGTATAAATCGGTTCTCGATTTTGGAATCGAACTCGATTAATTCGATTGCCAGCCAGTCTTCCTACCCACCTGGCTGTCGACTACTTTGAAAATCAAAAAAGAAAGAAATCAGTTTTGTTTTATACCTCAAGAACCAAAAATTCTCAAATGGTAAGCTCTTGTATTATAAAATTGAAACAACCTATATTAGTAACGGGGTAAAAAAAACTCCTGAATTAACGGGAATTATTATAAATTAATAAATCAATATTTTAATATTTTTTTCTCAAAAATATTATTGCAATAACAGTATGGCCATCATCATATCATCACTATTGGTTCTACAACCCCTGGTGGGTCTTGGCCTCCTCAAGAGTCTTCCTCCACTCATCTCGGTTTTGTGCCAGCTCTCTCCAGTTTGGAAGCTCCAAGATAGATATGTATTTGAGGACGTTGTCGCTCCATCTTAGTCTTGGTCTTCCCAGGCTCCTTCGCCCTATTGGTCTTGAGTTCAGCAGGGACTTTGGTGCTTGATGCTCGGTCATTATCTCCACATGACCCAGCCACCGAAGTCTTCCCAATTTTATAAATTTTGCGACGTTTAGCTCCTTAAACAAAGTATAGAGCTCGTTGGTATAACGTCTGCGCCAAAATCCATTTTCTAGAACCGGTCCGAAAATGCGCCTCAAAATATAGTGCCAGAAAAAAATCCTGAATTGTTGATTTTTTGCCCGTCCGCCCCTTGTGCCCCCCCGAGAAACAAATCCTGGATCCGCCCTTGTGTGGTTATTTGTTTTTTTGGGAGTTGGTAGCACTGAGTGGTAGAAGGGGGTCTCCCAACCAGAGCGAGCATCGCAAGAAGAGTGTCCATTTGCGTGAAGGATGTCGGCAAAAAATTCCGCTAAGTGCTGTGATCCGTTTTTTACTCACGGAAGGAATGACACCTACAAGAAAAAAAGTGAGCATTTCTGAGCTCTATTGCGAATGGAAATGACAGTGACAGGTGATTACATGCCTGGGAAAAATACAATCGTCAAAGTGGCATCACACCAATTCCTCATCTGCCAAAAAATTCAAAACCATAATTTCAGTCAAACAAAATTATGGCTTCACCGTTTTGGGACCGAAAAGGCATCATTTTGATCGAATTTCTGCCTTAGGCGAAGACCATAAATGAACAATGATATTGAGATACCCTCAAAAACTCAAAAGGAGCATTCAAAATAAAAGGAGGGGATGCTGATTGTGCATGTTTCACGAAAACTTTCGCCCACACACGGCCTTAGCCACCAAAACGCTCTTGGACTCGTTTGGTTGGGATGTTTTGAACCACCTTCCTATGCATGGCATCTTCAGATTATCATATTTTCATCCCCATGAAGACATAAATGGATGCAAATTATAACTGACTAACCGTTTACTTATTACTGACATCTATTAACAACGGTTCGAACAACTTTTAAAAATGACTGTTCTCAAGCATTTATAAAAAATACATAATATTTATTTTCCATTAGAGAACAATAGAGTCATCTATTGAAACAATCTAAAACTACACAATGAGAATGTTTATTAAAAAAAATGTTTTATGTGTTGTTTCGTGTTTTTTCCCATTATGTATTATAAAAATGCTTTAGAACAGTCATTTTAAAAGTTGTTCGAACCGTTGTTAATAGATGTCAGTAATATGTTAACGGTTTAATGTTGATTATTATAATGAAATGTATAATTTTCAATTTGTATTTTGATTTACGTAAATACAGTCCGTATGTATGTACTTACATACTTATGCAAATTAAAGAAAATCTTATCGTAAATCCCATAAAACCTGAATTCGTAAATCGCAATAACTAATGAGATTTTGACGAATATGTTAATTATTATTTCCAAAGCAGTTTAAGGAATGTGTTTTTACTTTTTATTATTATTTGATGGTTGGTAATTCGATATTCTGGTAATAAACACAGTAGTTACCAATTAGCTGTTAATGTTGAAACATTCAGAAAGAAGGGTAAATGCAGGTAACTCATAGACATCCGAATTTAATAGACCAGAAGATACAGATGAGGGGTAAAACCAAACTATGGGAGGGGAAGAGGGGAAAGATGACTGTGATTCGTTAAAAAATCAATCTGATAGTATATAGGCATCTCGCATTATAATATCACCATTTAGTTCTTAATAGCAAAATCTGCTTTGAATGAATAGACCTTTTTACATGGGAGCGCGAATTGCTTGCCACGTTAATAACATATTTGCGATGGCCAAATGCTCGCCCCGAAAAGGTTCGCCCCTATTCACATAGCAATATTTTGTTGCCGTATTTAGTTAAGACACTTTTACAAAATGTTTCATAATTTACTTACCCCTGTAACCAGTGATAAGTTCACTGGAGAAACGCCCACATTCGCTATGTTCTAGGTAGATGTATAGCACAAGCTCTTATACAGGGTGTTCGGGGGTAAAGTGCATTAACTTCGGGAGGTGATTCTACATGATGATAGGAGTAAAAAAGATTAACAACTTTTTTCGAAATTCCAACTTTATTTTTCCCATACAAAAAGATCTACCTACTAAAAATCCTTTGTGTGAGGTACGATATTACTTGCTGGGAGCCTGCCGGGCACGATCATTGCAACAATAAATGGTGGTGATTGGCCCGTATCGCAACAGCGTAAAATAATAAAGCTGGCCGCGCACGCCGGTCTAATTTTATGTTTTTACCACAAAACTACCCCTAAAAGTTGGAATTTCGAAAAAAGTTATTTATCTTTTTTACTTACACTATCATGTAGAATCACCTCCCTAAGTTAATGCACTTTACCCCCGGACACCCTGTATATTGCCGTATTATTTGGTAAAATGTATAGATGTTAGCTCTGCGCTGGTCAGGGCAAGAATGATGACGTCACATTTTTTGATTCAAGCGAGGCTTTCGTAAGCCCAGGTGGCTCCAAGGCGGAGCTATAGCTGGCTCCATGTGGAGGGGGAAATAATACGTTTTTTTCACTTAGGGCAGGTCCAGATATATTCACATGTCCGTGAGGTAACTCCATTAATGGAGGACTGAATGCAGTTGGCGCTAATAAACAAATGTCAAAAGAAGCAAAGCTAGCAGTCCACAATGGAGTCCTGGTACCTACCCTGATGTATGGCAGTGAGGCATGGAACTGGCAGAGCAAGGATGAAAGCAGACTGAAAGCTGTTGAAGAGAGATCCCTGAGGCGTATGTGTGGTAAAACCATGTATGATCATGTGAGAAATGTGGAGATCCGCAAAGAATTCAAGGCTGATGTAAGCGTAACGAGTTAGATTAAGAAAGGGACCCTCAGATGGTTTGGGCATGTAGAACGATGAATGAAGAAAGTTATGTAAGAAGAATAAGACACGATCAAGTGAATCAGATACTTGAGATGGGCCATGTCAAGAGTCAGAATAATAGAAGAGTATTTATGAGACGACGAATGAATGTGAATGAGGCAAAGAGTGTGTGCCAAGACCGAGTTGTTTGGCGATCCGTCTTCTCTGCCTACCCTTGCGGAAAACGGCGTGATGGTTAGTTAGTTACATTCAGGAAAATAGCATTTATCGTTTTGGTTTTACATTCCAGGCTTTATTAATTAGTTTTAAACGCCTGGGATCTCAAAAGTTGCGTATGATATATAGCTATTCGAAAACGTAAAAAAAAATGAAATTGGGGTTTACTATTAGCTCGCTAAAATGGCCGGAAAAATTGAAAAAAAAAAGATTTTGTGATTTGGGAAAAAAAATAAAACCAAGAGTCCATATTTTATATGTTGTAGCATTAATTTTAATTCCATAACCTGCAGTACAAAGAACTCAAAAACCTTTTTTTTGAAACATATGAGATAAATAGCACTTTTTCTGGATAAAATAATTATTCTTATAGACTTATCTACTTGCGTTATCATTATCATCATTATCATTACATAGTAGATAGAGTGATTGAAGAGGAATGTTTATATGTATAATACATGTAAATTATATTAGAGAAAAGCCGAGAAATTCAAAGAAAACATATTTTTATGCGATTTAAAACGGCTGGCGGGCCGTACTATAGTCACTTTTGAAATTTGTTCTACGGAAGAAATTGGAAAATAGATGTCCTAGAGTAAGTAGGTATTTGATTTTCCCTTTTCAAATATCCAGTGTTGCATTGCAAGCATTGTATAATTAGTGGCGATCGCTCGAATTGCATTACATAGTATTAAAAAATGTATGTGCGCATAGATCTTTTAAACTACGAAACAGATTTTCATACAGTTTTCACCAAAAGATAGAGTGATTCAAGGGGAAGGTTTATATGTATAATACATGCTTTTTATAGTAGAGAAAAGCCGAGCAATTCAAATATTCAATTCAGGCAGCGGGCAGCTGGCAAGCGGGTGGTGTAGATTTTATAAAGGTTGGGTAATGGCGTTGTGTTTCGTTAGCCACAGCAACGTGTGGCCGGGTCTGCTGGTATACTTATAAATTAGATTTTTTTCATTTGTGTCAGCTATACCTAGGAAGTTTTTCAAAACAAACAAATGTTAAAAGGTAGATTATTGTAAACAAAAATTAATTACCATAATTTAAAAATACATGTTTTAGGTTTTTTTTTTCTGATTTTCAATGCATTTTAGCGAGCTAATTAATTTTTTTTTTTTTTTTTACAGTGAATACCGCACAAGAATCTCAACTGCTCCCGTCTGGAGCCAGTGAGACTATGGCATCCCCAATTGGGGTATGTTGTGAGGCTGAAGGTAGCGGGGAGGGGAAGGAGGTGGGGAAGAGGAAGGTTGGGAAGTACCTGGCTATTCAGATCTGGTCACTAAACACGGCTAAAGCCATTTTCAAGCAACGTTTCAATTCTGAATGGTGGTCTTACACCAGGGCGATACTGATAGTATCTTCCACTCTGGAACATGCCGCAAATATACTATATATTATTTTAAACGAATTAATTGTGAAATAATACAAATAAATCAAATAAAATTTATTTGCGCATGCCGGGTTCGAACCCGCGACCTCCGGAATGTGAGTCAAGAGTCTTAGCCACTGGACTACGGAGGTCGTCAATAATCATAATCATTTAAAAAAAAAAACTTTTAAATGCAGTTCACATTTTATTTGTAACAAGCAACTTTTCAGATATCATGCGTTTCAAAATAAAAACGTTGAAATAATTGGCACACTAAACTTTACTCTCAATTGATTTTTGTCGTGTAGGTAACAATTAATAATTGAAATTGAAACCTTTAAAATTAACCAAATAACTCAATTATTTTGAAATTGCTTAATTTATAAATTTATTTATTTGCATGCCTTAAAATGCTTTTCCATGTAACTGATTAGACCAGAGGTCGGCAAAGTGCGGCTCCGGAGCCGCATGCGGCCCTTTGGCTCATTATGAGCGCTCCCGGTCGCGTATTTACAATCCCTAACGCGTTTGAGTCGCTTTAAATTTTCAATATCAAAATTTAAATATTTAGAAATAAAATTATTAATTTCTAATATACACATTGGAAAGCTTATTTTATCTAGATTTTAGAACATTTTTTTGTTTTTGCAAAGTGATAAAAATTATCAATATAGAGGTGTATTTACAATATATGGTAATAATATTAAAATTTAAATATTTAGAAATAAAATTATTAATTTCTAATACACACATCAGAAAGATTATTTTATCTAGATTTTAGAACATTTTTTGTTTTTGCAATGTGATAAAAAATAACCAATATAGAGGTATATTTTTTATATTTTTTATTTTTTATTTTTTTATTTTATTTTATTTTTTTTTATATTTCATATATATTTAAAATGTAAATTGTCGTTACCGCGACTGAATCGGTATAGGTTTTGTAAATACGCCTCCCGGTCGCGTATTTATAATCCTTACCGCTAGCGCGATTGACACGCGTTTTTTTTTTTCATTTACTAGATTCTTATGTATCGTGAAGAGATGAATCATTTAAATTTACTGTATATTAAAGTTAATGTTCCTTATATAAATAGAACGGCGTCATATGTGCCTTGAAATTTTTACCTCATGTGGGTATTTAAAAATAGTACCTGGCTGTTATAGGCTTAGAGGTCTTGTGTTTTGTCGGTAGGGAAAAATTGTTATGTAAAAACCCTACGAAAATTGCATGTTTTGCCAAGCTCATCAAAGCAACTCTGGCTGCAATCAAGGGAAAATATATACATAGGAAAATATAGACTGAAACGCGGTAGGGATTGTAATGCATAAATCACCTTACAAACACTACCGCGTTTCAGTCGCCTACGCGCTTCGTTGCTCTATCTGTTTCTTTGAGGGCGACGACCGTAATTATAGAAGGTTATGCAGAGAGGATGGACCGCGTTAATTTTTTAATTAGTTTTTTTTTTTTACATACAAAATTTATATTTTAATTAAAAAAACGATTGTTTTTTTTTACTTAAAATATTAATTTTCTATGTAAAAAAAAAAAAATTCCATCCTCTCTGCTTACACATCTATAATTACGGTGGTCACTCTCAGTCAAAAAAAAACACGCGTTTTTTTACTTAAAATAAATTTTCAATGTAAAAAAATATTCTAACTAAAAAAAACGCTGTCCATCCTCTCTGCTAACCTCTTTATAATTACGGTCGTCGCCCTCACAGAAACAGATAGAGCAACGAAGCGCGTAGGCGACTGAAACGCGGTAGTTTTTGTTAGGTGATTTATGCATAACAATCCCTACCACGTTTCAGTCCGTAGCGCGACTGAAACGCGGTAGTGTTTGTAAGGTGATTTACGCATTACAATCCCTACCGCGTTTCAGTCAGTAGCGCGACTGAAACGCGGTAGTGTTTGTAAGGAGATTTACGCATTACAATCCCCACCGCGTTTCAGTCTCTAGCATGACTGAATCGCGGTAGGGATTGTAAATACGCCTTCCGGTCGTTGCGAACATTTATGAATAGGTATTTTAAAGAATCTCTTTTATTTCACTCTCTGACAGTAGTCAGCATCG
Source organism: Limnephilus marmoratus (assembly GCA_917880885.1). NCBI lineage: Eukaryota > Metazoa > Arthropoda > Insecta > Trichoptera > Limnephilidae > Limnephilus > Limnephilus marmoratus. The sequence goes on from OU862929.1 coordinate 22,710,601, forward strand.
CGCTATAGATGTGTGAGTGAATGCAGGCTTTGTGTGCGTGGGCCACGCGCTTCCCCCATTATTATTTCTGCCGACCAGTCACCGCATGTTCCAATCTGCAAATGTGTGGAGACAAGACCAAACATTCAATTTCTTTCACCGCTCACAGGAGCGTCCCATTGTAAGCGTCCTGTGAATATGCTATTAAACATATCGTTGTTGCGCGCACAAAATATCCTGTGGGTATTTTAGAACATTAGGATGTATAATAAAAAAACTTTAAAAAAAAATTAGGGACCCATATTTTTATTTTTGATACCATGTTTGGGTGAAAACAAGTTAAATATCCTTATAGTATAGCAAAGTCATTGGAGAAGCTGTGTGGAGGGTATTTTTAATGAAAAGAAGGAGAGGAAGATCTGGGTAGGGAAAAGGTCGGAAAAAGTATGAAATGATGGTGGAGAGAGTCCGGCTGTAGAGATCAAAAGATCTCCCTCTTCCAGTTTCTCCCAATCCGGCTCGCCACGCAGTAAGTGGACAAAATCATCCGCCACCAAAACCCATGCAGACCTCACCCGTGAACCCGGGAACCCATGCTCAGTCACCGAACATAGCGGATCACTTGGGGTGACCAAGTGGCGGGGGTGTTGGTTATCCAATAAATGGTTCCCGGGCGATGGTACCTATAACGCCTCCCAAATTAAAAATTTTTTACAGTACTTGACATAAACAATTTTAATTTTGCATAATTTTAGTATGAAATCTCGGTCAGTATTGGTATACCGCGATAAGTCACTAAACTGAAAAAAAAAAGAATAAAAAATATCGATTACTCGGGGAAGGACAACACTAGTCTAACGATAAAATTCGTTACATCACTACTTCACTTTGTATGTATTTGCCAAAACCCTCTTTCCCCGGCCCCCCTCAGGGGAACTGAGCGAAAGGGAAACCTGCACATCGGGCCGAAAATATCTAAATAAAATCTTCAAAATCGATGTTTTGTATTCCCCATTTTTCTTCTCCAAAACTGAACCGATTTTAATTTTTTCTTTCACTAACTGTATTAAAAGAAAATATTCTATGTCGGTACGTTTTGCTTTTTTTTTTAATACATTGTTTAGTTTGTATACTGAACGTCTTTTGGCGGCATTTAAACCAGGCAATTTTATTCATTTTTGGAAGGTCCTAACTTTTATAAGAAGTAAATGATTAAAAAAAAAGCAAAACGTATCGACACGCTATTGGTCGATATCTATTTTGCATAAAACAAATTTGCTCTAGGGTCAAAATCCAGAGAGATAAACGGGGAATACGTTTGTATGAAAAAAAACGCCGCCCGCATTCCCTCTTAAGTGCGGCTATGGCACAAATGTCCAAGAACACTTCCGAGTCTGCTGAAAGCATCGCCAAGAAAATAATTCCTCCATTGGCAAACACTATTTAAAAACAACCATTTTAATTATGATTTGAAATTTTCTCCTTTTGGCTTTGACATTGGTATCTTTGAAATACAATTGTTGGATTTAAAAAACAAGGAAATGTGGAACTCTAAATTTGAACGTCTTTGTGTTGGAAATTTTGGAGAAGAACAAATGCGAGCTTAGTTCACAACATAAGTGGTCTGTCTAAGACCTGGAGAAGGAAGATATGATCATCTTCAATGCCCGGAATAGTATTCCTGTCTCTTATGATCAGCTGAAAAAAAATCGCGTTTGCCGGTCTTTCCCTTTTTGGTTCTATATATTATGCGAACAATTTTTTAAAGCATAAACATTATTAAGAGTAAATTGAGAAGTCATCTTATTGATGTAAACCTGGAATCGTGCCGAAAATTAAGAATAACAACACACAAACCTGACTTATGCTATACTTCTCATTCGTTCGTAGTATCCTTGAATACGCATCTCAAGTGTGGAACCCAGGCATAGCAATTTACAAAAATAGAACCGAAAGTATTCAAAATAGATTGTTAAGGTACCTTAACTTCCGCTCTTTTCGATCTCACGTTAGTAATGAAGACTCTTCAAAGTTCTTTAATATG